>CANTUZ010000003.1:59862095-62362095 GCA_947846985.1 Fratercula arctica
TCAGTGTAAGAACTTGGGATGATTATCTGAATAGTGCATAAGAACAAAAATGTTTCTAAATAATTTAAAAATATTTTGAACAAACCAAAATCTTTTCCTCAGAGATGCTATAAACTAAAATCTTTTCCCATAGAAACACATTTCTGTGGTTTAAGTATTCGCTTCATATTAAAGAGATAATTGTTACCTCTGACTTGCACTAATAAAGATTTATCTAGAAATAACTCAAATTTAGGCTTTTCTTTAGAGAGTTCAGAGCACTTTTTTCGTTCCTTTTTTTGCCTGTGGCTTTGTCTGCCCTATATGGCATCTCAGTAGATATCAGCATTACTTTCCTTTACAGCTTGGGCCAAATACCCTTCAATTACTTAGAAGCAAAAAACTAACCAAAACCAAAATCCAAAACTCTTCAAAAGCATTTGTTTTTACATGTGTACCTAAGCATTCAGCTTTTCTTCTTGAAACTCCATTCTCTTCTGTCAGTCAAAAGAATATACTGAAATCCATCCTGCAGACTTCTGCGTAGCCAAACAAGGCGTATTCCATCATTCTCCAGCCCTGACTGCACTGTACACTCTTTGCTGATCCACACCATGACAGGAGTCTTATCTCCAGGGCATTAAAGGAAGTAAGAAGTTTTCAGTTTTATTTGCCAAGTTTGAAGACTTCACCCTAGATCTGTGGGACTGGCAAATTGCCCTGCAGGCAGTAAGTAAAAGATTTGTGATGTGATCTTACTTTGGTTGACTATGGTTTCAAAATAAAACCAAGAGTTTTTAACAATATTTTACAAGGCATGATATGAACAAAATGAGAGCACTTAAATAGAGTGCTGGTGTCCCTATTGACAGTTTTTGGATGGCAAATGTCTCACAAAAAAAAAGTTTCTCCAAAAATGTTTGGTTTAGATTAATTTATCATGAAACACTGGGAGCTGTGACAGCCACTTGAAGTTATTTCCAAAGTCCACATGCTTGCAGAAGATTATTTTTCATTCAGAATATTTCTGAGCTCTGTGAATATTTTTAAGCAGTCATGCTTGGTAAGTTCTATTCAATGAAACTGCACTATTCCTAAGTGATATTTTTTGGTCTTCCAGTAGGATATTTCTGGTGTGTTTCAGATATAAATGCTTTGTAGAATAAGTCAGAAATTGTAGGAGTTGTCATACAACAGAAATGCAGATGGAGATTGAAATTATCGCTTCATTAAAACACATGCCAAACTATAATCATCTTTGATTGGTTTAAGATTTTACCATGAGTCCATCATAAAGACAGCCTGAAAATGAGCTGAAAAAGCTGGTAAAATCTTAATTAAACAAGACCAGCTACATGCACTAACATACATACTTTGCAATCACATGGATAAAGTGGGTGTCAAATAATGTAAACTCTACTGACATTGCTGCAAATGAGCTACCCATTCTTAAAGCAGTGGCTTAGATAATTTTAAGGTATTGACATTTGTGAAGGTAAGAATGGAGCTCCTAAATATTCTTAGCTCTAATGTTGCTGCTGCCAGATAAGGACAAGGTAAGAGGAGCCACAGGGATGTGGGCATCAGGAAGCTCTAGCAGATTCTGACAAGAATGTCAGCTACCCTTGACCCAGGCTACCTGAGGCCTTTTCTATAGCTTCGCCCCTGATTAGGGAGGGTCAAGAATCCTTTCAGCTGGTACTAGGGACAGATCTGTGTAAGAACCAGTCACAGAGTACAGCTAACACATGCAACAGGGTGTTCAGAAGGGGTCCTCTCTGTGTTCAAACCAGCCTGAACAGTCTCAGGCACAGTGTTGTTGTGCCATGGGGCAACTTCCCCAGTGGGTGGTAGAGCAGCTGCCCCTGCCAAGGCAGAGGCTTTGACCCAGACAGAGCTTCTGACGGTGGATGCAGGCCTCCAGGTTCTAGGCTGCAGGGACTGCCTGGAGCCTATCCCTGAGGCTGGGAGAGATGGCCTTCAAATTCACTGCCCTCAAAGCTGAGGAGGACCTTTGCCCTTTCAATCAAAGCATCTGGGCCAACTAACCCTGAGCCATGCAAAATCACCAGGAAAATGTGGTGAGTGATAGTAATGAAAGACTACCTGCTGCTCCCCCTCTACTGACCTGACCCGTTTTCTAGAAAAGTTTGCTGCTTGCTGGCAGCCTGGATCCAGGATGCTGTTGAGAGACCACCCCTTTGGCTATTACCTTCTGCTGTTCTTCCATGTGGGCACTAATGATACTGCCATGGGCAACCTGGATAGTATTAAAAGTGACTACAGAGATCTGCATCTGATTGTCACGTACATAGGGCCCCAGGTAGTGTTCCCCTCAATCCTGCTGATGAGAGGAAAGGATATAAGAAGGAAGGCACTCATACTGCGTATCAACAATTGTATATGGAGCAATAGACTGGCAATAGGGTTTTGGTTCTATGGCCATGGGAGCCTGTTTGAGCATCTGTGTGCTCTTGGAAGAGATGGGATTCACCTTGCAAGCAGGACAAAGGTATCTTTGCCAGCAGAATGGTTGATGTGATAAGGAAGGCTTTCAGCTAGGAATGATGGATGAGGGAGAGAGTTACCTGCAGCCTCACAAGGGAGCAATGGACAGGATTGATGACCAAAGGGCTTGGAATAATGTGAAAGAAAAGGAATAGAAAATCATCAAAATAGGACTTAACCAGTTCAACAAGGGGAAGTACAAAGTCCTGTGGAGGAACAATCCCATGCACCAGTATATTTTGTGAGCCGCCCAGCTGGAAAGCTGCTTTGCAAAAAAATGACCTGAGGATCCTGGTGGACAACAAATTGAACATGAGTCAGTAATGTGCCTTGCTGGCTGGATTAAATCATGACAGCCATAAACTAGGACCACACAGCCTCTCGCTCACTCCCCATTTTCCCTGCAGAAGGGTAGGGAGAAGAGGGAGAAAAGAAGGGGAAAGGAAAAAAACCCTCATGGGTTGAGATAAAGACAGTTTAATAGAACAATAAAGGAAAAGGAAAATAACAATAATAATAATGGTAAAAGAATATACAAGACACAAGCCACTCTCACCACCTGGTGAATTGGTTGCTCAGCCCAACCTGAGCAGAGATTACGGATTCTACCCCCTGGCCAACCCCCATTTATGTATATCAAGCATGATGTCTATGGTATGGAATTGTCCATTGGCCATTCTATTATTCTGTCCATGATCCTTCTCAGGTTCTATGGGAAGCTGAAAAAAGTCCTTGACTAGTATAAATGTCACTTGGCAATAACTAAAACAGTATGCATTATTGACATTCCTTTCATACAGAATCTGAAAGCACAGCAATGACTAGAAAGAAAATTATCTCAGCTGAAACTATGAAAGTGGCAAAGACAGTTAATGGTATCCTGGGCTGCATGAGAGGCACTACCAGCAGATTGAGGGAGGTGATCCTTCCCTCAATGCTTAGCACTCATGGGGCCATATCTCGGGTACTGTGTCCAGTTCTGGGCTCCTCAGAGCTACAAGAGAGACATGGACTACTAGAGAGAGTCCAACGAAAGGCCATGAAGATGATCAAGGGACTAGAGCACCCTATATATGTGGAAAGGCTGAAAGAGCTGTGACCATTTAGCCTAGAGAAGAAAAGGCTCAGGAGGGATCTTATCAATGTGTATAAATACCTGAAGAGAGGGTGTAAAAAGAGAGAACCAGGCTCTTTACACTGGCTTCCAATGGCAGGACCAGTGGCAATGGGAACAAACTGAAACACAGGAGGGTCCCACTGAACAGCAGAAAACACTTTTTCACTGTGAGGGTGACCGAGCACTGCCACAGGCTGCCCAGAGAGGTTGTGGAGTCTCCATCCTTGGAGGTATTCAGAACCAATCTGAACATGGACCTGAGCAACCAGCTTTAGGTGGCCCTGCTTGAGCAGGGGGGTTGGACCAGATGATCTCTGGAGGCCCCATACAAACTCAACCATTCTGTCAACATAATTACATGAAACAAGTAAGTTTTGCTTTTCTGCCAGATGTTGTTGAATTCACTTGATTTCATGAGCATAAAACTTCGAGAAAAGACTACAAACATTATGTTAGGCAATACTGTTAGATTTTGAAAAGAATCTGAGCGATGTCAGGAAACACTTTAGAAACAACATTCTATACATTAGAAAAAAACTTTTTCACTGATGGAACACCTGGAAAATGGATGATGGAGACTGGGCTAAAAAAAATCAAGCAAACGAAAGCTTCTTTAACAGAACTCACTGGGGCTCTGTATAGAAGTTTTCTTGTCATGAAAGTTTCAACATTGCAATTAAACTAGTATAATGATTTTTGGAGTGATATCTCTACATCATAGATATTTGTCAGTTGCTGAGTGATATACAGCTGGCTACTGTTGATGTATTTTTTTTTTCCTGCTGTCAAACATTCCTGTGAAACAGATGCTCATTCATGTCTCTCTTTCAGGAGACTTTATTTCTAAATAGCTGAGCAGTGGGAGGTAACGATTAAGCAGAGCCATTCCAATGATTTTGGAGAATGTTAACTCTACTCCCAGACAGATTCAGAAGGATTCAAAATGAGCCATCTGTGAAGAGTATTGTGGATATTTTTCTCTTCTGTCATATTAAGAAAGCTGAAGATAACAGTTTTTCCCCATAAAAACAGGTTATCTCTTAGCTTTAACCATTCATTGTCTGTGTTTTTAATATACTACTAGGAAATAACCTCAGAAGCTAAAACAGAAATTAGAGTTTCTATAGCTAAAGTGATTTGGCAAAGTATGTATAGGCATATTTCACCACTATTATGAACCTCGAAAGTTGTTTCACATAAATCGTGTATTTCAGTGATAATCTCCGTGTACTTGGATTCTTTGAAACAGAGACCATAACTTAAAAGTAAGCTATATTTCAGACTGTGCCCAAGACAGGAGAGTCTGTTTTCACCTTTCCCCATTATTCTGTTTACTTTCACTATTTTCTTTCAAACGTGAATAAAAATGACATCTTTACATCAATATCAGGCTTGATACTGTAACAGAAATATACTTCAAAGGAGCCTTGTTCAATATTTTAAACTTTACAAACTGCAGTGGCAATCAGGCTAGATAATAGTTGGCCTTGTGGAGTAGAATGTAAAGTAGATCACTTCCTGCAGTGTGGCTCACTTTGTCGGTGGCCAGTTTATTTGCCTTTGGTTTGCCATGCAGGGGGTCCAGTTATCCTTCTATTAATACCTTGACCCTGAATGGGCATCTTTGCACAGGTGAAATATAGCTCACTTGAACTCTGGAATATATTCTCACTATATATATTCTCACTTGAACTCTGGAATCCACAGAGAGACATATAAAAATCTACTTCATTCCTGCAGCAACCAATCAGTTATTATTTGAAACACCCTTGGTGGTAAGGGCTGGTAGAAATTGTACAACTGAATGATAGCAACTTTGAAAAGCATTTGGAGAAGGGATTCACAATTTAGGCTCCTGTGGACAATTAGAAAAAAAGAAATATCTGGAATTAACAGGCCTTTATCACCAATAGACCCCAAATGCAAAAGTAAATAACAGTTGTTGAAAAAGTGTCAGGGCACTAGGCAGAGCTGAGTAATGATGGTATGGTATGGTGGGAAGATATTCTTCAGACAGTATTAGAAGGCCAGATAAATGTACTCAGTATATAGACAATGTAACATTTATCTCCAAAAATATCTGCAAATACATCTGAAAGATGCCATATCTCCGAATGAAAATAGAGAGGAATGACTGTACATTTTCACAGGTGAAATCAGTAGATGCATGCTGCCCTGGGGTAGAAAGTTGCAACACAGACAGGAGTATAAAATACATACAAAAATATGTAACTTTTAAAGAACTTTTTTCTGAACTGTAGGTAGTAAGTCCACTTTGAGGTATTCCTTACGGCTGAGACTCTGGCATGTTGTTTAAAGGTGCCTGTTTTGCCTGTCCTCCAGGCATTCTGTAAACACAGATGCATGATTATTAGTGTGATTGGGAGACTAATTTTCAAAATCAAACAGATTCTTGCCAGAGAGGGGTATGAATCTCTTCCTGCTTAACAGGAAATATTGAAAAAGATGTGACATTATACAGTGAAAACAAGCAAGTTTTGTAGAACAGCAGTTCCAATTCCTGCATGGTTGGGCAACAGAGGAAGGGAATCTCCTGTGTCTAGAAAGGGTCTACCAACACTCGCCATGTGAGCCAGAAGACACCTGGAACCAATATAATGATAGGCAGAAAACCAGAAGTTCTTTTTTACACTTAGAAAAGATTCTTCTACTCATTTATAAATAAGGCATTCTATAGCCTCACGTACTTAATATGTCTATTTGATTTATACAGATACTTCAATGATTTTTTCATGCAGCACAGGGGAGTCAGGCACATTGGCTGTGACAACGCCGTATCTCCTGTGATCCTGAAGCATATTTTTACAGATATAAATAGGCAGGTGTCCCTTCCTCTCTGGGTTACCGTGTTCAGGCACTTTTTACCATTTGCGAAGTGACTTTGTAAGCTGGATATACAGTGTTTAAATGTACAAAGCAATTATTTATTTGCTATCGCACAGAATTGTCATCATTAATAAGCTACAAAGTTAAGCACTGATATACTCACTGTCACCTATGAGATACCAGTGATATTTTGCCTGCCGTGCAATCACCACAAGGTGGATAGGGATCACAAATCTGTGCTCTTTTGAAGAGAGTGATCCTTATTGTTGATAGTTACCACCTTCTGAATCCATGATTTTCCCCCACAGTCCATTTGTTGCTAACTCTCACCACATCAACAATCTCACCTCTGCCTTTCTTATCCTGCATGGCTCTTGTCTATGTACTTTCTACAACTTTTTCTCAACTTGGATGACATCATGCTGAACCCCTGGCAGGTGGGTCTCATGTAAGCCTCATGATGACCAGTGAGATTCTTGGATTTTTAGTTTGAAGTGCTGTATTTCTTGTATGTTTTCTCATTCTGTGCTCACAAAACCCTGAGTTTCTGCAATACAATATTAAGGCTAGTTCTGACAAACTGTTACCAGGAAAACTTTTCCAGCATGACAGAAGAATGTAAACTGCCATTCTGTTGTAACCTTTGATGAGCTTTTACCTGTCCTCAGGGAGAATTAATGTATCATGTAGGAACAAGACCTTTCCGATGACAGAATTAGTTTGGGCAACTTGGCAAATGAGCCTGGCAGCCTGGTTATGGGCTGCAGTTACAGAAGCACTGGCATAAGAAAGCAGTTCATTCCCTTTTTACAACTTTCCAAGTCAGATGTTACAGATAGCTCCAGGGCAAAAAGGTCAAATAATCTCAGAGAAAGAGAAACTGCCTAAACACTTTTCTGACATAAATTCATTATATGCCCACCATGAAAGCAGAATTATTGCATCAATGGAGGAAAAAAAATTAATTCTATATCAATTTGCATTACTTCTCTGAATGGTATGATAGGACTGGATGATTTTGTTTCTTTGCTATCTCTAGGTAGGAGGTGGGGAACATAGACATGGCTACAGTGGCACCAATAGCCAGCAAAATCAAATCTGGAGCACATTAGGCACGTGTGTAATGGAAATATGGTGCACAGTCACTGTAAAAACTACCTGTTTTTAGAGAGAGAAAAAATAAAGATCAGTAGTTTTAAAAATTGCACAGAGAAAATTTATGTTTGTAAGAGAAATACCCAATAGTTAATACAAGTGAGTTTAACAATTGTTTAATAAATGTTACAAACACAAATCTGTACTAGATGAATGGAATATAAAAAAAACTTTTCTAGATGACATTCATACTACCTAGAAAATAGATGATATAAGGATGACGCTTAGATTGACCTATTTAATGTATTGTTTTCCATTGTGTTTAATTAAATAAATTAGTGTCTCTGTCTCAGAGGTTTCAGGAAATTCATCTTGGCTCCCATTTTGTAAGAAAATTTCTGAAGATGGAGGACTTCTGCTCACTGTAAAGTGTGTCACAGAGTGATGGTGAATATCTTATTTGGAAAATATAGACCTTTCTATTGTGAGTGAACTATCTTCAAGTGACCATGTTTTTCTACTTTTTATCATTGATATATTTTTTGCCTAAAATAAATTAAAAAAATAGATTGATCAAGGAGTAGGCTTTCAATCCATTATAGGCATTAATCAAGGAATAATGTCAAATTTTAAGATAGCCACTCTTCACAGCAAAGCAAGAGAAATATGTACCTACCAGCAGGTGAGTTATAGCCTCCTGCTACTGCTGTAGGACTAGACAGAACCAAAGTTTAGTTATTAAAACTTACGAAAACTTTTTATTATTAAGTTATTAAAACTTATAAAAACACATGAATCTCACCCTAAATGTATCTTTAAAACAACCAGATGATTTTCCTCTTTCTTTTCTTGATATCTCAATAAGTGGTTTGTGTAGCCTTTTGCTTACACAACTCTGCTTTTGAAACTGTTGCTAGTACATATACTATCAGCAATTCAGAAGGGAGAGACATAATTGCATTTCATAAGTCATTTCTTTTCTTTTCATTTTTATATATTGTAGTTGTGGAAATGACCTCCTGGAATATCAGATGGGAAGTCCAGACTTCCCTCCAACAGTATGTGCTGGTGTAGGCTATTTTGTGTGACGCAGGCTGCTTTTTGCTTAGTCCTCACACTTTCTTAAATTGTCAGTTGTCATCTTGGACTTTATTGTGATGAATGGACTAACCAGCAATTTCATTTTTTTTTGAGACAATATTAATTCTCCACTTCCCTGTCTCTACTACTTTGCTAAATATCAAACCAATTTGTCAGTTCAGACAAACATGCACAGGAATATTTGTACATATATTTTTCACAGGAAGGTGAAAAATTATTGATCTCAATGCACTGGTTTTGATACCTGGTACTACCTTCTGATGCAAAAACCAGTTGTATTGATTTCTTTAGCTATGTGTAATGGCTGGATTTGTTCTGTATTTGAATAATCTCTATATTTCATTTTAACAACTTCACATCCAATGACAGCCTCATGTTTTTATGACTAATTTCTTGTCCACTTGACTATACAAACTAAACCTCAATCAAGGTTATTGGTTGCTCTACCCCGTCTGTTAAGAATATTTTTTTTCCTGTGTTCTTAAAAGACTTAAGAAAGAGGCAAGTGATTGATTTAAGGAATTGTAGACAGTCCTAAGCACAGGTGTACCTTGCACATCTCTCAACCTTGAAGCTTCTTTACTCGTAATTGCTTGGACACATGCTGTTTCAGATTTATCAGCTTTCTTTTCTTGTCTTTAGTGCTAAAGTACCAAATCCAAGATTATCAATCAGTAAGGCGCCTGGATACACATTATGTTTCCTTTTATCATCATGGTTGTGTTGTATTTCTCCATACTTATCCAGTAGGTAGCTTTAAGGGGAGAAATTAATGAACTAAAGAGCTGACTGAAAGCTAAAATTGTACTTTAATCTGTACTTCATATTGATTTTCTTGGCTGATATGAAATCTTTCATCTTCACCATTTATCTAAACAGATGTAACAGTTCAAACCTATGGCAACAAGGTATGTATAAAAAGGTGCAGATGAATTCAGCAATATCATGTGAATATCAGTAGCACAAGACGAAAGCACAAAACTCAACATCTAATTTTCATTTCAAGACCCACCTGGGAAAAGCCCTACTAAGGTTCAGAAAAAAAAGCTGATTCAGATTCTTCTGCCTTCTTAAATGTATCAGTTGCCACAGTGTCATATAGGTAAACATCACCATTTGCTTATAGGTAAATGTCGCCATTTAGGAATAAGCGATCAGTTTAGTGACTGGCCACACAATGTCACATTCATTTTCTATATCCTAGACAACTCTCAAACTGAAACTTATTAAAATTAATTTTCTTCTGCAGGATATTACAAAATTCTGCAAAACATTTACATACGTGGTTGAGATTGGGAGGGGGTGTGAAGTCCTTCTGGAATAATTAATGACAAAAGAAGTCTGAAAGAAAAAAGAGCTTTCTAATGAATAAAAATTGCTCTGAATTACTCTGGTTTGGATCCCAGCTTCTGAACCTTTTTGCCTAGTTCTGTACGCTTCCTTTTCAGGCAATTTAAGAGTGCAGAAACTGTGGGTATTCAGAAATTTCAGGCCTTTGACCCAGAGATAGTTTTTGTGCTTCCCAGGACTGGAGAAAACTCCAGTTAATACTATGGGTTATAATTCCACACTAAGGAAACTGCAAACTTTGGGACTGGGAGCTAGGATTTTAAACATTTCTGGACACTCTTTTTCAGAGCAGTCTCCAGTACATGTTCAAAAATTGTCAGGGTCTGTGATATGTAGTCATCCCAAAGTCCCTGTTTCAGGCGCAAAAAGCTATCATGTGCTGGAACATAAATAAAAATTATTTGTAACAAAAAATTAGTCGTATGAGGAACGTTCACCAAAACTACTTGACTTACCTGAGGCATCCCAGTAAGTTCTGCTAGCTCCAAGAGACTGTCCTCTAAAGACTCCTCACAGGTCATATGTATATATGTGAGACTCTCAAGGCTCCAAGAACTAGATGAGCTGGACAGAGTTAACTATATAAAAGTCAATGATATGATGATGGGAGCTTGAAAGAAATTACTGAATTGGTTTACCTAGTCTCACATCCTAGTTATTGTACACCTAACATCTATATCCATGAGTAGGAATGACCTCTTTGTAAGAATCTAGTTTTATTTCATGGTGTTAACAGATTCTCAGGCATCATTGTTTTTGCATTATAACCTTCACCAAACAGCATTTGTCAAATATGCCAATAGGATACAATCCTATAGTGAAAGGGAGATAAAGTCGATGACAACTGGGAACTTTTTTGATTTTTAAATATTAGAGTCATGAACCACTCTATAGCTTTAACGAGCATTGAAATAATCCAGAGTTCATTATTAGAAAACCAAGAAAAAACATAGATAAAACCCATCCTGTGTCAGTGAAAACCAGATGTAGGTAGAAGAAAACTTTACTAAAAGACTGGGTATGAAATGTACCAGTTTTTCTACAATCAATAATGACTTTGCTTTTAGAGGTCTAAAAGCCAGAGCTTGTTCTAGTATTTTATAGAGTAAAAGGTCAAACAGTAGACCTTTTGATAGAGGATGCAATACTTTGTGTCACGTTTCTCCACTCTAACCCACAGTATAACAAGTCTTAAGAGGAGCAGCTGAGGGAACTGCGATTGTTTAGCCTGGAGAAAAGGAGGCTGAGGGGAGACCTCGTCGCTCTCTACAACTACCTGAAAGGAGGTTGTAGAGAGTTGGGGGTCGGTCTCTTCTCCCAAGTAACAGGCAATAGGACAAGAGGAAATGGCCTCAAGTTGTGCCAGGGGAGGTTTAGATTGGATATTAGGAAAAATTTCTACACTGAAAGGGTTATCAAACATTGGAACAGGCTGCCCAGGGAAGCGGTGGAATTGTCATCCCTGGAGGTATTCAAAAGACAGGCAGATATGCTGCTTAGCCTTAGCGACATGGTTTAGTGGTGGTTTTGGCAGTGTTAGGTTGATGGTTGGACTTGATGATCTGAAAGGTCCCTTCCAACCTAGACAATTCTATGATTCTATAAGAAATGTAAAGATGAAGGAAAAATATTCTTAATTTTGTTCTAGCTGCTATATAAGAAATGAGTTGGTAATAAACCTGTGAAAATCAGATTGCTATAGCTCTCCTTTTCTAAGTGCATTAAAGAATATGATAGAAAAACTTCTGTAATTTTCTGGATGTATGAAGTTTAGGAGATCTGAAATATTTTTTCAAAACCTCATTTTTAGCACTCATTATAATACAAATTTATTTTACATACATTTCCATAAGACATATTTGGATTGTAATTTTTCATTCAACCAGGAATGAAAGAAACCAATCAGAACTATTTTGAAGTCAGCAATCCTAGGTGACAACAGTAAATAGCACTAAATTCTGTATCCATTCACAGAGTGAATTGGTTTCACAATGCTGTCATTATCTGAAGAGACACAAAGCATCCAAATGTGGAATATGCTTTTCATTTGTGCGTATGAAATAAGTATGGTATGTGAAAGAACCTGATGATTATATCACTTGTGGGAATGAAGTAACTCACCATTTGAGAAAATGACTCCATTATCAGTCCAGTTCATTAAAAAAACATCTCCTATCTGTCTTTTGTGATGATATTTTAATGCAGAAATGAATGCTTGTAAATCAGGAGATTTATCTTGTAAATTTACTATGCATTTTTCATTTGCATTTAAATTAAAGTGTAAACATTTGTGGTGTTGCATGTAATACACAAAGGAGTTGAGCTTCAAAACTATTTCTTTTTTTGATTGTTTTCTTTAATCTCCGTGAATTTACCATTCAGAAGCTATATCTATACTGTGGGCTAAGCCCATAAGACCTGTGATGTAGTGGATCAGAGATATGGGCAATTCATCCCAACAATGGTAACAATAGGAAGTTGAAATCATTTCTTTAAATCAAGTTCCCAGTTTCTAGTCTCACACTCTTAATTCTCAAAGAGCTTCTTTACAAGAGTTACTAGCCCCACAAGATAGGTGAGATGACAATCACTATCTCCTCACTTGTAATCTTGGAGTAGAAGTTTAAGTCAAGCAGGCTTAACACTTGTGCTTTGCCACTAGTTCAACCCCAGCTTTAACCACAGTCATTGAAGTGATACACTAATGTGTCTAAGAAAGTACTTTGCAGGCAACAGGACACAGATGATGGGTGGTTTAACAATGGATGTTTTGATTAAAGAATAAGAAAAAAAAAATATAAAAATGTTAACTGAGCTCCAAGCAACATTTCCAGTGAAATCATTAAATGTTCAAAGAACAGGAAAAAATAAGTATGATCAAACAGCAAGATATTTGATTATGAAAATAAAGAGGTTTTACTTTAGTCAAGGCACTGTTTTTAGCCCTGTGTAGAAGCAAATGTCAGGGGTGACAGAATCGGTGTGAGGATCATGACTGTGGATTGTGAATAACCTTATGTGATAAGACCTTTGCGAACACCTGTGGGGTTTTTTATTTAATGATACATCTATAAAAATACAAAACAACAGAAGAGTGACTATTGCATGCCCCAGCATCTTCTTACATCATTTTTTTCTTCCAGAAACAGGTACAAGCCTATGGAGACACCAAACAGAGGCAATGGAGTGCTGTTAGTGACCCTCAAGAGAGAATCTGTACAACTGAACTATGTAACTTTGTGTTGCAGTGCTATACAGAAATATCAGCTCCCAGGGTGAGAGATCTGAATCACCGGCATGCTGCTTTACAGTTTGACGCTTCAGTGTTTGAGTTTTAGTATTAATCTGGTTTCCAGTACTTCTGGGATGTCTGATCTACCATTGAGAACAAATGTGCCCTAATTGGCTTTTAAAAATTTTAACCCTGGCTTCCAGTTTGACTGTAGAAGAAAGCCTTCATTTCAACCTAAATGCATCAGGACAAGGAAATATTGTTTATTATGTGGTGCAAGGGAACACGGGACTTTGTCTTGGTTGAACTCTGTGATTATCACCGTAATACAAGCAGTACCAGTTTATTACTATGAAATTAACTAATCCTAGAAAAAAAAAATAAAAAAAAAAAAATCCACATCTTGCCTTTTGTTCCTCTATCATAAATGGACCAAAAGATTAACACTGAATCACTAAGGAGTTTGAACTCCATTGTCATAAGGGCCTTGACCTGCCAATCAACAGTCATATACTAGGAACAAAACATACTTTTGAACACATCTCGTAGGTAGATTTCTATGGGTTTTCTGAATTGTCTTTTTCTCTGGAATAAAAATACTGAGTAGCCATTTTTCTCTTATTTTGATTTGGAGAAAGGGAGTTGAAAGAAAGTTCTTTCTCAAGGATCATATTGTGTGAATTACATTTGTCATAGAGAGAAAAAAAATCTCTATGATTTTTTTCTTTGAAATATTGACATCATTTGACACTAAAATGTTTTGAATATGTCAAAATTAAATTGACAAGATTCTTCTGTTTTACTACAGAACTGAAACACATTTCTTGAAAAATGTCAGTTAAAGCATATAATTTCATTTTTTTAACCTGGTTTCTTGGTTTAACAGTGAAATGTTATCTTTTTAGGACATTGATTGAGGTTAATAGTTTGGACCCATGTCCGTTTCTGCAAACATCAAAACAAACAGAAAAAACCAAAAGCAAGCTAATGTCTAACTTCCTGAATTTGAACCATTCTGTGGTTTCTCATGGTTCACTAGTGAAACTAGGTTCAGAGCTGTTTGCTATGACCTTGGGAGCACTGATGTGTTGAAAATTGCTCCCTTGCAATACTTAAGCATGAGGAACAGAGGGGAGAAATTAGAGGTCTGTGTGCAGTTGCAGTGCTGTGGTCTGACTGGGTCTCACAGTGAGCACGTGAGTGGCAGAGAGATGGTTGGGTAGGCCACACAACTGGAGAGCTGAGGTAGATAGATTCAGGCTCTTTAGGAAGGACAGGCCAAAGAAGTAAGGAGGGGGAGTAGCCCTTTATGCAAGAGAGCAGCAGGTTCTGGGTGGAGCTTTTCTTTGGATGATGAACCAGCTGAGAGTTTATGGGTTAGGATTAGAGAGCAGATCAATGTCGACGACGTTGTGGTAGGTGTCTGATACAGATCCTCTTGATCAGGAAGAAGAATTTTATGAGGCCTGCTTCAGACAACTGGAGAAGCCTTACATTTGCATTCCCTGATCCCTACAGGGATCTTGAACCACTCTGATATCTGGTGGTAGAGCAAGGCAGCTGGGCACAAGCAATCCAGGAGGTTTCTGTAGTGCATTTATGACAATTTCCTCACACAGGTGACCATGGAGTTAATGGAGGAGAAATACTCTGATGGACCTCATACCTACAGACAAGAAAAAGGGCCAGGCTTGGCTGCAGTGGCCATAAGATGCTAGAATCCAGGATATTGAGACAAGGCAAATAGCAGGATCACCACTCTGAACTTCAGAAGAGACAACTTTAGCCTGTTCGGGTACCTGCTTGTAAGAATCCCATGGAGATCAACTCTGGAGAGAAGAGGGGTCCAGGAAATCAGCTGACTGATTTCAAGGATCACCTCCTCCAAGCTCAAGAACGGTTTATCCCCACGTGCAGGAAGTGAAGCAAAGGTGGCAGGAGGCCTTCATGGAGGAACAGGTTGCTCCTGATTAAATTCAACGATAGAAAAAAAGTGTACCAGGTGTGGAAGGGCATCTGGTGGCCCAGGAGGAGTATGGAGATACCATCTAAGCATGCAGTGATGGGGTTAGAAAAGCCAGAGTTTATGACAACTGCATCCTTGGAGAAGTTCAAAACCCGGCTGGATCCAGCCCTGAGCAATCTGCTATAGCTGAGCCTGCTTTGAACAGATGGGTTGGACTAGATGATCTCCAGAAATCCCTTCCAATCTCAAGAATTCTATAATTCTGTAAGATAATATATATATTGTTTTGGAGTTCCTGAAAACTCCATATGTGACCTTCATTCTCTTGGTTCATTTCATGACAATAACTGTTAAAGACTTAGACTTTTGTAGTGACTGAAAAAATACTGGAAAACTGGAGACTATTATATTAAAAAAAATTCAGTGGTCTTCTCTGCTCATCCTGCAGATCATATCACTGACTCCCTAAAAATGCTTTTAATTCCTATAGAGACTCCCTTTCTCCCACCACAATTTTTGATTATATGCATACAAAAGACTTGAAGTTTACAGCATAGTAGAAAACAACAACAACAAAAAGGTAGTTTTGTTTGGATGATAGTTGTAGGAGATAGCAGCAGAGAAAATACTTTTTGCAGACAGACAGATGTATAACTCTTAGGTTACACCAGTTGCTTTATTTTCCACGTATTCTTTGATCAATCTGTTCATACATAGGACTGTTGTCATCTATAATCCCCAATAAACTCATTCTTTCCAGTGTGCATCTAACTCTTTCTCTTCCTTAAATTAAACATTTGGGACATATGACTGAAAAGCCTTTTCCTATTTATACTTCTTTTATACTTATGGATGTCACTAAGCTAGATATTTTGCAGCTCATGAAAATAAGACAAAAACTTGCAATCCTGTGGATAGGCACCTAGGATGGAAATATGGGACTAGTAAATTTGGTCTTCTACCACCACAGACTGGTTGTCCAAAGTCCACAGAATATAAATTCCTCATGTCCCTTTACATTACCTGCCTGAAAGCACAGACATTATTACTATTATATAACCATAAAGAGTTGCAACCATGATGAGTTGATTAGAGTTAGGTCTCAGATATTCAGTGATTTGGTTCAGCTGAGCAGTTCTAGCTTAGCAGTATAGATAGGCCTGCAACAAACATGGAAACATAAACTTTAGTTAAAGAAGTTTAAAGGAAAACGCTAGCCCTGCATCTGCAGTGGCTGAATGGAGGGCATGCAGCTTGTTACCTTCCCCCAGGGGACACATGGCACTTCTACTGATTTGTGGTAACTGGATTAGACATCTGACTCTATAGGGAGTCCTCTAGTATTTCAGCTGCTCTGATTCTACTGCAGTATTCACACAAGTTATTGCTATTGCTATTGGGGAATCTGCAGTGCTGGGGACATAACCATTGCAAATTGAAAGAAAACACTTGCTGCTGTCACAAAGCATCTCAAATGCCACTTATGTCAGTGTTTATAACAGGCCACATCGAAGATACTCTGTGCTGACCACAAACAAAATTGTGTGACAGAAAGGAATGGCAGCTTGAGGTGTCTGACTGCTTTAAAATGTTCCAAAGCTATACGATATATTCCATATACTCAAGTAACTCTGCTTCTGTGAAATGATCTCCCACATCATAAAAGTCTGTACGCAAATAGATAGCAACCAAGCAATCAAAATCTTCATGGAAAATACATTCTAGGTTTTTGAGGGATACTAATGGAGGCAGGCATGTAAATGAGTTTACAACTTCCTGCAAAATTCAGTGACTAGGAGAATCCTAACTCCCATAGGACTTTGAAAATTTAGGTGAGTATTAATTCCTTGTGGAAGGCAAATATTTCCATATTTATTTGTTTGCTCCGTTGAAATGCGAACAGTGAATTTCTTTCTGGCAGAGGAACCGTTAGAACATTTGCTTGTTTTCATGCTGTACCGCCTAACATTACATCTAATGTTGCATCTGGAATACTAATACAATAATTCCAGGTTAATTTGGGTCTTTGTTAGGTTATGTTATACCTTTACAATGTATAAATAATTACTTATCTTGGTAGGCCATGTGTCAGGTAGTGAGCAAAAGAGGACAACTGAAAAATGAATATAGGTCATTATCAGTGAAAAATGAGACAAATTTATTTTTGGTAAAAACTGACTACTTCATCTTCACAAGTGGAGAAGACTGCTGCGTAGTCATGTCAAACCCCACATTTTCAAGAATTCCTAACGATTGAGTATATTATTCTTTGCTTTTGAAACCGCTATTGGGGATCTTCAAAATTTCATTGTAAAAGTGATTGTTCATCAACTGACACTCAGGCTTGGATTCACAGAGATTTGCAATGAAAAGGCAAAACATCTGAATTATACCTCTGGAAAATGCACTACATGTTTTCTTGGTTAAACTTGTACTGTAAGACCTGAAAAGTATTCATTTTGTTCCAGTTCAGTGTCCTATTTAATATGGAGGGAATTCATTTCGTACAAGAGATGAATAGTGTTTTAATACTAGTGAGCATTTCATATTAATGTTTCTTATTTTGTGTTTATATTAGTGTATTCCATGTTTGTGCATTTTATGTTTTGCTCACATGTTGTTGGAAATTTCGTAATCACCACCGCCTCCATTTCAGTGGAAACCTGGAATAAAGCAGAGACACAAACTAGCACAGTGAGTTAGCTGAAGTACAGAAATATGCAAATATAAATAAAAGCTTTTTTAGGAAACTTGGCCATTGCTATTGCTTTACTCAGATAAATAAATAAATAAATCTACTGACTAATTTTTTTTAGTTATTTTGAAAAAATGTGCATTCTATTACAGTCTTTCTCACAAGAAGCCATTAAAGGATTCCCAAAGAGAAGTGACAGAGATACAAAGATGTCAGACACATGCTTAGGAAAAGATATTTTAGTAGATACTGACAGACATTATTTACTGTATCTCAGATTCTCTAAAGCTCTAAACTCCCACTGAAATTGCCATACAAAAGTTTAAAGGATTACAAGGTGTTTAAATGTCTGGACCTCATTATTTTTTTGATGTGTGAGGCTTAAAAACCCGCTAGTAATATTGCAAATTAAAAATATTAATAAACATCAAATATGGGAATTTTTTAAGAACCTTTCATAGTAACGGATTTCTCAGAATTTTGTATTCTGTTTATCTTACATTTTAGCTTCTTTTTTGAAAAAAAAGCAAAAATAAATATTTCTTTAGCCATAGCTATTTCATGATGTCTGTAGTCTGATGACTACAGGAAACTCTTCTACCAAATAATAGTGAGGGACAAAAGAAGAGTAATCATCAACTGTATCACTGTCTTTGCAATTTTTATTTTATAGGGAATGAGCACTGAGTTGCAGTTGATGTAAAAAGCTTCCTCTTCAGAACAATACTCACCTGATATTCTTACTCATTCGTAAAGTCAGTAATGTCATAAAATCACAAGAATATAAGAGGGAGAAAACCTCAGAGAAAGCAACAGGATGACTGGGGAAACAGAAAGGCTGATTTCCAAGGGAAAATTTGCAAAGCTTAGTATACACACATAAGGTGTTAGAGAGGGAATCGTATTTTTGAAGCATCTCAGATGGTAAAAACAAACCCAAGAAAAAAAGTACAGATCAGGAGAAGGAACACAACCAGGCATTGATTCTTTCTCCTAGTGAGAGGTCTACTTAGTTTCAAGCAATACCTCCCTGCTCTTTGCTGAAGGTTTATGCACAGTAGATTAATTTCTGGCTCCTTTCCTGAAGGTTTTATCTCCTTAAGTTTGTTAGCAGCAATTTGCTAGTCTAAAGGAAATTAGCTCTACACTGGTAATGCTCTACAAATAAGAAATCAATAATAATTACTTTGCAGATCAAAAGAATTAGATTGGCAACTGTTGAAAATTTTCATTTGCCAGGGTAATATTGCAAAATGAATAAAGTTATAATCAAATAAATAATTGCAGCATAAAATATAGTAGATCAATTTTAAATGGTTGAAACTGAGAGGCCATACACTAAACTTGGTATCATTTACCTGTTACTCTTGTTATTGGGATGAAAAAATGTAACTAAGAACATCTATGTTAAATCACTTCAAAATATCAGGAGAAACCCTGGATGCCGGTAGTTTGCTGCAAAAACTGGAAGGAAACCTCTGGCATATCTTCAAGAGACTCATAATTTTAATCTTCTTTGTAATTGGCTTCAGATAGAACTGATTTATGACATTTGATACCATCTCCCAGCATAATGAAACTGCTTTTATGCATCCTTCCAGCAGAGGAAATTGTTAGCCTAAATTATTTCTCTGCCAGAAAGAAGGGCTTGAAGAATGAGTGAAAGTGTCCTGACAGTGATTTTAAGGAAAGAGGGACGTACCAGCTCCCAGCATGTAGGAGGAATGAATGTAGACAGGTAGTGCAGAGTGCAATAAGAGAGGGAAGAAAGCAAAATGAAACACATCATATTCCCTCATGCATATGGACTTCTATTAGGGGAGCAAAGGCAATATTCAACTCAATTTCATCAAGGGAATGAATAATAATCATGAAGAAAAGGATTATTGGGAAAAACAGAATGAGACACATACAAAACTGATGGTATGTGGAGTGAGAATAGAGTAAGCATAGGACGGGGCAGACGCAGGCAAAGTACATGAAACCGTGACAAGAAAGGCGTTGGTTCTGGAAAGTGCATAAAGCCCATAGCGAGGAAAAGAGTGAAGGAAAAGGGAGTGGGATACCACTCAGGCAGAATGAACGACAATGAGAAGCTATGGAAAGGAGTCAGAGATGTGGAATTGCAGTACGGCCGTAGGGAGCAAGGACGTGCATTCAGGAAGTGTGTGAAAAATTAATTTATTTTGAGTTTCTGACATGAGTGGTGTGCTCAGCCTATCACAGCAGTATCATGAGCCTGGCTCTCCAACACAGAGAACCTCTTTAAGATCACTCATACTCTTCCGAACCCACTTACTCTACTCTCCTTTGGGGCTGATGGGCTGTATAATTTTCCCAACTTGAATCTTTTGTTACATTAACTGAGGAAATTAATATGTTTAGCTACATGTTCCTGGAAGCAAGACATTTTTTTTCAGAGGTAGAGTGATAGCAATAAATATCATAACTTGCTTATATCACTAGTTTTAAAAGAGGATTAAAATTTTATCGGAGTGAGGGGTCACCATCATCTGCCTGTTAAGAAGGAATACGAGGAAGTCAGCTGTCCAAAAAGCACCCTAAATAATCATAGAGGTCACTTAACAGTTTTAAACATAAGATAAATACTGTGATCCTGAAAGCAAAAAAAGTTTGGAAGTATAACTTAATCAGATATGAGATAAATTGTTTTCAAAATTAAAACAATACGCATACATTGTAGATAATCTAAAAGAAAGTGAGCGTTAATTATTTCCGTATTTCTTGAATATATAATTTATTCCAGCAAAAGGCAGTTGTAAACTTTCTATCCCCAGTAACTTAGCTGCTGTTTTTTTTTTTCCTTCAGTGGTGGCTTGAGAATTATCTTTAAAACGGACGAATAAGCTCAGAAGTGATGAGGGTAAGCAGGAATTATTACACCATCAGTTTTAAGACTCCACTTTTTTTGAGGGTGATGTCTCCTTAAAATCAATGAACAAGTGGTATAGAATAGCTTAATATACGGCCCTTGGGATCTGGATTGGGGTTTTGTGCAGAGAGGTCATTTAAACTCCAGTCCACACTGGGAAATTTATCTGTTGCTTTCAGTGTATATCAGCAATGTGTGATGCTGAACTGCATGAAACACCAGATGTGAAAAGGCTTCAGTCACGCTCAGCACCACTTCGGAGACGATAGCTGAACATTATGCTGACTCTGCTACACAGCCTTATGGAGCTTTTGTACCTTTGCAGAATTGTTAACACCCAGAAAATCATTAATAAAAGAGAACATGTTTTGGGAACTAACCGCAGTCATCTTTAACTTCATATTTGTGAATGGATTTTAAATGGCTGTTGGTTAAAAGGAGTTTCCATAACAAGGAAGGTAAAGGTCCACAGCTTGTATCTGTGATTTTGCTATAGCTGACTGTGTGGTTAGGTATTTGTTGCTTGTTTTATATGCTATTTTCTCCTAGAGAATTGAAGACTACATCTTGCTGTTGTTCAGATAGCACCTGGTTCATCAAAAGTGACTAAACTCTTTTCACCTCATTGCAGTATGGGAACCTCTGGACAGGTTTCAATAGGAATGGGGAGGGATGGCAGGGTGGTACGGGAAAAGAGTAAGTTAAACACTTCTGAAAATCACACACATACACACACCCCACATAACTTACACAGATTGCAAGTTACCTGGTTTAAAATATTTGTAAAAATATTTTTCAAATACCAACTATTCCAAAATGGCTCATCTTGAGTGAGCTCTCACAGCAAGTGCAGGGCAGCCAAGGGATCAGGGCCAGCCAGCATGGGTTTAGGAAAGGGAGGTCCTGCTTAACAACCTGATCTCTTTCTATGACCATGTGACCTGCCTTCTGGATGTGGGGAAGGCTGTGGACGTTGTCTGTCTGGACTTTGGTAAGGCCTTTGACACCATCCCCCACAGTATTCTCCTGGAGAAGCTGGCGAATCATGGCATAGACAAGTGTACTCTTCACTGGGTTAAAAACTGGCTGGATGGCTGTGTCCAGAGAGTTGTGATTAATGAGTGAAATCCTCTTGGCAGCCGGTCACCAGTGGTGTCCCTCAGGGCTCAGTTTTGTGGCCAGGGGAGGTTTAGATTAGATATTAGGAAGAATTACTTTACTGAAAGAGTGGTCAGGCACTGGAACAGCCTGCCCAGGGAGGTGGTTGAGTCACCATCCCGAGAGGTATTTAAGAAACGTGTAGATTTGACACTTCAGGGCATGCTCTAGTGGCAGAGATTGTAGGGGTTTTTTGTGTGTGTATGGTTGGACTCGATGATCTCAAAGGTCCTTTCCAACCATGAAGATTCTATGATTCTATGAAAAAAAGCTTGCATACTGTGTTTCTTGGAACATATATGCTTGTTTTCTTCCATTCGTGTTCTGAATGTGGTTTGGAGCTGTTCTGGAGGAAGGATGAGTGTTAAGAAAGGGAATATATCTCTACTTCTTAATTCACATGAGCCATTCCAGAGAGAGAGAGGAGATGGGAATAGTCACATAGTTGATGACTGCCCAATGCTGATGAATATTATTGAATCAGAACTTTCATAAATGATGTGCTTCAAGAAAGATTTAGAGGAATATTTTGATAATACTACGAACACTTAAAATTTAGACTACAGAAATGTAGTTATTACAGGATCCATTTTATCCGTGTGGCTTTAGTTGATTTATTTGCTGTCTTAAAAGAAGTGAGAGAAATCAAATCCATTGTGCAATTTTGATGTAATTGGGATATTCTCTTATGTCTATGAGTGTTTTAACTAACTTAATAGAATATATATCAAACTTTTAAGATATGATTCTGCCTCTGCTAGAAGAGGACATTGAAGTTCAACATCATATCATAAAAAGTTTTCACATGAAAAATTACTATCCTAAGTCTTTACTATAGATGACTCAGAGTAAAGCCAGTGCAGCAGTTTCTGTGCCTGATTTTTTGCATATTGTGCTAATAATTTGGTAGAGGAACTGCAGGTTATCAACTTCTGCCAGATGAAAGCATATAATATAAATGATACCATAGCAGATATCAGGAATGGGGACAATGGGAACTGAGGTACACTGGTAAGATGTAACCATAAACGTCAGAAGGCCAGGAGAAAATGAAAAAAAACCCAATAAATCAAATACTTGTAAATACAGAAAACCAACATCTAGGAATCAGTTAAAGAATAACCATCTTTGAGTTGCATTGATCAACTCTTTCACACAAAAAAAACCAGGAAATTAATATGTTGAAGAAAGTCACATGCAAAAAGAAAGCCTTTACTTGAAATTAATATTGAAATATGCCTAAGGAAGTTCACTGATTGCTCATGTTGGTAGAAAGAACTGAATAATCTTCAAAACCTTCTATACATATTTTAAAGGATCTTTTAAGAGATTTTGGAAAACAGGATTTCCAGTTCAGTGAGATTTGATCCATTTGAAATCTCAAGATGCATATATCAATTGAAGGCAATTACCATAAGGTCACTGTATAAATTTGAATTAACTACCTTTGCAACTGACTCACATAAATGTAAACACCATGTCCATGTTTACATGAGGGGAAACATGGATTCAAAGACTTTTATGATTTGAAATTTTCCAGGAGAGAATGAACATCCAGGCAAACAGTGCTTCAGGTAACCCCTGAAATATGTCTTTCCCTATTAAGGATTTTCAAAAATAGGAGAAAGTCAGACAAAAAATTGTCAACATTCATAGAAGTGTAATTGATTCTGTACTTACTGGCAAAGACAGTGCAAAAAGCAACATTTTCTTTCCTGTTAAGATCTGACCTTACAATTTTTGACTTGACAAAGAGGAAAAGAATAGAAAAGCAGTCAACACTAGCATTTGCACTGACTGGTTTTAAAAAATGTTAGCTACTTATAAATATATTGTGATAAATACCAATTTCAGTTGCTAACTAACTCAGGATTGCTTACTCTCCGAGTTCTAACTCTGGAGGCAGCACAGTAAGATCATCTGCTAATTAATCTTCTAAAATTCCTCAAATCTTTTCTGTAAACCATTCAGGGATCTTGTGTGGCTCAGAATTTTTTTTTTTTCAGTCTTATCTTTCTAGAAAACTCTTTTACATTTCTACGTGTAACATTCCCTGCACTAGTTTATTAGCTTGACAGATTAGACATCGTTTGTGAGTAGTTTCCAGATATCAAAACAATAAAAGCAGTTCTAGCATCCCACATTGAACAAACAGCAAGGCTTATCCTTTTCACACTGCTGGATGTTTTTCTAAATGAATGTAATTCTTCACAAACAAGTGTTGCACTCTAATTTTCTTATGTATAAGCTATTTGACAGGCATTTTAAGATGCTGTGATGTCACTCAGAACAAAGAAGTTAATCCAGTAAAATGTGGTCCTCCTCTTTCAATTTCCAGTGAAATGCTCCTGGACTTGCTGCAAGTGAGGATGATGCATGTGGCACCTGCTCCACTGATGTTCAGGTGATCTCACCAAGTCTGTCATCTGCCAGCTCACCATCCGAATACTCACTCTACAGCCACTTGCAGGAATTGAGGCATTGGTTGAAGAGGCATGTGAGGGCAGAGGCAAACAACTGTGAGCAGCAGAAGGTCTGAAGTGTTTCAGAGGAAAATGACTGCTCATCTGACCCTGAAGTTTGTGAGCAGAATGAAGTTATTCTCCTGCGGCACCCTGAAGATGTGAGTACAATGCCCATGCCCAAGGTAGCCTATTTTAGTGATCTCCAGTAGTCCATTTCACTGTGTATGTGAAGTGTTGTTTATGCTTGTACATTTATATAAGCACTGTCTTTATGGAGCAGGTGGGGAATTTGGTTGATCAATAAAGATGTGTTGGGAGCCTTGTATAAGACATTGTATTCAAGGAGACAGTGATCTTGGTAAGGCCGTGTCTGTCTTGATATATGGAATATAAGCTCCATAAGAAAAAACCCCAACACTAAAGTGGATCTATGCGCTATAATGTTCTAATAACACTATTATAATGTAATGATGGTATCTGTTTTGCTTTGTTTCCCTAGTGCTGCAAAAGAATCCCTGTGATTTTTGACTTTTTAATGCTCGAGGTACGTGCATAGTATTGAATAATGGGAGAAGAGATAAGTAGGTAGAATAACTTCATTTGGTTTCATTTTACACTGGCCAAATTAATGTGACAATTTACTGCTAAAAGTCTGAGGACCATAACCTCAGAGACTGTAATATCTAGAAACGGGTTGATGACTTCAAAACACAGGTTCTAGAAAATCTGACTTCCCAAGTGCACTACAAAAAACCCCCACAAAACACAGTGTATAAATGTTAAATATAATTAATATTATGTAGTCAACTTGAGAATGTCCTTAGTCTTTTGGAGAAGGCACATGGCTATGTGAATAACTTAATTTACTGACATAAGGAGGCAGTGATGGAGGAGATACAGCACTCTAATGCAATGTTGAGATAAAAATTACCATTACACACACTAAATGCTATATTTAGTGTGTATAAAAGTTGGAGATCTCCACAAGATGGATGTTTATTGATTGGATAATTTTGATTTTAATCAAATTCTCTGTGGAATTTTCTCGGGTTTTTTTGCATTCCCACTGTTACCATTCCCACTGTTACATTTATTTCAGTTTTGGCAGATATGTCTATATTGTGTTCTTGGTTCATCAACAAACAATTTATGCAGAAGTACGTAGGCTGCACCAATAAATACCTTTGGATGTCTCCCCTGTTCAACTCTCCAGTATGAATTCCCTGTCCTTCCTCAAAACAAATAAAGTTTTCTCAAAACAAATAAAACAAAAAAACCAACCAACCAAACAAACAAGACCCACCCTGTCAGAGATTCAATAAGCTGAACAAAATACATTTGACATACATTTATTTCAATCTAACGAGGAAATTACCTCATCAGGTAATGACATGCAAGAAGAAATGTCAGATGAAAGAGCTTTTGTTTACTTTCTCTAGGGTATTTTATCAAATCAGGGATGGCCTACCACTGAAGTGTAAGTTTTAAAAAGACCAACAGTATTTTGGGAGGAAACATGCTATCAGAAGTGAATGGAAATTTTACTGGGAGATGAAGCCAAGGTTCTCAATTGGCCATTAAAACAAATTGAAACTACTGCAAACCACACAGTGGAGATATAATACAGTACGGTTGAGTGAGTGAGCAATTACATTTTACATCCCACATTGATGAAATGTTCTTGCAGTGTTACACTAGAATAACTTTGTAGTAAGCTATGATAATCTGTGGAGGTACTAGTTGCCTGGATAAACGTTCATAAAGGAGCTTTGGTCAGTGTGGCCTATTTATTCATTACATGAAGCAAGCATGTCTGGAGTTGCTGGAGATACTAATGCGTAGGGGGAAAAGCAAAATTATTCCATTTTATAAATGAGGTTAGAGAACACAGACAAAACAATTAAGTTTTGAATAGTGGATTCTCCTGGGACACCTACTTCATTAAAGATTTCTGGACAGTTTGCCAAAACTTTCATAGAACTAGAGAATCACAGAATGGCTGAGGTTGGAAGGGATTTCTGAGGTCATCTGCTCCAACCTCCCTGCTCAAGCAGGGCCAGTTGCCTAGGTCCATGTCCAGGAGGTGGCTTGTTAATATCTCCAAGGATGTAGACTCCACAACCCCTCTGGGCAACCTGTGCCAGTGCTCGGTCACCCTTACAGTAAAAAAGTGTTTCCTCATGTTCAGACAGGACATCCTGTGTTTCAGTTTGAACCCATTACCTCTGGTCCTGTCACTGGGCACCACTGAGAAGAGCCTTGTTACCTCTCCTTCATTCCCCCCCATCAAGTATTTATACACATTGACAAGATCCCCCTGAGCCTTCTCTTCTCCAGGCTGAACAGTCCCAGCTCTCTCAGCCTTTCCTCATGTGTCAGATGCTCCAGTCCCTTAGTCATCTTTGTGGCCCTTCACTGAACTCTCTCCAGGATGTCAGTCTCTCTTGAACTGAGGAGCACAGAACTGGCCACAGTACTCCAGGTGTGGGCCTCGACAGTACTAAAAAAAAAGGGGATGGATCACCTGCCTCCACCTGCTGGCAATACTTTGCAGGCCAGGATAGCCTTTGCCTTCTTTGCAGCAAGGACGCATTCCTTCTTATTTATCTCAGCATTCACAGCACCATTTGTCTGGCATCTTTTTCACAGACAATTCATATTATGTTCTGCATCTCTTATGGTAAAACCGGCATCAATTGACTGTTTGTCAGGCTGTTTTTAGGCTGCTGCTACTGAGTGTTGGATATGACGGTGCATTATTCAGGAGGTTTCCACTGTCATTTTATGTAATTTTGTCCACAATCTAAGACACGAGAATGGAATCTTTTCATGGTACATATTGAAAAGAGCATACAAAGATTTACACCTTTTATATACATCCAACAGTCTCAATGGGCAGATTGTGTTTGTTATTAAATTAACTTTGTTTATAATCAGCAATATTTTATTAGCAGAAACAGATTAAGGCCAGTTCTCAGCAGTCTCTTTGATAATGTCACACCAGCATTATTTAAACGAGAATATTACCAGATTCTTTCAAGGACAGTATGACTAATATGAATGGTGGTTATCACAGTAAAAACTAAAATGCTTTGTCATGCCCTCATGCTTCTGTATCATAAATCAGAATGCAAAGTTGTTGGTGGCTTGGATTACTGGAATCAAATTTTGGGACGCTCCTCCACCACTAGTACAGGCCATCTGGGCTCAAGCTGCACACACACAAGAGCAAAGTGTGCTTCGAGACTAGTTTCTTGGGCAGGGCCACTGGACAAACCATGGGTTTGAGTGAAGACAAGATCAGCTGTCAGCATTACGGAGCTTCTCTATCATTCAGGAAACGGTGAAGTGTTGGACGGAGACTGTGAACTACCGCGTTACAAGGGAACAGAACTAACTATTGACAGAATGGAACTATTTGTCAGAAGTAAATATAAACCCAGTTTCCCTTAAAGTTGTTTTGTTTGTGCTAAACTAGTTCAAATCAATATGTTTAGGCTTTTCCACTGAAGACAAAAAACATAATAAAGTTTTCTAATGAAGGAAGGTGTAGATTTATTTTTCTTTTTTAATGTCACACTGATATTTAAATCACCTCAAACATGATACAGAATCTGTCTTTTTCAGTAGAGACCACTGGTTTCTTTTAGAGATGCGAGTTATAAATTCTTCTTCAAATGCATTACATTTCTTCTAGCTGCTCTGTCTTTCTTGTTTTCTTTTAAAAAAATCAAAACCAAGTATGCTCTCATACTTTGTTCCGAGGCTTCTCCAGCAAAAAATAGATAAGAATAAGCACATCATGATGCTGTTTTAGACAGAGTTCATTTATTTTGGTGGATAGAAAACAGCAGTGTATGCTTTAAGGATTACAAGCCATATACTTCTATTTGGAAAGCTTTATTTTTTAATTCATTAAAAGAATAGCTGAAAAAAAGATTGGTTTTTAGTATCTACTTCAACAAGACTTAAATATTTGATAATGACTTTATTTGAAGGGAAATATTCTGCTTCTTAGTTTTAGTAAATTTTCAGTTATGATTTCTTATTGTTATATACAAAATTAAAACACAAAAATTGCTACACCAAATGGTCAGAACTTCTGTTGCTTTCTTTGCAATGTTTTATGTCATATACAATTTTGAACTGGTTTTATTTGTTGCTCAAAATCAAACAAAATCCTGTTCACTTACTTTCCCATAAAATTTCCAGTACTGGTATTCAGTGAATCCTTTGGAAACTAGAGCTTGAACAGGTAGGGAATACGGATCTGAACTGAGATTGCATGTAGTGCCAAGCCGTGTCTGAGAAAAGAGAGAGGAGGTAGGAGAGGACACAGATGAAGTCACACAGCTGAAGGTTTTTCTTTTGCATCTGGTGGCTGTGACCAAATCCTGCCTAGAATGTAGCAACCATTTTATTTTTTTAGAAAATATTTTGAATTAAGTAAGATAAATAGTCAGGTCTGAAGTCAGATAAAACTTACCCTTCTTCATTGGCTACTTTTATCCTGCAGGCAACTCCTTTTGTACCCAACTACAGACTATTTCTGGCCCAGGTACCTAGCGTTCCCCTTTCAGATCCCTCAGCTGCCATGCACGCAGAGCATCTGAGATCAGGCTTCTCCTTCCTTCCAGCCAGTGCTATCAGCATGATCACCCACAGAGAGCATCCGCGCAGCAGATTTTATTGCTTTGCCATCATCAGGTCTATATCATTACCTCTTCTAAGGTCCTGGGAAGCAGAACGGGTATTATCCTCCTGCTGGCCAGGAAAAAGACCCCTTCTCCTCTGTCTTATCGCTTAATGGTTTATGTATAATTTAGAAAAAACTGTACCAATTAAAATATTTCTGAGTGTTACAGTGATATCATTCACAGTAGCTAGTAATATAATCATCATGGTAACAAAGGAATTGTAAACATTCATTTTTTCTTCTGTGTTTATCAACCAGTGAAAGCTATACTTTCCAGTCCCTAATACCCAAAGCTAATTGCCTGAACTTATAAAAATCCTAGCTGTCAAAAATCTGAAACATCTCAACTCTCACTGTCCTCTGAAAAGACACCTTTATTCTGATTTCTAAAAGTCACATGAGAAATCCAAAAAATTTTCTCAGCCTCAGACTGCGTCTTTGATTTCCATGAATACAAACGTAGGAGTCTTTGGAAGACAAAGAATACATAGAAAAATAACTGTTATAATTTTGCATACTTTTAAAATTTGAATTGGTACTCTTATAAGAAATGTCACCAATCTTATTTGTGCACCAACTGCAAAGTGTACCTCAGAAAAGAAAGAATGAGAGAGACAGCTTTTATATCATGTCTAGTTATGGATTTAAGACATGGTATAAGAGATTACATTTTGGTTTATAGTGTCTTCCTAGCCAAAACCAGTTCAGGGACTGATGTTGTTCTTATGGATTGACTTGGGACTTGGTTATAACATATTTGCTGAATCCTATATTTTACTATGGAAAACCTAAGTCTCTAAAATAAAAGACCAAAACCCTCAAAATTACAGTGTGACCTAGGAGGACGAGGAACAAATTAAAAAAAAAAAAAAAAAAAGGAATTTATGTTCAAGTGAATAAAAAATTGACATCATTATGAACCCAGACTCCATCTTCCATAGTCAGTACTCTACTTTCACACACAAAGGAGCCAAGTTCTGAACTGGCTTGTGATTTATGTAGTCAATTGAAACTACCGAGGATACTGATTGAATATGAAAAAGTGAAAGAATTTGCCTATTTGCCTACTTAGACCAAATTTCATTGCCACTTATAAATACGAAATTTCAGAACTTCCTACTAAGAATCCCATGATCTTTGAAAACGAGCAGACGATGCCCTGCTGTTTGAAAGTGTCATCAGCACTCAATGCCTTTAGAAAATGGGCCACAAATTTATTTTCCTGTGAGTACAAAACAAGTATGTATGGATATCACCCCTGCTTTCATCTCATCTCCATTACTTCAGTTTCTGGTATTATAGCCAGAAAGCCATCAAAATATGCACTTTTTAAGGTTATTAAAAAATTGAAGATAAAATGTATTTGTTGCTTGGTAAAAATCAGCATTTCTAAAGGAAGTTTAGAAATAGGTTTCAGCCTAGAGGTATTATGATGATGTACAGTGTATTTCTGACCACAATGACAACATCATAAATTGTTAACAATAATATCTAAAATTCTTCTAATTAATGATCTAATCTGAAGTAATTCATTCCTTAAATCATTTTCATGTGTCAGCCGGTAAATCTAAGCAAATCTTACAGTTCTTATTGTGAGGAAACTCTGTTTCTCCTCATACTCTGCACAGTTCTCTCACCTAAAGATTTTCCCTGGGCATCTTGGTAGTTGGAGAAATAATGGCTGTATATTAAATCCAGAAATTAAACATCACTCACTTTGCAATAAAATTGTGCTATACAGTACCCAAAGTTTCTCTACTGTTTATGAATACATCAATCAATAAATAAATAAAGCTAATTACTGTCAGAGGGACTTGCCACTACTTATTTGATTTTTGAAGTAACAGACATAGGAGTCATTAATGTAGATCTAAGAATTTATTGTTGATCTTTCTGCTGTGCAATGTGGAATGCATTCATTAGCTATTCTTATTCAAAGGCACACACACATTTTCTAAAGGCCATAAACAATCTAAGTAGTACCTATTCAGTGTGTTTGGATTATATTTTTTTTCTGAATGTGTTTTAATACAGTTTTCTGATAGCAAAACAGTAGTATTTTTGTTGAATGATTAACATTATAAAAGCAAACTGCAATTTAGGAAAAAATCCTTCCACTGGTTGTACTGTAGATCAAGTTTCAGAAAGGTCCTAGAAAATTTTATCAAATATTATTGTGCAATTATTTTCCAGAAACGGTGGAAATTTAATTAAGTATCCATTGAAAGAAATATAAGGAATGTATTAGAACAGCAATTTGTGTATCAGTGTTAATTCCTTCAGAAAACATTTTCATAATGAAAAATCTCTAATTTGTATCACTAGAGAACGTTAGGGTTTTACAGAAAAAAGGGGACTTCCTTGCAACATGTGGGCACAGATTTCTACCCTCTGTGAATAAAACCACATACAAGGAATTTACAGAGTACTTGTGCAACGACCTAGTTTTAGCTCTTAATCTCCCTTGCAGAAGAATAAATCTTTTTTTTTCACTCCTAGGTAGCAAAACATTGGAATAGGTGCCCAGAGAAGTTATGGAATCCCCATCCTTGGACATCTTCAAAACTTGGGGCGCGGAGCAACATGACCTAATGCTGCAGTTGAATCTAACTTCATGGCTGGCCTTGCAGCCAACTGGGACCTTAGAACTTGGACCTTGGAGGTTGGACCAGATAACTTCTAGGAATCCCATCCATTCTAAATCATTATATGATTTGATTGCAAATTTTAGGCAGAATTTCTTCCTCGTTCTGGGTGTGTTTCCGTTTTTAGGAAAAGGTAGTTCTGCAAAACTTTTTGCTCATTGTATCTCCTGCTTCTAGGTGCTGCTTCTAGAGTCTGTGTTTGCTGCTTAACGGACTTCTATGTGTGCCTTGCACAAGTCTAGTCTTTGTCCGGATGGTTAACTCACAGCAGGGCTGATTAAGTCGTGACAAAGTAGAAATTGAGACAGTGCTTTATATCTTGAACCAACTTTCTGGCACATTATGATAGAATCATAGAATCATAGAATGGTTTGGGTTGGAAGGGACCTTTAAGGGTCGTCTAACTTACTAATACATACTAATCAAGAGCTATCTAGTACTAGCACCCACCTACTCAATACAAACGTCACTCTTAAGGGACATTTTGTACTTAACTTTTTCAATACACAAAACTTTCCATATTAAGCTTTATAGCACGTAAACTCACAAAACTGTAATAGAGCATATGTGCCCTGTGAGGATCCAAGAAAATAATTGACTTTGCTCTGTGGGTAAAAGCACGCAAGTGCTTAGCATCAGCTCAGGATTATATTACCAGCTGAAAGACGTAAACAGGGACTCCGCCAGTAGCAATGGGTAGTTGCAAATGCCTAGTCAATGCAGCATTAGAGAAATGGAATCCTTCTGGGTTCAATAGCTATAAAATCGAAAGACAACAGCACCCACACTCATTAGGGCTGTTGTCTTTAGCTGGGGACTTTCCATGATATAAAGTGGATAACAAAAATCTTTAAAAGACAGTTGAAACAGTTCCAAATCTTGATTGTTCTGTGTTTCTGAGAAGTCTAAATCAACTTGAGAAAGCAAACTGTATAGGAATTTTTCTTAAAACAAAAGGGCTTTTTTCCTCAGACCAGGAGTGCTTCCAGCAATCACCTTTCCTAAAACTAAACAGAGTGTTTTGCTTAATCATTCTGACCTTTTACAGATTTAGTTTCTACTTACATACATCGTACTTCAAATACTTTTCCATGCTTGGGCTGATATAGTGGAGACGTACCTGGCACATGTCTGTTCCCTGTATGCAAATAAGATTAACAGGTGCACAGTATTATGGACAGTTTGGTTTCATTAGTGGGAAGGAAATAAGGGTATCATGTAGATCCTTGCTATAAATTTTACTACATGTTTTGAGTATCACAGTCATTTTAAAATTGCTGTATGCCAAATGGCTACTTGCCTAAATTATCCTGAATAAGATTTGCTGGAAATCCTATTGCAAGATATGGGGAAACTTTCCATTTAAAGAACATTTTCTAAAATATGAGTTATGTTCAAAATAATTTTGCATCTACAATCGTCTTTTTAAAAGTCTCTTATTTAGAATGGAGAGAAGATGCAATGTTGTGTCGTCAGAACAAACGTTGTGTCATTGGAACCATGCTCTGCCCTCACTGGGATGGAAACGGGAACAACCACCAGAAAAAAAACAAGATCAAAGGGATCCTGTAACCTTCTCCTGCCAGGCTGAAGGCAGTAGCTTAATGGAGAGGAGTGAATGGAGGCAAGTCCATGCTCAAGGTGGCAGCTGAACCCCCTCCTTGCCCTTCCCACCTTCCCAGGTGCCTCTATGCAACAAGTGTGAGGCTCTGGATGTGGAAGGCCAGTCAACAGATGATGTAGATGATGGTCCATCTTCATCAGAGGTGTTGCCAAGGTTACTTTTTCCTCCCTCCTTCCAGTTGCAGGCAGTGACACTGGAAAAAACAGATGGGTCCTGTCTATTAATATATGGCTCTGTGGCTGGTGTCACTGACACAATTTTGAGTTTTTTGGTAATGGGATGGCCTACACGGCACCAGGCTTGCTGGTGTCAGATGTGATTCACCTTTCTGAAAGGCAGAAGAGGGTCTTGGCTCAAAAGCTAGTGGGGGTCATTGAAAAAGCTTTAAAGGATGCTTGAAGGGGAAGTGGGATAATATTCCTGCCCTTGACAAGCTGTGGGATGACATGCCAATGTTAAAGGGATCGGGTGCTTGCGGGGACACTTAGCCTGTTGCTCTGAGATGTGCTGGCTACACTGCAGCACACTTGAAGTCTTACAGAGATGAGACAGGGGCTCCTAAGGTATAGGAGTCAACAGGAAAACTCCAGTGAAATATCTCAAAGGGATTAAAGCGTGTTCCTCTAAGCAGGTGACAAGACCAATAGCCCAGCTGAAGTGCTTCTGCACCAATGAATGCAACATGGGCAACAAACAGGATGAGCTGGAAGCCACCATGCTGCTAGAAAGCTATGACCTAGTTGCCATTACTGAAACTTGGTGGGATGTATTCCATGACTGGCATGCAGCTATTGATGGCTACAGGCTGTTCAGAAGGGACAGGCGAGGAAGGAGGGGAAGAGACATTGGCCTCTACATCAAGAAATAGATTGAGTGTGAAGAGCAGTCTCTGAAGAATAGCCATGAGCAGGTTGAAAGCTTATAGGTAAGAATTAGAGATGGAGGCAACAAGGAGAACATTGTGATTGGTGTCTACTACAGGCTGCCCGATCAAGGGGAGCTTATTAATGAAGGCTTCTTACTTCAGCTACAGGATGCATCACACTTGCAGGCTCTTATCCTGATGGGGGACTTCAATCACCCTGACACAGAATCATAGAACATAGAATTGTTTTGGTGGGAAGAGACCTTTAAGATCATCAATTCCAACTGTTAACCTACCACTGCCAAGTTAATACTAAACCATGTCCCTCAGCACTACATCTACGTATCTTTTAAATACCTCCAGGGATGGTGACTCAAACACTTCCCTTGGCAGCCTGTTCCAATGCTTGATAAACATTTCAGTGAAGAAAATTTCCTTATACCAAATCTAAACCTCCCCTGGCACAACTTGAGGTCATTTCCTCTTTTCCTATTGTCTGTTACTTGGGAGAAGAGACTGCCTCCCACCTTGCTACAACCTCCTTTTAGGTAGTTGTAGAAAGCGACAAGGTCTCCCCTCATCCTCCTTTTCTCCACGCTAAACAACCCCGGTTCCCTCAGTCACTCCACATAAGACTTGTTCTCTAGATACCTCACCAGCTTTGTTGGTGACATCTGCTGGAAAGGTAGCATGGTGAGCTGTAGACAAGCCAGGAGACTTCCAGAGCACAAGACAGCACTACCAGAGGGGATGCAATACTGGAGCTGTTGGTCACCAATACAAGTGAGTTAGCTAATAGGTGATGTCAAGATTGGAGGCAGCCTAGGCTGCAGTGATCATGCACTGGTGGAGTTTGCAGTTCTGAAGGATATGGGTCAGGTGAAGAGTAAAGTCAGGACCACGAATTTTAGGAAAGCAAACTTCCAGCTCTCCAAGGAATTAGTCAACAGAACCCCCTGGGAAACTGCCCTCAGGGACAAGGGAGAAGAACAGAGCTGGCAGATCTTTACGGATGCTTTCCTTAGAGCACAAGAGCTCTCAATCCCCAGGTGTAAGAAATCAGGAAAGGAGAGCAAGAGACTGGCATGGCTGAGTCAAGACCTGCTGGTCAAACTAAAGGGCAAGAAGGAAATGCAGAGGCAGTGGAAGCAGGTACGGACATCCTGGGAAGAGTATAGGGATGCTGCCCAGTTACATCAGCGACAGGGAATTGTCTGACGTAGTTGCCAAGCCACTCTCCATGATATTTGAAAAGTCATGGCAGTCAGGTGAAGTCCCCAGTGACTGGAAAAAAGGGAAATGTTGCACACTTTTTTAATAACGGTAGAAAGGAGGACCCTGGGAACTACTGACCTGTTAGCCTCATCTCTGTGCCTGGGAAGCTATACTAAGGCACATGGAGAACAGGGAGGTGATTCGAGACAGCCAGAATGGCTTCACCAAGGACAAGTCCTGCCTGACCAACCTAGTGGCTTTCTATGATGGAGTGACTACATCAGCGGACAAGGGAAGAGCTACACATGTCATCTATCTGGACTTCTGTAAGGCCATGGTCCCCCACAACATCCTTCTTTCTGTTTTGGAGAGGGATGGATTCAATGGGTGGACTGTTCAGTGGATGAGGAATTAGTTGGATAGTCACATCCAGAGGGTAGTGGTCAATGGCTCAATGTCCAGATGGAGACTCATGACAAGGGGTGACCCTCAGGTGTCTGTGCTGGGACCAGTAGCATTTAATATCGTCATCAACAACATAGACGGTGGGACTGAGTGGACCCTCACCAAGTCTGCAGACAACACCAAGCTCAACGGTGCAGTTGACACGCTTGAGGGATGGGATGCTATCCAGGGGGTCCTGAAGAGGCTTGAGAAGTGGGCTCATGTGAACCTCACGAGATTCAATAAGGCCAAATGCAGGGTCCTGAACCTTGGTTGGGGCAACCCCCAGTATCAATACATGCTAGGGAATGAAGGGGTTGAGAGCAGCCCTGCTGAGAAGGACTTGATGGTATTGGTGGATGAAAAGCTGCATATTAGCCAGCAATGTATGCTCGCATCCCAGAAGGCCAATCGTATCATGGGCTGCATCAGAAGCATGGCCAGCAGGTGGAGGGAGGCGATTCTGCCCCTCTACTCTGCTCTTGTGAGACCCCACTCGGAGTACTGCGTCCAACTCTGAAGCCCTCAGCACAGGAAAGACATAAAACTGTTGGATCAGGTCCAGAGGAAGGCCACAAAAATGATCAGAGGGCTTGAACACCTCTCCAGTAAGGACAGGCTGAGCTGGATTAATTCAGCCTGGACAAGAGAAGGCTCCAGGGAGACCTTATTGCAGCTTTTCAGTACTTAAAGGGAACCTAAAGGAAAGATGGGTACAAACTTTCTAGCAGGGTCTGTTGCAATAGGGCAAGACGTAACAGTTTTAAACTAAAAGAGGGTAGATTTAGAGTAGATATAAGGAAGAAATTTTTTACAATGATGGTGGTGAAATATGGGAACAGGTTGCCTAGAGAGGTGGTAGATGCCCTAGAGAGGTGGTAGTTTCCCATCCCTGGAAACATTCAAGGTCAGGTTGGATGGGGCTCTGAGCAACCTGATCTAGTTGAAGATGTGACTTGTCTTTGCAGGAGAGGTTGGACTAGATGTCCTTTAAAGGTCCCTTCCAACCCAAATGATTCTATGATTCTATTCTGTGATGCTATGATCAGTGGAATCACCAGATTATTTAATAGATACTTTTGCAGTGCAAAGCAAACACTTTGGGAATCATTAGCTACAATAACCAAATAACTTTTTTCTCTCACTGATAACAACAGTTGTACTTAGCAGGTTTCTTTCTCTAATCCAAAACGAACATTAAAGAAAACTCTCTAGAAAAGAATTTAAACTATTCTGCAGGTATTTTTGTATTGTTATAGCCTAATATTTGCAAGTCTTACTTAAACACTTCAGTTATGTGTGCTCAGAGGTCTAAAAGGAAATCCAATGCCAAACAAAGATTTTTGCAGCTTTTCAAGGGTAACTACATGTTAAACATACAGGATTACTTCCACTGAAGACATTTTTTGGTATTTTTAAACCACCCAGATCATTAAGTCCCTGGTGGACCAGGAAAAATTTCATTTCTTTCAGATATGCATCCAATATGCCCCAGTTTTACAAGCTTCTCTTTTGCACAGATCTTGTAAGATGCCCTAACTGGACAACAGGGAGCTCGGTTTCTCTGTCCTAGAGCTCTGTCACCAGCATGTCAACAGCAGTTGTCTGGCCATCTGCTATCAGGTTGAAAATGTCATGACTGAGCTCTGATGGCCTTGCCTTGGACAATTTAACATCTTTCCTCCACCTAATTGTTAATCTTTGAAAGAATAATTTGGCTGAATATGACTCAAATTACTTAAACTATTATGGCTGGTTTGCTGACAAACAACATGATAGCACAAACGTATTTCCCTTATGAAACCAGACCAAAACCAGATTAAAATTCTATTTCCTTTGACAGGGATTTTTATCGTATTCTATTGTTATTGGTATCAACACTGTGTCATTTGAATCATCATGATTCAATAACTTTGAATTATGGAACATCAACATGGGATATACGTTCAACAGAGCATGTCTTTGTACATTTATTTGGAGGCGACTTCTGGGAAAAAGAATGACCCCAATAATTTCTCAGACTGAAAAACATGTGGCATATAAATAGCTTAAAAAAATTATTGGTGTCAGAATGTATTCTTCTAAGCATGTACACAACATTAACTGCAAAATTCATCGCAGTGGTTTAAAGTAGTAAGTACTGGCTTTTTACTGATACACATTGCCTGTTTCTGAATTTGGATGTTTGTTGTCTGCATGTAATTAGTTGGTTGCATGAACAAGAAACATCTGGCATGTGATGCAATAAAATTATGCAAAATAGCTTGGATTAAAATAGCATTTAAATGAGTTTGAACTATTCAGCATTAAAAAATGCTGGGGATGTATTGTTACTGGGAGTGCACTGAGTAACCTTCTGGTGCCTGACAGTTCCTGGGACACGATTTATCCAGGCTCATCAAAAAAAGTCTGGACATCCTTCATTTTTACCCATGTATAGGAGAGAAGATGGGTGAAACAAGGAAATAAGGTAGTAGAGAGCGTCTGTGCAGGTAGCATTCTCTCACAAAAGGACCTATTTCTTTTCCAAGAATACAAAGAAGGAAAAGTGTCCTAGGTGAAAGGAATATCTATGTTCAGGTTGAGCCTTTCCAAATGGGAGTGGATTCTGTCACAACCTCAGACAGAAAGTTAATTTCACCTATTTGTAATAAATTACATTATTTTGGCACTAAATCTCATTTTTTTAAACAAGTTAACATTTTATGTACATACACACTTTCATAGAATTCAAGAGAATATTAAAGTGCCTGAATAAGCTCACTGTATGAGCCAGCAGTGCAGGGGCTTTACATCTTTTTATCCATATTCTTAGTTGCAGAGGCATATTTGAACTGGTATGAAATATGAGAATATCATGCAAATATAATTTAAGTGAATTGTGATTATGAGACTACTGACTTCAAAAACTAATTCAATATGCATGACCAAGACAGAAGGGGAAAATATATTTTCCCCATGTGAAATAAAGTTCTTCACATTGAAAAGAGGGGCAATAAAATATAAAAATGGTGCTACAGTTATGTCTGGTGCTACAGTTATAGTTAGGTCTAGTGACTGTTTTATTTTGAAATCCAATTTAATTTATAGTACCTTTTAATTTGTTGCAGCAGATAATGCATAGATCTATGATAAAGTCAGTGATTCTGGCAACATGAATTTGGATACCTGCTAGTTTGCATTTCAATTACAGCTGCATTACAGTCAACATAAACAGAGAAGTCTGTAAATTTTGTTTTAGCATATTGTTTACAGTAGGGGTAACAAAGTTGTTAGGGAAGATTGTGAGGCTATTGCACTTCAATCGTAGTATTACTTTTAAATAACAGTATTAAAGGAGCGAAAAATACTAAAAAAAGAAGAAAAAGAAAATGTTTTCTCTTAACCTTATATACTGTACACAGCAGGCTGAGTGGGAAAGGGAGGTATAGAAGGATTTCTTAGCACATCTGGAGGAAAACACAATATATCTAATTGGAGGCAAATTCAAAATATGTACCCATGTTGCCTGCCTGCGGGGCCAAACAGCTCGCTCTGCTTGTGAGCAGGACAGTGAGAGAAAAAAAACCCAACATTTTTTCATGGACTACTTATGTGTCATGTAAGCTTACTTAAGTTAAAGACAAAATGTATTGTAGGGGAAGAATATTTTGAGTCCTAGGTTAAGAAAACGAACCATAAATAATCTGTAACTGAGGATAAAATGATGGTGTGCTACTCACAATCTTTTTTCTTCTAAATTTCTTGAGGAACTGACATAGAGTAAATCTGTATCAAAGTTATTGAAGCTCACTGCTCTTTTTTTATTAATTTCTGCTACATAAGTACACTTTGAGTGAAGAAATATGGGAGTATTTTATTTCTTTAAGTTTTAGAATTGAGTACAATGTTCTTCAGATATACCAGATTTATGGCTGTGAAACCTAAAATCCTCATTTTATTCACTTTACAGTCCCAGTATCAGAAACATCATGAGGTACCCCCACATTGTTTTTCCTAGAGGTGACCTAGAGGAACATGTTTAATGGCAGGAAAAAGAATAGATCAATCTTTGTGTTCATGCAATCTCTTGCGTTTGTGCTAAAGCTGAAAATGTGTCTGTTATTGCTTTGTGTTTTTTGGACACTGTTCCTATAGAAAATCAATTGGCATTCCCTTTGCATAGTCAGACAAGCTTTGAAAGGCTGTGTATACTTGAAGTAACATATTTCTAGCTGGGGAAATATAAAATACTTAGTATAAGTAATCCTGAGTTGTTTTCAGTCCCCAGAAGTGAGAAGGATTGCAAACAAATACCAGGTAGACCATCCTACGAAAGCTTCCATTCAGGACATGCAGTATATTGTAAAATATCCTAGAGATTATTATTTAGGATTCAGCACTTCAGAATTAATGTCTTATTGCTAATTAAAAAATATCAACTATTTGAATTTGTGGGATTTTTTTTTTGGTTTTGTTTTGGTTTTGTTTTGGTTCTCTGATGCTATAGAGGGAAGACAAAGGCATTACTGGACAGGGAAGTGATGGGTGGCACTTGGCATCAAGTACTTAGCTCACCTCTTATAATTCTAAGCAATTATCCTGCACGTGTGTGTGCCTGACTGATACTCAACATACTGAGCCCAAGTAATACCGACTGATGAACAATATCCAATGGTATTCAGCTGATAGCAAACATAGATGATTCATCTATCTGGTCTGCATGTCAAAGGTTGATCATCTTTGCTTCTTTGAGAATTGTGGAGTCTCACAGTAAATGTAACTGTTTAGCTGGGTTTCTTTTGTTTGCCATATACTGCTTTAAATGTGTTTGAAGAAAATAATATGTGCAATGTGAGGTAGAATGAAAGTAAAGAGAATCTGTATGAAAAAAACCTTTGTTTATCATTGAAATGTGGCCTCAGAAAGGTAACGTAGGGAGAATTAGTTGCTATCTAGCAGAGTTTACCTCTGCTATATAAAAAAAGAAAATGTAAATTTAAAACAGTGTCAATGAAGAAAAATAACTATGTAATTATTCGAGAGTTTTCAGAATTAATTTCTTAAATGGGGGCTGGATAGAAAATAGGTGTTTTTAAAAGGCCTTGAAAATTCAGACTCAGGCATTTTTCAGTCCTGAAGAAATCGTAGCTCTATACACATTGTCTTTGCCTATATGGCTTCCTATAAATGTATACCTTGCTGTTCAGCATGAACAGAATCACTCAGACTTTACAAGACCTAATAATCTCATGTATTGTCTTATACTTGGGCAAACTGGGATTCTTCTTTCAGCTACTTGTTATGAGAGGCTTGCACGTGAAAGTCTGCTCTGTAAAGGTCTAACAGCTCAATCTCCACACAAAAGGTGTGTGTTTCTCCCTCTCTTTTAAAAAATTCATGTGTCTATTCAAAATAAATTAGCTTTCAAAAGGTGAGATATTGAAAGCTGGTCATAAAATACAGGATTTACCCACAGGAATGAATCATCAAGACATTCAAAAGTGGGCTCAGTTTTAAACTGGCAAAACAGTGAAGTATGTTGAAAACTTTCTATAGTGAATTATTCACTGTAGGAGGTCTAAGAGAATAAATTTTATCCCTCATGACAGTATTAGAGTAATGATATTGCCAGTGTACCTCAAAGTCAGTTTACAGGCATCTGGTTTTAAATGGCTTCCGTATTAATCGTGAAGGATAAATGAATAAGGGTTGTTAACTAATTCAGACATCTCAGGAAGCTTACTCAGAAGTCCTCACCTTTTCTGGCTGAGTGGGACCTGTAGGGAACCGGTGTGACACTTGTACATTATGCTTTGTTCCTCTTCACCAACCAAAGAAAGAAGTGAACTGGGAAGTGAAATGTAAGATTGTGAGAAGTATCAGAGAGTCTCTGCAAGCAGCATATTGAGTTTCAGACACGGGTTGGGGACCATGGGCTTGGACTTCAGGAACATGAAAATTTCATGCATCAGTGCTTACCTACTTTTGCAACAGGTGCTAAATAAATGCCAGCAGAGATAATTTGCTTTCTGAGAACGCATATAAAATCACACAACTAAATTAAAACTTTGGCTTTATTAAGACTTTGACTCTACTTTCTCTCCATTTTGAATGGTTTTCCTTTTATTCAATTTCAATCCCTTGCCCTGCCTTTTCATTTTACTGATGTCAGTTGCTATTTGGAAGATTAAAGATGACTAATCCTTTATACAATTTTTCTAACTGGTTCTATGTTTGTCTTCACTCCCACCTTGAATGTGACTTTGGGGCAAGCACATGGCAGCAACTTTCATCTGTGCGCAGGCATCACCTGCTGCATTTGGGCTATGCTCTTTCAAAACCAGAATGAAACAAATGTCTTATTGGCTCATCTTCAGTGAGCCGGCATTGCCTTTGAGTGTCCTCTCTAATAAAGCAATCTTTCATGCCTTTTTAAAGTTAGCTGCTCTTTCCTTCATAGAGCTGCACGTTTATTTATTTTTTTCTTACCAGATATGACCTTACTGGGTGCCAAACTGGAAGGTATTTCGCATGGATTTTATGCACTGATTTAAACTGCTGAGATGGATTAATTCTGTTCCACATGCAGATAGGAAATGTGTTCAAAAAGCAGTTCTGTCTAATATGTCAGTATTAACTACATCAACAATTTGTACTGAGGAAAAGATTTATTAAAAGTCCTTCAATCCCAGAGCCAATTTTCACTAATAATTATGTCTTCCAACAGTCTTTTTAGGAGAATTTTCTTTCCTCTCCTGAACGTTGGACATGTAAATCATTTAATAAATTTAACGACTGCAATTATCAAATACTCATACTCTTCAAAAGACCATAGTAAGTTATATTTGTTGAAGCAACATTCAGCTTCTGTATGGGTAAGAGTTATGAACCACCAACTTAAAATATAATTAATTTCATTTTGCTGTTAGTAACTTTGTATTACTACCAGTTGGTGAATATTTCTTACGTTCATAGAGTTAAAAATGGATCAGATGTCATCAGAGTTGCTTTCTACAAACAAGGAGGCAACCAGACCTAAGTTTCTGTGGCATATGGTGTAGGTGGAAAAGTTCATAATGCGCACAACAGGTTAGATAGAGACTGATACTGTTTTTTTAAATTTTTTCATTTGCTATCCTTCAAAAGCATTAGCCAGTTACAAAGTGAGGGCACCAGCTATTCCTAACCATCAAGCTCAGTTGGTTCTTACCCCATGCAAATTTCCAAGTCTTGTTCTTTAAAGAATTTTTATCTAAATACTGATCTAACTCCTTGCTTAGCCAAGTAGATGCCATTTTCTCACAGCTGGAGCTGGCACAGCTTTAGGCAATTCTCTGCTCCTGCTGTGCAAATACTTACTCCATTTTACTGTCACTTGTTCTTCCTCTGCATAATAGAAATAATTCAAATAGTAAAAGACCGGAATGAACTATTGTAGCAATTAGATTGTAAGTGTGTAAAACAACAGAAGAAATCCCAGAACTCACCCATATTCCAAAAGAAGAAGAAAAAAGAAACATTGCCCATCTCCCAATCAATATCACAAAGCTGTTATGGTCTTAATGTCTCCCTTATATCTATTATCTTCAAAGTAATTTGCTAATCATTTCCATCACTCAATACTTATCTAATTTTAGATAGTCTATAATTATTTTATCCCAATGGATTTTTTTGAAACATGAGGGATTCAGCATATTTAATAATAATAAAGCCATAACAATTATTTAGATGAAGTGTACTTTTGTTCAGCAAGAAGGTACAGAAAATCGTATCATTAAAAAAAAATCTCACCAAGTTCAGCAGCATCAGATGCTTTTCCTTGAGGAAACCATTTCTTTTGCAAAGATAACAAGCAAACTGAAAGGTGAAGGAAAACCTGAAAATGTACAAGGCACTGAATGCAAGAGGTCTGAGAGTCATGGCTAAAACTGTATTTCTAGTATTTAAGTCTGTAATTCATTATGCACAGCAGAAGCTCACCTGAAGATGTGCTAAAGGATATTTCAGGGATTGCTTGTTTCAGATCTGATGACAGATGCTGTTAAAAAATGTTTTACTATGGCCAAAATATGTGAGGAAAGTTACTTTCAGTAACCAGAAATTAAGATGGAGATAGTAAATAATGAGAAAACAATAGCAACAACAACAATTAAACGTGACAAATCCTACCAGAAAACTCACATGCTATAAGCTGGAAACAATGTCAGATGAGTCTTCTTTCCAATAGTGAGTAAATTCAGCTCTTAGCCACAGTAATTTTATATAAATTTAGAGGCTCTAGAGGATCCAGGACATTTGCAGAACATCTTGTCTGCAGTCTGAATATCTTTTTGTTTTCCTGTCATCAATATCCTACAATTTCACCTTTGACATGTTATGTTAAAGCACCATTCTGATTTCTGAAGAAAACTGCTGTTTCCTAAGGGAAGAGTTTCTCAACAAGGAAAACAGACATATGTTTCAACTCTTTCAAAGAGGGTTGATTTTACTGATTTTCTGTGCCCAACATAGCACAGCAGGAAATAAAGAAAACAAAAAGAGAAAACATGCAGTTCAAAAAACAGTATTTGCAGGAATGAGTAGAAACTATTGTGTCTGGCTGGTATGGAGTTAAGTTTCCCCATAGCAGTCCTCATAGTGCCGTGCTTTGCATTTGTAGCTAGAATGATGTTGATAACACACCAATGTTTTGGCTGCTGCTGAGCAGTGCTTGCACAGCATCAAGGCTGTTGCTCTGACCCCACTCCTCTCCAAAGGCCAGTAGGCTGCGGGTGGGCAAGAGGCTGGGAGGGGACATAGTCAGGACAGCTGACCCAAAATGACCAAAGGGATATTCCATACCATATGACATCATGATCAGCAATTAAAGCTAAGAGAAAGCAGGAGAAGGGGTGGAGTGCAGTGGGTGCATTCATTATTAAGGCTTTTGCCTTCCAAGGCAATGACTACGCATACTGAGCTACTTCCCAAAAAATTGCTGGACACCTTGCTGATGAAAAGTAGAGAATAAATCATTTGCTTTTTTTCTTCTGCACATAGCCTGTGCTTTTCTTTATTAAACTGCCTCTATCTCAACCCATGAGTTTTTCATCTTATTTTCTCCCCCTGTCCCACTGAAGATGGGGAGTGAGAGAGTGTCTTGATGGGCACCTGGAAGTCAGACAAGGTAAACCAACGACAGTGAGCTGCATTATGGGATAATTTTTGTGTTTGATAATTAAGAATGTAACACTAAAATTTACAGAATGTGGTTAGCATAAGGATCTCCTGAACAACACTTGAACACGTATGGAATGCATTAGTATCTATTGTACAGCTACCTCTTCCATCACATTTAAACCTGGGTGGGAATATTCTTTACTCTTCTGGTGGTGCAGCATACTGCTGAAGCAGAAAGGACCACTTGAACGAATGAACTTTCTGTTTAAAACTGCTCCTCATGAAAGCATGCTGAATAAATGAAAGAAGCAATAATAAATAAATAATAAATAAATAAATAATACATATAAAATAAATGAAAGAAGAAATTGTGAGTGTGGCAATGATGCCTTCCTTACAAAACAATTAGTGCATATTTGCTTCACATAAACTTGCTTACCTTGAGGACAAACAGTTTATACCAATGAAGACATCATCCTGGATCATGTTGTTTCAGATTGTGTTGCCCACTGGGGTCAGTTAAGTCATCCTAGCTTGTATCTCCATTAAGGGTACATATGCTTAATAAAGAAATAAAATTTAGGTAACTGGAAAGCCACTGAAAGTGGCTCAATGCTAGTCTGTGGTAAGATTTCACCTACTTAAAACCCATTCGTAGTTCATTTGGACACTGCACTTAACATGTCCTGGCCCAGAAGCCAGCATTTCCAAGAAACACTGCTTTGTCCCCTTTACTAACCAGAGCAGTGGAGTTATGTCCTTTACTAGCTATTCACTAAGTGGCAGATTAAAGAACTGACATGGACAGGATTTTTATGTTGGGTTCTTTATTATTTATATTTTAATACGTCTCCTCAAGATTTAAGCTCACTGCAGCAATTTATCATTTTTCTCAGAGAAACCCTCACTCTCTTAAGAGATTAATTCACCTTCATTGAGTTTCCAGGGCTTTATTTAGTCTCTTCCCATCTTAAAATTCCCAGAGTAACTCATTTGTATTCATGTTCTTGAGGCAGATTCTTTACCATATCATGACAAGGTAAATGTGATGTTTTAGTTTGGATCAGGGTAGGCCTTTTGAAGTGACTTTTCTGATTACTCCACCTTCTGACCAGCCTGGTGAAACCCTTGAAAAATGTGTGGTGTGGACAGTGTGTCCTCAGTATCCAATGCTTCTCTCTTCATATCTGCTCTAATTGCACCACATAGCCCCACGGTGTAGATATATGCTGGACACTCCCCCTTGTTTCTTTACTTAATCTTCAGAAGACAGAAATGTTTTTACAGATACAGAGATGTGTTTACCGAACTAAACTAGCCTACTGCTTTATTCACTGTTCCTGTGATGGAAAAACTTTTTTCATATCCCTTCCATAAAACCACAAATACTCTAATTTGGTAGTGATTTTACCATGCAGGCAGCTTGGCTTCTGTAGAAGTTATGATAATTTATTATAGGAAGCTTGCATCACTTCTTTATATATAAAGAAGAATTATGCTAGTCTTACCCTCTGTCTGTTAGAGTTTCTATAAGGATTACAGCTCTCTAGTGATGTACATTAAAGAAGTTACAGGCATTTTAATGTAATTTTTTAGTTAATTTTTAGAACAATTTGATCTCCAATCTCTCTTTTTTCTCTCATAATCTCAAGAACCCAGAGACCTGCTGTTCACACCCAGTTCACTATTTACTGTGTTGATTTGATTTTAGCTTTCAGATCTGAACTGTAATCAACCCCAGATCCTATGAAAATCTGAGGATGTCAAAGTAGAATCCTTGATACCAAAAATTCTTTTTTTCTGCATACTGACATTGCATGCCGGAAGCTCTCCAGCTGACAAGAGAAATCTGTATTTTCCCATCCGAAATACAGAAATAAGAATTTTCCAGGCCACCCTTTTGCACTCATCATCTGCTATGCACCTTTTATATCTTGGACCTGAAATTAGCTTCCCAAGATAACAGGCTCTGCTGTTGAAAGGCTTTGCTTGGCTGTATGCTTCTACTGCTCATAAGGTGCTTATTCTCTTTCTCCTATTTATGATACATCAACCTGGTTCATGACCCAGCTGATCAGCTGTTGGGCAGGGAGTTAAGTATCTCTCAGCAAAATTTCTGGACTTGTGGCATGAAGACAGCCAAAAATTAACACTGACTGATAGATCTTGTTAAAAGGCTGTTCTTAAGCTCAGTTAGACACCAGCCAGGCTTTAGGCAAGCTAAAGCTATTAAGAATTCATGGATGAATACTTCAAATGAAGTTCATTTATTCCTCATGCTTTACAACAATTTAATGAGTTGGAGATTAGCTCATAGTCCTTGAAAATCAGTAACTGTGTTAAACTAGGCTGGAATATATACCTCAATTCACATCTAACTGATAACTGTATTTCAATTGGGAATATACTAATCATGTTGCTGGTGTTATGGCAAGTATTATAACAGAAAAAACAAAATTAGTTTCTGTGGAATCATAGAAAAGTTGTTTGCATCATTTGAAATTCATTTCACTTCAAGCTTTACAAGTAAATTTTAACCAAACAATATACTCAGTACATCATGCATACGAGTTTTGCCAACTCAGGATATCAGGAATAAAGCTGAATACCTGAACTATTTAACCAAAGGAGAAAAGGAAAAAAAAAAAAAAAGAAAAGAAAAGAAAAAAACCACTGACAGTTAAACCTCTGTGAGGCAGTAAATTTTCTACTCAAACATGCTTCTGAACATTTACAATTATAACCATTCAAACACTAGAAAACTGAGGGTGAATATGTGCAAAGTAAACCTTGAATTATATTGTTTTTCTGAATAAGAAATTATAGCTTTCCCAGAAAAAATAAATAAACGAATATTTTTCTCTTGAATTGACATGTAGTTGAATTACAGAAGGGCTGAATTATTGTCTTTTGATCATCATAAATTGGTAAGTAATTCTGAATGTTTTCAATAAAATCCAGTTCTCAATTCTGTAGCTGCTTATACACTGATACTGAATTTTTTAAAGTGCTTATTATTGGCTGAGCTGTTCTCACTGACTTATGAAAATTTGAAAATTCTCTTTTAAAACTTCCTAGAGAACTTCCTTCAAATTGTGTACTAGCAAATTCTCAAAGATGGAGGGAAATATATCCCAGAATCATGGCATCACAGAATCCTCTATATTGGAAGGAACCTTTCGAGAACATCTAGTCGAACCCTCCTGCTCAAGCAGGGTCAGTTAGAGCAGGACACCCAGCATTGTGTCCAGTCAGGCAACTTGTTCTCACGTTTGACCACTCTCACAGTAAAATAGTGTTTTGTTGTGTTCAGGTGGATTTTCATGTGTTCTAATTTGTGCCCATTGACTCTTGTCCTGTCACTGGGCACCACTGAGAAGAGCTTGACGCCTTCTTCTTCATTCCCTCCCATCAGGTATTTATATGCATTGATGAGATGTCCCTGAGCTTTCTGTTCTCCAGGATGAACAGTCCCTGGCTTTGCAGCCTCTCCTCATGTGTCGGTTATTCCAGTCCCTGGGAGCTCCCCTGGTGCAGCTTTGAACCATTCCCATATGTTTTATCACTGGATGCCAGGGAGAAAAGATCAGCACCTCCCTCTCCACTTTTCCTCCTCAGGAAGCTATAGAGAGCAATGATGTCAACCCTCAGCCTCCTTTTCTCCAAACTAGACAAGCCCAGAGTTCTTAGCCACTCCTCATAGGACATTCATTCCAAATCTTTCACCATCTTTCTTGCCCTGCTCTGGATGCATTCAAGTACCTAATGACCAATGAAGTCTTGCTTCTTTGAGGTCATGAAAAACAAAACAGCTATGGTATTTCCATGAGTAGACCTCTAACTCTCAATTTGACCCAAGCCACTAATGAAAATCATGGCCCTAGGAAAGCCAGCAAAGTTTTTTTTGCCAACTGATTCAAATATGTCTTTGTTCCTCCTTTTGAACACAATGTAATTAAAGTTACCCTTAGTCTGAAATGTGGATTTTTTGCTTTTCTGGTTGGCTTGTTTATTTATGTATGTATTTATTTATTTAAAATATTTATTTTCCCTTGTTAAAGACAATTATTTCCAAGTACAAACATGCATTTTAAAAACAATGGATGTCTCAAGCATAAGATATCATGAGTATTGCCTATTGATTACTCTAATGGTATCTGAAAGATGGGGATTTTTCTTTTGAGGGATGAAAAGTGAGTATTTTTATATAACTGGAGGAAACAAGTTTTAGAAGTTTCCATTAACAACTAAAACCAGACCATTTATTTCAGTAAAAGTTATAGTTCAAAGTCGAAATTTATTTACAAGCATCCAGAATAGAAAAGATGATTCTTTAAAGACCTTCTGAAGCTGTTTGAAATATCAAATATCTTTATGTTAAATATAAATTTAAGTTGTTACTATTATTAATATTATTAAGTTATTAAGTTGTAAGTTCTAGTATCTGGACATAAGCATATATAAAACAAGTTCCTCATTTTTTTCTGAATGCATGACCTCTTTCAAAGAAACTTCAAGAGATCATCCTCTACAAACCATATATATCACATTTAATGAGATAAATCTGGTCTTTCAGCAAAAAAAAAAAAGGGAGAATTATTTCATACTGTACATCAGTTAGACCTGCTCCTTTCTAAGTCATAGCACTTAAGCACATGCAGGTCGAAACCTGTTGTCTGGAAGCTCTCACTAAAAATCAATATCCAAGTAATGACTGCAAGAAAATATATTTAAACAGGATTGATTTCTCTTTTTCTTTTTCATTGTCTTGTTGGAGTTTGCAAGTTATGTTTACTTAGCTAGAAAAACTAATATCCAAGCTGATAAAATATGCATGGGGCCATCCTCAGATGATAAAGGCAAGGAGGCTTGAAACTCATTGAGAAAGTCTCCTGCATATCTCTGTTTTGCTGGGAAAAATGGTAGCCCATGTACCACTCGCTCGGGGTACTGGTGTGAGTCATCACTGGCAGAAGGAATATATGCAGCTATATGCAGCACAATAACCTGGAAGGTTTCTAAAACAATATATGGGGACAGATGCCTTGGAAGTCGTCCTACTTGGCCTCTGCTGCCAGACTTCAGCTCATTCTTCTGACTCTGTTGCTCCTTTCTCATTCATCTGCTCTCATCTGGTCCCATTTTCAGGACCCTTTTTCTGCTGCCATCTGAACTACTTTGTTTTGTTGTTTCTCCCCTGATCTCACTGAACCTCTTAGTGTTCAGATGAACTTTTTATAACATTTAAAACGATTATTTTTCTACTTTCTCCATATGTTTCTGCCATGTTGACGTTATTCATTTCACCACTCAGAAAATTCAGGAAGAAGGAACCTTTGGCAGTATCAGGGGTTGTTAACCTCAGTACTGCCACTGTGTGTGAAAGACGACTGTTTCAAGGTACACAGGGCAGAACTCAGTGCAATGATGGCAGTGTCCTTGAACTCAGGCTTTGGAGGCACACGCTTGTTCCTTGAAGAGCACTTGAGAGGTCTTTGGCTGGAAGAACAACTCAGAGAGAGCAGCTCATTCATGCTCCTGCACTGGGGTGCCAGGGCTGCGAAATACAAGAAACCAGAGGAGTACACAGCACTGTTTCTGCAGAAGATGCCTACAAAGCCACGTCTTGCACCTCTTCCCTGCATTGGCCTGCAACAGTAACCCCCTGTAGCAGCGCTCCCAACTTTAACCCTCTCTCAGTGTTTTCTTTGCTATACAGTCTCTGATGCATAGGCATGATCTACTATTTAGAGATAAACACAGACAGGAGTCCAGTTCTTGTACAGACCTTGCATATGCACAAACAGCACTCATATAAGAATGACCAATGCAACTGGCTTTGTCTTGCAGGCCGACCAGACTCAGGGCTCGCTAGCAATTTTTACTCATGGGTCTCTCTGGCAGCTGTCTCAAATTTATGGTCCCTTCAGTGTCCAGCCCCCTAAACCTCTTGAGCTACTCCTAGCCAATTCAACTTGAAGTTTGTTAGTGTCTCTCACAAAAATGAGTGTCTCCAGTAGTTGGTCCAGAAATTTTGTCCTACTATCCAACTAGTCTGGCTTGAAGCATCACAAATGGGCACACACTCACACACGGAGTGATGAGGACAATCACATAGAAAAATAATTAGAGATAGAGTTTAATAAGAAAAATAGAACAGACTGTGATGATGAGGCACAGGGTTTGGTCAGTCAAGTGTGCTGAGCACTGTCGGTTTGCACACAGATGTCCCTGTAAAAAAAAAAAAAAAAAAAAGAGACAGTAGAGCAGTCTATGGAGACTGCAGTAGGACACTGGGCACCTTGCAGGGCTGACAGGAGTTTGGGTGTCTGAAAAGCAGACTGACAGAGGTGCAGGATTGCTCTGGGGAGGTGGTGGGAGCTGCTAAAGTGCTTGATGGAGGCCTTCTGCCTCTCCAGTGCTGCAAAACTGCGCTCCCAGGAAGCAGCTGGTGAGACAGATGTAGGAGGAAGAAGAAACTCAGCCAGATGTGAAGGGGTTAATTTCCATAACTCCTGGGTCTAACCAGCCACATTTTCCTCTCCTTGATGCCTCCCTACCCTTTATCAATTTTTCCCCCTCTTGAGCTGCAGCTGCTGCTCATGTTGCCCCTGTGAAGCTTCCTTCCCTTTGCCTTACTCCCTGGCAGCTCTTCAATGAACAGCAAGCAAATATGTTCAACTCACATCCTCCTCCCCTTTCTCATGAGGTGAATGTAGCATCCCATCATCTGCCTTCTCCCAGGCTAACTACCTGGGATGAGAACAGCATGCGCACTACAGGAGAAGGGCTGTTTCCCAAGGGCTGTGCAGGTAGCAGCCAAAGTCATCACCCAGCATACAGAGAGCTTTGAAAGTTTGAGGAATCTTAGAATCATAGAATGGTTCAGGTTGGAAGGGACCTTAAAGATTACCTAGTTCCAACCCCCCTGCCGTGGGCAGGGACACCTCCCCCTAGACCAGGTTACTCAAAGACACATCCAACCTGTCCTTGAACAGTTCCAGGCATGGGGCATCCGCAACTTCTCTGGGCAACCTGTTCCAGTGCCTCACCACCCTCACAGTAAAGAATTTCTTCCCAATACCTAATCTAAATTTCCCTTCTTTCAGTTTAAAACCATTATCTCTTGTCCTATCACTACACTCTCTATAAAGAGTCCCTCCCTGTCTCTCCTGTAGACCCCTTTAGGTACTGGAAGGCGGCTATAAGGTCTCCCTGGAGCCTTTTCTTCTCCAGGATGAACAACACCAACTCTCTCAGCCTGTCTTCATAGGAGAGGTGCTCCAGCCCTCTCATCATCTTCATGGCCCTCCTCCAGTTTCACTCCAACAGGTCCATGTCCTTCCTGTGCTGAGGACTCCAAAGCTGGATGCATTTCTCCAGGTGGAGTCTCACGAGAGCAGAGTAGAGGGGTAGAATCACCTTCCTCAACTTGCTGGCCACATGACATGGTGAGAGTAATCACACTTGCCTTGAAAGGACTTTGCAAAAAAAGGGAGGGGAGGAAAGCAGGCAAACCTTAAAGAGAGGAGTCTATGATATCAACCCTTCCGTCTCACTTTTTTCTTTTACCCTTAGGAAGATATGCTTTCCCACTAGTCTGACATAGTCTCCTGCCCAGAATCTCCAATAGACTGGAGCATGACACATGCGGTGGTAGGAACTCTCAGTGGTTACTATTTAAACAGTGGATTTTGTTCTTCTTTGTTTGCTTGACTCATCTACTTATTGAAGTAGTTTAGCTGAAACATGAAATACAACCTATACTTTTAGTTAGAATCAAGGAAATTCCCAACAGACAAATAAAGTTTAAATGCAGTAATGGCTGTAAAGATTTGAATGAGAATCTTACTATAGAGCAAAAATGCAGGAGCTGATACTTGTGGATATCTCAGTTTTAGAGGCCTATGGTGCTTCAAACAAGGTGGATCTATTTTCTTTGTGATGGTTTTGCTCCACCTATTAAGAAATGTGCAGAAACCTTCCCAGCAAGTCAAGTCTCTTTTCTGCCAAAATAAGAGTTTCTGAGCATCTATTCTATAAATGAAGACCGGGTTCTTGTATCTTGATATTAATAGCTGGGGATTCCACATGCAATTGCATCTGCAGTAAAATCATGGATAACTGGCAATGTAGTAGTTAACAAAAAAGAGAGAGGGAAATAAGCATTGTCTACGTTTCAATGTTGGCAACCAAATTATCTGTACTGCATGTATGATAATTAGCAAGTTATGTCCCATTAATAAACTATATGCTTGATTCATATAAAGTAATTAAAAATATTTCATTAATCATAACTGAGGACTTAGTCAGTCTGTGAAACATGCAGCAGTTTTTCGATTAAGTTTTGCCTTTAAAAGTTTGATTCCTTCCATCATTCTTTTCTGTCTTCCCACAGATCTGAAAAAACCTCAAACTTTTTAACTTTATAGTGAAGGAAATTAAAACTAATGATTGTGTTTTATCTAAATTGGTTTAACAGTACATTGTTTTGGTGTTTTAATAATGGATTGAACTGAATGCATTTAATCCTAGTGTGTGAGGAGCCAAGATTCCAGTTCAGTTTTAAAATGTAGAAGCAGTGTTTTTGCTGACGTAAAAAAGTTTCATTTCCCTCTCCTATTGAGCCATCTTGTGGTTTATAACAGTAATGTACTCTTAAATACACACCTAACATGATGGGAAAGTTGTCTGCCCAGTGTTACCCAATGGTTATGTTAAGAAGAGTTACTGTCCTGTATTCTTAGATGTAAACACAATAGGTTTCTTGGAGGGTAAAAAAAGACATATTATACTATGATACATATAGAAATAAAGGAAGGTATGAATCAGAGAGAGGAAATTATTATTCCTTAATTTAAAATAGATAGCTATCAGTATTTCAGTATCAATCAAGAGGCTGTTGTAGTACGTTGCAAATGAGACCACACATTGTTTGCATAAAGAAAATATAGGTTAATAAAACTGTATTTTACCAGGCACAAGAACTAAAGTTGGAGGGTCTTAAACATGTGCGTATTCTCATGAGCAGAATTTGGGAAACATTATAATGTAAATATTAAGTTCATTTTCATGTGCTTCAGTTATTACGGCCACAGTGATGCTAAGTTCCATTACTTTCTAGGTAGACTTTCCTATTATGTAGAGTGAGAAAATGTTCAACTGTGTGATGTGCAGCCATAAGACATAAGAAAGATTTCTTTCCTGCACAACAAATATTCCATATTATGCAGATCACACAAAAGAGAAAACGACAAGTGATGGCAGCTGTATTATATTATTTAAAAAGGTTCAGTTAAGGAATCTTCTGGCAAACAATTAAAACCCTTTTTAACAATTAAAACCCTAATTTTCCATTAAAAGATAGGCAGATCATGCTGTTGAACATCTTAGAGCAAAAGTGAGTAATTCACTCATTAGCCAGCACTGAACAAGTCTCATTCCTTGAACTAGTGACTGTTCAATGGCCAAGCTTCTGAAGCAGCTTTTCTCCATCTGCACAGGGTAACTCCACACACTGTGAAGCAGTTCTTTTACAGATTTTGTAGGCCTTTAAAAACATTTGAAACCCACGTGGTATCTGGCATAAAATACATCAGTGGCAACCCTCCGAGGGGAAGAACAAAGCAGTGAATAGATTCTCTAGGAGCTCTCTGGAACAGCTGAAATTAAAGAGGGAAGTTTGAAACATTTCACCCTATATTCCCAACTAGGAGACTCAGCTGAAAGACAGATCACCATGAGGTAATTCTATTACTGACAGCAGCTTGTTCAGGGTCCTTGATGAATTATGATTTCTTGCTTAATTTTGTCAAAGGATGCTGACTAGGCAGCTATCAAAGACATTCAATACCCAACATAAAAATTTAATATGTAAGATTTATACTGTTAAGCAGACAGTAGGAATAAAAAAGAAAGATGAAAACATAGGCAGATTTGTGCCTTGCGGAAGAACAAATCTTGCTGGTTAAGTGGGTCTCCGCTAAGGGACTAATGTTCTGGGAGAAGTGACTCAAAGGAATATTACTGGTACACCAAGTGCTTCTCCTGACAAATTAGTAAGACTTCACCGAGAAAAGGAAGTTGTTGAATTCAGACTTGCATTTATGAAGACTGAAAGTGTTCAGATAGTAAATACTGTGGAGAATGTGAAATACTACTAGAAGAGAGGCCTGATGCAATGCTCAGAATTAAAGGCCAGCAAATCAACACAATCCAATTCACTCTGATGTGTTTGTGTGTTCAGGTACATGTTCATGTATGTGTGTCCGTGTTAGGCTTCACAAGCACTAGCAGAGTGTTTGTGATATTGACCAAAAAGAAAACAGCAGCAAAATTGCACCTGAGAAAATCTTCATAGAAAAAGCATTTCATTTTTACAGTGCTGACTGGACTGAGTCAATCTGAAAAACAAAAGGGAGGTTTATTAATGGATGCTAATGGCTGTGGCAGAACATTTCTACTGGTACTGCTAATACTGTAAGAAAAGTCTCAGGAATAGGAGAGTAATTTGGTAGAACTCTGTTTTTCAAATGGCTCAACACATCTCTTGTAAAAGACTATATGGATGAAATGCAGGACAATTAAATACAGTTTTTAAAGAGGCCATTTATATTATCCTCAGAGATGGAGCAGCAACGATTGGATGAAAAAGACATCAGTGCTTTAGCCCCCTCAGAATGGTGCAATGTTGAGGGGACGTAGAACCAATGCTACTGAAGAAGAGTCAAGTACCACCTTCCCAGAAATTCACATTGAGATATTTGCTTTGCTCAGGTTAAACAATGCAAATGAAACAAAGTGACCAAGAGAGGTCATTTAATTCCTCAAGGTGTGAATGAGTGTGTTCAGAAGTTTACTGCACTTCACCAAGCAACAGCAACAGCAGAGGATTTAAATAAAGCAGAATAATTGTCTAAATGAAGAGAGAAGGTTTGGATAGACAGAAGACAGATTACTGCACCTGAAAGCTACCAAGACTGTATCAATTAAACACATTTCTACGTTTATAAGATAAATCAGTGAAGAAGCATGTAAACCACAGAAAAGCAAGCAGAAGGGAACTTTGGTATTTCAGTTTTGCTATGTCAGTGTGACACTCTTCCTTACAGTGCGCTGAGGCACTGTAAGGTCAGCACTACTTCAGCAGGAGCATTGCCATCTATCTTATCATCACGTATTCTTCCCTGAGCTTCCCTTGTGTTTTAGTATCCCAGTACTGAATAGGAGCACTTCTGTTTAAGGTGCCACAGCTCAAGAGAGAGCAGTTGAGTGGAACATTAGGCAAACCCACATAGTTAGATACTGCACAATCATTTCGTACAGTGAATGCTGATTGCAATATTTAGAAGGACTATTTCTGAGACAATATATCAGCTCAAAAATTACCATTGCACATTCACGAGGGGACTGCAATATTATTGAAAACTCATTACTGGCCTCCCATCTAATATCCCATTTAAAAAAACAAACCCAACCAAACACAAAAACAAAACTCCCAAATAATTAGATAACTCTAGAACAGGCCTAAATGTAGAGCAAATAGGAAGTCTAGGTAGGAGAAGGCATGTAGCAACTACTTGAGGTACGCCTCCAGTATTTGCTATCACATATGAATACATGCATTTGTGCTACTCCATTGCTTTGGAGGGCTTCACCAACAAATCAGCAGAAGTCCATTCATGCAGTTAAGCCAAATATAACTCATCGTTGCTTCAGGAGACCCAATGGTCTCATCTTTCACATTTACTTGTGTTTCTGTAGTGTACTTTATAGGTGTAGATAGCAAGTGTAGTAATTAATTTCAGAAAAATAAATGTTGGAAATGGGAATGACTTTCAGCTTTCTTCTGTGATTACAAAAGCATTTAGAAAATAGCATCTGTGAACATGTTCTAATGTGACATTGCGTGACTGATTTTGATAGACGTGCATTTGCATACAGCTGGAATAGTCCATGTGCTAATGGAGAATTAGTTGCCTTCTCCTGTGTTAGGAAAATGCACAAACACTCTGCCAGTACTTCATAGTTATCTGTCCTTCACAGGTTAAAATAATACACTAAAATTGAGGATGAAGGACAGGGAGATTCAGAAAAGCAGAAAAATTAAAAAAAAACTTCTTTTAACAAATCCACAATTCTCCAGATCATACTTGACAAGAGGCATAAGATGACATTTACGACTCCAGTGAAATGACCAGAGAGCAGTTAAAGACACAGATGGTGCAGAACATATTTCCTTAAAATTACCTAATAAAACATATGAAGAAAGTCCTCACTTCATGAAAATTTATAGAACATTTTACTAATATTTTACTGCAGATATAAAACTAATGCAGTACAAATTAAATTGACTAGAAAAAAAGAACGGTAAAATCTATGGAAGTTTAAGATCAATATAGCAATAAAAAACCAGGGTTAGACAAAGAATGATCGTTTTCTATATGAATGTTTGAGTAGCTGGGCAGAAAATGTTTTTGTTTCATTATTACCTAAATTATAAAGTGTAATAATCAATTTGATAATGGATAGGGTAATTTTATTACTTTTAAAAATGAGGATGCTCTTGGTGGCGATGAGGAATGGGCAGCAGCGGCTGGATGGACCAGAGCCTCCTGCAGGGGGCAAGCTTGGGCCATTTTACTGCCTGTGAGCCCGAGCTGAGCTACTCTGATTTATGAGTGTGTTACACTTCTGGTTCATTTTACTCCATTTTCTTCAATTGTTATTACGGCTTCGCTAAGCAGTTGTTTATCTCAGTAGTCTAGAGCCAACTCTAAATAACTGGGTAACATGCAAAAGAAATAAAAAATGCAAACCTTGCTAAATCTTAAACCAGACTCCAAAAAAGATGCAGTAGTGAATCACAACTAAACAGAAAAACAAAAAAGCGTACAAACCCTCTTTATCCCAAGCCCCAAGAACGTTTATATAGTTTTCCATCATTTTTTTTCCCACTTAGAATTCTGAAGTTTCCGGTGTTCCCTGCTAGAAAGACAAATCCAAAAATGTCACAAGAAAGATTTCACAACACTGTATTCCAAGTAAGCTCAAGAAATTTGGAACTTATTTTACAGCCCAATGAAGACAAAAAAACCCATCCTGAGTTCCCAAACTAATTTTGTATGAAGCTCAGTAAATTCTTCTGAATTTTCTACGTTTTTAGTACATTGTGCAATATCTATAGTCTGGTTCATTGGCAAAGCACACAGATTTTACAACTGAAATGATAATGAACTAAGCTGTGAAGGGTATTCAGTGGGATAACTGAAATAAGAAAATTTTAATTCCAGAGTTTCTCATGATCCCCCAGCATAACAAACAGTATATAATTATGAGCTTTCCTCAAGATTCACCGAATCTGAAACCTAAAATGAACTGAAAATATTATTGTTGATATTAGTACTCCAGATTTGTTACTAAGAAGTGCTTAATAGAACACCTTAACATTCACCAGTCACACTAGGTAAACAGAAATTTCCACCTAAACAGAGTCCGAAGTGACTGAGCATTCCCATGTTACTGTGTAATGTACTCATTGAAAGCCTCCCTGCAAAAGTACAAACCGTTGAGTACCGGAGGCTTATTCTATTTCAGAGAACACACATGGGATTTTTTGTATTTACACTGTACAAACCTGAATTTAACAGAAGTGGGCTAAGGTTCTCATGAGAATACACTCTCTTACAAGATTTGTAACATACCTGGCTTTTCAAGTAAAAACCCAATTAATATTTTTTTTAAAAAAACCCCAAGCCTAAAACACAAAACTGAAGCATTTCTTGTGGGAATTGACTAAAGCAAGAATTAAAGGGTCTATTTTTTGGGATGAAAGGTTTTAATCTCGGTTTAGGAGAGATATAACTATGGAAATACAACCTGAAATGTGCACTATCCTTTCCTCCAAGAAAGTACATGGAGATTCATAGCACAGTGTCTGCCTCTTAGTCACTGTTAGTCATCCTCTTAGTCATCCTTTCTTTTCTTATTAATATAAAAAATGATATGTCCTGGAACCATTTGAGAGTTGTATGTATTTCGTCATTTTTTTGGTCTCTGGTGAGAGCAGCAGAACTCCTGACATCTTTTTCAGGTGAGGGGAAAGGCAACTGATACTTGAGAGCAGCTGCAGTGTTTTCTACAATGTTGAGCTTTAAGGTCCTGCAGCATTTGACTGGGCTAGAAGAACTGAAACCACTATAACACTGCACAGCTTCATGCTGTGAGGGGGCTGATACAAAAGCAGCACCACATTTCTTATGAACTGTAAATTCCCACAGAGGATGCCACCGCTCAGGGGGAAAAAAGCACAAAACCAAGCCTTCCTACCAGTGCAAGTGGAACTGATAAGCATGTCATTAAATGGGAAAATGCTGTAATGCATAAGGACTATTGTGAAATATCTCACACATTGACTAGGTTAATCTTCTGTTAGCAAATCTTCTTCTGTAAAATCTGTTCCATATATTCTACAAGACAATTAAACACAAATGCAGAGAGCATTTAGGAAAGTTCCTTCTTTTCTAATGGCTACTGCCAGTTTATTCTTTCAAGATTTTTTTCTTTTTTTTCTCTCTCTCTTTAATCTGTTTTAGAGTTTTAACTTTGTCTTAAAATAATATATTAAAAAAATAAAATAAAAAAAAAATTTTCTTATTTGAAGAAGAATGTTCTTTTACTGTACAGGTGTGTTCAAAGAACCAGGGAAGATTCATGTATGTTTGCAATAACACTGATAGCACTGATTAAGTCTATTTTCATAATTTTGATTTTTCTAATTAGAATAGGATGAAATTATTTTTAACATAGATCTCCCACACATACCCTAACATCATCATATGCTTGCCTGTGAGGAGATCAAGTCCAAGACCAAGTCAACACAGCAATAAAATGTTTCAGAGCCCAAAGAACTTCAAATCTTTCAGTATTTCAAGGTTCAAAAAAGACCCATTTTATTATTAACTGAAATTATTCTAGAAACCAAATGTTCTGCTCACATGCATACACACAAATACATAAAATCAACCAGTTTTCCTAGTAAATGAACAAAGAAGTAAAAAGTAATTGCTTTCCTCCTTCAAGAAAGGTTGACAAAATGAAAAACACATGCAAAAAGTACTGTCAGTTGAATTTGCTCAAAAGTCTTTGCCTCAGGTTCACTGGTTCAGGTGGGAGTTTACCTTAAAGTGGGCTTGGTAGTGCTTTAATTGCTTACAGAACTAATAAGTGAAGACAAAAAGTAAATAAAATAGAATCATTAAGATCTCCTTTTGTTTCCCAGCAAAAGGGAAAAAAATGATTGCAATAATTGTAAGAATAACTTCACCTAATAATTATGGAAGAGAATTTTTCTGCCAGAGGTAGGAGAAATGTTTTCAAACATGTCTGTTTTGGAGTGAGAGCTGGAAATCTTCACCACTACATTCCTTATAAAGGAGAAGAAAGACCAAGCAAACTGGTCGTGCAGAGTTCCATTGTCAGCCATTGCCATTTCCTCTCGCCAGAGCCCTTGCACTTCACTTCAGGCAGTTAAATGTTTATCAGGCAGAAAGGGATCGTAACATCTCCAGAAACAACTGACTGAAGCACTTGGAAGTTAAGGAAAACAGTTTCAATCAAGCAGCAAGAGATTTAGAAACAAATGCCACCCCTTGTGTAAGTGATCTATCCATGGGGGTCCTATACAAAACATGTTCTTTTAAGGTCCCTTACAACCCTAACCATTCTATGATTGTATGTTTATAAACCACCCAGCTCTGAAACATCTCATCTTGGCTTTATTTGCTGCAACATGAAATCTAGCTGTTACACCCTGATCACTCCTACTAGATCAAACCTCACAGACAACGTCCAAGTGGAAACAGCAAGGGTAAGATCCCTGCCAGGGGTCAGGTGCCAACTAGCTTAGTCTTAGAAGCCAGCTTCAGCAACTTTAGCAACAGAAACACGGACAGCTTTAAGTTTAGGAGCAGATACAAGTGTAGGTTTTGAAGATCTGTGTTTAAGCAGTAGTGATTGAGGTAATCCAATATAGTACTGAGATTCGGAAGTCCCTGGGTGGCTCAAACAATAACTGATTATCTAACATTAGAAAAATTCATGCTAAGACTAAGATTTATTCTTCCAAACATATACAAGCCAGTTTGTTACAGTAAATAATGAAATTACTTCTTTAAGTGACATTAGAACCCTAATTCACAGCATTGCTAAAGTGCAGCTGGTTCCCCATGTAACTGGCGTGCATGTCATAGCACAGTGTGCAGACCGAGACACCCTGTTTTGCTGTTCTGCCCAGGTCTTTACTCTTTCCGTTTCCTTCTGGCTTCTCCTGACACAGCAAAACAGCATGCAACCAACAACCTAATGCCAGCCTTTCTCCCTAGATGAACACCTCTCACTTCCAAAAAGAAATATAAGATCCATATTAGATCTAAAGTGGTTTGAGCTGTAGCCTCAAAACTGAACATTTAAATTCAAAAGCTTAAATTCAGCACCTTCTTTTGTTTCGTCTCAGACAGTTGCAAAGTTTTTCTTAGGATATTTCACTGCTTAGGATTCCTATATCTTGCCATCAGACCAGGTTTATTAAATCAAACTGCATTACTCATTTATAATTCCATCCCTTTAATCTTTAAAAAATATTTCTCTGAGGCTTTCCTCTGATATCTGTCAAAAGGTGTGGTCTATTCCACTTTAAAATGGAACAGTGAAATGGATGGTAAGAGCAGGAAGACATAACCATTGTCACTCTATTTTAAGATGAGGGCAGACCTTTCTGGTTATTAAGTCAGAGCAAAAGAATAGCTGTTAGAGAGTTTAAATTAAAAAAAAAAAAAATCTACTTGAATGAATTCCAGTGAAGATAAGAGAAGTACAAATGATATATTCCATTATAAACCTTGTAATAACTTAAAATTGATTAGTATTTGAAGACTGATGGAAAACTACAAAGCATTACTATTATAAAGCAAAGTGCAATTTTTGATACCATGCAACTACTTTAAGATCTCTAATTTTCCCCTCTTTTACAATATTCACAGCAGAAATAAAGAGATATCTGTCATTCATGAGAAATGAGTCTAGTTCTGAAAATGATATTGTTAGTCATGTCAAGTTTTAATAGAAATAGTGAAATAATGATTTGGAAATAGGGTGAACCGGGATCAGAAGGAACGGTTCAGACATGCAGGCATAGGAGGTCTCTATCTGCTTGGAATCTCAATTACAGTAGGTCAGGCAAAGGGAGTTCAGCTGCAAACATGAAGCTTAATATGCATATATTCAATGACATATGGGAGAAAAAGCCCATATAGGTAAACCACAATTCAGTCATGAGTTCCTGAGCAGTCTATTGAGTCTCCTCCTTACATTTTTTTGCTAGCTGGCATATAAGAAGAAGTTATAGGGCAGTAGTTAGAAATTAGGCCATGGAAAAGATTCGCTGGCTTTAAAGGATAAGGCAGACCCTCAGAAAACATGTGTGATCTCAAGTTATCTTTCACCAAACAATGAATAAAATGTTACATTAGAATAATACAATTTAAAACCCAATTTTGAACTCAAGGCAATTCCATTTCGAAGAACAGTCTTTCTCTGAGTATGATGTTTTAACAAAGCTAGCACAATTTAGGATGGTAGTTGAATTATTTCATTAGAATACAATGTTACAAATATGGTAAATTTCTTTCTACTTCTTATTTTCCCAAAGAAATAAATTTAAAGTAATTAAATTTTCTTTCCTGTGTTGAATTTTAGATGGTAGCAAATCCTAGCTTCTTTTCTAGGCATCTATCAGGCCTCAGATAGGTACAAAGATAGTCAGATAGATAGATAGACAGATATACAGAAAGATAGATACGGGACAGGTTTCTGACACACAATGTGATGAAAGCGAACATGTCAAGTCCTCATGAAAACCAAAATGTAACAGGGTAATGCACTGTACCTGTTGAAATTATGTAAGTATGTGTAAGTATGTGCAAGTAAGTTTGACAGTTGCTAAGGTCACTGCCTCTTATCATAGAGTCATAGAACCGTAGGGTTGGAAGGGACCTCTGGAGATCATCTAGTCCAACCCCCCTGCCACAGCGGGGTCACCTAGAGCAGGTTACACAGGAACACGTCCAGGTGGGTTTTGAATGTCTCCAGAGACGGAGACTCCACCACCTCTCTCGGCAGCCTGTTCCAGTGCTCTGCCACCCTCAAAGTAAAGAAGTTCCTCCTCATGTTTAGGTGGAACTTCTGATGCTCAAGTTTGTGCCCATTACCTCTTGTCCTGTCACTGGGCACCACTGAAAAGAGCCTGGCCCCATTCTCCCGACACCCATCCTTTTAAGTATCTGTAAGTGTTGATAAGGTCCCCCCTCAGCCATCTTTTTTCCAGACTGAAGAGACCCAAATCCCTCAGCCTTTCTTCATAAGAGAGGTGTTCCAGTCCCCTAATCATCTTCGTAGCCCTTTGCTGCACCCTCTCCAGCAGTTCCCTGTCCTTCTTGAACCGGGGAGCCCAGAACTGGACACAATACTCCAGGTGCGGCCTCACCAAGGCGGAGTAGAGGGGGAGGATGACCTCCCTCGACCTGCTGGCTACACTCTTCTTGATGCACCTCAGGATGCCATTGGCCTTCTTGGCCACAAGGGCACATTGTTGGCTCATGGTCATCCTGTTGTCCACCAGGACTCCCAGGTCTCTTTCCACCGAGCTGCTCTCCAGCAGGTCAGCCCCCAACCTGTCCTGGTGCATGGGGTTATTCCTCCCCACGTGCAGCACCCTACACTTGCCCTTGTTGAATTTCATAAGGTTCCTCTCTGCCCAAATCTCTAACCTGTCTAGGTCTCTCTGTATGGTGGCACAGCCTTCCGGTGTGTCAGCTACCCCACCCCAGCTTTGTGTCGTCAGCAAACTTGCTGAGGGTGCACTCTATCCCCTCATCCAGGTCATTGATGAGCATATAGAAGAGGACTGGACTCAGTACTGACCCCTGGGGAGCACCACTCGTCACTGACTTCCAACTAGACTCTGTGCCCCTAATCACAACCCTCTGAGCTCTATCTTTCAACCAGTTATCTATCCACCTTACTGTCCATTCATCTAACCCACTCTTCCTAAGTTCCCTATGAGAACGCTGTGGGAGACCATGCCAAACGCCTTACTTAAGTCAAGGTAGACCACATCTACCACCCTCCCTTCATCTATCCATCCAGTCATGCCATCATAGAAGGCTATCAGATTAGTCAGACGTGATTTCCCCTTGGTGAGTCCATGTTGAGTACTTCTGATAGCTTTCTTTTCCTCCACGTGCCTTGAGATGACGCCCAGAACGAGCTGTTCCATCATCTTTCCAGGGATGGAGGTGAGGCTGACTGGTCTGTAGTTCCCCAGGTCCCCCTTCTTGCCTCTTTTGAAGACTGGGGTGACATTGGCTTTCCTCCAGTCCTCAGGCACCTTGCCTGTTCTCCAGGACCTTTCAAAGATGATGGAAAGCGGCCCAGCAATGACTTCTGCCAGCTCCCTCAGCACTCTCAGGTGCATCCCATTGGGGCCCATAGACTTGTGAGTGTCTAATTGACCTAATTGATCCCTTACTCGATCCTCCTCAACCCAGGGGGTCTTCCTCTTTCCCTGTTACTTTACCCAAAGCCTGGGACTCCTGAGGGCTGGGCTGAGCCGTAAAGACCGAAGCAAAGAAGGCATTCAGTAACTCCGTCTTCTCCGCATTCTCCGTCAGCGTGGCTCCTGTCTCATTCAGCAGTGGGCCCACAACTTCTCTGGTCTTCCTTTTGCCTCCAATATACTTGTAGAAGCCCTTCCTGTTGAGCTTGACATCCCTTGCCAGGTTTAATTCCAAGGCAGCCTTGGCTTTCCGCGTTTCATCCCTGCATGCTCTGGTGGCATTCTTGTAGTCCTCCCAAGGGGTCAGTCCATTCTTCCACTTACTGTAAACTTCCTTCTTCCACTTGAGCTTTTTCTGAAGCTCCCTGCTCAACCATGCACGTCTCCTGCGTCCCTTGGGCCATTTCTTTCTCTTAGGGATGCACCGATCCTGAGCTTGGATGAAATGGTCTTTGAATACCAACCAGCTTTCTTGAGCCCCTTTGCCTTCCAGAGCCCTAGCCCACGGGATCTCTCTGAGCAGTTTCTTGAAGAGATCAAAGTTAGCCCTCTTGAAATCCAAGGTTGTAATTTTACTTCTTGTTGTTTTGTGCGTAGTACCTATGATCCTGAACTCTATCATTTCATGATCACTACAACCTAGGGTGCCTCCAACCTTAATGTCTTCCACCAGTCCTGCTGTGTTTGTCAGTACTAGGTCCAGGAGTGCTCCTCTCCTTGTATCACCTGTGTCAAAAAGTTATCATCAATACACTGGTGGAGCCTCCTGGACTGGGCATGCCTGTCTGTGTGGTCTTCCCAGCAGATATCAGGGTGATTGAAGTCCCCCATAAGAACCAAGGCCTGCGACTGCGAGGCTACCTTCAGCTGTCTGTAGAAAACCTCATCAGCTTCCCCATCCTGATAAGGTGGCCTGTAATAAACACCCACAACAGTGTCCCTCATACTTGCCTGCCCCTTAATCCTTACCCATAAGCTCTCAACCCTCTCTTCATCTGCCCCAAGTAGGAGCTTGATGCATTCCAGTTGCTCTCTCACATGGAGTGCAACTCCACCACCATGCCTCGCTGGTCTGTCTTTCCTAAAAAGGACATAGCCACCCATGACAGCATTCCAGTCATGCGAGCTGTCCCACCATGTCTCAGCAATTGCAATGAGATCATGGCCCTGCGACCACACACAGACCTCCAGCTCTTCCTGCTTATTCCCCATGCTGCGTGCATTGGTGTATAAGCATTTCAGAGAGGGAGTCGTGTGTGTAGTTTTGACCCTTGAGATGTGGTGTGCCTTCTGGCTCTCAGAAATGCTGGCATACTCTCCCACAAGTGCTGAACAACTACGCCCTGGCACCTCACCAGCAAGCCCAGTACCATCCCCACCCCCCTTCAAATGTAGTTTAAAGCCCTCTCAATGAGTCCTGATAACTCTTGTCCAAGAACACTTTTCCCCCTGCAAGACAAGGTATTCCTGCCTGTTACCAGCAGGCCTGGTGTTTTGTAAATCAGGCCATGATCAAAGAACCCAAAGTCCTGCCAGCAGCGCCAGCCTCGAAGCCAGGCATTGATCTGCTGGCTCCTCCTATTTACCCCCTCATCATTCCCCGCAACTGGGGGGATAGACGAGAACACAACTTGCGTTCCTGATCCCTTGACCAGCTGTCCCAGGGTCTTGAAATCTTTCTTCATTGCCCTTGGACTACTTTTTGTTACCTCATTGCTGCCTACCTGAAAGCGGATAATAGTCTGAGGGCTGTACCAGGGAAGGCAGCATCCTCTTCACGTCCTTGACCTGGGCCCCAGGGAGGCAGCACACCTCCCTATTTACCGGCTCCGGCCTGCATACTGGGCCTTCCACTCCCTTCAGTAGGGAGTCACCGATGACAATGACCCATTTATTCTTCTTTACCACAGAAGTTTTGATGTAGGGGGAGGTCTGACTAGACCTCGCTGACACCTCCGAAGTAGGAGAACTATTGTGCTTGTCATCATCCAGGTTCCCTTGCAGAGTACTGTACCTGTTGCGTAATGGCACCCAGGAAGATGGGGTAGTCGCCAGGCAGTCCCGAGTGTGGTGCTTGTTGCACCGGGCAGGAACTTCCTGCCATTGCCCCCTGTCCTCCAGGTCACCACCTTCAGTTGAGGTGAGAGACGACAGGGAGTTCTCTGTTGCAGGGGTTCTGTCTGCCTGATGGGTTTCTCTCGTGTGATGCAGGATTCTACTCCAATTATCTATCATCTCCCTCTTGCATTCCCTGATGCTCCTCAACCTACTTACCTCCTCCCTGAGCTCCGTCTCTAATCAGAGGAGATCCTCTACCTGGGTACATCTCCCACAGGCATACCCACCGCTGCCATCCGACACCAGCATAAGAGCGGGGCACTCCCTACAGCCTGATGTCTGTGGGGTAGCATGTTCCCACAGGAGCTCTGTCTGAGAGGCTGCATCAGACCTGGTGTTTGTTGAGATCATGGATGCCACGGTCTTCTTGTGAGTAGTTGCCATTGCTACCTGGCTGGGTTGGAAGTCTTTCAGCGCTATCCTGCGTGAACTGTCGTGCAAACTGCTGCGATTGGACTGGTGTGTCATGTCCTGTTTGGCCGCCCTCTTCACCAGCCCAGGAATTACACCCTTGTCGTGGTGCTCCTGGGTGGTTCCTCGGGTGACGCCCAGGCAACGCCCACTCGCTGCTTGTTTGCTCAGTGCCCAGCGACCAGGTTGCTGCGCTCCTACCTACACTGGAGCTGGTCTCCTCAGTGAGTGGAACACCATCCCCCATGCAAACTTCAGCTAGAGTTTTCGTGTTGGGAATGAGTTAAGAATGAGTGTTGGGAAAATCATTGATTTTATTTAAATTTAAGTTTCCTGGCAGGAAATTAACAAATTCATTTAAGAAGAAAAGTAAATTACCAATGATTTCTAACTGATTTTTTTTGTAAAGCTCTCAGTAACAAATGTGAACTTGACAGATTTCCAATGGAGCTGCGATAATGTGGAGGACAGAGAAGAGTTTGACTGAGCTGTGAATAGTTACCATTGATAACTCTCTTTTAGGTGGAACATGACATAACTCAGAGATTTTGCTTGTTGCAGATGAGACAATGAAGGGTGGATGTACTGTACTTTTACAGTTTGAAAAAGAGCTCAGAGCACATCACATGTGATGGACAGAGTGAAGAGGTGTCTCTTGAATCTTCCTGTTATATATTTCATTCAGGCAACATAAGAGAATAGGTTCAAAATTTAAACTTGAGAAAAATAAGCTGCTAATAGGTAGATTGCAATCTTGTTCTGTCAAACTACTACTCTTAGCTGAAGAAGGAAGTTAAGGGTTACTGCAAGCTTTCCTCCACAACATTCATTAGCAATTTTCCTTTCTGATTCCTTATTTACTGTTTAGCCTCCAGCTTAACTGACTTCAGCAGTATAATTCTGAAGATCTAGCAGAATTAAAGAGGAGGAGGAAAGGAAACTTGCTTACGTTGGAAAGTACCATTATATCTTTATCAGGTAATGGCTCTAAATTACTTGGCAATTAATATGCAACACCAACAAATGAAGGGAACATCCAGGGACTGTCCAGTCTTCTGTGGATGCACAGTGCAGTACTACATATCTGCTCCTTTTGTATGCCTGCCTCAATATTTCAGGAAAATCTGAAGAAGTGGATAGGAATCTCATCTGATGATAGTCACTCAGATCATTTCTTCTCCTCCAGTCCACTCTGTAGTGGTAGTACAGGGATTCTACCTGTACTACGTGCAAAACCAAACCTAAGTAATGTCTGAAAAACACAGCATACATGGACTTCTGTTTCTGTAACATGAATATCCAGTTAAAAATATGTATTGTGTGCTTTCATATACTGGTGTCTAAATACATGTGAAACTCCCAAGGAGTGCTTCTCAGAGTTCCTGCCCATGTGATATGACAATATCACAAAGCAAATACCATTAGTCTTGTGGTAGTGATCCAGGAGAAAGTTTTCTTGCTTGCAATTTATTTACCATGCCTCGTGTCTTTGCGCTGTGCAGTACAATATTACACATCTTATTCAAAGACCTCATTAATTTTCATTGTCACCTATTGGCAGTAAAATCAATGCTAGTAGTAATAAATAATAACCATGGAGTGAAAAGTGAGATTCAGAAGATGCCTCAGTGATAAAAGGAAGACTAGGGAAAATGTGGGCCCTCTCGAGAAGGAAATGGGAGACTTGGTCACCCAGGATATGGAGAAGACTGAGGTATTCAATGACTTTTTTGCCTTGGTCTTCACTGACAAGGGCTGTAGCCACATCACCCACTTTGCAGAAGGCAAAAGCAGGGACTGGGAGAATGAGGAACTGCCCACTGTAGGAGAAGACTAGGTTTGAGATCATCTGTGGAACCTGAAGGTGCACAAGCCTGTGGGACCTGATGACAAACATCTGCAGGTCCTGAGGGAACTGGCAGATGAAGTTGCTAAGCCACTGTCCATCATATTTGAGAAGTCATGGCAGTCTGGTGAAGCTCCCCCTGACTGGAAAAGGGGAAACATAACCCTCATTTTTCAAAAGGGAAAAAAGGAAGACCTGGGGAACTACAAGCCAATCAGTCTCACCTCTGTGCCCAGCAAGGTCATGGAGCAGATCCTCCTGGAAATTCTGCTAAGAAACATGGAAAAGAAGGAGGTGATTGGTGACAGCCAACATGGCTTCACTAAAGGCAAATTGTGCCTGACAAATTTGGTGACCTTCTATGACGCGGTTGCAGCATTGGTGGATAAAGGAAGAACAATAAACATCATCTACCTGCATTTGTGCAAAGCATTTGACACTGTCTTGCACAACATCCTTGTATCTAAATTGGAGAGACATAGAATTGACAGATGGACCACTCGGTGGATAAGGAATTGGCTGGAATTGGCAGCACTCAAAGATTTGCAGCAAATGGCTCACTGTCCAAGTGGAGACCAGTGATGAGTGGAGTACCTCGGGGGTGAGTATTGGGACCAGTGCTGTTTAATATCATTGTCAATGATGTGGACAGTGGGATTGAGTGTACCTTCAGCAAGTTTGCCGATGACATCAAGCTGTGTGGTGCAGTCGACATGCTGGAGGGAAGGGATGCCATCCAGAGAGATGTTGATAGGCTTAAGAGGTGTGCCCATGCAAAAATCATGAAGTTCAACAAGGCCAAGTGCAGGGTCCTGCACCTGAGTTGAGGCAATCCCAAGCACAAATACAGGATGAGCCAAGAATGGATTGAGAGCAGCCCTGAGGAGAAGGACTTGAGCATGTTGGTTGACAAGAAGCTCAACATGAGCCAGCAATGTGCACTTGCAGCCCAGAAAGCCAACCACATCCTGGTCTGCATTAAAAGAAGTACAGCCAGTAGGTTGAGGGAGGTGATTCTGACCCTCTACTCCACTCTCATGAGACCTCACCTGTAGTACTACATCCAGCTCTGGAACCTCCAAGATAAGAAGGACATGGATCTGTTGGAGAGAGTCCAGATGAGGGCCACAAAGGTGATCAGAGAGTTGGAGCATATCTCCTACAAAGACAGGCTGAGAGAGTTGGATTTATTCAGCCTGGAGAAGAGAAGGTTCTTGGGAGACCTTATAGTGGCCTTCCGGTACTTAAAGGGGGCCTACAGGAAAGACAGGGAGGGACTCTTTATCAGGTAGTGTAGTGATAGGAAAAGGAGTAATGGCTTCAAACTGGAAGAGGGGAGATTTAGATTAGATATCAGGAAGAAATTCCTTTACTGTGAGGGTCGTGAGACATGGAAAGAGGTTGCCCAGAGAAGCTGTGGATGCTGGATGCCCCATCCCTGGAAGTGTTCAAGGCCAGGTTGGATGTGTCTTTGAGTAACCTGGTCTAGTGGGACCAACCCATGGCAGAGGGGTTGGAACTAGATGATCTTTAAGGTCCTTTCCAACCCGAACCATTCTATAGAATGGTTTATGGACTGACAACTTCAGTCTGTGCTACGTGTATCTCTCTCAGAGAGAGCCTAGGTGTGGTTTGAGGGGTACCTAAGACCTGAAACTCTTCATATCTGCAAGAGCAGACACAGGTCATGGTGTGCCAGTTGCTCTCATGAACAGAGAACCGGTCTCAGACCTGTTAAGTTTGCTAATGCAGGCATAACTTTAAATCACAGTGGCAGCTTGATGATGGATCCTCCATGCCTACACAGGAAGTTTTTTCCCTATTAGTAGTTTACGGGGCTTTCCAATGCCTAAACCCTAAGGTTGTGGCTCAATGGCTGAGTAAACCACTGCAGCAGTTTAAGACACTAGTAGCCTAAATTTGTAATGTTAACTGCCTATGGTTACCATTCCTCTGGCATACTTCATAGAGTGCAATGTGTCCTGGTACTCCAACCAGTTCGGCATACATCTTGGCACTTTTCCCAGTTTCCCACTTACTGCTAAAATAATGCACTAACCTTTAGACTGAAATGTCTAGCACGTACATCTTTCTTCTGTCAGCTTTGCTACAGAGATTCTTGCTTCCAGCAGATATCTTAAACTGACACCACAAGATCAGCCAGAGCTCATTTGCCAGGGACTTGTTTCTTTCAAAGGCAATGAGAAAGAACCAAGATCCAAATGGACTTTCAATCCTTCGGAAAATGCAGTTTAACACCTCCTGTAATTTCCAGTGATCTGTGGTGTAAAAGGTACAGTTTATCCCAAAGCAATGATGACAGCATTTGTTCTAAATGTCTCATTGTACACATGAACTGCATATTTTCCATACTGCCATTAACCCCAAACATTATATTCAGAGTTAAAATAATTTTGAAAACACGATGGAATAACCTATGACCCTAGCTAATAGAATGGTCTTAGGGAAGGACAGCTATGAATATAGAAATTAAGGCTCTATTACAGATGGCTAATACTTAGCTATGCACTATCTGGGAAAACATCAACAAACTTCTCAGGATCTGTTGCAGATGAAGAAAGAAATCAATTCTCAAGAGAAAGTGATTTTGATAGATGCCATAATGCACAGGTAGCATTAAAGGCTGGTGAATAATTTACATGTCAATCTAGACAACCTCTAAACACATTTGAAAATAGAAAATTTATATAGAAAAATGTACAGTTATTTCATTTTTCATCATGCATCTTCAAAAATAACAGTAATAGTCCTAACATGACCTTAGCAGGAATAAAAAATTGCTTATGGGAAAAATTGTAATTCACTCATTAATTCTGAAGCCTTGCTGTAATAAATTGAATTACATAACAGGCATCAGTTCAGTCTTGCATGGTTTAGTTTCTTGAAGTGTGATGTAATCTATCTTTTTAAGTGTTTTTGAACATGAAAGAGGAATTTCTTAGGAGCGTAAGGATTTTAAACCAGAACAGAGCAAGAGTGTCTCTACTCCAGGAGTCTACTTTGAACAGTTACCACCCAGAAACTTCAATAGGAACATTAACCTTTACATAATGCATAGAATTGTCCAATTCTGCACCACGAAAATAAATTTCCTCTTGATTCCAAATGGTGATCACTTTATTTCCCAAGGTATTAGGGTTGAGTGATGGTTCATATTGTTTGGTCTTCCTTGAAGCTTAATTGAAGAGAAAAGACCCATTTATCCCTATTAATGCTGTTTATATTCTCATCTTAATTACTCCAGCATCATTCCAGTATAACTCCTTCAAGATAAATGCATTGCTCTGCCTTTCAATTGATGTAAATGGATCTGAAGTCAAGGGTCCTGATTTGAAACTTTCATGAAGATGTAATCTACCTCCAGAGTAAAGCCAAAATTATATGGAAGTTAATTCCAGCACCAGTGGACATTATGTTTTATGTTTTATTTAGACAGCACCTTTGATCTAAAGCACCAGGAAATGATAAATGGGGAGCATACAGAGAAACAGAAGTGGTAATCAAACAAGGAAGTATGAACAAGTTATCAAGTGTTTGCATAGAAAAGAAGCAAAGAAGAACCATCAGGTGGTAATTAAAACTGTGCTAAAGCAGTGCTAAAACAAGGAAGAGAGAAAGACTTGAAATGGAAGTGCGGGATGAAGTTAGGGGAATGGCCTGGAAAACATCCTCCTTGGAAAAAGATCCCTTTGTGGAGAGCAGTACTACTCAGAGCATAACAAATAAGAACATTCATTAAAGAATTTCATTTATTCTACCCTGCCTTTGGTTAGTAAAAGGCAAATCTCATATAGCCAGAGAGAAATAATTGTCTTGTTCAGGAGGAATATTTGTAAACTGAATGTTTGCATCTTAAACACTGTGTTTGCATGAAGACATTAAATACTGACAAGGCAAGAAAAATACTGAATTTCTTAGAATACTAGAGCAAAAGAAACTGCCATTCTCCATTACCATACCTACAAGTTATCAGCTGCAACTATCAGGGAGAAGTTGTCAATCAACTCTATTGCAAGGATGAAAGAGTAGATGGTACAGTTTAATTTTATTATGGAAATTGATTTGCATCTTTTATATGTCTTGATTGAAATCTTTCCAGGTAATGGCATTGAAGAATACTCATAAAACTGCCATGACTGTGGTAATAACTATTATTATGATAGAATTTAATAATAAAAAAACCTGCCTGCAAGATGGGCAATATGAATAATTCATGTACAGTGTTGCTTAAAATGTGATAGAGAGAAAAAGACTTGTAGGAAAATTCTTAATGTATCCAGACAGGGATGATAATTGGTTTTTGCAACTAAATGAGTACTTCATGTACAAGACAGCACTAACAAGGCAGGAGAAGAAATTTACACATTGGGGAGACAATTTCATTTATCTGGTTACAGCAGGATAAGTGGAATAAATGGCTTTCCTTAAAGGAATTGACAGAAAATGCATATCCTGATAATAATTAGTTTTGTTTACAACTAGAGAATAACAGAATAGGAGGCACAATAGCATCTTTTCAATACGTAATAACATATGTACCATGTGCTTATGTAGGCCTTACTTGTGCTATTAATCAAATACCTGCAAGCACTGACCAGATCTCTTCCAGTGCTGTCTTTTAGTTGCAAGCATAAACAGGAGTCCGGCACATGGGGAACTGCTTCACAGTTGCACTTTATTTAATTTTGGTTGATTTCTTTTAAGTATACAGTATCAGATAAGCTTGTGTTTCCTGCTTTTATTGCCTACCATCTGGTGGAAAAAACATGCAATAGCACAAAAAGAGACAGATGACTAAGGCAATATTTTAGTTGCAGGTTCTGAAGTTCAAGTGAGTAAGAGCTCACCAAGGATGTCAACTTTAGGACCAGAAAGCCAGGCAAGAACTCATCTCTCTACCGTTGCCCAAAGGCACTGATTAGGTTTGAGAGCTGCCACCTCACTCATAGATATGACAAGTAGAATTTCCTATACGTGAATGTCTGTGATGTCTCTCTAGAGCAAGAGAAACTTGAGAATAAGCTAAACTTGCAAGTAGCAGTCTACACTCTCCAGTTTGAGCAGCTAAAAGTGGGTCATTATTTTCTCTTTGCCTGGGTTTCTTCAGTATTGAAAATACATCAGGATGACCCCAAAACAACACAAAACAAAACAAAACAAAACAAAATTTATTACACAAATGATCAGAAAATTTTTATGTGTTGTGAAATACTTCTGTGCCAAGAATCTTTCTACTCTTGTCAATGCAGCCTTTTCATTATACTTTGACTTTTTCCTCCCTGACGTTCAGGTGTAGGAGCTTCAGCATTTGGCTGTCAAACAACTGTCCCATTCCTTGTTCTGCTTTCTATTTATAATCAGGGTTAGGCATGCATATAAAAATTCAGAAAGCTGTAAGTACTTGTATGTAGCAGTTTGGAAGAAAACATACTTCTGTTTGGAGTACACCACCTTCTCAAATTATTAAAAACAAATGAAACCTAAATCCCCCCCCTCCAAATGCATAAGAAAAGCCATTTGCAGTAACATACCAAAATCAGTTAAGTAGCCTGAAAAAAACTTGGAAATTGGATTTAGTCAAAATCCTTGTTAATGCATTGTGCTTTACCCATTTCTAATTCTCTCGTACTTGAACCTGAGATCAATCCTCTATGTTCTGGCTTGCCACCAGGGTCTCTGATCAATGTTGATAAAACAAAATGACAATAAAGAAGGCTTTGAAAGCTACTGTGGAGAACTATGGGGGAAAAAAAAAAAAAAAACCAACCCAAAACAAAACTGTATTCTATTGTTAAGACTATGGCTTGTGCCTCTGTGTGTTTGTTTATGATAGATTACTTGCTATGGAGATTAGATCTAAAGGGAGTTACACTTGGGACGCTACACAATAATCTAGCTAAGAGGCATCTCAACAAGTATACTAAAATACAGTAGCCTGGTTAATATGCCTATGGTTGCTTTGTCAAGATTGAGATCTGGAAATGATAAAGCCCCCAGAACCTCTTTATCAATTAACAAAATCTGCCCCATGAGGTAGTTTCCAGGATGACTGAGAAAAAAGGTCAGAGCTTGAAAACTACAAATTGGTTCCTAAGAAATCCAGGGGCCTGAAGGGAATGTTGCCCAGAACCTAGGGGAGAGATCAAAACATGTAACTGATAGCTGCAAACACCCACTGATGTTTGTCCGGCTCTCAAGTGTGGGCTGAGGGCTGGATAGTTGCAAGGAGTGGTGGCTCCACAGGACTGGTTAGGAGTGACAGTCACTGAAGTTGCCAAGCATGCAGCAGGCTAAGATTTGTGGTATCAGTCCAGGACAGTGTAACCCAAAGAACAACTAGGCTCCAGGTTGCTGTCTTAGTGCGAGTTCCGTAGATACCTGGTCTCAAATCAACAAGTTGCCATAGAGATGATCAAAGTGACTAGTAGCCCACCGCAGACCTCCATGTGTGATCACCGTTGCATTGAGCCACCCTTACATAACGGCAGCTCCTTCCAACTCACACTTTCAGGAGCCTCTGAAAAGTAACAGCTTCTCCATGGGAAGCGTGCAAGTACCGTTGGGTACCTTAGGTTTTGTGTGTGCATGCTGTGGGTGATTTATGCACAGATACAAATGAACTTAAGTGTTTCGTGTCAATCATCAGTAATAAATCTGCCCAGTAGACTGAGTTATCAAATTGAATAATTTTATTAAGTGGCTCATGTGGGCCAAACATAGGTATTTTAAGTGAGTAGACTGCATTAACTAGAACCATCATCATTTGACAAAAGATATATTTGATGTTTGTTGCCCTTTTCTCTCCATTTGAAGTCCAGAAGAAACTTCAAACTTGCTTTCAGGATGCAAATCTCTGCTATCAAAACCATATGCTTACTGAGGATTTGGTATTACCAGAAGGAATTCTACATTTTTCAAATGAAAAAGAGATCTGAGCAACATCAGGTATTGCATGTTCTGTCATTCAAATACAAAAGTGGTATCTTTCATGAATGAGGTGGACGTTCACAGAAAGCTTTACCAGTGGGCTCAGAATGTTTGAATAGGCTCTTGCAGGGCTAAAAGTGGAAGCAATCTGTCTCAGCCAAATAATTTCTGACTTTTCTGTAGTTGAAAGACTACTTTTTACTTAAACACATTCTTGTAAATAGTGTTTTTGTTCCTAAAACACTTACAGAACTATAGTTTGAAGTCTGACTTCATAGTCTTGTTCTCCTTGGCCATTTCTAAACCTCACTATGGAGAAGAAAATCCCATCTTTCTGGATCACAAATAGAATCTGGACATTATATTGATTCTGCAGTAAAACTCTTTTCATCTCTGTTAATTATATTGGAAATATCAATATCATAAAAAGCCAACATGATATATCAAAAGATTACAGGAAAACCCATTCCACTTCATTAAGACAGTATCCGGAATTGCTGCTTCTGCATGTTGCTGAGTTGTAGGGATGTACTGAAGGTTTTAGAAATGAAGACAGCATAATCATGTACTATCTGCACAGACCAAAACACTTGAGAGAGAAAACAGAAAAAGGGAAAACATGTTTCTTGTCTTCTCATTGAGTAAAATAAGTGAACAGTCTTTAGTCTCCACAATTGGAGCTTTTAAACAGCTACTCATTAGTTTGGGGTTTTTTGGGGAGGGGGGAGGGAGGGAGTGGCAGTAGGGAACAAATAAACAATCAAAAACACAACAAAAAACTGTATCCGGTCTGATCTGCAGTTGAAATAGATCCAATACATTCAATGGACGTTCTATTTTCCACAGAGGAATCTTATTTACATGAGTAATATTTAATATTATAGAGAGAGACCAGCAAAAGCTACCACAAAAATGACAGAGCTAAAAAACAAATCCATTTACTTTACTTGATCATTATGGTGAATAGCAAAAGAATATGTCTTCTGTGTTTTCTTAAAAAAATAATAATAGTTCTTGTAGCAAGAAGCATTTATTCTGGTTAATATAGATTATTTTTATACCAAAGTTCTGTGGAGGAAGAGAAAGTTTTGGTGAAACTTTAGGAATACAGAATATTTCCCCTGACACCAGCAATATTAGGACTAGGCCAATGGGAGCTGCTCAGAGCAAGTGCTTGAGATCATCTCTGTCGGAAATGGATGACATGAAGAGACACAACATGTAATGTTTTCAAGTTAAGGAATTATATGTAACTATGACAGTAAATGAAATTTTTGTAAATTAGCTGTGTCCAAAGGGCATATAATTTAAGAAGAGAATTTGTGGAGCTGATTTTGCAGCTTTCATAAATATTTCAGAATGAGAGGGAAGACATTTGAGGCAAATAGATGTTCTTTGGTCTCTGTACTGACTTTGCATGATTTGTTAATAGAAAACATGGAAATGCGATCCAGATAGACAAGAATTGCTGGCTTTCTTGAGAACAATAACTTGCATTATTTGTGAATCCACTATAAATTAGGATGAATATTCCCTTCTCCTCACAAGAAGGACATTCATGTTGGATTTTGGGACTTGGTGTGGCCCCTCCTCTGTCTCCTGACATACACTTTCAAGTATGTTTCCCTTACACATCAAATCTGAATCCCATGAAAAATGGGAAGGATGTTTCTTACTGGAAAGCCAAACTGGGTTGTGAGCACTATGAGAAAAAACTTCCAGGTCACGAGATTTTGTTTGCCATGCCAAGGGTTTACAGGAAGGAAAAAGTGTTGGGCTCTCACCCTGTCTCTTTTCAAAAGTCTACGCATTAAATTCAGTACATTTTTCAGTCCTTTGTTCTCATCTTTCAAACTTTTTTAATTTTTCAGAGAAGGACAAGATGTTCTTTACAGAAGAAAGAGACATCGATGTCAGCTCAGATTATGTGCTGTATGACAGTTGTTCTTTGGCAATGGGTTAACCGTCTCATTTTGTAGCTCTGGGTACTTCCCACATTGAAAGTTACTACACACACAGCTTCAGGCTGGGGAAACTGAAAAAAATGAAGTGACCTTTTGCCACTCAGAAATGCCATTTCTTTGCTAGCAATATGTACTGCAAACAGATACAGAACAGTTGAAGGAAGCCAACATGGAAAAAGAGACCATGGTTTAGTAATTAGGGAATTCAGCAAGATGGAAGAGAGACACAAGCACTAGTCCCTGAGCTTAAAAGAGGCATTTAACTACTGACAGTTCAGGGAGGGGGATGGGCGAGGACTAAGGGGCTGGGCAGGAGTGAAATAATTGTTTGCTTTCTCTCAAAGAATCCAGAAGATCTTATTCTCATGCCAGCTGGGGATGAGAAGAAAAACAAACAATATATAAATTTTCAACATATCTCACAAAGTTGTTTTTGCATCAGACAAATTTTTAGCTATGACATAATTGACAGTACAGACCCTAAAAGCAAAACAAATGAGCACAGCTGGGTGGGTCATTAGCTAAAAGAGATTGTCGTGGATGGAGTGATGCACTTCACTTGTAGAGAGAAGCAGCAATACATTTATTGATATAAAATAGGGATTTGACAAAGTTTGATGGTAAATGTGACAGTGTTTTAACAAGATTCAAGACAGCAAGGCACGCTTGGTTATTTACTTCATAGAGGCCAGGGTTAGACGGAATGGTCAGGGAGGCCCTCCCGTTGAGTCACGAGGTTGAGAAAGGACCCCCTTGCTTTCTAAACTTCTTCTCACAAAGGAGTCTAAGTGTGGCTGGATCTAATCTTAGTCCCAGACTTGGTCAACAGTTTATGTCTAAAGGATTATATAAGAGCAATCAATCCTTTATATCACTTAGCTAAGATTTCAAAGTTTAGCATGCTATTAGTCACCTACCAAGTATCTGTGGCAGCAAAGAATCTCTCAATCTCGAGAAGAAAAAGTAACCTTGAGTGGGAATCCCTGCTCAAGGGGAGATCCTGGCGAGCAGCCCATTGCCGTTCAGGAGAGCTCAAAGGGCTCTTGGGCTGTTCAGTATTTCTGGAAGTAAGATGATCGACCTATAGTCGTATTTGTATATTGACCACAGTACCAGTATTGCTCAAGTTAGCCCTTAGCTACTGTGTTGTTTTCTGTCTCCCCAAAACCACATTGAGCCCCAGATGCCACTATCATGACTAGATGCACCCATTATGACCACTGTGGGTGGTTATTGCGTGGGCAGGGTTACAGAAGATAAAGGTCAGGTTGGTACATGGGGAGGGGGAGCACACCACCATGGAGACAGAGCCTGAAATCCCTTCAGCTCAAAAACACAAGTCTGTACTGTCCAATCTAAGAAAATCCGTCCTCTGCCAGAGTCAACAGCTGCTGAACCTTGTCCTGAATGCCAATAGGAATGAGTTTAAGTTACTTGTGAACACATATAAAACACATGGGTGGTCTGCTTTGAAGTGTCAGCGCCTTAGATTTAATATGCTAATAATTTATGTATAAAACACAGGTTGCATTGAAGGAAAAATCCAATATTTTCAGTTTCCATGACAACCGTGTGCTAGCAGATTACATTGTCTCACATCAGATGGTTGCCAAGGTTGTGACCTATTTCTTATTTCTAATAATTTCGTTTGAAGAATTTGGAAATACTACCTGTAACATTAAAAAAAAAAAAAAATTGCACATGGTTAGTCCTTAAATATAAAAGAATCTTGCATGCTAAATTAAGCACTAGGCTTAGAAACTGAAAAGGAAGTATGAAGTAATAATGCCAGGAGTGAAGAAAGACTTGGAAAGTTGTATGAACAGGCAGTGGGCTGGTGTACAACATTTCAGGATGAAGTTAGTGGCTAGGCACTGCCTACACCAGTAGCAGATACCTGAAGATCATTACTACTTGTTTGTTACTTCATGTGAAATACACCTCATGCTTGTGCCTAAGAGACAGTTGTTTTTAGCATAAGACCTACCAGTGATATTACCATGAGGTGAAATTGGCAATATAATCAGCACTGACTGGTGCTCTTACTATCAGGAAAGAAACCAAAGAGGGAAAGGACTGAGGGACAGAATAATCCCCCCAAGCACTATGACAGTCCTCCCCAGGCACACCAAGGCAGGCATGCCAGATGCCCATATTGCTTCCTTGTGTGCAGAAAGAGAGATACTTCTTGCCAAGTGCTATCACTCTGAGATTTTTTTCCGTGCATGACATCAATTATTAAGAATAAACAAAAAACTGATAGCTGGCATCAACCTTTTCCTGACCTCGACTGAAATAATCTCCAGATAGTGGAAGTAAATGATCAAAACTTCTGAAGATGTTTTTTTGAAAATGAGTGAGCACGAGATCAAGCATTTTATAGGTCATGTGCCAGAGTGCAAAATAAATCAACTGCTGTTGCAGTTAAATGAAAAGGAGTACTTTCAAATACAAACGTGCTAGTGTACTAGGTGATGTCACATCTTCTGGATTCTTCACTGACCAAAGTTCATTACAATTTGAATAATATTCTAACTCACTCTGGTTAGTTGCTTTTTTTTTTTTTTTCTTTTTTTTTCCCTTCATGATGAAGAAAGTTATCAGGTTGCCATTCTTAAATAAATATGTTTCAATAGTACCTGCAGAGACTGACTGTGGTTTTAAAAATGTAGCAAACAAATGGTCTTCCGCTACTTACTCATTTTACACTGTCTCATTGTAAAACAATCCAGGTAGGTAACAGTTTTGTCAGCAGGACAGTTAACTGACATTCTATAGTTGAGCAACGAATTTGTCCTTTATTTTCTCTCTCCCATCCAGCTACCAGCTTGGAAAGCAATCACTGTCAATCATGATGATGAGATCAATACCATAAGCCCCAGTCCATACTACTGAAACCCTGCTTTCTACAGTCCAGAAGACAAATAGTCCTGCTGCTTGTTTAATCAAGTTGGTCTGACCAGATCAGTTGAGGCAAAATGGAAAACAGCTCAAGTTTGGGTTTTTTTTTTTTTTTGTTTTGTTTTGTTTTGTTTTGTTTCCAGGATTGCTGAAGTGCAATCCAATGGCTATCAAGTGTTAAAGCAACTGCAGTAGACTTGTATAATCTCAGTAATCCACTGGAATTTGACTTCAGTTATCACAGTATGACTAGAGGAATGCAAACAGTCATAACTTGAAAAAAATATCTTTTTGTTTTTTACTCCAGTGTTTGTAGATCTGCTTTGTTGCTCTTTTTGTTGTTTTACTCCACTCCTCTCTTAGAACTTGTCCCATCATGGTAAAAGATTATCTTTGAATTGTAGGGTCTCCTTTTCAGGTATGTTATACTAGATTTTTTTCGTAAAACATGCAAATAATATGCAAAATAAAACACTGTGAAATCTGTTTCATGATGTTCTGTTTTTTCCTTCCAGTTGCTCTCGTTTAACCTGTTTTGTTCATGACACACACATTTATAACTGGCCTTTATTGGGAGGTGAATTAAGTCTAATGAATAAATATGATAATGGATGTTCTTGCTTCCTTGTGCCCCAGGCTGGTCAGCTAGTCCAAACAGAAAGATTTACACAGAACAACTGTTGGAATTGATTTGAGTGATTTCCTAGCTGCCTGGTTTATACAGAAAAGTATTTCATGTAAATACTTATTGTTCAACTTCTTCAGAAAACTCGTATTCCTGTAAATCACTCTAGTTGATTCATATCAGAGCATTCCTGTTCTTAGGGATTTCTTGTAGAAACAAAATGAAGGATTGTCTTGCTAAGGAATCAGGAAAAACCTCATCTGAAGTACAGCCCCCTTTTATTGGTACTGTAACTTCTTTAGGAGATTCATTGACCCACTTGAGAGAAGTTCAAGTATGGCATTAATGGATGAGAGAGGAAATAAAAAAATGGGAGGAGAAGAGTGTGTCTAGCAACATACAAGTAGCACAGCTATTTTATTTCTACCTACCACTTGCTATTTAGTAATGTGCTGGATAAAATCGAAGCATCTCTAGAGAGGCATAGCTGGTCCTAGAAGCTAGTATCTATGACTTCCTGTCACTCTGTAGAATCATTTCAGCTTCTTACTGTGACTCAGCCCACATAGACTGGAAAAAGGGGCTCTCAGCAGGAGATACAAGGGACCAGACAAGCATAAAAAAGACAAATATAATACCTAGATTTTTTAACAACTAAACACTTGGGATAGTACTTTGGTGACACATGAACGCTTACTTGGTGTGTGGATCAGAAAAGATGGAACAGTACATTTTTACTGCTTCTCATGGGTAAATGGGAGCTGAAAGTAGGATACTGCTGTTTTCCCTCCTGCTGTTACAAGTAGTGACATCTACTTGGCTCTACATGAAAGCATCAAATTTCAGTGGCCTGGTCCTAAGAAGCAGTGCTTTGAAAACCTCTCCCTTGAGTGCCAACCTGGCTACAGATCCTAGGAGCCAACTGGGGCTGGATGGATAACCTGGACATAAAGTCTACACATTTATTTTTCTCCTTTGGTTACAGTTTCCTGAATGCTGGCAGAGAAGCCCAAACTGAGCCCAGGATTAATGAACGCAGTAGTGGGACTCCCATTTCTTTAAAACTGTGCTCTCCAACATACTTTGGTGGGCCATTAATAGGATAATGATTCTTTATCCTATCTGTGCATATTTGACATAGTGAGCCTATCCTCAAAAAATTTCTAGTGACATGTCTGTACATTAATTAATTAATGCATTAATGTCTAACATCATCATAACAAAAAAAAAAAAAAATGGAAATATCTTGAAATGTTATTTGCACCACCCATTCTTCTATTTCCTCTGTCCCATAATATTCCAGTAGTAGCTGGGAGTAACAGTGATGTGCTAATTTAAACTCCTTGTGTCTATTCCCTTCTTCAGCAAACCATGCCTCAAGTTATGAATTTGTGGTGAGGTGAAAGAAAAGGCAGGCTGGGGAAGGAGAGACATATTGTGTCTGCATGCTTCTTCTACTCTATAATGTTTTACCCACACAGCTATGTCAGTAAAGAGTGTGAAAAATCACATATTCTTTGCCAGAAGAGCTACACCAGCCAAAAATCCCACGTGGACAGAGCTACGCTGACAAAAGTGAGCTTTGTGGGCTGACCTCTGGGTGCTTAGTGAAGTTATACAGCTATGCAGGCAGAAAAACTCCTTCTGTCAACATACTCTACCTCTATAGAAAAGGATCCTGCTGCCACAGCTAAACCAGCATGGATATATTAGCATAGATATATCTGCAATATAAGTTCTGCTTCTTGTGCAGTGGCTGATGGAATTTAATTGTGGTAGAAAAAAGAGTTGTGGATACCTTAAGCCACAGTGAATACTTGTTTAAGACTAGTTGAAATTTGCCCATCACAACCACAACATTTTACATTTCTAAAATGTAAATAAATTCTTGTTTGTGATGGTGGAGGTTTTTTTCTACTTTCTCTCTGGAGAATCTATACTACTCCGATATCTATCATTAGGAACTGGTTTTCTGGGTCAGTGATTTAACTTCTTGATTATCATTTACAATGTGTCGCATTCGCTGATGACATCCTAAATTTTTAACTATTCCTCACAGTTCCTTTGATCTATGAAACATTTAGAAATATTTTCAGTCACACTGCTCTAGCACCAAGTTATGTTATGAAAATGTGTTTGTATACGCATTTTAAAGGGGTTTTAAAAATAGCAGAAGATATAAGGGAAGTACTATGGAAATCAAAATTTTGCTGAACCTAAGTAACTTACAAAGTATTAGAATCATAGAAATGTAGAATGGTAGAGGGCACCACTGAGAAGAGCCTGGGTTCCTTGTTTTCATTCCTTCCCAAAAAATCATAGATACATAGAATGTTTTTTGTTGGAAAGGACCTTAAAGATCATCTAGTTCCAACCCCCTGCCATGGGCAGGGACACCTCCCCCTAGACCAGGTTACTCAATGACACATCCAGCCTGGCCTTGAACACTTCCAGGGATGGGGCATCCACAGCTTCTCTGGGCACCCTGTTCCAGTGTCTCACCACCCTCACAGTAAAGAATTTCTTCCTAATATCTAATCCAAATCTGCACTTTTTGAGTTTAAAACCATTATCTTTTGTCCTATTACTACACTCCCTGATAAAGAGTCCCTCCCCATCTTTCCTGTAGGCCCCTTTAAGTACTGCAAGGCCACTATAAGGTCTCCCAAGAACCTTCTCTTCTCCAGGCTGAATAAACCCAACTGTCTCAGCCTGTCGTTGTAGGAGAGGTGCCATCTTTGTGGCCCTCCTACAGTGGGCAGTTCCTCATTCTCCCAGTCCCTGCCTTTGCTTTTTGCGTCTTGGGCGATGTGGCTACCTTGGACAATGTGGCTACAGCCCTTGCCGGTGAAGACCAAGGCAAAAAAGTCATTGAGTACCTCAGCTTTCTCCATAACCTGGGTGACCAAGTCTCCTATTTCCTCCTCAAGAGGGCCCACATTTTCCCTAGTCTTCCTTTTATCACTGACATACCTCTAGAAGATCTGTTTGTTGTCCTTGATGTCTCTGGCCAGATTTAATTCTATCAGGGCTTTATCTTTCCTACCCTGATCCTTGGCTGCTCATCCAATTTCTCTGTATTCCTCCCAGGCCACCTATCCTCCCTCCCACCCTCTGTAGACTTCCTTTTTGATTTTGAGTGTGTCCAGGAGCTCCTTGCTCATCCATGCAGTCCTCTTGGCTTTTTTGCCTGACTTTCTCTTTGTTGGGATGCATCGCTCCTGAGGTTGAAGGAAGTGATCCTTGAATATTAACCAGCTTTCTTGGGCCCCTCTTCCCTGCAGGGCTTTATCCCATGTTACTCTACCAAACAGATCCCTGAAGAGGCCAAAGTCTACCCTCCTGAATTCCAGGGTAGCGGGCTTACTGTGTGCTCTCTTTGCTGCCCTAAGGATCTTGAACTCCACCATCTCGTGGTCATTGCAGCCAAGGCAGCCCTTGAGCTTCACATTCCCCATCAGTCCCTCCTTGTTGGTGAGAACAAGATCCAGCTTGACACCTCTCCTTGATGACTCCTCTATCACTTGGAGAAGGAAGTTGTTATTGACGCATTGCAGGGACCTCCTGGATTGCTTACACTCTTCTGTGTTGTCCCTCCAACAGATATCAGGGATATTAACAAAGGAGAATCTGAATTCTGTTGCTGTAAGGACAAAGCTAAGTGAAAACCTGGCAACAAGTAGGGTCTTGGAAAAAGTAAGCAAATTACTCTTCCCATAGATGTATACAAATCACTTCAAGTTACTCAACCTTTTCCATGGTTGTTTTGTTATTATGTTTTGGGTTTTTTTCATTATTTAAAATGATTTATTCAATAATCCCCCAGAAACCTAGTGAATATAGATTTTTTTTGCTAGCCAGGAAAATATTCCCAACATTTTCATCTTCATTGTCCTTTCTTAATAGGGTAGTAACAGACGCATTTACTGCAATTTAAACTCTAATAACAAGCCTGATATCCTTCCTAGTGGTGGCAACGCAGTAGGAAATCCATGTGTGGTTCCCTTTCTCTCTCTCATGTTTATACACAAATCAATACATAAAAATGTGGAAGAGGGCCAGCATCTCTCCTGGTAAGACTCAGCCTGGGACTGAGATTAGGACCAAGCTTTTTCACTTTCAAGATGGTGGTGGTTTGTCTTCTTTGGATTTTGCATAATTTATGTACTGAATAATTGCCAAATGGTCAGAGATCCATAGGTTATATATACAAATACATATACACACACACAAATACATACACATATGTAGATGCATGCCTTATGACATTTGTGATTTAAGAAGAAAGAATCAACCATTTGTCTCCAATATTGTGTCAAGATCCAGTATAAAGAAATCTGTTCTGAATAATTTTCTGGTCAAAGCAAACCAGAAAAATCAGCTTCCATCTAGGACAGACCCATCCCATGAAGGACAGAAGTGAGGAATAAGAATGTCTGAATCCATGTAAGAACTAGAGGACAATCCATTTTTAAGCAGTAAGGATCAGAGACCTGATCTTGTGACGGTACTAGATCAATCCTGTGGGCTGTCAAGGGGTTAGTGGGGGTGTTATACACAAGTTCAGCTTCTCTGCAGAATTGTGTGCACTGTGTTTTGTCTTTGGGGGAAGAATAACCTCAGTGCAATCCCCCGTATTTTTTATTTCATTTGTCACGTATCTATGAAAGGTGCAACTGCAATGTAGTTGAAGCTTTGGGGAAGGGGATCTGAGCAACTGGAGGTCAGCTGAAACATGAAATCGTAATGTTTGAAAATTAAGCCAAATGCTTATACCATGAAGAGGGTCTGTGTGGCAGTTGGACTCTGGAGAGCTTAGCCCTCAGAGGTGTGGTGAGCTCATGAATGCATCTGACTGTGATATACATGCATACTGCGTCACCAACAGTGATGAGAATAAGAAAAAAGATGTAATAATTTCCATTTGTCAACATAGTGTGTGCAGTAATTTACGCATTAGTAGAACAGCAAAGAAACCCTAATGGAAGCCATTGGTTTATCCACAATATCTATTACTTTTTAAGTACCTGTAATTAAAAAGTAATGTTGATGTTATAAAATGTTCAAATCTTATTTATTATTTGGAAGCAGACTTGTAATTTCCTGATAATAAAATCTCTGGTTTTACTTTTTGAGTTTTTAGACTCGACTGCAGGATTCTTCTGCAAATCAGTGTAAACAAGAGATCAAGTTGAACAACTCATTAAAGTGTCAAATAATTGATGCTGACCACTTCTCACTGACAAGATAGATGTTATTTAGCTCTGTGGGCAAGAACTATAATGTCTGGAACAAGGCTGATCGCTAGATTGAGTTAAAAGGTGCTTTTTAAGCATTGGGCTGAGGATTTGAACAAGCCATGGATATTTGACATACTGTTAGGAGGGAAAGGAGTTAGAAAGAGCAGACTATATAGTTCAGGCGAGGGTGTTGGGAAGTCTGCCAGGTTGGGAACTAGAAGGACTGAACCATGCAAGAATAACAGATAAAGAAAAGAAACTGTGAAGGGATGAAGAGAAACATTTCATTATGCTAAGCTAATTTTGAGTTAATTCTAACTTTTAACTTTTATAATAGAAGTTCAATGGACAGTTAGCACTAAGAACAAGTAAAGCATGTAAAAGGTTGGGATAAAAATGTATTTTTCTTTTGCAATGGGAGAGTATTCAACACAGAACAAAAGCAGAAGATTGTGGCACATCACTACTACAGAGAGTTATGCATTGTCGTCAACATGTTTACTCTTGCATTTTTGTTATTATATTTATTTGTCTACACTTATACTTCCACAGAGCTTTAAATGTGACATTTATTGATAGACTACAAGTTTAGACAAGCCCCCTCAGGTGATCGTGCATTTTTCAGTAGCCCACAGCTGATTGCCTAAAGTGTGACGTGCAGACATTTACTTTTCAACACAAATTCCTCTAGAAAGATTCACTCAGGAGCCATCAGAGAGAAAAGGTTGTCTTGAAAAGAAGATCAGGATGGCAAAATAAGGAGAATTTTGATGAAAAAGGGTAACTTTTTCATTACACCAATGATTCTGAAGGTATAATTCTGATTCAGACTATGAAGAAGAAAGAGCTACTGTGCTTTATATGTTGCATTTTGTTCTTAGCTTTTAAAGAATAAGCCAGATTTACTGAAATCTTCACCCAGTTTTCTACCAAGTGTGAGCTGAGCTTAGCAGTGGTAGGTGAAGGTTCAGTGGCCCTGTCAAACCTTCTCTTGGGCTGTCACTATAATGGATGGACTCAAATCAGGAGAACCAGAAAGTCTTGATTTCTTGTGGTGTCAGACACACAGTGAGTCAAAAAACTTTGTTTAGTTGTCCGCCTTACCACCGGCTTCTTGTGTGACATGGACAAACAATTGGTCTGGATTTTTTAAGTATCTAATCTTAGCACAGTTTTCAGGAAGAGCTAGGCACTTACACAGGAGATCACTGTCTTACTTTTGCATTATGGGCCTCATTTTGTCTGTAGCTGTTTCTTATCAAGGAAATGGGACAGCAGCATCTAGCTGAAAATTTTCACTGAAGATTGCAAAGCACTACTGCCACAAGGGCTGGATAAGCTTGGAAGACAGATAAAAGGACAATAACAGCTTTCTTTTCCTAATATTGGTCAAAGAAAAGACAAAGGTCAAAGAAGTAGGCAAAGGTTTTTCCAAGCATCCCTGCATATCCATTTTATTCCTTAGATCTGGCTTCGCTGTTTATGAGATATGAGAAAATCCTGTTCTCTTGCCTCTGCACTGGGGAATGTGCAAGTAGATCTGGTGGTGAGAAGACTCTTGTACTTAGAAGTGTAGTGCCCTTTCCCTTAGTAATGAGGATGACAAAACCAGGTATAACAGGAGGCTTTGTACTATTGGAACAAATTGAGCCACTTTTATTAAAACAAACGAGGCAGTTGAGATCCTTTGATATATCCATAGTGCCTACATCCTGCAGATGTCTCACTTCAGTCAATTAATCAGCCATTTCCCAGAGCATGGTAATTGTTTATGCAATCCACTTTGATATGTTTTATAGCATTTTCTTTAATCCTCCCCAACTTTTCATCCCTGGCAAGAACTTTATGGTAACATAAACCGTAATTGTGCAGTAAAGAAAATCACCTTATGTTACAGTCTACAACTGCTTTATCACCCTCATCCTAACATACGTAACCCACACTCAAACAGCTAAATATGGTGAGTGAGGCTGGGCAGCATGCTGCTTTAATAGCATGTAAATGCAATGACTTCTTGACAAAGAACTTAACCTCTATCATGAGACAGAGTCAGAACTGTCTAGGGGATTTTTATACTTCTCAGTCAATGACACAAAAGGGAATACATTGCTATTATAGCTGGCAGACATTTTTCTGCATAAAAAAAGCTTCCTTAAAGACAAAAAGGAATATAAGACCCTTCCCAAATTCCTTTTCTCCTCCCTGAGAAGACTTTGTTTTGGAAAATTGTCAGCATTCGAAAAAAAATTTCTAATGTTTAAGTTAGAAATAATTTTTTCATTAGATGCTTTTTATTTAATGAAAAACAGAAATTAACTCAAATACAAATAAAAACTTGTAAAAATATGAACAGAGTATAAAAAGGCTCAAATTTTGTTTGCTAACCTATTCCATTGGAGAAGTAAAGTCAAAAAAGTTAATCAGCAACTGAAACAACTTTCAACTTTTCTTTATGTCAGAAATGCATCAGGATCAACCAACTCTCTGATCCTTTGTCTTATTCTGAATCCTATTATCAGAAAAAAATAACAAAATGTTTAATCAAAAACTTCTGGCCAACACAACCACAACAAATCTTCGTATGTCCTTAACAATTGCCAGGCAGCAGTGAGGTGGAGAATCCCTCCCGTTTGTGATATCCTCCCTCCCAAAGGAGACTTACACTATTTCCAGATTCCCATCTGCTTATGTAAGTCTGAAGTTAGTAGTTGTACACCTCCACGTAACTTGCACAGCTTTACAACACGGGCCACACAACTCCCTCTTTGCTCCCTTTTCCTTTGCCACCTCACCGACAGTTTGTCCCTGTGCTCACCAGTGTGAGTTTCAGACAAATCTTGGCTTTTCCTCACCAGCCTTGCTTCTGTATGTGCCAGTAGGAAGGGAGAATGGCACAGACTAAAGAAATATCTCTGCTGACCTTGTGCTGGTAACAGACTGTGTCTTATTTTGTTTTATTGAGCAAGAGCATGGCAGTCAATCTGTGACAAAGCAGAAAGAGACTTTCTGGAAAGAAGAAGAAATGATGAGATAAGACACACATTGACACTACTGCTACTTGTTGCCCGCCACAGATTGAGCACACTTGTCCTTCTTCCTTTACAGGACAGAGGGTCAGGGGAAGTAGTTTGGTGTCTGCCACAGCCTGAGTGTCTACAGACAGTGCCTGCAACCATGGCGGGCACCATATGGGAAAATGCACCTCAGACTTTGAGACTGGGAAAGCAACTGCAGTGACAAATCAAATTCCATTTCTTCAGTGAGTGGAGATGGAAAGAAACCACAGTCATGAACCTGGCAAAATAAAATGTCAAGATTAAGATATAAACACAGGGAACAAAACAAATCCCCCATCCAATTCCAATCCTGGATGAGGTGAGTGCCTTACAAGTTGTCTCAAAATCTCTTACCTTCCCACAACTTTTTTCTGATCTGTTCAGAGGTGCTGCCACTAATCCCTGTGCCACCCCACACTGACTCTGGTAAAGAAGGTATTGGGCATGCAAGGGGTGTTCGTAGGCATCCTCTCTGGTGTCTGCAGACATCCTCTGCACCGTATTTTATAGCATAAGCCTCCATCACCATTTCATGTTGCAGCAAACCCATCCTCTTCCAAGTCATAAGTGCTGAAAACCATGGTACTGAACCCCAGCTGTCAAGAAATAAACTTTTGTCATAAAACTCAATCTCTTTCCTCACTCCCTTTCCTCCTCTAACACTTGCTGATTACCGCTCACAAAATCTAAGCATGTGGAGAGATTCTCCAGGATTTATAAATAGGATTTTCATGCAAATTAATCTATGTCAGCAGGTTTGGTTTTGTTTAGACTTCTCCTCCCGCTCCCAAAGAACAGATGAGCTGTTTCCTCCTCAGCACTCGGCCACAGAGCTTGATGATATATAGCATCAGTAATTCTATTCTATACCCTAATGCAGCACATTTTTTTGCTATAGATTTTGGTTGGGGTTTGATGTTTTTTTTTTTTTTTCTTTCTTTCTCTTCAGGTTAGAGAAGTGTTATGTATTACATTTGGATCATTTCCAGTCTTACTGTTGTGTGCCATACTAAGTACCACAATGATCCTTAATTGGCAGTAAATAGAGAAAAAGCAGTCATCCTTGGAAAGCAGCTGTTCTATGAATATACAGTATAACAGTAGTGTGGAGCTGTAGTAGGAAGGTTTCAGGTCACAGCTAGCTTGAATGGAGGAATTTGACATGCTGCATTCCACTCTAAATTTGAGGGAAACAGATGGGCAGGAGCATCAGACAGACAGTCTCATCCTTAGACCACTCTGTGCTATGAACTGGGCTTTGTTCCCTTCAGCCCTTCATTGTGTTAATTGGATAACCTTTGACGATTTGAGTGAAGACCATTATGCTGACTGTGTAACATTTCACCCTGGATACTTTTGGTACTGTTTTAGAGACCACCAAGAAGAGTGGAACAATGGGAGGTGGATGTTAAATACATTTTGTAGTGTTTGTGTAGGGTTTGGCCTGTTTTTCCGTAGGGGATGCTCTTATTTCATTGTTAACATGATATGAGAGGACTACCATTTTTCAAAGACAGGAAATAAATGTAATTTACTTGGTAATTTCTTTTTCTTATCACTACGCAGAACACAAGTTATCTCCAAATTCAATTTGTTTGAATAATACCGTTAAAAGAGACAGAGAGAAAGGTATTCACCTTTCGTATATGGCTGCAAATGGGCTGTGCACTCCTTTAATTCTCAAATATAGCAAACCTGGAGAGTTTTTTGAGTGAGCAATTGCAACCAGGTGGATGGAAATTCATTGCCCAACGACAAATTAATTTACTTAGGTATGATACATCTTCTTCCTCTTCCCATTATGGTAATTGAATATTCATCACATAACAAGTGCAGTTAATTAGCAGATTACTCATTTACTGGACAAATAATGAACATCTTATTCTGAACAAAGAAGGGGGATAGGAAAGCCAGAGGGAGAGAAAAGAAAACATACATTTTTATAAAGCTATTATTTAAATTAGTCTTCTTTTAAATAAGAAGAGAAAAAGGAATCACTAAAAATATGCAATTAACTTTTTTTTTTTTATATTAGTATAAAATGATAGCTGTGCTGTATCCAGAGATAGTGTAGCTCAGGCTTCATACAGCACAGGGAAGTTGCTTGCCACTGTGCTCCCACAGAAATCAATGGTAAGTCTCCCATAATATCAGTGGGGCTGAAATTCACTCCTGATATTTCAAAAAGAAAGGAATATTACCATCACTTTAAAACAAACAGTAAACCTTTGTGACACGTCAAAATTGATAGATTTACATTTTCTTTAATTTATTATGTTGTTGTTTCTAGGAAGTTTTTTCTCTGCTTGCCTGTCAGCATCATTCTTTTGTCTTTTGTCTGATGTTTGTTTAAACTCTAAAGATCTTTCAAAAAGGCCCTTTTTTTCTTCTCCATTTGTGCACAGTGCAGTCCTTACCCATAATTCATGCTCTTGCATACTATATTCTTGCTATCACTAGCCAGAAAGGAATGTTTTATTGATATAAATTGGCATGGCTCCATTAAGGGGAATGGAGCCAACCAAATTACCTTGATGGATAATGATCCTTAATGTTGAAGTTTAATATTGAAGTTTGCGTACTTAGACTTGGGCGCTTTTCTCGACTTTTTTTTTTTTTAAACAAATAATGTTTACTAACTAACACAGGTCTTGGTGAGGTATCTATACATTACCTAGAAACTAACAGACTCTTAAACACAGAAGAGGCAAAATGAGTCTCTGATATAATTCTGCTAATGTCAGTGGTCTCATGCCAGTTTTAATTGCATCCATCATTTTTAGTCTGTGCCAAGTATAAATTCTCATTGAAAACCCAGTGGTGAGAGGAAACAATTCAGTTCTTCTAGGTGAAGCTAGGTCTGTATTGTGTGCAGCCACATGGCACGCACCTTTTGTGGGAGGTTTTCTCATGTTGTGATAGTTTATCATTAAACTACAACCAGTTGGCACCTGTCAGAATAGTTCTCATCCTGGCTAAGTTTCACATATTTACGACTGCACTAAAGCAAAGGTATTGGGCCAAAAAGTCATATATATACTTGGACTGAAGTTTTTGACAAATTGAGGGATTGAAGCAGAGAGCAAGGAAGGAGGAGGGAGCACAGGAGGGTAGGAGACAGAAGCAAAGGGAAAATAATAAAGATTTCAGCTGGGTGGATCCAGAACCTCAGGGCAGGGGAAGGAGGCCGGAGGTGGCAACTGCTTTACCTTAACAAATGTTAATTACACTGGCCCAAGAAGTTCCTGTTGTCCAACAAATGAGGGTGAATTTTATTGAGAGATGGGAAGTAGTTGCATCAGCCCCTAAATTTATATTTAGCATCATTGAATGATTGTATATTAGTACCTCATAATTTACTCAGTAAAAACTGATAATCCTTTAGACCTCTGCTAAGCTTTGTACTGTTATAGAAACAACTGAAAGATATGACGTCTTGTATTTGTAGGCTTTTAGTGGCAGTGCAAGAGGGTTCTGACAAATGGTCTGATATCACTCCTGCAGTTGAATACAATCACTTCTAGATTAAGCTATGGATTATATCAATTGCTCTGTCTTTTAGTGACTGTTTCCACTTGTAAGTTGTCTTCTGTAGGCTGGGCGAGATCAGCTCGCTGCTCAGCTTTCTGTCTATCTATGAATTTGTGAAGCTCCTTGTTCTGAGCAATGTGCAGAACTGGAGTTGCAGCTGAGAAATGAGGCACATCAAATCAAACCCCCAAACAAATTGCAGCTCAGCCCCATCCTAAACTCCTGAGTTTGAGAGTTATTTTCTCTGCCCTTCTGTTTCCTTCCCCACTCCCCCACCTTGTGTCAGCTGGAGTAGCAGCAGAAGAAAGTGAAATTGTCTTCAACTGTTAAATATGAAGTAATGTTAAAAAAGTGAGAAACTGTGCCCATTACTAAGGAGAAGCAAAAAGAAAACCAGACCATTAATTCAATACAAGGAGTAAGATTATTTTCTATGCTTAATCTTCCACCATGTCTCCAATTATCAGGCATCTATTTACTGATCTCAGAGGGAGCCCAGATTAACTAGGTGAGATAATGTGGCCTTCTACATATGGGTGGACAAGCACCATTCCTGAAGGGAAGTCTTAATCTCAGCTCAAGTGAAAACTGATCCTTGAAACCATCATAGCATAGACAGACAGTCTGTACTCCAAGGTAAGTATAATTACTTTTTTTCCATTGAAATCCTAATACAAAAATAATTTTGCAATTAAAAAAGTTCACAGTTAATGACTGTGACAGAGACAAAATTAGATGAAAGTCATAAATAGAATTTATATAAGGCCAGCATTTAAAAATGAAAATTTCTCAATAGGGTAATCGCTTCCTTTAAAATTAGTGCTTTTCAAAGGTAAATGACAGTTTTGCCAGATAATCCCAAAATTCTGTCAGGAAATCAGTCTGTATGGCGCCCCTCTCTGGTTTATGAGCCACAGAAACTTCCATACTCTTGGTCCAAAGCTCTTCTTTTAAAAAGATTTATTTAAAAAAAAAAAGAATATATATATAAAAAAAGCAAAACAAAACAGAGTGCTGTTCTTTATCTGACCTCCTTCTGCCTCTGTTCTGTTCTTCAAATATACTTCATGAGGTAATGGAGAATTTTATTGAATAAGAGATTATTGTTTGGGTGCTAGTGATATGAAATAGTAAAACAATTGTTTTATTCCTCAGGTGACTTGAATATTTTTCTCCAGTGAAAAATAATTAATTAATAAATCAGAAATTGTTCAGTTATTTATCTGCTGCATATTTAGTTCAACTGGCAAGAATGGAAATTCACCCTAGCAAAATATGCTTTGGAAAAAATTAAGTTGCTAGACTTTTGTGCTACACAAGAAGAGGTCTAGATTAGTTCTACCATTTTATTTAAAACACTGTTTTAACTCCAAGGGCAGATGTTGGCTATAGCATGTCAGAACATGCTTAACCTAAGGGTTATACGTGGAGGAACAGGTTGAAAATTGCCCTTAGGGCATTCCTTTTTGAGATAATAGCAGTGGGCTTGATCATGCTAGATTTGCACTCTCCATCTCTAGCAGTGCTTTTGGCTAGATCAGGACATTACCAGCTATGTCCCGGCATGCCACATGCTGGAGCTGGAATAGGCAAATTACAAATGGCTTTAAAAGGGGAACAGGCAGTCATGGTGAATGGGTTCATTAGCAATATAAACACGGTGCGTATAGCCGACCTTCAGCGAAAAAGTCCCTGAACTGATGAATGCTGCTAGCTGGCACAGTGCATGAGGGAATGAATCGTTTTGCACTGGCATTGTTTCCAAAAGCAGCTGCTCTGAGCCCCAGCCAGCGACAGGCTAGACAGGCATTTGCTCGTTCCTGCCTTGATCAGCAGGGGCTCACCACTAATACCATATTATAATATTAATTGAGTGAATCACCCAAAGGGAACTGTTAACGACTTACTTCAAACTTGCATCAAATGGGTATCCACAAGCCCAAGCCTTTGCTTAGCATGCTGTTTCATCCCACCAAAATTGTCTCCACCCATAGTGAAGAAGGATTGGAGATTAAAAAAAAAAAAATCTTTTTGAGAAAGATAAGGAGGGGCCACATTACAGCCAGAAACTAAATGCCAATAAAAAGATGAGACAAAAATACTTCTTGAATTAATCCTTTACTGTCAGTTGTAATCCACCACTCAGTCTGGCAAACTCCATGGCTTTTAGGATCTAGGTAGTATCCTTCATCTATCTGCAACCAGAAGGTGTAGGAGACTGTCTTAACAGATGTGCATCTTAGAATCATAGAATTGCCTAGGTTGGAAGGGATCTTTCAGACCATCTAGTCCAACCATCGACCTAAATCTGACAAAAAACATCACTAAACTATATCTCTAAGCGCTATGTCTACCTGTCTTTTAAATACCTCCAGGGATGGTGCCTCAACCCTTTCCCTTAGCAGCCTGTTCCAATGCTTAATAACCCTTTCTTGCTGGAAATTTTCACATGCAGTCCCTTTACAGAGGACTAAGCTTAAATGGTGAGTTCTGTATCAAAAACCAAAAATTCCTGTATTTTTTAGTAATCAAAGAACAAAGCAAACCAGATAAGTGGGCATGTTATTGCACCTACCACCCTAACAGTTGTGTATTCAACAGCCATTCAACAGAATGGGAGTCATCCAAAATATAAAATACACAGGTTTGAGTCCCAGCTGCAGAACAGGAACTTGAGCCCAGCGCACACAGGTGAGCACTGGTTTGTTCTCCACAGGGCTGTGGGTATTCCTCAAGATCAGTCCAGAAATGCCACTCTGGAATTAAGAAACTTTTCATACAGAATGTACAGTCAGGAAAGTACAAAAAGTACAGTCAGGAAATATTTGCAGGAAGTTGCATACACAATTAAAACATTCCTGGTTTCTTCTTTAATTAATACCCATACTCTTTCATTTTTAGTTTCTGACCATCATTTAATAATGCCTTCTTCTGTTCATTTTCCACATGGGTTGTGCAGCAGGAAAGCTTAGTAGAGACTGAAGGCAGCTGCAGAAATGAAAGGTGGAACCAGTTCAGGGATAGAAGGGTTAAAAATATAGTGGAATAGTTTTCCCACAGTGGTAACAGCAACTGTGAGCAGGTGAATGGAATTAGTGATCTTGCCAGGTGCCTGTCTGAGGGGGAAAAAACCACCAGAGGTGGAGCCTGAGGGAGAGATTTAATGATAAGGGTTTACCATGAAAATATGTGATTCGTATCTTGTCTGTTGAAACTCATACACAAGTTGGTTAAAGTTTACATGAAATCCTGCCATTTTCTCAAAGCCTCAATTATTGCAGAGTCATTTCAGAGGCTGCTACACTGGTTAATTGCTATCAGATGTGCTATGTGAAACTTGCCAGTTCAGCTAGGTGAAAATCTGGGAATGTAGCACATCTTTTAGATGAAAAGAAAATTCTGGCACACAGTGAAATATGTGAGTGATGCACCAGCTCGAGTATTTAGAGCAGAGCACGATATGAGAAATTCAAAGTGAAATGTTCGGTACCTCAGAATCCAGTATATGGACTGTATGAACAGGGTGAAAACCAAAGCTTCTGCTCAGCAGCATCACTCACATACGTCCAGGGAAACTAAACTGTGAGACTGGGGACTCTGACCTGCGAGAGGGGCACCCGAAACATATAATACAGAAGGAACAGCAGTAGATATCCTAAGAAAGCTAAAAAGTAAAGGGGCCTGGATTTAAAGACGGGACCATCTTCACCATCCAGGAAAAAAAAACACCAAACAACAAAAAAACCCCAAACAAACCGACAAAACAATCTAAACAAAAAAATCCCTCCTGTCTAATAGTTCAATTATTTTACTGATGTGTGTTACTATTTGGAGTATTATTAGTAGGATGTGAAAAGTTCAAGGGCATTTCCTATGCGAGGGATTGCATTTCTTTTCTAAACGATAAACTAAATTAATAAACAGAGATGACTTGCAAAGAAGAGAATGTTTCAAATGCAAGCCACGTAGCACAGATGATCAGCCTGTCCTCTATTAATCTTGCTATACTTCATATATCTGAATCTGTTATTTGTATAGTGTTTATTCTCTAATAAGATAAAATCAAAACCTGTATCCCCAAGAGCTCAGGGAGGTCACCAGTGTGAATTAATCACTAGCCAAGTAAAAGAGCTGTACTCCAAGGAAATTGTGATCAATTCTGATCTGCATATTAATTGATGGCTCACTCAGGAAAGTGTTAAAAAGCAATTTTCAGTCAGACAAAAAGAATTAATTCAGTGGACGTGTGTCTATGATAGATACATGGCTGTCCAGGTTGGAAAGGAAAATATTAAAAGCCAAATCTACAAATATACTGCCACAAAAGAAAAAAGAAAACCACATGTATACTCTGCAAAGGGAGACTGCTCTGAGCAAATACACACGCATTTCTGCCATTGTATCAAAGAAAGCAGCTCCATAGAAGAGAGGACTCAGAATAAGGATGGGTGAGTCCTGCAGAACACTACCTTGAAGGGATGAATAAGCAGCAGAAAACTCACACAGTTAAAATCTGCTAGGTAACACAAGTTGCACTTTAACCAAGCAAGTTTCTGTGCTCTTATCGGCCGAAGAGGACTGCGTTTTGAGTTGGACAGTTTAATTCTTTAGAGTGACGCTATTTTCCATTAAATAAACAGACCCACAAAACCCCAACAGTTCTCTGTCCTGGACTGTGTCAAACATAATGGAATTCAGGAGTAAATCATGAGTATTTTCCAGTCTACTGTAGGTTCCAGGTCAATGACTTGACTGCTGCATCAGCCTTCCATCTCAAAAGACGAGGACTCGCAGTGTACCCAGGGACAGGCAGAATCAGGTGGTTTCAGGTCAAGAAAAATGTGTGTGTGTGCATGTGGGTGTGCTTGTGCGTGTCTAGTAAGACTCACAAGTCAGAGCCATAGGAACAGAGCAAGGTTTGAGACAAGAGGGTGACAGGAATGTCTGTAAGAAACAGGGCAGAAATAAGTATATGCAGATTTTTGCAGCGAGAACCTGAGCAAGGTGGCAAGATCTGAGAGAGACACCAATGTGTGATACAAATGTCAGGGTGAAGGGCTCAGTGTGAAAGTATAGTTCATAGTAGCTATGCTGGAAAGATCAAATGTTTACCGTATCCCAAAGAAAATATTACAGTAACTTAAATTACAATATCAGAAAGTTTTCTTTGTGAGTAGTAATAATACTGTCAAAACATACCCGTAGGAGAGGCATCCTTCTATCTCCAGAAAATATTTATTATATATTTTAACCATCTAGCTGACAGTCATTTCTCAGTTTCATCTAAACATTATCAAATGACCAGATATTTAATGGCTAAGTAAGGAAGAAATAGGTGTGGGGTAGGAAGAATAAAGTCAGCCTACCAAAAGCAGTAGTAGTCTCAAGGCTTTGAACAGAGGGTGAGACCACTGGAAGCACAAGAGACTCCATGGGCAGCTAATTGAAGGATGCCAAGCAATTGCCTAACATTAGTATTCTCAATGGTCAACTTGGATCGAAAAGAGACACTCAAACCTCTACCTTCAAACCTTCCTGAGTCCGCAAGATTGGAAACATTTATTCCTTTTCCTCAGAAGAGGAAAGTTAGTTTTTCAGGTATTGAAATATATGAGGGTAAGTACATTTTTTGAGCAGTCTGCTTTCCAGCTGAAACTTTCCTTTAGATTATGCCCTCATTTTTAGTTTTAGTTTCTAAAATAAATAGTATTGTAGGGAATCATTAAAATTAATAGAGGATTAATGTCTCTAATGCCAGGAGGAGTTTTTCTGTGAGTGCTGTGAAAGTGTTTGTCACACTGAAACTCCATTCTACACCAACAAAAGCACAGCTCAGATCAACTCACTTTCATTTGCAAAGAAAGCAGAACTACCTTCAGAATAAAAGGGGCTGCTCAGTCACTGAGACATGACTATACAAGCTGTTTACCACTTGAAAGAAATCCACTGATCAAAACTTTGTAGATTCTTCAGAGATAAAGAACCTGCTGCTAGCTTTCATTTTTGATATTTGTTAGTTCAGCTTATGCAGATATAGTACAAAATAATGTGTTATCATTACCACTGTATTACTTCGCTCAAAAGAATGACACAGTCCAACGTACAGTACTAAGGGTGAGGAACTTTCTTCAAGTACATCTGCTCAAATAGCCCTAATTAGAAAGCAACAGGTTATAAATCTTTAGTTAGGCTGACAGAGTCTTGTGGGCTCAGAGCAATGAAGAAGGAGCACTAGGTTAAAAATGCTTAGTAGGGCTAGGAACGTGATAATTGTGTGAGGCAGTTTTCCCAACACTGGATTTTGCAAATCTGGCTTCAAAATGAGAAGACATTTCAAAGGGGTGCCTATCCCCCAAGACAGCCCTCTACACGGGACCTCAGTTCTCTTTGGGTGTATTTCTTCCCTTCTCTTCCCCTGCAGTTTTCCTCTCACCATTCTGTAGAAGAGTGTTGCATGTGTGACTGTCAACTTGAGATTGAGGATTCTCCCCATCTCGTCTGCGATGCCTGCTGGATATCAGTTACTGCTGTTTGATACTCAACAAATAGAATATTAATCTTTATGCAGCATAGCTCTAGGATCAAACAAGTAGGCTGCTGGGGATTAGAAGAGAGAAATTGCAGTCTCAGATCAGAGTTGTTATCCATCTAGTCTGGAAACCTGTCACTGACCAGATGTTTCAGAGGAACAAAGGAGAGAGAGACCCCATGGTATACGCACACTCTAACGTAGTCAAAATCAGACCAAGTGAATTTGTGAAGATATTAGAAAAGACCTGTATGCCCCCCTTAAACCACCACCAAAATGTAGGCTTTCCCATCCCTCTTGTTGCGCAGAAAGGAGAAATGGGAGATTTATCTGCTTTAACTTGTCTTCCAATTTCCATCAGTTTGTAACAAATAAGAGTCATTATTTAAAAGTGCTTATTTCAAATTATGTTTTAAAGAGTTCTGTCTCCCTTCAGCAATTATAGATACTCAAAAAATATTGAGGCTCTTTGTAACGGTTTAGATCAAATGAGAAAAGTGCACTGATGGCACCATATGATTTAGAGATAGGAAGTTCGAACTCAGTGGGAGGTGTCTTTCAATTCAAAATGCTCTTTCTCTCAATAGCGAAAGAATGAATAAATGTTCAATGGATAATTATATTTATCACCCTAAAAATATTGAAATATTGTTTTGTTCAAGAAGCAAAACAAAATATGCAAAATTACACCAAATTTGTATGGAATTGCCTCTGCTGTAGATCTTACATGCTGATAGAGAAGTATTTTGTTTCCATTTCCTTATGCTCATATTCAAGTTTATTTATAACATCTTGAGATTTATTAAGTGTATCACAAATAAAAATATAATTATGAAATTTAACATATAGAGTGTTAAATCTTAATTGTATTTAGATTTTATTCTTAAGTGTGAATAAGTGGGTTATAATGAATATAATGTATTATTTTACTATGTAATATGTCTGAGAAATGCATTTAGCTTACATATAGTGTACACATTAATTAATATACGTTACTAAAGGTGGAAAGAGAGCAATGCTGTGACTTCCTTATTGTGTGGCACCTGTAATTTCGTTTCTTTGCATGTAACAACTGCCATAGCCAAAAACAGTCATGGGTCAGGCAGAGTACATGTCTCAGTTCTGAAGTCGTTCAGTCTTCACAATCTCAGACTGCAGGAGGTACTATGGTTGTATTCTCACTGCAAGCTTTTGTAATAATATCAAATCTTTATTTCTTAAAGACACAGCTCTCATATCACATAAACACCTGATGTTTCTGGTGAATTAAGGTAGGTTCAAGGAACTGTGAGGCCAAACAAGTTAATTGATAAAGATTGAAAACTCATGATAAGTGAGGCCAACTCACAGAATTTGAATATTTAGAGTTTTTAGTACTGCTATGTTCTTTCCTGTTATATAAAGAAGGATGCACTGATTCTGATTCTGTTTCCAGCAGGTCCAGTATCCTGTCTTCTCTAATAATAATAATGAAATCATAATATTAAGGCTATGAGAGCAGGGGAGGAAAAAAACTATTTCCCTTCTCATATAATGCCTGGATGTTCACAGCTCAGAGATTTTCAAAGCTAGAAGTAGTATATTTGTTTTTAATGCCTTTCATAGATATTTTCTCTTTACTTTCTCTGTTTTATTGAATGGTTTGTCCAATCACATTTGAACCACTTTAAAACTTTACCATTCATGACATACTGTGGCTGGGAGCTCAACTATCTCAATGTGTGTTGCAGGTAACAGTACATCCTTTTGCTTTTTCTGAACTACGTTGCCTGCTAGTTGTGTTTGGTGCTCCTCTGTTCTTTATTGAGAGAGAAAAAAAGAATCATTCCATGTTCATGTTCTGCATACCATTCATGACCTTATGTGGGTTTCAGTAACATCCCCGGACAGGTATCTTGTCTTCAGTAAGAGTCCTAGGCTATATTTCTTGTTGGGAAAAACTTTCAGATTGCTGAATGACTTTGTTTCCTTTATCTATTCCTTTTAAGTCACAGGTTATATATTAAAATAGCTGAGGCATTTCATCCCAAGTTCCCTAAGAAGTCTTACATAAATGCTCCCTGGTCCCATAGTGTTCATTTTGATGATTTTTAAAGTGGTTTCAGCCATTGCTACTTCACTTCAAAATGCTTCTTCTACCTCATCTGCGTCATCTGAGGAAAAAAAAAAAACAGTTCCCAAATAGGTGAACATGAGTCCAATATATTTTTAGTTTTCTCCTGCAGCTCTATGCTTTCTAAGTGTTTCTTTGATCCTCTAAACATTATTAACTCTGTTTCAGGCTTCCTGCTTCCGACAGGTTTCTGTGCTATTGGCATCAGCCTTCTTGTGCTGCTACAGTCATCACTGGAGCTTCTTTTCCATTTTTCCACATGGCCACACCTTTGGCTTTCTGAAGAACACATTCTCAACTAACAGACTCCATTCCACTCTTCTAAAGCAGAAAGCTTTAATTTTAGCTTCCCTTAAGTCTTTTGGTTAAGGCTGCTTACATTTTTTCTGAGACACCAATACATATGTGCTTTAACACCCTCCACACTGCCTGTGTACATTTCACTCTTTTGACTGTACTTTTTAATTTCTTCTTAAAAAGTTTTTCACTTTTTGATAGTTCTCTCTTTTTGTTTTGCAAAAAAACTATTGCAGTGCATATTTTGACTTTTGTTGTTTTGGTAAGAATGGTAAATGTAAATATACTACAATCATGGACACATGGATAATAAAATTTTGAATCAATCCCTGAACTTGGTTCCTTTCTTTCTTTCCTTGTAAATTTACCTGTGAAAGTATAATATTTTCCATTTCAGGTGTCTAAAAATGTATTTTTCCTATTATGTGTTAATGAGTCCATGTTAATTTAACTGTCTGTGTCTCTCTCTGTGCTCCTTTTATTACTTCTTTTTCTCCTGATGTGATTTCCTTTAGTGTATTTCAGATACTCCCGTTCTCCTGGCTGGCTAACTGATTGTACTGATCTTGTACTGTGTTTTCACTTTTTCTGTTTGGGATTTGAACCCACAGAGATTCGTTGTTTCCTGGTAAGACAAAAGACTTATTTGTCTGCTTGACTCTGGGCTTTAGCAGAGTGTCGCCTCTCCCAAGAAGAGGGACCTTCTTGATCTGAAACCTTCTCCTCCATATACCATGGCTGTTTAAAGTGTCTGACTTCCTGGGGATAGCTATCTTCTAATCTCATTGACAATCAAAATGACGAAGATCTAAGAAAAGGAAAGACTGTAGGTGTGCTGGCACGTATTCATCCCCCATAATCCCCACAGTCCCTGCAAGCAAAATATTTGAAACTAAACGAAAACCTGAGCTCCTATTAATATGAAGACTAGCCAGGGTTTAAGACAGATGTCTTTTTAAAATTTTAAATAAACAAGGGAGCATTTCCTTTGAAATAGAAAACATTCTTAAATAACTGTTTTCCCTTCTTTATTTTAAAAAAAAAAACAGTTTGGTACAAGAAAAGGTAATGTCTCCATCAGCACTAAATACTAGCTTTCCATCATGACTCAAAAAAACCCTTAAAAATTAAGAACATTTCATAGTGCGTTTCATAGTGCAAGATGAAAATGTTAGCATAAAACATAAATATAGGAAGTAATACCAAATTCTATAAAATGCTATGGCACAAAAATAAACAATCCATTTTTAGTATAGAATATTTTTCCAAAACAGAATTCTATGACAGGAAATTGTTTCAAATAATGTCTCTTGACTAACTTTATCAATGACTCACTGAGCAAAATTCATCCTGACCAAGGGGTCTTAGTCCTGTTTTTGCTGTCCTCTCAGGCTGCTACAAGATCATGGCAATCTTGTCTACAGAACAGTTGGAAAATTGTTCTCAGTGGAATTATTTGACCAGGTCAAAAAATCGAGAAAACTGCCATTCATGAGGATACACACCACTTGGAACAGTTCTGCTTGTTGGAGCTTTACAGAGACTAAGGTGAACCACAATACGGTGTTTCTCAGCCTGCAGAATGAAGTATGACAAAACAGTTTTGTGCTGTATGTAGACACAATAAAATTGTGACTTGCAGGAAAGACTGCTGGAAAGATGAATTAAATGTATCATGGTTGGGCAAGGAGCGGTTTAGAGAGACCATTATCTCTACTGTATGACATGGGTCAATATACACCAACTCAGAAATTATACAGTTACAAGGATGTTTTGGAAGCCTCAAACAGACTGGAACGGAAGTATCTAAATGAGTTAAGAGTTCCCAAAGCACTGGGAACAAACACAAATCTCTCCAGTTTTTCACTGGAGTCTCAGTATTTTTTTGATGCTGTTAAGGAACCTTTCAAAATAGGAAGTATGCGGGAAGTATTAGACTAGGTCTGCAGTGCAGATCTCTGTATTTTTCATCCTACATCTGCAAAAGGAAAAAAAAAAAAAAAAAGAAAAAAAGCAGCACATTTTCATAAAATGTAGTTGTGGTATGATTTGAATGCCAGAAATCTAGTGCCTAAGTGAGATGTTTGTTTCAGTTGTCCCAGCTGTATGTTGCCAATGTAGACTTTAGTTTAATTGCAGGCGTTCTTTAAAGTAAATCATTATCTGTCATTGTCATTCCAAAATGATAAAACATTAAAATAGATGCAACATTCAGCACTATTTAGACAGATCTGAAAACATTTTAAAAGTATGTATTCCGTAGTCTTTAGATCACAGAATTTTATGCATTTTCTAGAAAGACCTTTCAGATCAAAATATAAGCCAAATTACCCATAAAATAGCATAAGCTGGTAGAGGGAAAGAGGATAAACCTTCTCATTTCCACATTTGTCTGAAATTGGAAATGTTATAGAGATGTTTAATTATTGTAATTTCATCAGGCTGTGTCTTCAGTCAATGAATGGAAAAAGGATGGTGAGATATCAAATAGCTTCTTTCCAATAGGCAGAAATCCAAAGGTCTCCAGCAAGATGTGATGAAGGAAAAGTGGATGTGATATGCTACTTGGTGTTTTAGGAGAGTCGTATATATAACAAAAATATTCTCTAATGATCAGGAATGGCCAAACTCAAAATTAAGGGAACTATAATTTGGCACCCTAGGAAAATTTTAAAGTTCCGTTGTACAGCATATAATAAAAGTATAACATGCCACAGAATTTTTTGAATTTAATTGTGTCAGACAAATTTAAAATTATCTGATACTCCCCTCAACAACTTCTTTCTTCTGAATCAGTAGTATAGTTTCTGTATCAGTAACTATATTCTGCCCAAATATTCTTTTCCACAGCTTCTTTGCTACATATGCATTTGCTATCTAGTGCAGGAGCAGCTAAAGGATACAGCGTGTGCAGGGACAAAATACAGCAGAGTCACTCTGTAGTTGAGAGAGGTGCAGAGCGGCAGGTCGCAGATGCTGCAAGCAATAAGTGGATTCATTCAGTGATCATGGGATTTACATTGAAGCTATGTATCACTCTGGCTTAGTGGTTCTGACATATTGCTCCTTACAGTACCTTATTTTTGATTTAAGCAAGTTTCCTCTGTTGCTGGAACTTTGCCCCAAACCATTTTCCCTCTTAAAAATCAGAAGAAAAAAAAATCTCTTTCCCTGGAGGGGATCATTCTTCATCTAACCTACCTGCAGATTAAAATATAATGCAGCTCTGCATAAGATTTTAGAACCAAGATGAACTAAAATAAATTCTGCGACAAAGGAGCACCACCGCCACATCTACCATCAACCCTGTTTGTAAGACTGTACAGCAGAGGAAAGTGAAGGCGTGAGAAATGTATTCCCCTTTTCTATGTAAACACAATCACTTTCTTATATTCACAAGCAAGCTAATATCCATTATCTCTTAGCAACATAATTTATACCAACTGCACTCGGGTGGAAATGTTTGTGCTTTGCTCCAGAAATATATTGAATATCCTCATAGCACATCATAGTTTTCAAATTGTGTTACTTAGAAGATGTTTGTGTCATGGAATGATAAGAATCAAAGACTCACAGAATGGTAGTGGTGGGAAGGGACCTCAAGAGATCATCTAGTCCAACCCCCCTGCTAAAGCAGGCTCACCTAGAGCAGGTTACACCAGATCGCGTCCAGGCGGGTTTTGGATATCTCCAGAGACGGAGACTCCACCACCTCTCTGGGCAGCCTGTTCCGGTGCTCTGTTATGCTAAAAGTAAAGAAGTTTTTCTTCATGTTCAGATGGAACTTCTTGTGTTCCAGTTTGTGCCCATTGCCTCTTATCCCATTGCTAGGTACCACTGAGAAGAGTCTGGTTCCATCCTCTTGACACCTGCCCTTTAGATAAGCATTATAAATAGTCTTCTCTTCTCCAGACTAAACAGACCCAGGTCTCTCAGCCTTTCCTCATAAGAGAGATGCTCCAGTTCCCTGATCATCTTCATAGCCTTCTGATAGACTCTCTCCAGTAGTTCTTTGTCTTGCTTGAGCTGGGGAGCTCAGAACTGGCCACAGTGCTCCAGATGTAACATCACCAGGGCAGAGTAGAGAAGGAGGATAACCTCCCTCGACCTGCTGGCCACACTCTTTTTAATGCACCCCAGGAGACCATTGGCCTTCTTGGCCTCAAGGACACATTGCTGGCTCACGGACAACTTGTTGTCTACTAGGACTCCCAGGTCCTTACTACATTGTTGCTGGTCAACCCCTAACCTGTACTGGTGCATGGGGTTATTCCTCCCTAGGTGCAGGACCTTACACTTGCCTTTGTTGAACTTCATTAGGTTCCGCTCTGCCCAACTCTCCAGCCTGTCCAGTTCTTGCTGAATGTCAGCACAGACTTCTCATCTATCAGCCACTCCTCCCAGTTTTGTGTCATCAGCAAATTTGCTGAGGGCACACTCTATCCCCTCATCCAGGCCAGTGATGAACATGTTGAACAAGACTGAACCCATTACTGACCCTTGGGGAACACCACTAGTTACAGGCCTCCAACTGGATTCTGCGCCACTGATCACAACCCTCTGAGCTCTGCCATTCAACCAGTTCTCAATCCACCTCACTGTCCATAAGAATGACCTATTTAAGACTTTCTAACTGTATCTAGGGATGCTTTCCATTGAGATTGCTTTTCCTATAGATATCTGATACTGGGTGTAATCTGTTCCATTGCAAAGGCAAACATAGTGATTACTCTGTATGGTACCAGTCATGTTAGATCTGATCTAGTTGGAGACAAGACATGCTTTCATCATACAAATAATAATTTACTTTATGAGCCTCGAGGATAAGTGACTTATTTTAAAGGCATGAGTGATTTCTCCACAACTAGGATGGGCATAAAATCTGCCAGTCAAAGCAGGGAAATCAGGTCTTCCTAGCTGCTCACTGTGTTGGGACAATTTTCCAAGAAGCTTCCGCAGAGCAATCTGCAGGAAGAAATGCAGCCCCTGCTCCTACTCCATGGAGAAGTGTCTCAATGTGCTTCTCCTTCTGGACTCAACCCAACTTTGCTGTTTAGGCTGATATGCCAAGCCCATCTGGTTTCACTAAGAGCCTCTAGGTTTTACAAGGCTCCAGCCACATTCTTTGGCTCCAGTTTGCAGAATATCCTTCCAGGATAGAGGATGTCTGTCTGCTATCACTTTTTGGAAATGGATCTCTAGCTATAAAAACAACACTGAGTCCCCTAAGGGTACCTCTACATTCTTAAAAAGCTTAGCTTCCCAGTTCATTCCCAGGTCCTGACACTGTGGTATTGAGGTCAGGCAGTTTTAGCACTCTAGACATAACCTAAAACTCTATGGAAGGACTGCATGCTCTTTTTTCCTCCACTAGTTGGGACTTTGAATTGTGCAAGTGCATGTTATCTGGAGAAAGGAGATGCAAACTTTTCAAGATGTCTAAACCAATAGCTTTTCAGTTTGGATAACACAGAATATATTGGGAGCAAAATCAGGAAGCATCTACTGACTGTTTTTTCTTTCATTGTTCTAATTCTTTGAGATATGATCAAACTTTTTTAAAAAAGTAGTGGTGCATGCACTTTTTTTTTTTTTTTTTTTTTTTTTGAGGATTAATGTCTTTTACCTTCCAGATTAGGGCCTTTGCTTTATATACAGTTTCCTCTCTGGTCCCTGAAGGCAACATCCCTCCACACATCCAGACCAGCAACCAACAGACCTCTTCTTACACAAGACACATTCTCCAATGATTTCACGTACAAGTTCCCCTTCTCAGCTGTTGTGTTTTCAGACACGACTTGGCACAGTTATCTGCTGCGCTTTTTTTATTATTTTTTTATTATTTTTTTTTTCTCTCTGGGGACTTTTTACTCCCTAAAGAGTGAGTTCCTTGCAGAGGAACTACAGATAATTGCTTTTGCTGAAGATGCTGTCATTATGCTTCTTTGTTTGGGCAAGATATACTCAGGTGCTGATGGCCATCAGCAGGTGTTCTGAAAGACTCTACTGTGCCTAATTTATAAGTACTTAAGCCTTTTATTGATTATACCCATGACACATTTTGGAAAAGGAAAATTGCTTTTCCTCAAGAACTTTTTAATACATATTTGTGCAAAGTAATGACCCCAACAGGACACAGAAAATTTTAGATAATCCCCAAGTTGCCTATACTTTGAAAAATAGAGTACTCACTTGGGATATGGGAAGAATGCAATCATTAATATTTGAATCTTTGTAGCTCAAATTCCAGTTAAATCTGAATTTCTGTGATGGACAGGTTTTAATTTCCCTCTCAAATATTTGCTTTATCCCATGACATAACTGAAACATTTTCAAAACCGACTTCATTTTGTTCCCTGCATGCTTTTATGTTGTGTATCAAATTGGGTTTGAAGATTTTCCTAATTTTCTAAAAAGATCTCTACATTCTTGGAAAATTATACATTTTTTTTTTCCCCCCACTAAAGAAATAATATCAAGAGCAGCAAGAACGACACAGACAAGTAATTGGAAAAGTCTGTCTACAATAGCAAGTACTTTGTGCTGAGGATGTAATGTCCAACCTCGATCTATTTCAGAAGATTATATTCAGGAATTGCTCCAGTCTGCTCCCATTTACTAAGTTGCCATTTGATATTGAAATGCACCAGGCACACTCCTAGAGTGCTCTTTCCAGCTGATAGAAACCTGGAAGGAATTCAGTTCATGCATTCTGAAATCTCTGCAAGACCACTGCACAAGACACATAAGAGTCAAAACGCAGATCCAAAACACAGAAAATGGCGACAATCCTGCTTAGCTTCAAAAATATGCTTCCAATCTGAACTAAGCAGTCATGTATATGAAACCAAGAACACACCCCAGCAACAGATTAAGAGCCATGGGTCGTTCTCAAAATGTTTTAGAGTAACTTTCTCCTTGAATGCCCTCATAACAGAATAGAAAACATCACTGCTTTCAACTTTTATCACACCACCTTTCATTAACAAGTGAAAACATTCTTGATCTAGCTTCTATGGGTGAGAGGGGAATTCTTATTTATTTTCTGATATGATTATAATATGTCTGATATCATCGACAGATCAGATGATAGTGCCTAAACCCTTTCCTAACAGATAAACCAAATCAGATATTAAATGAATTTCTGTTCTGATCTAAAAAGAACCAAGATTCCAGGAAAAAAGCAGTGTAAAAATTATGCATATTAGTCCATCCAAAAATATATTGAAGGAACATTGTTAGAGTGCAGTATCAAATACTCTCTATTCAGTGACTCCTATGTAAGAAGGACCAAGAGGTGTCAGATTCTACTGGACCTGCAAGATTACAGCAGTGGTTATGGCATGAGGAGCAACATAGGAGACAGCAGGAAACACGTGCTTTCTATGAATACCTGAATGGAGGTTGTAGCGAGGTGGGAGTTCGTCTCTTTTCCCAAGTAACAGGCGATAGGACAAGAGGAAATGGCCTCAAGTTGCCTCAGGGGAGGTTTAGACTCAATATTAGAAAAAAATTCTTCACTGAAAGGGTTGTCAAACGTTGGAATGGTCTGCCAACGGAAGTGGTTGAGTCACCATCCCTGGAGGTATTTAAAAGATGGGTAGAAATGGTGCTTAAGGACATGGTTTAGTGCTAACTTGGCAGTTAGGTTAATGGTTGGACTTGGTAATCTTAAAGGTCTCTTCCAACCTAAATGATTAAATGATTCTATGATTCTTTGTTTAAGGTCCTAGAATTTTAGTAAGACCTGTAAATATGTGGGACGAAAGTGAGACCATTTGTCCAGTGTTAATCACTCTGGGTAGCTGGCTTTTTGTATGAACATTGTATAATATACAGAGGTATTATTTACACTATATCTTTCTATATATCCCTGTTCCAGTCAATGTACAGAATGCATAATGCTCTCTTAGCCAACATTTTCCAACCTCTTTGTATTTACTGTTCCGTGTGTACTTCTGTAGGTTATCTACTCCACAGTATTTTGATCTGTTCCTCATGTGAGTTTTTCTGCAGTGTTTACCACTAATATATATGAGTGCTTATGAGTGCTTCATAAACAATTCCTTTATCTTCACAACACCTCTGTGAGAGGATTAACTCTTTTTTTTATGCGCAGAGAACTGAGACACAGGGAGATAAAGGTGAAAAATACACATTAATGTGGGGCAGCTAATCTGAGATGTTTCGAACCTGACTACTTGCGTCTTAAGGTATGACATATTAATGCAAAACAGTGTTGCAAACAAGAGTGCTCAGAGTTTCTGCAAAAGAGACCCCAAGGAGAAGAAGGACACCAAGAAGAGATGTGAAACAGGTGTCTGAGCCTGTGACACATGGGCCCTTTGGCTGTACTTTGGCTCTGTGGCAAGAGCCTTCTTTCCCTCCTTGCCTCAGCATCGTGGCTGCCGTGGGGAGGCAACAGGGGAACAGGGTTTGGAAGGAAAATATGTCACATTCAAATCAGGCACCTTTCTGGACAACCTGAACAATGTGACCGCAGGGAGCAGAGCAAATTTTATTAACCTCCTGTTTAACATCAGTGACTCACTGTGAAATCTTTGTGAAAGATAGAGATAATATTCCTTACAATCAGAAGGCAACTTTGCAGAATAAATTTCACAACTTTTAACAGGCTGTTGGACATACCACCCTAGGCATCAAAAAACCCATGTCTGGAAATGACTGGAAATTGCGGAGGCAATTGTCAGAGTAATTCTTGATTATTTAATGTTACATCCCAAAACCTTAGTTTTCATTCAATATAATAAATTCACATGAAAATGTAAGTAAAGTATAAATATTGTACTGGACCCCTTCACTAGAACACTTGAAAAAGGATAGGAATTGAAAGGTTTTTTTACACACAGAGTTTAAAATAATAGTTGGTGTTTCCCTCACTGTGCACATGTTGGGGAAGAATGTTGAGACTTGCTTACAGGAATCCTTAAGAGCTACTTCTTCTCACTCATGCACAGCAAGTGGTGCCAGTGATGTGCATTTAATTTAGCAACACCATCCCAATTAAGAAAAGTGACCTCCAGAGCAGTTGTGAAAAAACTATTGAAATGCTTTGAAAAGGAAAGACTGGGAAAAGACCTTAATTTTCAAACAGTCAAATTTGTGTCTGCTCTGTAATGTTTTTAGGTCTATGGCCATAAGAAAATATTTCTGTTTTTCATTTTCAGTCCACAAAGCTCACGCTGAAAATGATATCATGGAGAAATAGGCTAATTGGTGCATGATCACCTGTCATTTCATAGGAACAAGATTACCTAAATTATAATTGCAGGAGAGGGAGAAGCAAAATCTTGTAGAAGTGCTCGAGACCCAAATCATTTGTGCATCTGATTTACAACAGCCACAGAGGCACCCAGCTCTCTGTGCTTCCTTTGAAAACCCCAGCCTACATCTGTGTATACAAAATATTTTCTGGTTTCAGACATATATTAGCACTGTTCAAACACTCCGGTTTTTTTGCCCTACTTTACATCATTTCAAGTGATTTATTTTTTTTAAAACCCCACCTGCCTTACTGCGGGTTGCCAGCTCTGGCGCAGCATTCACCCATGAAAGCTGTTTTGAGTGAGTGAAAGAGGAGAAGAGAGCAGTATGCAGATAAGCCGGGCATCCATGCAGGCAGGCTGGGGAAGGTCGTTTGCTCTCAAGCGCTAGGGACACGAAAATGCCAAACTCACAAAGGGATGCTGCCGGTTACTGCGGGAGGACAAGAGCCACTAGGTGGCAGAAGCGCTCCTTCTGCTGCTCCTCCTACCGCTGGTGGTGTGGGCTGTAATTAGGTCAGTGTATGGTAAAGTAGGACTGGGTGATAAATAAAGTAGGTTTTCTCTCCTAGTACACGCTGCAGCTTAATTTCCCTTCTTTTTAGGTAGTGTTACAAGGTGGATTAAAACTTTTAAAGGCAAAAAAAAAAAAGCCCTCTTGCCAAGGTAAATGAAATTTAAACTCACCGAGGAGTAACGGCAGTAAAGGAGGAGAGGAAAAAAGGAAAGATGACTCCTCTCCGGTGACATTGATATTCTGTTCAGAAGAACACTGAGGAGGGGGAGGGCTGTGCAGAGATGTGTGTTAAATCTCAAATCCAAACAGGCAAAATGTGCAGTTTTTCCAGCTCTGGTGCGAAGCAATAACATGCACTTTTTCCTTGAGGTATTTTTGTAATTTTGCTATGAAAAAGGCAGTTTTAGTCAGCAAAACATGACTGATTTCCCCTTCCACAGATCAGAGTAATGTATCTCACTATGGAGGTGGTACTGAAGGTCAAAGATGAGATAACATCTCCTGCATCACTTAATCTCCATCTAACTGGTAGCCACGTTACCCCAGAGCTCAGTGTCAGCTCGTGGAAAGGAAGGTACAAGTTGTCAGAACAATTATTACACAATGTGCTTAATCAGATTCACAAAGCTGTTCTTTCTGGGTTAAATCATGTTAAGGACTTGATACTATTTCCAGTGAAGTCAATGCAAACCTCCCTTTGACTTCAATAAGAACAAATTTTACCCTCAGTGCAGCATTTGACATCCCAAAAGACATAACAGAGAAGGAGTTTTCAGGAAGAGGAAGACAGAGGACAGGAATAATCCTCTTCAGCTCTCTCTAGGCTTTCCACCCCTAAACATGCAGGGAGAAAAATAGACGTGCTTAAAACAGAAGATGACCTGGCTGAAAGGAACAGATGCAAAAAGAGAAAGAAATGTAGGTTATAAAATATGATTTAGGCAGAATCTGAAATTCTGCCTAGATCTACACCAGTGATCCTTAAATATGATATTGCAGAGGAATGCTAAGATTAGGAGCTCTGAAAGCTCAGATCACTCCTCTGTTCACTTCTCCAACTGCTTGCCAGTGCTGTTTTGGCTTGGGGGCTTAGGTAACTAACTCCTGCCTAAAACCCACTGGGAATTTAAGATAGGTAGAGTGCTGTATTAAATCCCCGGAAAGTCCCAATTTGTTCAATTTATTTAAGTATGGGCAACTTACATTGACAGGATCAGATCTTAACAATGCACTTTTATTTACTTTAATTTTTAAGCACAGTAAAGGGTAGTGCCTCTATCCACTGTTAATATAATAGCCTAGCGATGGGTAACCATAGCGGGAGGATAATTTTAGTAGCATCAGACTAAGTGTGTATGAGGATTTCTGGGAAATCTCAGTTCTGGCCAGTGCGAACTGTTGGAACCAGGTCTGTTCTGCAATGGGACAGTGTCTCCCCTGAAGAGTCCTTGTCATCTCCTGTTTACAACCACTCCTGGAGTGGCTTCCCCATGGCTCTCTACGGTACTGTATGGCTGTTGACCAAATGAAGATATTTATTTTTTTTGTGCCGCTGAGTAGGTTGGTCATTCCTGCCTTAGCTGTTTGCAGATTCACTTAGAAAGGAGGAGCCCTAAATCCCACCCTGAAGTGAGTGTGATACCTGCTTTTATACAGAGTTATGCTTTTAATCTCATTTCTACACAGCATTTCTAGGGATCAGCCTATAGCTTAGGGCATTCGAGTGAGGAAACCCTCAGCCCTCTTTTCACCTTTTGCTGCCCAAGACTGAGTAGGTCTCTGAGTTTCCAGGTGAATTCTCTAACAACTAAGCTGTTCTGTAAATGGTGGGCACAGGTTCTATAAATCATTTGCCTTCTAAAAGCAATGCAGTGAACTCTGCTCTTTGCAAGGGTACATGAAAGCAAACATTTCATGGGCTCAGGTTTCCCTTGCTCAAGCGAAGTATGGGAGCTGAGATTTCCCTTGCTCAGTGGTTTTCAATGATACCTGGTAATTTTGGAGAGATCACATTGCACGATATACAGCGTAAATCCTTGTGTATACAAAATTGGATGACAGTGCCTAAAAGACACTGTTCTGTTTCTTTTCATAAACACTGAAGTCCTATATTGGACCTAGGGCTATAACTTTGTTGTTAATTACAGTTAATGAATTTAAGTAGGACACCAGCTACATTAGCATATAGATTCTGCCGTGAATTTCAGGGGTTTGAATAAGTTTTGGAGAAGAAGCGAGAAGAGGGAAAAGCCCAATATGGTCCTGGTATCCATAACACCATTCTCTCCTTCCAGATGTGGGTGGGCATTCTATGGTGAGAATAATAGTTATCACAGCACAAAGATGCTGTGAACCTGAAAGAGTAAATGTGTTAATATTAGGCACATCATTCAGACCCTCAGGTGGAGACAGCTATGAAAGAGCAGTGTTAAAATAGCATCTTCCCTCAGTCCTATCATCTTTATTTCTCATGTACTTTTTACTACACGAGTATGAACTATAACTGCCTGCCTCAGAGAAATTCAAACTAAAGACACAGTGCAAACACACAGGCTTTCTCTAAGAGGTTACCAAATTTGTTTCATTTTTGTGTGGCTCACCATCAAACATCTAGTAGCATCACAGCAAAAAAATTTATTATCTAAAGATTTTGTCAGACATAGGAGAGTTTGATTTCACCAGTGTCCCTACAGTTTCCCATCTCCAGCAACAGCTGATATTACCACTGACTTCATCTACAAGTTGCTGTCCTTGTGTTTGATCTGGTTGACTAGTTTGACTAGTTTAGCTAATCCCTGTACTTGCTTGAAAAGGAGCTATGTTGAGGACTAGATTCCTTCCAGCAGGTCTGGTTTTACCACCACCTCAAGAAGCATAAGAGAAGGTGAAAGATGGCAGTGACAATAGATGTGGCTAGTGGACTCTTGCCTATATGTGGTCTCTCACTGATGACAATAACAGAACAAAAGAATCATCAAGATTTCTTTCTTAGAAATCCTCAGTGTAAACAAAACCTGACTGTGGATCTGGAGTGCTAAACTTACTATTTGACAAGTTAGATCCCAAAAGGATTATTTTTGTTACTACTATGCTTGAATCTGATGTAGAACGAGGGTTGGAATTCTTTTTTCTTGGTATTTTTAACTGTTCTTGAAAGCATTTTGTTGAATAGTAGGAGTGGTTGGTACTTCTCCAATTTGGAACTGCTTAGCTCATGAGTTCATAAAATAACTGCTACAACTGAAAAGTACTGCAGCAGCACAGAAAGAAAAAAAGATAAAGAAAACTCTGCAGACATATAAACACATTATTTTCTCTTTTTAATTGAGGTCCAGATGTTCAAAAGAAAACACACGGACAGAAAAGAATTTTGATTTTACTTTTAAACAAGACCAATACATTTTACTTCTTTCACTTGAAGAATTTTATAGAGCTTGGAATTTCTATTTTATAGTTGTGCTATGTGATGCACACTGAGGATTAGTGCTATGTTTGAGGTTACAAAATCAGTGGCACAAAATAAGATGCATTTAGCTTCATCATCTCAACTATTTTCCCATAAGAATAAAATCATTGTGGTAAGGGAAGAATTTATGCATTGTCTACGCAGTGCTCTGCTTCCTTGTGAGAATCAACTCAAAACAGAGATTCTTAATGTTTTAGACAGTGCTAGCCACAGAGTCCGTGATGGGACCATGTCAGTGCTTCAGGCTGTAACTTTTCCTCAGCAGTATGTCATACCCTTGCCTCATGATCTGGTGTACACATGTGCATGCCCGACGTATCACAAGTAGATGTGCAACACCTTCCCTCTCATGATGTTTTCCACATCCATGAATGCCCGAATTATCAGCAGCCCGACCAGCTGTGCATATACCCACCACTTCCAGCGTCATTGCTGGATGTGTAGGCTTATGGCAGAGGAGCACACTGAAAACTACATACAACAGGGAGCAGGCATCAGCTTACATGCCAAAGCCGAGCTGCTCCTGACTCAAGATGCACAGGTGTCTGTTTCTATCCTAGAAAAACTGTTCAGTGCACAAACATTTTGGGATGGCATGTTCTGACTGTCACATCAGTTTAAGCAGATGTATTAGTTTCCATTTGTAGAACAAATGGACTTTTCTGATAAAAGATACAGTTACTTGATTTCAAAATCAATTTCATTGTGTGCTGAACAGGTGAATATCAGTCCATTCATTCATGAACTTCTGCATGGGAATGAGATTGTTTGTTCAGCAGAGATATCAAACTGTGGTGAACAGGTTGCTGCAGTTTTAGTGATGAACTTAATTGGCATCCAGTGACAATAAAATAACAGAGGGTACTGCAGGTCAAACTTCAACTCCATCAGCAGAGCTCTGTGGGGAAGCTTCCACAGTACCTGCTGCACTATTGTTCCCTTTATTCAGTACTATCAGCATCTCTCTTTCTGAGGAACACTAGGCTTTTTATTTTAAATCAAAAAAACTCACAAGGGGTTCTATGTGCCAGGATGGTGTAATATATGATTTGCATAAGAAAGGGTGAATAGACTCAAAATACCCCCTTGAAAAGCAAGGAGCTGAGTTTTCCTTTTTAATGATAAAGTCTCATGTCACACTCTGTATCTCATTGTGAGTCTCCCACAAAATCATTTGATTAGAAAAGCAGAGGATAATTGGCATGACAAAAACAAGGACACAAGAAGTGAGGCATTATGTGCTGTTTCCACAAATATTACTGCTAATTGTGTCAATTAAATTATCTAATTAGTCTACAGTAAATCACTTGAACACACACTAGCACAAATTCAAAGCATATGTCTCTACAGAGAAACTAATAGTTCCTAAAGGGTCAGAGTTTAGGAAAAGCCAACAGACATGGTACGAGCAAAGAGTAACTCTGATTTGAATTTTGTTAATAATCAAATATACCTAAGTAGTGTCCAGATCATCCTGCTGCTTGGGAAATGACTTGATAATAAGCATTACATGTGGCATGCCAAAATTAGGCCTGGACACATCCTGACCATTCTAGGAAATGGCCCAAAGCCGTGGCTGTTTTGCAGCAAGGCTGAGCCCACATTAAAAAGCCTTTGGTAAAGGCAGGATATCTGTGCTGGCCTGTGCTCCTCAAGCTTGGAGCAGGGCATGCCCACCTGCAACCTACTGCATAGGCAGACCAGTAGAGGCAAAACCTGCGCTAGTCAATTAAATGTTCCCAGGACCACTATCTCGTCCAACGCAACCAGCTGACAGGGAACAACCCATGCCCATGCCATTAAATTCTCTTGCAGCCCCTGGCAATGTGCCCCAAGTTAGCGTGCCTGTTGGGAATGGTCCCTGATCCATGCTGACTCCCAGAGGTGCCCAGGAGTTGTTTAGGTGAGTTCTAGTTCACACAGGCTAAAACCGCCTTGGGCTGTTCTCTTGCTTCGACAGTTCAGACAGTCCTGGCATTCTCCAGCACTTTTAATTTGCTTGGACACAAGTAGTCATGACGTCTGTTTTACCCTCTGCAGGATGCATTCTTACAGGGTCACCACCATTTTTATACAGAAAGTGTAAGTAGATTGCAGACACTGGGATCATAGGTTTGACTAAGAACTGAATTCTTCTCCAAACTAAATCCTTTATCTATGTATGATCTCTATCTGTAGCTATAAATAGAAGCATTTAGATAATGCCACTCTCATACTCTTCCTACACACATGCATGCCCCAAGTTGGCAGGCCAATAATAAACTTCATTATCAAGATCTCACCTTCATCTTTGACAACGTCCCTAGTATGATGTGTTGGCCTCTTCCAACCTGAATGATTTGGTGGCCCTGTGATTCTATAATTGCAAATAAAAGTGATTTACATATATTTATCTGCCAAAAATTGATGAGGAGAGCCATTTAATTTAATAACTACCAGTTGACTCTTCACTCTTAACAGCTTAGGAGTTTTGCACAATATACTGCAGTATGGATCACTGTTCATAAGAAATAGCTATGTCTTGAAAAAAACGACACCACTGTACCATACTAAGGCAATGTTATCACAACGAAAAGGGTATGCATTTTATACTGTGATATCTTGATGGAACATACGCTACAAACAAAACAAAGATAGTTTTTACCTTAATGTAGTTGCCCACCTTTGATGCTACAGTTCATTTGGGCTGGGCCAGCTGCCTTATAATTAAAAACAAGTCTTTGTTTTGATAGACCTCAGATTTTATATAATTGTAAACATCCCTCTCATGCCAGTAAATATAGCTAGGATTTCATGTTAACTTTCCACTGATAGGTAGGAAGACATTTCCTTCTCTCCTGGTTTCCCAAATGCATAGGTTAATCGGTTTTCACTGTGTGTTGAGCTATTTTAACAATGACCATATTTCCCTTACGCTGTGAGAAACTGATGTCATGCCTCCAAAGCATAGGTGATCCAAGCAAAACAACCAAGGAGGTTATACCTGGGTTTTGGGATGACTCTGTGTCTCCCCATCCAATGGGGCTCTCTCCCTTCTCACACAGGAGCCGCTGCCAAACACACCGGTTTCTGCATCTCCCGCAGGGAGCTCTGGTGGGCAGAAGGCAATGCTTCACTGTTTCTATAGCATCTGCTGATCCACAAGTTGTTCTCATTTGCCTCTTGAAGAAAAAGCAGCGGGCTGCATTCATCTTGCAGTCCATGACTGGATCACACTACTTTCCTTTTGTGAAAAAATCCTCTTGTACAGATGAAGAAAAAATATTTGGACAAAAAATTATATAGGCTAGGATAGGCTTTCCCTCTCATTCTCAATTCTTCTTCCTCTTACTAGATTAACAAGTAATTTTGCTCTTGAGTGCAAAACAGAGTTACTGAAAAGAGGTAACCCTTAGTATCACAAGTAAATACACATGGCTTTTAGAGACAGATAAACTGCACCTACAAACCTTGCACAGTTGTGATGCTGTGCAGAAACTTCCTCAAACAGAGCTGAACTGCATGCAACTTAAAGAAAGGGAGCATCAAGGTCAGTAAAGACAGAGAAAGGAAGCCAGGGTATAGAAGAAGAAACATCTTGATATTTCCTCTATGAGACTGTGACTTTTCCCTCTTTTCTATAGTTTTAAGATATTTAATGCCCCTGGCACATGACCTTTATCGGGTACATCATGAATCCTTTTTGACTTTCTGTTTTATGTAAAGGTAGATGTCATTGATTTTATTGACTACTCTGCTTCACAGCCAGTGCAGGTGTGCTAATGAAACTTAGCACAAGTGTTAGTCTTTAAAAATTTGCTTTTTTTCCCTAACTACTGGCTTGCATAATTCAGAAATAATTAAGCATTCATGTAAAGGCATTTCACCAAGCAAGCTCAAATACAGTCATAAATAAACATACAGGATTTTTTTTCCTCTTGGAAGGAAACTAATAGTCTTACAGTGATGGATTTAATTTATTCATAATAATCATCAGAAATTTGCATATGATGAGCAAATTTTCCAAATGCAACATGTTGCAAGAATTGCACTATTTTAAAAATGAAATTGCTGTAGCTTTTAAACAAAGGAATTTTTTAATAGCAACTAAGAAGTATTTACTAAAAAAAAAATCACTTTTCATGAAGATCAGAAAAGGACATTTGTACACTATAAGCCACAGAAATGTGTCCGTTTTCTGAGAAGAAAAGGCTTTGTTTGCTGAGAGCACTTGTTTAATATGAATCAAGGGATTATGTTGTCTTTACTTGCTCTCTAGCATAAAGGTCCCAAATTCATTTGGATGGCCCAAGTTTCACTCTTCCATGCACTAAAATTTCTCCTTTATAGGTGGAAGAAAGCCTGCTGATGAAGAAAATATATACTTTTCAGAAAATGCTTGAAAAACTATAGGAAAATTTTGGAACTCCATATCACATGAAATTATTCTAGGCAAAAGTTAATTGTCTTCTTGAATGGCACTTACTACTGGATTTGCTCGGGGAAGAGCCATCCAAAGGGCTGCCTTTTAAAACAATGGTGAGTAGCCATTGATCACAAGAGGTGCAAAAGCAACTGATCGCATGTATGTGTGTGTTCTTATGGGTGTCTATGTGCCCCAGTTCATAGTTTGCTTTGCCATCATTCAGGACTACCCCTTTCTTTCACTGGATTTTGCAGAAGGGTTAGAGTCCCCTGGCAGCTTCCTCCTAGCTGCATGATTGAATCAAGTTATGCCCACGTGTGAGTGTCTCATATTGCTTCTGACCTCAGAGATCTCTGTGTGAGATATTACATGTTTTGGAAACAGATGAATGGAAGGGTAGTTGTAGGACAAGGACTTTGGCTTTAGTTTTTAGATACAGCATACATGTGTTAGGTGTAACTTAAAAGAAAAAAAAAAAGGTAGTTCCTTCCCCAAAGAGCTTATAGTCCAAATACAAGACAGCAATAAGAAAGGAGGGTAAGCAGGAGATAAAAGGAAGATGATCACTATTAGGTGAAACTAATGCTATGGGGCTTTAAGTTCACTTCCTTCCTTAGCAATAGCTAAATATTTCAAATATAAAGAAGAATTATAATACCCCCATTGACTACTCAAGTCTAGGAAAAAGGAGTTATTGTTAAGATCTTTTCAGTTCTGTCTTCTGTAAAGTATTTGTTGTAAATTTGGATTATTATCAGGTTGTGAGACACATGAAGTAATTAAGAAACAAGAGAGAAAAGGTTTAAGTAATGAGTACAGAGAATGAAGAAATGATTAAAACGGAAAGGAGAAAAGAGAGATGTGGGACAGATAGGGAGAGAATACATGGAGAAACAGGTGGGAATAAAATACCTTTTGTGGTTGGAGCTCACTGGACTATGTCCCTCTTCTATCTTGTTTACTAATAATTGTTTCTGGAGCAGGATTTACAAAGTTATAGAGCATGTGAGAACTCCAGGTCCAAGACCTGGTATCTTCCTATATCAGAGAGCTTGCAGGAATCTAATGGTTACATTTGGACCACACTGATAAAATATTACATTACATACTAATAATAATAAGAGCAACAACAATAATAACAATAATAATTAATGTAATGAGGGTATGGCTGATTACAGATTTGAGGTGACACACTTCTTTTGAAGGCCTATTGCATTCTGCTAAGGTAACTTCTGCCTACAGCACATTTAGCCAATAGTGAAAAACGGCATGTCGGAAAGCAAATACAATGCTTGTCACTGTTGGTAGAAGACACAGCTGTAGCTTCCCACTTATTAGGCTGAAAATGTATCCTGTACTGTATTGCTTTGGGCTTTGTCAGCATACACAGTGTGCATTTTTGATACAACACTGGCTGATGTAACCAGACACAATGTGACCCATGTAACAAATGGCACTAAAAAGAGATTTGCTTCTTGAATGGATAAAGCCAGGCAATTCCTTTGACAACAGCATTTGCAGCTGCCCTTTCATATTAAAGATAACTATGCTTATTAATAAGTACTTGACACTACATCCACATTGAATTTCTGCTTATTTTTTCATTCAGAAACCAGAAACACCACCAACACGATGTTTTGGAGACATTTGCAAGCTTCATAGAACACCACATGTAGATCATACTCTGCCTATTGGGACCTACTGAAACATCACGGCAGTTTTCAGACATGCAGTTTTACCTTGTCCATTTTGTTCTCAGTAATAGCAGCATATCGTAGACATACGCAGTCATTGAGATCAGGAATTGCTTTCTGCATACTGGATAAAAGTGTTTATGTAGTTCTTTTTGTGCAAAGGGAAAGAATGCCCTGACCTAGTCAATACACTTCTCTGGCATCAACGGTTCTAGTTACAGACCTGGCACTACAAAATGCAGCACTGAACTGTGCTTATTGGACAACTGTTGCCAATCCAGCCATCCAGAGAGTCAGCGTTTCTCATCTTGCAGAGTTAAGTACGGTCATGGTACTACAAATGAGAAGAACATGCTCTCCTAGCCGTTCCCAGTTGAGATAGTTGGGAAAATATTCTGCAGTGGCTCAGAGACAAATGGATATCCTTGACAACACCTCATACAATGAAAGCTACTTTTAGATTTGCTTAGTCACAGACAAACTCTCAGTGCCTGCAAGAGCTGACAGAAACAGGGGGCTAAATTCTCCATGTGAGCCATCTGTAAGCCATGTAGCCACTGCTGTCAGACAGAGCCAAGAGCTTAAGGAGTGCTTATTATGCACAGAAGCATAACAGGAGAGAGTAAGAGGAAAAACAGAGGGAAAAAAAGTGATGGCAGTTGATTCATGTACTGTTCCAGCTCCTGGGAGCTTGCTGCTGGCATGATGCACTCAGTTGAAGGTACACTGAGTACAGCTTGCACCTTGCAGTAAGCATCCTCCCCAGCTGTCCCGTGAGCCAGCCATTCTCCTGCTCAGGCTACACACTGTAGTTCACAGGCATTGTCCAAGGCCACTTAAATCAAGGACGATTTTATTGATCTGATAAATTACACTGGAAACAGAAGTTAGAAACTATTCGTTTTCTTCTTGTCCAGGAAAAGCTGTTGACTGTTTTGCTTTTGACATTCTGTCTTGCAAATCTGGGAAACTTATGAATTTTAGCAGGGTCTCAGGTGTCTGATTCTGAATGGAAAGATTGCCCTGGTATGCGGAAAATGTCTAAAGGCAGTCCTTGATATGAGAATCAGGTACAGTTGTGGGTGACATGCTTTCAGTTTATGGAAATTTCTCATCCATAAAAATGGGCTTAATAAGTCAACACAGACAATAAGCAAACAGTTTGTGCACACCCTTTTCTTAACACAGATTTGCAAAAACCACACAACCCAGGCAGGCAGTGACGTATAAACAACATTTCACTATGAGCTTCAGTGCTTCTTCCTACATCTCTTGCCATTAGCTCTGGTGCATACTGTAAGTCTTCTGCAGTTCTTCAAATACTGCAGATATAACCTGGTATTTAACATACATTAAGATTGATATGCTTGTTTTTATAATCAGAGTCGTGTTATTTGTAACTGCTTATTACTGATATTAGAAAAAGAAAGATTATCCATGGTAGAAGCACAAAGTTATAATGTTCCTATAAACAACTATTGAGAGGAAAGTGTTGTGTTTGAGGAGGATAAAGGGTCAGAATTGTGTCTTGGGTCCTGTGTCACAGTAGCTTTAGTCAGTGAGGCAGAGTTTAATATTGTCCCAGTTAAAGGGAAGTTTTCTTGTGTGCTGGGGGAAAAAATGTTGTTTAGGGTGGAACATGGGCTGCTTCCATACACTTTTCCCCTGAGGACAAAGTCATGCATTAACTTTATGATAAAACTCCAACAGAACATGCAAAGGTCATATTTAATGGACTGGAAAAAAAAAAAGCAAAACTCAAGGAATGTAAATGACTGGAACTAGAGAAATAGGATTAAATTAAAGACGGATGTCTGCATGTAGCCTTGCAGACCTGCGCAGGCAAAAGGAAGCACTACATGTTGTGACTTGGGTAATGTTTCGTCCTTCTGAACTTGGACAACACTACAGGAATGGAGTAAGTGGTGGAGAACATATACCTAAAGGAAATACTAATGCAGAGAAAATAGTTGTGTTCCCAAATGTTTTGTATAGCTTATGTTTTCCAACCCTCAGCACTTCCTATGAACCAGAACATTTCCTATTCATTGAACTTCTAGTTGGAAAACACTGTAAGGCAATAATGTTTTGTTGCCCAGTTGCAAACCACATTACTGTGTCCACAAAGTTCAGTGTTTGGAAGGCAATTTGGAAGCCACTTAGTTATCATAATTTATCCTGTTCCCACTATCTGCTAGCAGAGTTCTTGAGCCCTTTTAGAACTTTTCTGTTCTGTTTACAGTTTAAAAGTTTCCACCATAGCTCATGCTTCCCAGTTTTAGATCTTTCTTCATTAGAATTGTTGTTTTAGTTGCATTCTTACCAAAGGGTAAATACATAAGCCTGTGTTTGGAGCAACGCTAATGTTGTCAAAAGGCGTATCTATTTGGTAGTCCAGGCAAAGTAAGTTCCCATGTGCTTAAAATACACTGTCTGGACCTATTTTCTGTAACAGATCAATTTATTCAAAACATCTAGCCACAGGTTAGGATTCTGGTTAGAACATGCATATGCACAGATATACAGCTATTTCAGACATGACAAAATCACTAAGTATAATAAACCACAGAAAAGTTACAATAACAGAATAATACAGTTACTTGTGTGACGTTTAGCATATGTTTAAAGCCAACATTTGTAGTTACATTAGGTTTTGTTGATGAGGCTAAAGAAATTTTTATGCACTGGATGGTAACCTAATGCACGAGTTTAGGAGAAAGTTCTACAAACAGATGAGTTTGTGGCACAGGGGAAAGGCAATAAGAAAGAGAGGGCAGTGCTGGGCTTGATTTATTGGTGAAAAAGAAAGGAAAGCAGTGGTAAGGGACAAGAAGGTGACAGGCCTAGTCCTCTTTCTTTTCATTACTATGGAGCTACAAGGTGACATTCTGCATCTCAAAAAGTAAAAAAGGCATATAATTAAAAAATATATGCATTTTTATATATATATATACAGACATATATACTTACATATACATATTGCTGAATTCTGCTTACATTTCTTTTTAGAGAAGAGTTATTTGATATTAGACCAGTAAAGACAATTTGAACTGTAAAATGATGTAAATGTAACACTGCTCAGGATCTAAAAAGAAAATTGTAATATGTGAGAAACTACCATGATTTTTAGTCATTCATGCTTTTGCACGCACACTTCTACAGCAGAATGAGTGGAGTGCTCAGGCTAGTTTTCCCTCTCTCAGCTATTTGTACCACAGCAATCATAGTATCTAGGTGCCAGTTTTGACAAAGTTTCACTGGCAAAGAAACTGTTATTATAGGTTTCATTGTGAAATAACTGGTTATGTGTCAGCAGCTTCTGTAGAGAACTGCAAATACATCAGTGACTGTAGAGAATGAGTGTTAGGGAGATTTGGATACACATCACTGAGTGCTGGAATGACAACAGACACTGTAGAGGACCGTACTGTGTTCTGTGTTCTGCATAAGATGCATTTCCCCAGGAAACACCTTTAGAGAGATCCTCGAAGGGCGAAGTTCAATACAAAGAAAACAGATTTCTGCAAACCAGAATCCTGGTATACTTTTACGTCTTTCACAATACATGATAATTAAATATACCTCATTCAATTACCTTTGAAGGGTGTTATGGCTGTTATAATCGATTCCCTAATTCTAGGAAAGACTTACATTGAGATGACAGTACTGACTTGGCAGAGACAACTAGTGATAGTAATAGGCTGATGGAGTGATTAATATTTTAACAGATTTGTATACACAATAGTTGCATTATAGTGTAGCTACCACTAGTGTAATCTGTAAGTTTGATACAGTAGTCATTTGCTAAAGTAGGTAGCCATCTGATACTTTTTTTTGATCTTATGAAAATGGATCATTAAATAAATTACCAGGTAGTACATACCACATGCTTACAACTACAAGCTATATGGGTGTGCGTATTTTCAGTAGGACCTCTGTATTTTAATTCATCCTTGGCAATTCATGCTTCTAGAATTTCACTGCTCATAGATATGTTAGGAAAGCAAGACCTACATTTCTCCTTCTTGTGATATGTGGAGAATATTATCCACTGTAATTCCAAGTTATGCGGCTGTGTATGCCTGTAACATCCAGGCCTCTTTCTACTGATGAACTCATTGGCAAAATAGTTTGTTATCCCACATATTTCTTCAAAATATAGTATTTAATTCTTTTAATAAAAAAACATATGTTCTGACATAACGTGCATACAAGGCAAAAGAAAATGTCTATATTCTTATCTGAGTCATCAGTTTATGCCATACCTGCATAGGCAGAATGCCATTGTTTCTGTGACCATTATCCTCTAGAGTATTTTAAGTAGCTATTTTATGTCATGGGCTGATTTTCTGAGTGAAAAAAAAACATTAAAGTTTAAAGCAAAATTTCCACAGGTAATTTGAAAGGTCTGAGGAACAAGAGCAGCGAAGACATTCATGGTCTAGAATACTCTTGCAGCATGGCATGTATTAAAAGCTGGATAATCAAGAAGTCTGACTGCTGAAGCCATGGTGGTATCAGTGTGTCATTCAGCTGTTCCTATGAAAACTGTGTTGACATAATTTGGTTTATATGCTGAGTCATTTTGAGTAGTTTATCAACTAACGTGTTGCTTTTCACCTTCCTGATTATTTGGAGTTTTTAAACACAAATGGCTGTATCACAATGTGATGTGTCTTTGGGTTTTCTGGATTTTTGTTAGTTTAGATGGCTGGGTTTTGGTTGGTTCCTTTTTTTTTTTTTTATATTAAGGTAATTCAAGGGACCTTTTTACTGTTACTCTGGCATGATTTTCACACCTCTGAACAATATCCAGAAAACTCCTTGTAAATTCTAAGCCATGTCTAGTGATGTCAAGTAGATTTTGTGGGTGTTTTGTGGATGCAACACTCGTGCCCAGTGACAGGACAAGGGGCAATGGGCACAAAATGGAACACAGGAAATTCCGTCTCAACATGAGGAAAAAACTTCTTTACTTTGAGGGTGACAGAGCACTGGAACAGGCTGCCCAGGGAGGTCGTGGACTCTCCTTCGCTGGAGACATTCAAAACCCGCCTGGATGGGTTCCTGTCCAGCCTGCACTAGGTGACTCTGCCTTGGCACGGGGTTTGGACTAGATGATCTCCAGAGGTCCCTTCCAACCCCTACCATTCTGAGATTCTGTGATTCTGTGATACGTTCTTTACACCAAACACAAAGTGAAAATGAAGGAGAAACTTTCAGCATGTAACTTCAGCTGTATGTGCTGTAATTTTGAATGAAACATGCGTTCAAAAGATTCATTCTAAAACATTCAGAAAACATTCTTTATCTACAATAAACGTCTCCATATTTTTCTACATTGTTAATATTCATACTCATAAAAGGAGAGATTTAGTGAAGTTTGGGCTTTCTAGTTCATAAATACCCCCCCCCCCCCAAAAAAAAAGGGGGGGGGGGGGAGAAAAGAGGGAAAAAAGGAAAGAAAGAGAAAAAAGACTAAAAACAACATAGAGGAAAAGTTAACTCTAACAATCATTTTTCTCTTCTATTCACTTCAAATGCAGTTTCATTTTAAGTTTTGGGCACATGTTGGGGTCATTTCTTATTTTATCAAAACAGTTTTCCCATCTTAATTAAAATCAGTGGACTATGCAATTCTGTTAGATTGGAGGAAAGGAGAATTTGTTAATTTACATTTAAATAAAACTGATTTTCTGAACTTCTGATATAGTAGCATTTTTAATATCTTGTGCTTCGTATTATATTTATAAGTGGTACCACTGGAATTATGGGGAATCTTGGCTCACATTTCTGATTTATCCTTCAGTAATAGTAGTGCTTTTGTAGCCGTGGTAGTCTAAGAAGAGTCAAGGCAAAGTTTATAGGTGGAGGTAATATTTTTTTTATTAAATCTATTTGTATAACTGGAAGAAGATGAAATTTGAAGAAAAACTTTTCACAAAACATTTTCCATTTTTTCCAGCAATTCCATTTGTTCTGTTTGAAAATATTCATTACAGTTGAGAATACATTAATTCTATTGTGATGTCTTGAGTGGCAACTTTCCTGCCTCGATAATTCATGATCATCAAAGAGTTTGAAGTTTAACTTCCTATTGAAAAATTACAAAGTTTTCATTAACTAAAGTGGCAAGGAGCTTTTTTCCCCTTTAATCTAGCATTTTCTTTCTCTCTCTATCTCTCTCTTTTTTTTTCTTTTTTTCTTTTTCTTTACTACTTGTCTCTAATCTTACCCCTAGAATTCTAGTTTTCATTACTTGTAGTTTAGTAGTCAGGGCATTCAAATATATGCAGTCAGAGACTCTTTATAGTACAAATGAAGCACTAAAGAACACATGAACTATATGTAATTAACACAAATTCTCTGCAGTACAAAAACATGTGAGATTTACTTACAACACTGGTACACTATGAGGTACGCAGGGATGCAAAAGAACTCTGACAATTTAAATATGCTCCTTTTAGTGTTCAAGCAGGAATCACTGGGTGAACAAGCTTCCATAATTATTTTCTATTTAATAGTTCTTTTCGCATGGAAACCTGAAGGGGTTTCCTCATATTTAATTTTGTGCTGTGATATGTCCAAACAACTTCATTCTAACAGTCCTCTCGGACTTAACACAGTTTCGTACTGAATAATGCTTAAGCTAGTTTGCAGCTGATAATGTATATTTATGGGTTCAGCATTAATAGCGACTTGAAATGCTTCACTGATCTGAAGGTAGTGTAACATTTTTGAGAATGTTTTTAGTTTACATTCAGTTGCTGTCACTGAATATAGAATTACAAACGCTTTTCCATCTGGTAAAAACAGAAGGATTTTCAAACATTTTCTAATTGAATTGTAATAGAAAGTAAAAAAAGGTTTTGTGACAAAATATAAATAATTCTGAAATGTTTTATTCAGTACCAGTTATTATCAATGATTATAGTACAGTTTCTAAGCTAAAAATTGTTTTAAAAAGTGGAAAATCATATTTCCTCTTTAAAAACTGTCAAAGAGAACTATTTGACAATTTCAAAAAAGTTTTTGAATCATAGAAATTAATTCAAACTAACCTTTCTTTGGGGCTATCAGGCATACATTTTTACCCAATGTTCTGGAATATTTATCCAACAAATAAGAATGTAGTTATTAGTTTGGTTTTCTCAGAAATGCAGGTGAACTCCATGCTTCAGTAATTTTGTTATGGCAAGCGCCTATCAGACATACTATAGAATTATTGACTATCTTCGCAGTGCATGCACAATAGACCAAATTTCTTTGGACTGTTTGGATGAATATATAGGAATTTTTGCTTTTCCAGTGAAAAAGTTTCCATGTTGTCAAATTGCTATTCCTGGTTCGTGACAACATATATTAGATTTGCTAATGCTACAGGAAGTGCCTTTTCTTTTCCATTCACATCCTCCTTTGAAGCAATTAACCAATCCAGGGGAGTTGGTTCCCTGATTTTCTCATTGTTTGCAGTCAATGTGACTCTGAAGTCAGGTGGTAAAAAAAAAGAGACAATGAGTGCTTCATTTAATGCTATCAACATCAATTATACATGAGCTCCCTTTACCTAGGAAACCTGAATGCTCAGACTTGATCTTAAATTCTGGTCCAAGAGAACAGGCAAACAATCATTCTGCCTGGGATAATGGTGTTCTATATAAAGCAACAAAATGCTACTTGGATTTTCCTAAAACTGTATTGTAAAAATTTAAATATTACTCAGGTTCAGAGAGGTTTTTCCACCATATGGAAACCCTTGAAGGTATGCTTAGATACTCGGATTCTCAATGTTATGCCTTGGATTTAATTGACAACTCCCACTAGCTTAGTGGCAGTCCTGCATCTAAATCTTCTTGTATCATGCCCAAGCAATGCCTAGCAAAAGATGATATGCATTAAAAAACAAAAAAAAAAACCAAACCAAACCAAACCAAACCAAACCAAAACAAAACAAACAAAAAAAAAACAAAAAAAAACCCCCAAAAATAAAAACAACCAAACCTGAAAAAAGAAGGAAAAAACAACCTTACAACTGAACTCCCTTTCTGTTTCTAGGAAACAAAGACAGAAAGATATAAGCTTAATTACTTTGATGCAAAAAAAGGTGATAGCTCTGTTTTAAACATTTGTGGCCAGAAATCTAACCCTTAGGATCTTGTTTGAACTTGCTAAACCATTACAGATGCAGCCATCCATACCCAAGATAAACATAGTGACAGCTTTTCAGACTGTGAGAGTTATGTCCTTAGGTAAGGTTGATTTTTATTTTTTTTCTCCAAAATAGTTTGTAGTGAATTTAAATTTCTTCAGCTTGAAACTTACCAGAACATTCTGTCATGCCCAGTTACTGATCGATTTAATTATGCTCTGAAACAGAACGTGCCAATAAAACTAGGTGTGAGGTACTGTTGCTGCAATAAGTTTGGAAATTTCAGAGAGAAATGCAATGTACTTTGTTTCTAGTCCCCACACACTCATTACCTATTAACATTGGATGAAACTTCTTGACAAATGCATTGTCATGAACAGTCTGTTTCCATGGGTGTAGTATCAGGCAGTAATGTCTAATACAAAGTTAATGTTTGTCTAGTAAAAGAGTTGTTCTACCTTAAAATTGATTCACATTTGTGTGTTGCAACTATATATGTATCTAACATCCTGCTGAACTTATCCATGCATTCACGTGTGCAATACAAACATTTTTGCTCCTTTAAGTAGGATTCTTACAGATGTTGTGAACATTTTTTAGCTAAACATTCCTTTCTTCTTTATTTATGAAATGCTGAATAGTTATGAGTTTTAAAAAATAATTTCCATTTCTCACTGTATTGGGGAAAAATTTTGGGGGACTTATTAAATTCTGAGTGTTACCGAAACAAATTTCAAAAAGGGCAGTGCAGAGCACGGCAGGGCAACAAAAGTAAGAGCAAAGCAAGGTGATGGAAAGTAAAGAGAAACATTTGAAGTTTATTTATAATTGTAAAGAAGAAATAAATTAATAAGGTTGAAAAGAGATAGATAAATTATCTGCCCAGATACACAGAAAAGTATTGGCAGTGCAATATGGACACTTTATGTCAAGTATACTTCATTTTCCTCTGTCAAATCTAATCAATCATTTGTCAATACCTGTGATACTGCATTTCAGAAATGAAAACTGAATATAGATAAATTCACTATACACAAGAATACCATATATCAAAAGATGCACCTACATAGCATGTTGAGGGAAATCATCGAAGCAGTGTCCTTCAACTGGAATAACAAATATTAAAAACATACCAAGACATAAATAAAAATACTTGTGCTTGTAACTGACAAAATATTATCCAAAACTTTCCCTGTGTCATCAGTATAAGAATTTCATTCATTTCCTGAAGAGGTGAGTCCTGATCTTGCAGACACTTAAGTACATCCTCAGAGAAATCCCATTGGGTAGTTGGTTTCCCGTCTGTTGATTCGTGTTGGTGCTGTCAATGGGCAGTAGGGAATAATTCACAGGACGGAGACCAGAGGCTGTCCCTCCTAGGATGGTCCCTCTCTGTCCTCCCCCAGTTCTCTTTTTCTACAGTGGTAGTCATCTTCCCATACCCTCCAGCCCATCTAAGAGTGGCAGAAGCATGGTCCAGCCTAATTTTAAGGACTGGTGAAAGACAAAGCACATGGAAGAGCTACAGCATTTTGTTGCTGTAGCAGTTGGTAATTAGGCAATGACTTATTACCTTACCCCTAGGTAAGGTAATAAGGACCCATGCAATCAGCAACCTCCAGGCATTCTCTTAAGAGAGGGACTGTTATGTATAAAACTTACAAATGATTCTACCTTTAATTGAAACAAAAAATACATATCAAATTTGGTATTTCCATCTGTGATGGAAAATGAAATCTTTGGCAATTTTTCAAGTGCTCTGTTATTGGGTTACAGAACTGTGATTTGATGTCAAAAAATTTAGCCACTTTTTTTTACAAACTTCACTTGACACACTTAAAAATTAATGTGACTTTTGGGCTTTCATTTTCTGACCAAAGAATCAGTTTCAAGACATCTGTAGCTATTTTAGCTCCTTCTTGTTATTCTATATATATCAGCAAATCTAGCAATGAAAACAATTAAGTAAATCTGTTGTGCTTTCTCTCCTTTTCCTTTCTCTCTTACTACCATTTTTCCCAAAGTTATGTGACTAATAATGAGTGATTATAATTAAATTTTATGATGACTAGTACAAATACCACTGCTATAGCTTACTTTATTTTCAGATGTGCTCCCATTATAAGGACAAGGGAACATGACAGAATTTTTGAACAACAATGTGAAAGCTCAGGCACTTTCTTTCACACATGTGGGTCTTTGTCCCTGTTTGTAAAAGTGCACTGAGTTTTCTGAAATGTTTATTAAATTTCATTGCAGTAGAAAATACTCACAAGTACTTGTTGGCTCAGGAAAATAATTTAAAATATGTACTAATTGAAATTTAAACAGGAACAATTTGTTGCAACCATTCTGCTGAAGATGTGCAAAATGAGTCATTGTGCTACAGTTCTCTTTTCTCCAAAAGAAAGGAATGACATTACAAGAGAAATATCTGTACCGAAATATAACACTTACTTTGTTAAAAGGAAAGGATAAAGAACCAAATATTCATGGTTACCTATCATGTAGAGGACAAAGGAGATGTTTTTCTTAAATAACCATTTTTTCAGATTACTGTGTTCTTATTTATTTATTTATTAATTTATAAACAGAAAAAGATGCTCAAGAAAAGTCTTCCACACCAGAAAATATTGAATTCCACTCTTTTAAGGTAATTCTAATGTAAAAGATATCCTGTGATTCAAGTCATGTGTCTTTAACGTTTTCTTGTTGACATTGAATTTATAACAATTTACCACAAATACTGCAGTAATATTGCATGCTTTTTATTGACAGTTTAATTCACTCTTACAGAAAAAATATTAGGAACTGAAAGTCTGGAATAGAAGTGGTGGGGTTTGGTTGGTTTTTTTTCCAAAAAACATATGTTAAGTATAATTAAAGTATAATTCAGTCAAGATGCACTGTTCTATATTTAGAGTATTGTAAAAAAATGATGTTTTCAAAGGGATGAAATTCCTTGCTTTGGATTTCATGAGGACTGTTGTAATGCCTGTTAGCTCTTTTTCAGCTGAAATATGACTTTTACTCTCAGTAAAGAAAACAGGAAGGTTAAACTAAACAAATAGATGAGGGTGAATAGATTGTATAGCAAAGTGCCAAGAGAAGGGAAGGGATTACAGTTTTTGTGCTTTTGAAAGTTACTAGATTATAGGAACTGGCAAACAGAATAATCATTTGCATAGGTATCTGACATATGATTATGCCTCCGATGATTTATGTAAGGCCTTGACGGGCTACAGTGATGAGCATGCTAGAAATACGATAGATGGATGAATGGAAGGTACTCAGTGAGGTGAATGTGAATTGGAAAGACAATATCAACTTGAAAATCAATCAGCAAGAATAAGACTGCTCAGTTGGTGTGCAAAAAAATACTGGGCTGAGGGCTGTCTATAAAGGCGAAGTGGAGATTTCCGAATCCTACCAAAAATATTTTCTCCAGCAGTGTTCAAATGTCTGCAGTAAAACATGTGTGATTCAGTTGTTTATAGCTCAGGAAATCACAATCTTTTCTATACCAGAACCTTCTCTCCCATTGCCAGGAGCCTGCCCTGTCTATCTAGGATTTAGAGGAGACTCATTTCCCTTTCAGCAACATGAGAAGGGCAGGGTGGCTGTAACTCCCTGACCTCTGGCTGAGAACCCCACCGTAAGCCAATTCTTTAGATAGCTGTTTTGGTGGAGCCACTTGGCTGCCCTCATCTCCGTGCCAGTTTGAAAGGGTTAGCAGGAGAAAAAGCCCCATTGTTCTTATTCCAAACAACCCAAAACATATAAAGCACTCTCAAAAAACTGCACCTATTTATACAGAAAACTACTTAAGGGCAGTCATTGTCTCTTAGTATTTTTGTAAGGCCTTGTACAATAGGACCCCACTGACTGAAGCTTTTAAGATTACCTTTAATAGAATGCATCCATAAATATATTAAAGAGCATTAGGGTTAAAAGCCAAGAGCTCTAAACTTAGGAAATACCAGAATTAATGCTGATTTAGGATATACATTGTCCATTCATTAAACGCTATACTATTTCTGATCGACTCTTAGCTTTGTTCATTGCTTGGGAAGGCTTATGCTCAGCAAATGAGAAACAGTTCAGTATTTCATTCTACTCCTTTTGTTCAGGGTTTGGCACCACGCTTTGTTTACTGCATACCATTTAATTGAGACTCTGAATAGACAATTATTAATATTCTCATGAGTTTTTCTATGACACCTACTGCTGTAATATTTGAATGTGCTAAAGGAATAATTTATTCACCTTCTTCGTATTTTTGTGACATGAAACATTATTATTCCCATTTGCTAGGCAGGGAGGTAAGATCCATGTCTATGTTTTTCAAAAGATTACAGTCATTTTGGATACCTAACTGAAGATGACCTGATTTGTTAGACAACTTATTGCATCACAACATAATTTATCCAAAGCATATCTTGCATGTAATTCAATAACAAATGTAGGAACATCGTATTTCTGATAGTCAGATATGAAATCTTTGTGGACACTGAAAAAAACATTCATTTACAAATGGAGTTCTAGGTGACTTATCTAATGCTACCTTAGGACATTCTCATGAAGATGGGGATAAATCCATTTCTCCTAGGCAGTTCTAGCTGTCTAATCTGTAACTCACACTTTCTTCTCCTAGAATTCTTTGCTTCATGTTTACACAATTAGTAGGCGAAGAGTTCCTACGACAAAGCCCTATTCAGAGCAATTCTAGCATATTCCAGGAAACAGAGTTAGAACTGTTTAGGCTGAGGAGAAGAGGATGAGAAAATGAAAAAGTGCAAATACTATACTTCCAAGAGGAGCTTCATGAACTTCAGGATGCAGCAAAAAGAATGATAAAAAAGGAAATTATAAGCTTAGAAGGTCCATTATGTTTGTTGTCATAAATGATAAGTAAACAGAACTGGAATGAGAAGCATGCAGAAAGAAGCTACTTTCACACACACTCACAGAAGTAGAAAGTTTCCTTGTCTTGCTACAAAAACACAAAGAATACATTCTTCACATTTTTAGTATAGAAAACATGCCACTTACCACTCCATCTCTCCTGAACATCCATCTAGCAGTGTTTGTATACTAAAATGGGTTCTCCTTCCAGGGCCTTCCCAGTATTAAATACCTTTACTTCTATAATTATCATTAACTTACTGTCTACACAACGTTGCTGGCATCCTTTGTGTGCTGAAGAACAGATACACAAAGGTCTGTAACACCTACGGATCACAGTGGAGAAAACATACAAAGAGTAGCTAGGTGCTCTGTGGTTCATAAAATATTATTTTACTTTCTGTTCAGAGAGCCAGATACAACCTCAGTCTGGGCAGGAGAAGAAAGTGAGGAGTTGACCAGCCAGCTCACTTTAAAATACGTTGACTACAAAGCTAACATGGTATCAAGAGAGATACACAGTTAAGGGTTCTTTAGGACCTCTCTCCTTGCTGGACAGAAATTCTCATCTGGCTTCCCAATTTTCAGATGCCTTTGCCATCTTTAATTCGTCTTCTGTTTGTACTTTAAATTTTTTCCTAAATCAAAATATTCCCAAAACATAAAGTCTTCCAAATGGAAATACCGTACGTCTCTAAATGTCAGCTTATTTTCATCTATCCTGCCAGACTCCAAGTTTTGGAATCTGATTTGAGTTATATCAATATAATACAATTTGTAATGCATGTGTGTAACCGTTTCACCAAATCCACTGTAATTTGCACTGAGGGATTATGTCTAATGAGGTCACCAGATTCACTTGTATCTTTTACAATTTTAAATTGAGTTGCCAATGGTTAGTTTCCCATACTTGAAATTTTTAATGTACGTGCTAAAATTACAAACATCATTTCTTGAAGACTGCAAGCAGTCTTAATGTAGTTCGTACTATAAATTACAAGTGGTCTATGCTAAAACTGTTCACATAGGTAATCAATCCATATCCCATAAGAGGAGATCTTGCTTGTTTTAGTGCTAGTCACTTTTTCTAAAAATTCAATGTAATCTAAAGACATAATACTACCTACTCTGCTGGATAGTCTCCAAAGCTGCCTAGGGGTACCAATTGTTATGGGAGCTGGTTTACAAAATCCCTAGACATTTTTGGAAAATCTAAACCATTTTTTACTCCTATAGTGTCCAAATAATCATTATTGCAGTAAGGCATTATGAAGGTTCTGCTCTCTTAAATTTGCAAAACAACTAATTCAACCAATGATGCTCACTAGTTGATTTTACTAAAATTCCCATGTCAAATAGTAGACAGATACAACCCAGAATATGGGCCTGTTTGCTTCCTTCCTCTAGGTCATACTTCCCCAGACCTTCTAAGGGTACTCTTCTTACTGCAGCCCCCAAAAGGCATTTTAACAGCCATAATGAAAAAGATGCTTTCTTGCTTTAATTAATACATGTGCATAATTTCAAAGATTACTTAGTTGTTGCTTTCATTAGCCTAATTTTTTCTGGTCATAGTGAACACTGCCTATGCAATTTTCCAATTAAAATTACAATTCTGGGACTGTAATTGAAGCTTTATCTACTGATCCATCAATTCAGTACAGAAAATGATCCGAATGTTACAACTTGATTACTTTTTCCTAAATAGCCATCAAGGTTATATATTCTATTCTAAATATATCTGCACAAACCTATGTAAAAGAGATTTATTTATTATTTAAACAAAATGTTAACCAAATACTCAACAGCACGTACACAGAACCTCTCAAAAACTGGACCTATTTTCCATCTTTAGGATGTGTACCTCACACCAGCCTATCAAATATGCCTTAGAGGCCAGACCATGATATTTTTTCCCCTTTTTTTTCTCCATTGACAATCCATTCACAAAAAGAGTGAAATTACTTAGGTTTCCAAAACCTGAAATTTTGTTCAGAAATACAGCTAGTCTAATCAGAGGCATTCTTTACTGTTTCACATTTTTTTTGTCTCCTCAAATTTACTAACACTTGGAAAAATATTCAAGCATTTAGTTTTTTCGCAAAACTGGGAGTTATTGAGCCCTTGCACTTAGGTCTCTATCATTTGATGCACTGTGTAATAGAGAAGCCAGAGTGCAAATAGCTCATCAGGGCTTGAGCCATGTCATAAAGCTGAAACAAACTTTTTGTTGCTTGGGGTTCTCAGTCCAAAACAACTGTGTATTTATTTATTTGTTATTGTGCACTTAAACACCTTCCCCTCATTGCAACTGCTAAAATGCCATTTGGGGTTTTTCATCAGACAGAATACCTTTAGGTGATCTTGGGAACTGTACCCCAGAGGAAAGAAGCTAATAGTTTATACTATTAGCAGCACTAGTGTTTTGAAATTATCACATTTCAACATTCAAGACCCTCTGACAGGTACTGTAAATCGATTAATTTTTAAAGAATATGAAAAGTATGATAGGCATTGTCTGTAAAGAATTAGAAGATAATAGATTATGAGAGAAATATAACGAAAATAGGGAGTTTTTTAAAAGATTGACTTAGCACACAAAAAAGTAATGGTTCCATAATCATGAAGAACAATGTTTCGTAATAGTTCATTAATTAAATAGGGTGAGACAGGAGACAGAAATAGAAACAAATGTGTATATATATGATGATATATATAATATTTTTATTTTAATTTATTATTTCATTATAATTTATTGTTTTATTTTATTATATATATTCAATGCATAAGATATGCTATGTAAATAAAAATGATTTGATATATGTATATTTCTCATATATATGAGAAACATAAAGGAGAACAGATAATAGCCAGTACAACAATATTTAGAAGAGATTAAATTCTGAAAACTGATAAGGGAACATAAGGATACTAGAATAATTCTGTGGCTGAGAGAACTACCTAAGAGCAATATTCATTCCAAGCCAGATATGACAAAATAATTAACAACAGTTATTCAGTAAATGTAAAAAGAAAATATTCATTAAGTACCCCTGCTTAGTATACCCTCCAAGAAAGAAGTGAAATGAGAACATGAAGTATAAACCAGCTCTGCAGTGACTGAGAAAGATGTCAGGCACTGTCTATTATCAATTCACAAAGAGCAAAGTGGGGAAAGGAAGTGAGATTATGGTTCCAAACTCAGCAAAATGGCAATACTGAAACAAGATACTGTTGAAAAACTGAGACTCCCTGTTGTTTCCAGAGATTCTTCCAGAGTAACTTAAAACTGCTGTCTTACACAAGTCCAAGTTAAATTCTCATCTTTGTGGCGGCAACAGAGCCTGGCTCCTACTGAGGGGACCTGATGCCTGTATCTTGTATCACCCTGCGAGGGAGTGACTTCATTTCTCAGAAAAAATGTGAGAGTATATTTTACATTTTAGGATATAAAACTGGTGGAAAATCACAGCCCTGCATACTGCTAAACTTCAAGCATCATCTACCATGAATAAATATATTCAATTAAGATAATATTCAAGAGTCCTTAAAAATTGGCTGAGGAAATGTCTGTTCCTCTGATGTTCATTTTAATAAATCTCTAAGCAAGAAAATTCCAGCAGCTTGAAGAAATGTTAATCTGTCATATTCAGTAGCTGGCAAGCCTTATATCAGTCCTAAGCAATAAAGGAGATGCTGGTGTAAAATTCACTGATAAGGAATTCAGTGATAGGGATACAATTAATGCCAGACAAACTGGTTTTACATAAATTAGATCTAGTCAAATAAACTTGATTCTAATGTTTGATTAGATAACAGATTTGGCTGCAAAGGTAAATGTGCAGATGTCATATATTCAGACCATGATAGGCATAGAACACAGTGTGGCCCAGAACTCTGATTAACATTACACAATGCCAATAGATCACATAAGAAATTGATCCAACAGATGGATCTTAAGGGAGTATGTGTCAACTGGGAATGTGCACTGAATATGTGCTTCCAGGAGAGCTCCACAGGGATCAGTTTATTTGACATTCAACTTTTGTGCAGGATTCTTTACAATGGTCCAAAAATAAATAAAAATAATGAATAAAACTGATGGATGATGCGCAGATTGGAGCAATGAAGATGAAGACGTGGAAACGGAGTTGATGCATGATTTCTGAGTAAGATGGACCCACTTACACACAATGAGATTCAACAGAATCAAATAAGAAGTCAAACATCTTGTAGCAAGCAGTGCAGGAAATTTATACGGAAGACAGGGCTGTATAATGAAATTCAAGATTCCAGAGAGGATATAAGAGATATAGTGGACAAACAACTTAATGTCTCTTGTCAGTGAGATGCTGTGGCAAAAAAGACTAATAGAAAAAGCAGAAGCGAGACATTGAATTTCTCTCTGTTGTAAGTTTTAGAGAGGTTCAATATTGGAATGCCATTCACAATTCTTACACTCCCACTTTTTAAAACAATGGTGCAAAATTTAACCATTTGCACAGAATTCAATGAAATGCCACAAAAATCTGTGTGAATGATGGAATTCCTAAAGCTTTTGAAAAGGAGGCTTAAGCGCTTGTAAGAGCAAGATGGAGATGTGAGCTCATTCAGTGTAGCAGTGTTTCCAAGGGAAGGAAACATCATGGATCAACAGGTTCCTTAATTTAGTAGGTGAAAGCATTCGATTTTTTTATACCCAGAGACAGTGCCTAGAAACTGAAACCAGCCAAATTCAAATGAGAAACAAGGCAAAATATTTAACAGCTGGTGTAGGAATGATCGTTATAGATAGATTCTAAATAGGAATCTTCTTACTATGAATAGCCTCTTTCTTGGTCCGATTCCATCTATTTTTCTTCCTTTTCTCCCTCCTCATCATTTGCTTGGAATGCTGAAATGTTCCATCTGGGTAGATATTAATGTATTTCCATCCTTATTAAAACAACAGAAAACAAAGTTACCTAGAAAGCCAAATCAAACTGATCTTTAAGGTAAACTGCTGCAACTCGCATGTAAATATTGGAGTTAACGATGACAAACTTTTAAAACCAATAAGCAGTTTTAAACATATTGAAAAACATCAGCATGTGAGTTCTGAACAGAATTAAACAAGAAGATGAATATTTGCTGGATGTTTTGGGACAGCAAGAAGACAAAAATATCAACTTTTTATTAATGTATGTTAAAAAGGTGAGACAAAACTGTATTTCTATGGTACTGTGAATTGTTTTAAAAGTGCTGGAGGAAATTCTCCTTTTCCAGCTCCACTCTAGCTGCACCTCCTGGCTTTCTCTCTCTGTCAAACTTAGTCCTAAACCTAACCCCATACTTAATGTAAACCTTAACCCTAAACATAGACGGAGCCTTAGGCAAGGTCCCCAGCCAAAGTGTCTCACAGCCAAGTTCTCTCACACTTTCTTTTTATAGCCCCTTTCCCAGCCTCACTCCAGCTGCACCTCTGGTTTTTGTCTCTCTCTTAATCCTAATTGTAACCTAACTCTAACCTTAAATCAAAGACACCCAAAAGCAAAATCAGTACAAGGTGACATAAAATAACTCTGAATGCTCCTTATAATTAGACAGACATTTTCATATTTCAAAACCTTGCTCATGGACTTGGGGGATTATTTTAGTGTTGTTGCCTTTTTAGATCAACAGCTCTACACATCCACAGGAAAAACTTTTACTTATAATGGCAGTGCTTAGAGAATATGATCAGGGTTTCAGACACACTGTGACAGTCTTAGAAATGGTAATTACACAGATAGGTCATCCTTATATACTGTGAATATTTAATCTCAGGTTACAAATCCATACTGAAACACTGACTGATTTCATGCAGAAAAATGGTCACTAGAAGCTACTCTTCAAAACAATATGATCACATACCCTAACGTAGCGTTTGTTGTCAATCAAAGAGATAATCCTTATTCAAGTGTTTACTAGCAAAAATACAGAAATCTTTCTCAGTTTTGGAGAAAAATCCATTTCAGAAAACTTCTGTTCTTTTCTATTTTCTGATCTTAGCTTACCTTTAAACATTGATTCCTCAGAAATTGATGACAACAGTGAAGGGACCAGTGTTTTTTATGAGAACAAAGTCAGACCAGTACTGGGTAAAGAAGGCTGGAAAATTTTCTCACAAAGTTTGTCCACACTGAATCTTCTTACCAAAGTCTCCCAGTTTCAGTCTTTACCTGGAAAAGCTGTCTCACATTTCCATATATAATTTCTGCTCAGAGTGAGTCAATCATCTTAAAAATTTTGTGATGACAGGAATCAGACTCATGAGAAACTGAAGCTGCAGATCTCAGGTCCTCATGAAAGAAGGCTTTTGTGTTCGTTTCCTATGTATTAGTGAAAACCAGTGGCTATTTTATGGTCCAGTGTGCCTTTTCGTGTGCTTTAGGCTTTTTTTTTTTTTTTTTTTCAGACTCTGTCATAGAATCATAGAATGGTTTGGATTGGAAGGGACTTTAAAGACCGCCCTATTCCAACCCCCTGCCATGGGCAGGGACACCTCCCACTAGACCAGGCTGCTCAAAGCCCCATCCAGCCTGGCCTTGAACACTTCCAGGGATGGGGCACCCACAGCTTCTCTGGGCAACATGTTCCAGTGTCTCACCACCCTCACAGTAAAAAGTTTCTTCCTGATATCTAACCTAAATCTCCCCTCTTTCAGTTTAAAACTGTTACCCCTTGTCCTATCACTACATTTCCTCATAAAGAGTCCTTCCCCCTCTCTCCTGTAGCCCCCTTCAAATACTGGAAGGCCGCTATAAGGTCTCTGTGGAGCCTTCTCTTCTTCAGGCTGAACAACCCCAGCTCTCTCAGCCTGTCTTCATAGGAGAGGTGCTCCAGCCCTCTGATTGTCTTCATGGCCCTCCTCTGGACTTGTTCCAACAGGTCCATGTCCTTCCTTTCATGTATGATTTCTGAAAGCTTCAGAATTTTAGCAGCACAAAAAGAGGATCTTCCTGTCTCATTTTCATTATGAATTGCTTTTGAAAATCACTCCTAATTTTTTACAGAACAAAAAATTATCATTTATAAACCTGTAATATTTTTTCATCTGCAAGGAGGATGTTTTCTGCCTTTGTTTTGTTTTTGTTTTTTTTTTTTTTTTTTTTTTGCTTTGCATGCTGTTGAATCGATTCTTCCTAGAAAATGTAAGTTGGCTCTTTCCCACTTAGTGTCTGCTATCCTGCATTTTTTGGCCTATGTTTGACATGATGAACAGAAATTGAATGAGGCGTAATTATAAAGGGTTCTATGCCTGTTGTTTAAAATACAATTATTTGCATGACGATGTATCCTGGAGAAGTAGAAACCAAGAATGAGGGTAAGCCTGACTTAAACTGGCTGCTGCTTGGTGCCTGCTTTAGGATGAACTGAGTCACTCTTCATGCTCTGACACACATAGAGGCCAGAGGCACCATTCAACTGCCAGCTGAAATGCTCTACAGTATCTGAGATGGGGACGACAGAGATGACACAGGATTTAAGAGAGTTTCACAGCTCTGTGGTTGTAGGATTCGGATGCTTGTTGGGATAACCTGGACTGCCTCTATTGGCATTAGATGACTACGTTTAAACAACTGACCTGAGCCTTAGATCTCCATTAATTCTGTTAACTGAAAATCAAGCACTGCACACGTGGATACTTACCAAAAGACATCTACGTTTAAGAGTCTTAGTCTGGAAAAGAACACCAATTCAAATCACTATTGCCATGAAATCACCAACCTGTTCAGGTTAAATGTGTAAAAGGTGAAACATTTTTGATACATACAAATTCCTCCTATGAGTCACAAAATCTTTGTCTATGGACTCAGAGACTGGGAGGCAGGTAGAAGACTGACCTTCTAAGTTACATCTGTAGGCAAGTCTTAATGAGATCTTGCAGTCCTGAGATTGAGCTCCTGATGAAAATGGAAACCTCATGGAATAAGCCTACCTATTTGTGTCAAGGACCTAATGAGCATTCACAAGTGGATATTTCAGAGGGAAAATCCCTCCCTTTTTGGGGAGAGGTCAGACGTGATAAAATCCTCAGAAGATATGCCTTGGTGCTAGTATTCCCATCAACAAACAGTAAGTCTTTGCTTCTAGAACTGTGCTAGGATGTTTTAGTGAAATTCTTGCACACACACACAAAAATATATTTTATTTTGTTTACCCTGTTTCATTCAAAGAAACTAGGGAACTTTTTTTTTTTTTTTCTTCCCAGGAAGAAATCAATGGAGAGAATGAAGAGAAAGAAAAGATTTTTACAGTGAGAAAGGCTTTAAAGAAATATAGCTTTATAGCCATCAGTACATACACGTACTTCATAAAATGAGTGAAATGCATTAAAAGCTACTGGGAGAGGGAATGTTAGGATATAATCCCATTTTTATAAGTCTCTTTCATTCTAAAGTTACTGTGCAAAAGAGAAACCAATTCACATGAGTTCTTATTTGCTGTTCTGGTGTTAGCACATTCGTAGAATTATATTTAAAACTCATTATTTTCTGTTCCACACAGATAATGATACTATGCAATTGCTTTTCTTAGCATTGCAGCTATAGACAAGCTTCAGTTCTGTTACACAATTTGCTATTTCATGGTTCTTCTTGAAACATCAACTCGTGGAGTCATGAATTTGTGAAAATTGCCACTACCTTTGAATCGGCGGCATATCCTTTATAGAAATAGAAAAGTGGACAGATCTGTCCACTAACTAAGCTGTCATTGTTGAATAGAATGGTTTGAAAAGCCTTCTAGCAATTGCAACACTGCAATTGCTAAAAAATAAGACTACAAGACATACTGTGATTTTTTAAGGCTGAGACTTGAATTGGGAGACACATGAGACATCTAGATATTGTAGAAATAGTGCTTGAGACTTACAGTATTGGGTTTTTAACAGTGTTTTCTGTAGGCTTAATAATTTTAAATTAATTAGGTGTATCACAGATCAATTAGTAGAAGTCTAGTTGAAAAGCAGATTCTTTATAGATCTACACTGGGAAAATGTACACATATATTTAAAAGAAATTTTCAAATAAAATCCAGTTACTTTTGTGCATGCAAATTTCAGAATAATTAGACATCAATAATGAACACAGTTGTGAATACTTTATGTATTAGAACACTTTAGTGAGTCTGTAAAAAGCCTTATTTTTTGTATTTTTTTGTCCTTCTAGAAAAGAACTAAGACTGACAGTACAAAACAGATTTGAAATTGTCATATAAGAATGTGACAAAATTAGTTTTAATAGTAATAGTGACAGCATAAGAATTTTAGCTTACTCTGCTCCTGGTTCAAAATTCATTGGAAAGAAATGTAAACTTCTCACTACCTGTTGGGGTTTTTAGCAAGGTCATAAAGAATAGAAGCAAACATATTTCATAACATTAAAAACAGAAAAGACAGAAGGAGCTCTGAGGTTTATGTCCAGAGTAAAGAGAAGCAAAGGACCCAACATAGGAATTCTTCAGAGAAACGTTGCTACCAAAACTACCAAGCACAGTATACACACAAAAGCAAAATGACTGGGGATGACACATCTGTGGAAGTAGCATTTCTGAGATATCATTACTCATGTCAGCTGTATTTTTATTAAAATCTTAGCTTGAATGCATTTGTGAAAACTATAAAATAAAGTTAATATTCTGGCAGCTCTAAAAAAACCCCACCTAATATCTAGTTTCTAGTAATTTAAGAATACCAGCACAAGAAACAGATGGCAAAATAGCTCTATATCCTTTGGAAAATCTTCCATTAGCGTTAAAAGCTACACCTGCTGAAAGTGTGATCTTACTTTAAATGTAGAAAAGCATTAATAGGAATGTACAGCAGTGTGGTTATATCTCTTAATTGGTATACCCTGGTGGAAACAAACATGCTAATTAAGCGATCATCCTGATTATAAGAGCCTGATAGGAATACACAGTGCTGGGAGACATTTGTTTCTATTTCAGCAATCGCTTTAAAAATAATCATAGTAAGATGCTTGAAATATTTAAATTATATAAAGGTAAGTGACTCATTACAGAGCACAGAATGAACACAAAGGGAAAAGGATTGCAGTAGAGAAATTTGTGATACAGAACAAAGTTACAGCTTCAGTTTCCTCTATAGAATATTGTGGACAATACCAAATAGTCACTTTAATTTGACTAGGTTTGTCATTTTTCTACTCATTAGACAGTGAAATTCATTATGTTCGATGAACTCATTTGGTTTAAGGCTTTACTTTGAACCAGGTGCCAATCTAGAATCTCATTTCAAAGTTCTTGTTCAAAGCTCCTACTGCAACATCAGTCTGGAACTCTTGGTTCAAATTCTTCTTGTGCTCCTTTGGGGTTTTGCAATAGCATTCAGTGAAATTTGCCTCCATACCGAAATATGCTCCAGTCACAGAGAAAACACTTCTTCAGTTTTAGAAGGCTGGTATGGTCAGACTCAAGGTAGCTGGTGGTTACAGCCGAATGAGAGAGGTGCTACAACTTCCAGACCCCTGGTCTTCAAACACAGCATATTCTGACAGAAGTGTTTGAGTCCTTGACACCTTCTGGTCTACTTGTGACTCCGAAGAGACAGAGGTAAAAAAAAGAAAAAGAAAATTGAATTGGAAGTAGAGAATGGGGATAGAAACCAAAATGCTGACTATCTTCTCAGGGAAAGGCTTTTTCGTGGAACTATAGACCATTTCCTCTAGTCTAATACAACGAGGGCTAGCAACAACAAATGTTTCCCTTGACTGAAGTGCGTACTTTGATTTGAGCCATACAGTTGAGGACAAGATCAACATTTACCTTGTTCTTACAACAGCATGTCTAGATGTACCAAATAGATGACAGAAGCCCACAGGAAATTACAAATGCTGTAGCAGGATCATATAGCATATGGAATGAGGACTGGAACAGAGGATTGCTTCACATTATACATTAGGATCTCTATTTGGAGGTATGGTTATTCCTAGAAGAAAAAGGAAAAAGAGTCAAACAAAAGGTATAGTTATTGCTAATTTTTAATGAAGAGCCTATTAAATCCAGTATTTTGTAGGAGGGTGAAAATACTAAATACTACTTCAAATTCAGTCTTAAACTCACATAGAACCAAGAGAAAGAGGAAGTTTCTGCAATGCTACTAACAATATTAATCACCTGCTTTTAAAAAAATTCCAGCAGCTAGCACAACATAACATTTCTGATAGTAGTTTTATTCCTTACTGTAAATAGAGGAAAATAAGTACAGCTCTGCTTAGCCTTTTATCTGTTATGTGTCAACAAATAATAAAAAGAATTGTATTTATATCCAATATCTCACAAAACACTTGGCACTTACCTTTGTGGTCACGAGCAATAGAATTTCTCATTAACTGTTATGAAATATACCCTTTTCTTTTTTTCAAGTTGAATGAATAGGGTAAGGCTCTAAGAATCCCAGCACTTTTCTTTGGCAGCTCCTTTCCAGTCCTACTCCAGCTGCACCCTGGGCTTTCTAACTATGTGTCTCAACCCTCACCTCAATGTTTTCCTGAACCATAGGAAATCCACTCAGTACAGCCTGAGCTTTTGAGAATCATCTGGAAGCTGCTTCTTTAAGATTTCAGGTGTAATTTACTATAAAATGAGATCTGAGTCCTTCTATTTCTACTTAATTTGTCTGATATTTCTATTTATTTTAAGGGAAGTGTCAATAGATGAAAACACAAATAGAAGCTTACTGTTTGGTTACCAAGATTGGCATATAGAATATGAGATACACTATGTGTGAGACTGCAGAGATATAGAGTTACTCCCTACAAGTAAAAGGGTAAAAGATCTCAGAGCAAAAAATAGTTGCTGAATCACCAGAATTTAAGGGAGTATAAATGCAGGTAATATAAATGCAGAATGAAAAAGAACCAAACAACCCTTCCTACTACCCTTATTTTGTAATTGCATATAAAGCCTGAAGAAGTCCACAATAGCTTTGAAGTTCCTCTTCTGAACTTCAGGTCTGGAAATTCCCCTGTCAAATTTTTGTATGTTTTCCTTAAAAAGTATCAGAACACCGAGTGATCAGATTCTGTCAGTCATTCTTAATGTGATTTAGGACCCCTTGACTTTACAGCATATGTAGTTATAAATGCACATGTGTGTTTACCTCTCTTTAAATATGTGTATACCTACATATATACACAGGTGTGTGTATGTATGGGTAAACATATACGTAGGAAGTTGAAGCTCTGAGAAGTTAATGCATATACCACACAGACAATTTAGGAGTACTAAGCCAAACAGTGCAGGAAAGAAAAAGTCCTACAACTGCATCTGTGCTGATGGCTCGTGCGTGTCATTCCAGCCTGTTGCAATGTAAAATGCCTGACTCTTTCAGCGTACCTAAAAGACAGGGTTTATAATGAAAGCACCACAGACCTTTGGTAGATGTGTCGGTAGCAAGACAACAGGGCACTTGCTGTAATAAGAAAACCAATTGACGAGACTCCTTGTACAGCTGAGTGGAGGCACTAGAATTTTCAGTGTTCAGATATAATTAGAAAACAGCTGTGAAGGAAAATCAATTGTTCCTGGTCGTCAATGGCTAATTTTCCACAATCAGAATAAAGAATGCAATATGACATCTTTGAAATGAGCAAGTAATTGTTTCTCCTTTGTTTATTGTTTTAACATTTCTCCATTTATTTGTGCTAGCTATGCTTTATTTGCTTCAGGACTACTCTTAAAATTCCTTGATTCTCCTAATTATATTTAATCCCTGTGTAGCTGTAAAAAACAGTCTTTTACAGAGTTCTTTAAGGTGATGATTTGTGATTCATGAAGGAAGAGTTGAACAAATGCTTATAAATTGCTCTGTGATGGTTTCATAACAGACTTGCTAAAAGAAAAAAAGTTGAATCCCATCAATGAAATTGTACACTTATTAATATAAAAAAGTATTTAACCCATCAGAGGACTAAAGTCTTCAGATTCTTTGTCTTCATCTTTAAAGTGCCTTTGAGCTACACCTGTATTCTAATATGCTTATTTTCTTTTTGTTGACATTACCATGAAAAGGCTAGGAGATGAAGAGAATTGTGTCCGTCACGTAGTGTGAGTAACAGATTGCAGGAGGGATCTCTGCAATCCAAATCGTGAGATCAAATTACACCGAGTTTGAATTCTGTCAGGAAAATATGAGTTTTAAGTTATTATTATTTGTATTCTACCAGTGCTGTTAATATTGATTTAATCTTACACAGTGACAGAAATTGAAATGCCAGGAGTGATAGCTGTACTGAACTGTTTTGAGCATGTAAAATGGTGTGGTGTTCGATTAAATCACCCTTGATTCATTTGTTTATCTTATGTTGCACTGTAAATTTAATCTCTCATTACATGATTTGGATCCTAATTTACACAGGGTTCGATGCGGGAAAGCAAAATGCACGTATTTGCAGCAATATTCCCCGTGACCCCTTGTTGGTTTGAGGGAACGATCACTCAGAGAGAGAAATGTTCCTGTGAATGTGTGTTATGGAAGCCTACACAGCTCTTCAGGGCAAAAACCGACCCTGCTTTTGCTGTGTGTTCGTTCGCTGCTTCGCCCAATGAAGACCTGATCGAGAATTTGAACCCTGAGGAGCTACTTCCGTGCAGCCGGCTATTGAGACAACCATGTTAACAGCTCTTTGGGAGCAGTCCAGGAGCAACGTCGTGCCCATTGCGCTGTGCCACTGCCGAAAAGGCTTCCTGCTCTGGCAGGGCTAGCAGCTGCCACTGCCGGATCACTGGCTTTCGGCGTTAACACCCAGCTGCATGCTGTAAAACCGCACTCACCTCTGGAGGGGAGGCCGAGGCACAGGCTCATGCAGCAAGTGTGTCTTAATCACAGTTTTTGTCTTTCTTCCTCAGTCGTTAGGGCTGCTGTGCAGACCGAGGGCTGCGATTCTGCCTTCAACCCTTAAGTCAGATGCCAGGGTGCCAGACCTGGACTTATTTTGTGTTACTATTTTTAAATTAGGTTGTTCATTTAATGGCTGTAGACAAGATTCTGCTAAACACAGACATTCTGAAAAAGATATTTAACTCCAAAGGTGCTAAAACCACCTTGTAGAATAATAATGAGCTGCAACTGCCATATTTATTTGGAAATAAAGCAAAATGTTTTCACAGCTTCCAAAGAGTCTGCCAGCTTTGGGCTTCATATAGGAAATATTATTGTAACAGCATTCATTTAAATAGTATATGCCTTCAGAATTTTGGGGTAGCAAAGTCTAGAGAGATGCTTAGAATCCAGACAAAACCATAAAATATTTTCAGAGTATTACTCAGGACAGATATACTGCCATATGTAAGTTTCTACCTAGGAGTTTTAAGAGCCTATCTTTCCTTGGCAGGATGCATAGAAATCAGTGAAATAAATCTGAGGCACAATCTATTCATTTACTTGGAATAGTGGGACTGACTTTAGAGAGCACATTAAACACTGGCAGCAGAGTTACTTTTTAGATAAAAGCTCTAAATGTCGACTGGTCACTCTGTAATTGTGGTGAGGTTTCTCCTAGTTTACATCAACATAGATGAAATGAAATTAAGGGTCAAATGGTTTCACAGATCGAGTAATTTATTTCCCTGTGGCAGCCTCATAGTCAGACCAGGCAGACAGAGACCAAAGGTTGCATCATTCAGCAGTTCAGTAACCTCCCTTAAACGAATCTGGTGATCTCAGTCCTGTTCCCAGGGGATAAATGTTTCCTGACAATAAGTAAGCAAACAAACAAACAAATAAATAAAGACGTGCCATCACAACTGGCACTCTAGCTGAGAAGTCTCTATAAAGGGGTCAAACAGTAAGGCCGAGGGCTGAAGGGACAGAGAGAACAAGCTATTATACCTTCGAGGCAGTTTCTCAAGTTGAGGATAGTTAATGAGGCAGCAGTGTGGCAGGGAAGGTGGTGGAGGTGCCCACAATTCTATGTCTGGCACCAACAACTTATTATGGGCATTGAACTTGCACGGGAATTCTTTTCAAGCTGAAAATTGAGCAGAAAGTATTTTTTTAAATGATTGAAAAGAGCTGTTTGAAATGCTTAGTGTGAGATGAGTAACTTGTTTTCCTGATTGGCAAACTATGGACTAGCATGAAGGTTAAAAACCCAGTGAGGGCATCATTTATCTGAACAACAGTGGCTTTGGGAGTGTGAACAGGCGATGAGCAGTGACAAAAGTGGTTCTGATTTGCAGAATTTGAAAGAAAATCGATTAAGACAGTGTTTTGCAATTAAAAAAATATCCTGTAGAATAAATATGCAACAGAAGAGGGGAAGAAAGAAGAAACACTGTCCTGATGGCTTCCAATGAGAGGTGCAAAAAAGGGAAAGGGTTCAAGCAGGTATGATATGGGATGAAACATTTAGAATTGAAATAAAGAGCAAAAAAGGTAGGATCTAACAGACAACAGAAAAAATCACCTGAAAACATACAAGTTTGGATGGTTTAAATAAAAGGAAGCCTACTAAGCCAAGCAAGATTTTAAATAAAATGCAAGATCTCTTAACTTTAACATTTTCCTTGATCCTTACATTCCACAGCGCTGCTTTATTTCCAACAGTAGTACAGCTAATGTATCTAACCAAAAAGACATGTTACTGCTTGTCATACAATTAGTAGGGCAGGGGGAGGGATACTAACAGTCAAGCAACAAAGTCTGAAAAATATCCACATTCTAGAACAGAGATCCAGACCCAAACTTCTCCACATTCATCCATGTTAACTCTTCCTTCTTCTTGCTGCATGTTTTCAACCTCTGAGCCTTTTGCAGGTGACAGCATTAAGATTCCAGAAGGCACAGGGGGGCATTGAAATTCCCTGCAAGGTCTGAATCTCTCTCCATTGATCAGTGTGTCAATCCACGATGCAGTCACGCACAGATGTTACACAACAGCAGCAGCAGGTTACAAAGCTCTAAAAATATTTGGATTTAATTGAAAAAAAAAAATGTAAATGTTTTAAACCCCTTTATTTAATGCCACAGCTTCCTCTCTGGCATAAAGCAGTGTCTGTTGTAGCTAGAAGGTGGCTTATTCTTTTTGGAGACTGCTGTTGATTCACACAGGATTTGAAAGGGGCAAAAATAGGAACAGAAAACATGGCATCTGAAAAATAGTATAGACAGAAGAAGAAGGGGGAAAGCAGACACTTGAGAAATTTTTCAAGCATGATTCTTTGTCTTCTTGAACTCTGATTTAAAGGTTGCTTAGCAACAGTGGCAGTAACAGCTGGGACACCCTTGATCTTGTTGTGTAAACTATTAAAAATAGGTGATGGAAAGTGGCACCATGGAAACAATGACAATTCTGAAGCAGGTGTCTGCAGTGCTGCTTTTCAGTTTAATGTCAGAGGTGTAAATTACTGAATTACTTTCTCCCTTTAATCTGAATTTTTAGGAAGGAAGGAATCTTTATATACCCAAAATTAAATAAGGCTGAAGATAGCATTATGCCATTCCGTGGCACTGACTTCTGATTACTGCTTTATATAATTTCTTGCCAGAACCTTTAGGGAATCTTCATTTTCAGAGACTGAGGTCATTTCACTCCACTGAATTACTGAAGCAGTCCTTCACCAAGGGGCATAACTGGTGTGTACAGTATTAACCTCAGCTATGAAAGGATCATAACCTTGATTTCAGCTGGACAGTTTAACTAAAGCCTCACCCCAAATTACTATTATTAAAATCATAATCTGAAAATGCTTACCTTTTACAGGGCTAATAATCATAGCTAGGATTAATAAACATAGACAACGGAATCGGCAATGTTCATTCTGAAAACATTTAGAGACCCAGGGTCAAGATTTTTTTAATGTGACTAGTAAATCTAGGGCATGCAGAAGAGGATCAATTCTCAGAAACCGTAATTGTCTGCCCCTTGAAAAAGGCTCCTTTTAAGGCTCTTAAATTCAATGTCCATGATAAAGCAGGCAAAATTTCTTTAAAAACATGGGACAATATCTTTTATTAGCCTAAGATTATTGAATGTGAATAAAACACTCTGTTTTATTAGTGACATTTTTATGCGTTATTAAACTAAAATATCGTGAAAGAGAAAAATTATCCCTGGCCCATGGCATAGCTGTATTTTACATAGAGGTTATTTTTTTTCACTTGTAATGAGATGTAAACAGAGTCAAATATGAAAAAAAGACTCAGTTGTCTATGTTATTTTGACAACTCTGTCCTTTTTTATGATGGGTGTGCTTCCAGTCTGATTGACTAACAATTGTCAATTGCACAATTGAAACAAATAACTATCTGGGAAAAAAAAAGCATAAGGAATTGTCTATCTGGCCAATAAAAATGTAGTTATGAATCTAAATACCAACTACTTAGGATTTTCTGACTGACTGAAAAAACTACATCTCCTTACTGCAATAACTTTGAAGAATTCAGCTTAATTTTTTAACACTGCTTATGAAGTTGAAAACTATTGCCTCCTCTGAGCATTTTTCCTGCTGCTGAGATTTGTACATCACTAAAGCAGTATCATGTATCAGTCTTGCTTTTTCTTATCTTGGAATAGAGAAATTAGGGACCAGAATGCATAATTTTAATATTATATTCTGGTACACTGTACTACTATTAGAAGATATTCTGAATCCCACACTGAGAGAGGCTAGAGCTGACATGTAATGGCATTGCTTCCCAAAGAATTAACTTCTACTGTAACCTGGCTGGAAAGTAAATTGTGGGTGTATATGTTATATCTTTTTGTATATTTGGCAAATTTGATAGAAACCTTTACTGCATTCTTAGTCGGGTGGGCAAAACAAGAGTGTAGGGTAGCATGAAAGTTACAGACTGTTTCTTCTAATCTGATTTAGTCTTACATACTTTCATACTTTGTTAGAACAATTACACAGAGAGGCACATTCAAATAGCCAAACTGACACTGGGCTCTATTTAAAAGAATGAAACAGTATCAAACCTTTGTGCTCAGCACACATTTCTTCGGACTTCCACAGAGTACAAGAATGATGTACTAGCCAAGCAGATAGACCTGTCTTCTTGACCTCCATGAATTAAGCTAAGTGCCAGAACTAACTTCATGGAAGTCTGTTCTTGCCAATAATTTCATAGAAGTCGTTCTACAATAATCTAGTAACACTGAATTATTTATTTTACTCAAATTATTTTGTGAAAAAATGTATTTTGTTTCATTTGTCCTACACTGTATGAAAATCAGCCTGTCCTCCTCTGCAATTTAGATGAATGGGGAGTTGTCTAAAAATGTAGGATTTATTTTCAGCGTTCTGTCATTTGGTTCTTATTGGTAGCAGCTGATTCACAAATAAAGCCACTTTAAAAAGTTTTATTGAGGAATTTAGGTAATGAGGCTTATTTTAATGTGTAGCATACCCAAAGACTGAGCTACCAGATGAGGAGCATGGAATAAAGACTTCTAATTTTCAACCTGAGTATTACTCTACTCTAAAAAATCATCTAAAGTCAATGGAATTACCTAAGGAATAAAATAGTTTAATTGACTATAATATCTCTTACAGATTAAGAAAACATTTCAAAACCTACATCTGATACTGAGAAAGTGGCATGGAAATTATTAAGCATTTTCTTTAAGGATTCCAGGGAAAATAAAACTTACCACAAGTATGACTAATCTATGTCTTCGTGTTTCTGTTACACCGAAGCATTCCTTGAGTTATGCCAAAAAGAACTATGCCATCTTAAAGGCTTTACAATATCAAGGTGTTGCAAGTTGCCTTCACTATTTGCTGGTGTCCTACATTTTTTGAGATTCCTGAATTTCTGTATATACAGACATAGTTTACTCTAACAGCAACCACAGCAGTTAGCATAAGATATCACAGGCAATGATCTCCATTTTACAGTTAGGAAAATACTATAGAACTACCAAAGCACTAGAAATCACTAAGAATATAACAGTAACTGTTTAAGTTATGTTCTTGAGCAAGGGAAACGTTTCAGCTGACATTTTCTCCTAAATATCTGCTCCTCATTGGCGGACTTTGAGGGTTAAATTCAGGGGAGAGATAATCCCAGTGTTTCTATTATTAGCTAAATGGTTTTTTAGATTCTTTTGCGCTGTTTGATAATGTTGTGTTTTTCTGTGGATTGGTACTTTAGATAGATATTTTTCCATAGCTTTTTATAGGTCTCTAAAAGTCCATTTTCTTCCTTTTTTCTTGTTTGCCACTTGCACAGAAAGCCCACATGTTTAGGAGACAAAAAATTTTCTGGTATCAGTCCAAGATCAGTAATGAAACCTCACAGGAACTTAGAACCATCATGGATCTACTGGTAGACTCTACCAATCCTTTCTAAATACAAGGTATACCTGGTTTCTTCTCTAACGCACATATTAAAAAGCCCAACCACAATAACAAACTTCACTGAACAAGGTTTTCTTTATTTGAAAGAGCTGGGGAGAAAAACTGAAGCTACATGGGTCTGTCATGTTGCTCAATGTACTACTGCAATGGTCTGAGATACTCTGTAAGGAAAAAAAGGAAAGGAATGTAATCCTGGGAGACCTGGTGGGGATAAAGCATATTCTAATTGATCACCTTGTCTGGCAGAAGAGCTTCCTGGAAACTTTTCAGGTGGATTCTGAGATTACGAATTCTGTGTTTGTATAATATCAAGCATTAAGCCCCTGATTTAACAAGAGGAACCCCCTGGAGCTGCCCTCTGCAAATGAAACAAAACCAAAATAGTCACAGTATATGTAATATTGCAAATCACCTCCTCCACTTTGGTGGTGCTCTTGTCACCAACCATACTTTGTGCTCTTGTGCTGGTAAAACTGATGACTGAGGTGGAACAGAAAGGGAATGAGGAGTCATAGGAAGGACACTGGTCATCTTGTCATCCAAAAAATCCTGTACCTTCACCTGATCCCACTGAGCAGTTTGGGAAGAGGGGGAGCAGGGGCTGCTCTGCATGGTGGGGTGCTAGAGAAGGCTGCAGGGCTGACCTGCCTCTGCACACTGCCACCTCAGGTATCTGTGGGGTTTGGAGGTCAGCCTGGAGCTGTGGGACAGACTGGGGGCCAAACCCCAGCCAGGGATTGAGTGGCATCCCCGTGACACAGGGAGAGGGTACCTGGGGGGGGGGTCTCAGGTGGGGCTGCTCCAGCAATGCCTGTGGGTACACTCAGGGCCCTGACGCCTTTCTCCTCTGTCAGGAGAGAAATCCCCCATCCACATTTCAGTCTTCTCTCCCCATCCTCCACTCCCTCTCTTACAGCCTCTCTGTCTATGTTTGCTCGATTCAGCATTTTCAAGATCTGTGTGTGAGGCTGTTTTCTGTACATCCTAGCAAATAAACATATGGAGCAGCCCAACAAGCCCATGCTCTTGCTGATTTCACTGCCTGCTGGGCAGTATAATGAACTACCAAATAAACTGTTTGCCAGCAATATTTTGAGATTAATGCTTTAAAAAAAAATAAGCCTAAGAATGGTAATACGAGAGTTGAAAACTGGACTAACCATATTCCATATTTCTCAGAAGAGATGTATTTTATTCTTGCTATGCCTTGACAGGTATCTTCCCACCAGGACTGTAGTTCACAACACAGAAATTAATCAGATGTTCAAGATAATTAAAAACACATTTCTAAGTGCTTTTGGGAAAGAGAGATGTGGAATGAAGGGACAAGTTCTTAAATGGACTTACAGACAATGATTTTACAGTTCAGTTCCCCCCAGCATCCCTATTAAAATTAATCTTAAAGTTACTTTCAGTCTGTCTACAGTATCAGCAAAGCAATTATGGACACTTTTTTCCTCAAATTAAATGCACATTAAAAGGTTGGTTTTGTTTTTTGGGTTTCTTTTGTGTGGGGATTTTTTGGTTTCTCCCTCCCCCCACCCCTCGGTAGTAGCATTTAAGATAGGGGTCAGTGAAAACAAAAATATTTTATTCACAAGGAGAAGAAAAGCATAGAGGAAAATGAGGCGGTTTCATGAGGATGTATCAAACATCTAGCTGTAAACATGTGCAGTGGAGATTCCTTTTCCAGAGGGATACTGGGACTACTAACAGTCTCAGAAAACCTAACTCAGTAAGCCTCCAGCAATACATGGGCGACCTGGAGCCCATGAGCCAGCAAAAAGTCCAAGAAATGTTTTACAAGATAGAGCTGGCTTCCCCTTCACATTTGCACAAGCTATGGAAATGATGAATGGACTGGGGGGTTTGCCTGAGAACTACACCCCATCCTCCCAAAAGATAAGAGGGATTTCCTTTGCTTTCTCCTTCTCTTGTGTGTTTTCCAGTGAAAAGAATGATTGGAAATGTTAGAAGGATTTGTTTCCAAAAAACCTTCTTCTAAAGATTCATGTGACTATTTTAGGAAAAAAAATCCATCCCTTGATAGTTTTTCACTGAGAAGATAATGCCTTTTTAGTTCCCTCATATCTGAAATCAAAATATATGCTTTCCTGGTTAGACCAAGAAAGGAAAAAGACGTGGGACCTTTCAAACCCAGCGGAGCAAATTATGTTTTCAGTAACATTATGCAATTTTGGCCACATGTTACATATTTATTGAAAAGATTGCTTATTCGTCTGCTTGGGTATTATTTTTTTTTAGAATATCTTGCTCTTTTCAAGGCTCACTGTCCCTTCTGGCACTGGAACTACATAATACTGAATATGTGTGACACCACATTAATTTCCATAGCAGGGGATTAGGATATTACAAACATGGGATTAGGTCCACTTGAAGGATCAAAGCAAAAAGAGAAGTGAGATGTGAAGAATAAACCTCTTTTTCTTTTTCTTTTTTTTTTTTTTTTTTTTTTCCCCCCAAGCAAACAAATACCCAGGATAATAGGGCAAAAAAGAAAGCAACTGGCCAAGTGAATGTTTGTAATTTAACCTGAACTCCTGATCCATGAGAATATTGGATTTTACCTGATGTATTTTTTACCAGTAGAAAAATTCTGAGTTGTTTGTTTTCTTTTGCTTTCTACTGCAGCAGCGTTATTCATACAGAAACCAATACAGAATCTGAAACAATATCCTGGGGACATTTTCATACAATTTAGCATCTTGTATTCATGTGCATCAGGGAACAGCTACACTTCCCATTCACGTTGCTAAGTTATTGCGGTACATTTGTGGCTGATTTTTCCATTGATGCTGGAGCAGTGTATAATTAGCAGTGAATAACTTATTCCATGAATTCAACCTCATTTTCTTCTTTGTGGAATGTCCACAAATAGATAAAAACATATCCTTTATTCCATTTCACTGTAGAATGAAGATTTCTGTTTTAAACTCTGAAGGTTTGTGAGTACCGTGCTGCAGTTATTCAGTAACTGTATTTGGATATTAAATGGGTGTTTGATAATTATGATTTCTCACCTAATTGCCACAACTTTTAACATTTAATTCAAAAATATTACAATTTCAGGACAAGAGATTCATCTGATACAAACTGGAATAAATTTATTGGATGTAAGAGCTGCTTTGTGAGACTGAAGAAAGAAAACTGAATATTACATGTAGAGACATTCTGGACAAAACAGAAAAGCATAAAAGAAGCAAAGCCAAAAAAATCTGCCTAATTTCTCTGCAAGAAAATGTTTACAAATATTCCCCAACTTCCTTAAAATAGGTTATGATTTCCTTCTTAATGGAATAACTGGTTTATTAATCAGGAGTCTTGACAAAGCCAAAGAGCTCTAATTCATTCAGAAAAGACAGGAAGAGATACATGATTTTCAAATTTCTTTTTCACATTGCTTTCCTTTTTTAAGCCACACCAAATCCTATCTTCTTTGTTGTCCAAGCAATCATCAGCTTTGCTTTTGCATTTGAACATGATAAGTTAAACTACATGGAAGAATATCTCATTTCATAGGAAATTTCCACAGCAGGTCTGAAAACATGTGCACTTAAATTTAAATGTATTCTTTATGATCTACCTCCATATGTAAGTACTGCTTTCCTTGAAGATGAAGATGCCTGTCCCACAGATTCGAAGAAAGCAAATTTATTGATTAATCCATTTTAACTACCTTTTAATTTTCTGTCCAGCTGTAGGCATTACCAAGAATACTCAGATACTCTATGTTGAGCTGGTGGGTATTATAATGGAGGCTTCTCTCAGGGAGAGTGGGGTGAGCAACAGAAGTGTTTCTCCTGACTTTGGTAGGTTTACATCACTTCCTTGTTAGTGACCATGCATGTGTGGAAAATTATTTTTGAAAATAGTAATGATGCGATATGCGCCACGAAGTACCCACTTAAGAATTCAGAGTACTTATTACAGTCAAGCAATCAGCTTAGATAAAAACAAAGTGAAGGAAGAGTAAATGGAATTCCCTATTTGTCATGACTGAACCCCAATCCCTCACTTCCCTGCAAACTTGCTAAATAAAACTTGCCTTTGAATGAACTTTCCAAATCAGACTGGCATACCGTGAGTAAATTAGAAGTAGGTATACAGTGCCAATGCATGACTGACAGAACCACCAGCAAATCTAATTGCTTATGGAGCTTGAAGATCTCACGGGAGAGTTCTTCACTGAAAATAATTATGTGCACTCTAGGCTGTGCACTCTATGCTGTAGAGTCTGGAGAGCTTAAAAGTTGTTTGGTTTTTTTTTTTTAAAAAAAAAGGAGAAAAGAAAGCAAGAAAGAGTGAGACACATTTATCCAAGCTCACAGCTCAAGATTAATCCACAAGGGCATAGAAGCAGAAGATTAAGGAACTAAAGACAGTCTTCATTCCTTGCTGAATTTTATTTCTACTTTGAAGCTATTTGAAGGAATATGTCCATAATATTGCATTCCGTCAAGCACAAGACATTGTTCATGAAACAGATGTCCAATACATTTGTATCATCCGTGCAGTGGCACATTTATACAATTGCACAACGGAAGTTATATTCTCACAGAAGCTGCAGAGGAATTTTTCATATGTGAGTAAGACATAAAAAAAAAAAAAAAGCCCATTTGCTTTGTTTTCAAGCAGTGCTAAAATTAAGGCTATATTTACACTGAGGAGGGTATGAGAATTTTGATGGAACATAGCATTCGCAAGGGGTTATAAAGGAACAAGATACATTTCTCTTCTAATTTTGAAAGATTCAGGAATCACAGAAAGCATCAGCACTCTAAGTACATATTACAGAGTAAGAACAGAAAATTTAAAATTTAATAAGTGTTTAAGTTTGACTTTAAAATATGAGAGGCATTCAGTCAGTCAGACAGCAGAAAGATATTCATACAGCCTTACATTGCACACCAAAAATTTAGCTGAATAAAATAAAGTATTGATGTGCACATATAGACAACTAAAGGGTTCAAAGTAGAGCACAATGTGTCAAAGTAGTTGCTGCAAATCAGAAATTATTGCTTAGTTCTAATATTGCACTGGTCAGTTTCCAGTTTCACTTTCCAGTCATCTAAGTTCATTTTTTGCCATAATATTGTATGGCTAAATATACTAAAAAAATACACAGCTATTTTTATTTGAAATAAAAGTAAAATTGTAGTATACAGAAAGCATCTCATGTACATTGCCAAAAAAGATATGAAATAGGCTCTGTAGGGAACTAAGACTTAAGAAAAGCAATGGGTGAGAAAATTTGCCATAAATAATGTAATAACTTGGACATGTCAGAGAAGGAATAATTTTCTACTCATTCATGAAATCAAAAATAGGGAAAGGAAAGCATTGATTCTGGTAATGGAAAATGCACAAGAAAGATAAGACCCAGATGACTTAAAGGACTGTATAGATTAAGGTAACTTGCAGCTGTTTGATCACAGAAAAGTTATAGAAAAAGATTTATGGAAAGTGACAATACATAGAAACATCCAAATGTGTCTTGAGTCTATGTGGGACCAGACTTCTGCTCTGCACTGCTTTTCAAAATTCATTACAGCAAGACTACTACTATGCACAATGTATTATTCTTGTCCTCACATAGTTATTCTGGGGCTATACTTAGTTCTACAATGTCCTAGAAAATCAGGAGATTTCGGAAATGGCACAATTTATCACAGACCTCCTCAATACGACATATAAGTGATCCCTTTCTTGGGTGCTTTCTCATTTAAGCTGTGTCATGCAAAAGCAAGGAGAATTTGTGGTTTTAATCCAGAAAGGAGATTCAGGGATGAATGAAACACATATATGTTTGTGTATGTTCATTTCTTCAACCGAAATGCAGAATTTTTAATATCTAACCAATAATAATGAATATCTAACCAAGGTGTAAGATGCATAGGTGAAGTTATGATTGACTTTAAGGAGTGATAAAAGCTTCTGTTAACTCTATGGAAACAAAATTTCACCCCATACAGTGTCAGTCCCTCTCTCACAGGACAGTGATATGCAGCTGCTTGAAAAGATCAAATATCCAAATATTAACTGTTGTGAAAGTAAACTGCATGTGTACAACACACAAATCAGGGATCAGAAGAACAGCGGCATTTTTGTTGTAAAATACTTATGGACAATCTTCTAAGCAAAGCAATACTGTACTCAAGACACTTTGCAATTGCTTTTGAAGGAAGAAACATATAAGAAGACTATGCTATTTTTCTGCCCCAGATGTTGTAGAACAAGAACCAAGGAAATCCTTTAGATAAAAAGCATTTATCGCTATTATCTGTAATCAAACCCAGCAAACCTCTAAAATTATTTCCATTCCAGGCACTGCAAACCTTTCGAATTCAGTGGAAACAGAAGCCAAATGATGGTGATGTATTTGGAGTGATATGTTTTGATCTCAACATCAAATGTTCTTCCCAGTCCTTGGAGCTGCATTGTCAGAGAGCGCATTGTACGACTACCCCAGAATCAGAAGCAGGCCGCCAAACAATGTTTGTCTAGACTGTGATGAGTATTTTAGTATCTGAAGTAAAAGTAAGAGCATAAAATTATTTCATTGCCTCACATGAACGGAGTACATACTGCTGAATTACCAGTATTTTTGTGTTGCCAATATCTCTTCTTTGAACCATATACACATATAAATGGCCTTCGCAATTCAGAAGATTGATATTTAGGACTTGGAATGTCTCTACAAGTACCTCTGGCTTCTGCAGCACCCTTTCATTTCATCTTCTTTACAACTTCAGGATCTCATGCAATGTTTCTTAATAGCTGTAATAAAGTGGCTCCATGCAAGAAAGTGACAAAAGTGCATTCTGCCAGCAAATAGAAGGCAACTTTTGCCTGTGTTACCTTTGACGTACTCTGTACACTGAGGGACTGATAAATTTCTTGACCATGTGCTTTACAATCTTCTGACACTTTGGATTTTCGTGTCAGACCACAGCAAAAATGTACGAAGTGCTGAAATAAGAAAATATGTGTGAGGAACAAAGCAAGTGTGCTGCAGTGCAAGTAAAACATGGCACAGTGAGTTAAACAAGACAGACTGATTCCGTAGCAGTCAAAATGATGCTTACCTAAATATGTAAGACACAAGATACGCATCAAGCAAGAGATATTTTCTCTCTTATTTCAGACTTTTCATAACCTTTACTATGACTGTGATACAGTGTTCTTTTTGTTGGTTTTTTTTTTTTTCTTTCTCATCATTTTTTCTTCTGAAAGTAAATGAGAGCGCTGGCATTTAGTTCTAAGGTTGTGCAAATTCTACCCACTTAACTAGAAGTAAATAGTTTGTCTGGTATTTTCATAGAAGCCTGAACATATGCAAATCCCTTGGGCATTACAAGGACAAGAAAGGTTCTAACTCACTTTTTAAAAGGTTCTGTGTATATGATGAGCACACTCACGGCACTAACTGATGTCAAAACTCCTGTAGGTAGTACCGTCTTTTCCTCTGCAGGTCTCAAAGACACCCACTCTGAAAGTTCCTTGATTACAGAGGCAGCTTTGTGGAAGATTGCTCTATGCATGGCCAAAACGTTAGATACAATTGAGGTATTGCCACCTGGGCAAGTTGTTAGATCTGTGAATTCTGCTCAAGGACCTCTTCAAAATACGCTTCTAACCTGATCTCTGTATTATTCTTAGTTAGCTCAGATCACAACAATTTAGATCATTCTACTTAGATCACGACAGCTTCCTTCTCCAAGTGACGGAGGAGACAACGAGGAGATGGACCTTGTCCTTAACAACAAGGAGGGGCTGGTGGGGAATGTCAAGCTCAAGGGTAGCCTTGGCTGCAGAGATCATGAAATGGTAGCAAGAAAGAGTGAGACATTAGGCAAATGAATTCTTAACTAAATTATTGCGGGAAGCAGGGACAGGTTTCCTAGGAGTGGAATTAATGCTGGGGACTTCAGGTTACATGCCTGAAATTTGGCCATCTCCTTTGTGTTGGCAACTTCAGAAATATCTGAGCATCTGTACACCCAAAACTGAGACTGGACTTCACTGTCTATGCCTGAACTTGTGTAAATATGCTAATTGATATGTTTCCTTAGGAAGGTAGCAACTGTTTTGAGGTTTCCCCACTTACATTCTGTCTGGATATAAACCACCTTTGTTCAGAAACTGGGTAGCCATGTGGTCTTTTACTTTAGCAGATTTTAAGAGGAAAAAGTGGTATTTAATTCAGAGGTGGTGACATTAATATGTGGGGAAAGGCTTGAAAGAAACTGACGATTATCTCACTGTCCACTGAAAATAAAGTTAGTATATTCTTACAATTTTCTTGTCAGTGCATGCAAGTACAGCCTAAAGATATCTGAGTTCTAGAGAATAAATTGTTCAGGATACTGTGACTGTTTGAATCCCTAAACTTAAGTGTAGGCACTAGTTTAGCCCAAGCTCTTGACGCCTGTCATTTTTTGGGTTAATAGATCACATCGGAATCCACAAAGAGAAACTTAAAGATTGTGAATTTTGGAAGATAAAAATATATTTAGTTCTTATCATAATATAATATCAATAGCACAGACCAAGAATTATAACACTGTCAAAGGTGTTCCATGTCCTCAAGGGCTTCACACACCAGAGCTCTGTAACACCACTGTGGTGTGTGGGTCATTAGAGGGATATCTGGAAAAGGCAAGTGATGCTTTTCACAACAGCAGCAGTCATGAAGATCTTCCCAAGCTGAATTACCATGTCAAGTTTTCTAGACCTTTGGCTTGCCAAAGACCAGTTTTCAGGCTGACATGTCCAGGTATTGAGCCCTGCGGGAAAACAGTGGATGAAGAGCGAACCTCCCACTCTGATAACCATAGACAGATAAATTCTGATCTGGCTGACAACTCAACATAAAATGAGCATACAGAAAGCATACGGAGAGAGAATCTCAAGGCTCTGTAACTTTCTGCTGCAGAGCTACATGCCAGAGGTAGTTTTCAGTCTAATGATTAGCCTAGATGAGCATTTTCTCTTTCTAAAAAAGGAAAAAGATTAGAGACATAAATAGAGAGTCTAACACTCATATAAGAGTAGGATTTCTCCTGCGTTGGTAATCGTAAATGGGCAGTGTTTTCTTCACGAAACAACTGTGAATCAGATGTAGGATGACAGGAAAAAACAACAGTAAAATTAATTAAACAAACAAAAAGGTAATATACGCAGTGATGGAAAGAGGAAATTGAAAACCTGAAAAAAAGCCCTGAACTCTGCTTAGCAATGGACTAGACATGGCTCTGGCAGAAAGTACTTGATTTCCCAATTCTGTATTGCATGCAAAATTGTTTCAGAAGGAGAAACTTTCTAAAGCAAGATACTAGTCAAAAAAATATCAGTACATTGCAGAATTCAGCAATATTTTCTCAGGGTAGTTGCTCGCTTATGTGACAGCACCATGCAGGTTGCAAAATACTGACCAATTTAAATTACTGCAGATACTCTGTCTTAAAATCTCACATGTTTTCACTGAGGCTGAATTTCAGGAAAGCAAGAAACTTATAATGACATTATCATGTATAATTGTCATGTTCTCATTTTTTAAAAAATGGTTGTTAACCAAAAACGATATAAAATGTCTTTGAAATAGGAATATCATGTACTTTTTAAATAGAAAGTGGGTGTCAGGGTTTCAGAGGAGTTTATGGATTCAATATGGTTAAGAAAATGGTTGGTGAAGGAATTTTCAAATATAGTCAAAAAAGAGATGTGTGTTATTACTGAAGAAAAAGTTGTGTTTAAAAATTAAAAATATGGGGAGAACACATATCTGAAAGCTAATGTCAACTAAGCCTGTCATTGCAGACATCCTAGAATTGTTTTTAAATATATCAGCCAAATAAGATTATTATTTCAAAATAGAAATAGGGGGGTTTTTTTAGTAGGGATTAAAAGCCTTGATAAACCAAAACTAGGGCAAATTCTTCAAAGACAATTAAATAAACTTTACTGTCATACACAAACACACCACTAAACAGTTTTATATGCCAAAGTGCTCCACTTTGAATAATGTACAGATTCTTTTAAAAGCTAGAGTACATGCATGATACTATACTTATTAAACAGAAAGCTGTACCTGAAAAGTTAACCAGATAAAGCAGTAAAGATACTTTGGAAACTACCATCTATTTAGTCTTCTGGAAATCCCAGAGAAATAAATGATGAGATTTGAGTTTATTGCCACAAGAAACAGAAGGAGATGTCCCTTAGTTCCAAGAAACAAAACCCCACTGACCTCACGTCTGAGCTCCATTATGACTTTCTCTTTAGTAACAACAAAAGTGTTGTTAATTGGACTTTTCATTTTATAATCAGAGGATAATCCTGCAAGATTCTGAACAGTACTGAGTGCTACTAAGAACCCTGAATCTTCAATGGAATTGAAGGAAAACACCAACTTTCACTGTCTATTCCTAAACTAAAAATTTATGTTAAATGTTTAGATTTCTGTACACATAGTCAGGAAATGGCATACACAGTTTATACACTGTGCTTGCGCTCACTCAACTTAGAGGAAAGACAGAGCTGAGTGGCTTGATTTCCTTCATTTAACAATAACTACTAAAGACAACCAGAGCATAGCATACTGCAGTATCAACTTACACCTACCTGAATAGGCGCAGCATTTTCATTCACTCTCCGTGAACATTTTGAGTGTTCAATGTACATTTCAGTCCATGCAATACAATAAAATTGTGAGATTAAATCTGACAATTGAGCAATTTTTTTCAAGGAAAAAATATCTCTAGACAAAAGCATGTTAGGAAAACGATTGTGAAGTCAGTTGCAAGTATCTTCTCCATAAACAGTAAGAATAACATCCGGAATCATGTGAATTTCATAATAGTTATAGCAAAAATTCCATCTCTTTATACATTTGGTGTTTGTACTGTAATAGTGCACTATAGAATAGGACTGATTGCACCTGCCACTCATACAGAGTGCCATAACAGTATGCAGTATTTCTTCCTCAAATTATTTTGAAGTATTTTTGTATTGCACAATTTTAAAGAATTTCCAAGCACTATAGTGAAAACAAACATACAGCAACTGGTACTGGGATATTTTTTTATGTTTATTCCAACCTGGAATTGATCTGTACAGGATTATTCTTTCTAATTTTAATTTGGAACTACTATGATAAAAGAGATTTATTTCATAAGGCAAAAACATCTCATGGGATCATCCATCACTTATTTGTGTTATGTTTTATATAGTCATTATTTTCAAAGTTTGTCTAATTGGTCTCATTCTATCAATATAAAGCTTTAATAATAAAATATATAAGTAATATATATTATATATGTAATATGTATTATACAAGTAATATGTATTATACAAGTAATATCTAGTAATATACTAGAGACTTTTCAGGAAACTAGTGAAAGCAATGGAGTGTAAGTAATGGAAAGCAGAAATTTGTTTCCCAGGAAGAAAGTAGAAATCACTGGCAATTGATTGTAGACATTGAAATGTTGATTAGCACCTAGTAATTAATAATCATTATTTTATAAAAGTGCACATAAAGAAGGATACTACAACTAGATATTTTCAGAATTTAAAGAGAAAATAAAAAAGTGCATTCACTAATATTTGGAACAATAAACAGTGGGAACAATTATTTTTAGGTAATGTTAAAACCCTGAACTATTTCCTTAAACTTGAGCTATAGTAGATTACGGATTAGAAGAAGGAGATTATAATCAATTTGAAAGTAAACCACACATGAACAATAGTTGACATTTCTGATACCGGTTATTTCAGATATTTTTCATTTCAGGACCAAAATTTTAGGCAGTAACTTAAAAGACTGAACCTCTAGTAGTCTAGTAGAATAGTCCTCTAGTAGATTAAATATTTGAATTAAACTTGAAATGAGTATAAACTTGAAAGGTGTATACACTAAAAGAAAAAATGCTGAAGGGTCTTTGATGCATATTCTATGGACCCAAGATTTACAAAAATCTCTCTTCTGGAGAGACACTTTTTACCAAAAACTGTAGTGACTAGACAAGAGACAACAGTTTTAAACAGAAAGAAGGTAGATTTAGATTGGATATAAGGAGGACATTTTTTATGATAAGCATGGTGAGACATTGGAGCAAGTTGCCCAGAGAATTTGTGAATGCCCCACCAATGGAAGTGTTCCAGGTCAGGTTGGATGGGGCTTTGAACAACCTGATCTAGTGGAAGGTGTTCCTGCCACCTTGGGGGTTTGGGCTAGAAGATATTTAAAGGTCCTTTTTGACCCAAACCATTCTGTGGTTCTGTGATTCTATGATTTTTTTTTTTTTTTTTTTTTTTTTTTTGCTATCATTGATTATTTCTGTGATATCTTCTATAATGTTCTTCTGAAAATCTGGATAACAGCATTTACCTAGAATACACTTTGTTGCTCTAAATGTGTTAAAGATCATGAAGAACTTAACTTCAAGGACAATGGGGCCATGTCATGTATATTTTACAGCGTTTCTGTTGTAATGACACTTCATGAAAACTTTTATAGAAATAGATCAAAGGATGCAAGCTATGTAAACAGATAAAAAATATCTGCTTTTGGATATGTGATTATTTTAGCAGGACTGTCTTATAGCTTGACCCTTCATTTGAAAAGTGCTTTGGCTAAATTTGATTTAAATTAAAAACAAACAAACAAAACCAAAAGAGAAAAGGATGAAAGTTCAAGGGCAAGGCATAGCTATGTTGCTATCTGGAATGATTTAACAACCGCTAGCAGGCTTGCTGCAATAGATAGATTTTTCCAACTTTAGTCCGGGGCTTTCAACACTCTCCCATCTCCCGCATTCGATTGCTTTCTATGAGATGAGGGAGGGTGTTTCTGACAGCACTTCTTGATTTAATTTTGTACTCTTGGGCAACAACATATCAGCCATAGTGCACCCCTGGTGGATTTGTACAAGCTGGGGAATATAGCAATATCCTATTGGATTTTTTGCTATCATAGGCAAGATGCCAGACACAACAGAGAGAATTAATTATTAACAGCAGTGCTATCTTTCTAACGTAGCTTCAAGGCACTATTGTGTTTGCTCTCACTGATGGTGATCATTTCTCAACTGTTCCGTGTATAATGAACTGCATATGCCTCTCAGATTTCAGCCCTTAATCTAGCAGGTTATCTGTTGTAACCAGAAATCCTGTCATTCCTTCAGTATGCAGGTATTGGAGTTTGTGATTTAAACTGCAAACCTCTCTGGTGTGGCAGTAACATGTACAACATTTCACTGAAGAGAGTGCTCTGGTAGATACATGTGACACTGGACAAATTCATGGATGTTGTGTGTTGGGAGAGTTTATGCTCATATATTCTAAAATAACCAGCAGCAAATCATAGAATCATAGAATTGCCTAGGTTGGAAGGGACCTTTCAGATCATCTAGTTCAACCATCAACCTAACTATGACAAAAAACATCGGTAAATTATATCTCTAAGCACTATGTCTACCCGTCTTTCAAATACCTCCAGGGATGGTGCCTCAACCACTTCCCTGGGCAGCCTGTTCTAATGCTTAATAACATTTTCAGTGTAAAAAGTGCTCCCCTGGTGCAACTTGAGGTTGTTTCCTCTTGTCCTATTGCCTGTTACTTGAGAGAAGAGACTGACCCCCACCTCTCTACAACCTCCATTCAGGTAGTTGCAGGTGACAACTGTAATTGCTTTGAGAAGAAGGTGACAATACCGTAAAAGTTAAATTATCATGAAGCTCAAGGGCATACTTGAACAACCTCCTTTTTTTTTTCCTATCTGCAAATTGCTGTTTCCAGTCTTCAAAATTCAGCACTGTTGAGTTTTTTCACAGTCAAGAGCATCTGTTTAGTGTCCTATATAAGCAAAAACTAACAAATCCTTGTCAATATATATGTTAGTCTTTGTATGTTGAATGTATTTACTATCAATGTTGCACTCTGAAATCAGACTACATGTAGGCTGAGGCCTTCACATGTGAAAATAAAGAAACAGATTAGGAAAGAGATTTTCAAAATTACACTATTATTGTTTTAATAAAACAAATATGTACTGAACCAAAGGAAACTGAGGTTAATACTATTTGTTTTCTTAATATTTATAAAACACAAAAGTTATTAATGTGGCCAAATAGGCAAGAAAAGAGCAAGCTATTTCTTTTTAAGTATCCAAGGTAATTACCAAGGGATGGTTTTCACCATTCCAAATATGAGGATTTTCTAGTTTAAGCCTATGTTCATACACAAATTGAGAGCTGTGTAGAAAATTTCTTCTCAGAAGAAGTTAAAATTTTCAAACTCTGAGTCAACAAGTCTCCATCTGAAGGAAAAATACTGCTTAACATAAAATGAATTTTTTGCATTTGAGAATTTCAATAGGATTAATTTTATTTTTGTTTACTCTTAAAAGTTTATTTATGTATTGGTTTCTTTATTTTATACGTATCCTTAAAATTAATTATTCAAATAATACTAAAATAATTTTAAAACAAAATAATGTGAAGCATGAGATGGAACTCTTGCGGTATTTCAATAAAATTCAACCAAAATTTCATGAAACATTCCCACAGATAATAAGACAATGAGACATCAATCAATTGGTATTTTCAAGAGGAAAGTCATCATCTGTCAAAACCACTTCTCATCTTCTCTTGAGATTCTTCTGAGACTAACTATCTTAAAGACTAACCTGTTTTATTAAATTAATGGTAATATTCAAATATTTGCAAAGAAAGGCTAGGGGAACATCTTCACGAAGAAACACAAAATTTTTTTAATTTTTTTTTTCATTTTCCATTTCTCGGTTCTTTCTGCTTGTGTATAATTAGGTAGATATATATTTTGGATACTAGATCGAAAGCCTGCATTTGAAAAGTGCTATAATGGGGTTTGTTTTCTTGTTTAAAGTTAATAGCAGAGAAGTTCAAGTGTTGTCCTTAGTATGATCTAGATTAAATGTTTACTAATACTGAATGAGATTCTTGCCCTTATTTACCAAAAATTTTAGTCACCATTTCTGCTTACTTATTTAGAATACAACTAAAAATGGGTCTGGACTCTTATTTATAAATTATTTTTTAAAATCATGGTTGAATAAGCTATGCTTTTATGCATATTGGTTTATACAGTGAGTGAAGTAGATAACCAAATTAGGTTTTCAAAGTCACTTTGAAAGCTGTAATAAATTTAATATGGTGCCACAATGGACTGTATGGCCTTCTGTAATCAGAAGATGATAAGGTGTAAGGCTTTTGTTATTTTCAAAAACTGATAATGTCTGAGGTGAAAAGATGAAAAGACAGAACAAGAGAAAAGTAAAAATAAAGATATTTTTTTCTCAAATCATTGTACTCCCCTCACTCAAGGGTGATTTGGCAGCTTGATATCATGCCCTTTTACATAGTTTCTGTTACATAAAACAGAATGCTGTGGCAAGGGAAAATGTAACTTCAGCTCTCAAAAACTCAGGCTGAATGCATTGTACATATTCACCAGGTAATCAAGGGTGCATCTTACAGTGGAGGAGATAAGGAAAACAGAAAGTCTAAAAATTCATTTAACTAAAGAGACTTGCAAATGCTCAGCTGCTGTATTGGAGGTTGTTATTTTATAAGCAACATCTGTAATCATTACTATATCTGCAGTGGCATGGAGATTATTTTCCTTTGTTTTGTTGGGTTTTTTTTTTGGATGTGTTAATTCTGTAATAGCTAGAATTGTTATAAACTATGCAATTTCAGGTTGAGTTTAGGTAGAAATCAAGAAGTGTGGAGCTCAAGACTACCTTTGATGACAAATAATAAATAGCTCCTACCTCATAAGTCGTTTGAAAAAAATATATTTATTCCAGAGCACTTAAGCTGAACTTCTGGAGAGGATTCCAGATGTCGATTGCAATACCTGCTTTTCATCAAATGCAACAGATAATGTTTATGACACCTATGTAACTTCAGTTCTAGTTAGGGATTCTTTCCTTTCATCCTTGCTTTGCATCCTGTTTTGAATTGCTAAGGACTTTTAGGGCAGTTCAGAAAAGTAACTATGCACTATTCTATTCAGCAAATTCTAAAAATTCTGGGAGATGCCAGAAAAATTATAAATATGGACTTCAGTTGAGAAGGAAAGCATGGAAAGGCTGCACCGAGCCTATAACATGCAAGCATACCTTTCCCAACAGTGTAACTCATTCCACATATATTCCACTGATTGTATTTCCTTTGCAAGCAGTTCCCTTGGAACCTCACCATGAAAATTTTTTCCAAGCTTTTTCCATATCAGAGGATTTTCTGTTTGGTGTCATTGTGATACCTATAGTATTGATAGTTACTGCGTTTTCGTTGTTTGTGGAGCTGAGGTACATAGGAAATATGCCTCAGTTAAGCTGTGTGACTGAAGTCAAGGCGTAGCTGCATAGGGTGTTGCAGGGACCTCAGAAAAGTTGTAGTTTGGCCAACTGTATTGACCAGCCATTCCATAAGAGGCAAAAGCTCAACCCCGGTGCAGGAGTGAAAAGCATGGACTTACTGGGGAGGTCTGATAGGTCAACGCCTTCCTTTTGTCAGAGCCAAACATCCTCTACTTATTGCCTGCCCCCCTCCTACATCTCCACTACACGGAGACCACTTCTGCTGCACTTCCAAACAAGAGCAGAAATTAAGAAATTCAGACCTTGGTTATTTCGAGGTCCCAGTTTGGAAGAATACTGGTAAATATGAGGAAGATTAAATATAATGATTCAAATATAATTGGTACTTCTGAAAAAATATTCTGTGTTTTGCCAAATAGGAACAAGACAAACCAAAGATATTTTACAGCAGCACTGCAAAGGCTGATGGTATTTTTAGAGCACAGTAGAGCTTTTTTTGAAGGAGAGTACTATCTAAAGTCTTGATATTTGTTGAGTAAAAGCAACAGATAGCCTTCTTTACACTTCCATGTTGAACGAGCTTTCAGCATTATCATGTGGTTTTATATTTCAGTCACTTGTGTATTCATTTGTTTTCATGGAACAATCCCCAAAGAGCAATGCAGAAAAAAGTGAAATGTGTGAGCAATACTATCTGTTCTCAAATGTCCATACAGAAAGAAATGGAAATTGTAATTATTCACTGTGTTAAATAACATCCTTTTAATGTCTAAAATTTATTTTGAATGTTAGAGTCCAATTACCATGAAATAATAAAGACCCTTACAGTACAATATCTTTCAGCACAGGGGGCTTATGTAGCTAGTTTCCGTCCATTATTTGTACATTTCCAATTTGTTTAGTAGCAGTATAATTAGGGAGAAATATAGGAGAATAGAAACCAGTTGTGTTTTGTCAGAAATGTATACAAATACAGCATGATACAAGAGGGCAAAGAAGATAGTATTAAAAAAGAAAGGGCAAAGCATTTAACCAAAAGAAAACTTTACCTGCAAGAGAATGCAATTGAAACAGGAGTAAGATGGTTGAGTAACTCAGTTATATATGACACTGTTAAAGATGATCAGAATGAGCACCTGAAATAAATGTCAATATCATCCAAAATACCCCCAAGGGATACCAGAACTAAGAGAAGTGACAAGCTGGCATGTCTGTCCTACAAAACTGATGTTGCTGTAGCTACTGCCAGAGATAATATCACCCAGGACACAGAAGCTCTTCTCAAATAACGAATAAACATAAGCTCCTACAGACAAAACACACATTGCTTTAAAATGGGAAGATAATCATACACATAAGGTCACACAAAAGAACAAACTTATTTTATATCTATAAGATGGAGAGAAGGGCAAACAGATAAAGATGTTTATAGGAGAGAGTGACTGAAACATTATATTACATTCTGCATCCGAGGGTATAAGACAACAAGAATTACATATGTTATGGATCCAAGTGGATAGAAACTTCTGAGAGCTGCAAGAAAATAAATTCCTAATTATCAGCAAGAAGAAACTTAATTAGCTACAGACCAAGCCATAAAGAATTACAGCCTTATCTCCATTTTAGCCTCTATATGTCAAATTATAAATCACTTGGGCTATTAAAAGAAATATTGTTGGCTTTCTGACATATTTTGCTCAATAGTTTTTTTCAATAATATAATTTTGTGATTGGGTGTCACAGTAATATCTCAAAATCAAACAACAAAAAGGGTATTCATCTCACTGTGTAAAAAATATCATATTTGATTAAGATCTTAGTTTATTATGACCAGCTATCAAATAAAGGATTTCAGCCTCTGTATATTGCATACCTACAGTTCAGAATGATTACTAAACTTCAGTATGTATTGTTCTAGAAAATACAAACCTGTTTTCAAACTTAAGTAGATTATTTAGGCAATACCCTTTTGTTCAAGCAAAATGTCACCTGGGAAAAGGTCTTAAATCAAGTTTTGGATAACTAAGTATCCCACACCCTCATAGAGAAAATAATCCAAAAAATGTTTTATTGTTAAAATAAATAATATATATACCATATAATATGATACAGTAGACGTTTGAAAGCTCAAAAAAAAGAAAAATTAATGTTTAGATGCATGTTACCTGCAGCTCAGATTTTCTGACGTTCTTGTGTTTGTGTCTAGCCCTAAAATCTTTGCAAAATGAAATCTTTTGCAGATGAAGTAGTATAAAGTTAGTACAATCCTACAAGTCCTTAGAATTTTTATTACCCCTGCCAGGAAAGGATATTTCTATATTGTCCTGGATTCCTTGTGTTTGAAGCAACTAGGTGTGTTCTGAGGAACAGGAAGTTAGGGAGATAATAGATTATTAAATAGCAAATTTATAATAAATACCTTTTCTAATATTCTGGTTGACATTGATAGTCTTTTAGCACAGTGTTTCTACCAAAGAATATCAGCAGTGTTAGTGAATTGGTAAATCTACACTCACGCACTTTTCCCTTTCATCATTTTATTGTCTTCTGTCTTTATTCCTGCTATCTATGTTCTGCTCCTGAAGGAAAAAAAAAAAAAAAAAAAAGAAATCTATACAGACAAATTAGAAAAGATGAAAGCTATGGTGATCTTTGCCCCTGGAACCGTGTGGCTACAAACGCATGCAATTACACTTGCAAGGATTTCTCCTATCTTAGTTTATCATGGTCATTGCTTGCATTCTGGGACCACTTCAGTCCTATGAAGAACTTCTTAACTGTATAATGGCTACTCCCAGAGGCTGTTTTGCTCCTCTGAACTCTTGAAGGAATTCTGACTTTTTTAAGTTCTTGAAAAGTTAAAAGTTCTTGAAAAACAATTGAGTGGCACCAAACACACCCTTGTATCAACCCTAGGTAATTCTAGGCACTATTTTTCTTGTGTTCATGATGAAACAGTACAGTTGATACATTATGCAGCAAGTAGAGGACCACATAGATATCATCATCTCTCTCTTAAAACAACAATTAAAGGAGTAAGAAGAAACAGTCCCAGCTTAATCCTTAATTGGTACTTAACTGCAATGTTTTTTCTGGGTAGTGGAATCAGTTTGAGGCTGGGAACGTGCAATACATATGTGATCCCGTTTATGTTAGAATTGAAAACACTGGGATGCACTTTCACCCATGATCATGTGTTCAGTGTTTATTTTCTGTACTGCATGTGTTTAATATGTACCACTACAAAACTCAACACGTAAATTTTTTGTGCGCTTTAGTTTCAAATATTATTACAGTACTCAGGAGGGAGGTGCAAGCATATATAGACAGATGGTATACATATTCTTAGTAAGTGCTTTTTGCTTATTCCCAACAGATAATTTGCTGCTTTAGTTAGTATCAAGGTTGGGCAAAACAGTTTTTGAATAAAGGAAGAAATAAATCAAACATTATCTCTTAAGGTTTATTTGAATAAAAACATTGAAATGATTTTTACATTTCATGTTTCAACCCTTTCTAGATTAAAAGGAGTTGAAGATTGAAACAAAGACTATAATAGTAAGTGTTTAAGAAAGAACATCATTTGCAGTATTCATTTTTATCCTATATGACTTCAACACCTTTCTTCCTTCCACCATTGGACTTAGAATTAAGCCTGCTTATATCTCTAACAAACTCTTTGAGTTATGGCATCCATTAACCTTCAAAAAACCCACTGTCATGATTCTTCTTGATTTCTCCAAATCATTCTCTTTTAATGTACAACAAACAAAGTGTAGAAATGAAATAAGTAAAGTATGCCTCTTCATAGCCTACAGAGCCTTCTCATGGTCTGTGCAAATGTTGTAAACTTTGCTGTACTTGCTGATGCTTGTGAATATTCAACTCTGATAATCTTAGTCTAAAGCACGCTTCCAAGACATGGAGGGCAAAATATATCTCCTGCACACCTTGCCTAAACCAGCAAATCTCCCAATCCAGCCAAAGTGAAAAGCAATTTTAATCCAATAGCACATTATCTTAGTGACAGTTTTCCCCTCCCTGCAAAGTTTCAGGCTTTTGCCTTCAGCTAGCTCAGTGCCCATATTGTGAAAGAATTAGGTAGAAAAGTGATTTTAATAATGACTTTATATCTCTGCCCTTGATAGCAACCCCAAGAGACTGTTTCTTCTCAGGATTTCTAACACAGTCTCTTTGTGGACAGAGACAAAGCTTGGGAACTTTAAGACAGCAGAAAAAACAGAAGTAGATTTGGAATATGAACCTATATTCAGAATAGAAACACTTGGAAGTACAAGCTTAGTGCCATCTCTAGCATCCTAGGTACGATTTTTATTTTACTTGAATACAAAAATGCACTTTGTGTTGACAGTGCATGCATATACATTTCTACGCTACAAATATTTGAGTCAAGTAGCATGCAAGTTGTAGGAATATGAATCATTTACCACACAGTATCATTTTGGAGTTTAGAGTAAATTACTTGGGAAGAAAAGATAAAACCAGCACTGTAAAGCCAGCAGTGAGTAGATTACTTTGAAGCATACACCATTATATTGATAGTTTGTCACAGATACTAAATAATCAGCTGTGGAGATATATTAAGTAGTTTGGGAAACAGTAGATATCTTTAAACTAGCAGACCTATTCTGCTTTATAGAGACTGAGATACTGAGATTTTGTTTAAAGAATAGCACCTTAAATGAAACACTTTTAGAGCTGTTGAACTTAAAAGCATCATGGAAACTGAAATATTCCTTCTTACTCTTTTCTAAATATATGTTGGACAAAGAAGCTCAGAGGTTTTGTAAGCCCTACACCCTAAAAGGCTTTATAAAGAGTTTGCATTTTCTTTTTTTGTTCTGATAAAATTTGGAAGGAAACACCAGAATTTTAACACCTTCTATTTCAACGATAAACTCTTTCTGACTATAGGTATTTCCTAGATTGCAAAGGATAGAAGTAACAGGTGTTTTGAGTCAAGAAAATCACTGTGTCTCAATTTACTACGGTATCTTGACAAAGAATAATGGGACTTTATTCAATTCACTAAGTATTATTTACTGTAGGAGGAACTACAGCTGAAAAGAGGGAATCAAAGACTTTAAGACAGTGATCATAATCTTTCTTTAGCTAAAAGAGAATACTAATCTTATACGAATGTGGGGGGGAAATATCCATTAAGAAGTCACTTTGTAGAGAGGTTAAAGCAATTGCAAAATATCGGTTCCAGGAATTGCTCAGAAAATTGTGCAAGAAATCCTCTATGCTGGTAAATCCAGTGGTGGGAGGATGACAGCTCAGGGATTATTTGTGTAGGTTTTTTTGGTGGTTGGTTTTTTTTTTGTTTTTTTTTTTTTTTTGTTTGTTTGTTTTTTTTTATTAAACAGAAGGCAGTTTTCTCTGCTAGGAAACTGCCCTAACCACAAAGAGAAAGATTCACTCTGAAAATATGAACTTGGTTCTGTTACATGACTAGTTTCAGGATGGAGGGATTATCTTTTAAATCCCTGGCTGATGAAATCAAGAGATTAGAGAAACACCTCAGTTTTCATTTTAAAAATGAGTGTACATTGATATCTCTTACTTGCAAGGCAAGCCAGAACAATGTTCAAATTCAAAAATAAAAATGGAAATTTAGCATTTACTATTTCAAACCTCATTAATATAAAAATCAATCTCCTGGCTTCAAGAGGTCCAGGCTCAGGGTTTGGCACATTTGGAGCTGATAACACTGTCCACTGCCACCCATGATAAACTCACAGGCAGTCAGGACGATGTTTCAGCATGTTAAAGCATAGATCACATTTGGGACAGTGAAATGGGGACAGTTTCAGTGGGACAAGGAAATATTCCTCTGTATCAAAAGTGAGGAAGCTGGTAACTTTTCTCCCACATACATGATCCAGCAAATGTCTTCTGTATCCCATTTAATAGTTCTCTTTCAAAGGGACAGGAAAGCATCAGATTTCAAACACCAGGCAAGGGAAGAAACAGGCCATTAAATATCATGGCAGAAATCTGAAGTCAGTTCAGTGGAAAAAGGGTTTTATTATGCCAAGAGATCCTAGAAGAAAAAACTACCTTAGGAAAAGTCCATGTAAACATACAGACTCAAACTCATCGCAAGACAGCTTATTGGCACAGGTAGAGTGGAGCACAAATGTGGTTTATACAGCTTTCAGCTCTGATCTTCCTCTGCTACGGCAGTTTAAAACAGTATTATATTAACAATCAAAGTTCCTTCTGTTTACCAAAGGGGACAATTGATACGGAGAGAAGCAATATTCTGTATGTTGGCCTTACTTTTGAATAGAGAATGCAAATGTGGTTGTTGAACCATGCAGAGAGAAGCTAGAATTATTAGCTAAATGGAAAGGTGTGTTGAATGCAATTCAGCAGAGATCTCACCTCAGTCTTGTCCTATGCAAAGTTCCATAAATAATCTGTATGATGAACAGAGGATATACTTTTTTATATTAAGTCAGTACAAAAATTGAAGGGATTAGATTAGATACATGTATTCTTGGTAAATAAGACAAATGGCCCAGGAAAACAAACAAACAACAACAACAAAACACAGAAAAATAGTGACAAATGCAAAGCATTTGAGAAGGAAAAAACTTAAGACTGTTTAAGTACAGAACAAGAAACAGACTAAAGTCCAACCATAGAAGAGGAGTCAATAAATGCAGCAATATGACAAAGAGGTATATGGCAGGAATTAAGCCTGCAAGACACATGACATAGCTCTTTGCTTTATGCAGTATTGGCAGTACCCCAACAAATGTATTGCATACAGATTTGAACATTGCATCTCTGGAAAAAGTAGGATCACTTGAAGAGACTCTGGAGGAGAGGAGTAAGAACGATCTGAGATCTCTAATAAGGTTGTTCTAGGAGGACAGACCAGATGACTGTGAACAGTGTAGTCTGAACAAGGAAAGAGAGGCGGGGGAGACACAAAAAACAGTCTTTAAGAATGTGAAAGACTGATACAAAGAGTGAAAATAACCCCAAGCTTCATTTGCATATCTCCTCCTGAATAAAGATAACTTATCCTGCTGTGATTTATATGGCCCAGATCTCTGAAGTCATGCTTTTTCAAGACAATGCTTTGTTATCTCCCACGTTGTGCTCCTACTATCAGGTTTATCAGGGAGGAAAGTGATGAAAGTGGCAAGCATCCATTTAGATGGAATTTTGAAAAAAAAAAAAAAAAAAAAAAGAAAGAAAGAAGGAAAATGCTTAACGTGCTAAAAAAAAAGACAAAACTCTTCACAAAATTTTATCAGAAAGATTCATAACTTTGGTCTCCCAAACAATCAGTTTTCCAACAAATTTACAATTTGCTGAAGTTATTTTATACAAAAGGTCTCAAATTTTTTTACTCTAAAACCAGTTTTGGTAATGTTCGATACGGTATGCTTCAATAATGACTGTTACACACAATCTAGTAAATGATGAATAAAAAACCTACATTCAAGACCTTAACACAATTTATCTTTGTGTTTTCTGTATCATAAAGTGAAATAGTGGCAAGAGGATTCATTTCTAGTCTGATATACTTCTCTATATTGGAGCAATTTGAAGGGAAATAGTATAGTACTCACAGACATTTCAAAGTCCAGGATATTTATAATCAAGCATCGTTCATTGCTAACCATAAATAACTAATCACATTGATTCTGTGAGGTAGTTTTTAAATGTTTGAGTATTTTAAAATGTGAATAATACATATTAGGTAATTAAAATTATTCAGTCTTATCCAGTAAACAATTGAAGAAAATTTGTTTCAGGTCTCTTTCCACTCTCTTCCCCTAACAAGTGTGATAAGTGGGCTTTGGCTCATGGTTTCTTCCTGTGTTGATTTTAATTACGCCCATTTAATGATAAAAAGCTAGAAAGAGGTTTAAACTTGGTAGTTACACATTCTGTTTGTTATGCCATAAGAAATGATACTAGGCTGAATCTCTTCTTTATACATTCTCCAAAATATTTCAAGAAGTAATCTGTAACCTGTAGAGACATTTCAGGAGGGAAAACTGCACAGCGAAGAAGAAGTTCCTTAGGAAAAAAGTTCTGAATTTCAGATGTATTTTCATTCATATGATTTAAGAGATACCTTCTTCTTGGATGAGAACTAGGTTTCCCTTTCAGTCCTCTGATTTCGTTTGAATCATGTGGCTCTAGACGTTCATATGAATGGAGTGGTAATTGGAAGAGAGAGGTGAGGAAGGATTGGTGTGCCATGGTTCAGATATACCAAACTTCTCTGAGAGGTATACACAACCAAATGTTACTATAGATGGTGGCTGGTGAGGGAAGACTATCATTTCCTTGTATGATGGTCACCTTTAGGTAATTATACACTATAGAAAGGTTAAGGATTGCACTTGAAAATCAAGCAAGGGCCCTTACTGTAAGCCATATTCAGAGGCTGTGCATATAGTCTGCATTACTTTTTCTTGCTTGCAATAAAATAAAGAAGTAATGACTTTCTAAAAGTTGAATTTCTTCCTGGAATACATATGTGTGAACACTCTTTGGTCCAAAGAGGAGGCCTATGGTTAGAGCTCTTCCCCAGGGGGAAACTGGCAGAACTGGATATTTATGTCCAAAATGGAACAGCCTCCAGAGAAAATAAGAGAAAAAATCTTGAAATAACCTGTACCCAGAGGTCTGAGATCTTCCTGCATTTAGAAGAGGTGCACATTTATACCCTACTCTTCAAATCAGTCTCGGAATAGATAATAAAGTTGCATTCTTTGAACACTGACCTAATACAAAAGAAAAAAATGTACCAAGAGTTTTCTTCTTTTTTCCCTAAATGCTAAGTGTGCTTCATAAAAGCTGTATTAAGCTTTATAAGTGAGCTACCCAGAGAATATGCAATTTATGAATCCCACTGGATTTTGAGTAAATATGTGTCAGGCTGGCAGGTGACATCAAAAATTAGGCAGCAATGGAACAGAAATGCTAGGACTTCTTTACCCATTTCTGACTCCTGCTTAGTCAGTTAAGTGAGATTTTTGTGAGCACTCTGGCAGTCAACACCAGATCAGAATGTGTCAGCAGACCATGATTGAAAGTGGAAAAGAAACTGGCCTTCTTATATTTTGGGCTTAAATATTTTGCTGCCCTTCTTCAGTTGAGGTTAAAGCTGCAGTGCTGGGGAAGCGAGTTAAATGGCAAACTCCACCATTCTCTCATTCCTTGTATAACCGTCTTGCCAGCTCAAGGTGGTGGAGATGCTTTGACTGGAACAGAATAGAATTGTTTCAATGTCAGGGGCAAGGCTGCTTCTCAGTTAGCAATAACTCTCTGCCTTGGGAATTCAAAGCAAGTTGTCTGTTTTCGAGGGGAGTGATGAGGGAGATAGATTGATTTTAGTATATTATCACTTCACTAATTTAGATTAGTTTATGGTCACTATATAGCACAAATATATGAGGAAGATAGTAGTGGTAGTACAAGTTAGAAGGCCAGGTTTTTTGAGTGTCTTATTTAATACATGTAGTCTTTTTTTTTTTTTTCTGCATTTAAGCACCTACCCACAAACACACTTGATAACAACCAAATCACACAGCTACTACTTCACGTGTGCATTCATAACTTACCTAGATATACGCTTGGATTCATTTTTCTCCTGTACTTGTACGTCCTGTAGTACACCTGTGCTCTGTTTAACAGGTACAACTGAAAAACTGTTTGTCCTATCATTTACAGGTTTTATTTTAATGCAGTTTATTTATTCATCAGCATATTTAAAATTCAAACTACTTATCTAGGAATAATTCTTAGGATTTTAATTATTGTATATTGATGTAATTAAGGTAATTTATTCATTGAATGTTCAGATAAGCAAAGTCCCTTAAGAAAAAGAGGATCCCATTTAAGGGAAACAGAAAGTTTGAGACAGTGAATATAAGAGAATATGGCTGTAACATCCGGATGCCATGAAATACGTTTATTTTTATGATTAAATTTTGGATCTTGATAAAGAATTTTTCAACTCTATTTCTTCTTAATGAAATATTCATTAAACACTGCTTGCATTTGTCTGTCTCTCTACATGAACATAGACAAAAGAATGGACAGAAATGAGAAAAGCATATATATAGCAAAATAATATAAGGGAAAACAATTCTGTCTCACAGAAACCCAAACAGTCACTGTGGTGCTTCCTGACAGAGTAAAGCAGCAGGAGACAGCTAATGAGGCAAGTCATCCGTTATCATTGCAGTGCTTAGCCTGATTTAGTTATCTGAATCAAAATGACAGATTCAGGAGGAAGGCTCCTGGGAACTTGACTGAAAATGTTACGTTGATGTAACCATGCATTGATCAGTCTAGTGGAGTGCCTCTTCGTCTCCATGCCAACAACGAATAGAAACAAAAAAGCAGGGGTTAAGGGGCATGCTTTCGGAAAACTGATATTGAGGAAGATATATTCTTTACAAACAGGTTTTGTTAAACACTGAAATAAGCTTCATGCCTAGGAAGACTCATGGCTCTTCAAAATATGGGAGGTTTTACAATGTAATTTCAGCTTGTCAGGAACAATTTTCTTCCCTTTTAGGATTACTTAGAAGTTTAGCTTTAGCAGCTACAGTCCATGTCACTGGTTGCTTATTAACTTTATTCTGACATGAAGAGGAAGAAATAGACTTTAACCATTTCAATACCAACAAAATGCCACTCAGTAATTAAAAAAAAAAAAAAAAAAAAAAAAGTGTGGTTATATATTTATGGAATTAATTATTAGATGGGCAAAATTAATCTTCATAATGTCTTCATTTTTAGGAAAGATGCAATCTAGAAGAAAAAAAGTAGATATTGTCTGAAAAATGTAGAAGCAAATGGCAACTAATTTTGACCAGGAGTTGAAGGTAGAGCTAGCTTTTTCTGAATGACAGGTCTAGACTGGGCTTTCTTGAAAAATGAGTAAATGATCATAAAAAAAAAAAAAAAACAAACCAAAAACAAAACCAAAACCAAAACAAAACAAAAAAAAAACAAAAACCCCCAAAAAAATCATTGAAAAGAAAATGGAATACAGCAGTTCATTGTTGAAGCTTTCAATATTCTTTGATACAAGTCTGGAAAACACATTAGGAAAAAAAAAGCCAATTTCAGCTCATTTAACTGTGAGGAACACTAACATCGAATCAGAAAGGTTGGACACCTCTTCAGTGTAAGTACACCTCTTCTCAAACTGGTGAAGGTTTCTGTGTTCAATACCTAAAAGTTCTCTTTCAGAGGAAATTTTACTGGCTTGTGATGTTCAGCTGGGACTTGCCAGCTGTTTTAGAAATAGATTTTAAGGTTTTTTGCTGTTTCCTTGGAACTGTACCATTCATTTATCTCTGTGGCCACAAGTGTTCCAGGCTAGAAGAAGTTCTCTGGGACAAAATGAAAAGTCAGTGTGTTCTGAGATGGATATCCACACCCATTCCACCCTGTTCCTGAATCTCTGGAAATTCGTGTTTTTACTGAAAACTGCCTGAAACCTAGAACTCATATTCCTGGGGAAAATAATAGTATGAAATATTCTGGAATAGAATGGAAATAATATGTCCTGGACCATGGCTGAATGGGAAACCCAGGCTTATACTTTTGGGAGGGTCCAAGGCATTGTCTTTAGTAGACTTAAAGGGGTTGCTGATATTCAAGGATCCATCATCCCCATTCTCCAGCCATTCAACAGGCAGATGGTGGTGAAATTGGAGCCTGAAAATTCCAGTACCCCATGCAATGAGAAATCACAAACCAGGAAGACTATATGGTAATTTTTCTCTTTTTATTTGAAATATGAATTTATAATAATAACAACAATAACAATCATGAAACTTAAGTAACTACAGCCAAAAGGCACAGAGAGTGTGACATAAGGTGGGGGTATTTAATAAATGCAGTACTGAACACCTCTAAATAGGGACACAGAGAGAAAGGAGTCTGGAGAAGACTTGTGCCAAATTTAGAAGACTCAGGGTTGCTGGGTCAATATGCAAACTTTCATGCAGCTTGCTTTCCTGTTGGAAGGAAAGAATACTTCGTGTTTAATATTGCTCCATGCAAAGTGAAACCTCTTACAGTGCCACAACTTAAATTCCTTCTGTCAGCAGAGTATGCATACTCTTCAGTAACATAGTCTGACCACAGGAGATGGTCAGCATGCTGAAATTTGTGTAAAGATGTTTCCAAGAGTGGATTTTTGAATGAAAATATTTGCTTTTAGATTTTAAACTGGTCATCATCTTACTTTGCAGCCCCTGTAAGTTGACTTAACATAGTATTCTTATTTTAGAAATGTGGGAGTTAAGAGATTGTGGTAGAAGGCAGAAGGTATGGGCTTCATTGCTACTTGCTTTGTGGGGTTTTTTTTTGTGTGGCTTTGGGCAAATTGTGCAATTCCTTTGTGCCTCAGTTCTCCATCTCCTTCATAGGACTCCAATTCCTCATCCTCTGTCTGTCTTTAAAATTTAGACTTTAAGGTGTCTCAGTTCATAGCAATCTAATCTGATCAGACTATTTAAAATACTTCATATACTTCATAATATGGACATACAATTCTTTGTATGGGAGCTCATAACTATTCTCCTCATGTGACAGCAAACTAATATACACTAATGTTGTACCTGGATAAAAAAAAAAAAAAAAAAAAAAAAAAAAAAGATTAAAAAAAGAGATTGCTACATAACTCAAGGTCTCTTCAGAGCTCCAGCTTTATATTCAAAGTCACTGAAGTAGATCTAACACCCTTTCCCAGTATTCAAATGAACTCACCTTTCCAGAAATCTGGAATTCTCCCCTTTAGCAGATATCACAAAACAAGTAAGATTTTAAATGTTCTTTTACTGAATAAAATTAAAAGACTAATTTTACAAATTATATTTATGACTGACTGTCCCATAGGCTCAACTGAAAAATATGTGCAGAGGTTATGCCATCCTTGTATGTCATACTCACATCAGTTTTTTGTTCTGCTCATAACTCAACTATGAATCCAGTGCAGAGCTTGTAGCCAGCTAACCATGATCCATTTTCACACAGCTCTTACAATTGGTAAGGTTCTGACACTATTGTAAGGATATTATGATACTTGGAAAATGTAGGATTTTTACAAGTATGTAGCTATTAAAAAAATATGAATTCATTTAGAAAATTATGTTATTTGTTGATTTTTGTGAAACATCCTCATCCTTCCCGGGAGCACAATATCTATTTCCATTTGTACTGCCATCTGAGTGCTCTGTCACAAATAGGTAAACGCTGTTTCATGAGTAAGCAGGCAAAAATATTGTTTCCATTTTGGGCTAGTAGGAACCTTTCCTACATTGGCTGCCTTAGTAGAAGGCTCTAATACATATCCTTAAAAGAGTGTAGGAAAGAAGTAGCTGAAAGAACTCTTCAGGAGATCACTGCCTTGGATTAGATTATAGAGGCTAAATTGTCATGCTTGTAAAATAAGATTCAAGAACAGTTAAGGATTAAAGACGAAATACAGTCTTAATTAATAACTTAAACCTTTTATGTGGTTTTCCCACCTTCACAGATGAGTATTTGTAATTTCACCCGTAATTTGGTCTAATGATACAACTGTGCCCAAGTAACCTTGTATCCTTTAGAAACACTGGACACAACCAACTATACCAACACTATAAAGTAGTGGCTTGAAAACTGTTATATCATTTTCCACTCAAGCAGAATGCATGTATGAAAACAGTTTGCCAAGCAATTCACTATGAACTACATGCAACCAGAGACAAGTAACGTACGTTTTAGTTTGTGTCTTTCCAGCCCCATGGCAGTGCATTCGAACCACCAGCTGCTGGTGCAGCAAACCCATATCTGCCTGGTTTTCGAGTGACAGCCGCTCATCAGCGCTTGTGTAAGGCTGGTGTTGGCCATGGTTTCCCTTGCTTGGTGCAGGCTTTGGGTGGCTGCTGCAAGGTGATTTCCACTATCTCTAGGACAAGAGGAAGCAGCCTCAAAGTTGTGCCAGTGGAAGTTTAGATTAGATACTAGGAAAAATTTTTACACTGAAAGGGTTGTAAAGCATTGGAACAGACTGCCCAGGGAAATGGTTGAGTCACCTTTCCTGGAAGTATTTAAAAGGTGGGTAGACATAGTGCTGAGCGATATGGTTTAGTTGTGGTTTTTGTCAGAGTTAGGTTGATGGTTGGACTAGATGATTGGAAAGGTCCCCTACAACCTAGGCAATTCTATGATTCTGTAATAAAGCTCTTCACCGAGCACCTGGATGACAGAGACAGAGCTGGATATCTGAGAATCACCATGCTCCTAACAGAGTGGCATTATGCATCATGCTCCAGTGTAACACCTTGTACAGGTAGTTTTTGCATAAATGGAAAATACAAAAGCTAAAACTTCACAGAAACTCAAGGAATTTGATCATGTAAAAAAGACTCAAAATAGTGATCAAGGCTTATGGACTGGAAGAGAATTTTTTCCATGAAAGAAGGAGCTTAACTTGCTTAAATCTTCTTGTACTCAAGAGAACAGGATGATGGATTGTTTTTCTTTTAAGCAAAAATGACAATAAAGAAATGCCTGGCTCCACCAGTAACTACCCCACCTAATGAAATTCAGCTACATGACTAAATTTTGGCTAGCTGGCTGGATCAAATGGCATGATTAATGTATATCCCATTCTGTGATGTGAAAACAGGTTTCCAATAACCTGTCCAAGGATGGCAGAGCAAAAAATAAATTTGAATGTCTGAGTGCTGATCCAGTACTATTCCCACTGGATCATGCTTTTGTACATAGAATCATAGAATGTGTTGGGTTGGAAGGGACCTTTAAAGGTCATCTAGTCCAACCCCCCCTGCAGTGAGCAGGGACATCTTCAACTACATCAGGTTGCTCAGAGCCTCATCAAACCTGACCTTGAGTGTCTCCAGGGATGGGGCCTCCACCACCTCTCTGAGCAACCTGTTCCAGTGTCTCACCACCCTCATTGTAAAGAACTTCTTCCTAATGTCTGATCTAAACCTACCCTGCTCTAGTTTAAAGCCATTGCACCTCATCCTATCGCTACATGCCCCTGCAAACAGCCTTTCCCCGGCTTTCTTATAGGCCCCGGTAAGACACGATTTTTTAGTAGTGGACATGGTAAGACATGTAAGGACATGGTAAGGCACTATTTTTTAATAGAAAAATATCTGTAACAGGTCACTCAAGAAAAATAACATTTTTTTAAGAATTATTTTGCCCACTTACCAGATAAAATAAACACATTTCTGTTTATAAAAAAGAGGAGTGCTTTTTTGAAGAGCAAAATAGTATTTATAATACTAATACTTTTTTTAGAGTTAGTTGGGTTATTGCTGGAATTAGTAATGCAGTCTACAGGAACAGATAATTCAGTTGATTAAGACTATTCTTTTAATAGTCTAAGCCATTGTAAACATCATGGATGTGATGGAGACCTGTCAAACAGACAGTATTACCAGAAGGAATATGAGTGAAAATATATTACGTGATCAGATAGGGCTGTAGAAATTGTTATACTTTAGGTTTTTGAGTTAAACAGCAAATGAGATACAGACAGCAAATTATTTTTGTCCATCATCGTTAGTTGCAGATGCACTGAGCAGAGCGAAGGTGATAACACAGCTTTATTTCCTGCCTTGGTAAGACATTTCACTAAATTTAATGCTAATGCTAACGCCAGTCTATCGAATCCGTTACATACTCCTATGGAACAGTTTCTATGGAACGGTGCCTATACTTATGAGTAAAAGATTATAGAAATACCATTAAGTAAATTCAGTAATGACAAGTTTTACATTAAGTAGGCTGAGTGCACAAAAAGCAGAGTGAGAAACATGGTGCATAAAGAAAGCAAAGCTGATGTAACAGGAATTCTGATGAAATGTAAGATTCAAGATTGCACATGTTGAAACTACTTGTGGCCTAGTTTTTACACTCTTTAATTTCTTCATTAGTTTTCTTGATATACTATTTTTTTTCTTCTGAGATCTCACAAAAGTCACACAAATGGAGTGACCTAAAGTCCCTTAAGAAAAAAGTCTAATTCCCTTTACAGTGGTGAACTTTTACCCCTTATAATGGTGAACTTGCAATCAGAAAGTAATCCTTAAAACCAATTACTTTAAAAAGTTGAAGGATACCCTTTATAACTTGCATTTAAATTAGGAGTCATATACACATGGCTAAACTTCTTGTTGCACTCAAAAATGAGAGACAGAGAAGTTTGAGTATTATCAAAGGAGTTAACTTCTGATGTACACCGACCCCAGAGAAAAGCTGAATCTAAAATTAATTGTATCAGAGCCAACACTTTATTTTATAAATCCTGAAATACATAACCACTTACTTCTTATCTCCTCACTGGGGAAAAATCATTTAACTATATCCCTTCCTCATTTAAAGATATTTCCAGATTGCCTGCTAAATTGATTGTTATTGCATTCCACTTATCTCTGTTGCAGAGTCAGCAATTTATTGACTATTCCAGCCACCTGCAATGCAAAGAGAGTTTCGTTCATATAGCTTAGTACATAGTAGTCAAATTTGGCTTAGGAAGTCTTCTTTTCATATTAGGCATCACTGTATATTAAAAATGGCCTAAAATCAATCAGTTTCTTTTCTTCTAGGAATTTCCATGCATTATGGATTAAATATAAATATAAATACAGAAAAGCACACCGGATTCATGACAGATGAAAAGTGAAAGACATCTCTTCTTCATGCCTCTTATTATGGGAAATTGCAGACAGTGTTCTGTGTGCATTACGTACTCTCCTTGAAACTCAGGAGGAGCTCAGAGGCTCCAGAAAAACTCCCTAATGGTCTTACAGAGCAAATCACAAGGACTTTTCTTCTCTGTGTTTCCCTGTGATTTGATGTGGTTCAGGTGTGTCTATGGCAGTAGAATAGAGGGCAGACTTTCAAATTCCATTTATTATTAGCTAGGACAAAACAAGACAGAGGACCAGATTCCAGAAGTAAAAAGTTTTTCAGTGCCTTGTGCAAAACTGGGTGTACAACAAAAGCACCAGGCCATTGCCCTTCTGCTTCTTTGGTGTTTCCAAATGCATAGAGTATTATTTATATACAGTCACCTCTGTATCATTTTCTTTGAGCTCATCCTTTTGGTGTTGTGCCAGTGTGTGTTCAGGACTTCAGTTCAAGGTAGGGATGGGTGATCTGGCAAGTAGGTAGTGGAGAAAACTTGGAGATCCTTTTGGCTATTTTATTTTATTTTATTTTATTTTATTTTTCAAAAATATCTACAACAGCTTCAGGAATGCAACTTCAGCTGACAGTTTTAACAAGGGGAAACTGGGAAAAAAATCAAAAAATGTTATTTTATGCTGTATGCTTTCTATGCAACCAATGTTTCTCCTTTCTGACTCAGAACCATCAGCATTTATTTTGTAAGGATACTATGACTTCAATTTCTTTTTTTTTTTTTTTTTTTTGGTTAAAAAAAAAATATGGCAACGGAAACAATGCAGATTTTTTTCCCCTGAGGATAATTTTCTTAGGTTAATGCAGCTTATGTTTTTTCAAGGTTTGGGTTGTTTTTTTTTTTTTCTGGTTCCGTTAACAAACTGAGAAATCCATCTACTGTTTGCACAGTTTTGGCTTTGTGTTCACTTGTCATCCTTGGAACTTGATTGTTTCCTTTGTCTATATTAATACAGTGATAAAGATTCAGCAGTGCAAAACTATTCGCTGATTATAATTTGTGTGACCTCACAGTTTTCAAATGAAATTGGCATTTTTGCACATCTGTAATTGAGGGTAGGGTTCATCCTGCAGATCTTTATTACCATAATGTGAGAGACGGCAAGAACATAGTTTTTCTTAGAATGCAGCACAAATAGCAATTACAAAAATAAATCTTTTTGTTTGTAAACTCAGGCTGAAATCATGAGAACTTAAACCATTTTAGTCATTTTACACACTGTCTTTTCTACACATCTTCACTTCCTTTTAGCCAAAGGCACAGAAAGAAAAGGGAATGAGTAAACAGCCTGAATCTGTTTTGTAAGAGATCGTGTCAGTTGTTATTAACTGTTGTATTATGTTTCATTGGGCTGTTTGAAGGCAAACAGAAGGTCAAAATATTTGTTTTTCTTATTTGGCTTTCTTATCTTTCAAAGAAGATTCAGTTAAAATATTTCAGCTGACTTCAGGAATTTTAAACGCATTTTATTAGAATCACTCACCATTTCATGCAATATTTTTAGAAAACAGAAAGCTTTTGAGAAGAATGTATGGATGCAATACCTTTAGGGGGAAAAAATTGTGCCTATATGGTGGTATAAAAATGTCACGCCTCTAAAACTAACATGAAGAACGCGAGCTCATTCTAACTTCACACTGTAAGCATGATGATGGTTATAAATTGAATCAATAAATCAATTAGGCAGATATCTCATCCATAGGTATTATTTTCCATTAGTAGACCTAAAAAAAATTTGCTTTTTTTTTTTTTTTAATTGATGTGGCACAAGTTATCCAATGTAAAGGGTAAGTAATGTTAGAGCCAGTTAAAGAACCTGACTTGCCTGACGACCATCTCAAGGCTCTTACTTTTGACTGTACTGACAAATGCAGCTCATCCCCTCTAATTTTTTAGTAACAGTCACAGACTCATACATTTTTTCCCATGCTGTAAACCGATCTGAGGTTTACATATGTTACCACACATAATAACCTTGAAAGCCGTTTTCAGTAGTTTCAGGAGTTCAGTCTACTGGAGTTCCTCACACAGATGGACTTTTTGCACCACAGAATTGTTGTACTAAACAATGCTATCAGATTAAATAAATGCTTGTCTTCATACGTTCAGTGATTGTAGGCTCTGGCAGCAGACATGATTTCCTCCAGCAGTAATAGCACAAATACGGAAGCTCAGCAGTACACAGATTTGAAGAAACCTGCTTTTCGCCACTGTCAAATGAGAAGATGCATGAAAGCACCTTGATGTTGCAGAGTATTCAGTAAGACAAGCTTTCACAGTATGGCATGATAGACAAACAAAAGACCGTGCTGAAAGTGAGGGCTCTGAAATTCCATGTTCCAAAATAACTTGGATTTGCTAACATACAGGTAAGACTCCTTCATCCCACCTTGCTTTGAGACATCAGTGCTTTGCTTTTACCCATGTGTGGGAAGATTCTTTTTTGAAAATGCTGTTTGGTGAAGAGAAGTGGCTGACTGGGTGAATCTATTATTTGAAGTAATTTTTTAAGAACTCAGAACTTGTTTGTGGACACTTTTCTCAATTTCAATAAAAACAGAGATAAATCATAGCAATATTTTTGGCAGGGTTCCTGCCAAATAAAATATGAAATATTACATCACGAAAGCCATGCTCATTTGGAAAATCCTACACAGAGATCTCTGAGTCATCACCTTCCAAGTGCCCCTAATAGTTCAATTGCTAAAAGAAACTTCTCAGGTAATTACTTTCAGAAAATCAGCAATTGCTTGTAGTTCCCACACAGTAACATTTCACATTACTATTGTCATAGATTAATAAAGTGAGGCAGTCCATTACTAAATAATGCATGAGTCATACTTAGTATACAGCAGATCAGGTACTGAGAATTAAGTTAATCTTAAAGCTAAATCTGTGCCACATTTACATATGTTGTAGAACTCCCACTGGGATTCCAAATTTCTTTCTAGAATTTTAAAAATGAACCTTTAAGATGTAATTAATTAATCTCCAAGGCCTGGGAACAGAGGAAAAGAAAACTTCTGATTTTTTGTGTCAATTTACATTTATTGAGTACTACCAGTCGTAACTATGTGCTAGATACTTTCACCCAGCACAAATAGCTGTTGGAAGGCAGAGGGGGATATATGAGTCAATAAATTGTTTATAATTATTACAGTTTTTCTTGGAATTATCCATCTTAACAATTATTGTATGGATAGTTCAAATGGTTGGGAGCTGAACAGCTATTCCAGTGAGTTAATCTGACAGTGAAGAGGCACAACACACTGGTAATGAAAAAACAGAGAGCAGAGACTCTAGAAAGCACCGCTTGAGTTGTAAGATGTTTCTGATACGGCAGTAATGAGACAAATCAAAGCAGCTAAACAAACTGTTGGATAGGTAAGGAGGAAAAGGTACAAAATACAATAACTGGTAGTGAGGACTGTCTCTCTAAGATGGGGTCTGTTCAACAAAATGTGGTTTTGGTTGGGAGGAATCTGGAGTTTTTGTTCTGTAGGAAATTTTAAAATATTCAGACCTGTTTTCTTCCAACTTGGGCAAAAAGACACATTTTTTTTTACTGAAGACAATCTCCAAAAATGATGATTTGGAAACATGGAAGCCATTTGCAGGATAAAAGATAAAACAGTTTCACTGCAGTATTGTGAAAAAATGACTAAAATATCTGGTTTATTGCATCAGAACTATTATGAAAATTAATCATCAAAACCATATTAAGTATTGGTAGATGCATTATATTAGGTATTCTATAATTCAGCAATTAATACTTGAGTATCTTATACTGATCAAAGCAATATAGATAATGACATGGAAATCTTTCATTTATACTGTTTCCACTTAACCCAAGAAAACCTATTCCATGGTTTTGTGCTTCTTGAATTAGAGAGGATTCATGGCAGGCTAGTTTTATGTAGCAGAGGAAGTTTATGTATGTTTAAGATACTTTGCACAGGATGCAAAGCTTGTTCATCATGCAAGATAGATCAGATTGTTTAAGAGGAAACTTGTTTTGCATATGCCTTGTTTTACTTGCTGAGGAAGACGAGGTTGGAATGGAAGACTGTTTGAGGGTAGGGAACAAAAGGGATGGCTCCATGGTTAAAAGGACTGAACATCATCCTGCAAAATTATTCTTATCTTTGATAAAGAATTCATGCATGAATTTAAGTGACCTCTCACAAGTAGTCATTAACTGTGTATTCATTATATTCTGGGCTTGACCTGAGATCATGGGGTATGGTCTGCAGAAGTGTTTGGCTTTCATAGATCTAACACAAAAGTGCTTTAAACCTTTAAAATGCTCTGTGGTGCATGCTGGAAAATCAGATTCTATGCCCTCAACTTGGACTCTAAATATCCATGAGTGTACTTGACCTCTTTGTCTCTCTCTAGTACCTATAAAATAGGGAATTACACCATCTCTTCATATCATTAGAGTGTTATGAAGATTAAATAATTTTTGTGAAGCACTCTGATATTACTATTTGGGCATCACAGAGAAGCCCATGAGAACATTAATCATCCTGTCTTCAGAATAAGTGCACACTACATAAATCCTAAGGTTACACATTTGACAATGAGAATAAAATTTACTGAACAGCTAGTTTTCTAATTTCTCTGTTCTTGTTCTCTCTTCAGTCATTCTGCTCTTTTTTTTTTCTTTCTCACAACCCCCAAAAGTTTCTCTCTTACACTTTCCAGAAATTTCTGGTGATAACTACCTTCCTCTAGCTCTCCAAAATTCAACCCTCTATTCCCTCCGTGATATGCTGTCATAAACCATTCTATGACTGTGATTCTCCTCTTCCCTTACTGCCTGTCTAAAGCACCCTCCCAAAAGTAAACAACAAAAAACTTCTGATTATTATTCATTGATGTCTTATTCCACCTTTTACATTTTGCTTCTTTTCTATAGGCTACCATTTCTTTAATTAGCTGCAGGGGAGGAGAAACCATATTTTTTCACGTGTGTGTAACCTGGTGCAATGACTTCTGATCTTGATCACAGCCTTTTGGTAATGCTATAAAATAAACATAAAATATTATTACTGACATGACTTGCTCGTATTTTAGTACTGGAATCCTATACCACATGCAGCTTAGTTCAACTGTGGCCTCATCGATTTCCTGGCATATGAGAACTAAGATAAAAAGAAGAGTGAGAACTGAGAATATTGTTGTGTATTTTCTTATTTTCTAGTAAGTTTAATAAATTCAGTTTTTAGCAGATGTCTAGAAGACCAGTTTGTAGATTTTATTTTTAATTTACATAATTTGTTTACAAATATATAACACACTAAATATTTCAGGAACCATCTGCCTGTATTGTTCCCTTTATAAATTCTGTACAAGTATTTTCCTTGCCATTTTTATTGAGAAACAGTCCTGTAGCCCAAAGTGCATCCTGAAATACCAATCTGACACACTAGCTTTGGTTAATGACTTCTCTTAGATAGAAAATGTTAGCTACTCCATACTGAAATGGATTTTTGGGCTTGTAGGGTCAGAAATACAGATTACGTAGCTCTCTGAATTTAACAGAGTTAACAAAGTACATGAACTGAGAATCAGGTTCATAAGAAAGGTTTAGAATAGCTTTGATGAGTGGCTTTTACGTTTCCCAAGGAAATAATTATTTTATAACACAACTACAACTATGTATCTATCATCAACACAAATTTGAACGTTTCAGAAAACTCCAGAAATAAAATTACCAGGAAGATAAAACAGGTAGAAATAACCATGAAAATTGGGATTGATGATTTAAGCATGCTTAACCTTTGGCAATTCAATTTGCCCTGATTTTAAAAGTGAAACAACCTCTTTAATGGAAATATACTTTATTAGATTACCTGATTGGAAGTTTTTAATACAAAATCTGACAGAAAATATTAAAAGCAAAAAAGCTTTTTACTTCTGTTGCAAGTAACTGTGAGGAAATCTTATTGGTATTGATTGGGGAATTGGATTTTACTGTGACAGTAGTGTTTAAAAGACTGACAAATCAAACCAGTTTCAAATTTCAAGACAACTCTTTACTGGATGGATACTTGTTAACAATGCACCTTGTGTTGTCAATGGCTACTTCTTAATCACTAGCAATCATTATCACTACTAAGGCAAAACAATGAGTCCTTAACAAGCTTAACCTAAACCAGCTACAAGTATGCAGTACCCAGGAATTGATGCAGTTTTAGTTGTCACTCAGGGCTGTGCTTGATTACCAAAGTTAAAGTCAGTCGAGGCTATTCCAGAGGGAAAACGTGGAAGATGCAGGGTGGGCATTCTTTTCTTCCCTGTCTTTCTTCTCTCATTGCTGGTATTTCATGCTCCTCTGTCCTCTTCTCCGAAAGAGAAGAGATGATCTTGTCTGCTTTTGGCACCTTATTCTGGGGATCAGGACTCAGGCTGGCTTAATTTATTCTGCAGAATTCTGATTTTAATGGACACTCTTCCTGCCTCTTTCACATCCTTAGCTCTCCTCTGACAGATTTTCCTGCTTGCGCATGTTTTTCTCCTCCCTACTTGTGCAACTATACTAGAGACCTCTGTTTGCCTCTTGGGGGCTGTGGCTATTATTTTAATATTTAAACTTAGCTGTCTTACAAAATGGTATTAGTCATGTTACAATATTACAAAATATTTGCTTTTCTTTGGGTTTAAAGCAAGCAAATATTAATCATGTCTTCCTTAGTGTGCATGGACCTTTTAGGGTCCAATCTACCTCTACTTTGTCCACACCTGAGAAGCGGTGAATCTGTCTTTCGTTAAACCAGCTAGTCATTTTCATGCTTTGCTCACTAACTTTATTCTTTCTTGTAGTATATTCAGGCAAATGCCATTACATGAGCACCCTAAAATATTTCTTGGCCTTACTTATAGCTGGATTCTCACCCATTTGGCTTCTGACCCTGACACTGAAAACATGCACCTCAGGGCTGCCAGGAAATTCCTGAGCCAGTGCCTGTTCCCTTGCTATGGAAAAGAACTACGTTATAGATCTGCGGTACTTGATCTTAAACATACTTAGATTTCTGGAAGGTCCTGCAGGAAGGTTGTTCCAAAACTTCAGTCCTATGAAAGCCTCTAATATTCACACTAAATATTCACACTGTCGATCTACATATGTTGTGTTCTTGTGGAGAAAAAACTTTGCACAGCTTTTCTAGCTTTGCGTCATTTACCTTAATTTCCTAGCTCTTCTAATGCCCTGTAGTAGAAGTTTCCTCTTTCCTGACCACACCCATGTTATATATTGAGTGGGAAATAGATCTTGCAGTGGTTCTTGGGAGAGCCACGCAGTTGTCCTGTTCTACAGGACCCGACGTCAACAGCTGTGCTGGTGAGGCACTGGATATAGCAGAGCAACTGCAGACCTGTTGTTTCTGAGTAATTTCTGAATAGTGGCACTAGCAGTTTCCAATCCTTGTTAGAAACGTCTCACCTAGTATAACCTGGAGGTAGAGCTGTGGCAGGAAATTGCCATTAGAATGGTTTTTCTGATGGAAAATGCCTTTTTTGTCAAACTCAAATTTTTCCACAGAAAAATTATATTCTTTACTGTGATGGTTACAAAAAATCTGCAATTGTTCATTTCTCAATCTGTCTTGCATAGTAATCAGGAGGAACTCTGATTGTCTAAGGATGCCAAGAGGATTGTTCTGCCAATCCCCCTTTTGCGCTTGTTCAGATACAATTTTCTTTTCCAGTAGATGACTACTGAAATCTCTCTTAATCCTGACATGTCTAGAAGGACTCTTTAACAGTAAGTGACATTCTCCTGACTACACACTTTCACTGAAGTCAAGTCCATGTGCCTTTTTAAGCCAAGAGGGTTGGAATGTAATTGCTACTTTTCCCCCTTCCTACACTCCCCCAGTGAAGTGAAAATGTTAAAAATCAAATCACTATCTGTGACTTCAGTGGTGGTTTTGTGAGTTTAGTTAAAATGTGAATTTGTGTCCAAAAATAAGATTGCAGCTTCATAATATGACAAATGATTGAACCTGCCATCTGAGTCAGAAATTTTATGTAAAAAGAATCTTTTGGGATGGTTCTTCCTGCTTCCACATGCACTAAAAATACTTTTAGGGAAGAACCTGTCATTATGTTTTACTTCTTCCATTTTGATGCCTGCCAGAACCTATGCAGGATTTCTAGTAATCAAAACTATAAAGAAAAAAACCCCTAGGAATCATTAAAAACAGAATAAAACCCTTAGTTTAGATACAGTGATTTTTAAGCAAATAGATTTTTTTCTTAAATTATTTAACCAGTTACAGCAGCAGATTTGAGGTCTGGTGGATTTTTTTATATCTAATTTAAATTGGTGAAAAAGGCCCTTAGTGTTTATTCTTATTCAAAAGGAGCCTAAAAACTTCAGAAAGTCTGAAACTAAATCTTATTTAATTTATGACTGAAATTTATGACTTAAATTAAATTATGACTGGAGTTCCATTCAAATAGTAGGAATTGTTTTATTTATTTGAATTTCAATCTTTAAAGCATTTTTTTTAAATTATCTTAATTCCAAACAAAATTGTCCAAATAATACAACAAAACAATGAAATATTACCTTTGAAAAATGTCAAATGGGCACTTCAATAACTGTAAAAAGTCATGATTTCTTTATGCAAAATACATTTGTCAGAAATGACCTTTTCGTAGTTGCAGTCTCAGTTTCAACAAATCATACTTCCCCAATAAAAGAGTTTATATACTGCTAGAAATCCCTTGGCCTTCTTTATGCTACAGTGATATTTGAAAGATAAGTACCACTCCCTACTTCTGTGATCCGGGGTAACTCGCAGCAATGAGCAGCCCTTGGAGAAACATGTTTTATGTCTTCCTTCAAAGTCTTTCTTCCATCATATCGTAGCCTTGAATAGTCTGTGCAAATTGATGAACTTTTTAATTCGTGACTCAATTCTTCTCTGATAAAATGGGAACAATGATAGTTCTTTGATTCCATATTTTTCTGTCTACCCAGGCAGGTGGTTACTCGGGGCCACACCTGCCACTTACTTTGTGTTTCTACTTCCTCATATGGCAGTAGCCTGGTTACTGCTAAACAACATTACTTATGACTATTATTTCAGGAAAAACAAAACAAAACAAAACAAAACAAAGAGAAAAAAATGTTATAAAATTTAGGTAATTGAAAGGCAGTTACAGAAATCACAGATAAAGCTTAACCAGAACAAATAGTAGCAGGAGTTCAACGCAGCTGTCATTACTTTTTTTTATTTAAAAAAAATAATGTTACGTATAGGGAAATTTTCTTCCTCCATGGAGATATCATTACTTTTCTTGGCTATAAACAGGCCGTCACAGTAAACTGCACATTTGTCGAACATTCTAGACAATAACTTCATCTATGGTGAAATACATCATTTTGCTCAGCAGCCTTGAGTCAAACGATTGCTTCAGTTGATCCAAAATCTTTTATTCTCTGGACAACGTAACCTAAAAGTAGGAACACAAAAGATACTCTCCTCCATTTTAAGAGATTTTTTTTTTTATCTTGTATATTAATCAAGGATGTTATACCTACACTTAGATACCATTAATTTCCAGTGCCCTGAAAAGCAGAGTAGTAACTAAAGAGCACAAGCAGTGCCAATGACTCATTCTTTTTCTTTCATGATCTCTGAGCTGCAGTATGAAACACAGATTAATAAACACAGCAGCTTTCCAGTAAACGGTATTTTTCAGCTTTCTGCAATGTGCAGCATGGCAAGCTGGAACACCAATATGTCTTCAAAATCACCTAAGTGCTTGTCATCAAACCAAGGATTAATTGCTTCACAGTAAACTTGCACACAATGTATAGGCTCCAATTCTTTGTAAAACATAATGATCCTAGAGCTTTGAAAGGTGCCAAGCCTGACATCTCAGGAGACTGAAAAACTGTACTTAGCCATAAAACACAGAGATCACAGAGAGAGCCAGCTCAAGCGTGACTCATATCCTTCCATCAAGTCACCTCTCCTCCAAATGGCAAGTACCACTTCTAAAGTCGAGGGGTCCTTTTGCCTGCCTTAGAAATGCTCTCTTTAGCCCTGGCTGCAGGAAATTCTGGCAACTAATACCTGTGGTAGTGACAGTGTCCTGGAAAAAAATGTAAATATCTGATAAATAGGCATTGTTAGGATTTCCTAGGAATGTGTGTTTATTTGTTTCTTTGTTTAATTACTTTGATAAAGCTGTTTGATAGATAGGCGATGGCGATAACTTCTCCTACTTCAACAACTACCAATGTCCACACCTCTCCAGTCAAATTTGGTGTTAATCCCCAGAATCAGTATATTGATGTCTTCTTTCTCACAGCTGCTTCCTTCTCACAGTCCTCTTCTGCCTTTTCATAACTTCCAACTGTCCATTGCAATGTTACTGTGGGCCTTCTTTTGCTCCATTTCCATTTCAGATGAAATAAATAAGATGAACTGATATTAAATATGCTTGAATAAGCAACACAAGAAAAGTGGTAAGATGACTATTCTGATTCACACCAGAAGAGGGTAAGTTGTTGCTTTTGCTCTACACCTCCTTTTTCAGATACAGGCTCAACTTCAGCAGCCAAAGACCACTTACTGAAGTGCATGCTTTTATTAGTCTAAAATATGGCCATCAATCATCTAACCCTTTTCTTTTTCTTTTTCTTTTTCTTTTTCTTTTTCTTTTTCTTTTTCTTTTTCTTTTTCTTTTTCTTTTTTCTTTTTCTTTTTCTTTTTCTTTTTCTTTTTCTTTTTTTTTCTTTTTCTTTTTCTTTTTCTTTTTCTTCTTTTCCTTTTCCTTTTCCTTTTCCTTTTCCTTTTCCTTTTCCTTTTCCTTTTCCTTCTCTTCCTTTTCCTTTTTCTTTTCCTTTTCCTTTTCTTTCTTTTTCTTTTAATTCACTGAAATGACAATTGAACATGGGAATATGTTTATCCTGCAAAGGATTGTCAGGAACCCCCACCACTCCCTGCAAATTTCATGAAATCCAGGGTTTCATTTAAAAATTCTTGGATGTAACAAATGTGGACTGATGAGAAACTGATATTTTTTGTACAGCTTCATTGTGTCTTTACCACCTGCATGTAAATAAAGTAGAATACCTTTTGTAAATTGGTAAAAAATACTTGAAAAGGATTCCACCTCAGGACTGCAACATGACAGGCAATACTTCAGATTCCCCAGTCATGTCTTGTCCTGTAAGAGCAATAAAAGTAATGACTTTTTTCAAGCTTGTCTAGATTTACCAGTATGATACTTGAAATATGTGTACAATCTGCACAAGATCTTTCAGGCAAAAAATCCCCCTCCAACTCATTACAGTAAGTATTTCTAACCTTTAAATATCAGATTTTCTCTAGACAGTTTATTCTTCCTGGTCCTGCAGGAACTGCTTGCACTGAACCTCCAACTGCCTTGTCACCGCACCAGACCACTGAGCCCTGCATGTGGCTGATGAAGTATTTCAATCTGCTTTAGGATTAACCTGTTCTTCTTATGGCACAACACCTACTGTATGCCAACTGGAAAAAGCGATTAACTAATTTTCAATTTGTTTGTGGACAGACTCTCATTTATAAAACAAACAGGCAAATCACTTCAAACAGGGAGAACACTCAAAGCTAAGTGGTATATTTCTTCAGCCGATACCCAATGACCTTTCAAGATGAAAGGATAATAGTCAACACAGAAAAAGAAGAAGAAAAGCCCTGTGTGCTGTTTGCAAGGTTTAGAGGTCACTTGGCTACAGAGAGAGAAGGATACAATGGAGGCTGCAGAAAACACTGCAAAGGCAAACATGGCAGTTCGTTCAGATTTTTTTCTTCTGAGCCTCACCATTCACCACTGGCCTTCTTCATTTAACAAGAGCCTCTGTTCCCCTCACTAAGGATATGTTCTGTTTATTGTGTGGCTGAGGCTCCACTTATGTATCAGCTGTCTATCTGCGCTCCTCTTTGGAGAGCAAACCCAAAAGCAAAATGGCATGCTTATCCCATTCAACTATCTGGTGATCATATGACAGGGCTGAGAGAATATGATGGGGGTCTCACAAGACAAAGTAAGATATTATTCCCAGTGAAATCCTGTGGCTACATGCACCTCTGTCTGCAAATACAATCAGGGTCTTTGTTCTGCTGTGAATCCTGGGAGTCAGCTTGCTTCTCCCATTGAGAAAACTCAAAGCAATTTCCCACACTTGCAGCAAGGCATCTCTGGGCCATAAAGATTGTTCTGTCTTCTAAGCACACAACAATGTTTAGACAGAAATAGAAAATGAAAAACAAATTCCCTTTTCATTTTACTGACCTTCAGAAGCTATAGTCTTAAAAGTGGACATAGCAAAATGCATTTGCACCAACAGAACCTGAGTCTTGACACCACAGAATATGCTTTCAGAAAAACTTTTTCCCATGTCCGCTTTTGTTTAGAACTTTCTATACTGCTTCTCCTGAAAGAAACCAGTTTTTGTCAGCAAAAGTGACGGAGATACTGGTTACATCCTACACATTTTACTTCCTCACATTTTCACTCTTGCTCATACAAACATCCACCCTCACACAGCCACCAAATTAACTACTCTTCTCCCACATGCAGGCTGAGAGACAACCCGGATAACTATTGAGGTATGTTGACCTTTTTTAATGGTAGTCACTATACACATAAATGCTAAACTGACTACCATTTTAAAGGATAGAGGTCAGTATTCCAAAGTTACCTTGAACACTAACACCAGAAATTATCTTTTACCTCTAAGCTATTCTGCCTGCATTAAAGAAAAAAAAAAAAAAAAAAAAAAAATTGAAAGAAGTAAAAAGCTGATGAAGTATTTTTCAGTCTTAACATTAGTTTCTATACGGGACCAGCATATTTCCTTCTATATTTTACTGCTGAGCTGAAATATTACTTTGTATTGTAACTACATTTTTACTTTTTATTGCACTACTTCCAAAAAAACATAGAGATTAATTAAATTTCTACTCTCTGAAAGTTGTCTCTCTAGATTTGTGCTATTTCGTTGTGACACTAAAGATTTTAGGTGGAGAAGCAATATTGGGATGATATGAAGGCTAGGATGCCTATTTAACAGGAGATTAGAAAAACTCCGTTTGTTTAGCCTAGTGAAACAAAAGCTGAGAAGGAATAGAAGCTAGTCTATAAATACATCAGCAGGGTAAACATCAAGAGAGAAAAGAACCATTTAAGTGAAACGCCAGTGTTGTCACAGGAACAAATGGATGTGAACAGCTGGAAATAAATTTAGCGGGAAATTAGAAGAAATGTCCCAACTCGTAGAGCAGTCAGGTTCTGGAACAGAGCCTTCCAATAGGAAAAGATGGACAAAAACCCCAAATAATAGTTTTGAAGATAGAGGTTATTAATGAGTGAGTTTTCTGAAAGGTAAGAAAATATATTAAATAATTTCAAAGACTTTCTCCAGCTTTGTGTTCTTGGGATTTTTTTGATGGTTTTCTTTATTTTGATTTGCCATAGCTGAAAAATCTGAATGGAATTTCAAAAGGAGGATAAAGGAACAAGGTGTGGAAAAGAAGTTAATTAGGTCTCTTAATTTCTGCCCGGTCTCCTTTGAAAATCCCAGTGTTGAACTGGATCTCTTTAGATATGAGTGAAGATTACATTACCTTGCTCTTGAAAAATTCAGTACTCCTCTGGGGGACTGAAGCTCTCAAACAATTCAGGAAGATACCAGCATAGTGACTAGAAGGTGAGTAAAGTGTGTTTGAGCATCCCTCCCTCCCCATGATCAGCCCTCAGATACCCACAGCTATAAATGTCTACCTGTTGTAACCCACAGCCCAGGGGCTCAGCTATCTACAGCCTGAGACCCAGCTCTGTGAAACACAGCTATATGACCTTGGCTTGGTTTTACTGTAAAAATTGTTGCTGAGCTGTGGGAGAGTTCCTACTCTGAAGATGTGCATGATAAGAAAAGAAAAAAAAAAAAAAAAAACCAAAGACAGAGGAGAAATTTTTGAGACAGTACTAGTTACCAGCTCAGGGAATAAAGAGAAAAAAAAGATTGTGAAACGATATAAAATGCTGAGGAAAAAAGTAGATAACTGAAAGGTAGAGCCCAGCAAGAACTTTGTTCAAAGCCTGACACTCCTTCCCCTGCCTGAAGGGTATCTGGACAGCAGACACTCATCAAGCACCTGGATGCTAATGATTGGTCTAGTAACACAGTTGTCTCAGGTATTAGCCAACACACCCACCTAATAAGCATATTAACCGACAAATAATCATTGTACACTGTAAGCTCTGCATGTGTTGGTATAAAGCCCAAACCCAAAGGTAATTCAGAAGAAGAAGGGTTATATGAACAGGATTTCAGAATACCATTTTAGGATTCAGAGGGCCAAGACATGCATCGACAAACTCAGTTTGATCTTTTTAGACACATTAACTTTTTAAAATACTATCCTTCTCACCAGTCTCCCACAAATTCTTACCACCACAAAGCAGCTGACAAGGGGCAAGATTTAAAACTTTTTGTCCACAGTCACCTTGACTGTGGGCTGGAAGTATTCTGTGGATTGTGACAGAAGAGAGGACTTCAAGGATTTCTGCTTCCATCACAGGCCATGTCATGGCCTTCCGCCATATCCATACATGCCAAAACTGTTTCCTGTCAGATCAAGTTGGCTCCTTACTCCTTAATATCTTTTACATCAATGAGACAGATAAGCACGTTTATATCTAACTGGTGTTAGACCTGCATTGCAAACTTTCACTGACCTGCATTGCAAACTTTCAAACATTGCCTTTTTCATGTTAATGCTGCAAAGAAGCGTCTGTAATAACTAACAAGATTGCACAACATAGAGCAATTTGCCTGGAGACTGTAACTTACAGAGTTTCTAAGAGAAGTATCTAATAAATATGATTTGAATAGAAATGCTAATGAAATAGACCTGGATGCTTGTTATGTCATTTAACACTACTGCATATACAGCAGTTTATCCTTTTCAGGATTCTCTTTATTGTCACTGAGGTCTATACCTGTTTTTACTGCAAATCAGATAAATGCTGTCACATGGCAGGAAACAGTGAACAAATGTAGTGGTGTAAGGTTACATTCAGCTGGACACCATCTACCTGAATGATTAATTAAAGGTGTATGCAAAAAGCCACTGAAACTCATCAGTTCTGTCAAACAGCAAAAAATCAATAAGAACACCACTGTCTTGGTCTGCTGTACTTTTGTGAGAAACACAAAGACAAATCAAGGATATATTTTCAAACCTGCCAGGAAGTCGCTGCAAGATGAAAGCCTTTTATTTTTTTCCCACTGAATTATAGCTTCTATTAATACAATGGCATCTGCAGTAAGGACAGAATCTAATATGCAACACTCTTCCCATGCCTTTCATCATCCCTGAGGTTTTCAATGGATTCTTGTTCAACCTTTAGTTAAAGATCATTGCTACTATGCAATCAATTTTTGCTGGTCTCCTGAGAAAATGCTTAAGAAAGATTTAACTGCAGTTACGACAAAAAGAAGGGCATTTTGGCACAAGGTATTTACATGTACGTGATCTGTCCCATGTTCAGTTAACTTAGCCCATTGGGATATCCTGATGAAGGAACACTAATTTCTACAGGCAATTGACCACATGCAAGACCAGCTTGTTTATAGTTCACGTCCAGTCATGTGCGACTTCTTCGCTGGGATAGTAGTGGGGAAGTAGCTTTTGCCTTGAGTCTCTGGACCAAAACCAATAGACATTTCAGGAGACACAGAGCAGTGTCTAAATTACTCAGCCACTATGCCCAATCTATTTTCAGCAAACAAACAAATCAAGAGACGGTGCTTCAAGACATGGAGCAAAAACCATATTGGGAAGTACCAAAGATAGCTAGCTCCTAATCCTGAGAGTAAATGTCAACAGCTTCAGTACTGGCTTTATCCAAGAATGAAGAAAACACTGTTTGTGATTTTTTTCCCCAAATAAAAGCTCCCAGTCCAATAAATTGTGAGATTTGTAAGATCAAATGAATGTTCTGTGAGAACTCTTGAAAATGTTCACAATGCAAGAAGCTTCCCGAGTGCCATATGAACTCATTCTGAGGCCAATGTATTTACCAGAAGACATAATGGATTTGTTCTTTAATCTTCTCTTTGAAATATTACAGTCATAGAATTAGTGGAAACAGTATAATGTTCCTTTGCTGACCAGCAATATATGAATAAGCAAAGCTTACAATCTGAATTCCTGTTCAGCAGTTTTTAATGTTATTCAGAAGTAAATAAGGTCAAATCCAGAATGATTCACTAATTCACAGTCATAATGAATGCCTGACTAGTTCAATGAACTCTAATGAATGCAGGTTCCAGTGACATCTCTTACTAAAATAATGTGCTCAACATAAAATAAATGACATTGAGAGTAATATGTCAATATAAATACCAGAAGACTTTGCATACAAATTTGAAACAAAGATTTCTACTTCTGAACACATTCAGACATACAGTGTAGCTGCTGAAAACTGAAGAGGACAAAAGCTCTTTCAAGAACTGTATGAATGCTCCTCACCTAGAAATAAAGAATAGGTGAGGATAAAAGAAGCTTCTGCAGGGTCATGATTTGATTCAAGATGTAGAAATTAGATGTAAATTGTGCTTACTGTACTTGAAAGAGCCGATACCTGTAATGGTCTGTTGCCAGTGTTAACTGACTGCTAATGACTTTTCCAGAAGCCGTGTTGACAAAGGTGACCACAGGACAGAATAAAAAACTATCGAGATGTATATGGTGAGCCCAGTGGCTTCTGTGCATGAAGTTCTCAATCTCCTTGGCAGTTTGTTGACATTTCAACATAAGATGGAGTTCACATCACTTCATGGAGTTTATCTAGTAAGATTAGATAACTTTTCTAAACTGATATAATCAGTGAAGAGAATATAGTCTTAATTGCAAGTGGAGAGAGATGGAAATCTCCAAGGGGTGATATATCCTATCCTAAAATAATAATTCTTAGGTGGAATAAATTGCTGTCTGGAGATATCCACTTCTCTCCATCATTCACAGTCCCAGCTAAAGTAATGTTTCTGGGAGATCTCTTCTACATCTCCTATGTTTAATTATGCACATAAGGCCTCTAGATGAAGACAGGTGATCATTACACTGCAGTGAGGCCATAACTACATATCATTGTAGATCTTATAAAACCTGTTTTGCTTTCATTTCTAGGAGAATGCTTAAGATGACTCACAGATGAGATGGAAATACTGTGTCATTAGTAAATAGTTCTCTGGTCTTGCAAAACCATAAAAGCCCAGGGTTTTTCTGTAGCTAAAGGCAATGAACTAAGTATATTTATTTTGAACTTAGTTTTCCACCCAGATTCCTGTATGATTGAGCTCTTTGAATCAGTACTGTTTGCTGGAGATCATTTATTGATGTAATGCAGAGGGCTGCTCTGTGTGATGTTAAAAGGTTATCATGAAAAAAACCCCAAGAAATACCAATTCTTCACCACTATTGAAAGAAAAAAAAAAAGGAAAATATTACATCTCTCAATCCATACCCTAAGGAAAACACCTGCTACATTCCCACAACAGTTTGGTCTTCAGAGAATGATCATTTACAAATAGATTGTTAGTTTGGTACTTCTTGTTTCACCACAAAACATTCAAGCTTTATAAAATGGTGCATAAGTCCAAACACTACTGTATCTTTTTTTTCTCTTTTTTTTTTTTTAAAAAGAATAACTCCTACTTTTAAGAGAGGTTCTTGTATTCAGTAAGTGAAATTTCTAATCTACAATAAAACTACTGAAATGACAATAAAAATATTACTACAAAGTTCTGGCATTGTGGTATAATAAAGGGAGAAGAATGTGCCATTTAATATATCCACTGTATTGCCTAGCATTGAGTAACAATTGAACTGATTTACTCTTTTAGAGAGATTGTTCATTAGTTCTGAAGTCAACCCATTGAAAAGGTTATCAGCAACATGATTTTGTGAAACAACTTGGATTGCATGCTAATATTCTCTCAGGTGGTCTGTATGAAAGAAAATCATCATCTATTCACAAAAATTTCACAATGATTTCCCCCTTTGCTCATTCCTTTTGTAGGTTATCAAAACTGATTTTGCTATGACATACAGGGTTATCACATCTTTGTCAACAAACCTGTCATTTCTTTTATGCTCCTAGAGAGTTTAATGCAATGGCTGAACAGATGTTTACATTTTAGGGCATACTTTTTTTAACTTTCCTTCGAGTCTTTGGACTTTGTCTAATAAAAGCTCATTTATAAACTTTTCTGACATTAACCGAATTCAGTGAGAGTTTTTTCTTACCAGAGTAGAATATGGGATAGTTGCTCATGAAATGCCAGTGACGTCGCAAATGGGAAGGGTTTGAGGTTTTGTACAAGTAATCTTGTATTGAAAACAGAAGTCTTTCTGAAGGTCTGTTGTAGTCCTAGGAGTAAGACTCATTTATTTTTCTTGTTATTACACTTCCAACTGCCAGCTCATTTCTCAAATAAGAAGAATTTATAGATGTCAGTGTTGGGGATTTAAAATTCATTGTAAGATTTATGAATCTCACTTATAGGGTGAAGGATGGTCACAAAGGCCAAAATAACAGACACCCCCCACTCCCATTCAGGGAAGAAGGAAAACTTGACAGAGAGAAAATGTTAGCTTCCTTCTAACCGTAATACCACAGAAAAATTAGAGATGTTAATACAATACGTATATTTCATGTTGTTTAAAGTTTGCCGATGTTGTTGAAATTACTATTTGTGTTTGAGGTTTTTTTTTAGTCTGAGTAACATTGTAAATATGTGGATTTCTTTCATTGCTTCGGTTATGGACTCTACGTACTACAGCCGATATTTTTTTCAGTGCACTATTTCCCATGTAGTTCTTATGAACAGGAAAATAAAATAGGAAGTAGTGTAGTCCTTTTTTTGTACATAGAATGAGCATTCAATTTGCTGAAGGAAGAAAGTCTCCTATAATTTATTTCAACATGATTAAATGAGTACAGCAATTCATTTAAACAGCACTCAAGGAGATGTGAAAGTGTTCACTCCCTTAAGAAAAGGAGAATTTTCTTCATATGACTGTCTCTCCAAATGAATGAGACTGCTACCGAAGTGTGTGTCATTGTGAGGTAGGATGCAAACAATGGAAAAGGAAACAAAAGATGGAGCCATCAGCTCTGACCTCATTGAAACAAAGCTGCTAAATGAAAAATGCACTCCATGCCTCTGGTCACAGAATTCTGTTTTAAATGAAGACAAACATACTGTGCAGGCTGCAGATTTTTTCCTTTCAAATTGAAATCTGCGCATAGCATGCAAATGCATTTTCTAGGTCGGAATAAGTAAGGTTTTCTTTCCCAAAATTACTTTGATTTTATGAGTATTTGAGGAAGGACTGGAGGGAGTTCCTTATGGGGGCAGCAGGGCAGGGACCTGCTGGCCAGGACCTGTCCCACCACCTTTGGACACCAGTCCCCAGCCAGGGATTAGGGCAGGCTGGAGGGCAGATAAGAAACCCCTATCTCTCTACGTATCATAGTTACGGAACGATCTTTATTTGAAGACCTACCTAAGTTCTGTCTTCGGCCATGATCATCATATTGGACCCACCGCCATTAGCAGTCTACTCTCATTGGGGCAGCCAGCCTTTCCATAGGAAAGCTTGGGAGAGCAACAGGGAGGAAAAAGTGGCTGGCAGCAGCTGAAAGAGGATGAGCAGCTGCACTGACAAGACATTCTTCAGAGGAGATATAAGTCCTGTAACAACTCAACTCCCTGGGCACTTAAGATGGAACTTTTTTCTCATTTATTTAGATTCCTGAGAGGAGCAGAGAGAACCATGCATGTTCTGAAAGAATGGGTAGAGATTGGAGTACCTAAATCCTTGGAATAAGACCGATGAAGGCAGGGAAGATTGCCTTCATGTTTGCTAACTGGTACTTCGTGAGCAGGTGATCATTCCCAAGTAGTAGATATGTGAAGCTAACTTTTTGCTGTACTGTTAAATCTGAGGAGAAGGAGCAAGCTAAGTGGAACAGGGCTTTCTACAGTCAATGCAGCAGACCTTTGTCAATGAAAATCCCAAATTAGGCTGCCTAATCATCAAGAACTGGGCCCTACTCCAGTCTACGAGGACTGAGCAAGGCTCTGCATTGTCACCAAATTGCATATGAGATTCAGCTCCTGAAGTAGTGGCTCCCAGGAGAAAGCCATATAAAGCAGAAAGACTGTCAGCAGTCCACTTGGTTATTCCTCTCATCTAGGCTTGTCACTTCCAGGATGTCCCAACTAGCTCCCCTTTTATTCAAAGAACTTTGAAGACATCAAGTTCCCAGCTTAGCTGGAAATTCTCTTGAAGTACTTTATAGAAGTAAATAAAAAACCTGCAACTGTAAATCCAATGTTTCAGGTTGTAATTATACATAGACCTCAATAAAAATAACTCCTGAAGTGTCTTCTTTATCAAAATGCAATACACTGACTATGCTATTGTACAAATCACCTCTGAACTTGTGCAGAGATCTTTGACCAATACCAGGTGTCAGAGGGGTTGCCTGAGTCATTCCTCATTTTTCCAAGGTTTAACTTTTGAATTGCTGATTCCCTGAGAAGACTATGTCTTTTTCCACTTTCAGTGAAGTTAAAAATAGGGTTTTTAATGTGAATTTCTTCTCTGAAAGAAGAGGAAAAAATATGGAAAACGCTATTAGAAGCTTAGGGTTTCAGTTACAGGCTAAGACACCTGTTTAACATTTACCATGTGGCATTCTATATGGTGTCAGTCATATACAGGAGGCTTAGAGTGCACATAAGTTTAACATCCTGTGGGAATGGATTCACAGCAACTTTTCTTTAAGAGTGTATCTATTACTTATACTGTTATTTACAATTTACATAAATATATTTTTGAAAATTATACTGCCCTTATTCTTACCCACACAGTCTCACATCTGACATATAGATTTTTTCTTTCTTTGGTGATCTTTATTTTATATGGGATATTCATCATCATTTTAAAGTGGAATTTTAATCCATGAATGGATTTAACCCACATTTCCCTGAATAGATTCTAATTTGACATGGAGAAAAATAATTTAAAAAACAAAACAAAACAAAACAACAGGATAGTATTCTGTTTTATTACAAACTCATTACAACTCAACTGTTTTATTACAGCTCATTAGAGTTGAACAGTATATAGCTTTTCCATTCTATGAATGTTCTCAGAATAAGAAAAAAAATCTCACACACACTCAATAAACCCCAAAGTCTTGCCCTCATCAGCAACAAAATTGTCCATTGCTCAAAAACACAATGATCTGATCTGTGAGAGTTAGATTCAGTATGGATCCTGCTATAATAATTACTTAGTTACACATATGAAAAGTTCCAATGGAAAATATTCAGAATGATTTACCTCTCTACAGCCAAATCAGGACCAAGTGATCGGTACTACAATTTAGATTTACAGGCAGAATCGGAGACTTGAATTTTGCCATTCTATATCCTATACAAGCACACAGACCTCTAGGCTTTTAACAATTCTATGCTGGGTGAGTTCTTCACTTTACTGAGAGATTTAACTCATACTGAAGCTAGTTTACCTCCTAAGAGTTTTCAGCTTAAGCAGAATTTTGCACAATAAAATAAAATAAAATAAAATACATTGGACACTCTCCAGTTTTAGCTATCATATAATTTTCTATATGATAATTTGTAAGTGTACATGCATCAAAGATGTCAGAAAATATTTAAAATATGTAAACTTACAAATTTCTAAATCTGACTTCCCACAAACAGGAAATATCCACAGTTTTCCTCCAAAATGTTTCAAATTAGTGTTCAAAATTCAAACAGCTGAAGAAGGGTAGTTTGCATAAGCTTATCCAAACAATTTATTGAACGAGAAATCTGGGCTTTCTATTTTTGCTTTTTATTTCCAAGAAGAAAAGCCTATTTTAGGATTAAAGGGGGAAAAGGAAACAAAGTTTACATTGAAAACATATACACATTCAAATAAATTAAAGTATTTACAAACAATCTGGATACAGTAAAAGACTCCCAAGATTTCTAGCAGGCTTAATTAATAAGACTATTGCAACAAAGAGTCAATTTACCCCCTCAAGCATAACGTAATGCTCCCAAGTCACTTAATCAGAGCCATAAAAAGCTTATGGAGAAGATCAGACAATTTTAATGATCTTCTTCATTACCTCTGAAAAGCTGATCTAAGTAAGACAGATATCTGTATAGATCAAATGATACCACCAGTTTCCAAATTTACTCTCTTCTGGTGCCTGAGACCCTGAAACGGTTCTTTGCATTGCACTAAAACCAATGAGTTTTAAAGCATAAATTAATTTGTGATTTCAATTCTAGTTCAAGCTCAATTCCACTTTAGAAAGTGAAAGTACAAAAAGGTCGCATGGTTTTCTCAATAAATTAATTCCATATCTGTATTCAGAATAATGGTCATAACTTTTTATGCTAGTCACAAGTATATACTCAATTATTTTTTAATCTTTCTTACACTTTAAAAAAGAATATAGCTGAGACCAATAGACTGTTTTAATCCACTTTATTTTCTTTCTTGTGTAGTGTTTAGGAAATTGAGCTTAATTATAGAACAAAGCAGCTAATGAGTAAATGCCTGCAATTTGAGTGACTAACTTGAAACATCTTTTAAAGTCCTGATTTTCAAAGTAAAAAAATCAACATTTTTGTCAAATCCAAGTGCCTTCAAGCACAGTTTGTTGATAACCCAAATATTGAGACCCTAAATAATTCTTAATCATAAGTTTTTCTTTTCCTTTTCTGTAAAAGAGGATTTGTTTGCTAGATTTTGGCAGATTCTAACTGCACAAGTAAATCTAAAACAATGAGGTTGAAAAGGTGAACTGAGATCAAGATCTGGAGTGGCAGAGATTTGCAGACATAAGTGAGGATCTAATTTATCAGAATGCGTGTTAAATAAACTCATGAAGCAAATGAGCTTGGTGAGCCACTGGTGATAGATGATCCATGTGATCATATACCTAGAAAGAGATCAGTTCATGCACCGAAGTGCGGTTGAGTGAAAGAAGATAGATAAAGCACGAGAAAGAGAGAAACCAGTCTAGATAACAGCATATTAAAGGTCATACAGGATGTTTATGACAGAACAGGGAAGTAAATCACTTATCTTCGCTCTTTGGAAGAGAAGGTATCTGACCATGTCACTTATGTTTCCTTTTCAGAGTACAGCTCTACTGCTTAGGCCAAAATCTGCCTTTGGAATTAGCCTTTTGGCTGTCATTGCTATCAAATAGCAGCCAGGCAGAAGTATGTAAAAGGCAATAAAACTTCAGATAAACCATCTAAATCAATTGTTTCTCAGGATCCTACGATACAGCAGTTTTTAATTACCCCACAGGGTTGATTTTCATATTCTTATTATAGGATTAGGAAGGAAGAGGTGGTAAAATAGCAGAAACAGCCCCCAATGCATTTTATACAATGGAGGAAAGAGTAAGCAATATAAAGCAATGGAAGGAGGTGCCTATTTTTCAAAAATAAGAAAGAGGTAACAGAAAGAAAAAATGGAGATAAATAACATAAGATGGATAGTATTGTTGAGATTGTTCACAAGCAGGATGTATGGACTTGCCAACCAAGAAAGTCCATTTTACTCCTATGTTCCTAAGTCACATAAACAGAAAGTGGTAGTAGGAGTAAAAGGAAACTGAAATCCAAGACATGTGATAAACAGAAGATTTCAACAGCACTTCATCCCCCACCATACTAGAATAACTATTTGTTGAGAAGATTCTCATAGGTCAGCAACTGTGAGACGACCTTCCATTTCTCCAATAGGAAGAAAAGAGGACAGAAGGAAGTAAGGAAGTAAGGAGCAAAGGAAGGAAGAAAAGGGAGGAGGAAGGAAGAAAGACAGCAAAATTTTTTAGTAATAATGTCATCTGGAAAGAAAATTTGGTATCTTTCAAAATGATACTTCCTTGGGTCTTCCAGATAATCCCAGGATTTCTCTGGTTTTGCAGGTATGCAGACTAAGAGAGAGAGGAGACAAATTATATAAATCTATACATTTTTTCTGACCATGATGCTATGCTATTTGTACATCCAAAACAGGGAGATAATTTTTGCCACGAATAATGTGGTTACATATGCATTTACAAACTTAAAAGGCTTTGTAGATGCTGGACATAGCAATCATAGAGCTGAAGCTTTTGTATATGACATGATCTAGTACTCATTGGAATAACTTTGCAACACAAACTCCATACGCAGTAAATTAAACATCATAGCACAAATCTTCACTACTCTTAGGCATTACAACAGCACCTAGGTATTATGGTGATTGGCATTCTGTGTGTCCAAAACAGACTAAATACTCTGTTCAATGTGTCAAGTCAGTTTACAATGCAAAGCAGTTGTATATTTGCTTTGGCTTCTGCAACCAACATTTAAAATAGAAATTGGGAAGCTGATGCAGAGAAATAGCATTTTAACATTCAGTTTCATTTTACTGCTTTGTCCCTATTTAAACCTTCATTTCAGCTGTAATGAATGCACAGAGTTGTTTTTTTAGTATCTCCTTTCTCTAGCATAGAATTGAAATGCACTGCTGTTGGAGCAGAACAAATATAAATTAAAAAATTAGAAACAAAGAGTTCTTTTGCATCTCACATCTCTAAATCCATAACACTTTATTAGAAGCCTCATTTACTTTAATAAAAAGCGTTCTGTAGAATTTAGATCTTCCAATGTTAGAAATCACAAGGATCTTGAAAAAAAGTCAGTATTACAATATTGTACTTTATGGCTATAGGCTAAATCACATAGATTTTGACAAGATTCATAAACAAATTAAGACGGACAAATGTTTTACAGATTCATTCTCAAATCACTTCAAACTGACAGCTACTGTCCCCCAGTGTTTCAAATCCAGCTTTATCATATACAAAAGTTGTTGAGTCATACAAATGGGCAAATTTAAAAAATAACCTATCTCAGTAAAACCTCTAATCCTCAAGATGATGCGTTTTTACTCTTACGTGTTCTCTGGCTTGATCATGTCCCAATCCTGTTTCTATTAAATTCCATGGTTAAACCCTCTCCTATTGACGTCAATGGTTTTCAGTTTTCTAACATGTAATATTGATAAATGTGGGCCAGAAATTTTCTGTGAAACACCTGCAAATACAGCAGTTGCAGTTCTTTCCAGTCATATTACAGTAGGAATGAGGAAGTTATTTCCTTGACTTTTCCCTGTTTGTACTGAAACCAGTAAAGCAGCTGCAAGGATACTTCTGATTACATGAAACAAGATAATAAGAATATTAAAAATACAAATTTTGATCAAGAACATATTTTTACCAACACTCCGAAGCCTCTGAGAAATCTTTTTCAAATATTCCATGTTAAACAATTTGTGGCCAAATATTATTTTTTAATTCAGTCAGTTCTTGCTGAGAAGCGTACTGGCAGAAAAGCATTATCCTCCCTATCATTCAGGAGAACATGTTCTTTATTCATGATCAAAAGTCAAAAAGTCCTACTCCACCTTTCTTCCACTGAAACAAACTGGATGTAAATTAGAGAAAAAAATACACTATCTAGGGCAACATGATAATAATTTACCAAACTAGCAACCACTCAAAGATAAGATTGTTGCAGTAGAAGTAGCTGAAAATTCATTTACAGAAAATACTCATTCTATGTTTCCTTTACATAAATAGCAAATCATTATATTCTATTACAAAGAACATCAGATTGTGTTTTGAATATTGCTTATTGTACGTCCTACTGGTTACAGTATTAAAGTCAGTTCTTCCTAGCCTCCAGATAGGGCATTTTAGAATCTCTGTGTTAAAACTGATAGCTCTAAGGGGGGGAAAAAAAAAAAAAAAAAAAAAAAAAGACATTTTCCAATTCTATTTCTGACTATTCTGGCTGAGATCTGGAAGTTAAACTGTTTCTGTGTGATTTATTAATGGTAACAAAGGATAATGATTATTTCATGTCAAATTTTATGCTCTGGTGTTGTGTTGATTGTAAGATGCAAACCTAAGCAGGTTTTTCTCATGTGACGTTAGGAATGCCAACGTTAACTTCAATATTTACACCACCAATATGTCTTGATCAGCATTTTCTGTGTCTTATAGCTATAATGGTCATTTAAAATTGTCTGTGTAACAGAATTTCTCCAAATGATTTTGAAGTCCTATGAAGAAGCAAAGTGCTCTTCAGGTGAAAGTTTAATCTCTTATTTTTACAGGTTTTTTTTTCTGTTGGTTTTTTTCTTTTTTTTTTTTTTTTTTTTTTCCTGGACTGTAAAAGCTAGTTTGAAAGCTGCCCCAATTTTACTTTCTACTGCTGTACTTTATTATTCAATACAGACTTTTAAGATCCCTCATAATGTTGTTCCAGTATCTCTTGGCTCCTTTAGAAAAGATGATGTACATAAATGAACTCAGGCAACTATCAATAAGGCAACAGGTTAGAACTGCTGTAGTACGATGCAGGTAGTGTTGGCATCATATGGTAACAACTGAACAGGGAATAACATACTGCAAAGGATGGAAGGAAGTCCTTGATAGGTAAAGAATTTCTGCGTTATGCTTCACTGCTGATGTAGCCAAAGCAATTCTGTGTTAAAAAGGAAGGTGCTATGCCAAACTGTGAATTCATATCATTGTGTAACTGGGATGAAACAGCATTCACCGAGGAGCACTTATGACTGAACATTAGGAGTTTTCCAGAGGAGCTCTGGGAGTACAATGCACATTTTTCACTAAATGTTAATGGGCTTTGGGTACCTAACTGCATTAGCGACCTTTGAAAATCCCTATCAAAGTGACTGAATTGCAAACAAAAAATACAGAATTTCTCATTAATCTCCACTATTGTGCTAGTAGACTGGAGGGTAGCCAGTAATGTAGCCATCTTTCAATGGGGTGTTAGGGGCGAGCCTGAAAATTATAGACCAGTGAACATGACTTTAGTATTAGGTAAATTAGCTGAAAACACATTTAAAGAGACTTATAAAGCACACAAATGAGCATAATACAATAGAAATCAGTAGAGCTTCTTTAAAAGGAAATTGTACTGCTTAAGCCTCATTTTGTTCAAAAGAATTGAAACAACAATGGATAAAGAATTGTTAAACGTAATTTAGTTGGACTTCTGAAAGGCCCTCTGGAAAAAGCCTGGCCCAAAGATGCTAGCAGGAGAAGCAGGTAGTCTTGGGAAAAAGTGTAATGTTTAATAAGTGTACTGTCATGAAAGCAAAAATTTGAAAGACTATTAGAGGCTATTAAAAGTAAATGTTTTCAGATATAAAAAATTGATAGAATCAATATTGGAAATATTATTATGCTATTATCTAGGGAGGTGATGGGTCCCTATCTTGGCATTTATGGTTGGTCTGGGGCAATCAGCATTAAGATTGCATGGACAAGGTCTTCAAACACAGAAAAATGCAAACAAAATAACACGCCTCATGATTGTCACTATTTTCGTCATGCTGTAAGATAAATTTTAAAAGGCAATGATTCTAAACTGCCAAAAAATAAATATCAATGAGTAGCAAAAGAGCAATTACACTGTATTTTTGGCTATTTTTACCAGTTTCTGTACTAGCAAATTGCTTGACACTGTTCGCTGTCACTGAGGCATCACTTGTCATCTGCCAAGCATCTATGTCCTCTCTGTTAAACTTTCACAAACTACAAAAAAGAATAGCATCTAACTTTTCTGTCTAATATTCTCTTCTAAAACTAAAACCATGCCTGATAACTATTTCAGAGTTCTAGTTTTTGTATGCCAAAAAAAAATATCAAGGACTTTTTTAACACTTTGATAGTGTAAATATCCAAGTTCCAGTGCCCAAGAATGTTCCTTATCACTTCTTGGTTGACTAGTGTAGAAGTAGCCACTATGTATGACTGAGTTCCAGATTAGTTATTATAAAAATAGGGGAAAAAAAAAATCAAAACAAAAAAAAACAATCAAAAATCCACCAGAATAAACTACTTGATTTGCTACTTCCCTGTGTCATTTCTGATGATTCAAGCAAATATTAGGTGGTTACAAAGGTTCTACGAAGTCAGAAAAAAATGCCAAGCTTGCATTCTCCTAGAACTGGCATGAATGAATATAAAATACCTATACCCAAGACAAGGCAAGATTTACACTTACAGTAAAAATTTCATCTACCACTATGCCAGTCAGAACACAATCATAAGGCTACCAACCACCTCTCATTGGATAACAATTAATCATTCATTACATGTACTTAAAAACAAGTTTGTCCATTACTAATGATATAAGCCCCAAATCGTGTATACAAGGATTGCAGCTCCTTCTAGCCATGCTGACTCAAAAATGGCACAGTGACTTGAAGACTTAATTTATCTAGACCTAAGTCTGAGGCCATGCTAGCTCCTTTGAAGTACAATGTAGACAAGCGTTTCAAACTCCAAGTTTAGTTGAAATCCATGAAGTTTGTGAGTTTTGTGATGAGGCACAATTCTGAACCAGAAATGCCAGTCAGGACAGATAACAACTGTTTTTCTCCATAGAGAGACCGTAATCTACATGCATCTTGAGTACCACCCACAGCTGGATCTGAGGCTCTACAGACAGTTTAAGCTTTAGGAGGGTCCGTTACACAGGACTGAATCTCAGTCCCTGGAAGAGCCATAGAGACACAGAGCTTAATTCAGTTACCTAAAGATTTCTTTCGGGATGCTTTAATGTGACTAAGACATTTAACAAAAGAAGCAGATATGACACTGAAGTGAGCAGAGACCTGCACTTTTCTGAAGCGAGTATGGTACTCTATTAAATTTCGTCTGGCACTAGATGGAAAAAACAACAAAGCCATGTCTACACATTTGAACTAAGCCCTAGAAATCAGTACATAAGCAGCAGGAGGACTGTGACCACAGTCACTTCCAGCACACTTTCTCAGCAGACTAAGTACACTTGCACAAATGATATAAAAGGCTTTTTTGAATTGGACCTTCCATTTTCAAAGCTAAGCACTTTTTTTCCGTTTACAAATCCCATTCATTTATTGCCAAGAGAAAGAGACACACATGCTCTTACATAATTTAGTATCTTCATTTGCTTGAGTGAATTATTTAAAAAACAAATTTTATTTCACGTTTTATTTTGCCCCGAAATAAATTTTTGAGCACAGTATATCATACAGAGCTAAGTTCCTTTTGTCAGTGAAAAAACACATCATCATATTAAATGCCAAAATCTTTCAAAGCACATCTTTCTTCCAACAGAAGAACTTTTAATTAAGTCAGACATAATGATACATCACCTTACAGATGTAAAATATCCCATCTGTCAGCCTCTTTTTTTTAATTCCCATAATGTTGAAACCTATGAGGCCAGGAACCCCCACATTGCTGGCTAACAAATTATTTAAGTTTCAGCAGAGCAGTTTCTGTGAAGGTGCTATTCTACCCTTGTGCTTCAAATCCCACATCTGTATTTCCTATACGGTAACCTTTTTACTGTTCTTCTCTCCAAATTTCAGTGTATCTGAAGAGTACATCTTGTAATTAGGCCAGAAAAAGGGCACTTTATTTTTAAATTGTGTGTCAACACACTCTGCAATCCTACAGACTTTCTGTTCTTCACTTACACAAAATATTCTCACTTGCTTTCATGAGAAAATCTTCAGCTCCCTACTCCTTTTGTGCTGAGAAACTTGTAATTTCTATTTGCCACATGCCAAAAAGAACATGAGGAGATACTAGCTTATGAAATGAAATAGTATTAACATCCCTATCAGTTTATCACTTATCATTAAACACAGACATTCAGACATTTGCATACCTTTCCAACAAGTTCCCTTATTGCACACAGCAGACTTCCATGATATATGAACTCACAATGTTCGTTTGCATGTTTTTATGAGAAAATTTTTCTCAGACTACTGTGGACCCTTTGCTTCACTTGGATATTGAAAATTTATATGTTAAGTTGGGTGTAAAAGGAATTTGTTGTTTCAGTGAAGAATTCAGGGCTGGATTTCAGCAGTATAGTATTAAGGTAAAATGGACCGTGAGAGGAAGTTTATCCATGCTAACTTCCAGTCAGTAATCTTTGTAGTGCTTGTAAGGAAGACAGAGACACTTGTTCAGTCTTTAACTTGATTTCATATATCCAGAAATGACCTTACAAAAAAGAAACTAGATTTTGAGGGCTGTTGATTCTATAAGACCTTTTCTCTGTTAAATACTTGACAGCCCCCTGTTACTCATTCTTGCCCTGGTACATAGCAGGAAGAGATAAATAAGGAGTCCATTTCCAAGTAAGTCTAGAGTAGTAAGCACTAGCCTTGTATTCTGTCTAGCAGAAGATTAAAACAACATGACTTATGCCATTTCTGTTGGCCAATTTCATTGTTCATTGTCCTTCACAACTTCTTAATCAGGAAGTTTTCCCCAAACGTCAAATTTTTTCCATCTTCTTGTTTTCCGCAGCTTTCCCAAATAGTTTTGTTTATTTATTTATTTCTTCCTTGGAAGTTGGAGGACAGATGAAGTTACTGCAAGTTACAACACTAGTGAAAACAGATAAGATTCAGCTAACCTGTTCACTCATTATGTTCCTTTTGTATTCAGTGAAGAGATATAGACACTGTCGGTGCGTGTGATTGATTGAATGATCTGGTTTAGTTATACACGTCGGTGAGATACATTACTGTACGGACCCCTTACATATATTGGTTATACCTCCTTGGAAGATATGGAAGACAAGGATGACTAGTTCAAGTGAAAATCTGCCGTTAGTCAGATGAATCCTGTGCAAAGTGTATTCAATGTGCTACATCAGCATATTTTTCATAGTTTCAAGCAGTATCAATATATGAACAGAGATAATGCAGGGAAGTTATATAGGTGGAATATCATCAGGTATCAGGTGTACACTTACAAGTTTTCAAATACTGTTTTGTATACGGCATATTGTACTGAGTTTATAATCCTTTATGAAATACTTTCTTTGTGCTTTTTAAAAGTACTATGGACTTTTTCACAGGAGGAGGTACATTATTCCTAATGTCCTCTCTATATCAAGGAATTATACCTTGCATTTTTCCTCATGGAGCATTGAAAGTCCTATGAAAGAAAATACTTCCTTTCCTTTATTAGAAAACTATAGGAAAAAGAAAGAAAGAATAAATACACTTTCCACTAAATTTCTAAACTTTTACTTAATCTGTCCCTCCAAAACAAATGTCATTCATGGAGATAATCTAGCATAAATTCCATGCTATTGTTCTACTGGTATTGATTCTCTTCTAGGCAGTTATCATTTGGAAGTTGCTCTATAATTTGCTTGTCAGAATGGAAAAGAAAGTACATATTCTGAGGAAAATATCAAAAAGCTAACTCACTGCATGCTTAACTTCTAGCAGAGGCCGTAACCATCTTCTTAGAATAAAAAAGTAAATTATTTTAGTCCATAATGTCAAATAATTGGAAGCAAAATATGCTCAGAACCTTCTGTTTGCATTTTGTCTGACATTTTGGGAATTAAAAGCATCCCCAAAGCATCATGAAAATGTATATATACAAACTTAATGATTGCTAAAAGGAAGATACTCGGGCATTGTAAAAATATAAAAGATTTATCTGTGGTAAGAATTTTTGGCAGACCTTGTAAAAACAGCCTCACATGAAAAAGGTTACTTTGTGGCTAGAAGATAAATTGAATGATTTTTAAACAGTGTGGGAGGAGTCTACAAAGTGTCTATACAGTTGTTTTGCAAAGGTGACAACATAAGGAGTACTAGTATAAAATCAACATTATCTACATTAATAAAAATACAAAAGAACAAGGAAAAGGATATTTTTACTCTTACACAGGTATAATTTTATCAGCAGTTGTTAGTGTGCTGTTGCTCAAGAGAACCCGCATACTCAAAGGAGATGCTTAAAAAGGAAATACATTGTTTGAGGAGGGCTGAGGTGATATGCTTTATCTCATGTATGAATAGAACTTTAGAGAACAGTGAAAAAAGATTCTTCAGCAGCAGCATAAAAAGGTGTCTGTTTAGTTTGCCAATATGTCTAACTAGAAGACAAAACCTACATTATGTGGAAAATACATGTGGCATTTCCTAGAAATCAATCTAACAACTTGGAGAATACATCTGCATGAAATAGAAACTTACTTTACTTCAGTTTGGAGCTGAAAATTCTTGAACGTAATCTGTTCAAGTTTATGGCTGCCATATGGCTTTCCTGTGATAAATTGCTAAAGCGCATAAGTAAATAAGAATACACAAAACAAATCATACAAATTAAATCATGCAATTCCTAACAGAATATTTAAGATCTAGGCTACTGTTGGCAGATCAATGGTCAAGCATATTTAATTTTCAAACTAGCAGAGGATGTTTATATGGATCATTCTGATAGTTAATCAATTTACAATATGTTTAGTATGCAGCCTTCCTAGCATTAGAATGAGGTACTCTGCGAGGAATCCTTTTCCCCTTCTATTTAGTACTTCTGTTTTGTAAAACTGGGATGCTTTAAAAACTCCTAGAGATGGGATATCATTTTTTTCACCAAGAGGCTAAGGAATTAAGGAGTCCAAACCTTACTGAATTTTTGAAGGAGAGAAAGAGGAAAAATGTGCTATGTACCTTTTGTCAACTCATTCGGAAAACCCTTCCTTGGTGATCCATAGCAAAGATTTAAAATTAGTTGTCTTTCCCATCTTCCTCTTATTCCTTTGCTGTGAAAGACATTTGAAGAAAAGTGAGATTGAGTCCAGGGCTCTCATGGAATGGGAATGGGGAAACATGGACAGATCCTAAAAGCATCACCCAGCTCCACAAGCACAGGCGTGACCAGGAGTTAATCACATCAATCTCTAGGTGTTTTGATGAATGACAAATAATCAGACAGATCCTGTGCCAGAGTAATTTAATATAATATTTTGGAGAATAACGCCTAGAAAGATTATCATCCAGTGTGTGGAGAGGGAACACAACGGAGGGAATGACACTTTTTTTTCCCCAGAAATATACTTGAATGATGCATAAATGTGTGGTTCTTGTGCCGATATAAAGGAATAAGAGAGAAAGGAGAAAAGAAGCAAATAATCACGTTCACTTTGTACAATTATGCAGCTTTGCTGGTGACTCTGTTAGAAATAGTTGGATCCCTGCCTCTGGTAAACTATTTAAATAGTTCCTCTTAAAATGACTCAGATGTTTCTGAAAATTAGATTAGGGTAAGAATCATGTTGTCAATATACAAGCAATTATATTTTTAAGTAAAACCTTGTGCCTATACTTTGGAGAACGAACATGAAATTTGGAGATGATGTCAGATGAGAATCAGGGAAGTTCCTCTGTTTCTGTGAATGCTGGTTTCAATTTCCACTTAATTAGTGGATTTGTGACATTCATTTTCAAGCCATTTATTGTATTCCAAAACTCATGTAAAATGAGATAGTCCTATGTAACAAGATCACTATGACTGCAATATCAAAGTGCCAAAGGATTTCAGGAAGTGTCCAAATTTACTAGCCTCCATAAGTTTAATTTAACTGAGTGTATTCAAATTACAAAATTATCTCTAACAGTATGACAACGGACTAATTTGTTCCCATGAAAGTCTTGACACAGAGTAGTGTAATATCAAAGCCCTCAAAGGGAAGTGTTGTTATTTTCCTGCCCTTTTTTCATTTGATATTTTATTTACAGCTCAATCGAAAACAAAACTCTCTTCCCAAATTAAAATTAAGATATACTTTTCAAAATGTCTGTTTATTCTGAATTATAATTAAAATCCAAAGATTTAATATTAGACTATAAGAAAGAATTGACATTCTGAAACAAAACCAATCACCTAAGAAACTACAGAATGTATTGTTTAATAATGGTCAGTCTAGCATACATCGATACAGATAAGTCTTTACTCAATACTGAACACAAATAATGACTTATATTAGACTAAGCAAAGTTGATATAATTTGAAGCAAAAGTCAAAGTCAAAACAAAATGTTTCAATATGATTGAAACCAAGGAGACGAGCAAAGGAGTCCAGGTAGGAACTTGTTTAATAGGAAAAAACCTTCTCCATTGCAATCATTTACTGCTGCCGCAGTACACCATCCAAATGTACATCAAATACACAACTACTAATGTTCTCACTGACTTTTCAATAGTATCTCATATTGAATTACCATTGTATGCTTATGCTTATCCATATACTTTTTGTTTTCAGTTATTTCAAATGCCTTTTCATTACTAAGGGCGCTTTAGAAGTATTGCAATATCTTCCACTGCCTCTTTTGTGTTTGTATTTTACTTTTATCACAGCATAGTGATCAGTTACGTAACACTGACGGCTTTTAAAACAACATTATTAAACTTCTATCAATGAAATGCACATTAGAAACATCAGTATAAATATAATAAAAAAGGGAAGTATAAAATCAAGGATAAAATAGAAATATAGGTCACTGTTTCTGACATAACAGCTCAAAAGTGCTTGAAAACGGAGTAATATTAATTCAGACACAACCTAGAATAGATCCTGTTTGAAGAAAACCAGCAGATCAATAACTTTGCTTCCCTGTCTAAACTTTTACACAGCACATCCTACCAATAGGTCTAAGATAATCCAAAGAATATTTTAAAATTATTAATTTTTATTAACCTATAGTATCCCTATACTATAAAGACAACAGAACCACTACCCTACTAGTGAACAGCTTCATCATTTGGATCAGTTAAACTTAGAAACAAGGCATACTCCTTTAACAGTGGCAGCAATTAACTTAAGGAGCAGCCAAGCAATAGAAGAACTTGATTTTCCCATTTTCTTCTTCAAGAGAAGATCTGGATACATGAGGGTGTTGTTCTATGCTGTATTTTCTACAGAACAAACCTTTCTTCATCTTCCCCCCTGTATTCCTCTTATTTTTCTTCTGTCAACAGCTTTTCACCATCCCTGTGTTGCAGCTTGCTGCCACCTCCAATATAAACAGCTGCTGGACCATGTTACTCACTAAAACTATGCAGGTTAGAAAAAAGAGGGAAAATAATATTGATGTCCCTATTTCCTGCCTGGTCCCTCCCAGCAGTTGTGTGAGCCCTGCAGAGGGAGAAATGATCTCCAGCATGGGAACAGGAGGGACCGGCCAAGGTCAATAAGAGCTGCCTACTGTGGGTTCACCCAAGTACAAAATCGACCAGTTCTTAACAGGTACACTGTAGTCAAACACAAGTTATTGGCAACTGAGTCAGCTATGAGATCAGACCAAAAGATGTAGTACAGCGCCTGACTTTAAAGCCTATCAATCCATGAAAGCCTATGGGAACAGGGTGCTTAACTGGCAATGCAAGGAGAGGAAGAGTTTGTTACCCACTTATCAAAGCTCAAATAATTAAATGTTATTAACTGTATTTCAGCATGTCCCATTAGAATTAAAACTAATATTTTATCTTTGAGAAAGAAAATCTATAGTCCCTATATTGAATATTCAGGTCACTGGTGCTATATATGTCTCTTTCCAGTAAAATATCCATCACCAGTATCATTTAGCCTCAGCAGAGAAGTCTGAGTTAATGTTCTCATGAATATTATACTGCCTGCGCAGACATGATATATACAGACTTTCAGAGTTAAACATGTAAAACCAAAGCATTTTATTTGTTAATTTTAAAAATTCGCAGTTATCAGAGGGAGGTAAATTCACATAAACATAGAGATATTGAATCTTACTGCCTTCCATACCGTACAAGCTCTCTCATACTGTACCTCCTCTCTTCACAGAGGGCTGAATACAAACTGGATGTTGTCTATTTATAGCATTTACCAGCCTAACTGCATTAGCATCTCCTGTGAGTTTTCTCTGCAAGAGTTACACATCTGCGTAGGTGCAGTTTGACACCAATATAGCTGATGTCATTGCAATGAACTTGAATCAGCTGTATCAGCCCGAGCATTTTTATAGCAATACCTCTGTGATTACATTAAGGAGGGCAGGGAGTGTGTTGATTTCACCAGCAACACTGCCAACTGTAAAGACAGCCCTAATTTCTCAGTGAGAGCAGTTTGATCAGAATGAAGGTAACTGTTGACTTCATGTGCCACAAAAATCAAAATTCTGCTAAAGAAACTATTCAAAGGTGGAAAAAAAGGAAATGGCACAGAGAGAAAATTAAAAAAAAATAAAAAGAATAAAAAGAATAAGGTATTGTAAAAGGCCAAACAAAATGTGAGAGATTACCAGGAAAGGAATTAACACTTATTCAAAATAGCACATAGAATCATAGAATCGTCTAGGTTGGAAGGGACCTTTAAGATCATCGAGTCCAACCATGAAACCTAACACTGACAAAACCATCACTAAACCATCTCCCTAAGCACCATGTCTATCCATCTTTTAAATACCTCCAGGGATAGTGACTCAACCACTTCCCTGGGCAACCTGTTCCAATGTTTGATAACCCTTTCGGTGAAGAAATTTTTCCTAATATCCAATCTAAACCTCCCCTGGCGCAACTAGAAGCCATTTCCTCATGTTCTATCGTTTTTTACCTGGGAGAAGAGACCGACCCCCACCTCCCTACAACCTCCTTTCAGGTAGTTGTAGAGAGCAATATGGTCCCTTATTTGGGACCTTATTTGGGCTTTGTCACCCTTCTTTGGACACTTTCCAGAACCTCAATATCTTTCTTGTAGTGAGGGGCCCAAAACTGAACACAATATTCAAGGCGTGGCCTCACCGGTGGCAAGGACAGGGGGACAATCATTTATACCTTGACGCTTGAGAGGATAGTGCTCCTCAGACAGACATCTCCTGTTTTGGGGCCAGGACATGCAAGTTCTGCTGCCTGAGCTGTCAGGAGTCATCATTCAGTGGACAGTAGGGGCAGCCAGCCTACGGTTATCATTTAATTTTAAAATACTGGGTTTTGCAGGTAAAGAAGAATATTTAACTTCTACAGCCACCAAATGGGTAACAAGCATGTGACAGGACTCCCAGCTATAGGAAGGCCCCACTAGGATAAGGTCAAGCACAAGTCACAGCTGTAGTGGATGGGAGGTGAGGAAGGCACTCAGGCTTTTCTGCCTGTAAGTTTAGCATCGCCTTACCTCTACCCATCCTGCCCCCAGTATGTAATGGACCATAATCAGCATTTTCATTCAGGGAGAGGGACATCCAAGTTCAATAGGGAGAGCACTCTCTTTTCCAATTCAGACTGTGCCATCACCTCAGAGATGGAGTACTTTCCTGTTATGAGAGAGATTGGTTTGTCCTCTCCATAGCTGAGCAGGCCTTATAAAATAGGTCTTCTGCATCCTAAAATATTGTTGTAACGTCTGAAGTATTACCTGACAGCAACATTGCCCCTAATCCCTCAATGAGGGACCAAGGTTGCAGCTTTGGGTGGAATTTCAACCAGACGCCCTGCATTGCTGAGCTCTGGGCTAGGTCTGAAATCAGCATTGCAACTGCTTACAGTTCACCCTGAGGCATCTGACTCTTGCTATGTAGCTGAAAAATCTTACAGACTGTTCTGCAGTCCTCACCCGAGGGTAGGCCTCTGCAGATTTTAGAAGTATAAGACCTTTACTCACCCAGACCTACCTAACCCTATACAACAGAATTATCTGAAAATGTGGCAGTTGTAAAATAGTCTGTAATGTGAAATGTTCCTTTTATGATTTGGTTCACATCTTCCAAATATATGCCTTTGAGCAGGACTTCTTCAGCATTCAGAAAGGATAACAAGGTAATGATAAATTACTGGTTTTGATGTCTGTTTGGCTAGCAGCCACTAGCAGCAGTTAGGATCAAGAGAACGACAGATGTCCTTTATAATATATCAGTTACTAGGGGGAAGATCCCAGATCTGAAGCACCATAAGTCCCTTCAAGAGAAGGACGTAAGGGTGGAAAATATCACAGAGTTAGAATTAGATTATATAAAATCTATATTTCAGATTGGTACCTTAGGCAGCTCTGATTTCTTGGGTCAGTCTGCTAAGTTTAGTTATAAAATATGAAATCAAGTAGTTAGACTGCTGGAATAGATTGAAATAGAATAAGTAGTCTGTTCAGGATAATGAGTAAAGGAGGTTTATCTGTTTTATAGTGTATGTCTAGATTTACCCATTATTTGCTAGAAACAGTGTTGCTGTGCTTCCCAGAGATAACCTTTCTCTCTTCTACTTTTTCTGGATGACATAGACGCTTTCAGCTGGCAGATATTAAACTAGAAGCAGCTGTATCCTCTCTACAAAATATTTTATTACTGACAACCCCTATGTCTGTTGCCTGTCTTTCTTTCTTAAACAGGCAACTGCATGCCACACAGCATGCGGGGTCTTTGGGCATACCATAGAGACCAAAAAAATTAAAACTGGCAGTCAAGACTGGAGTGGATTATGTCGTTGTTTTGCCCTGTACCATAATTAGTTGTTTACACAGACAAGCACAGAAACAGAAGACATTTAGCATTTAACTTTGTTAAGCCAGGACATTTCCTACATAGTGTTTGCTTGTGCCTGGGCCACACCGCGGCTCTGGCCTCCAGAAGGGACTGTGCTTTGTCCTTCCTGTGTGTTGTCAGAGGCTAGGGTTTTCCTCTCTTTTTTCCTCTCTTCTCAGACGTTTTTCATAAGTCTTTGCTTTCTCACACTCAAGAGTTTAAATTTACAACAAATTTCATGTTACTTTTTCCAGGGGTCAATTTAGGCTGTTCTCTTTTGGCAGCCAGAGTATGTGCAAATCTCAGAATTTCTCATGAAGATGAAAAATGGAGATTTTTTTTTTTCCCCAAGAAAACTAGTTATAGAAAATATTTGAATGGTAAAATAAAGCAAGAAAAGAAAAGCAACTTGTAATTTGCCATAACTGACACACTCACAATTTTACTTTGGGCTTAAACTGAAGTGGCATTCAACAAGTTGATGAAAACTTTTCTTTTGAAACACTTCAACCTCACTACAGAGAGTGCCAAAGCCCACTTAACACAGTGTAAGAGATATCTGTGGGTACTGATATGCTTCTCCACATGCAACAACAGTCTGCAGCATTGTGCAAAATTTCTAACTTGGCTCCTGAACATCATACAGATATGTTTGCCTATTTTCAATGGTGTATTATTCTTTCAGCAAGACAAACACTTTATACATAAACGGCAAATTTTGTCTAAAGTATAATGGCCAAGTTATGCCATCAGTAATTTAACCCAGTGTAAAGCAACACATTAATCTTGGGGTATTGTCCAAAATTCCACAGGCACTACAGTTTATATATATATAAATGTACAGTATGTATATGTAGGTGTACGTGTATGATATGTATGTATATGTATATGTATATGTATATGTATATGTATATGTATATGTATATGTATATGTATATGTATATGTATATGTATATGTATACACACACACACAAAAATCTGACCAGTCATTGGGTTAAAGTCCTAAGTAGGCAAGACCAACATGCCTCTACTGTGTTGAAGATGATCCTTCTCTGGTACACCATCAGATATGTTTGCTTGTTATATGTAGCGTATGACTAGGGATGGACAGTTTCTCTCATGCAGATTTCTGTTGGTATAAACTGCAGGGATTGCAAGCGACACTCAGTTGAAGTCCATTTAAACAGTTCAGAGACATCGATGTCTCACTCCTTCATGTTTCCTTTTTGTCAGTTCTGTGCAGACTAATTTAACATTCTTTAGCGATGTGATCAATTTACTGCAAGGACGGATTTTGTCATTCTTTCCCACAGTGGCCTATAGAGAGACTGAAAATTGAACACATTTTGGCTCCTAAGTTCCAAACAATCCCCACTCTAACCAATTATACACATGGTTCATCATGCCTAATTTTCAGTTGTACAAAAGTTAGATGTCCTAGTATTAGCCATCTGATACAGCCTTTATATTCAGCGTACAGAAATCTGTGAACTTCAGGAGAATGATTAATCTCATCCTAAAATAGGTATAAAAAAACTGAACAAGTGATTCAGCTGAAAAGGTTCCTGTTCTTTTCCATTAACTCTGATGATTAGCTGAGATTTAAACATTTAAGAACTTCTGAATGTTTGAGTTCACCTGGATGAATTCCAGCTATGGTGTTTGTTGTGTTTTAGATTTTTTTTTTCCCCATACCCAGACCCCAAACATAAGCATTAGCTTTTCAGCATAAACAGAGACATTGGAATCTGGATATCACTTTGAACAGTGAGAAACAGAAATACTGAAAAATAAGAGGTATATTAGAAGAGATTTCACAGAAAAAATGTGAACACCGAAAATCGTCAATAGAGATTTGTGAACTGGAATTTCAAAATTAATTTCTCCTTTGCTATTAAAGAGAGGTACAGGCTTGTCCTATTTTTCATCTAAACCTCTGTCTCTATAGATAATCTGTAAAAGTGCATATTTGGTTTTGTCATTCAAAAATAAAAAGTTCAGGTCTTACTGAGAAAAAGGCATTAGCCATATTGCCATATTGTTTAACTATAATTGCAATTGTACAAAAGACTGTATGATTTGACTCAGAACTGAAAAAGTTGCAAATTAGAAGGCCATTTGTCAAATATGCCGAGTGACAGAAATGTTGACAAGAGGAAATCTATGGACTTTGGTAGTACTATACTTGAAAATTTAGAAGTGTACTAATAAGCATAGAACAAAAATCAGTTATTTACAGTCTTACTATATTATAAAAGTAAATGCATTGGAAACACTCAACAAAGAAGAGACTGTTTCACAATGTTTCCTCCATTATATTATAGCATTTAATAAAAATACATTTGCCAAAAATATCAAGATGTAAATGCTAAAGCACATGCAGCATCCTGATGCGTGATTGTTCAGTTTGCCAACTCTTCCAACATCTTTGCAAAAATAATGATATCCACATTTTTTCCTGTCCTCCTCACTAAACAAACTTGTTGCATGGAATCCTGGATGCACTGACAGAGCCCAGAGACAAAGCACTCATTGAGGATCTCACTTTAGCCTCCTGTTACATACCACAGAAAAGGTGATTCCTCTACTTGAAAATTTTAAAAGGATCTTTATGTAATTATAATATGAGCAGTACTGTTGAACAGACAATATCCATACAAGAGGAAATGGGAATTTTATGAATTCCCACACTGCAGTGATGAGGTTGAAGCAATAAAATTATTTCTTTCCTCTTGCCTTTCTGCTTTGCCCCACTAAGTCACAGAAGGGAAAGTGAAATCACCAGTGGCAAATAAAAACGTCTGCTCTGCAAACAAAAATAAAGAAGAAATTATTGTTTAATGGAAATACTAGGGAGTTTGGTTTGTTTTTAAGTTTTTTTCTAATATGTCTGTATATTAACAATAATACAAGGTATCAAATTTAGAATTACAGATTTAGAAAATTGTTTGCAATTCTCATGTAGTAAGTATTCGTGCCATAGGTAGTTTGGGGCACTATTAGCATCAGGGAATTCCATTTATACAAGTTCCATTAACTTATTTTCAAAATATAGCAAGATCCATTGTTCCAAGACAGCAATTTAAATGACTGAAAAGTGGAAAGCACGAGCTCTGAGAGCTCTTTGTCTTTGAAATGTTGGAAAGACATTTTTCTTTCTTCCTTTTTCGCGCCCCCCCCCCCCCCCCCCCCCCCCCCTTTTTTTTTTTTCTTTCTGGATGATAGCTGGAGTTGATGGATGCCAAATGGAGTCAATACTTCTTGGCAGTGATTTTCAGTGTGCTTTTTTATGATCTACCTGACTTACCTTAATAGAATTCAAAAGAATTTGCATAAAAAATAAAAAGAGGCTACAATCACAGGCAGAAAAGAAGGCAAAACAATGAATGACAACTTTCTGTTCTATGTCCGCATCACAAGAATTTATTTGTATATAATTCTTTTTTGCAGGTTGTGGTTCATTCCTTTTTTGTCATGGTGGACATGACTTTCCACCATTATTTAATTATCAAATTTTAAAACCACTCTCTGTAACTATTTATTAGGTTCATTAAAACCTTTTTGAATCATGCCACAGAAAGGAATAGTTGCAAACTACCTGTGAAGTTGCATGAATTTATCAAAAGCAAACATCAATGTAGTTATACTCAGGAAAAAATTTTGAAGGACTGCCATGAAAAAATCCCCAAGCCTGTTTTATACTTATTTGTTTTAAGACAAAGAGTTAAGTTTGTCTTAAAATAAATAGGAATTACTTACTCTTAACCAAAACAAGAATATCTTTACCAGATTTTACATGCATGTGGGAAAAAAAAGTTATAATCCAAATGAGCAATAGTTTAATGTGTCTGTTGGACTAGGATCCATTTATTTTTTAGACAAGTACCATGATCCTTTTTTGCTTTAGAGCAACATTTTTCTCAGCAGACACCAGATCTCACAGGCACAACAGCAATGAAAATAGAGACTAATAGGTTAAAAACTGTAAAACCAGTCATAAACATCAGTAGATCTAGTGTTGGAAAATATGGAAGAGTTACTGTATTTGAGTTACAAAAATATACCGCTATGGATCTATCTAATCCTTAAAATTATGTGAAGATTAACTGGCACTGGAAATAAATGGACAAAACAAGTTCTATCAGTAAGTCAATTTGATCTCTAATGTCTATTTCTGTATGATCCTCCTGCAGAAGTGTTTGCTCCTTTAAAGTTGCCATGCTTTTCAAGGGAAAATTAGTAAAGTTGTTAGGCAACCCTCACCCTTCTCTGGAGAGCAAAACAGCTCATCCAGTTTCACAGACGTGCCGCCCTATTCCTGGACTAAAATGTCAGACCTTTTGGGACAGCACATCCCATGGTTTGAGGCACACAGTAACCTAAATTTAGACCAAGTTAACAGGAAAAGCTTCCTGTCACAGTGCATTCTGTTAGTTGAAATGATAGAAGACTCATTGTTAAATAGATAAAAAAATCAACTTTAAAACCTTTGATGAGTGTAAATGCCTCAGTAGGAAAAAACTCCTTATAATTAATAAATTCTCTCTTTCCATCTCTAGATCATGTGAAGCTCTTTCCTTGAATACTTTTGTAACAACTGATTACAGGAGAGACTCAAGGCAAATTACAGGAAAGTTTCAAAGCCAAGCCTTTTGGCAACTTGTGTTACTTCAGTTAAGACACTAGAGCTCTTGAGATGGAAATCCCAGTGGAAATCTAATTTAATCCAACGTTTGTTTTTAATATTTGGTTTGCATAATGTTAGAATTTAGTCAAAACTATTTTTCTGTATCTGAGGTTGTAATAAAGCAAGCACAAAATATTTTCCTATTGTCCTACTATGAAGACAAGCAGCGAAAATTACAGAAAGTAGTTTAAAAATAGGGTTGTAAGAGGCACTGAAGGATCATTTACTCTATCTAATTACAAATTTTTATTTTTACTTTAACATTTAAATCCAAATGTCTACAAGGCACCATGTTTGGCTAAGGACTAGAACTTCTCCTATGTTCAAGAAGAGACCTTTGAACATAGTCCTCTCTGCTTTATCCATTTCTTTTAGCTGACACTTAGGTGAAAATGCGAAGACTATTCCTTCTACAAAATGGTTATGTTACGGTCCATTTAAAGAAGTCCAACCATGAAAATCACTGTGGATACCAAGTAAAATTGACAAGAAGCTGACTTTTAAGAAGCAGCAATGTGCAAACTAAATTATTTTCCAGTGGGGTTGCAATATCTTTAATGCTCCTCCCCCCCCACCCCAAACTCTGTAAGTCTTCATGCTTCTCCTGGAAAAAAAGGGCTTTTCTATTAATATGAATATAATTAATTCCTTTACCATGTGAAATATTACTGTCACAGGAAATAGTTGTAGCTTTCCATAAACTTTTATTCCCTAGGAACTAAATTTATGCTTTAAAATTGCCTGTATCTTAAACCAGACAAAGATGATAAGCCAGAAGTTGAGACATGAAGCTGATTGCTCCAGCAAGAACACACCCTACTTCACCTATTAGGATCTCAAATTAGTATATCTTTTTATTAAAGGAGAAATGATTACTTTCCTCTTCCACAACATTTTTAAAACAGCTGAAAAAGAGAACACTAGAATGAAACTCTCTCAGGTAGGGTATTGTGTAGAGAATCTCCATTAAAAAAATAAAGACACCACCAAAGGTAGCTTAATTTTATATAATAAGAGCTGTGGACACTCACAGCCAGATTATTGCTTTTCTCAAACACAGATTCATTCCTCAGCACTTCTGCTCCCTGTCATCAGCATTCCAATCTGCAGGCCTCTGGCTGCAGCCACACGCACAGGCACACACTCTGGTGCGGAGGAGCTGATTGTATAGCCCGAAGTGTATGAATAAAAGCTTATTACAAAACAAATGCATAAGGGTCTCCTACAGTGTCACTCCCCTCAAGCAAGCAGGGCGGGAAATTGATCATGATTCTGAAAAGTAATTAAGTTTGAAAGGAAAAGTAAATCCTATTTATCTAAAGCAAGCTCTGGCTTAACTAAAGACAGCATCTCAAGCCCTAAAAATGCCGTCCTGAAGAAAAATTATAAAATAAAGCAGTTATGAGGGGTGAGACAAATAGATGTAAATAGAAGGCATGTAAATTCATGTTATGCAAAAAAGGCTTTACGTTAAATATACCAGACATCCTCACTTTTGTACAATAAGAATATGAAAATCTACAGCACTGACAGAAATATTTTATGACATGTATTTGATGACTGTGAAAGATCAGTAGCTCATTTACCACAGTGAAATCTGGGAACAAGGCCAGTAATCTTTATAAAATACTTTAGTTAGCTGTTTTATAACTTAAAAGGATAGCATGCTCTAAGCGTTGCACTTTCCAATTGTATATGTTTTAGTGGTAGACACTCACAGCATTTAACTTCTGCTCCTGTGAATACCACTATTTTAGGTTTTTAAAAAGTACCACATGAAGAATATCTAATAGGGTAAATTCTTTCTAGGGGAAGGCTTGATTCCAGTTATCCTAACATGTCTGAAGATTTGCACTAATTTCATACAATGTAGCTGAAATTTGACCTCCACCAAATTCCATGGCTGCAATTCTTTAAAGCCAGGTTTTTATTTATAGCATGGCTCAGTTTGTGACTTGTTTCATAATTGTATCCTCTAATACCTTTTGTACAGCTCACATTTTTCAAGTATGAAAATATAAGCTTACCATGTTGTGAAATACAAAACCCTTAGACACTTTTAGAAGTCACTCAAAAGAGAAATCAAGAAACCAATGCCTGTGGGCAGTTATATCTTTATGATGTTATACAGTACGTAAAAAGACAATCAAAGAGAGTTTTCCGCCAAATTGAAATTCCTTCAATAGGTTTGCTACTCTGTCTAGGAGAGAACAACACCTGAAGTAGCCAATACCAACCACTGGAGAAAGCAGAAGTGAGAACAGCTCTAAACAGGGCGTCCAGCCAATGTCATGGGGTGCAGCTCTCCCACCCTGCAGTGATCGTCTTGCACTATGACTCATCCAGCTCTGAAGTAATCTAATAAAGATATGATTCAGGGCAGTGTGATAGGAATCATGATTGATTTTGCATGCACAGGTTTCTGACATGTACAAATGGAGAGGACTGTTTTGTAGATAATGATTTGATGCCTACAGAAAGCCAAAGACATAATTCATAACACACGCCACTTTTCTTTGTAGGAGAGAATATTTTACATTTTTGTAAAAGCTGTGTGGAAAACAGTGTTTAACTTGTAATAAACTTTAATTAAATAAAATGTTAACTCCGAACTAGAGAAATAATGAACGTATAAATGTTTTCTGTAAGCTGTTCTCTTGACTATTGGAATGAATTATTTTCAGCCCTATCTTTTATGAATATTCACTTGCTTGGATTTAATTAGTATTTACCAAGAAAAACACAAATTTTCAGCTTATGACTTGAAATATTCCAACAGTGAATTATCAGATAGGCTTTCTGAGTTCCAGCGATCCAGCTATTTGATAAAGGTCCATCAATTTGCAGTAAAGAAACCATATCACTTTACCTCATAACATGCTTGAAAGTTAAGTAATGCAATTCAATTGCCACATTGCAAACTGAAAAAAATAAAACATCTGCATTTTTTTGGTTTGTTTCTTCATTTGTCTTTTAACAACTCTCTGTTTAGAAATTACTGATATGCTTAAGGAAGTCATGAACTTTTGATAGACAATTCACAACCATAAAAATCAATGAATATATTTGACAGACATTACAAAATGCACGTTCAACACTATCGCAGAACAAAGCAGAACACAACTTTATCTTCTTCCATGCTTATGAATAAGCAGTCTCATTAGCAGTCAATACTAGAAATCAGGAAGCTTTTTCCTATAGAATCTCCAACCTCTAATGCAATCTAATTGCTTCTTATTAATTTATAAGTACCATATATTATATATAATATAGTATACATATAATGTGTATAATGTATGTGTATAAATGCTAAAACATAAACACTTCACTGCTTTTTTTCCCCATTTTTTCAGAACAGTAGGAAAAGCAAAAGAACTCTGAAAAGAGTGTGTCCTCTCCCCTCAACACTGTACCTCACCGTGGCAATCTCCACCTCATTCCTGTGGCACTCCAGGCATATGTACACTTCCGTCTATAAAGATCAGTACTTGAAAACTGTTCCAAAGCCTTCCTGAAGTATTTCTAGTTCTCTCTTCTTTCACCCAACAGCTTCATCTTTGTCTTAATAGATAATGTCAGTCAATCAGCATAAAGGAAATAGCTAGAATAAGTTCAGTGAAGAAAAAAAAAAGATACAGTAAGGAGAGATTTTACAGATATCAGAAGTCACACAAGCACTGGCATAAAATCTACCGAATGTGAAATCATACCTTAGTTACTGCACATAGCCACCTTTCTAGCTTTTATTCCAAACTGTCAGTATCCATTACAGCTTCAATTCATTTATTACCACACCTTTCTTACTTTCTGCCTGTAATCATTTATAAAGAAAAGCAAACTTCTGTTGCATTTACCACTGCTGCTGAGAACTTGAACGAAACTGTTTTTCATAGATATTAGTCAAGCTTATTCCGTCACCACATAGCGTTGTACTGTGAACCACATCTACATTTAGACCACTGGCCAACACGTACACTCATATATCTTGCTCTAAATTAATTAAATTGTTGTAAAACTACATAGACTAGCTGTGCTCTCATACACTTTAACCCAATTCTATACTTATTCCTCTCTGAAACTGCAATGTCAGGTTAAGTTAAATCACCTTACATTCTGAGTAAATGTTTTGTAACCTAGAGGGTAGTTTAAGAAATTGTGTTCCACACAATTCATTTCCATTTATCTGTTCAACTACTCTACCTAAGTGATTTTATTTCCATGATTTCTCTTTACATTTAATTTCATTAGGATTTAATGATTTCCAAAGGTTTTCTCTCTCTTTTTACTCAGAAATTCCAGTTGTTTTCTGTTGGTTTGCCACTGGCTAAATTATAGGCTCTATCCACATCTGTTTTTATCACCAGCATCCTTGTCTATAACATTGGCAGTTGTAGATGTACAGAATTTTGCAATGCCCAACAGGAGGAAATTGTCCACTCTGATATGTTGAGGCTTCTTGATGACAGAGTGGAGACATTCAGGAATACATTGCTGCCTGTGCCAGCAATGTCTCATGTCAATGGACTTTGAGCAATACCAAGGAAAGAATTACCGTCAGCAACACTTGATGAAGTGAAATCCACAGACTACACCATTTCTACATCTAAAACTGGCTACAGTGAAAGAGGTCTAAAGACTACTAGATATCATATCCATCATTTTATTCATCACCTTTCCCAGAACTTTTAGGAAAGCTGAAGAGATGACGTTACCTCTCAAGACTGCCAGATTTTAGTGAAATCACTGACATAGTTACTACTTTACAAGAAGGCAACACAAATTGTGAAGAGAGGAACAGTTATGCAACACAGTGAATACTTACCAGATTTCTGTCGCTAACCACTGAAATCTTCACTTCCTGACCACTAATATTCTTTTCTTATCCTCTCCCCTGAACATCCACATATTTTAAAGGAGCTCTGGGGATGGAGACTGCCAGCCTCTGAGCTCATCCAAGGGAATTTGCACAAGCCAGGATGCTCCCCCGTTTTGAATATCTTGATGCACATTGTGCTCGTGTGGATTTTAATTAAACTCAGTGGCAGATAGTCTGAAGCAGCTGAGCCCCATAGCTATTGTGTGCAAAGGAAAAGCATTGAAGAAGTAGATGGATAATTATATTGAAATCAAGACGCATTTCAGGCTCCCATGTAATTATCTAGGTCATCAAAACAGTCCCTCAAAAACAGGAAATCCTTGTAATTCAGACACATTTATATATTTTTTAAGTTATAATATCAAGCTAGGGCAATATTATATGTGCATAGTATAATTTTAAACCACATATTTATCCCACAAACCATTTCTTAAAATATAAACTCCTGAAAAAAATAACCTCATCTTCCTCTGCATCCAGAAGTACTTAAGAGCCTACCCCACCTCACATCTGCATAACAAGTGATGTTTTTCTTAAAGCTGATCCTCCAGTTTCTGAAAAATGAAGCAGAAAAGAAAGGTGGGAAGCCAAGACTTGCACAGATAACTCCACACTGTTGTCAAAGAAGGAAATAATATTGGGAGGACCTTTGTCATCATTGTGTTATTATCTCATAAAAAATCCAAGACAAAAGAACCAGCTATGACACTGGATAGGTGTCACGGAAATCTGTAAGAATGTATATTAAAGAAGCTGATATGTTCTTCAATAGATGTAAATACTGATTGTTTTGAGAGTATTCTGCTTAGACTGATTGCAGTGCAGAATCTTCAGAACTTCAATTAGGACTGAATCCTAGAAAGAAAAGTCTTCTGTCAAGTTGAGATTTGAATTTCTGTCAAGTAGGATCTCACCACCTGCAACTCCTTTCTTTAAAAAAAAAAAAAAAAAAAAAAAAAAAAAGTAAAAAAAATCAATGAAAGCCTTCAAAATTATTTGACTTTTTCCCTTCCTTACACAAAAGTGCCTTTGAACTTATGAAAATACCTGCTTCCCCATCGATCCTACATCATTTACAGTGAGGCTGAGGTAGACAGGTATAATATCCATTTTACATCAGACCGCCACAGTCAGCATCATTGGGTGGTGACCGTGATGGTAATCACCACAATAGGCAACATCTGTCTGTGACAACAGAACTAGGTCACTGCTTACATTTCTGCTTGTCCCCCTGCAAAGCGTCCACACACCATTGCCACCACTGTGAACACCACCACTATCTGGTGAATCCAGACTGTACTCATGCAGCTGGAGCCAAAGACTGTGGGTTGTAGCTTTTTATGGTGCACTGTCATCAGATTTTTCTCTAGAAAGCTGGATCCTGCTGCCCTGAATACACTATAGCCCTTTCACGGAACGACTTTCTAAAAGGAGGCAGGAGGAGGCAGATGAGTGTTCCACACATCCAACCACACTTCTACTCTTTTTCCCTTCTTTTCCTTTTTTTCCCCCTTTCTCCAACTTGGTGATTTCAAACAAAATTAATTTAAAAAAGAAAAAAAAACCAAACACCAGAACCTCCCTTTTCTTGTGTTTATTGTCCCTCCACCTCCCCAGTCTTTCTGTTCCTCCCCTGCATTTTTTTTTTTTTTTTTTTTTTTTTTTTTTTTTTTGTCCCCTTCCCACCTGCTGTTCACCTTCTGGAGTGCTAGAGAACTTTCTTTCCCAACACTGGTTCTTAAATATGCTTTGAAATGTTACGCTGTCATTCCCTTCTTATAAACTGCCTCCCATCCAAGGGCACTGTGTGACCTTCTCATCAGCCTGCTGGCCATAGTTAACTTGTCTGTTGCCAGCACCAGGCAGTGGAGGCCTGACAGGGAGGATGTCAGTGGCCATGGTGTCTGTTTCCATTCCCTTGTTTTCTTGCATCTCTGCGCAGAGCTCTGGTAGGCAATGTCTGCTGGCTCCTTTTATACTTTCAGGAAACAGTGAAATTGCTTGCTGGTGTCCCTCCACTCATAATTCCCTGGTTTTTTTTCCATTTTTGATGCTTTGAATCTCACACTCCCTCACCTTTTTCATTTCCTGGGACATGTAGCCATGTGATTCCTCCCTGTTCTTTTCTCTGTAACCTTCCCCCATTCCTTCCTCAAGAGGGCTTGAACATTTTGTTGGACTGTTGTCTATGTTGAACCTGCTAAAGACTGTGGCTGTAAGAGAAGCTATTTAAGGAAAGCACGCAAGCCTGGCCACTTCCTGCTGCACTTGCTGTACCTACTCCCCCATCATCCATAACCGTCGCAGCAAGGATGCTGGAGGATACAACCCCGCCTCCTCTTTTTAGTATATATTCATGGAGCTGCTATCCAGTAATTTATCTACTTCCTTTTTGCAGGTGTCTGCATCATCTGCAACCATAACCTCCTATGGCAAATTATTCCAGAAGTTCACTACCAGCAAGCAGAGGTGTGGTCTTTTATCTGTTTTAAATTGAAATCCTACAATTATCTTGATGTGCCATCTAGTTTTATTACTGCAGGCTCTTGCACCAAGATTCCCCTTTCCTCTTTCGTGCCACCTTAGTGATTTTGTAGACTTTGCTCACACCTCGCTCCTAGCTGGAGAGTCCCTGGTGTTTTATTCTTTTCTCATAAGCCAGCTGTTTCCATCACCTCCTCCATTTTAATTGTCCCTTTGCCTCCTCCTATGGATCCTTCTTGAGATATAGAGACCAGAACAGCCCACCATGCTCAAGATGTAAGCACATTAAAGTCTTGTGTGGCAAACTGTCCCTCTCTGTCCTGCTCCCAGTGGCCTTCCTGATGATGCCAAGCTTTGCTGAGTTTCTTTTTTATTTATTTGTGGCTACCACTGCATTCCAAGAAAGTTATTTCAGCCATTTTTCAGTCCAAGATCTGTTTCTTGAGTTAAGTGTTATTTCCAAGGTCAGTACTGAAGAAAAGTAACATACAACGGAAAGTTAAATGACTTTCTTTCTGTCACAGTAGTGGAACCAGACTTGTATTTCAAATTTTCTCTTGTTTTCTGTTGTAATCGTCAGGCAACTTTAGCTTCTTTTGTGTTAAAGATCAGTTCTTCCTTTTCTCTGCAACTCCCCTGTAATCTGTTTACTGACTTCTCTCTCTTGATGTATTATAAGGAATAAGTGAGCAGTTCTAGAAAGCTATGGCTTCATCATCCTCAGAAACTAGATTTACCAAGGCATAACTCACTGACTCCACAGCTGAGACCCTGGCTTAGAACCAGCTATGCTCGTAGTTTGTAGCTGCAAAGGCCAAACCATCACAAATCTAAAACAAATAGATAACATAGTATCACAGTAACAGAAAAGTGTATTTAAAGAGAACATGTAATATTTAAAACATTCTTTGAAATCCCACTGCGAATATAGCAAACTTGCACGCTGTTTGCACACGTGCTTTTAGAAAACCCTACTAAACATGCTGTAAGTGAAAGGGTTTTTAAGCTCTCATCCACATCTAAAGCTGAGAAAAAAATTTAAATGCCTGAGCTTTCTCTTTGTCTCATGAGAACTGTCCCCTCTGACTAATAGCTCTTCTGGTATCATAATGAAGCCTTTCCTCATTGGGCCTATTTTAAACTATTTTTATTGTTTTCTGCTATGCACATTATGTTGGCTAGGTAACTCCCTAGCCAGTTTGTGTTCTCATTCGAAGCAACAGCCTACCAGTAAATAAAAATGTTTAATTACCAAATGAGATCTGAAACTGAAGCCCTATCACTTCAGACACCATTTAAAAAACAACAACAACAACAACAACAACAACAACAACACGATAGTGGGAAAACAGGAAATAACACTGATTTGGGATTCATTTTTGAGTAGCATTCACTAATTAACTATTTCAAACACATTAAAAGCCTGAGGGAATCCTCCATGTCTCAGTGGTGGAGAGGCAGTTAGTCAAAACTTTTTATTTATAACAGTCACAAGAGTATTCAAACCAGGAGCTCTGTGCCCGCTATCAAGGGAATTAAGTAGCACCTGAAGTCCCACTTCTATGTAATGCTTTACAATAGTATTCTACCTGATATACACATTAAACTAAGTTCTTTAAAAGGAAAAAAAAAAAACAACAACCCAAAAGTTTTATGAATTTTCTTTTATAATGGACCACACTCCCTATAGGTTTTCCATACATACATAAACAAAGCTCACAAATCTTAGCCTCTTAGTTTCTCTCAACTGCTCAAGTTAAGATGATCTGTATTAAATGTAACATAATAATCTCAAGTGAGGGAGGTTTAGACGACTAACAGATATACTGTCATATTTTTAATGCTTCCTTCACATGCTTCCTTCAGTTTTTCCCTTCTGCTGCAATCTTCTGTCTCTACTGCATTACCTTCTCCCATTCCCAGCCTACTAGCCTGCATATAAATACAATGGTCCAAGCTCTTCATGTCTCCTAAGTTAACATTCGTTCCTTCTAGTCCTCACATAATTGCACCCCTAGACTTTAGCCTTTGCATTAGTTTTATTGGAACCTCTTCATTTTTTTATGTAATACTCTCGATATTACCCCATATTTTCCTCAATGGTGTCTAGAATTTGTGTTCTGAACATCTGTAAGGTAGTAGAATATGAATGGCTAGGAAAATTAATTCGAATAATTGAAACTTCAAGTTCAGCATCTTATTTGGTTTCAAATGCATTTTAAATGATAAGAAAAGGAAACAACGAGAAAATGTGTTTGTGGTTTTCCCTCTACAGTATCTGGAGCTGAAGTTACTTTGATATGCAAATTGTGTTTGGAGACTGCCATCAGATATCCAATTTTAATTTACCCTTTCTAAAACTGACAGTCACACAGTAAAGATCATGCCTGCTTAATACACTCAGCAGTTTTAATACTGGAGTAATTTTACCCACTGATTTTGGAACAAATTTTTATTCAGAAGTAGACAAGGAAACTTGGGCCGTACACTGCCTCAGCTACTTGGCACTCGGCTCAGTTAGGCAATAGCACACCTGTAAGCCAGAACAGCATCAGGACTGACAGGCAGCAACAGTCTGAAAAGCATATAGAAGAACAATCTACACAAAGTGTAGTGGTCACTCTCTTCAGCTGCCACCTATTAAAAAAAAAAAAAGTAGATATAAAACCTATTTTATAGCTAGAAAGGTGTCAGCTTGCACACTGTTTCTCTGCTGCATAACTTTATGTCCGTCTGAAAACCATACTTCCCCTTCATGGCAGCTAACAAAAATTTACCGCTTTTGTGCCCAAAGGTAGATTATTAACATACTGCCAGCAAAGCAGAGGAGAAAAAAAAAAAAAAAAAAAAAAAAAGCATATATCTTCCATCTGACTCATTCATTCAGGACTTCTGTAGGCTTAATTTTTTTTTTTTTTTTTTTTTTAGGCTTCTTAAGTATTCCAACTTCCAAAGTTTTCCGTCTCAAGCAAATGTTATGAATTCTAAGCAGCAAAAAAAAAGTGACAGCTTTATATCATTGTGGCTGTTAAATCTTGTTTTGGTAAGGAAACAATTCAGAACCAAGTTTGGTGAGAAGTCTGCCTTCATGGTGCTCAGATGTCCTTGCTGTGGACTGAGGCAAACATTCTTTTATTTTTGTTCTGACCTCTATTGCCTCTCCTCTGCATTCCTTTCCCCTATATTTCCCAGTTCTGAGAATAATTAGCAACACCCACTGGTGATAGCAGGACTGCAGCAACCTAACAGTGATATCTTGCCAACACCAGCTGTGCTTCAGTATTTATTTATTAAGATCACACTATTTACACAGGACAAACTTGCTGAGATGGCAAAGGGATGAATACAGTTGCAGCAGCTGAATTTTGGCTTGACTTTTGAAAGGAAATAAAACCCATACTGGGTAAGATTTATCTCTAAGAAAGGGAAATCCAAGCCTCTAATTCCACTTTCAAATTATGTTTTGCTGTCTCTTGAGTTTAGTCTATAGGTGACAGAGGGGAATCTTGTACTGCAGGGTGTAGCGGGATGAAACTTCTTTGTGCATCGCATTTAAACAGCTGAGTGCAGAGATACTGAATATTCAGGAAAGGATGCAGCAGTGAGGCAGGCACCCAGTTCACATTGCTAAGGCCAAGTTGAGACTGGGCAAGCCCGAGGCTGGCTTTCTGAATCATGATACACTTAAATTTTCACATCTGTTTGTCAGAATTGTTGAGCAACTTTCACAGTGTCAGCAAATCTGCTGCTTTCTAGTTCATCTTAGGTAGAAAAAAACATTAGGCAGCCTTATGACTTAATGTGAGTGCGCTTTACAGTAGAGTGAATACTAGTGTAATTTGAAGGGCTAGATTCTTCCTATAGGAGGTCTTTGTAAGGAAGGCTGCTAAAGTGCAACCCAAGTTTACACTAGAAGACACTGTACATTTGGAAGACTCCTGGCTGCTTTGTCTCCTTTATTTAGAAAATTGTGTGCATTTTCTGTTCCTCTACCCTGATTTGATTATTATTGCATGCGATACAGTAGTTATTTCCAGCCCGCTTAGATCTGGGAATAAAGGAACTACCACTGAAATGCAAGCCTGAAATGAATGTCTAAATATTCAGGAAAGGTTTTGCTAAACCCTTGGTGATATACATAGGACTAGGTCCCTTAGTCATTTCAAAAGTGACGTCTTCCAAGGAAAAAGGTGAACCCAGGAATTATTTTTCTTGAAAGTGTATAAGCCAAAGTAGAGGTATCTTTGGAGAAGTCTTAAAATTTTAAGTTGAAAAAAGAACATACTTTTTTATCTCAAATTTGTAGCAATCGTTTTGTAGCCTTTAATTGACTAAACCAGGAAAATCTTCTGTGTTATTTTGGGATCATTTTTAAAAACAATAAATACCACAGGACAAATCCAGAGTGAGAAGCTATGAAGGAAAACTCTTCAGCTGTGAAGGCAGGAGTTACCAACGTGACCTTACTTCTGCCGGTCTTTATGACACTGGTACTTGTTACTGTTGAAATGCAAGAATTTTCCTGTTTACTCTTAGATAGCTGGGTGTCAGGGAGCAGCAAGGCCTGGCTGCTCACCTACGGAAGGGGAGCTGAGGGGGACCCAATGCAGACTGTGCCCTAAGCAGTGGGGCACCATCCCACCAGATCTGAGTATGGCAGGCAGAGACAGGTGCTGGCAACAAGGTCCACCAACAGTAAGCCATGAACCAGGCCAGGGAACCTGGTAAGAAGCAAAAGGAGACAGGGCTGGCAACAAGATCACAGAATACATTCCAGGGGTCCATCCAGAAGCTGGAGAAAGATCTGGAGACCCCTTCAGCATAGCTCAGACAAGGATTGGAGGTCCCAGGTGAGATGAAATGGGGCTCCTGGGCCCATGGGTGGAGGATCCCAGGTAGGGCTGGTCAGAGCTATCCTAAACTCAGGGCCCTGGCATGGGGCCATGCTGAAATACGCTATACAGTGTCACTCAGTTGAAAAGCACTCCTGGGGAGTAGAATGGAAAAAGTTGAGTGTGAGGAGTATTTACAGAATACTATCCCACACTGGGATTGTGGACTTATCACCTCATTGAAAGAAAATATAAAGTGACTTCCTTACGTATGAAGGCAAAACTTTACCCAAAAAAGTAATGCATGATCAGGTAATAAATGCATAAATGGAAGCATAATTTGAAGACTTTGGCCTTTTCTAGTTTTTGAGTGCTGAGTCATACAACCTGAAATATTTACAAATAACATTCATGTGAAATTTGTATAAGACAGGCATTCTAAGAAGTCAAAACTGTGCAGGCAATGGTTTTGTCTCACCTCCAGTTAACAATGATTCAGCTTTGTGCAACTATTTTGCATGCATATTTAAAGCTTCTCAGGATATATTATTTTTCCAAAGTGGGCAGCTTCTCTGATTTTAATCAGTGTTGAGTGATTAGCATTCTTGAAGATATGCGTGAGAAACATTCTTAAGTACAGTTCACCTGACCTCTCCAGCTATGTTAAGGATGATGTTATTTTTTATGAGCCATGAATACAGAATCATTGACTGCTAGCAGGTAGCTATAAAATCTGGAGTACATCATCAAAAGTAGTTATCCTTAGTAACTGTTTTCTGGTCTGCATAAAATAAATTGACCTTATATCCTGTTTTCATTAGCAAGCATCAATACCACAATAAACATTGCTAGGGAATATCAGGCCCTTTTCAGGCTAACAGCAGCTTCAATATACCGAGGTCAAATGATGGCATGAATTACTGACCTGTCTTCTGTCCCACAGGTGGCAAAGATTCTGACTCGGGGGTCAGGTAAAATGCAAATGCTTTCTGTGGTGGGAGTGTTCACATACCTGTTTTTATAAAAGTGATAAAAGTGATAATTTTGTAGGAAAACCTGGACCCTCTCTTGACTCATTTCAACTTACCCCTCACACAGACTGGATACCTGTACAAGACGACACTCCCAACTTTTCTCAATTAAAGTCTTGTTTCCAAGCTGTTTTACTGAGGTTGCTTCCTAGATTGGGATTCAAAAACCTGTAAGCAATTTATATATTATGTATATAGATATAATGTAGCTATATTAAAATATAAAATACCAAATATATTATTGGTGTTTTCCACATAATATTTTATTGTTGTACAGACACCTAATCCAATCCCCTCGCCACGGTTGGATTCTTAAAAGCATCTTATCTCATGGCAGCTCCTTGAGGTTTATATAAAAGAATTTAGGACGTTTATCTAATGCTTTTTCCTGACTCAATCTTGGTATTATAAATGTCATTTTGGCAAATGCCAGAGTTAAAGGACTTGCTCAAACCACCAAGAAGGTCAGTTGCCAGTCTGGGAGAAGAGCAGGGCCTTCTTGCTCCTGCCTAGGATCTATCACCATTTGAAACACTCCTAGAGTGTCTACACAGAGCTAGAGGGCGTGACACAGGGGCTGGGGAGGATCCACACCTTCTGAAGCAGCAGGTGGAGGCTTCATGGCCTAATCTAGGGCATCTAAAATGACACTGACCCCTACACTTAGGCAACTGAAGTAAGACTTAGTTTGAGATCAGGAAATCTCAATGTAGCTATCTCCAGGCAAGTGGGGCATCCTGGCTGTTCATTTAATTCAGGATTGATGGGATCACCGTCTGTGCTCTGAACTGATCAGCTGTCTTTTGGCTACAGGAAGAGTTAAGACACCCATGCACAGACAGACACCTACCTGTAGATGCATACATGAGAAGACAGGTAGTCACTTACCTTTTGTGTGAATACCTTTGCCTGGATCTGAATGTCAAATTAGATATCACAATATCTGTGGTTCCTCCTTTACATGAGCACATGTACAAACAATCTAGATGTAACAGCTGCCTAAAAAATAGGGAAGAAAGGAGATTTTAAATGCAAAGTAAGTTATCAAATGCTTAAGGTATAATATATTATAAAACTTTAAAAGACCTAATACAACATATCTGGTATGTTTTTACATGTATATTATTTAGCGTTGAATGAACAACGTGCAAATTTAAAGGAGCATGACCTTCAAAGAGAAGCAAGTAGCTGTGGAAATATTGTACCAAATTGTGCTTGTCCTTTTATTAAATATGGTCAGTTATCCATCACTCGAGAGAAAAAAATAACAAAAATCTGTCTGGTTTGTTTTAAAGCAGCTTTTAAACTATTTATAACAGATAAATATATACATTCAAACAATTTTACTAGCACTATTGCAATCTCTGAATGCATATATTTTTCTTTTCTAATATGCATAGAGCTTGCTATTATTTATCAGTATATAAATAATTCTATTTAAATGATACAAGATTTTTTTTCTGGCATAGGCATAATAGAACACTGTTCTACAAAATTATTTTTAGAAAATGTTGTATGAGAAATAATGCATAAATATGTAACTAAGATTACCAGAATGAAACATTTTTTAACTTTAAATGTAAAAGTACATATGTACAGACATTTAATTTTGAAAAAAAAAAAGAACTTTCTGAATATTATGAGTTTACAAAACATAGTGATAGTCATTATGTACCCCTAACTTTAGTGCATTTTTGTGCCTTCTCTGATATCGTATGCATTAGCTGAGTAAAAGACAATGCATTAGATTCTTTTTAATTTAATAAAAGATTGAATATAAACCTAAATATGAAATAGTTCTTACTGTTAGCAAGAATTCAATGATGTAAAGTGAATAGCTGTAATGTCATAAAGACTCTAGGATGTTAATTAATCCTCAGACAAAATTTTCCTTTTTGACATTGAGGAGGTCATGAAATCGCTCAAATATTTTCTTAATTAAAACTCATATGCAAAACATCTGTCTTTGTACATGTTTACTTCTGTAATATTGTGCTCCTGTTAGATGATATTTTTGAAGAACTTGTAGAGTTTAACAAGGACAAAACAGAGGAAGAGAGCTATTATAGAAACTAAAAGACTTATTTATAAATGTCACTAGAAGTTGACAGAATTTAAAGACATAAGACATTTAATGAAAATCCTATAGAAAACAAAAAAAAATGCTGGAACACTTCAGAATTATTTTTTTTTAATCAGTGAGATGTTTAATGCCATTTGTTAATATTTACACTGTGGTTCTGAATACACAGGACTGCTACATTGGAGACAAAAGATGCAGCGTTTTTTTAAAGAGTAGAAACGTAGCATAATTAAAGGGTCTGACAACTACAAGCACTCAATGACATCATTTCTAAGAAATGATCTCTTTCCTTCTGCCATGAGGTAGTGAAGCAATATGTCATTGTTATTAGAATAGTTTTAAGCCTACTGTATTTCAAAGTCACAAATAAATTTTCCCAGTTTTAAGCTATGGGATTTCAAGTGAACGGCAATTAACAGTGAAAGAAAGGAATGCTGGTTGCAAGGAGGTTTTCTGTTTCATTGAAACCCATGTATAGGAAATTGACTTGAACATCGGAAGTGAAGATTTAAGGACTAAACGATATGAATTGTGGGGGTTTTCCATTTTTTCTTTCCTGCTTCTTAAGAATGATGAATATTTATTATTCCGCCTATGCCTATATACACGTAAAAGCAAAAATAACAGACAACCACTTGCATTTGTAACAACCAAATGGGAAGTATTAGTCTTAAAACAATGATCAATAGAGATGATCTCCTGTCAGTGTTGAAAATGGCATTAAATGAAGGGAAAAACACAAAAACACACACAGAAAAACCAAACCCAGACACGGAGACAAATAAAAGCAAGGCTTCCTCTATGTAATAGACCAACTATTTTCAGTCATATCAGAAACTAAACTTCAAGCTTAGTGAACATAGCAGGTTTTCCCTTTGACTCAGTAAGCATGAAACCACTTTGAAACTGCAGTGCTTTCATTGTACTTTGACTGCATTAAATTATTATACTCTGGTTATGCTTTTCACATACATAAACTGTGATAACATGATAAATGCAATTTCACTTAGCCACAGCGTAAGATTTCTTATTTTAAAAGTATATACAATTTAGATAACATGGAAAATAAATTGGATAACTTTTAAACTAATTATGCATTTCACTGATGCAGTTAATTTAAACTTAATAAAACAATAGCAGTATGATATGTATTAATTAACAGATCACTTTATGTGTTTCTGTAAGTGTACAAAAAATAAGAACATTTGACACAATAGGCATTAAAATAACACAAATAATATACTTTTATAAGATTGAAATAGACAATCCAACAAGCACTCAGCAGACACTAGGTGAAATACTGACCTTTGGAAATTAATTTGGGATTTATCATGGCCTCTGGTGGGGTCAGGGAAAATAATAATTTAGCAAATTGTTTTAATATTCATATTTAAAAATATGTCTAACAATAATTTTAATGGACATTGTTTCCATCAGCACGTCTCAATAAACTCTTAAATAATGAGCAATATAATAGCTTAAAAGCTTATTTTTTTAGATAAGATAATAACTTATTTTACAGATGTAAAATCAAATGAGAAAAACTAACTTTGCTATCATAATTCCCACAGTATGCCAACTGAAAGCTTTCACACACTTCTACCGTACAGTGTGATTTAGAATCAGCAATATTAGGAAACAATCACTCTACACACTATGTCTCAATATCAAATGTCTTTATGTATCCTTTTTGTCTTGAAAACATTGTATTTTAAGATTAAATTCACCTATAAAGAGCTATTTTTCATTATTGACATAGTGCTGAATGCAACCAAGGCATTGAACAGCAAATACGAATAAATATTAAAAGATTGTTTTTTAACTACGGGATCTCCATCAACTTACAGGTAAAAGTCAATCTTGGTAGGCCAGATCTTTGATCCATTGTATGTATGTCTGACATATATCCGCATTTGACAGTTGCTTTACTGGTCAAATATAAAAATCAAAAAATACCAATCAAGTCCAAGTCAAGGCTGAATAACCAGCCTCCATGGCTTAAGTGACCTTAAATGAGGTAGACTCATTTCAGTGCTGCATCAGCACTTAAATGCTGCCTCAGCAACGGATGCACTGTTCTGGTTTCAGCTGGGAAATGCTGAATGTGCTCCCTGTTCTGGTATTTATCATACCTGGGAAATGGCTCAAGCTTATTGTTTTGCTGTGCCTTGTAGTGTGGACTTATGATATGATGAAATTGGGTGTGTTGTGGCAGTACTTTTTAATGATTAAGAACGATGAACAACATGAAACGGCAGCAGCGGTTTCAACTCCATACTTTGGGAACCTAGTGGCCATTTTTAGTAATTACGCCTTTCACCGTTTCTCCTTGGAGAACCAGTCTGTGGGGGACACACCTTCCTTTAGCTTCCTCTTCTCCTCCAGGCTAATTACAACAATGTTAAAGAATTTTTAACACCCTTGGGATGCTTGAATCAGCATGCTCCTACTGCTAGGTGTTTTGAATGTGTTACAGGGCTTGGTTCTGCTTAGGGTTAAACATCGGTGCATATATGGACATACTATTCCAACCCTCATAAGCACTGCGGCTACTCCAATCCCCACAATGAGCTCTGTGGCTAGTCCAGCCCCTGCAATGAGTGCTGTAGCTACTCCAACCCCTACAACAAGCACTGCAGCTACTCCAATCCCCACAATGGGCACTGAAGCTACTGTACCAGAGAACCAACCCGTGCCAGTATCGATCACCCCTATACAGAAGAAAAGATAAGTTCACTTAGGAAAGGATGAAGATGAACCACAGGGTCATCACAAGAACAGGAGGAAGAACCAGAGGTAATCACCTGATCCTTGTCCCTGAGTGAGCTGTGAGATATGAGAAAACATTTCAGTTGTTATCCGCGTGAGTAAATTGTCACCTGGCTGCTGCTATGCTGGGATAACAGGGCCAGCAGCGTAGAATTACAGGGTAGAGAAGCCAAGCAGATGGGATCTTTGTCTAGGGAAGGGGGAATTGACAAAGCGATTGGAAAAAGAACACAAACTCTCAACCTTTGGAGGCAACTTCTGTTAGCCATGAAGGAAAAGCATCTTTTAAAGAAAGATATTATATGTCACCCAGGCAAGTGGGCAATTATGGAGAGAGGTATCCAGTACCTGAGGAAATTAGCTTTGTGGGAGCTGATTTCTCGTGACCCGCAGTCAACCACCAATCCAGATGAAGTCCAGTGTATCCGACCCACATGGCAGAAGTTTCTACAGAGTGCACCATCATCATATGCCAGCCTTTGGCAACAATGAGCTGGGGTGGCAAAGAGGCACCAATGGAGGATGCAATAGTTCGGCAAATACAGCAATTTGAAGAAAGTCTTTCTACTTCCCTAAGGAGACCTGTGTCTCAGCTATTGAAAGACTGTCCAAGGAAAATAAAGACATGTTCAAAATCCGTTCTGGGAGTTCCAGCAGCTCAAAGAGGGTAGGTCTTACTCTCCACCCATATGGACCACTATCTCAACTATTAGAAGTAAGAGTTTTCCTATTCAAGAGAGAGGATACAGAGGGTACACACTGCAAGGCACCCTGTGGTTTTATCTCTGTGACCACAGAGAGGACATGAGGAAGTGGGATGTAGAACATACCTCAAATCTACAGGCTCAGGTACATGAGTTGCAAGGAAAAACAATGACTGGGAACCAGAATTGGCTTCCAGTTTATCAAAATAATTAGAGATACATAGAATTTTGGCAAGTGTTGACCAGAAGCAATGTCCTTGTACAGAAAAAAACATGAGCAGTTTCATCCCAGTACACATACTTCATAAACTATGTACTGAAAAGATTCCAACTTTGTCAATACAATTACCTTATACATATGCTAGTATTTGTTAATCAATTACATGAGTCACAACACATCCACTTTAGAATTTACATTAAGGAACAGAAAATTTTTGTATCAGAAATACTTTAAATTGCTATAAAAAACTGTTTGCATCTGCCTAATGCACTTCAAATATTCATTGTACCTTTTCATTCATTAATTTTTGACACCTTCTACCATCTTAACGAAGTTATTAGCCTCTCTACTTGAAGTGAATACTCTTCAGAGCATAATAAATTATTCTTTAAGTATCTGGTAATGGGTAGAGATGGGCAACATACCAACAAAAAAGTAAGGTTCGATAGTAATGTTCAATGAAATCTCTACTAACAGCCTGGTATTAAAGATTGAAATGCTCAGTATTTCTGTTTTTACAATATTTTCCATAATGTTTTACATTTTAGTTACATGAAAATTTAGTTGGCTAAAAGGATATGAGTGTGCACAGAATTATAGAACAATTGGCTGTTAACCATGGCTCTTCATCTTAGTCTACCATCCATAACACAAAAATTTAATTTACAGAAATCCTACAGTTAGGGCAAGGCTGTAAAATAAAAGATAAATGCAGAAATCAGTTCTTTTCAACCTATAAGTGTAAAGACATTGCAAGTATTATTTAGTAGTTTCTCCATGTTAATAGACAAAAAGATATACTATCTCATGGGACACACAAAGAGAAAATTGGTTTTGAGTTATATTGAGTTGGAAGGTTAGATTCAGTTAACAAAAAACAAATTTATTTTATTTAAAACACCCTGTTAGGATTAAAGGGGATTTAATCAGATCTTTGCTACCTAGTAGCTACCTCTTCGGCAGTGGTTGATCAGCCCCAAGATACCTCTTCACGGCTAATACCTGCTTCAGAGGAGCTGCTTGGTGGAAGTTAAAATCTTGTTGCTTATTTCACTGTAAATCCAAGTATTGAACATAACAGTGAAAGCACATGGCATGGATCAACAGTGTGGTGTCTGATCTGTCTGTGGATTTTCTGTGTGAGAGGGCAAACCTTTGTTTAAACACAGAACAAGCAAATATGTTTTATGAAATAAAACCAAAACAGACAATACTTCCACAAAGTTTTATTTTGTACCCAAATAGAAAGGAACTGAACACAGAGGAAGGATGGTTTTGTGAGTGATGAGAAAGGCCTGGAAAGCTACATTTTTTATCTTCTTTAGATTACCCCTGTGCTGACAAGTAAACTACTGCCATTGTTTTTTCCCAGGTGTTCCCTAGTTGTGCACTTCTTATTCCTAGTCCCAGTTTGAAAAACAGCACAGATACTGTGTACCAATAGATGGTCTACCTATTGATAGTGTAGATTTTTTAGCTGAGCTGGTTATCTACACTCCCTTTGGAGTCAATTAAAAGACAATGTCTCCCAGGTTTGTTTGAATCTCAGGTATATCTCTAAAATGAACTGGACAAATTGGCTGAAATAAGAACAACGCTACCACAGTTCTCGGGGGCGTTACGAAGACATTGAGTGAGACATAAAGTGTGTAATATCACCTAATTCGTGTACAAAATATTTAGTCAGTTGATTTCAAACATGTGAAAAACAAAGCCTGTGGTTTTACTCTCTGTTTTCTCTGGGAAAACTGACCCTTGAACAAGAGAAAGCATGTACCCAAGACAGCTGCAAAGGCCAGGGACACGGCCAGGGACACAGCAGCTTGGACTGGTCAACACTGACACCTTGTCACCAGTCAACACTGACAGTTTTGGAGAAGATGCCAGACGAGAGTTTGTAGAAGAACTAATTCTGGACAAGTGTATCCCTAGTTTTCTAGTTTTACTTTGAATGGTACTTTTCTGGGAAAATTTTCCTCTTCTAAACTCCATAGGAGCCTGCCATTACTTTTTTTTTTTTTTTTAAAGAATAACTGATCCCCTCTCTGACTATTTAGACTTCTCAGAGATAAGATTTACTACAAAGTAATTTGCAAGAAAATTAAATGCATTATTATTTCCATAATAATCACTTCTACAAATCACAGTATAAATAAGTACAGCCTGAATGGCAGTTTAATTTATACACAATGCTAGATTTCAAGTTTTGATTCTCTCCTGAAGTATTCTCTGCCTCGGCTTTTGATCTTCATATAATCTCAGTGCTCTCAGTCAGAGAAGTATGAACTTTAGGTGCAGCTAAAAATAAATTATATAAAAAAACTGTTTCAGCTGACAATACTCAAGATTCCTTGTATTTCTAGAACAAAGAGTATGAGTGCACTGGGGACCACTTAAAGGTCATTTTTTCAGTATCAGATAATGTTAGAACTAAGGAAATAAACAGAATGTTCTTGGCTGAAATAAGTCAGACCATTTTCAAGTATACAGTATAAGCCATTAAGATTCGGTTCTGGCACATGATCACTCAAAACAATAATGACTTTCACCAAAAAGGAGATTATTTAATTGCCTAACCTGCATTATCCTACAAAATAACACTGTAAGCCTTCTTAGTGCACTCTTCCCTCAAAGTACGTTATCCATTGTGTCAAATTCTGCTCTTCTTTTCAGCTGCACCACAATGGTTTAGGCAACAGAGCTTCACTAACCTTACTAAGAGTGCAATCTAACCTAATTTTGTGCCCTGATATAACAGGCTTAGAGGCTGATCCTGAAAAGACTAATGCCTGTCTCAGCTTTCTGTGCTGCAACCAGCTCCATTGGCATCAGTGAAACTTCTCAGAGTGTACAAAGCCTGTACACATCCATTAATCTTTGCAGAACTAGAGGCCTAAACTCTGTGTGAATGAAACAGGATAGGACTGTGTGCTATAAAGCAATATTTTACAAGGAGAACACATAACAAGTACAGCAGTATGATTCTTCTGAATATTTTTCTGAATTTTTTGAAGTTGAGTTTTAATTATTTTGTACTGCAGAAAGTATCTGTGAATGCTATATTTTTCTTATGTGATGTTGTAAAGGAATCTGTAATTTTGTATATTTTTGCTCTGAAAACTAATCCTTGTTTGCTTAAGAATGGAGTGGAACATGACAGCACATTAAAATATTCCTCCAGCATTCTTTTCAGCTGTTTCAGATTGAAGTATGAACACTTTATACATAAATGAATATATTCTGGTTTACAGCAAAATGTCTATAGGTGGAAGCAGTTTTTATTGGATAGTTTTTCATTGCCTGTTATTTACAACTCAGGCCATAGGCAAATCAAGATAAAATGGTGATCCTGAAAAGTTATTGTACATAAGTTCAGAAATCAACAGATATGCATATACCTTAGCTTGACATTAAATTCTAAAGAACAGGAGATTGAACAAGTGTTAAGGTTTTTTCCAGTGAAATTTTGACACTAATAAAGATTTGGAAGAAGTGGTGAATCCATCATTCATAACATACATTTTTCTCTGACTAACCACATCACATAATTTTATTTTAGCAGAAAGAGGCAAAAATAGTCAGTTCCATTCTATTCCAGACTGAGACTAACAATTTTGATTTGTCTTCAGCTGGTGTTTCAAGACGTATTCCTTGCAATAAGTGTCCTACACAACTCCTTTCCCCCTAGATGCTAGTAAAGCAGTTTTTCCAGCTGATCACAGAATCACAGAAAGGTAAGGGTTAGAAGGGACCTCTGGAGATCACCTAGTCCAGACAGCACGCTAAAACACGTTCACCTAGAGCAGGTTGCACAGGATCAGGTCCAGGTGGGTTTTGAATATCTCCAGAGAAGGAGACTCCACAGCCTCTCTGGGCAGCCTGTTCCAGTGCTCTGCCACCCTCAAAGTAAAGAAGTTTTTCCTCACGTTGAGACAGAATTTCCTGTGTTCCCGTTTGTGCCCATTGTCCTTTGTCCTGTTGCTGGGCACCGCTGAAAAGAGTCTTTTGGCACCTGCCCTTTGGAAATTTCTGAGCATTGATGAGATCCCCTCTCAGTCTTCTCTTCTCCAGGCTAAACAGACCCAGGTCTCTCAGCCTTTCCTCATAAGAGAGGTGCTCCAGTCCCCTGATCATCTTTGTAGCCTTCTGATAGACTCTCTCCAGTAGTTCCTTGTCTTTCTTTAACTGGGGAGCCCAGAACTGGACACAGTATGTGGCCTCACCAGGGCAGAGTAGAGAAGGAGGATAACTGCCCTTGACCTGTTGGCCACACTCTTTTTAATGCACCCCAGGAGACCATTGGCCTTCTTGGCCACAAGGACACATTGCTGGTTCACGGACAACTTGTTGTCCACCAGGATTCCCAGGTCCTTCTCCACATTGCTACTGGTCAACCCCTAACCTGTACTGGTGCATGGGGTTATTCCTCCCTAGATGCAGGACCTTACACTTGCCTTTGTTGAACTTCATTAAGTTCCACTCTGCCCAACTCTCCAGCCTGTCCAGTTCTTGCTGAATGTCAGCACAGACTTCTCATCTATCAGCCACTCCTGCCAGTTTTGTGTCATCAGCAAATTTGCTGAGGGTACACTCTATCCCCTCATCTAGGCCAGTGATGAACATGTTGAACAAGACTGAACCCATTACTGACCCTTGGGGAACACCACTAGTTACAGGTCTCCAACTGGATTCTGCGCCACTGATAACAACCCTCTGAGCTCTGCCATTCAACCAGTTCTCAATTCACCTCACTGTCCACTCATCTAACCCACACTTCCTAAGCTTACCTATGAGGAAGTCACAGGAGACTGTGTCAAAAGCCTTGCTGACAGCTTAAGGCTGTTATATTTTCTGAGAGGTTGTCTGTCTTGTTCTCAACACAATAAAGCATATATGCATTATAGCAGAAAACAAAGTTAATTATACCAGATGAGTACAAAGCAAAGGCTATTTCAAAGACATTCTGCTATTGGGCAGATGACTAGTGGGTTTTCTTGGTCTCTGGTTAACATATATCAAAGTAGTGAAGATTTCATACTACCAGAACTTCATTTTAGGAAGAAGAAGAAGAGGATGAATTGATGAATTTAAGATAACGGATTAACATTCAATATTAAAACCACACATATTTGTGCTTGACTTTTCACTCTTAGCTTCCATGGGGCTGATAAAGTCTGTAGGGCTAAGCACAGTTTGTCTGTATTTTATGGACAAAGTGCAAAAGAACAGATCATCTCTAACTTGGCTGAAAATATACATGGAAGAAACAAAGTTACACATCAATATCTGAAACTAGTACCAGGAGGAGCGTGGGGTACTTGAACTGTACTCAGGGAGCTAAAAGAAAGAAGCTAAACAAGAAGAAAATGCCTTTGTTTGTTGGTTTTCTAAGGAAGTGCTCTTATAGACCAGGGTTCAACAGAAGAAGTTTGAGAAGGAAAACTGTTATGAGCAGCCCTGCCCTGACAGGAGAGGTGAGTCTTTGGATTACTCTATAAACAAGAGGCCTTTTCAGAAGTATCTTCCATCCTTGCTCTTCCCAAGGAAGGGACCCACCAGCACAGCAAGCTTCAGTTGCTGAAGAGAATTCTTAATGAGTATTCTCCATAGGGTCCTTCTTTGCTTTAAATCATCTGTACTGTAAGGAATAGAGTAACTGCCAGTTTTATTATGGGATTTGGTGTGCTGATGTATCTTTTCAGCTTGTTTCAGTACAGTCTCGCCTCCATCAAGTGGAATTCTGATAGAAAAGTCCAGAACACCACAGACTTGCAAAGTAAATGAGAAAAATAATGTGGCTGCACTTAAATATTTACTTTAAAAGCTTTTCTTTCTCTTCACCTTTCATACTATAAAATATAAGGGCTGAGCTGAAAAATGTTTTTAATAACAGCTGAGGGGGCTAGCTGAATGTCTTGCACTCAGATTAGGCTAAATGTTAGATACCTAACATTAGATACCTGTTCTTGGTATTTACCGGTGCAAGATACAGACAAAAGATTCAAGAATGATGTGTTCTCAACTTTGTTTTCTTTCCTTAGTTCTCATTTACACATTGGTTATATTGAGAAATAGGTAAAACTTTTTTTCCTCAGAACATCATAAAAACTAATGTTTAAGAAGATACTAAAAAGTGTCTTACATGAAAAGGTTGCGACGTAAAGTATTACTGATTTTGAGAAAGTTTCTTATGAACAGATAAATGAGAACTCACACCATTAGCTGTCTAACAAAACATGTTTTAAAAATTTTGAAATCCCAGGAAAGGACCTCAGGATGGTCTCAATATTCTAACTTTTCAGACTATTGTTTGAAGTGCCAGCATTTCTTTAGCTGGTCTTTTAAAAAAAAAAAATCTTATAACACAAATCCACTCCAGAATGCCACTTTTAATGACTCTGCTAAAATTTTAAGTTAGCACTCCATCATATCCAATAAAAATGGTTCCTGTAATACACAAGTTTCCTGATAACCATGACATATAAATTGCCTGCAGAAGGAAATCAGAAGAGTATATCTTGAATTCAGCTCATCTGTCAAAAGCTTGTAGATAATTTCTGACCAGTGTTATAGGAACGGTTTTGAAAATCCTGCTTTGGACTGTTAGTAAACGACAGCTATTGGAGAGATAAAAGCACCAGCTTGGAAAATGAGAACTCCTCTAAGTTTCACCTAATGGAGCCTATTTCTGAGTAGCTACACACCATGAAGTTTTGATTTTGCTATTTAAAAAACCTTAAGATGAAAAGGACAGCAAAAAGAGAAGGGTTTGGATTGAGACAGCATTATCTTTTGAGATAATACAGAAACATGGCAGTAACAGCAACGCCGTGGTTTATTTGCAGTGTCCCATGAAATGATGAGCCCGGTGTGTAACCTCAATAAAATATTCTGAAGGCAGACTATAGAGCACAGAAGAATTTAATACATTTATAAATATTTGAGGAATTCTGAATAGAAGTTGCCGGTTTATTAAAATGAAAGAGGAGGAAATATCCAGATCACTAAACCAGAAGCATATACATCTACTTAAGAATTCATAAAGACTAACTAGCTGTTGTTAGGAAGAGGCTGATTTCCCCAAATAGACAATGCACTTGCACACAATCCCACAGGATAACCATGAGTAAGTCTTGACATTACTGTGTAGAACAGTATGGAATGAAGTGTCTAGATGATGCAATAAGAGTTTAGTACCATTGGACATTCTACTGCATGGGCTGCTGACAGCTTGGGGCTTCCGCCTGTGCTTGTGGGACTGCACACAGTCATGGGTGCACTGAGTTTTATATCTGATTAAAGTACAAATATTTAATCAGAGCCTAATTAAGCAAGTCTGTGTCCATCTACCATAAATTCCTTAGCTCCTCTCGCCCTTTCCATTTGATATCACACTTTTCATGTCAGGGCTTTTCAGAAAAAAGTTTCTGTCTAGCCGTTGAATATTCTGGAGTGTCCTCTCTTACAGACCCACCTTCATCTTTTCCAGGGACTTCTTCAGAAGCTGAGGATTAAAAATACAGTTCTTCAAACAGAAAACACATGTATGTAAGAAACTGCTGGAGAGTGAAAACTCCAAAACCTGCACTCATGACCATAGACATACATATATACACATACTTATAGTAACTCATTGATAATACTGCAAATGAAAGAGGAGAAAACATAAAGCAATGAATTTGAAGACCTATTGTGACTTTCTGTTTTCATCCTCTGTGGCAGTGTGCCCCCTCCTTTTCCCTCTTTCCCCCCCCGGCTCCTGCTCAAGTCATGGCCATCAGCAGGAGTTGTTATGAGTTGCACTTCAACTGTGGGGGATGGCTGACAACATAGTCAAAACACTGTCTGGAGTGGGGACCTAGATATCTTGTTCCCATGCGAATATGACTATAGGTCAATTATTTTACTCTATAAATAGCAGACAGCCCAAGAGCCCTTTGAGCTCTCCTGCATGGCAGCGGGCTGCATGACAGGATCTCCCCTTGGGTGGTGACACTCACGTAAGGTTCTACTTCTCAACACTGAGAGATTCCTTGCCGCAACAGATTCTCGGTAAGTGACTAATAACATGCTAAACTTTGAAATCTTAGCTAAGTGATATAAAGGATTGATTACATATATATAATCCTTTAGACATAAGATGTTGACCAAGTCTGGAACTAGGATTGGATCCAGCCGCACCTAGGCTCCTCTCTGAGGAGTTTAGAAAGCAAGGGGGTCCTTTCTGAACCCCATGACTCAACACGAGGGTCTCCCTGACAGCTTGGCTAACCCTGTCTTCTACGTAGTACATAATCAAGTGTACCCTGTCATCAAATCTCGTAAAACACTGTTGCATTCACTACTAACTTTGTTAAATCACTGGTTTATGTTAATAAGCATTTCACTACTTCTCTCTTACAAGTGAAGTTAATCACTTCCCCCACGACATCCTCATAAAGGAATTTCCTGAATTAACTTATCTTTTAAATGGAACTACAGCCCATAGTTAAAATAATAATAATAATAATAATAATAATAATAATAATAATAATAATAATATACTTCTCAGCCTTCATATAAACATTTTCAGTTATGGGGATAATCTGTCTCAGGCCATGACAAGTTTTTCCAGTGGTTAATTACTTTTGCTGTGGAAACTGTTTGCTTTGCTTCTTGTTACTGAACACATCCAGCTTGTGTTTCCAGCTCACCGGATCTTGTTACATTGCTGTTTTTCCTTATAAATATATTTTAACTAGGATTACTCTTTGTTATTTTACCCAAATTATTCTTTGGCATTTTTCTCTTGATAAAATAAATAATTTTTTAAAAAAAGCTTTCTACTTAGATACATTTCATGGTGCTTTTCTAAATTCTATCCAATATTTTAATGCATTTCCCATATCACTATAAGGCAGGAACACAGAATTCCGGAAGTATCTGTGCCATTATCAAGATCAGAAGGAATATAGTCTGTCTTCTCCTACTCTCATCTTTATATACATCAGGATTACATTAGTCCTTTTGCTCTCATTATGGTACACATCGTTTTTTCAGTTACTATTTCCCAGAATAAAGTTGTTCTTGAAGAAGCATGGACTTCATCTTTTGTTGCTACAGGACCTTATATATTAATAAAATGTATGGCTCTTACCAGGGTAGAAAACAGATCTAGATCACAACTACTGGTATCTTCTCCCATGCTTGTCTTGGTTGCATGTGTATTGGCAGCAATTGAATACCTTTTTCCTACTTTCTCCATACAAAAAGTTAGAGCACAGGGTCACAAATCATTCCCTGTGGGAGGTATTAAAATGCAATCACTTGATTACAGCTCTCTGTTTATAATTACACTTTTAAAGAAGTTAGTTTTAAATCAATTTGTTCATTGAAATTCCCATTTACATTTTCATTTTTATTTTCTAAAAGTTGAATTTTGATAAATGTTCATTTTGTATTGAAAAAAATTTAAAACATAAAGAAGATGAACCCAAAAGGTATCTAGAAAGAAACTAGGATGCCTTAGTTTCTCAAAGTGTCTTGTGATTTTTATACCAAACTCACTATGTGTATGTGGCAGGGGGAAGGAAGAGTGCCAGTTCAACAATGATGGCATCTTTGCAGTATTTCTCCAGTAAACAGAAATGAGTTGCATATTTTCAGTTTTTAAATGAAGAACTCAAGATTGATGCAAAAATGGAAATAAAACAATATCTGCAGTTTAAGGATCCGTGAATTCTTTTTTTTCCATTTTAAGAGTTCTAAAAGAGATTTTAAAAATAGTTCAGAAATTACTTCCAGAAAATCTGAATAAATACTTTGAGAATTGGAAAAGGGAGTTACTTCCCATTAGGACCATCCTTCTTTTTTTCACAGAGAGAAGTAATATAGAGAAATGATTAAGAAATTCTTTGTTTAAATTCTCCTCATTTACAGCCTTATGAGTAATCAGTATGCTATTTTGGGTGCATTCAGTCATAGCTATCAATTTAGCACTGATTTATCATCATATTGCTTTTAATATTAGTCTCCAGCTTTTACAAATGTCTAAAAGCTCAAGCCAGAAATAAAAAGATCCTTGAGAAATGTCAATTACACTTCTGCAGAGCAACTATAGACTGCACGCATAATGCAACTGACGAATATCAATCAATAGGTTTGATGAATCAAACTGCAAATACATATTTAAAGACTTCATTCATTAAGTAATCTTGAGTACAGAAAATATACATTTTAATAAAATACGTAACGGTGTTGAATACCATATGACTTCTGTTTATGGTTCAGAATACACTTCCATATAGAAGCATCATGGAGCAAACCAACTTTTCCACATAGTCGCAGAGAACTTGTGCTACTGCTTTTTATGAGATGCTGGAGCACTACCGTCCCCCAGTTTACAACTACAACAATAGAATGCATGGTTTCCATAGAAACAAAAGAATTCCAAATGAGGGGGAAAACAAGGCTGCAGCATACTTCTGCCCCTTCATACAAGCAGAAAAAATAGTAAGCAGACATGCACCATGAACAAAATATTCGATCTCCTCTCCTCTCTCCTCCTCTTATATAGTGCGTGAATGGCAGCGGTAAGAGCATCCCATATGAAGAGAAGATAAAAACTGATGGTTCCACGCTCTGTCATGTGCTTCCTATATATGGATTTGCAGTATGCTAGCAATCAGCAAAAAAGCAATTAAAATAAACAGATCAATACCTTTATTTATAAACTACTGAGAAGGCTTCCTTGCAGTCCATGTTGCAGTTTGTAATGTCTTGCAGCGTTGCAGTTTGCACTACATTTGATATGACAAATCCTTGGCAACGTTTCTGAAGTCTGAAGCCTATCAACATGCTTTGACTGCCAGTGTGTATGTTTTCAGAGGTATAACATTTGTATGACCACACTCCAAAAAGACTTATTATCAGCCTCAACCTAGTGTTATGCTGCTATGGGAGAAACAAAAACGAAGAATCTAACCATTTCTTTGAGTATCAATACCTTATTCACTGCGCAAAACTCCCATTTTCTTGCTAGCCTATTATTTTTTTAAAAATGTAATTTTGTTTTTCAAGTTACCAGGGGATACTTTAAATAAAGCAACATCTATAATTTCGTATTTGAATATATACTTCTGTTTGATTATATCCGACAGAATTCACAGACTAACTCCAGCATCGCAACACTAAAAAATGAAAAGGAATAAGTTAATTTGCAGATATAACATTTTTATCACTGTGAAGAACCTGAGGTAATAAGTAACTAAACATTTGCATTCTGTTACTGTTTTAAAAAGCCATGTTTCTAACCATCTTCTGCTGATTAGGGTAGTAAAACTAGTGCTAGTCTGCAGTTGCCATTTCTGAAGTTCCAGGGCTCTCTGAGATTTTAGTAACCTATGGAGCAGTACAGGTTCCTGTAAATAATAGTACTTTTCTGGTAAGAAGACTTAGGCATTTGTTTGTGTCTTTAAATTGGTCCAGTTAGAATTTCAATGATTTATACGAATAAATACATAATTTTATTTGGACAACTGGATATTTACTCCAAACAATTTGGACCTTCAAAGTATATAGATCAGAAGTTAGGAAAAAAACAATCCAGTGCTTTTTGTCACTTCTATTGAATCCCTAATTCTTGTCAGCATCATCCTCCAGAAAGAATTCATATTTATCTGCAGTAAGTACAAGGCAGTAATGTTTAAACAGCTTCACGAAACTAATGCCTTGCTGTAAAACCTTAGCAGCATCTCAAGCCGCCTACACACTGGTCTATCAGACCAGTGAACTGTTTAATTACTGGGATTACTGGTATTATTTGATATAGTATCTGTGTCTTCTGTCAACAGAAAGGCAGATAAAAGAATAAAACACTTAATAAAACAGAAAGGCACACACAAATTTTATGTAGTTCATCTGACATGAGCATAAAAGCCTCAGAAAGTGTGTTACTTCTTGTGCAATGTAGGAAAAAGCACTGGTGATTTTCTCTTATGATCATGTTTTGAAGACCTACGTTTCAGTAGAGAGTTTCTTAATGTCTCTAATTGTACAAGCATGTAAAGATCTTGTCTGTGTTAAATTCCTAGGGACAGGTGTTTTGTAGCTCGGTCTCCTAAGGCTATGAGCCTTACATCCACACAATATACATGTGTTTATGCATGCAAAGGTCTCCAGCTGCCTCACTCAAAAAAAACCAAAACAAAACCCCAAAAAACCCAGATGTGTAAGGTTCTCAAAGCTATTCTGTTCTTAGGCTACCAAAGAAGAGAAAGACGATTAGTGCACCAACAGTGAGAGGCAAGCAGCAATTATAAGCACAGTCTCTCAGAGATTCCACAAAGGAAAGAAATGCTATGAAAATGCCAACTGCACAGAAGCTTCTAATGGAGATTGCATCTCAGATGCAACAGGACGCAACCACAAGATTTAAGAGCATCTTCCTTTTTTGTTACAGTGTTCATGCTTTACCTTTTCAGACAAAGGTTAGTGAGCGCCTTGCGGAAAATTTGGGTCAAATTTTGTTCTGGAAATTGCTGTCCCACTGAAAGAACCTTTTAGCTGGGTGTCAACAAATATCTTGCCTCTGAACACATAAGGTATCCCAAAAGAAGTTGCTGACCACTTCTTAGACAGAATTCATAGGAACAGGGGAGTATTTTTGCTACAGAAACTAAACTCTCTGTTTGGAAGAAAAGGCTGACCAAAGGGACAAGACATCTTTTAAATACTTAATATGGTTACCAGATATCATCCTGAAATGGAGACATAAATAGTTTTCCAACATGACTTCCAAATTAAAAAAACAGTAACAACAAAACCAACAAACAAACAAGCAAAACTTCACGTTTAAACCATATTTAACTTGAGGAAAATTGTTTTTATTTATAGTGCAAGTTCTCCTATAAAATAGGGTAAATACCACAAGAACTGGTTCAAGTGTGCTGATGATTGCAGGATGGAGATACTGTTTTAAAGACAGAAAGACCTTCTAGGTTTTGAGCGTGCCTACGAGCTGAGTTGGGGAAACTGTTGGGCTTCGCTTGTGAATAAGTGGTCACAGCTGAAAATATTGCTTTTTCTCTGTTGCATGTCTTTGTGCGTGGTTCAATTCACTTTTAAGCACCAGGAGGACATGTGAAAATGGAGGACAGCAAGATAAAAAATACTGATACACTTGTATCAGCAGGGTCAATTTTTCTGCTGATTTCTGGATTTAAAGCCATCAAAGGAGCAAGAACCCTGACTGGCTTAAGTGTGTGATAACCCTTATTTATCTGCAGTGGTGAGACAGCTGATTCCTTTGCTTTCCAACATGCAGCCATTCACATTCCCTTTCAGTGCTAATGAGGGTAGTTTTCCTGTCCTCTTTACTTTTTGTGTATGGTTGTTGCCTGTCTTATTAATAGTTGTTCTGATCATCATTTTACGGAGTGAAATTCAGGGATAATTCCTCTGGAAGCTTGTGTTAGGAAGCAAGGAAGGCATACAACTGCAGCCTGATGGAGACATCACTGGTTTTGGGCATGTTAGGACCATGCCACAGACAACTGTGCTGAAGTTGTACTGCAAGGGCTGTTCCCTCCTGCAGCTTCTGCCTGGCAGAAGTGCATATGGGGTGGGACAGAGCCATGACAAGATATTTACTTGGTCCACAAGGCTCTCTTGGCACTGAATGTGATGAGAACACGTGTCACCAAATTAACATGCTTCTACTGCTTACAGGTTCAGTGTTAGTGAAGACCAGCTGACTCTGCACTTTTCTAGAGGTGAACACGTATGATGTTAGCCAGTTCCTTACTCCTGTATTTCTAGGCTAATATGACTTCATGTTCTGTGAGAGAATATGTACACTCCCTCAGGTGTATGCAGAATCTGAGATTATGCTACCACAGTGAAAAAATTATTTATATACTGCTATTAAGCAATAAACAAGGAATGTTGTTTAAACTAACAATTTGGTTAATGAAAACCGAAAACAACAAATTCTGTATGAAAAAATGTACACTGTACACTTGCAACAGACACTAACTTCCTGTATTAGAACTTAATCATCTGCACATTCTATTAAGAAAATTCATATAAATCACTCTAATATCAGCCCTAAAAGTACTGCAGCTGGAAAATCTTCTTATTTGAATGCAGGTCAGTGCTTCCAGCTGCTCAGGTTACATCAGAGATATTCAACTAGTGCCAGACCCTTCATTCCCTACCCTGAGGCCCAGAGTGGATTTATTCCCTACAGAAATAAGAGAAGACCTCAGCAAATGTGTGTGTCTTGCCTCAAGCACAGCATTACATATGAGACAATGCAAACAACGTAAAACCTGACAAAATTACAGCTTATTAAATATGTATTTACCAGTCCTCATATTGGTAGGTCAAAGAGATCTTCTTACTGTAGCTATGTCAGAGCAGTCAGTCAGACTATGGTGGTTTGGATGGTATCTGTAGATCCCAGACAGGATCCCAGATTAAAAGCATAGCTCAATACCACGGCAAGCAGCTGTGGGGAAGAGAGCTGGTTTTCTTCTGGGGATTTAGTTAAAGGAACTTCATAAGATCTTTAGGAAATGCTCCTCCAACTACATGTCTGAAACCACAAGTCACGTTTTAAAATCCCGATCAATCTTTTTTTCCTTTCTATACATATTAGCACATATGTTACTTACCATTAATGAGATATTTGAACATAAATAGTCACTGAAATTATAAGACGTGTGCTTAAAACAGAGCAATGCAATGGACAGAGTAACCACCTGCCATATCATGTGTAAATTTCGAAATACCATACAATGTTTGACACTTCTTTGATATATACATACAATATATAATTTTGGTGTGTACTCAACAGAACAACCATTACATAAAAATTGAATAGATCACATTATGTGACAGGCACATTAAAGCTAATGCGGAACCCAGAAGTGGGAATTATAAACACCTTTGTTCTCTTTTGATGATCCTTAGGGCAGGTGCCCCAAATCAGCTTTTCCAACTGACTCACATTTATCTCTTCAGAGCCACAAAACACAGAAGACCTTGTAGGTATGGAGAGCTTCCATTTGGGGATGAACAAATGGACCAACACCCTATAAAGACACCCAGGTTTTATGAAATAAACTCCAAATTGAGACAGCCAAAATGAAAAGCTTCTCCTGAAGATTTCTTTCTATTCTTACCTCAAAGGTAGGGATAATGATTGATCCACCTGGCAAGGTTGTTTTTTATGGAGTAATTAGTGTTTGAAAGGACTGCAGAATATGAAAAAAACAATGTAAAATGGTATGTGTTATTATTAAAAGAAAATCAGTTACAGCTCTGGAGCTCTGTGAAAGCTTTAATAGTTATTGTTGAACTCAAGTACATATCCACAGTCAGTCATTACCTTTAAGACAATGCCAGCTTTAAAGGGAAAAGTACAGATTTTAAACACCACTTTACACATTAGTGTTTCAATAAAAGTTAAGAGGTCTCATTGCACAATAAATCCTGGACACAAGAAAGAGTAACAATTCTAATATTAATACTACTAATGATCACTGATGACAAATGGTATGCAGGCTTATTATTTCAAGCAGTTGTCCATGACTACTTACCCAAATTTTTAGACAAATGTATTTGGCTCTGCTTGTATCTCTTTCCACTCCTCCTGATCTGGAATAAACATTAATGGAGAGTGAATGTTAAACCCTTACAAAGAGTCACAGAAACTGAATGCAAAGGGCCTAATTCTCTGGTGGTGCAACCGTGGAATTTTGCCAGCACAGAAATTTGGCTCTACGCACGCACACACAAGCAGTTGGCTGCCAGTTTTTGTGCATACAGCCAAATGCAGAACAGAAACAATAACATGTAACTTAGCTAGGCTCTCACAAGTAACCAACACATTCTGATTACAAATAGCATATAGTCACATAGGTGCATGATTAATACAGAGTAAAATTCAGTCACATTCCAAAAATACTTTTGTGAAACAAAGACATTAACGGAAATCTATCTGAAGAGGCTAAATTTGTCAGATTAATTATTCATTGTGCAGTAGTCCTTTATGTATAGTGCTGGGGTTAGCAATAAAGCAAGGAAGAGTTACGGTATGCAACAGCAATGCAGAGCAGTTCTTCAGCAAAACAAGCAAATTTAACAGTAAGGTAAACAAAGAGAACAAAGAAAAAGCAGCATGCTGCTGAAGATGTAAGCAGTATTTAGACGAAATTCAGCAAGACCTAGAAAGCAAGAGCATCTTCTGTAACCAAAATGTAGCTGAGAATATGATGCGGTTGTGGAACTCTATGGAGAACTTTAATATCTTTTTTAAAGCAGGAAAAAAGGGTATTTCAAGCATACTCTGGACCTGTGCTAAATTCAGTTAGTGGTCTCTGTCACAGCTGGAGAACTATTGGGAAACAAACCACTAAAAATCCCACAGGGCAGCATTGCTAGACCTCCAAATACATTTGAGTTATGCTACTCACAATGAAAGAGTGAAACAGCTGTACGACAGATACTTGGTCATTACTTTTGTGTCACAGATGGAAATCCACGGATGCATTGGGCTGCCTTGCTGAGAGGATTAATGTGTCTTTGCAGGACTGCTTTTAGTCCTGGGTGTTCTTCCTTTTCTGTTTCTGACTAGCAGACTGGTGTTGATTGAGCCATTGAGCCTGCACTGGTGATATTCGTACATCAGAGATACAAAGCTGGAACTCTTTGCAGCACTTTGGGGCTAAGATATGGCTTTATTACTGTTCATTCACCTAAATTTGTCTCCTGCTGCTGACCTCCTCTGTTTTCATGGGCAACTACTTCACAGTACTACCATCAGCAAGGTGAATTAACATGTCTGTTTGGAATTCATACACACAAACAGATCCCATCTATCTTTAAAAGCCACAGAAAAAGGAATCTCTTAAAACCACTTTCCTTTTGGAAGACTGCTTTTTTGGCCTTTGTTTTCCATGATCATTCCTCTATCACATAGTGAAAGAGGACTTCCAGGGTCTATTGTATCACCTTTCAAGACGCAACAGATTCAGGAAGGACTTCCAGGATGAGGTGTCTGAGATCATAAAATAGAATAGCTTGGGTATCTCTGCAGACTAAACTTTCTATTCCAAATTTTTAACAAATATTTTTGATCTTCTCTTCTTTCTTCCTCTCTTGTATTTTCTGGAACAGGATGTTCTCCTGCTTTTACACATGTATTTTTCATCAAGCAAACATCAATATTAGAGCAGAATGCCAGAGTTGAGATTAGGCTGGTTTACTGTATTTTACAGTTTAGCCAATTCTGAACAGAAAAGCTAATAAATTAGCAAGGTTACACTCTACCAGCTAGAGCTGTCTGAGATTGAGCTGAGACACAGAAACATTTCCTGGAGCAACTCAGTCATACAGAGCCGAGCAGCCTTTGTTCACTGCCGATTATTCTGTTTTTCCCAAAGACATTTATTAATACATAATGCAATGGAGCCAAAGCTCACTATGTTCTTTGCTTCCTACATGATGCCTCTATTCCTCCAGGAGCAAAGAGAACAATGTCGTATGACCTCCTTGCATTGTACTCGTTTAAGAAGAAATACAATCCATCTCTCCGTATTTTATCTACACTTTCCGATTACCTGATCTTCTGATCATCTACCAAAGATAGTTATATTCTACAAGATCAGTAGGAAGGTTTTGGAAATATCGCTTCCTGAAGTGACTTTTCAGCTATCCTTCTCTATGAGTAAATTCAGAACAAATATGACAGAAAACTCAACAGAACTTTGCAAAACCGTATAGAACTCAAATAAAACATGGCTATAAGGGTAAAAATTAAACAAACCAATCTATTCTATTTGCCCTCAAAAAGATTTGCCTCAAAAGAGGTTTTACAGTAAGAGGGAGTTCTCTCATGTGAAATGAAAAGGCACAATGAGATCAGATTTTCATACCTACAGACAATCAGACTGAGTGGAAAGAGATGTATTTTTCCACCTGGAAGATAATTAAATTCTGGCCTAACCTATCAAAAGATGTGATGGAGTCCCTATCATTTTAGATCAGGACTGTGTAACTTGATAAAAATACTCTATTCTCAAGTTATAGACATAGTTCAAAATTTATTCAGTAAAGCTCTCCACCTGGTATTGTACTAAAAATTGTACTCGTTTCCCTTGAAGACTTTTCAGGCCTTTATATCTGTAAACGTAAGTACAAATTATTATGCATTTCATTCTATACACATGTTTTCTGAAGTCTTCAGTAAATGAGACTAGGAACTCTCTTGACCTTTCAAGACTATTTAGGTCTTAAAAATTAATGATTCTTGCAATCATAAAGCGTCCTTTAGTCCTTTATTTCCAAAATTTCTCTCTCTAGTTTTCATAGCTCCGCATAAGTTATTGAAATGATTAATCTATTTTCATTTACAAGATTAATATAGTACAGCTGTTACAGCTGTGACAGTCTAAGGATACAGGCAAGGAGGAGCTGTCCAGAGAGTCGATATGTCCATTAGGTCACTGACATTTCTGGAAAAAAAACAAGATAAATTTAGGGGTTAACATGATTAGTTAGAGTTTTCAACACTCACAGTTTTCATCTTTCTGTTCTATATGGAAGCTTGAATTATTTCACATCCTTTTAAAGCTATGTTTTTACAATATATTTCTGTGTAGGTCAATCTGCTCCCATCTACTGTATTCTCCTCTTTCTTTTTTTCTTTTTTTTCTTTTTTTTTTTTTTTTTTTTTAATTTCTCATTCCATTCTTTAGGTATGCCTCATCCTTAGTAAAAAGTTATGTAAAAGTCTGCGATCATTTTATACTGCATATCTAAAATCTTATGTGATGATTTTGTTCACTGCTCACTGTCAAGCAATGAACAGTGAGTTATATTTTAGAGAAAATAAAGAAATCTAGTAAATCTAACAAATATGAAATAAAAAAAATAAAGAATAAAAATGTATATTGGACATTCATGATGGAAAATAAGTATATAAGGATTTAACTTGATCACCCAAACTGTGGAATACATATATATTTACCACATAATCCATACCAAAGAAAAATAAACTTAATAAGATGACACATTGTCGTGGTTTGGCCCCAGATGGCAACAAAGAACCACGTGTCGCTCGCCCAGCGCTTCCCGGTACGGGAAGGATCAAAAGAAAAAGGCAAAACTCTTGGGTTGAGACAAAGGCAGTTTAACAGAACAGCAAAGGGAACAAGAAAACAACAACAATAACACCGACAGAGAAATATACAGACGCGAATACGGAACCGCCGCTCCCCGCCGCTCCCCGCCGGTTCGGCCCCGGGACGCGCCAGCTGCTCCGAACCCGACTGCTCGCCCCCTCCCTCCTTTTAATCTCAGGGTGGGCGTGGCTCACATGGCATGGAATACTTAACCCTGTCCCTGCCGGAACCAGGACACACATATATACCTGCATTGGGTTTAAATTAACATTGTTGTTAGACTGAATTAGAAATATGTGTAACATCTATATTTCATAGTTCTAAACTTCATTAGTGGCTTATTTGGCACACTGCCTGGTTTCTTTCCTCTTTTGTGGAAGCAGGACACCAAGACCCAGGTACCCTGGTGTCCTGAGTCAGGGCCAAAATTTACACATGGATTTCCATTGAGATCGATCCCTTTAGGGAACACTGTTGTACAGGTATCTCCTTAAGGAGGTAGAACAGATTTTGTACAGTAGTAGAAGCAGATAGATTCACAAGTTTTGTGCAGCTAAAACTTATCACATTCTACTTGAACTAGACCAAGAAATATAGGGTAGGTTTTAATTCCCTAAATAAGTGTTTAGTGACATTTGAAACATTCTTGCACATCCTGTGAGGTGTCTAGTTGTTGTTCCAGAAAAATGGGAGCACGATAGTGCCTTTTAGGTCCTGTGTAGTAGCATGGTCCTGCCAGTCCCATGTAGGTTACTCTTATAAACCAGCACGTTTATAGCCATGGCACTAAATGTCTATATTGAGGCAGCTGAATTTAAGCTGATAGAGAGCAAAGAAAAACAAGAAATGCACTCAATATCTCAGTTTCTTCCAAGTTTTCAAGAATTAAAACAGTAGGATATAGATTAGAATCCTCCAGTGTTTCATGATCCTACACATGGACTTCTTTTGAAAAGTGGGGTCTATATACAGTGTCTCCAAATAGTTTGTTTCTTCCTTACCTGGTCATAGAATTTAAAAGCTTACCTTTAATATTAAAAACAAAAAAAAAACCAAACCAAACCAAAACAGAAACACACCCAAAACAACAAAACAAAACTAATCAAACAAAAAAATCAACCAGCCAAAGAAACAAAAGATACCCCCCAAAAAAACCCCAAAAATCACCCTCACCAAACCTCCTCCCCCCTTTCCTGCCAGACTTCTATTTTAAGATTTCTGATGCTAGAGTCTTCCTTCTAGACTTATCAGCCCTCAGAGAATTCCCCATCAGAAGGTTCCCAAATGAGCATCATTAGGAGATCAAAGTTTTCCAACAGCTGATCTGTTGCTTGGTTACCAGCTCCCTCGAGTTATGACTTGACAAACTGCTTTGTCCTGAACAGAAGTCGACATTTTGTCCAAAGGGGCTTCCACCAGAAAAGAGGATCATCAAGATTTAACAACCATCTGATGTCGCCTTGGATCTCCCTCCTTTGAAACTGCAGCATGGAAAACACTCCCAAAAAGGAGGTAAAAAGATGGTAGAGAGAGACACTGGTCCCACACATAAAATGCGTTTTACAGTCTTAGCACACAAACTCATCGAGCACTTCCGGTATCAAACAGAAATCAAAAGTTCTGCACAGACAGATTCATTGTGTCATATCACATTTGGATATGGAAATTAAAATTCAGCCCCCTGAAGCTCCAAATGTGAAGGACATCCAGGTTAAAAGTTCTGTCACAGGCTTATCTTAAATTTAATAGAGTTGTTTAATTTAAGATGTTAACATTAAAAAATATCTGGATGGCACCCAAGACATTATAAAGCTATGATTTTCTAAATCTTTATCACTTTGTATATTCTCTAAAACCATCTTTCCCATGCAAATAATTAGGCATTTAATTTTTTTTAAAAAATGTGTCTCGGGAATTAGCAAAAACTCAATTCTCTGTTCCAAATTCTGAATGTAAATACAGAGAAAAAGAGCACCGAGTACAAAAGAGTCATGTAATTTTTTCTACAGAAAGGTCAGAGTGGACAAGGACTTTCATGTCAATATCACCCTTTATGTTCTGGTCAATATTCACCTTGCAAGAAAGGGATGCATTTTATCACTTTGCAAAATGAAAGCCTATTATTTCTGCAAAGAATTATTGATCAATAGTAAATTCCCCACATAGTTTTATTTGAGGACATTTGATATCTGGGATTTGTCATCCTTTTAAGACTGAAATAAATGAAATTAAAAATAAAATTAAATGTCTCCTTCCAGCTTTTTTTTTTTTTTTTAAATCGTTTAATTCATCAGGAAAATCACCAAGCAAAAAACTACACTTTTTATGCATATGAACATGGACCATAACCGAATGCATTAATCATTCATGTTATGCATCCCTATTTGGACTATAAAAGAAAAAACATACTAAATATTTTACACTGACACAGATGTACATATACATACGTATAAATATATACATATATACACATATATACTATGTTTTAGCACTACAGATTTATGTCCTAAAAGAATAATTCTCAAAGAACCCCAACCTTAAAAAAAAAGCACAACATCAGTTTCACCCTTTCGTCTTTTTATTCTCACCACTTAACCATGTCTGAATAATTGTTCCTTGTTGTCTTTCTAATCCTTCACACAACAGCAGAGTATTTTAAAGAATATGCTCATTCCGTATAATTCACCAGAATTTCCCAGATGTTAGGCAACTGTTAAAAAAACAAGCAAACAAAAAAAACCAAACACCCCACCAAAAACATTTATTTCACTTGAAAACTCATAAAGGCCTTTTCTGCGGTTCTGTAGGATGCATAGGGCTCATACATTTTCTCACTTAAGAAACAGGGTCCTTTTGCAGAAACAAAGACCTCTTTTGCAGGACTAAATAAAGGTCTATGTCTGAAGTACAAATCAGAGGCTTAGGGCGAAACTAACATCAGGACTGTAATAAAATAGTGAAATAATACTCTCAAATTTATTCATATGAAATCTGTCACATGACAAATCTATAAAAATGGCAGTGTTATCTTGAAATCAGTCAATGTGTGATGAAATTGTTTGTCTGTCTACACTCAGTCTACAGTTGTGAAGCCTCAGACTTCACTGCAAGAAACTAATATTTACTTGACTTAACTCAAAGTTTCATTGTCATAGAGGAGAAGATGATGTGTTGCACAGCTCCACATTCAGCAATTGGTGTCTTCTGAAAGCCTCTCTCATCTATGTCACGGCAGCGAATCACAGAATGGTAGGGTTTGGAAGGGACCTTTGGAGATCACGTAGTTCAACCCCCCTGCTAAAGCAGGTTCACGTAGAGGAAGTTGCACAGGATCATGTCCAGGTGGGTTTTTTATATCTTCAGAGAAGGAGGTTCCACCACCTCTCTGGGCAGCCTGTTCCAGTGCTCTGACACCCTCAAAGTAAAGAAGCTCTTCCTCATGTTGAGACAGAATTTCCCGTGTTCCAGTTTGTGCCCCTTGCCCTTTGTCCTGTTGCTGAGCTTTGTCAACAAAGGGAAAGTCTTCCTTTCTCCAGATGTTTTCTCTTATCTCCAGGGTCTGGGATTCCTGGGGTCTGGCCTTAGCAGTAAAGACTGAAGCAAAAAAGATATTCAATAACTCCATCACCAGGGCAGCCACCTCCTTCACCAATGGGCCCATATATTACCTAGTCTTCCTTTTGCTACTGATATACTTGAAGAAGCCCTTCTTGTTGTCCTTGACATCTCTTGCCAGATTTAATTCCAAGTGGGCCTTAACCTTCCTTGTTACATCTCTACATGCTCTGACAACATCCCTATATTCCTCCCGAGTGGCCAGTTCCTTTTTCCACATTCTGTAAACTTCCTTCTTCCATTTGAGTATTTTTCAGAAGCTCCTTACTCATCCATGCAGGCCTCCTGCCTCCTTTTCTTGATTTCTTACTCATAAGGATGCACCAGTCTTGAGCTCAGAGGAAGTGGTGCTTGAATATTAACCAGCTCTCTTGGACCCCTTATACCTTCTAGAGGCCTAATCCATGGGATTCCTCCAAATAGGACTTTGAAGAGAACAAAGTCAGCTCTCCTGAAGTCCAGGGTTGTAATCTTACTTATTGCCCTGCTTCTTTGACAAAGGATCCTGAACTCCACCATCTCATGGTCACTGCAGCCAAGGCTGCCCCCAGCCTTCACATCTCCAACCAGTCCATCTTTGTTTGTTAGTACAAGGTCCAAGATCCTCATTGGATCCTCCACCACCTGTGTCAAAAAGTTATCATCAATGCTCTGCAGGAACCTCCTGAACTTTAATAGAGTCCCATTTGCCGCTTGACTCTTAGACAAACCAGCATTTGACAGTAGATAATTCAGGTACGGGGCCACTTAGAGCCAGCTGGCCTTGCCAGCCTCAAGCAGTTGCTATAGGTAGGCCGATGCACATCCTGGGGATCGCAGACCTTCGGAGAGCGCAGTCGTACAGGATGTCATTTGTAGAGGGAGCTTGGCTGGTGGAACGATATTCATGGGCCTTCGTGGAGCCGCTCCTCAGCGGGAGGGAGGGATTTTCCAGCCCAGAACAATGCCCCAGTTGCAGAGCTGAGAGGATGCCATGGCAGTGTAGCCCTGATGGGCTGGGGCAAGCCTCCAAGGCCACATTCTTATGCAGATTTGGGCCTGTCAGTGTGCAGTGAACCTGAAATTGGTACAAGGAGCGCAAATGTGGGCCCCTTTCATAACAACTAGCCTCGCACATTCAACTGTTTGGAGAAATTAACTCTGAACTTTGATCATATTTCTTAGGAAAGAAAAACTGATTAACAGTCCCCCCTGCTGGGGTAAAATACCAAAAATGTCCAGTACAGCCTCAGAGAGCTGCACAATCCATGCTGTACAGTCTTGCATGTGTTATCTGTATGAAGGCTTTCTGCGAAAGCACATCTGCACATTTTGAAACCATTTTACCTGCTTTGTAGAGAAGGGAAGTTTTAACAAGTGCCTACTGTAGAAACAGGGTACTGCAAGGAGATAGTTCCATACCATTACAATGAAAACATTCAGTGAAAGGCAATCTAGGGACGAGCCAGTAGCTTCAGCATTCCCACTGTGGTTTTGATAAATTGGAGGTGCCATTGCCTGGGGAGGAGTTGGAAGCAGAAACCTGAAACAGTGTTTCAGACAAAGACCTCCACAAGAGTAGCAGTCAGTGTGTCATAGTGTAGTCCCACAGTCAGATCTGGCAATCTTTATACAGCAAAGTTTGGGCTGGTGAGGATTCCAGAAATAAAAAGGAATATTACTGGGAGAAAAACCCAATCTTGAACATATCTTTGCAGCAGACTCTTCTGCACAGTATTTTCAAAACTGGCACAATTGGATATGGTTCATGGAACTGGACATGGTTCATTAGGCAAGTGTTCATAATGGCCTCCTGTTACATCTGCTGAAAGTAAAATGCTTTGATCTTGCATCTAGGAGCAGATTTTGAGACTGCCTACAATATCATGCATGCTGGTGGTAATTTACCCTTAATTTTCCCATTCAGTTTGCATTGCAAAGCAGCAGGGAGATTGGCTTAACTCTAAATGCCGTAGTGTCAAAAGAATCAGCAGGAGCCACAGCCAGCATTCATGTGAATTTCTTCTATTCAGATTTGAAACAGAAAGACCCTATGTTTGTTTATTAATATGCCATAGCTAAGCTGATAGTCAAAGACTCTACTAGCTTCCTGAACTTTTGTGAGACTCTTGGACATTTATTAAAATCAATTAGTTGTTTTACTGATCTTCAGCACTCATCTATATCTGCTAAATCAAATTCCATAATAATTAAATTAAGTAATTTAATACTATATTAATTCATTATCATTCCCATCAGTATATTGTTAAAATTTATTGACAAACCACTTCATTTCTTGTTCTTAATGAAGCTTCTGATATATGGCCAATGTTCCATTGTTTAGGGGTGGTTTGATTATTTTATATTTTTTTTCCATATTTTTAAGGATATCAATTCCATTTCTTGGAAAAAAACCACTTTTTTTTTTTCTTTTATTTGTTTCCAAATTCCCATATTAGTCTGAAATCAGGAAACCTATGAGAGTTTTTGTTGGTGCTGTTATAAAGCACATTGTAGCCTGCACCTGTTGTATTTCATGTTCAAATGGTAAACAAACTAAGCACTGGCCTGAAAGTCCTCAAGACACATTGAATCTGATTCAACAAATTCCTTCAGTAAATAAATGCAGTAAAAAAAAAAAAAAAAAAATTAATTGAGCCAGAAGACCTTTCTGCTTGGGAACAGACGTTCCCAAGGAGTAATTTTAACCCCAAATAAATGGCGCTTTTCATCAGAATGAGGATTTCACATTCTTACCATGGCATACAAACTCTCCCCATCATACAGACCCTCAGACTTCATCTCAGCCACAGGCGGCTGCTTCTGCTGCACAGCAGCAGGTTCTCTCAGCAGCCCCCTCTCAGTAGTTTGCAGAGTAGTTGGCAGCTGTACTTTTCCTCCTCTCTTCTCACTAGGATGAACTGTGAATGACTTCGATATACAGAAACGTGACAGCCACTTAAAAATACACACAAACAAAATCCAACAGTAAATTATTACCTAGAACCTGCTCCACAGTGAAGGGTGGGTGGCAGTTTGTTTTAATAAATGAGTTAAAGCTCTATTCTGTAAAATATATCTTTGAAGTGGAAGTACAGAAACATAGAATATAAACCTAAAGTATTCTTTTGAATTTTTTCATGGTGATTTGATGAAAAATAAATTGAAATAAGAATAACAAAATAATTTTTAAAAATCCCTTCTGGAATTTTTTCACTGCCTTGTTTTAATTTCCTATGCGACCCTTTGGTAAACATTTGAACAGTCTAAGACCAGTATTTTGAATACAGCACTGCTCTTCATAAACTGATTATTAGATTATCAATTATATCCCACAATTTTATGTTTATGTATATCCTACTTTCTTATTCGCATGCAAAAAAAGGGTCACCAACATTAATGCATCAAATTTTAATGGAGTAAAAAAATCTACCTAATTACACTCCTGGTATGTACTACACAAACACAAAAGGTGAAAGTTTAACAATATTTAAAACTAAAATCCAGGATTTAGGAAAGATCAGTCAACACACGATCAATGTTATTCATTTCACTACTGATAAGAGTTATTCAGAAACTACTACGATGAATAAAAGCTATGAAATTGTGGGAATAAGGAGCCCAAATCCTCTCAATGCTTTTAAATCCCCTCAGGTTAGCTCAGGTTATGGGCTCTTAGGGTACAAACAGCTATTGTTGGATGCATGTCACTTCATACAGACATCTGAAAGTTGGTAGACTGAATCTAAGCTAGTTGTCCAAGGTTCTCTTCAGCAAATTCTTCCTTTCTTGGGGAGACTTGCATTTCCAGAAAGCAATTGGTCTCATGCAAAGATAGACGTTTAAGACTGGTGAGATATCTTGTCATCTCTAAATGTTTCTCCGTAGTCTGTGAAGGGTGAATATCTTGAACTTTGAGTATTTATTTTTCAACAAATTGAGATGAATTCCCCTGTCACTGAACATGCACTACTACTTAAAAAGTCCTTGGGCATGAGCTTAGGCAATATCACTGCAAATATATAATTACAGTGGAATGGAATACATTGACCTTAAGGGGATTCTTGCCAAAATATTATTCTTTTCTGACCCCAAATGTTTTGCAGAACCATATCATGTTTCTACTTCTGACTAATTATGTAGTTGTTATTATATACTATATAAGTATATCATTAGTCACTCACCAGTGGCTCATTTTCAAAAACCACCATTCCTTTATCTTTATCAACAAAGTCTGACCCTTCCCAACCTAACTTAAGGTAATAAAATAATACCTCTGGAGACTTTAATCACTTTCTAGAAATGTCATATCTTTTTATTGGCTGCTGAAGAAGGTGGACGAGGCAGAAAGTTGGGGGGTATCTAGGTTCCTAATTGCCTTTAGTGAAATGTTGGTACTTGGGTGGAGTGGGTCCAGGCTGAGCGTGTACCTCAGGAATCAGACAAGAAAAGCAAACCCATCTAACAAAGTATATAAGATAGTAAAGTGGTTAAATGAGACTTCCATAAACCAGGCCTTTAAAAAATTGTGCTGTCACTAAACTACAGTGCAAGTCATGAAAATTGAACTAAGTTTCTGCCACGTCTTGTATTTTGTTTAAGCAGCCCACTGCTGTTTCCGCTTGCCTGAGTTTGTGTACATGTGATGGAATGCTGTGTCTGCTCCACAGAAAAAAATAATATAGTTCTGCAATTTTGCAACTCAAATGCTCTATCACTGTGATATAAAGATCACAAACACAGTCTGCACAGTGAATATTTATTAATCTAGTTTTACTGGATAAAACACAGCACTCAGTATAAGTGATAATGATTAACCTACGTTTAAAATTAATTATTTCATTTTTACTAAGCAAGTTCCTACTGATGTCCAGTTCTACTCTGCCTCTTTATTTTGTCTGGATCACCAGGTAATGTTTGAGATTTTTGAAAGGTTATAGTCCTGAAGAAGTTATGGCTGATAATTTTAACAAGCCAAATTAATTAGAAGCATCTTGTTGCTTCATTCCTATATACCTGCATAACTTCTTCCTGTAGAAACCTAATGACATTGGTAAAGACATTCCTTTACCAAACTTAAGAACACACACTTCTTTAAATGAGGACTAACCACATTTCAAAAGGCCCGAAGATGTTCAATTCCTCATTCTTACCACTGCTGTTTACTGGTCACAATAATAGCAACAGAAATATGTGTTCAGTTTTTAAAGGCTAGCTAGAAGAACAGAGCTGTATTTATGAGCAGTGTCACATTTGCAAGGGTTAGTCATTTGGATGATTAGACAAGAAAAGAGATGCTCACCATGTAATTTGCACTCCTGGGTATATGTTTGGACAGTGAACTCGTAGACTGGATTATCTTGATTTCTCATTCAGAATTCTTCATGCAACTTCCTGAGAGAAGAGGAGGAGGCAAACATGTCTTTCTTGAAACTAATAAATGGAAAGGTAAGCATTTTCTAGTGTCTGGAATTTTTTTTAGAAAAGAATACAGAGATTTTCAAGAGTAACTGATTGTTTTGTATGCCCAGGAAAATCTTTAATTAGTAGCAATGACGCTCTGGCAGATTAGCTTCAGTTCTTTGACCTGTCAGGAATTTAACCCAAATTCAAATTACACTGGAATTAACTCAGGGAAATTGTATCATTTTCAAAGCTATAATGAGAGCAAATTCAAATCCACCATTCCAAACTGCTGTATATGCAACTTCAATGTCCTATCTTTTGTTTTCCAACAAGGAGAAAGTCCATAGTCCATGCGTATTTCCACATGTGAAATAAGCTTTATGCACTAAAATGCAGTATTTTGTATGTTCAGTTTTATTTTTTCTAGCCAGCACTCATCTCAAATGTACAACTTTTACAGTATTATAAAAATAAGAACACAAGTAAATAGAAAACTCAAAACATGCCTCTCTAAATTTTTTTTATTTTTTTTTTCTTTGTCATTGCTAGGACACTGTCCTACTTTGCCAAGTTTCTGAAATGAACCTTGTCCTGCTGGTTCACTGCATGTTCCCAAATGAATAGTGTTACAGGATAAAAATGGAATTCCTGAATACGCCACAATGCAAAAGAATACATCTCCTTTTTAAGTTCTTGTAATGAAATTTCTAAAAATAAAAGACAATGAACACAATTTTCTGAACAGTGAGAGATTTGTATCGGATCTAAAATTTGAGCTATTGTAGGTTTTTGTCACATTTTCCTGAGGTTTGTTACTTTTTAAACTGATTTGCATGTAACATGAAAGTTACCCAGCTGTTCAGATGAATACATTACTTTTGGCTTTCAAACACACAAAAAAGAAGCAAGACTGCGCTCTGTTTATGTGTGTAGGGAAGCAAAGGGGGAATAGACTAGATTATATATTATGGTTTATATATAAAGGAAATATATTTGTATAGGGAAAGCAAAAACAAAAGGCAGGGGGAATACATATGGCATATAAATGAGCAGTAAAAAGCCTTTCTATACTGTGGAACTTTGGTAAAGATTACTAAGTCCTGGGAAAGGGAGAAGGACACTTTAGGAAATGAAGAAAGACTCTCAGATTCAACAGTTTTGAAAGCTTATGTTATTGGCTAACAGATGTCAGAAGATGAAAATGAAGGTCTCCTAATGTGTACTGAACAGTTCTTAGGCAGTGTCTTAACACCAAATTAGGAAGCAGAGACAACATCATAGAGCGTTATCTGTTGCATTGTTTCTCTGAAATTCCTGCATAATTTTGCTACTCCATTTCCAGAATTTGCAAACTACTTGTACCGTACTCTAAAAACCTCCTGAGAAAAGCTTGTTTTTTAAATTTTAAACTGGATAAGGTTTAGATTGTAACTGCTTTTCTAGCTGGGATCAAAGCCTCATATACGGGCTGGTACAAGTTCTACCAAGAGTCAGGATCCTGTTTAAAACTGACATCTTTGATGTATCACAGAATAGTTGTGATAAGAAGGAACCTCCGGATATGATCTAGTCCAACACCCTTCTCAAAGCTTCCTCAGGGCCATGTCTAGTTGGGGTTTTAGTATCTCTAAGGATGGGGACTCTAAACCTCTCTGAGAAACCTGTATTTGACCACCCTCTCAGTAGACATTTTCTAATTTGAATTCCAGTAAACGTTTTTTCTAATGTTTAAATGGAAGTTCCTTTATTACCATTTGTGCTCATTGCCTCTTGTCTTGTCACTGGGCACCACCAAAAAGAATCTGGCTCTGTCTTTTTTATTCCCACCAGTCAGGTATTTAAACACACTGACACCATCTTCCTGAGCCTTTTCTTTTTCAGGCTGAGCAGCGCCAGCTCTCTCTTTTGCTTTGTGTGGCAGATGCTCCAGTACCTTAATTTTTGTGGTCCTTTGCTGGACTCACTCCAGTATATCCATATCATTCTTGTACTGGGGAGCTCAGAACTGGACTCAGCACTCCAGATATGTCTCACCAGGGCTAAGCAAAGGGAACTGATCATTTCCCTCGACCTGCTGGCAAGACTCCTTTTAATGAAGCCCTTCTTTGCTGCAAGGGCACATTGCTGTCTCTTGGTCAACTTAGTGTCCATTCAGACCCCTGGTCTTCTTCTGCAAAGCTGATTTCCATCCAGATGGCCATGAACCTGTAGTGTTGCATGGGATTATTCTTAGGTGCAGGACTTTGCACTTACTTTACAGACTTCATGACATTCCTTTCTACCTGTTTTTCAAGTTCAGGTCCCTCTGAATAACAGTACACCCATCTGATGTATCAGCCACTCCTCACAGATTTGTATCATCTGCAAACTTGCTGACCCAGGTCATTCAAGAAGATGTTAGACAGCATTTCCCCATTATGGACCCCTGGGGTACACCACTAGTGACTAGCCTCCTGCTGGACTTTGTGCTGCTGATTGTGCTTTTGACCCCAAAAGCCTTTAGTGATAGCTTCTTTGTTTAAAGGCCTTGTTTATGGAGGTTTCTTTTAACCACCTTACCATCTTATATCCTTTGTAGCTGGGTTTGTTTTTCTTGTCTGATTCAGGCACCTTCCAGTCCATCTCCGTCCACTTATCTAGTCTGTACTTCATCAATTTGTTTGTGAGAATGTTATGGGAGACAATGTTGAAAGCCTTGCTGACACTGTCAGCTACTCTCCCCTTGTCCACAGAGCTAGTTAGTCACTATGTCATAGAAGGCTATTGGGTTGGTCAAACATATAAATTCATAAAATCATGCTGATTATTCCCAAAATCCTTTTTGTCCTTCATGTGTTTGGAAATGGCTTCCAGGAATATCTCCTCTACCACCTTCCCAGGGACTGAGATGATGCTGACCAGCCTGTAGTTCCTCAGACCTTTCAAGGATAATCACGTACGACCTTGCAATGGCACTGGCCAGCTTCCTCAGTTCTCATGGATGCATGCCATTAGGTCCCATGGAGTCATGTATATCCAGTTTAAGTGTTCCCTGACATGATCTTCCTCCACTGGGAGTAAGTTTTCCTTGCAACAGGCTTCCTCACTGCGGAACTGAAACTGCTGAAGGCAGGTTTTACCAGTAAAGACTGAGGTGAGTGAAGGTACTCACTCTTCTCCATGTACCTTTAGTACAAATAGGAAATAGAAACCTAGACAAGTTCCAGATTTCTGCTCTTAATTTCCATCTAAGCCTCACTTCCTCACCCCCAAGTGAAATTATGAGAAAGTTGATTCTACAGTGAATTCATACCTCACCAGTCCAGATACATATCTTGTATGAGTAACTATCTTTGCTTTTCTTGGTCAGCCTTAATAGTCTTTCAGTATGCCTAGGTATAGTACTTACTATCAGATAAGATATCTGTTAGAATAAGTAATGAATATTAGCAGCAATTTAGTGTATGAGTCACTATTATAAGCAGCTTTGATATATTAGGTTTAGTTAGGCTAAGCAGAAATTAGAAGAGACAGGGCCTTCCATGGGCAAAAGATCAGAAGAAATAGTCCAAATAACAAATATAGTTTTTCCCTTATTCAGACGCTGACAAAATCTTAAAATGATAGTCATATGTAGATTAAGATGAGGCACAGGTTCTCACCTGAATATGTCTGAATTGTTCTTAAAATTTCATTGCTGAATTTCAGTAAAATAGGAAAACTACCCACCCTAATAGTAACGTCCTTATTAGTGCTTTTTTGAATTTTACTTTTGGTATTACATATATACATTTCACGTGTAATAAATGTTATCTATTTCCTTCTGTATCTACATAGCCTACATAAAATCACAATTATTTTGTTTTACATATATTGCCATAGCAAATTATTTGCCATGTATATGTTATGCACTTTGTCATTCACTTCTTGTTTTAGCAGTTCAAGTACAATTTTTTCATCTGTGATCGTGAAAGACTTTGGTCTTTTCAACTCATTGTGATGGGATCCTTGAATTATTGGGATCAATCACCTCACCTCTGATGAAGAGGAAGTCAAGGTGAACAGTGCATAATCCAGATTCATCAACAGGATTTTTTGTTTTCTAATATTCAGCTAGGGTCTAAAGCTTAATTTGAATCTTCACTCATGTGTTTTCAGCTTCACATCTGGTAGCCTTAGCAGAAAAGGCAGCTGGCAATAGTTGTGCTGGTGGGTTATTTGAGCCTTTGACCTCAGATTTGTTGCCCCCAAAACCTTAGAAAAGGAAGAAATTTTATGTAAAAATAGCAATGGGCAAGAAAAACTTTTTCCAGACTGTGATTTCAAAAGTTTCCCTATTTCTCACTGGGACAAAGCTGACCTTTTGAAGTTTTCAGTGAAGAAACAACCACAAATCCAAAATAAACAATACTGCAATAGCAACATACTCAACAGTAGTGCTAGGGTTGGTTGGCAACTGAAACTAAAAACTTATGTCGTATAATGCAGTGATTTTTTTTTGTCAAAAGCTTAAAAGAGAAGGAGAAAGGACAGTGGGAATGAGAAAGAACAACTGGACTAGAATGACTGTTTTGCCTAGATCTCCAAAAGTGCAAATAGGGTTAGAAACTCTAGAAAAAGCACACAAAGCAGTAATAGCATCATCTTTGTTATGAATAAATTGAGCATGATTTCTTTGCTTATGCCTAAATGTTCTCAGCAATCCCCAGTCCTCCAGCCAGGGGATTGAGCAGAGAATGCTGTAGTACTCTGCATACTGAGAGAAACTGGGTTGCAGAGGAAACTACATGAGGAGTGGAAAAGGAAAAAAAGATTGGAATGGTGTATTAGTAGGCCCATCATTCTTATGTGCAATCAACATATATCACATCAACATGGGGTGTGAATCAAGATCAGAAAGTGATTTCCAAGTCTTGTCCAACTTCTGAAAGACATTTCCAAGTTCCACAGTTTAGCGTTAGCCTTGAGAAGTATGTAGAAATGCAGAATTTCCAGGACGTGCAAACATATCTGTAAAATGAATACTCCTAAAGAATAGGGGTTTGATTCATTTTTCTAGTCTGGAAAATATTGTGTTAGCAAGCAAATATGTAACTAGAAAAATGTGATAATTGAAACCAGTTGTAGTAATGTAAACGCCAGAGATTTCCTTTCTTCCTTCCTTCCTTTGGAATTGGTAATCCACCTACTCCAAGTGAAGGGAGAAAGGAAGAATTATAACAGTCATACTTGATCTAAGAACAAAAATGAAGTTCCTAAAAAAGAGAGAGAGAGACATGGGGATAGGAGGTCTGATGAGAAAACATGAGAAAACATGAAGGAAAACAGGAGATATTCCAATTGCACCCAGGCCCAGAAGAAAGAGAGGACCCCAAGAGGATGCAGCTTTAATAAAAGCAGATGGAGTGTTAGAAGACTTCACAGTTCAAATAAATGATGCTTCAACTGTACATGTGTGGGCAATAGAAGAGATAAGAGATAAGAAAGAAAATATTTACTATAGACAAAGAAATAGAATTTAAGTTAACTCACTAAGGCTAACCTCCCCTTGAAATGATGGGTGGACAGACCTTATAGGACATATGTGCTATCTCCCATGGAAGCATTATCTAGGATTGTGGGGTTTTTTTTTTAAGATTATCTTTGTTTTTTTCAAACTACTTTGTAATAAACATCATTTTTATTTCATTATTACCTTTGCCTGGTAATGAGCACTTCAAGGGAGATCTGACTGGAACAGCATAGTTTGTTCCTAACTGAGAGGCAAATACAGGGAGCTATATTCTGGCCTAGCCTTCCCAGTGCCCCCTCCACCCAAAATGTCATTTGATAGTCTCAAGATTCAGGCTGTGTTTTCTTAGTGTGTTGCACAGCAAATGAGTCTGAGGACCAGTAATGCCTCAGGTAATACCTAGTGCCTGTACTGCTAGGCTGCTAGAGAGAAATTCTTCTGACAAACTTAACTGGTACCTCTACTGCAAACTGCATCTAGCAAATAAATAGCTTTTGTGTTCAGGAGTACAAGCATCTCTGTAGGGCAAAAGGTAAAAGGAAGCAAAAAAGTAAAAAGCATAATAAGAAGTGAAGCAGCAAGACAGAAAGAATTAAAACTGCAGCACAGGGATCCAGAAAAATTGTCATACTCAAACATTTGGAACCAAACAGGACACAATGAAGAAAATAATATTGTGAAGACAGAGGAACTGAGCAGGTCTTGACTTTCTCCATCTATCCTTGATTGGCTTTTTAGGATAAAGGAAAGAGCTGAGACAGTCTGGGGTTTATTAAAATCCTCATTCAATTTTCCTTTGTTAATTAAGAAAAATCAAGGAAGAGATACACAGACTTTATTTGATTAGAAGTATTTACGCAACTTTGTGTCCTAACAGATTGCATTTCAAAGTCGTCCACAAAGTCATGAGTGCTTTAAAGTAGCTCTCTTCTGATCTTTTAGATTCAATTATTCCGACTTTTTTTCTGGAGATGCTAACATCACATCACATGCAGAGTCTGTCTCATATTTGTCCAACACAGTTTATAAGACAAGGCTTTAACATGGGACATTTAAGCAGTTGTGCTCTGCTTTTATGCAGCAGCCAGACACTCAAGCTGTCATCTTCATTAACATCGATTCTCTTGTGTTCCTGAATCCGAACATCTTTTTCAGCAGTACATGCACCTCCCAGTGCTCTCCACAGATGAGCAACTTTTCATTAGATAAACAGGCAGATTAGTGCTTTGAGGACTAGATCCTAGCCAATATCCTCCATTCCCTTCAAGTCCTTCTTCATGTTAAAATGTAAGCAGGTAACTCTTCCTCTGTGACCAAAGTATGGCATAGAGACATAGATGTCCCACCAGTAAAGTATATGAGCCTGCATAAAAAGTAAAAGATGCACTTTTTAATTAAAATCATGCCCAGCACTTACGCCTGCTACCTCATGCTCTTGCAACACCTCATTATAGTCACCTCATAGTGTCACTATTATTAATTTTCCCATTACATGAATTTCTCCACGTTTCATTGCTGATTTGTGTCATATTCTTCAGTGCCGTTTATACCACTGTTGTGATTTTAGGAGGTCCAGTACTTTAGGCTTGGGTAGATTTCTCCCTCCAATCAGACACACTAATTGGCAATAAACTGCACTGACACACTCATCACAATTTATTCCTATTTCTGTACAAGTATAGATTGAAAGCAGTAGGTTTAAACTTTGACTTAGATATAACTGAAGGCAGAATTTATCCTACATGTATATTGGTTTAACATTCAAATTCCGCTGTGATAGCTATGGCACATTTTTTCTGAACGAGGCACCTGTCTCAGGTACCTGTGGGATTATTAATGCTGAGTAATTACTTTAGAATTGCAAAAGTCACAGTGCCTTTTTTCTGTTTCACTTTTACTATATGAGTACCAGCCATGGGCTAACTTGGATATTATTAACCTTGTTCCTTTACTGTATAAAATGAAAACAAGAGGTAACAAAACCTTGCAACACCTTCCTGAGCCTGGCAACAAACACTGTGCTGAGCTCTTTCTAGTGTAAATTAGCATAACTCTCTCTTTGTTTACTTAAACTTGCTGACATTTGTGCCTCCAGCTTTTAAATGTTCCAGAGGTGCTTCTCAGAGCTGCAGTGTATCTCAGTTTTTACCGGTGCACCAGGGTTAAAGTCAATTAGAGAGCAGACATTCAGCAGCTCTTCAAATCAGATCTATGTATTACAGCCCTTCAAGAGATGTATCCTTTTATCTGAAGGCTAGATTGAAATATAAATATTTCATTTTGGGTCATTTTTTCATTCTGGCAGGTATAGTTCTTTTTCCTTTTTGTTGAAAAGAAAACCCAGTCACCTGGGGTTCATGCAAAACATTTTGTTCAGTCTGAAACAGAATATTTTATTTTGGCATACTTAAAATAAAAGGCAAGAGAAGCCACATTTTAGATAAGCAAAATGTATCCTGATGTTCCTGATTAGATTTTTATCTAATAACCTAGTGCTCAGGGGATTCATGTAAAGGTACGAAATGCACAGGGTCAAGACCTTTCTTGTGTAGGGATCTGACCATTTACAGCACAAAGAGGTTACTAAAGCAGTCTCAAATATTTTGGTAAAGGTAGCTCTCCCTCAGTCTTTTTCTGTCAGATCCATAATATTCTGCACAGACTATTTAAATATTCATTGGGCAAGAGGAAAGCATAAAAATGACTATGTGGCCTGCTTTTTCAGGTGTTCTTCTGGGCAGGATACATTAATTCAAATCCCCGCTCTGAGTCAGCCAAAAATAGAACTGCGATTTCGCAGTGTTCCAGCACCTGACTTGTGGGGAAAAAGCGACTTCGACTAACTGGATTTTATGGTAAATGCTTATAAACTGTCTTCGCATTTCAGAATGCTCTATCACTCTTATTTGGGACAATAGCAATTCGGTAGATTTGTCTCTGAGCTGTGTTTCCCAGTGAAGGACCGATTTGTTGACAATGTAATACCCAGCTATTCTGGATATCTATCATAAAACACACATACTAAAAAGAAAAGGAGATCAGCCAATTGAGAAGCGACCTCCACTTACCAGACAGCATCAGAACTTAACACTAAAATGTTTCGCACTCTAGTTAATTAGTACTCTAGTTTTCTTTTTCTTTTTTTCCATTTACTTGGTATTTTAAAGAAATGTCGGGAGAAAAATTCTCATGATCATATCCAACACTGATTCCATTTCAAAGGAAGAAATTATTCCAAAACTATCTGCAGAGAAGGTCTGAAGTAATGTTTGAAGAACACATCTTTAAGTAAACTCCCAAGACATGTATTTTTTGGCAGTTTGACTAATGTTTCTACACAATTCAAGGAAATTGTCTGCATTTGTTTTTGTGCTGCACCTAGTGCAACAGAGATATGTTGCTACAGTGGATCTCATGCTCTGGGACAATGAAAATACACTGAGGGAGATGATGGAAAAAAGCAACTTTGAAACATCCATACTAAAAGCACCAGAAAGTGAGGAAAGACAGCAATACCTGGAAGTTATTCTGCTTTACCAGACCTTGTTGGTCTTCATCAGAAGGACTATTACAGAGCCTTGCAGTCTTCTGAAGTCATGCCTTTCTGGTAACCATAAGAAAGAATGAGTATCGCTTTTGGAGCAATTAACTTTTTGGTTGAGCAGTTGTGAGGAAGACCAAAGCCTCTGACAAGAAATTGTTTAAATATTTTAGTAAGAATGGCAAAGGACTGTTGCACAGGTCCTTAGGTACCCTACTTGCTTAGCCATCATTACCTGCTGTGTGGGAGAGGATACTCTGACGAGGGTGTTCATCTCCAGTCTGCCAGAGGACCACATTGCTGCTCTTCCTGACTGGCTACTAAGGAGAGTTTTTCTTTCTCTTTCTGCTTTAAAAAAAAAACAAAACAAAACAAAACAAAACAAAACAAAAGAAAACGAACAAAAAAACACAAACAAAAAAACCTTTTCTTTTTATTCCTCTTGCCTTCTTTTAATCCCCTCCTTCCCCCCTCACTTCCTCCATCTCTGTCTCTCTCTCCTTTTTTCCCTCTCTTTCTCCCCTTTGTAACTTTCACCATTAACAATCCATGTGTGCCATCAACGATGAGCCCTGCTAATATATCTTTGTGCAGGTGAATCTGTCCCAACATCCTTTGTGCAACAGGACGTATGATTAGGATGGTAAAAGTGCAAAGAGATAGAAAATGGTAGATGAGAGATACTAAAATGAATTTTGAACAGCAATGGAGAAAAAGCAATGTATTATTATTTTCATTACCATCCATGTACACTGATCTTTTTTGACAAATTTATTAAAGGAAGCCTGAATAAAGGCTCTGCTACTTATCTATTTGATCATCTGTATAAAAATGCCTATTGGTGGTCTCTCTTTTTCCACCTAAATTTCATTTCTTTTGCCATCCATCTGAATGATTGTAAATAAAGAAGAAATAAAGCAAGCTTGATGCTTTGTGTTTCATTTTCTATTTGCAGGTTTCAGATTTGAGACTGAGGCTCAAAGTCTGAAAGAAGGATAGCACAGATTTTCTATTTTCCTATTCATAAGCAGAAGAAATGGGTATTTCTGAAGCACATGAAGCAAATAAAAGTCTTTTTTATTATTATTCATAACTAAAATTCTGGTCTATTTTTATTCTTACTCTAGCTTTTATGGAAAGCTATGCATCTGAGTCAGCACCTCAAAGCAAAACTCATTTCCAATTCATGACATCTCTTTTTCCTCCAATTACTTAGCTTCATTTCCTTCTCATTTCATTTTTTCCCTTTTGACTCTCACTCACTCAGATGAAATTGCTACACAGTGCAATTCTCCATTTGAGAGAGATATATCATATACTTGAGTAGGCTTCAGTTTAACTAGGCTTTCTTCTTTGTTTTTTTAAACTACCATAATTACATGGCCTTGACATATGGTGCTAAAGTGTAGGAAGGAGAAAGACTGTATGGGAAGAATGCCCATTTGTGCATTTTATTATGGCTGTTGCGGTCATATCTTGGAAGTGTCATTTTTCACTCTTCCTTTCTGTACTGTTGTGTTGATGGCCTGTCAGGTTTCCAAATTTATCTCTTTCATGTTTTTTGCACTCTTTGGCTTTCCTCAAAGCTTGATTCTATTTATTCTAGCTCCTCTACTTCTCTTTCTTTTCCATACTGTATATCATTTTTTGTGCTCTACTGTATCATCAGATGTGATTGCCAAACCCTGAGTTATTTTCAGTAATATTAGGGTGCAAGGAGATGTCAGACATATGATTTTGTGTGCGCTTCCTCTTTAAAACTCAGGGTACTCAGTGTTCTTGAATAGTAAGAATTTCCAGAGAGGATCCTATAAAGCATCTGACAGAAGTGCTAAGATATTCATTAAAAATTCATCCCAATCTGTAAATATATTTCTAATCACTGCCTTTGCAGTGGATTTTCTTGGCATACATCCTGCACTTGCCTAGAAACACATTGGCACTTTTAAGGGCTCCAGTGCAGCAACATTTTCAGTATATGCCTTGAGAGGTAGGTCTGTGAATCATCCACCCACAGCAGTATAGAGGAAAAAGACCCTCATCCAGGTCTATGGGGAGAGAGATTTTTTTTCCTTATTTTCCCAAACAAGTGTCTTTGTCTTAATGATGGCAAAGCAAAAGGAGCCTCACTTGCATGTACAGGAAATCACTAACTGAGCTTGCTCATGGTCCTCCACCATATTTGATGCCCAGACATTGTTGCAGCCTCCAAGACCTATGCTACCACAGAGCTCCAGTGGATTAGGAAAAAATGAAATGTATTTTGTTTACTCACAAAGCAAGGACAGAAAAAAAGAGTGTCCTGACTCTTATATATACTATTTTCCACAATAACTGTGATTGTTTTTTTAAAGACTACTTTGCAGAAAGAGAAATAGCAGGTATAGCAGTAAGTCTACTATTAAAAATCATGTGCTCAGCGCACTAGAGTGCTTATTCAAAAATAGCTCATACACAGAAAAATATACCCCCTGTAGCATTGCCAAGGTCAGTGAGAGTTAAGATGATCTGAACAAATGTGGATTCTGCAATTGAAAGCTTAACATTAAACATCAAGTATTTCTGAAGTTTCCCTTGAATTTGAGCAAGTCAGAGCGTTGCAACTTACTTCTCTTAGCAGGTTGCTTCTCTCCAGTGACATCCAGACATTATTTAATATTATCTGACTGAGTGACATGACGACAGGTATGTAGAACTGTAGTGTCTCTGGGTCAGCGTCTTTAGTGAAATCAAGACGGCATTCTCAATTTACTTTAATTGATGATATGATCAAGGATCCTAACATACAATTCTTACTGCAAAATGGATATGCCAAATGGAGAGTGTCCAGACGCTCAGAAGGGAACACTTTCCAAACAGAGGATGACCAAAAGACTGACAAAGATTCTCGTTTGCAATTTGACAGGATTAACTAGCAGCAGACAGGATTAAGTGGCAGATTTTGAAGACTCTTTTTTTTGTGGGTCTTTTGATTTGCAGACAGCAAAAGCAAGGATCTAACCCCAAAGAATAATATACCCAATAATAAACCCAAAGGTAACAAAAAATTACCTGAGTCATCAAGCTGTAAGTAATCACACAGTAGGGAGTAAGGAGAAGCTAAATGCAATTTTAGCAGTGGTACAGTATATTAATGCATGCTCATTCAGAGTAGTTCCATATTCCATTCTTGACCAAAGATGACTTTCTTTGTTTTCAGTTGTGATGGAAATAACTTAGGTGAAAAACATCTGAAATTTTTTCAGTGTGTCTGTGGAATATACACATTCTCTCAGACCACAGTCATACCTGTGTTGATTCTTAAAACTAAAAACACCTTTATGCTGGTTAGCAGCTCCAAATACCTAGGGGGAACAGAGCTGAGTTAGGCAATGCTATTTTTACATTGCCATTTTTCACCAAAGTACAGCAGTTCAAATATAAAGATGATGCAGTCATAGTAATGTGGAGTGAACAATTAAAATCACCAGAACCCTTTGAGCAGGGCTTTGCTTGCGTAAGAAGTGAGCACATATCCAGAAACAAGCAGAGAATCTGTATCCAAAGGAATGGCGCTTCCAGCAGGAGGAGAATGTGCCCAAAGAGAGGCAAACTGATGCTCTTCCTGCACTCTAGGTGTGGGACTCCCATTAATACTTAACGGCAACAATACACAGGGAACAAGGTGAGAACAACTCCTTATACAAGAGTTCAAGAAAGCAATTAAATCTGAATTCCCAAAGAACATTTTTGGCAAGCTTGCAATTAGTTCAGATGTGAATATCCTTCTTCCCCAGTGTGTTTACACATACAAACAGACACACAGCAGAGGCAATAACTGCGGCCCTGATTCTGTAAGAGTTCATCTATCAAGACTGAGGTATTTATATCTTCCTTGCACACTTGTACACAGCGCTCTGTAAATGGTTCTGAAAATATCATATTCCAAAAGTTTTATTATACACGTTACTGTATTTAATACAGAGATCCATTATCCTGAGGATAAAGTGGCTTCCGTCATCTGGATATGTTTATTTTTGAAAACTTTTAGCACTTTCATGGCTGCATGACAAGTTTAGACTATTACGGTATATCCTAAGCATAAACTAAGATTTGGGATCAAAGTACAGCTTCATTTATTCAGTATTTGCTGCTCATTAATCTTTTTTTTTTTTCTTGAAAATGCCCACCAACTATTTAACAACCCACAGTGCATTGTAATGTCATACATATAAACTTGTCTTGTGGTTATAACAAATAACATTTCTCAAGATCTCATGGAATGTTTCAGTATTCTTCAAGTGTGTGGTCAAAATGGAGCTATAAAAGTTTCAGTAGCCCATGTTGAACAAAGTGCTTGTATTATTTATATCATTTTGTGGGTCAGCTTGCCGATTACTACAGTTGTATGTATGTATATATCTATGTTTATATATGAATACATATACATAAATAAAGGCAGGCAAAGACAACATATGTTGGTATGTGCCAAAAAACCCTCTACACATAAAGGACCACCCATGAACCATAGAGTATAATTTAAATCATAGAATCATAGAATGGTTTGGGTTAGAAGGGACCTTAAAGATCATCTAGTTCCACCACCCTGCCATGGGCAGGGACACCTCCCACTAGGCCAGGTTGCTCAAAGCCCTGTCCAACCTAATTCCTGACTTCAATTTGGTTTTCTATTTTCCTTAACACTCTTGTGATAAGATTGTAACCTCTGTTACTTACAAAGCCTCAGAACAAGTCACAACTCACTGATAATTCAGTATCTTCTTTGTATAGGGTATATCAAGAAGAAACAGTTACATGAACTGATTTTGCTGACAGTAAGACAAAAGTATTTCATCCCATTTTCAACTCAAAATGTTGGCCTTCCTTACTGAGAGATTTTGGTCGAAACTGTCCTGCTTTCAAAACTAAAGAGGCCTATAGTTCTGTCATCTGGAGAGCCAGGAGACAAGTAGGTATGCTTTTAGAGTAGTATCATGACTGGAAAGTCTACATTTACAGAGAGTAAATGTCTGTTTTCTATAGCAGCAGCAGAATCTGCATGCAGTAATGGCAACTGGATTGCAGAAAGTAATCTCTTTCTTCCCAGTTTATGTGGCTTTCTCCACAGATTGTATAACCATATAGTCTGTAAGATTGCTTATAAAAGCTTGGCCCTATGGATACAAATAAGGATTACAGGACCTAAAAACAGGATTGAATTGCATTAGAAATTAACGTGATAACATGCATGCTTCATAGCTATCAAGAAGAAGATAACTATGGCTCTTTGACTTGATGTAGAACACAAAAGCAAATACCAGAAGATTACATTCATGCATAAAATGAAAACGATGCTTGTATTAATTCATTCTCTACATGCTTACATTAGGTTATACAAAACAGTTTGAAGTTCAAAATTGCTTTTTCTTAAGAAGTACACTGGAGAAGAATAAGACAGATTACACTTGATTTAGGTACACTGCAATTAGAAATGTGTGAATATAATTTTTAATACTGGTAAACACAGTGCAAATATATTAAAATCTAGTACATGAATTATGCATTTTCCTGGTTTTCTGTCATACAAAAACCAGTTTACCATAAAATAACATAATGTGCTTCAAAAGTACCGTGCTTTTGGTTTTGATTGAACAACAAGAAAGCTGGGGGGAAAAAAACAATAGCAGCTTTTTCTGACATTTTACTAAGTTTCAAAAAGACCTCGAATTTCAGAATAAAAATTAATAACCAGAAAATCAACCTGTGTTCTGTGAGCTTAAAAAGCTTGAAAATAAATATTCAGTTTTCTCCAGTAGTTCACTGAGCCATGCCCAGGTTCAGCTGGTAACGAAATGTTGCCATGACAGAGAAGTTAAAAGGAGTATAGTTATGAAGAATTTGGTAAATATGAGTGGAAAACCCCCAACAACTTCCATGATTACTGATATATATACCTTCTCTTTTAATACTCCTTTGTCTTCTCATGGTATCTGTTTGTTTCTCTTGTTTGTTAACATGTAAAAATATATTTATAGATAATTATACCATATTGAAACTGAACTGTGAGATACAACTGGAATATGATACTGGAAACTTCATTCTATGAGTTACAAGGAGCTGATTGTTTAATATCAGTTTATAACTTTGTACAACTGAAAATCTTTCTGCTTCCGAAGTTCTAACTTTTCATATGCCCATCATCTGCCCATCACCTTACCTTTTCCACTTCAGCTTTAACTCTTAGTAACAAGTTCTGAATGAGATATAAGAAGATCTTCCCAAGTCAGACTGCAGTTGGAACTTTGCTATGAGCCCTGAGCAAATGGTACAGATGTGAATAATCACTGGAAATCAAAAGCTTTGCTTGCTGTCTCCTTCCCTCTTCCTCTTTTCTCCAAGAGCATGAAATGAAGGGGGAGAAGGCAAGAGTAAGAGGCCCTGTCCACCCTGCTGTCCACCGGACAATGAGAAGAACAGACGCTCTGTGAAGGCTGCTTTACTTTTGCTGTAAATAGAAAGCAAATGCAGCCTTACTCCATTGTACCAAAACCCAAGAAAAGCAGCAATGTAATTCATTAAGAGCAATGTCTGCTAAAATAAGTGTTACATACATTTTTTGCTCTGATTTGCCGTTTGAAATAGTAGGGAGCTCTAGTGAGCAAGGAGTGGAAGATTTGGGCTGAGGCAGATTACCCTAAACTTCAACAGCCTTCCAACCCTTCTCCTTCCAAGGAGTTAGGTGTAAGCTACTTGCACTTTGCAGACTGTAGAGATTTGCATAAATACTGTGAGCAGGTAATGATTGGGAAGGTTTCCTGTAGTTAATGAAACATGCTTCATTATGTTAAAGAAATATGGTACAAGCTCTTACTATGCTGGCACCAATGTTTAATTCCATTGCCTTCACTAGAAAACACCAACAGAGTTCACCAGGTCTTGTCTAAGGGCTGAGGAAGGGGAAATACATTCACAATACACAGTCTTGTAAAAAATGAAGATGACATCAAGAGAGCAATCAAGATGATATGGATGCTATTTATAACTAAAAAGAGAGCAGCCATAGACAAGAGAAGTATTGAAACCGTAAAGCCTGGAGCATTCATAGGATACCCTAGGACTGTGTGAAAGGCATGCTTTTGCCTTAAATAGAAGAGAAAGTATTGGAAAATGGTGAATAGTCTCAATATATAAGAAAGGTCATTGCTTTTTAAGAGGTAACCTCAGACAAACCTTAAATTTTTCTGAAGTCTTTCCTCTGGACCATAACCTAAGATAATAACTCAGAGTATTTCTACAAGTCTCCTTTGCATATTTGTGTCATTAGCTGTGGCACACTAGGTGTCCCAGGGCTATTCAAAGTAATAATTTTTCTGTCACTTAATAACGTAGCAGACAAAGAGCATCATACATAGCCTAGGATCAGTCAATGGTGAGCACTTACATGACTTACTATACCTGTAACAAGGTACTTAAACATTCAATTTTCTGTTAGTCTGCGCAAATTCTACATGGAGAGAGAAAATGTCCTTTGTTTCCATTTGAACGTGCATTGTTATTGCTGGCTGTTTAAGTGCTCATAGCTGAACATCTTACTTTTTCTGGTCAGAAAAGCAAAAAAAAAGTGTAATTTTAAAGCATTTGTTATGTTGGACCTGGTTCTGAGATGGAAGGAGGAAAATAATCAATTCTTATGGTACTTAGGAGCAATTAATATCCATCTCTTGCCTGATAAGGCATTGAATTTGTCTTGGATTACTTGGAAAATTGTCATCTTCATAATCTTTTTGTTACGGGCCTGTAAAGCAATCCTAATGATCTGGACAAGCCCTGAAGCACCTCTAAGCCTTTATGGAAAAATTAATTGAGTATTCACTGCCCTTGGAATTTGCTACAAGTGGAACTTAATAGGTCAGGCAAATTCTCTCCCATATGTTAATAAACTACTGTGGTGCTGTGGTGCTTCTGTCTTGGCTTCTCCTCAGTTATTATTCCTATGTCATCTCAATTAGCTGCTACAGGATCTTATTAATGTAATTCCCACCTAATCTCCTTTCCCTTTTTCCCTTTCCTGTGTCAGCAACATTTTGATACTTAATCTTTTACTGTGTACACTTGTTTGTTCCATGTATTTCAGCACACTTTCTAATGGCCACTTCCCATTCTATTCTGCTCTGCACAACATGTTAACACTAAATCCATAATTTACCAGAGATCCTTCCCAGGACTGCTATGACTGGCTTGCTCTCCCTTGCTCTCTCTCCCTCTCTTCTCAACCATCTGTCTCATACATCAAAAAAATCCTAGTATTTCCAGTTTTAAATAAACTAGAAATATACATTCAGAGTCAGGAAGCTCTGGAATGATATGGCTTTTGCCACTGCCTTGCTGTATGATCCCTTTATTGGCCTGTCTCCCATGACCATAGCTGGAAAAAAGGATGGAGCCATTGTGTCCTATTGAGCCACCAGCAGCTGAATTCCACTGAGTGACAACATACTTGCCATTCTGATCCATGGCTGGAGAAAAGTTATAAAAGCATGAAAGCTCATGCAAGCATGAGCTGTCTCCATGATCCTGTGCAAGAACCAGGTGCAAATATACATATACTTATCTTTATATGGATAATATTCCTTACCCCACTAGCTAAAGGTACTGTTTGCTCCTTCTATTACAGCTTAACCAGTAGTTTGGAAATAATGAGAATACATATTCACCCACATTGCTCTTGCTGCACCTCCAGCCCACTTCTAATTCATGCATGCAGGTAGTTACAGCATTGTTCACGTTGGGACACATGCAGAAGCTCACCTTGTAGGAGGCAGTCACTACCTGTATTTATGTTCTGCAGGACAAAGAACCAATATTGTAGGGAGGAACTGGGTATTTTTATCCTCTCCTCCTTGTTTCCTTCCCAGTATGCCATCCAACTTAGGTAGACCTCAAATCAGTGTAAACAGAAAATTCCACTTTATTATCAGAAACAGTGATGAATTATGTTTAACATGTTTGTTAAATTAGACATTCCTTTGTGGCTCTACTGAAGTCTAAAGTGCCTGAAGGCCAATTCAAATACTGTTAGTATAGTCTAAACTGAAACATATTTTCTATAGAAGAAGCCATTTCTCTTAAAGAGAAAAACCTCTACATTTTCTTAAAAGAAATAAGCTTATTTTGCTGTATCTAATGCAGCATGTCTTTAAGAAACTTCTCGGTATTGAGGCTATAACATTTTATTTCCACAGGGAAGTTAAAGTGCTTGTTTAAAGTAGGTATTTTGAGAGAGACAGAAACAAGACCATTATTTTTTCTGCTTGATCCTGCATTTACTACCAAACAAAATGTTTACTCCTGTGAATAGTCCTAAGAATTTTAGATTTCTACAACTTCCATATGAATTGTTTTTCACCTCTTTTTTTTTTTTTTTAATAAGAATTAATTTCAGTGAACCACTGACACCACTAACCAGAGCATTTACTATCAAATCTTTGCAAGGTAGTCAATAAGCACAACTTTGATACCTGGTACGAATGGAATAGCCAATAAGCGGTATTAAAAGTTATAAAAATTGGTTGCCTACTAAATTTGTATTAGATTTTGTCTGTCGCACAATAATAGCAAAATAAAGGTGTGCTTGACTTTCCTGGAATAAAAATATTTACCTCAGGGAAAGGATTCTGATATATAAGTTCCTACTGTTCATCCTGGAATTTGATTCAGCATGCCTCTTCATGAATAACATTTTTATATTTCTTGATGTTGTCATGACAATCCATATTTGGACTCCAAACCTATTCTCTCAAGTCTTCTACCTTGCTCTGATATTTGCACTGATCAATTCTTCTTTTTTTCTCTTTTTTTTTTTTTTTTTTGCATTTTCATTTTGCTCCATACAAAAGCAAAAAATAGACAATAGCAATTACTGTCTGAAATTACTGCCTAAAAAGGCAACAGCAATTACAAAAAAGGTACTGTCTTGAAAAATGAGAACTGTAGATGCTTAAATTTTGGCTCAGGATTTCTGCCTGAATACAGACTGTGAGATTTGTCACAGTTAAAACTTTATTTTAGTATCTTCAGCTACAACATGTAGCAAAGATGTTAGTTACTGCGCATATCTTCATAGACATGAAGAAAGAAGCTTCTGATATACATTTTTGCTATGCCTTTATATTTTCTTGAATGACCAAAAGGCAATGACCATGGTCTCATCTTTAAAAAGAAGCAGTGCATCAAGCACAGTAAACAGTAACCCTTTCCAATTGACATGTAAGCCTTGGCAGGGAAACAAACACCTATGAACACAACTTTGGTATATAGGCCTGCAAGGCTAATAACTTCAGGATGTCATCAAGATTCTGAAATTATTTAATGCTGCCTTCTTTTTTCCTAAAAGCAATCTAGGATTCCACTTTTAATATTAATTCCAAATAACTTTTAAATATTTCTTTAAGATATCCTAAACTATCCAGAAAAATATGTTGAATTTCAGGGGAAAATCTTTAAAATTCTAAAGTTCTTATTAAATTTAACTCAGGAACACTGATACAATCAACAAACAGCAGCAAATTCAAAAGCTTTGTTGAACACTAAGAAATGAAGTAGCCTAGGAAATATCCTGTCAAAATGTTTTATGGGCTGGTTGGTTTTGAGCGTAGTGATTACAGAAGCAATCCTCAAATGAAAACTCTTTTTATGTGAGAGATTTTTAGTTTTCTGTAATTAGAAAAAAAATGCTCCCAGTTCTGGTCTGCTGAGGCAGAAAAAAAAAAAAAAGAAAAGAAAAAAAAACAACAGGAAAGAAGATTTCAATATTACATAACAGAGAAATAATGGCGACCAAAGAGACAGAGACTATATGGTCATTAAACAGAAACTATAGTCATAATAAGATATCTTTCCAAAGATAATTTTGAAAAAACTTACAGCATACAGATCTCTCATTCCCTTCCCTTCCCATCCCTTCCCCTGCACAAAAAGATACACAAAAAAAAAAGAATCCCTTCTTTCTCACGACAAAGTCAAAATACACTATATTTTGAATGATGACATTTGAAATCCTCAGATGCTTTAAGTACTGCCTACTGTAGGAATTTAAACAAAATGCCTAAGGCAAATCAATATTCTCCTGCCTTATTCTGTCACACTTAGGCCTTTTGTGATTTGGCAAAGTTTAATATTGTTGTATCTGAGCCAGTGGTGATATCTCTGAGACTCGCTATGGCTAAAAGTCTCCCACACAAGTGATTACCTGCACTTAAAAAAAAAAACTTTAAAAAACATCATAACATAATTCACAACATATTTTGTTCTCAGGCTTAAACTGAATAAGAAATTCACATGCCCTGATTTATTATGAAGAAGACCTCAGGAAACATTTGAAAGGATAGCTCTCCAGTTGTAAACATCCATTCGGAATTTAACCGCAGGTGTGTCCACTTTCATATGTTCTGTCAATACATGTATTATTGATTGCATTCATTACTAAGCAATGGCTCATATCTTCAGTACAAAACAGATCCCTTAAAATTTTTATGAAACACAAATATTTCAGCTGCTGCTTTGGAGCAAAATGAGACTAGACCATTTTAGCAACTTGATTTGGATTTTTTTTTTCTCTTGAAAATATGAGAAAGGAGAAGGATGAAGGCTCTCTAATAGGCGCTGCCAAGAGAATCAGCTCTCCTATTCAACTAGGTATGAAAGTTAAATTCCTCTTTAACTCTCTGCCCTTCAGTTTACTTCTGTGCATATCTGCCTCTGTACACTTGGGGAAGGCATGTGACATCTCCAGGGCTAATAATAATGTTGTCAGATAGTAATGTTGTTCCCAGAACAGGTTGTCACAGACCAACAGCCTGTAACAACAAGCTGAGGCAATTATGGTGAATAACAGCAAGAGCGGTGAGTTACTTTCTGACTGAGACAGACTGTTGTTCTGTTTGCCTAAGGGATTTTCCCACTGATAGGGAAATCTCTGACTGTTAGATACCCAATTGCAGCAACTAACAGAGAAGTGGAATATGTCTGTCTTAAGTGGGGGCAAGTGAGACTGTGAAGTGAGGTAAAATAGATCAGCCTCTGCTTCACAGCACATAAAGTTCCTGGAATCCTGGAGAGGGTATGGGCTTGAGAATGGCTCAAATATTAGGGAAGAGCTGAACTACAAAGATGTTGGTAAAGGAGGTTCAGTCAATACCCCTGTAACTCTCAGCCAGCAGGGCTTGAAGAAAGGAGGCAACAAAGACGGATTTTGCATTCTCATGCATAGCTGAAGCTGTACCTGGAAGTTGGCTGTTGTCAATCACCGCTTAGGCTGGCAGGACTCAGTAGTACAATGAGCTGACGAAAAGTGTTTCCAATCTACAGCCCGTTCGAATTAGCATAGATCCAGAGAAAAAACTGTTGGCCGTGGTCACAGGAACCACGATTAATTTAGGGGGATTCATTCCCTGCAGCAACCCAGGTGGAAATTGTTCTACCCTAGAAATAAACTTCCATACTCCTCCAGCAGTCAAGAGTTTCAGCCAGTTGTCTTGTGACAACTCTTTACACATAATATTAAATCACTTTTTACATCATTGCATTACATATTTCAAATTTCAAGAAGCTGAATACTTCAGGCTTTTTCCCCAGAGGCTCCACTGAATGGGAAAAACTGAAGAGAAAAACATCCAGGAAAAGATATATCCTAGATAAAAAAGAGATGGAGAGGGCCACAGTAGTTAAGGCACCCTATGCTGTTCTGTAGATCTATGCAGTTTTGTACAAAGAAAGGGAGATGAACAATCAGGAAGTAATTATTGAATTTATCAATGCTTCATTGTACACAGACACCAGAGATCCTGATGGAGCTGGTAGTGATTCCTTATTTCCATCTCTCTTATCTGTTAAGAGCCAAAGTCCAAATGAAACTCCCACTCCTAAGGCACAGCTTGGGCAAGCACAGACACTTTTTTTCAACATAGCTGTCTTGCTGCTGACCTGAAGTTTTTATGGTTTATTGTGGACTTTTCAAGAGCTGGTTTGATTGCCTGCTTCCACCTACACCTCTCTTTACAGAACCTTGGCTAGATAAGAGATGCAGAAGAATTAGTCATGCGTGGTTTTAAATAATGCACAAACATAGAATAAGATCTGCCTTTATTTGTTCCAACTGCACATCATGCTCACCTTCAGGGTATAATTCTCAACAGGATTTTTCTTTTTTAACAAAACAAATTTAGCAAAAGGTATTAGCAGTGGCAAAAGAACTTGAGAGGCTCCAAAGCTCTGGAGTTTTGTGGGCATCATAGATAGGAACATGCACATTCTTGTTTTCCTGAAACACTGAGGCAAGTTCAAGACAGTCCTTATATTCCTTAAAGTGCATTGTACAGATAGTGCTTTCTTCTGGTTTCACTTCTAGCTCATGGTATTTCAATAATTGTTTTTGTGTTCCTCTAGTAATTTATTTTTTTAAAAAAAAGGATTAAAAAAGAAAGAAGAAAAAATAAAAAACAACAGGGAAAAAGCTTTTCTTTAGTTGTAGGAACATACACTTCATAATGAGAAAAAGTTAGGATTCTTGAGTCACACATGGTGGTTGTGTTTTCTGCTGCAGCTGCTTGTCCCATTCCTGTCTCAGATTTGTCTGTTCATTATTTAGGTATGCTGCAGTCTCTTAACCTCAGGGTTCTACAGCCTGGTGTAGCAAAAAGAGATGAAATTGGTGCCAGTTTTGCCTTCATAAATCTGACTATAAATGACTGGACTCCAGTAACTCCTGCACAAACACAGCAGCTTAGCCATTCTTGCGCTGGGATGGGGAACCTCCAAAGTTGGAATGAGTTCCCTAGAGAGGGGCAAGAGCCACTGCTGTTGTCCAAGGTTAGCCATGCCCTCCTACGAGCCACACTTCTTCATTATACCAACCATTACACCATACACTACTTATCAGGCATCACACAACCATCTAGATTTCAGGGAAAACTGAGTAAGAGAATTACAAGGTTCCCCACACACCCCCACAGTGGTGTATAGTGACATATTTTCTCAGCCTTCACAAACACAAACAGTGACAAATGCAAATCTCTACCCAGAATAATGATCTTTCTGATGTCAAAACTAAAACAACCCTGAAGTATTGGTTCATATTGGTTCACCTTATTATGATTTTAATTACATCTAAGAAAAAGGAAGATCCTGAGTAGTTAAAACATGAAGAGTCACATTCAGAATCCAACTGTACTATTTGAAATTTTCTCCCAAATCAAATCTTTATATTTCATTCTTTATACCAATCTTCAATTTTTTAATATGTTGTCAAAACCTAAAGGAAGGAATAAACATGCTAAATAATACTTTTGTGCAAATCAGCTCTTTGACTGAATAGCATTAATTTTAGCCACTGTTTGAGTAGTAAAAGAATGCCAGATGTAAAAGAAAAGCAGTTGCTCTGAAAAAGTAAAGCAATGAAAGGAAAGAATGTGAAGAAGTTAAGCTATGGAGTTATGAAGCTAAACCCTGTACAAGCAGTGGAATATTTTTTCCCATCAATTTTGTCAAAACAGAACTAGATTTATGAAGATTAAAATCTTACAGTTCTAAAGTTTTTTCTAAACTGAGTTTCTACTTCTTGAGATAAGAGCCAGTCAGCTTGTATGTTCCCAGCTGTAGCTTCCCAGGCTACATTTGGAAACATTGCCCTTTGTAGACATGGTGGGACTGAATCCTGTATCCTTTGCAGATCAAGAAAATAATCCCATCTGTTTCTATGAGTTATAAATATAGCCATAATTTTAATTTTTTCCCATATTTGTTAGCCCTTATTGCACATGACATTTCACTTCGCATTACACTGTCTTTCACAGACTCTACCCAACAATATGCAAAGGAATCACAGACTTGTCAGGATGGAAAAAGATTCATACTGCACTAATCTTTTAATTCCCACTTTTTCCAATCTCAGTGTTTGAGATTCTTTCATCATTATTTTTATTCATGTCTGAAATTAAACACCCTTTTATTGTTGAATTTTGGTTCCTCACCCAAACCATTCTTACCTATAGTACTGCATCCAGCTTTGGAGTACTCAGCACAGGAAAGCCATGGACCTGTTGGAGCGGGTCCAGAGGAGGGCCAGAAAAATGATGAGAGGGCTGGAGGACCTATCCTACGAGGACAGGCTGAGAGAGTTGGGGTTGTTCAACCTGGAGAAGAGAAGGCTCTGGGGAGACCTTATCACGGCCTTTCAATACTTAAAGGGGGCCTACAGGAAAGATGGGGACAAACATTTTAGCAGGGCCTGTTGTGATAGGACAAAGGGTAACTGCTTTAAACTAAAAGGGGGAAGATTTAGACTAGATAGAAGGAAGAAATTTTTTACAATGAGGGTGGTGAAGCACTGGAACAGGTTGCCCAGAGAGGTGGTAGATGCCCCATCCCTGTGAACGTTGAAGGTCAGGTTGGATGGGGCTCTGAGCAACCTGATCTAGTTGAAGATGTCTTTGGTCATTGCAGGGGGCATGGACTACACCTTTAAAGCTTCCTTGCAACTCAAACTATTCTATGATTCTATGATTTTCCACTGAATCCTAAGAAGATGCATGGGACTGTTTTTCTATGTTTTGGATTTGTGATGAAGACAGTGTTAATAACAGAGGGATGTTTTAGTTACTGCTGAGCAGTGCTTGCACAGCATCAAGGCCTTTTTTGCTTCTCACCACCCCACCAGCAAGTAGACTGGAGTGCAAAAGAACTTGGGAGGGGACATAGCTGGGACAGCTGACCCCAGTTGACCAAAGGTATTTTCCATACCATATGGCGTCATGCTCAGGAGGAAGAAGAAGGAAGAAGAAGAAGGAGGAAGAAGAAGGAAGAAAGGGGGGACATTGAGAGTTATGATGTTTGTCTTCCCAAGTAACTGTTAGGTACGATTAAGCTTTGCTTTCCTGGAAATGGCTGAACACCTGCCTGCTGATGGGAAGTAGTGAATGAATTCCTTATTTTGCTTTGCTTGTTACCTGTTAAACTGTCTTTATTTCAACCCATGAGTTTTCTCACTTTTATCCTTTCGGTTCTTTTCCCCATCCCACTGAAGGGGACTGAGTGAATGATTGAGCGAGGCTTAGATGCCTATTGGGGTTAAACCATGACAGAGATGCTTTCCATAGTTGAATTCAACAGTTACTCATGGAGCTACTCTGAAGCCACATTTTTCACAAGAACATATAGTCCTGCTCTACAGCTGATAAAACAGCAGTTCTTCGGATTGAGTACTGTGCAGGTATGTAGAACCACAGCAAGTCATGGAAAACTATTCTGATGATCATTTTCAAAATCTGAGAAACAGGACATAAGAAACAAAATTCATTTTAAACATTTTAGAATTATAATAGTAAATTAATATTCATCACCAGAACAGATTTATTTCTGGCCAATGTTTTAGTCAGAATAATGCTATTTCCTAGATATACTGTTTCCTTGTGAAAATTCTTTCTTACATTCTCTTGCTTTGAATAGTCTTCCTATTGCTCATGTAGGAAAGATAGCATAGTTTTGGGGTAACTTCTGCCTTCTCTATAGGGTTAATTTCTTTCCTTTCTCAATTATTTACATTTTTCCTAATCTCTAAGCCTGGAAAGTCACACTACATCTGGCATGTACTTCCATCTCTTCCTTTGGATTCCACCTTTAAACAGAGACTCCTCACTTTTCTGAAAGTGCTTAAAATGTTGATCCACCCCAGCAAATCTGCTGTCTCCAGCCAGCAGTGCTTTTTATTAAAATGTTTACATTTCAATTAGAACCATCCTTTGGTTGCTATCTCTAAGGCCCAATCCTATCTACCACATCATGGAATTAGGTTAAGAGTCGTCTATGTATTTTCATCTTTTATACCACTCAGTCACTCTAGTGTGAAAATAAGACATGTCAATAAACTTAAATTAAATTAATTTTATTCAAATAGATCTGAGCAGTTCTGGAAATGGATAGACTTAGCAGGAAAAGTGTAAGTCCACAGGGTAGATAACTGAGGAGGAATCTGTCTTTAATCTGATTTTGAACCAAACACGTGAAAAGGATGCACAGCCTCTAGTAGCTCTTTCCTGCTTGCACAAACAAAGCAATGACCTTGACAGCCTCTTTCTGCCAAGAGCCCCAAAGTCTGCTCCAGCAAAGCCCCTAGGCATACGCTCAGCTCTGGTTTGCAAATTATCCAAGGGGCAGCTAAAAAGCTACATCCACCTCCTGGACTTTGCTGGATCAGAACGAGAATCTGAATCTTGCATCTTCAAGCAATTCCTGAAACATTAAGTCTACTTTGGAAAATGTTTGAAAGGGGTCTAAGAAAGCCCAGTGGATTAGTAAAGCAGTAAACACTTGCATATTTAATTAAATTTCTTGGTACAGAAACACAAGAGTGAATTTAAGGTCACTTATACCTTTAATCTATATATATCTGAAGCTGCATACTAAGGTCCTCTTCCTTGATACATGTCCACGCTAAACCTGTTTAGAGGAAAACAGAAGAACATAACCATAAGAACACAACTGGGAAAAAAAAAATAATGCACGTACACTTCTGCAACCTATTCTGCATGTTTGACTGTTGTTTTAAGCAAAGGTGTCAGTTCTCATTTTTTATAAATCTGTTCACCCATTCCTACTTGGGAGGTAACTGCTCAGAACTCTCATGTGGTTGCTCTCCTAGAGGAATCTAATTTCTCAGTTTCAACATGCCCAGGGCATCTACTTTCCTTCCCAACAAGACACAATCTTTCTGTCACTGACATCAGAGGAATTATCAGTACATTTGACAACAGTGATGTTCAGCACTGAATATAGCTATCGTATCAGCAAAAATAACATGGCAGCTTACTAGAAAAGTTGTGAAAATAAGGACTTGGGAAGTTATCATTTATGTAAAAAAAATAATTAAAAATCAATATTATTTTAATTTGACTGGTAACGTTTTAAGAAGTGGCTTTTTAAGACAAAAAAGGCCTCTTGGTCAGAGCAAGCTGCCTGGGGACACCAAGATGACACTGAAGAAATGATTGCTTGGCAGTGTTTTACATCAATTACAGATAAACCAGTAAATATTTTGAAACTGTTGCTCAGAGAACGGTTGATCTTCACAGCAAAAAATGACATGTGGAAATTATATTTTTTTTCTATTCAGAGAAAACTTTCAGATACTTCTGTAGTTGGCTTCCTTTTAATGGTATTTCACTCTTTGAAGACTGTGCTGCAAGCTTCAACAAGCCTTAGGAACGAGACTGTAGATCATTTTAAGCTGTATAAAACAGTGACATAATCAAACTCAAGCATTTGCAAATATCTCCACATAAAGGTTTTGGTGTTAGGGCTCTTGACTGTTTACTAGAAACACAGATACCCTGTCAGTACTACAGAACACAAACCACATGTTTTATATCCATACATGTATTTTAAGAAAAGAACAGGTTAAGAAATTGGAGACCAGTTTGTGTTAAAGAATTTGGGTCTAAGTCCAATTCTTACCTCTGCAATAGACTTCCAGCTTACATTCGTATAATAAGCCACTTAAGTTCTTCTTTTTGAGTTCATATAATATACAATTAACAATATGGTTATGTTCAACAGTTTAACGTTTTCAACTTTTTTCTTTTTTTTTTTTCTTTAGAAGCCAAAATTCCACTTTCAAATGTCTGAAAATGCAAACTTTTGCAAAATGTCTCCTGAGGTTTTTAGTTGTTTAAGTGAACCTGGTGCCAGTGAGCTATCTTCATGCTCAGGAAATAGTAATGGCCCGATTAAAGTCTGCTGAACTCAATACCTCTCTTCTCATTTTTTTGTAGAGAGCAGCAGTACTTTGTTCTCCTAAAGGCTGATTTGGACTTTCTTGGTAAGCTAACCCGGTAGATTTTCTCTTGTCATTTATTATTGACACTCATAAAACCAAATAACGTTATATAACTCATAGCATAATTCTTCTCAGCATGAGGCAATCTGATGATTGATATCTTTGGCAATTTTTCAGAATTCACTGAAATTGACAAAACTTCCAATTCGGAAATTCAAGTTAACTTGGAGGAACCAGACATCCATTTCAGTTTTTGTGGGCTAAAATGTTATAATACCAAAAAAATTACCATAGCAATGGCACTGAAGATATTTTTTTTCTTCTTTAAAATCACAAAATAGTAATAGCAACAGCTTAAGATATTGTTGCTGTTTACGTTACAGTAGCAGATTGAAAGACCACCATCAAAAAATGATAATATCCCAGTGTTAGGTGCTGCTTTACAAAATGAGTGCCAGAGCTTACAGTTTAAATAGGCATGGCAGAAGGAGCCTGGATTTACAGCATCATTTCCACTTTAGGGGAAAGAAGACCAAATCCTTGGGGTTAGTTAAGTGCCTGCTTTTCTTGGACTTTTCTTCTTGAATCTTTATACTTGCTAGTCCCTAATTTGAAACTCGTCATTAAATTTCAATAGAAGTACCCTCTCCCTTGCACTTCTTTGCAGCACAATATCAATAACTTTAGCTAAGTGGGACAGGGGATGAGATACTGTATGCAAAGCAGACTGAAAACTGTTTGACATCAGCCAGACTACAAAGACAGAGAACAATTTAACGTTTCTCTTCTAACCCATAGACTTCATCTAGTATCTATTAAAAAACAAAGTAAAACAAAACAAAACAAAACAAAACAAATAAATGTAAGATTTAGGGTGCATCAAATGGTTTTCTAAGTTCCCCTACTGCAGTAAATGCGCACATAGACTTACTGTCTCTTAAAACATTGTGCTGTTAAAACCTCACTGAAAAATAAAATAAAATGATACCTTTTTTGGTTTTTGGTCTTTTCCTCAAACAGAAAGCAGTGTATAGTCTGCTTTATAAGAAGGTTTTATAGTTTGTTTACTGTGTAAGACTTGTGCAGAAGGTCAGCACTATCCAGCCTAGCACTAGGAAAGTGATAAGTATATATTCATACCTGAAAGGATGGCATCATACTTTGTTTGTCTCCAGAATCATTAAATTATGGTCCTGAAGGAATGAAAGATTAAATTGCCAATCTAATCATTCTCTCAGAATTCTTTCATCAAAGATGCTGAGGACAATTTTTGGTTAGGACGTTTAAAATCACGAACATGAATTAATATTTATACAAGCAAATAAAAATAACTGTTGGCCACTAGTTAATTGTCTTCTATGGCCACTGGAAGTATAAGCAGTTAGGATTTTACTGTTTACAAATGTGATGTTAAGTTTTTGTGGCTTCAATCAGTTGACATATTTTAATATAAAAGCATGTAAGATGAATGGGGTAAAACTCCCAAGGATCCTTTCCATGCCTGTGCTTTTCCTTGCTTTTTGTAGAGGTTTATCTGATAGAACTTACATACAGTTAGAGAACTGAAGGTTGGAATGTCAAAGGTTTGACTGTAATACCTTTATAATACCCTAAAATTTTAGATATCACAGCATGGATATCACAGACTGCAGAGGCAGCTGTAGTCTAACTAAATGAATTCTAAAAGTGCCTGTAATATATTTTCTTCTTTGGTGTATTTTTGGATTTAAAATACTTACCAGTGATAGCAGAATATGTCTGATTTTGTTGTCTGGCCAAGGGAAAAACCCACTGCCCTCATAACATTCCTGCAAAAGAAATAAAAAAGTCTGTCAAAAGGATGAATAACCTATCATTCCTCACAAGGATTAAAGTTTTTAAGCACTCTGATAAAAAGAAAGTGAGCACAAAGGAGTGAAATCAATCTAGTTTTTACCTTTGGGCCACATGGAAATTCCCGAGTAACACACCTGCCATCTTTGAACACGCAGACGGTTGAAAACTTGCCAGCATGTACTTTTTTACTCTGCATTCCTCCAAATTTCCACTTCCCCCAGCCACTCTTTCTCCCTGACACACACACACAAAAGAAACAGAAATCCCATTTCATGCCTTCCTTTGGTGAGCCAGAGAGGCCTGCGAACTTTTGATTCTACTTAGATGTTGGTGTGACTCAGAAGTCTACCTGCTAGGAATAGCAGGGGTACTTTGATAGAATAGCCAACTTAAGACCCCAACAGTTTCATTAATTCAGCTGATTAGCAATAGCAAAGAAGGAAACTACAAGTTACTAGCACTAAACTTACTGTATTCTTCAAGTAGTTCAGTTGAAGTCAACAGGAAGGTTGAAGGAATGAAATGTTCCTCAGTTGGCCAAAGCAAGTCAAATATTTAAAATAGTTATTAACCCACCCGGTGTCATATTGACATGAATGTCAAGTGAATTTCTGGGTACAGTCCATCCTATACCATTCAATACTTTTATTAACCCCTGTGTGGGCTATGGCAGAACACACACTAAACCAATTCACACCTCATTTGAAGCTGGAAGACAATAAATTCTTTGGAGGGTACACAGAGGCATCTTAATAGGTTGTAACTAGTATTAATAAAATCTTAATTACTTAATAAGTAGAATTAACAAAAAGCCTCTCCAATAAGGACAATGTGTAACTGAAGTGTAAAGGTGAAAGAATAACCATGTGTTCAAACATAAAAGAGAAGGCGAGTAACGAGGTAGATGCACCAGGACAGTAGTTTGTGCTGGGTGACAAATACCTGTGAGTCAAACAAACAGCACTTTCATAACAACAAAAAAAAAAGGTGGAAGGGGAGCAAGTGCTACAGTGTATTAAGCTGTTTTAAGAGTAATAAATCTGAAACCAAATGAGTTAATTACTGTGTTCTACTTGGTGCTTATTAACCATCAGTTGGAGTCCTCCATTCACTTTTATGCATCACATTTGAAAAATGACAGGCAAATTAGGGAGTTTAGAGAAAAAGTAAAAAATGGTTAAGCATTTAGAAAACAGGTCCCACAAGACGACATCTAGCAAAAAAAAAAGGCTGAGGGGAGACATGATAGCTGACAAAATATGCTAGGGGATGTAATAAAAGGGACAGTGAGCTATTATTCTTGCTTAGTCTTCATTGACTAACAACTAGTAGTTTTACTGGGAAGCTACAGCAAGTATACTTTAGATAAACATAAAATCTTTACAAGTCTAGGCTTTAGAGAGAAGTCACAGGGGGAGGTTGTTTGATCACCTTTACTGGAGGTCTTCAAGGTTAAATAGATAACGTCAGTCAGAAAAGTTTAGGGATAGTGTACAGTCTTGCTACATTGTAGGGAATGGACTTGGCTTGAGAAGTCCCTTGAGAGCCAAGTCTTTCATCTTTCTTTATGTGGATGTGGATATGCAAATACACACCTAAATACTTCACAGCTATATATGGAGGAAGATACGTGATGGATAATCCTTCTGTTATGACACACATGCACTATCCAATATCTACTCATAAGTGAAGACATAATAAATGTCGTAACAGGGACCGGTCATTTATTATACAGAATGGATTTTCTCCTTCCCCTGCTCTGCAAGCTGAAATGCTTTTCACTTGACAGCTGTGCAGTGCTGAAACTGCTTAAATGGTGGAAAGTATAGAAATACAGTAGACTGTTTAATTTTCACTAACTTCCAAGCTCTACTGACAAATGGCATAACTAGACATGGGCCCCGAACTAGAATTTTGAATTTGAACAACCTCTGCAGATCTCAGTCTTTATTTTACAGACTGTGTCTGCATTAAAATTCATTGCAGAGCTGCACTTAAACACTGTTAACTTCTTGTGAGAGTTGGGGCTAGCGCAGTGGTGGGTGAGGCTTCCAGCGCAGGCTTGGCTGATGCATGGCTGAAAAGGGAGGAATGCTACAGCCACCTCCTCTGTGGCTGCTTTGATCTAGTTACTCTATCTCTCTTTTTACATAGTCTGGACAAGGTCCACTCTATAGCAAATGAAGTTCTTTGTTTTGAGATCATTGCTGCCAAATGAATTGGTTAGCTGCCTTATTCTCAGTCTAGGCAAGTGGTATCTTGACTATGCAATGGTGCTGCTAATGAGGACTCTCACTGGCAGCAAGAAGGACAAGACTGAAAGATGACTGTCAAACACAGTTGTATTTTTACTCCAGAACCTCTGTCTCCAATAGATAAGGAACTACTGACTACCGCATTCTTGGAGAGCACAAGAAGTGAAGCATCATTCTACGAATAACAGATATCCTACTCTTTTTCATAAATGTCTGCTACTAGTTGAAGTCAGAGGCAGACAGGATATTTAAGGTGACCCAGTAGTGTAGCTCTCTACACCACTTAGACACAAGTCTATGGGGCCAGACGGGATCCACCCAAGGGTACTGAGTGGCTGGAGAGCTGCCTGGCAGAAAGGACTTGGGGATGTTAGTCAACAGCCAGTTGAATATGAGCCAGCAGTGTGCTCAGGTGGCCAAGAAGGTCAACAGCATCCTGGCCTGTATAAGGAATAGCGTGGTGAGTAGAACTAGGGAAGTGATCGTCCCCCTGTACCCAGCACTGTGTTCAGTTTTGGGCTCCTCGCTACAAGAAAGACAGTGAGACATTGAAGCATGTTCAAAGAAGAGCAATGAAGCTAGCAAAGGGTCTGGAGAACAAGTCTTATGAGGAGCAGCTGAAGGAACTGGGGTTGTTTAGCCTGGAGAAAAGGAGGCTGAGGGGAGACCTTATCGCTCTCTACAACTACCTGAAAGGAGGTTGCAGCAAGGTAGAGGTCGGTCTCTTCTCCCAAGTTACAAGCAATAGGACAAGAGGAAAACCTCAATTTGTGCGAGGGGAGGTTTAGACTGGATATTAGGAAAAAATTCTTCACTGAAAGAGTTATCAAGCATTGGAACAGGCTGCCCTGTGCCCTGTGATAGAACAAGAGGAAATGGCCTCAAGCTGCTCCAGGGGAGGTTTAGATTGAATATTAGGAAATATTTCTTCACTGAAGGGACCGTCAAGCATTGGAACAGCCTGCCTAGGGAAGTGGTTGAGTCACCATCCCTGGAAGTATTTAAAAGATGGGTAGATGTGGCACTTAGGGACATGGTTTAGTGACAGACTCAGTAGTGTTAGGTTTATGGTTAGACTCAATGATCTTAAGGGTCTTTTCCAATCTAAATGTTTCTATGATTCCTGTTGATCAAACAAACAAAATTTGATTGGTTTTAGCTATTTATACTGCTTGCTAAGTAGATATTATAAAAAGGATCTGCTTAAACAGTAAATAGATGTTGAAAAACTGAGAATCAGAGCAGTGCCATTTTTATTCACAAAAATGAACTGAGAAGAAGAAATGGGCAGGAAATAGAACCAACAAGATTTTTAAGTGTTTCCCTGTTCTTTACCCAATATTTGCTTTTTGCAGATGTGGCTTTCTTCGACTCCATAAGAATCTCAGATTCAGAAGAGGAGGGAAATAAAAATGTTAACCATAAGTACTAGATGTCTAAATTAAGATACTCAGTTTTCTTTTGTTGTTTTGATGACAACAAAACTGTCTTTTTCTTTCTCCAGTGCTGAAGACTGCATATGGTTTATGGTTGAAATAATTTCATCGCCTTCATCCTATAGTCACTGTGGCAAATCCAATTATGTATTTCCTCATTGTATATAGGACTGTACAACAGAAAGTTACTGACTTAGTAAGTATAGAGAGATGTGAACAGCTATAACATATATTGCATATATTGCTTTCAGAAATTTTCATTTTACTGGTAACTCTCAGTACTGTTCCTTGTGTGAAACACCATAAGTCCCTTTTAATTAAATAAGCACTATCATTTGATAAAGATTAACTTTATTATTATTAACTTTAAAGATTCTGACATAAAACTGCCAGTTAGTAAAACACTGCCAAAGAGACAGAAAAGTTATTCTGATGTGCAATACTTGCTGGTGTCATCTGACTAAGGGGGGAATGGAAACAAGCTGCAAGTAAATTCCCCCCTTGCAAACTGAAATCATGTTAGAAGCTCCTGTAGCCAGAAGACCTCAAGATGCCTCTAGCAGCTTGATCCCTTTGATCCACACATTGTAAAGACTAGTGCACAGGCCAGAAACAGTAGAAGTGAAATAGTGCACTGATCCAATAGATGAGCTAATAAAGTGGTTGGCTTTTTCCAGTTTACTGATTTTTAAAGAACCTGCTTAATTCTTAATTTCCCCCTTTTTAAGTCATTCATTATGAATCCTCAAATGTGTTTTCTGTTTTCTTTTTTTGCTGTCTGCAGTGACATTGGCTACACTAAGCTCTGCTAACTCTAACTCTCCCTAGATAACTGCAACTAGTCCTACCTACAAGAAAAATGCCCCCTACCCCATTCCTGTCATCAACAACCCCCATGGTACCTCACCTTCATGTACAAAAGTAGCAAACAGATCCCTGTAGGGCTGTCAGTGCTGCTTCACCAGCTGAAAGACAGGCCATTCTGCCTAGTGATGCAGTCGGTTTCCTTCTCCTCTTTCTTTCTGGATATTGTGCCACCTTGGGGTACAGCGAGGCCCTCCATCAGTCCATGGGAAGGGTTCCAAATCCATTGGTACGAAACAGCAGTCTGACAAGACTTGCTGTAGCTACAGTTGCCTTTGACTCCTGATCACGTGATTAGACTTTCTTATAGTGCAGAGATTTAGAAAATGCTCTGCTCATAGACAGATTTAATGCTCACAGGAAAAAAAAAAAAAGAAGCCTCTTCTTCTATGTCCTTGTCACTACTGAGAAAGATGCCTTTAAATTTTCCCTTCCCCTGCAGATACCTTTACATGGATTTGAAGATAATAAAGGTGTAGCCTTTAAATGAAGTGTGCAAAGTCTAAATACATTGTTGAGAATTAAGTCACAGTAAATTAATCACTGATTATACAAATGAAGATAAAAAGTGGAGCTCGTGCATGGCATTCACAATGCAGTGTAAACAGTACAGGGCAGGGACTGCCTCTTGCCATGGCAACCTCATCCGAGGATTTCTCCTGAGCCTCCTACATGAAAGAGCCACACCGCTGCTGTAGTGCATTGTCTCAGTGATCTGAGGAAAGGGATGACTCCCACCCCAGCTGAAGAGGAAACCATAACTACGGACTGCAAGAAGGAAAATTATACTTACCCCAGAAACAGGAAAACTGTCCACGTTTACATGCCTCGCCCAATGTCCTATAGAGCTTGGAAGGAGTTTCTTATTTTTCACATAATCCTTTCAGAGAGCTGCAAGAAGTTATCTATGGTGAAGAGATGATACAGAATGTTAGCTCTAGATCTGCCACAAGTTTTACTTAATGTAATGTATTTCTCAGTGCTAAAAACTAATGAAATGCTTAATGATTTGTTCTAGTACATTATGATATACTGACTACTGGCAATGACTACAAGTTATCAACAAAGATTAAAAAGATGTAATTGAATGAAAAGCAGGCTTAAACATGTATATACAGTTTTATATATATATACATAAACATGTATACTAAGTATATATATAAAAAGTATATAGATGTGTGTATATGTTTAATGCGTGTAAAGTGTGTGTGTGTATTTAATGTATAAATATATATATATACATATACACACATATAGTCAGCTTACACTTAAACTTTGAAAATAACAAACTTGACCATGCAGGGAAGCAAACATATTGAACTCATGTGAGACTTACATTTCCAAGGATATTAATTCTGTTAATGCCATGTGTTACGACTACATTACAAACCATGCATTCTCATTCTTTCTAACTGGGCTACCATTAAACACATAGAAAAGGAGAGAGTTTGTTGCAGAATTCAAAATCGGGGCAAATCAGCCTTTATTCTCCAGTTACATTAGATGAGTTAAAGCATTGTATTCGTAATATCACAGCGTGCCAACTTCAAAATCCAGGAGTAACTCCATCGTACTTACAGAGAAACAAAAATTTAGTGACACTGGATTAGTTGGAAAAGAGGAAAGACTACATATTATGATGGTTATGAAGTCCTGCTACATGTAATGGAATATCTATCTCCTGAGATGTCAAGCGGAGGTTTTAGGGCAATAAAGTAATAAAGACCCTGAGTGAGAAAATGGTAGTACTGTCCTGGAGATTAAATCACGCACGTGCTTAGTGTTTTGCCTAACTGAGACCAGAGAACAAAAATTACTTACTATCGCATATCCCAAGACGGTTGCAGTTTCTTTAATATTAAAAAAAACATAAGAGATGCACTATTACAAAAAGTGCAGATGAATACGTTAACAATTTTGCATAAAATTCTCTGGGGTATTTTTTTATTTAAAATCAGAGTCCCAAATTCATTTGGCTGTACACCAGCTGCAGCTGGTAATTATGTTTCTGTTTGCTTTACAAGGGTAAGATCACACTGACTACGATCAGTTAAAAAAAAAAAAAGATCAAGACTGAGACCTTACATATATGTTAAAGAGCCTGTTTGTTTTACATAAATAGGCCAATATGTGTGGCTTACAAAGAAAAGGTGTGAAGTTCTTGTCATGATCTCGAATGCTTACTGTTCTGAGTGTGTTTTCTGAGAGGTTAATGTCCATCACATTCCGGCAGATATCACATCTCCAGAATTCTTGCTAGTGTAGTGGTAAGCCCATCCCTCTCTAGACCAGCCAAAGACAACACAGTCATGTTTCTTGGTTTCTCTAGAAAGTATCATCTCTCCTTGAAAAATAAGGTTCCTTTAGTTGCTTCTTAATCAACAGGGTTTCTTTCCATTCACTGGGGAACAGTCTTTACAAAATAAAATCTCATTTTTTAAAATTAGCAAAACACAGTAATGCATCTGAGAAACACACACAAGCTTGATTGCTACTTCATCTCTCCAGCACTGTGTGAAATTTAAGAACAGAGTTCCTGCAGGAGATGGCCATTTTAAAAAAGAACGCAGACTGAAGAGAAGTACTTTCAGGATATTGACAGCACTATTCAGAGCAAAAGCATTCCATTAGGTTTCTTTTCCTCACTCCAGTTTATTCAAATGCACTATATTTATAACAGAACAAAAGACCAACAGTGAGGAGTCAGCTAACTGTGTATATGTACAGGACGACTGGATTGCAGAGCATTTCTTTCAGCATACAGTGCCATTTGGAAGAGAAATCAACAGCAACAACAAAAAAGTGGTTCTAAAAATAAGCCAAGTACAAGGTAATCTATACCCTCATCTGCTTCGTTGTTTGGTAAATAATCTGAAATAACTGGAAAATAAGTGCATCAAGAAGTGTTTGTTTATGTTGCTAGGGCTAGTAATCTCCTACTTCAGGATGTGAGCTTTTTTCCTCCTGTCTATTAGCGTCTGAATTAATTCTTTCATTGTACAGCTCCGTTTCGTCTTTGATTGACTGCTCTGGTTACATCAGTGTCTCACACGGTAGGCTTAATGGATGTATTTTCCATGTAAAAATAGCTAACCAGTGTTATGTATCTGTGTTTTTTGCCAGCTAACCAAAGATGAGGCCAAATGGTTAAAAATGTTCTTTTATCACTATATATCATGTATTTTTCTAGCACTATTAGTCTACTATCCACTAACAGTAAATAATATTGGATTGTAAAGTATATTGTACAAAAGCTGTTGTTTTAAAGGTTGTGTAACAAATCTCTCCACAATTAGTTCATTTCTATAATTTTACAACATTGAAGTTAGTTACTTCAGTCTCAAGGAAAAATAAGTAGCACTTCAAGCTACATGTGTACAAAACTGAGTCCAGCTGATTTGAAACGTCAAAAGAAGTAGAAAACAGTTTATAAAGAGTAATTTGTTCACTTAAGAACACATTAAATTAGGATACAGGTACAAGAGCACACAAATGCCTCTCTCTGTATTGCTCCCTTTTGGCCAAGCTTTCTTCTTTGAGTAGTCTCAAGATAATCAGTGTTTGAATGATGGCATTACTACTCAATATTTTTATTTAGCCAACTCTTTTTGGAGTTAATAAATGTATGAAATAAAAATTCCATTGGCAAAAGTAATGAAAGCAAGCAGTATGTGCTAACTGACAGAAAAACCTATTATTACACAAGAAAAGGGATATCTGACCTTTCCGCAGATCTGAAATTTTCTGCCTTGCAGTGTTTTCTCATTAAGAAATATTGAGGTTCGAATGTAGGATACTTCACTTAGATAGGAATAATCCGCTGCAAATACTGCATTTGTAACCACTGTCTGGGTAGAAGTCCTGTAAAAGACTCTGGGCCTTAGGGTCAATTACGAGCTGAATATGAGTCAATAATGTCATCCCAAGCAATCACACCAAGGATATACATACGAGAAGATAGGCAGCAAGACCGTACATGAAGCAATTTTATTGCTTTAGCTTGTATATTAAAATCTCTACTAAAATTTCACCTTCAATTTTGGAGACTTTACTTCAAGAAAGATGCTGAGCAACCGACTCCAATGGAGAGCAAGTAGAATGATTAGAGGTCCTGAGAGGACAGTCCACAAAGGAAAATGGAAGAAACAGGGGCTGGATAGCCTAGAAGAAGGCTGAGAAAGAGGAAGGAATATGAAAAACCTCTTTTTAACAACAATGAATATTCATTTATTAAGAATAATATTCTACTGGTAAGGCTAGATAATCGCCATAGTAGATTTGCTGGAGAGATTGTAGCATCTATAACAATAAACCGATCCACTTACCTTGGATATGGAAAAAGTAGATTATTTCATCACTCGGAGAGCTAAGCTAGGTGACTGCCTGGCATCCAGATCTATTTCTGGTGTCATGAACAAGACACCATTTCAAGGAGGAAGGAGAAAACTGAATCTTTATGAATGTCAATTGTTGATGGATAAATAACACCATGAGGTATTTTCATACCTCTTTAATTAAAGAATGTCACAGCTTTTTACAAATATTAATAAAAAGAAAATCACAATGTTATGTGGTAAATAAAAATCCACCCATTGTATAGATAAATGAACTTAATGCAAAGTGATTACATGATGTTTCTCTAGGGACCTTTTTCCTCATTTTTATTTGTGTTTGCCCTTCTCATACGTCAAGTGGAGATTTATTTTGTTGATTGTATTTAAATGGAAAGCCCTATTAGCGTATATGTTGTATAAATACATATGATTCTAAGTACGCTGTATACAGTACATATGGTTCATATGTACAGTATCAGTGATCAGATCATACCCAGACTAAACAAAAGGTTCTTTAGCCAGTGTCTCCTAAGAGAAAAAAAGGCAGATGTTAACGGGATTTCTTGTGCATCCTCCAAACTTTTTTCCATAATCTATATAAGAGTTTAAATATTTATGAATGCATTAAGCTAAACAAATTCCCTCTGTATATTTTGATTTATCTTTCCAAAGACTCTATTTATCTCACTTAAATCGCAACTCTATGATCTAAAGTTTGATTTACACTTAGAATTCTGCAGTTAGATACTAAGATAAACCTTTACTGGCATTTTCTATGGTTGTCACAGTAGGCCTTCATGGCCCATTTGAGATTTCTGGCTGTGAAGTGGTTTTATTGACTTTATTTTAGCTAACATACTTTTTACTTAGCAAAAATAGAACTGAACAAGATATGATTTTTAGCCCCAGATGAGTATGTTTCCTGAAAACCAGAAACTGTTAACTTTGAAACATCAACAAAAATCTTACAACAGATATCTTCAAGGTATATGGTAGAGTTCAATGCACTACATCTTTTATCATTTCAGTGATGCTCAATTGGAAAGAGTTTACCTGTGACCTTTTTTCGCTCTGAAATTTGCAGCATTTGATATTTGCTACTGTAGATTAAATCTCAGTTGTTGTTCTCTTGCAATAAAAATAAAATCCTCTTAAAACTACTTTCCTGTTATTAAAATGTCCATTGTTTACAAACATACAGCATGATTACTTCTTACTATGGTTCCTGAATGGTAAAATCATTTTGTAATATTTTTATAAATTATCTATTTTATTAGAACAATTCCCAGGAAACAAAGACTTCCTCTAAACAGCAAAGAAATTCAACAATTTACAGTAATACTGGGGGGAAAGAAAGAGTATTTTGCCACTACAAGAAGTTACATATCAAGAAAAATTGTGCAATTATCAGCTTATTATTGTGATATGACTCTATGAAGGATTCCTAGTTCCAATTACATCTGTACAATGTCACCCTTGGAAAAACAAACATCTGAACTCTGCTAACCTGTCACTTTAAACTGTTCACCTTCATAAGATCTGAAAGTAGAAATCAGTCCCTAACCTCAGGTTTTCTAATGAACTGGATTTCACAAAACTTCTTCACTTTTTAATGAGGCATCTCAGAATTCTGCCAGGTTTTCCACTCTGTGCTATTTTCCATGCTGCATTTGGAAGGCATGCCTTCCAAAACACAGCAGACTGTTGGAGGAGCAATTGCTTCTCACAGTGGCAAGGTGCAGCCCATCAGCACTATTTTCTTTCTCTGGAAGGCCTGGTTTCTAGGTCCAAGTTCCCACTAAATACTGAGCTGGGAAACACTGCGACTCAAGTGACAAAATCTTTCTTTCCTGGGGCAGAGAGTCCTAGACCAGTGTCTTGCTTCTCTGAATGCTGAGCTCAGGGTAGACCAACCACGGGACCCTCCTGGCATGGGATGGCCCACACGATGCTCAGGACCAGCTGCCAGGCTCTGCAGTGAGATACAACCCCTTGGAAGGTTTCTGGCTCCAGCTCCCGCTGATCTCAGCAGCTCCTTGGCACCTGAGCCCGACTCCTTCGGGGAGAGAACCACAGCTTCCCCCACTGCCTGCTGTAGGCATTTGCCTGTGTGCGCCGTGGCAGGGGATGTGGTGATGGGGATGAAACATTGCAGATGACTTACACAGTTGACTGGCTGTAATCCCTGTTGGACCACTGCAGAGGTGCTCCACAATCCCTTTGCTCCTTTATTTTGTTCTCTGAAATGGCTGATCCTTTTCCAGCTCTTCTGGAAAACTTCCCTTTGAGCTGCTTTGCCTTCAGCTTGTCAATTCTAATGGCAGAAGTTAAATTGTGCCTGCAGAATAGTCCTGCCTGCTTCCCCCACATCTCCCTTTAATGACACAAGGCATTTCACTGATATTTGGAGGACAGTGGCACTGATTCTATTTCCACCTAGATTCATTGCAAGAGAATCCATCCACTTTTCATCGTATACCATACTACTTCCAAGAAGGAAAAGGTCTGTGCCACTTTCAGCATGATTATGTTTATTTTCAGAGGCATTGAAGACTTCTTTGCTGCAGGTCTCTGGTCCATACAGAGTTTGCTGGACATACAAAAAAGATTCCAAAGAAGACAGTTTTAATCTGTGCGATTGTGATGCGTGTGAGATCATCACACTTAGTTTAAAAAAAAAAAAGATCACATCTCACTGTAAATTTCAGGGTCAGAGGAGAAAGACACGTCTTGATTTGCAAGATCCTTGGTATGCAAGTAGCAGAAGGTAATTCATACCAGCTCCAAATACACTGGGCATTTTCAATAGCTTGGGGAAGAAGGGGTTATCAGAAATTTATAAATTCTGTTACTGAATAATACTGTGGTAACACAGGAGATGAAGAACTATGACTGCAGCCTCAAGAACAATCTGCAGTCAGCATTAATTGCAAAAATGATCATAATGTTGCCATCTGTTTCAGTGGAAACCATTAAAACAGTTTGTGGTACTTTGAATACGTAAGCCTCTCTGTGCTCCTGGAAAGTTACAGCACCAAAACTCAATGGTTTCACAAGAGTGAGTGCGAGGTTAACAGCTACAGTTCAAGGGTTGTTTTCCCCACACACCCCTTTTTTTTATGCCTTTTAGAATTCATTGCAGTTGTATAATGTATTAGGACATTAACTCTTCCAATTGCTTCCCACTATTAAAGAGTCATTTACAGTCTCCATTATGACATAACAGATCTTTTTATTCCTTCCTTATGAAGTCACTGATGGTGTTTACCTTTAAGATGCCTAACTTAAGTGCTCTGAAATATACTGTGGAAGATTGACTCTCCCTCTTGCTGTGACTAAGAGGGAATAATCTGGAGAGATCAACTTTCTTACTTAGATGTCTCATATAAGTGATTAAATTTAGGCCAAGTCACTAGCTGCATAATAACAGTATAAGATTAAAAGATGACATAAAGAAGAGATTTACATATTAGTGCTGCTGTGCCAATAGTGGGAAATTTAGAAATCCAATTATATACTTTACAATTCTGACAGGCAACAATGCAGAGAAACAGTCCGCTGTCTGAATCTCCAAAGTTAATATTCTCTTTTCAAATTTGCACACACATGACTATAGATACACTTCATCCAAATTGCTTACCCAAAAGACGATGATGCCTTTTCAAAATGCAGAAGAAATGCAAACTGGGATGATGGAACTATTGACATTTTTTTCTCAGAAGTGTAAGATGTCCCATCTTCCCCCCAACACTATTTCTGAAGACGAGGGAAAAGAGATCTATAATTAGATGCTTAGCATCACTCCTTTCATGATGTGTTAATGCTGAGATATATATTTCAAATGGCTACAGAATGCGTTTTTATCAGTTTAGTTCTGTGAAATATAAAATTTAGAACCTGAGCATAAACGTTTTCTGGGTTTCATTTTGCTTGTGCTTTGGCTTAGTAGAAATGCTATTTAATCCTTTCCAAATCAGTCGCTTCCTATTCGTTCCTCCAGACACGGTTAAACTGATGTATGAACCACACTACTATGAGTTCTTCATCTGCAGAGGCTGCTTTGAGAAAACTTGTTGGAAAGGAGGGCAGTAGGAACTGAGGAAAAAAGAAAATGGCATTTAAGAACTCAGGCTAGCACAGATTTCTTGTTCTCTTAAGCCGTGTATTTAAATATTATTGTTTCCATTTAGAAAGAAAACCTTTTTGTTCTGCCACTTCCTCAGAACTTTCCTGACTAGGCAGGAACTAGTTAACCATCTCCAAAAGAATTTAAAATTCAAAGATGTTTAATAATTTTGTTTGGGGGGGAAAAAAAAAAAAAAACAAATAAAAAACCAACAAACCAAACACAAAACAACACACCAAACCCTAAGAATGATAATTAAGAGTCTGAAGTACAAAAGGGTAATGCACTGTCCTCTTCCGCAGTAGGGAAGTTCATTAGCAGTGGAATCGTGTCATTTGCCCATCTGTTCATAATTGCATTCACCGCAGGAACTAAGCGACGGAAGTGACATCAGCGAGGCTCGGCACAGGCGGCTCGGTAAATCACACACGCCTTCGGCTCCGCACGGGCACTGGCTCCAGCTCCAGTTCAGCCTCTACTCCAGCCTTCTCCATGGCACGGGGAGCCCATCTGATTTACACCCGTTGCCTGAGCAGGGCCGGCCTGAATCAGGTCTCCGAGGTGTGTGTCGGGGAAATTGGAAAAAAAAAAAAAAAAAAAAAAAAAAAGGTTGACACAGCTTGTGGGTAAGAGTAAAGCCATATTGAGGGGGTAATTACCCTTCAACTGGTTGGAGGCATACCTCTCGTTTGTATGTCCTAAACATCGGGTGCTTAGCAGCTGCTGTAATATCAATGGGCTATTGAAACAGGCCCTCATTAGATTAGCGCTGAGCTTATTGCTTGTGCCAGTCTCATTATTATTGGTGACTAAACTGGCAGATTGTCAGGACGCCTCATGGCGAGATGAGCTTTTGCAGCTCTTTGTTTGTAGTTATTATAAACAATGAAGTGAAAGCAATCCCCTGGGCATAGTCATGTCTCAGATGTTTTTTGCAAGCAGCAATCAGCTTGCAGAAGCAGCAATGGTAAACAACTTCTTATTTTAAGAAGCGATATTAATTAAAGCACGAGGCATGGTTCTGAAAGAGAACTTGTTAATTATTTAATGTCACCTGCACTATCAAGCCCACCAGTTGGAAATTGTTTCATTTTGCCTCAGATGGGCTCTGCCTGTCATCTGAACCAGTGGAAAATAGTGTGTGGTGCCAAATGCCAAAAAAATAGGCAGCGTACAGCTGGGAGTCATATCACATTTTAATGTACAATCCAGGTTTATTACTTCTAAAGAATCCTGGATATGAATAGTAGGCCATATTACACAGCGTGTATAAATGCTAAACTTAATTGGGAACATTACATTCCTCATAAGAATACAGAGAATATTAAGTGGGCTGCAATTGTAGTTATTCATGGTTATTGAAATTCCTGGCCATCTACTGGTATCACTGCATACCAGTAGATGGTTTGGAAACTCTGCCCAGATGTTAAATTAGACAGTGTGAATCAAGAGTTTGACATCTGCTAAAACACACACACGTTAAGAAGAGAGGTTTTTCAAGCTTTTAGCAAAGCTGTTGTTCCTGTAGCACAAGAAAAGGCTTCCTACTTTTCCTGAATGACCTGCAGGTGTGACCAGAGAAAGCAGGCTATGAGCTGAAATCTCTGCATCTGAAACAGTGCTCAGAGGTAGGCATGGACCATCTGACTTCGTGTCAGTGGAAATGTTAGCCCCACCAAGAACCACTGGGACTCATTCGGTCACCAAGTTCAGCCCAGGCAGAAAGTCACCGGTACCACTCAAAGGTATTTCTAGTTTCAATTGAGCTGGAAAATTCCAACACATGAGTTTTTTGTCATAAAATGACAACTTTCTTGTTAAAAGCTGAAAAAGTGAACACAAGTTACAAATATGGACAAAGTGAAAAAACACCATCTTTTTTACATCAACAAAGATTTAGGCTTCTTTCAAGTGAGTAGCAATCGGTGACTTATTTTTCCAAATTGGTAGATGCTGTGCTCTTGCCTTTCAGAGGATAGCATCTGATATTTATGTCTATTCCTACCACTGTGTAAACAGAAATTCAGGTGAGAAAGGACCTGGCAGAACAGGCTTGCAAGACTAAGAATCATCCCCAAGCTGACTTCAAATCATTAAACTGCAATGGCAAAGCTAGTGCTTTAAGGGTCATTAATCTCTGCTGGAAAATTTGTCTGAATTGTCACCTCGGTATTCTCAGCACACATACCTAAATCCCAGCCCAAAAAAAGCATCAATCCAAAAGACCACAGCAGTTCACGCTTTCAACTCCTATGCAGAGGATACAAAATTCTGATAAAATGTTAACAAAATTATATAAAAATAATTAATATTCTGAGAACGTTTTCTGTAAGAGAGTCAAACTAAACAGAAGAGTAGGAGAAAAATAAGCAAGCATAACACAGTTACAGGCACCAATAGCTGCAGTAAAGAGAAAAGGAAATTATGGAGTAAGCATGCAAGAAAAGACAAGAACATCGATTCACTACTTGCTGATTTGAAAAGCAGGATTGTATTTCTTTTCCTGCATACACTGTGCAAAAAAACCCTTGGAGCCCTGAGGACACAGTCTTAACCAAAGTGTCTGCAGTATTAATGAATTGCAATTCTGATAAACTATAAGATCCATCACAGACTGAGAAGAATCCAAAGCTTACCAGAGAGGTTAATTAATTATCTGATAGGTAGAGATAAGACAACAGGAGATCCATATCCCAAGTCGATCTAACCCAAAAGTTGACAGGGTGTATCAGGAAAGATGTTAGCCCCAGGAAGGAGTATATATCGAGGACAAGCAATCAACATAGTTAGATCTGGCAGTCACTCAGAGCTAACAGTGAAGTAAACGTGCTTAAAATGAAGCACCAAGGAATTTAAAAGTAGCATTTCAAATCATGAAAGTGTCTGTGGGCTGTTTGTTCCTTTAAGAAACATTTATGATTTGTGAGAACAAAATGCTGCTGTAAGTTACAATTCTATTATCACCTTGCAACACACTAAATTGATTACACAATAACGTTTCTATTTTTTCCCCACTCTCTCAACCATACTCAGAGGTGTCTTAACAGTCAATAAAGCAGCAACAGCAGCAACCACAGCTTGCTGCTGCTAGACAACATTTTTGAATGGGATTAATTTCACCTTCAGTGGAAAAAAAGAGGGTGATGCATCCACTGCTGACTACTGAGAGCACTTTTTCTGCCAGGGTTAAGGGTACGGAAAGGCTGGCAACATTATCTCAGGCACATTTTCTTTTTTTCGAGAGAAAAAAGCTGGCGTTAGTAGAAGGTGGGTTGTATAAGATGTTTTTTCCCTGTGTCCACTTCAATATTAACATGAATTACACTTTCGGCATTGAAAAGCATGAGCTAAAAAAAAAAAAAAAAAAGTTTGATCTTACACAAGACAATCAACTGATAGGTCCTTACTTTTCTAATCAGTCATGAACCAACCCATACTCTGTCAAAAAACCTAAATTTTCTCAAAGACAGTCAGAATGGGTCATGAAACCAATTTTTAATTCAGAAGTGGAAGTTATTTTTCCTACAGTTTAAAAACAAAGGAGATTCAAGCATTGAAACAATCGGTCACAAGGGAAGCCCATTCTTTATTTGCACAAAGATCCCACATCTCAAACTCTATTTTGTAAAATCATGTATGTTAACAGTTTAAGTTTTCATTTAGGAAAGTTTTTTTTTTATTGTTCATAAACAGTGGGAAGGCCTAGAATAAAAATAAAAAAAAAAAAAAAGCAAAACCCAATCAGAACCATAAACTGAACATGGTGCATTCAGCAATTGAGACAAATAGATATTTTTTTTCTACCTCAGTAACCACAACTTTAGTAAATAGGGACTAACAAATGATTAATAGACTGTGCAATGCGGGCAGAAAACACCACCTGTAGAAAAGAGTAAGGTGAAGAAGCGTTTGATTTATATTTTGGGGTGAACACAGGGGGAAGAAAAGATTCTGAAATGAATATTTTGATTTTCACTGAACAATTTTTTTATTTTTTTACCAAAAAAATTATATTCTTGGAGGTGTTTGTGTGTGTGGAAATTTTTCTACCAGTGAAACACACCGTACCTCTGCCTGAAGCTCTATTTGAGGAATATGTGAATTGCACTATGCATCTCAAAGGATGCCTCAAGATTTTGGACTTCTGCTGGCATCTACCCAAAATGGACCTTCCTTTGCATTGCAAAGATGGACAGTCGGCATGCACTACCCAGCCGTGCACACACATGCCAGCTGCTGAGGTATTTCTGAGATAATCTGATGGCTCCCTTAGGTGGGGAAAAAAAAAAAAAAAAAAAAAAAGGATAGGCAGCTCTCCAGACATGGAACCAGTAGGGATACTTACATAATATTCTGCTTACAGCTCCAAACTGCCTTAGCACAGCCTAAAATGCAGAACAGCTCTTTTGCTAACTTGCTGCTTCCACAATATTCAAAAGACTAAGCATTTCTACTGTAAGAGGGCATAGACTTTCTTCTTTCATATTATTGGGTAATAGCAATAACACTACAAATGTTTTCCATTTCGAAGGAAAACGAGTGCTGACAATATTTTTGTTATTGCGATTGGTCAATTAGTCAGCAGCATAGGAATGCATCTGTTACTTTGCTACTTACACATCTTTAAAGTGGAAAATTTAATGAACAAATACTTGACAGCTCAGGCAGCAACTATATCAGCTTTCCTTTTGCACTGAGAAAAAATAATCTATAAATGTCAATGTATTGAACAAGAAACAAAAGCAATAAAGCCAGAAATGTTGTAAAAGGTTCATAAGACTGCTAAAGAAAGTATGAAATACAATAGCAACCATCCACTGCCTATACTATCATATGCTTTTCCACAGTACTGAATTCAGTATCTCCATTGTTTCTCTGAAGGATTTAATGTTTTTCAAAAGAACAATACTTATTAGCAGTATTTAAGATCATTAATTTGAAAAGTAATTAAAAATGGCAAAAGTTTCACCACCAAGATTTCATGAAGTAGGCTTTCCACTCTATTTCTTGCAATGAAAACTTTCTGGCAACATATACAGAAGTAGAAAAAAAAATCATTTGGCATTGAGTCTCTGCTTTTCTGTGTCCTTTCAGAAGTCTAACATGTCTGTCATCTCACCATGGAGACAGACCTGAAGGTGAAAGCAAGATTTAGGGACGTTTTATTGATACTGCTTTGTACTAAGTTGTCTTCATCATCAATAATCAGGATCATGCCCGTGTTCTCAGTTTGGTTTTGGTTTTTGTTTTGTCTCCAGCTGGTTGCAGATCACCCCTGGATTTTGTGTCACATCTGCCAGCAGTGTGGAGATGCCCTTAAGGTCCTCCAGTTGTGTTTTTTTCACTTTTTACTTCTGGTTGTTTTTACTCCTGTTACATCTTTTATACAAACATTTTCCAACTTCAACGGCAGTATGGTTACTTCAGGGGAAAGGTTCCAGATTTTTAAAGGGGATGTAGAGATTTCAGTACATAGCTGACATGGGAACTAAGGTCTGGTAACCCAGGCACTGAGGTTTTCAGTTCTTGCTTCCAAGCAAGAATGTGAAAGTGAAATTCACTGGAAACTCGCAAGAAATTTCACTGGATGTGAAACAGTCGCTCTGTTAGTTAAACACTACTGTAGCAGCTAAAACAATATCCAAACCTGAGATGCAATCTCTATCATAACCCCTTTGAAGTCTGCTGGGATTCATACCCTTCAAACATGATAGTAATCAGACCAGAATGCCACTTTTAGTTCATGCTATTAGTAAGGGACTTTCTTCTACTTTTGTGACATTCCAGCCTTGCATGACAGCTGGCCTGTTTTTCACATAGTTCCTGACTTTCATATCTTGGACAAGACAATGATACCCGAGACAATGTGTATATGCCCTTTAGATCATGGGCTGTTTGCCTGTTGATATGGGCACACTGTTTATCTCCAGCTTCTATATGACTGTCCAGAACATTTTTCAGAACTGAAATGAGCTTTGATGGCCAATAGAGATCTTCTGTAGTCAGTGCTCCACAGGGTAAGTCTTGCCTTTTGAAACTCCTTTCACATTTGTTTTTTAACTGTGCTGAGGCCTGATCATAGACATGGATAGTTAGGTCTTCTGCAGCATTGAGTAGTCTGTTTACAAGTATTTCCTCATCTGCTTCTGCTGTTCATTATTTTTTGTGCTGAACAGAAGCAAATATGTATGAGACAGCCTGTATGAGAAGTATAATTTAGTCCTCCACCTCATCAATCTTTGCTCTAAAATTTCCATGCTCAGAAGGAGAATGGAAAAGGGAGTTGCAATGGTTAAAAATTGCCAGGTAACATCATCCCTGCTTGTTTCACCTATTCCTAGTCTCTTTGTTTCTTCAATGCTCGATCTGCTCTCCTGTTATTTGGCAGTCAATTGTCTGAATTGTCTTGAAGTGTACTATGCCTCATTGTCTGAAGATAGCATGCCTTCAATTTCCTGATCACTTTCCTTGCCAAATTGTCTTCCCAGAAATAAAAGTAGCAATTGATTGTGACTATCCTGTTATTAAAATGAACAGACATGACTCACTCCTTGCTGTAAGTTCACCATGTTTTTTGCACACTTAAAGCTTGCAAATAAAGTCCACAATCCTCTAATAGTACTTTCAGAACTTGCTTCTTGCAACCTGACTTAGTCCAGAGCATCATTGGAACATAGCGACCTGCCTCATGTATTCCCAGACTGTATTGGACCTCTTTTTCGGAAACTGAAAGGGACTGTGGCATGGTGATAGACCATTTTCCCAATTCCTAGGAAACACCAATGTTGCACTCTGAAAGGTGGACTCTGCTATGGGTATCTGCTTTCAGCAGTGGCTTATCAGAATATTTGTTCTCTTTTTCACATCACAGCCCTACAGTGTCAGTATACTTTGGAGTTTTGGAGAAGAACACAAGAGTGATTTCTTCCAACAAGGCATCTTTCAACAAGTTCTTCGCACTTGTTGAACTTCATGTACATTTTGTACCCAGAGGTGCAGGCTGAATTGTAACATTGTTCCACTCCCAGATAAAATCCAACCCCTTTTCTAACTAAGCTTATACATTTTCCTTTTCTGTTAAGGCTGTATACCCAAAGCATTATTCTTTCTAGGTTTTCTTCGGAAGCATTGGTTGTTGTTCCGGAAGCATTCGGAAGCAACTGGTTGTTGCTCATCTGTTGCCTGAAGGTATTGTTTATATATTCTTTTTATATACTCATTCTCCTTCAAATGGCGGCTCCTGAATTGATGACCAATACCCTGACGCATCTTGTGTGTTAACTGTCTCACAGTTCAGTTGAGTAGAAGACAGTACTTGCTTTTTCATTACAGAGTCGTATGTCCTACAAGAGACCTTTTTTATTTTAGCATGTTACAAACGTGTTACAGACTTTCAAAATTTTTTTTCAAAAATAGGTAGAATAATCCCACAGTCACCAAAAGCCTAGTGATTAGGGGACTTTTCTGAGAGAATCTAGGTTCAGACCTGTGTTCTACTTAAAATTATGTCTCCTGCTCTCCAGCTGGACATGTGTCAGGGCCCTGCATATACCTTTCACCCCAGCCTGTTCCTAAAGGTTTGGCTGCAGGTCCCTGGCCACCTCAAAGATGGTGCAATGGGTGACCTCAGGGACAGCTGCTGTGAAGAAACCTAGAACAAGCCTCAGCAATGCCTGACCTCCCCTTCTCTTGGGAGCTGCTTTTAAGCTAAGGCTTTTGCCCTTGGCCCCAACCTGAGCTATCTGTCAGGGGTCAGTGAGAAATGGTGTCTGCCTAAGATTGGGGTGCTGGGAATCCCACATGAAAGCAAAGTGGGTAGAGGCTGGGTTCTTAATAGCAAGAGCCCCACCTTACCATATGAGAGGCAGGAGAGATTGGCAGGCCTGGTTAAAGCCCATGTTTCGAAGGAAAGCTTGGATTGCAATGAACTGACATTTTCTAAGAAAAAAAAGTTTTGTTGGATAATTCCTGACCACTCCTATTCACAGATTTTTGATAGATCTGAATCTGGCATGACAACTACCTGTCAGTAGACAATAATGGACTCCCATAATATCCTTTGATGTAGGCATATCTTTAAAATCTGTGTTTATTTGAGAACAGCTTTAGTGAGTAAACATCTGAGATAAGGGACTTTCATTTTTGACAACTTCAGTTTGTCTGTATGCCACCTCATAATCTAGTCCCAAACACTAATCTAGGAGTTTCAACAAACTAAGCTAAACTTTACATTCCTGGTCCTGGACTGACTCTCCCTTGGCTTTAGTCAGATGTTACTACAGAAGAAATAAAAGTTTCCACTCAGTAAAGTTAGTTAGGTACTTACTCTGTTAACATTTTACTTTTCCAGCATGTGTTTCAGTGCTAGACTTCTCAACGGCTAGTTGTTTGAATCCTACATTTAAGTTTACATAAACTCTTATGTCAGCTGAAACTTTTCTTGTCCTTTCTACGGTGTGCTGATTTCAAAACGTGGGGGGTTGTGTGGGTTACTACGGGAATTTTTTGCATAAGCCTCTCCAAGACAAATAGCTGGGACTGTCTCTCTGTGATAAGTCCTCACTTGGCTACAATTCAGTATGGGGCCTGCAGTTCATGTTCTCCTCCTTCTGTCATGTATTATTGCCAAAGGTTTATATTTTGCTCCTAATTGTTCTACTTTAAACTCTAAAGACGATCTATTGCTTTTTAAATCTCTTGGCAGTCTGTATCCCCCCCTAATATCTAGTCTCAGATTTTTATTGTAAAACATCAGCATTTGTTAAATATTTTTCCAGTCTAAAAGGGTTATTAGTATTGCTAGGATTGCATTACAGCTATCACCACAATCCAGCTCAAATAAAATATTTCAACTATATATATGAAACTACTGCAGAGTTGTAAATATGACCAATGAAAAGCTGTCAGCCTCTTAAGTACAAGTGTATTCAGAGTCTATCTGTTCAGCTTATGGAAGACTTTTTTCTTCAGTACAGACATAAAATCTTCATGTGCAAATGTAAGGCGGCTAAAGCATTATCACAAAAGATTATGCCATTTTCTAGTTCACATATACTGCTGTTAGTAACTTTCATTCTGAGTTCTTAGGGTGGATTTTTGTCCTTGAGTCTGAACAGGTTCTCTGTTCTTGCTAACTGGAAGTATTTTCCTGTTGTTAAATCCATTTCTATGGTTAAAACATTCTTCTGGTTAGATTTCTGAATATGGAAAGGAATATTTTGTCACATTCCCAAGTTATAGGTTAGTGGTAGATTACTCAGTTCAACAACATAAACAACCGTTTCGTCTTCTATTTCTCATCTTAAAATCAGACCTTTTAGTACTAAAAAAACCCTTTCTGCTCTAAATCAAAGTAATCAAAATAGATTTGTCAGTTGCTACAGTGTTTCTGGTATTGTTAACTGTATTACATTTTCACTGACCACTTATAAGCTAAAATAAAAAACTTGCCTCCATTTTTTCAGGCCTACAGTTCACGTTGAGGTCTGAAATCCTTATACAAGCCTAGAAACTAAATTCTAACGTATCCACTTGTGCTACTACACCTAGTCACACTCCTATGTTAAGCATTCTCTTGTTTTCTAATGTTAGTCTCACCAGACTGCCCGTTAGCACCATATTTTATTCAATACGCTAAGTAAGTAATGTGGAAAGACTCCAGGAAGTAGAATAATGGTGGGAAGGAGTGTGTAAGCTCACCAACATAAGCATTGCAGCTGTCACTACCTTTCCATTTTTGAGCATACAAACTGATTCATTGGTTCTTCTTCTAAACATTTCATCTATAACTCTTTTTCCCAAGTTCTTTCAGGTGTGGACACCTTCCTTGAGAAGTTAATTAAAAAAAAAAAAATTAAAAACAGAAAAATAAAGGGAAAAACATCGGAAAAATATATTCTGTATGTTGTCTCATAATATCCTACATAAACACATGCCAATTCCCTCGGGAGAAGGTGTACAGTAAATGGGAGCGAGGCGGAAATGGAAGAAAAAGAAGGATTCTGGAAATAAATGTGTCAATAAAACATGCAGATGCTATTACTTCCAGAAGACAGTACCAATATTAAAATGTCTCCAAATTTCCAGTATTATTTGGTTCAGCTTTTCCTTAATGGATCATTCTGTGAACCATCACTTTTTTTTTGGTCACTTAGGAAACAAAGCGAATTTCCGATGGAATGAAGTGCTAGGTCATGAGACTAATGAATATAACGGTGGCATAACTTATTTACTGAGGACTCGCAACGTATCACACTGCTAATACATAACAATAATGACTTCATTAGGAAACATCAGTTCTATAAATATACAGCACTTCACATCCTAACACTTCCATCCCGTGTGAGGATAATAAATAATTTTAATTATATTGTAAATACAGGTTTATCAACTGTAATTCACAGAGTTTTGTCTTCCCTCCTTCACAGTATTATCCACAATGGCTCCTCTCTCTGGTTGAGGATCATGATTAAGATACAGAAGAAGCAAATAAAAACTTACACCTGCTTTTTCCAGCGCTGACTTTGACATTAGATGTTTGTTAAAGCAGCCTTTAAGTTGTGAAAATTCTACACTAGTGCCATCTGTAATATTACGGGGGGGGGGGGGGGGGGAGAACAATCAAAATAAACCAAACCAAACCAAATCAAACCCAAACACAAAAAAAAAAAAAAACCCACAATTTTCCAAGACGAGCTGTGTTGTGTTTCAGAAGTGCTTTTAATGTTACTGGCTCTGTTTGCTTTCTAATAATTTGATGTCAATAAGAAAAAAAATGTTGAATGTATTCACACACACAGTTTCAGGACATAAACTGATCACCAGCTGGAATCAGGAAGAAATTTCTCCCTATAGTATATTATTGCAAAATTAGGTACATAACATAGGTTTTATTACCTCCTCCGAAGCTTTTGGCATTGACCTCTGGTAGGGATGGGGTCAGCTGGATGGACCTCTTCTGCTATAGGACTTGCTCTATGCATCTACTTATAGAATGAGTTATGGGATGCAAAAGTATCATCTCTATCAAAGTGGCCATCACCCTGCCCTCTAAGGCAGGTTTCCCAATGGTGCAGGATCCATTGACCAAGTTTTCCTCTTGTGCATTCCCAACATTATTTCCACCAGTTCAGAGAAAATACAACAATATTCATCTGGTCTCCCATCGTAGCTCTAGACCTGCAATTGCTATCAGATAAACTTAGAGGGTGTGGCCTTCCAACTTCATGTTTCCCATTTTGGTATATTTTTTACTTTTTAAGAAGTTAGTAGGCTAAGCATAAAAATGAATGGGGTAGGAACGGTGGAGTTGATAGGACACAGGTGTCTCACATAAAAGCACCAGTTTATAGAAGAGATCCCGAAACACAGTATTGCATTCAGATCAAGACCAACATTTGGAGCATGGAACTCCTCTTACAAGAAAGAGACAAAGACATTGTGCAGCTTGCCTGTGTTTGCATTCCCAAAGGATTTTCTAACACCTTAGCTGTGGTTCAGTGTCTCTATTTACTCACAACATGAACTTTTCTGCAGAGGATTTAGAAATAGTTTGCAAAGTTTGGCTATTACCATATGAGGTCAAAAAATAATGCCATTTAGATCGGTATGGAACTCCCAGAAGCTTGCTATGTAACAAGTATAGAAATTTTCAAGCTAGCATCCATATATCCATATGTGAGTGGGTCAGGGGTATATCTGTATATACCCCTGATCCATACATCAGGGGTATGCCTTCATGGTGTGATACACTGCCATGTAAAGATCCCCAAGCCAGATAAGGTTCTAGGAGAAATAAAGGACTACTATGGTCCAGCTCTGCAAGGGCTAATTAACCTAGGGTATGCTATACTGATATCCAAATTAGTGCATTTGTATCTTGCCTGTTATCTAGAAACAACACAAGGAAAAGGGACTAGAACTGTATAAAAAAGCATTTTGAGACAATGTAAGGTGGTTTTCCTTATGTCAGAAGATAGGCTATTGTAATTAGGAAGATAACTTTGTTCTGTATATGGAATTAATATTTCAGTATTGGGTTTTTTGTGTACAAGTAAACAGGTTTAAATATTTGTTGAGGAAGCTTTGCTATCATTGTTTTGTTGGGAATTTTTGTCCTGTCTTTTTTATGTGGAGTGTGTTATAAAGCAATATAAGAAAAGGTTATTGCTCTGCTCTGAGGCTTTTAGAAATTCCATTCTGATGTGCTGTATCAGTGAGAAGCTTTAATTACCTCTGTTCTTGAAGGTCCTATGTATTGTCTTATTCAGTCTTCCCTTGAAACCATAGCACTCGCTGCCCCAGGTAGTTTATACTTCAGAATAAGGGATACTTTCGTTTTTACTGCTGCAGAGGAGCACAATGTGAATTTTTAATGGGACCTACTCACTGTCTCCCTTTTCTTACTTGGGCATAGCACCGGTTTCAGGGAAAGAAGAGAAGGTGACGGGGGCAAAAACAAATTCAGAAGGAAAATAGAGTAGCCATCAATCAAGTAATATCTGTAGCTATCTCCTAAGGGTAAAACTGGCGTGGTTCTGTTATATCTCATTTCAGCAAGGACTGGCATAAAAAGGGGCTAAAAAGAGCCTAGAAGACATGAGAGAGAGAGAGGGGGAGAGAGGTAGAGACAGAGATTTAATCAGACTGACTGACAAAGTTAATATATATTCTCTATGAAAGAGGAGTCTCCAGGGTCATGGTTTCAGTGTTGAACAAGAACTCCAGAAAGTTTAGAGAGCTGGATTGAGTCAGAATTGATTTTTCTCTGTTTACTACATTCCCCAGGTGAAAAGTTAATGAACCAAGGCTAAAGCATAAAAAAGGGATAGGTTACTTGGAGGGCTGTGATAAAAATATCATCCAGGTAGATCAGGGATGAACTTTCATGCTCCAGAGCAGGCATCTCACTAACCACAAAAAAGAGGAAGGAAAAATGTACTGACAAAGCAGAGCATGCTCTGTGAGGATACACCATTCCAACCAGAAAATACATGGTAATCTGAACAGTATAAGCACATACAGATGCCTCTTTACCTATAGACAAGCAGGTATTTGACCGCAGCCTTTTGACAGGTCCATGAAGCCTGAGGTAAGGAGTTTAGTACCAGAACTACAGTTTCTAGGAAGAAGTGCCTGAAGTCAGAAGCTTAGACTGTTAATGAGGACTGAAAGTGAGAGATTCGGGTCTCTGAGTCTCACTAGCCCTGTGAAATCTACCTCAGTAGTATGATAGAATGCCTTCCTCCCACCACTGCCTTTTCTCATCCACCCCCAACAGAGACACCACATGAAAAGACATATGTTCGTTGGTCCCAGCACTTCATATTTGCTCTTCTCAATACCAAGCAGGGATTAAGGCTTGGACCCAGCTTTGCATCCTGTTTATGGAGTCCTTTCTTGTTCCTTTTCCAGAAAAGACTATAGACTGACCTTTTACTGTCCTTTACTGTCCAACCCTTTCATCACAAAAACATTTCATCTCAGACTTTTTTGGATCCAGGAAGAGTGAAGAAATCAGTGCTCTTTGATCAAACCTGGAAACGATCATTATGGATGTTGGAGGTAAGCACTGAAAAAAGTTGCTGACAAGGTATGGCAAAGATTTTTCCAAGTTTCATTTTTCTTCTACAGAATTGTACTAGGAACACATTATTGGAAAATTTTTTCATAAGCAGAGTCAGAAATAGAGAACATGAACAATACAAGCTCTGCATCGGGTCGTGTTGAATTATACTAGTGCATTAAGTGATTAAAAAGAGACACAGGCTCCATAGCTCCTCAGTTAAGAAACACATGCATGATATTAAACTCAATATACCTTACCCTCCGAGTATTGAGATTTTAGTGTGGTTTTGACCATGACCTCTCTGTCTGTCTCTCACATTTTTCTGAAAAACTTAAGCAGATTCACTTCCACACTTGGGCTAAACTAAAAAATATTTATTCTCCTCAAAATCTTAAAATCATTGTTTGGATTTGAAAGTTGCTTCCCTTTGAATTTTAGTTAATTTGAAATTAATTTTTAATTAATTTAAAATATTAGTGCAGTGCTAATATTTTTACCTTGAACCATTGCCTCCGATATTCATGTTCCTTTGACTTGTCATTGGCTAATCCAGTCCACTTTAAATAGCTTTAGATACCCATAAAAATTTCAGGGATTGATTACAGGAAAAATGATGAAGCTTCTCAGAATAGGCTAGAAGAACAAGAAGAAGCAACAAGGCTCTAATGCTGATATCTGTGTGCACATGAAATACATCATATCAGCAATGTGAGCCTATTAACAGTATTTTCTCAAAAACAAGAAGACAGGCAGGCAAGAGACTGAAGTGGGTCAAGCATAAGTTCTGCGTTAAAGATGGACAGGGGAGTCAAGAGATAGTGATGTCTTCCTTTAATATATTGTTTTTTCTTAATTTGTGAAGAAATAAACTCTTTTCTTCTTTATAATGTCATAGGACATATTCAGGAAACAACCTGAAAGCTGGTGAAGCATGCAGCAGCTACTGCTATTTAGCACCCTTAGATTTAGTCAATAGGAGGGTAGCAATTTTGAGCACCATAGTTTGGCAATTAGACACCCAATGTAGGAATTCAGAAGTACATTGGAAGATGTCATCAAATATTAAATCTGCCAGTGCTCTGAGCTCTCAGATTACAGAGCAATGGCAAAAGCAGTCAGCTAGAGCCAGCCACATACTTCAGGCTTTCATGGCCTTTGATGAAAAGCAGATAAAAGCTACACCCACAGAAAACATTCTGCCCTCAAAGACAACCACACAGGTCTCCCATCCTTTTTTTTTTTTTTTCATTTCATTTTATTTTATTGTTTCACTTCAGCAAAAGTGATATGGGCAAAATAACCCACAAAGGCTTAAAACAGAAATCTCACCTGCCAATAGATATGTCTAACCATGCAAAAGACATGCAGGATACTCACAGAATATTGGCCTTTTTTAAACTAACCAACCATAATTTTTTAAAATAATTTTAAAATCCGTATTGTGACAGTTTGCTTTATGATGTCATGCCTGGGCAATTACAGAGCCATAATTGCATACCTATGACTCATTGCAAACCAATCAATGCAGTCAGTTTCCTAATGCTATTTTCTACTATAACATTGTTATTGTAAAGGCAGGAATTCCTTAATCATCAAATTGAATGTCTGCCAAGAGCTCATTTTATTGACCATTAAACATGCTTCTGTTTAGAAGAAATGCTACAACATCACTGTTTCCAATAGCAGATTTGTTCCGCAGTAGTTTTTCATAGGACAATCTGCAACGAAATGAGAGGTCAAAAAAAATGTTTATCATCTGCAAATGTACAGGATATTCATAAATGAAGCTCCTAATCCAAACTGTATTAAAGTGTCTAGTAAAGCTTAGTGTTTTTTAAAAGTATTGTATAAGACCGCATGCAAGCAAACAACAAAATGCATATTTTCATTAACAAACACTAAAATTTCTCAAAGATGACTGTTCCAGAAAGTAAAACTAATATCTGCACCTGAACACCACTGTTGCATGTCTTTTGATGTTTGGCACCTCTTGGCAATTCAAATGTAATTTTCAATAAGGCCACAGTTTTAGAAAATTAAATGGAAACTGAAAAATCCACTGCTGAATTGTAGGAACATTTTTTAATGACAATTTTAAAGTTTCCTCTCACTGTCAAAGGATTCCATGGGAGGCACAGCATGATGTTGCTTTATTCAGAGAATAATTTTCCACCTGCCGGAAAGAGGCATCTTGTTGGCAGATACTTCAATAATCTGAAAATTGAGATGAAATAAAAATATATACATAGCCATACTGACTTTAGTGGCAGAACAGTGGGCTGGTTGCAATTTTTTTAAAAATTTGTACAAAGCCTATGCCAGTACCTAAATATTCCTACAACTGCAATTTCTGAGAACACTTGCAGCCCCATTCAGCAAAATATTACCCTATTTACAAAAATACATTCTCTTTGGACAGTAAGACCATGAAAAAACCATGCAATTATGTTACCTTTTATCTTTAAACACACAGGAAGTCCAGAGTCTATAGGAATAATCTCACTGCATTGACCTGCCAGTACCAACTAACGATTTCCTACTGTTTTGTCTTTTTCTGATTCAGTTTACCAAGAAAAGTGTGCAGAGAGTAAAACTAAAATAAAGTCTTTTTCTAAGGCAGTAAAAAAATTTGCTCTTTTGTAGCTCCATAAACATCAGTAGAATCATTATGATATTTGTCACTAAATAACCAATTCAATCAATGATACAGAAAGAGGAAACAGTGCAGTCCAGTAATGTACTTAAAACAAGGATGTGCTTGTACAACAAAATAAATCTGGTTATGTGAGTCTGTAAATAAGCAGTTTTGTTCTCTACCAGTTAGCAAGCTGAGATATCTTTTTAACTGGCATGAAAAGTAAAATAGGTATTGTTAGCAATAAGGAAACACAGGAGGTATCAAGAAAAAAGGAAACAACATTAACATGCTGGAAAAGAAGGGAAAGAAGGGAATGAGACATAGCAAAAAAAAAAGTGTGTCTGTGGCAGAGATGTACTGACAAATGCATCCACATTTTAGCACAGGCATGTTGCACGATGACTGAGAAAAAAGTCCAGAATTTTCCAGTGAGTAAACCAGTCTTTTGGAATTAAAGTATCAAAAGGCAAACCGATTTGGCCAGCTCATGTTGCAGGTTAGGTGCTACCTGGTAAAAGAACTAGGATTTATGGGCCAAATATTCACTGCTGAAGTAATTAGATGGTGCTGAAAGTCACTTTTTCTTTGGTTGTTCTTCAGTAAAGGCGGCAGGACACAGGCACCTCCATGGAACAGTCCCTGGTGCTTTAGACCATTTCTCTTTCTTATTTCCCCTATCCAGGAAGGCATAAAAAGAGTAATGCTTTCAAACTCAGTGGATAAGCCACTACTGTCTCCTAAACCATCTTCAGGTTGTCCTCAATGCCAAAATCAGTGTCTGTTTAGAAATGAACCCAAAAGGATTCAGCTGAGTATACCCAATGCTTTGTATCCTAGCAGACAACCATCAGTAGACAGCCTGATTGCAGATGAAGAGCTTGTCTTTGCTATTAGTCATAGACCATGCCAGGTTACACAGAGCATCTATTCACGCCAGTTCAATTGGCTTTTGATATATGACATCCAATTTCCTGTAATTTCCCCCATGTGAATGTGGGAAAACACACTTCCAGATAAAGATATATCTAAAAACAATTGTGTCACATCAGAGGCTGTACCACAGGTATCCAGGGTTCATCACTGAGTTGGGACTAATAAAACTTTCTCTCTATCCCTTTTACAATGCTGATGTGATCATGTTCTCTCCTTGCCTTGTAAGCTCACAGAAAGCTGTCAGTAGCACACAAAGAAAACTGCAGATATCCACTGAAACATCCAAAGCAAAATTTTCTCAAAAGCAAAATTTTCTCAAATGCAGAAAGAATATTGTCACACTAGTGAGTGAAGCAAAGCTGAATGAGCAGCATGGACAATCACCACATACATCTTTTTGCAGCACTTGTCAATGCCAGCCTTTCATGAAAGACACCAATAAAGGAACTGGATATTGCCAATATTCCTCAGAAGAAAGTTTCTTTATTAGCACACAAACAACCTGACAAGTAAAATACGGCAGTGAGACAAGAGTTTGTGAGATCCTTGTCTTAAGGAACGAACCAATCCTTGCTCTGCTGAAAGAATTGAATAAGGATGTTGTTTAGTGCTTTTCTAGCTGTTATTGTAGTTGTGAGAGTTTGTCTGAAGGTTGTATTATAAGTGATAATTGAGCAGAAGGAAAGAGAATGACAGCCTAGTAATGGACGATCAGCTACTGAGGCAAAATTAAATGGATGAGGGACAATAAGTCAGAGACCTCAGCATCCAAGCAACCCAAGCCACAGAAACCAGAGAGCAGCAGATTTTATCAGAAAGGTTACCTTTTTCCTCCCCCTTTAAAAGATAGTCCTCAGAAAAGAAAACAGTCATAACTACTGTCAGGAGCCTGAGTGCACCCATGGGCGCCTTTGCCCTGACCAGACCCACCAGGACTCCCAACCAGGCCCTCTCAGCCCATGACCTGAGAGGTTCCATTCAGGCTCAGATCAGGGCACCCGTGCCTGCCCTGGGACATGTTCCCTGACATTCCTGACATGGTCCCTGGTATTCCAGCCTGATCTTGGACCAGACTTGTCATCTATCATTTGCTCGATGATCACAGGATTGTAGATGAACCCTGTCCCTGCCTGCACCTTGGTTTGGGTCCTGTAGGCAAGGGTTCTGCCTATGTTGGGGATCACCACCAGCTCCCAGGTCAGGCATCCTCATGGGGATGTCCCACTCTCACTGATCTGGATAACTGCTGAGACAGGAGAGGATGCAAGGAGAGTGAGTTCCATCTTCTCTTTTCCCCTCCCACCAAAAAAAATCCCCTGCTGCAGCAGCTGTGTGTATGTGTACACTAGAGCAGGTACATGGTGGAATATGTTTGTGTACAAAGTACTGTCCTGTAAAGTTTGTGGTGGAGAGCAGCCAGAGGAAATAAGAACTGCATTTGGAAACAATGTTGGAGTATTCATGGGGATGTTGTGACATCATGAATGCACCACAGAAACCTTCAGACCTTGAAGGCAGTGTCCAACATCAAGGAAAGAAGAAACCATTTAGTAGGTGCTTGTAAAAGACAGAAAAAGCAATGGGATATAAGAGAAAATACCCTAAAATCAGAACAAATCTGATTTTATAAAAGGTCATTTTCAAGAAAACAAAAAAAAACCCTACGATTAATGGGGCCAGGAGGAAGACTGCAGAGTAACATTCCAGACTGACACCAATGGCAAGAAAAAGCTGGGCCATGTGGCTGAAAACTTCATGTTTAACACCAACAGGTCCATCAACTGAGTAAATCCAGGAAGGAAAGCTGTGAAATTTATGTGCATACATGCAAAGAGGGGTCTGAATAAGATGCAGAAATACAATGGTCAAACATCAAAACAGGTAAACATTGTCACCCTGTTCCCATCAGGACTAATTAAAGCTGGCAGTATCAAACAAGACAAAATGCTTTCTGCAATATTCAAGTCCCTTGGAAAGACAGTTTACAACACTCCTTGTCCTCCCAGAGTGGTTGGTTACCTTTTCAACAAATGCCATCCAAGCATCACATGACATCCCTAAGTAAATGAGGTGTGGTTGTCTTTATTTACTTCACCTAGATCTTTTATGGATATTTTCATTTTACCTTAAGGTCCTGTACGAACTTATCATAGAATCATAGAATCATAGAATCATAGAATGGGTTGGTTTGGAAGGGACCTTAAAGATCTAGTTCCAACCCCCTGCCATGGGCAGGGACACCTCCCACTAGGCCAGGCTGCTCAAAGCCCCATCCAACCTGGCTTTGAACACTTCCAGGGATGGGGCCTCCACAACTTCTCTGGGCAGCCTGTTCCAGTGCCTCACCACCCACACAGTAAAGAACTTCTTCCTAATGTCTAGTCTAAATTTCCCCTCTTTCAGTTTAAAACTGTTACCCATCATCCTATCGCTACACTCCCTCATAAAAAGTCCCTCCTTACCTCTCCTGTAGGCCCCCTTTAGGTACTGAAAGGCTGCTATAAGGTCTCCATGGAGCTTTCTCTTCTCCAGGCTGAACCCCAACTCTCTCCACCTGTCTTCATAGGAGAGGTGCTCCAGCCCTCTCATCATCTTTGTGGCCCTCCTCTGGACCCACTCCAACAGGTCCATGTTCTTCTTATGCTGGGGACTGCAAAGCTGGAGACAGTACTCCAGGTGGGGTCTCACGAGAGCAGAGTAGAGGGGCAGAATCACCTCCCTCAACCTGCTGGACATGGTTCTTCTGATGCAGCCCAGGATGCCGTTGGCTTTCTGGGTTGTGAACGCACATTGCAGGCTCCTGTTGAGCTTCTCATCCACCAGCACCCCCAAGTCCTTCTCCTCAGGGCTGCTCTCAAGCCATTCTCCTCCCAACCTGTATTTGTGTTTGGGATTGCCATGACCCAGGTGCAGGACCTTGAACTTGGCCTGGTTGAACTTCATGAGGTTTGAATGGACACACCTCTCAAGCCTGTCCAGGTCCCTCTGGATGGCATCCCTTCCCTCCAGCGTGTCAGCCATGCCACACAGCTTGGTGTCATTGGGAAACTCAATCTGCACTCAATCCCACTGTCCATGTCGCCGACAAAGATGTTAAACTTAAAATTATGTACTCTATTTTGGACATTCAGATAAACATGTTGGGAAGTTGTTATCCTCACTTTGAATTCATGGAGATCTAATGATAAATGGGTAACACCAAGGGACCTGTCAATAAAATGTACAATAAATCAAAATAGAAGTCTACCAAAATGCAACCCCCAGCATGGTACCTCAAAGCACCCACAGTGTAGCAGGTTTCCTATTATAGGAATTTCATGGTCTAGTTTCAAAAGCTTGCACTGAAAGGATAGAGGAAAACATTCTGTTAATAACCAGTAACAAACAGAAAAAGCTCTATATCATCTGGAAATTAACCTCAAATTTTGAAGGAGTTTGTGACATTACCAGAAAATAAATAGGGCTTTCATATTTCTCATTGAAATTTTTCTAATCTCTAGCTATAAAATCTCAAAAATGAAGAAAAATTTGCATCGTAATATAGGCAATCCACAATTACTAAGTTGTTAATTTAGTTTTCCTAATTACAGGCAACCACGTCAAGACATCGTCTTATGATTTTTGATAAAAACTACAGACTGTTTAAAAAAATACAACAGACCTTCATCTGGTCACAGTTGCATAATTACTTAAGCACAAATGGGTACCTGAAGCTGCACACAAGCTGGAAGAGTCAATATCCAGACAGTCAATTTTAACATGAAATACTATTTAACATGTATTTTAGGATAGTCCAGATTCAAACCATAAATGCAGGCTTTTTGAATGCCTGCAAAGCAATGTTTAGAAAGCCAGTGAGTCCTGCTCTTTCACATCCACAAAGTGAAGCTGGACTTTCTCTTTGCTAGTAATGTCATCTGTTGCCATCTCATTCCTCCTCTGTAGCTTCCTCACAGATACTGTGGCAAGATTTGGGAGAAACTCTTTTTCTGTGTTACCCTATTATAAAGTTTCAGACTTCACCAATCACCCAAAGGCTGTTTTCTCCCTAACCTGCTATTATGCATCCAGGACAGTCTGATGGGGTGTTTTTCAGCAGAGTAAGTGGTATCTCTGCCTGTCTGAAAAGCGACCATTAAAAATGGGCCTGACATCTGTGCCTGCTGTTTGTGTCTGGTAATCAAAAGTCATTAGTAATGGCTCTGTTATGAAGTTGGAGAAAGAACCAACGCTATTTGATGTCTCAAAGGTCTGTACTGATCTTTGTTCATATTAATTAAAATACATTTTAGTAAAACACTGCTATATAAGTACATTTGACACAAAACACACCCAAACTGTTAAAATTATAAATGGCGTTTATTAACAATATTATCTAAACTTGTCTTTGGGAAAACAAGTAAACTTTTAGAAGCCTTCCAGCAGTCTTTAAGATGTATACATACCCGTCACAACAACAACTTTCTTCTAGCCTCCTTTCTACTTACACCCAGTCTATGCTCAGCCTGGCACAAAATTTCATGGAAACGGGAAAACAGGGGGAAGGAATGCTCAACTATGCAGTGTTACCAAAGGGACAATAAGACAGTCAAGAATTAGTAGGGAAGGTATTAACACACTTCTTTTCGTATACTGTCTCTGCACTCCTACGGCCCCCTTCCTCAAAAGTCCTTTGTAGCTCATTGTCAGAATTCAGGGCAGAGCTTAAATGAACTGTAATGTTTTTAACGATGTTCACTATTTATCTAGTAAATCTCTGTTCAGCACAGCAAACTCAAGTTGGGGAGATTTCTTTTGCCTTCTCCCTCTTTCCCAATACTCTGCTTTTCCAAGCAACCAACCTCATCCCATTTTTCTAAACCTTTTCAGGCAGATGAGGTGCTTGAACCTTCTTTTTGGCATCCTGGGGAAGCGCCTAATGACCTCTGGGTTAGATAAATCAGAAGGGGAAAATATGAAAAACCTCTCTGTATGACAACTAAGGTCTGAAGCCTTAAGTCTAAAAAACTATTTACCTGTGATAATTGTCCAGTCCAGTTGTATAAATAAACCTCTGTCATCCTTCATGTACTTTTAAAATTTTGGATAACCACACATTTCTCCATTGTATAGATGAAGATGCAAAATTTGACTTTATGATTTCTTCCTCTCTTACTCAGAAGGAATAAAAACTAGGAAAAAGGAACAAAGTTCTCTTGCATTTCAATTACCTAAACACATTAGGTAAAACTCAAACAATTTACCTTTTAAACCATTAGTATAGAGAGCTTTATATTATACCATTAGTATTAGAGCTTTTGACATAGATTTTTATTATATTCATGTTGCTTATGGAGTAGTAATATACTTACAGCTCTCCTTTTCATCACCGTTTTCCTTTAAAAAAGCTCAGTAAACAGGCACATCATCTTCAAAGTCCCAACAAAAAAATGAATGTAGTAACTCACATCATATTAAAAACATCTTAAAAACCAGAGCATGTATACATATGAATCAGGAAAAATCACGATGAAACATGTCAGGAGAAGAGAAACACTACCCTGAGAGTAGAGGCCCCTATTATGTTCTTCGCAGAGTAGATCAATGCATTTTTGATGCAAACACAATGCTTAGTTACAAAGGCATAAGTCCTGTAATTGACTTTGCATAGACAGATTCAGCTGCCCTCTTGAAGCCTCATTGACTTCAATTGACTCCCACGCGGAGTCAGTTGCAGAATCAGAGACTCTGGTAATGACCACGCTATAGGGCCTGAGTCCTTGTCCATTAAACTCAGTGTGAGATTTTTCCGTTGACTTAGTGGATTTCAAATCTGAGCCTAAATGCAGATAGATAAGAAAGCATAAGTAGTTCTAATGCATTTCTGAATTAAAAGACTTTCTTTCAGCCATTGCATACAAACTTTGAACTCAGCAGCATACATCCTTTAAAAATTCATTCATCTCTGTTATGGGAAAGTAAATAAAAAGGAATGCAAGGAAAGCTTACATGCTAACTGCTTGAATTAACCTAAAAAAAGGAGTAAGGTTTTATTTTTTCCTGAATTTTCACAGCATTAAAGCTCTCCTACTGCTGGGGTTATATGCTGTGCATTTCACCTTAAAAAGCTCCACTCATTTTCATTGATAGTTTTGTACATTTACAGTATAAGTCAATGTTAATTAAAGTCAGTCAATGCAACTGAAACAATTATAGGCTCTCTTTTGGATTTAAATATTCCACCACTGAACAGTTACAATTAAATGCAATTAAAATTTCTGTTTACACAGGCTACATTTCTTGGCACTATCATTTTTATGGCTTTACAGTGTGAGGGAAAAATCCACCATTGTACTCAAATTTCTTCGCATATTTTCATCCTATGTCACTTTTGCAGTAAGAAACACTGATGACAATGCTCTCTTTAATAAGAGCTAAGAGTCTTTCTCTGCATTTCTTATCTTGCAGGCACTGAGATCTGCTCTCAGTGAACCTGGGTCTTGTCTGAAGAATTACTAATTTCAAAAGCTTATTAACCATAGTTCTTTCCTTTAAGTAAGCAAAACAGATAGATTTTTAAAAGCTGAGAACAATAACACAGAGATTAAAACATATAGTAAATTTTTGTTTCTTTTGTTACTCCAAATTCATTTTTCATTTTTGTGAAATTACCTAATTTTTAAGACACTTGAGGCAAGATCATTACCTTTACCTGCACTTTCTCTGTGCAATAAATAAAAAACATACGTTTACAAATAAAAGATAATACAGTAAATGTGGAATATTCATCCTGACTATTTTCAGATTACTGAATTCCAGAAGTTTTACTGCCTCTTTTACCACTGCTGTAAAACAGAAGTAATGACATCTGCCTTCGGTAGATAGACCATAATATAAAATTAATGCACCTATATACTAGCAGGCACCTTTAAAACAGTATTTGAAAGCATCATCTATAATATTCAGTTGCTGGAGATGAAGTACTGTCATTCATATAAGCGATGTAGCTGGCCCTGCCTGATAGAGAAATTGCCCAAAACTTCCAAGGCCGCAATCTTGTTTCTACTTAATTTTGCTAATCTCTTAATTTTTGTTAAATTTCTGATGCTACACATCTACCCAAGCTAACTATTTTGGGAGATGCTCCAGAACCAGGTGAGCCATTTTGTTTGAATATTAAGATGGGTTGTTTTTCATTAAATCCAGGTAACTGTTCTTTTTTCCAGCTTTAGATGACCTGGTGACATGGAGAATTTTCAAAAATGTAATTATGTTTAAATATCTTTTAAGAACTTTTTGCCATGCCCTGGAAAACACACGCAGATCTGTTCAGTTGTTAAGTTCATGATAAATTCCAGTTTTACACACGCTTAGTGGAGGCATTTTCAGTTTTAACGGCTATACACCTCTGAGGAAGTTATTCTCCCTTAACTTTATCAAGCCCCTGGTGGTGTTGAGATTGTATATGCCTTTACGCTCACAAACAGTCAGGCCTCCAGAAGCAAGGAACTGCTGGCGTTCAGCCAGATAGTGTCAGCAATAGCTGCTTTCAGCTGCACAGGGCTGGTGTGACACCAGCAACCAGGAGAGAGCTGGGATCCTATTTTCCTCCAAACTAGAAGTATTTGTCCTAGTAGGACCCAAACCAGAAAAAATAGGTGGAATCATAGAGCAGGAAAAGCAAATGGTCCAAAAGGCTTTGAAGAACCAAAGCTGTCACACAGGAACGGGGGGGGTCTGGTTGGCAGAGGACACTGAGCTCACACAAGGATTTAGACCCCAGAGGGAAAGTTTAGCCAGGCTGGCTGAGAATGAAGGAAGACAACACCAAAACAAGAACCCATGTGCATCCCCAGGGAAGATGTTTCCCGTGCAATTGCATAGCAACTCTAGTAGAAAAAAGTTAGGAGACAGGTAAATACTGGCTTTTTATGAATCTGAATCTCAAGCACTTAATCCTGATTGAGCTTGGGTCTTTCCCTCATTTCACCAAACGGACTATTTTAATGAAATTTCTAAGAATGTAACACCTCTGAGATCCTTTCCTGGTGAAGTTCAGTTGAGATGAGTCCTGCTGTTATGAATGGGGCAACGATACTATGAACAAATAAGCCTTATCTCCTTGCAAATTGCGTGGGCATCCCATCCAGGCAGAGAAGGACCAAATTAATTATGCATAGGCCCCCTGGATTCCAGTAGTTCCTAATATTTAAATGCTTGACTTTGTAACTTGAATAATGCTTAATGCAGCAGTTCTTTACGCTGCATTTGTAATGCACCATTGTTGTGAAATTTGAATGCATTAGCCAGATTAAAATGAACAGTTATTGTCAGTGGCACAAATCAAACTTCTCCAGCTACTAATCTCAAATGGAAGACACAGACCAGCCTTCCTAAGCCCTCCCTCATGTTTTGCAGTGGAAAGCATTATTTGTTTGCTACCTTTATTACATACAATATACTCATGGAAGGGCAGGTTGCAAATATATGTTCTATATCAACCCCATGAGAAATGTTTGCCCTGTATTTTCACTTGCAATGGCACTCTCTGGAGGATAAGAGCTATGAGATCAAAGCAAACTGAAAGAAGTCATAAAAATGGTGCCACACATCAACAGCCTGGTAATACATGGAAGTTGTCAAAGCTGGATGCAGCTGCAATGTAAATGGGGTGCAATGTAAAGGGAGGCTGAGGGGTGGCACAGCTGGTACACGCAGTTCAAAATACGCTCCAGAGAGTCAGGGCTAGTGAAAGTTACTTCTTTGTGCCTCGCCTTGTTCTTGTGCTTCTGTCTCTGAGAACAGGAGAAAAGAACTCATTTGCTCCCCTAGACTAGAGTAGAAAGGTACTGCTTAAAAATGCATTAAGTAAAAATAAAAAGGGTTTTGCCAACAAGTCTAAAACTCCAAGTTGGGCTGAGAATACTAGAAACACGTTATCTGGAAAAGGTGAGACACCTTATATTTTACCAAAAAATTAAAGACATATTCTTGGCTTGGAGTGGTAAAATATGTTAATTATGATGCTTTTGCTAACCATTTGAAAGTTTAATTTGAAAAGGTACATATAAAGATATAGATAAAGATATAATATATAGATAGATAAATGTACGCTGTTCTAGATGAAGCTGTAGTGGAACTAAAACTGGTGTGTGACTGTAGAGGACTTACAGATTCCTCTTACTTGCTCTCCTGTGTACTAATGGACACCCGTAGTCCACATCTGTCCTGGTCCCAGTGGGAATAGGGTTAATTTTCTCAAGGAGCTGGGATGGGATACAGCTGGGTTGGCTGACCCAAACTAGCCAAAAGGGTATTCCATACCATGTGACGCCATGCCTAGTATATATTCAGGGAGCTGGATGGGGAGGGGCAGGAATCACCACTTGGAATGGGCTGGGGCCTTCATGGGTCTAATCAGTGAGCTGTAGTACATTATTCGTGTTTTGTATATTCCTCTATCAGTATTATTGTTGTTGTTTTCCTCTTTCCTGTGCTGTTCTGTTAAAATGTCTTTATCTCAACCCGCAAATTTTGCCTTTTTCTTCCAATTCTCCCCCTATCCCGCCACTGGTGAGGGAGTGAGTGAAAGAGCACACGGTTCTTTGTTGCCGGCTGGGCCTAAACCACAACAACCTCCAACGCTCTCAGTTTTGGCCATTTATCAGCATCCAGACTACACAATTAACAAAAATAACCAAAGATAATTGCCATGAATATCAAAGCATTATTACCAGAGTCAGAGGGAACGTTTGCCCATTTTGTTAAGGATTCTGCATTCATATTTTGAGGGCAGCTCTATTTATTTAACTCCACTTAAAATATCTAGCTATCAAACCATATAATTTTTTTTTTTTTTTAGATAAACCTGAGAAGTTACAAATATAATTGCAACTTTGAAGAACTCTTTGTGGGTTGCAAAACATATACACATTTGCTGAATCTGATATCTTTATACTTGTTTTTATCTAACCATTCGACTATTTCAAGACAGTAGCGTAATGCTTCTACTGAAAAAGTAGGCTTATTACTTTACCAAAAATATGGGAGAAGAATACTTTCAGGATTATATAAAGTCCACCTTTATTCCCTCATGAAGAACAACCAAAAAATGTCAAGTGTCACCTAACCTATTCTTATTCATTAACTCTCAGGGTTCAGAGTAGAATGGACTTCAAAAAAGGATCGTTAGGAAATGGGTATTGACAAAGTGCAATTTTAGCCTAGTATAGCTAATCTCTTTAGCCTCTGTCTATAGTCAGTGGAGTAAGATAGTGTCCTATAGAGGATGATTCAGAGCAGAAACCTAATTTAGCTTGTCTGACTCACCCTCCTCAGAATGAATCAGCAGGCACTCTTGACCAACATTATGCCTGAAAATTGAAAATGCCTTTCCTCAACCTGAGCACATATGACGCACTATTCCCAATCAGAAAAAGTTTATATTATCTACAGTACTTACTGTAACCCATTTAAAATCATGTTTTCCTCGGGAAAACACTAGAAAGAAAAAAAAAGATCAAGAAACGAACAAAAGAACAAGACAAAATGTAAGACAGTTAAATAGCTGGTCAAAGCAGCCTAAATCCTTATGGCCAAAGCTGATACAGGAAAAATGTGATCAAGTGTAAACTTGGTCCATTTGATTTATCTCTTTGAGTTATAGGGTCTATTGAATGTGAACAGGTAACATCGTTAAGCAATTGTATCCTTTTGGGGGTAAAAACTGTGATTTTCTTTCTGAACTTGGGAGGCGCTTGATAAGCCATAAGCTTGGCTGGAAGATGAAGCTAGTTCAGAATGTTAATTTCAAGTGTAAAAAAATCAGTCATATACAACAGCTTGTCAGGAGCAAAGGTGACAGAGAAAAAAAATACCCACAGGTATCCACTTTCCTTACCATCATGTTCATACCTTTTTCCAGCAGGAAGAAGGGAAAGAGTTTTTCTTGAAGTATATGAAAAGGCAAGAGTTACCAAGGATGATATTACACATTTTTAGGCTTTAATGATTCACAGTTATATCAACCAACTATGAAAACTGCATATTAATTAGAACTGGTGACCTTGGGAAAACTCAACTGAGTAGGCAGAATTCTCTGAAAGAAAGGAAATATCCTCCAAGTTGACTAGAGTTATAATATCACAAAGCAAGCTTATTTGAGAACCTACTTTTGAAGTTTTTCAAATATATTCCAGTATATATTCAAAAGGGCAATCCCCTTTAAAGATTTTGTTTTATCAATATTAGTATTCATAAAATGTATAAACATTCTTATTTCACAGAATTTTATTTTCTTAACTTCTAGAGTAGACATTAACTTTTATACAAAACATTTCCATTGGAATTATTTTATCCAATGTGCAAAGAGTGCCGCAGGTCAGTTCACACAACAGCATTACAAGTATTGTACAAAAGCGTTTTACCAACTATCTGCCCAAATGACTGAGGTTATGAACAAGTCTACGTACTTTACACCTACAGAATAGTAATATTCTTTCATGCTCACTAAATCTGAACTAGCTTTAAACAGCTCGGTTGCTGCTCTCTGGATAGCAATATCCTGAAGGCTCTAGGTAGACAATACTCACAAATATCTGCTTTGCACTTTAGCAGCGTAAGTATAATTCACTGGCAGCAGCAACTGCATACTTGGACCAAGTACCCATTGGAAAGGGGGCATAGTTATTTCAGCATTTTTTAAAATGCTACCTCATCTACTTCAAATATGTTCTTTAAGATCCAGCAGTCATTGCCAGTCATTTCAACGCACATTTGTACACACATCAGCCACCTGTTACGGGTCCTCTGCTCTTTTCTCCACTCTGTTCTCTGTCACTGTCACAACATCATCCTCCAGGCAATGTGCTCAGCATGAAACATGAGTGATACCTTTCGGATTTATCTTATGGGGAGGGGGAAAGCACTGTAGCTCTGCACTGCTGCATCATAACATTTGTATATATGCCTCATAGCGTCTCATCAGGTGATGACATTGCCTTTTTGCATCATGTAGTCACATTCTGATGCACATCATCACACCATGATGCTGCATTTCAATGCAAATTCACCTCAGGAGGCCTGAAATAAAACGGTGGTGTTTCTAGATGTCCCGAAGCCTAGGAAATTGAAAAACTTGATATAGAGCTTTAAAAATTGGGACTGCGTTGAAAGAATTACCGAGTTCATTGATCTCATAACCAATATTGCTTTATACAGGAAACAATTCAGCCAACAACAGTGTATGGGAGTTCGCTATTAGTTTAGGGAATAATATTTTGTTTGCCTGCTTTCTTTTGGCTCACTAGCTGTCATGAGCCTAACAAAATAAACCAGACTATTGAGCAAACAGCGGTCAGCTTAAACACTTTGAATGACTTGTTTGACACAGATTCATTATCTAGATAATGGTTTAAGCTCTGTTCCTACTTTAATGTGAGTCTAGGCATAAAATCATGGTAGAGGCTTATTCCAAGTGTTTTGTGTGGTTGAATTGAATCCACACCAACTTATGTTTGTTTCTACCAGGTTAGCCTCACAGAGGTGTTACAGTTGATGCCCAGTGGGGACAGAGAAGGGGCATATTTGTGTTCTAAGACAGACAAAGCTCTAAAGACCCTGCAAATGCATTACTAAAACCTATTATAGGATCTAGCCATGTGTTAAAAGAAGCTGAAGGAAAGCTACCTCCATGCTCACTGTATAGGATTTCCTCAAATGGTCTTATTAACCTGTTTTTCACACCAGATTTGCACAGGGAGGTGAGATGGGGAGACCTTTGCAGGAGCCCTGGACAGTTCATGGAAGGCTATATGGAACCAAACAGCCCTGAAACTGCACTAAGATTGTTTTAGACATTTAAGCAGTTCTAAATCCTGCCATTTAAGCAGCCCCATTTTAAGCTATGCACACTGCACAGCTTACACAAATGCAGAAATTGTTCCTGGTTCGGTCATAGACATCCTCTATAACCACGTAAATGTCGTTCCTCTCTGTGTCTCACAGCACTGCTGTATCCCAGGGTAAGAAAAAAAGGGCAGTGAGAGGTGTGTCTCCTTCTGCCTTAGTGTCTTCTCTGTTCTGCAAAAAGGAGGTTACAGTAATTTCTTCCAAATAAAATAATTTTAACACTGGGAAAGTGATCATAGCTCTGTACTAAATGGTTCTGTAACCTGGGGTTAATTAGGGACTAAGAAGAGATCTACAAGCATAGATACTGACCAGTCCTGTAGATTATGCACTTTAAATGTCTCTGCTACTAAGCACATCCAACCAGACCTTCAAGTTTAGCAGATGTTTCAGTTTTTCTTGCAAACAGAAACTTAAAAGGACTACTTTCTCCTACAGTTTCAAGGACTGCAAAAGTGGACAGTCCTACATATACCAGCAGAAATAGTTAATGTTTAGAGCCAGACACCAAAGGGAGCTGAAAGTGTAAAGACTTGCATATGCACAGAAACAGAAAAAACTAGTAGACTCACTTTTGTTCCTACTCATCATAGGGCCAAAAAAAAGTTTGCCTCATTCTTATATTTTTTCATAAACATTCTGGAAACAGCTGGGGTCAGAGACAGGTTATTGGAAAAGAAGTCTGCTTTGCAATGACCAGTCCTGTTCTGCAATCTTACCAGTAAGTGAGGCAAAGAACAAGTAGGAGGTAGAATTATTGTACTTTAAAGTTACACCCAACTTGTTTACAGCTGTGGAAAAGACAGCTGTATCACTGAGAATGTCTTCACACTCACTCTTTGGATTACACAGCTTTTAACATATGTTAAGGTCTATTTCTTCTCTATGGGATGTTGTATGAAAGTGTCAGAATCAGGTATTCAGGAACTGAGATTTTCATTAAAAAGCTGTCATGCCCATATGTGCTTAAAATTAGAACACAAAATAGAGTTTAAGTTACTCAGTTGAGAAAAAGTACAAAAGAAAGGGAAGACAGAGAAGAAATCTTCCCACTGGTTTGTTCAGTTTTCCTTTGAAGTGATACAATCACCAAAGCAACCTAGATGGTGATGAACACCCTCTGGGGACACTGGCAGCACAGAGATGGTCACCACACAGAGATGATGCCACTCTAGGAATGTGTGAATGAAGGAAGAAGGAGGCAGAGCACATCATAGAGACTGCTGACCTCAGTGCAGGCAGGGCACCCAAACTCTGGTTTGCACAACGATTTAACTAACGTTACCTGCTGGAGAAGCCATATATAATCTTCTGGGAAGCCTTAATCTTCAATTTTTCTATTTGTTTTGAAACAGGATTAGAAGGAGATGGGGTTCAGCAAGGATTTCTTGCTCTTACAGCACCATCAATTCAAAAGCAATCATTCTAGACCCATTCCTTTTCCCACTTGTCTTTTCTCAGCAATATTCCCTCTTCCAAAACTCCCACTAGGAGTGTTTCTCTGGTTTATAAATTTTTTTCTGGAATGGTAGCTAGCTCCACTACTGATTGCAAAAAGGGTCAGGGATTATTTTTTCCCCAAGTAACACAATTATAATTGGCAGATGCTGCTCTCATCCTGCTCCAAACGAAGATTACACATGCTTCACAGAATCAAACTTTTGCATTGAAAGTGTGTTGTTATTGGCTTTATTATCAACTCAAAAAAAAACCCCATGATGTTTGGTCTAAATGTTCTCTCCTGAAGGTGCTAGAATCGCCAAGTTGCACCTAATTATCACAACCAGAAGGTCAGACCATCTCCCTAATATTCTGGGTCGTTAAAAGCTAGCAGCACTCACATAGCACGCTGATGAAGCACTCTGACTCATGGCAAGCAAGTGGGTCAGAAGGAAGGATCCTTGTATGCTTACATGAGGTTACGGTCACTGCCAGTCTGTTAGGGGCATCTCCCATCACAGCTCTGGACCTAACGAAGTCACAGCGCTGTCTGGACTTCTGCAGTTATTAAAACGCTCACTGCCCAGGAGAAATACAGAAATCTGCTGTTAATGTAGGTCATTCAGGAAACCCATGTTCCCATTCCCAATTACATTTGAATGGGATAAGAATGGGTATAATTAGCTGACCTAGTAGGTTGACTAATACTTTCTCCTCTTCCCTCACTCCCCTAGAAATCATCCCCCCGCCAACATTCAAGCACACATTTTTATTTCATGAGGCTATTTGCAAGATCACTAGCCTTTCTCCTGAGATTGTTAGTATATGTGACTCTATTTTAATTGGTTAACATGTCCACATTAGAATCCCCATCACCCTGCTACTCTGCTGCAAATATCCCTCGCCTATTTTCAAGATCTTTATTTGCTATACTATTCATCATCTGTTACGCTTCTGAAATCTGTGTGCATGTTGCAAATAATATAATGCCTCTATTATGGCAAAACAGCAGCCCCGGACAGAGGCATTTTGGATCATGTGTCCAGCAGCTCCCATTTCTTAAGACGGTGAAGAGAGAATACAAATATGAGTGTCGTGTTCAGCATTGTGCTCTTGTTCACTGCAGCTTTCTTTTTTTAGACTTTACTGCAGTTCCTGTAAGGAGCTGTGTGACTTTCCCACCTCATGTTCATTTGCACACATTGAAAAAAGCAGGCAGTAACAGTCCTGTATCCAAATCATGCAGGTTTAAAAAAAAAAAAAAAAAAAAAAAAAAAAAAAAAAAGAAAGAGAAATAGAAGAAATCATGACAGAAAAAATTATTTTTTTTGGACCATATGCAAGAGAAACACTGGGAAGACAGAGGTTTTCTACTGCATTCAACATAAAAAGAGTGTTTTTTTCTACACCAAGCCATATTTTACAATGACAAGCAATGACTGGACAGTGGCTGAGATTTGAACATTGCAGCAGTATCAATCAATCATGCATCAGATAAACACATTTCAAAGTGTATATTAAATACAGGCTTGAGCTCATGCAGACTGACATACAGTATTTCATTCTCAATATGTTCTTTTCCTACCAGCACAGACTTCTTTGTTCTTCAGCTGTGTTTCTTAAACTGCTTCCTTTCTGCAAAACAATTTCTGAATTTCAGAATAATTTCTCTTAAACCTATTTTTGAAAGTTGAAGTTTAGGTCAAATGCAAATATGAATATAGTTTTATCCTGCATGCATAATTTGTAGTCTGTGTGGAACTGACTCATCTGTCTTCTGTATCTGGCACTCATGTGATGAGCTCTCCTGCTAAGAGTGACCTATTCATCCTTCAAATAAACATCCACAGAGGAAGAAAAACAATATGTACGGTTCCAAATAAGGAACGACATATTGTGCTTGATGTGATCTACTCATGTCAGTTCTGTCAACAGCCTTTTGAATTAAGAGCCTCTTATTCAGGAAACATTCAGAGATACTGGGTAGTATCTTCTGCACTTGAGCAAATCAAAACTCAGAAATATCTGAATTTAACTGTTGATGACACGTGGGCAGTTAAGACAATGTCTTGGCTGAGTGACCTTAAGCAGAATGCTTTGAATAATTAAGAAAGTGTTTGCAGCAATTTTCCGTTTGAGGAATTATGGTCTAGTGGCAAAGAAAAGGACATTACTGCCTTGAGTGACTGAAGTATTTGTTATTTACGAAGATTTTCACAAATTATTGTTCTTATATGATCAACACAAGTAGCAAAACTGACGGTTAATACTTTTTCTACAAGACTTTAGTGTTTGACTAATGGGCTCCCTTCTGTCAGCATTTAAGATTTGATTAACTTGATTCACAGCAGAAATCTTGTTGGATCCAGTGGAAGACTAACATTATGGGCATTCACATACCATGCGCACATAGCATAAGACTAGAACTTTACATACTTTAACTAAGCATCCAGACACCAGACCTATAGAAATCTGACCATAGCCACAAAAAAATAAAATGGAACTGGTGGGGCTGAGTGTAATTTTTCAAAATTTGTTAAAATATTGAGCTTTTCTAATCACAAAATTAGAAAATATTAAAATAACTTGTAGTCTATAGATGATTCTAAGAAAACTCTTCAGTTAACAACTAGAAATAAAAAAAAAAAAATCATTTTCTGTAGAATAAAAAAAAAGACTACATGCAGTAAGTATTGATCCCAAGAAATAATCTCTTAGTATTCATACAAACTGTATTTCTACCTGACAAATACAGGTGATAAAAAGGAAGACAAGGTTTCTTTATTTTTGGGTCTGATAATTTACTGTTTCAAGGTGAATAGATTTCCATTTATTTTTCCTTTACAAACGAACCCTGAATCTAGTGGTCAGGGTTGGTTCATTTTATCATATGTTTTACAACACCTGAACAGAGTTGTCTGCATGAAATCACTGGCTACATTCAGCCAAACCCATAGTCTTCCGATTATACCCTCCCTACGTGGCAAAACCACAAGGGTTTATTTATTCACAGAGGTGTTACTAAGAGCACAATAAAAATACAACGGACTGTACAGGTGTCCCAACAGACCTAATCTGGTCAACAGCAGCTGCATTACTAATAATGTTGAAAGCAATATTTAAACCAAAACCAAAACCAAAACAAAATCTTGGCTTAATTCCCAGATCTAGGGGGTGTTCACAGGGCCAGTTACTGGGGTGGGGGGCGTGTGTGGAAATAACAGCATTTTTTTTCTTCAGCTGACAAGTAGAACAAATTTGAGCTGGAAATCAGTAGGAAAATGGATATAGAACCCTATAATGTCATTTTTATTTAATCATTTTATAGGGTACAACTGGCAGGCTCAGGTTTTGCAGGTTGTTTTTTGTCACTTAGCACGTTGTGAAAATCTGTTTTACAGACAGACACAGTCAAATAAACTAGGTTACTAGATTGGAAATTTAGAGAAGCAGACTTAACACTGCAATTAATTTGATCTTAAACTTTGTCTGCTTTTCCTGAGTTTTCTTTGTAGACAACCCCCAGCAGTTGCTGTGGCATTGCTGGAGTTTTCATGTGTTTCACTTTGTTTGGGGATTTTGTGACACCACATCCCACCTCCCAGTCTCACTGAAACAGCTTCCTCTCAGATTGCTTCTATCTCCTCACCCGTTTGATTAAAAAAAAAAAAAAAAAAGGCAAAGTGTGATTTAGATGGCTGATGAGAAGAAGGGTCAAGGAAAAGGGCTGATGGTATCTCTTCTTATTTTAATAAAGCTGGCAAAGGATAAAGAGAAAGAACAGAATAATAAGTAGTAAAATTTCATCTCTGTGGTGTTTGGGAATGAAATATTATCTCTCGTCAGAAATCAAAAGTGGCTATTGATTCAAATATGAAATACATTATAGGAATAACTCCTAAATTGTTATTTCCCATTCTGTGTTTGAGGTTTAGTTATGTCAATGCCTGTGTAGTCACTACGGTAGAGAAAGCTCTCTTGAAATATGTGAAGGTAGTTCAGATGTCAGCCAAAAAGAGTATTCTCATATTGTTACTGACATGTACCGAGAAGGCTGTTTAATGGGGCATTGCCTGCACAGCCCAGACAAGAAAATAGTTCAGGCAAAGTAATGCCTGATGCATTGACCATGATACCAGCAGTACAAAAAGTATTGTATTATGAAGGAATCCAGTGTAAAAATTTTAAAGGCACAGTGAGGAAGACAACTGATTTCTTAAGCAAACTATACACCAAGTTATAAATATAAAACAGAAATTGGACTTTATTAAAAGACACTAGTTGTTAACTGCTGTTGTCAGCTTCAAAACGACTACAGTATGACAGCTGTAGCTAATAATTTGGAGGAGTTTAGCAGCAAGATTGTCTCAGGGGTTTTTTGGGCAAGGGGAGAGAATTTTTTGGTCAACGAGCTCCTATGGCAAATGACATCTACATTACATAGAGGGAAAGTCTGATGTAAAGAATTAGGCAAATACAAGAGAGTCACATAAAGAGCACAATAACTGGTTGATGCAGCAGGGGGACAATCAGCCTGTATTGTGCTATGGCTTTGGAAAGAACTGCCCCGGTCCTGCTGGGGTGTTCCTGTGCTGTCAGTTCAGCACAAATTCAGATCTTTTCTCTCTTCCAGGTTGCCCCAAAATTCCTAATGGTTATTCACAAAGTCTTGCCTCACTGATCAGGATGGACCAAGCACAAACTGGACATTAGGTGTCCCAGCCCCTGATCCTTCTAAGCAATGCTTGCAGCTGAACTGGAGGCAAGAGCTGCAAACTGTATGCAATTGCATGCCAGTCACAGAGGTTGCTATACATCAGTATATGCGTGATGTACACATAATCTAGATATCTGGAAGCCTCAACAGTTTGTCATGTATCAGACTCAGACTCTGTCTGAGTACAACAAATAGCCACCACTGAGCCAAACACAGGATTTTGAGGCTCTAATTTTAGACTTATGTGCCTAGTATTTTTGTGAATCAATTTACAAAGATAGTAAAATGTCTCTTTACCAAGTCCCTCTCCTACACCAAGTCTTCTGGACATGTCTGATCACTCCGTGTTCCCTCTGCAGGGGCATGTTGCAGTGGTAGGCTCCAGAAGTGTGTACGTGCTTACTAATACAGCTGAAGAAGACTAAAGGATCTATGTGCTTGAGGGCACTCTTTGTCTGGAAAGAATTCCCTGGGTTGGTTTATTTTTCCCTCTTCATATACAGCAGCTCTTTCTTCTTTTTTCTGTTTTTGGATGTGAGGTAAGTAGACTCGTCTCTCCAAGGAAATGTTTTCTGTAGTCCACATGCCAGCTAGGGCAGCTAGGAGACTTTGACTTTTCAGGGATGAGGGCAAAGAGATCTTTTGAAATATTGCTGGGAATTTTCCTCATTTTGCCAAATAGTCTTTTATATTGTCACATTCCCTAGTCCTCCACTTTTTCTACCTTTCTAAAACCTTCTTGGACGGTGCTGCACTGAGGTGCATTATTATGTGTTTATTGGTACGGTGTTGTAGTAGCTCCTCCTCCTTATTCAGCACCTCAACCAGGCAGAGCAGAGCATGACATTGAAGGCTGCATAAGAGCCTTACTGAATCCAGCAGACAGCAGTCAGAAATGTAGCCCAGGGACCAGTAAGTGAAGGTGACAAGCAGATGCTGGAAAAGGAAATGAAAGAGATGGACCATGTGAATGATAGCAAATGGAAAAAAGAGGTCACCTTTTCCACAAACTCTTAAAATGACTGTTACTCTGAATGACTAATTTGGTAAAGAACTAGATTGAATTTAGCTGCGATAAATATTTATAAACATCACACTATTGCTATTCCTTTATCTAGCCTGCAAAAGACAAAATTGCGATCTGCACACCTACAGTTGTAATGCTGTGGTTCTCAGAAGTAACTGGCAATGTGATACATACATTTTTACTTTTGTCTTCTACAAATAAATGTAAACCAGCTGCAAGGGAATTTAACAACCGAATTTATAGGTGTTTATGCTTTATAGAACAATCTACTTCCTTCATGTAAGTGGCTATTAAGCTTTATTCAGTATGCCTGAAAGTGAATCCTACCATACAAGCAAAGGATTACATTATGCCAGTCTTCTATGTTTACATAAAGTGCTGGCAGCTATTTCAGAGGATTGCTTGCTCTGACCTTCCTTACCCTGGGGTTATAGATTGACACCATGAGCCCAGCAGGGTAAAGGGAGACTCCTATGGTGAAAATATCCACACAGATAGACCCATTTCTAGAACCTCATTCTGTTTGCTCGGGTTTTTTTATTCTAATTAATTCACCAATTAATTCTCAGCAGTGTCTCAGCATCTCATGCGTAAGACTCGGCTAGTGAATCAGTGGTCTGCAGCTAAACACCTGCAGATGGCAGCTTGAGAAAAATATTGATTTTCAATGACTTGAATTTGTTGTTTAATTCAACATTAGCTTCATAACCATTCCTTCCTCATCAGCATATGACCACAAGGAGCTTGTCTGTTCTAGGTAGTCAGGAACAAGCCGGTGAGTCAATTCATAGGAGCAGCTTGCTCCCTAAGTAGGCAGGAGGAGAGAAGATGAAAGGACTACACACAGAGCTGTGGGGAACAGTACAACCCATTCTTCCACAGACCACTCTCACAAGTGCAAAGCAGAAAGGAACGGGTGGACCAGCTGCAAAGAATGGGACTGACCAGCTGCAAGATGCACCCCAACACCGGCATTCTGGGAGGAATGTCCTCTACCTGTAGTCCTTCACATCATCCTTACCTGGCATTATGCAACTCACCTGTGCCTATAGTGATAACAATCATCAGGGACAACATGCAAACCTTTATTTTTCTGGGTGATTTCATAATAGCTGTAAGGATTATTATATAGGGAGGAATTTCTGTTCCGAGGATGACAGAAAAAAGAAAATAGAAAAAAACCCTCATTGGCAAAGAAGCAAAGAAAGCTCCTGCACACATGAAATAAAGAAACAAGATGGAGATGTGTTTATCAAAGAAAAAAAGTACAGCTGGGAACTCTGAGGATCTCTACAGGATGTTTATGCCATCAGATTAAGGAATGATAGCAATCATTTGATTGTACACCCAACTGCATGGAAAACCAGCACATTGTATGGCCTATAAAGAAAATCTTGTCAACAGAAAAAAAAAAAAAAAAAAGAAAAAGAAAAAGGAAAAAAAGATTGTTTTACATCTACAATGACAGAGACTTTTCCTTCTAAGGTCGTTGCTGGTGTATGTACTACTATGTTCCATAAAGTTCATCCATCTGCATTATTTTTCTGTGAATAAGCTTTTACAGAGTATGAATAATCTGAGTTCGAATGTGATGCCTTACCTCCCACAGGTATCCTCCAAATCAGACCCTAAAAAAGTGGAGGATCTTGGGTTTTACCCCTGGATCTCCTTATTGAGTACTGGACAAAATTCTTCCCCAATGTCATGGTATATGTATGCCTGACTTTTTTAATGAAGTACTATAATGTAACCTGTAAAAGATCAGTGTGAATGATTAAATTCTAAAAATGAGCATAGTCTGGAGTACTGAGTTTGGAGTTACAGGATTGCGTTGGTAGCATTAACATTCAATACAAGCCACTATGAAATCTTGTCAGAAACAGTACCAGCAGGAGCAAAGACAAAACAAAGAAATCCAAACTGATCTCCAAAAAAAGAGTGTGCACAGTAGTATGATAGCAATACCAGAATTTTCATAGCCATAACACACTGGTGATATATCAAATCCAGTATTGAATCTGTGGTCTTTCAAAGAAAAATGTGAAAAATCAAGAGAAGAATTATTCTCCCAATAGGAAAAATCTCTTCACAATGCAAACCAGGTCTCTGCTCTGAAGCTTACAGGTCATGTTTCATCTTTTAAGGAAAAGAAACTGTGATCATACGATCATTCTAATGAGCTAGTGAAACCACGGAAGTTCTCATTATCTATTTTAAAAGATAATCATTCTTTGAATCCCACTGAGCCTGGTGGCATCTTGTGGCAGTGAATTCTACAGATTCATTCTATGTTGACTTACTCTACTTTTTAATAAAATCAGACAATAAATAAGGAAATCAATATTTCTCATGTAAGAGTATTATGAAAATCTGAAGGTTAGCCCTGAAAACTCATTAACTTGGTTGCTATTCAGAAGAGCACAATCAAAGGCAGGACAGATTAAAAAAGACGGGAAAAAAATGTTGCTAAATGTTGATGATGATCTTTAGCTATTGTCTCCCTTTAAGTAGTACTTAATATATTTTAAAATATTTAGCATACTTTTCTGTGTGTTTTAGACTGAAAGGGATTTCAGCTTCCAGTTTATCTTTCTATTGCCATTAGCTCTTCCCTCTCTAATAAATTCTCATTCACACAATGTTAATGTATCAAATCGATCACATGCATTTCCAAGTAAATATGCCTTGGTCTTTCCATTGAATAGAGCATCTCAAACTTTCTCAATGGGTATTTTAGCTTCTTTAAGCAGCCCTGCCTGTGACATCCTCCCACCCCGACATTTTTTTTGCTCCTAAATAATACTAAATAATCAATCTCTGCATAAAGGGTTGGTACCAAACCACTAAGTTCAAAATAGAATGAACAACAGATCAATAAAACATGAACTTTTCTCCCACTTTCAGGATTAACAAAACAGTTATTTCAATAACTAAGCTTGCAGCCAATATTTTTACATTGCTGTTTCTAGGTTTCTAGCTTGAGAAAGATACAACAGTCATTTTTGTTAAAAATGAGAAAATTTAAGTGCCAGAAGATTGTCACTGCTACTGAGTTACTAGCATCTCACACAAAGTCTGATTTCCTCTCACACTGCACCAAAAAAAAAATGATGAAAAGCACTGGTTAAATTAGCACACTGCTTAATTTAAACTACAGTCAAAAACATAATGTATGAAGCAGTTCTTCCATAACATTAATTTCACACAATGAGTACATATGTCTCAGCAGATATTCCTGCATTTTCTCACTTTGAACTGGAGATATTTGTCATTGGCAGCAGTACCTCAAACCTTAGCACAGACAAATAAAACTCACAGAGAAAAGGTGCCTCTCAGAGGGATGGTCTCTGGTCCCTCCAAAAATTCAGCAGAAAAAATGGCATACATTTACATAGCAAAGGCAGACTACTGGGAGTTAGTAGATGGGGAGATTTAAGACTCAGTGCCAATACTACAAGACTGTGTTTTCACTGACAAACAGTGAGCTAAGCCTATACCTGAGCATGGTGAACTTGGGATCCCTGTTCTTCCCACTTTTATTGCTGGGATGTGTGGAGCCAAGACAAAAAATCCCACAAAATATTGTGCTTAGGAAAAGCTGACCTCAGGATACCTTCAAGTAGACAAGGAAGGCTATTCCTAACTCCAAAATATGAACCTTAAGATGTGCTAAAAGTATGTTAAGGATCTGTTCCTCCAGAGTGCTGCTGACCGTAGGGAAGATCAATGCCAAGCAGCCTGCACAAGCAGATGCAGTGGTCAACAGTGTGGCTAGTTACCAGATTTGGTCTTCAGAACAAGCTTACACTGAAATAAGCATGCCCATGGCTGTACTTCATGTATCCAATGATCCCACAAATGAAAGTCTTAACATCTGTGAGCAGTTCACTAACTGTCCAAGAGCAGGTTTGCACAGAATCTGAACACGTTCACCAGTGACTTTGATTTCACCAGAAACTTTGCCTCAGTTTACCCAGTAGTAAAACTCCAATTGCTTTACAGGGGGTCATGAAGCTAAATCTATGAGTATTTGATAGCTGTAAATGGAAATAACTGGATCAGTGCATGCTATCATTACTAGATTCCCTCAGTGGTGTGGGAAGCATCACTGTAATAATTTGCATTCCAAAGGAAAAATCTCCTTTTGAAGATTTACTTGCATTCCAGAAGATGAATTCCCCCTCAGAAAAAATCAAAGAAAAAATAACAGAGCTACTGAACACACCTTTACACAAGACTGCATTTCTTCTCTTCAGAGGCTTTATTTTTTTCTTTTTTTTTTTTCTTTTTATTATTATTTTAGGCAGTAGGGAGGGCTGAGTCTGTGGGATGGGTTTTCTTTTCATTCTCATTTATAGAGTCTTACTAGTAACACGAGATTTAACAATTCATGAAAACAGAAGGTGAAAACAACAGTCCTCTTCACATGAATAACTTTGTCCTTTGGATTACTTTTTTCTTTTCAGCTTTTTCACTATTCCAATTAATTCTGAAGCCCACCTTCGCATCATGTTGTATTGCAAGGCCATTCTCACTTTTCTCAGTCAAACATAACAGTAATCTCTTCCTTTTGAAAAATAATTTCTGTAAAGCAGTGATTTGAGTTGGTTCTACACAAACGGTACCCTCCTTCTTCAGCCTAGACAATACCTGGTGTAGACTAGCTATACATACGGGCTTTGGACTAGTGGCTGTACAAGTGCTGTGCGCACAAAATGCCATGGTCCTCTCATGCCTTTTCACCTGGTTGTATTACATAGAATTTCTATATAACCCATTGGGATGAAACTGTTGGCTTTCATAACACCCGCATACTCTGGGGGCACTCCCTGGCCGCCTTTCACTGTCTGTACCACCTGAAAATAGGGATTGGGTACAGCTTCAAAAGGCAGTACAGTCAGACTCTCTTCCCTGCCCCAACCCAGAGAAAGTTGTTGTTCTATACTTCAGAATAAAAGCTGGACACAGAGAAACCTCTCCTTTAGACCACCATTAGTGGCTTCTATATTTTTCAGCACCTGCTAAAAAAATTCTCACCCAGCTGTACTCTTACTTCTCTGCAGAGATCATGTGAACTATTTCAGTAGAGACTGATAATTGAGCAGGGACTTCCCTTACAAAGATAGACCACAGCTGCAGGTATAACATCACAGCATCAGAGAATTGACACGGTAATAATTTAAGCACTGAGACTAACACACATCATCCTCTAAAGACGGGCAAACAAGAGTTTCCCTGATTTCTTTTTCTTGGGTATGAGAGACTGGTATATTCCCACAGTCTGGGCAGAGGATCAGACTCCACTCAAAGAAAGGTAAGAGGTGAAGGTAACAGGTGAAATGCATACATCGCTCCAACCACAAGGAGTACAGGCTACTTAGATGACCCACTCTCAAAGGCGCTGTTTTCCCCAGAGCTCCCACCCGCAGTACTGGGGGTTTTCTGCATTTGGCAGAGCCCCCAGGGAGTTAGTTCCACAACAAATTGTGTTTGGCCAGGTTACTTCTGTCTCTGTATCTTCTAGCTTTTCATTGTGTGACTTTGCTACTTTAACACTATTTTAAAGGAGTATTTTACAGCTTGCGTATTCCTCTCAGCAGATCAGCCCATCTGCCTCACACCTTCCATCCCTGGCCTCCTGTTCCTCCAGGACTCCTTCCACCACTCGTTTCTTTTTCCCTCCCATTTTCCAGTCTCAGTCTCCCAATGTCAAAACTTGTCCAGCAAGTGCCAGCTTGTGCCAGCTGTGCTTCTAGTTTCGTCACCTTTTTTTTCTTCCACTAGCAATGTTGTCTCCAAATTTAATACTTACTTTAGCTATTTTTCTTCCCCTGTCCCATCTCACAGCTTTGGTTTTAAAGCATTTTGTTTCTACTACAAAAGCAACGCATATAGTAATTACAGCTTAGCCTTAAATATATTACATGCTCAAAAGGTGAATGAGATTTTTTTTCCCAGTTAAAAAATATACACTGTAAAAAGACTGTCAAAACCTCTCAAAAATCTTGGCTAATAATCTCAGTTCATCTTTTGGGAGAAAATAGCTGTTAACTTCCCTGCTGTGTGTGTCTGTTTCTATCTTCCTATACAGAGTAGATGGTTATATCATGTTCATCAGTGGGCTTGCATCAACTCATTGCTATGCGACTTTGTAATTAATAGGTGGCATAGATATCACAATCTTCCCACCATGAGATATTTTCTTCAATTGCTTAAAACTTTGTTAAATTTTAGCAATAATTGGTGCCTTCCAGAGGCTACATTTTTTTCTCAGATTAATATTTCAACCACTTTCTAGAACTATGTACACACACACATGCACACATACACATACATAAGCTTTAATAAATATGGGCTTTGCAGCAGGAAAGTGAAAATTTGTAGGTAGTTATCTTTCTATCAGAGATGTATCATTTTGCATACTTACTTTTTTTCTCAAATCTGCCAAATAATGTATTAAATCTTGACTCAGAGAGTCGACAGAGATTGCTTCAATTCTGCCAGATAAATTGCTTGACAATTCCACCCAAACTATGTAGTTTGCAATCTGGAGTGTAGGGGTGAAGCAGGGCTTCCCTTCCAATTCTGGCTGCCCAAAACTCCACTTCTTTGAACACAAGAATTGAGATCATCTCTCTCTTGTGTTGGTAGTACAACACAGTACCTGCTGCTCCTGGCAGTGGGAAGAGAGAGGGAGGTTCTTTACAATAATTTTGAAAAATAAAGATCTGAGTAAGGCAGAAAGTCATGTGAACTGAGAGAAAGAAATGAGGGTGATTATGGAAAACTTGAGCCAAGAAAAAGGTTGGGGAATAAGAAGAGGGACTGGGATCCCTGTCAGCAGACTGAGACAGGGAAGTGAGGCATGCCGGAAGAAGGGTTGTCACTGAAATCAGCGCTCAACCTTGATAAGAGATTCTTGCACCATGCACACCTCAGTCTGCGCAGAGCAGACATCAGTTACTGAAGGAAGACTAAGGAGCAGCATGGAGAGTTCACAAATCAGAAACTAGCTTTTTAAGGCTGCATATTTCCACACGTATTTCAAATTAAATGATTTGTCTAGTTGGGTCTGTTTCCCCTTTCTGTCTTCTGCCTTTTGTCCCACCAGTTCCCAACCCATAGTCTGCCTGTCAGCCATTTTTCCCCTCACAGCTCTTCATCCATCATTTCCAGAGACTGAAGTTAGCAGAATCACTAGGGAGGCTAGAGCCCCTGTTATCACCACCTGATGCAAAGCTGAGGGATGAGGGAAATGTTGCATTGCCTTTTTCACCTTCTTTCTCCAAGAACACCTGGAATCACTGCTTATTCTTGTCTTTCCTAAAGCATTTAAAATAGATTTGCCAACAACTTCATATGCTATATGCAGATTATATATACTGAATAGATAGCTATTCAATATTTGTATCTATCCTCTTCTGCTGATGTGTGATGTTGGGTGTCACGTGGTTGCACTCTGAAGTATACTGAATCCCAGCTCTGAGTATCAATCCCTAAATTTCCCTGAGTTGTGAATTTCGTAACAGCCTGGGAGTAAAATGTTTTTTTCTTCATTCAGAAGCCCAAGGTCCATAGAAGCCCCATAGCTCATATCCCAGAGACGTGTATTCTGAGAAAGAATGCAGAGGTTTCAGTCTGAAATTCTCATCACTGCCACTGCCAAGATTATGTTCAAAAGGTGTTGTTTTATTTCAGTTATGGGAGGCTTTGGAAGCTCTCCATTCAGCCCCAATCCCAAGAACACCGGCTCTCCCTTCAGCCCCACACCGGGTGGCAGCTGTCTCCTCCGCCGCACAGCTCTGAGTCCTCCCCAGGACACAGCTCATCCTGGGGAAAAAATAGCATGAGATTACGTAACGAAAAATAGACTCGTAATGTGCATGCACAAGAGGGCAAAATTAAGGTCATGCAAGCAGTTCTGTAATGATTTCTGATTGCTTAATTTCTCCTCAGCACCTACCCTGCTCCCCATCTAAAGGCCTTATTCCCCCTCCCAGCCTCCACCATTCTCTTTCCTTAGCTTCCTCTTTCTTGCTCATCCCTGCCCGTTTACAGGATCATGTTTCTGTCTCTCTTTGTTGCTGTCTATTGCCCCTATTTTGATAGTTTCTGTACATATGGCTCTCACTTTCTGCTCCTATTTCTCGCTGCTGTTTGAACAAACAGTTCACTGCCTAAGGCTGCTGTCTCCTGACAAATACAACCCCCCCTCTCCACCCCGTCCTCGTGTCTGACTCTACCTTCTCTCAAACTCTAACACAAAATACTTTCAGATGTACAGAAGACTTTCTGATTTAATTTCCTCTCCAGACACAGAGGGGAATTATTTGAAAAATCCTGATTAGACATGATCTGAATCAACTGAGGCAACACAATGTACACATAGCACTAATAATATTGAACATTTATACAGCATCTTTAGCCATGAAAGTGCTTTACAAACACTGAGAGTGATTTTTCAGAGGTCTTGTGCACTCGTTGCTCAGTGATTTTAGCTTTTTTTTGTGCTTCTGAAAATGAGAACCCACCTAATTAGTGCTTTAATATTGCCAAAAAAAACCCTCTCTAGCTATCATTTTATATGCGGAAAAGTAGAACTATAAAAACCATCAGATGTATCAAGCCAGGGTGTAGGACTGCCTTTTTTATTTTATGTTTGGACAGCAAGGCCCTGGGGCTGTGTACAGAAAAGGGCTCAGCTCTCAAACTGAACTGATACATCAAGTGTCAAAGTCCATAAAGTTTCTTGAAATCTAAGTTTCTGGGGATGTTGTTACCTAGATTTCTTCCACTTCCACTTTTACAGAAAATTCATAACTGGTCGGTGGTTTTCAGCCTTACACAGGAGAACTAAGACAAATATGAAACCCACTGTCTGCTTTTAGTCAGTTATTCAGTGGTTAGAGTGCTCATCCGGATTGTGAAAGATCTTGCTTATTCAAGTTTGATCCCTGAGGTCTGACACCTAGCAGACAGTATAAGGAAAGTATTAATAGGACCATTTAGCCTCATCAGTAAAGAAGCCAATTCCAAGGAGGGAACTAAACCTGGGTCTTTTAACATCTTACAAGAACACTCCTAACTGGGTTAGATTTTCTTGTATGTTCTTTTACATGATAAAAAAAAAGATTATTCCAGCTTACTATCCTTATATCAGGAGAGGCTTCACACAGTCATTTACAGGTGGAGGCTCCCTTTTCCATTTGCAGTCTGATATAGGTCTTCTTGCAATGCCCCAAGTTATTGTTGTTTCCTGCTGACTGGCTTCAACAGTGCTCACCTTATTTCATCAGCTCTCTGTATTGTCCTTTTGCAAGCTGAGCTCTTCCTATACATTGTGGAGAACATGCAGAGCCATCCCATTTTAGGCACTTGCCCTTGTAATGCCTACATCCTGCATGGATTTAGCCCTTGACGTCTAAGCAACACTGTAAACAGAAAATATTCAAAGTTCCTAACTCCAAAAGCCATTTAAATTGAGTTGTGGTCACTTAACTCCAAAGTTCACTTAAGAGTTGCTGCACTTCAGCCCACATAATCTAAATTTCATTTATCCAACATCCATTGTCTGAAAAAGGGCCATACGTAGTATTTCAGAGAAAAAGGTTTTCAGACAGGTGAATCAGGGTTTTATAAAGATTGCTAATAGCTGACAAAACATTTCAATCTGACCCTGTCCTGTTGATACATGCAGCCCTAAGTCAGCTAACAGCCATTTTGTAATTGCAGATCTTGACTGTGACGATTTGGAAGTCCTCTGTTAGGAAACCTTGAGCGAAGTTACGAAAATCTGTAGATTTCACGTTATCAGTTTTGTACGTCAAAAAAAATGGGAAGATGCACGGACATCTTCCCTAGGATGCTCCCCTGTGGAAAACTCTGGCCTAGTAGGTCATAGATTGCAGACTCTTCTGCATGTTTCATTGGTCATTTCACTAAGACTAAATATTTTCCGTCCTTTTAACCCATAGACAGCTAAAACTAAACCTGCATTCAGTTCAGGGGGGTTGGACTAGATAATCTCCAGAGGTCCCTTCCAACCCTATGGTTCTATGATTCTATGATTCTATGATTCTATGATTATTTGAGGTACTAAAAACTGATAATGCGCTTCTTAAAAAAACAAGATGGAAAGACTGTCAGCAGGTCACACCTAACCTCAATGATTAAAAAAGAAAATAAAATAAAAAATACCTGACTTTTGAGTGAGGAACGCTTTTGGTACACCTATTTGTCAAAGATAATAGGCTTTCTGGTCTTGCAGGTAGTGATGTACTTTGGGACAACAGTAGTATTTCCTGTAACATTTTCAAGTAGTTAAGCAATTGTGGTTTCTGACATTTTGAGACCAATATAAAGCCTCATATAGCATGAACATGTAGTGGTGCAGTGCGTTCTTATCAGAAATGTTAGAAATAGTCTCTCCTTGACCCTATCATTTAAGTGTGCCTGCCTGGCTTTGTGATTCAGTTCAACAGTCCTGCCTTTTTTTCCAAGGTATGTCAGGTTGAACTTGATCTGTAGAACTTGTTTGATATCTTTTAGGAACTTTGAATTCTTTCCTTGATACATGTCTTTATAAGGGTATTCAGTAGCTTTAAAAAACGGTCTTTCCTTTTTTTTTCCCCCACTATCTCATAGTTAATTTGTTTTTCAGACTTGCAAGAGATCCTACACAGCAGCAACTTCCTTTGCAATCCCAATAACTCTTGCTCAGCGAATCAGATCTCACTGGTGAGGCTCAAGCACCTTATAAGAAAGGAAAAAAGTATCATAAAGCTCAAGCTGAAAGCTCTGCTGGACAGCTTGTCACAGGAAGGAGAGAATATTGCCAGTTTTCAGATATGAGCCTAGACTACAAAGAGTATTCAGTGCAGTGGTTCTTTGTTTTGCTGCATGGTGCTAGGAGTCCAATGGAAAAACTGGAAAAAGATGGCAAAGCTGAGACAGTGCATATGTATATTTGAATGTTGCCCATTCATTTCTTAAATTTTATCCAAAATTAACGTCTTTGTATTGTTGTAGTGCACATACATAGCATGTAGTGCTATGTGTTTATGTGTGTGCATGCATATGCATGGATATACATACATATTTTTACATATATATACACAAGATCAGTTTTCAAAAGTGAAAAATAGTTTTGAAGTTCCACATATATAAATTTCCAACCTTTGAGGACCTTATGGGAAACTTTCAGTCTTGGCAAATCCTTGGAAGAAGGTCTTCTTTTTTTTTTCAAATCCAATTTAAAATTATTTTGTGAGTACAAATAGAACTAACACCAGAACTGAAACTCGTCCAAATTTACCATTCCTAGAATTAGCAACCTATCTACACCAGCATCTAAATAAATGATCTAACACTGAAGTGTACTCATGAAAATTTTCAGAATGCCTATATGGTTCTCATACTGTAAATATAGTTTGCTTCATGTTCATGACAGTTTTATGACTCCCTGTCTTATCTGAAATTGCCTCACCTCAGATCCGTTGTGAAGCTGTTTTACTATAACATCATGGCAATTTTCACTGACCATTTCAGTTTATCAAGATACTTTTAAACCTCTGGGAAGTTAATTAAAACCTCATCACCCTTTGCTTTCTGGAAGTAGGCTGCACTTGCATCCCAACAATTTTCATGAGCAAAATATCCGTTTCAACAAGCTTTGAGTTAAAATAGACACAATATTACATTCCTCAGTATAACAACTGTTTCAAGACTCATAAATTTGGGTCCATAACTTGTTCTGGTTATAGCAAGGCTTGTGGCCTGTAACAAAAAGCATGACTGATAAAGGACTTAATTCTGAGATTATGGTGCAAAACAAACAGTGTGGTACAAGATCTCAGGTTAAGAAACCTAATAGTGGCACTGAAGATTTCAAATAAAGCAAAGGATTTATGTTTGTAAAACACTGGGATGACCTGATTTGCCGGCTGTGAAAGTTTTTTCTCATGTCCTTTCTTCTCCTTACTAATTCACTGAAGTATGTACAGAGGACATTGGGCAAAAACCTGAAGTTGTGTGTGTTTGTGCCTGTGTATGTATATAAAGTACATACATATATGTGCCTATGTACATGTGTATACATATATGTGTATGTACACACATACATAGTCTGTGGACTTTCAATGATATAGAAATTTCCAAATTGACAAGTGGTCTTATGTATTATATATAGTGTCTAATATATTATATATAATATGTATAGCATATCTTTTATATTTAGTATGAAATCTGTGTACAATATACGTGTATAATATGTATGCTACATATATATGTTAAAAAGTGCGTGTTTCTCTTCTTTTTTGGTAGAAAATCAATTGTTTATTTCCTTGAAACACCTGACATTTCCAGTAACATCCTTTGTAACAACTATTGTCTTTTAAAATACATTATCTCTATCATAAACTATCATATGTAATATATTATAGGGGGCAAAATCCCCAGCAAAACCATTGTTGTCATAATTCACAACCAGTTTGTTAGAGACAACTGCTTTCGGCTTTGCCTTGGGCCATTAACTAACAAACCAACCATTAACTGTTAGTAATGACCATTTTTTCCCAGAGATTATTGCTTAATTGAACTCCTGTGCCGTGTTGGTTATTTTTATGCCATCTCACAATGACTATGCATTACTGCATTTTCCTAGTGTACCAACTACCTACTGAAATAAACAAGATAGGTGTTGGCGAATTGAATCTTCCACTGTATATACTATTTAAAATACATTACTTTAATGAATAGCTTTGATGTAGCAGACGTGCTTTTTCATTTTTCCTGTTCTCCAGAGCATATGCATCAAGTAACTTAGCTGCAGAATTAATGCATGCTGCTGTTCAGTAATGTATACAATGTCAAGACACTGTATTGCTAAGCTGTGTTATATATTCATTTGGGTAAGACACATTTGATTATTAGCATTCTGTTCTTCAGCAACAAGCCACATGTGCTGTCTGTTGCCATGGCAATAAATTAGGAAGGATAACCTGACTACTTATCAATTTTTATTAGTGCAATCATCCTACCTGCTTAACCCCTCAGTAACAGTCGCGTATTTTAAACACCACTGATAAAATCAATGCAACTCTGGGGGTGTAAGTTAAGCTGATAGGGTGGGGAGGAAGCCAAGGTACTGCGGAGATAGGGGAGAGAAATACTGACTTACAACATGATGCTGATGTGATTCATTAATATTACAGGATCAAAAATGTTAATGTTTCTGAGGATCTTAGCACAGTGGGAAGAGATGAAAATAAGCGCAAAAACTTAAGGCGGATAAAACGAAAAGTGCTTCCCTCCTGCTGTGTTTAAAGCAGTATGTGTAAATGCATACGTTAAACTATAAACCTGAAAAAACGGAATCAAAACATGTACTTGCTAAATTTTAAGAAACATCATCTACTACCAAATATATCCTTTAAAGTAGAAGGCAATGAACTCATAAGAATACCAGCATGTTTTTCTTTAAGATATGAAAATTATATTACTATTAGTCTGTGACATTTAAGACTACTGCTAACACCCTTTCAATTATCACCCATAGAAAAATCAATTATTCCATAGTACTCAGAAATAAGAATAAGCTGCCCATTCATTCCAAGATCTTCCTGGGATCAAAATAAAAGTTACGACAGATTTATTCTGAAATATCTCGTTTTGATCTAAAGATCTATATGTTCCTGCGGAGATAAGTATCACTAATCCATGTTTGATTGTAGTAAGGCTGAATATTTAAATCTCAATATTATCATTAAGGTTGTTGCTAGGTTTACACACATTTAAAAAAATAGTTTTGCAAATATTATTTGTTTTAATGAAGCTTTGGATCTCACTGGTGTTAAAACAAGGTGTGAATGCACAACACAGCAGCAAAGGATGGTCAGGGACCTCCTTGGAGCTGCCTTCTGTGTGGACACCCTTGCCAGGAGGACACATGCCCTGCTTTGCTTTTGGATTCCAGGATGACCCCACCCGTTGCCTCAGTCTTACTATTTTCCGTTCATGGTCCAGAGGATTTGAGTTGTCAAATTCAACTGTACATCTGTGGGCATAGCATTATTAGGGTAGTAAAAGGCTGCCAATACAAAACTTTTCCAAAGCTGTAGGGAAAAAGAAAAAGAAATATTCAACAAAAATAACTCCTTACTTCATCTGGGAAGTATTAGCGCAACATTTTCCAAAACACCTAAATCCTTCACTTAAAACTCTCATCTTTTTAAGAGCCATGGGGTAATATGACAAGAGTTTGATGGGAGCTAAACCTTGTCTTCTGGAGAAAGAAGACGCTCTGGCACACCAGAGGAAAAGCCCCATCTCCTGGGTTTGAGAGTTTGCTCCAAAGGAGAGGCAGACCTCTTCCCTTGTCCCTTCACTGGCACCTGCTGCTTTTGCTGGAGAAGCTGAGGGATCACCATCGGCAGGCTGCACTTTCCCTCCATGAGCTTCCTTCACCTACCTCTGTGAATGAAAAACACCCCCCAAGAGGTGGCAAAGCTGCTGGTGGGACAGACACAATGTGGAAATGACACTGACAGGAATGGCCTGGAATGGGGGTTGAAGGGGAACCAGGACAGGGAGCAATGGAGACCTCAGGGGCTTTGGGCAGGAATCACTGCTGGGAGAGGAGCAAGCAGAGGTGGCATTTGAAGCAGCCTGAGCTGTGGCAAAATGGGACACCTGGAAGGACTAATACCTTTTTATTAGTCATCCCTACATGAATTGTCAAAGAAAGTTGAAATAAACCGCAGTTAAAATCAGTGTGCATTTCTGAAGCATCTGAAATCATTTAATCTGGGAGCAAGTTGAAAAATCTGGGTTTAAGCTTCTTCCTAAAATGAAGCACAATCTTCCAGGTCTCTCAGGTGCTTGAAAATACTGAGTTATATAAGCATAAAGTCTCTGCACTTTCAATGATAACAAAACTCTCAAGGAATGTTTGACAAGTAGTCTCAGGGTCAGAATATTTTTCCCCACGTTTTAAATGTTAAAAGAAGCCTTTGCTTTGTGAAGTATTTTTTTTTTTTTTTAGAAGGAATAGTTGAAAATCACTTTATGGAGAGCTTCTAATCAGATATGCCAAATGTTTTTCTCCACAGTGCCAAACCACCAGCCAGACACCAGGTTAAGGCTAGCTAATAGTTCAGAAGTCTGGATTTATGAGGGTAGGGTATACATTGGCCACAAGCTCTGTGCATGTGTGTGTGTGTGCATTAATAACAACAGGATTTGGTAAATCTGGGAGTGTTCTCACTTTGCTTCCTGTTCTTTGCAAGTCTTAGTTTTCTGAAGGAAAATGCTTTGTTCGAACCTCAGATTGTCACTCTGCTTTCCACACGCAAGAGGACATTAAGATGATGCATTTTGTTCCCATAGTTGGACATGTATTTTAATGGACCCTGACAATGGTGCCCTACACCAAAGTTCAAACTGAATTGATGGATTACCTGCTCCGCTCCACTCCAGTCATGGTCTGTAAAGGAAAGAAGGCATTGCTATAAATGCCTGACCATTGACAGATTTCCAAACAGGGCTGCTGTTTGTGCAGACCTCTCTAGAATTAATCCTGTGTGCAAACAGACCTTCTCCAGTTGGAAGCTGAACAAATCCCAACATTTTTATCTCCCAAAAGGCTCAACCTTCCCTGTCAGCACCTCACTAGAAAGGGGAGTTGTAAAACTCTGTATCCACCCAGACTGTTTCCAAAAAACTGTAACAATAGTGTGCATCTAACTAACATATCAAGGAGCTTTTTATAAATCTTGAGTTTTGAGCATGTTGATAGCAGATACCACTTTAAGAATTGGAATTTGTACAATCTACACATTCATAGATACTGATTGGACTAAAATGGGATCAGAACCACGAAAGAAGTGCATTCAAGTTATTGAGTGTCAGTATTGCACTGGAGTCCAATATCATGTTCCCATGGGTTTGGCCCAGGCTGTGAGAAGGCACACAGGTCTACTCATAGCTCATCACAAGCTGAGATTCACATGCAAATCAAAGACATCACAATAATAGATACCAGGATACCATTAGGGGTTGTAGAAGATTTCTGTCTTTGTGTTCAAGCAGGCAACAAATGCTTTTGGCATCAGAATCTCAGACAAAGGACACAATAGTGTTATCCTGAATATGACAGGTAAGTCTCAGGTTTGAAGATGAGTCCTCCAAAGCTGAGAGGGGAAAGAACAATTTCTCTAAAAGCCAATTTTCTGTCATGTTAAATCGACAACCGGTGATTTAATTTATAAACAAAAATAACATTATTGCAGATAAAAGTGAAGAACAGAAACTAATCACATGTTAAATAAATAAATGTGGGCCACACACTGGTTCACCTATGCACGAATGCAGGAAGCAAAGCTTTCTTTTGCTTCTGAGTCCCAGCTATTTTTAGACTGGGCCGTGCTTTACAGGGATAAATGACTCTTTTTTCCATATGAGGACAAGACCGTGGAAAATAGGGAGCTTCTCTCCCTGCTTCTTTCCTGCAGCTGGGAGAACAATTCCTGCTGAAGGTATTGTCTCAGCACCATAGCAGATCGATCCTGCCTCAACAGTAAAAATCAGGCAAGTGTTCATGGGTGACGTTCTGTTCCAGTCTCCTTTAGGAACAAAGAAGCATTCCTGGAAAGGTAAAAAAAGGAAAAAATATCTCTAAATAAATAAACAATTTGCTGCGAAAAGCGTCCATCGTGTTTCTTGTTTTTCATCTTCTGATTCCAGAATGATTCTACATTTGATGAAGAGCTTAACTGAGCAAAATATATCCTTGGAATAGGGGCTGTACAGAGGTGGGAGAGAGTGTTTCTATAGAATAGGTATGTTTGCGGAGGAAGACTTCTACAGGATGGGTACATGTACTAGAAATATGCATACATAAATGTTCTTCTATAACATTTTTGAAGTAGTTTCTACAGGAAGCATTACAAGTTCACATCTGAGTTCATTGTATACAACTCAGCCGTAAGCGGCAGTCCAACATTCCCAGTGTCTGGGTTCTAGTCAAAAAGAAAGCTTAATAAGAAAAAATAAGAAAACCAAAAACACATGAGACACTAAGAGTTACAACCAGTGAACAAAAACCCAAATCCCTGCCCAATTAACACCAGTGCAACTAAAATATCATAGATAGAGCTGTTTGTTTATCTGAACTTTGTTTCCCTTCTCTAACAAAAGCACACAATGTGGTGGGAGAAGTCAGAGATACAGAAATTCTCTGACAGGAGAAAGTTTTCACTAATGACAGTTCAGACATTTTTAAAAAATAACTAGCACACAGACCAACATGCGTGCTTTCTAGCTGATCTAAAAGTCTTACTTTCCTCACTCTGTGCCTTGCACTTTACCGTAGCCACTACACACCCTTTTACTGTTTTCATAAGTAAGAAGTTTGCTAATGATCAAGCCTGGGGGAAGGGGTATGGCCACAGCAGTCTCCAGAGGCACAAAAACTCATGAGTTTGACAGATGGTTTTATTCATTCTTACTTCTCTGTTCGTACTGTACAATTGTGATTCTTTTTTACTGTTCCTTTTACACTATTGTCAACTCTCTTCTGGCTCCTTAAATAAATCCTCAGCTAAACCCCGAGTATAAAGACCATACATTTTTTCCTCTGAACCATAAGTATTTTAAGTATATTTGTGATGCTTTTACTTCTACAAGACCCTTTACTTTTCTGTCTTAATTTATACAGTTTCTCCAGAGAAATCATCAGGTGCGCAGGCAAGCAGCCAGATGTGGAAGTTGTGATTTTGTATAAGTATTAGATACATTGTGATTGATTACTCAGGCTAACAAATAGCAAGAGTTCAGAAGAACTCAGGAGAGACATACCTACATGATGTGAGAGCAGAATACTTAGTCAGATATTTAAGACATACAGTTTTGTTTAATTCTAACGCAGTTTACAAAGTGGACCCTCGAGCTCCAAGACAAAGGAAACTAGGTTTCTTATGGATATCAGAGTCTAAGAAGATATGACCTATTCTTGAAACATTTCCAAGGTTGAATATTCATAAAGTATTTCTGCTGAGCATGGAGCCTTTGGTGTCTCATAAAGTCTGAATTCACAGTGCAGTTTTTCCCACAGTTGGAAGGGAATTTATACCCACCTTTTACCCTCCTACTTGCTTTCACAAAATCCTACAGGAACTTAATAATCAGTGTAAACTTTACCCTTCAGTCAAATTTGGTTGGAATCAGGAAACTAGTTCAAAAGTTGTTCTGTAGGTGTGGGGGACAAATGGACAGACAGCTTTGATATGTGTATGCAGTTACATGCAGCCACACGCGTAGCATAACCATGTAAGCCTTGTTTTCCTATGAAACCAGAGTATAAAATAAATGGATATTTGGCCAACTGGGCTTAATAGTTTCTGTACCTGTCAGCAAGTGTTTTTCCCTAAGATTGGACAGATTAGAAATATAAACTTTGCAGTGTGTAAGGTCAATAAATCTAGACTGGAAGGGAGAAAGACAATCCAGCAAGGGAATAAATTCCAAGATTCAAGATTCCTTTGCTGACACAGGGCACCAGTAACGTCTCATTTTTACTGAGGAAACCTCAGCCTAGTTTCCTCAGCTGTGCAAAGCTGTGGGAGTGGCAAACTGACCAAGGTGTTACATATCAAAACAGTACCTAAGCGCTGAAGGTTTTATAATGTAAAAACAAAACCTGGAAGTGCTTTCTGAAACAATTAACCCCGCATTCTCATTTTCAACAGCAGCAGCATGAGCACCATGTTCACCATTTTCAGTATCCAAGGGACCTAGGAAATCACTGAATGCTTTGTGAGAGGCTCAAAGATGCCAGCTGGAGTAGCATGCTCCGAGCTCAGAAGAAAGAGGAAGTAAGACTAAGTCTATCAGGAGAAAGATTACACAAATAAGGATAAAAAGCTTGAGGTCTTTAGCTTAATGAAGCAAATACTGAGCAGGGCCGTGGCTACAAAACACTGTATCAAGATGGACAGCTATTTAAGCTAAAGGACAATATGAACACAAGGACATTCATCCATGAATAAAATTAAGCTTGTTGTTTTCCAGCTGTAAGAACACTGAGATTCTCAATGGCCTCTCTATATGGCCAGTGGTATTTAAAAGGTCAGCTTTTACTTAGCAATTGATCTGTTTATGAGATTTTATCACATCCTTGCCTGGAAAGAGACGGAATGTGAAGATGCAGGTGGCGTTCACCAGTCTTATCGTCCTGTGAAATCTTATGGTCTCTTGCATTACTGGTATATAAATGCAGCAAGCCAAAGACATAACTGAAAGACCAAGGGACATGTTCAGAAAGAGAAATTGTCTGATTCTTGCAATATTGTGGTGAACAAAATATTATTGTCTATTTTAAACTCCAAAGAGGAAGAAAAAAAGTCCCCTCCTCACTCTGCCTGTAACACTGTGTTGCAAACAATTAACACCTCCCCTCAAGAGATGCAGTTATGACTCCATAAGACTCTTCAGAGCACTTCTCCATTCCACCATTACAATTTCCCTTTCACCTGGTTTGAACCTTTAAGAAACATCTGCAGCCGTGGTTGTTTTTAATTATTATTCCCAAGAATGCTGTTAACTACCGAAACTTCTGTCTGTATGCTGACTTTTGTCATTTTACCAACCAAGTTTGCTACAGTTACTGTCCTAAAAGCCTCAATAAATCCATAATACATTCATTGTGAAAATTAAAATCCAACTGCTTGCAAAAGTGTTACAGTTTAGTGTTTGAGAGTCTGATCTTTGCAGAGCAGTACAAGGAACTTTGTGAAGTCAAGAAGTCTATTTCCCAGCTCAAAGGCAGAATCAATTACACTCCAGTTTTGCTACAACTGACGAGCTGATGAACTGATGTATCCTCAGTTCCCAAATTTTGACCCTATTCAACTACTGAGTTAGCAATCATGAAGTTGACATTAGTGTCTAAGAGTTAAACAAATATTTAAACAAATGATTTCATTTGTAAGCATTAAAGCTCTTCTGATGATTGCTAAATCAATATTAAACAAGCTGGAAACATTTAAGCTCTACCCACCAGAGCTGCAAGTTAAAATATTCTGTTATAGTACACCAGTGGCCGTAGATTTAAATTTATCCATTGTAATTAATAATTTTAAGATATAGCACATGATTTAGCTCAAGCATACATTTTTATTATCCTTCCAGACTCCTCAATAGTGCAGAGATACACAGTTGTCTATTATTAAATAAAAGGTTAAACTCTTGGCCTTTTAGCTGTGTGTATCCATGGATGTTTGAAAAAGTGTGAACTAAATAGCCTGCTGAAATACTGCATTTCAAAAGACCAGGAAATGGGCAGAAGTGGTAAGAGTCCTTATTATACATGAACTAGATGAGTACTCCAGCTGCATTCTGCTTTCAATTACTTTTGAATCATCCCTAATCTCTGGAACTAAAATGTGATTTAGGAAGGAAAACACAGTTTGAATTCTGCATTTAGGTAAGAGAGAGAAAAGTCAACAGATGGAAAAACAATGTCAAAAAAGCATTTTTAGACTAAGTATTACTGTTAGACTGAAGCGGGAGTGTTCTTCATGTCACAGGCTAAGATTATAAGATGCCTGCCTGAGCTTTTTTCTTAATAACAATGTTGTGAACCCAGACTTTCTTAAAAATAGAAGTTTGTTCTTTTTTTCAAGAAAACAATGAACTGTTTTGGAACAGATGTACAGAACTCAGTGAGATGACTCATCAGCTGTGCTCAGTTACAGTGGCTTTATCTGTGAATGCGTATAGACAAAAAGCCACTCAAGAGAGTTCGTAAAAGAACAGCCGATCTACTGAGAGCTAATCACACTGGGCTATTCTTGGAGGAACACAGTGTTTGTACGTAATGCCAACAGTTACCAATTATTGCCTCTGCTTGGAAAAATGAATAGATCTGTGCAGCTATTTAATGGTGCTCTCTGCGAAGACTCTATTTAAAATATCAGAACCTGTAATTGTCTAACACTGACCTGATCCAGCAACTGAGCACTCTGCAGTGTGAAGGCATATCTGCTTAACTTAAGCTTGTTTTCTCCACAGGGGACATCCAGTGCTGGCATACTAAGGTGCATATTATATGTCTTTTGCATAAGGTTGCATTAAATTCAGGAAAATGGATTAAAATCTGCATTTTAATGCCAACTGTTTGCATGATATCCACCTTAAGAGGAAAAGATAGATACCCCATCAGATTTCTACTGATGTTAATAAATGACACCAACCTCAAACATGAGGAATGGAGGGGTGAATCATACCCTTGTAACCAAAATAAGCATTACAGTCTCATTCCCTCTGACATACAAATTAAGAGCAATTTAGTGTAGAAAGTTTTGTTTCACAAGTGAGTACCGGCAACATAAAAAAGAAAGAACAAAATCCATAACTTCCTTTTCATATCTGACAATTCTATTGCTAGCTAAAAGATCTCCTTTGTGGCAATTATTGAAAAGTTGGTGCATTGCCTTTAAACTCCTTCAAAGTCAGCTGCGGTACCTGTACATTATGTGCCTTTTTTAAACAGATGTAATCCAAATGATATGGATTTGAAGGAGGACATATGGTAAAAGACAGGCAAAGAAATTTGGATGATTTATTCATATAATTTTGAAGTAGCATATTTAAAATCTCATCTTATTAACATCCACTGCCCACCTAATTGCTATAAGTAATTGACAGCTCTCATTAGGAAGAGACAAAACTGAAGGGAATTAAGGTCTTGATCTTGCAATTGGATTTCCATGAGCTGATGCCTTCATTGTGTGGAGCCTCTTTGGCATGTGTGGGCTCGGCCTGGATACAGGAGTCCATCTGTGCAAATGTGATTGCAAGATCAGGGCCTAAGTGATATCATGGGAAATAAGCAGATTCTGTGATTTGGAACAGATCTGCTCCAAAGTTACATAGCAAGTTAAAAGTTATCAATTGTCATGGAATAGAGTAAATATATGACAGTTTGTTACCTGAATTTGGAAAACACTGTGAATGACCCACTCTCTGTTAATCCAAATCTGAAAGCAGAGAAGATAATTTTGAAAACTTGTTCTACCATTAGTGGGCATTTTTAATTTATTTCTATTTAATAAATATATTTAATACTTTTTAATGATTATTGTTATTGAGATATATTAAATGTTGTGTGGGTAGATAAATACGGAAATCCTGCAAACAATAATAAGGTTTATTCATGGGACTCCCCACACATAACTTTTCAAACTTACCCCTCAAGCTTTAATCAAGTATTTGGGGAATAATTATTTTTTTTATTCATAGCCAGTTTTAAGATCAAATGTACTGTATCATACTTATACAAAATAAGTTCACTCTTAATTTGTCCATATCCAGCCAGGCGGATGGTGCGGGTCAAATTTACCCATGGACTAATCAGCTGTAAATCCCAGTGCTGTGACTAACTGGTGACTAAGCAATAATTCATGTTACACGTGGCAATAAATTGACAGGGAAATAAATGAAAGTGGTGTGCCAGAGAGAATATATAAGAAAGTAGTACCAAGAACATATACAAAGAGAAGCTATAAAATGATCAAAGATAGAAGTATTTTTCATCTGATTCCTGGCAGAGTAACTGACCCCACACACATCTGCAACCGCTCCTGCCTTGACACGTTCCCTTTTAGGATCACCTCCTCCTTGTACTTGCTCACTTACTTTCATAGTGTGAACAACCTATACACTAAATAAATAGATGCAACATCCATTTTCCTACACATTTTTTTCATACCTAACATACTTACTGATGGAGATATCAGTGTATTTAACTACAGATACTAACATCTGGAATAACAGACTGTTGCTAGTCAGATCCAGAACGCAGATGAACTCATGAAGTTCGAGTTTTTGTACCTTCTGTCCTTACCATAACAATGCCAGGTAAGGACAGCCTTCCCTGTCTCCTGCCTCCCCAGCTGCAATTCTTGCTGCCTGCCACAAGGCTTTTACTTGTCCTTCATGTACTTCACACATGATGCGAACCTCCCATTTTGCTTACAGCTTCATCTCATGAACCCTACCTGTTTGACAGACAGACAGAGATGTGCAAGTATTGATTGGCAGTTGCCGATCATCACGATGCACATAACAACTGGGCAAGCGGTTCCTTTCCCCTGAAGCAGTTAGGTGTTACATTCAGCTTGCCTTTTCCTCTCATGGGGCTTTACTTCAAACCTGTCTCTTCTACCCAGCCCTTGTAGCACAGACAGATGACACAACCTAACTGGCGTTGTTTCCTTTCCAAAAAGATCAAAATGTTCCCTGAAACACGGCAAAATTGGGGGGAATATGGTCTCGTAAAGTACTTTCAAAAAAACACGATAAAGGTGATATTTTACTGCTGTGTAAGTTTCCTAGTCTTGTGTTTGAACAGGAGAAAGGAACTCCCAGAAAATAAATAGTGTGTGGAATTTCTGTTGTCTATTTTGTAAAGTCACTCTGGAGTGTGAGGTTGGCTTAAAAAAAAAAAAAAAAAGCAAATAAAAAAGGAAAAAACACTTTTCCAACACTATGTGTGTAGGGCATGAACAACAACAGCCTGAATCATAAATATCTTCTTTGCAGCTGGGAGTGGGGAAGAGAACTTATTGGTTGAGAAGAATGGAGTTCATTATATTGCAAGAAATATGCAAGAAAATCAAATTCTGAAGCAAGATCAGGATACTCACTGCAAGAACCCTATGAATAACTGCTTTACGGTTTGCTGGTAGAACTGAAAAATAAAATGCTCAAGTAAAAAATAAAACATCGTAGTTTTCCTCATGAAAAGAGATGTTTCATTCTTGGTGAAACTCATGAACATTTCATATTAATTTTATATAAATCAAGCACTAAAACTCAACCATAGCATTTAGCTTAAATGATGTTAGGTCCAGATAGTCTTCTCTTTTAATCCTGAGTATTAATTATGCTGTAGATAGCAATTGAGATACCTGTTATCTAAACTGACGTACATTAAAAAAAAAAAAACATAGGCAGATAGCAGTGCTATTGAATGTATACTAATGAAAATAATAAATATATATATTACTAAAGGAGTTAGCTTCTTGTGGAAAAGATGGGAAAAAATTCTAAATGCCAGAGGAAAAAAAAAAAATCATAAGCAATGCTTTTCAAATCTTGGCTAGTAATTACCACTTATTCCAAGCCAAATTGCTAGCAGGTTAAAGAAAAGAGGTCTTGATCCTTTACTGAATGGCATTGCTATTGTGAATTTGACTGAGAGGGTTACCATTATTTTTTCTAAATCAGAAGCCAGAACTGCAAAACAGGACTTCTGACCTGCCTGGCCCCATTTTAGTATCCAATTTAGTAGGTCAAACATAGCAGTCAGAATTGTAACAAAAATATTTTGGTCTGGAATCAGGTGTTTTCTCTTCTCTTATTTCCTTACTTATTCTTTTAAATTCTTGATAATAGAAGGAGTCCAGCAAACATGCTTGGAATATGAGAGAAATCCACAGCAACGTGAAAAGCCATAACTGACAGAAGGTGAGTGAGTGCTCTTGGCTGAACCTCCTCAACTTTCCCAAAGGGGAGAAAGATGCAGCAAAGTAAACAACTGGGACGTCTCCTTCAATAAAACCTTTTTTTATCCTGCACTTCAAAGTTACTGCCTCGTCTTCCCCAGTATACTTAGACTGTGCTTCCTCCCTTTTTCAGTGGAAGCACCTGGGCCAGCCTGGGACTAGCGGGGCTCCTGGGAAACACATAGGGGGCTGCCAGGCAGCACATTGGGGCACAAGGGAAACGCCTGCTCCAGCGTGTTGAAGAGGATCAGCACAGGACGCAGGGATGCAATATACAGCCAGATTAATTATGTGCTCCCATCTCTCCCTTTTGACACCTCTTTCAGCTGGGAAGTTTGCATCACACCATGTGCAGCACAGCCCAGAAAATAGCATCACTGGGACATGGGGGAAGGGAGGAAGAGTTATTTGGGAATTCTTAAATTTTATTAAGAATATATACGAATAAATAAACCTTGCTTTTTGTAACACACTGATTTTGGAATGCACTCTCTGAGTAAATATATCTTTTAGTGTATACAAAGAAAAGCGTAAAGTTGAATGTATTGCATATGTTCCATTATATACAGACATATGCGGATCAGGTTAGGAAAGCTAAAGCCCTGATAGAATTAAATCTAGCCAGGGACATGAAGGGCAACAAGAAAAGCTTCTACAGGTACGTCGGTGATAAAAGGAAGACTAGGGAAAATGTGGTCCCTCTCTGGAAGGAAATGGGAGACCTGGTTACCCGGGATATGGAGAAGGCTGAGGTACTGAATGATTTTTTTGCCTCTGTGTTCACCAGCAAGTGCTCTAGCCACACCGCCCAAGTAGCAGAAGCCAAAGCTGGGGACTGGGAGAAAGAGGAACCACCCACTGTAGGAGATCAGGTTCAAGACCATCTAAGGAACCTGAAGGTGCACAAATCCACGGGACCTGATGAGATGCATCTGCAGGTCCTGAGGGAACTGGCAGATGAAGTTGCTAAGCCACTATCCATCATATTCAAGAACTCATGGCAGTCCAGTGAAGTTCCCACCCACTAGAAAACAGGAAATATAATCCCCATTTTTCAAAAGGGAAAAAAGGAAGATCCAGGGAACTACAGTCCAGTCAGTCTCACCTCTGTGCCCGGCAAGGTCATGGAGCAGATCCTCCTGGAAATTGTGCTAAGGAACATGGAAAAGGAGATGATCAGTGACAGCCAACATGGCTTCACTAAAGGCAAATTGTGTCTGACAAAGATGATGGCCTTTTACAACAGGGTTACAGCATTGGTGAATAAGGGAAGAGCAACTGACATCATCTGCCTGGACTTCTGCAAAGCATTTGACACTGTCCCGCATGACATCCTTGTCTCTAAATTGGTGAGACATAGATTTGACGATGGACAACTTGATGGATAAGGAACTGGCTGGATGGCTGCACTCAAAGAGTTGCAGTCAATCGCTTGGTGTCCAAGCGGCAACCAGTGATGAGTAGCATTCCTCAAGGGTTGGTATCAGGACCAGCGTTGTTTAATACCTTTGTTGGCAACATGAACAGTGAGATTGAGTGCACCCTCAGCAAGCCTGCCGACATCAAGGTATGTGGTGTGGTCAACATGCTGGAGAGAAGGGATGCCATCCAGAGGGACCTGGACAGACTTGAGAGGTAGGCCTGTGTGAACCTCATGAAGTTCAACCAGGCCAAGTGTAAGGTTGGGTTGGAGCAATCCCAAGCACAAAGACAGGTTGGGTGGAGAATGGATTGAGAGCAGCCCTGAGGAGAAGGGCTTGGACGTGTTGGTTGATGAGAAGCTCAACATGACTGGCAATGTGAGCTTGCAGTCCAGAAAGCCAACTGTATCCTGGGCTGCATCAAAAGAAGTGTGTCCAGCAGGTTGAGGGAGGTGATTCTGCCCCTCTACTCCGCTCTCATGAGACTTCACCTGGAGTACTGTCTCCATCTCTGTAGCCCCCTGCATAAGAAGGACATGGACCTGTTAGAGCAAGTCCAGAGGAGGGCCACAAAGAAAATCAGAGGGATGGAGCACCTCTCCTATGAAGACAGGCTGAGAGAGTTGGGGTTGTTCATCCTGGAGAAGAAAAGGCTTTGTGGAGACCTTATAGTGCCCCTCCAGTATTTGAAGGGGGTCTACAGTAAAGATGAGAAGGGACTCTTTATGAGGGATAGGATGAGGTGTAACAGGTTTAAGCTGCAAGAGAGTAGACTTAAAATAGATATCAGGAAGAAATTACTTACTGTGAGGGTGATGAGGCACTGGAACAGGTTGCCCAGAGAAGTTGTGGATGCCCCATCCCTGGAAGTGTTCAAGGCCAGGCTGGATGGGGCTTTGAGTAACGTGGTCTAGTGGGAGGTGTCCCTGTGTATGGCAAGGGGGTTCAAACAAGATAATCTTTAAGGTCCCTTCCAACCCAAACCATTCTATGATTCTAGGATATGTTTACCTGTCTATAGTATGCTCTCTTCCACTCTCTCTGCGTATGCATAGCATAGACTAATACATATTTTAAATAAATTAACACAAGGCAGTTCTGACATTCACCATAAGCTGTCAACACAAGCAAGGAAGTAACAGGTTCCAATCCAGGTCTTAACTCTGTCCTAATGTCCACATTTTGTTTTCCAATGGGCAATATCACTACTTTAATATGCTTCAGTGGTCAGGGTACCCTAGAATGTTAATGCAGGAATGCTATGTCCCAGGCAGAAGATGAGGAACCTGACCTACCACGGCATTATGATTACAAAGGGGTTACAACAACATAAATTGAGAGTCATCATGCTGTGACTATATGTATACATATTCCTATTAATTTAGAATGCGTTCAATCTGTAGGCATAAGCACACCTGTTGAATGACACGGCAATCCTGTTCTCTGTGAAAATACAAAATGAGGGGAAAAAAACCCAGACAAATATGTGTAAGGAAACTTACTGGTTAACTGTATTCTCTCTAATGTCTACATAAATCCATCTACATTTTCTAATGAATATGGCATGATATTTACCTTTTACACAGGAATGAGGCAAGACATAACTTTAATAGTGTTTGCAAAGTACTGTATAAGTGCAAATGATTGATAAAGCCACTGAGTGGCAAAGAGCCAAAGAATATTTAGACTGAGAAGTGCTTAATCCGGGGGCCTTTAGGGAAAATGTTGCTTTTCGAGGTTTTTTATAATCCACAAATCAGGAATTGGTGAGCAAAAGTAGCTTTTTACATATTCTTAGATATTGAGAAAATGGAAGAATTTAGCAGCAAACAGTTGATCCATTTTCCTACATGTGAGTTATAAAAAGAAGAGACACACGATCAGCAACTATGAGACAGAAAATTCACTGGATTTCTCACTCTTGCTATTAATTGATGATCTCTTTTCTTTGACTACGTTTGTGGGATTGTATTATGCAATGGCATTTAATATTATTACAACAGTTCTATCACTTCTAGAAAGTCTCAAAACAAGAAATTTCTGATTAATAAAAGACATTTATCCAGCATGAGATAAGTCAAGAAGGCTTTTCTTAAAACAAGATAACACAGAAAAATTGGTACTGCCATAAATAAATATAACTCTATTTGATCCAATGACATCTCTGGAATTCAAGGGTTTTAAAAATTGTTTAACATACTTTATAGTCACAGCAGCAGATTCTCTCAAAGGATTTGTTTTCATAGAGCTCTAACTGTGTAAACTTTATCACCCACACAAAATCCTGCTGGCTTTCAGGAAGTTGCAGTTTCAGCGTGGAAGATACTTTTTGCCCTTTGTGTTTCACATCATTTTGTTTACACACAACTTTCACTCCAAGGATCACTAAATAGGGATTCTTTTCAAAGCATGATTCGGACTTAATCCGCCAAATTTGTCTTGGTGGTATAGCTTGCCATCTACTTTGATACTGTGCTGAAAAAGTACTTATAGAATAGAATAACCTATACCTGATTAAGCAGTTTTCCACAAAATCCCAAGGAAGTTTTCCACAAGGCAAACTTGCAAGCTGGGACAGGCAAGGAGTGGAGAAGAGGGACTAGTTTATTCTTGACAGGATAGAAAATATGTGTTAAGATGTCCACATTTCCAGCTATCATGGTGAAAATGCACTCTTTGCTGCCTGCTATTGTACATATTGTTTGCTGCCATCATTGAAAGAATAATTTTTACTAGTAGTTGAAGCAAGACTAGTCTGCAGGTCTTCCACAGTAAGGATTTTGGTGGGAGGCAAAGATGCCATGAGAAGAGCACTCACCTGGGATGCAGAAGAATCAAAGATTAAATCACTTCCTCATCAGCTCCACTGAAAAATTGAAGCAGGATATTTCCCCAGGTAAGTGCTTTGACTCCTACTGGAATGTGGTGACATCTCTCCTCCCAGGAGAACCTAATGACTAGTCAGTTCTTAAATGAGATGGGGCAGTGCCAACCTAACATTTTAGGAGACTGACTTTACAAGCTGGTCCTGACAGTACAGAGATGTAGGAAATCCAGTTTCACTTTCTCATTCTAACAACTTTAAAAGGTCTGGAATTTGTCCAATGTGGGAGAAAACCAAACACAGAAATCTATATGATTTGGAAAAGATGAATTCTTGTTTTCTGGCCAGCCTTAAATACCACACACAGTAGTATCTGACGTCACATTTAATCTATCTATCTATCTCCCCCATTAGCAAAAGTCTCTTGTGCCTTATACACAATTCAGCCGTGATAGCTTAATAGCTAATCACTTGCTTATGACAACCACCATGAAAGAACCCTTAAAGCCCAGGAAAATGAAAAGCTTTTTTGCTCTTGGTCTGAGATTCAGATTTTATCTAGAAGGTGAAAATTACAACAAAAGTTTTTGTAATAATAATAATAATAATAAATAATATGCCAACATTACTAACTACTATCAGCAACCCCCATTACTAATTTGGAGATGATAAGAAGAAAGGAAGGAACCATAAATCTTAATGTTTTAGGGAACAGATTAATTCAACATCAAGTAAGAGAAGAGTATAAAACAGTTGAAGACGTGAGTAGCATCTTCAAATGAAGAGTCATTACAAGAGGAAACACTATTAAGATCATATTTGAAGATCAGAGGAGTCTGGAGATCACAGGGGTTAGGTTGCATCTTTGCCAGGATTATTGTATTCAGGCTGTATACGTACAAGGAGCTTGCAAAGATAACAAAAGGAAAGAAGTTTCTACAAAGCTCCGAGTGTATGGATCCTTAGCCGCAATGGCCGCTGATCAAATATCTGTGGGATGTTAATCGAACTTTTCCGTGGCTTTCAAACTGACAGATTATTAGAGGCAATGCTCCTGTTCAAACAGAAATTTTGGCATAGGTTAAGCCTACTAGTAATGATTGTCAATCATACTGCCAACTTCTTTCAGTTAAACACATTCCAAGGATTTTAAATACACTTAAGACTCATGTTATCCCAAGGGCTATTTTAATCTAGCGTCTAAATAGGACCTTTAGTATTATAGATATAGGTGCCAGCAACGTGTCCTTTTGTTGTGGGCTTAAGAAAGAGCAAGAGCACAGTAGCCTACAACTGTCAAGGCCTTTCTTAAGCGTGCAGTGGAAGGATGCCACCACACACAAATTGGTGGTTACCTTCACCAGACAACAGAAACAGTTTTAGGAGTAGTCAGGGTTGGGTTTTTCCTCTCTCTCTCTCTCAGATTCTGAGCTTGCTGGGAATGTCTCTCTGTGCAAAGTGAGTCCTATTCATCAAAGTACACAGTGAGCAGAACAGCTCAGAAGCGATTGCACAACATAGTCTCTATTTCCAAAGTGGGCACAGGCACTCCTTACATAAATCACAGTCGCAGCAGTGATAGGAAAAATATACAGAATCATAAACTGTATTGTTAAAGGTTTTAGTAAATCATCAGGGCCTTGAAGTTGCTTGGGGATTTTAGCTCAGTGCTGTTAATGGTTGTTGACTCTCCTGTAATCAGATAAAGACCACAGGGCAAATTTGGTAACTGAATACTTGTAGGCAGGTTCTACTTGGACTAATTACATGCATATTCCTGCTTTCGAGGGAAAGTTTTTGTCTCCAAAGAAGCTGCCAAAATCAACGTGATTCTCCAGCTGGATCACTGGAAATACAAAGGTCTCCTTGAGTGACTTCAGCAATAGAAATGGTAATTGTGGGAAAGTAATTAAAAATTCAGTTCTGACACGATTTTTTAGAGCAAAACTCTCTAACTAGACTTCCAACTACATGGTACTCAGACACAAATAGAGAGGAATAATTCGTGAACAACAGCTCTAGTCTTACTCTACCAGACTCAGATAGAACAGCTAATAATATGGGAAATATGATGGTGTTTTCCCTATTCCCACACACACACAAAAAAAAAACAAACAAAAAAAAACAAACAAAAACCCCCAAACAAACAAACAAAAAAACCAAAACAAAACAAAAACAAAACAAAACAAAACCCAGAAAACCCCCAACAAACCCATATATCAACAAAATGCAGCAACATTCAGGATAGCACTTGCAGAATATGCAGTAAGAACAACACACATTTCAAGAATTATAAATTTAAATAACCTGATGATTGGTGAAGAGTTTACTTTTTGAGACCCTTGTTTCATTTATGGTTGTACTCAATGATCTTGAAGGTCCCTTCCAACCTAGACAATTCTATGATTCTATGATGTATGTATCATAACAATAAAAATAAGATTGCTGCCCACTCATAGCCCTATCTCTCACAGCTTAAGTAGTAGAAGTCAGTTTTTGTTGCTTTGGAAGTGCCAAGGGTTCTGGATGAGATTTGGCTATTGTTGGCACCTTGCATATACTCAGGCTGGACTTATGGGACACTTCCTACAACTTTGTAAGGTGTAACGAAGCAGACCACTCTCTATTTTCTCACACGAGACACTGTATCTCCAAAACATATGCTGCCTAATGTTATCACTCACTAGCTAGCATCCTTTGTGCACCCAGTGAGGCAGCTTGACATCCTAGAAAACTTCATGCAAAGGACTAAATTCTTCAAATTTCATTAATGTTCAGTATATACAAAATTATCCAGCCTACTACACTGGTTCACCAATGTCACTAGGGGTTGGTGGTTTTGTATGAACTGTATTAGACATCAAGACAGAATTGTTTTCCATGTAATCCTCAGGGACTCCTTCAAGAAACTGGAAACAATGAATCTGAAGATTCATTTCAGTGCCAGCAAACAGGAATCTTAAAGACTATTCTATACACATACTGCATCACACAGCTGATTTCAAAGCTAAAAATGTGGCCATGAATAATGTCTTCCAATGTAGTTTTGTTTATAAAATGTAGAAATGCCTTCCAAATGGATTGATAAATAGAACAAAGAATATGTGCTGTGTATATTGGAAAGGGGAAAACCTGTCTAGTAAAAACCAGACTAATAAGTTTTGATTAGGCTATTTGGTAAGTTCATTTCAGCATTCAGTAACTGTGTAACTGCTTTAAGACACCAAACAGAATGGAAGTGCACTGCTGTTGTTCAATGATGAGAGTACTGTCTGGTCACAGCCTTAGAAAAAGTCCTCAAGAATTTATCTAGGTTACTAACAAACAGAACTTTATTCCCAAATACTGTTAGAATTTAATAGAAAATAATTCCTAATGTTGGGGGAAAAAAACTTTCCTGTAAGAACATGCAAAAGAGTTATAATTCTCAAAGCATGGTTATCCAAAAAGACTACAGAATGATTCCTGCTTTGCTACTGAATAGTGAAGTTTTTTTGTTCTGGATAAATACTTTTTTACTTTCACAGTTTCTTTCACACGTGCCGGCTACGGACATGGTCTCTACAGACCTCTAATCACAGGTCACAGCGTTTGCAGACAACATCCAGCTATGCAACTCATTCATTGCACAAAACAAAACAACACAAAACAAAACAAAACCAAACCATGGGAAAAGAAAAACCTTCACAAGCTGTATTAGTTGCAACTGATTCTTTGAATCCATATGGTATTTGTGACCTGCAGATCTGTGACAAACTCATTAACTAAGCCTCTCTCTCTGTCTCCCCCTATTCCACTCCCCAACTCTCCAGCCCAATCTCTTCTAAATCTCCCTTAGACAATTCCCTGGAGAGTCCCATCGTGTACCCGAGGTTTATGTTGTACAGTAGCTTCTTCTTCCCCGGGTGCACCTGCCTACCTGAATGGACTCAGGGCCATTACATTTTGGCCCTCTTGCAGCCACAGATGGACCTTCTGGATTCCATCCTCAGAGTCGAAGCCAAAAAAAGAATGACACGTGTTTCATTTTCTGTCTTTTTACATGTAAAATGGTATATTTCTTTCTTGATGGAGAATTAGGATTCAATTCCAATACTGAATGTATTTGTGAAGTCAGCTAGGTCTACATCGCGTTCAAGGTTTAATGATAATTTTGAATTATAGATGCATATCTATGCTGTGTTGCTCTTGTCAGTTTTACAACTATAAGGTTACCTCAAAGAAGAGAAATGGTGCATAGCATACACAGCATAATATATTTTCTACAAGATAAACATATAATCATTTGTTTTTTCTTCTTTTGTCAAGCAAACTTACAATTGCCTTGTATTTCTGGCTGATATCTTGGAATAAAGTTAGATAATGAAGATTTTCTTAAATGTGTCATCAGTCTCAGTGCCACTGGTACTGTTATGCAGGGTTGTTTGAAAGAGTTTTATGAGATGAGAGGGGGCCTTTGCAGAAAGTCTGTCCTTCTATAGGATTTTACCTATTCCGATGAGCTGAGTAAGCTGACTCCTATAAATACATAGCTTGCCAAAAACTGTGCTTCTATTATTAGCTATTAGATAGATGACAACTAATCAGCATTCACTTTTCTAATTGCACTGCATCTGGGTTCTTCTGAGTCCTCTGTAATTGTGTCTTTTAGGAAAGGAAAAATGGGAGCGGAAAGCTCTGCCAGTCTTATTTGCACATCTTTGCCAAAATTATGATTTAATAGCAATAAAATTTTCAACAGCGAGGCAATTTTTCCCTGTTTTTATCCCAAAGCCATATCAAGTGAACCTGAATCAATGATAAATGTCTACATTAAAGCCATCATTGCTAATAGTATTCTATATCATTCGTCTTTTGTTCAGTGTGACCAAATTACAATCAGCACATGACTATAGCTACTTGTGATTAATGACAGTTTTACTTAGTAACTGACAGTGAAGCTTCTGGGAGGAAAATGGTAATATATTTCAAAATTTCAAGCTATAAATTTTGGAAAAAAAATAGCTCTATTTTCACAGCTTTAGTTAACATGTCTGCTGCTGCTTTTACCACTGTCAGACTGAAGGGTCTAAAGTTGCTCAAATTTTGAAGGGATTATTCCTCTCTTCCCAGGGTGGAAGTTTTGGCTTAGCAGTTCTTAAATCCTTTAGAGGCTATGCACAATATTTCAGAAGAACTAGAGAGTATGCACAGAAGTGTGTTGCAATTGCTCAGGAAAAAAAAATTAATGACCTGGAATAAAGTCTCTCGGAGAGCATGGTAAATTAAAAAATTATAGATAACCTTTATGAATGAATTAGAGAGTAGACTTTGTGAAGCACTGGAGGAAAGCTGTAAAAGCTTTCACTTGACAGAAGATGATCTTGATAAGGTCAGAAGCGGCTAAAAGCCATTTTTACCATCTGATGGCCAATCAGCAGCCTTAGGCTGGTGTTTCTTAGTTCCCATCAAAATATGCACTCCTGCTGACAATCTCAAGAGGCTGAACAAGCAAAGAAACTTCCCAAGCCTCTTGCTTACCATTATCCCAATACAGAACAGTTGGGCAACATATGAAAGATCTGTATTGCCATTGACAAAATTCTTAGCACAGAATGGGAGGGGCTGGAAGGGACCTCTGGAGATCATCTAGTCCAACCCCCCTGCCACAGCAGGGTCACCTAAGCAGGAATGCATCCAGGCAGGTTTTGAATGTCTCCAGAGATGAAGACCCCACCACCTGTCTGGGCAGCCTGTTCCAGTGCTCTGCCACCCTCAAAGTAAAGAAGTTCCTCCTCATGTTTAGGTGGAACTTCCTATACTCAAGTTTGTGCCCATTACCTCTTGTCCTGTCACTGGGCACCACTGAAAAGAGCCTGGCACCATCCTCCTGACATCCACCCTTTAAGTATTTATAAGTGTTGATAACATCCCCATCATTCTTCTTTTTTCCAGACTGAAGAGACCCAAATCCCTCAGCCTTTCTTCATAAGAGAGGTGTTCCTGTCCCCTGATCATCTTTGTAGCTCTCTGCTGCACCCTCTCCAGCAGTTCCTTGTCCTTCTTGAACCGGGGAGCCCAGAAGAATCCTGAGAAATCTGCCGGGGAGCCCTTTATAAGCCTGAGAAATCTGTCTTTTGAACCATTAGTCTGTAAATTGTCCCAACACTACAGTTATTTAAAATTGAGAATGAAGTAAAAAAAAAAAAATGTTTTAGGTGGGACTTTCTACAACATTTATCAAAGATTGACTGTTACTTTCTAACCTTTGAAGGCAACAGCAAAATTCGCCTCTGCCTCACTGGGAGCAAAGTTCTTCTGACTCAGAACTTTACAAAAAGCCTTTATGAAGAACTTAATGAAAATTTTGAAGGCCAAACCCTGGCACTAAGTGACGTCGCTAGCAAAACTCCAATGGGTTTCAGCCAGTCTAGCACTGTACCCTTGTCCTCGTTTGAAGTAAAACAGAACCAATTTTCCCTTCAGTAATTTTACCTTTTATCTGGGCCTCTTCTAACTAACTAAACTCTGAAATTAACAGTATATTGTGCAGAAACTGCTCACTCTCAGAGTGCTAAGACCTGATTATGCCAGGGAATGGTATGCAGAGAAGCTCCTACTTATTGCTATAAAAAACAAGGTTAGCTAACTTTGTTATTTCTGCTGTTAGAGGGCTGGAAGCGGAAAGGCATAGAGGGATCACACCTGTGGGGAGGAGCAGACAGGACAGGTGACCCAAAACTGACCAACAGGGTATTCCATCCCATCTGCCTCTTGCTCAGTATAAAAGCTGAGGGATCCAAGGGTCAGCCTTCTTTCTTTAATGGCCGGTGTCTGAGGAGGATTCTGTTCGTCTGCCTTTGATCCCGATCCGAGCATTCCTGATTCCGGACCCAGAATCCAGCTCATGTCTGTCACTGAGTCCAGTCTGGGACTTTCCCTGTGCTTGCTGGTGACATGATCGTCATTCTGGGAGCTTGATACAGTTTTGTATATACTGTATATATATAATTACTTTTTAATTATTTTATTAGCTTATTAAAATTTTCATTACAGTAGTTTACTTTTTTCCTAAACTCATAAATCTCTTTATCTCTTCCTTTCCTCTCTTTAGAGAGAGAGGTGGGGGGGAGACCCTAAGTCTCTCTATGCGAGAAAAGAAATCTTACCTTTTTTTTTTTTCCATCTTATTCACAGACAAGCTTCAGAATACAAGCAGAGCAGGGAAAACTGCATATTAGCTGCCTCTGTGCTCTTTTCCTCAAGTAATTTTTCTGTCTCCATTTTCTGATATGTTAATTTGAGATAATTACATTTACCCTGATTCATGTAACTGCCTTAACAATCTTATGCTCACAACATCAGTATGCAACCTAAATATATGACTATCCATACTGGGTTTTCTTTCCCTATGCTTCAGTTATCTAAAAATATATAAAGGTGTATTCTTATCTATCCCTATATATATATATACACACACATTTTGAATAATGGAACTCAAAAGTATAAATATTTTTTCCATTTCTGAGCAAGTGAAGAAAATATCGTTATCCACTGGAATGTCACAGAATTTGGCCTTTCTTTCAAAGTTCACCTATACAAAAGTCCCAATACAAAAATCAATACACGAGCTAAAATATCAATTTCAATTTGTGGCAGATTGCTTACCTTTAAATTGTTCTGGGATGATAACTGATATCAGATTTTACATGAATGCTGTGAGTAACAGGTAACTAAAGAAATACAGATTCTAAAAACAATTAATCAGCTGATCTTTTAAAATTAATTTCTGTTGTGACTAGAAATGACATCTAGGAGTTCTGGGAGACTGTTGAAGGCTACAGAAGAAATTCTGGTTCTCTTTTCCTTTCCTTTTAACTAATAAGGAGTAATTTAAAATGTTTTTCTAACAGCAAAGTCACCTGGGATTTGTGCACCAATCCAGCAACAGTTTGCATGTGGATGTTCGCTGTTATTCTACACCCACTAAGTTTCATTATTAAGCGTATATAAAAGAAGTTGGGTTGTCTGTGTTTAATACACTCAAGTGACTACTAATGCTGACGCAGATCACAGCACAGCTTTTTCAAATTTCAGAGAGTTTAAAGCTGCAGAAATACAACGTCATACAAATTGATAACACATTTCTTGTAAACTGAGCAGATTTGATCTGCAGACTATTGAAACACATTTGTATTACAAAACCCTTCAGAGTAAAATTACTTCAGCTAATTCTGCTTCCTTTAAAAATTAAAGGCATCTTTACCCTACATTGCTCCTAGTTCCAAAACTGTCACACAGTAAAATAAATATGAAAACATAGTTCAATATATATTTAATATTTTTGTAGTACAACTACTTACATATGGTTCACTTTATTTTTAGTTTATAAATGCATTTATCTTACTGTAATTTTGATGAGATAAAAATCAACAATGTAAGTCAGTACATAAAAATGTAAAGATGTTGCCTGCAACTATTTGCGTGGAGATAATAAATACCTTGTGACATTCAGAGACCTCATTGCAAATCCATAGAAAATCACCTTTGCAATGATTTACAGGAATTTAAATCTCCAAATTAAATAAGTGAAGTTTACACCTAATTACTTGTTCAGAATCTCCCATTAAGTGTGATGCATGAAATAGAATAATCATATGCAAAAAAAAGCACACTCTGTTCTCCTGCTGCAACTATTCATGATGATTTTGTTTCACTTTTTGTAACAAAGACATGGTAGAGCACCTTAAGAGGTAAAGCTTTTTCTCTAGGATTAGTTAAAGAGTAAACTCCATGGTGGTTAGGTCAGAAACTGAATTTAGTACATCTGAAAAATTCTACCAGCTGCATTTTAACACCTTCAGACACCTAATTCACTTCATTTTTGTGAGCATTTCTCTTCTCCCAGTTAACCTAGTGGGATCTTAATCATGTAGTTTGTCAAGATTAGTCTCACATTTCAGTTTACTGGTATATTAATTCTCTGACTTTTAATACCCTGTATTCATATATTAGAATAAAAATAGATGATAATAATAGTGTAAGCTTATTAGGTAATTATGCAGTGATTATTATTAGTTAATATACTATAATGTCAGTTAAACAGTCTATCACAATACAGTGTGCTACAATTTGGTAAGGTTTGACTTCCAGATTAGTTTTAAAGCTAAGAAGTTATCTTTACATAGAGGAGAACAAATGATATCAGTGAGATTTGGCAAAAAAAAAAAACCAAAGCCAAAACAACAGATTATAGTCTGATAAGGAAAAGAAAAGCAATATAAATAGCTTGTGTCTGCATTTCTTCAATAGTTACATTGTGGTGAGGCCTGAAAAATATTATAAGATGGTAGCAATTATTCAGTATTTGAGGAGGTTTCTTCCAAAATGCTGCTTTCTTCACAAGTTCTTTTACTTTGCGTTTTTCTTACCGAAACTAAGGCAGAAACATTACCTTCACAACTACATCTGGAGTTGCTCTGCTACTAAAGATTAAACATTAAAGATCATGAATTGAAATCAATGTTAATGAATTGCTGCCCTTTTATTATGCTGGTTTTTTGGTTATAACTTTTATTGTTGTCAGATCTACCTCTGTTAGCAGTTCCAGACCATTCATACTTTCTCGTAAAAACTGTCTTCAAAACACCCATTACTTATAACTGTAGTTGGAATATCAAAATTTTTGCTGGGAGGGGAGTTATTCATCTAACCTGGGATCTTAACACTGTATCGGGCCTTTTGGGCTCGGCTTCCCTGATACCAACCCTGAGGCCAGCTGGTTTACTACTTTCAATTGAGAGAAGATATATTCTTGTGACTATCAACACCTTGCACAGAGGTAACAAACTGCAAGGTGGTGCCACGTGTACGCAAAAAAAAAAATGACAGCTGATCTCAATTTACAAGTCCTCATTCATGGAAGAAGATGCACAACGTGTATCTCCTAAGTGCCAGTCTTGTAAAGCATGAAAGAAATTTAATTTTAAGTATGTAAGTATTCCCACTGAAGCCAATGGAGGTCGCTTATGTCAACACCACTACTGTGTGCTTAAATGGCAGATAAACGAGGACACCAGTTTGGGGAAAGGGAAAAAAAAAAAAGGCATCTATTTAAGCACTACACATCTGAGGCCTACTTAATAAAAATGAGTCACAGAGCAGCTTAACCATCTTTCTCCACTGGGACAGAGGCGGTGAGAGAGAGACAATGTGGAACATTTATGTTTAGAAACTGTCACCTCAGCAGCAACAGGACTCTGCTCCTCTGCAATAGGTAATTCAGTGGATAAAAAGCAGTAGTTTTCACATCAATCTAAAAGAGCAAGAACCTTGGACTTTTTTACTTAAAACAACTTTTAATTTCTTCATATTTCCTTTCAGAATGTTCCTATACTGGTGCCTTAATAATAATAATATTCTCGATAGTTTATGACTGCTTGCTTTCATTAGGATAAAAGCCTTAATTCCAGATAAAAGTTTTGGCCTAGGGCTCCTCACTTATCTGATACTGATTTTCCCTTCACTTCATTACACTTTCCTTCCTGTTCTAACTTCCTGTATTCCCAGAAAGCTGCCCATGGCACTGAAAGTTTACAGTTTGGATTTTGTATAGATTTGTACTTGTTGATATTTTATTCATTGGTTTTCAAGGCTTATGGGAAAAAAAAGACATTGCCCTCTTTTAGTGCTTTTGTGTGTAACCCACTCTAGAGGCTAACATTTCAGACCACAATGTGATATGGAGCAAAGTGAGTCCCTCAAAGATTATAAAAGGCTCCAGAAATTTGCAGAGGTGTTCTCCCTTGCACCTGTACTCTGGCATAACATTATTTCAAATTAACAGCGTTCAACACCTTTTTTTTTTCCTGGGAATTAAAAAGAATAACAGTGATGATTGAGGTCCAGAAGTTAATCTTAAACAATCACATTAGAAATTTTTTATTTAGTTACTAAAATTTGGGCACTACAGAGAATTTGACTTCCCAGTGGTGCATCTGGAGAACTGGGAGCTCTCCCTGCAGAGGAGGTTGATGCCACTGCCAACATCCCTCCTAAAGGATCATTATTCCATAAACTACAAAATACAAGGATATTTAAGAAAATATTGAGGAAATCTTAATTTTTCCCTCTTCCTTTGTGGCATTTGAGTATCATCTTGGGAAGGAAGAGATATCAAAGTATACTAAAAAGAGCACAAAATATTGCTATATATAAAAAGACTGAATAATCTGAAAATGTTGGAAGACATAAGGAAAAATATGAAGAAACTGTTCAAAGCTGTAATATGTTCTCCTTACAGCATTTATTACACTTGCACCTTGGTTTTACACAAGTGCCAATACTTACATGGAAAAAGTCATCTGTTTGTCATATAACTTTGCAGAATGAATGTAAAATCTAAACAATCCCGGAACTTCAATGTAGATTTTTACTCGTGGGTAGCTGAAGTCAGAATTAAATCCTAATAGTTCATTAAAAGTGAAGCCATTAATCAAACCCAATGAAATGAATAACTTCAACTGTCCAGTTAGCACTATAAATTACGAATTCATTTGCAGATCACCAGGCAATACATTTAACATCTCAGGCAGAAATGCGTGCAAATAAAAGCAACACTATTACTGTAATACTTTCTCAATGTCTTAAGTTTCTGTTCCATACCTTTTTCCTTTTTTCCCTCCCTATTTTTTTAGTTTTAGTTTATTTCTGTGTTAGGCTGCAATGAGATGAATTTTGATTTCACCCTTACATTGCCATTATAACTTACATTCTCTGTATTTTCTCTCACAGGTCAAATGTTGCAAAACTATCTTTGCAGTAACACCCAGTTAAAAAAATAGTAGTTCATGTGGTCACCATTGGAAAGCTTCATATATGTGTTCAAGAAACTGATATCTTGCTTTCAAAAGGCTGCAGAAAACATAGTTTACAAACAGTTGGGCAGTATACAGAAGGTTTTACCCAGAAAATATTTGCATAACAATCTTGGTAGGACTAAGTGTATATGCAGCCTGGACCGTCAGGTATGAAAATAAGAAATATGCAAATGTGAGAAAAACAGCAACTAAAGAAGTGAATACATAAAATTGTAAAGAGCTCACAGTAATCTTTTACTGAAATAAGAAGCCATTTATTTAATAGCTTTAACAGCAAGAAGTGAGTGAATATCTAAGCACACTCAGTATAATTTACAAATGGAAACTGAGATTTTATATGTTCATACACTGTAATGTAAGTAGTTAATTCTGCATGTGTCATGTGAAGGCTTTCTCATTCAGACCAGTTGAGGAAGAAAGGAATCAAGTGATAAATTCTCAGTCAGTGGTAGAGCCATTTCTAACAAGAATCATCTGTCTGTGCTTCTTCACCACCTCAGGAGCAATTGACCAACCTATGCAGCTGCTGCAATCAACTTTGTTCCTTCTCCTACTCAGTCATTTGCCACCAGCCAAGTTAAAAACAGCGACATTCTTTCACAAGTCCTTGTATTTCAGTTTTCATTCCTAGGCAGATTCCATCTATTGGGCTCAGATTAATGATATTATTTCTGACAATGTTATTTTCTTGAAGCTACTCCAATGTCTGCCACTTCGCTCTCATGGAGTAACTCATAGATAGCTTTTGTCACACCACACCCAGGCTCTCTCCACTACCAATCTTGCAAAACGTGCTTGCTGCTACTACACCTCCTCAGACTTCTAAGAGTCTTTTCTGCACTATTTCTTTTTTTCCTCTAAGGCCAGCTGGAGAAATATCTTTTTTATGATGGTATGTCATGCCTTTACAAAGTCATTCAGCCACTAGCATAACAGTCACAGCATAACTAATTTTTTCAGTTATGGTACCACCTTATTTTATTTCTTTCAGTATGATGTGTGGTTATCGTAGAGTAAGGAATGGGGAGAGACTAGAAAAGTCACTATTCTTACTAAGCTCTGTCACCTAACTCAACTAGCTAAGCCTGACTTCTTCTTAGACAGAAGGTCAGTACCAATATTTAGGCTAAGTGAAACCCCCTTCCTCTTGATCTAGAACAGCCTCAGATAGGCACTGAAAAGAAAACTACAGTCTTTCAAACCTGTCGTCACTGTTACTGCTGTTATGGCAGATGAAATAATATTTTTTCTCTTTTTACTCCCATGGTTTCTTACACAGGCAAACATATAACTGTATATGTCATGACCTGAGAAAAACAGCAACATATGAGAGTGGATCTTGAAAATATAAAAATTGCCCATATCTTATGTAATCTGTCATTTTTGCAGTAAAGATCTTGAAGAGCCTGTTTAAATATTCAACTAGTTCAAAAGTTAAAGAAATACTGAAAAATCTCTGCAACAATGATATATAGTTAATGTACGCTAATTCTTGATCATTCGTAGACAGATAATGAAGAGACAATCATAACATAACCCTGCCTGACTACTTTAGTGACCTCTGCCTGTCAATGAGGCCTTTATATCTCACATTTCTACATCCTCCACTGCATAGTTTGCGTCATCAGTCTCTGACTGTTGACTTAAAAATGACAAATAAAATTTAATGTTATTGTATACATCCATCAGGGAAATTCCCTGAATTCTTACTGTTCAATGACTCCAACATCCACTCTTCAAAAAATCTACTTATTTGATAAGGAGGATGTAAACTGTTGATATGGGAAGAACAATTTTCCTTATGATGTTAAAATAATTCTGATCTGCTTTGCTCTTAGCTTCACATGAAATGATCTAACCTATCTTTGCTTTGCTGCAAAAACTCCAACTGAAATGGTCTTATAAAAAAATCCCAGATTTGCAAATTTTTAAATAAAGATAAATTCAGATGTAGATCCCCCAGCCTCTCCATTACGAGATTCCTAGGAATCTTAGTCTTACTTGTCTGGATCTGTTCATGCCTGAAAACTACCCTTTTCTCACTATGGATCTGTAGATCATTGGAGCCAAGAGTGTTTATCTATTGACTGATTTACATACCCTAAGAGGAACCTGGAAAAGTTTCAATCATGATGTAGATAAAATTTGTCACCTTGCTGCTTCTGCCGCATATTTTACCTTCAATTCTGACAACGCAGAGTTTGACGGCTGCAGGTGAAGACTTAACACATGAGAGATATAGAGATTTAAGACCCAACTGACACTATCCAAAGGGACACAGAAATTAATACACTATATAACATTACCAATTATTATAACCATTAGAAAAAAAAAACAAACAATTAATTAGAACCTTTTCCTTTTGCAACACAAGGCTTTGGAGGATTTGAAATTTTTTCCTAGAGAATAAAGAAGTCAAAAATACAAGTGACTAAATTTGTGCAGTATTACACAATATCACATAACTTGGGAAAATCCTACAGAAATAATAAAATTGCTATTTTGAAAAATACAGTATGTATATTTCTATCTTCTGAGGAATCGGTATCAATGGTGATCCCCATGTGGTGCTGAGGTTAGATTGTATGGTTCTTATTTACTTTCCATTTATCCTATCTGTGACGACATTTGTCACAAATATCCACACTTATATTTAAATTATTATTTTTTCAACACCATTCAAACATTCTGCCACCCTTAACATGCTTCCAGGTCTGGCTTCCTTCTTACACTATATTAATCCCAGGATAACTTCTGGAAGAACTTCAATCCATAAAAATCACTATTTCCAACCTTTTATGATTTTACCTTGTAGAAAGACAACTTTTTCTTTTTTTTTCTTTTTTCTTTTTTTTTTCTTTTTTCTTTTTTTTTTTAGTGTTTTGGTTTGTGGGTTTTTTTTTACTCAGGAAGGTTCCTGGACTCTCAGCATGAATGGCAATATGAGAATTCCTAGCTATACCACATTTCCCACAGTGCTTTCTACATCATGAAACTCCACAGAGCTTGTTCAATGCCATATATACTATGACAAGAGTTTCCTGAATTACATCCATAAGGCTATGCGCTAAAAAGATTGTACAGATTACTATTGGTTTTGGTGGATTTTTTTTTTCCTTCTTTAATTACTAAATATATTCTGACTGTCCAACAAAAAAAGATTGTTACAATTCAGATAGAATTCAAACACTAACATTGTTCTGTTGCTAATAAAAAAAAAAAAAAAAAAAAAAAATCCACAGGGAAAAAAAACCCCAAACTTTTTCCATGGAAATTATACACATAAAATTAATAGAAAGCTTTTTCTATGAAAACTGTCAATTTTTTAGAATCTGCATCTTCCTTACAAATTAATTCCATGGAAAATTCTAGAATCAACAGTTAAATCTCATTTTTATTGACATCACTAGTTTTCAACTTTACTTCCCATTTTCTATGCCTTCAGCTTCCACTTATCATTCTTTTCAGTAGAGAGCATTCAGTCTTCCATTTGGTTATTATTCCATTTCACCTAGCTCTTAACTCTTGTCTATTACAGAAAACCTCTTGATAAATAATCTCCCACCTGTGTTCCAATCTTTTCTCTTTGCTGTCCATAAAGTGCCAGGTAGCACTGAAGAAAAGCAAAATTTTTTGTACTAGAACGCTTCTTTTACCCCTGGGAAAATCATCCATATTATCTTCTTGATAATGGGTGCTTATCAAATTCCCAGAAAAAGAGCTAATTTATTTTTCTAAATACTTCTCTAGAAAAATAATCTTGATATATCCGTGATTACTTTTTTTTTCTCTTTTTGCACCCTTACATGAGAATGCATTACTTGTTTATGGCTATTTTTTTCAACTTACTGATGTAAAGCTGATTTTTTATTAAAACATCCTTAGCAGATTAATTCTGGAGTTTTACAGAAAATCCTTACACCAAGGTGCTTTCTACACTCTATGATTTGTTATACTTTGCAGAATTACTGCTCTGCAAGCAACAGTAGGGATCTTTTCCTGTCATCATTCTCTTCTACTTTTCATTAAATATCTAAATATTTCCTTAATCCTTGTTTAATGGCTACTCGGTTGGTCTTTTTTTTTTAAGCAGAATAGCATCAACAGATAAAAATGAGATCATTCCCTCCCACAGTATCTGATAATTTGGTGATTGAGTTCTTTTATAGAAATTATTTATTGGATTTAGGTGCAGTTGGTCCTGCCTTGAGAACATGGAAAAGAAGATCCCTCATCTTTCCACTCTTTTTTGATGAGTGTTCATTTCCCCACCAGGCAAAGGTACAAATTGAGCTAAATCCCCCGTAACCTTAGTGAATGACTCACTTAATGGACTGTGGTGAAATACCATGACTTATTTATGAACAAAACCCATCATTTTCATTGCTTTTCTTACAACTTTCCAGAAAGGAAGTACTCTGTTTTTAAGTGGAATGTTTCTTTAGACAGGAAATAAATCCCTACCTGACACCATTTCAAATCTTTATTTTTATTTTTTTCATTTTCAGCATCAGCTCTCACTTACTGAAAAACTGACTGTTTCTACTGCTCTGCCCCTAAATATAGCAGACAGAGAATTTAAAAAAAAAAAAAAAAAAAAAAAACCTCTAACAGCTGGAAGCTAAAGCTTGACAGATCCATATCTAAAAGTGTCACAAATTGTTACTGGTGAATATGATTAACTATGAACATGAACTGCCAAGGGACTGTTTATCTGTTGATACCTACCTATTAAGATGGGATGCCACTCTGCAAGACGTATCAGTTAAATGTAACATTGCACAGTCTAGATAATACAGGAGAGGAGAATACATGATCTAATGGTCTCTTTGGCCTTATTATATGTAATTATCTGTAACTGAGACCTTTGTTCCTAAAACAGCCATCTAAAATGTTTCCATAGAAAAGAGTTGTGAGCGTATTTGAATTGTTTTCAGACAAGAACAATCTCACTGAAAGTCAGACTGGTCCCACTGTGACTCCTGTCCATTGAAACCAAAAAACTCAACTGAAAACTCTCTTTGCTTTAGATGTTTTAAGACTCCTACCATGTTCTCAACCCAGGCTATTGGAAGAATAGAGGAACTGGTTCCAGTTCAAAGTCTGTCTGTGCCAAAGGCTACTTCTAAGCAGGCTCAGATTCAGTACATCAGTCTCAGAATACAGAGAAGTCTTCTTCGCATCATCTCAGTGTCAAACAATTTCTGTTTTGCTGCTTTGTGACATGTAAGTGATCAATAATTAGGTGACACAAAATGACAATATATGATATATTTTTATTATAAATTATCTTTTCATAGTATAATCTAATTATAAGGTTATTCATCTAGCTATTTCCTCCAAACAGAACTTGATCTTCTGAGGGATTTTGATTGCTTAGAAAAATGTCAGAAATTCATTATTTTGAAAATTGAAATACAGAACAAAATAGAAGCTCTTAGGTATTTCCATCTGTAGTGCTATGGCTTAGCATTTCCCATATAATACAGGGTAATACATAAATGCAGCAAGTCTAATGCAGGAATGTCCATATATAGAAAAGAGAAAAAGAAAGTTTACTGTTTTGATTGTTCAGATTTATTATTTACAATTTGCATATTTCTAGGTATTAGATTTTCAGCACAAAAATATTTAAGATTTATCTATATATTAAAGCATCTCTATTTACTTCATTAATAGCAATGTTAACTTCCAGGTTCTCAATTTCAGTGTTCTGATTTCGCTTTGAAGTACTGAATATTTAGTCCTAACCTTAATACTTGTGAGCACCTCCCATATATTTAATTGTCTACATTAGGGACAGTCTAACACCAGTAGTCACAGAAGGTCAGAATTTCACACAGAGTTGGTGGGTTTTTTTATTAGCACTAGATTTTTATTAGATTGTATTTATGTTGCATTGAAATAGGATATCTATTTCTTCTCAGTTTTGTGTACTTTGAAATTAGAGGGCATACATGGGCCGAATGTTTTAAATCTTCGACTATTGGCTGCAATAATTACAATTACTTATTTCAATTTATGATGAAAACCCTCAGAATTTTGCAAGGAGGAAAATGGCTTCCAAATCACAGAACGGTTTTGTTCTGCGTAGTTAGTATATGCATGCACGCACAAAACTTCTGTTTAGTTTAATACAAACACAGTTCACCTTCCTAAGAAACTCAGTCAAGCTCAGTTAGTATGATCATAGAAACCATCCCTGAAACTGCAAGGAAAAAAACAGGTTTCTTTTTCTTTCCAGGCCATTCTCACGCTGTACAGCCATGCCTTTACTTGGTTTGGTTTTTTCAAAGAGAAGAGCTGAAGTGGAAGTGTACCTTGTTCTAGACATATAAACTCAGTAATTTCAGCACAGATTTAAAAAAAAATATATATATCCACAGAAATTGAATGGCATTTATATGTTGACATAATTGTCATTGCTACAAACTCAAATGCGCAGCTGAGAAACAGACGTTGAGAGTACTAGGTGATCTGCCATGCTACTGTCACCAAAATGCCAGTACTGTCAAGGTAGGTGATTTTACAGGTGGGCTATCCTCTTGATATATTCCTTCTGTTGCTCTAAACTAACTTCTTGCTGTCATCCCACCAGTTGTCAGTCATAGGTCTGAATTTTCCCTGAAGACGGTGTTCCCTTCTTCAAAGAACAGGCAGCTTCAAGATCTCTGCCGCTCCGTGTAAGTAGTCTCAAAGAAGTGCCAGGCACCACCCTCAAGGACCAAAAGCAGAACTCTAACTTTTGCAGAAGAGCATCTACAACACTGCCATCTCCTCTGGGATGATGGCTTAGTGCTGGGTCAGTCTCCCCTTTGCTCTCCCCATTAAACAGAAGCTGGTAGCACCTGCACAGAGCCAGAAAGGAGAAGCCAAAAGGATCCCCTGCAGGTACCTCACCTCTTCTGCTGTGCCTACACTTAAGACCCTTTCTGTCTCCTGCATGCAGTCACTTGTATGAGGAGCTGAGCAAGGAGGGGGGTGAAGTGTAACACTACTCAGACGAGGTGACAAACATATGTATGTTGCCAGCAGAAAAACTCTGTGTGTAATCTTCCAGGTCCTATGATTACACTCAAATAATCAACAAGACTATCCTTTGATTTAGACTGTTTTATAAGAAATGTTCAGTTCTCTTAGATGGCTGAGGCGTATGACCACCGTAAGTAGCAGTATTGTAATATGTGCAGAGCAACCCTCATGAAAATCCTTCAGCTCCGGTCTAGAAAAATCACCTAAGTGTATCAGAGGTTGTTTCAACCTTTCTGCAGTTAATCAGCTCTTGGCTTCTTCATCTAATGTCCTAGCAAAGATATCTGATATCGCCAGTGGGGCAATGATGTGGTGATATTTATCTAGGGGAATCTGGACAGACCCCAGCCACTCGCTCAATATAGCTTTCTCTACTGCCACCAAGTACTAACAACTCTCATTCCCTGCTGACCTTGGCTGATTTGAAACTACTGATGTAAAAGTGCATTTTACATGTGTTTAATAGTCTTATGCCTGGTTCGGCCTACAATACAGCAACTTCCTTAAATAAAGCAATATCTGATTTGCTGGGTTTTAATAAATAACAGGTATAAATGGTTACTATAAATAATAACACTGATTATCCTGTGTAATCAAACTCTTCACCTGCTGTGAGACGCACCACATTTATGCAGATCAGCTGTAGGCTTTTCATCCATGAAATTATAGAATGTATAATGTGATGGGCCATGATATATTTAGTGTACTATAATTGCTTATTTATAAAAGAGCTATCAACAGCCCACTTTAAATAAATTCAGAAATCACCGTAGGGCATTTCAAAATGAATATTTTATATGACATTTCTAAAAGATTATGAGCATTTCTTTGAACGGTAAAATTAATGGCTGTTTTGCTGTTTAAAGTCATCCTGTGTAGATTCAGGATAATGGCGTATAAACTGTAATTACTGTATTTGTGTTTTAATTAGGAATATAATCACCCACCTCTCTCATTCTGCAGTTTTCGGAAATTAATATGGGGGGGGGGGCGGCACAATTTAAAATGGTCTGTTTACTAATAGAATGGTTATAAGAAAGAGAATGAATTAAGCAGTAAGATAGATACCTACAGCTCACTTCTAATGAGAGAAATCCTGCAGGGTCATCTTGCCTATTGCATTTTGAGACGCGCTGGTTGATCTTCACCCTTTTCTGTAAATAAGGCCTAATGACAACTGAATGTGTCAGCTTTGCCTGCCTCCTTGCATATATCTACCCAAAGATAACCAAGTTTTGTCTTGTAGGCAGCCATGTTACTCTTGGAGGAGGAAGGGATGAAAGGGCAGGAAACAAACTCTCTAACAGAGAAATCTAAAGCTTGCAAAACACTTGCTGATGTGAAGGCCAGTTAGGCCTCTATTCACTTTGACAGACTGAGAGATTAATGGATAGATGGAAAAGCAATTTCATACTTTTAGTGACTGTTGACACCTATTCTGTATCTTCCAGAGTAGTGCTATTAATAAACATGTTGATCCATGGAACAATATATCAAAATCTCCCTTCAGGGCTATCATTTTGTTTTTACCTGCCCCTGTGTTTATGTGATTTACAAATAAAGCTTGAAGGAAAGAAATGCCCAGAGCCTACAACTGCTGTGCTTGCTTTACCTGCAATAGAAAATTAAACTGATTATGTGTTCAGCTAGCATGTCTTCAGCTGGATCTTAGTGTGATATAAACATTTATGTTTATGAAACTAGGCTTAATATTTCATAATAAAGAATTCCAAGTTTGGAAAATTAATGAAACCTGATTTCCTATGGCTCCCATGGTTTGATCTTCTAGGAGCAAATTGGTGCCCCAATAAGATTTTCCACAGATGGGGTATTTATTGAGTCTCTTGCACTTGTGGATTCTCTGGTATCTAAGAAAGTATTAGTTCATGTGGCAGCACTTCCCTTAGAAGGGACATCAGTACAGCCTCTCATGTCTACTAAGTCACATATTTCAATGAAAGTGAGAGATATCACTGACAGTAAGATCCTACAGCCCATCTGTCAAATTTGGTTGGAACTGGCAGATTTAGCTGAAACTGCAGATACACAAATTTCCAGGGGCAGAAAGAGACAGATAGGAATCACAAAAACCCCCTCTTACTTTCTTCAGCTAAAATAAGGTTTTTCATTAAATGCTGGCATTCTGTTTCCCTACTCAGCCTGAACCAATTTGTACAAAGCAGAGGAGGAATGATAAATTATCAGAAACTTTTCAAGCAAGGTCCAATTGAGGTTTGGCTCAAGAGCCGAGTAGAAGCATAAAATGATTATTATTTTACCAAAACTAGCTCGTGTGTCCAACCTATTTTTATTCATGACCTTTTCAGATGCTTTTCCTTCATTAATCCTTGTAAAAGGTATTTGTCTCCCTTCTAACATTAAATGGAATTATACCCTTACAGTACAGACAAGAAACAACAGCTGAGATGTACAGGTGCCAGAAGGAAAACTCTTTATTGGTGTGTCTTGAACCAATTTCCCATTGTTTCTGGCTTTACAGTGCAGGGAAATCTGCAGTCACTAGACCATCATGAATGATGTATATTTTCACAGTGAACTGGATCAAAGCTGTTTTGCACAGATGTTTCTGTAATTGTGATGCATTGGGGAAATTTACTCTTCAGTGTCCCACAAATACGTATTTCCACCTGTGCAGTGGTCTAGTAGGGAAGTTGGGCCTATAGCATAAAACATGTAGTTAAGATGCTGGCTCAAAACCAACTAAAGATAATTTCTTATAATTGTCTCTGTATGTATTTCTGTAACCATATTCCTTTGTTTTTATTCTGTGTTTCCTTTGGATTTCCAGCTTTTATTCCAGAGAAAAAGAAAAACAATTGGCAGCCTAACGGAAAGTTTTTATTTAACTATGTAAAAGAAAAGGGAAAACATATGCATTTAAACCCATTATTTTATAGGTTTTTTAATTTATTTAGTATTTATCTTGAGAATAGAAAGTCAGCATAAACCTCAGTATAGACAAGGCCCTCATCCTGATGCACATATCCTAAGTTTGTTAAAAAGTCTTAGGTCAAATACGTGTGTGGGGCATAAGGAGTGTCTGCATGAATGAGATGAGGTGCCTTTCTGAAAGGCACCTGAAATGCTTTTGTGAGAAAAGTGGTTTTAGTCCTGGTTAGCTTCATTAACTCTGGGTCTCTGACTCCTCACAGAACTTGTCTTAGTCGTGACAAAAATCTAGTCTAGTTTTTTTGCTTCAAATAATTTTTTGCGGTTCAAGATATGTGCACCTTTGAACACTAAAGCAAGGAGAGTTCAGCAACCACAGTACTAAACAAGAGATATTTTTGAGTGGGCTGAAGATAATGAAGTGGAAGAGTCAGGATTTACCCCCTCTCTTTGATCAACCAGAAACACACTGTCTTTCGTGCGGTTCTAATTGCAATCAACTTGAGGGCCTAGTTGTGATCTTAAACACAAAGTAGAAAGGCACAAAATAATAAAACCACACTTCCAGCACACACTAAACTAACATTGTGGTGGTAAGCTGCAAAGGGAAGTTGAAAACGCAGAGAGCTAGAGTTATTGTGGCAACATCAGAGCAGTGATACCTTAAGTCTGAAACTATTCGTCCTTCCCCTTGCAGATGAAATAAAAGGAATCCACATAAGATTAGAAAAATTAGGCTTTTTAACATATTGGTAATCGGTAAAATAATTGTTGATTCGTTTTGATGGTTTTTAACTGTCTGCTGAACTCTTTACTTTTTAAATGACTTATCCTTATAACACCCTGACAGCCCTGGTGTCTTAATCTTGTAAATCTTATTAACTTCTCTGAATCAATATGCAAAGCCTATATTTTTATTATAGGTCCGTTGTAAATGTTAGCATCTCTGATTCTCCCAATTGAATCTGTTTTACAGTAGCATCACTCCATTGACTCCAAAGCAACGACTTATGATTTACAGGGGTGTAGGCGCTGAAAAAAAAGTCATACTTTAATGAAGTGGTGAGGTCTACATAAAGGCTAAATGGAATATGGGGAAATTTATAGTCTAAGAGACTGATGTAGAAGTAAAAAGAGGAAAAGTTAATAAATATGTAATATTGAGAAGCATAAAGAACAGAGAAGGCAAATGAGAAGGAAAGGAAACAGAAATGTTGTTGATTTGTAATTGTTTTAAAAGGATGATAAAGTGCAGGAGGTGAAAAGAAGAATTTGGGTTTAGGAGCTGTCTCTTCATTACTGCCATCTCGGGGATTACTTTTATGGTCCTTGTAAATCAGCACTAACATTGCTTGGGCACTACTATGCTGGCTGCCAAGAAGATGTACAACCAACAGCTCCCAAGTTATAGTCCTGACCAGCAGACAGAGGTATTTTTCTGGGGTGGATTATCCAGGCAATCCTTGCCACCCCACAACTGCCCTTGGTTGGTATTGCCCATGTGACTGGCCACTCTCTGCTGTGGTGAAAAGGGGTACGTTGCTGCACAGCTCCTCTCTATTAATGGCACAGCTGAATCCTCACCTCTTAAGCTACCAGTAATTAAGGTCATACCTCCCAGGATGCAGCTGAACCATCTACCTTGTACTTCAGCAAGGCTTTCAACACTGTCTCTCTTCATAGAGAAGCTGTATGGGCTGGAGGATTCAGTGAAGTGGACTAAAAACTGTCTGAACGGTCGGGCCCAGACGGTGGTGATCGGTGGCATGGTCTAGTTGGAGGCCAGTAATTAGTGGTGTACCCCAGGGGTCAATACTGGGTCCAGTCCTGTTTTACAGCTTCATTAATGATCCGGATGATGGAGCAGAGAGTACCCTCAATAAGTTCGCTGATTACACAAAACTGTGAGTTTGTGTACACAGACTGTATCTGGCTGATACACCAGAGTGTCGTGCTGCCATCCAGAGACCTTGACAGACTGGAGAAATGGGCTGACAGGACCATCGTGAAGTTCAACAAGGGGAAGTTTGCACCTGGAGAACAACAATCCCATGCACCAGCACATGCTGGGGGCTGACCAGCTGGAAAACAGCTTGGCTGAAAAGTACCTGGGGGTCTTGGTGGACACCAAGTTGAACATGACCCAGCAGTGTGCCCTTGCTGCAAAGGAGGCTGATGGTATCCTGGTTAGCATTATGAGGAGAGCTGCCAGCTGGTTGAGGGAGGTGATCCTTCCCCTCTAATCAGCACTGGTAAGGCCAGGTCTGGAGTTCTGTGTTCATTTCTGGGCTCCTCAGAACAAGAGGGACACGAACATCCTGGGGAGAGTCTAGCGATGGGCCACAAAGATGATTAAGGGACTGTAGGCATACGAGAAGAGGCTGAGAGAGGTGGGACTGTTCAGCCTGGAGAAGAGAAGGCTCAGGGGGATCTCATCAATATATATAAATATCTGAAGGGAGGGTGTAAAGAAGGTGGAGCCAGACTCTTTTCAGTAGTGCCCAGTGAAAGGACCAGAGGCGATGGGCAAAAACTGAAAGACAGGGGGTCCTCTCAGAACATCAGGAAACACTTTTTTACTCTGAGAGTGACCAAGCACTGGCACAGGTTGCCCAGAGATGTTGTGGAGTCTCCATCCTTGGAGATATTCAACCGGCATCTGAACATAGTCCTGGGCATCCAGCTCTAGGTGACCCTACTTGAGCAGGGGGATTGGATCAGATGACTTTCAGAGATCTCTTCCAGCCTCAGCCATTCTGTGATTCTGCGATCCCAGAGATAGTCTCAGCAGCATCTCACTCAAATGTTTTTGAAACTTGGAAGGGAAACATATGCACTAAGTTCACACATTTAAAAAATATTCCTTGAAAGATCCTTTTTGGGTCTTTCTTTTGGCCTTGATTTCCTGGTCACCCATCTCAGAAAGGATTAATGAAACATTTGCTATGAAACATATACATTTTTTCTTTAAAAAATGTTCATTTGCCAAGTAATATGGCACTACTAGGTCTGAGAAAATAAATTAATCTATCCCATACTTACTGTCTCCTCCCTAAAATTCTCCTTTCTGCCAAGGAAATTTAACCCTGTGCTGAAGAAAGCACAAGAGCCATGTGCCATTTTTTTCTACTCACTTCTAATTTCAAGATTGCAAATTAGTTATAATGCTGCACTGCTCTTTGCATAGTTCTCTGCCATACATCTCCCCATATGCATGTCTCTGCTGTCTGGAGCTGATCAGACACAGGAAGTACAGGCAATCTCCTTTTTATTGTATTGACAGAAAATCAGTTTGTTGTTGCCAACTTTAGCAACATCCTTGTAACTCTCAGAATGCTTAAAAACTTAAGAAGTGCTTCTATCACAAACAATAATGTATCCTGTTAATTATGTCACATACATTACAAAGCAGCAGTTTTGCTTTCTGGCAATGGCATAATGATTTGAAAATAAAAACGGGAAATCAAACAAGTGGTTTGTGAAAATGATAATGAATAAAATCAATTGAATACTGTGAGCAGCATTTGTTGAGTGATATAAGTCTTTTCCCACCCTCTTTTTCGTCTTCATATACATGCAACATATTTGTAAGAAAAGCAGGCACTGTTCTTAGACTGTTAAAGACACCATCAATCATTGTCTTGCTTGGTAATGCTTCAATTACTCTGGAAAAATACTGTCATTTTCATGGGTACAATCTGATGCATGGAAAATCCCACCCACTCCCTCCCCAAACAGTAATGTTTGCATATGAGAAACGCAGGCAGTGTTGGCAGGATGATGAACCATTAATAAACCTTTTTCTGTGCCTCCCAAGTATTTGGAAAATGTACTGCATGACAGTCAAGATCTTTGTAGGATTAACTTAATGCTTTGTCACTATATACTTTTATATGTATACTTTATATATATACTTTTTTTGCATTACTTTTTCCTCCTACAGCTTTTGTACAGTGCATATTATACTTGAGACTACAGTAAGTATCCTTGTAGCTTTTCTACTATAGGTTGCACAAGGCATGAATAGTGGAGTCATTTGGTAAGACATGGGATTGATACTGATCACCAGCCTATATGCAAATTATTTCCAGTATGTTACTGTCAAGGATTATCAGAACCACAACACTCCTGAGTGCTCACTACGCTTCATGTAATGCGAAGTCACTCCCATATATGAGAGGAGAAAAGAAAACATTTTGATGTAAAGGAAAGAAACAACATATTTATTTCAAAGAAAAATAAAGCCGACTGATCTTCCACTCTTTTAGGCATATTTAAAAACATAGAATGGAGAAGTGGAAAGGGAAGGGGAATGGCTGAGGGGAAAGGGGACGGGAGAAGGAGTAGGGGAAAAGGAAAGGAGAGGGAGAGGGAGAGGAAAGGGGAAAAAGAAAGACTAAAGTTTAATAATAGGTAACAACTTGGTGAGAAGTATTACTAAAACACAGTCAGTTGTGGATAATATTTTAGAGCTACATTCTGTATGTGTTGCCTTTAAATGTTTTTTTTTACAGGCTGTGTGATTTCATGTTGATTTTATCTTCCTTCTGTATGTTCAGTACTTCCCTCTATTAGATTTTGCTTTTAGGCAGGTCTTAAGCCTTTTGCAGCAATAACCATTGCATATTAGTACAGTATGTAATTGAATGAAGTCTTGATTCTCAGTGAGAACCTTAGAACCTTCCTTCAATGAATAATCATGAAGTGCTATTTACACTAGTGAGTTCCTTCACCACTTCCTGGAAGATATTTCTTCCTTATCTGTCCATGTGTTTATTTCTGCCATCGTCAGTTCTCTGACCATTTCTTTGCTCATTCTAGATACATATGTGCCAGACTGCTACTTGCATTCCTAAGCTGAAATTCACAACTTTGATGTTTTGGTTCTTTACAACAGAGAAGAAATTCTCTTTGCTGTCAAGTGTCCAAATTGGCCATTCTTCTGATATTTTCAGATGTTAGTCTGAATCTTCATTGTCTTTCTGTGCACCCATGGGACCCTGGAACAGACAAATTGCTATATTCCTTCTTGCCGTGACTAACAAACACCATGTTTTCTATCAGCAGGTCTATACAATTAACTTACTGCAGTCCTTCTTCCTACAGTGTCCTGGAACTATAGACTCTCTTCTCCCACTTCTCCACAGCACGTACAGGGTACCCCTCTACAACAGCATGACCCATAGAGCACAATTATTTCAACTGTGCTACTTTGAGTGCAGCAAAAGGGGACAGTGAGAAGCATATGACATATAAGCCAGTTAAAAGTAGTATGTTAAGAACTATACTCTCCAATTATCAGAGAATAAATGATAAGCAGAAAAGTCAAAGATTCAAACATTATGATGTAATTGCTTCAAATATATTTTAGAAGAGCAATCTGTTGGGAAGAAATGCTAAAATCAATTGCAAAATCTCTCATGTTTTCTCCCTTTGCTCTCTTTGTCTTCTTGTGACATGCTTACCTCTATTCTGCCACTTCCACACCGATGCACACACAGTCTGGATCTACCTCCCATTTGAATTAAGGAATAATAACCACCTTGATTACTTATGGATGTTGTTGTTCATCTCCACTGGACTTAGAAAAAAAGAAAAAGAAAGAGCATATTTTTTGCAACCTGGAAAGCATGAGGTTTCATCCTCATGACTATTTGAACAGCCACCTTAGAGTCACATTGTGAACATCTCAACAAAGGCAGTAGAAGAGATTATTACTGTAGATGTGATAGACTACTTCATATAAGAAGATTTCTCGGTTAATTTTACATAGAGATTATATGTATATTTACATGCATAATTCAGTACTACACCTTTTCTATTTAAAGCACTGTATCATATGCAAATATTATGGAAAACAAAAACCTGCATCCATTTGTTAATAGAAACAATCCATCAATACATATGGTTTATGTGCTACTGATTGCTGTGCAAGTCGTCTTTGACTCATCTGTATCTAAATCAGCCTAAGTAATTTACTAAATCTAAACAGCCTAGGTAAATCTGAATTCGAATTCAATTTATAAGTGAGCTTTTTACTGAATCATATTTTCTCACTTGATCAGATTCTGGGCACAATTCATTAGCTCGTTGCTTCCCGCATATTCTCTGTTGAAAACAACAGAAATATTCAGAGAGGAGAGTCTTATTCTTTATTTGCAAGGCTGGCGGATGGTCAGCCCATGGAAGACTTGTTTTGTGTCCTGTACTGGTGTGAGCTCAGTTGTATAACACCATTACTTCTAGGAAATAACTCCAGTCAAATACATGGTACTTGTTCATTACCAGTACTGCCAGATGAGCACTACCATTACTGCTTTACTTTTCCATTTTTTTCTTCACCATTAAGACTCATCTACCCATGAGTTTTTACAGGTTTCTAGAGCTGCAGCTATAACAAAGACATTAAAAACAGGCAAACAGGGAGGGAGCACAGAAGTATTTATGATTTTTTTCTTCTGGAGATGCACATACTGTACAAGACTGAAAAGAGCACAGATAAGGAACTTGACAGATTGTTCATTTCTGCTGATTTATAGCAAGATGAGGCAGTGATGGTGCCAAAATGCTGTCATTTTGTTTAAATGCAAGATGGAAATAGAGGGAATTTGTTTCAGTATTTAAATCATTGCAAATCGAGTTAGCCTATGTAAAGGCATTTTACAGAAAAGGTTTCACGGTTGTTATTGTCATTTGGGCATGACAAAACAGTGTAATGATTTCACGTTCAAGTTTTTATAGGCTCCCCTTAGGGTGTTAGACAATATATTTAAAAGTCACAGCTAGTCTCGCTGACAAAATTCACATGGCTCCTTATCCCAATTTGCATCTCCCACACTGCAGAGGGAGTGACAGGAGCGGAAGCTAAAAGTTAAGTTGCAGTTATTCACTGCACTCTAATAACATTTCAGTTAATTAAATATTTACTAAACATTCTGGTCCCACATCCCTTTTATACGCAAGCTCTAGCAGAGACAGGCAGCTCCAAGGAGCTGACTACAGCTCATCAATTCAAACTCGTTTTAGCCCAAGCACACAGTCCCTGAAATCAGTGGCAAATCTTCGTGCTGGGCAGGTTTCTACCCACCTCAATGTGTACGATTCCTAAAATCCACACCGTACCCTGGTGTATCGAAATGGAGCAGACACCTCCAACAGCTCTCCCCTCCCCCTCTCTGTGAAGCCTGTGTAAATAAGCTTCTGAATACATACCTATGCCAGTTAGAGGTGTTCAGGTTTATATGTTAGAAGTTCAGTAGTAGTATGCAATGTGGTGTGAAAATAATGGCTGCATTAGTCACACACAGGGAGTCACAAATGAGTTGCACACAGGACCTCTAACCCAACACAAGGCTTATTAACTTGGGCAGAGTACCGTGCTTATGCTGCAGTCCTGCTGGTAGCACTGGGCCTAGGCTGATGTCTCGGAGCGCTGCTAGCAGTCAGCTAGTTCAGTCACGTGGCATGGACATGCACGAAGTGTAGAAACTCTCTTGTAAAGAAACTGCAGATGATGTTTCACACGCAAAAGACAGACACACAATTTTACATCCAAACACACGTACCCTCCCTTCAACTCAGCCAGACATGTCATCTTACCAGTGGCATGTGACTACCCTTTGGATAGGGGAATGAACTGAGAACATCCACTGTGAAACATATAAGTTATAAGAAATCATAATAAATGGCCATGATTTTCAGTTGAGTTTTAGACGTATCTCACACAGACTTCACGGAAGAAAATTGCACACTCATGCTCCAGTGAAATACAATGGCTTAAAAAACAGATAAAAGAACAGCCCAAATAGCAGGTCTTTAATGGTGACCAGAGATTTGGACTATAAAAGATATGACTGACACTTAATAAATTACACTTATTGCTTAGCCCACAAGCTTACCAGATAAGGATAGTAATTACCTAGGAGCACATTTGGCATATAAATGATAGTTACAAACAATAAATGTAACTGAAAACACATCATTTCCACAACATTTCTTTCACATCCTTTTTAAGACATTATTTCAATCTTTGCCTATGTTTGAATATTTGCATTCTTCCCATAATAAACTGAGGGGAATATACTCTCTTCCCATTCTAAGTGAAATTTTGGTAGTAAAAAGTTAACAAAACAAATCTCCACCCTTCACTCATTTTTTAATTCTCCTGAAATAGATTGCTTTGAAATTTTCAAAATTCCTACAATCCTGCTTCAATTAAAACTATTACGAATGAAAGTTTTAAAATGCTGAGAACCCCTAGCATTTTTCCAGGAACAAATAAAATGTTGTGTACTAGTTTTACATCCCCAGCAGACAGGCTATACTAGTGGCTGGGTAGCAGCCAACAATATGATGGTCAGTGTGACCTGTGCAATTAGTGGGACTTAGTCCAAAGCCTAGTGGAAGGGCATTTTCTTCCAAATCTTATCATTATTATTACCAGAGATGGACACTGTTTCTGGTATCATGAAAAGAAATGTCCAAGCTCTAAGTGGGAACAGACAATGTGCTGCCACCTGAGAGAGCGTTCAAGGTCATCTTTGGTTTGCTGGTGGGGAGAAGCGGAGAAGAACATGAAATAGGTGCCTTTTCTGCAAAGAAACGGGACAGCAGAGTCCTTGGGTTCAGCCAGCTCACCGTTGTTACAGGGGCAAAAACGTGGTTTTCAAGAAACCGCATCTAAGTAAAAGCCTTTCAAGCATCTGTTTGAGGTCTAGGTATGTATACAATATGCAAGCAAACCATGCAATAAAATGCACAGCTTGAATTTTAATACACAATATGCACAGTAATGTATGTAAAACATACACATTCAAATAATAAATTTCTCCAGATTTAAAACCACTCCTTCTCTTAGTTCATTCTTGTACCATACTGTTCACTCAAACCTCCTACCTACAGAAGCATATAAAGAACACTGGGGCAGAAAATGTGGAAATCACTGACCATAAGTCCTCATAAGCCAAAACCAAGGAAAGCACACAGGAAAGCCAAGCACCCACTGTTAACAGCAATTGTCCTCTATTTTCCTCTCAGGTGGCTGTGTTTTACGGTAGAAAAAAAAGAAAAGGTGTTTGAGGTAGATGTAACTACATAAGACAGGACTTTGCATATAAACATATCACACACCCATCTCTGACCATTGCTAAGGTGTACAGCCCCTCCTAGGCTAGGTGAAAATTATTCTTTCCTATGTTTGTTTAAGGTCATAACACAGTCTAAAGCTTTTTGAAGTAATTCAACCTGCAAATGACTTGGACTTCAATAATGTTAAAAGGGAAAGGTCACAGCTTTCTTACCAGGGAAAACTTGTCAGAATTATTGAAGATTACTTCTGCCCAGTCAGCACATCTGGACACTCTGTAAGATTCCCAGACTACCAACAAAGTTAGTAAATGGTATGTCTTCTCATTGAATTACAGTGGTATGCCGTTATTACCCAAACTAGATCCCAGAATGTGTTTCTTAATCCAAAGCTTCTTTGTGTAAGTCTGAGCTGTTCAGAGAAAAACAAGAGGAGTCAGATGAGATGGAGATACAGGAAAGTAAACCCTATGATATATTCCAAAAATACTGTCTGCTATTCCTATGCATCTCAGCTTCTGGGTGATTGAGAATGGTCTCCTGTGTTGACAGCCAAATATAGTTGCAACATCATCTGTCTTCAAGCAGAACAGCAGAAGTGACCTCAAGGTTTGCCCACACAGCACACAGTTCTTGCTTACATAGAACAGTCTCCTCGAGTGTGTCATGAGCCCACACTCCTGTCACACATCTTGTAGACTAGTCTGAACTGCAGATCAAATGCGCAGCAACTAAACGCTTCATCTGGTGCAGTCAGCATTGGCTACTGTACATCAGCTGTAGGGGACTTTTCAAACCGAGGACCTCTGCCTTACTGTCTTACCTTGCACTGCTCACCCACCTGTCAGCGGGGGCTGTGTCTTTAAACACCTTTAATCATTTCTTGTTGTCATCACTAAAGAAAGGCCTCAGCTGTTTTGCTGTGATCTTGTCAACAATGCTATAGGAATAAGAATTCTGAACTGAGTGCAATAGGAATAAGAATTCTGAACTGAGTGCAAATTACCAATTAACCAAGCACTTCACTTTCAGAAAGGGTCGTCCTTATATGGATGTTGTGATGGACATGAAGAGACCCTTCCTTCTGTGTTCTAGACCAACTGAAAACTTCATCTGCTGCTTTACCTGACTTCAAATGAAAATGTTATTCTTTGACTTTGAGCCATGTCCTCTTCTAAGTCCTCTGAACATATTGGTGGCTTGAAAGTGAAGCTGAAGAAAATGGTCCAGGATAAATGTTAAAAAGACAATACCTTGTAAAATCACAGAAATTCAGTTAAGTATTGGCATGTTGGTTTGCCAGTATTTTTCTACATAGCCCACTGTTTGCCGATGGCTTCCATACATAACTTTGAAATACTTGTCTTTTAACATGGCAGATGTAAATAACTATGGCATAGTATAGGGAGACTTTATACCATAAATATGTTATAAATATTTATATGTTCAATAAACAACAGAGAAGTCTCACTACTGCCTGATGAATCATTTTTAAAATGCACTCCTTAGTAAACCACATTTACAAAACTATGATTTCTTAAAGACAGTTCTGTGAAAAATGCAGCTTATATTATAAGAACATTAAATAGTAAAAAAAATGAGTCATTTAAAATAATCCATTGGGTTATGAAATATGATTTGCTTTAGTATGCAATAGTCATAGTCATTGAACGGAGTTTTAAATAGGCTACATTCTATTGTATTTTACCTTCAGGGACTCTGGGAGTTTATTCTTTCTAATGAGCTGTGTACTATTCACTTAGAAGCTTCATTTTTATTATTATGTATAAGGTGGTTTTTTTCTCCTTTAACAAACGCCTTTTTTAAACAAATTCATTCTTTTCCTAGGCATTTTGTTAACTGCATGGAATAATATCTGAAATGCTTACAGTGTTTCTAACAGTTTGAAAAAGATATATAATGTTTTCAAGCAGACTATTTACATTAGTGATATCCTTCACTGGAATAGGATTGTCCCTTCTGGCTCCATTTCTTGTTGTTGTTGCTATCCAAGTAGAGTTTATTTAGTTCCATTAACAATAATGAGTCCGTGTTTAGGTAGGTTCAAATGGGGAAAAAAAGAGGGGGGGAGGGGAGGGAGGAGGGAATTCATCTTGGGTATCTTTTCCTCTAATTAAAAGTATTTCCAAATGGTAGAATGCTGTCATTTAATCCTTGCAAGCCACTCACAGAATGAAACTAAGATACCTTAAACCACTTTTCTATACTAAGCTTATTTAGGATTTCATGGATGGGAAAGGGTTTGGTAAACTTCTGTCACTTTTAGTTCCCATCTTATCTATACAAAACTATTTGTGGCAATATTTGTCAGGATGCAAGATTAAGGTGGTCTGAAAGACAGGGGTTAGATTTATTTGGACCGGCCTTCAAGGTTATCTTTTAATGGCAAAGTCCATCACAGTTCGGATATATACAGTTCGGATAGACACAGATATACACAGTTAAGACATATACAAGTATCAAATCCTCTTCCACCACACAAAACCCTCAGATCATTATCTTTTGCTTACTCTTTGCTATAGAGTTCATCACAGACATGACGTACATTATGACATTTTTGTCTCTTCTGCCACAAAAACTAGGAGGCATCAAAGAAATGCCTCCCTGCACTTAGCAGGCTCAGACAAACAGGAGGCACCATTTTGTCCCATAGCACACACTGAAGCCTCGGACCTGCTTGCAGCATTGTGGATTCAAACATTTGCATGGGTTTGGAAATCATCTGGAGAACATCACAGAAGAACACTCATTCTGGGGCTAATAAATAGAAAACCATCACCTCTTGCTTAAAAATTTCCTGGGCCACAGATGGTCTGAGGCTAGGAGAGCATACAACAAAATGATCGTGATCTGCTTACCCTGAGCTTACACTGAGGCTGTTGTTCTGGATGGGCTTTTTTTCAGACTTTTTTTCAGATATTCACAGTATCTCCATTCTCCCATTATGATTACAAAAAAAAAAAAAAAAAAAAAAAAAAGAAGAGAAGCATGAAATTCTGACTGACACTAATGCTTCACTGTTTGAAACTAATGAAGAGCAAATGTGCAGCATTTTGGCTCCTCTCAAACATTATTGTTAAATCAGAAATTAGGAACAGACCATAATCTGTGGAAGTGTGAATTCCTCAGTACTCCCACTAAATGCTTGCTGCTTTCTCCTGCTGTGTGCAGCGCCCGAAAGCTGGGCGTGCACACAGACTGCTCCCAAGCTGGGGCTGCTCCCCAGCTATACAGAGAAGGGAGGAAAAGTCCTTCAGATCTGGACAGCAGGAGACAAGAGAGTCCTTCCCACTGCCCCCTCTTGCTCACATCCTATGGAAAGAAAAGAAGGGAGAGCAGTGCCACACGGGGATCCCGCTCAGCCTGGCAGGCTGGGCAGAAGCTCTGCCCTGAAGAGACGGGCCAGGGAGGTGGAGCGGAGAAAAGTTGCCTGGATGCAGCAGCGCAGGGGTGACAGCCAGAAAGTAAAGACCATAACAAAATTTTGGGGAAGGAGGGCACCTTCCCGCTTCACATGTGGTGGGAGAGCAGAGAGTGTCTTCCTAGGACTGTTTCTTGAAATCTGGAGAGGAAACACAGGATCTCATCTGCTCCTGTAGAGTACTTTCCCACCCATCCCTGCTGATACGCATGTACTTCTCTCTTGAAAAAGGAGCATTTAAAGCTGTTGAGCACTGATTTCTCCCACATAAGAGACATCATTTTTGAGACAATTGGATAGGCATAGCACTACAAACTAAAGAGTGATTTTTTTTTTATGGAAGTTCTTGTATATACCCAGGTCCATCCAATGTCCTTTGCAACTGAAAGCAGCTTTCCTTAGAGTTGAGGCTTCTTTCTTCCCTTTTTCCCCCACAGCCCCACCACAGCTACTGCCTCTTACAGTTCCTGTTGGGACCCGTTTGTCTTTCACCTTTTTCAGAATTATTTGTCAGTTATTCATAAACAGTTTTGAGAAAACCCAAACTTTTATGAACACCACCCTGTCCTCATTTTGCAAATTTGATCCACCTGAGATGAGTTCAAACCAAATTCATAAATCCAAAAAATAATAAATCAAAATAAATAATTCTTTTCTTTTCTTCTTGCCATTGTTTTCCTAATGCAATGAGAAGCAATAGGATATAAAATGCAAACTCTCATTCCCAAACCCATAAGATAATCATGTACCTTCTGCTGTTGCTGCTGTTCCTGCTGCCAGCACTGTCATCAGCTCCAGTGCTTCTATAGCAACAACTACTTCCAACTGTGCCATGCTTGCAAGTAATTTAGGTGCAGAAGACAACAACACTTTAGTGAGAACTGCATGTTATACACTTGAAACATGGCATTTGTCAATAAACCCTGAGCCCACCTCTGATTATAATTCTGTATCTTTCCCATTCCCCTCACCACACTTTCCTGGGCAATATCAGTTTGCAAGGAAATTCTAGGAGCAAAAAAAACCCCACCCTAACCCCAAATATAAACAAAACAAATACACAGAAGCCAAAAAAGCATCCCAGACAGTTACTGACAGGTAAGCATAGATATCAAGGTATAGTGACCATTTTAAGCAAAAACAAAGCAGTCGGAGCATTTCTCCTTTGTTCAGGAATCTGCCCTTTGCCTTGGATAGTCCAGGGGGCATGTTTCATCACTTTGGAGTCCTAAAGACATTTCTCAAGCTGCCAGAGCAGTAACCTAAATCCCAAAACTCTCTTGGCCAGTCCAGGATGTTTGGTTACTGTCTGTCATCCAGAAAAGAAGTATAAGCAGGTACAGATAGAAACATTCTTGAACCTACCTTTTGCAGCTGCTAAAGGTACCTCAATTCATGAGCGGAACATGGGCCATAATAAGATAATGTAGGTTCATTATACCTTTGGACACGATAATGTGATTCATTTATTTACTCACTTCAGTGCCTGGGTTTTCCACCAGTATAATGTACTAAGATTTAAAGAAAAGAGTGTATGTTAAAGGATCATAAAGCTGAATCAAACAATGATATTTACTGGACCTGGAACACACCACACACAAACATTTGAGTCTAGCGCTTCTGCTTGCTTAGCAAGGCTCTCTGTAAACTCCTGTAAATTGTAGCTTCCTCTGCAAAGATCAATAAGATTTCACACAGCACTTCCAGAGGTACCAGCTGCTGCGGTATTCAGTGGGGACGTCACCTAATGCTGTCACCTAAAGTCTGGATTTAACAGGAAATTCTGCTCACAAGCAGGCAATTTGAAGCAACAAGTACAGTAAATTACTGAAATACAGTTCAGACTATGAAAAGGGCCCAGTTGCTGATGTCCCCAGATTTGTTTTGTGCTCAAGTTTACCCTCATACTATATGTAATCACTACCAGCAGAGCTCATACACTTGTATACTTTTACTGGCCCAGCACAGTATTCCTTTTCTAGGTTTTACTCATGTTCCTGGATTCCTGTCCACCCTGATAAAATTAATACAGAAGTGCATGCAATAGAAAATCCTCCTAAATGCAAATTCAGATTCTTGTGTTTCTTTATCACTCTTGCAACAAGGCTGAAAAATCAGAGAAATATTTTAAACAGTGTGAAAGTGACATCTTCATGTTTGTTTATCTTTTGCCAAATTTCATACCACTTCTCAATGTAACAGCCTATAAAAAGACACGTATCTGTTTTTTCTGACAAAGAGACAATGTCAGATCCAAACACTTAATCCCTCGTCTACAATAAGAAAGGAAAAGGGCCAAGTTTCGTCTTCTGGCCAATAGAGGGCAGCTTGCTTCCTTCCAAAAATGACCCGTTCCGCGTTTGTGGACCCATTTGGCAAGGCACCTGCGGAAACTCCTTTTATCACCAGTTTAGATTTCACCATCCCCACTCGTTCTCCTGAATCAGTTTGCAAGAGAATAAGACACGGCCTACCCACCACATCCCAGATCATATGCCTAACCAGAAACAAAGATGCAGCCCCACGGCTAGAAGATTACAAAAGCACAGACCGGCTCAGTAAGCAAGAGACCTGGCTGTCATCAGTTTGTAAGACGTTTCTGTTGCCATATGTGGAGTTTCTTGCTGTCAACAATCCCGTGCTTAGCCCTGGAAAATAGTGGGCAAAATCATGAACTTTCTGTATAACCTGAATAAAATTCAAATTTGAATGAAACACACCCCTGCCTCAGTGGTACCATGGGGACAAAACTTGAAAACTAAAATTCTCATTTGCAACCTACAAATCCCATTGTGTCCAGCATCCAGGCAAGGTGGGGGAAGCAGATCTTATTAACCCAGATATCAAGCACGATAGGGTTTTAACTGAGGCTGACATTTGGTAGAAGGTATAAATCCTGTAGACAACTGCCAACAAATGCAAGAAAGGATAAGAAAAACTGTGTTCCAGCATCAGTCTTTTGGGAAAGTCTAATGAAACGGTTTGTTAACTGGACTTCTCTGCCTTGGCACTGTTAACCCTTATTGCCAGGACTCCTCTGGAGAGTTGTTAAATACTGTAGATCTCACCTTTTGTTGGAGTCACTTGTTACTGTGTGTAAAGAGACCACAGTTTGTTGGTATATGGTTCCACCTATATTAAAGTCTGAGGTTTTTGCTCAGCTCTCAATTTGTCACCTTCTGTCCCTGGCACAGCTGAGTGTCTGCTTAAAATTTGTTTTCCACCACAGCACTTCTAGGCTTTTCTTCCCACTGCTGCCCTCAGCCCTTGGATTCTTATCCCCTTACACGCTCCTCTTTCTTGTTAGAAGCCTCTGCTGGCTAAATGCTCCACTTCATCATTCTTCCTACCCTAAAACTGAAGGGAGACATGAAATGTACTTCCCTCCTCTGGGGGGCTCATCACTCCATTGTGTCCTGCTAAATCATTCATGTCAGGAACTATTTATCTGTGTGCCTGAGAAAAGCACTTCTCCAGATCAAATGTTATGTCTTTTTAGACTAGTACCCTCCAAACAGACATGAAAGCAGACAGACATGATCCTCCCAATTTGTTCTGTTAACCTGCTCCCTCACCCATTTCCAAGTATGCAAGTAAAACATTGTTCTACTCCACCAACAAATTCAGCATCATACTTTCTGGAACAAATTTAAACCATCTCTCACAAAGATCTCGTCATCCTTTTTTTTTTTTTTTTTTTTTTTTTCTTTTGCCAAATACCCTTTTCTGGCTTCTTGACTGTCAGGGAATATTTTTCTTCAAGAAAAAATAAACATATATGCCATATCTCAGTACTACTCTTATTGTATACACACATACATTAAAGCCTAGTTTAGGAACAGAATACATAGCATCATCATTTTCAACAGTGATTTGAAGGCATAAAGACTCCCCAGACTATTCCAAGCTTCGTGCGGAATATCAACATGATGGACAAAAGAAGAAATCTCAAAATGTCAAGAAAGCATACTTAATAGATTTGGGGGAAAAAAATTAATTACTTTAGTCTCTCACTGAATGATTTGGCCCTAAAAGTATTACGCACACTATTACAGAAACACCGAGGAGATTCAAAACACTGTAACAAAGAATGGAAACAAGTGTCATGCTTCATAAAAGACCAGACTTTTGGTTCAAATTGAAGTTATTATAGCATCAACTAAGGCAATCACAAATATTCAGAAATCATAGAACCAGTTGCAAAAGAATAATGGTATTTTGACTAGTCATGGAAATCTTTTTTAATGATAATGTATTTTATTTCTTTTTTATTTGTGTGTGGCTTTTGTATCTTTAAGGTACACTCTTCTTACATACTCATACTTCTCTGCAGACTGAAATGAAAACCAGGAACAGTTTATTGTTGATGCAGTCACAATGTTATACTGGCATATTTGGAAAAACAGAAGAAAAATGGGAAGAATAAGGTTGCTTATTTAATCTCAGGATTCCATCAACTGAGACTTTAATGAAGATACCAAAATAAAACTGTAAAAAGTAGCAAGCACTTATTAGGTTGAGCTGGCTGTCTTGTAAAAAGAGTACGACAAATATGCTACCATATGTCTGATTGCCAGCCTGAGAGAGGGATGGATGCAGAGCTGGTCCACTGGGAGAGACTTTGCCCAGAGAGGGCAGTACCCTTCCAGCACCATACTGGCGCCAGGCCTGGGCAAAAGCTGTGGCTTCAGCCTACATCCTGCTCCCTAAGGCAGAGACTGAGAAGCTGTCTCAGCATGGACACCCAAAAGTGCGCACAGGTCACTCTCTAGCTCATTTTAACGTAGATGATAAAAATAGCATGATATTTTCATCCTCTCCAAACATCTCACTTGAGAGTAAAAATTCCGTCTTTATCATTAGCCACCACAATCTAAAGCTCTTTATTCACCCTACTTCTGGTTTGAATTTGATCTTAGCAATAAACCAAGAAGTGTTTTCATCCTCCTACTGCCCCCCTGCAGGGCAGTCAGCCAAAAAGCAAGCTAGCATCATCACCTCAGTTTGATACTGTAATCCTGCCCAACATTTTGCCTCATGCCATTGCTGTTCGTGCACGCAGAATAAGGCTGTGTTGAGTTTACCCACACAGGCCGTGTTCTGCACTAGGTGGAACTGCACTGAAGCAGCCCAGTCATTCAAACATTTCTGCTTTGGATGTATTTCCAGTATTAATGGCAACCTTGTCAGAAGCAAGCCTGAAAGACTGAATGTGGTGAGGAACTGACATTGTTAAAAGTGAATGTGAGGATATTTCATTCAAATTCTGTCCTGTCCACTTCTTCCCCTGCTTCAGGTGCTGTCAGGTTTGACAAAGCTGACAATGAAGAGGTTGGTGTTGACAGGTGACAACAATAGACTAGAGCGAAAAGAGAAATCTTCCAGGTAGGAGTCTAGTAACATTACATGTTTTGGCTCTGCGAACCCAAGTGTTTTGAACGAGGAAATAAATAAGCCCCGGTGTGAACGGTTGTTCCCACATCACAGACTCTGCATGAATATATTCAACGCAGAGGAGAGAACCGAGCAGCACACGCAAGGTTCAAGACTGACTCTCTGTATTTCCATAAGATGGTAATCATAAAGACTTTCCCAGATTGACCATAGGTGGGTTAGTTTCTGCTTTAAGGTAGTCACAAAGCCAAAACTTGGGGATATAATAACTCAGCCTTGCTTTCAGACTGCAAATAGAAATAAAGTCCTCTAGGATTTGCTCAGGATGAATGATACCTTAAGGGTAGTTTGCTAATTACTGTAGAAATAAAATCAGACACAGCACATTGCTATTGAAGCAATGAAACAAGTATATTTATTCCTGTATAAATATGGCCTTGGATGCTTTGCCACCAAACTTTTTTGCAGAGGTGCAGAAACATGAAAAGCTGAAAAATCTGTCAATCTTAAATATATTCACAGTTAGCCTAGCTTGCAAGGAAACTGAGAGAAGGTGATTTCAAAAAGGTACTTGATACCTACAATTTCTACTTAGTAATTATGCCATCAGTTTGTTCTTATCAGAAAGCAGCATTAAAAAAATTAAGAAGAGGAAATGCTAGGACAGAAGCAAGCATTTAAATCAAAAAAAGGGAATAATGATACTGTAGGTCTTCTAATTTTTATTCTTTTCACTAAATAACCTTCCCTTATACAGCCCACTTTAAAATGAAGAAGTGGCATCCACTGTCTTCATTAGTATATGCATAATTATAGATAACCGGCTTACAGGTATTTCAGTTCGCATTATTGAACTCATCAGCTGAGAGCTGTTTGTGAGGCTCACTCGCTCATGAAGAATTGTCCATTTCTAATGACATTAATTAGTAATCTTTGACCACAACAGGCTTGAATACTTGAGCTGGCAGCAGCACTCTCCACCCTTGCTGTAAGTGACTTAAAGAGCTCAATCTGTGTAGCTTATCAAAAAGATTGAGAGGTGACTTGATTACAGCATGTAAGTACCTTCACAGGGAGAAAATACAAGGGCTCTCTAATCTAACCGAGGCGTAACAAAAACTGGGAGCTGAAAACTAAAGCCAGGCAAATTAAGTGAGAAATAAAACACACCGTTTCTTAACTATAAGGAAGCAAACCACTAGAACAAGCTCCAAAGGAATCAATAGATTCTTGAGCTCCTACAGCCTCAAGAACAACATCAGGTGCCTTTCAGGAAGTTACGCCTTAGCCAAACAGTGTGCTTCAGCTGGAACACAGGTTGTTGCGCTCAGCTACAGGGTATCCGGGGGAATTTAATGACCCATGATATGCAATAGGTCAGACTTCAGCATCTATTACTGTGGGAGAAGTAGTATTTTTTTACTATGCCAGATGATGTTGCTGCAAAACAGACAGACTTTCAAGCACAAAAGCCTTCCTTCAGGTCTGACATAGACTGAAGTAGCAATTTACAAGTCTAAAAACAAGTTGAAAACAATCGCACCCAGGTTGACTGTTGTTACCTGTGTTCCGCATCCTGCGTTAAAACAGCAGAGGGTAAAAGGGATGGATACTGACATGGAGCAGGGTGCTTTGTCCCATACCTTTTTAAATGAGTGCTAGTAATAAAGAAGTAGACTAGAACCTGCTTTTTAACCACAAAACACAAACAGAACAGCTGCTGCCTCTTCTTCAGGATAACTTGCTGATCCCAGGTGCTTTGTCAGCATTGTTAGAACCTGTAACAGGAATAGGGAAGTGTCTAAGCCTATTCAGTCCTTTTTTTTCGGTTGTTTGTTTGTTTGTTTGTTTGTTTTTTTATTTTGAGGGTAAGGAAACTCTCAAAGCTTTCTGATGAGAACTGCAGCGCAAGCTCATCAGCTCTTTCCTACTGTTCAATTAGATCTTGTCATGGCAGAAGGAGGCCATATTTAAAGAAATATCAAAGGCTCCATTACCAATTATTAGTCTCCTGAAATGTTTTGCTGCCTTCCCACACAACAGATCATTGATTATAAGTGAGTTGGTCAGACAAATCCTCAGCAGGAGGTTCATAAGCATTATTCCATTATGTCAGTGAAACTACATTAATATATGACAGCTGAGAAAGTCCAGAAGTTTTGCCCTAGTCATTGTCAAGGAGGATTTTCCCATGGTCCCATCTGTCGGTTTTCACTTTAAAGGTTAAGCTAGGTACGTAGTATGGCGATAATAAGGAAAAAGCATTTCAGTCGCTTTTGCTAGGACACTAACAATAGATACAATTGGCAAAGTAGTTAAACCACTTATAGGCAAATCAAACTTTCAAATGGTCTTTATTTAAGCAGGGGAATTGAGAACAACTGTGTTGTGGAAAATGCCAAAGAGGGTGCTACCTCACCTGCAGATTTCCAACAGCAAAATTTCAATGGCTTCAACACACCTATACCAGACCGCGTAGGCCTGTCTCACAATCTTCAGATGTTTACTCAACCAGCCTGTTATTTAACCTGGTATTTGTTGTCAGGTGAAGTAAACTGTTTGCCGGAGCAACATCAGTGAGTTTGCTGTACTGGCCTGATTCACTGGTCTCTCTTAAGCTCTGTAATTTAAGTAACCCTCTTAAGTAACAATGTTCCTAGAGCTCCTTAAGTGACTGGTTTTTAGCCTGTCTTTTCTAACTAAACCTTCTACAGAGCTCCAAAGATAACTAACAAACAAAATTTGGTAAAAGCACTAAAATTGGCAAACATAGAATGACAGACCAGAGTTATGCACTTGCACTACTGAACATCAGCATCATACGAGCAAACTTTCCCCTGTCTGTCACTCATTCACATTTTTCTCTTTACTGCTATCTTGTGCCCCAATTTATGGGCAGGAAAAGAGGACAACTTTACAGACTGTTCCTACTGACAAAGGATTATCAGAAGCACAGCAAACTTCAGCTCCCCTTGATCCTGACACAGACTGTACAATTAATATCAGCAGTGCAATTAAAGCACATTTTATGAATTGAAAGAGTGCACCTGCCCATAGCTGTTCTTCAGACAATAATCAGTACGGCTACTGATAACACAGAATTGAATGGACCCGGGTAGCAACGTAATAGGAACTGGGTAACGATAAGTCACTGTGGAAGCAACTGTGACTTACTGTAATAGCAGCCCATAATGGTAGGTGCTTATGGACAGTGGCTTTAATTTAGCAAAGATGTTTAATTAGAACTTAAAACACTTATTTAACAGGGTGCTACAGCATAATGTAGCAGGGATGGTTTATGAAAAAGGCCAGTACTACATGTATTTTAACCAGTAAACAAAGGTAGGACAAAAACTCCATTAGCTTGCAAAATTCTTCTGGGGTCTCTTCATAACCTCTTTGTACTTGGACCAGAATTCTGTCAGCAGGTAATCTCACCTTGATACTCAGCAATCATATTCAGCTGCTGAAAGCACATGCTTGTGAATACATATAATTATACCTTCCTTACTACAATGTGTATGGCTACTACTTTCTAACAGGATACACTGGCAGAGAATGCTAAATCCCATGCTGATTCAGTGCCTTAAAATAGTTCAAAATATAACTCCACCAAAATCCACAAGGAAATAATCCATGTCCCCAGTGATCATAGTTTCAGATAAACTAAGCCCTCAAATAGAGACTACACATTTTAGTAGCAGCAACGACAACTCAGTGTGGCAAATGAGTGAATAAAAATTATCCTCACAGAAGTAGAGAAGAAATCACAGTGGTCAAATCTATCCAATAAAAATGATGGACAGATGACTAAAAAGGAGAACTTCCATTGGAATTCAAGTCCACCTGTGAGGAAGTGTCCTGGGTCTGACTGGGATGGGGTTAATTTTCTTCATAGCAGCTTTTGTGACTAAAAAGGTGTTGGTAACAAACCAGTGTTTGGGCTATTGCTGAACAGTGCTTGAACAGCATCAAAGCTTTCTCTTTCTCCCACTCTGGCACCTCCAGCAAGTAGGCTGGGGATGCACAAGAGGCTGGCAGGGTACACAGCTGGGTCGGCTGACCCCAACTGACCAAAGGGATACCCCATACCATAGGATATCACAGCAGCAATAAAAGCTCAGGAAAAAGCGTGAGGGGGTGGTGGTGGACATTCACGCTATGGTGTTTGTCTTCACCAGCAACTGTAGGTGTGCTAAGGCCCTGCTTTGCTGAAAATGACTTGCCCATTGATGGGAAGTAGTGAGTTAATTTCTTCTTTTGGTTTGGTTGTGTATGCAAGGTTTTTTCACTTATTAAACTGCCCTTATCTTGATGCATGAGGTTTCCACTTCTGCTCTTCTGATACTCTCCTCATCCCACTAAGGGGAGGGTTTGAGAGACTGGTGGGTACTTAGTTGCTAGCTTGGGTCAACACACCACAAGAAGGAAAAAAGTCCAAATACAGAAATCATGGGCATAGAAAAAAGAGATGGTGAGAATGACTGACAGAAGAGACTTACGAAGTGGCCAGTTCTTGCATTCACTGAATCCCATTCCACCTGAGGCAGACAGGGTCTGGCTCCAGCATGGCAGATGAAAAACACCCAGAACATTTCCTTTCAGACTCCAGGAACAGTAGAGGGCAAACAAGTCATTCAGGTGATGCTAAAAACATTCCAGCTAGTGGATGGAGGCTTAAAATCCAAACTGAAAATGTCATCAAAAGCAGAATGATTTGATCATTTCTAACCTGAGGAAAGCATAGGGAGCATGACTAAAGAAGAAAGAAACTAGCTGAGCTGAATGAAGGGGTCAGTTAAGTGTGCACCTCGTAGAAGCATTCCCCCCACTTATTCCTGCAGGAAGGGAAAGATAGAAACGTGCACATCAACTACATAACTTTTTTGGTTTTTTTTAACAGCTTAAAGCAAAACTTACCATATAAATAGAAAGAATTTATATCAATTCCTTTGCGCTTCAGGCTCTTGTGACTTTGCTGAGAAGTCCATACTGTATTCCCAAGTCTCCATCTGCCTGGCTCACAGGATAGGGCAAAGATGGTTTCCCTTGGCTCTGCAACACTTCTCAGGAGCTGCAGAAGTTTGGGGAGGGCAGAATCACCAGTAAGGACAATATTTTTTTTAAAAAAAAAAAGCTAATAAGATCTGTATTACAATATTATTCACCAAGGCGCAGGAGTTGTATTGGATCTTGTAGGAGTCATATTACAAATTCCCAAGTCTTTTTGTACTTTGGGATACACTAGGTATGGTTACAAGAAGTTGTCTCTCACCACACACAAAGCAAGGTGGCAATTAGAGATGCACAGCACCATTTCTGATGTCATCCGTTTATTCCTCCCGGATCCTAAAGGCTCTAGGGTTCTGCAGTACAGTGATATTTTGGAAAGAAAAATGAGCAGCAGATCTTTCTTTGGGACCGCTCAAAAGAGATTTAAGCATCATTTCCATAGCCTAAATCACGTCTTTATTCTGGTACCCACTGTTCTCCAGAGAAAATTAGAAACTAGGTTACATAGGAGAAACTGTTTGCCGTTCTGTCTTATCTTCTCTAAAAATACTAAATTTGCTCACCTTCAACCTTGTATTACTTCCTGCACTTAAAATATATTCCATGTCTCAGGACCACAATGTGACAGAAAGTAAAAAAGTTTTGTTGAAGGCTTAGTTGTCCTCTTTATGTTTATTCACAGAAAGAAAATGCTTGCATTTTTTCCCTCCTAAAGTGCCAAAGATCAAATGGAAATAACTAGTCACAGACTTGCCTTGGTTTTGCTAATCAGTGCTTCACTTCTTTATACGTCAGTGCTCAGCCTAGCTTGTTTTTATAATAACTATATGATCACTTGAGAAGATCACTTTTGATAAGATGACAGGACCACAAAATAAAGTCTTCAGGAAGTAATGTAGAGGTAAAAGTATTTGCAAACCAGCTGTGAGGGCAGAGGCTTTATTCTAAAGAGATGGGGGTTAACAATGACCAAATTGATTAGAAATATATGAATACAGTCCTCTCAAAAATGCCATTTAAAAAAATAATAATAAGTTTTGTAGAAATGCATGTGTCAGAGAAATTTAGGTCCAGGATTAAATTTCTGTGTAAGATTACACAGTGTAGAGCATTCTTCTGTGTGTGAGAGCCCTTACTTCAAATCCTGACCGACTTAATGCAGGAATGTAATTCTAGGTTTAGCAGTTCCCAAGCAAGTGTCAAGCTGAAAAGATAAAGATGCCATATTTTATAAGCACTAGAGCTAAAGGTATTGCATCTGTATAAAGAAATTATCAGACTATGGATGAAAAGAGAAGTATACATAGGCACCATCCAAGTAGGAAAACAGGAGCACAGTTCATCCAGCTTTAAATCAGACATTGAAAAGTGACCAGATTCTTAGTTCCCCCAGCAACTGTAGAGAGCAGTTTAGGTCACTAGATAAAATACAGCATGCGGTACAGAAAAGTAAATGCAGGTGACATCTTCCCACTCTTTAGCTTTACAGTCTGTCACTTAGATCCAGATGAATCTAGACAAATCATTAGAACCCCAAATGGGTCCTGCACATGGGATTTTTTTTTTTTACTGGGTGGGAGCTTGAAAAATTAGTAAATCTCAAAGTCGCTTAGCATAGGAACAAAAAGAAATATAAGATCTTGATAATTTGGGGAGGGAAGAACTGAGCTGTTATATTTCAGCCAGGCTTGCTAAAGCTGAGCAAGGAGTACTGAAGAAATCTGCAGGATTTGAATTAATATTCGTTATACAACAGCAGTAAGAGTACACAGGTGCCAGAGACTTGATGACTGAGGATACAATCCAGCAGTGCCTAAAGCATATTCAGGTGGCAGAATCCCTCAAAATCAGGTCTAGCTGCAGGCAGGAAAGTTGTGGAACCCGTCCCATTTTTGTCAGTTACAGAGAAGGAAACAAAGCTTTTGCAACCTCATATATGTGTGTCACCCGAATCCTCAGACAGTCCAGACTACCAGACTGATAAGAAACTCCTGGTGAATCCAAGCAGAATACTGTCAGACAAGATAATAAAAATATTTTAAGCCACTTGCTGATAACTTTCTTTCAGAAACACAAAAATAGCGCTTATTCATACCTGCATTGTGTCTTTGGAAAGATGACACAGAGCAGACAATAATTAATTTCTTGATATAAAATTTTCAAATATTTGAAGGGTCTGAAATGGTTTAAAGCTTGTGTAAGGTCACTTTGAACATATGAGCATATCTTACCTTATGTAATTGTAGATATGCAGGTGAGGAATTCATACTGGTCTAGTGCATTGCGTTCATATCGCTGGTATCTAAGGGGGCTGTTAGTGCAGGGGTGTTTTCCAGAACTCAAGTGTCATACCCAACAGACAAGGATAAGTTTGCAGAGGGTATGTGTTTGTGAACAACCACATAAAGAATTGTACATTTTTATTTTTTTGTCTGAGGGGAGAGTATTTTTGACCATAGCTTCTTAAAATCAATTCAACAGTTGCTAAACAAGATTAATAATGTATTTCCTGTATGAGTAATTAATTTTTGTAATATTTAACTAGAAAAAAAAAAACAACAGCAAGAAAAAAGGAATGTCTTTTGGCACCTCACACTCACAGATTTCCTGGAATAAGTGGAAATTATGAAGATGAAAATGCCATGTTTAACGTATTCCAAAGACAGTCTGCAGTTGCTTACTATTTTAAGAGATGAATTCCCAAGACAAACTTTAATATTTTTTTTGAGCAACGGAAAGGTTCAAGTAATTATTATTTTCATCGCCTTTGACTTCTGGGGTTCATGTACTCTAGGAGATTAAGGCAGTTGTCCTGACCTAGTTATTTTATAAAATCTGTCATTTTATAAGAGTTTCAATAAGATTTGTTTACTAATTTGGTCAAAAAAAGAGAAGTATTCTACAATTCCAGATTTCACTTAACTACAGAAGTCTTGCAGAAATATTGGAACAGAAAGAAAGAAAAAAAAAGCCAAAGAAAAAATAAAGAAAACCAAAACAGGATCATAAAGTCTGACAGGAAATCCTACAGAAGCATTACAGGTGATACATAGCTGAAGCAAAAAACCCCAAATCTATTACTTTGGCTCAGATTTATTTCTATGTGAACATATTTGAACATGAAAACCAGAGAAGATTGGATCAGGACTAGAATCCTTCCTAGAAACATTCAGCTCTACGATTAGAATACATCTTTTCTAAATAGTGGACTTTTAATATTAGCTCGAAGTTTAATTCCTTGCCTTATGTAAGGAAGTTAATATAGTCTCAAGTAGGTCTCTAATTTCCTAGAATTGATTGACAAAAGGCCTTCCATTTAAAAAAAAAAGTAAATATGGAGGCTGGTGGATTTTAAACCTTGTGAAGTAAATTTGTAACCTTGGCATTGCTGTAGACCATCAGTGTTAGTAGTAACACAATGTCTTACAACTCTGGAAAGTAATCTGGACATATGGGAACCTCAGTCAATATTACATATATGAAAATCAGAAGTGCTTGTCGCTCTGGGACAATAGTGTTTCTACTTTTTGCAGCTCTGCAGAGGCCGGAAGATCTGAATGCCATGCCTGCAAGTAAGTGAGCCACTAGCAGAAAGAATCAAACATACAGTTTCTGTGTGGTTTTGAGCCTTTATAATATAAGAGGAAACACCTGTATTGCCTAGCTGCCAATATAGGAGGAAGACACATCACCAGCCTGAGTGGAAGCACAGCTTATGCTTTTAGAAGTGTAAGCTTACACACAGCTTATAGAATTTCCATTCCCTTTTTATTCAAATAGAGGCAAATACTAGGTATATGATGATATTTAAATTTAAAGTAAAAGTAAGATAAGTAAGCACATGTAAGTGAGACGGTTACAAGGAATAGTGCATATCTCCAGTAAACAGAAGATAACAGTGATCACTCTGCTAGTTAGGAAGTTTGAAAAACTTAACAGTTCAGAATACATACATTGCAAGCAATTGCATTTCAGTTATGCTGCACAGATGTGGTTAGTGGTGGATCTGAAACCTTAGCCCTTAAGGAACTGGGAAACCATTGGTGGTGGACTCTTGTAGTGTGGAGAAAATACATGCCTGTAAAAGTATAGAAATAAGAAAAAAAAAAAAGCAGAAGCGCAAAATCTGGAAACACAAACACACGGGATCTTGGAAAGAAGGGAGGGAAGATGACAGAGTGCTTTAATGATCCCAAAGAAACTTGTCATGAGAGGAACAATGTGATACTACTGATAAATGCTGCTGACCATGCAGTGGGTTTGCACTTTTTGGCCCATGCATCCTCATAATTTGCTGAGATAGTATAAGTTATGGATGTCATTGTGTTCGTGCTACACCAGGTGAGATACACTTGTACTATGCCATACCTCACTCACATGCTAATTCGAAAAGTCAATAAAATTAACAAAGAAACTGCATATTTTCAGCAGTCCAGGATTAAAATGCTGAGGACTATGCTGAGAGGTAGCGAACAAACAGGAAGAAATCTACTTGTGAATATTATTAGTTTGTTTTCTAGAGACAAGGAATCCCCAGAAGACAAGTCAGCCTATCAACAGAATAAACAGACAGCAAATGCCAGAAAAGATGGGCACCATGCAAATATATATTACATTATGCATCCTTTCCCCAACAGGGAAACAGTAAACAGCATCTCTCTTCAGAAGTGGGCCTCCCAGAGCCCAGTTCCACTAATACGCAGAGCTGTCTGATCCCAGGAAATTCAAAGTAACTCAGGATGAAAATGAATGATACAGCTTGCCCCTCACCTTTACTACGTTAGTTTCTCTCAGCCCTTTTATGGCAGACAGTCTGAAGTGGGTTTTTTTCAGTTTATTTGGAGCATCCATGTGTATTTTTATACATGTATATAGGATATGATATTTTCTTGCTTACCAGTCAGATCTGACAGTTTCTGTCTTTCCTTTTTCCTCACTGTATTTGTCTGCCTTCTTATCCCTCCACCTCACAGATGTAGCCAAGCTGAAATCAAGCAAGCTTTCATGCATGTTCTCAAAGGGTTCAATCTTCTTCATTTTACCCAAATTCAGATTAGTCCAGTCTCTCTTTTTTCCCCTCCCCAGCACTATCTCTATCTTGCACAGAATGGTTGAAAGGGCATGGAATTTGAGAAACAAGATCTATAACCTGTCCCTTTTCACCACATGATTAGTTATTTTCCTAGTTTGTCAGAATAAGGAGGGCATTTAATGATCACAGAATCACAGAATGGTAGGGGTTGGAAGGGACCTTTGGAGATCATCTAGTCCAACCCTCCTGTCAGAGCAGGGTCACCTAGAGCATGTGGGACAGGAACGCATCCAGGTGGGTTTTGAATATCTCCAGAGGAGAGTCCACCACCTCTCTGGGCAGCCTGTTCCAGTGCTCTGTCACCCTCAAAGAAAAGAAGGTTTTCCTCATCTTGAGATGGAATTTCCTGTTTTCCAGTTTGTGCCTGTTGCCTCTTGTCCTGTCTCTGGGGACCACTGAAAAGAGTCTGGCCCCATCCTCTTGACACCCACCCTTTAGATATTTATAAACATTGATGAGATCCCCTCTCAGTCTACAATTCTTATTAAACCAAATTGCATTAAAGCAACAGCTACCCTTTTGAAAGTTATTAATTTAAACTAGACATCATTAAATTCAAATTCCTGACAGAGTTGATTGTTTTTGTGCTAGATCATGCTCTCATAGTCTGTATTTTCTCTGTGCCTTCTGATGAGCGATAGCTATTTCTCTTGTGGAAGGAAAAGTGTTTTGATAACAGGTGAATCAGTTAAAAATACACTCCTTTAAACAAAGCAGTAAATAAAAACTGCACTCCTCTGAGGTTTGTTTTTTTTTTTTCCACACATTTTCGGTTGAATAAGAGCAGGGAATGTAAATATTGCCTGCTGTGTTCTTTCTCCAGATGTAGATATCCACAAGTTCAGCTACTGGATGAGAAGTCATGTGGCCATTCCAGCTCATGTCATTATACTATAAATAGATATCCACAGGCATAGGAAGGAACCTTGTTGTGCTGCTGTTCACAATGATGACCGACTGTACTAATGTTTTCCCTTTTGGTAATCTAATCTTAGTTAATGACTGCTTCCCTCAGTACTCTATTTTTGGAAAGGATATTTAATTATATTCCTGGTTTATCATTTCTTATATTAATTACATCTAGAGGTCATGTGCTAGCACTTTTAATATTTAATGTTTTGAAAATAAATTAAAATACATAATTTCAGGATAACAAATTTCCAGATATTACAAAAGGATTACAGAAACAATTATGCTCTATATTGTAAATCTAGATTACTCAAATGATGGCTAAATGGAGGCTGGGTCTTCCCTCTTTAGGATACCAGTTCAAATCCATTTGGTTTACTAGAGACAGAAAGCCAGTATCAAATATGGGTGGTTGAGTCATTTGCTGGAACAATGAAACTCATTTTGGCTGGGATTTTCAAGGCATCCCAGAAGTACCTAATCTCCTTAGGTACCTTTGAAAATTGTAGTCTCAGCTCTTTTTTCACTTCACAAAGTCATTCACAAAGTATAAAATCCTCGCTCCATTGAAATCAATGGGAATTCTGCCCTTGACTTCAGCAAGGCCAGAATTCAAACTGTTCAGGCCAAGTCTATCTTTGTTCATTTCTTTTTTACAGCAGCCAGTTTCAAGGATGGGACTGACTGTGTTTGAAGTGTTTTTTCCAAACTCTTCAGGAATTTTTTACTGCACCCCAACCTCTGTATTATTACTTCCTTTGTGAGTAGGGGAACGGTGGGAAGCAACCTTATCAAGAAAAGCCTGAAAACAAGAGAATGATCTGCATATGAATAACGCTGTTCGGATACATCCATTTGTCAAAAGACATTCTCCAAACTATTAGTCATGCTGTGATACATTTTAGAAATCCCAGAACTGCTCAGGGTCCTAAATTCTGGTAATGCCTGTAATGAAAGTCACAGCCCAACAGGATTTCACAGAATCACGCAGAATCACAGAATGGTAGGGTTGGAAGGGATCTCTGGAGATCGTCTAGTCCAACCCCCCTGCCAAAGCAGGGTCATCTAGAGCAGGTTGGACAGAAACGCATCTAGGTGGGTTTTGAATATCTCCAGAGAAGGAGACTCCACCACCTCTCTGGGCAGCCTGTTCCAGTGCTCTGACACCCTCAAAGTAAAGAAGTTTTTCCTCATCTTGAGACGGAATTTCCTGTGTTCCAGCTTGTGCACATTGCCCTTTGTCCTGTCTCTGGGGACCACTGAAAAGAGGCTGGTCCCATCCTCTTGACACCCGCCCTTTAGATATTTATAAACATTGATGATTTGTAATTAAGCTATTTAGAAAAGATAGGTGAAATCTGAACAATATCACTCCTTTTTACAGGTGAAGTGCTAAGGCACAAAAGTCAGAAATGGCTTTTCAGACATCATATAAGAAGAAAGCAACCAACCCAAGACCTGCATTAGGTCTTCAAAATCCTCGTCAAGTATAGCCATCTAACCTATCTGTCTATCTCTGGTCACATTTTCATTCAAATACTTGCATGTAAAATATTAAAATTTTCAAACAATACATCTGATCATAAGCAGCACACCAAATCAAGTAATTCTAAGTTCAAACAAATGTTTTTTGATTCTGTTGTAATTCATCGTTTCTGAGCACAAAGAGCTCGGCAGGATCCTTCTGATGACACCAAACTGAGTTGTGAGGTGAACAAGTCGGAAGAGATAACCATCTAACAGAGAGAACTGGACAGGCTGTAAGCGTGGCTACCAAGAACAGTATGAAGTTTAACAAAGTGAGAAGTCCTGTAGCTGGGTCAGAATAAACAAAAAGAGCCCTGTACTGGCTAGGATCTATGCAGCTGGAGAGCAGCCTTTCTAAGAGGAACCTGGGGGTCCTGGTGGACAATGCACCAAACATGAGTCAGCAGTGTGCTGCTGCAGCAACAAAGGCAAATCAGATCCTGGGCTGCGTCTTCAGGGGCATGACAAACGACACTCGACTCAGAGCCTGCCAGGCCGCACCTGGAGTATTGTGCCCATTTCTGGTCCCCACAATTCAAGAAAGATGCGTTCAGACTGGAGAGGGTCCAAGGGAAGGGTGACAAAGATGTTCAAAGAGCTGGAGATCCTGCCCTCTGAGGAAGAACTAAGGGAGTTTTGTCTTTTCTCCATGGAGAAGAGAAGGTACAGGGAGGACCTCGTCGCAGTATTCCAGTACTTAAAGGGTGGCTTCAAAGAGGACAGAGGCTCTCTATTCACAAGGAGTCACATAGAGAAGACAAGGGAGTGCATTGGGAGCCGTTTCATCTTGATGTAAGAAATAATTTTTTTACAGTCATTCACTGTAACAACCTCCTCAGGGATGTGGTAGAGTCCCCATTGATGAAAATTTTCAAGATGAGATTGGACAGGGTTCTAGGTAATTGCTTCTAGGCTTCCTTTCCCACAATATCTTAGACCAGATAATCTTTTGAGGTTGATTCCAACTTGGGCTATTCTATGATTGTATGATAAGTTAGTAAAACACAGTTATCAGGAATTGGTAGTGCCGAGATAATTGTCAAGAATTTTAATATTTATATGTCTGAATATAAAGTAATTCAATATTTAAAGATTGTAAGACTAAAAGCAACTTCTTCATTATGTCCAAACTCTCCTGATTTGCACTGAGATGATTTTAAAGTGTTATTTATCATCCCCTCAGCCTCTTCACACTTACTCACCCATTTGTAATGCATTTAAGAGGTGCACTGGCAAACTGATGCTCTTCTGGCCTTGCAGGAGATGATTATATCACCAAACCCCCACATTTTATTCTGTTCTTGGCAGTGGCAACAATTTCACTCCAGCCACTTGCAACCCACTCACTTCTCTTCAGGGCATGATTGTATTTTCTGCTCATCCCTGCTGGAACATGGAAACAAGAAAACAACTGTAAAACCAAAAAAAAAAAAAGAAAAAGAAAAAAGCTGATTTGATTCAGTAAGAAAGGAACTCCCCAGAAACATCTGGCCAGTGCCCTCCTCCATCCTGGTGTATCTCTATCCATGTTCATTAGACAGTGTTTTACAGTCCTTGAACTTTTGGGTTGAGGATCAGTTTGGACTCCTTATTCTGTGACAGCAGGCAGTGAATGCCCAACTGCTGAAGCAACAAGCTAGGCAAATGCTTTAAAGTGCAAAAAGATTGTGAATGAGGGAATAAGAAGGGACAGAGTAAGAGCACAGGTGAGAAGATAATTGCAGCTTCTCCACTGAGGCCTCTAAGAAGATGGAGATTTTTGCAAAGACAAACCCTGTCTTGAGGGAATTTCCAGAGACTTCATTTTGCTTTCTGGGACAGAAAGTGGTTCACTTACCAGAATAGATCTCAGACATTGGGAACTATTTCGCTGGAATTATTTGCAACCCAGAAAAGTTACCAAAATCAGACTTTTACATCCATCTCCCACAACAAAGCCAGATGAACTTGCACCATTGAGAGGGATAACATTTACTGATACAAACAAACTAGGACCACAGTATGTGAGGAGAGCTGATCATGCAATTTTTCCTGGTAGTCTCACAGCTTCACACACTTTCTCAGACTGAAATGCTGAAAACACCTGCCTACAATGAATTGACCACAGCAGTGATTTGTCAGAGGTAGTCAATATAGGATAAGGAGAAATCCACTCTGATTTCTTGTATCGCAGCAGTAAGATTGTTAAATTTCCAGTGAATAGTGAGTCATCCAGTTTCTGGTTGAAATCAATTCTAGTGAATGCAAGTCTTTTATTTTCAACAGACTGTGAGGAACTTTGACCTGCTTGCAGTGATTGGTTTTTATTTCAGTCAAAATGTTCTAGTTCTTTGAAGTCTCTGGGTTTGTTCTGCAACTCTCTACAATGAAAACCATTTATTGGAATATATTTTCCTGCCTTTAGGAGTGCCTTATATAAGGATCCCTGCATGGAAAGAAGGCTCTGAACTCTGTCTACCCATGAATGGTTCACCAGGCAGGAGTAAGCATCTATTTCATCTAGCATGCTGTGTTGTCCAAGCCCCTAACATGCACTCCCTTGATTATGTTGATCTTTGGTGTACTGAGCACCAGACATTTTTGTTGCTCATGAACTTATTACTCAGCATATACTGTAGAAATGCAAAGGGAAAAATGAATCCAGGAAAGTGTTACCTGGAAGCAGAAGGTGAGATTTGCGCTGAAAACTTTAAGATAATAGAGAAACCTGTTTTAATTCTGGATGTAGAGTCAGAGGGAAATACTGCTGACACCATCTGGCCTTCAACACTCAAATTCTGTGAATAAAGCATTGTGTTAAATTCCTACCTCATTAAATCAGCTCTTTAGCTATGTTGTGTTCTGCTACTGCAGCTCTGATCTGCATTTACAGAGTTGCCCGTAATACCTCGTAAGGCAAACAGAATGCCTGAACTATGAGGTATAATGTAATGCAAAAGTCGGGCCAGCTACATTCTTGTCTAGTTAAGTACATTTTTACATTCTTTACTGAATACTTGTTGAGCAGTATATTTTTTTAATGTAGTGTTGGGGTTGCAAGGAGCAATCAGATTTCCCAAAAATTCAGAACAACAGTGGAAATGTCTCTGGAGTTTCACAAGAAAAATTTCCAGTGTCAGCACCATTCAGGAGTCGTCAAGCATAAGAGCATGGAAGAAAGTCTAAGAATAGGCCTATACCTTTAAAACAGAAAGTTGCTGTTGAAAGGCCTTAGATTGGCATCACTAGAGATTTTGACGGATGATTAAGACAAATACCATCTGGACAAGCAACAGCAAAGTGCCCCCAATATGCTATTGTCTATCAGTCCTGGCCCTTAAACACCAGCAGTAAGTGACTGTCAAGATAGCATGGCTTCTGTCACAGGCCCATTTATTCCCCTTTAAAAGGCCAGAATGCTTGGCAGTGACTAGGTTCTCCAGAAACAAAAAATGTTAAAAGAACTGTTCTCTTCTCAAACTTTTCCTTTAAATGTGTCTCCCGATCCCTGCAATGAACTTGGTTAACTAAGCAGCTGGGATATTGTGCACACTGCTTATTATACTGATCACTAACATTTCAGCCCTCATTGTGGAGATCCAAGTTTTGTATCTCATCTTACACTTTGAATTTAAATATAGCAGGGTATTTTTGTTCTGTTCTTGCAGTGCATGGCAAATAATGGGATGTCAGTGTGCAGAAAGAAATAAACAAAAGCACACGAATAGCATCATTTTATACAAGCTACTAAAACACTAAGTCCATTGCGCTGTTCATATAAAATACTCCAAAAAGTGATAAGACAGGAACAATTCTGTTGTCTCCTAAATATTGATCGTTCTGTGTTTGTGGAATTTTGCCTAAAGCCTTTGGTTTACAATAGAGTGTTAGGAGGCAGTTTGAAGAGTGTGACACAGAGGGGAAAAAGGATGAACTTTCTAGTGCGTCCCTCTAAAGCATTCATTATGTGTCCGTCTGTCTCTGCAGAAAGGAAACTGTATTCAGTGACCCAGCTGATCCCACCAGTACTTTGTCACTGCTTCCAAAATTTAGACTCATTACATAGATATGAAGGTCTCTATGCACTCAGGAATGCCCTTTGGACACCAAAGTCAAAATTAAGAGGACAGCAGGGGTTACATTTTCCACCTTTTTTTATATTTCACTGCCCTTCTAGTTATTCCTAAATCAGAATTGTCAGGCTGATTTTTATTCATGGAGCTCATATAGATCATCTTCTTGGCTCTGAAATGCAGCAGATTTTATCATTGGTTGTTTCCTAAAATATCTTCAACCTCTTTCTCAATCAAGTGATACAAATAGAATAGAATGCAAAATAGAAGCACACTTACTAGGAGTTTTTCAAGACGCACTGCCTCTTTCTTTGGTTATTAAAGAGCATTCTTGTTTGCTTGCAAAAGCAAAGGAATACATTTGCCAGTCCCTTGACACTCCTCTGCAAGTGTATGCGCCTGATATGAATTCTGTCACAAGCCAGCGGGAAAAATTTTTGTTGGTGCCCATTGTGAAAAGATTGGCAGCACATCAGTGTTTATATCCCATTACGGGTCTCCTGAGCTGCTTATCTTTCCCAGTGCTGGCACTCATCTTAGGCAAATCCTACATCGTGCCACAAACCTACTGCCTAACTTGGGTCAAGTCACTTGGGGCCAGATCTAGGCACAGTGTGTCAATGCTGAGTGCAATGGCCATGCTATGTGGTTATGTTTAATCTGGTGTCCTCTCTCCGACCACTGCTACTAGAAGAGTAAGGTGCAAAATCCTACGGTGTAAGTGGGATTTTACTTTCTCTGCCCCCTCCCCCTGGTAATAAGAACGGTGTTGGAAGACAAGAAGAAAAATACAGGAAAGTGAGAAGAACAGAAAAATAAGTAAATAAATAAATATATTCTGGAGAAACAGAAATCCACCCAAGACATTTCAGTAGAAGCGAGGATGGAAAGAAAATGGAACAGAAGGGAAAAGTATAGAAGCAAGTAGCAGAGATGAAGCATTAAAGAATGATAATGCTTACAGCATCCTTTGTTGTAGATATCTATTAAAAATTAATCTATTTGAATGAAGGTGTCTCAAAACCATTTGTCAGATATATTCAAGGTATCTATTTACTCTGCATCTGTAATCTCATTCCTCAGCCTGGGCTTTGGCCCAACCATATTCTGAACCCACTATTTTAATCAAATTAAAACAAACAACATGTGTCTGCATGGCTAGCTATCATAGGCGCTATAAGTATGAAGAATCTTCATATTTTCACCCGAAGACAAACAAATCCTAGATGATCTTACCTCCTTTGTTTGAACTGAAACAGATCAACAAAATTGCTCATATGGTTGGTACCAGTTTTACAGGTAGGTCAACAACTAATAGTTCTGTAAACTCATGTTTTATAGTCTATTCACACAGCATGAGGATCTGAGCTTCTTCCCACCTTGTCTTCTCAGCCATTCTGGAAGGTGACTGAGGAGGGGATAATGACAGATCCACAAATATTAGTCAGGTTTTGTATTTAAAGTCGGTAAATGGTGAGCTCAGGGACAGTCACCAGACTTCGTCTCATAGCCAGGATAAATACTCAGGAGAGATACAATTACTGCCACCAAGAATCATGTTTTGTGAACCTCCAACAGCAGTTTACAGATCCTCAGCATAAAAGAAAAAAAGCACAAAGACATTTAAAGTGGTAATTTAGTATGGATTTCCTCATTGTGAAAATGTCGTTGCTGTCATAGAACTACACAGATCTTGAACATTCATTCCATTTAGTTCATTTTCACTGTATTAATGAAATTATGACTTTCTAAAGTAAAATCAGATTTGATAACTCCCGCACGGAGAAGAATAAACTGAAAGCCAGCATGTTAAAAATGTTATAATTTGCATTCGTATAGAGCCTTTTATCAAAGAATCTCAAAATATTTTTAAAATGGCTATTATTCTGTTTTTCAGAGGAGAAAGCAAAAAAAGGGACACAATCATGAAGATTAACACTTTTCAACTTGGATATAAATATTAGATATGGAAAACATGGCCCGGCATTCAGAATTTCTGAATACCTGCAGCTGCTAGTACTTCTGAAAATCAGGCCATAACTGGCTTTCAGGTCAACAAAAGATATTGACTAAAATTAACTACTTTTTGTATAGACTAGTTGTTATTAAAGATTTTAATTGCTTAGGATTACAGCTGGTTGAAAAATGAAAATTATTTTCATGCAGTATTTTGAAGTCTCAAGTTTGAGTTCATTCCTAAGGATTTGAAACGAATTGATTTTCATTTCACTTCTATTTATTCGACAATAGTTCACAAGTCAATGATTAGTATTATTTCTCATTTGGCTTTCAGATAAACCAAAAGGATTATTAGAATTATTAGGAGAGTTATTTTCAAAATTATAAATCATACAGAGACTTCCCCCTCCCCCATTACCTGCAGTTACATACTGACCAGAGAAGAGTCAATCTACTTTCCCACAGCAACATTTTAGGCAAGACAAAGCACAGCTCATTGGCAGCTTCCAGGCCCTTCTATAAAATGTGATTGGCATCTAAATTACAGACCTAGCTGTGCTCAGAAATTCTGCAGTGGTCCTTGAGGTTTAGGCTCAAGCAGACAATGCTGCCTCTTCTGCTCAGGTCCCCCAGGAAAGGCCAAAGATCTGCAAGCCATGTGAGCGCCTAACCAGAAAGCAAACAGTTGGTCAGGATGAGGAAGGGGTGGAGGAAGGAGCCCGTTCCCCACTCCAAGAGCAGATACTGGAGCAGGAGATCTAACCTCTCCCAGGAGAAGGTGGGATGCCCTTTTACCAGGCTGATAGAGCCCTCCAGCTTTCCTTTCTGCTCAAGTTCAGGGGGGGAGGAGAGAAGATTACTTTAAACTTCCAAAATGTCTTGAAGTCTGTGAGATTTTGAACAATCTAGAGATATAGGTCCAAATGGACTTAAGTCTTGGTCTCAAAGTGTCTAAAAAATGGGAATACTGAGCAAAAAGGCACAGAGCACCATTACCAGCACCTTTTTTTCAGAAAAGGCCACCCATCCCTGTTCAGTGTTTTGCCACATGAAAAACCTGTGCAGACGTGGGCAGCTCTCATTTCTGTGTACTCCTGTTGTGGTTTAGGCAGCTCAGCCCCACACATCTGCTTGCTGACTCCCCCCAGTGGGATGGGAGAGAGAATTAGAAGGATAAAAGTGAGAAAAGTTGTGGGCTGAGGTTAAAGACTCAACTTTTAATAGGTAAAGCACAGGCTGTGCATGCAAGCAAAGCAAAACAAGGAATTCATTCACTACTTCCCATCGGCAGGCCATTTCCAGGAAAGCAAGACTCCATCACATGTAATGATTGCTTTGGAAGGCAAACGCTGTAACTCTGAGCATCTCCCCTTCCTCCTTCTTTCCCCAGCTTTTGTTGCTGAGAATGATGTCACACGGTCTGGGATATCCCTTTGCTCAGCTGGGATTGGTTGTCGTGGCTGTGTCCCCTCCCAGCCTCTCGTGTACCCCAGTCCACTTGCTGGGAGAGCAGCATGAGAGACAGAGAAGTCCTTGAGGCTGTGTAAGCATGCTTTGCAATAACCGAAAAAGGGGGAGTTGTTAACACCACCCTTCTGGTCACAAATCCAAAACATAGCACCATACAAGCTTCTGTGATGAGCTCTGTCCCAGCCAAAAGCAGTACAATTCCCCACACAAACAAACCGAGGCATGGCTATGCCTCTCAGGTCGCCCACCTCTGTATTTGCCTTCATAGGGATTTTTGGTCCATCCTTTAGGAAACCCTATGCTACTTTCTCTCTCTCTAGCTGCAGAAAAAAACTTTTACATTTCAAGTACATCTTCACTCAAGTTAGTGTGATTATCTTTCTACTCAAAATCCCAGCTGAACCTTCCATATCTTTTAGCACTTGTTTACTCACCATCAATTTCTATTGCCATAATTCTTTCTCATGGTCTACTTGGCAAACTGCATCTATTAAACTGTCAGTTTGGGGTGACGCAGTTCAAGGAGGGGGGAAATCGTCTTCAAACTGAGAGTGCAGCCTGAAGTGTAGATGGCGAAGATGTTAAAAAGTAGCCTTGTCATTAAAAGTGGCAGCAAGGTATTGAAAAGAAGTCTGTTCAGACTACATGCTGGTAAAATTCATGTTGATGGAAAAAATGGAAATGTATAGCATCTGCCATCCACCTTGTTTCAAAGGACCTTTGCAGTTTGCTGCATTTGAAGAAACTATCAATTTTCAAGAACGCTCTCTTGATTCATCTCTAATTTTACTGCACCTGGCCATGAAGTTTTGCATTTGTCCAATGCACAGGGCCCAGGGGAAAACAAAAGAAAAGTAAAGAAAAAAAAAAAAAGAAAAAAACCCACAAGCCTTCTTGTTTTTATTTTCTTGCTTTAACACTTCATTAACTTATCAGCTTGGAAACACAGAGTTTACCGCCAGCCAATTCCCATCTGGTTCCTCAACAGGTTTTTGCAAGCAGTAAGTCCATTATTACTGCTAGAGTTGTTTGGCTTTTTCTTTCCTATTGTCAATCATTTCTACTATTCTTAAGTGAAATGTTCCAGCTCAGAAACAACTCCCAGCAGGCAATTTTTGCCCAGGCATGACCTCAGAACTGAGTGCTGTCATCATTGAAGAGATGCAAACACTGAAGCTCTCTGCCACCAGTATTTCAGAAAGAAACATGCGTCATATATGGGACTGTGTCAAAGATCACATACAAGTCAATGCAGCAACAAGTACTTAAGAAGCTAATAACAGTTTGACTTCTCCCTGAAGGTTCTCAGTCATTCTCAAATGCCAGAAACTTCATCTTCTTCTTCAGTGTAATTACAGGTGATTCTCTGGAATGCAAATATTTCTACTACGGTCATATTAAACTCAATGGTAGTATTAAGTCATTTTAGTAAAAATTCTAGTATATTTTTAAAGCCAAGGGATGCCTCCTGTTTCAGTTTGATCCTGGCAGAAAAATAAGCAGGGGAACATGATGTTACAGTTCAGCTTTCCCCTCACTGAGCCAACACTGATAAAGACATTAAGGTGTCACTAGTGCTATCTCTCTGAAAAAATATTCAAAAGCAATTCTGACAAACGAATTTGCAAGTCTAGTACCCAGATATTAAATAGTCTGTATAGCATAGGAAAATCTTGTCACAAAGATCTTTACTTGCTGCTCAGTCAGTTCAACTTCTTCCTCCTCCAGCTGTTCATCACAAATTAAAACTGTGACTATCAAATCCAGGAAGAGCTCTCAAGGCAAACTGGCCAGGTTTATGATCAAAGGCTGATGAAAAGGTTAGTAATCTATGCTGAGGACAGCTAGAAAGTTCACCCTGGAGACAAAACTGTGACCAGTTTGAATGCGCAAGCTATCTTTTTGCAAAGGTTGAATGTTAAAAACATAGGAGGAAGAAAGTTGCAGAAATGGAAAGAAATGTTTGTGTCCAGATTTCACTGAAATCACTTTTCCTTTTTATGCATACTAATAGACTTCTGTCAGCCCTTGAGTAATACTAGCATGTTTCTTACCAGCTGAAATGAAGGGTAAGGACAGAATGAGGAACCCGTAACAAGTAGAAAAGCATTTGCTAAGTCACTCCTGTACAAAATTAGTTTCACTGATTTAAATCACACTTTAATGTTTTACCAAAACCTAAAAGCTGATATGCCCTGTTTACTACCTATTTGGCTGTAGAAACACCAGAGAACTGATGAAGAACTTGCTCCCTCTATTTAAAAGACAACTTTTGCTGATTTGTTCTTTAGCACTGGTTTGGCCCAGCTCAGTTCTCATTGTTTTCTCACAGACTTTTTATTCAACCACAGACACGTCCTTTTTTTTTTTTTTTTTTTTGTTTTTTTTTTTTTTTGTTAGACTACTCCCCATCTGCAGAGGAATGACATTCCTCCTCCCAGAGAGAAGTGATGAGGAGACTACACTGGGTGCTGTCTTGGCAGATTTACTTTCTTTCAGTGCTTTTTTCTTTCCATTTCTCTATGTATTCGTGGCAATGCCACAATGGCAGAGCTGTAGGTGAACACCATCTCCGATTCAACTTTCAGATTCTCATAGCAGTCAACAGCTTTCTAAAATCTTACACTGATCATCATTTGTCAGTTGCTGTTCATCAAATCCCTTAAAGCAGAAGGCTTGTTCTTAACACTAATGCCAAAAAGCAGACTTAAAATAAAGTGGAAAAACAGTAATTGTTATCATGCTCAATTTCATTTTATTCAATGCAAAGACTAAATGCAAGCTAACAATTATGTTGCTGTGTTTAAATAGCCATGATGTTATTTATGGCAAAAAAAAGACTCTCTGGAAGCAGAAGATTAATGAAAAATGCATAAAATAAATTTTAAAAGAACACTAAAAGTATAAAAATATAACTATGGAGAGGGTTCAAAGAGTGCTAAAAGAAACTGGAATTCACCTGTAGAATGAGACACTTGAGGAAACAGGGGAAAAAGGTTAAACTAAACTATGAAAGAAACAAGGAAACATGAAGGAAGTATATAACCAAATGATAAAGAGAAAAGCATTTTTGAAACCTTCCTATCATTTAGTATACTAAAAATAACAATGAACTTTAGCCAGCTTAGGAATCCCTTATTTACATCAGAGGGCAAAGGTAGCAGTTCCATTGGTTTCAGAGATGTGACATGAATAGTTCTTTGTCTCTTTATATAAGCTCTTTCAGAGCTTTTATATATAGCTCTTTCAGACTTTTCACTTGATAGTTGCTCATTGTTGTAAAGGGTGAAGAAAAAACAATTATATGAGTTTTATAGTATTTAGAATGACAACAAAACCATCAAATTCCTAATCTACCATATAATGTCTTTGGTAAATTTTCTTTCCTGTTAAGATATATCTAATTGCAAAAAAGGGTAGAGAAATTAATTTGTCTGATGCTTTTTAATGTATGAATGCATAATTTCCTTTAATATTTCTAATACAACTTCTGAAAAAAAAAGATTGGTGCGTATCACATGCTTGTCCTTCTGGGACAAGCAGTTTTATTTTAATACTGCATATGTTTCATTGTACTTTTTGCCATCCTCATACAGGGCCCAGCAGTCGATAGCAAACCTAGCCAACCAGCCTCCAGTAGATAGATGGGATTGATTAATCAACAGATAGAAGTCCCTTCAGCAGACGAATCAGAAGATACTATTTCTCTCTATTGACTGTGTCCTGTGTCCTGACAGATCACCCCACAATACTTTTTAATCTGAAACAGACGTGAGGACAAGATCACATTTCTGTCAAATTAGCCAAAGAGAACATAGCATAGAGTCAGTGTTATACCAGACTCAGGATGACCCACGACACATGGTCCACATATCCTTCCCTGACGTTAAACTGGTTTATATTTTAAATAAATTTGGACCAACAGAACAATTTTTTATCAGATAAATACCTGCTTGCCATGGTACTGGTGTTTCTTGTTCACTACTATAAGGTTCAAAGCCAGATTTGTAGTATTGTCAAGCCACAATGAAATTCAGGAGAGGCTGCGTGACATACACTTCCCCAGAATTAAAAGTTTTCATATTTACAGGCTTTTTTGCTCTTCCACACTTTCTGAAGTTTATCCCTATTCTATTACAAAATTTTATTAAGCTTTGCATGTCTAAAGAAGGTATTATAACGTCAACAACAGCAGAGTAGCCATTCAATACTTAAAGGTTGTCTTTAGGTTAGAAGTGGCTAACGAGTTCCATTCACCAAATTGTTGGATAATGGGCCTTCCGTTACACTTGAGAAACCCTCTAGCTTAATGTAATTGTTGCAGATTTTGGGGTGGAAAGAAACTTGTATAAACATTTTAACTAGCTTCCAAAAGTTGGCTTGCTTCCTCAGTTGGTGTCTTGCACAGCTACATGTGTTATACACTTGTCTGGTGAACAAGCTTCGTTAAGTTCCACATCCCATACTTCATCTACTGTATTACATGCGTTAACAGTTCCATCATGCTCTGCATATTTTATTTGGCAATGCTTTACGTTTAGGTTATGTTGCACATTAAAAATTCTGTAAGTCAGAATGAGGCTTTATGAAACTCACTCAAGATTTTGTAGTGGCCAAATATCTCTCCGATGCAGGACACTAGCTCTTCAAATTACATGGACATCTTTGGAAATTACCCTTTTTTACTACGCTTACTTGCTGCCGAGAAGGACGTTTATACTGATTTCAGCACTGTCTGGAAATGGATGTTGCATTTGTTTAGGAGCGACACCTAAGCATTTGCCACTTCCTACAGATTTGTGAGATCCAGGGGCACAGACTAGGGAGGCGTTTGTTTTGTTTATTATGTGTCAGGAAATAGAAAAGGGAGAACAAACTAACACTTTCTTGAAATGCCACTGAATGCCATACACTCTTTGCTGAAATGTTGGAGGAGGTTCTCCACATATGAAAAACAACTGATGGCTCACCAGAACAAGTTGCCTGGCCCCTTCCCTACCACCATTCTTCCGAGGAAACCTCTCAGAAATTAGAAGGTCTGATGAATTGTTCTGAATTGCTCCCTTTCTTTGACATGTTTTCATAGCCCCTCCATAGTAAGGAGATACCTGATGTCACCTGGCAAAATGTAGTCAGTGTCAAGCCACGATTTGTAAATCTGGTCCTGTACTGGACCTGCTACACATCTCCTCAAGCATGCTTGCCTCCTGTTCTGCATGACCAGATTGCATGGTGAAAGTATGTGTGCGTTTGCATCCGTGTCTCCCTGCATGTATTATCCCTGCACAGCACCATGTATCTTTAGTGACTTTAGTCACTTTAGTACTTTAGTCACTTCAGTCACTTTAGAGATTTTAGTACTTTTAGATATTAGGAAAAATTACTTTACTGAAAGAGTGGTCAGGCACTGGAACAGCCTGCCCAGGGAGGTGGTTGAGTCACCATCCCGAGAGGTATTTAAGAAACGTGTAGATTTGGCACTTCAGGGCATGCTCTAGTGACAGAGATTGTAGGGGTTTTTGTGTGTGTGTGTATGGTTGGACTCGATGATCTCAAATGTCCTTTCCAACCATGAAGATTCTATGATTCTATACCATTCTATGATACTATGATTCTATGATTCTACCTGTGGTAGTTTAAGCTTCTCAAGCTAACAAGATGTATGCCACTGGTTAAGCGTATAGTTTAATTTGCCCAGAGTTCATGACTGGAACTCTACACATGCAGTGCAGCTTTTGGATCTGGACACACAGAGACTATTTTAATCTATATATAAATCAAATACACAACTACAGTTTTCTACAAATTAAAATGCTATCTCCTTGAAATCTGAGGGAGTTTTGTCTTTGTCTTTAATGACTATTTGGAATGAAATCTTGGCCCATAGTGCTTTGTTACAGGCTTAAACACATGTTAAAGTATTTTGTTGAGTCAAAGCCACACATTAGGTACACAAAGAATGTTTTAAACCACAGTTAATATGGTTTTACTGATCAGCTTATATACAAATAAAATAAAATTAAGTACTATTCATTTTAATCCTTTAATAGTTAAATCTTTATGGAAGGTATAAATAAATTAACAGGAGAGTTTCACAACAACATGAGATTTAAATTTTAACAAGTCAGACATTAAACAACAACTGACTTGCGCTGTCGACCTGTGCATACACATAATTATCCTGATTCCTTTTATAAGAACATTTATGTGTTAATTTTTAGCTATTAAATATCTAAAGTTATTCAACATTATGAAAATGAACCATATACATAAGTTAAATATCAAGGGACAGGTATATGCAATTTGATTGTGGCACATAATATTATATTATTTCTGAAAACAACATAGTTAGAACAACATATTAAAAAGGTATCTAATTGTTAGTATATTAAGTTGCTTCATAGCTGAAATGTAAGTGAGAGAAAACAAAGTGACTCAACATTTAAATGAACGTTAAGGGGACACACACAGATGACCTCAGGGGAAGAAGAAACACTTTGTTTAATGCAGGTATTTGGTTTCCAAACAAACTCCAGCTCACTTACAATATTTTTTCTTCCTGGTATTTGTAAATAGCAGCAATTCAGAAATACCAGTTCCTAGCCCTAGAAACTTCGCCTCACAACTTTTAAAATTGATTAAAATCTTCTGGGAAACTCGTGGTGTATTTAACCATTAACTTATCCAGATACCAAATACCTGACCTCCTAGTTTTGTAACTAATTAGCAGGTCAAATCAACTGACAAAATTAGGAATATTTAATACTCAAGACCGCAAATCAGCATTGTCCATACTAGCGATAATAGTCTCCTTATGTAACACCTACCTCGATATTTCACCAGTAATGGCTGAACAGCCTCATTTATGTATCGACTGTTTTAGAAAATGTGCCCTAACATGTCCCAAGGCGCATATACAAAATGCAATAACTTGCACAGAAATAATGCCCTACAGTATAATAATATACGTGCATAGGAAAAAATGTATGGTATGTAAAAATAATTCAAACAGTAAAATGGATACTGATGCAGACATTTTTTCAGATATGGGCTTATACACTAGAGATCTACTCACCTAGTGCTACTAAGTATTCAGAATACACCCTTTAGGCAACATCGAAAGATAGCAGATCCTAAATCAGATAGATCAACTGAAAAAAGTTCTTTCCCACTTCTGTTTTCCATGCATGCTTGTCAGGAAGTTATGTGACGCACTAGCAGGGAATAATCCATAGGGCCTAATGTTTTGCCTTTGCAGATATATGATTTACATGGAATGATCGGTGGAATAATTTTTCCACACATAAATGTGTTGCTAGTTGTCAATTTTTATTTCTTATACCATTCCTTATCTTCACTTTTTCCTTCACGTAATGGCTTACAAATTTTTTATTGTTCACTTCAGTGATATGCACCTTACTACAATGAAATCCAACAGAATTATTTTGTTTTCATAATAAAAAGGCCCTAAATACTCTGACATCACTCACTACGTATGCTGCTACAGTTTTACATCACAACTCTATTTTCCTTAATACTTATAAGGTAAAGAATGTTTCCCATATTTTACAGTTACATTTTCCACTAATGTAAAAGGAAAAAAAAATTTGTTTAGTACCGTAAATATCATGGAAAAATTGAAATATTTGCATTTCTGGGAAAAAAATTTAGGATCGCTACAAGGGGAAAACTGAAATTGCAGCACTTCATTTTCAATCCACAGTAGTCTTTGAGGGTCAGGCATCCTAGCAATGCTGGCCCAGCAGTTAAAATTAAAAACATCACTTTCAGCTATCATGGGTTTTGTTGCCACTTTCACAGTAGAAGCATAAGGCCCCAAGACAGGTTACTGCACCATCACTGCAAGAGTACAACCTTGCATTTTAGACATATAGCAATCACACAATAATATAAATGAAATTCAAACCACACTCATTTCTAACTAGAAGTCTTTCTAGACTCTCTGCCTATCATATGTTTGCATTTCCATTCTACCGATCAATAGTGAGTTATGGCCCATGCCCTCTCCTTTTTCACACTGTAGATGTTACGTCAGGAAACACAGTCCTGTTTCTTGATCCCTCCATTCTTTTTAAACAAATCTAACTAAATTCTGTATACTTTGGAATGTCATGTCAACCTCTTATTTGTACAGATAAATGAGAATATCAGATAAAGATGTATCACACAAGTGACTTCAATTCTATTTCAATTTCCAAAGGCATTTTCACAGAGCCCTCAAGTTTTCCACCAATGTTCCGGAAAAATTATGCTGTTTCTCTTCTTATGCTTCTCTGTATTGCCTTTAATAATGAAGTTTGAAAAAAAAGAAAGAAAGTGTGATGTGATGTGATGGTATGTGATAATCATCTCAATATTATACTCATGTATGTGATTTATGCCATTTAACCTTTATATGCATGATATATAAAAATGTTCCTTGGAAGAAAATCTGAAGTTGTTTTTTTGTGTGTTTTTTTTTCTTAACAAATACAGTCATGTTATTTCTGGGCTGTACTGATAGAGGATTGTACTGATTGTGTAGGACACTGGGGGAATAAGGTATCTACCGCAAGGTTTTCAAATTCATCAGAGTCCAGCTGCTAATCTTCTACTAAAGAGGTATTTCATTCTTCCTATACATCTCTAGATTGATTCTTCTGTTTTGGTACTACAAGTAATATAGCATTGGATTATTCTAACACTACAGACAACAATTTCAAATGACCTACCTTTCCACTGGTACTTCATTTCGCACGTTGGTAGGGCTCATAGGTTCTTTGAAGTTTTTGAAGCTATGGGACCCACCAGGACTGTCTGCAAGACTAGAGGGATCAAGATTGGCCAGAGATTTTAGTGCAAGTGATTAACCAACAGAAGTAAACATCTACCGATTTCCAGAGTAAGTAGGGGGCAGTATGGAGTATCTGCAAACACACTGAATTTCAAATGGTCTCCAGATTGTGCTGGCATAACCACTCTGAGTGAAGAGTACCAACTCTGACCTTTCCAAGGTGACTAATGTTTTGGAGATCTGTCTTATAAAAAATGAGGATAAAGTCAATACTTGGATGACTCCATTTGAGAACAGGTGAAAAGACAAGGGGCAACAGGCACAAGCTGGAAAACAGGAAATTCCATCTCAAGATGAGGAAAAACTTCTTTACTTTAAGGGTAAGAGATCATTGGAATAGGCTGCCCAGGGAGGTGGTGGAGTTTCTCCCTCTGGAGATATTCAAAACTTGCCTGGATGCATTCCTGCCCAACTTGCTCTAAGTGAACCTGCTTTGGCAGGGGGGTTGGACTAGGTGATCTCCAAAGATCCCTTCCAACCCCTATGATTCTGTGACTCTGTAACTAGTTAGGGTGCTAGCCTTGAGAAACCAAGAGACCTGGATAAGGGGATAGAGTGCACCCTCAGCAAGTTTGCTGACGACACAAAGCTGGGGTGGGGTAGCTGACACACCGGAAGACTGTGCCACCATACAGAGAGACCTGGACAGGTTGGAGATCTGGGCAGAGAGAAACCTGATGAAATTCAACAAGGGCAAGTGTAGGGTGCTGCACCTGGGGAGGAATAACCCCATGCACCAGTACAGGTTGGGGGCTGACCTGCTGGAGAGCAGCTCGGTGGAAAGAGACCTGGGAGTCCTGGTGGACAACAGGATGACCATGAGCCAACAATGTGCCCTTGTGGCCAAGAAGGCCAATGGCATCCTGGGGTGCATCGAAAAGAGTGTGGCCAGCAGGTCAAGGGAGGTCATCCTCCCCCTCTACTCTGCTTTGGTGAGGCCGCACCTGGAGTACTGTGTCCAGTTCTGGGCTCCCTAGTTCAAGAGGGACAGGGAATTGCTGGAGAGGGTGCAGCAGAGAGCTACCAAGATGATGAGGGGACTGGAACACCTCTCTTATGAAGAAAGGCTGAGGGATTTGGGTCTCTTCAGTCTGGAAAAAAGATGGCTGAGGGGAGACCTTATCAACACTTATAAATACTTAAAGGGTGGGTGTCAGGAGGATGGTGCCAGGCTCTTTTCAGTGGTGCCCAGTGACAGGACAAGAGGTAACGGGCACAAACTTGAGCATAGGAAGTTCCACCTAAACATGAGGAGGAACTTCTTTACTTTGAGGGTGTCAGAGCACTGGAACAGGCTGCTCAGAGAGGTGGTGGAGTCTCCTTCTCTGGAGACATTCAAAACCCGCCTGGACGCGTTCCTGTGCAACCTGCTCTAGGTGACCCTGCTCTGACAGGGGGGTTGGACTAGATGATCTCCAGAGGTCCCTTCCAACCCTATGATTCTATGATCAGTTCCCTGAAGTCTCAACAGTATTTGAATGAACTGAGCACCCTTGTTGTAGCAACGAGTTTAAGAAGTTGAGTCTGCAGAGTCTCCAGCTACCTAAACACAGTAAAGGATTTTACTAGGATTCAAAAAAACTGTCCCTTCATTGGTCTTGCGTTTGGAGAGTGTGTACAGTAAAGGCTATGGGGCACCCTCACTGAAGTGAACAGGACCCTATAAATTCCATACAAAAATTGTGAAAAGGTGAAAGCTGTCATCTATTTTTTTTATTCAAAAACAATCAAACATCACATTGGAGGGAAAAAAATAAGTAAAATGTTGGTTTAAAAAACATAGTTTTTCTGCCAATTCCATATTTCAAGTATTAAGTGAAAACAAATGAATCCAAAGAGCCAGCAGTTCCTCACTAGAAATCCCTTCCCATCTCAATTACTCAGTTCCTCAGTTCTCACCATATTTTCCTTTCTCTAGTTCTCATAATTTTTTTCTCACCACAAACAAGGTCTTACTTCTCAATGTAAAAGCAGACATTCACACAGGAAAACTGCATCCTTATATTAAAAAATAATTATAATTATCTAACAACTTTTTAAGATATACTTTCAGATATGTACAGTGAAAAAGAGACCTCATAAGGGGCAAGAACAAGCCCAGTTCCTCCGATTTTCTGGTCACCTTTGAAAGACAGCTTCCTCTATACAGGTGGCTAGATGCCCTCAACATATTGCATCTGTTATCTTTGATATGCTTAGCACAGGCTCCTGTGGAGACATTCTCTTAATTGTGAGTCAGAGAAGCTCTTGGAATCCCGACTGTCTCTTTTACTTTATCTAATGTGACAGGCTCATTTGTCCTAAATACTTCACTTTGCAACCCTCAGAGTCATCCTCTAGCGGTATCCTATAACATGTGTCACTCTTTCCCTACTAATATCCAATTAGGCAGTCATCCATCTTTTGCTATTACCTTCTTTAATCAGAAAGTCATATGCAGAGATGGAAAAGATCTATTTTACCCATGTCCCTGTCAATGCAGATTTATTCCCTAGAGTATATTTTCTAGCGTTATGTTTATTTAACTTAGATTACTACAGATTTTCAAAATAAAGTTCGAGCCAAATAATATGAACAGCTTGGATTACACCATTTGGGAGTTATACGATCAGTAACCAGTGCCAAGAGAATCAATAGACAGGAAACGACATTTAAAATGTGAGCAGGGAAATAAATGTGCCTGTTGCTCTACAACCAAATACAATTAATAGGACTAAATATTACTTAAATAGATTCTAGTGGAACTCTAATAGTTCTTTAGAAAAATTGGATCTATCTACTCTTGGCAACCAAATGGGAGGCAAAACAGAGATGGTCATCAATGGCCAGGTGTTTTATACATTATCGATAAATTTGTACCACTACATTTTTTATTATTTTTTTTTTTTCAAGAGTCAATGACAATGTGAAATAGCTGAACTTTTCAACAAAAGAGCCCACCTTTGTCCAGGGAAAGTGCATAGGCCCAACCTCAACCCACTCAGTGGGTGTGATCAAATCCAGAAGCCTGTTCAGTGCATGGGCAGCCAGTAGACACTCAGACACTCCCAGTAATGCCAATTAGTGCCAGGTACAATAGAATCATAGAACCATGGAACGGTTTGGGTTGGAAGGGACCTTAAAGATCATCTAGTTCCAACCCCCCTGCCATGAGCAGGGACACATCCCACTAGACCAGGCTGCTCAAAGCCCCATCCAGCCTGGCCTTGAACACTTCCTGGGATGTGGCATCCACAACTTCTCTGGGCAACCTGTTCCACTGCCTCACCACCCTCACAGAAAAGAATAGTAGTTATTGTGATGAAGTCACTTGCCCAGAGCGATTTGGGCTCAGACCACCAAACTTATTCCACACAAGTCACTGAGCAGTTGTCAGATGACAGCAACATTAGGTCATCACTGGCTTGCAGCAACAGCTCTTCATGCTTTCCATGTGCCACTGGGCCTGTCTTCCCATGCTACTCCTCCTCTGTCTTCTCTCATCTTCTGTGCACAAGGCATGTATCACTACACACAAGCAAACACAAGAGGGAGAAACAGCAGCAGGAAATCAGGTCAAATCATCTCATATTGGGGGACACCAACAGCCCTGTCAATACCATCTCTATTGGTGCAAAGGAGGTCACAGCTTATTGGAAGTGAGAAGAATTGCTGTCCGAAGAATTGCTGTCCAAAGAAATGAGAAAGAGTAATGTGAGAAATGAATAAACAAATAGAGGGTGATGACACAGACAGGTCTTCAGCTTTCTAAGTACCTTAACACAAAGGTACAAAAGTACCCTACACCAAAACATAGACATTCACTGGACGAACTCTAGACATGACATAAGTGCGTTTAGTGTTAATTCGGCCTGTAAATTAACATGCAAGCTGATGGCATTTCCACTTAGCCTTGCCTATAGAAATAAAAGCCCTAATTAAATAATAAAAATTGATATACTAGAAGTTTAATTAAAAAATCATAGTCACTCCAACACTTTCTACTTAGCTTTTTTATAGAAGCAATGAAATAAATATGACATAAACCCCTTAAAGAGAAACATAGTTTTCTGCTGATGAGTATCAGCAGCTTCACACACTGTCTTCATTCATAATAAGGTCAAGGTGCAACAAACCGATGAAAAAGATTTCTTACAAAAGGGAATAGACAAAGCCAACAACTCATGTGTAAGGAATAGTCACTCTCATAACCTCTGTCAATCTCAGTGAGCACATCTACACTAGTAAGTTAAATAACTCAAGGGACTGTTCCCAAGCACTGGGATACTGTTGGCTAAATTGTTAGCACTGACACTGGTATGGTTTTGTTGCAGGGCAATGATCCTCTCCCTTGATGAGTTTTCAGGCACGGCTCAAGCATTATTAGGGACTCAGAACAGGTAGGCATCCTCTCTGGGGGACCAGGAGAGCACGTTAGTGTGGATACGGGCTGCTCCTTTCAAGTTGGCTTCAGACAACAGTCCCAGACATATTTAATTTACTGTGCCGGATTTGGCATCTGGAAACACAGTTCACCCCAGAAAAGGAGAAAGGAAGTGAAAGTCCTTAGTCTTTGTTTTCTCTGTGTCTGCATTAAGAAGTAATCTGGTTAGCAGATATATTGCCCTATAGGTACTAGTATCGCAGTTTTCCCACACAGACTGACCTCGTAGTGAGTCACTGTGTGGATAGAATATGCGCTGTGTGGAAGATAGGCACTGCTGTTCCTACCCCACTGTTTTGCTTGCTGCCACTGGTGACCATTTTTGCTGTAAACTGTGAGATACTGTTGTGACTTCCAAGAGATTATGGGAATTTGAGGCTGAATTGTTCTTGTTTCAGTCAGTAATTGCCTTTCTTCACCCTTTCTTCAGGGATAGCTTCTCTCTCCTTATCAGATTTGAGGCTGCTGGCATAATTTGTACCTGGTGAAGGGATAGCACACATAGTTATCAGGAACTTGAATGCCATGATAGCAGAGAAAAATGAGTGTTAGGATGACAGACAGTAAATAAAAAATGATGGGTGCTGAGGGCATTCACTGACCATCTGTATATGGCAGAATGGTCGTTCTGAGCTGAGGAAATAACAATTAAATCTGAATTATGATGCAAAACTGGGATGACTTACTGACTTCAGACAGGAAAGGCCGTATTTTTGGTATTGCATGATAAGCTTGCCACATCCCTATAGCAGTGCCACACTAAAATCAGAACTACTTTGAAGCAGAAGAACTCAGAGAGCTTTATCTGTGGGGTCCACAAAAGTAAGAGTTATCCTAGCTAATTTTTAAACTGCACATGCTATTTCCTCTCTTATGTAAAGCCATTAACTGGGTCCTGCAAAACAGCACCCTTTTAATCCTCTTCTGAATGGGAGAATTATTTAACAGGCTGCCTGTATTCTAATACTGTTACTTTGTCCTCAGATTTGCCTTTGTCTCTCCTCAAGGAAGTCTCACAGAAACGAATGTAGGTGGTCAAAAGGCAGTGATGGTGTCTGGAGTGGAATGAATGCAAAGAGGGTGGGAGTAGAGTTACAACGCCACCGGTGAATATCAGCATCCTCTGAGCTACCCTTGCCCACAAAGCTGTGAAAGAAACTTTATGAAGAAAGCCTGCGGTCTTGGAGCACACACAGCCTGCTTTCAAAACACAATTTGGTAGATTGAAGGCATTCAGGACATGCGCCACAAGAAGGCTCGATCTCAGCATTTCAAGTATACCTGCTATTGCTGAAGTTTGGGACCACCTGTGAAAAAAGAGAGGAAGAAATATATTAGAAGTGAATGAGACACAGAAGGCATGCCTGTTAATTTTGAGCAGTTAGCTACAGGGGCAGTTGCAAAATCACCTGATGGTATGAGTTCTTTGAGGACAGCCTTAACAGTATATTGACTGTCCTGTTTTGTGGGGGGTTGGCTTTGATTTTAAGTAATTGATAAGTTATTGTGTGACTTCATGAGAGAAACGTATTTCTGAGAAAAATGAGTAAGTATTCTGTGAAGCAAAAGTATTAACTTATGAAAAGTAAATATATAGGACATTGCAAAACAAGCAACAAAAATGCCTCAAAAGAAAAACATTTAAATTGGTATGTTCCAATATCTCCTGCTGACTGGCACATCTGTAAGTATTATACCTGTAGCTTTTTTTTTTCCCCTCTGAGGCTGAATGAAAGAGCTTTCTTGTGTTATACCCGAAACTAAGTTGGGAATAGCAAAGAAGCTGCACACTCTTATTTGTATTGTGTGTTGGCTTCTGGGATGCAAATCTTTGCATCTTTTTTTCTGCATGATCCATTTTGCCATCTGCTTTTTCTGGCACAGGAGCTACATGCTGTCTTGAAGCAATTTCGTGCATTTCTTTTGGTCCCTTTCATTCATTCCCTCCCATGTATCAAGGGTCACAGGCTCATAACACTTTTGGGCATTTGATAGACACCTCCCTTCTTCTTCTTTTCTTCTTATTCTGACATAAAATTGGTCTTTCGGTCGTTGTAGAGAGGATGCCTCTTACTGATATCCCAAATGAGGCCAGTGGTGAAAATAGGTTAAGAAAGACATTTTTAGGGATTTATCAAATAGAAGAAGATTGGTGAGAAAATTTCTTAAAATTTTCTGTAAAAGTCTTCCCAGAAATAATGAACTGAGACAAGTATCATGGTGGCTTTTCTAATAACAATTTAGAGTCGGCAGGGTGAGAGCAGGGTAATTTTCTCGGCTTCAGATGATGATGGGAGATTGTGGGGTATGCCAAGCATTAAGCATAAAGTAAATAGAATGTAAATAAGAATGAATATTGCCAAGCCTATTCTGGTAAAGACTGATCCTAGCTGATGTGCTTTTCATGGAGATGTTAAAGGCTCAAAGAAAGCTGCCGACTGACATTGCTAAAGACCTAGAAATGCTACTCTCTGAGCTGACTGGAGAGGGTTATGGAAAGCTGTCCTATCAGTCTACGGGAAAAGGGCAGTCTACAGAAAGCACATCCACATGGATGCAGACTTTCCAGGGCAGTCTCTGCCCACATTCCCAGACAGCCAGGCATACTCCACTTCTGTTTCAAATGCTGTATTACCAGGATCGAGGGGCTCTTTGCTCAATACCTACTATCTCTAATTGACATTAATGCGGATAAGCACCAGGGCAGGTTTCCATCCCCCTCTCTCAGAGCAGAGGTCTGTTTGTGCACTTCCCAAGTAGATGTGACCCCAGGAATGTACGAGCATGGTTTAAACTGCTTGAAAATACTTTCAAGGTTATGCTGGGAAACAAAGGATTCTTGTGCCAAGAAAAATCTGAAGCTCTGCAAATAGGGAAGGATGGCCAGGCTGGTCTCATTTTGTGAGCCAATTCAAAGCTTCACCCTCTGACCCAGCAGCAAACTAACTCTCTGTCCACCTCAGAATTCAGACACAGCATGCAAATAATTTGTTTTGGACTCGACGGCTGGAAAGCTAGGGCATTTTGGATTGGATATTTACGTTGTAGGTTTGCTTGACAATTTTATTCATAAAAACCCTGCAGTCCAAATAACTGGTTACTGGATAGCTTGCAAGGACAATTTTAAATTGTCCATGTATTTTATTTCAATGCTTAGGCATGATTTTCAGTAATGTATTGGTTTATGTTGCTAGAAATTCCAACTGCTTGCACTGCCAAAAGCATGCATTTGGGAATAATTGGGGGTTGCTAATAATATTGTCTTCCTTTTTTTCTTCTTTTTTGCTTTTGATTGCCCATGCAAGTTGTACTTGTAAATTGGCAAGATCCAAAGGAGCTTTTATCTGCTCCCCGCTGTCAAGCACTGGGAAGGGGAAGCAGGGAGGATACAGTCATGCAAATAATAACTTTATTTCAAGAAGCACCATGCTTTAATCTGAAACCTTGAGTTATTGCTTTATCCAGTCCCATTTTATTTGAATGTTGAAGAGCACCTGGGATGTTCAATATCTTTGATCCTTGTCCAACACCGTTCTGTGGGCTGGGTACATTTCAGACCTTCTTTGCCTCAGGCCATGCAAGATGGCTATTGTCACAAGGTTCTCATGCACATCCTAGCACAGATGGCACACAATCCTCCACAACACCAACAAATACAAGGCACTCTCAGATATTTCATTGGTTTCCTTTGCAGTCTGCTGGTACCTCTCTGACCTTGCTCCGTATTCCGTCATTTTCCAGGCCCTGCACATTTTTTTAAGTACCCCAAACTGCTTATATTCCCAAAGATTAAAATGCACTTGTCTAGTCCCTTTTCTCCCCCAGCTGAAGTGCATAGCTTTTCTTGTAGCCTCAACAGCAATAAAGATGGAGCTGCACTCACACAATCAAAACTAAACTCATGAGATATCTTCTAATCACATCAAAGATAAGGGTGAGGGCAGTGAGACGGGACAAGAAAGGAGCTCGTATAACAATACCCTTCTAAAAAAGTTTAAAACTTTGTCTAAAATATTTGATATTATTGGTGAAAAAACAAAGGACTACTGGTAATGGCACATGCTGTGTAATTCTATGTAAACCCTGTAGCTATAGCTACTGGGATGGGCTGTAAAACACATATAAAATACTCCTCTGTGCTCAGGAAGAGCTGGACTGCAGAGGGGATTCACCTTTATTTCAAGCAACATTTCCCCTTTACAGATCTCACCCGACACCTCTATGTTTGATTCTGTTCCAGTTCTTTGAGGTACTGCTGCTCCCATGTGCCTGTGATTTCCATGCTAAGCATGTCAGCAAGCGTAAGGGCGGCCTGCAGCTAACGAGAATTTGCTGGAACAGCAAGGATGCTTTGTTTATCCACAGGCCCATAATGGCTTTTAGCCATCACTAGCACTGTGGGGTCTGGAGAGCTGGTTCAGTCTGGCAATGGCTTTCATGAACAAATCTCAAAGCTGGGTATGAAAGCAAATGAAATGGCAAAATTTGGTGGTAGACCAGGTTGTGACCAGTCAATCAGTCAGGTTTTGACAGGAGTTGAATGCTCAGATGCAAAAGAACAATTCCCCTAAAGTCAGAAAAGTTAAACCAGGAGCGAGTAACTTGATGGGGCATCTCTCACTATTTCAACAGGTGATACAGAACTCAGCCCTGCTCTGTTTAAATGCGCCACGGTCATAATGGTGTCTATAGTGATAGAGAAAAGATTTCACCAATGTTAAACCTTGTTTGTACAGAGTGCAGTGGCTTGACCCTGGCTGGATGCCAGGTGCCCACCAAAGCTGCTCTACCACTTCTCCTCCTCGAGAGGACAGGGGAGACAAAATATAATGAAAGGTTCATGGGTCGGGATAAGGATAAACAGAGAACATTCAGCAATTAACGTCACAGGCAAAACAGACTTGACTTGGGGAAATTTAATTTAATCTATTACAAATCAAATCAGAGTGAGATAATAAGAAAATAAAAACAAAATCTTAAAATGCTTTCCCCTGATCCTTCCCTTCTTTCCGGGCTCAACTTTACACCTGAATTCTCTACCCCCTCCTCCCAAGCAGCACAGGGGGACAGGGAATGGGGATTGCGATCAGTTCATCACACGTTGTCTCTGCTGCTCCTTCCTCCTCAGGGGGAGAACTCCTCACACTCTTCCCTTGCTCCAGCGTGGGGTCCCTCCCATGGGGTGGAGTCCTTCAGGAACAGACTGCTCCAGCGTTGGGGGGGTCACAAGTCCTGCAGGCAGACCTGCTCCAGCTCGGGCTCCTCCCTCCACTGGTCCACAGATCCTGCCAGGAGCCTCCTCCAGCATGGGCTTCCCACAGTGTTCCTTTGGGCATCCACCTGCTCTGGCATGGGGTCCTCCACAGGCTGCAGGTGGATGTCTGCCCTGCCGTGGACCTCCATGGGCTGCAGGAGGACAGCCTGCCTCACCATGATCTTCACCACAGGCTGCAGGGGAATCTGTGCTTCAGTGCCTGGAGCACCTCCTCCTGCTCCTTCTTCACTGACCTTGGTGTCTGCAGAGTTGTTTCTCTCACATATTCTCACTCCTTTCTCCGACTGCAGTTGCTGTTACACAGCAACCTTCTCCCATTCTTAACTATGTTATCCCAGAAGCACTACCACCATCGCTGAGTGGCTCAGCCTTGGCCAGTGGCGGGCCCATCTTGGAGCCAGCTGGCATTGGTTCTATTGGGCATAGGGGAAACTTCTAGCAGCTTCTCACAGAAGACACCCTTGTAGCCCCTCTGCTACTAAAACCTTGCCATGCAAACTCAGTACAAAGACAAACAGAAAATTAGATTAAAACTAGGAAATAATGCAGATTTGTTTTAAAAACCACAACTTACGGTTTGGGGAATGAGGAAGGCTATCTGAGCTTTGCAATCATATAAGGAAGTACGTACCTCTGCATACCTGAATTGCTGGCAATAGGCTGGTTGATACACTCATAAACACTTATATTTATACATTACTTTTTGATTTTACAGCTATCAGGGTTTTATGTGTCTATTTGTGTTATGTTAGTGACCAATACTCTGCCAGGGCATACAACCTATCCTACAGGGTTTTCTTCATAATAGGTCAATAAAAGAAACCTTATAGTTTTTATGATAATGCTGTAATTCAAGTATTAGATGGTTTAGTAGAGATGTTCTAAAAGAAAAAAATGGCTCAACAGGTTCATCTACACAGTAGAACCATTATCTCTGGACACACAGAGGCCTTTTTAAACCTTGTGAGGGAATTCATTTTACAGACTATTAGTAGTGTTTGCCCTATAGCACATACAGCTACCTCTCTGTAGGTTGCATGGTTGTCTAGTCATTTCCTTTGGAGTGTCACAAAACTGTAGCAAACATTTTACAGACATAAAAACTTACAGATCTCTGTTCTGCTGAATTTATCAGATGTTGCTTCATGCACATCTAGAATCTCTGTGAACTTCATGGGCTTGCTCAGAAGTGTAGAAAGAAGCACAGATGCTTTCATGGCTGTGTGACTAGCTACAAATCCTGCAATTGCATCTGGTCCAGCTGATCCCAGATACCACAGGGAATGCTGCAACGTCCAGGATTAAAGTCTTAATACCTGTAAGCCATATATTTTAATACATTTCCATATTTCTTAGTCAATTAGGACATTCTGACAGAGAAACTGCAAAATCAATTAACAGAAAATATGAAAACGACAGTGACAGTAGGAAGGGATATAGAGACATACAGATTTTTCAGTTCCTTTTCCAATTATTTCTCTAGGAGCTATAAACGACTTTGCTTTCTGCTCTTGGTGTGCATTGATCTATTTAGAATCACATCAGATTTCCCTTGTTCTTTCAGTCTTGCATACTGCCCTTCCTTGATTCAAATCTATGGCTATTCACTGTTTCCAAACATAACCCATACCTCAGGTAACACTGTGCCTGTTTGAGAAGACGGATGCTTGAAAATTAACACTCAATAATCTTACGAAGTCAGAAACAAAGAGGAATCGAAGCCTGGACAGGGGAAAGGCTCTGTGAGGAAAGGAAATATGTTCTGGGGAGTAAGAGAGATGCAAAAGGAGGAGAGTTTTATGGGACAAATATTGTTGTAATACCCCTCACCCATCTGTCAACAACACAACTAAGAAAACATACAGGAGCTTCTTCTGACAATGACCTGTGGGTTGTTTGCACACAAAAATAGTTTTCTCTTTTATTAGTACACTGAAAATTAAATCCCTTCTTTCTATATTTTGTTGTGTTGCTCTTTTAATGAATAATTTCCATTTCTCGTTCTCTTGTCCACTCCCTGGCCTTGCAAGCAGCCATTCCTCTACAGCAATTGTAGCTCCACTGAAATGGATGCAGCTCTGCATCATCCATCTGTGGGAAGATCTGTATAGACAGATCTTCTTATTGCAGGTCTCAAGCCTACATGCTTTGTCTGCTATAAGAATAAAAGAAAAGGATGTAGTTGTGCAAGAAATACACTCACAAGGGACTCTGAAGGCAGAGATTCAGCTCCCACCTTTTTCTTGGAAGATGCAAAGCCTTTTGCAGTTCTTTTGCAACTCAGCAACAAGCTCATTTCCTCAGTTCTTAGCACAAAAAAATGGAATCATCAGCTCTTTTTTAATTCTCTCTTTTATCCATCTTATTTGGGGGGGAATAATGTATCTGGGTCAGCAAGGATGGGATTCTGCTTTTGAGATAGTTATCTTAGCTCTTTTTAGTCAGGAGGAAGAAACAGACCTTCTAGCAAGCAATTCATCTTGTCTTAAATGAGATACCTAAACTAGGTTATACCATTAGTACCCAAAAGCACCCATTTTTCTGTATTACTGTTAAGGTAATCTACGGTGACTAGCATGACAGTAGACAACTGTACAGTATATATCTGTGTTTCATCACATTAATCCCAGTCCCCTTGTATTTTTCTGTGGCTGTGGTGAAAAAACTAGAAAATAGACCTCAAAACATGATACCATTTTGTTCCCAAATGCAAACAGAAATTTACGAAAGAGGAGTAAACCACCTCTCCTGAGCACTTCAGATGTCTGACTATATCTTCTAGGCTTAACAACAACAAAGTTGCATGCAGTCTTGGGCTTTTGTTCAGTCCATGTTATCTCCCAAGAGGTCTGCACACTGTTCGGCTTCTACAGAAACTCAGAGTGACAGGATCACAGCACAATTCAGGTCTCTAGTCAAACCTCCTGCTCAAAACAAGGTCAACTACAAGGTCAGACCATGTTGCTGAATCATGAATCACAGAGTCCAAGATTCTTTAATCAAATCCCCACGCCCTTCTTCCCACTTCATAGAAAATAGTCTATTATCTTAAAAACAGATAGTTACATGTCTAGAGTTCATTATCTTCATTTTATGAATCTTGAAAAATGTGAGATCAAGTTTTTTGTCTACGGTGTTGAAAAATAGATTTACTTATTTTTTCATTTTAGATCTTCTTGGAGTTACAGGATTCCGATACTTGAGATTTTCAGAGAATCCCCTTACAGTGGGGGTGTGTCCTGGTTCCGGCTGGGACAGGGTTAAGTATTCCATGCCATGTGAGCCACGCCCACCCTGAGATTAAAAGGAGGGAGGGGGCGGGCAGTCAGGTTTGGAGTGGGCTGGAGCCTCCGGGGGCCGGACCGGCAGGGAGCGGCGGTTCCGTAATCGCGTTTGTATATTCCTCTGTCCGTATTATTTTTTTCTTGTTCCCTTTTCTGTTCTGTTAAACTGCCTTTGTCTCAACCCAAGAGTTTTGCCTTTTCCTTCTGATCCTTCCCGTACTGGGAAGCGCTGAGCGAGCGACACGTGATTCTGTGGTGCCTCTGAGGCCAAACCACGACAGGGTGCAAGACTTACAGTGTGAGACTAAAGTAACAGCACCGGAATTGCTACTTCATTAAGTGCACCACTACTGCCAATTTCTGTTATGTCTGACCAGGTAGATCCATTTCAAGAAAATTATTTTTAATTGGTCAAGTTTTTCCTCAGGCATTTTTATGTATCTTATACGTGCTTCATACATTCTCTCGCAAAAGCTCTGGTGACACAGCCAGCACTATTAACCACACATATAAAACTATAATGGAAAAATACCAAGCAATTTATCCACACGCATGGATAGGAAAAATACTCTGAGCAAATCCTCAATGCCTTTCCATTAACAGCCTCAACAGAAACTCCATTCCTTCCTTCGTGCCCACAGTTTGGACCTCTCTGAAAGGCATAAAAAGGAGCCAACATTGACATGCATACACCCCTGTAGGAGGACCCCATATAATCTCTTTAGGGCCTGATCATTCCCAAGTGTTGCTGGCAAATGGATAGTGCTGTGTCATTGGTCAACAAAGGCTATAAAGGACAAAGACATTATACCTGACTTCAAGTTCCTGAGTCACAAACCATGGTGTGGCAGAAGCAATCTGTGGGCAAATTCTTGTGTGTGTTTCCCCTTGTTGAAGTCTTCCCCATTAGCTGCCAAAAGACGGGAGTCTGGGCGCAGCTGACCTTTGATCTGAGTTGATGCCACTTTTCTACCTCTCACTCCCTGCAAACCTTTCAGATATATCCTAACATCCTTCCTTCTGCATGGTAGTTTTTTGGAAGCCTGGCTTCCTAGTGCATAGTCAAAAGGATCTACTAAATTCTCCTCCCACTTTTGCATGGCAGCTCCATGTCCAGTTCCCAGTGACCCAAAGTGGGAGACTATGTGTGGCAAAAAATACCCTCCAGGAATCCAGGTGGAGTTTAATACTTTGTCTTAAAACAAAAGACTCCTTAACCTGAATGTTACAGATCATCATCTTCACAGCTCCCCTTTGCAGAGAGATTACAGTTTGATGGCTACGAGATAGCTATATATAGCGGCACTGTTTTTAAGAAAAAAAACCTGTCATCTACTACTCCATCTAATAAAGACAAGAGATTCTGCAACTCTTCACATCAAAAGATACAGCCTGATGTTTTCTTATGAATCACGAGTCAATGAATTATGTAGCTTGCTTTCTCTTAAGCATGTAATTTTATCTCCAAGCATGAGCAAGAGTTTTAGTATTTCAATCAGTAAACAATTGCTCTTTAAAAACATTCCAACTGATGTTTATTTGTACAATCTGTCCTTCAGCAGAGCCTTAGTTTGATGAAGTAAAAGATGTAACTCTAATAGCAAAGTGTCTAAAAACTGACAAAACATTACATTTGATCATGTGTGATGAGTGCACTAAGGAGATATGTAGTTTGGAAAGCTGATATGGCATCTCATTGAAATGACTGTGTCTTAAACATCGCTTCTTTCTGAACTAACCAGTTGCTATCACTGCAGTAAGAGTTTTCTTTTTCAAATTGCAGGGATCAGGTTTCCAATAAAAAAACATGAGTAATGCACAGACTGAATGAAAGAAAAATAAAACATTTTTCTTCAGCCTTAAGTTAAAAGTGGTTACTGTGGATACCTCTTTCCCTTGGGAAAAATGCAATGGGGTCCTTTATTTCATTAGAGATGTCAAACGTGGGATCAATATCAGTGCTGAGACCTTGACTGGTGGGCAGCCTGGGTGGGCACTTCTAGAATAAGCAAACACGGTATTCTTTCTTGATTAGAACAACTTTGTTGCAATTAGGTAAGCTACCAAATAAAACAAAAAATAACTTGGAAGATCAAACTGTAACTGAAAACTTGACTGCAGTTCTGTAACCCTAAAGGTAACAACTGTAGTGCCAGACGTCTTTGGACATCCATTTTTCAGACAAGAAAAAGCAAGAGTTTCCCACTTACCCTTCCAGTGGACTAACACAGGCCATTATACAACAGTCAAGAATATCGTTATAGCACAGGTATTTAAATACACAATAGAAATTTATTATAATTTGTGAGGTAACTAATTTTTTGAGCTGTCTTCACAGAGCTGCACATCACTTTGCAGAACTCATCCAAGCCAAAGGAATATGCTATTGCAGTGTAGCATTTTAGCCACTCTCTGCAGGAAACAGCACATAAGGATTGCACTGGTCAGCAAGGTGTCTCAAAGCAAACTATTTCAAAGCACCAGGTCTTTCCGCAGATTTAGTTCCTTAAGTATAAATCATTGTAAATCCCTGGCTTTTGATAATGGTTTAAAAAAAAAAAAAAAATAAAAAAAAAGAAGCGTCCCCATCTCCATCTTCCATAATGAGAAAATACATTTTTGCCAACACTGCTGTTTTTTCTCCCAGGTCATGTTCATTTCCTTTTACTGACTAAAACTGGAAGGAGTGTCCCTGATTTTGTGCAAATATGGCAAGAATGCTTATTTTGGTAGGTTTTTTTAATTTTATCTCCTTGCTTATGGCTTTGTATATTATTATGATAGCTATTCCCAGTGACAGAACGGTGGTAGATTTAGTACATCTATATCTCGTTCTGGATGTCCACAGTACAGTACATTACCAACACCCTTATATATCATAGCTCCTTTAGTGCCAGAGTCTTACAGACAAATCACCACTATGGCCAGAGACCTTATGGATACAGCTGTGCAATTTTGACAAGTCCCTAAATCACCAACTAGATTCTGATACACAGTGACAAATATTTCATCCCCTAAAAAGTTCCTTTATAGTCAGTTGGACAACTCATGAAAAAAAAGTTACCCAGACTCCATATTTATTTGTCAGCTATCTGTTCATTTTGTCTTCATGTTCTGGCCCATCTTTATGTGTATTCTTATCTCTAATACTGATCTCTTTTGCTTTTCATGTGATCTTTCTCCCACAGTCATGATACCTCAACAAAATAATGATGTTTTCTGATTCATTACTAGGGATGAGTTTTCAGGGCTTTTTAATTCCTTGTGTCAGGCTGTGCTTTGAGACCTGTATAGTGCAAGAGACCCTTAGGACTCAGAGGCAAATTTCTTCTGTCAACTGAGGAGGACAAACAGGCTACAGCAAAAGGGGTCCCAATCTAGCTCAGACCTTAATGATTCTTTAAAAAGAAAAAAAAGATTAGGTAGATAAAGTTTACAATCAACAGAGACTAGTCAAATGGATGTGAATGTAGCTCAAGTACACAGTAACTCCATAAATAAATAAGAGAGGAAGAAGAGATACGTTGCCTTTCATCTCTAAATTGCTGTTTCAAATCCTGACCTAGTGTCTAAAATGTTAATTTGAGCCTATGACATGTACTCTGTGGCCAATGTGAAGTGAATTCCTGGTCTCTGGCCAGTTTCTAATGGACAGGTGGCAAGTACCCAAGAAAAGATGACAACCACAATTGGCACCCTGGTGGGGAGTCATAGCAGTGGGACAAAGACTGAATTGGTCAAAAGAAAAAGTGATCTCGTCACCCCCTCCAGACAGTTCAGCTAAAGCAGGCCTGAAACAAATGGGCAAAGCGCTGTGGGAGAAGATTGTATTACGATTGTGCTGCCATCCTTTCTCTTTGTGAATAAAACAGGAGACTTGTTTTTCCAAGGCTGTCAATCTCACACCTTTCACAATTTAAGAAATAAAGAGAGAAATGTTGCTCTGTCCCCCCTTACCAGGTCTCCCTGCTGTGACAGTGAGTGTTGCCAGTCACACGCTTGAGCTCTAGATCAAAACCAGGTGGCACAGCAAACTGTATTTAAACTTTGACCCTCAGTTCCACTCTGTTGCACAGCTTTTGCTTGGAAAAAGAAACAAAAAGAAGGAAAAAAAAAAAAGGTTTTGCTAGCAACAAATGCTTTTCACTTGCCAAAGAACTCATTAAATAGATATTCTACCCCAACCTCAAATATCTCTGTAGTGTGACCCTCCTCCCAGAGCACCAATTGTAAAAGGAATTTGAAGGAATTTGATAATGAATTTGTCTTCCAGATTCCAATATTGCATTTTCTTTCCTCTTTCTTTTTCGAACAACAACAGAAAAAAAAAAAAATCATAAAGAACAAGGAAAAAGAAATTGATAAATCTGTCTAGCTACTATGAGGAAACAAAATGACTGCTGTGCAATGTCACAGCTAGTAATGCCTCAGATTCAACTGAAACAGCATTGAAAAATAGCCAAACAGGAACCTTTCATGTCTGACTTCATAGGTCACCCACCCCATGCTATGTGTTCTTTCTGTGAATCTCTCAGCTAAGTACTTCCAGCTAAAGTAGTTCAAATACACGGAATGAGAAAAATCAACAAAGAACAAAACACAATGAGCAGTCTAGAAATACCACTTAGCTAGTACATTGTAACAGGCAGCACCGGATTAGTAGCAACGTGGCAAACAACTCATTGCGATTCGAGAGTTTGTCTTACGACTAGAATACATTTCAGATTTATCATTCTAGTTTCAAATGTGCTATCAGATATGTACACGATCAGAGCAGTTGATGGTCATTTGAGTTAAGAAGATCCCCAGACTCTGCACTTCCAGCAAAACGCTACTTTGAAGTAGCTTAATAGCAACTAGAGGCCATGAATAAGCAGAAGACACTGGAAAATATATTCAATGAAAGGAACTGTCTCAGCAATTTATTCTAAAATATATAAAAAAGAGGCATGGAAATTGGAAAGGCTGCCTGTCTTCCTCTGCTAAAATAACAGCAACTGCTCAACTGGACACTATTTCCATTAAAAAGAAAAATATATATATACACACACACACACACTAAGAGTATCCACCACACCTAGAATTACTGCTAGTGAAATGAAGTAAGGAAGAATATTTTCCTGTATTCTGCATGTGTATGCATACTTGCATACAGTTACACCTCCAAAACTGCAAAAGCTACACAGCAGAAATAATCAACCCTACAAAAGCCTTGCAATAGTTGGGACTTCAAAAGTTTTCTGCCTTAACAGAGGATTACTCCTTTTTAAAACACGTGACAACAGAAAAAAATTTCAAGTTGACGAAGAGATTCAGAAAAAAGCAAATGCTCTGATTTCATATTATTTTTGCACTGTTTAATCGGTTACATTGTTGGTAGACTTCTAATGTTTTGTGTTTATCTGATTTCTGCCATCTTTCTGGTTTAAGAAGAAAGCACAGCAAGATGCCAGCCTGTAACTTTACAAGGATGAAGCAGAGATACTGGTGTAAGAAGTCCTTAGGCCAGATCCTCATTTACACTGCAAATTCAGATAACTCCATGACTTCAGCGAACTTACTTATCCATGACAATAGTGTAAAAACTATAAGAATCTAGGCCACAAATTCTATTTGTTACAGTTGAAAGGCTGACCCGAGCACATGGGATTTAAAAAACGGTATCACTTCAGTAAAGTAGTGAAGATCTCAGAACAATTCCTTCAGATCAGTGGCTTTATTGGTTTTTTTTATATGTAGTTGCATTGCATCTGGTCGTGTCTTTTTCATATTACCTTTGCTCACACAGATTACTCAATGCTGGTTTACCTTAGCCTTGTTTACCCTACTTGTTTTTCCATGTTCAATTATATGCCAGTCTCTGGCTCATTTGTACATGACTAGTGCTACATTCCTAGGTAACAACATGTCTTAATAATTTTTTGCTCAGTAGTGTATATAGAAATCAATCATTCTCTGCTTTACTTCTCGCTAGTTACGTTTTCATTTTTTAACCTGACTTTCAAAGGAAATAAGGCTTGCTCGATCATGCTTGTCGGTCTGTCGACCCCCTTCTGATAACTTTGCAATCGATCAGATCTGAAAGAGAGTTATTCCAAGAATTGTGAGGAAAAGCCAGCAATCAGGTGGAGGAAAGTCCCTGCCACAAGGCAGGCAGACAGACCCACACGGCAGCAGGGAGCGAGCTGGCCCGGGAGCACACCTGCAGCACCAGGTTACCCACCGCAAATGCTGTTGCTTGCGCAGGGGAGAGTACCACAGGGAAAAGAAGGGTAATTGTGAAGTTGGCAGGGTGTATTTAACAGAATTAGGGCACAAAGCCATAGGAAACCGGGTTTCATTAGTTCCTCTCTTCAGGAACTACACATTTTACAGCTTCAAATCTTTATAAACATATGTTGCCCAGAACCATACCATTCTGTCCCACTTGAGAAATCAAAACCCTGTTCTCCCTGCTTTTATGAGCAATCTTCTTTTTACAACACACGCACTGCAAATGCACTCCTGTACAATTTCTGTAAATAACCTAATCATTAAAGAATTTTTCTTTATTAAAAAGTGAATATTTCAGATTTTTCTTCTTCATGCTGTTGGCCTATTTTACAAACAGGGCTCAGGTAATCTTACTTTTCAGTTTCTACATCAACACTGATTTGCAACTGAGAACATTATTTTTCAAAAGGAAGGATCAGATATTCTGAGAAATTCCAGACTGTAAGTCCCTATCCCCAAAGATCTGAGGGAAGCTGAGCTGCATTACAAAGTATTTGTATTACAAAGAGAAAGATATCAGGCCCTCCTTTTTATTGAGACATCTCTAGAGTTCATTTTTTTCTCTTTTAAGTAGCTGGTGATATACAGGAAGACACAGCGCTGGTTGTGTACCAGCTCCAGGTATGAGTCTCTTTGCTTCATCTCGCAGCTGTTGCTTGCTTTTAAAATTTTTCAAGCAGTTTTCCAGTCGTCCTCAGCCCTGAGCCTTGGATACTTGAATAAACCCTGGATAGCAATTGATTATCTTTGGTGAGGCTACCGATTTGTAGCTAAACAGTCCCCTAAAATCCTTTTCTCTTCTTGTTGACTTTATTCCTGTTGACGTTGTCCCTATTCTTGGCCTATATAACTTTCTAGACGAAGAATTAAAATTCACATATCTCAACCACTCTAAGTTAATGTAAATATAGATTATAAAACTCTCAAGCAGTAACCATATATTGTTACCAAACATTTTGATTTTATTTAAGCAAATCAGAAGTTACATAATGTGTCATTTGACACCGTTGAAAAACTTCACTGTAACTCAAATGTGGTTGTCAACTATGCAGTTTCTGATACCTGAAGCAGCCTCACATTCACTGAATAAATCCATTTTACCCACCCTTCTCTCTGAAATGGCACATAGAAGAAAAACAATTTTTATGGTTCAATTTAGTTATTTGCTCCACCAGTCCATACTACTAAAAAGCCAGACATGGGCTTAAAGGGGCAATGTTAGTTTTCTTGTGCAGAAATGTGAGAAATTTGCCGCTTATTTGGGGATGGAAGTTTACGTTTCAGAATATAGAAGATGTAGGAATTAGTATTATCCTTATGGCTGGCCATATGTGAGTTTTCTGTCATAACTATCTATCTATATCTAAATATATCTTATCAGCAATATACTGTTTTTGTTTTGAGTTACAACTACACACAAGAACATCTGTCACATTGATGATGTTGTTACAAAGTCTTTAAAGACTATAAGGATCCAGACACAAACAGAATTATTTTGAGGATAGCTAGAGGGAGGGAATATGAAGAAAGATTAGTACCCTCCGTGTTTTTCTTATTTTCTTTTGGGAAACGGATCAGGAAGCTGGTGTCAGTATCATACTGTTCCTGATAGCACAACGGAACTGTGGCTGGTGGGCCATGTCATTTTTGAGGCTCTTTGAACTTTTTAACAAAACACTAGTGAAAGATCTGGCCATTCACTAGAGAATAGCTAGTACCTCACTAGTTTGGAAATCGGGCTGGGACTGGAAATATTCAGTTCCCTGTGTCCACAAGTGTTACTACATCATCTACATCAGGATTACCCTGAGCAGCAAAGGCGCCTCATCAAGAGGACTTCTAATAAGCTGTCTTTGAAAGAACACACATGATCCCGCCCCCCAAACTGTGAATCTCTGGCTTAGGTTTCAATCAGTAGGGATAAGTTTGTGTTACTCTCTGAATGACTCACCAGCCCAGAGGAAAGTAGTCTGCACGATCACTTTAAAGTAGCGCTTGGAGCACTGTTTACCATAAGTATTTATCTGTTTTATTATTTATGTAAACTAGTGCTTTTGACAAATGAGTAAATTTGACACAAGCTTGCAGGAAAAAATATACCAAATCAACCTTTAAATTGTCTCATTTAGGAAAGTATTTATATTCTGGGAAATGCTCCTTATTTTTCCTTAGTAGAGATTTTCCATCATATCTTTTAGCAATTTTGTCATTAATATGCTCACTAATACATTAATGGAAGTCTATTGTTCACTGTGTTTCATCTTTTCATATTAATTCCATATTGTATCATTTGTATTCACTTTGGTGAACACTCCTTTTGATGTGGATCTTATCACATTAATGATTTTGCTACAAACAACATTGTATTATGAGACTTCAATATTCTGTTAGCATATTTAAATGCTAATAATTCAAAGTTGATCAAACCACATGGCAAAAGAAGGTCAATAAATGAGCAGTCATAATACAGGGTTGGCAAAGCTATTAGAAAAATATGGAACTCATTAATGACCATCGTATCAGATACTTTTAAAGAGGAATAATGACATGAGAATCTAGAAGTAGATAGTTAATTAACTATTAGTGCATAATTTGTGGCTAAACATATTTCCAACAACAAATTATTAAATAGATAGGGAAACTGACAGCACTTTTTTGCCCTTGTATTATTTATTTTCATCTATATCTCTTTCATAATCTCTGTTCTTTCTATTCACAGTGTGCCTGTATTAGTTTTGCTCTCTGAGGATGTATTGTCCATATTTTTCAGGCTGTTCCTCACATTCAGACATCTCCCCTCTTCCACATATTTTCATTTCAAACGCAGACTCAATTCTGTGTGTGTCTTTGGTAAATGTGCAAAATCCAGAAAGCTGAGGTGAATTTGAAGCTAGGCAAAAAGAGCTTTCTTTCAGCCCTACTGTATGTAGTATGGGGAAAATTATTTTTAGAAATTAGATTATACTGGTTACTTTATAATATCTGTACAATGATCTACCTTTTTTTTTTTTTTTTTTTTTTATGTAGTATCAGATAAATGCAAGCCAAAGAGATCATGCTTCAGTTGGGACTGTTTAAATGTGGACAGGTAAGGATTCTGAAAGTCCGCTTTATCCTGAGGATGAGCTTTTAAATTCTATTTTATTTCTTTAAATGCATTCTCTATGCAGATTTTGAGGTAAAGGTTTTGTAGGGAATTGAACAGTGCAGCATTAATCGTTGTTCAAATTACACAATGCATAAATATGCTCTGGAGTTTTGGTAAGTAAATAAATGGAGAAACAGAAATAATGTTATTTCTTAAGAGAGTTAAAAGAGAGCTGCAGCCTTTCCAGGATCCAAAGCCAAACAAATGTTTCTGTTGGGAAAACAAAGTGGATTTTTTGATTGTTAGATCCACATCTGCTTAGTTCAAAATTGTCTTCTCAGAGAGATGGGGCAGTGTTAGGGATAAAGCAAACACAGTGTTCCTTTCAACTTTAAAGCTGCTCTTCCTAATGTCATAGACCAGAATTTTAAGAAGTTAGAGCTACTCTGACTAATGGCTGCTCATGCCTGGAGCTAGCTAATGTTCAACTGCCCCATACAAAATTTTTACTAGTTTTTGCTGGGTCTCACTTTGAATGCCTCTTGCGCTCACAGGGCAATTTGGGTTTGTTCTAAGATAAGAGTGTCTGCAGCCAGGCCTCTGAACCTGCAAGCTATTTTGTGCAGCTTGACCTTTCCATCTGCGCGCAGCCCTTCTGGCTCCAGCAGCAGCTGTCTCTGGTGTCAGAGGCTGCCTACATGCAGCAGCTCGCGAGATCAGAACTGTTATCGTGTAGGAGATCCAAAAGTACATAAAAAGCACAAAAAATCCACAGATGTGAAATCACCGGTGGTTAGATAGATCCTCAGAAATAGAGGCACTGTCTGCTCTGGTGCATACTTTCCTCTAACTCCAAATAAGGCTTCAACCTTGGATCTTGGCACTGACTATAAATGGCCACAGGAGTATGTCTTCTGCAAGGGAAGAAATGACCTTTGCTCAAAAAAGAAAAAACAACCAACTTTTCTGGAAGCACTTCTGAACATGTTAAAAATGATGCAGAATTTTCTATGCTTTGTTTCACAAATTCCATGATACAAAAGAAAACTTAACTGTTCTTCCTGAGCTTGTTGCTGGACCATTGCCCTTGGTCCAAAACAATATTATGAACAATTACAGCTAATTCACAAGTAGAAACTAATATTCCACTTTGTGGCCACTCTTTGTATTCAAGTCAACAAACTCGAAAAACAAGTGCACTGGAAGACAGTATTTTGAAGTTCCGTAATTTCAACCTTGTCACCCTTATACCTACATTCGTACAAAGGTATCTGTCAAATATAAGATTGCAGATTTCACTGGCAAGTGCGCTCATGGACTTTCATCTGTCTTTCATCTCTCATTTGGTCTCAGGAGGTCAATTTAACACCTGTCCACCCTACAATATTAGGTAATCATTGTATATTTGTATTTTGTTTCATACTAGCTCACCTGTTTTGGAGAGAATTTCATCATCGTCATCCATGAACCATCTCATCAGTCACTAAGTCATTGTTTAACATTCTTCTGCCACAGTGGCTTAGAAACAAACAAACAAGCAAGCACCTTTTGGCAGCAGGTATGAGCTGTACTTGAACTCCTGACTGCTAAGGTGACTGACTTTGTCTCACCAGATATGTCCAGAAGGGTGATTTGAGCCTGTGTAAACATACTTTAGTTTGCTTTAAACTGCCTTTGGACACACCATTGACCTGGACACCCATTCTCTCTGTATCCCATTTTTATCCTTTCTCATCCTTATTAGAAGTGCTTGAGGAACACAAACTACATTTTTGGTTTTGCCATTGTACAGCAGGTCCTACACACTGGGAACACAACGGGGTCCTCGTTCCTGACAGGTTTCTAGGTAGTGTTATAATTTAAATTACAGAAAAAAAATAAAAAAAAAAAAAAAACAACAACAACAACAAACCCGAAACTCAATAAACCAATTCTAAAATCTTCCCTGGGGTGTCAGGAAACCAAATCAATCCAGTCCATTGAGATGGATGAGTTGTTGCATACAAGCAGGTCCTGCCAGGCTAGTCTGCTATTCTCACTCCTGCAAAAAGTCCTGCAGATGTAACGGCCTTCCAGTAAAATAAATACGTAATCTAAACTCGGTACAGTCTGGTAACCCACTGGTAACTTTTGATGTTTTTAATTTTTTTTTATGGAAGAATGATGCCCAAAAGTGTTCTAATAATTATCCTGAGTTGTCCCAGTTCTTCCTCAGCAGTGTTGGGAAATAAATTACTTCTAATAACATGACAAACCACAGTAGGACATGCAAACACAACTTTGCATCGTGCTTTCGGGTAAATTACATGGAGAGCCTGGAGACTGAATCATCAGCACTTTTTCTTTTCTTTCCTTGTCTTACCTTTTTGTCAAATGTCATAATGCTTTTACTGCTGGGAACAAATGTACAAACATGCAAGAAAATGAAATCAAGGATTAAAATTTTACTCAGGTCATTCCCAAATATATTTTATTTTGACAGCTCACTCCCTTTATTCCTATTGCTTATTCAGTCACCCCAGTTCTCATTTAATTTGAATGCATTTTCAGCTTAGTGGGATACTAAATGTTTCTGCTTGCGTCTTTTTTGTCCCTTTCCAAAGGTTTAATTGAGCTCCCATTTTTGGTACCACACACTTGCCAGGTTTCTTGCACAGCACAAACATTTTAAAACTCTCGAATCAGGCTTACTTTTGACTTGAATCTAATTACTACTGTTGGACCTGGCCTTGCTTTGGTTCTTATTGGCTCTTTGAAGTTACTTATTTCAGAGCATTTAAAATTCATACAATTAACTTGTTCAAGTAACTTAGATGCTTGTTTATTATTAGGCTTTTCTTTTTTTTCTTCAGCAAACCCACGCAAGTAGTCCAGCCCCATCTATTCGTATAATCTATTGAGCTGGGTGATCTATTTATGACATAATGGAAAAGCAGGCAAGAGTGATGGGGGCCGTGTGCTTGGCAGTAGCTGTTTCAATCAATATTCCAGTCACGAACAAACTGTCAAAAATTAAGGATGCACAGAACTGTATTATTTTATCATGGGCTAGGTTATTTTCAAAGGAATCCGGGGGCCTTACAGGCCCAGCTCTCATTAAATTCTAATGGGAACTGGGAGTCAAACTCCATTGAGCTGCCTTCAGAAAAATCACAGCAGTGGTGAATAATTTTATGAGGTCACTCAATCAAAATAAATTCCAGCATGATCTCTACACACAGTTAAACAATTTCTTGGGCTTAATTCTTCTCTTTTAAAAGGATTAAGAAAACAAACAAAAAAATGTATTTACATTTTTGTAGGATTTCTAGTTATGCTCTTCTAACAATAGCCTGGTTTATTTTTTCCTTTTAGAGGCAAATTATTTTTCTTGTCATACTTGATCTTCACTGTGCCATAATCTCATGAGAAAGTGATGAAAAATGCAGCTGCTGATACAGGGGCCAGCACTTGCAGGGGGTAAGAAGATGCACAGTACATATTCTGAGACTTTTACATTCTACAGGTAAACCTGTTAAAACGAAGAAGTGTGATCAAATTTAGTGCTAGATTAAACATCAGGGATCTCTTCATATCACCCACCAAGATTTTCTTCAATAATGTATTCATATATTTAATTTTGTGCAAATTTCTACCAGAGCCCTGACTACATGCTGGGCTTCTGTATAATTTAAATGGTGACATAAGGAAACCAGGAGCAGCAAATTGTCATGAAATGGAGCACTTCCCCTGCTCTTGCAGCTGTCCTGTGAACGATTGTCTTCAAGGTGGCCTGCCATCCTCCCTCAGGACTGGTGTTAATGTATTTCCTCACATAGGCAGAAGCACTTCTTGCCAGCTTCTTCCTCTTACCTCATGACTCTACAGGAAAATATTACACAAATTTGAATCTTCATTCTTGCCAAAAGGTCACTTTTACAGTAACCATGGGCAAATTTATAAAGTACATACATGGGGGGCGAGGGGGGAATCTGTCTTTCTGGGTCATATTTTTTTATAAGGTAGGCAAACTGCTCATTCAGCCTAACCTGAAGGACCGTGTTCTTGTCTCATCCTTGCAAATATAGAATTCAGCAAATCCACAGGAGGAGACTGTAAATCCAAGTTCACTAATGAGTTCTGTGATGCTGTTGTAACTGAAATCATGTGCCACTTGAGTTGATCCACCTTGTACTACCATACAACCATTTCAGGAAAAAATGGGTGTGTTTGCAGTTCCACAGTCCTGCATCCTCCTTCATGCAATGTCATAAAATGTTCAACTTTTAAAATAAGTGACTTCCCTGTGGACCAGACTATGCAGCTGAGATATTTCTCCTGTCATTTACTTTATCTGACATCAAGGTATGTAAAACTGAAAAAAGAAAATCAATGAGAAGTTGGGGACCTTAATTACCAGTAAGGGTTGATTAATAACAGTGTCTATTTCCCCTCTCTTTTCCCCTTCTGCAAACATTCAATGGTGGTACCAGATACAGTAATTAGAAAACCCAGTGCAAGTGAGGTAATTTTCTTTTACAATGAAACCTTTGCTTTTACTGCTTCATGAAAGCAAGACAAGGCCTATTAAAATGACATTAAAAGATGAGCTGCCGGACTGAATTAGAAAATAGGGTTTAGACAATCCAAGAAGAAAGTAGGGAAGGAGATATAATTAAAATGTTGCTATGATGAATAAGGAGACAGAAAAATTGAGTGAGCAGCTTTTTAGTCAAACTAAATTTTCCTCCATTCCTTTCAATTTTCTACCAGTTCAAAAGTTTTCAGTAAATGTATTAATATATTTATAGGCATACAGCTATGCATGTCTGCCTACCTGCACAGGCACACACACACATGCATCCTCAGCTGATGTGAAACAGTCTTTTTTCTAACATCTTTTTCCTGTGATAAGATAATGGCTACTGTTTAGTTAAAAACTTGCATACAATCCTTCACTCAGAACGCAGATTTCTCAGAAAATGGTTTTACATGATGTTAATGCAGCCAGCAGTTCCAAGAAAATATATCTGGTATCCCCTGCGTGACTACTCGATGGTCTTGTTAGATTTCACTTTTATTATCAATAATCATTCCACAATTTTCCTAATTTTATCACAATGTATTTTCTTATGAGTGAATGTTTGTGCAGTTTCTGATCTCATCACAATCAATACCAATAACTTGCAGCAATAGAGGCAACTGAGTTCCAGAAAAAACACACAGAAAAAAAATACATATTTTTAACCACTTAAAAATTTCCTTTTGCTCTTTTTTTCCCCTGCACTCAGAACATTTTTAAAGGTTACTGGAGCTACTGTTTTTCACACAGTCTTTGAAACTCCAGAGTACCTTCCATCAGCACCTACGAGGAGAGCCATACATTTTCAATCTGTTGAAAATAATTGTGTGGAAAAACCCATTCTGTTGCTTCCAGACACAATCCAATCAGTGTAATGGTTTTTGAGAAAGAAGGAACTATATTCACATTTCATTCATGTAAAGAATGAGATAATAGAAGACTTTCATGGTAGATGAGCACCCTGCAGGTACCGCAGTTTGCTGCAGCATACATAAGGCCTTGTTGGGTTCATTGCATAAGGAAAAATCTCTCTTAAATTGTACTCTTCCCCCAGGCTTCAAATACATATTTTTTTAAATGGACTGAAGCAGGAACTGGAGGGATTTTGCACCCCAGTACAACTTTTCGCTTTTGAATGGCAGCTCTGATGTTCTGGGAGAACTTGCCATAATTCTTGTCTTTCTTTAATGAGGTAAAATTGACCCAAACAGCAGATATCGGGGCCCTCACCATCAAACTTAGATCGTTATTTCCCAATCGGAGAAAGAAAAGCCCTAAAACAAAAACAAACAAGGAAACTAACATCTTGTTTCTTTTTGGTATTCTCTGGTCCTGCTACCTTTGTGTGGTTTTCAGTTTTAATTGAAATTCAGTAACAGCAGAGTTCAAACGCAGAGTGGATGTCAGCCAGTGTACTGCAGCAGCAGCGCTGCCAGAGAGGTGCGGTTGTTTGACAAAGAAGAATGTTCCTTTGCTTTTTATAGCACACCATTGTTATCAGTTTCCTTTTTATTGTAGTGGGAAAGGTAGCCGTCACTTTCGTGTTCAAATGCTGTGCCCAGGACAATCCCTCCTCAGCTGCTCCTACCTCTCCAAATCGCGTTCCTCCTGAGCCGAGGCTGCTCACCTTCACTCTGCGCACAGACGCAACTGATTTGAGAAAGAACGCGTTAACAAAGACACATCATTAAATTAAAAACTAGGGGAAAATGTAGAGCTGTAGGCATTCAAACGTGTTAGAGAAGTGAGTTCAGAACAGTGGTGACTAGAATTTGCTCTAACTTGACTTCTTTGACCTTACATGTGTTAACTGATTGATTTTAATTCAAGAGATGCTAATGCTTAACTGATATATAATCTATATACATATATAAATGAGCAATAGAAAAAGTATGCAGGAGAAAATGAGTTCTTGAGGAAAAGCCTTGCATGGATCCCCATTACTAAGAAGCTTGAAAGACCACTTCTTAGCAAGAAGATAAAATGCAGTTCTTGTACTTCATTTTAAACTGTCTAGTCTCATATTTTGAATCAGTTCTAAACAGTACTCAAGACAGAGTATAGATATGTTGTATCTGCAAAGCCCCACTTTTATTACAGAAATAAAGATTTGCTTTATTTACTTGCTTTATTAATATAGTGTTGCCCTGGCACAGCTTATATTAGTCTTCTTCAAGCCTTTCTAGAAAAATAAAATTTGTGGTACAACTGCATGTGTAACATAGGATTTGTAGGTCTAGGATTGGCAGTCAGCAATCATGCCAGTTCACATACCTGTGTAATATGGTCCAGCTTAACACATATTTGCGATTTCACATGGTCCAAGTGACTTCACTTAAGAGACGCCTCATGAAGAGCAAAATTCCTGTATGATTTAGCAGAGCTCACAAGTTCACTCACCCCTCTTCAAACCTAAAACACACTGAAAGAAACCAGAGAAATATTTATGTTGTGTGTAACTCTTGTACATATATGTGACATGTTACTAGTTCATGAAAGCTCTTTAATTCATAGAGTGCTTTTAATTTTTGGTAATGCTAGTCTTACAGAGGTAATGTGAATTAAGGTTTTTTTATTGCATAGGATACATTTTTGTGGAGGCTAGGTGCTAACTATGCAGTTGAATTTAAAATGGTAAACACAAAATTTCACACTGAGGATGAATAATTCAGTTTTTAAGTTGCTAGCAAGATAAGAATAAGTGGATTGCTGTCAAATGATCTTTATCTTATTTGTCAAGATAAAACACAGTCCCAAAGCCATAAACAGATTGTAAAGGAGACATTTCCTTCTTACCCTTTCTTTCACACTTTGGAAGATCTTTGCAAAGCTGTCCAACTAAATTACAGCACTTTTTTTTTTCTCTTTATAAGCTGGTACTTTTAAGGCAAGAAAACCCTTAGTTTACGCATCAATATCTAGAAAGGCTTTACATGTGCTTCCTCTTAAAATTGTATATAATTAGGGCATGCATATATCTGCATGCCCCAAATCAATTTTACAACATATTTAAAACAAAGCTACAACAACAAAACAGCTGCACATTTTCACATTTCTCACATATAAAGGTACAGCCAATATTTCGTATCCTTTGGATTTATCAGCTATTTAATGTTAGGTAGCTGAAACCAGCTGACCACAGCTACTACGCTATTGTTCTCATTAATGAGAATAAGAAAAAAAAAAAAAGCAAACAAAAAAAAAAGCCTTCACTCTTTTCGGTCTCCCATTACTTCTCAAAAGTTCCTCCTCCAGAAGTGACGTCCTGTTGAAATATAGGGCCATCAGCCTCTTCTTCCTCTCTACATATCCTTTGAGCAGTGCCCCACAGGGAAAAAAAGAAAAGCATTCTGACCAAATTGGGAACACATTTCCAGGCTGAATAGTAGTTCCCACTAGCAACAACTTTGGACTCAGACCAGGACTTCAGCTCACATAAATCAGCATAAGATGTCTTTGAAATTGCAATAATTTGCACTTGCAGAAGATTTGGCCCTCAGACCAGAAGCTCAGCATGGAAGAATTTATATCTCCCTTCTTAATTATGCCAAACAAACGGTGTGTTGCTTTAATAAGGAGAGAAAAGCAGCTTCCAGAAGTGACCTGCATTTGGTGAGATGAAATTCTACATCCACACTGCCAGGATCATCTGACTGACTTTTTCTTTTCGGTGATTTTTTGGTTTGGTTTGTTTTTTTTAGCTATTTGTTCTTAATCATGCATTTAAATCTAACTCTGAAGACTTAGCAGGTTCTAGTGGTTGCTTTCAGCTAAAGCTCTACTGGGACAATATGATCCTTCAGGGAAAAAAATAAAGTCAGCTGAAATCAAGTGAAAACAACCTAGACACTATTTAGACTTAAGACCCCTCACTCTTTTTTTCACTTTGGCTTAAATCTATTCTTTCAATAATTCACTTAAAGTTATTTGTGTTTTAGGGAATACTTTTCAATTTCCCCCTTTCAAGTTTCCTTAAAAACCTGAAATTGGGAACTTCTCCAATTACAAAACTTCTCCCGGAAAGTCTCGTACTGATATAGGCAAAGCATGTTAGAATGAACAATTATTTTCTGAATGAAAGAATTATTTAGGAGTCTAATACTAAATTTACACAGGGACTTTGTCAGCTGTCCACAATTTTAGGCAATATTGTCTGACACTGAATTGTCTGGCACAGAGATGTAACGTCCTGAACAGCAGTGCATTCCCTTAACACCTCAGTATCTACCTATAAATTTTCTCAGTTCATTTTTTACTGATGCTGATGTGTTTCTTCTGGACACTGGACTCTGCCAAGTGCTCCTCGGGGTACCTCCAGCAGGATGTTGAGCCACCTTCATTGATCCTCCTTGGAGTCCAAGGCAGTCTGGTATTCATGAAGCGCATCTGCCTGGATAGGACCTCCCAAAGCAGGACCCAGGGATGAGACCACCAGGTGACGGGATTAGGAAGGAGCAAGAGGGAACTCAGGACATGTCCCCACAGGGTGCATCAGACAGTGGGGACCCCAGGAAGTGCAATGGCACTTACCCACTGCCCATGCCATGAACAGCCTTTCCAGCCTCTGATTTTTCATCTGAAGGTCTGACCTCATCCATGATACTGAGGGGCCTTTTTACCCCCTGTTAGGAATTTCTTACCCTCTGAGGCAGCTGCTGGTCAAAGTCCTTGGTTCCCGTGAATGCCATCTTTAGACCCTCAATATTTGCATTTTACAGGGAACTTGGATTTGACGAACTTCATAATCAAGAGTCCCTGGCATGACTCAGGACCAGCCAGGAGAAGCTTGTTTTACTATGGTGCCATGAGATAACCCTTCAGATATCTTGCCTCTGAGTGACTACTGAACCCCTTCCCAACCTTCAACCAAAGAGTTACCAGACAAAGAGGGTAACTAAAAGTTCCTATTACTTACTTGGCCCGCAGAGTCTATCTTTTAGGTTTTTTTTTTTTAGAAAAAAAAAATGCGCAGCATTATCCAAATACAAAGTGGGCTTTGTACATTTCCCAGGGAAAAATGTTCCATTCTCACAATCCTGTACTTCTCATGGAAGTAATATATGTAGCTATGACTGAGGAGCAAAACCAAAATTCCTCACTGTTTTTCAATATTTTCCATGTTTCTATTTAAATTATAACATGGCTGAATCAGTACATCTTTTAGTGAATTTAATGAATTATCATGTGCATAAAAGAGGGGCACATATCTCTGTACTTACAGTTTCTGAGAGATAATCACTTATCATTGGATTACAAGTTCCTCTGGGGTTTGTGAGAGGGAGGGAAATGAATTTTCTTGGTAGTCAGCAACTTAAAAAGCATATAAAATTACATCTGTCTTTCCCATTGCAGTCTAGTACCTGAAGAGGGGTTACGTTTAGGAAGACGTCACCCTGAATTCGTTGCCTCACCTATCCGATAAACCCTAGATGTACTGAATTTCCAAGTATTGTCTGCTTACATATTGCAAAACATGTCCCTGTCCCAGCAGGGTGCGTATGGTAAGCACCAGTGAGTGGCGGGGGCCAGAAAGAAGGATCTGTGCAGACAGCTGTATGAGCCCCGACAGCCTGCTCTACAGACCACACAGGAGCAAAGACAAGCAGCACAAACTCCTAAATTCAGCGCCTCCTGTTAGAATAACCAAACCCACTTGATGGTGACATTACACTGACCTGTGTTTCTGGCAAGGGTGAAATTCAAATGCTGAGTTGTCTGGAAGAGTTCTGAACTTTGTGTCAATTAATGCATAGGAGAGTTTATTCTGCCTAATTAATGCATTAATTAATATTTTGCCTGTGCTTAGAAACATGAACCTACAGTGGAAAACAGGAAAGCTTCATAAGAGATGAGGGAAACATTCTACTGGAAGATGTGAGGTTCTGAAATGTACGGGTTTCAAAGAGCTATTGTTGCCTAAAAGAAAACAGTGAAAAACATTGCATTTTGATGCTTTCCACTTACTCATTTCTTCCCCTTACTTTGTACTAGTTGGGCTATTTACATGAAAACATCATTTTTGTTCCTTAAGAGTTCATCTGCTGCTTGTTCCCTGCCTGAAGTCAAAATGATGCTATGTTTGTGAGATTTTAATCACCTCTACTGCAAACAATTATGAAATTATAAACAGAAGATTATGACTTCAAGTGGGAACTAAGTGGCAGGAGCTGATGAACTCTTAAAAGCAAAGATCCTGTTATCATGCAAATGCTTCCAGTAATGAAGAAAATGAAGCAAAAATCATGTAAAAAATCTAAATATGAGCACCTGAATCACAGACAGCAGTGGGTCTTTCAGACAGGATAATGGTAGTTGAAATGATTTCATAATAAACTTGTAAAGCCATGCTACCAATTATTATTTCATTATATATCCATTTTTGCATCTGTAATATTTTTTTTTTCATCAGCAGGATTTTGTTTTGAAAAACAGAGTCCTGCCAGAGCCTACCATTTTGTAAACAGAATCTCATCATTTTCGGTAGATAGCACATGATTTCCACACCTCTTATTTGTTTATGGCGGTTATATCCAAGAAGAACAAGGAGTGCATCGCTTATACTACAGCTTCCTCTCCTTCCAGTTCAACAGCGCTGAGGAAGTCAGGAGTAAGCCTGAAATAATTGGCTTCGAGGATACCAACAGAAGAAGCCATCCAGCCTACATGTGTGCCATCTCCTGCCCAGCAGCAGCACAGGTTCTCTCCAAACCACCCCTTTGCATCAGCTGCGTGCGTTGCCAGCAGAGGGAAGGGCTCTCCCCAAGATCCACTCTTTTATCTCCAAGGCAGAATATGCGGAGAAAAGCATTTGACACCAGCTTCCCATCCCAAAGGTTTGCAGCAATGAACCATCGAATGCACAACCACTCCTCTGTATTTCACTGCTTTTCCTTGAAGGGAATGATTGCAAGTGTTCTGCTTAGCATATCTTGTGCTATGCCTTGCTGCCACTCTCTCCTGATTGACGTCGGCTTAGCAATGCTGGTCATCTGAGCAACAGCACTGTTCAGAGAGACCTGCTGTTCTCATGCGGGTTGTGGATTTGGATTGCCCTGAGAATCCCTGGCAAATCCTGACACATCCACTTAAAAAGCTGTTTGTTCCCAGTATGCTCTTTGAACTGCACTCAGCCTCTGTAATAAGTAGCTGGATATTTATGGCTATCACTGAATTATATGTAGTGTTTAGGGACCCCTGCACAAGATTCCTCTAAACTTGCCTTATATATTTTTGGAGTGTGTTTTATTTCTGGCAGCCAGGCGGGTGGCCTGAAAGACCATTTCAGAGATTGCAGTCGCTGCTGGCCTAAGAATGGGAGGATACTAGCAGCTGGAGACACCTCCAAGACCACTGAGTCTGGTAGAGCTGGTCTGGGCCAGCAAAGGGGATTCACCTGAGGACTGAGGTGTAGCCCAGTTTCCAGAGGGCAGAGCTAGTCATAGCAAAGGTGAAGTCACTGAGAGAAACCTAAGTTAATATCATCAACTCTTTATGTAAGCAGATAGTATTTTTACCATTGAAGTCATGGTATATGTACAATTGCCTGAAAGTTAAAGTGTCTGTACAGCAGCATGGAAGTGAGATTAAGGGTATGGCAGACATTATTCACATCCTGATTTTTTATGATGGCATGGTAATCAGGTGAAAATGGAGGTTTCTCCAAAACTGCACTTTGAGAAAATGGCTGATATCTGTTAGATGACAGGGTTTCAGTATATTTGCTTTCCTAACCGAAGCTTCAGTTACTCTAAACACATAATTGCATGCCATGTGATGAGATCAACACAGACTACAAAAACAGCTTCCAAATGCTAAAAACAGACATTGAGTGAAATTTGTCACCTCAAAGGACTAGCATAAGATCCAATAAGACTTGCTTTGGTAATGTTTGCCACCTTGCTTGGAGTCTCATCCTCCAGGAAGAACAAATGCATAAAAAAATCAGGTTTTATTTTTTAAATAAATTTCTAGCTTTGTGTTGCAGAGAAAGTCTTGAATATATTACCCAGGTGCACTTTGAAACTGCCTGAATCAAAAATCTAATAAAATAAAATTACTTCTCAAAATCTCATGGAAAGGAAGAAAAACATCTATCTCCAAAGTCTGTTTCAATGCTAGGTTGCTGAGACTGAAAGCTGGGGAATTTTGGTCACATATACACAATAATTTGAAAATTTTTGTGGAATTTCACCATGCTCTTTCCTACATAAAGCTTTCCTTCAATTTGATACATTTAATAGATCTTAACTAATCCAAACCAAGACCTTCAAAACACATGCAATTATGTCATGTAAAGCCTTAGTTCAGCTATAGAAGCATTTAGATGTGTGTATCTTATTGTGCTTTCTCTGAAGACTTTACATCAAAAAGAATTTTCATGCCATCATGTACATCTTATGTAGTCCTTCTGTAAACTTTCTTTGCAAAACCCACAGAGATGAACAAAGAAACTATTCCAGTTTTCATCACAGTCAAGACAATGCATTTTATATTCTTGTTGTCCAACTTTGTAATTTAATGATAAGTCTCACAGGTTTGGATTGTTTAAGTCAACAGATCGTATTAGAAAATCAGCTTTAAAAGAAAAAAGTATCTCCTGGCCACCATTGCTCAATACAAAAAATAGTACTCTGACAGCACAGAATTCAGAAAGCTAAATAAAATGTATTATTCTTTAATAGCCTAACCATTTCTAAGTCACCAGTATGAATTTAGGGACCTAACTCAATGCGAAACTTTAATTTTACACTTAACAATACTGTTTAAATGCATGGTTTTTCTGTTTAAATATAGTGTTAGAGCTTTATTAAAGATCAGCAAAAATCCTACTATGCTTCCCGAGATATGGAAGTGTAAAACACACGCACACGTTTTACCTACTATCAAAGTTTCTCTTCCTAGTGCTCTCTATAGAAATAATTGAAGGTAGAATGTATGTACCTTTTATATAGAAAGACATTCATGCTTTCAATCAGTTTCCTATTTAAGATTCTAGAAGAGATAACAAATAGACAACTACTTCTAAATGCAGTGATTGTGGCACCTTTGGGTGCTAGCATTTCCTAACCATTCTTAGCCCTTTTAACCATCACTGCTTCATTTTCTCTTCTAAGGCCATACAGTGTACAAGCTGTGTTTTTAATAATTTTGCTGGGTTCGTCATACCAGTGTGATGTTTTAATGAAGGTCCAAGGAGTACAGAAGCAGCAGGCCAACTGTTTTCACTGGGACACTTAGCAAAGTGAGATATACAACAATGGAAATTTTGGTTTTTTCCTCTCAGTCTTTGTTGGATGCTATTGCAACCTGCAACTGCTACACTGTAATTGTACAGCAATAGACTTCTATCATTCTCTGCTGCAGGAAACAACCAGTGCGCTGTAGCAGACATACTTCGCTATTATTCCTGTTTAGTGTCTCCAGCCAAAAAGCAACAACAGCAGTTCATCCTTGGTCAGGTCCCAGTTGGGACTATGTAATTACCATTGCGGTGGTTCAGAGGCAATTAATTTTACTCCTCTTGCTTTAAAAAGCAGCAATCAAAAGAGGGGGATGGTGTGGCTTTTAATGCCAGAATACAGTCCAACACAGGGTTACACAATTAAAATAAGAAAATGTCGAGCAACAGAAAAGTTAAAATAGCACTACCTCAGCTGGCTTGCAGTGGCAGAGTGCTATGGGGAACAATGCCAGTTTATATTCTCTAAAGATCTATTGCAGGTTTCCAGCAGTTCAGACACTGCTGTTACTAAACCATATTTTTTATTGAAGTCATCACAAATTGCAGTCTTTTCCACTACAACAGTCTTTGTTGCTTGATTGTTCTTATTCAAATCTCAGACTAGGAGATGACAACGTAGCCTTCTTGGGTAAACGTGAGTCACCACGGCTATCATTCCTCAAGGTGCTTATTTACGCAGATCCCCAATAACAATGGTTTCACTTCTGAGTAGTGAGATCAACCTGCAAGAGGTTTGTCCAACTTGTTTCCAGGCTGCTATTGCATTTCGTTTTCAAAATAAGAAATCAAGCACAGTAATAAATCGTGTCTGTCACCACACCCCGCTTTTGCCATATGTATAAGTTCCAAAATAATTTGAACAATATGTTAGTTATGTCCTTTCAAACACCCACTGAACTTCACACAGTGAAAACATACTGTCCATGAAGAGGAAATAATACACATAGAGGGCATCAGTCGCTTGTGATACGCATTACGATGGTTGAGTAAGCTGTCAGTGGTAACCATCAAATTTTTCTCTGTTCTCAATGAACTCCCAACAGAGGAATAAAGCTTCCTTGAAAGCCAGTCTGCAGGTTGCCTTGGCCTCTTTCAAAAACAATGTGCAGAAAAGAATGTTCTGTATGCCTAAGAGAATGGTACGTTTGTTAGACATGTTTCAAAGGAAGAGACATTCTAAAATATGTGACAGAAACTATCTTAGATCTAGTAAGCTATGTTCTAATATCCTTTGAAACAATGAACTCCTTAATCCGACAGCAAAAGTATATGCTAGTTCTGGCCCACTATGGTACTCTTGAAAAAGAGACTGCAATAAAAATGATGTACATGCTTTGCTAAATGATCCATTTCTATTCAGATAACAAACCTCTCTTAACATCTAAAAATGTTATCTCATCTCTTTTGAAACTGAATGGGCTTGTCAATAGACTCTTGCACGGGTGAATTGATTTAGGCTATTTTGGAGAAGGTTTATGGGGGGAGTTCAGATAAATGTATAGAAAATACGAGACAGGATTAGGTTTCATTCTGTCTGCTATATCATACAGCTAATCCATTTCTTTATTTTTTCCTAATTTTTATTTGAAGGTTTTGGATTTTATATTTATTGGATGTGGGTTTTAATATCTGAAAGCCTGCCAGATGAAAACTTGGATACTTATACTCTAATATTTGAGGCTTCAGGGTTTTTTAACCTCTAGTGGTGGGAGTCATGCACTTGCCTTGCTACCTGACATCACCTAGACAAGGCAAATAACTAAAGGCATACTGGTCAGCTATCCTGCAGTGATTCATTCGAAGGATCTTACTTCATGTCCTGCCCCGTTATGGAGGCCACAACAAACCATGTTAGTAGGGTAGCGCAGAATTGTCATTTTCTTTCACTTTGGGAAGCCAAGTGCCATGCTGGCAGCAGGAGAGGAATTACACCCCCCTGTTGTGGTCAGGGAATGTGTTCCCCAGCCAGGGCCAGCACAGGGAACAAGATGCCCACCCCACTCATAGTCTCCTGCCTGTCTGCTCACCTGTGACACGGTCCAGGACCTGGGCTATCCCCAGTAAAAGACACTGCATGCGGGGAAGTCCGTTTCTTAAACCCCAGCATGCAGTGCATCAACTCATAGACATCAAGACCTCAGAATATCTGGAGCACTGTAAGAACAATTGTGCTTGCAATCTTACATTTAAGTTATGGGGTGTAATATTACACATGCAATATAAGTGGAAAGGTTAAGTTGGCCTGAAAATCAAGGCCTTAAATTCATTAGTGGTACTCCGCTCACTACATCTGTTTTACATTGACATAACACCACTAGACTTTTTCATTAGAGCATTTTCCTATACATCAGAGCAGAGAGGAACATATTCTAAGTACACATTCAGACCCAGGGCCAAAGGCATGGGGAGGGTTTGGGAGCCACTCAGCGTACAAGAACAACCATCAGACGTTCTTCCTGGTATGAATGTTAAATTTTCAATGCTTTTGGCAGAAAAGGCTAATACATGTTTAAAACAAACATACACGGATTAACAGAAAACAGAGGTTATGCATGTAGCTGTTACACACACACACAAATCCATTATCAAACCACACATTAAACTGAGCAATCATTTGCTTAATAAGCAGGAGTGATACAGAGGTGGATTGAGGTAGACTGCTTTCCCTTGCATTACTCATGCATCTCTGGGTAAACAACTTGAAATCTTATGAATAGCCTCAGTTTAGACTCTGTTTTACATAGTGTATCGAGAGTTTGCCCTCCGACCTGTTTGTGTCATTTGTGCAGTACACCTCTAAGGATCTTGGTGGAAGTATTGAGGAACCAAAGGCACAAATGCATTTATAATAATATGTAATCTCAATTCTTAGATATTTGTTTTGTTTTTTTTTTTTTCTCAAGAAAGTGCTTCAGGTGTTCTGTCTATCACGGTCTGCTTTTCTGTTCCTAGAGCAGCATATTCAGTACTGACAGTCTGGCTGAATACCAGCCTATCAGGAGGGGAACCTGCTTAATTGCCTGGATTCTGGCCTCATAAAACAGCTTTCACACCTTAAGCTGGACTAGTTCGCATCTGTGGCTGTCAGGTTTCTGGCTTGCAAATGAAGAAATCAGCTGCTCTGGTTCCTTAAAGAATACCCAAGGGTACCAAGCCTCATGCATAAAGTCAAAACACACAATCGGATTTCCATACAGAATAAGAATAATATATTTTGTTAATAAGAACTTCTCTAAATTACCGTACCTACCTTTTTTTTTCATTTTTTAATATACATAGAGGATACCATAACATGGTACTGAGGAGGAATTAAATCAGACTTCCAGTCAAAATTTAAATCATACCACTTTTGTAGCCAATCTGACTGTAATCTCAACTATGTCATCCAGGTCAATTCAGACTTTTTGCTAACTCCATTTTGAGTGATGTGTTTGAGTCATTTTATTTTTTTTTAATAAACAAAAGGTGTTATGAAAAGGCTGCTTCATGGCAACATATACTCCAAAAACTATCAACTAAAAACCTGCCTTTCAAACCTAAGCATCAGCTCAGTTGAGAGGTGTGGAAAAGTGCAATCTTGTTGCTGTGTAAGGCAGAGATTATTTTGCCCCCACACAACTTCCCAAAAACAACAACTTTAAACACAGACTTGAGTCAAGGTAAAACAATTTCTTTACAGTACATTAATGTTAAATAACTACAAAGCTCCAGTTTTTTGAAAGGAAAGTGAATGCTCTTATAAATCATAAAAGAGGTTTGCTGGCATCAGATGTTCTATTAAAAAAAAAATCCTGCATGGCCTACTTTACCTTTCCCCATACAAATTATTTTTCAAATAAAAGACTGTGTACACTCTTCTACATTTAAAAGATACTACTATATTCAAAGAACATTAAGAATGGCAAGTCAATCTCTTAAATAATAAAAAATGCTGTAAATCAGTTTTTTTCTACTTCAGATTTTAAATCAAAGTCCATCACTGTGGGAGTTGAATATATTCTACACCAAATCAGTATCAAAAGCAAAATCCTCACAGATTCTATAGCATTTTCATACTTATCTGCTTTGACATTAGAATTTTGCCTGTACATTATTAATTCAACTGTGCTCTCTATGTGTATTGGTGATACAATCTTTAATTAGGTAATTACCCAATATTTTTCAACATAATGCACAAGATGACTGGTTCTGTCTTCATGAGCAGTTAATCAATATTTCCTCTTATCCTCCCATTTATTGCGTAGTTCTGACCTTATTTATTCCAGAGTCTCTTCACTCAGCGGAATAATATTTATTTCTCAAAAGACTTCTTTGTGATATTGCTGTCACCACAATGGGCCTCAAAGGTAAATAATTCATATTTTCAATATCCTCAGTAGGTAAAACCTTTAGAGAATTAAGACCAAGGAAACAATTGCTCTCTGGTAGGATCTTAAAGTCATTTTCTCCTGACCGTCCTTCTGGCCCATGCTCTTGGACTTCTATCAAAATCACAGAATGGGAGGAGTGGCAAACTTTTAGGTCTCATTCAGTGTAGAAGCCATGCCTCTGGACCTGGCAGCTGGAAAGTTTTTTCTGGTTCCACAGTTTAAACTTGACCGGAGATTAAATATTTGACGTTTGCCCCAATTTTATGTGTACAAACATAGGAATAGATTTCTGCAGCTTTCCCTAATTTTTTAGCATTTTTAGCATTTCACCAAAGCAGGACAGCTGGACAATAGCTCATGTTCAAAAGGAAAGATAAAAACTGTAAAGGGGTTCACTCTCTTGGAAGATGGGAAGTGTGACTTGAGCCTGCCCAGATCTTCCTCTTGCAGGCAACAGCTCAAACCCATAGACTGTCACATAAAATAAATATGATATAACCATCATCCCTGTCTGAAGAAAAAAGTTCTGTCCTCTGAAATCAAAGGCAATTAAAGGCAGACATAGTAAAATAAATGGTAGATAAGTATATTCCAACTGAGCTCCAGAATATCAAAAGTGGAAGCTATGAGGAAAACTGTGGTGCCATACAACCTTAAGTTATTATGTTTTGAATAGTTATGAAATTTTGGGACAGGATTAAAAAGACATTTTAAGTGTTTTTCCATTCAGCAGAGCCCACTGCGAAACAGATGAGAAACAAATATGTATGTATGTCCTTTCTACTGTTGACTTGAAGAGCAGAATGCCTTGAGATAAGAGCAACACATAGTGAGAACATACACTTTCCTCATTTGTCTCTACAAAGTTCCAGACTACCTTAACATCCTCTTACATAGCTTTGGGAACATTTGGGAAGAGTTCTTGGGCTCATGTCCTGAATATTTGGCATTTCTTTGTCACTGAGAGTAACTGAGTGACAAAAATAAAAGGTATTAAATAGACCTTCACAGAGAGTTTCAATACCTTCCCGACATTGAGTTTCAAAATTTGAAATGGACATGGAAAGAAGTTGGAAATGTTTTCTAAAATTTGTACTGTGTCCTACTACCCATGTTTCAAGTTGCTTTTTTAATTTGGAAGTTTAAGCGTGAAAATTTCAGAAGGTGAAGGTCAGTTTTTCGTGCACCTCATTTACTTTGCAGTGCTAGTTCTAAAGATTCAGCAACAATCTTTATCCAGTCACCAACAACTAAAAATCTGGGGGAAGTAAAATACCCACTAAAGTTCACAAATGAATTTAGACCTTACTTTAGCAGCTCTCACCACTATGACATTCTTCTAGTATGAAAAAATTCGTTTCCCACTTGGACGTCAGGAAGTACATCTTATTGATTTCCCACAGCAGAAGTAGAAGGAAATGAAGGTCTAGAAGGAAAAGAAATTCTTATATGACCATGTACACTGCACACGGTAATTCCAAATTTTCAGACAATTGGCTTATATAGATCACCATCTCCACAGCACGTTAATCATGCAGCTTTCAGCTATAGGGATAAATAGAGGGGGTAGAAGCAATGAAGCTGGAATTTATGCACAGGTTAGCTTTACTTTAGCAAGAAATCAACAAACTGAACATTTGAATTCTTCTACCCTGAATCTACTTTGGTCTGAAAACAAACCATTAGAAGTCAGTTTTCTTTCTCTTTATTCTCACAACTTGACAGACAAGAAAATGAAAGACAGAAAATATCTGTCTTTTTTCCCTTCCTCTTTTTCTTTTTCAATTTCTTCTATAAAAGGAAAAAATGGAAGCCCAATAAATATAGCTGAGGGAATGATGCCTGAGTTGTTGCTACACTGCACATATTCTTATAGCCTTCTAAATCGTAAAATGTTAACAGCAAAACTAAATCTTGACATGTTGATAGCTAAAACCATACTGCAATATGGCACATCAATTGCCTGTTATGTTTCTGAGGACCAAAAAATATTCTCTTCTGTACCATTAACATAAATCAAACTGGTTAAATCACTTTAATACTCCAGGTGCCTTTTTTTTTCCTCAGATGGCACAATGGTTGATGTCAGTGCTAGTGGCAGAGGGGGGAGCAAAGAAGAGGGGGAAGGGAAATCAGATAGACTGTAGATTTGCAGAAGGGTTCCGTACACAAATCAAGCTCAATAAGCTTGTCAGATGAACATTTCACATTAAACAAAATAATAACCTGTCATATGATTTTAAACAGCTTCTTTCTTTCTCCCCCCCACCCCAGGTTTCAGAAGAGCAACGCAGGGCTGTAAGTACAGTACCACAGCTGCGTTTCTCAAACTCAGAGCAAACATTTAAAAGCCTCCATATCCTTGGTTCTTGCCAGATGTTGATTCTGACAGGAGAAAACATACCAGGTTTTTCCAAAACCTCAGCATGGGTGAATTATAGCTAGTGCAAAACAAACAAATAAAATCTCTAGTTCTACAGCTCTGGAAAATTACTGTGCACAAGTAACAATTCCTGACCCAATAGAAAGATATCAATTAAAATAAAATAAATAGAAAAAACACAACATGCTCAATTGATATTTGACTGCTTTGGATGTTTGGAGGGCTAAATCTCATGCCTTAAGTAACCAAGGCAGGACCTCAGCATCCCCTCTGCTAACCACCAGTATCTGATTTCTCTCAAAGCAGCTCTATCCAATCTCTAATAAATATTTAAGTCTCTGATGGTGGCAAAAACTCATGCTGTAATTCCTCTACTCAGAGAAGGAATGGAGCTCATAAAATCTCAGGGTTCATTCAAGGTAATCTGTCTATGAACTTGTTTTTTCATAAGAAGTTCTGTTTCATGAACTGCCTCAATTTCAGACCACTAAAACTGTAATTAATGGTAATGGAGTGACTAGACCTCATTTGCCTGATGAGTGCACAGCCCACCTGATGCCCATTCTTATACTAAGGTTTGCTGCTGTGTTCAAACATGATTATGTGGGTTAGCGGTTGAGAGATCTGGGTTCATTTCTGACATTGTTTATATATAATCTTGACTTTTCCATTAGCATCTGTGCCTCAGTTACTCCTGACTGTAAATAAAAGAAGAAAAAAAATAAAATATGCAAATAACTTCAAGTTTTGTACATATGGGAGTCCTAGCTGTATGTACAGAGCATTAGCCGATTCATTCTCCAGTATAATTAGGTTGCTTGTAACTAATTCTCTTTGTATCATGATGTATTACAAAAATGTTATTAAAGACCATATTTCTGAATGCCTTTAAGAAATTAGGTTCTGGTTCTGTTCATACTGAATTTGATGGTAAATTTCCCATTAAATTCATTGGTTCAGGATCACAGCTTAATGAGCATAATTCTTTGAGTCTGCTCTTGGTATAACAAAGAGTTTTCATTATACTGTAGCCTTTGTTCATTGCAATATTCAGGATATAGTCAATATATCATTAAAGGAAACTCAGTAAATGTGTAACGACATTCAGAGTGACTCAGATTAAGGTTTTAGTATAAGAGATACTATAACAGAAACAGTGTACATTTGTACATGAAGGAGAACTCAGATACAGAATGATTTGTTGAAAGAGTACCTCAAGTCCTCAGTCTCTCTTGTCTATAAATTGCATTCATAATCGACAGCTCATTAACAACTCATTATGGATACTGAATATTGCACAAGCAGACGCAGTGCAGCAACAGAGACAAAAAACGAATTCATAAAAGGGAAAACAGGGAGATATTTTCCAATTGAAGAGTATGACTTCATTAATAGCATTTGGGTTCTTTTTCCTGCATTTGAATTACCACAAACTGATCTAGTGATGACTACCACTTCTCAGTACCTGAGGAAAAATTTGTATGCTACATGTAGATAATAGACCAGCTGCATAACTGTGCAGTGCCTGCTTTCCACAAACTACAAGATTTAGGAATTACAAATTAGTAAAATTCTACTAAAGTGGATATAAAGCAAGTAGGAATTCAGCAACTTTCTGTATCATCTGTGGAATGAGCTCAGTAGCCTTCATCGTGCAGCCTAGGAAATACTGCTGCTTCCTTATACACACAGAAAGTTACAGACACTCAATACATTGCCATTTGACCTGCATTTTTGTTCAGTCACCTATCAACTGCCTTTTAATTATTCTATTTCATGGGAAAGTCAGTACCAAAGGAAAATTGTTGTTTTTCAAATCCATGGGATCACACGTTGGCTGATAGCTCCAGGGAAGAAGGCTAACATATCTTTTCCATGTTCTAGTATCATTTCAAAGGAGGCGTTGGTACTGCAGATACACTGGCAGCCTTGGATTACACAGCTGCTCCATGACCATTTATCAGTACAATAGGATCCCTGGAAGTGTTCAAGGCCAGGTTGGATGGGACTTTGAGCAACCTGGTCTAGTGGGAGGTGTCCCTGCCCAGGGCAGGGGGGTTGGAACTAGAAGATCTTTAAGGTCCCTTCCAACCTAAACCATTCTATGATTCTATGATCAATGACTCCCACCAGACAGTAATACCAATACTTCAGATTATTTAAATTAGGAAATATATTGTTCTTCTGCAGTAATGTAAGTAACAGGTAAGTATGAAGTAGTCAAAGCAGACTTCTTTAAAAAATCCAGGAATTAGCACAGAAAATACTGTGAAGACAAAAGGTTATATTCCTATCTACAAAGGAATTAGAAATGTATAAGAATTATGCATGTTCAGTGTTTTAGAGATTATTTTTTATTCACTAGGCTTTATGACAAGATCTATTTTGTACGAGGAAAATTAAGAGCTGATACATTTCTTTTTTTACTTCCTTCAAGGGAAAGCCCAAAGCTCGATTGTGTTACACTCTGTATATGGAGGCTCTGTCCACACAGAGCTCTGCAGGAAGCACTGCCTGAAGACATAGGGGCATGCAGAAGTTATAATCTTGAGCATGTGTCAGTTTTCCTGTGTGAATTTCTGAATGGATTTATCCTCCGTGAAAGAATATTCTCCTAAATTTGAAGAACATCCTTGATTTTTCCTCTGACAGATCTAGCTCTATGCTGACCGCAGCAAAGAGCAAAAAGTCATAACTGAGTGTCCTGGTTTGAGGTAAAACAGAACCAATTCTCTGTTTAGTAATTTTACCTTGCAGCTAAGCCTCTTGTAACTAACTGAACTCTGTGAAATTAACAACATATTGTCCAGACACTGTTTGCTCTCAGAGAGATAAGACCTGATATTTTCTAATTTATACCAAGGAATGGAATGCAGGGAGGCTCTTGCTTATACTTATTGATATAACAGCCAAGGTCAGCTGACTTTGTTATTTGCGCCACTGGAGGGTCGAAAGCAGAAGAGCATAGAGGGGTCGCACCTGCAGGGAGAGGACCGGACTGCGTCATGCTCAATATAAAAGCTGAGGGATCCAAGAGTCAGCTTCTTTCTTCAATGACCGGTGTCCAAGGAGGACTCTGTCTGTTTGTCTGCCTTTGATCCCAATCCTTGCGTTCCTGAATCCAGATCTGGAATCCGGTTCCCATCTGTCACTGAGGCCAGTCTGGGACTTTCCCAGTGCCTGCTGGTAATGTGATCGTCATCCTGGGAGCTTGATACAGTTTTGTGTATATTTATATATATTTCATTGTTTTCTTTTTATTTTATTATTAATATTTCATTAAAGTAGTTTAGGGTTTTTTCTAAACTCATAAGTCTCTTTTTCTCTCTTCCTCCTCTCCTTGGAGAGAGAGGTGGGGGAGAGCATCTGTCATTCATTTCAGCGGCCAGTCCAGCCCAAACCACAACACTGAGCACCATCATGCCAAACCTGGAAAAATTAATACCTGTTCACAGGCTTCTAAAAGGTTCTTTTGCCTCCTAAGTAAAAGATGTAACATGCATTCTCTAAAGCACGTGCCAAGACAGGTGAAAGAGGATCCTAAGAAAACTAGACAAACCTAAATTAGTCAGGAAAGCATTTAAATCACTACTTTCAGCATTGCTACATAGAAAGACAAGTGAAGCTGAAGATCCCCCTGCACAGCTATATCTGTTGAAATCCACTTAATTTCAAGGATGAAATGTTTGTGTAAATGTATAAATACTGTTTCACGCAGAGAATTTGAGATCTTTCAGACAAGAAGGAAAATTTTACTTCGTACTTTTACCAATCTTATATTCATGAATTGTGCATGTACTTACAAAATTAACTTAAAGATTAACATAGAAAAAGACAGAGAGACTCGGAACTACAAGACTGGAAGATGAGCTAAAGGTGATGGCATCTATATTTCATTTATTTAAAAATAGTGTAATAACATTACATATAATGTCAGTTTTCAAATGCATGACTGGAACTCAGACAATGGGAGTTGAACAGCCAGCATCACTGAAAATGTCCTCTGATGATGACTCAAGTACCTTTATGAAGGCTCCAAAACAATTAATGGTTGTATGTGTATGTGTGCCTATTACAACAAAACTCACATTGCATTGCAGTCCCATGTCATAGCGTTAACAGATAATGAATCTGTGGAAGGCCATATACAGTATGATTTTGTTGATGATAGGATAAATGTGAGCAAAAAAATTTTTTTAAATGCTGGAAAGAAAAAGAAAACCCAAGCAAATTTAAGAACAATGCTTAAACTTAATTTGTTTTAATGAACCCTGGGTGTCACATTCTAATTAGTGTGAAAATGGAGAACAGTCAGTGGGAACTAAAGCTTTGATGAATGTCTCAGTCTGGCCATACAATGAATTGAAAAAGTTTTGATTTTTCCCCGCCAAGGTTCTCAACAGTAGATATTTATGCAAAATGTGGATATGGATTTGTAACTATCAACTGAACATCATTTAAAACTTTGGATCATCCCAAAAGGCCACGAGAATGTGTGCACTTCTTGTTGCAAATGTTCATTGGTGAAATTCCCCGAAAAGTGCAACAGCAAAAAGTGTGTTGATTATCTTTAATAAAATGAGACCATCTTTTTCCTTCACCTTAATATGCCAAAATTCCTCTTCTCACTGTAAAAACTCTTTGCAAGCAGATCACTGCGCAGACATTCATATTTTTTCCAGCTAAGATTAGGTCAGCATTTCTGTTCTAAATTGCTACCTTCAGTGATAATCAAAGCTAATAAGTCATTCTTACATATGTATTCCAGGCTGAAGTTTAGAAAACCAATTTCAGTCTAAAATTAACATAGGTCTTTTATAAAGTTTGTTTAAGTATTTTATACTTTCAATGGGTAAAGTGTTTGCTGATACATGCTGCAACGTACATGAAATTAACAGGGGAAGAGAAGGGAACCCAGGTACTTTGCATTCTGAATAGAAATTACCCATTTTTCTCTACCTTTCCATAGCTTTGCCAGTCAGGAATACCCAAAGACAATTCTTTTTGATCAGTACTAAAATAAGTATCTCTTCAAAGCCTTTACATGTACTGTAGTGGCTTTTTCTGGATGACAGGTTATTGAAAATCATGTAGTCATTACCAGGTGACATTAAATGGCCTTGTTATACACTAGGTCAGATTAATTATTCCTTCTGGCTTTAAAAACCTAATCAACATAGGAATGAGGGGCAAATGTTAAACATGTATTTTACTTTATGATTTTTATGTTTATAGGGTGTTGATCATCCTATATTTCAGTAGAAACTGAAATTCCTTCATATTTTGCAGAAGTTGTGGACCTTGAGAGATTAAAATATCAGAAGTTCTACCTCTAACAGTCACACTGTTTTGTAGTGGCTAATTTGTAATAACATAAAAAAACCATGCCCCCATTTTAAGGGGACAACAAGCAAATATTATCCATATATTTGTTCCAGATTTTGTTTTAAATACTGGCTAAGTTTTTTGGTTTCTTCTTTTTTGCAGAAAAGTCAACTTCTGATTCAGTTCCATTCAGTTCAGTAGTTGTGTCTTTAGGTTTAAGACTCTATACTGAACTCTCTTAAATCAGTGAAACCCTTTTATGTCAGTGATTTTTAAAAAAAAAAAAAAAAAGTTCAGGTTTTACCTGGTATATCAAAAAGCAAAAGGTGACACATTATTTCATGTTGCACTTTTTGTGAGAGAAGGAGAGTGTCCAAGCAGAGTTAGCGTCTCCAAAACACCCTGTGTCCAGCCAGTGATCTTGTAAATTAGCAGAGTGCAGCTCAGTCATCATAACTGCATCAAGACACACAGACAGTATCATACTATAACTTATAATCTGTCAGAAGAAAATTTTTAAAAGATGATCTGCTTCATCCCAAGAAATACTCAATTAGTTTATAAACCTCAGAAACGAGATATGAAACTAAGTCAATGATGTATCAAAATCTATAAGGAAGTATGACACTATGCATCAAAATGTGATGCTGGGATTATTTTCTGTGGCTATGCTCTTTGATAAAACTGCAGGTAAGTAATTCACTGTTGACTGTTAAAATACCTTATCATATTTACTAGCACAATTGGGCAGATATATGTAGCAGGCATGTGGCAATGGATGAGGAGGAGAGAAGAATACTGCTCAGAATATTTTAAATGTTCCTTTATTGAAAAAATAAACGTTCCAGAATTCAGAAAAAAACAGCTTTTCTCTTCCCTCACCCCCACAAGGAGGAAAAGGCTTGGCCTCTCTCACTTTCGTATCATTGCAGAAGTGACACGTCCATTCCGCTGAGTTTAAGATACAAGCCCTACAGTCTAACAGCATCTGTCCTCATAGACAGGTTTTCCTGCTCTGAACAAGCTGTCACTTTGAAGTGCACCTCTACCACAAGCCCCTGTCAACAAATGTATCCTTTACCAGCCTACAGAAAGATGTATTTTTTTAATTAACCACCCTGCAAGTACCAGAAAACTACACTCCTTCAAGGACTGAACTGATCTAGTGGATCACCCCTTCTCTACCTTGTGGTATCACGAATAGACAAAACAGTGAAATTGCCAAAGATATCCAATTGAAAATACAATTGAGATAGACAGGGGGAAAAAAAGTAGAAAGTTCAACATTCACCCTTTCTGATCTCATCAGTGGAAGTAACTCCATAGAAAACATTTCATATTTTATTTACCTCATATGTCTCTTCATTCCCATAGCCCTCGCATGCAAACATACCACAAACAGATGTGATAATTTTAAAAATAGCATGATTCATTTACTTTTTTAAATCAATCATTTATTTATTTGGTAAGAAGGAATCAGCATTTTCCTTGGCAGTAATTATTTGATAGGGTGCCATTCTACTGGCAAATAAAAAGGGAGAACTATATTCCCTCCAAAACAGAATGTCTACTAGATATTTTTAGGGAAATTAGTTTTGATCATCAGCCTATACGATGACCGCAAAGCTTTCTACAATTGTTTTTATGAATTTATGGGGGCCTCTATTCTCAAATAACATAATTATTACATTTTTATCACTATATTGCAATGACAGAGTTAGTGATCTTTGTAGGAATACATTGACAGAAAAGCAGTTGATGGCATTTTTTAAAATGCACTTAGAATGGTTAGAAGATTTCCTCTGAACCAGTTTCAATTAACTTGAGGAAACCAACACTTCAAGATACAAATAAATACCTGTATTAAGAGTCTTGCAGAAGACAATGTATTCAGGGAGTTAGAGATCTTGAGCAAGCTACATCTGCTATATTGGCCCTTCTACTTAAGGCTTGAGAAACCTGTGTGCTAACATGAGTGGCTGCAGTATAACCCCATGCAAACAACAACGTAAGGGAATGTGCTGTAATACACTGCGTACATGCTGTTCCTGGATACAGTTCCTAAGTACATGCAGCTAGATGTGTTCTGATAGGCATTAAGAAAGAGACAACATTCTTACCTGTCAAGGCAACACACAGAGTTTTGCTACAACAGATATAAGGAGCCACCATATAGGGGGAAGTTGAACCTCTCCATAGATGGGAATCCTGCACAGCATGCCATGGCTACCCAACTGAGGTCTACGCAATGCTGCGTAGAAGTGGTGTTGCCACCAGCTGAAGGAACATAAGATTGGCTTGCTATCTATATTTCTCTTCCTGCTTTCTAACTTACTCTACTTGATGTTGCGCCTTTCTTACTGAGACCTGGCAAGAACCCCACTCCTCCTCATCCTGGTGCAGAACAATACCTCTACAGTTTCAAAATAAGATTATACAACCCAAAACTAGCAAATTAACAGCCAGTTCTCAAACCTTTGTGATAAGCCTCCAAGTTTGGAGGAAGACATTCAGAGACGTCTCTGGTGAGCTCTCCGGGAAGTCTGGAAATGAGCTGACTACATGATATGAACTCATCCCTTGGGAAAGACTATGATCAAATGTCGAGTGAGAAAGGGAAGAAAAAAGGGTTGTCTTGGATTCTTATTTCAACTCACGACGTAACCAATATTGGGGGGAACAGGCAGGTGACTTCCCAGATGATACTTTCTAGCACCGCAGTTAAGGGACAAAAAAAAAAAAAAAAAAAAAAACAACCAAAAAACACCAAAACCAAAAACAATCTCACGGGAACGCTGGATGGAAAATGTCCTTTTTCAACATTTTGTTTCATCAGTGTCATGCCATGACTGAGATGGACCACACAAGGAAGAGTTAAATGTGAGGTGTGCAAAGAAGATCCTTTCTTTGCTATTCTAAAGTAGTTTTAGAATGGAAAAGGGCAAGGATAGCATAATACATCATCAGTAGAAACTGATGATGAAAAAAAGGGGGAGGGGGGAAGAGAAACTGTACTTTTCCAACTATTTATTTGCCATTTAATTTTCTTTAGACCCATGTTCTAAAATCGCACTTATGTTTAAGAAAATGTCTTTTGGTCCGTGACAAAGAGCTATGAGCCTCAGGAAGTCAAAGGCTGATGATGGTCAATACTTCTCCACAGCCTTTAGGAAAGGATTTTCAAACAGCTGGCTTTGTCTGGGCTCTGGCAGCAGGTGAAAATTCAGACCTGCCTCAGATGCCACAGATGGTTTCCAGAGAAACCTCCAGGCATTCTTTTTTTCTGAGGAAACACTGAACACCAGTGAGATATGTGGAAGAGAGTCTTCAAGTCCTATTCCCATACACAGCCAGGTGCATACTACAAGACTTTTAATTTAGTAAAGGCCAAGGGATCACCCTAGAAATACCTACGTGCAGGTGCATGTGAGTTTGTCTCTAATTCCCTCCATCTCCAGTGATTTTTTTATTTAGTAGCTGGTGATTCAGCCAAACTTGATAGAGGAGTGGAGAAAGACATATATAGTTCCATAAATTGAGTGGGTCTGAAGGATATGTTGCATTATCAAGTCATGACATAGTAGAGATCTGACAATATATATACAGAAATAGGAGAAAACCCTTAAACAAGCATCAACACCAAGAAACCCCTCTATTACAGCTCCCACCATTTGGCACCTAAAACCAAAAGAAAGAGGAGCACAAAACAGATCTGCAGAAATGAGTCTTAGATTTGTTACTCTGAGAACTGCTTGCTTCTTTTGCTATTCTGTAGTATTGTTTGTATTTCGAGGTCTGTGGCCCTTCCTCTCTGTTAAGGTGGTAGGACATTAATTCTACACAGACCCTAGATAATTTTCCTTCTGAAGCCATTAAATACTTTTTTTCAGATTAAACATTAATCATGAACTCTAAAACTTATTTCAAGACAAAAGTATTTTTGCTGTTCTTTACACCCCACTTACTCCCTTCAAAGGAAAGAAAAATCTGCTATCATCTGGCATATCAGTCCTGGAATAAGAGATACACTGATGAAGCTGCAACAACACTAAGTATGAATTTCTACCCCTGCAGGTTCCAGTTAAAACATTTACTTACAGTGCATTTATCAAGAAAATGAAAACAGTCTATTTCCAGATGCAGTGAAACAAACTGTGTAACTGAAAGTTAACAAATAATATCAAATTTTCATTCTATAATAGTCAAAAATAGATGTCCTTTTGAACTACAAATATGAAAGTAAGACTGGAGTGAAGTAGTTTGCCTTTTCTTTCCCATAATCTCCCGTCTGTGGCCTTCCAGCAGACAACTAATAATAACCTGAAACAATTTTGCTGTTAGATTTTCTAATGCCTCATACATGTTAATGAGGACTCAACATACCTTCCTGTTCTTCCTGTTTATTGACACAAAAAAGATTCTCCAACTTGTCATTTCAAAGAATGGCATCTATCCTGATTTGTTTAAAAAGGTGATTTAAAACCTTCCTGGGCCATACACGCACCCCCAGCCTGCAGGGCTGGTGTCTGATTTCGGGAGCATTCCATTAATTGTGAACATGCAATCGATACTAGCTACTAGGTGTTTACAGGTCATGCTTCAAAGAAAATTTCAAGGAAGATAATATCCTTAAATAAATACAAAAATTTCATCTTTTAAGGCCGTTGCAAACTAAACTCCTTCAAATATTTTTACACCATGTGAGGAAGCAGAAATCCAGCTATTTGGAACAAAACTTAACCCCATACAGTAACATATCTCCCAAATATTCCTTTTTAAGAACTGAACTGAGATATGCTAGTTCTGGATCATTTGTTGCGTACATCAACTGTTGGCAGGAAGCCAAAGATGCTAGCATTTTACAAATTTTAAAGTAAATGTTTGTTCTTTTTTAGATTGCTTAAATTAGAGGAAAGGATTTCCAGTAGAGAATGATTCTGCTTTCTTAGGCTGAAAGAATTGTAAGATTAGTTGTAACTACAGACAAACTATATTCAAGTGCCTTTTCGTACCCCTCCAGCGCACTTTCCTGAGAAGATGTTTCTTACCTTGAGCTTTCTGTGGATAGAGCCATATGGTCCCACCACTCTCAGACTGGAAATACTGGCGGCAATATCTCATTTACTACTTATGTTCAACTGACAGACCCAACTGTGTTTGTCATCAATACGCCTTTTCTTCCAAGAGCCTATGACAGCAGATGAATTGAAGTGACCCCAAGCCAGTTGCTCCAAAACAAAGCATTATTCACTCAAACACACTGAAAAGGGCTTAAACAAACAAAATACCCTTACCTTAGCTTTCATCTCTCCATCTGAGCCTCAGTAAATTCAACTTTATCCTGCTGCTTCTATCTCTAGGGTAGGCTGGGGTAAGTGAGACAGTTTGTTTTGTTTCAGTTTGCTTATGAGCCCCTCAGAGTCAGTCATCATCTCCCCCCTGTGCAGCTGCTGACAGCCCCCTTAACCTCCCTTCTTCCCTTGAATCAGCAGCTGAAAAGTTTTAGTGTCCTGCTTGGGCCTAGAAAGGGTAGACTTGCCCACCAATTTGGTGTCTGGGAGAGGCGGTTTCCAATTCAGAGCTTTCCTATTAGTTCCCACAAGGACCTTGGACATTTTCCTCAGACTCTGTCATGATTTTCTTTCATGTGGGTTTCCGTTTGCAGTCAGGCAAGACAGTAACAATTAGGGAAAGTGAGGTGCATATGGCATTTGTTAAAAATATGCATAGCTCCCACATCATCCAAAGCAGTAGAAAACAGACTTTAGTGGAGGTGACAGCCTTATTCCCCATCACAATTTCAGGGTTCGATTGCTCACAACAAAATTTTATTTCTTCTTTTTCAACATCTTAAAGTAGACCTGTTTAGTAGGATGTCTGATATACCGGCATCTCTGATCCACCCCACAACATAGGTATGTTTTCTGTGAATTCAGTAGTAATAGCGTGACTGTGACTAATAGATTTTAAGTCAGCAACTTTTCCATAAAATAAACAGCCAAATGTTTCTAAAGTAAATGGAACTGGACTACTTTCAAGACACATGGAAGCTTAACAGTCTTTGGGGCAGGCAGAGGTGGAACTCATCCCTACCTACCCACACCTCTGAGCTTCAGCTGCTCAGAGCACTTCTTCACTCTCCTTCATACTGCATTACACACAACAAGCTTCACCTGCTGAATCTGCAGTTGTTTCCCGAGGGAAGTACCAAGATCCTCATGTGAGCACTGTTTTACAATGTGCTGGAGGAGGCACCTGGAAATACAATATGGAGAATGAAGTCTCTTAAGTGGATGATGGATAAGACTATTAACTATAGTATGATCCATTTTACACCCAGCATTTCTTACTGTGTTCAGATAAATAAGGGTAGGTGGCTCAACATAGTAAGCTTTGGTGTTACTTGCGTTACAGGGTTTTGCTATTCAGACAAGAAGGGAGGGGCTTTGTTATCTTCCCAAATCTAAAATACCATCCCTTTCTGTACTATTGCTGGCCTGTGAGTCAGCGCTAAATTAAAGTGGGCCACAGCCAGCAGAGGACTAGAACTGTCCGGTTGTGCAAGCTTTCCATTTCCTTGCTTTTGTGCAGTTATATCAGACATGTGGCAATTTTGGCTGCTGTAAAGCCACGCTGAGCACGTGGTAAACTGCTTAGAAAATACACATTATTTGAAGAACCTGAAAAGCAACTAATTGCTTAATGCACGGCAGGCTGCAACTACTTTTATCACATATACATAGTTACTAAATTCAGTCGTGAAACGTGTTCAGAAGCCAACTTGAAGCAAACCTTTCTCACTGCACTGTAGTGTTGGGTTACCACATGCTTTCTACCATGCTCGAGCCGCTTTCAGATACAAAAGAGACCACAGCTCGTGGGAACATACTCTTCTAGTGGGCTGCCTGAGAGGAGACCTAGTGGCTCACTAAGATCCCCTTCACATGTCCTTCGAGAGAAGGGGGCAGAGCAGCAGGAACCACCACTGCAAGCACCAGAGCAGGCTGACAAGGAATCTTGTTTGCCGGTGTTCAACTAGGAATGTGGCTGCCTTAAAGAGATGTATTCTGTCCAAAACTCCCATCAGAGACTGATGCACTGAGAGCTGCTCAGGGATTCAGTAACAAGTGCGTTATAGCTGCCCTCCTTCATAATACTTCGGTACAATCTGCAGATAGGACTGGTGCCAACAGGCAGTGCACCACCCTCATCTGAGCAGCCTACTCTGTTGAAGATGGAGCACTGCATGATAACATCAGTCTCCCCTGATAATGCTTCTGAATGAAAGCAACAGCAGGGAATATTATTACATTATTTGGGAAGCTTTGGTGTTGTGCTTTGGTCATTTTGTCCCATCTCCAATTATTAAACAGAATGGTCCCTGATGTTTGGTGTTCAGTGAGAGGAAGGAAAAGCATTCCACAATCTTACATTTGTTAATTCTAATTTATAATGGATAAAGCTTAGCTGTATAATTGTAAAATTAGGTAAATTCCAGACATTTCACCCCCAAAAAAAATATTCTTAACACTGTAATTTAACATCCAGGCACTTGCATTGGGACAGTAGGCTAAAGTAATTCGTGCCATTTGATGTAAGGTTTTTCAAAACCCCTATGTAGTATTCGTGTAATTTTCCAACCAAACAGTCTTTGCCAGGAGAAACAGACAATCTGGTAACTGGAAGCAGATCTGACAGTGACTCAAAGCCTAAATTGTGAAGGCAAAAATACTTCCTACAGTTAAACAAAATATTGTTGCTGTTACTATACAATATCCATACTTATTAACAGGCACTATCCCAATGCAGTGAGAACTGCCATGGCCATTACACCCATTCTAAAATCTGATTGCTGGAGACTGAATAAAAATAAAAATCAAAACCCACTAAATTTCTCTTAGAGTTTGGATGTCTACTTTTAAAGTATTTGGAGATAGTATGGTGTTATAAGCATTACGAGTATGAAGAAGATGAGGTGGAATAGACCTGTTAGAAACAGAGGAGTAACCGAGTCCATTCAACTGAGAATCAGAGCAAGACTTCCTACAGTTTGCAAATGGTTTCTACCCCTTTCTTTTAAGGTCAGGCATTCCCAGCAAGCTATTCAGATGTATTTTTGTGCATAAATTCCAGGAGACAAAATTACAAAATACCACAAAAAAAACCTATTTATACTCTATTTTCGTCTTGCCAAACCTGAAAGACTGAGAAAGTTCACAACAGTCTGTTCAAACCTGTCCATGAGATACTTTTTATTTCCTAAACATACTTGAGTTTCCTTAAACATCTTGATTTATAGATTGTTATCGCAAGGCTATTGTCTATACCATTAAATTGAACAGTGCCAGGGCTATCATTCCCTTACCCTGAGGTCAACGGCATAGTCTGGCCCCTTCTGTTCTGTAGCTTCCTACCAGGAATGGTCCATGGTCTCTGCTAAGTCCCAGTGCTGTCCCCAGAAGTTACTTGAGAGAGGACAAATCGGCTGAACTCAGAATCCAAAGGGTTTCTTTTCTACAGTGTCTGTGTGTGGGATATTTTCTTCCACTGCCTGGACCCAAGTCCTAATACCTTTTAGTGTAATTCAATGAGCCTAGCCAGAAAGTCTGGAGTTTGTTTTGGTTTGCTGGTGGTTGCACATTTAACTCAATGTCTTGTTCTCTAAATAGGGAAAAGTCTCATTAACTCTGTTAGATGTTTTCCTTTATGAAGACTCTGAGTTTAGTGTAACAGCTGAGTCTGAGCTTACCTGTAAGAGGACACTTTGGTACATCATGGGCATTAAATTCCTCAACTATCCATATTGATTAACCTGAAGAGACACTGATCCCTTCCCTAAAGAGCCAGTGGAAGAATTTGAAATACAGTCCCTGTCCTGAGGAATTTGCCAGTGCTTGAGCTGTGCATAAAGAATATACCACACCACCATCATCATGACCGTGTTACATCTCAGCAGCAGTAGCTATCTAAGATGACATTCTGAAATCCCCAGCCACATATAACCCCATTTCCTGGGTCTCCCTGCTGCCATGACAACACCCACACACATTACAGAAGAGATGCTGATCACAGAAAAGAGGAACCCCTCACTAATGAAGTGTGCCCCCATGAGCACACCCACAGTATCAGGTAGAGATCAGCCTGGGCAGGTCAGCGTAGCTGACTAATCCATCTCCCAGCTCTTAGGGATGGGGTGTTGGATCCCAGCTCTGTCACTGCCAGATCAACATGATCAAAGTCTGCTTAGGCATGAGGTGACAGCAAGCAATGACAGAACATTTCTGACAAGGTGTACCTGCCTGTCGGTCTTGGCTGTAACCAGCTTTTGTCAGCCCAGACTGTTCTCCTCACCCTCCACAAATATGGGACTGACAAGCCTCCAGCTCAGGTTCAAATAGTCACCACTTCTACTCTGCCAGTCTGCAGAAGGACCTGAAAGACAACGTCAGTGAGGATACAAAACCGCTCCCATGTAGCATGAAGCAGACTGTTCTCCCACTTCTGCATCCTCCTGCCTCCTCTACAGTTCAGGAGGAACTCTAGAGTTCCTCTACAAAATCCCAGGCCAACTTATACCCAAGCCACCTCTCTTCCACAAGCCCTCCTGAGCTTCTTCATAGCTTCTGTCAAGAATTGCAGTTAAAGGCTGCTTCCCAGGAAAAAAAAAAAAAAAAAAAAGAAAGAAGTTTAAAAGTGATAAAATGATTACAAGAGATTTCCATAGTAAGCAAGGAGACAAGCATAGCTAAGAAAGGATTGTCAGGGATGGGTGCCTCACCAAGGGAAGGGAGGCCAGGAACAGCCCCCGTGCAGGCAGGGCCAAGCCCTCACCAACAGGGCACAGTCCCATGGCAGCGGAGCAGGGCAAGCAGGGCAGGGGGAGGGCAGCAGCAGCAGCTACTGACTTTCCAGTGGTCTTCTGGCAAAAGCAAGGTACCACTCCGAGTAGAAGGTTAATCCATGAAAGGCAAACAGGGCTGAGGACAAACAGAGCCACATCAGCCCTACAAGTGCTCTCAGGGCCCTGGCAGGGAGAGATTTTGTGTTAAAATATTCGAGTTTTAATCTAATGCAATCTGAAATGGAAAAGGCTTTGACTTCCCTAAGTGTTTGTGATAAAGATTTCGGTTTGGTTTCATGATAATTCATTAAGATTAAGGAACCGTAATTTCCACACTGGTTGTTCCTCACATGGACCAATGGATTCAGTGCCTGTGTTTTGCAGCTGATTAACAGCTGACTGAGACCAAGATATTGTAAAGTTTTCCCAAGACAGCACTGAGTCCAGACTGACTTCTAATTTGCATATATTTGTAGTGTTACTGCCAATGTCAAACAAGATACTTTGAAACACACATGATAAAGTATGTTGCAATGCATTACTTGTTACAACTGATTAAATGCTCCCTGTGCCATCCAATATGGCTCTTATATGGCTCATTCAGTTGCTTCTCCAGGATACGAGCAAGGTGGAATCATAACTATTTGCCAAATGAAATGTGAAGAAGAGAGCTTTGGCAGTTTTAAAGGTGCACAAGTATCTTAATATCAATAATAATAATAACAACAATAATATCTTTACAAAAGGACTATGAATGCTGAATAAAAGAGAGAGGTCATATTTATTGCTGAGCTGAACTGTGACCTCATAACTGTAAACTTTCATCATAACTGGACTAAATACGGTACTTTTTTGAAACATATCACAAGCCCAGTTCAAGATATTTCTACTCTGTTTGTAGTTTATTTCCTTTTTAACTGTCAGTCTGCAGCAAAAGCTGAAAGAATCATCCCCTAAAGTCTTTTCCTTTTATTACCAGATACATAAAGGACAAGTAGCCTGAGGCTTAATATTTTTCAAGCTTGTAAATATTCTTTTCTCAATTCAGAATGAGTGTGTCGTTTCTGTGGCAATTCAGAAGCAAATGGTCCCAAGTTCAAACTGTGACTTTTCAGATTAGATCTGCCTGGTTAAAAATCTTTTGGGATGAAATGGAATTCATTTGCAGTAGACGACAACCCAAATGACAGAAGTAAGGATTCATTGACAAAGGAAAAGCAAATTCCAGGGATCCAAAAATCCCAAACATGGCAGTGTGTCAAATGAAATGTCTTCATTCACAGTCCACACACCTGACTGTTTTGTTCAGTGACAAAGTATCAAAGGGATTATCCAAAAAGCAATCAGACAGCTGGGCTGTTCCATTTCTAAATGCTAGTTTCTCTTTTTAAAAAAAACCCATCAGTCAGCAGACAGAGAACAGAAACCTGGTGCCAAGAACCAAACAATCAGTAAGGGCCAGCTATAATACATGGGCAGTTCCTTCTCAAACTCATGGCTTTATTTCTGTGGTCAGTGTTTTGAGCACCAGTCATGAATTAATAAACATCGATGGCTCCAACTTCCTCACAGTACAGATCTTTCTGCAGTATTTAACTGAATGAGGAGACATGATAGGGAACACATAAAGGTTTCCTATAACTGGACATGAGCAAGGACAACTGTGTTCATCTGTTAATTTAATGTTAGAGCACAGTGAATAATTCAAAATGAAGTATTTGTTTGACAGGTCTATTCTTTTACTGATTGCCTTCTTGAGAACAGTTATGTCCTCCTCAAATTCATTTTGTTTCAAAGGGTGGAATGACTATGAATAATTCAGCCCATTCATTCGTTATTTTACTACTGAAATGCAGATTATCTAGTTTTTAGGTTTATTTGTTGGCTTAAGGCAAATGGAATAAGTACGCAAACTCTTCCCATATAAAGGTTCTTATACATGAAAATTTTAGATGTGTCATGAGATATATCAAGCATAGGAGTTTAAGATCATCTCTGCTGTTAAATGCATCGCTCTGGAAGTGAAAACTTGGAAAGTAGGGAGGCTACTAAAAATTTACGTTCAGCTTAGAAAAATCATCCATCTATCATAAAAATTATATCTTACAGTGTATAAAATTCTGAAAATTGCTAAGATTATTAAGTATTTTCTCATTTTTTTTATAGCCTGTGTACCAACTCTTTTGATACTCCCTGCTGGATATCCAGTTTTCCCTTGCTGTGTTGATGCAATTGACACCACACAGATGCAGTGGGAGGAAAATAAATAGCATGTTTTAAAAATGGGGTTTTGTGAATGTAATACTAAAAAAAAATTGGTAAAGACAGGTCAAGTACTTCATAATTTGCTCATTTAACCATATTGCTGTGAGGATAGCTATTCTAATAATATCATAGCTGCTGTTGTAACCTAGGCCACTTCAGGTTAAATTACATGGCTGAACCTCAGAAAAGCATTATACAGCTAAAAGTTGACAGTGGTTTACCATGCTGATCCTACCAGATGAAAGTATACTGAGATATGTGTTCGTGATATCTTAAATCAAAGTGTTATTTATATTTCCATATTAACCAGTGTGATGCTCACTGATATACACTAATTGCAATGCTGAAGGTTAAAAATTACATGTAAGTACCCAAGCTGCTTCTGCCAGCACTTATCTTAAACTGTAAGGTTCATAAAAGTCTAAGATCATTAAATCCTATGTAGGATAATGAATGAGGGGACCATAGTCTGTTCTGCAACGACAAATCAAGAGACAATATTTGAATAAGAGTGTATCCAATGGTTCAAGAAAAGGTATAATTAGAAGGGGTGAGGTGAACGTAAATATTGTATACAATCGCCTGGCTGACAACAGCAGAAGCCAGCAGGAAGCATCTTAAGCTAATAGACCCCTACCCCCTCCGCTTGAAAAGCAGATGGGGGCTAATACAAAAGACTTCTCAAAACTTCAACATGAACTGCTATTACCCATTTCAAGGTATTTATTACAGCAGCACCTGCTAGTGTCACCAGAGTTAGAGGGAATGTCAGCCTTCCCTAGCTTAAGTCCCTGCTCACAGGTCTTTTATAATGACCATAAAAACAGGTTGAAGGCTCAAACTTGGCAAACAAAGACCTCAGAGAGAGACTTTTGTAAAGCACAAAGGGCATTTGGACACTGGTAGATTTTGGTAAGAGTTACACACATAACAGCCTTTTCTACATTTACAAATCTCTGTCTCAGCTGCTTTTCCCTCATGTATTTTTGGGATAGTTTGGTTCATTGAGAGCAGAATAATAATTTAGGGGAAAAAAAAAAAAAGCAAGCAAGAAGCAATAATTTAAATTTTTTGTCTTCTTGTTTCTTACATAAACTCACATTGTATTTTTAATACTCTCAGTGTTCTCTTCACCTTCCTGTTTCTAGAAAGAGAAATGAAAAAATACGTGAATAAAGATCCTTTTGAAGAATGGGGAAAAGATGTTGTCTAAAAAGTACTCTGGTGACTTAGAAGTCAGTCAGTAGATGGGCAGTAACTTACAGTGAGTAAATGGTTCTTGCATTAATTGCACAGGCACACACAGCATAGCAATGAAAGTACTGTAAAAGCTGATATTTAAAGCAGAACCAAAAATTCGTGAGGAAAGAAGCATGTGATCTGTGAAGGCAGAAGCTAGGATTTGGTACAAACAAGTGCTCCGTGACACTCTTTGGTCCTTATTTCCTTTGCATGGAAATGTGCAAAGGAACATGGATGCAAACGCAAACCTGGGAACTGAAAAGCACTCTCCTGTCCCACAAAACAGACTTAATCTTAAATTTGGAAGATTTGGTCGGAACTCGTTTGTGGCCAACACCTACTCTTGTCTTCCACAAAAGCATTTAAAGAAAAGAAAGGGATATGGTTAGAGTTCAGTGCTTCAGAGCATTACGCCAGGTACGTACATGCCATATAGATGGCATTAAAAGAGTTCAGTAACAACAAAGTGAGACTACTCAGATATTTCTTTCTTGATATAAGAACCATATTCATATATTTACTACTAATAAAATATGAATGCTTAGGGGCCCCTATTTGACACTGGACTTAGTGGTTCGAGGTCTGAGATACGCAACAGTATAAGATTTTAGTACCTAAATGAAGTAGACAGGTAATGGGTGAAAAAGACTAGCGAAGGACAGAAAGGTGCTTCCTGTCAGAGGGATTTTGAATGTACAGCTCATGACAAGCAGGTCTGTAGCTTTCCCTAGGTGCTTGGCTGATGGTCACAGGCTAGAGCAGCTGCTTAGTGCATGGCCTGATGTCTCAAAGTGCCTAGGCATGAGCCTCCCTGCTTCTTCTGTGTGATCCAGAAAAGGGACACCTGGGAAAAAGTTTTGACAAGCAGCAGCCTTCCTGCAAAATTATGCAAAGGAATGACAGTAGAGACACTCGATTCAGCTGAACTGTCTCCTGTCCTCCTGTCTAAAAGCAACTAGAAGAGCATCTTGCAACTGAAGAAGACCTAAGTATAATAGGTATTTCTGAAATAGAGCTGTCTGTCCCAAGTCAGAAGGAATAAAAGTAGTTTATTTCTACTATGTGCAAATGAGAAATTATATTTGAGACAGGCTGAAAATGGGACTGAATGTGGATGTAAAAGTAGCCTGGGAACAGGAGTGGGGAGTAGGCAGTGTTCGAACAGATAAGGACTGGAAAGATGGGACAGAATAATTCATGTTTATAAAGCACTGACAAGCTATTCTGTTCTTCCTGGAGCAGCTCTCATCTCAGTCTGTATGCAGCAGAAGGAGCCTAAGTCTCCTCATTCCTCTACTCTCAGACAACATGATAGTAGAAACCCACCAGGAAAAAAAAAAGGGGGGGGGGGGGGGGGGGGGGGGGCGTTGGGGGAACCCACCCAAAACTTATCTTTCAGTTCTGTGGATGAACTGGAGCTACATATTGGACAAACCCTCTGCTTTTTAATCGACAATGTCAATGGCAAAGTTGTCAAATGACAGTATAAAAGCTAATAGGATTATAAAACCTTTCTTCTATATCAGGAGAAAAGAAACAGCAGTTGAGATAAAAGAGAATAAACCCTTTAAAACTGTAACAATGGGTGACCATAACTACTTTTATATAAACTGTCCATACACCATGTCAAAAATGAGGTGTGGAAAAGCAATTTTTCGGTTTTATATGAGCTGAATAGTTCTGGCAGCTTTAGTAAATGCAAGAAGAAAACTTTGTCCTAAGTAACACCTAAGGAATTTGATTAAAATTTGGACTGAACATTAAGTACAGTGACTGAGCTGTAACTCTTATAACACTGTAGTACAGAGCGGGTGCTACCAACTCAGGAAGTGTGCATATACTTTCCCCCTTTTCCATCTTCATTAAATGTGTTTTCTTAGTTCTGAAGTCAATTTCTGGGTCTGTCTTTCTAAATAACTCAGTCCGCGTGTTTCTCCTGCCCATGTTTCTCCTTCACAAGTGAGATTTCATTTTGTAGGCCCCATGCTAATTAATCACAAGGAGAGATTTGAGAAAAAGTTTCCGGTTAAGGTTACCAAAAGTTTTCCAAGCATGGCAGCATGAAAGAGACTTTGAAAACAATCTCTCTTAACAAAACAGACTAACAGATGACCCCTGAATGGCAGCAGGGCAAACTTGAGGGACATTTAATAGGCAAGAGCAAGCAACAGGCTGAGAGAGTTGGGGTTGTTCAGCCTGAGGATGAGAAGGCTCCAGAAGACCTTATTGCAACTTTTCAGTACTTAAAGGGGGCTTGTAAGAAAGATCATAGAATCATAGAGTGTGTTGAGTTGGAAGGGACCTTTAAAGGTCATCTAGTCCAACCCCCCTGCAGTAAGCAGGGACATCTTTAACTAGATCAGATTGCTCGGAGCCTCATCAAGCCTGGCCTTGAATGTCTCCAGGGATGGGGCCTCCACCACCTCTCTGGGCAACCTGTTCCAGTGTTTCACCACCCTCATTGTAAAGAACTTCTTCCTAATGTCTAATCTAAACCTACCCTGCTCTAGTTTAAAATCACTGCCCCTCATCCCATCGCTACATACCCTTGTAAACAGCCCCTTCCCAGCTTTCTTATAGGCCTCCTTCATGTACTAGAAAGCCGCTGTAAGGTTTCCCCAGAGCCTTCTCTTCTCCAGGCTGAACAACCCCAGCTCTCTCAGCCTGTCTTCATAGGAGAGGTGCTCCAGCCCTTTGATCATCTTCGTAGCCCTCCTCTGGACCCACTCCGACAGGTCTATGTCCTTCTTGTGCTGAGAGCTCCAGAGCTGGACACAGTACTCCAGGTGGGGTCTCACAAGAGCAGAGCAGAGGGGCAGAATCACCTCCCTCGACCTGCTGGCCATGGTTCTTTTGATGTAGGCCAGGATGCAATTGGCCTTCTGAGCTGCAAGCGCGCATTGTTGGCTCATGTCCAGCTTTTCATCCATCAGTACCCCCAAGTCCTTCTCCTCAGGACTGCTCTCTATCACATCATCCCCCATCCTGTATTGATAACGAGGATTGTCCTGACCCAAGTGTAGGACCTTGCACTTGGCCTTGTTGAACTGCATAAGATTTGGTTGGACCCACCTCTCTGTCTCATCCAGGTCCTTGTGGATGGTATCCTATCCCTCTGGCCTGTCGACCGCACCACTCAGCTTGGTGTCACCAGCAAACTTGCTGAGGGTGCCCTTGATCCCACTGTCTAAATCATTGATGAGGACAAACATGTTAGCAGGGCCTGATGTGATAGGACAAGGAGTAATGGTTTTAAACTAAAAGAGGGTATATTTAGACTAGATAGAAGGGAAAAAAATTTACAATGAGGGTGGTGAAACACTGGAACAGGTTGCCCAGACAGGTGGTAGATGCCCCATCCCTGGGAACATTCAAGGTGAGGGTGGATGGGGCTCTGAGCAACCTGATCTAGTTGAAGATGTCCCTGCTCATTGCAAGAGGGTTGGACTAGATGACCTTTAAAGGTCCCTTCCAACCTGAGCCATTTTATGATTCTAAGCAGAGGGGATGGGGATGGGGATGGTGGAAGAGGTTTCACAATCACATGGTTTTTTTGAGAAAATGAAAATCAGTTGCCAGAACCAGTGCTGGACTTATCCAGAGATCTGAGCAGAAGTAGATTCTATGACTACAAAAGGCTGTTTCTTTTGCCTGCACTGGCAATTTGTTTTTCTGCTACCATGTGTCTTCAACCAAGGACAATTCCTGCAGGAGATGAGACCTTTGATAACTTGCGTCTGTTCTAATTCAGGTGGGAGGACATAACTGTGGTGTTCTGGTAGCTCAGAGACTTGCACAAAAATCTTTGTTCTCCATGGCTGCATCCTGGTTAAGCTCTTGAAGGCTATTAAGAGTACTTGAAAACAATGATTTATGTGACTCATACAGATATGACCACCTAGCAGAGTAAAGTTCAAAAAACTTCCTCCCAGCTCAGAAACTCAGAAACTAAAATTGGCTCAGTCTGTTTTGTCTTCTTTTCTTTTCCTTTTTTTTTTTTAAACTTTGCACAGGAATGTCATATCATGTCACAACTGCTAAGAGGAAAACAAAATCTTCAAAGTCAATGAGGTTAAAACTGATATCCAAATTATATTTAATATAGTGGGACTCATAACAAATGAAGAATGCTTTCAGCCCTGAACAAAGGCCAGTAGAAAATGAAAATCACCCGATGAAAGAACAGAGTTATCCATTCTTAATGCAGCAAAAGTTGGTGATTCAACTGCCAGAATAGCACAAAGCAAAGTAGAAAGCATTTGTAGATAAGAGAACAGAACCTAATGGATATTTTCAGCAAGCCTAAAAGCTCTGTTACCACTATAGTGCAAAGATAATGGTTTCTACTTCTACAATTCCTTGCAATGATTGTTTTGCCAATATATAGTATAAAAGAAACAAAGGCTAATAATTGCTTGTCAGCACTGACGAAGCATGACAGGCATCAACCATAGGAAGGGGGAATGCCACTTCACTGCTGTAGCCGATAGTAACAGACTGCACACAGTTTATGTTGTTCACCTATGAAATTGGCTCAGAACTGTAAAGGAAAGGACATCTGAAGGTCAACTTAAACAAGCTGTTTATGTCTCTCTAGTTAAAATACATTCAGGGACTCTCAATCACCAAGATCATTTAAAATTGCACAGAATCGAGTTTCAAATCACAATAGATAGATCTAGGCTCTGCTCACAGATCAGGTCCAAATGAAGTTCAGAAAAGCTGCAACAGAAATATTTTTTCCAGGAAAAAACATATGTCTTAGAACCTTCCATCACAGAGAGGTATCTAAATATAGGCTAATTACATAAAATGATATGCAGCATACAGATTCAAATTGTGGAGTGCAGGCATAGAAGGAAGGAGTCGCCAGATGAAACCTCATTATAAAAAAGCATGCACAGTGAAAGATAAATCATAGTTTATGAAGATCCTTTGTTAACTAAATGAAATCATAGCAAAGTGGAAAAAGAAATGCTGATAATGTTGTTATTACCCATTTTCCTAGATATCTTTTGAATCAAGCCTCTGAAGTACAGTTTCTTAAGGACTGATTTCTTTTGGAATTCACAAAGACCTATTTTTGCAGGGCTTTTTAGGATGTTTGTATTTCCATAATAATAAGGCTCTTAACCTTTTCAAATCTGTTTGAATAAAACTTCCAAAATGCACAGTCTTAGGAACTCCACCTGGAATACCTTACAAAAGTCAGACTGTCACAGCCTAGGGTTCTTTGCATTCCAAAATTCGGGAGTCAATTATTACCCTAGTCCTCAGAACGCTCTCATTCTTTAAGTGATGATCTGCCCTAAGAAGGGACAAATAATTAAACTACATAGGAGACCAGTAATCCAAGTTCTACCGAGATACTTAGGCAATAATTTTAATTTCTAGCTTATTTACATATGGGAAAGAATAATGTATTAAATTAAAAAGCTGGTTTAAAGATATACAAACACATTATTAATCCTTAATTATTAAAAACGTTCTTGTTCTTTGTCACAATTCTTTTAAGGCTGCTTTTCTTCTTACTCATTTGGCTCTGTAGACTAATTTTACTGTAAAATTTCTGGGTTTTTTTTCCTGCAGTAAGACTAAATATTTCCCTGAGGAAATATGACAAAAGTTCAATAAGTTGATCAGAAGCAGGATTCTTCCATTTTTATTGCAAAAAAAAATATGTTTACCAATGAAAATATTAGAATGTACTACTAAATAAAATTCATGATAGGGTTACAGAAAACAAACCGAGGTATTACATAGCAGTGTTTCTGGGAAGAAAGAAAAAAAGCCACACGATTTTATATTTAAATTCCAGAGCAAGGAAGTCTGCAGCTAATCAGCTTTATTCCCCTGGTAAGTATTTTGCTACAGACCGTGGAATTGCTCTAGAGAGCTTCGCAGATGCAGGGACGAGATGACTCAGGGGAACAATACTAGGCTACCAAGCCTTCTACCTCTAAGTCGACGGTTGAATGCAACACAAGGAAGAACTAGATATTCGGAAAGCAGTGTAATGTTTTCTTTAATTCATCACTAGACTCTATAAAAATATTTTGAAAGGAATCTTTTAATCTGATGAATGTTCAGGGTCAGTGTTAGTGCTGCTTGAATCCTTATTTCTGTGTATCAGAAGTCTGGTCATCACAGGTACTTTATGACAACTTCAGACTTACAGATGTAAGGGACATAGAAGATGAAATATCACTCCAGAAATTTTCCCTCCCAGCAAGATTTGAGACAAATTAATGGATTAGTGTGGGGAAATTTACATCAGGTTTTCTTAAACAACAGAACATCAATAGATGTCTTCAGTCCCCAAGGCTATCAAGTCAACAGCTTTCATCATTTTAATACCTTCCAAAAAAACTCCTAAGGCAGTGTACATTCTCAGGAAATCTAGATTCATCCAAATCAATGCAAGATAAATCAATGAGCCAAATAACATCGTAAGTTACCAGGAGAACAGCACTATCTGAACACATAAAAGAATAAACCTTCAATACTTTATGCCATACAAATCTTTTGGCGAGTAGAGCTTTTTAACCGCTATCTAACTAGAAAGGTTTCTTTTAAGATGTGCATACATTTGTTTTCTGACACAGAGTAATCTATTTATAATCAATGCTTAGCTTTTCTGGGGTGTTCCTTTTAGCATAGTACTTTGAAAATATGTGCCCTTCACTATAAGGTCCTATATCCAACAAGCAATAGTTCGGATTCGTTTAATTAGATGATTCTGCAAAACAGATGTAGGTATGCCTTTCAATTTTTCGTACTTATTCATGTGTATTACTTCATTTTCCGGATAAGGATGAGTGGATGTTAACACTAAAGGAAAGAAAATAGCAACACTATGTTCCCATTCTTACTGGCAGTCACAACGTCCTTCTAAAATGCAGATTTTTCTTCTTTGTTGCCATAATCTCCGTAACAGATATAATGCAGGAAGAATAATTACAGTCTAACATGAGCAAAGTGTGTCCTTTTTGGTTAACATCTTGAGGGGGCACATTTTCTTCCTCTTATTTTTGTGCAATATATGTAGCTCTATCACATTCACTGCAGACAGTTCCCGGAGGATTTTTGAGAGAACTCCTCCTCCTGTAAATAGGCCAATTCTCTTGCAAGTATGTATTCCAGAAAAGAGTGAATATATAAAACTTGAAAGTGGCTGTTACCATGCTCTGGTTGCACCTTGCACTTCACACCTTGTCTACAGTAAGGATGTTTTAGGGGAAATTTCACACCTAGACTAGAAAACCTATTTTGACTTCTGTCAGCATTTTAGCACCATATTGATTAGACCCACATACACAGTTCTTGAAACACTGACAGAATATGGTGGTACAGATACCTTCTAAGTCCAAACAGTGAAATCAAATTAACATTAGGAAGAAGAAATTCCTATTTCCAAAAATTCCTACTGGAAAAAAAAGATTACAAAAGCTCCTGCAGAACTGTGGACTATATACCTATATACTGATTTATACAGTTCAACATCTGTGAAGGACATAACCTTTTGCTTTGCTTCTAATATAAATGTAGTGCATTACAAAGCAGTTCAGTGAGCACTGACCCTGGGTTTTCTTTTGGAAGTTAGGATCAGCTTGAGGTACTGTGCAGTACAATGAAGAAGAAGGAGACTCCAGTGGAAAAAAGAAATTAAAAAAACATGAGAATGGATGACATTTTTGGCAGACTATTTTAGTTGATAATTCAAAACTTCTTACCATTACTGCATGCATTTATTTATATGATTCCACGTCATTATGTTTGTACTACCACCCTCAGAAGTACTACCGGGAATGAAAAGATTTCAGCGAGATGCCACGGTCATATGGATTTGACTTACGCCCTTCATTTTTCTGGAGGTTCAGATGCTCATCTGAAACACTCTTAATGTGGTCCACAGTCTTTACTATCTTCTGTGGTCAGACCTCACATTATCCACCGATTCTATAGGTCTCTTTCAGGGTGAATCGACACTATTATCAGGAGTAATTTTTTCTATCCGTAAGTCTTAAAATACTAAGTCTGGTTATATCAAACATTAGTACCATTAAAACTATTGCAGCACAAACTCCGAGGCAGGCTTGTCCAGTTTGTGGAAAACTACTGAAGCAGAGAGAAACTCACTGCTGCTCTGATTAAATTTCTATCAATCAGGTACACCTACATATAGTTTAGCCATACCTTGAGTTGCAGTCTACAATCCAGTTTCAAAGTTCCTTGTTGAGAGTACTCTGAAAGCAGCCTCTCCAATGGCTTTGGCCTTTTGAGCCACCCTTCCTGAAACCTGCTCACAAATATGCAGAAAGAAAGAATTAGTGACCTGTGTACTTGCTGAATCTGGCCGTTAGAGTATAGCGACCGGTTCTTCAAGCTGCATCAGAAGATGTTGCAGTAGATTTGAACTCTAGAGGGTAAACTTCCTCCTATCCCAAGGGTTCTCAGCAGTGGCAGCAGAAGGGGTATCCTGGAAGCAAAAACAGACTCACAACAGTAACTCTTCTGAACAACACATAATAAGCCCTGAGGCAGCCACAGCAACTCCCTCCTCCCCATGGGAGTCCATAGTAGATGGCTTCGCATGCTCTTCTTTTTGAGGTTTTATACCTGCATAATGCAAGATGTTTTTTGAACAGCTTCAAATGTGAATGAGCCCAAAGACTGAATCCAGTCAGTATGTAAAAGAACACTTTAATGCAGCTTTTATAGCACGGCACACACCAAGCCCTATGATACTGAAAATTTGTGGGGTATTATTGTCAGCAGTACAATTGATAGGTTTTAGGAGAACACTCTAAGGGTTCAAGGTTAGATTTCCATCAAGCAAAGTCGTTACCAATATAAATCGCATTCAGGTCAGATTTTGCAGTTACCAGTATTAATACCTGACATTCCCCATCTAAAAAAGCCACTCACTAGCTGCATGTTCACACCACATGCTGCACATCAATGGGAGCTTGTTGTGGGCACAAGTGAACTGATTCTGCCCATGTTCAGAACTGAGGAAGGAAAAAAAAAGAAAAAAAACCCAACCCTTGAATGACCCATGTCAGTGCAATACCCATCATGTGCTAATAATCTCAGCCTCTCAATAGCTCGCATTAGCTCAGCACTGTATTAATGCCCTCATGTATCCTTTTTCCTCTCAACTCAGGGCACAGATAGGGCAAGTTTGCATCTAACCACAGTGTATAGTGGAAGCACTGTGTAGGAGGACTCTATATCAAAGGATTATTTGCCACCCTCCACGTGGAGCAGATTGCACTCATGGAAAAACAAAGGGCTTAAGCAAACGAGCATCCCCTAACTCAAGCGGTGGAAGAGAAATAAGAATGTGCTAGGAGGGATGGAGGGCAGCAGCTGTAGAGTCACTGATTGATTGGTGTGGGAGTGGCTCCCATAAAAAAGTGACATTGATCTATCTTTTAATCTAACAGCACAACAACAAATCTTAAGGCAATCAATTTTAATGGTATTAATAGTCCCATTCAAATTATTCACTTTCTACCTTAATTTAGGAGGTTGGCTTCATATTTCCTTGGCAGATTTGTCAAATAAGTGTTGCTGTTTCTTTGAGAGAAGCTTTCCTTACCGCTCCATTTCTTTAGCATGCTTGCGTCCTTAAAGAGTGTTATAATTTCCTCCCAGGACTGAATAATTAATAATTTATTCATTTGCTGCTTGTTGTGATAATCTTTCTTCCGTGTATAAATCATTTCCACATTGGCGTGTTTTTCCTTTTGGCAAACCACAGCCAGCCTCAACATACCTTGATCCAACACAAGCTCTGATCAGTTTAGATAATCTTTGTCACTCTCGAGTCAAGGCTGGGCACAGGTCAGGACTCTTCATTCTAGTAATTACCCTCGCTTCATCTATAATTTGCTTTCTTGAATAAACCATCATCTCAGCATATTTGGGGTTTTTTTCATTCATTTCAGGCCTCATCCAGTGGCCACAGGAATCAATGGGAGATTTTACTCTGGGAACAATAGGCAGTGAGCAAAATTTTTATCACTTTCTAGTGTATTGAACTGGGTGAGAGGAGCAAATGGAGCAGGGCTAGGATGAACCGCTTCAAGACAGAAAGCAATAACTTGAGCAGCAAGCTCACAGAGCTCATAGCCCTGCAAGCATATGATCATCTTCCACGGCTGCTTAAGTCTCTGGAATAAGTAAATAAATAATAAATACATGAACAGAAGCCAAATTGCTGTATTCCTGTAACCAAGAGCCACGGAGTGATGCAGTAATATTATTTTCCATTTTAATTTGTTTCTAAGTAAAATATGAACATAAATATATGTAAACACCATATGTAAAAGCCATACATCCCTACTATTAAGGGACTACATTTTCATTTAAGGGAATACAGTTAAGGGAATGCAATTAAGTAAATACATCTTCAATTTCAAAGAACTTCCTAATTTCAGAAAATTCACTTTGAGAATAGACATCTCTGCTGGAAGTTGGAAGGCTGAGTTTTATTTCTCTGTATATATTCATACAATCTTCCATAAGGATTTGCTATTGACCACTTTCGGAGTCATGTTTGGTGCATTTTTCCTCTGGTACAGTAAGACAGTACTTACACCCTCATACCCTCACGGTGTGGATCCCTGCGCTACAGGTCATGCTAACCTTATACATCTAAGTGGCTGGTTGTCAGGTAGATTTGGGGATGTTAACCATATATCTGTCCATCAGACACCCATATCTGATCTGTAAGTTTGGGATTTATCTGACCTAACTTAAAATTTCTATAAAAGCTGAATAGAAATTCTCCACCCTGAAACAGCTGAATCACTTTCCAGAAAGGCTTGTCATCTCTGTCTACTGCAGAGAGACGGTCTAGTCATTTAAGACTCAACTTTAGCCAGCTGGTCAAAGGTGTGACCAGCTGTGTGAAGCTCTGCTGTGTGCCTGTATCCCAGTCAACTCTGATCTGTAGCTGTCAACATTAATCTGTGAGCAAAAGAATTTGCTGACTATGAAGTTGTACAGATTAAGAGAGCACAGAGTGGAGGAGTGAGGCTGTGCTCATAAGAAGCTATGAACTCAGTTTCAGAATGGAAACATTGCCATGAAAAGCTATAAAACTTTCAGAAAAAAAAAAATGGAGAGTAAAAAGAAAACAATTTAACAAGACTGAGGATGAATCCATTTCACAGAGCAAGGGAGGCCAATGCTTTCCTCTGACTGCTTCACCAACAGAGAGTCCTCAAATATCTGTACCAGGGTGGTGAAAATAAAAATGCTTAACTTACTAGTATCTTTGTTTCAGCCGTTGGTAGCCATATTAGCCAATAAGCAATTGCTGTGTATGCAGAAATTGTGCATATGATCCTGATTACAAGTCTTCATACAGAGATCTAAAACTTCATTAAAGGAAGTGATTCAGATCACTAAACATTGGTACCCAGTACTATTTTTGGTGTTTAAATGATCTGATAAACCCACAAATGTACTTCGTTCTGATAGATAATGACGCAAGACCTTCTGGAATATGTTGCTGAAGTCAGGTGTGGTAGCCTAGGATACACCGTTAAGTGCTCACGTAGTGTCCTTAATCACATCCTTAAAACCAGATTGCATGAATCTTGTCCTTACAGAGTAGACATGAATACTGGACAGTGAACTGCAGAAGTCATTAAATGAGGAAGTAACTCATTTCCCTAAAAGCAGTGTAAGATACCTATTCTGTGGCTCCTTCAGTTTTTCAAAAGAGCTCCCTAACCTATGTTGATATGGAGGTTTCAATGACAGATCTCATATGCACATCCTATCATTACATGTGTAATTTGGTAGCACAAGGAAGCTCTCATCATGATCCTGGACTCTTGTGTTATGACTAGTAAAATACACAAGTCAAAGGGAGCATTCCCTAAAGACCTTTAAAATGTAAACAACAGTTTGTCCCAGCAGTCTGTTGGACCATCAGCCTTGTTCTTTTATCACTTTTTGTTAAGAAAAGACAGGGAGAGGTTGCTGAGAGAGCTCAGATTACACTGGGAGAGAAACAGAAGATGGAAGAGGTAAAAAAATTCAAGGAGAAGAGGGATGGAAGAGAATCTTAGGAGGAGATAAGAAGGGTAATTGAAAAGAAAAGAGAAATATAGACACCCATCTCCCAATAGGAAAGACCAGAAGAAATCATTTTATAATGAAGCCGTCCCCAAGGAAAACAGAAAAGAATATTTTCCTTGAGAATGCCAGGAAAGAAAAAAAAAACATTATTTCTCTCTTTAAGATGTTGTAGAGAAATGCCTCTGCCATAATTTAGTTAACGTATGAGAATGGATATAACCCTATCAGAAAATCATCAGTAGCACAAGGATCTTATGGAAAATCATTGCAGAACTTACTCTGAAAGGAGATGTACTTCATGGTAAAGCGTAATTATGGGACAGTTTCACTGCAAATTATATGACAGTTGCCATTAATAAAAATCAAACACAACATAGAATTTCTTAGCATTTATCCCACAGTCTGATATTTTTAATGTTTGCTTTTGAAATCCAGGTGTAATACATCTGACTGCACACTTAATAACACCATACTAAAAAAATCCTGTGACCAAAGTTTATTATACCAGTGATGAATTAGCCATGAATAATCAGTGCTGAGTAATTAATGTATTTTTTAGAGCCCAGATTACACTGTACAACTATATATCACACAAATGTGAGATACAAAGACAAATTACAGTGTAATTGCAGTGTAACTATAGGATATTGAATGTGATGGTGAAGTATTGGCCAGCCAGAAGGATGTACGTGTTGTGACTCCCCAACACTGTGTTGGACAGTGCAGTGTTAAAAGTCACCTCATTAGTCCCAAGAAATTGAGAAATAGCTCCAGATAAAGAGCTTATCTGGAAGAAGAAACGAGGACAGGCAATTCTATGATTCTATGATACCTAGGGGGACAAAACTCCATCTAGTCTTGGGGAAAGAGTCAAAGATGTCAAGACTGTGAAGTATTGACTATGAACCTCGTATGCAATACCTTGAAGGTAGCATGTGCCCTTGGAGATGGTGAGGAAGAAGATGAGAATTGGTTGTCTTGCTAATGGCTTGTGGAGGGACGCTATAGGAAAGAGTCAAATAATACAAAAGGAGACAAACCAGAAGAGGAAGCCCACAGCCGGCTGTGGTCTGCAACTCTGTGTCTGGAAAGAGACCTCAGCTGTGTGTGAAAGGGAATGAGTGGTAGTGACACCCATTTTTGCGAGGTATTTTGCTCTCACCATCCCTTAGTCTTTTTCCCTACTCTTTTTCTTTTTTAGTGTTTGGAATCCAAATTGATTTGGGTATTAATGTATTAATCTTTCTTCTGTAGGAATCTCTTTAGTGTCTAATGTCATTGCCAAAATTTCAGAAGTGTTAAAAAAACTCAACAAATGCCAAGAATCCTAGCAGAGGCCCTCATAACCCCAACTACATATTCTTCAGCTTTATAATCTTCAAATTCTCATACCCATTTAGTCAGACAAAATACAGAACATAGCTGCACATCCTCTCCATGTTGTTAGTCCCATCTGGCCAGAGACTGAGACCACTTGGAGTCAGGAATGCTACTGAAGTAAATGTATGTAGTGGCCACAACCCTTCACCCTGATCAGTAGTTATACTATGTCAGTTGTGGTTTCCCAGTTTAAGGATTTCTCATTGATTTGACTTGAAAATTAAAGCCTGAGCTGTCATTGTATGACTTTCCTGACTAGATCAGAAAACAAACCTGAGCAGCAAAAAACCTATATTATGAGAGCTCTACAATGACATAACAAGGAGAGAGAGAGAGAGAGAGAGAGAGAGAGAGAGAGAGAGACTTGATCATCAAGTGGAAAGGATGTACTTCCTTGGATGTCTATAAATAGGTTGTGTGAACCATGTTAAAATTCATAACCTTTCAGTTTCTCCCTCTTTCGCTTCCCTTTCTCTTCCAGCTAAAGAACACGTGTTAACCTCTTCCATTCATTTCAATCAATATCTTATAATTATACCTTCATATTCATGTGTTATTAGTACCTGTCCTGGACATGGACTAAGAACCTGTGGTCACAGGCAATGCACATGTGGTTCAGAAAGGTATTCCTACTCTACCTTTTATTCTACACAACTTTGGCAAGCAATTTACTAGACAATAAACTAAAGTCACTTTTCTAGAGTGCAGAGATTGGTATATTTTGACTGAGAAACTGGAATTGTTATAGGCTGAGTCTGAAAATCATTTCTATTATATTGATTCAAGTGGGCAGTTAAGTCCATCAGGGCAAGACAGAAGAATGTTTTATGACCCTTTTCTTAATAGGGAGAAAAAGCTGCAAGTTTTCAAAATACTTCACCTGCCATCTTCTGCATTTCCATTCCAGTACCCCCTCCCACAGCTGCTTTGTACTAGGGATGGCATCCTAAAAACAACAAGCTGTTCACAAGAGCCTCCTTTCCCAGAAGAGCAAACAAATGTCTCCAGGAAGAGGAGGTGGAAAGGAAAGACTAAGCAAGTATCAGGATCTGGAACCTAAATTACATCCTGCCAGCAGAGGTCCTGACTTTTCAGATGCAAGACAAAAATTCTGAGTTTTCATGCACAAGAGGCTCTTTTCCTCTGAAATTTAATATGAGTTAACAAGCAGGGCATTATATAAGAAAAGGATTGTTAATTTATTCCCCCAGAAGTCTGGTAATGCTGGGAAAACATACCCTCTTAACAAAACTTGTGGAGCTGTGGGCAGCTACAGTGACTATGAACAGTCTGAAATAAGATATGACCTTACTCCTGTACTGAGGACAGCCATCACTCTCAGACCACTCTGCTTCTGCATTTCTCTTGCAGCCTTTGACATTTTATTTGGACGCTGAGATAAGGCTGTAACCGGAGAACAATGGAAGCAGCAGCACCACAGAGCCATTTCCCTCCCTCCGCCTCCAGTTTCTCATCCTCCCCCAGCAGTGCACAAACAAATAACACGGCTGCAGCCTTTTAACAGCTTGGGATCAGGTTCACACTTTCATTCAGGACACTGCACTAGGATGATTTGTGTTTATCTGAGCCGCTGAAGCAGTCAAATCTGAGACCAATGTTTTCGTGGTATAACAGAAGTTAATTGGAGCATTTCAGGCTTTTCCTGGGACTGTCTTTAGACTGGCCTGCCATAGGATGGAGCCCAGTGAAAAATATAAGCAAGATTTATGCCCATCTGATGCTGCAAACCCTCCGTTAGTGGTATTTAAGATCTAGCCAGCCTTAGAGTTCAGAAGGTGAAAACACCCTTAGAAGGATCAAAGCTGCAATTTTCTGAGGGCAGAACAAAAAAATTTTAAACCACAGTGGAAAGATATGGGAAAGTGGAGGTATTTCTTCTTGTAAGTTTACAATAACTGAGATGTTTCCTAACAACAGGTATATTTGGTCATTTTCATTTTTTTAAAAAAAAAAGGATACCATCAAAATACCAAACACCTTCTTTCTTTTACCTGGAACCCAGATTTCTTTTTTTTTTTTCAAGTATTCAACAAATCATTAATGTAGACAACATTTTCACATTACTGAAAACATTGTTTTGTCTTTTTTACTATTTGCCTTTCGGTTTCTGAGACTTTGAGATATACTGAGTCACTTTTGTAGCTTCCTCTCCAGTCAAAAGGCTGGAAGCTTGTAGTTTTTTGAAGGTTTTCTTCTGAAGCTGGGTTTCTGACAGAATTTCATAACTCCAGGAGGCCATCTTCTATACTACTAAATAAAATATATAATGCAGTTGCAATATTGTCTATCTTTTCTTAATCTGAATGTAACTGCTGGTGAAAGATAATCTAAACAACTGTAAACAAAACAAAATTTCACAGATGAAAGATTTTGCTTTCATCAAAAATCACACATGTGTTTCCAGACAAAGATTTTCTTTTGAAAATTTGTTTTTCGTTTCATCTGAAAATGCTACGGAAACCTTTAATTGGTGGGAAAGTTGAGAATTCTTCTCATATGTTTTTCCCCCACTGCTTAATCACCTTCCCTGTGTAAAGATGCTTACTTTATTTCTCGTTTGCAATTGTCTGACTTCAGTTTCCAGCTATTATACTTTGTAATGCCTTTGTCTTCTAGATTAAAGAACACTTCAGTAGCCAGTGTTTTCTCCCTCTGAAGTTACTATGCTATAATCAAGTCACCTCTCAATCTTCCTCTTCTTTAAAGGAGTGTGAGGGATGAAAGGCCTAACAGACTATGGACTCTGGAGTAGTACTAGAATGGGAAACCCAATGTTCATTATGGGACCTGTCATTCACCCTCAGGCAAACCAGCTTATCTGCCCTCATGTTTACCTTCTTACAGATTTTTCTTGGTTGTTTAAATTGCAAAGTCTTTAGGTGTCTCTGTAGCTAGTAACCTTTTTCAGATCTCTATTAGTGCAATAAAAAAGGGCGAAACCACAGTACAAAGGGGTCTGTCCATTGTAGCTCATCTACATTTATTTGGCTGGTAACTGTTCTTACAGTGTTCTCCAAAGCTTTTCTTTGTTTGCTTGTTTGTTTTGTAGTTGGAACATTGAGTGACTTAGAAGACATGAGGATCCCTCTTTACATCACTGCTGACCTGATTTCAGAAAATTTAGGATCTAGTGAACATAACAATATGAAGTTTTTTCCAGCCTATCATCAATTCCAAATCCCAAGAGAAAATCAGTGGAAAAACAGTTTCAAATATATCTTTGTGCGGGTTTTGTGAACACACAGATTACTAATGCAGGAAATTCTGTTCCTTTGGAATATTAGTTGTTCCACCTTAGTTAAGCACAGGCAAGAGTTCCCTACCCTATACAAAAAAAGCATAATTAATAATATTAACAAAAATGTGTAGTTTATACATTGCTCTTGTACATATTTCTGCAGTAATTAAAGGCCTTAAATGACTGAGGCAAAAGTAAGTGGCATCATTTAATGATATCTGAACTCTACTCCATAATGCTTATTGGTTTTGATGTAGGTTGAGTGAGTTGAACTTGGAGTAAAAGGTAAAAAGTTTATCAAACCCAGGGCAAAATCAAAGATTTGTGAAGGTAAGAGTGTCCAGAGGCATAACTGCAGTCAAGAGAGAACAATTATGAGAATATTTTAAAAAAAAAAAAAAAAAAAAGCATACTAGGCTGCAACAGGTAACTCAAGATTGATAATTTGTGGAAGATAACATCTCCCACCAGCCACACAATTCTGCCTGCTTACTATGGACATCACCAATATCAGCTAAACTATACACAATACTTTAGTAAATAGACCTAACCAATGGAATAAGAACACAGTATATTATTTTCATCAAGGTATTTACTTCTTGTTGGGTTCTGCTAGCATGACTGAAAGGAATACTAAAAAGGTCCCTGCTTGTATGCACCAAAGAAGGATTGATGAGGCACAATAAATAATTAATTCATTTTGTTATTTTCTTGACTGACTTCACATGGAAAAGTTGGAGAAAAAGACTCAGAATGAAATCAACATTTAGAGGGTTATATGAATATACTTAGCTATACACTTTCATGAGCTTCAGTAAATTACTTTTGACCCATCCCAAGAAAAAATAGGACTAGGGGTTATTTTTTGTACCAGTCCACTCTGAGGTTTATCCAAAATTAATGAAGCTGAATATTAAGCCTTAGTCCAGGGAAAGAGCAAGCTAAAGTGCCATAGAAGAGGGAAACAAACTGATCAGGATACTGTGAGGAAGTTTGCTTTCAGTACTTGCATAAGCTGAGTTTATTTCATACCTTTGTATAGTAAATTCCACTACAACCTAATAAATTTAAAGACAAGATAAAAAGATCTGAGATGAAGGTGGTGACATGTTCATTAAAGTGACACTCCGTCTTATTTTAAAATAAGTGTTAGCATTGTTATGGGTCACTTTAATGCTAGCAACTTATTTACACTGTCCGTCTGACCCCTCTGGGCAGAAGCCTAAAAGTGAAGCTAAACCCATCCCAAGGTTAAATTCCTGTAAATATGTAAGACATGAATTGATTCCTTAATGCAAATCAAAGGCTGCCAGGTCTTATGATAAAATGGAGAACATGGACCATGTTGATACCTGCCCGAGCCTGTTGACCCTGTTGTATCCAGGGATAACTCCTGGTGGCATAAACCCAACATCCCTGTTAGTCCCTGGGCTAAACCTAGCTATCTGCCCTTGCATTTTATGCTGGCTCTTTCTAACATTTGCTCTTTGGTTCTCATGGCTTGAACCTTAACTTTCAGGGTGGCCCAAATGTTAACCCTGAAGAGACCCAAATAGCCAGACAGGAGCGGTTCTTATATCAGCACAGTGCCTTTTGGACACCTCTGCCAGTACAAATCTCAGCCCTCTCTGGCCTTAACTCCAACCTGGAGGCCACTTCTATGGCCACAGATCATAAAGTGGCCACAGGCCACACTTGCTAATCCTGATGGTTGATCCTGCTGTAGCCCTAGTCTCAACATGGACCAGCATCCTCTTGGACCATCTGTTGTGTATGTATATGTCATATAGATAAGTATAGGAATAAGTATATAAATTCACACCCACACTATATATATACGTCTGTATAGATGTATACATTGCATACATGTGTACAAATATACATCAATATACACACAAAATATATAAATATATACATATATAAATATATATATGTTTAGTTAAGCCAGTAACAAATACCACTGTTAAACTATAATCTATAAAAGAAAAAAACGAGTGATATCTGCCTAGGCCAATGCTAATTTCTGCTATATCCATAGCTCAAACACATAAACCCCTCCTAGCCCCACCACCCAAAAGAGTCTCAAAGTAATCCTTCTTGGTATCGTAATGTGTGCAGGTTTCTCATGCACACTAGAATTCTGACAAGAGGAAAAAAATTGCATGTGCAAGGTGCTCCTGGCAGGTTGGTTTGAGTTTTGTTTTCACAATCAGCAAATATGATGTGATTTTGAAAGTAACTAAAATGCTCATTATGTATCAAGGACGTAGAAAGGCTCTTTAACTGGTGCCCTAGATGGCTTAAAATTGTACTGGCGCCTTCCTGCCTGCTTCAGTATCTTAAACTAGGCATGAATCACAAGTAAATTGCCCAGTCTAATCAAATTCTACCTGAATATATGTTACATAGAGTTGCAGAAGATGTGCTATATCTTGAAAAATGGAAATATTTCAAGCTCTAATCAGATCACTTTAAGTGGAAAAGCAGTGATCACTAACGCCAAATGAAATTAGATTGTGGAAAGTACAGAACGGGCTATTAGATAAGGGCCGAGTGGTCAGCAGTATAAATTATTGATCACTACTTCCAAATTCCACTGTATGACTGACATCTCCTCTAGTGTTTCTAAGCATGGGTCAGTTGTTGTGTGACTAACATCTCCTAACCTTATACTTTCAAAGTACACGCCAAGTTTTCTAACAAAGAATCAGTATGATAATTAAAGCCTGATTCACCACTCTTTAATTCCAGTTTTGTCAACATACGGAATGTTATTGAGCTCAATGGCAAATAAGTAGGGTTAGTGCATAAAGCTATCATGATCATTAATACAAATGACAGATAACTATCCTAAATTCCAATGTGACTGTTCCAGAGCTGCAGGATCAAACTGAGGGAGAGAGATGGCTGCAGAAGGAGCAGATAGAGAAACAGCCATGTGTTTTCAAAGAGCATCTGTAGTCAGGAATTAAAGCTTCTTTCACTGTCGTAGGCACACAGAGAGCTAAAACAGGAGCATAAAGGGTGTGCATGTCCGTATTGGTGTAAAGGGAAGACAGGGATAAGAAACGAGGATATTAGCAAGAGTGAGCTGAGAAATCCCCTTATTATGAAGGGTAACACCCTTCCTGTTTCCTGGAAGGCTTTCAGAGACGAGGAAAGATATGGTTTACTCAGAGCAGAGAAAACCTCAAAGCACCCCGTTGCCAGATATTTGGAAATAAAAGAATCCAAGTCCAGAAGCTGGTGGAGGTTTACCAGTACCACAGAAATAAGTACTGACAGTGCTGAGCAGATACGTAAAAGGAAGAGAAAAACCACAGACTGACTCACAAAATATGGATCACTGGACTGATTTGCCTTTGGAGAATCACTGAAAATCTGTGTCTTTCACTTACACTGTAATTTATACTTCATGCTGCCTACTCTTCTGTGCCAGGTGCACACACCAGGTTTTTGGCTCAGTTAAAACTGTACTTTCCTGTGATTTTGAAAACTCTCCTCCTGACTAATCTATCATATTTCTGCGAAACATTAAAAAAATAAAAATCCAGCTTTCTTATGCAGCAACTTTGGTCTCTCTCTAGGGTGTAGGGGCTTAGCCATTTTTGTATGGAAACCAGAAAGGGAGTGGAAAGGAATATGAGCAAAAAGAGAGGAACAGGCAGTTGCTCTGAACTGCTTAGTTGGAGTCAAAACTAAGAAGTTCAAGTACCGTGAACAGCACAAAGGATGTCTTTTGGTTTTTATACAGAAGTGTTCTCCTGAAAGATTTTCAGCTCAATTTTCAAATAAAAGAGCTTTTAATAGAACTGTAGTATTTGGAGTTCATTTTCTGCTGAACATCACGGAGCGTATGTCACACATATTATTTAGGTCAAAAGTATAATTTTCATTTGAGCCCTTAGTCTGAATGTTCATATCTGTTATATTTGATTTGGAATGAAACAGAAATTGACATTGAAACAGGCATTATTGCACACTAACAGCACACATTTTTCACAATACTTTTGCTGAACCAAGTTGCTGGATCAATTGAAACCAACAGCATTGGTCTGGGAATTTGCTATCAATTCAGATTTGATAGGAAGGAAATCAATAGAGCTGTTGAAATTAATAGTGCCATTCTGAAGAATATGACCTGTTAACTAACCAACATTTAAATAATCACTCCTGGGCTCAATATAAAATTTCCATCGCTTTAAACAGTAGTTTGAGGAAATCCTTATTCATTAGCAGGTCAGATTTGTTAGATATGGTTTATTGATTTCCAAATCAATGAAAGATGGTTTTGAAAATGCAGCAGGGACTATTTATTAAAAGGTCTAGTTTAAACTCACATAAGAGCCAACCAAGACAGCTAAAGATAAAACCTCTAGTGTATAAAACATTCAGATCAGTAAGGAAGGGCATCATTTTTGCAAATACATTATGCTTCTCTGCACCTGGCTGATCTTCCTACTACACAAGCAAGAGTCCTGCTCTGTGACAGGAAGTCAGAAGGAACATATGAGAACATGTCTACAGATGCAGCCAAGAATGCTTTTAAAATTCTTTAAGATCAAGAACAAAGAAGTAAACCTGTAGAAATCTAATTGATCCCATGAAAAGAAATAATAAGGTCAAGAAAAATACACTGTGAAGCACATACTTCAGAACAGTTCATCACCAGTCAAAAGTAAACAGGTTTATCTTCTTCTCTTATCTTAAAATTCTTTTTTCAATGTCAGTTCTAGATCAAGGCAAGGAGCTTCACTCCATTTTTAAATGAATTTCCCATTGTATTCACCTTCTCAGCAATGCAATTTTTCCAGCATGAATGTGGAGGTCAGCTTCAAGTAAGTATACACAGAAATGGGATTTTCAATGCACCCAAGCAAATATTCACCCTGGCGGAGTAGGCATGGTCATTCAGTCCAGAAATAGAAATTATATCATGTGGGTTTCTGACCAGCTACGACCAAGAAACACAATATAAACTTTGGCTGTTTGCATATCAGCTACTCACAGAAAATTGTGTATGATTAATGCCTTCAGGCAATAAATATTGAAAAATGGCAAACAGAGTCCACTCAAAGCAGCAAGGAGTGCTGACCTGAACAGAGCTATTTCAGAGAACACAAAAAAAGATGCAGTTATATAAATAATTGACTTCAAATTATTTCTGTGAGGGAGACAATTTGTTTCCATTTCAGATATTGTGATTCCAAGTGAAAAATTAATTCTTTCCAGTTATCCAAAGAATAAAACCAAGTTAGCTTTGTCATTGATGCCTGTTCATTTACTTATTAAACTCTACACGGGAGTGTTTTCCAGTACTTAGCCACAGTATAATAAACCATAGAGAAGCAACAAAGCATAAATTTCCAGACACATATAAATTCTAAGTGCTATACTGTCTTTAAGGTATATAATGTCTGTTCTTTTGTATTTGATCTTCATTTCAAAATATTTTTTTCATGTATATATAATCTACTATAACACAATAACATTATGCAATTTTTCCTTGTGTTTCTTTAAATTTTACAGTAAGAAGAAAATTACAGTCCATATAGACATATTATCAGCAGGTTATTTTCTGCTGTTTGACAGTAGCAGCCACATTGTGGGATCTTTTTTTTTTTCTTTTTATTCAGACGTTTGGAATTGTTTGTTTCTGTTGGTAATGAGTCAGTGTTCCTAACTCATAAGTGCTTGAAATTTTCTTATTTCAGAAAAATGACAGAATAACATGAAAGATACTGTCACTTACTATATTTTTCTGCAACCTCTGTGACATATCTCAAATAAAGTAAAGAAACAGAACATTTATTTTTTCCCCCATCACTGGGAAGAGAGATTGCAGTGGATTCAAACAGTTTTAACTCTTTAGTAGCTGACAGCAGAAGCGAAGCAAACAGCTGAATGCTAAAGCAAGAAGTATGGGAGGATGAGGCAGGCAGGCAGGAAGAACAAAGCAGAGATTCATGACCCTTACTACGACTAAGGGAGAAGGACTAACCACCTCAGGGACTTGATAAAGATGTCCAGAGAGCTTGGGAAGAAAGGACTGCTGGACCCAGCCCAAGCCATAGTGCTCTGTATGAACACAGCAGGACAGCTTTCTAAACTGATTAAACTGGATTTTCTTTTTAACAAATAAACTCCAGGAGAAAATGGCCCCTCTCCCAGCACTAAGCCAGAGACATGTTTTAGTTCCTCTATGAGCCCTAGCTACAGGATCACAGAGCTTCAGTTTAGCTCCTTATTACCACAAGCACTCCTTCAATGAATATAAAACCGGCTTAACAAGCTTCAAGTCAACAAAACTGGGACTGCAATGGCTAATACCTACTGTCCCCTCTCAGGAGTGAGTGACGCAATAGCAGTGATCTTTTGTGACTGACTGAGCATGAATGTTATTTTCCCCAGTGTGGCCTAATCTACCCTGTCAGACTCGCAGGGGGTAAACTAACATCAGTGGGAACCCTTCAGTTAAATCCCTGTGAACCATTCTTTAAATATCCCCCTACATGTCACCTTTTAGAAAGGCAATGGTGCTGCATAACAACACCTTCTGAACCTCTGGCATCTCATTGCCAGAGGAGGAACACAGTTTCAAGAAATCAAGGCATGTAGCAGTAATGTAGCCCATCCCTGTTAAGGAAATCCCTTTTAAATGGAATGATGTGCAGATAGGAATTTCTAATGATAAACAGGACATGCTAACAGCAAGAGATCCTACCTTGTCACTGGTGTCTTATCTGCTGCTGAAGCTACTAATACTGATCTCTGTATGAAGAAAAAGTTTTCAGAATTCTCCACAGTACCTAGATTTGGCCCACAGACTGAGAAGGATAACGTTTGAAGATTTCAGGAACAGGTCTATTCAATCAGACAGATCTATTGGACTTTCGGTTGCGCTACTTTCATTCTTAGTATTTCTATTAGGAAAACAAAGGAAGCCATAGCTGGTAAAAATTAAGATACTTGTGGGCTGAGGTATGCTAAAACCTGATTTACCGTTCAATTTTTTAAAACTTTACCTTTGAATTTTTATGCCCCTTTTCCATGCAAACTCACTGCATGACCCCACATGTGGCAGGCCTACTGCTCTAATTAGAGTTACAGCAATCATAATCCCTCCTGGCTCTCATCCTTTCCCACAAATCACCTTGTGATATGAATTAATGAAATGAAGGCTGAGAAATCTTAATCCAGATTTCATTTCTCACCTTCGCCTGCAGCATATGTGGCCAGCTAGCTGCTTGCAGCAACATATTGCATTATTTTCTGTCTACTGTTGTATCTCTACTCTCCAAAGGGAGTTCAGACTCTGCAAACCCAGACATAGATCTCTTCAGCTTTCAATGTTTGTCACTGCTTGGAGGATTTTTCCTAACCACTATTATTCTCTTACAACTCTTTTGCCATGGAGAAAACTTTAAGTTCAAGAAGCTGGTAAATCATTTCTTCTTCTTTCCAAAGCCTGATTATTCCAACATCAACAACTCATTGCTACTTTCCTGTAAGTAGATTGGTATTCAAGGATACTTAACAGCTCACACAAAGAAATAAATACTTCTTTCCCCATTACAGCTGTTCTTTCCACACTTTAATTCTCCCTCTCTCTTTCTACAAAGTAAGGAAAATAACATTTAAAAAAAAAAAAAGAAACCTGATTTTTCAAGAAGGATTAAGAATATATGGAGTAAATTAAGTTCAGACAACTTTGCCTTTTTTATCTACCTATTTGTGGCATTTTTTTCCTCAGTTTTTCCTGAAATTCCCATCAGCTTCTCTCATTCCAAGCGCTACACACTTTTTTTTCTTTGTAAACATCCTGTGAATACAGACTTTAATTAGTAGACAGTATTCCCTAAGGGTGGATTTTATCAAGGGCTCTCCCGGGTCCTCTGGAGCTCTTCAGCTTTAAGTGAAGCTGAGTAATACTGATGGAATGAAAACTGGGAGAGCAAATTTCTTGAAGTGTCTCTAATCCCACTATATGCTGCAGAGGAGTATACCCAGGTTAGTATCAAGCAGAGTGGCACGGAGATTATCTCCCCTGTTTTATGGCACTGAGTCACTAGAACAGGGTTCACCAAGTTCAGCCTCCCTGAACAGCTTAGGTGTGGAAGAGGTAAAAATATTTTCACTCAAAAATGTGAAACATAGTATGTTGAAATTTGCCCAGTGTCATAATTAGAAAACATGCAAAAAAGAAGGGACTTAAGAGTCCTTTAGGGGACCATTCACTGGCCTGAAACTTTATCTCGCCATGCAATGTTTACTCATGTTATAAACAACTACTCCCTAATAAGCAATTTGGAGTTTTACTTCATTTGCTTTAGCATTCAGTACTGTTTTGTACTTTGTGTTTCACATATTACCTTTGCACTATATAGACCAAATACAATTCTCTTCAGACTGAAAAAGAAAACATGACACCTGTAAGTAAGGGTCTGAGAAGCTTCCCAGTGAAAAAACAGCTCGTGTGGTGCTCTGGTCTGAGCACAACAGAGCCTGGGAGGACGGCATGTTGAAATACGGCCTCTGTTTCCCTCCCTCATCTGAGAAGCCCATGCTTGAAGACTGACAACTGTGTAACTTTTTTCTGCACTGCCTTGCAATGCTCATTGCCTGGATGCCATCGGAGGAGCAGGGGCGAAGAGTAGCTGAGTAATGAGGCAAAGCACTCTCCAGATGTAACACGGGTAGTCGAACTGTTGTACTTTCCATTCACCAGCACAGCAAACATTTGTCCTTTTTAATTCTACTACTGCAGCATTGCAGCTTTTCAGAGGGGAAACGTTGCTTTGAGGTGGGGATAGCCTAACTTCTTCATACCTCCAAGGAAGTGTAATTATTTCATTCATCTTCCAGGTTGAGAGCCACTGTTTCTTTTATTACCCCCAACACTTTCTGAGATCTCAAATAAGATATTTCTTCAGTGCAAACAATCTCTGCCCTCCAGGCCAGCACAGGATTTCTTAGATAAACAGCTCCATATATGCTAATGAAGATGCCTGCCTGGATGTAGTGTTATAAAACTCAGAACCTCCCCTAGCTGCGTTTTTCCACCAGAAAGAAAAAAAAAAAAAAACAAAAACAAAATAAAACCAAAAAAAAACAGGTCAAGACATGCCCCTGGGGCTTCAAGAACAGCTTGTTACCAAAGAAAAACTCCATGACAGCATAAAAACCCTGCATGCTATTGCACAGGGAAAGTTAAGTTGTGTTAAAAGTGATGTATGCAAAGTAAAGCCTAAAGTAGTGCAGAATCCATTTTGGCATTTGCAAATGCAGGTTGCTCTCAGGTGCAGCGCAATGTAATTCCTCTCACTAATTGACTAATTTATGCATAACAGAAAATAGTTGATTATGCCTTGGAGGAACTTTTGCCAGGCCCTGCTCCTGCTTTCTTCTCACACTACCAAGTGAGACCTTTCGGTGTGGATGGAACCTTGTTGAAAAAGGAAGAAGGATGCCTCAGTGATGTTTCAGACTAACAAAGGGTGGGTTTAACACTGAGAATGTTTCTAGGACTCTGGAGCGTCTAAATTCCCCTTGTGCCTTTTGGGGTCATACCTCAATGTTCTTCTTATACATGTTCATCCTAATTGCCACCATCAGGAAGGCAAGACAATGCTGCAGCACCCAAGATTTTTCCCCTTGTCTGAGGTAACCTTCTCTCTTTGTAACCATCTTTTCTTCTACTGAAGCAGCACAAAATGGTAGCTGGTGGGGAGAGATACAAGGATCTAGGCCCCATCGCTTTTTAGGGATGCTCATTAAAGTGACTGGATTGAAAGTCTATTTATAAGTGCCTATATATTAAGGCACTTATATATATATACACCGTAACACCCTGTACAGTGTTTCTTTAAAGCAAGGAAGAGCATCTTTTCCCTGCTACTACTCATGAATGAATAATGTGGCAAACTGAATAGCAGATCTTGCAATATTATACTCTTAACTACACTGATTCTCAGCTGAAAAGTCAACCAACAGTTGAGAGAGCAGACACTCCCACTGAAAAGATGCAACAGCAAAGTATATCCGGAAACAGGGAGGAAGGTGGGGGTGGGGTCGTTTATGAGACATATGTGAACCAAATGCCCAGACAAGCCTACCCCACACACACACAAAAAACCCCAACTGTTAGGGTTTTCTCCTAGAGCCTCAGACATGAAGCTAACCAGGAAAAATTCTCATCAGATTTTTGTCAGGACAGATGGATATAACACTATTAAAAATAAAAGAAAAATAAATTAAAAAAAAACCAGGAATAGCTGACTCATTATATGCCAGTTGGGATGTCTGGTTTTATTACCGCACACTCAGTCTGTTATATATTTTCATGGTTTTTCCCATGAAAATGAAACCACTGGGTTTGGGGTTTTTTCTTTTCAGCGTTTGAGAATGACCTTGCTAAGGCATGAAAGAAATCTCATTCCAAATACAAACCCTCTGAAAATTCACTAGTTTGATGTTTGTTTACAGACTTGCCTTTGAGAGGAATAGATCCTCCATAACCAGATCAGAAACCCTCTCACCCAGTCAGCTTAACATTTGTTCCTGCTTAGGGGTGCGAGGGGAGCACCCAAGGAGTCTGGCTGGCAAGATGCCCTGGAGAGATGGTTCTGCTCAGCACCAAGGTTTTAAAAGTAGTTTTGTGGACAGATGAATCAGACAGAAACACTGCCACAGAACAGCAGGAGTGTAACGTAAGGAAAGTCCTTGCAGTGCATGCATTTAGCCCTCAAAGGACAGCTAAGCAAAGTACAAAAGAAGAGCTTATGTTCTCAAGCATTTCTGCTTTTTCAACAGTATGAGTTGTTCTCACAGAAAATAGTGCCTCTTTCCACAAACCTGGCTGATGAACAGGAGTCTGCTCCAACTGAATCAGCAAAAAGGAAGAAGGCAAAAGGAAGGAAAAACAAAACCAAACCAAACCTAGCAACCATACTCCAAAGGCTTTTGTTAGTTTAGTAGATTGCCTATTTCAGATTTGGTTTTAATGTGCACAGATAATTTTCTGGTTCATATTAAGAAGTAGAAAACAAGTTTCTTTGTCAACAAACAGCCACCTCCAACCAGGATGTGACAGCATCTTGAAATTAGACTCACTCTTGGTCCAAAATAAGTTTAGCAGAAGGAAGCAATTTTCTTGCATTTTTATCATCATGGAGTTTTTTTGCAGTATATTGACAACAAAGTGATCATTTAGACTTATTCTACTGGTCTGGAATTTAGATGATGCTTAAATGGTTATTTTTGCTTATACAAGCTCTTGAAATATTGTCTTTGGTGTTTATGGGTTTGATTATCAAAAGAGCCGAGCAGATTTTGAAAATCTGGTCACCACATTTTACTTGGAGGCAGAAAGAGATTGATTGTGTGACTGAAAAAATTTGCTTTTTTTTTTTTTTTTTTAATTGATACCAAACATTCATCATCACTACACACTGTACCTCAGGCCTTTGGCATCAAACTGCTGACCTCTCTACCTTTTGAAATAGGACTCTGTTGGCGTCTAACTTTATGTCAACGGTCTTTAGAAGGGTAAGAGTTTGTATGTATTGTTCACCTATATGGCATTTATGTCAACTGAAACTCCTAAAATTCTGACATATGCCCTTTGGTGGATCAAAATCAAGAAACATGAGCACAGACAAGTGCGTCACAGCCAACCTTCCCTTTGAAAATACCCCTGGATACCAAAATCCCAAAATCCCAGGTAGCACTGCCTATGTCTGTTGGTAGCTGCACCTGCTTTAGAAAATACTGGCTTCGGTGAGTACAGAGTGCTGCTTAGCCACTTCACTTTTCTTCAGTTCTCATGCACAAGTATGAAGGTATCAGCCTCACTAGACCACTGCATGTTTTCATTTTGCAACACAACATACTCTCTCGCCAGTTCACCAGAACAGTTCTTTCACTTGGCAGCTTTACTCCCCAGTACAGGATAGAAGAAATCTGTTTTAACATCCAAAACAAACTTTCACACCCCAGGAGTGAGCTACTGTCAGGTGCTGTTGAGGTCACGGGGCTGCATTGTCAGGAAATAGTTGCCTCGTGAGAGGACCGCTGAACTGTCTGGATTGACCTTGGAGTAGACCCGGAGGCAGCAGTGATATGAAGAAACAGAGGACAGCAGTACCTGGAGACTATAGCATCATGTTGCAGTAACAAACTGTTCTTGAGAGCAATCAGCTTCCAACTGAGACTAATGCTAGGACTGTGAGACAATAACTGAAATAGAGAATAAATATACTTTACTTATATGTTCCCATGTGGTAAGAAGAAACCAGTTTTCCCTAGAGCACAAAATATCGTTCAGCTTCACCCTCCAATGACTCCTGTGAGTTCAAAGTTCATCTGTTATGAAGCATTATGAACTGAGCTCATCTTTGGGTACAAAGACTGTTAAGCTAGGAAACATGGTTATACAGGGAAGCTATCATTTATTGATTATACAAGGAAGCCCAGGGGATGAGTCTGAGTAAAATAAAATGGGATAACACTTCACAAACATTGCCCAAATAGCAAAAAAAAAAAAATATATATATATATATATACTGTTCAATGGGTAAACAAAGAGTGGTTTTACAGCGAAACGTCTTTATTACAATAGGTATATTAGAGTGGACTTGTGCTGAGATGCCTGCTGGGCATTGCAGAAACGGGTAGGTAAGGGCAATATTGATTACAGAGCAAGTGAGTCTGCTCATAGCATAGATCCTTATGGCCTAAAACTAAAGTGGATTAGCAGTAAACCTTGTCTTGTGTTTCACAGCCTTCACTACAATTACAGCAAGAGACAGACACAGGTTGGCCCACCAGAGCACTAAAATTTGCTCATGTTTTGTAGAAAAATATGCCACCACCCAGCTTCACAAAGATTAATTTCATTCACTGCACCTCTGCATAGGACGGGGTCAACAGGGTTTAACAGTCACAGAGAAATGGTTGGATAATAAAGAACTGTTATCATACTGATGTACCACTAGTTTGCTCCTACAATAGCACAGATGATTTTTCCCATAAAGGCTGCTAGCTCTACTTTGTGTCAGCTGCTGGGATCCTTGGGAGTCTCATCCTGATATAAATGCCACTAACTAGCAGTTCTTCTTGAGAAAGGTTTTCTGCTTAAGAACTATTTTTATTGAAAAAATATGGCAAATGACACACACATTCATGGGAATACAATACATCCCCTCCCCATCATAATTCATCACGGTCAATTACCATTCTTGACATAAAACATGCATGTTATCATCACTACGATCTTGAAATGTATGCTAACCCATGGGAACACACTAAATCATTTCTTAAAGAAATAATACAGCATATTGTTTGTATGGTACAAACCTTTTAATAGAATTATAACCTAGTCCGTCTGTATTTTAGCAGTGTTTGTGTTACTCCATAATCCTGGAGTGTGACATTCCATGTCATGTATTAAATATTTGCTTTTGACTTATTGGGCTCTCAATCTAATATAAAACACCTTTTGGGTCCACTTATCCTCTAATATAAAACAATATTATTTGCTAGGGAAAAGCATTCCATATTCCCAGGAGGTTCTTAACAGCTGCTTGGCTTAAATCCAAAATCAAAATGAACAACAAATAAAAAAATTTTTCAGTGACCTTTTTATTTCTGAGGGGGCTAGTGTCATAGGGGGCATTATCTAGTATGGCAAACAATCTTCCCATGTGGAGTTACACACAAAATCTCAGCTGCATGACTTACCGTTATTTACAATATGCAAGAGAATGACTACGTCCTTCATTTGACACCTAAATCACCACTTTCCCCAGACCATCTCAGCATCAAGAAACTTTCATTCCAAACCATTTCAAAGTTGTCAAGGAATAATCCAACTCAAAAAGAGCATTTGAAAAGCATTTCAACAAATAACGGAGAAACCTTTCTTAAGACAAACCTTTCCCTAACAATTTTTTCCCACCTCTCAGGCATAGCAGATAGGTTTGGACTGCATCTGCAGACATAGGGGAAGTGGAGAACGTTTCTATGAATATTAGAGTGCTTGTTTTAATATGACTATGGAACCAGCTGAGCACACTTACATACACATTAGTGAATAACTACAGGAATTGATTACTTAGTCCTGCCAAGTACTTAAAAAAACATGATTAATGATTTTTAACCTAGCATTTGAATGAACCTGCAAACTTCAACAAACACTGAAGAGACGACAAAGGAAAGTTGTGGTGGGCTATCTTTTCCAAACTTTTTCATCCATGTCTTGTTCTGCCTTTTTGGCACAATGTAACAGTCAAACAAAGTTTATGAAAAGCACGTGAAGTAATTCTGACTTACAAGACCACAGTCATCAGAGGCTTTTTTTTAATCTCTTGTCCACAAGAAGGAGGATAACCCCTTCTATAATTCATAGGAATAGAAGAGCAGTCTGTTAGCTGAAAGGTCCATCCAGCTCAGTGTTTTGTGTTTGTGAATGGCCAAGTGATACCCTTTCTTGACCTTACCGTTCCTCCCCGATCCCCTTACAAACCCACTCAAGTTATCTCCTTTCCCCCCGTAAAAAGTCCTCAACCATTTTATAGGAGCTGTTCCATGCCTTTGATCACCTTAGCCTGAAACCTTCATATTTCTTTTATTATTATATCTTTCTTGAGATGATGGGACCAGAACTATACAGCCTATATGAGATGTTGTCACATCTTGAATTTTAACATAGGAGTGTCTTTGATTATGTTTTCCATTCTTTTCTTTATAATTTTTAAACTTTTTTTTTCTGCTACTGAGTAGTGAGCTGAAGTTTCTGAGGAGTTAACATCCAAATTTTTTTTTGGAGTCATAAAGACTATTTTGATGCCTATAATTCACATTTTCATAACTTGTTATTTATTTAGATGTAAGTTTAAAACTTGATATTTTTTTGATTTTTCAAGTTTATTTGTTGTTTTGTACATTTCATTTTTACTTTCGTCTTTCTGAAAGCCTTCTGCCACACCTTTGCAGAATTATTGAATATTATCCAGTGTCTGTCATCACAGTGTATGATCAGTCTTCCTAGATCTTTCATTACTCTATATCAGATTACTTTTTTTCATAACTCCTTGTACAGATCCCTGTGGCACACACTGGTGACCTGCAATGAGAAAACGGATTATTTCTTTTTTATTTTTTTTTTTTCTTCCCAGTCTTTAACCAGATACTGATCTTTCTGAACCCTTCCTCTTATGCCACATCAGCTTTTGGAAACCCAGCTAAATTATATCAACTGGCTATTCTTTCATCTTCATGCTTGGTGGTTCCTAGGATATCAGCTATGACAATATTTTGTTCTCATGATTGTAAATTCCTTCAAAGAACTCTACTGGCTTTGTGAGGAACGGTCTCCATTCACTCCAGCAATGTCAACTGGCCCTTGATAAAACTACATTTATGCATTTGTCTAGCAATTCTGTTCTTTAGTATAGTTTTATCACTCTGTCTAGTATGAATATCAGGCTCAAGACAATGTTAAGCAACGTTAGACTGTGCATTAATTGTTCATTCATTTCATTCTTAAGCTGTTTTAGAACCCTTGTTATGGTACCAACAGGTCCTGATGACATCTGACAGTTTACTTCGTACAGCTTGTTCTACAATTTTTGAGACAGATCACACAGTGCTTCTCTCATAAATATTATGGAATGGAAACCTTCCTAAGTTTAGCCATGGTGCATACAGAGACAAAAAAAATAAATAAATTTCATTTTGTTGATGGAGTTTCATCTTCTCTGAGTGTTCCTCTACTCCAATAAATGAGGCCCTACAGATTCTCTAGCAGGTTTCCTGCTACTGATGTGCTTAAAGGATTTATTATTAGTTTATGTGCATTTTCCAAGTGTTTTCTAAAAATCTTATCTATTTTGTACTGCCTCAGTGTTTTTATCTTTTACATACCAAAGTTTGTGGGGTTTTTTTTCTTTTTCTATTTTGTTGGTTGTTCTGGTTTTTTGTTTGAACACAGCTTGACCCTCTCAAGGTCATTCTCTTACTTCTTGTAGCCTGCCACCCCCTGCTACATAGCTTTCTTTAGCTTCTACCTAACGTCTTTTAACAGGCAGTGGCTTCTGCGAGCGACCTGTATAATATCTTCAAAAGTTCCCCATCATCTGCAAATATTTTCTCCTTATCACTGCTCCTTGTAGTTTACTTCCAGTAAGACTCTTCATTTGCAAGCTTTTTTCCTTTTTATAACTAAGCATTACAGCATTTAATTTCTTGGTCTCATGTGTACTGTATCTATGGACATACCATGCTATGTCATAGCTCTGAGATGTGTAATGTAGCATGTAGTCATTACGTAGCCCTTTAGCCTTTATTTTATCATGTCCTATTGGGTTTACTGGTTAGTGGAAAAAAGGCTTCCCTACAAACAACCCTTTGAGATAAAAACATGTCTGAATGAAAATGGAAATCAGCATATTACTTTACTATGGTCGCAAGGAAGGTGAGCAGCTGTGACCAGATCCTGACACAAAATAATCTTCATCAAGGATCAGGCCATCTCTACATATGATCTCAGTTGCATAGTTATTAGGAAAGAGATTTTGAAAGGTTGTGGATGAAAGGAGGCACTGAACTCCCTTGCCATCATAACTGAGAAATGAGATCTGGGAAACAGCAGTTTTCTGAGAAGAGAAGGCAGGGAGGTGCAGAGCTAGTGCAGCTCCCTGAAATATGAAAAAGAAAAAGCGCGATGCAGAGAAAGATCCATCAACAGCCTCTGAGAAGGATATTCTGTAAACCAAACTACCAAAAAACATTTCTGGTCAAAGCTAGAATTCATATCAGCATGAGGCAAGAAAGGCAACACAGTGGTAAACCTGAGAAGGGGGTACACATGTCAATGGGAAACGCCTGGGGCTTGAAAGACTGAGGAGGAAAAGCAAAAGTATACTGACTCTGCTTTGGGAGATCAGGATAGCTCCAGGGCCTGCCCATGTGGAAAAGGCATGAGTGCTTCACACACACAGATAGGCCGACATATGTTTTTTATATATAACATATGGTATGTGTGTGGACTGTAATTAAAGGGAACCACTCCTATGAGTCAATATACAATCTCACACAAGTTCAATATATAAAACGTATGCTATTTAGGTATATATAGCACTTGCATATAGCTTACATACAGTTTTGTGATGCATCATGGGCAAGTATAATAGGAGACATTTGGATGACTGCGGATGCAAGCGGAAGGGATTCTTAAGCCAGGAGAAGACAGTGTCCTGACAGAGTATACAATAGTGGGAATAATGGAAAAGGTAGAAAGAAAAATCAGTGAAATGTCTTAGAGATAGTAAAACCGCAGGGTGAGAGGAAGAGGCACTCCTGTCTCCTAGCTTGGAGTACAAAAAACCTATAGTAAGAAAAAGGCAGCTTATAGAAGAATCTGCTGTGACAGATGGAAGAGAAGAAGTACAAAGCAAATACGAAAAGATATATGCACGAGGAAATAAATTAAAAAAAAAAAAAAGTAGCACAAAACCAAAAAAAAAAAATGAAAATACAGTGGGAATGAAAAAAAAAAAGTTAAAAAAAGGGAAGTAAAAAAATGAAATACTGGGACCACAATGAGAAAGAAACAAGGAATACAGAACAAGAAACAAAAAGCACTTGATTATTTTATTGATAGCAATTAAATACATTAATACAGCTTGAAAAATAAAGTATCATTTTCTGTGTATTAACAAAGTAACATTAGACATTTTTTCTCAGCCTTTGTCACATCATGCCTCCTCCGGATGTTGAGATTATACATCATTAGGATCCATTCGGATGAAAGGCACTATGTAAATTTAAACTTATTAGCATAGTAATTGTGACATTTTCACAAATGCATCATGATTCACTCTAATTTATTTGTTATTTGAAATGATTTGCCAACTAATTTCTATAATTCTTGGTCTGCAGCTCATTCATAGTTCATTGTGAAGAACTGAAATTCATAATCCAAGCTATTTTGGTTGAAGAACTAATCACATGGTGATTTTTTTGTTTGCTGATTGGAGGGCTGTGACTCTTAGAATATGCATTTTTGTCCATATATCTTCTTGATTACCAATTTAAAATCAGTCTATATTTTTCATATAAAACCCTGTGCTCTAGAAAACACTCTTGCCAGGAAACTTGTTTGTAAGAGAGGATATTGATGGAAAGTGAATAAAACAGTTATATCTACAAAGTCAATGAAATTCATTTAAAATTGCAAATGAATGTTCACAGTATGTTTCTTCTAGCATTTGCCAGCTCTGGAAATAATCATGGCCTAAGTTACACCCAGAAACATGTGTGTACACCATATTTAAGCCAGATTTAAAACTCTCACTAATTTATATGTGAAAAATGGAGTTGCTAACACTTCTAATGAGCTTGTTTTACAAAGGAGCAACATACTATTGTTCTTTTAAAGAGAATAAATTGATAGGCCTGAGAACATCAGCAGCAAACCTAGTTGGATCTGTGATTGTGAGTCTTTTTCTAAAATGTTGATTTGTTTGGATAAATTCAAGGTTTAATACAAGACATGACTCATTAAACCTGAATTCTCAGTATTCCCCAAGCAAGTTTTTATTCTTACAGAAAGGTTGTGTCAAATGCTGAGAAGAAAACATTGCTCTTGATTTCATCTCACTTAGAAATATCGTGTGCATTTAAATTTGTATTGAAGAACTGTCTTTCCATCATACAGGTCTTAAATTTGAACCTATAATCAATCTCTAGTTCCTATAATGGCTAATCTCTAGTCTACATGGCACTCTGCCACATCAACTTATGTTCCACATAGAGGGAGGTGGATCACAGCATGGGTACAGTAAAATGCATCCAGATGCAGATTTAGCTGGGATTTCTTAATTACATTCATGTAATGAATTATCAGTGCTGTACATCATACGTCAACTTTTTTGTCCCCATACCCATGGTCTCATGTTCATTTGAAGATAAAGGTTCTTTTTCTACACTTTCTTAGTATTTTCGGTCAATAAGTGCAGTTTTTGTTAGGAGGGAGTTTTTGTATACTCTGAGATACCCAGATTTTGCTGCAGATTTGAAGCCATCAGCAACAGTTTACAATTGCTTATTTAAGCAAAATATACGCACTACTTATATATTTGCTGTTGACCTCTGTCACCCCAAAACTATAGGATAAAGTGTCAGGCTTTCTTACAAGCAGAATCCTGTGCTTTCCAAAGGTGAGGCATGATAGGTTCAAGTTTGTTCCAAGAATAATGAAGAGCGGATAATTTCTGTTATCCATTATTTCATTTCATGTTAACTTGATGCTTGTAAAAAGTGATAGCATAATTGTCTATGGGAATTCATTATTGTCTTCATCATCTGTAAAGTTAGAACAGCAGCAAGAGGAGTTTCTATCACTTTCACTGAAAAATGCCTCATTTTGAAGATCAACAAGAAAAATTTTTTGTCCAGTCTTCTGTTTCTCCGTTAGATTCCTATCAAGTGGTAACTGTCATGATTTTATGCAGGTAACACACCATGGGCTTGGATACATGGCCAGTCAATCCAGATGTGTAAGATAATGTTTAGATTAGCGAGCAGATGTTCTAGACAGCCATACTATAGAGGTGCAGGATATTTCTGTATTGCCTGTCTACTCTGTAGGACATATAAACATTTTTCTATTGTTCCCTGCACATTAGGGAATTACATTCCACTGGAATGACAATCAAATCAGTAAGTAAGGCAAGTAAACTCATGTAAAATGTGCTGCATACCGGATGTTTAATAACAAAATTATTAAAATAAGAAAGGGTTAAAGCTGTGAATGTAATTATATTCTGTCTAAATCAGTGTTATTATTCTCACAGAAAATGAAGGTTGTAATGAGACATCTTAAGAACTGCTTAATTTGTGGTGAGAGTAGGACTGGACTCTGAGGTATATGAAAAATAAAAATTTTTTTCTGCTAAAAATGTTTGCAGTTTTTAGCTCTAACTATAGTCTTCTAGGAGTATAAACTGAGCAGTTTGAAATACTTAGAGGTTCTCCATAGAACACCAATAAACCTCAATAAACTTCAGCTAGATTTCAAGAAAATCAAGCTGTGTTTTGAGCAAACTTGATTCAAGTTATGGAAACCATTAAAATTGTATAGTTTAAAATTATTCTAGTCACTAAACATTACAAAAATACTGTTGCCAGTTTGATTCCATTTTAAGAACCTGGTACTCTTCAATTTTAAATTGAAGAAAAACTCTGTGGGTGAAACAAAACCAGAAACAAAATTATTGACGTGAAGGCAATCTCTTGAATCTCATAGAGTCTTATCAAGCATCTCTGAAATCAAACATGATATTCAGAGAGAAAAGGAAGAAGAAACAGCACAGTTGTATTTTACTACTATAAAAGCTTTTCTTATAGTTTTCCTTTCAAAGATAACACTTGTTCTAAGATTTAATTGGCTAGATATAAAAAACACCGAACATCTATTATAGAACTCAACATGGTACTTAAGCATGTATATTTAGACCTTTGCATATGTTTCTAAGTCCCCACACACCCTTAGATGCAAAGAGAATTTAAAATCCGGTGGAAAACCTTGAGTGTTAGCTCATGTGACTAATTCAAAACACATTCAAAATAGATAGAGAGTGGGCAGAGCTAAGAATCTAAAAACACCCAAAAAAGTCCACAGAAAATACGTGGGCAACTTCCACTTGTGGTGAGCAACGCTATTTCCAAAGACTGGGCTTGCTTGCAGTTAATACTTATTACATTACAAATCAAGCTAATCAGGTTTTATGTAGAAGAATCTATCAAGCACAACATTAAGAAGGCACCATCTTACAAAGGGGACACTGAAGTACAGAACAGGGTTATTGCTCCTGTTTGAACCAGGTGTATACTTATTTGTGCGCAATGCGCATTTTATTAAGTGGCAGTGTAAAATATTATATGTTTATTAAAGAAAAAGATTATAATGCTTCCTCACTATAAGAAAGTGATATCACATCACTGACTATCTGGTTGAACTAAGGGAAAAAAGCATTTTTGCAACTTACATAATTCTTTATACAAGCGAGTAGTGAATCTTTTTTTTTTTTCTACTCTATCGCCAGAAATTTTTCTTTTCTTTGACACCAGAGCAAGGAAAATGGTGTCCTGGGGTGCATTAAAAGAAGCGTGGCTAGCAGGTCAGGGGAGATCATCCTCCCCCTCTACTCTGCCCTGGTGAGGCCACATCTGGAGTACTGGGGCCAGTTCTGGGCTCCCCAGTTCATGAAGGACAGGGAACTACAGGAGAGGGTCCAGTGGAAGGCTACAAAGATGATGAAGGGAATGGAGCACCTCCCTTATGAGGAAAGGCTGAGAGACCTGGGTCTGTTTAGCCTGGAGAAGAGAAGACTGAGAGGGGATCTTATCAATGCTTATAAATATCTAAAGGGTGGGTGTCAAAAGGATGGGGCCAGAATCTTTTCAGTGGTCCCCAGAGACAGGACAAGAGGTAACAGGCACACACTGGAAAACAGGAAATTCCATCTCAAGATGAGGAAAAAATTCTCTACTCAGAGGGTGGCAGAGCACTGGAACAGGCTGCCCAGAGAGGTGGTGGAGTCTCCTTCTCTGGAGATATTCAAAACCCACCTGGATGCGTTCCTGTCCCACCTGCTCTAGGTGACCCTGCTCTGGCAGGGGGGTTGGACGAAGATGATCTCCAAAGGTCCCTTCCAACCCCTGCCATTCTGTGATTCTGTGAAAAGACTTTTGACAACTCAGTCTCACAGCATGTCCCTGTCCTTTTTGTCAACCACAGTGTTCCTGAGACTCTCTGACTGTATATGTTTAGAGATCATACGGGACAGTTTGTATTATGAGACTTGGTAGCAATTCAGGTGAGTATCATCTCAGCCACACAACAATGGGCAGTCCAACAAATAGTTCAGTATTTGTGCAAGGCACTCTAGGCACCAAATTACAGGATTGAGAGTATTAGCCACTTGAATGAGCCGATTGGCTGAACATTGCTAAGTGCTCTTTAATAAGTGCTCTCTTTATTCTTCTCGTGTGAAAGGCTGGGCTACAAAGCTGATGGGCTTTGTAGGTGGGAGTAGGCAATTAAAGTCTTTTTCACAAATGCAAACCCCTGTAAACTGAACATACTCTTCAGTGGGGCATTTTGTTCATTGAATTTTAGTTGCTTTGAATTTGAACTTTGGTGTTAAATTGTTTTCTTCTGGTTATATTGGCATGAATTGTATGCAGACCTCCCACACACATCTAATACAATATACTTCATGTAACACTATGCTTTTCTGTTCTTTTAGGCAAAAATTTCATTCAGGCTCAGGGCTTTTTCTCGGTTCCATGCAATTCCACTGCTCCTGAAAGACCAGTTAACTACACCAAGGGGAAGCAGACTTCCACTTGGAGGCAATAGCCGTGCACCATCCTCTCGCAGGCTCACCCCTGTATCTCCCACACTAGCCTGCAACATTTCCCAGTGGGACCTAGTTCTTTGCAGAGCTTCCCAAACTGGCAATTTGGTCAAACTGCCTTTGATCCCAGCAAATATCTACCAGGACTGACGTTTGCAGACGTATTTCAGCTGATCAACACTCAGCCCAGGTGCAAAATTCATCTACTCAGTTTTAGGTAGCTGCTATGAAGATACCTGCATCTAAGCTAGTCATCCTGGATTCTCTTTATAATTAATAGACAGGGTAAAGTCACTTTGAAGCATATCAAATGCACCTGAAGTGTTCACATTAGGCTAAGTTAAACCTTATGCTGGAAAAGCCTAAGAGGCATAAAAGAGAAAGAAGTTTGAGAAGGATGGAAGAACTATTGGGAAAGTTTTTTCTGGCAGATGGAGACTTTTCAACTGACAGCATGTAAGAAAGTGGGAAGCTGGCAACAAAGGAAGGAAATGTAAAAGGGAAGAAGGAAATCTACTATTCAAAGGAGGCTAGTCAAAATATATGAAGGTATGTACTACATTGAAATTCCTGGACTCCTGAATGGCCCAAAATATTCAAGTATGTTAAGAAAACTGATGTATTCCCCTGTTTTGTCTAGTTCTTTTTCTTTTGGGATTTTTCTTTTCACTAACTAAAATGCAGGTGGCTCTGCAAAGCCAGTAGATCTGACTCTTTTCACCATCAAATGTCACAGAAGCAATGAGCTGTAGGCCAGATCTGTGACAGGGTGAATCTTCAGGGAAGTTTTCCTGGGAAATTTTAGGTACCAGCTAGTCTTGGAGAGCTGAAGCTCTGAATTCCCATTTCTATAAGCTGGGAAAACAGTCTTTGACTGAAAAGAGTGCAAAAGAGGCCTTGAAAAGCATTGATCATGGAATGTCCTCAGAAGATAAAGGCGTATGAACCCAGAAAAGAATGTTCAAACCCAGTGCCTAAAACTACCAAGTATTTAGCTGAAGTGCTTCGCCAGAATTTACTTTGCAGAGTGTTTCATCTTGTGCCAAAATAACACTCATTCTCCTACACACGCTCTTGCAAAAATTTAAGTTTGTAGAAGAGGATTTAGATTATGGCAGTAGAGCATTTAAAAAAATAAAACAACATGATCTGATAAGAAAAAATTCTCATTTCACTAACAGTACCATTGCGTTGCTTTGTCTTGAAATGTTTGTTATAATTTTAAGACGCCAGAGCTCAAACATAGTGACCTGCCCAGCCAATAAGAGAGAATTTTGCTGAGTGGAACAATATATTTAGCTGTCTATAGAAAAAAAAAAGAAAAGAAAAGAAATGACCTAAAGGAAAGGAAACTAAGAAATGGTTTTGCACATGAAGGAAATAGTCTGCAACTGTGAGTATAATTAAAGTCTGAAATTAATGGGTTTCCATAGGAATTAAGAGAAGTATTATTTTAATAAACTGAATTGGGCAATAAACTGTAGGTAATAATCTCACCATGGCAGAAAAATGGACAAAATGACCTTATGCTGTTGTTAATATTCAATTTATATGACACAAAGAGCCAGATGCTTGGTCAATGTGAATTTCCACAGCTCCATTGAACTCAATGGACTCTTGAAGATCTACAGGAAAAGAAATGCCCTCATACATACAGCAATTTGAGATTTATTCACTATGGAACAAGTGTTTACATCTCCACTTGAATGGAATAGCAGCATACTACTTCTGCAGCTTTTAAGCTCTTCAGTGTAAAGATATTTGAAGTTAATTCGATTCTGAAGTTCCAACAATTTTTTTCATAAACCCTAATCCAGTCCTTGAATTCTCAATCGATAATGAATCAGAATGTATGCTCTTGACACACCATAACTACATGATTACATATGTAAGTAAGTACTCGGGATCTTAACTCTTGTGTCAAAATATACAAAATGCATGTGTAAATGCCATCACAGAAGCTGATCACACATTTTCCTTTCAACACTTCTTTTTATCTGTATTTAGCATTTAGCAATAGTAACATACACTAAATGATTCTGAGCCTTTGCAGGTGCAATTAAGTGAATACACACAAAAAGAATGGAGAACATTTACCTCTCTAGCAACAACATAATTATTTACCTTTCAGATATTGAGCAAATGTATATTTGTGTTGATCAGTACACTTGATTTTTTTTTCTAATGTTACAAGGTTAGTAAGTAACAACAAAAACAATCTTAGTCAAAAGCTTCGCTAATGTGTGGTTTTCACAAACTGAGCCAAAAACTGCGTTTAATAGAAAAACAGCTTCAGAGGAATTTAGCAAAATACATATTAAAAAAAAAATCATTAAATTTAGACAGGGGAAAGGAAAGAAAATATGTGTATAAAGGGACATTGTTGTTCCAGCAGATTCCTATAGAAAGTTTAAGGGCTTGAATTAAACATGATATTATAGAAACAGAAGGAGAGAGGTGTAACATAAAAGTCTAGAGCTGCATTTAGCTCTAAAGCAGAAGCGTTGCTTAAAAGGCAAGGAATTAATCCTCATACAACAAATCTTAATATTCAATTGAAAAACAACCACAAAACTATTAGTTCTTAGCACTCCCTTATCTGAAGGGATAGTAATTGCAGGTGTAAATAGTTATCAGCTGATCATTAAGGATGAAAGTTGTCAATGATTTCTCCAAACAATCAAAGTTTAGTCACATTCCCCTCACCTTTGGCACCTCTTCACTAGTGAAGAGCCTTTGGCTAGCAGCAGCTAGCCCTAAGCCCCTGGCTTCAGCAACATCCCTGGCTCTGAGCTATCTGATATTCCAAAGCTTGTCCTGCTGAAAAGCTGTGGTACCCTCCAAACCTTTAAAACAGGCACTTGCCAGCCCAGTGCAACGGCTGAGTTGATTAATGCTTGTAAGGGCTTGCAAAGAGTAAATGTTTATATTCTGTAAAATGCATACAGAGCTACCTAAGGCCTGGAAGCCAAAAGGCCCACTGACCCTCAGCTTGCTTGGATGGTTGTTATAACATACCTCCAAGGCCCAATTTTGCAAGGCTGCCCACGCAAAGTAGCGACACTTGTGAGCAGAGTTTGCATGGACAAGTGTTGCTCACCTGGGAAACAAGTAATTTATAGTTCCAGGAGAAGGGACGAGAAAAAGAGATGTAGTATTTAAGTTGCCGATTGACATCATCACATTCTAATTCCTTTACTCTAACTGTGCAATATATTTTGCTACATGATTTACTTAACTGGTTTGAGGTATTTTATTTCAAATTCATTCAATACAATTATCTTTGACACTGTGTTACCCTTGACTTTTAGCCACTCCTGAGCAAATGTCTTTTCAACACTTTTTTTTTCCTTTTTTTTCCTTTTTTTTTTTTTGTGGCTTTGCCTAGAATATCACTACCATTACGGGAAATGGACTATGACTTTCTGGAGCTAAATCCATCTCCATATGATCATGACTTGTGTCAAAAGACTCTAAAAATTAAAAGCATTATAATTTGCTTTAATTTGACACTGAAAAAGTCTTGCCAGTTTTCTTTCTAAAGAAAGGATACATTTCTTGGCCTTGTTTTCAGAAAAAAAGACTTAAAACCACAGACATAAAATAATTATAAATGCATATATTTCAAATCTTGCATTGATTTTCCACAGCAGAAAAAATGCAGAGTACCTCTCCATAAGATAGATGTCAGTCATGTTGCTCAAAGCAGATCTACAAAGTGCTTGTATAATATGATGGTGGCAGCAGAACTTAGTTAAGGCAACATCTATGGGTGCTATTAATTAGGCCCAAGTGTCAAATCGATTCCACAATGATTGCCTGCCCATGTGGCATTTACCACAGTGCTAGTATGGGAAATGGGGAGCTTTGTACCAGGGCTGGAACAGCACATGACACAGATGCTAATTGTCCAGAAAATTGTTCCCCCTTTTTATCCCTTTGCTCAAATCAACCACAACTAGAAGGCAGTTCTGACAATACACAAAGCTAAATGGGGGACCCAGGGACTGACAGATCCAGGCTTCAATAACTGAACATCATTGCTGCTTGCATGATTTGGTCTCGTATTTGTTTGAAGCAATTGTTCCTCATTGCTTGTCTATATAGGGAGTCCTGTTGAACACAAAGGCCAGAGCTATACTGTGGGGTTTGGGAGTGCTCTGTTGTGGGTGAAAGGGGGTGAATATCAGTCCTCTCCTCCTTCTTATCACAAGCTTAGCTTTCCATGCAAGGACTTCTGTGTCCAAGCAGGAGGGAAGCTATGGTACACCTTAGTGCATCCATGTTGAGGTAATAGGGGGGACCAGAATTTCAGCACTACATAGAATACCTATCACACAATATAAACACACCTGACCTGTAGCTTTGCAAAAGGATTAAATTAATCTACTAAACAGAATAAAAGAGTCTTAAAGGAAGACAGTGTGGAACCAGTATTGTGCTCTAAAAGCTAAAATCCCACTTTTCAAAGTTGTTCCCTTGTGCATATGCTTGCACTCTTCATCCATTAAAACAGAGCTTCACTGGTCATACTGGACAGGCACACAGCACTTGATGCATGGAGGTGCACGCAGCTCAAGTTGTGCTGAAACAAACCGTTTGTGGTTGTTTAAGGTGAAAAACGGGGCTATCTTCTCTCCCCATTGCACATAGCTTCTTGCTCAAACATATTAAAGAAAAAACCTGAGAGCGGGCACTCTGAGCAAAGCATCCATGCTTTCCTATTTTAAACATCAGTGGAATATCATGAATCAAAATAGGAGATGACCTGAAAAGTTCAGAATATTTCTCAGTCCTTCAAAGTTAAAACATCACATTTCAAGAACTTGATACAATCCCCTCAAAGAGCAGAAGTCAGAAAACTTGAAAGTGGTTCTTCCACCCTAAATGCCTACTTCCCAACTGAAGAAGTCTTTTTCTAGGGGTTTCTTTGAGTTGGAGGTCTGTTTCTGAGCTATATATAGACTTCACATCCCACTGCAATATTTGGAATCACATGTGGAAACCAGCTGAAACAGCTGTCTCACATTTTAAAGCCAGGCTATTAATATTTGTTAAGTGCCCATCTAGCACGTAGGCATTCATCCCTTTCACAAACCTATATCTTCAGAGCTTTATAATACAAGCAAAAATAAATATTCTATGAAACATCTTGGCATGGAGCATTTTTTCCAAAGACCATATTCTGCACCAACATTAAGCATGTCTGCACAGGGAAATTGTCCATTACAACTACAGTAGAATAAATTCTCCCTATAAGCTCTACCAGAAAAGCTATTCAGTGAATACTGCACTCCAAAATAAAAGTGATATAATATCAAAATAATTATTCCACTGAGGTTTATTTTGCCATTGGTAAGGTGGACAATTTCCTTTTCCAATTTTTCTCTTTCAATAGGAATACCTACCTGGAGGTTTTAATCACGTACTAAAAATAAAATAGAAAAAGACAAATATTGTCTGTGTTGTCATTACACTTCTGTTAAAATGAATATTATTTATTTGTTCAAATATGGTCCAAATCATGTGATATAATTAGTTATTTCTACAGTGACAGAGAACTTGCAATTTAGCAATCAGTTACTGCACACCTGTAGCAAATATTGCAGATTAATTTGTTGGAAGGATTTGATTCACCACAACATTGCTACACTTTCTTATAAAGTGGAACTGTCTTTTAGTCTCTGGCTTCAATAAAATTGCTTCCTATGCATACATAAATAAGAGATTTTATTCAGAAAACTGGAAAGTCTGTAGGTTGCTCAGACATGATATTTGTTTCACTTTAAAGGCTTTATTTGGTGAAGAGATCATATAGTAGAATTCACAGGATAACATTCTTACATTTAAAAAAATATTTTGTGTGAAATATTTTTTAAAAACAAACAAATTTGACTAAATATTTCTTTCACACCCTTATGCCAGAAGTGTTAAAATTTGAAGGAAGTTCAAGATTTGGGTCTTACCATACTTTTGCTCTTACTTTTCCCTTTCCTCATCCTGGCCTTCTCACCCTGCTGGATGGTAGCACAAGTTAAATGAGGACTGTTGACTTTCCATTGTATTTCCTGCCTTTTTTCAGCTTCATAGCAGATGCTTATCGCAATACAAACATTTAGTATGGAACTTAATAATTTGAGTCATGTAAATATCTATGATTGAGGCTTTTCATATACCTAGAATCTGAAGTAGTGTATGCAGCACAAGTTTAAACAACTGAAGAGTTTTTGTCTTCTACCACTTCCTTTATGGCATCTGTCAGACATGCTCACACAATGAGGATCAGACCCATACTAAGCTAATACTGGTCTCAAGTGGTGACTTGAGCCCAAACTGACAAAAGGAGAAGAGGAAGAAAAATTTCTCAGGAAAAGTCCAGTCTCCATAAAGTTCATTTCTGGGTTCCTTGTTTGAAAAGTAAGCCAAAGACAGAGAGTTTGATTAGATGACGTACATACAGATTCTTCATATGTAACATTGAAATGATCTCAACAAGCACTGTCATATCCTTATACCTGAACACCCTCAAAAAAGTCTGTTGCATTTAATCTGCCTAAAGACTTTTTCAATTCACATTGAAAAGCTTTGAGGGGAAAGACCCAACTCTAGAAAAGTGGCAGGTGGTTGGATAAGAAAGAGATAGAGCAATCACAGCTTTATTTCAGATAAAGGATATCAAAAGATAGTATAAATGCCATATTTGATCTAAAGAATTTTTTCTATATTTGTGGGCTCAAGCAGCACCCAAAAAGAGATACAGAAGCTCAGTCCTGAGCTACTGTGAAGTCCCAGTCTCCTCTTGCAGTCTGTAGCCATTAACTCTCTTTTAAACCTGGGAACTTGAGACTGCTCTTCAATAGCTGAGGAAGCCAACTCATTCCCAAACACAGCTGTCAGAGGATTACAGCTCACCCTGGAAGAGGGACACGGGGTCTCAGCCTTCTTGTTGCTAATGAAGCTTCAACCACAACTAAAATATTCTAGTAGGAATCACTAACCACCATGCTATCAGCCAGCACTCCCTGCAAACGGAGCAGAGGCACCAAGCTCAGAGTTAAAACTCAGGAAAGCAATCAGAATGGTATTATCATCATGAGTCATGAAATCATCCTATAGTCATAAAATGAGCATTTTTGCTATTGATGCTATAGATATTCTAGCAAACTGTAATTAATTTCTCTTCTTGAAGCTCAATTTGTATGTGTGTCTATGTCTCTGTAGGATCTAAATATTTATCTGACCACTGACTTTGGAGACTGACTCTGCACCTTGTGTTAGCACGCAGGTGAAGTACAGAAACTCAGCTTCCAGGCTTTAAGCTAATGCTACAATATTTTTGTGAAACTGTGTCAGAGTGTAACTTCTGTAAGAGGAAAAATCAGATACCAGAAGTGTGATAAGAGAGCGCATTTATCCTGTGAACTTTGACACGGAAAAGCAATGAAACAGGTATCTAGTAACTCCTTGCTGCTAAAATTTTGGAAGTTACTCTGATGCCTTTCAACAGAAACTTGAGTATGTATGCAGTTTTAAGCACCCATGAAAAGGCGAGGGGGAGGAGGGTGGGTGTTGAATACCACTAGCATTTAAATGTCAACCCTAGCTGCCTGAAGAGGTATTTATGTGCCTAAACTCTCCTTGTGAATCTAGGTCTTTAATGTTTAATGTGGATGTTACTGATTGCTAGAGTGAGATGAATAATTCACAATTAGCAATGTATTCATCCAGCCTAGCTTTTTCTGCTTGTGGAATGTGCAAGAGTAAATCTAGATTTCCCTGAATTTATTTTCTTTATTCCTTTAGATGGATTGCAAACAGCTTCTGTCAGAGATTTGTCCATCACAATAGAATTCTGAGCTTCATGAATTAAAGTGTAAGAGTTCAGATTATTCAGTGTATTTTTCTGATCTCTGATCATGGTTTCTAATAGGTTTTGAACCTCCTGGGAAGTTGCAGTAGATAAAGAAGATTAAGGAATTTTAGAACACTTTAATTCTTGTCCTCTTTAGCCACATAGCTTTTCAGGGATTCGTTCAAGCAAAATTAGCTTGCTATTGAATATATTTCCTGAAAGCTGAGCTGAAGTTAATTTTTCTTTCACTGTGTTGTAAAGTCTTTGAATACAAGACTCCTATAAATTTGAGGAAGGAAAAAAAAACAAAATACCCCCCAAAAAAACCCAAAAAAACCAAAACAAAACAACACAGAAGCCTGGTATATCACTTTCAGTTGCCCATGTATTACTTTGCATGTCTTCATTCTCTTGCAGTGCAAATTTTCCTCACATCCACAGCCACTGTGATACTGAAAAAAATGTGTGAAGCCACTGTTAATGGTCAATGTGTTGCTACCTCCTTGTCTGGAGAATTCACCCATTTTCAGTGGGAAGGTTGGATGCGGCTGATGTCCATCTCCGGGAGTGATGTGCATCTCTGAAGCTGCTCTTGTATCTTGAGACATCAAACCTGCACCATAGCAGGCAGTGTTAATCCAGCTGGAGAAGCAACTGCAGTCTCTCAAGTGTTTACAGTAAATCCTTACTAATGCAAAAGCTATTTTTGAATCAGTTTTGCACTCAGGTGTGCTGCTTCTGTGTTTCCTCTGTACGGGAATGTCACCTATTGTGTAAAAAGGTGCAAATAAAGCCTGTTTGCTCAAGCCTTTGTGGAAACAAGTGCAAAAGGAATAGGAAATGGATGTAGAACTCAATCAAAAATGCACAAAAGATATTTTACAGTATTTGTCTAGCTCTTAATGATTAAACAACCAACATGTCAAGAAGTTGCCGTGCAGAATACATTCACTGTTTGTTTGGCAGTTTAAGGCACCTAATGTACTTCAGTGCAAAATGCTGATGTTTTATTAACATATCAAGATTTTTTAATGTGTCGTTAATTAAACATTTAAAAAATTCTTCAGGATAAATGTTTTGATAAAATTCCGGTATTTGTCACTGCTTTCCAACCATGTGCTCTATCCACTAAATCTCTGCAGTACCAACTGCACTGTAGCAGAGGGAATACTCTAAATGTCCATCTTTGTTTTATAATAATCATTATTTTGTTTTAATTTCTTCTTTGAACAGCCTCATTAAGTTAATACCTTTTTCCTTTGGATGTGGAGAGGTTCATATTGCCTGGGGTTTCAAATAGGAAACCTGTTTACAATCAGAAATCAGGTGATTGCTTTTTTTAACAAATCTTGTTGACCTCACCTTCTGGGTTGATTCAACGTGGACGTGTCATGCAGAAAGAGCAGAGTCTCCTCTATAAATATCTGTGCAAGGACCCTCTTCACTTCATGAACTTGGAAGACACCCTGAAAATAGTAGAGAATGTTTCTTGTATATATTTTTTGCATTTATTATAGCAGTATATTTTGATGTTAAGCCACTGAGAAATAAGACAGAGGTCAGTATCATGTAATAAGTGATCCAAAAAATATAGCGACTAACCTGCTGCCACAACAAGCTGGAACTGAATGAACATTGAGATCTCTTTTGATGTTCAGTTTTTAATAGCACTAACATTTCACATACAATTCATCTTGGATAATAATAATATCAGACCCAAATTTCTGTTTCCTGTTAGATTTAATTTCTTAAATTTCCTTATGTTCTAACATAGTACTTTAATATTTACATTTCTTCCAATGCGAAAGAATGTTTAAACACCTCTATTTAAAAGAATACTCCTGTTCATGGCTATATCTGCAAAATTGAGTTGATGGGTAAAGAAAAGTTTAATCAATAGAATTTTTTAACTTGGATCCTCTCATAACTTGAGCATAAGAGTAATACTCATAAGGCACAGGTGATTGATACATAAAATTTGTGAACTTTGACTCAGGAGGAGAACCTAACTTTTACACTCTTGCTGGCAACATCATTGCACTGATAATGTATCTCAAGAGGGCACATCCAAGGGAATCCCAAATTCAATTGCAATTCTTTTCATTTCTGTTTATGGAAATATTCTCATGTGGTGCTTATACAAAGTTGCTATGTTTTTAATCCACTTCATAACCTAATATAAATAAAAGATAGTCATGCCTTTGAGCACATAACATTTGGAATACCATGATTGATATAACAGGTAACTGATCAAACAAAAGAAAAATAACCTCTCCACAAAAATCTCAGAAGAATGACGTTTTCCCACAGCTTGTGGCAAAACAGTACAAAAAGAGGGTGTTTAAAGGAATGTTCTTGCCACAAAAACCCATATTCACAAAATCTAGACTGGTCCACATCGGAAAAATAAAAAAATAGAGTGCTAGAGCTACAATAACTCACCGTCTTGAAAAACAGAATCTGATAACATACTCAACTGACCTTTCTTTCATTGGCAAAAACTTCTTGAGAACCACATGTTCTTGAAAGTTTTTGCAAGTCTTTTCATCAAAGAAGATCTACAGTAGCTCCATAAAACATAACATCAGAAACTATTTTATTTCTATAAGACTCAGAACCGTATCTTCCTGATGTCTTCTTAAACAACAGGCTTCCATTTGTAATGTTCATTGCTGCTAGGTAATATGTACCAATAGTTTTAGACTTCCTGTCAATATCGGTTGCATAACTCTTCATTTATTAAAAAAACAAGACAACTTTAGTAAATCAAGACGAAATTTCTACCCAGTTCAATTTACTCAACACCCCATGGGTGAACCTGGTGACCTCAGAATTTTCTCCTCTTTGGACGGTTGAGATCAGGTCTGTTGCTATAATGATGAGCTTGTTTCTGAGGAAAAAGGGAAAAGAATCACTCTTTCTCAGCATCCTTCTCTAGTCTTGGCCTGGAGATGTCATTAATGAGAATCATTCCACTCTGCTTGCTTTCACATCAGCTTTCCTGATTTACTTTAGTCTCTCCTGATTGTGGTCTCTCATGAAACTTGAAGTCGGTAAACATTCTAGATATCTAAATATGTAATTGTTTGTTTGTTCTTAATGTAAGAGTTCTGAGGAAGGGGTAGCCCTGTATTGCAGGGTTGGATAGACAAAGCCTTTCTGCATGGCCTCAGCACTGTGCGTCTACACTGAAGATTTACATTCCTGTGCTCAGCACCAGAAAATAATTAAGCAGCCCCACCTCTCTTATTATTTAGACATTTCCCATCTAGTTATACTCATTTTAATGGTGTTTATGTACAGCTCGCACTGGTGAATGAACCTAGGAGGGAACTCTGGACTAGCACTGAATTCAAAATCTAAGTTTCCAAGAAGCTGATCTTCCTAGGGACTGGGTCTCCAAGTTACTAGCTGAGGCAAATAAACCAGGTAGCGATTAAGATCTCTAGATATCCAAGGTTGCTTTCTGAAATTGTACACATCCAAAAGAAGGGCATGTGGGCACTTGAAAGTCTTCACCATACTGATTACATTTCATATCTTTGCCTTGCTACTGAGCGTCCTGGAGCCAGTCCTGTGAATATGTACCCTGACAAAAATAATTTCATTCCAGCATACCCACCGGCTCTAGCGGCATCGCTTGTTTGATTAAGCATTCAGCCCAAGAGCAGGAAATTGCCAGATCACTCCAAAATGGTGGCAGGAATAAGAAATGCTTGTAACAAACATAGATAACTAGAACAGGGAGCATAAGAACAGAATCTCTTATTATTGCTTCATAAGTAGCAACTTATGCTTTTAGGCCATCTGAATATTTTCTAGGAAGATTGACATATAAATTCTGAATATTTTCTGATGTTTTCTGCATGAGAAAAGTATGCTGTTTCAAGCCTCAGTGAGATTTTCTCAGCTATTTTAAAGGCTGAGTACATCTACAAAATCTCTTTTTGTGTTATGAAAGGACAATAGTGCATAACATACACATGTTAATTGCAGTTCATGTAGTCTATATATTATAATTATGAAATGTATTTCTTTTATCATAAACAGAAATAGACTACTCAAGACAAAATTCACATAATCTAAATAATCATCTCATAATGTCAGTATCAATGTAAAGGGACTGAAAATAGATATGAATGGCCAATTTATCAAGAGGTTTTCAGGACTAGCTAAACCTGTCATTGTGTTAATTTCCAAAGTTGTTTTATATATAAATTATTATTGGATGGAATTAATTTGTCGTTGTCTTTCAGAGGGAAACTTCTTCAAAGTACCATGTAGAGCAGGTAGAGTTTACTTAGGCTAAAATGTAGAATTACCCCAACATTCTTCCTAGGAAATTACTTTGTGACCAGACCAGACTGCAGAAACATGGGGGCAACCCTGGGGAAGAAGGAGATGGTGAATGAACGGTAGGCAGGTACAAATTTAATGTCCAGAAGTGGGGCACACTTTTTTTCCCCTTTAGAAAAAAAAATAACAAAACAAAACAAAAAAAAACCAAAAAAAACAACAAAAAAAACCAAAACAAAACAATTCCAAGTTATGTGGCAGTAATGAAAGAAAATGAATGTCAACAGCCTCTCTGTGGAATGCACTGGAGGCTCACAGGCATGAAGGAGAGAATGCTTTGAAGAGACAGCTCCTCAGCAGTTGGGCCTGTTGAAAGGCATTTGCAGGATTAAGCCCAAAAGGCTTTGTATACCTGAAAAAAATTGCCATGCTTAAAGTATATCAAGTGGGGTATAAACTTTTGTCACATTCATCTGAGGTTCCTATTGCCACCATGTTCTGGCAGGCCACCAAGTGTAACTGTTTAGACATAGGAAGTTATGCAGATGTTGAGCAATCGCTGATAAAGATCAGGTTAGCTTTAGAGGGAAAAAGCCCAGTAGCCTAGCACAGTATCTCCATAACACAAGACTAATTTTAACCTTGCAAGTTAAACATTTACAGAGAAGACAAACAGTACAGAAACACAGAATGGGGTCAGGAGATTAAAATAACAATGCCAAACACAAGTGCGTGAAAGCCAGGACTTCAATGAATGGCTTGCTTCTAATTTTTTTATAGTACAAGCTTCAGAGTAGCTACAAGCACCTTTGAGTGAGTTTATCCTTTGGACTACTATACCCTGTTTACATTTATGATCAGCTGAAATACAAGCAGTGATACGCACCATCTACCTCTCACAGTATTTGTGGGAGACTTACTGTTGTGGGCACAAACAACTACACTCTCATATTCACCTTCCTTGTCTCACGGAGCTACAGGGTGAGCGGGCAGGCAGACATGCTCTCCTCATCTCTTGATACATCTCTGGTACCTTGTGTCTGCTGAGGAAAAGGGACATCATGTAGAATGGCAGTGTGAATAGAGAGCCAGCCTACGCACTTGTATTCACTGCTTCAGGTCAGGAGTCATGTGTTGCTCTGGCTTATTCAGGTGGATAATAAATGTTAATAAAGAAGGGCCCTGTGCTGCCCAAACACAGAGGGATAGAACAGAGGACAGAGAGAAAAGAGGCACCAGCTCAGTACTGGTACTTAAGCATATACAAGGCAGAGAATGAGGTGTCCAGTTGTGGATAGAAGATGTTGCTGGAGGGGCTGCAAGTAATTAATAATGGGAATTGGAAGGTAAATCCAAAGTGTCATTCAGCCAAGAAACATGATTTCTGGTATTCTGCTTCACACATCTTCAGTCTGTCCTGCACAGAAGGCAAAGCGCTGCAGGGGAATCCCAGTAATATTTCCTAGAGGCTTTGACAGACGGCAGTTGTCTCTGCATTATTCCTTCGCACAGGAAAGAGAGAAAACCTAGAAATCATTCTTAGTGTTGATTTTGTTATATACTACTGCATCAAGGACTGTGAGTACTCACAGGCACCTAGAAAGAGACCATCATTGCTCAGAAGGGCTTACAACCCAGCACTATAATCTCTACAGTGTGTTTGCATAGACCTGGACACTATTCGCTCAGCCTCGCTCTTTCAATTTCCCTCCCTCAAACATCCATTTATCCAAATCTACTTCCAAAATAGCTGATTGTTACACAGTTGCCAATTAATCATCGTATTGCTACCAATTGTAACAAAGCTATTAGTCAGGTCCAAAAGAGAACTTCATCATATCACTTGAGCCAAGGTTGAAGAATAGGCTTCTGCCTTTAATGAACAAATAATGATTCCACATAGTCTGGGTTTGGTTTTTTTTAGATCAAGATCTGTTTTACTGAAATTTATTTTAACTGTATTTCATTACTGAATATCATAAAAAGAAGTAATAAAAAGATATAACATGTTATTTTCCCCTGAAGTGATGTGAAAACACATCTTATTGTATTTATAAGCTTTTTAGGCTATAACTTTATGATCAAACAGCTGTTGCAACAATGAATTTTATCTTCATAATCTCAGCTGGTGATTTCTCTTAAAAATCGATATTATCCTTTGTAATACTAAATAATTTAATCTACAAATAGCTGCACAATATAGATATACTATTAAAACAAAAGGACAGTGCTGGCACAAGAACAAATGAATATAAACTGATTATGAATAAATTTAGGCTGGAAATCAGAAGAAGGTTTCTAACTATCTGGGGACTGTAGTTCAAAAATAGCCTTCCAAGGGGAAAAAAAAAAAAAAAAAATCAAACCTGTAGTGGGGGCAAAGAAGCATTTAATTTCTGGAAGAATTTGATTCCTGCTGTCTCAGCAAATGTTGCTTTTGAGGGCATATGTTCTTCAGTGTTCTTGCGCAGTTTGGTAAGGTCTTTGAGTCAACTTCTTTTTTAATTTTCCTCCTCAGTTACTCTGTCCTTGACACTGTAAGTCGACAAATAAGAACAGCCTCCTTTAATGTCTTTAACGCTGTCAGAAGACTTTTAGGTTTTGAACATTTTGCCATGAAGAACTGGGGATCTCTTCCAAAACCCCATGGTGCGCTTTTTGAGAACTCCATGTGATGGTAACAACATGTTGACACCTGAGATAGGTTTGTTCTCAGAGCTCTTGCTCTTCGCTACCTGTTCTAGATCCTTACCAGCATTTTGTATGCCTTTTCATCTCAGTGAAAGAGAGGGGGTATTGTTCCTGAGTAGAAGACTTAATCCATCTCTTTGACTTTTCTCATTCTCTTCTCTGTGTGGACTACTTTAACCAGAGACAAAAATGCTGAGATAGAACACTATAGATTATTTCCACATAATTTTGTTAATTACTCTTTTAAATGAGCAACTTCTTTATGCATGTAAGCAAGTTTCCCCTTCGTCCCATTGTTTCCCCTTGTCAGTCTATACTTGAAAAGCATTTGAATTTCTTACAACGCCTTTCTGTTCACCCTAATAAGAGAAAAAGCCTATATTCATGCTACCTGTCACATTATTGACATTCCTCCTCATTTCACTTGCTTTTTTTTAATTTTACTTTTTCTTTTCTGTATTTTTCCTTGTTTAGTTGTGCTCTGTGTCTCCTTCAAGGACCACAGCATGTTTTCCTGGTTGTTATTCAGCATAAGTGTCAGGTCTCTGAATGCATTTCCTATTTACCTTCTATTGCTGCACCAAAAGATATTTAATTTTTAATGAGAAAGTCTTTGAACAAGACTTTTTATCATTTTGAAAAATGACTGTACTGTTTTCTCTTCTTGCTCAGTCTGTACTTTTTGGTATATATATTCCTAGAAAATTCATTAAGCTTTTCTGATCCTAGGTCTGCCTGCCAGTTGCCCCTACTGCAGACTCAGAAAATCAAACAGCTCACACAGTCACAAGATGTCTGATTGGCAGAGGCTGTAATTTCCACTTTTAGGAGGCTACAGACCTACTGAAGGTGCACTAATGCTCTTGCTGGCCAAGTGCTATGCTAAAGTTCCTTTCAAGCCACTCAGCTCAGTCTTCTCTGGGAAGACTTGAAAATATTATGAGCACTTGGAGTTTGTACTTTTCCTTCACCTCTCCCTTTTTACAAGGCTTACCACAACCTGCTCCCGTACAGGCACGTATGCGTGCACATACAGGTTCTCATGCAAACTCTACGGGCATATATCTGTTCCTGTATCTTTGTCACCTTGCTCACTTCAAGCACATTATTTCAGGAATAATGAGATACCGTGAACAAAAGTTCCATAGATAGAATTGCAGATTTCTGGTGACGATATTAAAATATCAACACAGCCCACTTCTTCTCCCTGTTCTGACACAGACTTTATTGCAACCATGCTCAAGCAAGCAGTTCGTTTCTCCCAGTAAAAAGGTCCTTCACAAAGGTATGAGAATAAATTCACCACTGACTGATTGGTGCTTGGGTGTTGTGTAGACAGGGAAGCCCAAACCCACTAATGCAGAGTCTTTTTCTGAAACAGAAATTCTGCTGGTCATTGTCCTTGATACTATCTTTCCTACATTGTGGTTAGACAATCAAGCAGAGTTTTTTGGATGCTGACTTTAAATTATTTGAACTTTCCTTTATTTCTGTCTCAATTATACTCTGACTAATATTATGGGAGAAACTGCATAATTTTTATTTATTTATTTATTTTAAATCTGAGAATTGAACTTTTGGAAGATACAAAAAACACATTGGAAGTTGTCCCTAACTCTGCAGCCATTCTGAATGCAAACTTCCTACGGCCCGTGGCATCCAAGGCCAGTTATCTGATTATATCTGCTTGAAGAAATTTGGCTATTATTTTGAGAGAGAATGGCAGGTTTTGCCCTTCCTTCAAATAAAACCATCTTCATTTGTACATAGAAACATTTGCAGATCCTTAGGAAATAAAGACACTGGGGAGGACATCTTTGGGGTTTTCTGAAACAGCAAAAAGTTATTTATTTTACAAAAAAAAAATTGCTCCTCACACACCTAGAGAAGATATTCTACTTCTACTTCAAAATAATACTGGTGCATTCGTTAGAAAGACATTGCCACATCAATATTCAAAGGCTTTCTCGACTATGATAGTGTACCTAGCTCAGCATTATCAGAGCACCACCAGATGTAACGCATAGTAATCTTATTACACATTGACAGTTTACACCCTAATGGCTCGGATGGAGCTGTTATGATGTATTGTGTCATATACTAATAGGGATATAGTGCTAAAAACAGCTGTATCTTGACAAGCTCCACACAAACTAGGTCTGAAGGATCTGTGATGCTGCATACTGACATTGTATATAAGCTAAAAAAGTTTATATAAAATGAAAAATTAAGTGTTGAGGAGAGGTCCACTTTAGTAATAATAATACTTTGCTCTTATCTAGACTCTTCCATGTGAAGCTCTTGAAAGACGTTGATTAATTGAACCTTACCAATACCTCTGCAAGCTAGGAAATATTTTAATATCCCCCATCTCACACTGAGGCACAGATACGTTCTGTGACTTGTCAAGGTCACCCTGCAAGTCTGTGACAGGGAACTTGGAGCTCCTTGCTTCAGCCCTAAGCCTTAACCAAGGAGTTCATCTTCCGCTATTGTTTAGAAATATTAGCAAACTTGAATTGCACCCAGTTATCATGTCATTCAAAGATCATTTAGTAATGCAAATTCATACTAATTCTAGTGCTAATTCTTCAGCAGTAGTAGAGGATAAAACTGATGCCTTTGCCCTTGCCTTTCCTTGATTCCATTCATTAAACTTAGACTGCTGATATTATTTGCATATAATTTTTTGAATTTAATTTTGAGTCAGGGTGAGAGCAAAAGAGAGATTTTGTATTCTCTTGCAGGTTGGTTCAGAGGTGTCACAAGACTGTGCTTTTACATAATTTAATGCAGTCAGTGTGACTGTAGAAAGAACTGCAGCACCATAAAATATAAAAATAGAGAGACAGTTCAGGTGCAGACTAAAATGAGATTCTTGTACTGTTACAATCTCTGCTTTTCCCATGGGGAGCTGAAGTTTTGAGCCTTTAAGCTTAAAAAAAAAAAAAAAAAAAAGCAATATTTTAGTACAAATGAATATTAAACCTGGGTGGAAGCTTCTGGCTGAAGACATTTAAGCCAAACAGGAAAGTGAACAGGAGATACAATTGCTGCTCTGCTGGTGCTGTTATACAGGATGTAAAATGTGCGAAATATGCATTGCGTACTTTGCAAACATGGAAAATATTTTCAGAATAATTTGGGGAGAACGCAACAGAGATATGTGTGCTATAGGCTTAATTTCCTTCTGACCATGCTACCTCTCATCCTATCTTTCAGCAAACTATTTGATGCACGAACTCAAATAATCAACACGCTAACATTCTTCACAAGTGTGCCTGGACATGAAGTGTGCTCTTAATTTTCCCACCCAAAGCACAAGCCACCAAATATTGCCTTCCACCAAGAGAGTCAGCCAGAGGAAAAAAGATTACACGTGGCTTACTCCAAGACTCAAGTCCTTAATCATACCTAGTTACGAGAGGAAGAAGAGTGAAAGACAGATACCCGAGAGATGACTGATAATATTTTAAAAGACATCGGCACTCATTTAGAGCAAAGAACCAATAGCCTGTCATTTTCATGTCATTATACTAAAACAGAATTTATACTGTAACTTATATGAAGCTTACGAAGTCATGTAATATGAAATCCTAATGAGCAGTTTAATACATGTGCCATAGAAGGTATAAATACAACAATTTCCAGATCACATCCACAAAAGCTGCTTAATGGTCAGTACAGTAGTAGGAAAAAAGCTACGGCCTAAGGGGATGAGAACTTAATGTCAGTTAATAACATTTCATGCCGCATATACATGTACACTTCCCCAAGAGAATTGCAAGAGGATAAAAGGATGAAGAGATAATAGATATCCCAGTGGCTGCTTTATACTGGGTTCTCAATTTAATCTAGTCTGCTTATTAAGAAGAGGAAATAATTCAGAAAATATAATTTATTCAACAAATTTATTCTCTAATCCAAAGGAAATTTTTCTCTAATTTGTTTAGTATTCAAAATGATTTACGAAATGTTTTCTGCACACAATGCTGGGTCTGAAATTACTTCTGAGATTTGCTGTGTAAGTATTCAAACCATATTGATTACACTGAGAGAGAGAGAGAGAGAGAGATCTGTGCTTCGGTGAATGTCAATTGAAAAATCAGGTACCTGATTTAAATTTATCAATCCATTCAGTTGTATTGAAGTTTAATATTACTACTTACCAATTATTCAAGAGTGTGAGGTAACAAAGTAAATTTACCTGCATATTACTATTAATACAGCAAGTGCTTTGTCTCTATAAGCCTAATTATTGCTATGTGTTTTATGTGAGCATTATTTTCTGTCAAATATAAATAAATATGTAATAGGTTACATAAAACTATTAATTTATTTCTAGAAATGTTTTCCAGTGTTCCCTTAGGAGAATGCAGGACAGCACTTTAACATGTTCCTAATTTTATTTCTATTCCAAACAGCACAGATGCACATGCTCGTCTTTAAGAACATATGTAAGATTCATTGATTTCATTGAATTATGTAAGTGTTCTAAACAAAAAATATTTTCTCAGGAAAGAGAAGATTCTATTTAGTCATTTTTCCATGTAATTGCACTGTAAATCAGAATATTTGACTATTTTTAAATCTTCATGTTAGAATCCCTTTTGCAGGTTACCCAGATGAGTGTAACCATAGCCACTGAGTAATTTAGAAGTTATCATTATCAAAGGTATTTATTAAAGGTATTATTGGAATAATGCAACAGTCTAATTAAAAAACCTGATCACATATCCACACATAAAAAACCCAAATTACCTGCAAGACCATTCCTGAATGGAAAACCTTTACTTGGATTTCTCCAGCCAAGACCTCTTGGAGTCTCACTTTATCATTTGTTGCAATGTTTAGTTGATAAGATTTGTATTGTCCACTCACAGCAGTATCCACCTTAAAGATTTAAGTCTTTCCCCCATACAGCACAGGCTTCCTGTGCCTGGATATCTAAAAACTTCACATGGTGCTTGATCCCTTGAAACTGCCAAAAATGAAGGAGAGATTACTATACCTAGCAGGTAGAAGAAATTCAAACATACTGCTTCGATTTGCAACCTGTTTGTTATTTTTCTACATAATCTCCTTGAAATAAGGAGTTTAAAGTTTGCTCTGCCCTCGTATTAGTACTCTAACTCAATTATATATGTGTTCCTTATCCTGGAATGAAGCACTAACATGTTTTGAAATATGCAACCCAGTGCCAAGGCACATAATCAGGTGGGTGTTCCTTGCAGAGGCCTGTGGCAACATAACTTGCCAGTTAGGTAAATGACATAAAATGTGACATTGAACTCCATTTATTTCACTTCCATTTGCCTATGATATTTATTGTTGTACACTCAAAATCTATTAGCTTGTTACTTTCCCCTTAATTTGCAACACTTCGCAATACACGACTGTGACATTAGTCCGTATTTGTTGCTTATTTCACTGGCTGGGGAAACAAAATGGCATAAGAAGTTTCTTTATCCTTTCAGTCAAGAGATCACTGGTTTTGCCATTTGTGTGCACTCAATACTTAGTATCACTTTAACCTTTTCTGGACTTATCGTTTACTTCTTGATTTACCAGATTAAGCAGAACCTATACACTATTTTGATCTCTTCATAGAAATCATTATCTAACAGTAATCCTTCCACAGTGGCTGAGACAATGTGGGTGCTGCGGAGGTATATGCAATCTTCATCTGTGAGGCCATAAAAAAGTCAGTCTTGTTTAAAGAATAGATTGGGCATTCACTGAAAGGAACAACATAGAAAACTCTTTGTTCAAATAAAAGCAAGGATAAGTAAGAAATGCCCTTCAGCGGCAGGTCAATCAGTGCTCATCCAGCCCCGTATGATGCCTCCAGTAACAGAGGCACAAGGAGAGCACATAAGCTTGGATACTTTCTGCAGTCCATTCCCCTCATACATGTCCTCAGTGTCCAGAATGGTTTTACAAATATCGTCAGTGGGTACATACCTGTCCAGTGTTAAAAGAACTATAGGACACCTTTGTGAAAGTATTATCGGTAACTTTGTTTAAACCTTTTCCAAACCTCCAGTAGTGGCTTCCTCCACCCTCTCTGGTGACCCTCAGTTCCAGAAGTTCACTATGTTAGGAAGTACATTCAACAGCTTTAAAAAAAAACCCTAACGCTTTCAAGTTCCCATAGATCTAATATTGTGGGGATTTGTGAGTGAATGTTGTGTATTCAGTTTATCTATTGCCTACATGATTTCATGAACCTCAGCCATATCTTCCCTTGACCTTCTCTGCTCCAAAACAACATGTCCCAGCCTTTTAGTCTCTCTGCACAAGGCAGCTGCTCCCTCATCTTGAACATTTTACTTGTTTTTCTCCATACTTCTGATTCTGCTACACCCTTCCTGAGATGTGGAAACCAAAGTGCACGTGATGCTTGGGATTTGGGCCCACCGATTTCTAGAGTGACGCCCTGTTGTTGTCTCACCTCAGGTGCTCTCTATTCCTAAGGATAATCTCACTAATTTTTCTAAACATGCCAAACATTTTGGTGGCTTTTTGTCTGCCACTCAACACTGAGCCATTGACTTCAGAGAAATGTCAGAGGTCCCTTTCTGAGTTTTAAGGGCCAGTTATGAGTTCAGCATCATGTTGGCATGGTTTATATTCTTTTTTCCTAGATGCATTACTTCACACTGAACTTCACCTGCTGACTTTTGGTCTGCTCAGCTTCAGATGTACTTTTGGAGATCCTTGCCATTGAAGGCATTGGTGTTGAAGGCAAATGGCATTGATCATGGACAGAGATTTATTATTATCCACAGACTTGCAGATTTCACTCTTTATTGCCCTCTCCAGACCACAGATGAAGATGCTGAGTAAAACTGGTCCCAGTAACAATCTCCGTTCTGAAAGATTGCCATTATTAAGGCCTATCCATTGATTCCTCTCCTTTAAAAAGCTTTACTCCACTCCCATGGCAGCACAATTTCTTTAATAAGCCTTTGGTGTGGAACCTGATCAAAGACATTTTAAAAAACAAAGTTTATTATGTCCATTTGATCACATTTATCTATATTATTACTGAAAACATCACTGACCTCCAGAACCCATGTGACTTCTTCCAAACAGGTTGTGTTCAGTCATACACATATACACCGCCATAACAGAAATGGAAATCAGGCTCACTAGTCTGTCATCCCCAAGATCATCTCTAAAGCCCATCTGACAGGTGGCAGACACAACAGCTGTCCTAGTCCTCTAGCTCAGTGTCCATTTGTAATAACATTTTACATCCCTTAGCCAGAAGTTTGGAAAATTCAAATTCAGAACTCTTGGGTTTGTGCCATCTGGCCCTGATGACCTTCCTAACCTATTTGGCTGGTCTAATGCTTCCTGTGTATTCATTTCAAATTGATCTATATTGTCTAGACAATCTGATACAGAAATGCATCAGGTGTGGGAGTCACAGCACTAAACACCAATGCAAAGATTTCACTGAGTTTCTCTGCTGTGTCTTCATTAACTCTGCATGTCCCTTCTCCATCCTTGCCATGAAGCAGTAAAGCTAAAGTCATTGACAATCCTCACTTTATGAATTATCCATCTTTTTCAAGTCCAGGTATGAAAATTTTTTGTCCATAATGTTAAGTGAACAGAGTAAGTTTTAGATATTGTGAACATAACCCTAATATATAAGCATGATGCAATCTTAGTCATAAACGCAAGTATAATGTTCTGGGGTATGTCCATAACTATTTTCACAATCTGCGTAACATGCAAGTATTTAAAGAAAGAAAAGCATGAGGCACAGGATGAGTTCACACACTGCAAAACATGCAACGTTCACTTACATAAAAGGTTTATGCAAGACAACCAAAGGACAAAGGTGTAATAGAATAATGCCATACCACTTCAACCAAGACTACAGAAGCTTCATCCCCTTCTTGAGGGCTTTGGAAAAATTAAGTCCTTACTTTTGGAAAATAAGTTTTCCAAAAAGATCAACAACGGTCACACTAACATCATAGTTTGTGTGCTACTACATGTGTGCTGTTCTTACGAAGCAAAGTTTTTTCAGTTTCTATACTTTATGCAGGCTAACTTTTAGGAAAACAATGGGATATACAGAAGTGTAAATCAAAAGCACTCACTACCGAAACGAGAGAGAGATTATCAATTTCCTTTGGTAATTAAAGTGATAAGAGAATATCTATGTTATTGTACTAGAACTACTTAAGCTATAAAAAGAAGATTTAGGTCTTACACAATTCTTTTCAGTTTTAAAGCACTTACAAACACAAAGCTATAATAACTCTGAATGATATCTAACCCTGTACAGGGAATAGTGTAAGGTTTATATGCCTCTTATTCTCTACTTCAGACTATATTTCAGAGACATAAGAGTGTTTTGGGAGTGGGGAGAGAGTCAGAAATTCTTTACCTCAAAGGGTGTTTGAATTAGAATTTGGGAGCCCTAACTCCCACAGCTGTGCTCTGATCATAACAACCTTTTATAAGTTTGGCTCAAAACTCTGCAGGTCTGAGTTATTTTGTTCAGGGAAGAAAAGATTTTTCTCTGAGAATGACCATGTTTTTGTATACCAAAAAGAAGTTATTACTGACTTATTTATTAGGAAGGCACATCAGTCCTATTAAACGTTAGCCCAGCTATTTTTTAAAACAGAATTGCCAGTTAACTGTTCAAACTTGGGACATATATCCAGGAAGAAACATCCATGGCCTCATGGCACCCACTAAGAGTGAGATCAGCTCTCAGAATTACATCATAGAAAGAAAACAGATGACTAGTGGCAGTCAGAAATCTTTCTTTCTGCAAAATACTTGAACATAATTTCAAGTAGAGCCGTATGCACTAGAAAATGCTTATAAAAAAAAAAAAATTAGATTTTTCTGACTTGATGTATGGTATCACTTCTAGTTGCCTCAACATTTCCAGCCATTGGTCTTTCTGATATAAGCTGTTCTAACAGATTCAGATGGTGTCTGAGGAAGACCAAGGGCAGCTCTGCTTCTCAAAGGGCATAGAGTTCCACCCTTCATAATATTTCTTAAGAAGTTTGTTCTTAAAAGATATGCAGAGATATTTTATTAGTACACTGGTATTAGTGGTAGCAAACTAAAAGAAACCTTGGCTATCATCACTCCTTGACTGAAAAGACAGAAATCACACTACCTTTATAACAGTCCATTAATTCACATCTGCACACATAACTGGCTGGGATGGAATACTGAGGTAATATTTTGTATAGCTCTGTTAAACTCCCTTCTCAAAGCGGCGTTAACTCTTTGCTGGAGCAGAGAGCACCCTTGACTATTCTGAGACATTAAACATAATTAAGTTTTGTGCAGCAGCTTAAACCCTGAAATTAGGTATTATCTACATTTCACACGCCAAAATGCAATTTCTATACTGAAAAAGTCATAAAGCATTCTAAAGGAATACTGACAGAAAGCTGTAACAAAGATATTAAATATTAAATATACTGCTAGTTCCTCCTCAGGTTTCACATTGTTATATGTATATGTCCATGTGAGGATTTTACATAACACTTTCACATTTAGTCTTTAGCAAACATATCAATACATTTTTCTTTGAATTCTATTCAAAGACAATTTCATGTTCTTTGTAGTACACCTAGACTCTTTAAAGATTTGAGAAAACTGCAGTACCAGTTCTTTCTGAAGAGTTAGATACGAACTCTGCAAACGAGACAAACTTGAGATCTTTGCCCCTAACAGCCTTTGAATGCACAGGTCCCATCCCAGTAGAGTACAGATGGGACTTTTAGCCAGATATGAATACCATTGCCTTTATCCAAAGTGATACAGACAGTTTCAACATATAAAATAGGTATCCCTGGAATTCTCTAAGACTATCACTCTGCATGTCATATTTCCCACTAGCCTATTTAAATAAATAAAAAAAAAAAAAAGACTAGATAAAACCTTACTTCAGTGACTTCTCAGTCTTCCTACTCTCCATATCTGAGACAAAAATGACAACTTGAAGTTAATTAGTAGGTCTATTAAGCTCTTTAGCCTCTGGAAGTAGTGGAAGTTCCCCCCTGACCTGCCAATTGAGTTCATAACAAGTACTAAGAAAAGTTTCCCTGACAAACAAAGTTGAAATAACACACAAAGCTGAGGAATGAGTGTGGAAGAACTCATTACTAGATGGGATCCATCTCTTGCTCATGTCTTTCAGACATCCTTGATCTCAACTCCAGCATTTGAACTAGTCCCAACTTGAACTCCTACTATTCGATTTCTCAGATTATGAGAACTATAATCTAAGTAGTTTGTCAATATACTGCACATGAATCACAACAATGAAAAATGTGTTTGTACGTGGACTGAATTATACCATGCATCATGCAAACCACAAATGGTGGAGGTATGTTAAACAAAGATGAATCCCACTTGAACGGGAGGACTCTGGAAAAATGTGTTGACACTACCAAGGTGAAATCAACTTTGTTTAACTTGTCTTTGTGAATGAGGAGAATGGGAATTAGAGAAAGTAAAATAAAATTAGTTAATCCTGGGTTTAGAACAATTTAAGTGGAATTCATATAAAAACAAAGACAGAACAGAGCAGAACAGAACAGAAAGAAACTGAATTCGTTTTCTGCCTGAGAATAATAAGGAAAAAAGAAACTGATTTCGCAGGGTACAAAGACAATATCTGTGGTTCAGAGGAGAAACTAGAGGGACAGGGAAGATCCTGGGACATACAGTTGCCATTTTGGTGCAAACAAAGCACCCATCCAACCCAGAACCATGTCACCAACCATGACCATAAACAGATGCAAAGGGAAGCACAACAACATGATGAATTATACTTTCCCAGTTATTTTCAGCTCAGGACATTTCATGATTTTGATGTGATTTGTCTATTTAATGACACTCAATGCATCACTCTTTCAATTACTTGTCCAGTGTAAAATTTCTGTATCCCCACCATCTTTTGGAAAGGAATTCCATAGTGCTGTTTGCTTTTGCTTGTTGTGCTCCTGTCCCCTACCAGCTTCATTTTATTGACCTTTTTTCTTAAATTGGAAGAGATGGACGTGCAGAAGGTTAGAGACCTTAAAATCTGCGTCTCTTCTACTCTGCTTTTTTCATCAACCTTAAAAAATAGAATGCTGCTATAGAAATTGCACAAGTTAACCACAGAACTGAAATGTTTGCAAAACATTACTATTTCTTTTAGAAATGGGAAAAGAGCAATGTCAGATTTGGACTCAAATGTGGTATAAGTAGCATATGTCCTGTACAGGTCTAAGAATGTGGCTATAAACCTAAGTCTTACTATGTTTACAGCACCGGCTGACAAAAAGGCAATCTAGAAAGTGGCCAGCACTTTTCACCACCACAACTACCAGTCAGAGGTCAACAAATAGTAATACAGAAAGGAGTGTAAGGTGATCATCTTCACCATTTTCAGTGACAGTGTGAAATTAATTTATAAATTAATACATTTTTAAAGTTAAAAGGTAGGAAGAAATTATCTGGGCCTGAAAGATAATAGTATTTGCTCAGAATAAATAGAGCAGGCAGAAAATGGAGAGATGATATTCACCATTATCATCATCATTGTTATTATTACTATACCATCCCACCCATAATTCAGTCTGAAAGTGTCCTTGATAAAGCAGCTGTGGCCTGAAGGATAAACAACAGTACAAGTAGTCACCATCAGGGAAAGAAGAAACTCAACAAACAAAGCCTCGTGATTTGCTATCAAGGTTGTCTTGTTTTCAGATGACCTCCCTTTTTCTGAATTCCCCTTGGTAAAGGTTATTTGCAAATGTTTAATAAACGCAGCTTCTTAACATTCTCTCTGAGCCTTGCCATGGTAACATGAAACAAATATATAAACCTTCGAGCTGATTGTTTTATTTCATCTTTTTCCAGATTTCATGGTGATATCACAAAAACTTGACACTCTACTTCAACTCTTCACCTCGGAATCTGACATGTGCTGTATTTCGTATATCCCTTTGGGATTCATGTCCTCTAGTTAATCTTCAGCATACAAGATAGCTAAATGGAAGAAGCTTTTTCAGCTAAGAAACCTTTCTGAAGACAAAACTTTATGGTTCCTACCTTTCTTAGTTTATATACATTAAGGTTTCTTTTCTGTAGCTCATTCCAGTTATGATATTTGTTACACTATTGGTCTGATCACTAATTTAGCATGCTCTACACAGTGCCCTACCTGACGTTTCTTTACAAAAAATCAGTCTGCTTACAAATATTCGGTAATAGGTGAAGTTCAGCCATAAAAAATATGAGCAATGTTACTGTAAAACATGGTATAAATGGCATATAACAAAGAAGTCAACAGGTCATTAAACCTGAAAGACACCATATGATGAAGTGACAGCCCCTGCTGGATAGAGATGGTCAAGACTGCCCCTAGTAGAACAAGGGAAAAGGCATGGATACAAATTTCCAAGTGGAATCAGCACAAGAAAGCAACTGAATATCTCTAAAAATGGAAATAAACAATGGAAATTTCAAAAACCTGTTTAATACAACACCAGCAAATATTTTTGAGATGTACGTCCTGCTTCCTCTATATTCATCCTGCTTTCATACCACTCTTCTTGCTAAAATAAAGGAAAATGGAGGCAAAGAAAGAGTTCTACATCTTACATGTTCTATATGGATTATTGAATTCACTGGACATTCTTCAAAAAGATTTAAAATAAGTTTATGCTATAATTACCTACATTTCCATTGTAAGGTGAGATTTCTGCTATACAAAGCTTTCTCCCTGTTATGAATTGAATGCTTTGCTTGCACTACATCCTTTGCACATTTGATCAATGAATGTAAGACTTTATTAAATCTTAAAGAGCTTAAGATAATACAGAAGGAGTTTATTTTTCTAGGCATGGTTTGCATTATAACTACCTGCAGTTCATTTTAGACCTGGAGAGTTTTATTTGCCAGGAAAAGAAAGGAATACACTTATCTTTAATATATGATCATTAAATAAACATCTTTCATGCAAGAGATTTGTTATGTTAAAGAGTATTAAAATTATATCCGCCAGCTCTTTTATTTTGAAAGGCTGCATACAAGTGAGGAAATACAGTAATACTGATGTAGAAAGGTATAAATAAAAAAAGCTTCTCACTCCCTCTCCAAAGAAAAACTCCATTATTTTATTTGCTCTCCTGCCAGTCCTCCCAGACAGATAAAATTATTCCTACTCATAGCTGACTTTGGGTAAGACTTTTTAAGTTTCTACCATGGGTATGCAACTCAATCTAGTTTTCCATGAGACTTGAGGATCAACCTCTTTTCTACCCTAGATAAATCAGGAAGCCCCAAATGTCCAGTTTTTCCAGTGATGCTCACATTGTTAATGAAGGGAAGAAACGTAACTGAGCTTCTCTAACTACTAGTAACAACCAGATGCATGAACCAGATTTGTTAGCCAACAAATCTATGGTTCACTAAGGACTGTAAAAGTTCGCCTTGGGTCCAACACTGCTTAAATTTTGCAAAAATACAAAGTATTTCTCTTGGACCTTCAGAAGAAATCTTCCCGAAAAGTGTGTCAAATGGGTGATGGAGGTTGAGGACTATAAATTCAAAGCAAACTGGACACACTAATTAACCGCACTCTCCATTTACCCTACACCATGCCCTGCCCTGCCCATCCTTGACCAGCCTAACTCTTCCCATTCAGAAATGGAAAAGCAATAATCACCTGGGATGACCTGTTATGTCAGTGAAGACAGGCAGGGAGGGGCTTCTGTATAAAACTTTTCCCCCAAAATAGAAAGAAACTAAGGCAGCCACACCAAGAAGCAACCTCAGAAAATAAAGTAGCATTGTTAACAGCACCACAGCGAAAGCATGGAAAGCATCAGTCCAAGTCCCCCACACCAGATCTGGCAACAGACTGGTATGTTCTGCTGGTTTTTTTAATCTTTTTAGGTGTTCCTAAGGCTCTTGGTCACTATTAGTAGTTCATTTGTCCTACATCAGTGTTACCTGCAATTATTATTGAAAAAAGTATTCCAATGCTGGGAAATATCTGAAAAGCCAGGGTTCATCTGTGTTCAAAAGAATGTGTTAAGGGCCATATGCTTTTCTGAAGTTCAGATAAGGTACTGCTGGTTTTGTGGGGATTTTTAAAGACCAGAAAAAGTGAAATCGTGTGAGTTGTATGAAATCTGTTGTACACAATTCTCCTCAGTTTTGTTAAACGAGAGCAAGCAAGTTTTAGTTTATATCCCATTCCTGTGTAAAATTCATTTTCATGCACAGTTTCTCTGTTTGCACCAGTTTTGTTCCATGGAAGCCCTGGGCTCTACTGGTTTCAGTCGAGCAACCCTGGATTACCCAGACCGAGAAACAGGTTTTCCAACAGCTCTATAAATCTCAGGCACTCCCTTGAAACTGCTGCCAACAGGTGGTAAACTGCTACCATTCACTGCAAACAATTTTGCAGCATCGGCATCAAGATGCTTCGGTAACGGATGGCGCAAAACAAATGGACTTGCGAAGTTCCTGGGACCACACACTAGGTTCATTCAGGCCATGAAGCAGCCATCAGATGGCAACAATTTTGTCACCACTAGTACAGAACATAATGGAATATGTGTCCTGGAGCTGAAAAGCTCCATATCTCATTAACTATCCCCTGAGTCATGCCTGTCACCACTAGCTTTAAGTTTTAATTTCCTTGCTTTCACCGGTTGTCAAGGCTATTTGACTATATCTCTTTTGTGTTTAATCAGCGGTACCAATGCTTTTGATGAGATTATGTTGCTAACCTGGTGCTCCAGGAAGTCACAAACATAAAATTGTTTATACAGGAACAAATTAAGTACAGCTCTTCACTTTGAGATAGAAAAATAACTAGTCCTATGAAACATAACATCTTTAGCAAAAATGCTTTGGAGAGCTAGATTATCAAATGTAACAGTTCAGTGGTTCAATTCATACCTGACAGGCTTCAAAGAATATATATGCAAATTGATCTCCCAGCTGCAAGGGTAATTAACATGGCCTGCTGCAGGGGGCTGTTCTTCCACCCATTCTGTTTCGTTATTATTTTAGTGACTTTACATTTTTCTCAACCCACTGTCTTTTCGTATGGAAATAAATTTAACTTCCTGCTTTATGTAAACTTCATCACACTACAATCAGCAGGCAATCTAGCCTGCTGGAAGTGCTAACGTTTGAAAACCAATACAGCCTGACGTAAAGCTTAGCACTGTACAAACACTTTTGCTGTTGATATTATTATGTGTATTTTCCTGGTTTTGCCCAATGCACTTCTTGTTCCGATTTAAAGGACTACAATAAGCCTGATTCTTCCCTCCTACTTAAACTAGTTTAACAACATTAAGACAGAGCTAGCAAAGGACCAGAGAAGACAAAGGATCTTGGAACATGCTGTTTAATCCAATTTTTTGCTAGGGTATTCAAATCATATTTGCACTCAAATCAGTGGGCTTTTTTTTTTTTTTTTTCCAAAGCAGGAAGTATACAGCCCTGTGTGTATAGCATTTCATGCAGTATTGGACCCATTGGGTGTATACTGGGTCACGAACTGAAGTATGTGGTTCTGTTTCCACAGAGAGATGTGCCCTGTGTATTACATATTGTAAAATGTTCCCCATATGGTTATGAGGGAACACCAAAACTATTTTCCCATTATATAGTAAGAGTGCAACTTACAGGGAAGCAATCATATTACACATGCCTGGGAAAACTATAGGCATAAAAACATTACTGCGTTTGGATACCTTTCATAACCAGAAACTTCTGTATGAAACCATTTCCACAAATTATAAAGCAAAATCGTATGTTAAATCATTTTAAGCAAATATTTATGAGTAGATATAAAGTAACAGGTATATCTACAATTCATAAGTGGCTAAACTTTCCTTTCCAGAGGGTCATCGAAGTCAATTGATTTACTACAGCGATAAACATAATCCAGCCCACTGCATCTTTTCATGTTATACATCTTTATATCAAAGTTTGATATTGCTTTTTTCCACAAAAACCTTTACAAGCTTCAAAAAAATATAATACAGTGTGTATGTGAATGTGTGCATGTGCATAACCACACATCCATGTGAAATAATGTTGGGAAAATCCTATCAGTGCTTGAACTATTTTGGTAAGCATTTGGTCAGTTTCCTCATCAAATCAATGTCAGCTACAAATGCAGAAAAACTGTATGTTACTAGATTTAGGCCAGTGCCCTGGAGGGTCAGGTCGTGCCCTGTATTTATCCTCATCTGATGCTCAAGTGTTAAACAACTAGAGGAGCTCTTCTGCTGCCTACACACTATTGCATACCCAATATTTAACCGAGGTTAATTGAATGTATGCTAAAAGGACTCTGGTGGGAGTGGGAACAGAATCTCTACTGCATGGGTGGATAAGGCCATTCCTGACCCTGGATATCAACCCTGTATCTTTCCAGAAAGTAAGAAAGTGGACTATGAGATGGAAAAAGAAAAATATGACACAGAGAGAGAGAGAACTAGCTGTTTGAATCCTTTTTATATTTATGAAGATATATTGCCCTAAGTATTAACAGATGGGGTTTTCCAGTGTTGTCTTATAGAATTAAGTGTCTATTTCCCTTTGAATTGTATTGCTGGTAGAGAGTTTATCTTTCTTAGCCTCCTTAGAATAAGCCAACCCGCATTTTGGTCTGAAAAGGAGACTTCATAAATTACATGTTGCCGGTATGGTAAATTGCACCTTTATGAGGCAATTTCTGGCAGATTAGCTGATGTGCATCACCACAGCTTCACATTCAAGTGATTTGGACGTGGCCCATAATGAATAAGACATTCCCAGCAACAGAACACTGATTTTGCATTATTATAAACCAAGGGTTGACAGCAGAATACCGATTTTGCATTATTATAAACTGGGGACTGAAAGTTACTGCTGTCTGGCAAGTGTTCAGCAATCATTTGTTGGCAGTCTCAGCTGAAAGGCCAAGGACTGTGAGAGCAGGGAGCCTGAACATAGCTTTCTGTGAGAGAGTCTCTCAGGTCAGTGTTGAGAAGTACTTCAGTGCGCAGGGAAGGAGCTGAGAGTTAAGTTTGCCATCGCCCCTCACGCATCACAAAAGAACAAAGTCTGAACTTTCAGAGTGGACAAACCTCCATGTTCCACATCCCACAAAACTCAGGCTTTAAAATAATTATAGAGAAAATGGTAGACCTGTAACACGAGCCCGAAATGCTGACAGGATAAGAGAACAGTCACAAGCAGGGACTGATTTTTTCACCTCTTTCCAGTTTTGTTGTAGAGCTGAAAAGGATGAAGTGACCAGCAAAAATTCTGCTTCTGTAATTTTCCACTGCATCTGCAAAATGCCTCTTTAAATGCCACTTGACCTTGAATGTGAAAATAATCTGTCCTTTATCAGTCATGTCTTTTTGTGGCCTGGCTTACAGCATCAAATTTACATCCTGCCTTACTGTGGAGCTTCTTGTGATAATAAATTCAAGCAAGCACCTGTGCTCCAGAAATGCATTCCTCTTCACTGTATAAAAAGAGGAGTGCAGGTGCCTTTTGTCTGTCACTTGCCATTTGACTCTGACCTATGGCCACGTACTGTCTCTGGCTCAGAAATCCCACCCCCTCCACTCAAGGCCTGTGCATTTTACAAGAATGCAGCGCTCAAGCTTTTGAAACCTTAAGACCTCAAGTCATTCTTATGCAATAACAAACATTTCTCCTTTGTTACCGTGCACAACTTTTTCTCCATTCCCTCTTTCTATTATTCTGTTTTACTAACCTTGGTGAGATTGCTCATGTGAACAAAAATACCCACCTGAATAAGAGCTGGCAAAGCCAAGCGTTTAGATTATACAGTTGTGGATTCAGCTGAGACCTTCCCTTCCTTCGTACTGCACAGTGCTCGGTGCTAGTTCAGGCGCTGGATGACAGCAAGGCTGGGATATGTGGCAGGGGTGGCCTTCTTGTGCAAGAATCATCAATACTTATAAATATCTAAAGGGTGGGTGTCAAGAGGATGGGGTCAGACTCTTTTCAGTGGTGCCCAGCAACAGGACAAGGGGCCATGGGCACAACCTAGAAAACAGGAAATTCCATCTCAACATGAGGAAAAATTTCTTTCCTTTGAGAGTGACAGAGCACTGGAACAGGCTGCCCAGAGAGGTGGTGGAGTCTCCTTCTCTGGAGATGCTCAAAACCCGCCTGGATGTGTTCCTGTCCAACCTGCTCTAGGTGAACCTGCCTTGGCAGCTTGTTGGACTAGATGATCTCCAGAGGTCACTTCCTACCCCTACCATTCTGTGTTTCTGTGATTCTGTGAAGAATGCGAGGCAGGCAATGGAGGGAGATATGGCAATTAGGCACAGCCTTGACTCCAGCTTAGCATATAGGAGTTAGAGGCAAATGAAGAGAAGGAAAATTTAACGCGGGGGGAAGGAAATCTCCCCTAGCCCTTCCCACCCACTCCCATTCACATCGGAGTATGTATTTTTCTGGGCAGAGGCAGTAGCTGTGTCCTTGAGAGTGGCTGGCACCCGCTGGGCCTGTTTCTGATTCTTTTGCAACGTGCCCTGAGACAAACTGCAACAGGAGGTAAATCCAAGAAAGAGTAGGATAACATGGATAAAATGACTTCTCTTCACAGGTAAATTAATGTACAACTAAATTATGATGCATTCAGTTAAAAGTGCAAGTACAGGAACTTCACTCCCCTGGCTGTTTCCACTAAGTTCAACGCACTGATTATACAGCCTGGAACAAAGATATTTGTCTAACAAAGACTAAGTCAGGGATTTGCAAGGCTCTTGATAGAACCTTTTAACAAATTGGAGAAATTATGGGACTGTGGAAAAAAACACTGCCCTTCTACATCCCCATCAGCAGTAGTTTAAATGAAAATGTCCCAAGAAGGTTGATGGCCTCTGTAATTCTTTTGCTCCTTTTCAAAAGACCTTCCAAGCACCATGCAGGGTGCCTCTCCCTATTGAACACTGAATGTGCAAAATTGATGGCAGGTGTCGTATACCCTCTCTGCAGCATATAATCTACAAGTAACACTGCTGCACAGCAGAAGGTGCTGGACTTTTTCTTTGGAAGAATTGCTCTTCTGAGTTTCTTTTTGTCTAGCCATGAAGGCAGCAGGAACAAATGTCCTTGACATCTACAAGGGGCCACCTAACTGCAGACCTGAAGAAAAACCTCTGATTATACGCCCTTCAGCTCAAGCTGGATCAGTGTCAGCAGCTAAAGCAGCAAGCTGCGCTGTGCCCAGCATGTGCAGAACGGAGACAAATATATTAGAGAAATTGCAATTTTCTGAGGGAGAAAAACTGATGAACTCCAATCTTATTTTGAGCCTTAGTCTCAGGAGCTGGTAAATATATCAAGATGTTAGAGCCACATCGCTATTGTGCTTCTGAACTGACTTCTGGAAGGAATCCTTCTGTAGTAAGGAGGCCATTGCCAGGATTCTCCCAACTCATGTGGTCAATAACTATTTTACTGCAGCTAAACCATCAAACTGCACATCCTACACATTTCTGGTAGAGAGAACTGGACCTCCTTAGCAGTACTGAAAGAATCATTCTGCCTCCTCCTTGTCCCTCCCTCCTCTTCAAGCAGGAAATTTATTTATCCCTTAACAAAGCCACATTTTTAAGCAGATATTAAGCTTCATCTACTGTGCCATGAAGTATGTCTGGGCATGCATGAACTGGCACTCTTACGGCCAAAATAAAGTTCAAGAGAATTTCTTTAACATCCTCACTGACATGGAAGGTATCAGGCCCAGGCTATTCTAAATCATTATTTAACTGACTCATTTCACATGTTTTGAATGAAAAAGTTCCCAGCAACACCCAGCACCTGGACACTTACAGGTTATTCTGCGTGTCTGCAAGGTAGGAATGTGTCTTAAATAACACTATCAAGTTGTCAAGTGGGGGAAAAAAAAAAAGCAAACCCACAACTATTTGAACTGCACACACTATGACTGGTTTTTTGAATTAAAAAGGAACATCTGTCTAACTCAGAAATGTGTTGGGCATTTAATTAGTTTCATCAAATAGATGAATCTTCCCCTGGAAAGTGATGCAGGATGATGCTTCTGAATCTGGTTGGTCTAAACATGGAACAGAGTGCCAAGGAAGCCTATTATTGCTCTTATAGTTCAGTATTTCCTCCGGGCACCTCAAAAATTCTTCCACCTCTAGCAAGATGCTGCTCTTCTTGCCTGCTAGGCCAGTGCCAGCAAAGGAGCCAAGCAGGGAGTGTCCTCCAAGGCAGGGAGTGGTAATCCAACACAGAACTGTCAAGCTTCAAAAGTCCTGGGGAGTCTTCACCTAAATGTTTGCAAGGGCTGATATAAAATATGAAAGGATCTTGTTATCATTAAAAACATTTTAGACCTTATAGCACACAGTCACATGTGCTGGGAGTAGTAAGTGAGGGAGTCTGCAGTCAGCAGAAGCATGATGTCTGCTGCTTCAAAACCCTGGCAACACTCCCATTAGAGTCCTCCCCCTCTCCAGTGAAGGTCCTCTTCACTATTGTCATGGTTTGGGCTGGACTGGCCACTGAAACAAACTACGGTTTTACCTCAAACCAGGTCAACTGTCAAACCTACACACAGAGCACAAAGTGGTATTATGGACAAGTACGGATTAACAGATCTGCAAAAGCATTCTTAATCGCTGACGTGCAGAGCGGCTAGTGCAAGGCTAAGAAAAGTACACACCTTCGGCCTTTCTCAGATCACCTATCCCCAGCTGCAGGCGTGACAATAGCTGGGTGTCAGCTGGTGGTAGGCACCAGAGCTGATGCTGTAACCCCACAGCAGGTGAGTTGGTTCAGTGTTTTCTGGGCTCCCTAGTGAATCTGTGTGGTCACAATTCCCACAGTGACTACGGCAAGCTGTTTCACCTGCCTAGGAACAAAGCCTTGAAGAATCTCCGCTTTTCCAAAACCACACGGTTAGGGTTTCTTTGGGTGTTAGCCTTCTCCCTGCAAAGTACAGCTGGGAAAGCTGAGCTGTGAAATGGCAGAAACAACAAGAACCAAGAAAACCAGCCAGATGATAACAAGAGTTCTGCATATTCCATAAAAAGAAAGACATATTCAAACTTAGGGCCTTGATTGCTTGCTATCATTAAACAGACCCTTACATTTCTCAGGTAGCTCAGGGTATGTAAATGTGCATACCGTGACACAGAAAAATACCACCAAAAAAGCCTCTCAATCATGTGATCATTTAAACTTTGTATGAGTGCTTTTACTTTTCAATTTCAGTACTTGAACTCTTCAAAAGAAAGCCCATATTGACATCTTCTACAATCTGACTTTCTTTTTTACCCCTATTTTTCTTCCCTACACCAGATTTTCTACCTTGTCACCACATTTGTCTGGCTCTACTTGCTTACTTAAAGAAATTTAGAGTCAGTAGTTTAAGCACAGTGCTCTCACCCAGACCCAATTCCAGTTGACTTACAGCTATAGGGCCGAAGTCAGAAAGGCTCATATGCATTGAAGGTACTTCAATGCAGGTACTTCAATGCAGGTACTTCTACTTTTTTGTGGAAAAAAAATTGAAGGTACTTCAATGCAGGTACTTCTAGAAATCACAAGCAAGCATTAATAGCTTCTGTCATGGCCAAATTTTGTCACCAATCCATGCTATTTTGCAGAAGGAGGAAATGGTGAGCTCAATGTTAAAGGTTCTCTGGTTTTCGAGACCAGATATTTCTCCTCAAATCCCTTAAAAAAATGTTTTACAAAGTTGTGCCTTCCCATGCAGTGTCTTCCAGGCCCACAATAGTCTCCAGGAGATTCTTCCCACAGTTAATTTACCCCTGTAAATTCTGTGCCGAGAGGATCTTGCACACAATTCTGAGCTTCCAGCGCTAGCAAATGGTATCAGCTGCAGAACCAGAGAACTAGTAGGTGCAGAGAGTGTTCATGGACATGGAGCCTAGAGCCTAAGACCCAAAATCTTGATTTAACTGGGAGATTGAATTTTAGAAATAGCTCCTACTGACAATGGAGACCCAGTGGCTACATGCATAAATGGTATCTGACAGCATAATGGACTCACAGGTGAGAGGAGGAGGAGTAGTTTCAGGACCTCCAATTTAGCCAATACCAATTCCTACTACTGTTTCCCAATTTACCAAAAGAGGGGGCTAGTTCATTCCTTTTTTCATGTTTTTCAAAAACATGTTTCTATTTCCTGACCTTGGGTTCTTGGAATATTCCTGACGGAAAGCGAGGTGGAATCTTCTCCAGCGGCACCTTTATGACGAGCAGATTGGCTCACAGTGAGGATCTTTGCTTTCCATTTTGTTCGCAACACTTCCATCTGCATGACTGTACTTCATAGTAAAAGGCCTCCACCTAGCCACAGTACCTTGCAACTTTGTTGGACCATTTCATAGCATCAAATTAACTGCAGCGAGGAAAGACGAGCTGTTGGACAGTGCGTTCTGAGCTATCGGAACAGGCATTAAACTGTTCTTTGCCCATAGCCCAACAGAGAACCAGGAAAAGAAAGTTGTTACGCAAGTTTCAGCATTAAGTATCTTTGACTTATTGCTGTGATTATACTAATTGCTCATCTTCCTAGTGGGAGGTTGCAGGAAGCTGTTTTGAAGTAATCAAGCTGAGATGCGGCCTTCTATTTATAAGAGGCCTGGAAATCTTACTCTCCCAAAAAGAGGATCTAATTGAGTCTCTAAAAAACAGCAGATAGCGATTTCTCTTTCCTCCCTTGGAATCTGTCACAAGAGTTCATGATTCAGTTCTGCCTCACTGTGAATGTCTGTGAACTTTAAACGATGCTGCCTGAGAGTACTGCAGACAGCACTTGTTCTCCTGTTTGCCCAGGCTTTGAATGCCCAGCAAAACCTCTGCAGCTTTGTATTAACTCCAGAGTCGTCTCATAGAGCTATATGGTGCCATATGAACGTACATATTACCCAACACCTAGGCAGCTTAAATACAAAAACAATAATACTTCATATTTACATGAAAGATTTTGGCCCAAAGCAGTTTAATGTTGTGATATATGCACACAGCACCAGTGAAAAGGGGTAAGTCCTGGCTACCATCCATTTGTAGCCCCACGGAATCTCTCCATCTGAAGGGGAGGGGGCTGATCACAATAAGAACCACTGAACATTTTTCCTCCATACAAGAACTTTCAAAGTAAAAAAAGGCCAAAAGCCAATGTATTTACCTCAGACAAATGAGGGCAGAGCCCAGCACCAGCAGGATTTGAGCCAGTATTTCTAAGTAATTTATTGAGAGCCTTTGTGTGGTAAAACCGCGGTAGCCTTCCTCAGAGCAACAAGATCATTCTGCTGAGATGAGGTTAAATTTCATCATAGACCGCTGGCAGGATTTTGCTGTTGTAGATGTCGTTCTGCTTTTTTTATGAGTTTGTGACTACAGTTTCTTGGTAAAACTGGGCACATATTCTTAATAAGTTGTTCCAGGAAAGCCAAAATTACTTGATAGCAAAGGTTATATTTTGCCCAATACTTTCAACCAAAGAAAAAGAAAATGGAAAGTCTAAGTGAACTGTTCTGACATTTCTGAAGCACTTCATTTACAGGCACATGCAATAAACACAAAGGAAATAAAGAGCTAAATCCACACTAGTACTGAAAGAAGCGGCAGAAGTGACCTTTCTTTTTCACAGTAGACTCACTACTAGGGATTTTTTGGAGGCTGAACAAAACTCAGGTTAAAATACCTCCTCTGCACAAGGGGATTTGAAGGCATGTGTTTCATCTCCCAAGGAAACGTCTTACCCCCTGACTGTTTTGTAAGGTATCCTGGAGTAGAGGAGACGTAAGAAAGACAGCACATTCCTTCAGGCTATATTTGCCTTGAATATGAATATGAATATGGATTTATAGGACTGGCTTTAAATACAAATCAAGTTGACTTAAGTACTTGGTCCTTTAAATTCTATCTAAGGGCTTTCTTACCTAAATGCTGGTATTTCTTGATGTAGTCCCAGCTCAATAAATGTCTCACAAAAATTGTACAACGATGTAAACAGAACTATGTAAGAAAACACATCCCAGACTAGCACTTTCCTGGCAGATGAAATATCATTTCAAATCACCTTTGGCAAAAGGATCTCAACTGGGGTCTCCTATACCATGTATGAATGCCCCAGAGCTGAACTTTTCAGGGAGAGGGGTTGATGTCTGTGTAAGGTCTATTTTTAGATAGCTTGCATCCACAGATACCGGATGCTGAGGCACAAGAAAAGAGGGGTTTAGAGAGAAGAACTTAGCATGGGAAACTAGAAGGATTAGAAAGTAATATTTGATTGTTTTATTAGACAGACTTATAGGAGTCAGAGGCCAGGGAGAAAAGATCGCTCTTGAAATGGGATTTGAAGACAGTCAGGAGGTCACTGAAGCAAACAGCGAGGTATCTGTTACAGAAGCTGAGATTCACAGGAGAAAGACTAGGAGAAAAAGGTCCAAAATTAAAAGTCCTCATCTCCCTCTATACATCATCACAAATCAATACAAACCAAGTAATTCACAGAAAGAGGTAATTTTGTGTGTTTGTTTGCAAGCCCTGATGGATCTATTGGCTGGCATGCCTATTGTTCCTATCCTTGACATGACATACACAGCAGAGGTATCATGATGTATATAAGCCATGAAAAACTCCAGTGTGTTTCATTACCATGAGAAATGCAGGGGCTGGCTGCTTTTGACAGCCAGTGATGCTATTAGCTAGCCTTTTGCGTTGGTAGCTAAAGAAAATTCAGTCAACATATTTTAACCTTCTGAGCAAGCCCGGCACATTGTGATCTTACCAAGGCAGCTGATAACAACTGAAGTACAAGCTCTGCGTCAGACAAACAGCAGCTGGGGGAAGGGAGCTCTGCTCTCCTTCCTCCCCCACACCAGCCCAGCTTGTAGATCAAGCTCCTCATCCTTTTCAAGGCAAAAGGCATCGACAACATCTTTCTTCCTCAAAAAATGGAGAAAGAAAGGAGCTTACAAACACACTGAAATTTTACTGAGCAGTGAAAGTACACGAAAACACTCAACAGCTCTAAGAGAGCACAGGGAGGACAGCCCAAACCCACCTGATGCTGGGACTCCAGCATAGACTGTGCATTATGAACTGAATTAGGCTCTGGTCCAAGACAAATCATGAACTCTGCTGACTTAATTTCAGCTCCTCTCTGCAACCTTTCATTAGGAGTGGTAAAGGTTCCTTCTGAGCTTTTTCAAAGTAAGGAAACCCAAGTGGTCTCCAATTTCAATTGTGCACTGTGATGAAAGTGGGCTGTCTGGGAGGAAAAGGGGGGGAAACCGTCCAGCTCTTTGAGTTCAGTCTGGGTCTCACACATGTAGGAGTGCAGGAATTCCTCAGCTTCACATTTGGAAATGGGCCCGGGTCAGAAAGTAAAAATAGAAAAGTGTGTATGCGATTCTAAGAAACTCAGCTGCAAGGAAAGGGGAAAAAAGTTTCCTGTAGTCCTTGATTCAAGCTTTTCGGAAGTTTCAAGGACAAAGATGAAGCAGCTCCAGGGCTCCATTTCATTTTGGAACTCATAATTCATTATTCCGCACAGTGGAAAACTATTCCCAGCAAAATGAAACTTTTTTTTTTAATCTCATTTTATAGTTTGCTTAAAAAAACCCCAACACTTAGACAAAATATCCATATATAGTCTCCATAGTTATTTTGTAGCAGGACCACATTTTAACCATTATTCTTTTCACATTAGAAAAGGAGAAAATATCTGGTAAATGGAGAGAATTAACAGTAGATAACACCTTTCCTTTAAGCTCCAGCCTTAGTAGAGAGCAGCTGTATCATTTCCCTCTGGGAATACAGTTCTGCTTCCTTGCTCAAATATCCCCAGAATGGGTGAAACAGGTTTGCATGAGTACATGTATCAAAGAGAACTGAGCTTGGAGTGGGATGCCCAAATTATCTGCACAGGTACAGCTCATGCAAATTCCCTGCGTAGTCCAGAGCACAAGCTACATCCACCTTCAGAAGGTAAGTACAGAGGAAACCAAGGAGTAGCTAACACGGGATTAAAACATCCATCCCTTGATCCTGTCTGTTGGGAGATGGGTTGCGCAGGACTCTGCCAGCAACACATAGCTGTATACATAGCTCTGTGTGTACGTGTGTGTCTGTGTGTGTGCTTGCGTGTCTGTGTGTGTGCTTGCGTGTGTGTGTATGCAGCTATAACCACACACAAAGGAGGCAGCTGCAGGTGGAGACACAAAGACCAGGACACCACTGTCTGGTTTTTTTCCACAAAAATAGTCTGGCTGCTACCGCTGCTGCTAAAGGAAGAAGTGGGGAGCGGAAGTGGCAGCATGCCTCAGAAGCAGCACTGCTGCTCATTCCTTTCCCATTTCCCCATGAAGTTTGACTTTCTAAAGCTTTCCCTGCCACCCCTTGTCCCCTGGCTGTATCTTTACTCCTCCCATGGCAGAGGGGACATGGCCTAGCATGCCCCTGCACGTCACCCTGGGTGACATAACTGAACTTTGCCTACCAAAAGCATCCTTGAAGTAGCTCTGCAGTGCGTACCCAGTGCAACCCCAACGCCAGTCTCCACAGGCCAGACTGGATTGCCCCTTTGGCTTCTGGGGACTCTCATTACCCCACGGCCCCCAGGCTGGCACTGCAGGTCCCACAGCACAGGACCATCATGGGGACAGAGCAGCTGCAGGTGAGCTACATGGAGCTGCAGAGCCACAGCAGGTCCCTCTGACAGTCTCCTTCCCATCTGTGGCAAGATGTACACCATCCCTGGACAGCCAAGGAATAGTTGGGCTTTCCCTAGGACTTACCAGATCCAATATAATGAGGTTATCTTCTTGGGCCTTTTCTTTCTAACTATTTTTACAACACCCAGAAGAGGAGGAGGCATAACTGCTGGTCCATGGTGGAAGGATACATGTGTGGGTAAACACACACGCTTTCAACTTTTAAAAAATAACAGCACTGTCAATCTCCCTGGTATCCATTTTGATCCAAGATTGCATTTTATTCCTACTTCACCACAATCATTTTCTGGTTTTTTGGGAGGGCATAACAGTAACAAAATAATCTTATGTGAAAACACTCAAATAGATCAAGCATGAAACAACAGAAAAATAAGAGCAGCTTTCAGCAGTTCTACTTGCAGAATCAGAGCAGACTGTAGCTTAAATGAATAAATAAAATGACTAGGAATTTTATTGAATTGTATTGTTTGGTTTCAATTGTGTCCCCTAATATAAACAGCCCAGTGATTGATGTGTTATTGTAAATTTGTGGATTGTGTCTGTAATGAATGTGTTCTGGAATGACCCTCTGAGAGTAAATCAATATTGGAAAGAAGAGACCTCTGCTGATCTGGATTTCTGACTCTTCTAAATCAGTTTTCATATGGTCAGAATTTCTATTAACAACAAAAATCACCCCAAAATACGAAGAATAGTGACAGTTTTCACAGTACGGGTCGTCTCAGCATCCTCAAATGTTCTTACAAGGACCTTCATGCTTTTCAGACTCCTGAGAAGGTAGGAAGCTAGGGGAAGGAACTAGCTACACATTTGCCAAAATGGTAGCTTCCAACCTGTGATCACCACAAACCCGCAGGCTAAATGGCCTACAAAGAGAATCTATGAAGAACAAGCTAGTTGTGGAATGTCAGTCTCTTTCCCAAGTAACAAGCAACAAGACAAGAGGAAATGGCCTCAAGTTGTGCCAGGGGAGGTTTAGATTTGATATTAGGAAAAAATTGTTCACTGTTAAGGGTTGTCAAGCATTGGAACAGGCTGCCCAGGGAAGTGACTGAGTTACAATCCCTGGAAGTATTCAAAAGACGTGTAGATGTGGTGCTGAGGGACACGGTTTAGTGGTAACTTGGCAGCGCTGGGTGAACAGTTGGACTTGATGATCTTAAAGGTCTCTTCCAACTAAAATGATTCTGTAACTCTTGGTTTGGTAAAGAGTCCACAGATCAAAACTGGTGACACTCTTCTTTTAAAATAGAGCAAGATAAACTCTGTGAGGTTCATCTTTCAGCATTCAACGAGCAGAAGGCTGAAGAAATGTGGTCTTTTCTCCTCACTTTCAGAATGGTCCACGTGGTTAAGTCCTTTGATTTGAGGGTATGGCTGGATGGTAATTCTCTTTGTCTGGTACTGTACTCTTGAAAATTTCTCCATTTCAAGTATCCCTGAGGACTTGTGCTGCTGAAGTAATTCAGCTGCTGGAGGCATCCCCAAATGTCTCTGTGACCATGTCTGTGTCTCAGGGCAGCAGCATGTCAATAAAGTCACGTCCTTGACTGTCACGTTGCTTACCAAATCCAAACAGAAACCTAGAACTGGATCACCTCAAATCTAGTGGAGAAATTGCTACCTATATAGCGAAGGTTTTCTAAGCACTCTGTCTTTATTTTATTAACTTAAAAGTCTCAAGCTGGCACTAATTCATTCACTTCATTTATCTGTGCCACAACCAAAAAGATGGGTTTTAAACTTGCACTAGAATTTAGTGCTGCTGAGTCACAGTTACTGAGCTTCACTTTAATTTTGCTGCTTTCAAACTTCTTTTCCTGTTATGAAATCAATATTGCTCTGCTGTGAGCTTAAATGGGGCAGGGCAGCCTAAGTTTTGCTGATGAGTAACTTCAGTGTTTTGGGGGTAAAGAAAAAATTACTTCAGCTGCAAAAAATGAATATACATACCGTAAGGAGAAATTACTCAAATATGGGCAGGTGACAGTCAAAGTCACAAGTATCATTGTGAAAGAGCTGCTAAAGTGGAATAATATTTGTGCACTGCAAACAGATTTGTGCTGCTGAGCAAATCTGACTCCGCTTGGGAGTAAACCTCAGAAATGCATTCCTTTGCAGGCAACACAGTGGGCAAACAGACACTTTAGTGTCAAATAAAATTAAATATAAAACAACATGAGCAGTTCTGAAATGGGAAAGTGAGAGGTGGGTATTCTATATTATACTTCTCAGGCCTCTTGTTTGAAAGAGGGTGACTGGGAAGAATTTTTACTACTATTTGTTATAACCTCAGTGCCCTTGAAGATGGAAAGCTGGGATACCAAACATAAAGAAGCTGGTAGGAGGAGAGCTTACGATCACACTCATGTCCTCCTCTGACTGCTAGTCACCAGCATCCACATCCAAAACCGCATTACCTTACTCTTTCCAGTACCAAACCTGCATTAATGGCAGTCTAACTGTGACAGAAGGCATTGGTGTTCTGCATACAATGATGTGACAGCTCTCAATAGCAATGTATTGAAGCGTGGATGAAAAACAAGGAATCGTTCAAAAAATGATTCAGCCAATCCTGCCTTCCCTTCTAGGGGGAGCGTGGTATTTGGACACACAGGAAGACACAGACATCTCATAAAATACACTAAAACCTGCACGCATCTGGCTGGCTGTTGTTTATTGAGCTCCAATGGCATGTTCAATAACTTGCATGGGAATCTTCCAATGCAATTATTTAGTTTGTTCCAAGTTATAGCGTCCCATTTTTCCACCCCAATATTTACAGATTTAGATTCCTTATGCAAGTTCCAGCTCTTACAGGCTGGGGGGAAATTTCACCAGCAGGATGTATGGGATTGTTCATCTTTAGTGGCTGCAGCCAAGTGTCCGCGACCTGCCCCATGGATATACAGATTTCACAGTTCTTCTGAGTTTGCAAGGCCAAATTGTTCTGCTTCAATATAGTTCAGAGGCTCCCCTGCCTCCACTGGTCTTATTCCCAAGATCACTAGGAGGCAAAGGGGAAGAATAAACAGGACAAATACATTCCTGATGTAAGCAGATGAAACCTTATAACCTCATTTTTCCTCTGCCCCCATTTTAGGACTTGTCAGTTGAGTAGCAGCTGTTTACACCAATTATGAATTTGGCCTAAGATATAGAAATAAAGCAGTGGATTATATTCCATGGAGAGTACATTAAAAATAAACAATGCATGCGTGTGTGTGGCAGAACTGAGTTTTCAGTCCTTAATTATAGGAAACAGGAAATACTTTGGTTGCCCTCCTTCCCAAGATCAAAATTAGTTAATAATTACACCACTTCTTAAAGGTTCCTTCTCCCTTTGGCTTTACTGCCACTGGGGAGGGGGAGGGCAGGGCGGAGGAGGGGGGAGGAAGCCAGGGATCACCATAACAATATGTAGGTGGAAAAAAGAGACCTTACATGTTCTAAGATAAGAGCAAGGAAAGCATTGCATGATAAAATCAGGCGGTCCTTCCCTTGTGCAGCACAGTAGGTCATTCAGGAGCATTCAGGAGAATTCTTTTGCTTCGTTATTTTTTTCACAGCCATATTTAGGAAGCTGCAGAGCATTATCAAAAGACATTCAGGAGCTGGGGTGGGGGGCAGTCTGAGCAAAGATTTCAGCAGTCTTTAAACCGTCTGGCAATTTTCTGTGCAGAGAGCCAGCTGGGGTGGAGATGGGGGGACAGAAGGTTTTCTTAAATAAGAATAGCCTGGCATTCTTCTCTGCTTTAAGGCATTGTCTCCTCTGTGTTTGCATTTCTTTCTTTTTAAACTAAACAAATTTAAAATTAACAACTCGTTAGGTAATCTGAGCCAGATTCCCAAAAATGTTGCATGAGGCAACTTCGTGGTATTTTAGTCTGTTGCAAGCAGTCTGCACAGGCTCAAACCCCGTTAAAACTCCTATATTAACATTTTTTAGACGAGTATAATGATACATTTTGTACAATAGCATAGGTAAAGAGTGAGAATGTAGGCCTGCAGTTTCATTGTAGAAAGAAAATTCACATCTTGTCAATATTGGGCAAAAAAGGCTGAAATGAAGATGTAAAATCAGGTTCATGTTTAAAACATCTAAACTAATATTGCTTTAGGAAAGAAACAACACATTAAGAACAATGTGTGAATATCCACTGACAGCCCTGAGTGTAGAATATTGTTCCAATAGTGCAGTTTGCTCATATACATAAAATAAGTAGGATTCAGTTGGTTAATAATTTATCTGGTGACTTCTTAATCTTGAACCAAAAATATCCTTGAATGTTTCCAGAGAAGCTGATATCAGGCATCCACAGCAACTGTAAAATCTGCCCTTTTTCTGCTTTATACTGGCTGACAGTTCATCATCTTGGCTCTGCAAAAGACATACATACGTGATTAATTTAATGCGCAGCAAGTAGTGCCATTAGCATCATGTGCCTACGCCTTCCCAAATTCAAGGGTTTACATTTGCCCGGTGCCCTCTCCACACAGACCGACCTCTTGGGAGGGGCTTTGAGCAAATCTTATTTCAAAGAGCGAAGGAGAGGGGGGAAAAAGGATTTTTCTCCATAAAGGAGATATCTCTGCCAGCAGTACAAAGCCGGGGCCGTCCGCAGGGGCTTGCAGGATCCTTTCTCTTGTCTGGCAGCAGCAGGCCACTACCCAGCTGCAGTGGCCACCACCTGCTCTCCAGTTGTGCAGCATGATCAAGGGGGTTGGAATCTCGACCAAATAAAAGTTCCCCAAATAATGTAAATGAATATACAGTTGTTTTTGCCACGCTGGCAAAAGAAACTTCTATGTTTGAACCTCTAGGCTTCCCTCAAAGAGTCCTGACCTTGTTTTCCTGAAATCCCTCAGAGAAAGGCCCCAGGGCTGAGGCAGCGAGCATTCAACTGCTGCAACTGCTGCCGGTCTTCCAGCAGATACCATTAACCCTTTGGCTGCTAATTCCCCTCCACTGAAAAATGGGTGTCTGCTCGCGGACTACTCAGCATTTATCTGCTACCCCAAAGTCCTTGAAAGTTCAAGGTTCAACAGCAGCCGAGCACTTAAGCAAGCACTTACTGGATTTTGGTGGTCAAATGGATAAAAGTGATTACCTCCAAGGGCTCCTTGAGTGTTTTCAGCCCTGCTGCTGACTCACTGGCTATCCCCAAGCAGCTCCCCCAACTTGGCTGCATGACATGCATTAGTACTGAATCTGTGAGCCTTACTCAACCACCTCGAGTAAAAGGCTTTGTGTCTTCTGAATAAGAGGAAGCAATGTGAGGAAAACCACCTAATGTTATACTAGATTTTAAAATATAAACCAAATCAGCAGATTTTGGAGCACAGCTATGCTGAGCACACACATTCATCAACAGGAAGCATTGATACTTCATCTCTCCAGTCGGACAACGAGAGTGAAAATTTCTTCTATCAGTCTTGCAAAAAATGTTCTCCCTTGCTGCAACAAAACAAAGCAAAACACATTTACAAAGCTAAAGCTCCTCTTAATTCATGTGCTTACAAATACAGTGGGCATAGGTATTTGGAAGTTAAATAGATTTGTAACACAGTACTGTAAAAAATAATATCGCTCTTGGTATTAAGTGGTAATTTCAGAATGTTCAGGAGAGGCTCTTAATGAGTTTACTGTTGGCTACCATGGAGAAGATGATAGGACTGGGATGCTAGATCATTAAACACTTGGAATTATTATTCCTTTTAATATCGCAGTGGCCATAAAGGCCAACTCACTCTCTGCTACAAAGGATCTTACAACAGAGTCTTGATTTTTCCCAAAGTTTATTCATTGCTTTTGTTTTTCTAAGTTTAAGAACATCCACCTAAATCTCTGCTCTCTCAAACTCCATAAAAAGCTTTCAAGACTATACTTGGTGAGAAGATGGTGTGGATATTAAAGACACAGAATAGCCACCCACTGCACTGTATTATCTTCTGCTAGAAATCTAGCTCAGTGTTACTGAATGGTTATCGGATTCATCTAGCATAATTCTCACAGAGAAAAAAATGACTTATGGTAAAAGAAATAAATTGCCAGTGTACTCTGACATATGCCCTCCCCCCTGTTCCCATTCCTCTGGAAGAACTCCTAAGTATTAAACATGGGCACTAGACAAGCTATACAAAGCAGAATGAAACCTGAATTTCTGTTTAATGAGTCGTCACATGCTCTCTTAGTAATTCTCTTATGCAAGAACTTCCTTAAATTGTGATCATTAATAACATGCTATTCGGATGCCTCAGATGAGTTTCAGATTTCCACTATAAACACACTTGCTTGTGATTACCGCTGGAATAACAGGATTTGAGTGTTAGTGCCCTGCTTATCCATGAACAGGTAACACGAAGGATTCAACCCCTGGCAAGATGTCTTACAGCCTGGACTGCTTTGAACCAAGACAGCTAATGCAAACGCAGTTCCGCTCACACACAGACAGCAGTGGCTCCCTGGCAAACTGTCTCTGAAGTCTAGCACTGGTCCCACTTTTTTCCAGCCACTTTTTTTTTTTCGTTTCTGTAAACTTGTTTTCACTGCTCAGAAGGTAAAAAAAAAAAACCACTGCAAGTGGTCTAGAGGTCTGGGACATGAAACAGGGCTGCCTGGAGGATACTGTGATCCTGAGGTCCAAAAGCCACTGTTCACATCCCAAGAAATTATATCTTTAGACTATCCCCAGTATTACTGCTACAGATCTTCACAGTGTTTTGGACTGAAATAAATTCCTTGCCTCTTAGATATTTTATTTTAACATGTCAGGAATGCAAGAAATTTACACTAGCTTAGGTGTAAATTTCCAGGAATCCACAAGGAATACAGTGGATTCTCTCAGGAAGAACAAACTGTCTTGGTTCCACTTGGTATGCAATATATTTAATGATTTTTTTTTTTAAACAAATAATGAACATTCTTCTATTTTTTTTTTATTTTTTGTTTTTTTTTTTCTGCATTGTTGCCTAGTGCAAGTCTCATAAATTGTGACACCAAAACAATGTAGCATAAAAATCTCCAGGCAGATACATGATCATACACACGGCTTTAAACTGTTTGCATTTCCTGTGGTCACATCAGGTGTTGGCTAAGGCTTCACTTTTTGCTTTTTCCAACAATGACAACACTGCTAGCTCCTGCATGAAATATAGGTCATTTGGAGAGACAGATAATAGGTATAGAGATAAAGATACACACTTGCCTACATATATATTCAGGGAGGAAAAGAAAGGAAGATGATCATAATACATATATTCTTGTCTAGAAAATAAATGATGTTTGCATTTGTATGTAGGGCTCTTGATTCCCACGAGGCAGTTATTAGAAGTTTCCTTCTCGTATTTAGTCATGTTTGGAGTTGTTTTCAGGATGTTTAGACTCTTTTCTTCAAGTTGTCACCAGCTCATTACCACAGAATTACATTTTACAAACAAGAGCTGGCTAGAGTCAACTTGGCTTGGCTACTGCTGCCTGAGGGAATTTGAAAAAATGATAATTTCCCTGCCTTTGGAAATAGACAGGCATGGACCCAATTGCAAGCAATCTCACCTCTTTACTCCCTTTCTGAGCTGAAGCAAGCTGCTTTTGCTTTCTTGGAGGAGTTCTCCTGTTATTTGGAAAGAGAACATGCATACAGAATATTTGTGCCCCCAAAGCACAGTACATCTGAGCAAACATGTATTTTCATCTTTAATGACTCTTGAAATGCAATGCTGCACAATAAGGTCCCCACTGCACCCCCCTTGAAAGAATTACTGAAGGTGGGTCGCAGAAAAGTTTCTTTCAATGCGGTGGTGAATGATGCCATTGCAACCAGTGCTCAGAGCGGGACTCCACAGAAGGTTCAAAGCAGCCCAACTCCTTGTTTTTTCCAAAAGAGGTAAAGTTGATGATGGCACTGACTGCACCCAGAGCCTTTTTCCCTTAAGAGTCCCTGGGACTTAAACCTTGTTACATTTATGATTGGTGCATCTGCACCTCACTTGACAGCAATTTACCCACCACTACCCCTTACACACACACACACTCCCCACGCACACCCCTGCACTATGATAATGTCATAATTAGCAATTGATCTTTTTGTGTAACAAAAATTCTCTTGCTGCTGCCTTTGATCCTTCTGAAAGTGTCCCTCCTCAGCTTCAGCTTCATAAACCGCCTTTAAAACTGCAGCCTCCACTTCCCTAGAATTCACCATTTTGCAAAGGATTTGCAAAGATCTCCTCAGAGAAGGGAGTGCTAGCCTTATTGAAAATTAGAGGCAAACTTAAAGGGATGATCTGCCCACATGATTGCTCAAAGGTCAAAATTATGTGCTTTTTCTTATAATTACAGTTAGATAGTAACTGCTGGTTAGTGATAAATTAAGTCAGCACATGTTAAGTTGACTTGGCATGAGAACAGGATATTAATCACCAAATAGCCATCACTTACCTTCAGTTACAGCGTAAATTGCAATTGTGAACAGATCAAGCCTAATACAAGCTTATTCCAAAAGCAATCTGCCGGACAGATTCTCAGGCAGTGAGAGCTTCCAAAGTTTAATTAAATTCAGAGCTACATCAATTAACACTAACTGAGATCTGAGTCCAAAGCATGATCTGTGGAGTAAATCGAACACAATTTACCTTAATATCAGTAAGAATATTCACTTTTTTTTTTGTCCTGATGGAACATCAAAGCTGTTCTGAGTGCACAGGGCCATATTCTGATGCTTATCCCAGGTGGAACTGTACAAGCAGCTTCGCTGCAGTCTGCAGAATAATTCCCTCACAATCATGCTCTAAGTTTAAGTGGTTACCTGTACTTGTTGGGAACACCAAGCTAATTCCAAGGTAGTGGTTGTCATTGCTAAAACCTCCTGCAAAAGAAAGTCAAATTATCTAAAAGATAAGCCTTCGCTCAGATTGTATGAGCAAAAACAATGGAGCCAGCAATTTCAAGTATTCAGGTCTTCAAATGGAGGAAATACATTGCCTGATTGCTAGCCCAAGCTTGTGAAAACCAGAAAAGAACAACTGTGCCCTTGAATAATCTTCAAAATGTAATGCAAAATTCCATGTTTCATGGAACTTCCTTGCAAAAGAGAGTAAAAATTAAGAATAAAAGAGGATAAACATTTTAGAAGCCTTCTAGTGAGGTATATTTGTTATTTCCTAGTTCACACTCATTCTTTTGGGGATGATTTGAGACAGCACAGTGCCTGTGAAAGCAAGAAATCCCACTTTTCAATTTTTGCTGTCATTTTCTTATAAGATTCTGGTCAGAAAATGAGACTAACATTTTACAGAAATGCTTGCAACATTTTTGTCACTGTCTCAAAATGGATAAAAATGTGTCAGAAAGTTTGACAAACATCAAGAATGTGCCTCTATGCTGTCAAGAGCATCCCCCTTCTTGATGAGCCAAGACATGTACTACTCCCACATTCACACTTCTGCCTAAAGCTCTGTAACTTTTTCCTGCTGGGAGTCCTAAACCTTGAGCTGAGAGATTTTCCCTCTGTTTACATTAGGCAGAGCACAGCCTTTTGCCACGTAACAGAAATGCTACTTATCTTGGAAACACACTGACCATCTGAGCACTGCATCATCTGAGTACTTTTAGATGTTCAGCAGCTGAAGTGTCCTGTTGTGGATCATTCCCTTACTGAACAAATGTTGCTGTCTGAGACTGTTCCAAACATTTGTTTGGCACACAAGCATTCCCTCTCCTTTTGAAGCAGTATTAAAAGCACTGTCAGCTCATTAATGGATTTTTTTTTAACTTTTCTTTTGGCAGAAATGAAACTATCACTGAAGGAAATATCTTGTAAACATTGAAACAACCACAACAGCATTCCATGCGTACACGCTGGAAAACAAAAACAAAATAAAAGCAGCCTTTTGCAATGAAACGTGTCTTTCCTGAATCAGCGAAGACTCCCATGACCTTGCAGCCGTTCTTTGGAATAGCCACAGAGAGCTGCATGAATCAAATAACAAAATAAAAGCACTACAGTGCAAAGGACAAATCTTCCAGGGTTAGAGGAGAGCCACTGCTCTGAAAACACCGAGCACTGAAATCTTAGCCATGGATTGACTTGTGTACAAATGCCACCATGCCTACGTCAAAGGCCAGATTTCCCAGAGGACTCAGCTTCCCTTAGAGAAATTCAGTAAAGATCAGAGTTTTAAAGATCTCAGCAAGCCAGATTTTCAGAAGAGAGTATTCCAGAGGGCTAGCATTGATATTTAGAAGAGACCTGGGTACTACAAGAAGTTTATACATAAAAAAGTCATCCTGATAGATAGCATGATGAGCATTCTGTGTAGGAATGTAGGAATGTGCTTGTGAGCCTTATTCTCCCTCCTCCTCTTCTTTCCCCATTTATTTTTTTTTCAATTTAAGAAACTGAAGACATTTTAATTCAGCTTGATAAACTCTAGGTATGAGAAGAAATAGGTTTTATCTGAATTCTGTAGCCTCTACATAGCCACTCTCTGTAAACAGTTGTGTATCTTTTCTTCCATTATTGATATTTTTTTTTCCCTAGGCATTTTTGGTGAAAGGTGTGTTATGAAAATCCAAGTGTTTTTTTCCAGAACGTAGCTGATTTGGATGAAATATATAAAAAAAAAAAAAAACAAAAAAAACAAAAACAAAAACAAAAACAAAAACAAAAACAAAAACAAAAAAAACTCGGAATACTGGGAAAAGGTATTTCTGAAACATGTTTCACTTTAATGTGCCTGCTCTTCACAAGACAAGGCAGAAGCAGTGGAAAGTTGAAGTTGGTCCTGCCTTCAAAAGATCAATATGACTTGCTACACTGTAGAGCCACTGTATGGCTTTTGGGTATGGCCAAAATCCAAATTACTCTAGATTATATTTAGGTGTATGTACAAGAATAAGGGAACAGGACATGTTTATCAAACTTAATCTCTGTGCTTTTGGAAATAGTTTGTTAAGATTAGTGTCTTGCTAATTCCATAAAACTCCAAATCATTTGTTAGATCCATGAAAAATCAGACATTTGACTGCAAAAGCATGCACTTGACCAAAATATATTTTGTGTTCTTTTGATTCACTGTCTAGGGTTGGTTTACACTTCCAGGCTTGTAAGAAAAGCTATATAAAAATTCTTTTAATGAGAACTTAGGTGCTTGTTTAAAAGTGACAACAATAACTTGGGGAGATTAGGTAGGTAGGTGGGTAGGTGGATAGGTAGGTAGGTAGATAGACAGACAGACAGATAGATAGACAGGTAGATAGATGATATATAGATACAGAGAGGTGTTGGGACTAGGAATGAAATTCCCTGAAATGCCCTAGCCTCAAGTGCTCTCAGTATCATGACAGATTTGTGATATGGACTTTGTCATCAGTCAAGAAGAAAACTGGATCTAGAACTGCCATGTAATGTATGGGACAGTTTCTCCTAAGGTGCAAGGTTTATGTAAGATAACCATCTGTCTCACTCATGCTTACAACAGTTTGGGCTAAATAACTGTGGTCCTCTTCCTCTCTCATAGCTGTCAAAATCCACTGAGCAGCCAATGATTCAGACACCCTGAGCAATTGCCTAAAGCAGACCAAATTCTATGCATCTTACTTACCAAAAATCACAGGAAAGCTGGAGCTTATTCTGATATCCTCGCAAGAGGCCCTGAAACAACACATGCACTTGCAATGCATTTGCAAGAACTTAAATCACTGAAAGGAACCAGTATGAAAAGGAAAAAAGAATCAGATTATCATGGTGTCAGTATTTTAAGTACTTTGTCTTAAAACATGATCTATAATATAGAGGATTGCATAGAACATCTTGAAAAAAGCCTAAACGATCATTTCTGGTTTCACATGCTTATTTAGTGAAGCTTAGCCTCTCTTTTTGGACCATACTTCTTTGTGACTTCAGTATTGTATAAGGACATTCATTAACTCCTGCTGTATTTAGTCTACAAACAGGCAAAAGGGAATATGTCTCCTCCCTTGTTTATTGAATGTACCCATTTAGCCACTCAGTTGCCCAAATCTTGCACAGGTGCTTGAAGGCATTGTTAAAGTTTTCAATTTTACATTGGGAACTGGGCAGTCGATATACACCTCAATACATGCATAAAATATTCTTTGGAAAAAGGATGACGTCCCTGACGTAGATCAATTATTAATTATTTTGGCTCTGAATTAGTGTGTTTTTGTTACAGAAGAACAGTGGTACAGTTTAGAATATCCTAGACCACTCGAGTAACTAGTCCCTTTTCCAGCAGAACAGAGAAACCATCCGTCACAGCCCACGTTACTTCCCAGACCTTAACATGACAAGAAAAAGATTGTGTTTAGTGAAGCCTTTCAACAAAGAGAAGGGATAAAATTCCATGACAGTACAAAAGTCTTACAAGGCTGAGTCTCACAGCAGACCTCGACATAGGTCTGGAGAACAGATGATCCCTCTGTTCTTGCTACTTTCCAAAGACTTCTGCTGTCCCACAGTGTGATACCTGTGTTAATTTTTTTTGTCAGTCTCAGCAGGTTTCACTCTCACAGTTCTGAAGGAAGAAGTTTAGGATGTAAATTGGTTCAGGTTTTCTGCGTTGCACAATATTGCTGTGTGTCTCTGGTCTAATGCACCTAGGAATTTATATCATATCCACTGCTGTATTCACCTGGGCATTTTTCTGTTGTACTGGAAAAGGGTTCACTTCCACAGAAAGTAGCTCTGGAAGGGAATTTTCCAGAATTTTACTGGGGAAGGAAATACAGAATAGGGGGAGGGAGTTGTAATCCAAAAAGTGGATTTCAAAGAACTAACACTAGCTAATCTAGTGACCATTACAATCACTGACTCATCTCTCTTTCCTTCAGAATTCCTTCCTAAAATATTATTATCAGTATAGGTTATGTCCAGTTAGAGAGACTAAGTTTTTCCATTTCCATGCTAAGAAATAACCATCTCATGACATTGGACAATATATTTTTCTGAAAGAAAAGAAGACTGAAATTTCATGAAGTCAAAAGAGAACTAAAAAGTTCCTCCCAACTTCAACTACATTTTCACTGTGCCTTAGAAGAGTTAGTTTTAGCAAACATGGGTTCTTGAGTTTGAAAAGGGGGCAGTTTGAACCACTGGAAAATGAGCAACACAAGGAAAAAACATCTCTCATTTGACTCTGAATTGGTACATGCCAAATTGTAATGGAACAGGGATAGGAACAAACCTACCCAGCTTTGTTTTCACACAATTTAGTTAATTTGTGCTTTTCTTGGATGGCTTATATAAATAAATACACAGTAAGTGACGCACAAGAAGGATGTCTGGTCACATGCCAGCAACTTCTGATGCCGGTGAAGGTCTCACATATCACTTGGATATCATCATAGATCTGGTAAAAGGAGCAAGAAAATAGCCATATTCATCTGTTCCTCCTTTCCTTTCCCTTCCTTTCTCCTTCCCTTTCCTTTCCTTTCCTTTCCTTTCCTTTCCTTTCCTTTCCTTTCCTTTCCTTTCCTTTCCTTTCCTTTCCTTTCCTTTCCTTTCCTTTCCTTTCCTTTCCTTTCCTTTCCTTTCCTTTCCTTTCCTTTCCTTTCCTTTCCTTTCCTTTCCTTTCCTTTCCTTTCCTCTCCTCTCCTTCCCTTTCTCCTTCCCTCTCCTTCCCTTTCTCCTTCCCTTCCCTTCCCTTTCCTTCGCTTTCCTTTTCCAGGCCAAATGCAATGAATCATCCCCATCCCTTCCTCTATCATCCTTTCCTCTGTCACTGTCTTGAAAGGACAGTGGGAGAACTGCAGCAGAAGAGACATTGTAGTCAGTAGCATCCTCACACTGGTAACTCGGAAGAAATGCTGACATCCCCCAGATTGACAGCTGCCTACACAGGGCATTTCGTCACTGCACCAAGTGCTCATTAACCAGGTGCTGTCAGGAGCAAGAAGCTAAGAGAAAGAAAGGTATAAATCATGTTTACAAACCACATGTGCGATGTCTTTTCAGTCCATTTGTGGTCTTTCAGTAGCTCTATTTAGTATTCTGTACATCTGCTTGGGGTTTTGGTTTTTTTTTTTTTTCCATAGTGTTTCCTATCATATCAGCTACAGAATTGCCTACATGGAGGTATCCATAAATTATACTGCAGCCTAGGAGTTTCTGGTGTGTGAACAAAAGGCACAAATGCAAATGCAAGATGTTTAATTCACTGTTTATGTGTGATGTTACCCAGGTGCCAGTGACATCCTTCTGACCAGCGCAGAGGCACAAGGGACCAACCCAACATACATTTTTAATGTGATCAGCTGTGACAGCACATACACAAAGCAGACCTTGCGGCCTTAAAGCCATCCTTTCGGAACACTTCTAGGGGCCCAGAAGAAATGGTTTAATTAATCTTCTTTTTTTTCAGGATTGCGGCTTTTTTTTTTTTTTTAATATAAATTATGTACACTGAAAACCTGCCAATTATAGCAAATTAAGGGACTTGGCAAGTGCATCCCTTGGAGACAGATGGTAAATAACATTCAGATTCTGAGTTGAAATAGGGCTAGCGATTAACTGGTACAGGATAGAAAGGCAGTCCAAATAAGTTAAATAAAAGGGTTTGATATGAATGCAAGTACTGTAGGTTGCTTTTTTGTGTGTGATAATGATGGCACCAAAAATATTGATGATTCATAATTAATATGCTGCACCCTCTGAGTGGCAGCAGGATTCTAGATCTTTAGCACTATTTTAAAAACCAGTGCCAGTTGTTTATTTTGCTTTCACAAGACTGCAAACAACTGTCATTTCATCCTCTCTGGAGGATCTGCTGGTTGAAAAGGCAAGAGTGCAGCCATGCAGCCTCACAACAAAGAGAAAGTGCCCCTACTAGTAGGAGAGGACCACAGGCAAAAATTCAGCAGAAACAGGGCCTCCTGAGAGGCAGACTGATATAATGCAAGGGTGAAAGTACCTGAGGAGAGTGCGTTTGTTTCCAACTTGAGCTGCAAATGAAACAGGAGCGACGACCTCGGCCTCGTCCCCTACTGACCATTTCTCCATTTCAAAAATTCACTGCACTTACTGTTCGGAATAAACCTGCAGTCCCCGGCAGAGCGGAGGTGGTGCCGGTCAGAAATGTACCGGCAGAGCTGCAAGAGGGTAGGAAGATCTCGCAGCACCTGCATGCGCTCTGTCTGGGAACAATGATTATTGCTAACCTGTCAGTCTCAGCAGTGCTAAAATACACCAAATCTAATTTGGCTTAAAAATGCAAAAGCACAGAGAGATCTTTTTAAGAATCCAGCCAGAGATAAAAAAGATGACAAAGTCAAGAGTGTGTTAGTCATTTAATTCGTACTCTGCTTAGGGTACTAAATTCAGGAAATGACTCAATCATGCACACAATTACAGCTATTTTCAGACCATAAATGATGCAGTACGCCAATACTGATGCAAAAACATACCACAATTAGTTCCTGCAAATGCTCTTGCAATAAGGCATCATTTCCAAGGGAGCCTTCAACCTAATTATGGCAACAGAGTATGCCTCAGGGCACACCTCTCTATATGATTTCATTATTCTTGTAGAGTGACCTGACAGTGATGTCACCAGAGTGCTACTTCACCTTGCATGCTCCCAAGCACACGATAAGAAGGTTAATTGCTTACGTTTAAAGGGTCCATTTTGCTTTAGATGTTAGAAGCACAGAGCAGTCCAGTTACCAGTCTTTTCAAAGTAATATTTGCATCTAGGAAGAATTACATGCAATAATGTTTACTTGTGACTGAGAAATTGATGACGGGCAGTAGCTGATGGAATCTCTTCTAAGAATTGCATTATTTATTCAAGAAAATGTGATATGCCTGTTAGTGACTTTTCTCGCAAATGAGGCTGGAGCTTTAAAAAAACATACAAACCACAAGAAAAATCTCTGTTCCACTTGTGCAGATTTGTGAAAAATCAAGATCAGGAAAAATTGAGAGTGAAATTTAAGATTAAAATCTGGGCTCCGAGGAAGTGCCAGAGCTCCTGCTAGATGCATTAGGACTAGGATGACAGGAAGAATCTCCACCTTTATCTTAGCTGCTGTGCTGAACTTATGTGTAACCCACTGCTAATAAGAAGAATCACTCACTCTTCATAAATCCCCCCAATATCTACTCAAATGCAGTAACCTAGAGCAACAGGAGCCCAATCTTCAAATGAGAGACTCCAGTTTTCCCTTGAGAATGATTTCATTCATAACCTTGAATATTTTTTCCTTCTCAGTTTTAAATCCAGGCTACAGTATGTCAGTGATATAAATTTTTCCTTATGCTGGAAAATAAAGTGTAGCTCAGGCAGATAATATCATTATGTAACACTATCAGACTAACAGATATTTTTCATGCATTTACAAAATTTCTGAAAGTTCACATTGTATTGCTTAAACTTTCTTCTATTCTAAAAGTTCTGCATTTCCAAAATTCTGATTAAAAGTGTGCACTTGAGGTCTTCTTTCCAACTGCAAAAGCTATCTTGCAGCCACAACTACTTCACAGAGACTAGAAAGCACTGACTCAACTAAGATTTACAGCATTTCAGTCAGATTTGTGAATATTACCATGAAATTTCAAGAAAAACATGGAAATCCAAGTTTCTCTGGTCTTCTCAATGACGTGAAAAACACGGTAATTGTAAATTTCTATTTCTGACATGCCATTATATGAACACATCTTATATGTTCAGACCAGTTTTACTTAGCTCTTTTCACATATGTTAAAAGGAAAGGCCTAAATGTTTGTGCAATGTGAATAAGTCTCTCCTGCAGAAATTCCGTCTCCAACATGCAACATGATTCCCCTTCAAATTCTACTCTGCTTTAACTTGTTTGATCAAAGGATGTTTAAGGGAAAAATAGGGTCTGCAATGTAGTTCGCAGAGATCAGTGAAATGAGGACAGCTAAAGACAATATGAACAATAATAATATTACTAGAATTTCCACACGGCAGCATTAAGATAATTCTAAATATTGTATAGTCTTTCCTTTATACATGGATGAGGTCTTTGAGAAATCTTGTTAACTGATTATATTTGTTTGGTTGGTTTTTTGATTGGGATTTTTTGCTTGTTAAAGGAAAATATTTTATGAGATCAAGAAAATAACACATGGGAGCATTAAAGGCAGGGAGGAGGGGGAGGGTATTCTTCTGAGAGAGAGAACAAGGTCATATTTGCTGGTTAAAGGTCAGAACAGGAATTCTGGAATCATAAGAACAGTTTTGTTTATGCTGTTGTGTTTGGGGTGTTTATATATATATATCTATGGCTCTTTGGTCAAGAACTGTACAAACACTGCGAAGCAACCGTTCACAAATTTTTTTTTAGTTCTGAACAGTTGTTTGTTTTAACTGTGGTCGTGTGCCTTTTCCATTATTTTATGGGAACAGGATTTTTTTGCATGTGCATGACTGTCTAGAGAATGGCTGCTCTCCGCATGAATGCCAGTGTTCTCATAGGAACAAAAGGCTAAAAAGTATGGCTTATTCAATAAAGGGCAGCAAGAATATTGCATGAGTTAAGCAATCAGTCAAAAATTAGAGAGAGATAAGTAATTTCGGTAAAACACATTTGTATTAATTGCATGCCAAATATTTTTTATTAAAACTTGCATTATTAGATATCTGACGATGTCTAAGGACATTTCCTGAATTCCAGGAAGGGCAAAACTCAGCAATTTAATCTTTTCAACACATTCCTAGTCCAGTCCTAGTTAATATTGGGAGACATATAAGATGGAAAAGATAATGTGGCTAAACCTGTGCTTTACTAGCTTTTTAGTTTGATTATTTGAGTCATAACAGTGCACTTGCTTCTCCCTTGCTCACCGCATGAAGATGGCCACTGCCCTGAATAACTGGTAGTTCAACAGGAAGATGAAGGAAAACAGCTGGCTTCAAAAAGCAGATGGGTAGATCACATGGTAATAGTGAGAGCATAATTAACACAAGCATCATCAGTCACAGCACACCAGCTGCCAGCAAACCTGCACACACCGCTTTTGTGTTGTTTTGGCTTCTTCAGAAGAAAAAAAAAAAAAAAACTCTTTAAACAAAGTTGAGATTCTCAAGAAGGCTTTTTCTGCTTAACTCGGGACTCTTGTCGAGTACCTCTCCAGCTGTGTGAACCCTGGCCCTGCCACAGCATTATGTAAACTATTGATGAGCTCTCTGTAAAGATACAAATCTCAGCCAGGTCCAATGATTCCCCTGAGCTGTGAGAATTAGATTAAAGCAGGATGCCAAACACACCGAAGGGGAAAAAATATGAGACTATGATTCCTTTGAGAGAATAATGGAAGGAACTATATCACAGCAGTGGAGAAAACAATTTCACAAGGCGTAAATGAATGCAGAAAAGAAATCCTATAGCACTCCTTTTGTGCCTGAACATATGTGTTGCCTCTTGACCCAAATTTTAAGTGGTTCCCTTAAAAGTAATTTAAGAGTTTCATTAAGGATCTAGATGGTCCTTTTATGAATATTGTCATCTAAAGGTCAGGGACCTGAGAATGCTTCTCAGATGCACAAGTCCAAGCAAGGTCTCCAGTCATATCTTGATCCCTGCTGGAATGAGATGTAATTATGCTGTATTCTGCTTCTCCACTGCTGTCCTTGAGAATGAATCCTAATTATGGTGGCCCTAAGAGCCTAACATGGTATGGTCCTGGCCACACGCCTGGATGATGACCAGAACAGTCTCAACAGGACACATTGCAGCACACACTTGCCACACAATTCCCCCATACCCATAAGGTTCCCTGTGATATATGTGGCTGGACTTCCACCAGGAAGAACAAATGATAACAACCTATTTTGATGCAATGTGTAAGCACATTGGTTTCTTATTATTGCATTATTTCCCCTCCCCCTTTCTGTCTTACACAGCTGCGTGTGTTTGTGCACATTTGATCTACTGTAGATAGATCAAAAAGTACTATGGTAGTACCAAGCCAATACTCATGGAATATGACATAATGTAATTGAACCAATTCTACTCTATGGAAGAACTAACCATAACCATTGATGAGAATAATAAACTAATTCAAAGCTTCTCAGATCTTAAAAAAATTTTATTTTCTTCTGCACTCTGTTTTCACACATTTATTTCTTATCTTCCTGATTTAGCAGAGGGTTTTAAAGAGATGTGTCAAAATATCATAAGATAGGTTATTTTGGTATCAGTCAAAGTGGAAATGAGAACTTTCAGTTGCTTTTCTTAACGTACTATAATTAACACTCACATGTTTGTGAAGTTCACTTCTCACTTATCTAACAAACAGAACAACTGTGAAATAAATACTAATAAAATACTACTGAAACTAAAAATAGAATGAGAGTTTTCACATAACTTGCTTTCCTATTAAAAACTGATTTTCTAAGCCAAAGTTGTTCCATGAACAGACCAGGTTTTGTAAATTTTTTACGTGGAAAAAGTGTTGAAAGTATTCTGAAGATGTCAACATTTTTTTTCAATATGCACAAAATTTTTTTCAATATCTTCAGTTACAATCTACTTCTTCCTTCGGAATGCTTGATTTTTATTTGTAAAAATGATCAAAAATTAAACACTTCATGATTACCTAACTGATGCATTTCAAGTTTTTTAATGTTTTATTAGAACTTGACAATTGTTTCCTTCTTAGCTTTAACTGAGATTTTCCAACATTGGTAGGAGGCTGTTGATAGCCATTGCTAAAGGTATCTTACTTAACTAAAGAAAAAGATTATGAATTCAAAACCCACTGAGCAAGGATATATTCTGGAACAAAAAGAAATTTTCACTTACTGGATTAATTTTCACTAGGAAGTGACTTATCCTATTCACTTCATTTGTGTTACAAATGGTTTAAGCCATGAGATTTCCAACTAAACAAAATTACACTCTACAAAATTTAAAATGAGGTGCCCAACATTTCTGAAAAGCAGGTTTTCAATTGCTAATATACAAGGAACAGAAGAATTTCTAAATTACTGCCCAAAAGCACATGACACTAAGTTCTTGATTAATATGTTCTTTGTACTCTTAGAGGGGATATTCTGACTGAAGATGTTGATACAGTTAATCAGTAATTAGTCACTAATCCATGCTTTTGTGATTCAACACTTGAATGAATCAATGCTTAGGCAAAAACTGTTACTCATTTTTTCTAATAGACATAGTGAAATAAAAAAAAAATTAAATTAAGTGATCATGGTCACACATAGAATCAGCAATAAAAGCAGTTGATCTTGAACAAGTAGTGGGTCAAATATGCCAAATAGTAGTACACTCCAGCAAAATAAGTCAGTCATAACTGCTCAGAAGCTTTGAGATCATATATCAGTCTTGGCTTAAATGTAAATGCCAGTTCTCAGGCCATATTTTAAATCAGTTTTTGTTCACTATTTCTCTCTACCAAAGAATTTCAGGGAAGGTCTGAACAATCAGCCACGAGGAACAAACTTTTATTGAAGGAAAAAGAGCAAAATATTCCTTTTGGGCTACTTTCTTATTTGCCCTTCCCTCATCCAGGTGATTGCAAACACAGCAGAAATATTCTTGGCTTTAAAGTAAATCGGCATTTACTTTTTCAAGCATGTTCATTTACATGTGTCCAATTTAATTTCCTTCTGGTATTATACAGACACCTTTGGGTGTTACAGTCTGTAGTCCCTTTCATGGACGAAATTCAGTCTGCGTACTTTACACTTATTTTCAAAAATATTTTGGTTTGTGTTAGTCTTGAGCTGACTGAAAGACAACTTCTTGCTGCAAATTATATAGCATCTCTTCAGAAATACCTCTATCTATCATAAAGAATGGTATATTAATGGTATATTAGCTGCACTGTGTAGTTTACTACATCACCTTACAGAAGCATCATGCTATACCATTCAGGTTGTGACAAATATCTTAAGTGTATCTGAGTAACAGTTAAAATACCTCACAGTTTTTGCACAGACTATGCCCTTTGGAAACACATACTCTGTTGCATCATTTGGGAAATATAAGACAGTACTAGAACATAAGTTTTCTTCTGTTAATGTAGCTAATACTGCAACTGTATGAAATAACACTTAGAACCAGTTTTGGGGCAAAAAACTTAGGCAGCTATCTGAATTCCTAGCTAAGGAGGAAAAACTTCTAGCCTAAGTTAAGCATTAAAAGCCTCACACTGTTGAGTAAAAGGAAACAGGAGTCTGCAATATAGCCTTTTCCAGGTATTCCATCTTAATTTTAGTGCTTGTACTTATGACTAGTATGTCACTGGCAAACACAGAAATGTTTGTTTCTTCATTACAATGTATATATTACATATCTTTTGTAATATCATGTTATAAAAAGGTTTGCACTGAGTTCACTTGAAATATTTCACCTTTATTCAGATTGATCATATTGGGAATACTGGTTATGTAGTAGCTTCTTAGCATTGTGTAATTTCAAAGGGCTGGGTGCAAATCTTTCAAGAGGGAATAAGTATGTTCTTTCCCAGATTTTTTTTTTTAATTCTGTATTCTTGATGCAATACAGTCCACTGTAACAACCACAAATTACTTCTCTGCAATATTTTTAATGAAACATAATGCTAAACTCTATTTCTGGTATAGCAGTGGAAACAGAGAAATTCATCAAAGTAAGAAAACTGCAATCTCCTTTCCACCACATACAGACTTTAAAAGAGCAGTCTCAAGGCTTTGTAGATATTGCAGAGTTAAAAAAAAAAAAAATAAAAATAATAATCTAGATGCTGATACGCACTACTACCAAAAAAGGTGGCCCAATACCCATATATAGACCCTGATACTCCAGAGCTATATTTAGCTGTTGTTTCAATGATGATATTAAATAATATCAAAAGAAAACATTGTTCTAGCTCTGACTGGGATCTAAAAACACTAAGCAGTCCACGGGGATGTATGAACTTGCATTTAGCAATGTTTTCAGTAGCACACTCTCAAAATATTCTAAGGGCAGGGTGGGGAATGCAGCTTAATTTTTTTTTCTTCAACTTCACAGCAAGCTAACAGGAAGACTTTTACTTCGGTTGATGCTTCAACTTAGTCCAAGGCATTTCCTTATTGTTTTTCACTCCCTGTTTCCCCACATTATCATTCGGTATGCCACCGGCCTATTAATAGATTGTATAAGCATGCACTGCAGACATATTCACCAGCGCAGTTGCACATATGGCTGTCACTCCATGTTCTGCACTGAAGGATGGATCCTTGCGGAAAACATATCTACCCTCAGACTTCCAGTAGCCAATTTGACATCTTCCCCAGATCAGAGACCCTTGCTGGCACCTCCAGGGGCACGCTTGGGCCTACGCGCATGCTGGCTCCATGAATATTTAACAGAGAAATTGAGAAAAGACTTGCTAGTGATCCATCTGTTAAGCTGCTGGAGCTATACCAGGGACCCATGAATTGGCTGCAGACTTCTTCCATAATAATGCCAAGGTTCAATAGAGAATTTAAGGCCTTCTGTTGATCCACTGCCCAGAGCTGACTACTGGCAAGAAGGGTGGCCACTGCATAGCTGGTGACAGCAGATTTACCACTGAATAAAGCCAAAGCTATCTCTGAAATAGTCAGCTGTGACTAATAATAAATAGTAACCTTACTCTGTCTTTTTTTAGGATAAATTTAGGATGTTTCTGCCCTATTTAAAGTGGCTAAGGTATGCTTCTCCCCACCTGATTTTAGCAAACCCTGGGATTATGCTAGCATGCCAAATAATATCCCTTGGACTTTTTGGCTTCCAGAACTCACTTCCCTATCCAATACTGCATAATAATAACTGTATTTTGGGAAGAGAGAATGCGATAAGAGGGAGAATAGCACAACAGATCTGTCCATTATGTCACCTCCTGCCACCTAATGAAAGATATTTTTTTCTTGGGGAACAACATCAAGATTTCTAATAAATCATTGATGGCTCATAAAAATGTTGAGTCGGTCTCCTGCAGGGTATATGACTCCTGTGTTAACATGGAAGCTGTGGGACAGCACCTAAGTTTTCTTTCTCCCTTTCATTAATTTTAGATTTTGTTTTTGTCCTTTAAAATTGAAATGATCTTGTGCTTTAAAAGTCAAGTAAGCCACATTATTACTTTTCAAACAAGTTCGACTATTTTAAAAGAAAGGTTAGAAGAGAACAGTTGGTCGTTTTTCTCAGCATGAAGCAACAGTTTTGATTTTAGGTTGGATCTGCCTGCATTTTCCTTTTTCTTCTTATCTCCTCCTCCCAACTCACTGTCTCCCTGGGAGTCATTCAAGGTTGGAAAAAACCTCTAAAGGTCCTTTAGAAATTTTTTAGCTTGTTTAAATAAAATTCCTAACAAATGAAGTTAGTTGATGCCATGTGAACTGGATGTCAGCAAATGCAGGGAGAAGCTGTGTTCAACATAATGCCTTCTAGTCATTCTTAAACTCAGCAAGACCAAAATATAACCCTGTCTACTAGGTTACAGTGATGAAAAAAAGACTTCTCTTTCTCCACACTGACTGCAATTGGCAGCATCATGAGAGCTAACTCAGTTGTTAAAACCATGTCTAAACACAGTAAAATGCCCAACTGCAGTAAAGCCCTTAAGTACCATTAAAAAGACAGAGTAGTTAGTAAAACTAAGACTGTGGTTTGATGGCACCATAAATCTGTCTTGAGGTCTCCAACTTAATGGTGTAGCAATGTAAAGCACAGCCCTGCTCCGACTGAAACTCACAATCTTGCATAAAATTTCCCCAGTTTTTTTCTGATGGGCTTCTTCCATGCAGGTATGTTTGTTCATCAACGTCTTGTCCATGCAAGATTTTCTCTGGACTTTGGTCTAGTCCTGTCATTCCCGCTATGTATCTTCAGAGGACCATGGATGTCACCGACCTTCTCTAAGCATGATGTCAGTGCTTCCATTTTGGCTGTATTTCCATTTTAGTTTCTCATTTGTGGTTGAACCTTTCTTCATCATGGACTCCTGCATCAGCCCTAAGTAGTTAGACCTTCAGCACCCAGCAGCTGGCACAAAGAATGCCTGAGTTTGTCCATTTCATGGCTTTGCTTTTTTATCTGTTTGGTGGCTTTTCTTTTCCTGAAGTTCTGACTTTTGGCATCCGAACAGGAGCTGTTGTCCCAACCATAACTCTGGCAGTGCACGTTAGGAAATAGTCTACCATTCGCTTCTGCACAGATGCTTCAGTGTAGGCTCCAAAGCGACCTGGAACAAGACAGGCCAAGACTGGGCTCCACAAGAGACTACAAACAAAGCCAAAGAATAGACAATCTGGTGCTGCAAGATTGGCATACCTTTAGTAGGAAGCACTCCAGAGCATCTGAGGATGCCCTTTAACATTAGTTCACTTCACCCAAGGAAGATAGGCATCCCAAAACCCATGACAGGGCTATTCACAGGATGGATCTTTGCCATTACCTAGTACAAGAATCAAACAATTGATCAACTTGTCACAGGCTAGACAATGAAGCTTTAATGTCATTTTCTGGGGATGCAGTTTGGCCCTGGATGCTTGGCCAAGAGACTGACTATGTGCTGATAGCCACCCACCTGCACCAGTCCCATTCTATTTGTCTAAGCCTAGCTCACATCAGTGGTTTTCAACAAAAGGATCCTACACTTTGGGTCTGGGAGCTACACTAACTGGAGACATATTCACTCCATACACAGACTCCACACTTGATTAGGCTGGAACCAAAAAACGGTAATTTTTTAGAAATCTTTGAGGACATCTACACACATACAAAACATCTCAGTGACAATTCATTACAATCAGGAATGCATTTGGTGAAGTAAGGCCAGCCTGTATTCACATTTCCTCTCCTGAATAATTATCAATCACATGTTACATCTCAGAAATGTGGTATCAGACTGAACTGTAGTTCAAAACACTGATACAGCATCTACCAGATGGTCCTCAATATATAAAGTCTCCTTCTTGATCCTGTGTGGATTGCTTTTCCTGACCAAGAACTCAGCATTCGCCTCAGTCACCACGCACGGTAGCAGTATCATACTGTATTTGGCTAGACTTCTATTGATCATGGAGAAAATAAGTTTCATCATTATGTCTTGTCATAGCCATTTTACAGACACTAGCATAGGCCATGGCAGAGAGCATCACCAACACTTTCAGATATTTTACACTCATCAGCTCCAGCTAGATTGGTACTTTTTTCTCACTTCAGCTGGATATGGCATAATAGAGGCGATCCATGCCAGGGCAGGTGCCTAAGACACACAGGGTGAGCTAGATGTTGGAAACATTAATCTCTTTTTCATTCACTGCAGGATACTAGATGGTATGCCTACGTTTTAAGTAGCCATAGTCAAAACAAGATGAATACCACCTATTGCACAGGTTTGGGGTGTATTAAAACCTCTAAACAAGACTGCAGGAGCAGAGAAAACTAGCAAAACCAGGCAATAAGAAAAGACAGCAAGTCTCTTCTGGTGTGACGCAGTGCTAATGGAGCTCCAGCCTTTTTTCACCACTGCTTGTCTGACAGTTGGCTAGATGGTGTTATGATGATCCAAGTGACCTTCTGGATGCAGGTGTTGGTGTATGTAACTATCCTAGGAGTTCCAGCCCAGTTCACAGTGGAGCTACTATACACAAGCTGGGTTTGAGAAAATTCAATCTGGGATCCACAGTGTGCTACCATTGGTCTTTAATCACTGGGCCCTTCTCAAGACTGTCCAAGACCACCTGGAGTCACCACTGCATGATGGATTTTCCATCATCCCTAACTGCAGGCATCTACTAGCAATAATTCCAGTCACAGCCCAGAGCTCAAAAACTCCCCAAGGGACTTAGCAAGAAGAGTTCCCTCATCTGACTAGCAAAGTCTGAAAACTGCAAGAGATCAATGGCAGTTTGAAGCGATTGCTAGGACCAGCCCACATCTTCCCTACAATGTGCAGTGTGGACAGGAAGCTACATGTGCCTCCAGAAGCCAGGCATGGCATGCAGCAGAGACAGTCTCAGCCACACCAGTTATATGTGTGTTGACTGTTCTGCAGCAATAATCAGGCCAGACCATGCTGCTTGACATCTTCAGGACAGTCTAGGTTGCCAGTGTCCTACACACATGGTTAGACAGGGACTTCTAATGCTTACACTTCTGGGGTAAGGCTTGGGAGGTAAACCAATCCTCAGAGATCTCCCTGCTCAGAGACACAGTGTTCTGCCATGAACATTTATTCCTTACACGGAGCCAGAGATCCCAGGATTAGCTGGTAGTCCTTCCAAACACTTCCAGGATAGTCCCCTTAACACCCAAAACAGTTGCCACAGAAATTTTATCTTCAGAGCCCTCCTACAGGACTGATTGGGAAGATGTTAGTCAACTACAGACATACTCCCCAGGATTTCGGAAGCAGGTCATAGGAGATTATTACCATGAGCAATTCGTTTTCTGAGCAATTTATGAACGAAGAGACAACCACAGTAAATCTCTGATTTTTCCTGACGGCCAAAACCTGCAACAAGGTTTGTTCCAATACCCTGTTGATCAATTCTAATTACCAGGCGGGCTCTGTAGACCCTTACAAGTTTCTCTATCTGAGGACCCAATTAGACAAGCAGGATTCATAAACCACGTAAGACATTTAATGGTGGGAGGCATCTGAAGTCAAGGCTGGAGTTAATACTGACAGTACAGAGCTATTCCAGTCACCATTACATAGGACTGTATAGCTTTGATCCCATGACAAAAGTCAGTGCTTGTAACACCAAATTAGAGGACAATTAGTTTTACCAAAAAAAAAACCAAAAAACAAAAACCAAAAACCAAAACAACTCTTGGGAAGAGATATTGCATATCCTTAGTTGAAAAGGAAGAGTTTATGCATCCACATACAAAATGTTTAACATTTCTGCTGAAAATGAAAACAAGCAGCACAGTTTTGACCTGTACTGTAGAGCAATGTGGTGGAATCTGATCGCTGTAATCTAAATATACCGTGCAAGCAGCCATTCCTGTGGGAGGGCTGCATGCAACAGCAGCAACAATAAAGAGGAGGATGCACAACACATAACTTTTTGCTTCTTTAAAAACACGGCGTTCCTTTCATAATGAAACTTGAAGTCTGTGCATCCCTAATTCTCTCTTTTAACACTTCCAGGCCTTTCCATTTCCCCAAACAACATCTTTCATATACTGCTCTCCTCATTTCTCCTGCTGCACATGAAACATTATGCAGCTTGTCTGGCTCAGAGCTATGCTGCAGTGATCAGCTAGTCAGTACACATACATTGACTGGCCACTTAGATGTCCCCTCTCAGAATGGATAATGGACTGGCATTCTAACAGGGTTTCTCCCCAGAAGAACATTCATTATGGTTTCTACCTAGCCATTGCATGCAATCTATCCTGGTTAAATTTTTTTCATCCTTCTCATACCAACATTTCCTAAGTTGATGAATGGATTTCACACTTACTGGGCATGAAAGTTGTGGGCTGTTAGGAGGAAGCTAAAGGGAAAGTGACAGACGGAACAGACAACATGATTTGATAAGCTAATTTCTTCAGGAAGCTAAGCTAAATATGTAAGCCAGTACAAGATCATGTTTCTTCTTCCTGACGATGATCTTTTTCTAAGGACATAGGCATTTGAATAAAGCAGATTTCTTTATCACAAGTTAAAGACATACTTCAGAAGTTAATGTGGGCGTACACCTATTCTGTCAAATGAAACAGGACCACTCACTGAGTCTGAGTGGCTTGATTTGACTGCATCCACACTACATAGCAGTTGGCTCTGTGTCCCTTTTGGTTTGGATATGTACTAACTTCTGCTAACCTCAGATTCCAACAGAAATGGCTAGTGTCAGTCTGTCTAAGGATTCAGCCGTGAGACCCTGTAGACAAAGAGTTTGGATAAAGTACTGCTGATGTTTTCTACTCTCACTAAAATTAGGATCCCTAGTGGACAGGTCAAGTCCTCTTTCGCATGTTCTCTATAAGGCAAAGATACACAGTGATGACAAATGTGTCAATCCAGTGATGGAATACTTTTTTTTTTTTTGCACAACATGCAGGAATAAGGAACTCACAAAGCTCCATTGGAAAGACTTTCACCACCCCCCCATCACCACCCACACACACAGACACACACAGAGAACACCTTCCTTCAAAATTCAGCCTGCTGAAGTTACAGGGGATATTTCAGAGCTCTCCAGCAGAAGCATCCCCCAGGGAACATAGCTCTGTTTTGTAAGATTGAACTGCTTTCCTTAATCCCTGGCAGGCTTCCTTTGAACAGCTGGTGTCATCCAACCCATCTTTTGCCTGCCCCATCCCCACAGGCAAATCAGATATGTGTTTATTTCCCTGAGTCTCTTATTGTAGGAAACCTATCTCAAACACGTGATCCTATCACAATACTATGACATATATGTTACTACAAATTTATAATGGAGTTAAACTGATTCTCCATTTCCACCAGCATTTCCAATGGTTCTTGAAGTCATAAATAAACTTCTGTTTAAAACTGCAGTGTTTTTAGAAGGAACTCTGCAATGAAAGAGAAAAAGTTCTGATCTTTGGCCTTGCTGCTTATTTCCTCTTCCAAAACTTTACGAAGAAACACTGAAGTGATGACAAGGAAAATATTTATTCCTCTTGCTGCACTGGGGGGGCAGGGAGGGGGGAAGCACAGGGAGGAAGACAGGACTGTAAGGAGTGGAGGGAGCTTTGTAAGGCAAATTTGCAAGCCAGACGAAGACATGAGAGAATATTGCAGAAATTTATCAACCATGCTTGTTTGACAAATGTTTTCTATGTCAAGTAACCCATTTGATGAACAGCCTAAAAAGCTGATTGAATACCAGAATAACGGATTTGTCAAACACATTACTTGATGAAAGATGACAATTTGTTGACTAATGGTTGGTTTTGTTAATCAGATCTCAAAGTCCTCAGTCAAGAAGAACTCCCCTGAGGCCAAATCCTGAAATCTTTAATTTGAACCAGGGGTTGCGCCACACCAGAGTACGCAGCTATTCACTGCTGCGAAGATAGTGCTGTTCATGTGGTGGGAAATGCACAGAAGATGAATCTATGCATTTGAAATTCTGATATTTTGTCCTGAATAATGCATTTCAATGGCCATTATAAATACACAACTTTTTTCTCCCAAATATCTCCAACATTCTCTCTCTCTATCCAACTGCAGATGTTTGTACAAAACATAGATACAAAACTGCATGAAAGCACCAATGTTGGGAAAAGTCACCATCACCAAACATTTGGTCTTAAAAGTATAGACTCCACTGGCACACAGGAACAGTTTAGGCCAAGAAAAGGACACAGGAGATAAGTAGAGTCACCCAGGACTATAACAGCTGTAGCTATAGTTATCATCAAAACAATTTATCATTTTATATATGCATTTAATCAACAGCATATTGCATTTATCACTGAAATAGACCAGGCTTTTGATCATGCTGGTGTTCCTACTGACCTTTTCAGACAAACCTATATTAGTTCTGGTCACGTTTCCACGGTGGTCATGTAGACTTTGCAGCATCAAAGGGAAATATTTCCTTCCTGTTGCTGATCTTCACTTGACATGGTCAAGGAAAAGGGTATGAAGAGAATGCATGCCCATATCAGTGCAGGAAGGTGGGAACTGGATGCTGGGAACTGAAATGCCAATGTAACGTTCCATAAACTTGTAGAGTAGAAGATATTTCATTATGTATTTTGACTTGTATTTTGCCACTACATCACTCCATCACTCCATTCCCCTCTCTATCCTCATTCCATTTTAATGTACAGTGTTAACTTTGGGCAGTCCTAAGTAAAATGTGCTATGTAAAAGTGGTAGGTGTTATCATGTGAAAATAAAACCAAATTAGAAATAATTACAATGCTGCCACTGCCTAATAATCAGAATAAATCTTGCATTGACATCTAAACGAGAAATAATATGCTGTTTTACTGACTTACTTGTGTCTAAACAGAATCATATACTCTGAATGTATTTGCATATACAGCTGAACTCTTCTTCACTCAAATTACTGCAGAGAAACAAGATTTATACCATTTGATTGCATACGTACACTAGCACTTCAGATTACTTGCTTTTGTCAGAACTGCACTTCTGTGCATGAATAACTCAGTTTAGCTTTACTGTATACTATTACTACAGAGTGATATACTGTTGCCAGAGAGGCATGCAAGGAGAATAGGCATCCTATGCAACTTGACATTCACTGAGGATTACACTTGAGTTATTTCTTATGTGTGACTGCCTTTTCTGCCTGCCTAAACTTTATAACCGTTGTGGTAGCTCAGCTGACAAAGCCAGAGTCAGAAGAGAGCTACTGATGCTAATTGCACTTAGGAAGAGCATTCTACACAAAACAATTCCAGCTGTAAAAGACAGCGTTAGATAAAAGAAACATCTGACTGGATGGAAATCAGAGAATAAGAGCAAAAGAAGTGCCTAGTTGGAGATATTCTGATGATCTGATGGAATCTGGAAGGAAGTCCCCCTAGCTTGAACAGTGTGCCTAAATTGACCAGAATGAATGTAAATTCTACACAGGCTATATTGCTAAATGCAGGGACAAGTGAGACTTCAGTGCTTAATCTAGGATACCCTATTTTCTCACATTTCCTGTCCTTTCCTCGTTCTTTTATCCTTTCTCCAGTTCTGTTTTTAAACTCTCTACAGCTTAGTAGGAGCATCCCAGTAACGTCTGTAATCTGGCAAAAACCCAGGATGACTCACGTGATGCATGCTCACAGGGACCGATCATCCCAGAGTTGGTGCCTTCCTGGATCAGCCAGCCTACAGCCCTCCACAATGAGACACACACAGCAAGGGCACTGAAGGAGCTGTCTCCCATCCAGACATGTATCCGAACATCCTCCTAACCCCTGTCTTCCTGAACACCTGGCTCCAATGTGCCTTCCTGGCGTCATAGGATGGGACACGGGCGACAGACACTCCACCATGTATCATTTGCAAGCAGGAAAGAAAGCAGAGTTGGCAGTCTGCGAGTCTCTCTGCACTTGTGCTCTGCTTGGTGTCTGTACTACCTGAGATAAGCTGAGGTAAGCACCAGGAATTGCAAGGAATTTCTGGCTCTCATTTCTTTTATTAGGCTTCCCACTCAGAAGGGCACCTAACGCGCATACCTGCGCTGTGATTGGTGTAATTTTTACACAGAAAACAAACCTAACATTGAGATGAAGAGAAGTTATAAGCCAGATTCACTGTAGGTGGTTATGTAATAAAATTAATATGTAAGGAAGACAGATTGTATATAGCTATAGATACAGATTTAAAAAATAAATAAATAAATAACAGGAATCACCTTCATGCTCAACTTTGCTCACTTGCTCAAATATCCAAACAGAGGTACCTCTAATACAGTAAGGGAAACTACCAAAACTTTTCTGACAGCTAAAAATGTCCAATATATGCCCTGCACTGTCTGGGGCTTCTGTGCAAATTCTGTGCCATTCAGACCATGGGCTGAATTCCATTATTTATGAATTCGTGTTGTGGTTTTTTATCTTTATTGCGCTTGAATTAATCCTTTACCAAAAAAGCTATGACATACTTTGACACTGAAAGCAGAGTAGATGAAGGGAAGAGAAAAAATATTAATATCAGGAAATAAGCCCAAATAAAAGCATGGATTTTCGAAGTCTGCAATCATGACCAAAATCTTTACTGGAAATGAAGGCATGCTATTAATATGATTCCTCATGACACTACAAAAAGAATCTTGCAATAGGATGATTCAGCTAAAGAAGCTAACTGCAGCACTCTTCAGGAAGAAGTTAAGCTCTGAAAACACAACTGCAGTGTAGAATCTGTTCATAAGCATTAAAATTTTTCCAGGTTTCAGAATGATTCAAAGGGGAAAAAGAAAAAGTTAAATAATTAGTCCACAAAACTGTGGATATTAGAAACTTAGAATATTATCAAATTTAAAAGTATCTGGTTTTTAATGCTAAGTATATGTTAAAATGTTCATGAGAAACTATTGGCATTACCAACGTTTTTCCATTTCAGCAAATTCTTGTGTAATATATTTTAATCGGAAAGGAGAGGTTAAAATAATTATGTGGGTTATCTTGTTTACCAATACTTTGGAAACCAAAATATTGTAACTAGTACATCTTACAATTAGAATGCTAATCAAAAATAGCATAAGCCAAGAAAATTTTGAAAAAAAATTTGAGCTCTTTTCCATGGGTTCACGGGAACAACTTTGACATTTTTAAAGGTTTTGCTGAATTATTTTGTGGTTCTGTTAATAACCCCACGGAGAAAACGTAGTAAGAATGAACGATTCACTGGACTCATCCTGTTGTAATGAACCATCACCTTCTACGTATTTTTTGCTGTGTAGCATAGCAGCCTGCAATCTGAGTGTTTTAAAATAAGTACTTGCATACTATGTAAGGTATGTCTTAACGGACACGGTATTTTATTACCTTGTATTGGAGCATTACCACATGCTGGTCTGTCTTGGAATGAATCTGTCTTGGATTTCTCATGAAGTCTCAGAGGAGTCAACAGAACTTTTATACTTCTTAACATGCACCCTGTGTGCAGCTTATCCAGCATATGGCAAGAAACAGGCCATGATAACCTCAGGTTGGTCACCATCATTGTTTCCACAGTGATGGTCTGATCATGCCATCTGCTCGATAAAAGACCGGCCAGCGAACAGTGATGCTGAGCTCCTGCTTCATTGCAATGTCCATTACCTTGGGCCCAAAGAAAAAGCCCCATCCTCTCGCATGTGGAGAACGGGCATGACACCTAACTTCTCATAATTTAAGGAGAGTCTCAGTGCTCAGTGTTTTGCTTTGTATAATCAAGGAGGAAGCAGCTCCTGACCGTTTGCTCTTTTACACTGGCAAGCCCTCCCTGGTCTGTCAGCTCCTTGCAAGTTTGCGCTCACTGATCCTGGACCAGCCCATCACACAACATGGTTTTGAGAGCACTGTGTGCTTTGGGTGACATTTTCAGAAGCACAAGAGGAGCTTTTGTGTTGGGCTGTGTACATATCTGGAGGTCACTGAACACAGCAAAGCAGTATGCCTCCCTGAATAGACAAGCCCCAAGCCCCATTATCAAATAAAGAGATCTTGGCTCTGAAGTGCCTAAGTCACTTTTGAAAAAATATGATCAGGTGCTTTTGTAAAATGTGACTTGTTTGACCGCTTGTATCCTGCAAGAGGTCAGCTGCTCATATACACAGAAACTTTGACAGGCTCAGTAGCACATGGAAAATACACATTTAGCCAGCTGCCTCCTTCCTTCTGTATTTAAAGTACAATTTCCTACAGGAGAGAGGAAAGATTAGGAGTCTGTATCTCACTTCATTTACCCTCAGACACAGAAATACAAGGCGATATTTTGAGAAGCAGCATGAAAAAATCCACCACGAAAGATAAAACACTATCGTTTCAAAAACGGCCTGTGTCCTCAGCGAGAGGGGCTTTGTGATGCAAGCTCTCTGTTGTTGAGGAGAAAGCACGCACGTATACGTAAACATATTCCACATAGTCTGTGACGCACTGCTTCCCTTCTAAACATAGAGCGTGTTATCAGCACCGCCGTACATATCAGCAGCTGAGTGGCTGCTCAACACCATGTTTATCTAATGGACCATAATAGCCAGAGCGACCGAGCACAATAGACAGTGAGATGTGTAAGTATGTTCTGAGCTAGTACAAGTCCTTTTTTCTCTTCTCCAAATGGGGAAAGGAGGGGGTGAGGGCATTACACAAGACAGATCACACGGCTGTCCAGCAGCCACTGAACCATAGCATAAAGGCCTTGTTTAGATAAATAATGACTCCTTCACTTTATTCTTAGAAGTGGAAGTCTCTAGAGCTGAAACATAATGTCCCACAACTGCTTCTGGCATCTGTTTTTCAGGGAAAGGATTGGGCCATTTATAAGGGGATCCATTTTCACAAAGGTCTGCTCTGTTGTAGAGAGAATTCATCTCTTCCCATCAATAGATCCCATCCACTTACAAAGGGCAACAAGGCAGTGAGCAAAGACTTTCAACACACTGTTTTGGAAATGAACTATCTTCCACAGGCCTCTTCTGAGCATCCTACAAAGTGTCCCAGGAAGAGTATACTAAGCAAAGGAAAAACTATCATCAGCTGAAAAATTTGTATTGTAAGATAGTTCCTTCCCCATTGTTTTTTTAACTTTATAATTGAGAACTCTTTTATATTTTAACCTCATGTTTTTCTGAGTTCTGGAAATTAGAATAATGAAGCTGACATACTTCCCATATACATGCAAAGGCTTAAGATTTCCTTATAAAATGAGTATCTGAAGGCATATTATTCACAGAAGACCTCACTACTCATAAGACAATCACAGCAGTCTGAGATATTTTCTCTCATCTCAGGAATTGAATACAAGAAGGAAAGAGCAAAGTAAATAACGATGGTTTACTTCTGAATCCTATCTCAGTTTCTGCTGACAAACTGCTTTGGAGAAGCACCTACACCGTGAATAGTTCATTCATCAAACTATTCCTTTTGCCAATTTCTGACTTATTAGCAAATGGCTTATGACCTCTATTAATCTATTATAGGTTTGACATTCATTGCTCAAAAAGCACCCTAGTCATGACCTGATCATGACAGGTTTTACTAGTCATTTCGGAGAGCATGCAAGTGTTGAGTCCATCCTGGAAACACCTAACTTGAGCTTCACAACCAAGAGAAGCTCACGTCATTGTTTGACAAATACAAGGTCTCTCTACTGACAAGGAGGGAGTGGGTCGTACTCAAACACTCTCGCAGCAGATGTCAGGCAGGAAGAGGGAGTGAAAGGGGATGGAGAGGCAGGGAAAGCCTTCTTGTGAGGTTATGGCCAAGTGACAACTTGTTGTCTGGAGGAGTCTTTCGGAAGGAGAGGGAGCCCAGGGAGTATGACTGAAAGCCTGGATATGTGGGGATATGTCCAAACAAAGAGACAAGGGTCAGATAGGATTACCTATTTTGAGTGTCTGGCTTTATTGCACTTCTGGGAACTTTATTACTGTAGAAAGGATGGAGGCAAAGAGTGTTTTAATTGACAGGCTAACACTGACAGGCTGCAATATTCAGGGGAGACCTCTGCCTGGGCAGGAGAGGGAGCGAATCTTTAAACCGATTGCACGAGTGCTTCTGAATTTTTTGCCTTGCTTTTCATCTTTATAATGCTGTAAATTTTAGAATGAACTTTAAAGGGTAACCGGTAGGCATTACTTGATATACCTGCTTCACGGGTAGTTTAACTAAGGCTCAGGAAAGCAAAGGGGTTTACTCCTTTTCATAGAGGAAAGACTGGCAAGAGCATAACAAAGTGAAGGGCATTTGGGAATGCTATTTCAAGTATTCTAGAAGCAAAACCACATTGTGACACCAAGCCATTCAGGAAGCTATAATTATCTACTCTGTTTTGGAGAATACTTGTGACAAACCAGTCAGTGTTGCAAGTGGTGGCCTTAGATAAGAAAAGGAGTCTGTAAAATTCAAGCTTCAGCAGAAAACTAAGGATGAGTCACAACCAGGGTTAAAACTGAAACAAAAGCCCACATTGCATTAAGATCCTTCATTAAGATAAACACCCAAGATACACACACATACAATCCCTATTGCCTCCTACCAGGAACAGTTCAGTCTTTTCCTGATGATTTTATATACCCACCCTCTGGGGATACAGCTGACTGCTAGCAATTACCCTTGATACACCAGCAGGTATTTCCTGAGGGGAAATGACAATCCTAATAGCTAGTGGCTGGTAAGTCTCCAGCTGGCTGAGACAGTTTTAACTCCTGACAAACTGGGGCCTGTCCATGTCCATTCATCTTGTCACAAGTACTTTCAAGCCTTCTTTGCAGAGGACTCAATGTTCCTAGAAAAAATTTAGAGGGCTTTTATGAGTGCAAAACTTTGCATCTCTCGTTTCCATCTGCTTCTGGTTGCCACGCTGTTGAGCAGAAATCTGGAACGGGTCACAGCATGGCTCAGGCTTCCCAGATGATCTCCACTACTGAGCGAACATGAGGGTGTGAAGGTCTCTAAGGATGCAGCGTCACAACTGGTGAGGGGGAAGACTTTCCATGAGAGAGCAAGTAACTGAATCCACAAACCTTCCCAGGGCTGCATTTTCAAAGGCAGGTAAGACTGTCCCTGTGCCACCCTCAGGTGCACGTATCTTTCCTGCTGCCAGCTTTGCCATGTCCTTGTGGCACAGCCTCCTCAGCACATGCTGTACACCTCAGCACCCTGCCATGCCCAGGAGCCACCAGGTAAGCTAAGCGCCTCACCCAGGAATTGAAATTACACCGTTGGTGTTCTGTGAGATAATTATCCCCACTTGCAAATGTGAATCAATGGCAACAACAATATTTTATTAAAGGGAGAAGGGAAAATTCCTAACCAAGGGAAGCAACTGGCTAGTATGCACTACGTAAGGCATAAAGTACAACTGTCTCACTGCCGCCTTTGGCAAAGCTTACGCCAACCAGTCGCTTCCTCCTTCCAGTGGTAACCTTTCCTTCCCATTTTGAGACTGTCAAGTTTTCCCACATATAGAGGTCAGTTCAAGCTACTTCTGCTCTTCTTGTCTTCTTCTTTCCCACTGGCCTCTCTGCTAGCTGCTTCACTTAACTGCTGCAGTTTCTGTTATTTCACCTCTATAAAAATATACTTAGCACTGAGAGAACTAACAGTCTTATTGCATACATGAGACTCTTAAACAGGTTCTCCTATTTCACAACTTAGCAGAAGCCACTCTAATAGTCTTTTCACCTCTAACTTTCACATACTTATGCAAGAAGCCATTGCCTTACCTTAGTATCGTTACCCTAAGAATATTAAACCATAACTGGCTAATACACATTTTCTGACACTATACCTAAAACAAACTCTTTTCCAATTAATGATATGCCTTTCCTTTTCTCAGAAGTGGCTCTCAGGCACAAGAAATGACATATATAAAGCAGCCATTTCTCAGGCCAGTCCATTGGATCCTATCTGTTCTCCTTGGCAGATGCTGACAGGAAGCCTCTCTTCTGGGAGTGGATTTCTGGTGGAAGGGAGAGTTACTGGAGTGCATTGCTTTAAGTTTAAGCTTTCACTTCCACTTCTTCACAGGGATTGTCTGTGAAACAGTTGGGTACAAGAGACCCCTCCTCTAGTAGACTATGGATAAAGCCCATTAAGTTCAATAAGACTTTTGCTTCTCACACACTTTGGCACTTTTGGAAATTCCACTGCTAAACCTCATAGGGTTAACATGAATCTAAAGATGAGCCTCCCATCAGCTCAAACCCTGGATGACTTTGGCACCAGTCTGTATCAGTTTTGGGGTTTATAAAAATTAGATCCAACTAATGAAGATTTTAGAAAAAAACAACAAAATAAAACAAAACAACATCTTCCATTTGGTCCTCAATTGAAGAGATAAACAAAACCATAAGTCTCTTAATTATTTTCCCTCCCAATGATATATATACATACATATATATGTGTATATATAATGCATACATAGATGCATATATTATATATGTATATGTAGGAAGCATGAACAAAACAAACCAAATCCATATCACCTAAAGATTTTGAAAATTCAAATACAGATAGGTATAGTATGCAAGCCTAAGGCATTGTGTATATGGCTTTTGTATATATTATTAGCTAGCCATAGTAGAATAAAATGTTTAACAATAACCAGGGGTTAACAACATTTTGTTGGCTTTTGCTTTTTACTGTAAATCAGCTTCAGTCTGCTGCTGGCTGTCTTTGTTTACTTAAAAATGTTTCTGAATGCTTTGTCAGAGACAAGTGTTCTAATGTTATTGCCAAATTTTTGCCAGATTGAAAATGTGCATAGCTTATTTTCCTTTTAAGACTGCCCAAGAACAGTACGTTTCAGGCCTCAGTTTGCAACTTCTCTAAGTTCTCACTGATTACTTTTTTAAAAGACTGCAGTGCCTACACGGCCAAAGCACAGATTATGACCCTACCGTGCAAAATTTCACTAGTTTGCACAACTTCCTCAATAGGTGGTTCTGAATAAACTGTACTATATCAGTGCCTCCAACACACAGTTTAGAGACGCAGGTCTAATAAAGATATAGGCACATACCAGAGTTTCTAAATATTTGCTCAAAAGGGAGCCAGAGAAGCAAAGCCTGCAGCCAGAAAGTGCAATGCATTATACAATTATGCATCCTTTTTTGGGAAAAGACTACCAACTACTGAAAAACAAGCAGTCTTCAACGGACTGCACAACTTGAACACGCTATAGGTTTTCTACATGACTGAAACTGTCAGTGGTTGTGTGTTGGTATTAGAAGTACAGTCCAGCTCTCAGAATCTCACAAGCCGGAGCACAGAGGTGACCTAAGGGCATGCACAACAGAAGAGGAAACCAGAGAAGTGACTGAGGCCAGTAGGCAAAGCTGTGGCAACTTCTCAGTTTGTTTATTTTTTAAGTGGGGGAATATAGATAGGGAAAGGCATTTGACTTTGGAGAGAGTGGGATGAAGACCAAAGTACACTAGCTGTCAGCCAACAAAAAAGGAGAGGCCTTATTTTTGTGCACTGAGTAAAATGTGAGCTGCTATCCTTCCCCCACCACTCCTTTCCACGTTCTTCCTTCCCAGATCAGCAGCCCACGCTGGTCACTCTCTTTGAGCCATTTCTTGCTGAAGAGGAGATTTGCAGGGGACAATTTCAGCTTCCAGATGACAAGTCCATGCTCCCTGACCTGGCTTGACAGCAGTGCAGAACAGTTTCCTGGCCACCCAAGGGAGAGTTTGCCTCCACGCTTCTGAGCAATTGGTTTTTTCCTCCCGTCTTCAACCCAGCTTCAACCCAGCATTGAACTGGCAAGCACAGAACCAGTCTAACATTTTTTGTAAAGCAAAGGTTGTGGGATGCACACCAGGCTTAACAGATTGATTTAACATGAAATATTTACAGGATATTTAGATTACACTCAGCTTAATGTCTTGAAGTAGACCCCAGCTGTTTTTTCTCTGCAAGTGCCAGCAATCATTTCTCATTGGTCTGCAAGAGTAATCTGGAGAGGAAAAAAAATATTTTTTTAAAAATCACAACAAAAAAAGGAGGGGTAAGGCATTTATTATAAGAACTGTAATGAAAACTAGAGTATCTGCACCCTTCTGTCATCATTAAAGTCTTCCTGATCTTAACTCCTGACTGGATTCATGTCGTCCTCTCCAAACACCTGCATGGAAGAAAACCTCTCTGGACTATCGTAGTGGCACTATCCACTTTCTGAAAAATGATTCCTTATAGATGTCAATCTGTAGTACCCATGTGGTGTGTGTTACTCAGCCTTTTAGATGAAGCTGAGCAGAAATAAGGGGATACTTTTACAAAGGGAAGGAATTGCACTCTCGGGAAAAAGCAGCTGATGTCTGACTATGGTAATTTAAACATTGTTCTGGTGTTTTGGATAACCGTCTACCAAAACACAACTAACATATACCATAATTAGAAACAAGGCAATGAGACAGAGAAGGTAATACTTAATGGAAAAAAAAAAAAAAAAGATGTAATGAAGATTGGTCTCTGGAGAGAGAAGCAAGGGATTTTGAAATAATCTGTGTTTGTGTACACAGAAAACAAAAGAATTAAACCCACAATTACTGAGTGCAGAAATGACAGCAGAAACAGTAAATACCAAAATGTCTGTAACAAACAGGCATGGTTAAAAGGAGGAGAGTGGCTAATGTCCACATGTAGTTGGCATTTAGAGGTGAGTGCCAGTGATACACATCTATTATAATGGGCAGGCAACCAAAGGAGTATAACTTGTAGCGGGAGAGAAAATATAAAAAGGAAAAAGAAGAAAAGTGGTCTGCTTTTGTTGTAAACCATGATTTTAGGTAAACTATGGAAGGGAAGGAGAAATTCTTAAGAGACTGAGAGCAAAGATTTGAGAGAAAGCTCAGTAACATGAATTAAAAGTAGAAATAGACACAAATGTAAAATGAAGTCTGCACAGTTATTCCTTGAAGAGAAAGCGATTACCATCACCAGAATTCCACAATTATTTTCAACTTTATCCCTCTCTGTGGGGTTAGAGTTATTAAGGTGCAGTACATTTCTTAATGGCTGATCATACTCTAAAGTTCAGAATTACAACATAGCACAGGAAATATTTATTTCTCCAGCAGCCTAAGGTTCATTGCCTCTTAGTGAAGACTTTCTATGTCAAACGACACCTTTCAAATCTCCTTTTTAATGAAATGCAAAAAGAGCAAAAGGGAAACAAAAAAGAATGCACTTTTTTCTCTGACTTGTTTAGAAATTGCTATCTTTTGTATGCAAGTTTTATATATTAAAAGAAAAAAAAAAAACATACTGAGGCAGAAACTACACCAGTAACATTCAAGACAAGACCCATTCAGAAAGTTATGAATGTCTTATAATAGTGGGGAGGCAACAACAACAAGCAACTAGTTGTTACTGAGTGCTCTACCTGAAATAATAAAGAAGATTTGAATTTCTTAAGTACAGACTGAACAGGATGCAGAGGTAGTAGCTGCTTCTGGACATGGCAAAAGATAATAACCTCCCAATACACATGGGAAAACAAAGACCAATAGAGAAGCCATGCTGAATTTAACCTTGATTTGACATGGCTCTGACATGGGAGATTGTTAAGAAGCTCTGCTACCACCTGCCCCCCAGGGTGGGAAATCTCATTTGTTTCTGCCCAAGCATAAGTTAGGACAAGGATTCCCAACCACTTCACAGTTAAAGGCTTTAGGCTGCATCTGAGAAGTGGTTCCAGATTGGTTCCTTCCTCCCCACCCCCAGAGAATACTCATGTGGTGAGGTAACTTCATCCTTCACTTGTTTTCTTCATTGCAGGGAAAACATCAGTTGCTCAGACAGAAAATGTTCTCTCCCTCCTTTTTTTCTTCCCTTTTTTCTCCCCCCTCCCACTCCTTTTTTTCTTATTCTTTATTCTTGTTGTTGCCTTTTGCTGACTGACATTAAACCAACTTCTGATTCCCATGATCCATCACGCATCCAAAACTGCAGGGAATAACCAAATCATTTCCGCAATATAAAAATAATTTATTTTCATTGAATCAACCATCAAAGAAAAAAAGATTAAGAAATCTAGAAACAGCAACGGGTACTCTAGGGACAGGCAGAGCTGTTGGCTCAAAGAGAAGAGTATGATCCATAGATCACATAGTTATAACCAGGCTTTGTCGCTTCTCAGCTGTCATTGTAGCTACAATCACCTGAGAATTTCAAGAGCCCATTCCACAGCACCCTGTCCTACAAAGCCTCTAGAGTTCAGAATGCATTCAGGAATGAAGACATGGAATAATTAAAGGGGAAAAATGTGTTACTCTTCCTCTGCACCAGGACAGAAGAGGTGATTAATTAATTGCCGAGGAGAGGTTTACAAAGTAGCACCGCACAAAGCCATATCCAGCAACTTCATCTTTCCTTGTGAGAAATAGTTGAACAATCTTCTAGACATTCTTCAAGTCATCACATTCCTTTTTCCACTGTTGTCTTCTACTAATATCTTTATCTTCGTTTGTTGTTCTTTTCCCATTCATTTTTCAAATGCTCTTTCCTTCTCTTTTTTTAATATGTAACCTCTCTTCCTGCAATAGCTATCAGTGATTTTCATCCCTTAGCAAGTTGAAGCTCTGAGGAGATAGTTTAAATGATATTTCCTTTTTCAAGAAATAAAAGGTTGAGAACTCAATGATGTTGTGATTGACAAATCATTTCAAATGAAAATAACAGTGCACCCAGAGCTTTTTGTAATGCTTAACTGAACCAGAACCAAGCTTTCACTGTTGAAACTGTGCAGGGAGTAATTTCTCTTTTATATGTGTTCACATTTCCTCTTAACATGCTTAGTGAAACAAGTCAAATGTTCCAAAATAAGAACATCCAGGGTCGGGGGCTGGGCCTTTCCAAGAAACAGGTGTAAAATATAACAGAATTCTCATGAAAGACTCTTGAATTCTTCTCAGGATATTTGTAGCTTTCTATCTAAAGACACAGTATTTGGATACATTTCAGTTGTAAATCCAGACTTTTGCTTAGGTAATTCGGTACACCAAATTGGTTTAAGTCCACCCACAACCGAACCGGAGTTCTCCTTAATTCTCCTCAATTTGTAATTCTCACCAGTTGTTAAGGATGATGCATTGACATGGTGCTTCGTAAAGCATATCAGAAACTTTACACTTGAGATGTCAGAGCAGAGAGAACCATAATGCAATGTTATCACAGCTACACCTGAGAAGACAGACACATATACTAAACTAAAAAAAAAAAAAAAAAAAAGACCTCTGGGATAAAAGCAGTGATAGAAAAGGATACTTCAACCAAGTAAATTTGGTATACCAAGAAAATAAATGTTACCCACCTTTTTTTTTTAATTTGCTTAATCGATATACAATATAAAAGGAAAAGGTGCAATTATGTATGCAGATGGAATACCTGGCATAAGGTGTACTATATCATAATATGTTAAGATAGTAAAAAGGCCAGAACATAATGAATAAACAACATTCAGGTGGTTGTATTAAGTGTCCTTGTCCATCATGTTTCCTGTTCCTTCCGCTAAGTAAATGTGTGCTCTGACTGCTGACATTTCAAATAGTCAAAAAAAATACAGAAGCACATGCTGTTATTTCAGTTGCAAAGGTGAATTTTAGAGCAAGGAAATTCATAGGAATTGAAAGAATCACCATTCAAATAATCAATAAGGATCTGAGCAATTCAGATTCTCAGCATAAATATGATTATATTGGAATGTGGTTAACTTCTTTTTTGTGGGGAGGCCATCTCATTTAATTTGATCTTGCAGTCCTTGGAGAGCTTTTCTACATTTAAAAAGGAGCAGTTTAGAAAAATCTGTAGTTTAGAAAATCACCCTGCTTTGAATACAATGCAGGCATTTCCATCAGGAATATCCCAGATTCCTGGGCCAAACCGAAAACTGGAACAGTTGCATTTAAAAGCTAGCAAAGGAAGCAGAAGGCGTTGTTTCTCCAGTTACGTACTAAAGCGCATAGGGCTAAAAGGGGAGCGTGTGCCTATGTGTGTGTATCTGTCACTGATTCGTTTCAATCAAGGAAGCAGTAAACTTGTCCCATGTGTTTTCTCTGTTAATTGGTTTCTTCTATCGTTCAGATTCCAGAGGTCGCTGGAAGCCCCCAGTAAAGATGTGGTATGTTGGAAGACTTACCAAAACAAGTCTTTTTTTTAAACGTTTCTTTCAGCAACTTGTGAAATTCCTCACCTTCGTCTTTCATTCCCCAGGGAGCAGGCTCTGAGGAAGTGGACAGCACCAACTAACCCGCTGCTTTGAAATTACAGAGCATTTGAGTGAGAAAACTTGAAAGACAGAATCTATTTTTCTACTGACCTTGTGGTTCCCCCATATGAGCCTACCACCATCGTATCTGCAGTTATGGATTTTGGCTGCCACTTCCTCCTATATTTTTAACAGATGGGTTCATTTGTTAGTATGCTTTTTCTCATGCCTGCATTTAATTTTCCTCTTCCCCCCTCCTCAGAGCACCAACTTCAAATGCAATGTTTCCTCTCTCGGAGACATGTCACCCTCCTCAGCCCCCCTGAGGCCGAGGAGCCTCAGACCTCATTCCATCACCATGAGGAACGCACCGCGTGTCGGCTGCTCCCCACCAGGAGAAAGCTTTCTGTGAAACACAGGAAATCCTTCTGGGGAAAGTGGCAATAAGTACCCAAAATTTGGGGGTTATATTCCCAAAAGTATTGGTTGTTATTCAGCATTGAAATTTCTTGCCAATTGATGGACAAATTAAACGCACCTCACTGAATAGGAGGTCCACCTTAACATTAAAAGTACAGGATTTTATGTGCAGGTGGAGAAAACCAAATATTTAGGGTAATAAAACCTTGATTAACTAAGGACTTTCAGGAGAGTCACAGAAGTAAAACTTAGGTAGCTATTAGCATTCTGACACGATGCTGTTTATTTAGGTCAAGTCTTCAGAGTGTCTGTTAGCCCTGTAATGATTTGTTAATATCTGTAATTTTCCTTAAGGCTAAACAAATGAGGAAGCCATCTTGTTTTCCACATCATTGGACCTAGCATGCTCCAGCAGATTACCATGGCAACCAGAGCAAGTGTGCCCGGTGTGAAGACAATGGTGTAGGCCTCATTTCCTAAAAGCATGTTCCTACTGAGGTTGAATTGCCAATTAAAAGACTTTTCTGTCCTCCAGGGTTTCAGAGATGCAAATAGAGTTGTGAAGCCTGGCTGGTCAGCTGCTTTACCTGAGCTAGTCGCTCTTACTGATTGTCTAAATATAGAAAAAAATCCAGCAAATGGGGAAAGATGTGCTTCTGGAATTTCATCAAGGACTGGATTAATCCTCAAAAAAAAAAACCAAAAGCCAATGTTGCTTTGAAGAGTGGTCTGAGACAATTATTGTCGTGATTTTTGATTACTGAGTAAACAGCTTCAATAAGGAGGTGTTCTCCAAGCCTTGGAAGACACTCACACTGCATCTTCTGCAGCATCAACAATAACATGTTTTGTCATCAGCCCTCTGTCAGTGTGTCTGAGTCACACACATTTGGTACAAATGAGGATTAATTATAGATCTAATAAAAAAAAAAAAAAAGATGGGAAACTGTGGGATGACTGTTCCAACATGGTTTTTAGGCATCATTCTTCCTATAAATGCCTTATTGTGGCATATTTCTATTTAAAAACATAAAAATCAGCTGCTCACAAGTTGCCTTTATTAAAACAGAATTAAATTTTAGAAAGGTAGGTAAACTTTATAGTACCATCAATTAATGAATTGTCTCAAGATACCAGTTTGCTTAGCACAAAATTGTGGCTACAGCTTATTCAAAACAAAAATTATCTGTAATAATTTTTCCTATTTTGTTATACTGAAACTGGTTTAGAGAAGACACTAGAGGAAATGGATAAATATGCTAGGACTGCAAATATTAACAATAAAGTAACATTTTGCTCAAAGTAAAATCATTGATTTAGTAGGTGGTCATTGTCAAAATATAGATTGAGCATTGAATAAAATAGAAAGAGACACTGCAAGTTGGACTCGGTATAAGATCTGTCTTCACTCATTTATAGTTGTTCGCATTCATGTAAATGTCTCTTATTGGAGGACATCCATCAAAAAACTCCAAAAGCCTTCAAACTTTTCAGAGATGTGGCTAGAACAGCCATGAGAGACAGAAGACTAAGGAAAAAAAAATCTATAAACAATGTTATTCCTGTTTGGATAATCACTGACCATGTAGTGTTTTTCAGTCATGAACTCCTGAACAGCAGTAAATCCTAAAGCATCCTTCTATTATTGTGTTCCCACTCAGCAAAGCAGAATCTAGCATTAATTTTATTTAGTACATGTAGGGCATGCCCTTCAATGTGAGATCAGTGTAAGACATGGGGTGAATTTTAACATACAGACCTACATTTTGTACTATGCTCCAAATGGAGTATACACAGGAGAAAGGCTGATCCATGTACAGCATGAAGTCCATGTCTATTAATTTTAAGATGCAGATATGTCCCTGTCAAAATTTTCCAAACCTATCTTCTATTGATTTCCATGAGAATCTCAGGTGCTTTGGGGTCCTATTTAAATACCTGAATACTTTACTGATTACTTTCTATATCACAGTAAGTATACTCAGAACCCTCATTCCGAAAAATAACTCCTCCCGAACTAAAAACATTAACATCCACTCTATTATTCTCCCTAAACCATTACCAAAAATATAATTTTGTCCTCTCCATTGGATGAATGTGATTCCGTGTTATTGAATGTAAAACTAGCTAAATACGTTCTGTTTAAGACTTATCTTGTAGATAAACTTGATAACTGCCTGCCTTGGACAATCAACAGCAAGTTGTGGCTATGGTCTTGGCTCACTAACTGATCAGCATTTCCTCTAACAGTTTCCTAGACACAGTGCTGTCCAATTTGACAGAGCCCACTAGTTTCCAGCTCTTGAGAAAACAAAGTGTTGCTATAAAAAAAATTGTTGAAAGGGCCAAATAAAAATCCAATTTGCAGGTACCTTTGCATGCTGGAACTGCTAAGAATACGTCTTGCCTTAAAGAAAAATGCCAAATTTTAAGAATTACTTTAAAAGATTACGTTTTAAAATGGATAGAAACAATATAGGAAATATATAGCACCATATAAAAATGATCAATTCTCACTTGTAATACTGAGCTCAGTTGTGGTTGACTCACTCTCAAGAAAGATAAAGCAGAGATTGATGAAGTCCAGAGTAGAGATAGAGGTAAGGTGGGATTTATATTGGATGAGAGATTAACCCAGACAGGAGAAGAGTAACAGGAGACTTGATGGAGGTGTACAAAATTGCTACTGGTATAGTAATAAACTGATCAATCTCTTCTTTTATTAAACTTGTCCCATCATATAACAACATAGGGTTGCAAATTAAAAGGCAATAAATTCCAATTAGAAAGAGAAGTATTTACTTACGAGAGACATAGTACTGCACAAGGTCATTAAGTGAAATACTAGGGATACAGTTTAAAAAGAAGGCTAATGTTACAACCATTAATACCTTCTGTAGACATGAAAGTCATCATAAATGAGTATTAAATCTTATGTCATGGGGTATATAGAAAATTCAATTTTTCCTTATATAGTTCTGCTCGCCTACTGGCTTGGTTCACTGACAAGGATTTTACCTCCCTCTGTAGCATCTACTGTCAGCTGCTGCCAGCTTATTCTTTATAGGTTTTAATTTTGTTTCACTGCCCACTGGTTGTAATTATCTCAGATGCATGAAAATAACATTTTATCAACTCATTTTTATCCTTTTCCATTTGGCAAACATCGGTTTCTTGTGTGTATTTTGAGCCAAGCTGAAATCAACACATCTGCTTCAGTTTAATATCTTCAGTTTATATAACAAGACCTATGCAGTAATACGATGTCTTTACAGCGGTGTTTCCTAACCAGTGAAATCAGGCCAAAACACCTACGGCACTTTAGAATTTTACTGATATCAGGTAATCAAGGCCTTGATTATATATTTCTGCTAAAAAGACACCTTTAGTCATGCCAAACCACCTTTTCTTTTTTGCCAGCATTATCAATTGCTCAGGAAATAGTGTGCTTAGTTAATTATTACTTTGGACTCAGTAGATGGGGAACAAATAATGTCAGTTCAAGAGCTGCAGAAGTAATGGGCATTGTTTTGTTTTACAAATTCCCAGTGATGCAGTATGCAACTTAAATAACAAGGGTTGGGTAGTGCTTTTGGCATCCTGTGATACCATGAATAGCTGCCACTGAAACCGAGAATCCTTCAAGTGACATCCATTTGCAAACCTGCCTGAAGACACAAGGGTCGAATTTGCTTTGAAGAGATGTAACAAAGCACAAAATTCCAGTCTGCTTCCAAATAATGAGCCCTTGGTGATAAGAGTCTTTGGATGCAAATACAAATTGTCATCAGTTTTCAGATGTTTGATCTGTAGCTTGAAGTTGAATCTGTACTACAGTAAATAATTAAGAAACGAAACCAGTAGAATGTAGACTCGCAACAGTTTTTGCTCAGATGACAGTATCCTTGTGTCAGGATTCCAAGTGCATCCACAGGTCTTGTCCTGATGGAGCCTGCCATTATCACCAGCCTGGTCCTGTTCAGACCCTGTGGGACAGTACCTAGCTGATGAGCACCCTCCCTGTGTGGAGGTCATCCTTGTCTTCTGGCTTGTCCTCCCTCATGAACCAAACCCACTCTTACTGCTCCCTAATACCTTAGGTATGTATTTCTAAACATTTCAACATGGAGTTTATTACAACAGTGACTTTCACCTGAGTAGATGACTTCTCTAACCTTCAGCTCTGTGTATTTATTCTGAGCCCAAACACCCATCTGGGGTCTTCCAGCATGTTTTTTTCCTAGTGATAACAATTCTGTGCACCAGTTTGTGCTATTCTGAGTAGTTGTATCCACCAACAGAAAGCATTTCTGATGGTGCTAAGGAGTTCAAAAATAGCCCCACAGTTAATTTCCAAATAGAATTCAAAAGTACATCAGTTTTCCACAACCGTCCCCAAGTCACTGTTTCTGAAAATCATTTTCAGTTGACTTTTGGGACTGTGGTGGGCAGCACACAGTACGAAGTGAGATCCACTTCACTACAATGGGTTCTTTGCTCAAACTCTGGATTTGGTCCTCTCTGCAGCTCCAGAGGAGTTTAAATTACCTGGTCATCGAGCTATTTACTGGATAAAAATATCACTTCTACTCTTCCTGCTGAACCTGTCTCACTGTCAAGAAAAAAAACTTTAAAACTCATTGGCTGGAGAGAAAATACAGAAGAGAAAGCATTTATTCTACAGCTTAACAACAGGAGATTTCAATCAAGAAGTCCTGGCTTTTAGACCATTCTTTAAGAATAGTTTATGAATTCTGTCAAGTAACTGTTTAGTGCAAAATATACAAAAAATATTTGAAAATAGGACCATTTTCCTCCTTCTATGTCTTACAACTCACACTGAAAAAGCTCTTCTAATGAAACATGTGCTGGATCACAACCCAGCTAATTTGTTTAGCTGCTTTGGCTCTGCTGGATTTCTGTCAGAGAAGTATTAATCTTTCATTGTGGTCACACCGCAAAGATGGTTAGCTATGACTTGGGGGGGATTCATAGCAATGCTAAGTTATCTACATTTATTCCATGATAATTATAGTCTCAAAGACTGCTCAGAGGCAAAAGGCCACTTCACTATAACTAGAGGTCTTTAAATTCATCAGCCTCATGTCAGCCTCTCAGTTGTCCACAGAAGCGATCAAAAATAATCCTGATCTTAGGTGTGCGTGACTAAAGAGCAAACTTAAGACCTCTATGTTTCTAAATTCCTTGAGTTCACTTGCTAGACTTAGTTGTAACTCAAAAGTTGTTCTTCACTCAGATGTTATAAGCTGTGTTCAGTCCATATAACTTCGGCTATACCTTTTTCAGTCTTATATTAGGAGTTTCAAGTTCAAATGATCCTGAGTCAACAGGATGTGGCCTTCTATTTCACCAGAATGCTTTGGAAAAGATTATCCTTTCATATTCAATACAAAGATGGCATTTTTCCATAGTCCTCTTCCAAAGTAATGGGTTTCCAGAGCTAATGCTTTGAACTATAGCAAATTTGGGATCTATTCAATACTCTCTCTTTAGTGAAACCTACATTTCCCCCTTTTACCATGTTTCTTATTCTCTAGCAAAGCAGCAAGCACTGTTCTCATGTTTTAGAATTGTGAGAGGCAAAATTGGGCAATAAATCCTTACATGTTGATATCTTATGTTTTAGCAGAGGAATAATTTATATTGAATAATAAGCAAAACAATTTTCAGTTGGATGACTGACAAAAGAAATCATTGTTCATTCTTGCACAATGAACCATGAAAACCAAGTTGAGGTAAGAATGAAAATACAGTTGGTACTTTCATGCTGCAGGCAAAGGACCAGGGACTTAGAAACTAGCTGAGCTCATTGTAACTAGATTTCATTGAAACTCAAGAGGTTGCACTCATGGAGAGGTTATCTGTACATTTTCACTTGATTTCAGTCCACATGGTTTCAACTTTACCCTTTGCAGTCTCACTGGGAGCTTCAGATACAAATGATTTCAAAACCTCCGAGCAAACTTCACTTGAAATCATTCTTCTCATGGAACTCACCTAGAATTATGAGGTTTTTCAACTCAAAATCATGAAGTAGTCCTAGTTAGCATGAAAACAGATCCTTAATGATACAATACATTCAAAAAGGAGGCACGTCTTAATGATCAAAGATTAGTCTGAGTTTTATTTCTATAGGAGAAGATAAATGTGGGGATTGGACAACTAATAAGGTGTCTTGTGTGTGTGTTTCCTATAGTTAGAACTTCTGACAAAGCAATTCTTGTTTAACACAGGATGTGATTCAGAAGCTCTTACACACCTGCATGATGCCACCCAAGTCCTTCAGGTTACTCATCGGAAGGATGAATGTAAGATCAATTCTGTCTGAGGTTCCATGTATATCGCCAATACCTGAGATCACACATACAGCTAGTCAAATAATGGCAGAGAAAAAATGGTAATTTGTTGATCAGGAGGACTTGTAGAAGCACATTACGTGCTGGATCTATTAAAAAAGGCAGAGGGAACAAAGCATAAGACATCACTATTCCATTAATATACATAAACACATGGTGACAGACATCTTGAATGCAGTGTGCCATATTGGGCCCCTACCTCAAAATATGAGAACAGGGAAAATTCAAGGAAGGGAAATATGGCAGATCAAATGTGTGGAATAGTTTTTGTACAAGGAATAGATAAGCAGACTAGGGCTTTTCAGCCTGAAAAAAGTATGCCTGAGGGAGGATGTGACAGAAGCCTATAAAATCAATGGCATGAAAAGGGTGAAAAGGAACTGATTGTACTTTATTTTTCCCGCAATACAAGAACACTTGCTAGTATAAAACAAGACATATAAACAACATAAAAAATTCCAAGAAACCACAGTTCAACCACTTACCTTAATATTCCACAGTAACAGTATTTCTTTTTAAATGTACACAATTGTCTGTCTGAAAAACTATGCAGTAAATTCAGCTATGTGAATGCCATCAGATCTCTTCTGAACATTTAGATAGCTTAAATTAGGTGAATAGCCACCTACAGCCATAACTGAGAACTGAAACTGAACCCCTTCTAATTCTAAATTAATTTTATTCATTTCCTACTTCCATGATGTTTCTGCAGTGTGGAAATATAAAGCCTCCAAGCCCACAGAAAAAACAATTTCTGACATTTGTTTTGAAAGATCTCAGACTTATCATGACCTTCTGGTAAAATCAGCTACCAAAATAGAAACAAACTTTTGGGGAAAATTTCTGGGTCCATTTGGAGATCCAAAACTGACTCTTTGGAAATCTGCCTTTGTTCTCTGCTGCTCATCAGTGGAATGCTGTCCTGCTGATACTGTCTGATGGCAATTAATATGCATCCCTGTATATTGGGCCAAAGGTTCTTGAGTCTCCTCTGCCACCAACACTGTAAACAAAATTATTCTAACAAGCCTTCACAGTGAAGCCATAGTGACAGCATAGTTAAAAGCACATAGTAAAGATACAGTTGGAGGTGATGTGACTGGAACAGAATGCCTGTTAAGAATTAGGGACCATCAAATTAAAATCTGTGGTGGCATGTTGAAAATGAGCAAAGTATACCAACAAAGAGGAAGGCAGGAAAGAATGCTAGGACACCTGCCTGGATGAACAAGGAGCTCCTGGACACGTTGTCACCCAAAAAGAAACTTTACAAGGAGTAGAAGAAAGGACCGCTGGAATGGAGGGCATATAAGGAAGCTGTCTGAGCAGCAAGAGACCTGGTGAGAAAAGCTAAAGCTCAGTTAGAATTAAATCTAGCCAAGGAGATCAGGGGAAACAGCAAAAATTTCTATAGGTATATTAATGGTAAGAACAAGACTAAGGAAGGTGTGGGCCCCATCAGAAAGGAAACGGGAGAACTGGTGGCAAGTGATATGCAGAAGACCGAGGTTCTCAACAACTTCTTTTCCTTAGTCTTCACTGGCAAGGGCTCCAGCCACACTCCCGGCGTCACAGAAGAAAATGGCATGGGTTGGAAAGAACTGCCCATTGTAAGTGAAGATCAGGTTCATGACCATCTGATGAACCTGAAAGTGCACAAGTCCATGGGACCCGATGGGATACACGGGTACTGAGGGAACTGGCGGATGACGTTGCTAAACCGCTCTCTATTATATTCCAAAAGTCATGGCAGTCTGGTGAGGTCCCCACTGACTGTAAAAGGGGAAACATAATCCCCATTTTCAAAAAGGGAAAGAAGGATGAACCAGGGAACTATAGGCCAGTCAGTCTCACCTCCGTGCCTGATAAGATTATGGAGCAGATCCTCCTGGAGGCACTGCTGAGGCAGAAGAATAACAAAGCGGTGATTGGGTACAATCAACACCACTTCACCAAGGGCAAATCATGCCTGACAAACCTGTTGACCTTCTATGAGAAGGTCACAACATCAATAGACAAGGGGAGAGCAACTGACGTCATTTACCTGAACCTGAGCAAAGCCTTTGACACTGTCCCGCATGACATCCTGGTCTCCAAGCTGATAAAATATGGGTTTGATGGACTGACAATTCAGTGGATAAAGAACTGGCTCGATGGCCAGCCGCACCCAAAGAGTGGCTGTCAATGGGTCCATGTCCAAGTGGAGGCCAGTGACAAGTGGAGTCCCTCAAGGATCAGTACTGGGACCAGTCTTGTTTAACATCTTCATCAGCGACATGGACAGTGGCATTGAGTGCACCCTCAGCAAGTTTGCTGACAATACCAAGCTGTGCGGGGCAGCTGACATGCTGGAGGGAAGGGATGCCATCCAGAGCGACCTTGACAGGCTGGAGAGATGAGCCCATGCCAACCTCATGAAGTTCAAGAAGACCAAGTGCAAGGTCCTCCATCTGGGTCGGGGCAATCCCAAGCACCGATATAGGCTGGGCAGTGACTGGCTTGAGAGCAGCCCTGAAGAAAAGGACTTGGGGGTGCTGGTGGACAAGAGGCTCAACATGAGCCATCAGTGTGCACCAGCAGCCCAGAAAGCCAATCGTATCCTGGGCTGCATCAAGAGAAGTGTGGCCAGCAGGTCAAGGGAGGTGATTCTCCCCCTCTACTCCACTCTTGTGAGACCCCACACGGAGTACTGTGTCCAATTCTGGAGTCCCTACTACAAGAGAGATATGGACGTGCTGGAATGTGTCCAGAGAAAGGCCACGAGGATGATCAGAGGGCTGGAGCACCTCTCCTATGCGGACAGACTGAGAGAGTTGGGGTTGTTCAGTCTGGAGAAAAGAAGGCTCCGAGGAGACCTTATAGTGGCCTACCAGTATCTTAAGGGGGCCTACAAGAAAGCTGGTGAGGGACTTTTTAGGATGTTGGGTAATGGTAGGACGAGAGGGAATGGATTAAAACTAGAGATGGGACAATTCAGACTGGACGTTAGGAAGAAGTTCTTCACCATGAGGGTGGTGAGACACTGGAACAGGTTGCCCAGAGAGGTGGTGGAAGCCTCATCCTTGGAAGTTTTTAAGGCCAGGCTGGATGGGGCTCTGAGCAGCCTGATCTAGTGGGAGGTGTCCCTGCCCATGGCAGGGGGTTGGAACTAGATGATCTTTAAGGTCCCTTCCAACTCTAACAATTCTATGATTCTATGATTCTATGAATGAAATGAGATAATCTTCTCTGAAAATACATTTAAATTTTGTCACTTATTGACACAGCATATCATGGATGCCAAAAGACTTCATGGTTTCCCAAAACGATTAAAATAGAGTAATAGAAGATCAAGACATCAACAGCTGTTAAGCACAGAGATAATATCCATGGTTAGGGAAATACATGAACTGGAGATTGCTGGAAGTTCATTAACTATGACTATAGGATTGTCCATCACTTACCCAAAAGTGGTTATCCACTTGTCCACTTTCAGATAGCAGTTTAGGTGGATTTCTGGTCCAATTGTGTCAGAACCTACAGCTCTCAGTTATGGCTATAGGTGGATATTCACCTAATTCAAGCTGTCCTAATGTTCAGAAAAGATCTGATGCTCTGCCTTGATCCCTTCAACATTCCTCCAGATTACGTCACATGTTGGTATCTCCTCTGCTTCCATCTTTTCTCATCAGTAATTTGCTGTCAAAAAGACTGAGCAATGGGTAGCCACTTGCTTGGTGAAAAACCTAATGGATTATGTCCTACTATGTCCTAGTATTATTTCCAAATTAGAGCACTTCCAGAACACAATTGGATTTCTGTGTTTTGCAAGAGCTCTGCAATCTCTTTGCACATCTGGCCAGCCAATTCATTCATTAGAGACAACTTGTCCTCCAAGTAGACCGGTTTATCCATCTAAACTTATGAAATTGTGTGTGCTGTGGTTTGCATTGGCCAATCTGCTAACAAGATTATTAATAATAATTCCTATTGTTATTACTATTGTGTAAAGTTTGTGTGGTCCTCTGGCCTCCACAAATATCCTCTGTCATCTGCTCTTTTATACATCCCATGCCACTTTTACAGATGCTCTGGTTCCCTGCCTGCAATCTTATACCCAGCATTTACTGCACTAGCCAATCAACTTCATTTTGTTTCACTGTCTCCCTGATAGTTCATGACCTAGTGCAGGGACAGCAGCTACCTACCTCAGTTTCCCTGGGGGCAAGGGGGTGCTACTGGGGCATCGCTGTTTTATCTGTCACACAGGGAATCACTGGCATCACTTCTTGCCCCAAGCCCATGCCAAGTTGAACAGCTGAGGGTCGTGGGACCAAGGTTTAGAGGTTTTGAACAATGCTTTGAGAACAACTTGCAGCTTTTGGTTACATCTACAATGTTATGTGAAATACGTATAAGCTAGGCATGTTGGTGGGCTACAGAGAGAAAAGTAGAGAGCAGAGGTGGATAATCAAACCAATAATATTAACACAAAGAAACATTACCCCAAGCATGCTCAGAAATTCTTATAAAAATTGTAGCATCCAGTTTCCCTGATAAACCTAAAGGCTGACCTCCATATTGGTTTTGACAAACAATCTTCTCTGGCATCTGCCTTTCATTAATTCCTGTCAGGTAGAAGGTTAGTGGAATAACTTGTTGTTTCAGCATATTATATTCATCTCCTAAGATTCAGCTGCTATATTTTATTCTATCCAGTTTGTCAAAATGTGATGATTCATTACAGTAGGTCTATATGTCAATATCTGTATTTGAATAATACAAAGATAAACTTTCAGGCCAGTACAGCTAGCTTACTATTATACGTATTTATTATTTGCATTAGTCCAGCTCATCAGATTTATGGATCAAAATAGATGCAAGTCGTTGTACAAATACAGAATAAAATGAAGATCCTGCCAAGAACAGATTCAAAAGACAAGAATTACTGGAACTGGTAGTTAGCAAAAAAGTCAAAGTTTACCAGTGGCCTACCAATACACACCTAGGACGGGAGTGAAGAAGGACTTTTAAAAGCAATTTGAGTGAGGTATTTTGAGTGGTAAGGAGGCAAATGTTGTCTTGCAACTGGAGAGGACAGGAGGGAGTCATCATTGTTAAACTGTAAAGCGTGTAATTGCTACAAAAATCCTGAGATCTTATTTAGAAAAAAAATCTATATTTTTCATTTCACATTTCAGCTTGGAGAACATTCCCTCCACCAATATCAGCCTGGCCAAACCAGTTGACCCTGTGACTGTTAGTGACTGCTGTGGGGAAAGCCATTTATGTCCTCTGTGGCAATGAGTTAACAATGACTTGATAATGCTCCACCACCTGATGCAATCAGCCTGCTCTCCACACATGGCAAACCATGCCTGAACTGTGAAATTGCATCCTATAAAATTGTAGATGTCTCTGCAGAATAACACTTCATTGAGAGTTTGCAAGTATTTTTGCTGACTTGGAGAATTTTTGTATATTTTCCCCTCTAGAACAGTTTTCATACAGTTATTTTTTTCCCCTCGAAGGCCACTTCAGAAAATATACATGGTAATTATGTAAAACATATAAAGCTAGTACTGAATTACTCATTTTGCTAACTCTCTGTAGAAAGGCACTGTAGCAGAAATCTAAATGGATCTTGAAAATGAAACAGAGCACCTCTTTCACTAAAAACCAGTTTCACTAAAAACATCCCACATGCAATGTATACAAATTGGTTGAGTTCAGGTGGCATTACAACAGTCATGAATTTCTCTTAATACTTGCACTTACTAGAAAGGATTAAGTTACAAAAGGTAAGTAAATCTAATAGCCCCTTGTGGCTGAAAGGGGAAGGTCCTGCCACTTTAGCCATAGATCCCCACTGCTGCACCCAATCTGTGCACCAGCTCTGGTGTTTGTCAGACTCCTCGGTAAACCAGCTCACTAACACAGCAAAGAACTAATCCAAAAAGATAAATTACTATCTTCTTCTGTGTTAGTAAAATTAGTTGGTTCAAAAGAGGGTCTAGTGAGTGTCAGAGTCAAAACAGAAGCAAGTCTGAAGGGTGGGAGGGGAAGGGGTGGGACCTTCCCGTTCCAGAAGAGATGATTTGTGAGATGGTGTGAATGAACTGAATAGGAAGATCTTTTTGAAGGACCTTTCCAGTGGGCTGTGAATTCTTAGAGCAGCTCATCTCATGCGATTTTACATCAAGAACCACACATGCAGCCTTCTCCCTGTCAATGGATAGACAGTGCCATCTTCTTTAACCCCAACATTCCTTCAGCTTGAAAAAAAATATCCTTCTTCCTGATCAATGTAACAGGTTTCTCATGCATTTATCTAGTCTCTATGAGATGAGACAGATCTAACTGTCCAGGCAAACCCACTGTTATAATCAATGTCCAGATTCAGTTTTGTCACTTTTGATATTAGAGTTCTTCCATTTCCACAAATACATCATATTTTTAAAAGGAAGGATCATCAGACCTAGCAAGATGTCTGGCAAAATTATACTCTTTTGAGTATTATGTTTTATATTACTCTAGCTAGATGACCTTGAAGCCTTTATTTGAAATTATTACCTAGAACAATCATGATCCTGCAGTTATTCTTTATTGTCTGTTCAGCTTTTAGCAATCCCAAATCAAAATGGAATATGATTATCTCATCCTACTCTTCCCATCCTTTACAGAAGTACTGAGGGTTCCAACATTGAAGCATGGGGTTTTGAAGGCATGGTGCAAAGCAGGAACAAAAATGACAGAAGTAATGATGGTTCAAAGGTGTTATAAGCCCCTCTAACGCTATGCCAATTTATTTTTGAGACATAGTATGAAGCTTGGCTTAAGCCTTCAGAAAAGCTTCAATTTCTGATAGCTGGAGTGATGCTGAGAAATGCAGTGAAGACAGACCCTCATCCAGTGGTTTGATTTAGCAAAGTAGTCACATATGCGAAAAAGGTATGGAAGCTAACAAAACCGCTATAGTTTTCAACAAGAGATTACTGCCTGGGGGTCTCGGTCTGTAAGACCCCTGTGACGTACCACTCTGGCACCTCCATATAGATTTCATCTGTGGATACCATAGTTCTGATTGCAGCATTGGGTCGGATTCATGAAACTGTCTGGGCCACAGGGAAATGCTTCTATCCTCTTTTATATGTACCTTGATGTAACCTATACAGTATTTTGTCCATATGTTTGCAAAGGATGGGGAGCTAGTAATGCTATTTCAAATATCACCTGATTTGTTACCCTTGGTTTTATTCTCTCATTCCCCAAAGTCATTCAGTCACCAGAGAAGTGAAATTAAAAACACTTACAAATGGCAGTTCTTCTCACAGTTGGAACAGATTCTATCTGTGTTAAAACAGAGATGAAATCTGATGCTCTGGTTGCCTAAAGGGAATGTTAAAAATCCTGTCCCTAATTCTGATCCTTATTTCTGATGCAAACCATCAGAGTATATCTCTGGGATATAATTTAAAGACATTTACTCTTCTCTGGAGACTTGCTTGTATTGTCTTACTTATTAACCCCCTTGGGGTAAGCTGACTGTAATTTCCATGCAACTTTGTACTAACTTTATTTAAATCTGAGAATTTTACAGCAGTGACAGTGGAGTGAAGAATGAACACAAAGCCCCAGAAATCTTTGCCCTACATAAATTTTGGAACTTAAAATGTCAGTAAATACCTAGGCATGAGGAAACTCACTCCCTGCAATGTTTGCCTTAACCTAATTCTTTGAGATACAGGGGAGCAAGCAGAGAACTTCCAGGATTTTTTGTACTTAAAGACATAAATAATACAGACTGCATGCATTTGGCAGGAAGCCTCCTTTTTGAGGGTAAAATTAATCTCCATACGGAGCATCCACATCGGCCCGAGCAGCACTGATGTACCAGTTAAATTCCATTTCAAGAGTTTTGTCAGGACTTCAGAGGGCTCTGTTTTGGCCGCTTTGAGTTGGAGAGATTTTCATTCTCAGTGATTTCTTTTTTTGCCAAGGTTAATTAGATCCAAGCTTTGGTTTGTTTTGTTTTCCTGAGTTGAAAGGTAATTTTCACTTCTTTTCAGCTCATTGTAATGTTAAGGTATTCATCTGAATTTTGAATTGTAAAGAAAACCATGAAAAATCATGGGACTCACAACAGTTTTATGTATTTTGGCAATACTGAGAACAGATTGCTGCCAATAAACTGTTTGAGATAGGAACTAATTGGAGTCATGTGGTTTTGGACTGATGTTGAGGGGAAAAAAAGGACAGATATTAAACACAATTCAGAGAGACATTCTTCATACAAAGGTGCTTGAAATGTGGAATTTGCCATATGGTCCATGTATGTAAACATGTTTCATCATGATCTACAGCACAAATAGCTAGTGATGTGGACTGATGGAATAAAGATAGATTCTGCATGCTGGAGGAGATCAGTGTCATTACAGTGAGCAAATTTGCTTAGAATAAAAGACAAATTATGTTTGTACAGTGTCACTACCCAAATGGGCTGATTACTATACTATTATACTATACTAACTAAGTAGAGTAACAATCCCTAGCATGGAGGTTACAGTCTAGCTCAGATTATTGAGGACTGAAAGCATTACTGTCTGGCAGCTGAGGCTGAGTTAAATGTAGTGTCTTGGTGGTTTCAGTCTTTTGGTCTGTGCAAGCCTATAGAGGCCTACATAACTTCCAGCCACTAGACCTATCTCTAATTGATACCAGCACTTCTAAGACTTGTGGAAGAGATGAGCTGATAATTGAGGCATCGATATACAACAAAGTTATGGCTGCACAAGTTACCTCCCATCAGCTGAGCAATGGTATGCATGATCAGCTCCAATTCTTTCATCAATGTTGACCTAAGGAGTATATTACTTCACAGCCTAGCAGACTCAGAGTATGTGCCTAAATTTTACCAACAGTTAGCACAGTTAAATTGACGGCTGAGAAAGCGGTAAACTACCATAGCTAATTCATGTGTGTGACCTTTGATTTCTACTAATGCTAGTGCAGACAGCTATGATTTCATCAAAACACACTATGTACGGTGGTACGAGTGGGACCTAACCTTAAAGAGAAAGATTTTCTCTCTACAAGGCTTTCATCAAGTGGATGTACACTAGGGCTTGAGCGTAACATTTCAGACTGAGACAAATTTCAAACTTTTGAAGAGCTGGTAAAGCTCCCCCAGAAGGGCAGGAGATCATTGCTGCATAAACTTACATAGTATTTTATCAAGGTCAGGATTACAACCAGTTTGAAACTAAGTCTCCTCACCAAATAAATACCAGATTGCATTTGCAGGCCTTTATGAGCAATGATTAGCTCACACGCAGAAGGTATGCATTACTAACTCATCCACTGAAGCAGAGTTCATTCCCTAGGACGGTCAAATGAACAGCTTCCATCAACACAGTATTCACTTTTAAAAGACACAGGATATAAGCATAAATGTTGTTTGAAGATCAAGAAAAGTAAACATGTAGTAGGTGTGCTACTGTATATTTCTTCATTGTGCTAGTGAACATTTATTTCTAAATGTGATTGGTGTTGAATTTTCCTGGAACATTTTAACTGAATAAAGCTGCCTAGTGTCATAACAGAATTTCTTTGACACAAAGACAACCATAATTAACACTTAGGACAGGAGATTTGGCTCAACAACTTTTTCCCCACAGCAAAATCTATTACTAGTAATGTTAGGCAGCAATAATTTAAAATCTTTTTTCATACCATATTGCAGATAGGAGTTTATTTCCAACACATGTACCTTTTAGGTACTGGAAAGCCTAATTTAAGGAAGTGTTCCAAAATATCTGAATCCCACCTTAGATTTGTGAATTTTATATTTTCTGGGAGAACAAACTGGTCCCACTTCTGGTGAAAAGGTGGGGCAGCGGGTGCGGGGCCGGGACGGGGTGGGTGGGGCGGGGGGGGGGATATGTAAGAGACTGTCTTCAAAGGCAGAAAATTAGGCAAAAGCCTTCAAATCAGTTTTGTCTGCACAGGGTACATTGCCAGAATATTGTGACTGATAGTGTCCCTTTATTTTCTGAGTGTAGGGAAGGCAGCAACATAAAAGCTGCTGATGTAGTTGAGCTATGTTGTTTAGAGGAGCTTGCAATTCAAACTGCCTACCCTGTTTAAAGACCCACTTTTATTTTCTCAGTTGAAATCCTGGAAGGTGTGGGCTAGGTTGAATTAATCAATACTGTCTTTAACGCTGCATAATGACAAAAAATCTGTAAAACCGTCCAACTGTCCACATGGAGCTAACTCTAAATCCCACTCGCTGCTTAATCTGAGAGGTGCCTCATCCTGGAGATGTGCTTTACAAAGGTAACTAAGCTAGCTTCTAATACCTATGTGATTAAGAAATTGTTTCAGGAGGAGAGCAATAAGGCTATAAGCCTCATCGGAGGGGGTCTCCTGCTAGTGATTGGTGTTGATGACACTATTCTGAGAAGGGAAGGAGATTGACTCAGGTCTTCTTAAGGAAGAAACAAAGACAAACCTGGCCTTTCTGCATCCTAAGGGAGTATTGTTCTCACTGGAGTACTAGACAAAGGCAAAACCTTTCCCACGCCTTTCATTCCATCGTTTGGACATGCTGTTCTCAGCAAACCCCATGCAGAAGAGCTAAGTACCATGATGTCCAAGGGTGCAGCAGGGAGCGTAACACTCTCCTGAGCTTTTCCCCAGAGCTTCATTCAACAGATCAGCCCACTGGCCTTTTTGAACCTCATTCACAGCCAGCTCTCCGGGGGTTGTTCATGGTGTGAAGGCACAACCTGGGGCTGTGGGATCACGCTGATGCCACAGTGCTTTCCAGGCGGTGCCTGTCATTTTGTGAACCTAATCTGCAGTCCCTAAATTGGGAGAGGAAGAATGTGACCTGCAAATGAAAGAAAAAGATGTCAGAAAATAGGAAATAGGAATTAGGAAAAAGAAAGGCCAGACCAGCAATTCCTCCATTTTGAAGATGTCGATTCAGACATGAGTTTTGTGGCAGGGAAGAGTTTACAGGCAGATAAACGTTATATTATTTTTGCTGTGTTTTCTTAGTTTAAAATTAGTACAATTAAAAAAGAAAGAAGGAAACACAGTGACAAGCTGAAGACAAAAAAAGGAATTCTTTATTTTGGATGCACAAAAATAAATAAGAGGTAGGTGTCATTTTAAGGAACAAGAAAGACACAATGTGCAAACAGAACACTCAGGTTTGCAAAACTCTTTGTATTTCTATGGCTTAGCCATGGAAAAAACAGTTCTGGGATGATCTATCTCATCCATCCCTGTGTCAGTTGCATTTTAAAATTCTCTATTTCAGTGAAACTATTTATTTCCAACCTCCTCTTTTAGCAGTAAAGGTGGCTTCCCCTCTACATGCAACCACACAGGTTCTTAAAGTATTTAAAACATAACTCCTTACGAACTTGGTGCACGGCCTCTCAGCAGTATGTGTGCAAGAACTCAGCACACCAGTTTGTTCCTCCCAGCTAGGAGGTGGTATGGGACCTTGGATAAGCCACTTCCCTTCTGCCTGTCATCTATAAAATGAATATTATGACAATGTCTTCCTGTTGAAAAGACTGTAAAAAATGCTAAGCAAGAGTTGCAATGTTATTATTCAAACTAATTATCACAGCGATTCCTTGCCATACTGTTTGCTTTCTGAACCTTCCTTCAAATATTTAAACTCTTCTGGGTAGCTCTGTTTGAAATCTTAAACAAACCATTGGAATATATCTACTTGTAAAAACACTGTAAGAAACATGTTCCGATTATCCTGAAGCCTCTTTATCCCTCCTCAAGCAGTTGCACCATTGCTTGTGTAGGAGCAGGAAACTGATGGATTTTGTTGACTGAAGTCACACCTATTTAACCTTGTTTTCTAGTCCAATGAGATGATCACAGAGAACAAAGTCATGCAAATGGTTTATAAACGTAGTTGTACATGAGCATCCATAACTGAGGGGAATGTATCACTTTGTCTCTTCTGATACCATTAATGTAGGATAACATAGACAGGCCCAGGCATACAATATAGTTTCCCAGAGGAAGCTTACTAAAACCTAGAGAAGTACGAAAAAGCAAACCCTATTAGATACTGAGACGCCAGCAACAGGCTGGAGTAAATCATCTTCATGACAAGTGCCTTACAGCTGTGGATGACAGTGCCATAGAGGCAGAGAGTGAGCTATTGTCATGCAAGCTATTTAGTTGAGCTAAACTACAGAGTAGGACACAGTCCCAGGCGAATCAGGGGACCGAAAAGTGCAAAGACTCTTCATATGAAATGGGAATATGCGTCACACAAGCCAATGCTGGTAGGGGGTCTCTCTCTGGGGACAAGGCTTGAACTAGATAGATTAAATCAACTAAAAGCTATGACTGTAATTTACATTCTCTGTTTTGTATTGCACTGTGGTACTAGTAACAGTAGCACACAGAGGCTTTACACAAAAACAATCCTTTCTTTTTGCTGAGGCTTGTCTACACAGGGAAATTTAGCAGTATCTTTATATCAGCATAACTCCCCGTGTGGACACTCTTCCTTCAGAATAATTCCAGGATAATTACAATTATGCTGTATAATTATGCTGCATAATTATAACAGTGAATTTCTTGGTGTAAACAAGCCCTTACTCTTTAGCTGAATCTACTTGAACCTTTAGAATTATGTCACTACCTTTGCTGATGTTTACAGCCTTCTCCAAACTTGTCAGTTGTATGCATTCCCAGCCCATTAGCTGTTGTTTATCCAAGCTAAACGTATTTGATTGTTCTAATTTGTTCTCAAATCAGTCCCTCCAGCCTCATAGCCCTCTGTGACATTCGGAGCATCACAGTATTTGCTAGGTCCCGCTTAATTTTAAAAGCAGGACTTGGAAGGATGGCACATGTGCCCAGACGCATTTAAGTGGTTGCAAATTCGATCTGCTTGTTAGTAGGACCAATACAAGGAATTTCCTTCTCGTTGTCGAGGAATCTTGAGGAAGAAGAAATCCAGTTTGCTCACACAACTGGCAGAGAAATTCTCCTTATAATTTTTCAAGGCTCTTACCATCATCCTCAGTCTCACCCAGCTCTGCTGCAGTCAGCTGAGGAGCCGGAGGCCATAACGAGTGAGGTGTTTTAATCCTCCTTAAAGTGAGGTGGGCTGCACTGGGGGGTAAAAACATACATTGCTGCTCCACATTAGCATTGTTGTCCTCATCAGCAACCATCAGTTTTCAAGACAAGATTTGTCAGTCTTGCCTTAGGTGGTGGTGCAGGTCACCAGAATTTTCAGTCCTACTTTCTTAGAGGTCTGAGAAGTTAATCATCACAAGGCACACTGTTAGACAGTTCATCAGTCCAGCATTAAGGGAATGTTTCTCTATCACCTTGTTTGGAAGTGTTGCATGACACTGGAAAACTCTTCACTGATCTTTATAGTTGCCTCTAAACAGCCTGTAGATTATTTACTGTACAGGATATTCACACCTAATTTCCCTCCCACTTCTAAACCACACTGTCAGCGATATCACTAAGACTAATAGTACTGTTTATAATACCAAATAAAGCTAATAAACTTTTACTTATCATTTGTTTGGTCTTGACATTTTAAAGCATTTCTGGAGCACTTATTGCGATCATTAGCACTACAGTAGATGCAAGGATGGCCTGTTCACCAGCCAGGAAAATGCAGGTTCCCCTGGATGGGAGTGCAGCAGACTCATAGCTGTGCACATCAGTGCTACCCCAGAGTTTAAGGCAGGAGGTATAGAAAATTATTCAGTTTTGTTAATGGGGGAAGTTTTGGACCTTAATAAGTTATAAGGAGTAAGCCGTACAACTCTTCGCATTTCAACTTCAAACTCTTGCTCAGTGTTTCACTCCCCATTCACAAAATGTACTGGTGAATTACCTTTTTTTTTCCCCTCCAGCCACTCCATTTTCCACCCAAGCAGGGGGAAACTTATTTCTTCTCTTGATTGCAAGGAACATCCTGAAGCTGCTTTTTGCTGGTGCATTCAGAGCTTGAACTGCGTTAGTTGGGAAAGATCATGATAGGGCAAGTCACAAGGGAGTTCTGCTGTGTCCCTAATTAGCTGAGCTACCCAAATAATGTAGAAGGTCATCAGGAGCCATTTTCACTCTGCTTCTCAGACAGGGAGAGAGGCTGTGTTCATCTGAGCACTCTGATCTCATTTTAAAGAAAACAGAGAAGGAAAGGAAGATTTTTATCCACTCTGCTAATTTATCACATGCAGCAGTACAGCTGTTTATGTCAGAAGGCGGAAGTGGAAGAAGGGCCTTTGTTTCTGTTTGGCAAATTTTCCATGACACTCTCAGTAGAAGAGAGCTATTTTATTCTGTAGGGTGCAGCCCTCACATGGGAACACAACAGCAACAACAACAAAAAAAGCCTAGTTGATTATTTGGCAGCAGCCTAGTATTCTTCATTCTGTTATTTAACATTAGTATTCTTCTAGCTTTTCCCCGTGGCAGGAATAAAACTTAGAAGCTTAGTGAAACTCCTACTCTTCCTTTGTTCAAGTGTGAGCACAACTCATTTTACAGTCTCAAGCATTTGAAAGAATTACCCCATAAACAAAAAATTGGGATCCTTCTGTACTCAAATGCCTGCTCTTGGAGTTGATATGGGTGCAGGGACCATCTATATGACTATTTCTTAATCAAGCTATCACTGTGCTTGGAGCTGTGCAGTCAAAAAAAAAAAACAAACCACCAAACTACGCTGGATCAAAGACTGAGCGGGTGGATGACGTTGTGATTCACAGCGTGGCACATGGTGCTGGGGCCGGTTCTGCCCCAGAGCCCCTCGGGTGGGATGACAGTGCAGCCAGGCGCCAGGGCCAGCGCAGGCACAACGCCCTCGGAGCGTAAGTGGTATTCACCCAGGGGAACAAAAGAAAGGTGGATTTTTTTAGACATCGGGAAAGAACGGAAAGGGCTAATATATTTCCACTGAACATGCTTGTGGATTTCTATTGGTAAGAATATAGTTCAGGAAATAACCCACGCTTCTTTTATGTAAAAAAAGACTGGATCTTTTTAAAGGTTCAGGTTAGAATAATACAAGTAGGGTAGCCAGTAACCCATTTTTGCGTTAACGAGTGTCTATATATCACATTCAAAAGAGTTCATTAGGAACTTCACTTTTAATTGGACTCAGTAAAGGGGCTTTGTTCAATTAGCCTCAAAGGTCTTGCTAACACAAACATTCCAGTGATATTAGGAACATTGTATATATATGAAAAGCTAGTTGCGATCACATCTCTAACTTCATGAACTGAATTATGTCGGGGAAATCAAGATGATAGAAACTTACCAAATGGGACTAAATAATTAAATTTTAAATAAACTAGAATTTTCTGTTGTATTATAACTCTACTAGTTGAAGGAAAACATTGGGAGGCAGAAAAGTAAATGTTAATATAGAAATTTAAGTATAATAAGAGAAAGCACTAATACTGATTAGGATGATTATGATGATTATAACTTCCAGTATGTAAAATCATAATGAAAATGATGCAGCCTAGTATGCTCTCAGAATTTATACATTTACTTAGGCACTAGGAAAAATTTTTTCATGCTAAGATGGTTTGTGCAGTTACAGTAGAGCTTACGAAGAAATAAGGAAAGGAGTAAAACAACCTGATGGGAAGGACAACCCTCTATGCAAAGAAAAAGTTTCCTGATTCAAAAAGATCTTCCAACCCCATCAAACAGGAACATAGGAAAGTAAAAGATATATTGAGGGGAGAGGAAAATACATTGATATAAATCATTCAGAGGTAACACTGGGCAGCATGGTGACTTCAGTTGCAGTCAATATTAAGATTTATTGATCTGAGAGATAAATATTGACCAAGGTGATGCCAAAGTCAATATTTAACTTCAGGGACCATAAATCTTAATAGTGACTGTAAAGAGCAGTCAGTATCATCTATGCTTGATATATATTTTATTGCCTTTTACAAGGGTATAAAAGGTTTTTTAAAAGAGAAGCTGTTCCCTTCCTTTCGAAAAGCTCCTTGCCTTGCCAGAGCAATGCAGATGTATACACTTGCCGTTTCAAAGACCATCTAGTGATTGGGGTGGTCTCAAAATTGTGAGAATCATTTGAGTGATGAAGAAGCTGACAATTTAACAAAAAAAAAAAAAAAACCAACAAAAAAAACCAAACCCAAAACCCAAAAACAAAGTTGGCATATCTTTTGCAGATTTATGTTAGCTATGAAATGCTGACATACATGTAACATGCTGCTAAATAAAGCTATTTAACAACTTAGAGGAAAATCGACTATAAATTACATACAGTATCTGCAGTTCTCTAAGGGTTTCTTAATTTTCCGCTGCTCCACCTCAACACATCAACTGGACCCATAAAATGTTCATGTACACAATAGTTCCTATTATATTTACAGATTATTCCAGTATATGTACTGTACTGTCTTGCACATAGTATTTTGCTGGTTGTGTTATTAATATTTCTATCAGTTCTGCTTCTAATATATGTGAGCTGTTTCTTAACCCAGAGTCTAGGGCTCACAGTGTTAAACAGAAAGATGTGGAGATCTTTTTCTCACTTGTTATCTCCTTCCTCTTTGCTTATATTAAAGAGACAGCACTGACAACCACAGCTAAGGTAAATGCAAGTTAACAAATACAAATCATTAAGCAAAAATCCCCATGAGATAGCCAATGATAATTTAGTTAACAATCTTGGAGCATACCAGTGTTCTCCCTAATGTTCAGAGGAGATTTTTGTTTTTACCTTAGATGACATTTGTTTTCAAAAGCCACTGCATATTTGACATCCACACCTGAAAAACACATTTATAATAAAAGATTACTTGGACACTACTACAGTGACTGAGCCCAACTCTTCCTGAAAAACAACTATTTTAGACAAGTTTATAGGATCTAATCCAGCACAAGGGAATAATTTGACACAATTTTATGTAAGAAGGCTTTAATTCTATGAAAAGGAGGCTTTATGACATTAAGAAGCATGACAGTTAACCTCAAATGGTTTATTCATGTCAGCACAGTCCAAAGACATAATTAGTTGTAATGTCCTTACCCTCAGAGCCAGGGGTTTAGAGAGGGAAGAGCCACCAGTGCCATCGCCCAGCTCCTGCTACTGACTCCCCCGGGGGCTGCGCTGTCTAATTTTACGTCTCAGGATCCTGACAGATGATGCCTTTCCTTTCCAAAAGTGTCCATACATTACCAGGACGACACACAGGGACACTTTTCATGCCTGAGAAACAGTGAATATACATCGGTGTATCTAGAGCAACACTGAGCTCGGTGCTTTGGCTTCGGCAGTGCCTCAGGTTAAATGCTTGTTAGCAGGCACTTGTTAGAGGTCGTAGGCACTTGGTAGTTTTGGTATGATCATTTCCATGACCCATTAAATTTTTGACTGTCAAAAGAAAACAATCAGAGTTGTCTGGAAAGGGATTCCTTTCTCAGGCTGTTTTTCATGACTTTCCGAGTCTTCAGAAGTCTGCAATTAAGTGATTTAGTTTTATTGATAATACTCCTCTTGTTTTAGGAGGTGACAGGGATAGAAACTGTGGTAATTAGTGAACACAGTAAAAAATCATGCCCGTCTCCCCTTTACCAGTGCTAGAAACTGAGCAAACACTGATACTGGAAGCACTCACATTCAGAGTTTACACGTGGCCGAGGGAGTACCATCCAAACTTTACCATAATGGGAAGTCAAGTATTTTGCTCATTTTAAGTATCTGCAATTGTAAACAGTGGTGATAATGCCGGGAAAGAATGCACTTCAGAAGAGAGATGACTCTAGACATGATAACACTCCGAGATAACATTTTAAGAGAAGCAAACTAAGGAGGGGGTGTCCTTTATCTCTTACATCACAGCAATCTGGCTTTTGAAACATTCAGTAGGTAGCTGTATTTACAAACTTTAACTTGTGATGACTCTAGTGATAAAGAGAGGGAGAGTCATCCCAGATTGGGGCGTGGGGGGGTGGTGGGGGAAGAAGGAACCACAACACTCCATACTTTGTGTTTCCACCACATGTAGTCATCATCTGGCATTTGGCTGGGGTGTAATAACTTGGTGTCTCTTTGTTCCCCCATACAGGATGAAGGCTTTAATCAGTTTTGTCAGAACGTTTGCTCAGTTAATCTCCTAGCAATGTGTGATGAATAATCTGCCTATTGACTGTCTCAGCAGTTGGTGGGTTCTCCACCCTCACCCCATGGTGAAACGCATCTAGTTTCTGCTGGCTGCTCATTTTCCTTTAAAAGAGGAGCACTGTCTCTCTCCCCAGCCCCCAGCAGGCACATCCCACCCAGCCCACCCCCTTTGGCCTCACACCCCTCTTCTCCCCTTCCTTCCCCTCTGGAATCTGGAAAATGCTGCCCGCCCCACAATGGGGTTTGTCCTTGGATAATTATTCCATCCCAGTCACCTTGAGCTCTCATACCATGGAGCACTCTCTGCTGAGCTTCGTATCTTTATTTTCATACCAAGAAAAACAGATTTAGGATGAACAGGAAAGTTTTGGCAACAACTGTCATCACATTATCAACACAGTGCTAGTGATGAATAGTTCTGGAGCAAAGAAAGTGCCATAGGAAGCTCTACTTCGTTGGGACAAAAATACAAGGGCAGATCTGAGAGCTTCCTTCATCACCGACTCGGAAGAAGAAAAATAAGGAAAAGCCCCAATTAAAAAAAAATCACATCTCAATTGCTTGCAACTGTGAATTGACTTGACAGAAACAACCTCTAGGCCCCAATCCTGCATGTGACTGCTCACAACTGTGGGGTCTGCCTGTGCCAGCTCTTTGCAGAGCAGAGAACAGCAGGGAAGTTTCTTACAAGTATTTTAATGTGCTTGGCAAAAAAAAGCCTAACAGAACATCTCTGAAAAGTAGAGGGTTTCAGCTTCCAACTCAGGACAACATTTCTGAAAGTTCCTAAATTAGACCAGAAATAAAATACATTATACAAAAAGCAGTGTAGGTATTTGGGACAGTAATATACTTTTGGTTATAAAGGCTGACAGAAATACCTTGTGCATTGTGAAGGATACCGAAAATGTTACGTAAAACATGGATTTGAGGAAATATAAATGAAAAGCTTCAAGACTTCGTGACTTCCAACTGCGGGGTCTTTCAGACCTACATGAAGTGTGCAACTGTGCTGCCTGTGAATAAGTGAAGATGCACTGTTAATGTAATTTTGCACTTGTTACAGAACTTCCTTCGTGCACAGGTAAATCTGCCTTAGATCAAGCTCCAACTCTGACAGCCAGATTTCACCAGAGTGACATATGTGAAGGCAGGGTTCTTACATTTATTATGCAATTTGGATTCAGTATCTCCCTCACTTTTTAAGGGTGTTCTATTTTTCCAGTTGATGATTCCCACCTAAATAAAAGTGGCTACTGCTCCTTTTCTTTGTATGCTTCTGGTTTATTCTCTGCATTGTCCCACAGAGATATCACAATTGTATCTGCTTCTGTCTGAGCTAAGTGGTACTAAAAGCCACCTGCTTTCTCTGTGTTCCTGAGCCTCACCCTGCAGACAATCTAAACTCAATCAGGGTTTGTATTGCCTACACTTCACACCCTTTCTTGATATAAGGCGTCCCCACCACTCCAGCTTTGGTGATGGATCTCTGAGCCATCTTGACTGCCCAGCCAGGAGGGCCGATGGGATAGGTGGACCCAGGCACAGCATGTCAGGTCCCTGCACACAGCAGCTAGTGCATCCCCAAATATGTCCTTGCACATTTGCATGCAGGTCTTACCCAGTCTTCTCCCCAAAGGCATAGCAACTGAATCATCTCAGAGCTCACAGTAAGCAAACAGATGGTCAGCAAGAATATGATACATGGTGATATCTGTGCATAAAAGTATGCATATTTGAATGTGCGTGCATGCCTCCTTGGAGCGAGTATATAGAGTGCCACTGCCTTTTCTAGGGTTCTGGGAAGTTGTTTTCAGCTTGAATTTAGTGTCAAATAAATCTGGTTTATAGGTCACTTGTGATAGCTTGCGACCGAGTTGCATAGCACTGTGAAGCAGATACCATCGCATATTGTATCCTCAAGAATTCCTAATGCAAAAATAAGGAAAAGATTTCAGTTCTGTTGATTTTGTGTTTTGAAGCTCTTGCAACTGAGAAACTCGCTAAAATAAATGAAATGCTGCATAAAGCACCTGACACAAGTGAATTATGCTAATAGAATGGGTATGTGTAGTTCACCATAGATGTATGTCCCATGGTTCTTGTTTACACCTCGGCATCTTATTCACACATTCTTGAGAGAAGGATCAATCAAAAGTGGCGTGCTAAATAGCATGCCTTTAATTAACTAGATTTCAGAAGTTTCTATGAGTCCAAAAAACAGGGAAGATGCACATTGTATGGATTTTCCTTTTCAACACTGAAAAGATTCTGACCTCCAAGTCTCTGTGCCCTTTCCCCAGTTCTTGCCTCTTCTCAATATCTCTCTCTTTCCCACTGCTTCCTTTCGATGAACACCATGCATTCAAGCTTCTTACCTACCAGGTGACTTGTCATTTCATCAGCTCCTCCTCAACCAGCTCACCATCTTCTCAGAGATGTATTGAAGAGCTCTGCAGAACCTTCTTGATGAAATTTCTTGTCAAAAAGCATCACGTTGCTGCCTAAGCACTAACAGGAATGTTTTGGCATGGGAAAGTGGTGTGAGAGGACAGGCATAAGACAAGAAGAAGTAAGCGTGCGCCTTTTCAGCAGGACACCTGAGCCAATCTAACAGCTCCCTGTTTCCAGCAGTGCCTTCACAATCTAAGCCTTTCCCCCCCATATTTGCAGACCAGGTACAACACTCAGGCTCACAGACCCCTCTCAGACCTCTCTCGACCAGGCTGGGTCTGGAGACTAGATGCAGAAAATGGAAAATTCTGGGGGGATGCAAAGGGTATGCCTAAGGGCCTACTTTTTGTCTTAACTCCCTTATGCCTAGATCTAACTTTCAGAACCTTTTTTCACTGTAGCTTGTTCACCAAAGCTAGAAGAACCAGAGCTTTTGCCAAAGACTTTATCTCTGTGACACTCTGTAGTCAGAAGCCGTTTTCAGGAACACGTGACAATCTTTTCCAAGCAGATCAGAATTTAATATTTTATGATCTGTCAACTGGATTGGAAAAGAAAGGCTTCTATATTTTCTTTTCAGACCAAACTGCCATGATTCCAGCTCTCCTAGTATACTCTGCAGCAAAGACCTTATTGCTCATTCTGCAGTTATGATGTTTTCATATGTGCCGCCTCCTTTTTTGTAAGTCAACAGCATTAATGACTAGTCATCGGGTTTGCTATATGTCAATGTAATGCCCACTTAGAGCAACAATTTCAAACCAGTCCTTCATGCTAACTCCAACATGCCAATGTCAACAACTGATCTGATCCTCCTGTTCCAAGGAGAAAACTTACTCCTCCAGTTCTAGAAGATCACATTATTACAGCGTAAAGCTGTCATATATGAAAAAAAAAAAAAGGGCACAGATGCTCTCTGTATTTTCCACAGACTCTCATGCAGTTTCCCTGGACTCATCTTCTCCTTCCTTTTCTGCCTTCATTCTACAGGCTTCTCCAGACTTTTTATCTGAGGTAAGTGATTGTCAGTTTATTCAAGGCACTTATCATATTTGCAAGAACTAGCACAGACCTCTCACATATTTGGTCTAGGTGTGATAAGAACATTTGCTCTTTATACATTAGCCCCACTTAAAACCTGTCAAAGACACCAAGTGGTCCTGCAATCTATCATATATTCTGCAGCGCAAGTGAAGCTGAGTGGTTAGTTTCATCAGCCCTTTGAGATCAGATATCACTATTGCTGCTCCAAAACAGCCACAGCTCAGGGAAGTCGGCAAGATACATATATCATGGGACGTGATCTGGCCTATAGAGAAACAGCTTTTCACCTGTCCATCCGTGGAAGGTGCCCTGAAGACAGCAGAGGTAAGTATTCTCAGCGGTGACTACAGCCCCTCAGGCTACATCTGTACCAATAAAATAAACAGTGCTGGGCAGGCTTAGGCACTGAACCTCCATCACCCCCACTGTTAAATTTCTAGAATGGTTTCGACCCTGGCCAACTTGCACTCCCCAAAGAATCTCCAGGAAGACTTCCTGAGCTAGCACAGGCCAGGGAGCCTTCCCATCAGAGCATCTGGCTGCAACCACCTCGCTCTCACAGGGTAAAAGTGTTTAATCGTGTGGATGCAGGCAGTTCAGTGCCAGGTGACTTCAGTGGCAGAGAGCTGGACATGTTTGATTTACTAATACAGATGTAGCCTCACTGTCTAACAACTTCCTGTGAAGTTGAAAGTGGAAACTTCTGAAGGAACCCAGCAGGTTCCCATGCCCTGGATCGCCCCTCTGCTAGCTCTGAAAAGCCAGATCCTGAATTCTTTGCTAAAGTCTTCAATAGCATTCAATAAAAAAGGGGATGAGAAACTACGAAGCAGACACAATTCTCCAACCTCCAGATTATCAACCCCGGATCCATATGCAGAAGGAAAAATGTATATGCCTGTGTTTCCTTTAATAGATTGTGCAGTCTACTCACTCACATTTATCACACAGGCTAATGTAAGATTTACTGTCCATAATTAATCAACCTTAGGCAAGAATATTTAGCACTTCTACTCCATTTTTCATTTTCAAAGTGCTTTTCAAACACTACCTAATTAAACATCAGGAACAATTATTTCCAAGCTACTTTACAGGCACATTTAAAAAATGAAATAAGCACATTTTAGCATGTGTATGAGGAATCTTTTTAAACCAAAAAAGCTCTATCTGCAACCTGCTGAAGGAATGAAAGCAGTAATAGGACAGAGATTTCCAAACAGACCAATGTAGCAGCCAGCAACACAACTTCATTTTTAAAACTTATGCCTATCTTACATTTTCATTTTTTCTCTGAGAGGACACTTTATTATTAAAGAGCTACAGAACCAGGATGAGGAAGAATTGCTTCTTTGCAATGGACAGATGCCACCAACAGGCCTGGGGCTCTGATTCACACACTCGGCAGGAACTCATGAGGTCACACCTGTAAGTTTCACCTCATCTCTTTCACAGAGGTAGCAGATCGAGCTGTATGTTCACACAGCAGTAGTGTCTTCACTAGCAAGGTCAATCCAAGGCATGGTATTTGCTCTCTGAAAACTGTTCCAATATTGTTCCCTCATGACTAGAAATACAGTCAGCACTGGCAATTTTTGACCACCTCTAAGGAGAAAGCTGGGTGTGGTGGAACATGCCTGTCATCCCAGCAGCTCAGGAGGGGAGTGGGTGCCCATGAACCCAGATCTGTTGTGTACTTGGCCAGCCAGGTTTCCACATCACGTGTTGCATCAGTCTGATGATCCCAGAGAGCTCAGGTCAGCAGGTTGCCAAAGGAGGGGTGTAACCTTCCAGGTCAGGAATGGAGCAGCTCAGTTTCTTGCACCACAGTCCAGTTTACCTGGGAGAGTATACCAAAACTGCTGGTCATTTAAATCAATAGGCCAGTTGGCCACAGATTTTGATTGAGAGTGGACACACGGCCTCTCCTGTCCTCTCTGCTATAGAGACAATGCAGAGGTAAGGCATAGACTGTAGAGGTGATACGTTAAGTCTGACTGGTATCATGAGTCAGGGTTGTCAGAGTTTAACAGCAAGTTCTCATTTGTGCCAGAATCCTTCTCGCCTTAATAATGAAAATAACATTAACACCGCATAAGTAACAAACAAGGAAGCACAGGTTCCTTAGGACAGAAAGTGTGATATTTTCTCTGATGAGATAAATGAAATCAAGAAACAAAGGATTCTTCATTAAACATTAAGAGTTTATGAATCTGCCAACATGGCCTCATGCAGTTCTGAGCAGAGATATCTAGATATCTAAGCGAGCTCTATATAAGCCAGCTCCACTACTGGAAGCAGCATAGCCAGGCAAATATGGCATTCTGCACCAGCTCATTAGCCCTGCTGCAAAGTCAGCTATATTAACTCAGATAGTGCATCACACTAATGTTGCTTCACTTCTTCTGGGGCCCAGGCGGGTTCATTCAGCGTGTGTAACTCAGTGCAGCACTTACAGGAGCTCTCCAGGTACATATCAAGGCAGGGGACAGCAACCTTTCAAGGATGGTGTGTACCAGATGGTATTTTTCTTTCCCAGATTAGAGGTTAAACATGCTGGTAAGAACACTGGGGGATCCATGAGAGACTGTCTTTTACAGAAACAATATGCTACCATTTTCTATCATCATGAAATTGCATCTGTACAAGGCAGAAGCTCCCGCTGCTCTCAGAACTCAGAGCGAGCCAGAAGGTGGGAACCACCAACGTCTCTCTCCAGATGGCGCAGCCCCAAAACCAGCTCTTTGCTAGCCCTACTGGTGTTTTTTGAAATTGACCTCCACACTGCTACTGGTTCCGGTGCCCCAGACTGTGAATAGTCTGTAAGAGTCACAGGGACGCAACAAAAGTTCTGCGAGACTGAAACTTAAGGCTAAGGCTTTTCTGCACATAACCTTGAGTGCCGTGCTTGGGCACAGCTGCCTTACAGACAAATTACAGAATGTGTTCTGGCTTAGAAGTAGGCAAACCTATCTTCAGTTCACAATGAAAAAAATTCAAGTGTCTTTCATAAGAGTGCTAAAAATTGGGCTTTGGATTAGGTTGTTGACCTACATGCCTCAGCTCCCTGGCTGTGAAATGGGAACAGTCTTTCCAGCAGGGACATTGCTGAGAGAATTTCATTCCTGCTTATAAAACACTACCACAGTGAAGTGATAATAAGAGATACAAATGTGTTAGTTTTACTAAACTATTTAAAATATTCAGAGTAGGGAAAATGGTCCCAGCCTTCCATTTGCTTGTACTAGTGTAAATGGAAGCAATTGTATTGAACACAGCTTACTGTATACAAAACTTAATTGAAATCAGTCTCTGTGTCTTTCCATACACTTAAAATGGATAACGGGAATTTTTCTGATCCCACTCACAGCTAAGCTACAGTGGCTTTATATCTGAGGATCCATTTATGGAGCTTTTTTCGTTCTATACTTTAGCTGGCTTCACAGCTTACACAAAGGCCTTGAATGTTTTGATTTATTAATCTCAGTATCCCCTCTTGGGTAGAGCAACTTGGAGGATGCACAAGCCCGAGTTTGCCATAAAATTCCATAAAATAATTTCTGAAACTGTTTTGGAAGACAAAGCGGCAGATATTTTAACACTTAGTCATACCCATGCAGAAACAAGACAAAATGAATTGCATCTACCTGTGTGCGGAGAAGGTTGCTGGTTTAAGTTTGCTGCTTATCCCCATATGTATTTTCACCCCATATGTATTTTGTTCCAGGAACACTACATAACGTAGACACAGCTAAAGGCTACACTTCATTGATCACAGCTGATTCTGTTACAACACCTTTCCCTGTAAGGTGGAAGCTGCTCAGCTCAGCACCCCGCAGCAGGGACACGATGGCTGACAAAGAGCGCGCTCCCAGCCCACTGCAAACAACAAGTGTGATGTGTTAGTTAAGGCACCGGACTACATCAGGCTTCAGTGATGACTGAACCCTAGCTTTGAAAGCTATGTTATTTCAGACAGAAATAAAAAACAGAAAGGGCAGGCGATTCTAACTTTTCCGTTCCTAATACCTTATGTTTTCCAGAAACTGTGATAACCAAAGTATTTTCCTGGATTTGTCTGTAAACAAGCCTGACAGACTGAGTGGGCTCATTTCATACCTATATGAAAGCAGGGTGAAGGGGGCCCAAGCAAGAATGCTCCAGTATCAGGCCAGTAGCTATGCCTCGAATCACTTCATAAATCTGTTTTCCCATAAGTAAACCCATTAACATCCCTCCACATACAGGTCTATGTCAGAAAACATATAACAGGACAGAGGGACTTCAGGCTGGACCCATATGTCAGTTATTATGTCCTCTTTCTAAGTGAACAGAAAAGTAAAACTTCCTTTTTCTTTTGAAAGTTAGATGGTGCCTGAGGTCCCAAATGAGACTGAACTGATCATTTTTTCTACATTCACTTGCACTCCAACATGAGTTTTGCAGGCAATATTCGTACAGGAAAGCCAGTCAGATATTAATAGTTCGTACAGTTTGATTTCTGAAACAACAAGCTTAAGATCGAGTAATGTGTAATCCTGATTCTAGCCCTGGTATCTCCCACTCATAGCAGTAATTGAAAGAGACTAGAATTAAGTGAATGTGAATGCAAATGGCAAAATGGCAACTGTGATGGTACCATTCCTGATTAGATACCTGATGAAACACGGACTGTAGTGGGCCGAGAAATGTCATACATTACTAACTCCCCAGTCTTTCTCACAAATCACAGTATTAGTTTGTATTTCTGTTGATTTATAAATTATCATACTATAAATGGCCACTAGTTAAAAACACAAGTCAAATATACTATCCCCGCACCAAGGAGGCTAGGATACTTTTCATCTGTCGAGAATTCTGGACTTGACAGTACTTTCTTCAGAGCTACTTAATAGCTGTCCATTATTGCATGTCACATTTTGTTGCTCTGCGCCTAAAGAATCAAACTCTGATTAAGAAGGATAGAAAGATAAGTCATTATTACTAGACACCCAAAGGATCCTATTTCCATCATGAAGCAATGGGGTTTGATTTTCCAAAGCAGTTGACATATAAATCTTCCAACAGGCACAGGAATTCCATTTAAAAAGAGTAAAAAGAATGCAAGCAGCACATAGGCATCTAAAACAAAAACTCATTACACTGCCCTTTCAAATAATCAGTTGTTACCAGTCAAATAACCAGTTGTTGTTTTGTGGGTTTTTTTAATTTTATGATGAGCTGTTTCTTTCTTTTCAGAATTCCAAGTCAAAATCTCAAGAAATAAGAGGAAGATGATAAATATTAAACCATTAACACTTAGAGAAATGGAGTCAACTTTCCAAATTCACACAAGTTTCTCAAGATTCAGCCTTGAGTGGATTCCTGTAGGTCAATTATTGACCAGGGGTGGGGAGGGGGAGAGGGGAAAAAATAAAGGAAAAAAGAAAAGAGAGAAAGGAAAGAACAAAGAGAGAAACATGAAGTCAAAAAAACCCTCCTGTTCTAGGAGAGGCTGTTGCAGCAGTATGGCAGAGAAAGACGAATGGGGATAGCTGAACCAGTGCATGAGATCGTTCTGAAATTAAAAATAATGTGTATTTTGTTTAACAGTTTTCATGTGTTGTATTAAAAAAAAAAAAAAAAGGAAAAAAATACAGGAAAATAAGAAGAATAATTCCAGCTGGGATGGAACCTACAGAGCCCCTTGAGCAATTTGAATAATTACAGACTTGGATAAACTGTAGTTAAACCATTTGTTTCAAATGTGCTACAACTAATAACTGAACCAGCAACAGCCTTTCAGTATAAGAAATCTGTTGCTGGCTTCAGGATAAAGTACAATGAGCTGCAGATAGTCATTGGCGAGCCATACGCTACGTAATGAAAAAAACCTTTCCTCCATAAAGGCTGTGATTTCCACGTTTCAGATACCAGCAAAAGTAATCGTATGCATTTGCTTGCCATATGTACTCAGAAAACAGCAAAGGTACTTCCCTGAACTAGCAAAGGCGTTTCCCTGAACTAGCAAAGGCAGACTTGGATTTTGTCTGTTGTATTCTTTAATTTCCAGAATGAGAGTTGTCTCAGTAATAAACTAATCCTCACTTTTAAGGGACTATAAAAGCAGAGGCAGGAAGACTTATTTCTGTGTTAACAATGGCCAGGACATCTTTAACATTCTTGTTTAAAATTTTGCCTCCTGTGCTGCTCCTACTGAATTTGCACCGGTTGGTGACTGCAGGTACCAGCTACCATGCCAAATGTTTGAGCCTTTGACTTTTCCACAGTTGTAAGTGGTGATATATGGCAAAGATTCACGTTGAGCATGCCATGAGAATTATTGCAAAGTTTATTTTATCATTCTTATGGACAAGACTCCATGATTTTGCAGTGAGTTTGGTGACATGAGATTTCTCTGTCCAGATAGATCCTACAGGGCTCAATGCAGCTCAGTTTTGCCACAGGATCTGTCAAACATGCCTGTTAAGGAAGGATAGAGAAAGTAAAGACGTGAGGATTTGATCCACTCAAGCGCTGGAAAGAGGCTTGCATGTGCCAAATGTACTAAGGACACCAAATTGCTTTATTTGATTAAGCTTAAAGAGACTGGGGGAACACAACGGTACTTTAGTCAAACTTGTACACCATGTAATGGCTCCATATGCTACAAACAAATCACAGGTATAGAATCATAGAACAGTTTGGCTTGGAAGGGACATTTAAAGGTCATCTAGTCCAACACCCCTGCAATGAGCAGGGACATCTTCAACTAGATCAGGTTGCTCAGAGCCCCGTCCAACCTGGCCTTGAATGTTTCCAGGGATTGGCATCTACCACCTCTCTGGGCAAGTGGGCAACCTGTTCCAGTGTTTCACCACCCTCGTTGTAAAAAATTTCTTCTTTCTATCTAGTCTAAGTCTACCCTCCTTTAGTTTAAAAGCATTAGCCCTTGTCCTATTGCAACAGGCCCCGATAAAAAGTTTGTCCCTGTCTTTCTTGTAGGCCCCCTTTAAGTACCAAAAGGCTGCATTAAATGTCTTCCTGGAGCCTTCTCTTCTCCAGGCTGAACAACCCCAACTCTCTCAGCCTGTCCTCACAGGAGAGGTGCTCCAGCCCTCTGATCACTTTGTGATCCTCTGCTGGACCTGGTCCAATAGGTGCACGTCTTTCCTAATGTTATAGAAATCACATTGCCACAGTTACAACATGAGCTACAGGTGATCTTCCAACAATAGTCCCACTTAACCTTGCTGCTCACAAGGACAATAATTTATTTTCTTTCTGTAACTCTTCTGCAATCATGAACATAAGCGTGTACACAGTTAATGCATCTAACCAGCATGTTCAACCCTTTCACACTGCACATGCAGTCGATTTGGTATTCGCCCATGGCTGCCAGAATCATCACTGAAGTTTGGCTGCCCTCCCTGAAGTCCCGCTGCTTTGGACATCTCCGTTGTAGTATGTAAGACAGTTGGGGCAAAGGAACAGATGCTTCTGCAAGGTCCTTTTACCTAGTGAAAGGGAAGCACTGCACTAATAAACAGGTACCTGTAAGAGCACACTGAAATTGGGACAAAGGTAAAATGCATTATTTTGCATTTCATAGTGAAATTTCTTCTTCTTTGAGAAACGAAAATTATTGGGTAAAAACTAAAAAGGAACTAATAAAATTAAGAAATCAGGCAACATGATGGAGGATCTAGTTCAATAGAAGTAGAATGTGCCCGTGTAGAAAAATGTAGACTCCATGCATATGTTGATGGCTTCTATTGACATCTCAAATTGGACATCTTTATGGCCAATTCAGTGAGGACCTCTGCTTTGTTTTCAGCAGTGATCAGAACACCAAAATCAACTGCTTGAACTGCTTGGCTGCTAAAGATGGGTACCAGGAAAATCTTATGAGACAAGAACTGAGGCAATACAGCCCCAGTTCCAGGGCTGGGGAGAAGGAGGCTGAACCAGATGAACGTAGCATTTTCTGTCTTTATTCCTCTCCTAGAAAGATGGAAGACATCCTTACATGCAGAAATGGCAGTGGAGCCAGGACCTCTAAGTAATGGAGCATTCTGAAGGCTAGATTTTTTGCCATAATCCTGAAATGAAGCTTTCAACAACTAGGCATGGCCAGAATGGCAAAATTTGTAAAAGAAAAAAACAAAAAAAACCCCACCAAAACAAACAAACAAAAAAAAAGCCCACAACAAAACCATGGAAGAAAGAGGGGTTGTGACGTATTTGAGTTTGAACACATGCAGACTCCCTATGCAGTAGAGAAAGGCTGAGAAGTTTATTGACATCTCAATAGTTATATCCAAGCCTCTAAGATGCTAGGAATACCTAAGCTGCTAACAATAATGCTAACCAGAGTGCAGCTTTGGTTGGGAGCTGGACTGGCACCCGGGGCTTGCTTCCCCTCACCTGAGAGACTGCCCCATCTCCACAGTGCCTCAAGCAGCCACAAAACTCAGAGGTGCTAAAGGCAATAGACACCCATTTGTACACACTTGGTGTGTACAACATGAACGTAACTTCTGGAACTGATTTTCTCTGCAGATTTCCCTTGCTCACAATGTGCAGCCTTTCAGTTGTGCCTTTTCCCCAGGAGGTACCTGAGGATGGTGAGGGAATATGCAATTTGTATTATCAGCCTTAAAGCTCTAGTTTAACATGGCAACTACTCACCTGTTTAAATGCATGTGTTCTTGGATTCAGGCCCAAGTTACTGTGTTCAGATCTACAAACTGTTAGTTACCAATAAGATCTATTTTCACTACAATCAATGTGATACTGATATATTGGAGGAAGCCCAGGAAAGGCTGGACTTTTTGAGTCATGTTTCTCACAACTTTAGCAAAGACTTCAGCAATGTCTCAAAAGACTTTGTTAAAGAGAGTCATTTAAGGTGGAGAGATGGACTGTGTGTAGTTTGGTCAAGAGGGGAATAAGGAAGGAAGACTGGAGGAGCAAAAGTTGAAGTTTCTTTAATTTGAGGATATGGGGTAGAACAGAAAGTAGAGTAGATAAACAGAAGACCAGTGGAAAGAAAGAGCATGTCTGTCAATGACATGTATTTAAATTACAGGCTAATCTCACAAAGCCTGGAGTAAAGTATGTAAACCTTCTGAACAAAGATCTGAAACAGAGTAAGAATCAATGGCAGCAGCCAGGATTGGTGATTACACAGAGTTGTTGGATCCCCAGCTTCTGTAACTGTGTGAACATTTTATAGTGCTATTAATTGATGGCACTGTCTCATCATCAGTCCTGAGCATTCCTATTAGGTATGCCAGACGGGATGAAGCAGAATAATACTGACAAAAAATCACGTACCATAGGCACCTCAGAACTCTCTGTGGGAATGGAAGAAAAAGTAACAGCTGAGACATCACTGAGTATGGACTGAATCTTAAGCATCAGACCAATTCACTTTTCTCAGCAAGAAATAGACAGTAGAGGCAGAAAAGAAAATAGAATTTAGAGTCAGTGAAAAAGAAAAAGATGGACCACTATCACATTCATGTGTAAGGGAAAAAAGGGATATCATCATAGTGATGAATGAGGTATTAAAATAAAGATTTTCCAATGTTTTGTCCAATCCACTTTTAATAATTTGAGCTACTTTTTCTTTTGTGAAGCTGCTCTTCTATACCATTATAGAGCACTTCTACTAAAACCCAGACAGTATCTTCTACTGCTGTCATCCTGATATTCTCAGTGATAATTCTCTGAAAAACCCTAAATAATGTGTCTGTCCCTGCTGTTCACAGTCTTAAAGTGTTTATTCATCACGATTTGAGATTTAATTTAAGTTGGACAAGCTAGATAAATTTGATTTTCTTAATCTTATGTCATAACCCAGTTCTTTTTGTCTCCTCATGATGTTCTATTTTCTTTCATTTATCTGCATTTTCACTGACATTATGAGGTTTCCAGAAAACAATGCATGATTCTACATATGCCCTCATCCATGCCAAAAGTTGTACAGGATCTCTGAATAAACCTGAACACTACAAAAGACTGCTCCTTTTCAGTAGGGTGTTATGTCAAGTTCCATGTCTCCTCCAAAAGTCAGAATTTCAACTACTTCCCGTGTTTCCAAAGTATTAAAAATATTTCACTCCACTGTAATAATTTATGAAATTTTTGAGCTTCACTGATGGTGCTGACTTGTTTCCCAGGTGTTGGATTTGATACTTGTTGCCCTATATCCTGCAGATGATTGCCATATAAGGATAACTTACTAATCAAGGGTAAATTTTCAGAAAATCTTCACAGTCTTGCTAGAAATTGGGCTCCTTCCTCACTGGGCATGCTGAATTTTCAGGCAGACCACTAAGTAGGACTTTCTAAAGTTCAGTAAATAGAGGGAGCCTGGGGCAGAGTTTCCTGCTTCCTCTGATGGCAGCTCTGGCTCTTTTTTGAAAACTTCCCTCTGCATCATCTACCTAGAAAATATCCTCTAACACCTGCTTGGCTTTAAATCTGTGAATAGAGTAGTGACTTTGATGGGAAAATCCAGATGCTTACGTTTGAGTATACTTTAAAGTGTTTTGCTAAATCAGTGCCTAACGACAAAGAGCAGTTCAGAAAGTGCAACGACAGTAGAGAACCATTGCCTATAACCTGAAATAAACTCAAAACACTTTAGCTTGGCTATTTATTTACTTTAATACTCACACATAACTGTAATTCCTGCAGTGAGAATTACTGCAATGATGTGATATGCAAGAACAGTCTCATGGTACTTTCTGCACATGTAAAAGTGGAAATCTCACAAGGGAATTTGATCTTCAAAGATTTTTAGCCTGATTTCTAAACTAAAATGCTTTGTTGTGCTTTCGGATTAGCTTCAAAAATTTTTGATACCTCCTTCTGAGATTCACCAACCAGTGCTAATGCAATGATCACAGTTTCAGTTTTAAGTGTTTACTAAAGAGAAAAAGAAGGCAAGAGACTTTCCTTGGGTGAGGGGAGGAGGGGGAAGAAATCCACTGATTCACCAGCATGAATTAGTTTGCATCAAGGAAAACCAGATATTTTTCACATTGCCCTTAATTTCTCAGCCACCAGTGCCATTTCCCTACCACTCCCCATCAGTTTCACACCGAGGATGTGTTATGAGGCTGAGTGGGGACATGCAAATCATGCACACATCCCTGGAAAAATGGTTGGCAAATCTGGCTTTTCAGTTTTGCATTCACTTGCCAAAAAATATTCCCTCGTCCCCCAAGCCCTCCCTCTGCCATGCCTAATTTAATTTCAAAAGTCAGAAGCTTAACAGGGGCATAAGCTTCCTAAACGTGCTGTCATCTAACAAGGAATGCGGATTCAAAGCTTGCAATTATGATTTTCTTTAGGTGCAGAAAAGACTGTGCAATCTCCTAGATATTCTTGTACACAAGTGCTAATACAATAACAGGCTTCACATGGCTGGTGGGGACTTTTTTCCCCAAAAAAAACAGATATCAGGGGTTTTCACAACCCTGCCTTGCCAACAAGACATGAGACTTTTGTCTCTGATGCCAGCAGTTCTGAGTTGTATTAAATATTCCGCATTTCAGTGCAACAAGAAGTTGAATGACTCTGTAGAGAGCTCAGGGCAAATGAGAGTTACTGACCTGCTATTTCTATAACTCTGTTATTTTAACTCTCAAAGGCGACTTGCATACACTGAATTTTCAGGTTTTAAGTATGGAGTAAAACTCACTTTCAAAGACATCCCCTTTGCACCTACCTTTGTTTCAAGTCCTTCGACCTTCAGGACGCACATTTTATGAGTGCGAATACATGTGTGTGTGTTCGGAAGAGAAAAAGGGAAATGATAGAGCGATCATTCATTTTAATCACTAATTTTGAAACAGCTGGTGAGACTGGACTATCTTCTTTAAGCACAACGATTTTCTGCCTTTTTTTTTTTTTTTTCCTCCGGTGTGGAATTCTTCCTTAAAGTAAGGCTCAAGTATTTGCCAATAGCCCACAGTAAATACTTTTTTTTTTTTTGGTCTTTTTGTACTCCTGTGATGACTGGCCTTCTTTCCCCTTCAGTAATCACTGTCTAAAAAAAGAAAACCTCCAGGAGCACTTCACTTCTGTCCCTTCCCCCTGGCAGAATGCCCAGCCTCAGTATGATGCTTTTAAACCCTTCCCCCCACAGACACAAGGTTTCCACCACATTATTATCCTGCACAGCAGAGGGGGGGAGGCAGGGCTGTGGGATATGATACCACTCAAGCAGAGACACACGGAGACAGCTCTTTAGGCTGCCTAACGCTTTCCATTCTATACGTGTGCATGCATCCTTACACATATGCACATACGCACACACGTCCCCGCGCAAGAGAAGTCTCTTGGTGTTAACGTGTTTCGTAGCTGTCGTGGTTAAGAGGACACTGCCACAACGTAATGAATATACAATGAGTTCAGACTGCCAGCCAGCCTAAAGTGCATGTGTACGTGTCATGTGCACACACAAGTGCGCTGGTTTAGTGGAAATTCAGCAGTAGTTCCTACTAGGCTGAGAATAACAGCCAAAAAAAAAAAAAAAAAAAAAAAAAAAAAAAAAAAAAAAAAAAAGAAAAAATAAAGAGCCTTTCTATTGTTGTGCAATGAGCAAGTTCTCAGATAATCATTCTAGATGTGATACAACATTCCTCGCACAAGGAAGCTACTGGGAATTGTGATGATGCCCAACAATTCGGGATCCTATCCTGGATAAACAGTGCTATCATCATCTTAAACAGTGCTGCAGATAGGTCACCAGCAGAGGAAGGCTGCGTTATTCAAGGCATTTAGATGGAAAAATTAAACTCGGATTTACTGTGAGGAATCCTTTCAATGCTGTAGCTTTATCAGTCACCCAGAGAATCAATATGTTTTTGCTCTATCACTTTTACTGCTGCAGTAAGGCAAAGATCTTTTGTGATGATAAACTGTAGTTTATTTTTTTCATTCTTGTTCCCAAGTGAGCAGTCCACACAGGTCATTCAAAGCTAAGTGTCTTGCTTGCTTCCTTGCAGCCCAGTTCTAGTTTTCTGGGTATTAGAGCAAAGAAATTGCCCAGCAAAGCTAAATAAGACTGTGTTCTCTTTGAGCTGATCGTAATTGCATAAAATATTTGAGTCTGATATCTTTATTTTAACTTGCTCATAGCACAGTTTCAATAGAGAACAAAATAAATATAGAGACAAGTGTACCTAACTAGAGTTAAGATAACATGTCCAATGTCACTAGATGAGAAGATACAGTTCCACTGCTTACCCAGGGAAACGCGGAGGCTGTAGTCAATGACACCAAATGTTCAAAAGCAGCACTGGCTTAAACTGTCCCTCCCCCGTGCTCCCAGCGGCTTGTTCCTGTTTCCATCACCACCATCATTTGCAGGGTTGCACCATGGACCAAATCAGGGAACTGATCCAATTAAATAAATAAATAAAAGAAACCAAACCCAAACAACGAAACTATATAGAGATGGGAGCAGAGAGACAAAATCAACTGCTGAGGCCAGAACTCCCACTAATTGTTTTTTATCACCAAATCACAGTCTTAGGCTACATTTCCATGTGACTTTTAGGTGCTGTGTAAGATATTGTCATGCTACACAATGTGCCTCCTTCCACAAACAGCCACAACCCATCCATTTGTCCCACCTTAGCTGGTTGTGTGGTTGTATTCAAAGCTGGATCCAAGAAAGGAACTTCCTTGAAAGGTTGGGATTTTTTAAGGGCTTTGGGGTTTTGGTTTTTTTCCTGGAAAGAAGGCAGTGGGGTTGTTTTTAAGTAGGTGATTTGTGAGGCCTGGTTGAGTGTATGGCCGGGCCAGTGAAAGGAGTATCTGCTGACAGGGGGGAAGGAAGGCCAGCAGGGTGCTGGGGGCAAGACAGGAGGAAGAGCTGCCACCAGGGGAAGGTGCCTGAGCAGCCCCAGCCCCAACATGTGGTTTCAAGCACCACACTCACCCTGAAGTTCAACACAGCCATTTCACCACTCAGGCGCCAGCCAAGCCCTTATGAGACCTTTTACACAGGCAAATCTACCACTGAATTCAATGTCTGCCTATATTAAGACAAGATCAATAGCAAAAACTAAGGCTTGAACTTCGAGAGAGCTGGATACTGCTTGATACTGCTTGATGCAGTATAAAGACAGCCTTTCCCAAATGACCCACCGCAGCCTTAGGGCTGAGCCAGTTAGCGAACCAGGTGACAAACCTGACCACACCTTTTGCGTTTGGAGCCGCCTGCATTTGGATGATTAGCTTGTGTTAGGTGAAGGTAGAAAGCTAAATGTTGACTGTGCACTCAGTCAATCAAATCTTGCAGCTAAATAAGAAGGATGCCTTGGGCAAGACCTAGTCGACCCAGATTTTGAGACTGTACAAATACTCTAATCCTGTTTATCTGCTACCTCTCTCAGGGAAAAGCAAATCCTCAGTGGACTCTCAAAGCTCCTCTCCTGTTTCTTAGAGGTATATTTGGCCAGTTAAGGAACAGAGAAAGAGCCACTTCTCTGGCCAGTTACTAACAGCTTGAGTCCTAAATATCAAAAACTTGCAGCAAGCTGCTTGCAAAAGGCTATGAGAGAGGAGACTGTGGCAGGTAATTTTAATAATGAATGGATTTCTGGGGAGGAAGGGGATCTGCTCTCACACATCCTGAGCACAAAGCAAAAACTAAATTCCCTGTGTCAGTGACCAGAGGGCCTAAAGAGTGTCTCAAAAAGCATTTAACATTAGCTGGAAATAGCATTCCCTCCAAAGCAGATGTAAAACAAAGCCAGATTACAATTACAGGGACTCAGATGTCCACAGAAGTGTCTAGTCATGAGCAGTATCTGTGATCCTCACTGTAAATCGAGTATTTACTTAAAAATGAAGTTTTTCATGATAGCTACTACTATTGCAGATCCTAAGTAACTGTGTGGAACAGCACTGATACAGCAGAGAAAGAAGGGGCTGTGAAATTAAGACCAGCAACAAAATGACCCATGTACTACTGAAATGCAAAAAGCTGAACCCTTTTGCAAGATAATTACATTTAGAATGTGAAAAAAAGGTTGTCCCTCATCTGCAGTAAAATTTCCCTCGTATAGCCTGCCTGCCACGAGGCATGGGGCACGGGGCCGGGGGGCGAGCTGGCCACTCTCCTCTGGTGGGAAGGAGCGCAGGTTTAGCAGCCCTTCAGGCAAGGAGGGAGGGGAGGCAGGAGGCCCAGAAATTCAAGCCAGTGCCTGTCAGTTCAAGCATTGTCCCCATCTTCCCCAACAAGCAGTGCTTGTAGCTACTGCAGTAAAATGAAGATGTCAAATATCCTGGTTTTTCCTTTTTTTTTTTTTTTTTTTTCTTCCAAGGACTTGAAAGCATCCAGCAAACCAGCGTAACGCTACCCTGTTTTAGATTGTGCAAAGTCTGTTTACCAAGGCTGAAAGGAATTTAGTACATACTCCCTCCCCCAGGATCTGCAAGGCTTGAGAAGGGCTGAACCAGGCAGGGAAAGAGCTAGAGAGTTAAGAAAAAGAACTACGAAGCAGGCAATTTTGTTTAACACATTCCTTTTTATTTTATTCTTTAATGCCTGGACTAAAGCACACAAGACACAGCAAAAGCATATTTTTTTATTTAAATTAGTTCCCTGGATAGATTGCTTTTTTAAAATTCCTTGCTTTTGTTAAAATTCTACACCCACACCCAAAAAGATACAGGCAGGGAATAGATTTTCCTTTTAACTCAGGGGGGTGGGGAGGGGAAGGGCAGGACACTTTTATTATTTTTTTTTTTTATCCCAGACAATTTTAACTACTTGATTAATGCCACAGCCACAAACAGCTGTATCACTGCAACCGAAAGGTGCCACAAAGTGAGGCGGGGGTGCCAACAAATAGCCGGGGGCAAGAGGTAGGAAACGTGTGATTCACAGTCTCCATGGACCACATGAATCTCCCCTCAGAAGTGCTTGTCTCCATCAATTATAGATGGACTCCGGTCAATCAGCCAAGTTCAGACACCTGACTCTGCTGTCTGGCAGCTGGAAGCAGTGATGGAGGGTAAGTGATAGTTTTAGGATGCATTTCAAAATTTTGCATGTTTAAGGAACATAGCAGTTCAGATACAGTCATTCTACATGGTGCAAGGCCTTGATCTCACAAGGTTCCATGTCCTTCTCTTCAAAGTCATCAGGATACTGAGTGTCCAGAAAATGCTCTGCATCTTTGCAAAATCAAATCCTAAATCTCAACAGTGAAAAAAAAAAATAAATCTGAATTTACAGCTGCACTGGAATTTTTCTTAACTTAATATGAACTTCACAGATGCAAACACAAACTTTTTTGCACAGTGAGGGTTAATTCCTGATGGACTGGAACACTGTGTTCTGTGTTCTATTAATGTGACTACACATTTGAGCGTGATTATGACTGATTTATCATATCAGCTACTTCTGCTGCAGCTGAAAGAGAATTTGTTATACGGTCAGGCACTATCACTTTGAGTTTGACTGTACTGGTGGCAGGGTGCTAAGACATGCACTGTGCTTGCAGGTGGGCACACCGGTTTAGCTACTGGGCCTGCTTCTTACAATGCGATTCAGTCTAAAAGTTCTTCTGTGGAGAGAAATAGGCTCTTCCGTCTGCCTTATTTTAGACATCTAAAACTGAGATGAATCACTTCCTGAAAGTGTCTGTATCTCTCCATGGAGGGTATAGAGTGTCTTGGACAATGGTTACGTTCATAAGTCAGGAGAAAAAGAAATCCTTCCTCTCCCATTGCTTTTTCCTATTGTGGCAAACTATTGTGAACATTCCACCTAAACATTTGCATTTATGCAATAACTACAAATTGCTATAACTCATATTACAAACACACCACAATTCCCCCCAAGTGAATCACCCTCATCTCAAGATTAACTTCTGCACCCAAGCCTCGTGGTAATTTGTGCTTCAGCCAAGCAAGACCTTTATCATATTCTCACCCCTTTCCTTTCTGCAGGTGCACATTTACCAGCCATAGTTAGTAAGCATCATGTATTTAACTATGGAGGAATAAATAATGCATAAAAAGCCTTTTTGTGAATACTCAAGCCACATTTTCAACAGATTTACATAAAGTCACATTCTCCCTGTCCTTCCTTCTTCACTTTCAATGTAACATGCAGGAAATACTCATGGGAAGCAGAATTTGAGGTTACACACTGAAATTCCCTCAGATCTTAATTTTGCTGCCTGCTGCAGTTGCAGGAATAACACTGTTATGAGTTATCTTCATCCAACCTAGAAAACAGAAACAATACCATATATATGAAAAGTTACAGTTGGCAGACCCAAATAAAACACAGCAGAAGTCATAGGCCTTTAAATATGACTAACTTGAGTAGTTTCAGGCCAGTAGACCCACTGGCCCAAAATACTTATCCCAACGGGACAATAATGTTAGTTGGGATCCCTCTATCACCATCTACAAAATACAAATGACAGTGATAGCCAGAAGGATGGGAAATTTTGTTCACGGGTATTCTGTTAATGGAAACCAAGGCAATTATTTGCTCAGTGGTATTTATTTATAAAGTAACACTTTGAGCACCTCCAAAGCACCCTCATTTTTTAAAATAAAAGCACTGTTTCCTTAGAAGTCAATGAATGTTTTCTGGCTCACTACCTTTCCTTTTAATCTGAAAACCCTTTTTTTTTCAGCCATCATAGCCTAAATGTGCAAAGGCAGAAAACAAGTGACTCTTTTGCTCTGCTCCTAGGATAACAAACATAAAACATGAACCAGGGAGGTTGCCACCTCAGTAATAACCATGTGCAAACTTTTGTTGTGTTAATAACAGTCAAACATGCAAAACCTGTCAAAAAAAAAGCTGAAGGTCTCTTCTCCGAGACACTCTGAGGTCTTAGAGGTTTGTACTCTTTCTGTTTCAGTGTGACACGCATTGTCTTTTTGGCACTGTGATTATCTTTGTCTCGTTGTCTGCCTCAGGAAAAGATATCATTTACTGTGCCACCTTTGTGACTCTTTAGGCATCAGATAACCTATGTAATACTGGCTCTCCAGATGTTGAGAAATTTGGACTTCACTGCCGTGTGGGACCTTCATGGCAATGCACCCACTGTCAGAAAGGATTTTTGTTTTCCCTTCCCCTCTCATAGTAGATAAGCTTTATAGAAAAGCATGCCAGTAAGACATGAGGTAGACAAAAGTAGCACAACTGCTATTGCACCGTTACTGTTCTTTTTTTCTCTCCCTCTCTCCAGAGATTTCTCCATCATTGCACTAGATTTATTGCTCCAGTAAATTTCTGCAAAAGGAGAAAAAGAAGGTACTTGAAGACCCTGGGGACTACCGGCATGGATCCCCTGCCTGCTCAGCCCTGCATCACAACAAAAGCATTCCAGGGGGTTCAATTATTTTGCCCTGCAAGCCAGAGCAACTGGGATGAGCATCGGAGGGGGTGGAATGAAAAGGATGCATGTTTGGGAGAGCAAGATGGAAGAAACCTCTGGAAAGAGATGGGAAGCAGAGTTGGGGATATTCATGGCCCCAAGGGACATGCGGATAACAGGAGGAGGAGCAAAGGAGGAGTGAGACAAAGGCTCACAGCTCTGCTAGTGACCAGTGTGTCCATAAGAAGCCTTCTTACCTTTGCAGGATGAAACGGTGCTGCCCTGTCTGTTACATCTTTTGTTTGACTTCGAATTCAAGTGAAACATTCTCTCTCTCTTTTCAGATATTATTTAGCTTGGCTGTGTGCTCTAGTGCAATACAGTGCATGAATGTTTTACCTCTTTCACTATTTGCACACTGAAAGAAGTAGAGGTGTAGAGATCCTGTGAGATGGGCCATGGAAATGTCATACTCTGTTCAAAACTTTACTTAGCACCACAGCGTGCTTCATTTAAAATCTGACAATCCCCATTCTCACATTGCACTTCATTTAAATCTGACATTCCAGTTACCTGGAGCAAGTGCTCTGATGAAGAGAAACTTGGAGGGTAATCCACCAGGACACATTAAACTGTTACAAGTCATAAAACATCTGCACCCAATGGCAAGCTATAAAGCTGAATGGATAAAGCTATTAAATGCATAGCATTGCTGGGCTGAATTCTTCCCCCTGTGAGCACACTCAGCTGGTTCACACACAAAAGGTTTTCCCATGATTGTATCATGAGCAGCTCATATGATTATAATTTCCAGTGAGGAAGATTGTTAGCAAGAGCTGAGTTAGGACAAATTCGCATGCTTCTGGTGAACACAAAACAGAGAGCATTTAAGATTCCTCCAGTATTTACTGAGCACATGATATGAGATGTCTTTTCCCATCACATCTGCTATACAACTTCCTAAAATGATGTAAACATCAAGAATAAGCTAAAATGAAATAATACCCAAGTAGAATGGAAAAAGCCACCAATGCAAGAAAATTGTATACTTTAGAAAGCCATGGTAGGTCTGAGTATCAACCCTTTTTATTCCATTCCTACTTCTGTGCACAGAAATCAACAGGGGAGAAACGGTGACACCCAGTTCCAGCTCTGCTCTGAAGTTCAGCAGAGTCACCAGAGACCTGCCTGGGCTCAAGAAAAGCTCCTACACATACCCTGGTTAGCAAAGTTCAGGCAGAACACAGCATGAAATGGCCTGCCCCTTTATATCCAAACACTGTTACTGTCTTTGCTGGCTGAGACTAAATAGAGTTTGGCAGAGGTTTCTTTCTAACAGCTTTACACAGACATGAAGTCTCCCACCCATGTAATTCCAAGGGACCATATTTAGTTTTTTAAGAGGAAGCTGAAAGCAGTCCTCAAAGGGGAAGGAGCAGAGGCATTGTCTGCATGGTCTCACACAGTCCTACTGATTTTGTCCACGAGAGGTGACCTTGTCTTTGATCCACTCATCTCTTCCTAGCACCCAGCACAGAATCTACTCAGTGGAAACCGCACTCATTAAAATCTGTCATAATCTCTTCCTGGTCCAACAACCACCACTTCTTCCTTGTTTTCTATGTGTGGACTGCCATTTTCAACAGGAAAAAATTTCTTGCTGCCACAGGGTCCACAGAGTCCAGTCTAGATAAGAACCAGGATTTCTGCTTCACTGATGTCTTCACCATTTTTTTCAACTGAGAAGCAGAATGAAAAAGAAATACATTTCTTTCCAGACAGATTCTCCAAACAAAATCCTGTGAGTCAACTAAAATTCTGTTTCCATAAATCAAAATTCCTTTCATCTTTACCAGTGACAAATTCTTGACACTGAAGATTAATTTCCTCCAAAAGACTTCGCACTTTTTACAAAGTAGCATTTTCCAAAAGTAAAATGTTAAACTGAAAAATGGCCATCCTACTACAGCTACCATATTTCTGGTTAATCTTGTCTGCAAACATTAACTCAGCTACCACCTCTAGCCTGGGTAATCGCTTAAGTAAACATTCATTCAGTTACTATCTCTCAACAGGCAACTCACAAAGCTGTCTTTTTGCTATATGTCTGTCTTCTTTAGATCAAACAGAATCACAGAATCACAGAATGGTTCGGGTTGGAAGGGACCTTAAAGATCACCTAGTTCCAACCCCCCTGCCCTGGGCAGGGACACCTCCCACTAGACCAGGTTGCTCAAAGCCCCATCCAGCCTGGCCTTGAACACTTCCAGGGATGGGGCATTGAAATCCCAGGAATTCCAGGTTGATCCTCTGTTCACTAAAGCACTCTTTCCTTCATGCCTACTGGACCACCATTTTGCCTGCATAAGATATTTACCCTTTGGATTGTCATCTACCACTCAGACCACTCCTTAGGTCTTTGTTTGCAGGGTGTATTTAAATTTTGCAGATTCTAGATGCGTGGCATCTCCAGGGCAAGTCTTACACTGCAGACATCTGCTTATACAGGTAAAGCAAGTACATGAGATTGTATGACAGTATTCCTATACTGAAAGAATATAGGAATTTAGACAGTATAACACTGTCTAAAGACAGTATTCCTATATTCCTGTCTTTCATTCCTTCCCATACCACCAATACTGCTCTTATTCACTCATTAGAGTTTCAAACAAACAACTTCATATTTTCTCTCATGTTTTCCTTTCTATTTGGGAGAAATTTGTGGTTAACAAATACATTTCCTTAAACTATTTTAAATTCATTCTTAGTAATCTCTCTTGCCAATCAGTCTGCAGAAAGAATTGGCAATGGCTTATGTACCGGTGCAATGAAGCCACTGTCTATTGTATAGACCTGCCTTACTGCTTCTTTAGATTCCTCTGTTTGTCTCTAGCGATTTGCTTTCACTAATACTGTAGGCTCTTTGCCGCAGATCTTCTCTTGGGGTCTTAGGCACACTGCAAGGCAACTGGTACTGCTCCTGAAAAAAAAAGAACTATGCTTTGAGTAGAGAAGAGAATCAGAACCATTCTATCTGTATATTCCAACACAGCATCACTCTTTTCACAAAGACCCGTGATCCCAAGCAATATTTCTCACACTCCTGTAGTTCCATGCAAGCATGATGAAACATTTGTCCTTTGAGCGTGGCACAAGCTAACTATTCACTTATGAAAGCCCACTCTTGGAATGAACATATTTTGGACAGTCACAGATAATGTCATTCACTGTTAACGCTCCAAGAAAGGAATGCATAGTATGTGTTGCAATGAAGGCATGAGCTTCAGTTACTCTGTGAGCCACAGCAAGAAAGTTCTTCAAATAAAAATAACTTGAACATGCAAAGCATAAATTTAAACAAGAATTGACATAATGACTATGAAAAATACCCGCTTTTTTCTAAGATAAAAAAATACTGTATTATTATTAAAAAGATACAAACTTCTGCGCTTGCCAGGTCCCTCTGATGATCCCTGTGTAGTAATTCTAGACTATATAGATATTAGTATATTTTGATAAGTTTCAAATAATTATCCATAATTAAAGAAGAATATTACACATTAATCACTCATCGAAAATCAAAAGCTGAGGAACTTGCAGGGAAAAAATGTTGGCATTTGGAATACTTCCTTAACAGTAACATTGTTTTCATAAGATTTCCCTGGTTTATGCACACCTGTCAGACATTTGGCATTTTGTGTAAGGATTATTCTTTTGCACATCAACTGGGGATGGCACCTCTGCAACAGATATCTCACTGGAACTTCTATAGCTTGAATTTTCTCAGCAGGTTGGAATAATATATCCTTTATCCTTGAACCTTGATAGCATCATGCCTACAAATGGTGTATGTATACCATATCATTTTAGGGAATAGCATGATTTTAGCAGTCTGGAAATCATTTCAAATATTTCTATTTGAATGTCTGCCAGCCAGGGCTAATTTTGTAATAGAGTAATCTGGAAAGATACATTAGACTATTTTACCTGTCTCCCAAGCCATTGTATAGTTTAAAGGTATGTTATAAGAAGCATTCCTGTACTTTTTCTATTATCTTTTTCTGTAACAAAAGTAAAATCATCTACAAAAATTATTTTAATGAAATCTTGTACACAGGCAGAACAATGTTTTTACTGGCAAAAATTGACAAAAAAAAAAGGTGATCTGCTGTTCTGTTAAAGGAAATGGTTCGTCTTTATGTTCTTCAGCAGACCATTGCTTCAGTTTACTGAAATGTAAAAGGACATGAGGTAAACCATCCATTCAAGTGGCTGTGAAAGAATTAAATTTAGCAGCATGTAAATTTGGGTTTGCTGGTGTCACAGATCTTTTACTAGATATGTCCTAATAGTCAAAGGTCCGGAAGATATGACTCAGACCGCCTCTAACTCTGTTTGAGACCTTGACATCAGCTTAAAAATTCAGCCTATTTTCATATGTCTAATAGAAAATTTTTTAATCAATAACTTGCTTTTTGTCTTGGACTAACATTGGTCAGATAATCCAGAAAACTAATTCCTAGTATGGAGTCTAATACGGAATACCTTTCTCATGTGACCTTAGGAAGCAAACACGTTCCAGTACAGGTTTCTAAACAAAATGCCTCATTTTCAGGGGTTCTGAGCATGAGTATTTTCTCTATATAACAGAGTCACTGAGCTGGGAAGGGACCTCTGGAGATCACGTAGCCTACCCCTCTCCTGCTCAGAACAGGGTCGGCAAGAGCAGGTTGAGTATGTCCAGTTTGTTTAAGTGTTCCCTAACCTGATCCTTCTCCACTGAGTAAGTCTTCCTTGCTCCAGACTTTCCCACTGCTCTCAGGGACTTGGAACTGCTGAAGACATGTCTTACCAGCAAAGACCAAGGGGAAGAAGGCAGCGACTACCTTGGCTTTCCCCATATCCTTTGTCACAAGGTCCCCTGTGCCATTCAGCAATGAGCCTACATTTTCCGTACTCTTGTTTTTGCTGTTGCTATACCTGTAGCAGCCCTTTTTGCTGCCCTTCACATTGCTTGCCAGACTCAGCTCCAGGTGGACTTTGGCTTTCCTAACCCCACCTCTGCATGCTTGGACAGTGTCTCTGTATTTCTCCTGGGTGTCACCTGCCCCTTCTTCCACCTCTGGTATGCTGCCTTTCTATGGTTGAATTTAGTCAAGAGCAACTTGTTCCTCCATGAAGGCTTCCTGCCACCTTTGCTCCTCAAGCCCGGGGGTGGGCACAGGGCAGGGCCTGACAGCCAGGGCCTGTCCCACCACCCCAGCCAGGAGTAGCACAGCCCAGGGGCACCACGACAGCCTCCACCCCTGGCACCAGGCACCTCCCTGGGGACAGAGACGAGCTGAAGATGCTCTGGGACACGGACATGTGTATGGAGGTCAGGATCAGGCCCATTGAGGGAAACCAGGGTGAGACAGTGTTTCAAAAGTAAAAATTCTCCATTTTTAATGTTTTTTTTTCTTTTTATACTTTCTTTCAGTCAAAGTAACTTTACAAATTTAGCAAAACACGTGAAAATATGTCATCCACATCCATATTATATGAGAAAAAAAATTCACCCGTCTATACTAAGTACATCCAGGGAAGTTTTTTATGTTTGAAACTAACTTGATGTATCCTATCCTTTTCATCCCTGATTCTGAAATTGCTGGGGCCAGAATAAACCTGCCTGTTGGAACATCAGAGTGGAAATTTATTCTAATTCTAATTTTAATTCTAAATTGTAATGTACGTTTTAAAAATTCTAAGGTATTAACAATAATACTTCGATATGGATTTTTCAAAATATATGATCATGGCAAAGCCCATGGAATCCCTTTTAAACATGCTCAAATACTAATCAGTGTAGACAGTCTGTAAATCTCATGAAACTCCCCTTCCACTTATTGCAAATCTTTTTGTTTTCCAATGTACACTTTACAAAAAGGTAATACATCAAGAACCACCTCTTTTTTTAAAAAAAGCCTGGCCAAATACATACCTCAAACTAAGCCTACACTGGTCCCCTTCAATTCTGTCAAAGCCGTGGATTTCAGAGAGGCTTTGTCAGAAATAAAATGGGGATTGAGAATGTGTATAAAAGAGCTTTCAGAGGAAGGGCCATATACTTAGCTTCGTTTATAGCTTTACCTTCACTTAGGTTTATATATCCTATCTCCTATCTCTCCCTGTGAAAAAAATGTCCTGCATGTATTTCATTGCACAATCAGTGACAGAATTATTGCTTCTGTTAAAATATGAGTACAGCTGAGCAGTACTTGCAATCCTTATGAGGATTTCCTATTCAAATTAATATAGTGGAGTTCCCCTGAAGTTCTACTGAGAGAACCGGTTGCACATCCTGGATTACATATGGAAGAATGTGACAAAACAGAAATTACCTAAACAATCCCATCTTGACATCAAATCCTCATGTAGTTTATTTTTTTGTACCTAGTCCCATTTCATACAAGACAGTCCAGACACACAGAGCAAATTAAGAGCTCATATAGATAAGTAAGGGGAAGAACTCAGTGGAAAGGATATTATTCAAATTAGTAGGCTTATATTTCCAGAACAGAAGTGAAAACAGGGGACTTAGTTCTCCCATTTAGCACAGTAGTGTTTGTGATACAAACTCCAGGACCACACCTTCCCTCCCCACTTTTTAGCTTATATTTAGGTCATGCATTCTTGCATGTGACTTTGCTCTTCCAGATGCTTAATATATGTTTAAAAGAAAAAAATCAGCTTTTTTTTTTTTTTTTTCTGCAACAACCCACAGAAAAAGGAGGTCCCTAGGGAGTAATCTTCCAGTTTTCTTATTTATTTTACCCTTTGGCCACTTCTTTGTATAGTGCTATATATTTTCATTGGTGGTACTGAGAGATGTGTCCCCTTTTCTCTTCATCCAACTTCAAATAATAATAATGCAAATTAGGTCATGACCCTGCAGTCAAGAAATTTCTCTAGTTGGTGAATGAGCAGGTTGATTATTCACTATGGTTTCTTTAAAGCCTTTGCAATGGAGTAAGATTTTGCTTGCATCACTGTTGAAAACCATGGGTATTTGTGTCAAGTCATTCTCTAGGAACTGGAAGCTTTCCAGTTTTACATACAACACAGACCACAGCTGTTTGAATGCACATCAGCTCATTGCAAATAAGTATTGATAGACTCAAACACAAAGTTGTGCACTTGCTCATTTGCAACACCAGTTACCACTCCCAATTTAAACAACCCAACAGACTGAAGTTTTTTTCCTTGCAACCTATTCAAGCTTTAGAACTCCGTTACTCTAGAAGTGGGATGACATCCCTGGAAGCAGAGGTCTTCCACAAGACTGTAGAGCCTACACTGGATAAGCAACTCCACATGAATCCCAGTGCTCCAACAAAGCAGTTAATTCAGCTGTTTTATGTATAACCAGAAGAGTAATGCAGAAAAGCAGAGCAGAGGTGAGCAGTTAAGCTCAATAGAGGATACTGCTACGAGTAATGCTTATTTTTCACTTCTAATGCTCATATTTTACAGTGTTGATGCACTGGCAAAGGTACAAGAGTCACAAAAATTATATAAGGAATGAAGGAAATACTTTACAGTGAGAGTTAAAGAGCTCATTCTATTTAGTTGATCAGAAAACATGCCAAGACATTAATTAATCACAGTGTATAAGTACTTTCATAAGGAGGAATCACCAGTTACTGAAAGTCTTCAAATGTAATAAAGAAAGAAAAAAAAAATCAAAAGCTGAAAACAGTTCTTGAGAAAATTCAGGTGAGGAATTAAGCACAGAGTTTTGATAGTGAAGGTGATTAACCTTATGAACACCGAGCCAAGTGAAGAAAACTCCATCTCTTGATGTCTTCAAATCGTGTTATGTTTTGGGAATATGTAGCTATCTCTCTGGAAGATAGAAACTCAAAAAAGATAAATTACTAGAACAAATTAGCTAACCCTTTCTCAGATAGTTTGGTGTAACTGTGGCTGAATGTCATCTATGAATTTGTATGTGTCTTTGAAACGGAGGCAGAAAAAAAAAACAGACTAAGAGAGCTGCAGACAAAGCCAGAACACAAACTGGGAACGCAGCCCACAGCCAAGCCAAGAGAGAGCTGTTGGGATAAGTGCTGATTAGAAAAGAGCTCAGAGCTTTGAGGAAAGATAGCATCTCTCCCCATTTGATATTTGTGGTAGTGAAGAAAAGAAGCCTTTGTACATTTTTTTTTTTTTAAATAAATAGGATTTTAGCATCAATTTCTCTTTAGTACTGACTTAAACAACTCAACAGAATCTGGATTTCTGGCTAACTGCTCAAGTCAGAGAGAGATCACATTAAATTTTATGGACTCAGTACACGGAGTAAGAGGCACATTTCAGAGGCCTGTTATCTGAGTAAAAACTTTCATGATCTCCTCAGTCCTTTAGGCCTGTGAATCTATGAGTTCTCCGAATATTTGTTGATATGTCTTTCCTGCTTAATATAACAGATCTGAATTGATGGCTACAATTCTACTGCTTTACATTCCTAATGCTCTTCAGTGAAACTTGACATTGAGAGCGTATTAAAAGTAGTTGGAAGACGGTCGTGCAGTCAAAGCTGATACGGAGAAAGGTCTCCAAAGTTAATTTATTTTCCCTTCATCTTTAAGTGCGTGTCGTCATTTCCCAGGCTACTTTGGATTTTTTTTTTCCTTTTTACTATTTTGGTGGCTCCAGACAGTTTTGCGTTACATTCGACCAGGGTTATCTTGGTTATAGGATCTTTATTCATCTGTTAAAAGTGTGCCCTCGAGATGCACCCTTAAATTGAGCATTGTGTGTTCCCACCGAACTCATCTCACTTCAGCTCTCTCTCAATAGTCCATGAAGCTTGGCTGTTTTGACACATAACAGGATAACAGAAATTCATAAAGGCAAAGTTCATTGGATAATATTCCTATGATTTATTTGATTATTTGTATATTTTTATGCATTATTTGACAAATCGTTCTTGACAAGATTTGACAAACTCTGTAAAGCTCACCAAACAGTGTTTGATTTGTAAAGCATTGTTTTAGATATTAGTTTACTACCTTTATTAAAATGTGTAACTGGGGATTTCCATGTACCAAGCAGTGCAGAGCAAAAGTTCCTGTTATTACTTAGCCACAATGCAGATACAGGAAAAATTTGACTAAAGCACCAGTGCTGGTTTGGAAGACTTAGAAGAGGAAGGTTTATCCTGAACTTTCCAGCACTTCTGGTCACAGCTGCACACTACAAAATCAGCCTTTTTTTTTGCCATATTTCGGATGATTCTAATACAGTTTCCCCAAATTAAAGTATATTATTCAAATCCGCAAATGCCATTCTAACTAGACAACTATATGTAATCTGGTGCTGTGTCATCAAAGCCTCTGAACTTCCAAGTCACATTCATTCTGCCTTTATGCAAAAAGATGTATTTTTAAACAGCCACCTCGGCAAACTTGGCCTTGGTTCGGAGTGTCAGGCGTGCCTTTTGGGACTCTTGCCTCATAGTCCATTGTGAGTTTACAGTCAAATTTTGGTCTCTTACACCTGCACAAGGCTATTGCCTTCCGTGACAGCGCCAAAAGCCAAAACCAAATCCATGTTAGATACTCTGTTCATGGGCTTATCAGGAAAAGTTCAGGTCTCTCAGTAATAGTTGCATTGGCTCTGCAGGGCTAAAGAGAGGAAAGAGAAATACATATTTGTTTCTGTGCCACTAATGTGAATAAATATGATGGACTAAATTCAAGGCTCAAGTGGGTTGAATAAGAAAATGCCATTTAAATTGTAAAACAGCTCTTGAGATTCTCCAGAATGGAATATGTTCCCATGATTCTTAACCAAAAATGCAGAAGTAATGAGGGTGATAATAACATGGTTTCCCACCTCTATCCTTCTGCAGTGCTGACTTTCATATCACTGATAGTGATGCTAGTAAAGGGGTTGCATGAATGAAGCCTGTAATTACATGGTTTAAGCAGTGTTATCTTTTGTAATATTTTCCTCCCATAATCTTTAATAGAATATAGATTATAGTTAATGCATGCTAAATCTATGACTATCAATAGGTAGAGCCTGGCATAGTAGGTATCTGTTTCAGCTATGCTTTAGAACTGGATTGCATAACAGTACCCGCACTCTTTTGTTACTTATGTCATCCTTCCTGTTATGTGGCATCTTTCACACTATTCGTATTCACATCTTGTACAATCTGAAATGCATCAGAGTCCTCTATATCTTCCACAGCCAAAGTGTATCTTAGCATCAGAAAAAAAAGCATTATTAAACTGATTTGTCAGAGCATTTGATTCAAGCATATAGGAGGCATTCTGTGAGCTCTCTGGAGAATTTGTTTTGAATGAAATCAGAAACTGAAAAATTTATTCACTAGGATTATATAAATATATAAATATTCTTTACGTTTCAGACAAATCAGAACCTAAATGACTGAAAAGTAAAAAAAATAATAATTCAGTTTGACAATTTCACTTTGTTTTAGTAATATATCTAACGCACATGTTAAAATAAAGTATTTCAAAGTGAAGAAATTGTAGTCGCCATTTTGACACTATCAAAAACAAGGCAGTTCGAGTCTGTTACAACTTTACTCTTCCCTTTTTCTTCAAAAGGGAATTTCAGCAAAAAAGATTGAGTTGTGTGAAGTGGTTGCATTTATATAAAACTGCATTCTCTGGCAGAGGATTATTAAGCCAGAGCTCTTCCAGCCAGCCCTAGTTAATAAAAGAGCCAACTGAACAGGAAGATGGTTAGTGACTTATCACAAGGCATATTGTACTAGATGGCTTTAACACAAGCAGAAACAAATATTCCGAAGCACCATATTATATTGATTTAGAGACTGATTGAAGGGTCATGTAGCAATCTGTTAGGGTCTTCAAAAGAGAGACAGATACCTCTTGATGGTATCATTTTGGTCTAGTTTGCCTAAGAGTATTTCATAGCAGCTGCTGGGCTTCAAGAATATCTTTTTAAATTTGTGTGTAGCACTTGAAGTGAAGTCCTTGTCTGAAAACTCAATAGGTAAACATGCTACGAACATGCTATCCCTCCCAATGGACAGGATCCTAGTTTGTTGCCATCATCATTACATCTTTATGCATTCTATGTTTATGAGCAGTTCAGATGCATGAACTTCATACCATGAGAATAGGTCTGGTTTATTATATGTGGACCTATACACAAGATAGAAAAGAAAACACTGTTAGTAGCTACCCTCAATTTACCAGTAGGAAGCTAAAGCACAGAAAGATTTAATTTACATGCACAGAGTTAATTTGGGTGAAAGTGCTAACCTGGCACCTTTTCTGAGCCTTCTCTGAGTGCCCTGGCTGCAATTTCAATCTACTGGGAATGCAGAAAACTGTGTGCAGCACATGATTTCTTTTTGAACCTATATCGATGTCCCTCTCGTGTCTCAGTGATATATCCACATCTAGCTACAAAGGGCATTTTGACAGCCAGGCTATTCTGCCCCTTCTGCAGACTAGTTTACCACTATTCTGGATGGAAACTTCAGGTTGTGATGACCCAGCGCTACCGGCAAAATGCTCTTAGCTGTTGATGATACTTTATTCCCATGAAGTGTCCAGACTGAATCACAAAATTATATAGGTAGGTTGGCAAGGACCTCCTGAGATTGTCTAGTCCAACTCCCCTTCTCAAGCAGGGTCACTTAGAGCAGGTTGCCCAGAACCATGTCCAGTTGGATTTTGAATATCTCCACAGATGGAGAGTCCACAATCTTTCTGTGCAACCTGTTTCTGTGTTTGACCACCCTCACAGTAAAGAAGTGGGTTGTTGTGTTGAAATTCCATATCTTTTAATTTGTGCTCATTGCCTCTTGTCCTTTAACTGAGCACTTCTGTGAAGAGCCTGGCTCTCTCATCTTCATTCCTTCCCGTCAGGTATTTATACACATTGACAGGATCCCCTTTAACCTTCTCTTCTCCTGAGAGAAGAAGCTGAACAGTCCCAGCTCTCTCAGCCTCTCCTCACATGACAGAAACTCTAGTCCCTGAGTCATCTTTGTGGCCCTTCACTTGGCTGTCTCAGTATGTCTATATCTTGTACTGGGGAGAACAGAACTGGGCCCAACACTCCAGATGTGCCTTACCAGTGCTGAGCAGAGGGGAAGGATCACCTCCCTCCACCTGCTGGCAATGCTTCTCTTAATGCAGCCCAGGATGCTATTGGCAGAGGAAGATGTCTGTTGTGATAGGCAAGCAGCAGCACCCCCTGTAAAGAAAAAGCTTACTTAGATGTCAGTAGGTGAAAACACGCCACAGTATTGCAGACCCAGGTACAGGTGATGAACAAGTCCCAAACCCAGCTCTGGCTACTGAGCCACAGTGGTACGCAGATCTTCTGGGGTAATTTACCTGTGTCCCCATGCAGAGCTCTGTAATCCCAGCAATGCAACCAGCTCCTTCTAAGCCACACCAGTTATTCCTCCTTCTCATGACAGACTGTAGTGTAGAAAAAGCCACAGAACACACCTGCTTCTACAACTGGTGAAACAACTGGACTTTTGTTTTACATATTAGTGCTACAACAGCCAGTTAAGCTTTGACTGCATGAGCCAGGTTCTAACTTAACTAATGTATTATATGTACCCTTTTATTTTAATGACTTCGTGGAAGAAAATTACTAGTTAAAGTTAATCTGTGGGCACCCTGCTGTCTTATATTTCTTCTGTTTATTTAAGTGCCTAATAGGTCTGCAATCGTGATCATGGTACATCTAGAATATTTCAAGGATTTTTGCTGAGATCTTATTGACTCCCAACTACATTTACTCATTGATCAAGGTAAAGGCTGTGTGGTGCCATATGTTATTTGAAGCTGAGAATGATCCACATTATTCTAAGGGGCTCTTCTTTTACTCCTATTATTTTTATTGTTTTATTATTTACCCAGCATTATCCAAGAATCAGTAGATTCATTTAGTGAAGTTCATTCAGTGGAAGTCACCATCCCTAGAGGTATTTAAGAAACGTGTAGATCTGGCACTTCAGGGCATGCTCTAGTGGCAGAGATTGTAGGGGGTTTTTTGTGTGTGTATGGTTGGACTCGATGATCTCAAAGGTCCTTTCCAACCATGAAGATTCTATGATTCAATGATTCTAAGTTGAGTTGGTTTTTTTTTTTTGCTTTTCTAATCTATCACCATGTAACATTCTTGAAAACTAAGTAAACAACAGACTAGGTCAGTAACCAGTTAGCTTGAAGTTACCACAAGTAACAGCACGTTACATCAGTTTTGTGACTGACGCATACATTGGTTAGCCCCTAGCTAAACTGACCAGAGATACAGTGGTAGTGGCATCTTTCAGACAAGAAATACACAGAGAACACTTTTCAGAACAAAAGAACTCCCCCTGAAGACTAACAATCTTTGGTAAACAACCAGCCTGTATTTACACTGTTCACCATTTTCACCCAAGCATTTTTTCATGGAAGTATACAAGATCTGTCAGTGCATAAATAACTGGGGAAGAGAAACCCCATTTACACAGAGATTTGGAGCCATTTTATGATCTCAGTAAAAGATCATTTTTGAGCATGCCTTGCATAGGAAATTAGCACTACTGTTTACATGGCCTGTTACATATTCTGCCTGCATTTCATTTAGGAAATAAACATGTGCTTCTTTACCACCCAAACTTTAATAAATTTCAGGGGAGAATGGCTCTTTTTTTAACTGTGACTCATTCTTTGCTAATTCAATCAAGCTGGAGCTGACAAAATAACAAGAAGATTTTGGAGGTATTTTTACCATGTTTGTCACTCCACCAAATGACAGTGCAAAGTTCCCTTGTCTGAATTTCGATCAAATACTTACCAGGAATGCTAAGCCTTTCAGAATCCCATTGTACCTCTGTTTCATGGCATGTGAGTTATTTGCTTTCATCTCCCCTTTACTGTATAAAAGAGGATCTAAGGCTGTAAAAACTTCAATCCAGAGATTCATGCAGCTGTACATAACAGATCCTTCCTCTCTCGTCATTGCAGCACAACATCAAACCAAACAAAATGTCTCAGAAAGCTACAGTATTTGCAGCGAGGCTGTCACAGATCTCCTTTTTTGCTTTTGAAAAAAAGTGGCTGAATGCCCAGCACCTGCCTCCATACTGACATTTTCTGAAACACTAAGGTAGAGGAATCAACCTTTGTCAATATCATCTCAGTGATTTGTTAGAAACAATGAAATGAAAAGCCTCAGCCTCTATCCTTGCTTCTGGAATACAGGATTAAAATAAAGGACAGATGATTTTATTGATTTAATGAGGGATGGGGGCTTCAGCAGAGCCGTGTTTGCAGGTCTCACAACCAGTTCTTCCCCACTTGCCTGGCTTTCCCTGTTTCTTGGGAACTTGTTTATGTATTTGGCTGTTATGATGACCCACAGAGTTCACTCCTGTGCTGCATGAAGCATTCAAATGCCTGCAGTGATTTCAGTCTGTCTCTCTCAACAGGGAAAGAAAGAAAGACTGAAGGGATTGCAGCACAGTTCTGCAAACTAACGAAATGAAGAAGAGCAGATAGGGAGAGAGAGAAAAAAACTTTAAAAATGCTAGATAAAACACAGCAACAGGAACAGGAATAACACCTCCTACCTATGAAGTAGGCTGCGCAGAACGCATTAATGTCTTAGTATATTTTATCAGATAGGAATCCCTCCCCCCAGCTATGAACTGAGAGGTAAGATAAAGGAGTTCACTCACAGTGTTTTGTGATAGACTGATCCACAAACAGTGAGTTAATCTCCTCCTTTAGACCTTTTACCTTTGTTCTTTTTTTTTCTTGAGATATTCATATGCTATAACATGACATTTTCATATGGTAATCTCTCCTTCTTGTAGCGTTGCTCTTCAAGATTAGCCAGAGGGATGAAACAGAATGAACAGTGCCTTCCCAGGAAAACAAAAAAAAAATCCAACAAAAACCAAAACCAAATTGAAAACTAAAATTCATTCCTTATTGTCGATTTGGCTGTGTGATAACAGTAACAGAGTTACTGAGGCTTGATGTCTGTAAATATAACACAATGGTTGTAGGCGTATATCATAAACACCTACAGTAATAGTTCTGTGTACATAAATACATATCAATAAACCAGATATACAGCATCTACTTTGCCCACAGGTTAAACTTTCTCGGTTCCCTCCAGTCTTACTGTTTCTGGGCTCCAAAAGTTAGGAAGAGCCAGTGCCTGAGCACGTGGTTTCCAAATCCAGCCCTTTCCTCCTCCCCATTTTGGTTTCCCCAAACTGAGCTGCTGTCCCTCCCCCCATCTCCTTTACTCTCAGTAGATGAGTGAGTCTGAAACCAGGGGGCAAAATCATTACTTCCCAATTATCTTAAGCCATGCAAGATAACCTCTCTCTCAAGGGCCAATGCTAAAATATGCACACGGTTCTGATGTCTAGACAGTTATGAAATATAGGTGTAGGGTTCTGCATATGCAGCAGAGAAATGCATCCCAAATGAAGTGCTTTTATTAAAGAAGTATAATCACTGGGATAACTAATTACGTCAATACCACATAGTTAATTAAACCCATTATAGTTACTGTTCCCATGGAGGGGAGGTCAGACAAAGCAGCCATCCCCCTGACTCTGCTGTGCTAACAAAAAAGAGAGAAATTAAATATATTAAACAATGCTTCTTGTTCAGGTTAAAAAAGAAAAGTTTAACAACTACACAGTCACTCAACAAAGAAACTCTACAGAGGTAATTTTTGTTGGTACATTTGTATGGGACTTCTTCAAACAGAGGTCTTAACCATGCACTGTAGTTCCTTCGATTTGTGCTAACTGAACAGATGAGGAGAAAATATCAGTCTGGCAGAATTGTTGCAGATATTTTCCAACGGAATTTAGATACATTTCTTCACCAGTGGATGTATTTGATAAGTGACCAGAAAAACATGACATAATGTGGGAAGATAATGAGGTTTCCAGTGCCACTCAGTCAAATCTCATCCCATCCCTCCCACCCAAAGGTTGAATAGATAAAGATGACATTGTGGGATGCCCAGAAGTGCTGGTAAGAAAGGACTTTTTATTTCTGTTCCCAGCCATCCATCAGAAAAGTTTTCATAGGCTGCTATCACCTGTCTTATGACAAGGGCAATTATGTTCTGAATCCAGGGACTGGCATTAAAAATCTGAGCCATAAGGAGTTCTTGTATAAGAACTTGCAAGTTCTTATTTATTACCCAGTTAAGACCTGAAGCAATAATATCGAGATTCACCAGGTATAAAGTGCTCCAATAATACCATGAGGATCCTGCAATTTTTGTGAAGGACAGGTATGAGTCATAAAGCTCACAAGTCTCAGTAATGCACTCATACGTACATGCACACAGACGAAGCAGAAGCCTTCACCGAGTTTGGAAGACACTTGCACCAAAAAACACAGACATCGCAATCATCAATGTTCATGATAATTGCCAATGCCCATGTTTTTCAACTTTTGACCCATGGACTCCTAGGGATCCACAGCATTCTCCAAAGAGGTCGATGAGTGGTGCCCAAGAAGTATATTTTCATATACAGCAACCTAGGTGTAAGAAGCTTCCTCAGAAGTCCTCATCTCCCCGGAGAATTTGGAAATCCGTAAGTCAAAAAGGATTGCAAAGATGGTCTGGTCCCACCCTGGCGGGAAGGAGGGAGGGATAAGAAAGGGAAGCAAGGGGGGAAGGAGGGAGGGAGGAAGGGAAGTTGACAGACAGCAAGCACGTAAAACTTGAAATTTTGCCTTAAAGAAAAATAGCATAACCTAATATTTGCAGGGAGTGAAATTCTGCTGCAAAATTATTTACCTATCCAAGGCAATTTGCAACTTCTTAATAATGACCCGCCAGCTCTTAATACCAGTCAGAGTCATCATAATGGTATTATAAATTGTATTACATTATTGTTTTATGTAGTGCTAGACACTGTATTTCTATACACTTAAGAAGAAAGTCAGGCTGTCCTGAAAAGCTTAATATTCAAATAGAGAATACAACCAATGAATAAAAGAAAGGAAATATTATTAGACCTATTTTAAAATAGGCAAATGAGACACATAGCAATCAAGGATATGTTAATATTGTACAGTACAATGTACAATAAAAATCCCAGACTAGCTCCAAATGAGCTGGTTTGCCCAGAAAGCACCACAAAGCACAGCTCCCTGAAGAGACAGTAACTTGTCTCAGAAATGATACTATAGCATCACTGTGTCAGGGTGAGTGCAGATGTACCTCATGTGACACGCTCAGTGTCACACAGGAAACTTAGCTTAGATCAAGCCAAGTCTCAGGCTGCCCCTAGAGCAGGGAACACATTGCAAGGCTCAGGGTCGCAGTGTCAGAGCTGGCTCCCGACGCTGCTAAACGGTGAGAACGGTCTCTGGCACGCTTTTTGTCTGGATCACCCAAAACTCTTCCAATCAATTCCCAGGTAGGATTCAGAAGTTAATCCCAGAACTATTCCAGGTATGCAGTTAGACGTATCCAAAATATTTCCTGCTTTGGAAACCAGCAAAATTTAGTCATCTGGGTACAGCCAAATCATGCCAACTGGACACAGGGCCAGAGAAATGGCAATGACACAGTTTATTTTACTATAAGGAGGTAATTCAGTTTGGATATGACTTAAGCATTGGTTCCTAGACAGTCAGACATCATGTCTTGCTACTTTACTAATTTATCCCTTAATTTCCTGACCTTACACTATTAGTACTTGAAAACAAACCATTTCTAAAATGTCAAAATATTTCAGAGATGTCAGAACAGTTTTTGAATTCACAATTCCTCAAATTTCTTCTTGCTTTTGCCTAAGGTTTGCTGCCATAAAATCATACCTGCCAGCAAGAAAACTGTGTGATCCAAGGAAATAATAGGCGAGTCCTATATGGTTTGTTTGAATTTTTATTTGGCAGCTAGGCAGAATGGGCATTTAAGGAATGAGCTCTTCACTGAAGTGGATACAGTAACTTTAAGGTTCAAGATATTGTTTTTATTCTTCTATGAAGTCTAATCATACACTGTCAGAAAAAAGTGACTCTGAATGATTTTTTTACTGTTGTCACATAACAGTTTCCTGATCTCAAATAGGACAGCTGTACTTGTCAAATGTTTTCACTGATACAAGTGCTCGGTTCCAATTCAAATCAAAAGCAGACCTGTGTGCTCTCCCTGTCAGAGTGCTAAGACCAATTAGAGAGAGCTCCAGACACCTCCAAGAGTCAGAACTCACTGTGGAATTAGTGTTACTTATTGGTGTTTTTAAAATGCTCTTTTGAGAACCCAGGTACACTAAAACTAAAAAATCTGAAATAAAGACCCTTACTCTAAAATTGTAAGGCAGCAAGGAGGAGCTTTTGCTACAAAAAAAATGATCCCTCTGTGGATGTTCACAATGCTAAGAATTTTCTCGTAGCTTTCTGCCTTGAGGCAGCAGGTGAAGACCTGCCAAGGCTGTGTCTTTGGAAAAAACTGTCCATCTGACTCATTTGCCCCAGAAGGACTTGGATTGTCATGGAGCAGACTTTCAGCACGTGAAGCAGGGAGACACTGGCATTGAATTCTGTTGGCCTGTTGCAGGAGCTAATAGAATGAAATGATGTATATACAAAGGCTGTGTCAGCTATTATAGGCCCTGTTGTTCTTCAGTACATGTGATAATTCCTGTTTAGGAAGGATCACTCACCCCTCCACTTGATCATCCTTCATGAGTAAGAGGAAATTCAGTGCTGTTATCCTCTCTGGAAAGTTCACCTATACATGTCAAAGAGAAGCGGTGATCAGTGATTTCCAGTTGTTGAGAATTATTTATATGAAGAAATGCCTACTAACCTTCTAAGCAGCAGATTAAAATCTTTGTCATCACTGCTAAGCGTAGAAGATAGTCCAAAACTCCAGTTTCCCCTACAGCTCCTTCCAGTTAATGAGACAACAGAACTCATGCAGAGAAGGCGGCAGCTTCATGCCTTGCTATAGCGAAGCACTAAGGGGGCCTGTCTGTAGCAGTAGCACAAATAGCCAAGCCTTCTTCCTTCAACTTTCTGGGTTTTATTCAAGATGTATTTTCTCACTGCTGGAAATGCTCCTGACCTCCACGCAAGCCTAAATGCTACGAATACAAAATGACTGACATTCCTAAAGGTGAGCTGGGAGACATTCTGTCCAGATTCTTCCGTGTGCACCATCCTTCCTCCTTCAGATACAGACGTCAGCTCTGACAGCCTTAGTGACGAATGGGCTGGGTGTTGACAGCTGAAAATGAGGGGCTCAGACAGAAGGAGAAATCTCCGAGACGGACCAAGTCCTGTGATGCTGACTTTACAGTGGGAAGAGACAAAAGAATAAAATGCAGCTAAACACATGTTCTGTGGCTTTCAAATTCACCTCAAGTAGTCATACAATTTTCCAAGAGGTTGGTGGTCAATCTGTCTTGCATGTAGACAGGAGCATGACCATACACTTGCAATGCTATCGTTAAAGGTTAAAATGCAAACAAGATGTTTCTAGTTCTAATCAGCCAATAAACTCATCAGCATTATAGAAAAAATGAGAAAAAGAAACTGAAAAAACATCAGCTTTCATATTCCCATCTTTGCCACATTTGTCAAGGTAGTTAAGGTGCATTTTCATATGGTAAAATCACTAGACATATGTCTAATTAACATTCTTACTGAAAGTATGATTCAATCCATCTTCTAAATCAGCATTGCCTTAAGTTGACAGAGCAATATATGCCAACCTATTGGTAAATCCCAGACTTACAGGAGTGAAAATGAGAACTGAATGATTACCTGTTCCGTTTGCTGCTCCTCAAACAAAACCAGCAATATCTGTTTTGTTTCTCACAAAGTTCTATCTGATATATACACCAACTGCAACACCATAACCTCTGTGATTAACCTATTTTAATTCTTCGCTGTCCTTATCATTATGAGGTTTTCATAGATACCTTGGCTATTGCTTTTGTCTTATCTGTCATGGACAGAAAGCATGGCTGTCTTCCACACCCCTGCAATCTTTCATTTATTTGTACAGCACTATATGATATCCCTCCTCGAAATTTTCTTCAGAAGTCAATTTACTCAAACTTCCCTCACAGTCATGTTTCGTAGCTCTCTGATCATTTTGTTTGCTCTCCTCCAGGCTCTCTGGATAGTCCATGTCTCAAAGTTCAAGTGAGGAAACTGTGCTCTATTTGAGGCCTCACCAATGCCAAGGAGGATCATTCCATAGGCGCTGCACACCATAGATCTGTTCAATGAGAACAATGCAATGATTGCCTTCTTGGGTAACAGTATGGCATGTCGACTCATATTCATATATGATTCTCTATACTCCTCACAGCTTTTTCTGGGGAAACTGCCCAGAAAATAACCCAACCAGTTATTCCCACTTTGTATTTGTGCAGCTGATTATTCATAACTAGGTGTTAATATGTGGGACTTTTTCCTTCTGGGAAGTATTCATTTCTTCTGGAGAGAACACCAGTGCCAAAGACTGACAGTTTGTCATCAGTTGTCCACAAGCAATCTACACAATCAGAGACCAGAACAAAGCCAGGTGGCTTGAACGGTAAGATTTCCACCGTTTTTTGTGAACTTTTCATTGGTATCTACGGCCAACATCATCAAGAATGCGAAGTCCTAAACTCCCACAGACATGTACCAGGGATTAGGCAGGCACATAATGGGTAGGGCTAGGCCTAAATGCCTAAATTAAAATGCAAACTTGTTCATCAAAATTTAAGAAACCTAGTCTTTCCACATCCACGTAGAGTTAACTGGAGACATTCTATGGATCATTTATAAAGATCATATTTACCTTGGTCAATTGTTTCTGATTGAGGATCACATCCAAAAGTTGAATTCAAGACTTGCACAACTGATAATGTCAGAGTAATTTCTTTATATCAATTTCATATGCTAATGATTTGTCATCAAAAAATTAAAATACACCCACTTAACAAGATACGTTCACTGAAAGGTGCTTCATAAACATGATTATCTAATAACAGTTTCAAATACATCCATACAACAAAAAAAAAAGGGGGGGGGGGAGAAAATAGTGTGTTACTTTTAAAAGATCAAACAATACAATCATCAGCTTCATTAGACATGAATTAGAATAATTTCTCTAAAGACATGTAACAGCTAAGAGTCCTGAGCCCCAAAACCATTTAGTCTGTATTTCATTCTCTAAGAATGGACCACGGGTGGTGTAGATAAACCTTTACTGGTCAGCCATAGAATACCTTGCACATAAAAATAATTTCTCCTTCACCATCACAGTGATACAGTTGTATTGCCCCCTGGGTGGGAGGACTTGCACAGACATCGTAAAAAGGCATTTTTAGTTTTCTTAATGTCACTGTGAATAAGTTCATTGTCTGTAACAATGTCTAAAGCTTTTCTGAAACCTGCTGAACTCTTGGCTTCTTCCAATGCCTCAAGATTGGAATCACCAAGATGTGGACACCACACTGAACATAATTTTTTCCATGCAATTGCCACAGATTTGGGTGGAAATAACTGCATGAACAAATGATCAGTTAGGTCACCAATAGACTGTTTGCACCTGCAAAAACCCGATTTGTTTTCATAACCATAGTAACCACATTTTCATGGAATCTCTTTTATTTTTTTAACAAGGCTTTTATGTGCATTTTTGAGGGAAAAGCCCTCCGTATTTGTGATACGCCTAACCAGACAGGCAAATTGGATATTATTTGAAAACTGCACTGTTCATAATGTGTTAGACGTTGCCACTCAAGGGCAGCTGAGACCAAGCTTTATAAATCCCACCCAATAAGCTTATTTTAATCGAGTATTTCTGTGTGCAAACAAAGTTAGTGAAAGGTGCCAAAGTAGAAGTGCACCAAACCAACGTTCCCTATTTAAAGGAGTGGTACGGCAGCTGTGGAAACTTTCCCTGCACTTCCATGCCAATTTGTCTCATCTCCAAGCTCGCTGCTTAGCTCAGCCATGTTGCTGATCTAACCAAACTGATGCATGTCCAAGTGACAATTTGCATGTGCAACCAAGGGATGTGTACACAACCTGCATGGAGTTGCACGTACATTCATGCACAAGCTTATTTAAAAAAAAAATAAATAAAAAATAAAAAATAAAAATTAAACCATTTATTGCAGCCAGTGGGGACCAAGCTTTTAAGTGGTAATTCATCGAGTTCCCATTTAGTTTTATGGGCCTCCCTATATTTCCTTTTCATTTGACTATACTAGGGTTCCGTGCGCCATGGCAAATATTTGACAGCTTGCTCAGCAGGCTCTGTGCTCTGCAGAGCTTGCACAATGCTACCTGTTATTAATTGGTTTTAAAATGCATTCTCCTGTAACCCAAACTAAGATGTGACTATTATACCTGTCATCCCAAAGTATGCGGAAATAAAATATTTGCAATTAGTTCATGAAATCTTTGTAAGTTTGATTGGTTAAGCCTTCCAAGTTTCAAATAAAGTTTGTAAAAATACTTACCCATGTAAAAGCAGACCTGATTGTCCCAAGGCACCTGCCTGTTATATTCACTTCATTTGCGTAATATACAGTGGTCTAGAGACTTCTGGAGCATGATGACAGAATGTTTGGTATAAAGAACACTTTATGTCTATGCTATTATAAAGTGCCCTTTTAACCCATTAATCTTAAGGCATTTCACAAGTACATGTTAAGCTTCACAACTCTTCTAACAAGAAGCCGCCCAAAGGAAGAAGAAAATCAATTCATGCAAGCTACACCGATGGACAATTCTTTCTGATGAAGGCATCTGAAATGATTGATGGCAATCACTGATGCTGTTAGCTGAATGATCTCATGATGAGGAAATTCAGAGAAGTTGCTTCTGGAAAGCAAATGACTGAGCTCTTGTCAAAAGTGTGCATCCAAGCTTTGCACACACGGAAGAACTGGAAGAGGGACAGCTGCCACTAACCTGAGAAGGGAAAACCCCATGAAATAAGACTTCAGCAAGCTTTGTCCAGATGTTTGACCCAAAATTTGCTGCTGTAGTGGATAACTGGTAGTAGCCAGTCCTATGCCTGTTATTGAAGAGGTCTTTGTTGAAGATCCGTTTCCAGATCATACAAAATAAAACACTCATCACATTTTCACTTTACTCGTCATTTAAATACTCATCTAAGACTTCAAGCTGTAACCTATTTTTGAAGTTATTACAATCAGAGCTTCTTTACAAAAGGGCATTTTAGAAAATTATTGTCCAACATGTATGTGTGACAGAAGTTAAGTGTCATTGTTTACTACATTTAATTCTCAAGTGCACTTTCTTTGGGAATTCCAAATGCTTTAGAACACTAAAAATCTGATGTAAATTCTCTCCTGTTCATTTAGGCAAAAAGACAACTGAACTTGACATTTTTCCTTTACAGAGTTTTATAAAGTAGATATTCTTAAAAAAAAAAAAAAAAAAAAAAAAAAGTAATATAGTTCAATAAATCACTTCTTATTTATAAATAGAACCATATGTATGGTCACCCTTTAAAATTTTGCCAGCTGCCTTAGATAACTAACTTAATCACAGTATTTGTGAACTGTAAATAGTCCCTGTAGTAAGTTTGGAGCTATTTAAGAAACACTGCAACTAGGCAGAGATCCAAAGCATACTGAACTCTGTGGGATCCATTCCACTGAATTCAGGAGAGTTTGCATTGGGCCCTTATTGAATTAGCTCTTTTCCCAAGACAAAGTTTGCAGGTTTCAAACATAGCTCCAAAAGCTTCCTCCCCTGTCCTCAATGCCTGTAATTAAAACCTGACCTCTACTAAAAATCACTGAGTGCACCATATCAGAATCAGTGGATATTTCAGTGCATTGCTCAGCCAAGCTTCCTGAAGGCTTGTGAATGGACAGAAGACACCTGATAAAAGCAGATTCTACACTATGTGTATATATACATATATATATATACACACACGTGTACAGTGCGGTATCTTTATCACTACTGAAGAAGTTTCCATTGAATGTTATAGCAAGGTACATGTTCTAATAGGCAATTCCAGTGGAAGCCAAGCTCTGCAGCTTTGTGTCACAGTTAGCCAATTTATTACTTAACACACAGAAAGAAAGTGAAAGGCAGAGCAAATGAACTGTGTATTTACTATTTTTCATTTTCAGGGCTGGAGAAGAGGAGGACACAGCCAGCAGCACTTGATGAGAAAGGGTGATGTTCTGGCCCTGGATATTCTGGGCAAACCCTACTCTGCTCACAGCTCACTGCAAAGTGAGCTGTTGCAGTTCCCACGAAGTACATTTAATTTGGTCATGCAGCCCACTGACCTTGCTACCAGTGAGAAAAACAACAGTGCTGTCAGTCATGCTTCAGGCAAGGAAAACAGCTAACACATTCCCAGTTCCTCAATATGTCCCAGTATGGGCACACATACACATATGCGCGCACACTTCAACGTAGCCTGAACCAATACCACTAAAAGTTCACAAGTCAGCGTGTAGTAAATGCAGGTATATAAATACATTTATACACACACACACACACATGCATACGCACATAAAGAATTTTGAGGAGTTAACTGTGCTACTGTAAATATGGAAATACGTATTCCTTCCCCCTTCAGACCTTTCCCACCAAAAATGCTTTTAAAGAACAAAAATCTGAAAAAGCAAATACTGTTTATTTTGACTACCATTTTCCTCCTGCCAATCGTACTGTCTCAGCTTCAGCCTATTCTTTTCAGTATGTAGACTCAAATAGAGACAGATAATTATTGGGCTAACTTTGGCCAGAGAAATAAAATTAAAAAGGCTTCTCAAAACCTAAAAAGCAAACAGTGAAATAGGTATAATATTTAAGTTTAATCCTCACTATACTAGTTCTTAGCAGACTACCGAGCTAATGGCTGCTTGTGACAACCATCGAAGAGAGGGAAATCAATAATGAGACTTTGCAAGGGTGTTACTGGCTAAACTGGGAGCTGCAGGGGACCCACCTGAAATCAACACGGGGAAGATCCCCCATGGCTATCCCTTCTCGTCAGGCTGCATAGTGGTAGTAAAGTAATTGCAGTAGTAGCCCACAGCTTCTATAGAAGCCACGGAGAGTAGCAAGCTCTGCTTTGTCTGTACCCACCAGCCAGAAATGGCCTGCGTAAACCACATTCAAAGCCAGGTCAATATCTAGGTGCTTATAGAGGCATCCTCTATTAGAGGTCAGAGGACGATCTGTTCTGGCCATGGGAAACAGAAGTAACACCTGAGGTTTGAACAATTGCAGCAGACCGGGAGGACAGTCAAATTCTGATCTCTGCTAGATTTCTATGCCAAATCTAACTGCTTTTGTGAGGTTGGGTATGTATTGCTTATGATCTCCAGATTCCCCACAAATCACCCAATTAACACCCGAATTTGTGGCTTCATACGTTGCCTGAGCATTTTGTTCAACCTCAGTCAATCTCATTTTCCTCTTTCTCCTACTGCCAGAAAAGAGATTATCTCTCTCAAGTACCTCTGAGTCAGAGACAACACAGAGATTTCAGTACAATGGTCATGGAACCTAGGAGCTGTGAAGTTTTATATGAATACAAAGTTTGTACCACAAGAAAATCCCAAATAGCACTGAAGCTGGTAATTGCTACTGCTGGGAAAGTGTGGGAAAAGAGTTGTGCTGCCATGCTTTACATACTTCATCCTCAAGCATACCTTTTTCACCAAATTTTAACTCATGGACACTGAGGCGAGGGAACTAATTGGGATTAACCGCCGGCTGTAGGTTGTGTTTAATTGCTGCCATTGCTGGTGGTGGCTAGACACACAGTTCAGTAAGTTATCAGGTCTCTGCACTTCCTGACCCCAAGAGAACCTCAATTAAAGAAAACTATTGATTTTTTGTGTCGCCAGTCAATCAGAACCAGATTCCAACACACAGGTAGGAGCAGTTGCCTTTGCACAGCTCCTTCCTAACAGGGAGCTCTTTCAAGAGGATCCTTAAGCTTTATGGATCTCAAATTCCATACGGAACATTTAGATCCTGCAAATTATTGCTTGTTGATGAAAAAAAGGTGCTTACTGAAAAAAAAGAAGTGTGTCATTCCATCAGTAATTCTTTGATTTGGCCAATATCTTAGAGAAAAAAATACCTACCTTGAGAAACTTACATTGCTTATTTGACATCTCTTTTGCACTGTGGTGGCATAACAAACACTGACACAACACCAGGGAATGTGGGCAGCACAAGAAGACATGCGCACAACTGGAGATAGGGAAGACAATAAACTTCATGTCAGATTAGGTACCTGATGGCAGATCTAATCTTCTGTAGCTGGTCCAGCTGTTTCAGATGGCTTACACAACTGATATAAAGCTACTTTTTTATGTTTGTATCAATGGATAATTGATGGCAAGTCTCTCGAATAATTTACTTTAAGAGTTCTTTAATATGCTTTTGCATTTTATTTCCCTCCTGAAATGGTGTTCAGAAATATCAAGCACTCAGAATAAGATAAGGGAAAATTCTAAAGATTCCTTATCTCCCACAACTTCAAAGTAATATTCTGCTGAAGAAATAAAGGTATATGAACGCCAAAAAATACTTTCCCCTTAGAGTATTCACTTCCAAGATGACTTCCATGTCATTTTTACTCAGCACACAAGATTGGAAATATTTTGGACTCCTTTCAACTCTGCTGAGGCCAATCCAGATGTTGAGTGCAATATTTTTATTTTTTGCTTTCTATTCACTCAACACTAGGCATCAGCCAAAATCTGCCTCTCTCCTTGTGGAGTCTTTTCCGTTAGTACAGGGGAATATGTAAAATGTTTTCAGCTGAAACATGCAGGAAGAAAAGATAGCCAGTTTATGTGAGAATAACTCATGAAACTATTTATTAAATACTGCCAGCAAGGCACCGAGTATAATTACACCCAGTTGTCTTCCATTCCTCTTTACAAAGATGACATTTTCTCATTCCTGTTTTCATTTCTGATGCTTTTGTCATAGTCAGTAGCAGTGAGAGAGAGACCAAACTCCTGTACTTTCCAAATAAAGAAGTAAACCTGCATTTTCAGTGAAGATTTAAAGCTGGAGTGCGGTCTAATTGACGACTTCTAGAGTGCACAAAATATCTGTTAAGGAGTCTCCAATCGAAATAGACATTCTGCCTGAAATCACTTTGTTTCTCCCCGTAGATACCATTCTAAATGTGAGGGAGAAGTAAGGGAGGAGGGGAGGAGAGGGGAAGATCTGGCCTACCAAAATCCATTTACATATAAGGAGCTCCAAGAAATACCACCAGTTGAGACTGAAGGACTTGAACTAAGCCCCCCCCCCCCTCAGTGCACAGACAGAAGCCTGCAAAGTAACAGAGAAGGAAATTTTATTTTCTGAGAAAAAAAGTATTTCAAGAAAGTAAGAAAAGCACATGCCATAGTGGAGAATGTTTTTAAAAGCCTCTTTCAAATCTTCTTGGCAAATAAAGTTTTGTTTGGTTTGGTTAAAAGCAGTGTGGCTTATGCCTTTGGCATTCAAATTTACATGCTAATAAAAGTGTGCTTATAAACTTGAATAACCACACTGCACAGTCCCAAACACTGCACCCCTGAATCTAAAAGCTGCTACTGCCAACATATGTATATTGTCCAGATCTCTCCATCTGCAGTCAATTACTTTCCTTACTATGACCAACATTCCCAGTCCTTTACAGCATACTCCCAATTTTTAAATTGCAGTTCTGCTCTCTAAAAAAATCACAATTTTTTATCATCTTCCCAATTCCATATCAAATGCATTCAGTCTAATTGCGGCTTTTCCATCAATTTGCAAAGCTTTGCAAATCCACGCTGGATTCTGAGAGCGAAGCGGAACTTCCTTCATTCCACTGAACATCCTCAACAAAGAGAGCTGCAGACCAAGGCAACTCCTCATTTATACGTGTGCAGCCTCATTGGCTTCAAATTATACTTTCTGCTACCCATGTATAACTCAAATTTCAGTACCTTATTATTGGTGCAGTTGATTGGAACATATTAAACAGCGTTGACAATACACGAGAAGAAATAGATTAGTTTCCTCTCTCTCCCTCTCATCACACCAAAGGACAAGGACTGTTAAATAAAAAGCTGCTATTTTCCAGATCACTTTTCACACTCCGCATGCAATTTAAAGAGCTACTGGTTGTTCCTTATGATTGTGTTGTCCCTACTGAAAGCAAAAAAAGTGCTGTTTTCCCTACTGCTGCATCCTACCTAATCTGGAAAGCCCTAAGGGATGCTGGAAAACAAAAGGTAGAAATTGCCTTTACTTAGCCAAATCAGAAAGAGAATAGAGATTGATTGGGTCATTGCTAACTGTGATTCCTCCAGACTCAGTCCAAGTTCTTCTGAGTGACAGAAGGCTTCTACAGTGTCAGAGCTTAATACCCAATGTCTTTCAAAACTCACACCATACGTGTTATATACAGATATATAGGGAAATAAATAGAGAGGGAAAGAGAAGAAAATTCTGACAACCTTCAGATAACATCCTTCACATCACTGAGAATATTTTCAGGCTTAGACTTCATCATGAAGAGCTTATAAATGCCTTTCTATGTGAAGTTGCAGCTGAAGAGACTGAACATCTGAATAGCTTTATTTTCTGGTGGACACGTGGATGGCAGAAAGCCTGCTAGTACTCAGAACTGATTTAATCTGTTTTCAGGCAGCAAAGAAAAAAACACAAAACAGACCCCAAAAATCACCCTGAAGAGATACCAGAGCTTGTCACCAAAGTGACACACTTCTGACAAGAACCAGTGGGCAGTGACATGAGCTATATTTGCCAAAGACTGCCTTGGGACTTTTGCAAACCCCTGGATGCTGGGCATTTAGAGGAAGTCAACGAATGAACACTGGCATAAGAAAATAAGGAATCAGGCCCAATACATCGGAAGCTCCTGGCATTTTTACAATGTTTGCTACTAATCCTATAGTACGTCTGATTCTCAGTGACAGCAGGTGGCATTATCGTAAACGTCAGTTGCATTATTGTTGCCACTTTCACCCCCTAATCTTAAGGAAAGCAGAGCTGTTAAGATGTTGGAAAAGAGATAGAATATTTTATCTTGATGTTACGGACATATGATCACTTGTAGCACTCTGCTATCATGACGGGGAAAAGAAGTGCTAAGCCTTCTGAGCCACTGTCATAAGATCTACCAAATTACCAGGTTCATAGGTATAAGTGGCAGGATGGGGGGAGCAGGGCTGTTAGCTAAACTTCCCCAGTACATCTGCTTCAGTGGAGGAAGGGTGCGCATGTATGCGTGTATTCAGACCGATGGGGTTGCTTTGAGGGGCTTAGAAGAGATTACACAACGTTGTAATGGTATACCGAGAGTTTATCTGCATGTGCTGAGTGACTTATGTGAGTCATTCTAAAAACTCCCAATAAAACCTGACGACCATGGCTATTTCAGACGGTTCTCCGTATATATGTATACACACTACATTTTACAGAAATAATAATAAAAAAAAAATTACAGAAAAATCTCTGACACCTTGACGTTATAATTGAGTTTCTTTCACTTATCCCTTTTCCTCTGAGAAAAAAAAAAATATCTCTATGAAGACAGTAGTCTTTAAAGACTCAGAGAAAGAGGAAAAAAATTGTGGCTATTAGAACTACAATGTGACAAACATCAGAAGGGACCAAGATACTTGACAGTGCTGATGAAACCCATTAACCAGACCAACTATATGGAGGGTAGAACACACAAAACCTGTGACAGTTCCACCTTTACACCCAATACCATGGTTCGTTGCAGCTCCTAGCTGTTTTCTGGGACCAGTACTAAGGATAACACGCTGCTCACCCCCTCACAGATTAACTAGGTGAAAAAAAGATGATCTGTGGGAAAGACGGACTGGTAATCTTTTATTTCTTTTACTCAGAAGGGCCTTTTCTCATTCTCATGTGCTTACATGCCAGGTAAAAGGAGCTTCAGCATTAAAAGCATAATGTCAGTGGCACACAGTCTTTACAGAGAATAGCATAAGCCAGCTTCAGTAATTTTAAACTTCAGTTGAGCTTAAAATTAATTTAAGTTGAGCAAAACTGGGGCTTGTAAAGTCACTAAGGATGTGCTCTCGACAGTCTCTTTGGGATATCACAGGCATTGGTTGTAAGTTAACATTTTTGACATTTACCAAACATCCTGTTAAAGCTTCTTAAGATTAGGCAGTTCATGTTACAATCAACTTTGTTTTAAAAAAATAAAATCGTTGTTTGAACACCAACCTTTGCCCTGAGGCACATCTGCTGAGGAAGAGACAAAAACAGGTTACATCATCTTGTTAGCTTAAGATGAGGCCCTCAAAATATATATCGAAAACAGAACCTTAAGAAATCACATATTTTGTTTTTATTATTCCAGGAATACTGAGTTGGCATGTTTGTCCTTGAACTTACAGTGCCAAAATTAATACAATTATGCACAAGAGCCTTGTTTTATACAAAATACAGCTTATATTTTCAAAATATTAATACTTGGCACATGCAGAAGAGCTTTCACCATGGAAGAATTTCAGCTTACCTCACAAACAACTAAACACACTGAATAACCCTACCAAGAAAATAATATCTGAAGTATGTATTAAGTGAACACCAAAAAGAATAGAAGGTTGTTCTGCCACTTTCACCTAAAAAGAGACAGAATTGGGAAGGCAGACCCAACTCTCAGGGATACTTTGGTAATGAGTCCACTCTTAGGCATATTGCTGAATATTTGGATGCAGATAAATGCCTCAGCAGCTCGCTGAAGTGAGGTCCCAATCACTATGTCCATGCTCTCACTTCTGCCCTTCCAGCTCGATACGGTCATGGCAGAGCTGATCCCTTGTCCTGGTTTGAGGTAAAGCAGAACCAATTTTCTTTACAGTAATTTTACCTTTCAGCTAAGCCTCTTCTAACTAACTAACTCTCTGAAATCAACAGCGTATTTTTCGGAGAGTGTCTACTTCTAGCAGATAACCTCTGATGTCTATAGCTAATACCAAGGAATGGTATACAGAGAGGCTCCTGCTTATACTTATTGCTATAACAGCCAAGGTCAGCTGACTTTGTTATGCACCAAGTTGGAGGGTCGGAAGCAGAAAAGCGTAGAGGAGTCGCACCCGTGGGGAGGAGCAGACAGGACAGGTGACCCAAAACTGACCAACAGGGTATTCCATCCCATCTGCCTCATGCTCAGTATGAAGCTGAGAGATCAAAGGGGTCAGCCTCTTTCTTCAATAGCCAGTGTCTGAGGAGGACTCTGTCTGTTCATCTGCCTGTGATCCCAATCTGTGTGTTCCTGAATCCAGGTCCGGAATACAGTTCCTATCAGTCACTGAGTCCAGTCTTCACCCCAAAGTGAAGAATTTTTTGTGTCATGATAAACTATTGCCAAGTAATGATCACTTCACATGTAGCCATAATCATTACACACACCATGGAGCTTCTGATCTGAAAAATTCACACGCCAAAACCTTCAGAATTAGATGCAATAAGTTAATCAGATAAATCCAAAAGACTGGAAGAGAAGACACCCAAAATCATTTGGCTTCCAGCCACAGTGTTGGCCCAGTTGGCCAGAGAAGCTAGAGAAGCAGGGAGGGGAAAGCAGAGCCCAGATCTTTTGGCTGTCTGGTTAGTGTCAATCTAGAGCTCCACTGAACAGTGGAACTTGTCTTCGGGTTCAAGATGTTTTTTTAAACCAGTGCTTGCCAGTGAAGTAATCGTCCGTACAGTTTTGTGTATATTCTACATATATACCAACAGAGCTCCATACGGTTTTCTATATATTGTATATATTTCATTATTTTCTTATTAATATTATTCTCTTTTTATTATTTTATTATCAATATTTAATTTCAACTCCTAAGTATCTCATTCTTCTCTCAATTGGGAGAGAAGCTAGAGAGCATCTGTCATTCATTTTAGCAGCCAGTCCAGCCCAAATCATGACATCCCTGCCCAAAAGGAGCAGTGGAGGTTGTAGAGTACCTCTGATCAACATACTCATACCTGCCATTAACACCTACAGCAGAACCACTACTGATCACGGGCTGATGTGACCCAATTTTGGTGAAGGTGAGAATTCACCTCCTTGCTAGCCATTGCAGAGATGTGATGGTGCTGCTCTCCAGCCTTTCCCCTGGCCAAACGCTCCTCTCCGTGCCCCTCCAGCCAAGAGCGCATGCACCGGCTGCTTCATCCGTCACCTGAGCTTGGGAAGCACAAGCCTAAGGAAGTCAGTGAGCAAGATGAAAGGGAAAGCATGGTCACTCATCTTGAAAGAGTTCATTTCCCTTCCCAAATTCATCTTCCTCAGTTCATCCATCTTCCTGCCACCTCCCATTTTGAAGTGAGGTGCCTTTCTTTCCTTTTTCTTCCTCCCTGTCACGGCCAGATAGTCTGACTCTTTCATTCCCCCTTTTCAAGCATAACATAGCACTATACACAGGGAACATATCTTCAAGGTAAGAAAGCACACCTCATTGTCGTGCAGGAATAGTAACGTACCCATCAGTGCACCTCCTGTGAGGTAAGACTTGCCTCTTGTGTAGATTTTAGCCTTGGAGGGAGTTTACTTCCTTAGACCTGGCTGGCTGATGCAAATTACTGCATGGCATTCTGGTGACCCTGGTATTGCCTTGAAAAGAGAAACAGCCCGTTATTCTTTACTCACCATTCAGTAGGATTTAATATGGAAAATACCCCTGGGAAGTGTATTTCTGCATCCTCAGGCACCCATAGGGAACTGCCAGTGCCCACTTGCCCCAGTTTTCAAAAATTCAGAATTTCAATGCCATTCTTATTTCCATGAAATCTTCACCATTTTCAGCTGTTCAAATATCATTGTTCCAATAAAATACTGGCACTGCAATGCTCCGCAAGAGCCATTTAAAACAACTGAATTATAAAGTGTTACACAAAGGGCATTTTGTCTCATTCAAATGAAATAATAACAAAATTAATCCCAGGATCAACAACACATCTCAGACACCAGCTTTTAAAGTGAATTTATTTTTTGCATGTCCGGTTGACATCCGATCTTTTGCGAATTAAGTGAAAGAGCTGGTTCCTCAGAATTTACTCACTTTTCTTATGACTATGATGGAGAACTTTTTGTGTCATGATAAGCTATTGCCAAGTAATGATCACTTCACATGTAGCCATAATCATTACACACACCATAGAGCTTCTGATCTGAAAAATTCACATGCCAAAACCTTCAGAATTAGATGCAATAAGTTAATCAGATAAATCCAAAAGACTGGAAGAGAAGACACCCAAAATCATTTGGCTTCCAGCCATAGTGTTGGCCCAGTTGGCCAGAGAAGCTAGAGAAGCAGGGAGGGGAAAGCAGAGCCCAGATCTTTTGGCTGTCTGGCTAGTGTCAATCTAGAGCTCCACTGAACAGTGCAACTTGTCTTTGGGTTCAAGATGTTTTTTTAAAGCTCACCGTGCTGCAATATGCACCAATAATTCTGATGGAAAATTAAATCTCTCTCTGAGTATGCTGCTGGGAGAGCAATCCGAAGGGCATGAAGATTTTATGGAACCACCCTTGGCATTTTCAGGAATCTTCAGATTGAGGTTTTCCATGGGAGTTAGGTGCTTCAAAAGACACATTTCAAAACCTGGCAGAATCTTCTCAAATACTTCTCTGCAACTTCAGGCTCCTGAACACTATGTGAAACTCTAGCCCTCAATCACAGAAGTCAAACAGTGAGGCATCAAGTAGCTTGTCCAGATAACTTAGCTACTTCTTCTGGAATAGGCACTTTATAATAACGTCATTCTGTAAGACTGCCAGAAGCTTGCACTCTCTCATTCTCAGGATGTTTGGTCCAGTATTTCACTCAAAACAGCTGGTCCTCCAATTCCATTTATTTTTATTTTACACTATGTCACACGTATTAAAACAGAAATCGTAAGTCTGAAAACTTGAAACAAAAAAATTGGCTAAATAAGACAGTATTAAAGTAAGAAATTACATCCCTACAAAAGTGCTCCATATTCATCAGGAAAAGTTTAAGTAAAGTTGAATATTGTATTCAGCATTACCTAAATTCCAATCCCACTTGATACTGATGGAAGCTTGTTGATATGTGATGCCTGTTTAATGACCCATGAGATACGAATATATTGCCTAAGTCCATTTCTTACAGCTTATACGTAGGCGTTGCACAGCATGACTATGACAATAGCCATGACTTAATACCCTGGTTGGCAGTATATCTACACAGCCAGCTGATTGAATTACTGTTCAGAAATACTCTAACTAGCCTTAAATAAGAAGCAGAATAAATCAGGCTTTGTGGAAGTCCGTTCTGTCATGGCTAGGTGCCTTCCAGTACTGAGGGAGGTTATATTAAGCTGCCTTAAGTATTTCTAGTCTAAGATGCAACCTGCAATGTAGACATAGTAATGAAAATGCTGGTAACATGAAGCCACAAAAAATGAACCACCTGCATATCCTCAGAGTCAATCCTCTCAAACTAGTGCTCAGGCAAGGGTGGGAAAGTAAGTATAAAAGTTGGTGGAGCTTTCCTTCCTGGCAGCTTTTCAGAGACATTTCACCCACCCACAGAGACCCTGTGCAAGGGCCTCATCTAGCTCTAGACCCTTTTTGCCCTAAATGAGATGTCTGTGTCCTGCACTCTCAGTTGGGCACTTTTCTCTTACACCAAAACTCTGGTAAGTCAGTAGTGTCTCAGTCTGATTCTTCAAAACTATCATATACAGGTGCTTATATGACTCAGTTCATGCTGCTTCACCACTAGACACACCTGCCATCTAAATGAGACTATTATCCCAGGCATCTCACTCTAAGCAAGGCATTCTAGTTTCAGATACTCCTTTGGCTCCCTGCATGATGGGCCAGCTTGGCACTACCTGGAGTTTTGGCAAGTGACACAATTTTCAGGTCATTTCATACTGAGCTTACGTGGTGATGGACAGTCAGCCTGTAAGGCTAGGAAGCAGGAGGGGAGCTTGTTTGCTTAGTCTGAATCTCTAGGGCACGCTCACTGCTGTTCTAATGTAAATGTTTATGAGGGATGGAATAAAATATTAAACTAAATGAATAATTGATATTTACTTTATAGTAATTCAGATCCTTGCTTGTTTGAATAAAATCCATTATTTACAATATTCTACTTAACTAGGAGTGATTTCTCTTTGTTCATGCTACTTACTAATTACTTGTTCCATCTGACACATTTTCCAGAGCCATATTGAGATGTTATTGCACATCAGTGTTTAAGGACTTAGTATCCATTTTCCAGATAGTCTGTAACATGAAAAGAAGAGCTTCGCAAACATATTTCTTGCATGGTAGATGATCTTTAACTCTAACAGATTTTTGACATATACAATCATTATCAAGGTGTAGGTATATTAATTAAAGCTGAATGATGGAAAAAGACCCACAAAACGCTTTATCTAGCACACAGCTTGAATTCAGTACACTAGGTTTGTACTTAAAACATGCATTATGCACCAATATTGAAACGACAATTTCATTAAAAATTGTCCCCAAATCTTAAAAACTTCATACCCGAAGTGCCTTATCCAGAAAAAAATTACTCATTTGTTAAAAGGCTTCCATCATCCAATTAAAGAGCAAAAACTGAACCTCATGATTAATCTCCAAGCCCTGAAAAGTGAGTAGTTAAAACTGACAGTCTACAAACAGCACGTAGCTTGAAAATGATCCATCAAAAAATATCCAGAGCAAATTTACCAATTCCAAATACAGGTAATGCAAACAATTCGCTCCTGTTCCAATTAATTATGCAATCAGTTCAATTAGTACCATCCAGTCTCACACATCAATTCATGTTACATATCACCAACCCACTAACGTGCCACCAAGCCCAATGCATACTCACGTTTTGTGCATACTTGGGTAATTACGGAATGCGCAGTGAAGAAGGAATCCCATTTCCCTGCAAAACACAGGCATGACCCACGGACCAACTTTCACAACCTGTCTTTTAGCACTGGGGTGTGAGAAACACCAGGAAAAGAGGAGAAACACCAGGAAAAGAGGAGAAACACTGAATGTGAGCTGCTGCCAGAAATCCCACCATCAAATTACGCCATGAATCTGCCTCGCAAAGCTAAAGAAAAATGCAGTATTCTTACTGCTGTAATAAACATGACATAATTCAGACAAAGTGCTTTTTGCAAATTAAGTGCCAAATGTCTTCTCCTTGAGACATAATAAGTGCAATTGTGGAGTAGTTGAAAGGCAGGCTGCACACATTTATCCTCTTGAAGAACAGCTTAGAAGAAGAGTTCCCAATGAACATGAGGATATCCTGCTTGCTAATTCTTATTGGTATATTAAAAACTAAGTAAATAATTGCATTTATACTGCCAAAATATCAGCCATCTTGTCCAGCTGATGCTTTATGGGTAAGCAAGGGGGACTTGTAGGATTTTGTAGTGTTATGCCAGTAAAATCAGTCTGGAAGTACGAAGTGCCAGATTGCAATTTATAAAGTCACTTCACCGCTCGGTGACCTCTGAAATTTTGCAGGAAGTTACTGGAGAGTTGCTATGCACAAGAAACGGTGGACTGAACCTATGGAAAAAACTCGCTGATTGTTTCAGAGATCACCTAGAGGAAGACCTCGGACCTGAATCCAGCTTTCCTTTAAGCTAAGTGCAAAAATAATTACCAACACATCACCACTGAATAAATTTTTAAATCCACTGTTGACTTCTCAGTTTTCAAACTTATTGCGCTTGGGGTTTAGTCTAAGCCACACCTGCATGTATGTGTTTCTTCCCTGAGCTGTATCTTTACATATATGGGACTTTAATAGATGTTACATACAATTACATTTCATTTTTGTCTAGTTTTGCAAAAGAAAATTCCTATTACTAAGAGCTACACCCTTTGTACCTGCAGAGGACCTAAGGCACAGTGTTCTTCCCTAATTATTATTATATTATCCTTAATACACACATGGAAAAACTTAATCAAATTCAGCAAAATAATGCTGGAACTAACAAACCCTTTATTTCCAGCCTTTCACTGCAGTCCTGTGCTGTTTCCCATGCAAATAGAAGAGCTTTAAGGTAGGACTGATAGGACTTTAGCCACCTATGACTATGAAGACATCTATGAGTGTAGACACCTACGAGGTACTAGTCTAAGCTAGTAATCTGGAGGTTTTTACAATCCATTGAAATAAATAGCAATTTTTAAAGCATGAATCGCCTCCCAAGGTAAGCATCCACACAGGCCAAGTAAATTGCCCTCTGGGAAAATCTCTTTCTTGCCACAGATCTCAATACAGTCTTGTGTGTTTACATTGCAAAAATCTAGGTGCAATGAATACTATTCACTGGATTTCATTTTTAAGTAAAAAGAAAACAGAAGTCTCCAAGAAAAAATGTGTATCCACATATTATGAGCCTCTGTCTAGCAGTTTAACCTAACTATTAAATCAAGATGGACAATATAAGACATGGCAAGAAATAAGCAAAATAAACAGAAGTACAGTGCTATGAATATTTCAATACCAGTCCAAAATAATGTGGCTGCTTCAGAGAGAATGTCTAAACCAGGCAGCATCACACATTATGTTCACATCTAGATTTTAACTTCAGTAAAATAAAAAGGAAAGCATTTCAGATTGAACATGACTCTACCAAAGCCTTTTGCACAAAATCGGGACAAACTGAAACTCAAACTCTATTAGTTTTTGCCGGTGCTCCTGAATTTTCCATTTTGGAACAGTGCCAAGATCAAAAGTATCAGACATCCCAAGACTTCTCTCATGGTATTTAACAGCCTGGATGAAGCCAGGAAGTCATAAAGGCTTGAATATGCTCGACTTTAAATTGATTTCAGCTTCTTTTTTTTTCTTTTTTCCTAGAGCCAAAGGATTCTAAGAAATTCTGAGAGTGTCCTAATACACTGGTGAAATCGGTGTAATTATTTGAAGTAAACTACTCTAGCCATTAGTGTTCCTGTATCAATGCAGGCCCAGAAACAAGAAAAGAGATTATTCATCCCTATTTTCCAAACGGCATGTATCTCTTTCCAGGCAGCAATACAAAGGGAGGCCATGAGCCTGGAAACACATACAAACACTGCTTTCTAGAAACATAAGAAAGCTTTCCACCAACAAAACGTAAAACACCCCAGCTGCATTATAGGATCTACCTTTCACATAAAAGTGCCTGAAGCCTGAGTGTTTTCAGACCCATTAGGTCAAGGTCCGATTGATTTGGTTGCTTCTTTAAATCCTTGACTTCTTAAATGTCCAGGTATTGTCTTTTTACTGCTGCATTTTGCAGTCCACTGTCCTTCAGGGAGGCTTGACATGGATGGCTCCAGACTGCGGTTAAAAGGGGCAGCAGTACCAGGGACTGTGTGGCCGTGCTATCTTCACAAACCAGCTTTCCTCAAACTGTAAACAAGAGCTTGCAGAGGATTTATTCGTGGATGTGCAGAGTAAACAAAAGCCTAGAAGGATCGTGTCAGATTACGCTACCTGTGAGCGGTTGTTCGCAAGGCTGTCTGAAGGAATCTCCTGCATTTGTGAAATATTGCAAGCCTGGCAAAATCGAGTAATGACGAAAGCAGCTTAAGAGGATGCTGGGTAAAAGCTTGACAAATCATTCTACATCCTCCACAGATATAACGTGCTTAGTGATAGCTGAATTTTTACGTATACCACTTTAAAATGGCTAGTTGTAAACACGACTAAAACTAAAAGGATTAACATTCCTTAGATATTTCACCTAAATCCACTACTCCAAAGGAGGTGTTTAGCCCAAGCATTTGTCATGTCTTCAACTTCCTCCGTGACACAACACTCACAAAAAATGAAAAGTGCTTTTTTAAATTTGCAGGTGAATTTAGGGCTCATGAAAATGAATGATTTACAACCATAACTAGATCTAAACACAGTACATGGAAGAAATTTACATTCACAGAAGACAGCATAGCATTCTTTGGCTCTAACTTGAAACACCCTATGTCCCTGGTCCTTCCTCAAATCAACATTATGTGCTATAGAATCATGAAAATTGTGCTCACAACACATTCAATGCTCAGTAAAGAAGGAACTATGTTTCTCTCTAAACACGCTCTCTGAATTAAGGTGTTCCCCACAGATCTCCTTTCACAGACATGTACATTTGTTCGTGTGTTTTCTCAAGGAAGAGATTCCAAAACTGAAATCCATGTTAGGGAACATGTAGAGGGCTTGCCCTGAAAACACTTAAAAAACCCCCTCTCATGCCTCCCCAGCCCTGGAGCTGACCTGAATAGAATAATTTCAGACTAATTTCTGGGAAATGCTTTAAACTGTGACCCGTGGCATGATATTGACATAACCTATGTCTGCTCTATGGGCTCCAGGAGCATTTCCCAGTTTTGGTGGCAGCCATCCCCCTCCCCACATGCACTCACATATCCTGGTTCCCATGTAGAAATACCACCCCGAAAAAGAGCATGCCATAGTGAATATCATTGACTTCCACTGGGAAAAGAAGATGAAGGATACTGGTGGATTGGGAAATGAGGACGAGAGAATCAAATGTTATTTATTTATGGATCAAATTATGAAAAGACCAGCACAAAAAATTCCATGTATTCATACTATGTTTCCTTGAGCTCCAGATACCTATAAATCTAAGGAAATAGTTAAAAATTTGATCCAATTCTGCTGCTGCTAACAGGGAATCCAGTCAGAAATCCTTGTTAATTTTAGAAAGGAACTATATGCAATAAAGGAGCGTAACCAGACAGACCAAAAAAGTGCAAAAAAAGAAATTCTTCAATCATTTTCCCCCTCATCTCTTTTACCTTTGGATAATGAGCATACTATCCAAACAGCTAACTATATAAAACTGCCAATGCTGTGATCCAGACATAATAATGATGAACAGTTAATCAGAAACCGCCCTAAAATAAATCCTGGACAGTATTCTTTAGCCTTAAAAGACTGTCTTGGCACTTGTTTTCTGCTCTGAAATGACCATCTTCATACTTTACTAGGAACTTTTCTCATGCAGGGTATGAATATGCCCAAAATAAATAAAACACGAGAAGCAGTAACACTCTTCTCTTACTTCTTGAGGAGCTGCTGCAACCTTCCCTAGGGCTGTCCTTCTCCGAAAACTGGGGGGGGGGCGGGGAACAGAAAACTTCCCGCTGCCATAGACAGTTGTTGCAGCAGGAGGGACTCCAGGAACCCAGCAAGCTGCCCCACTGGAAGCACAAACTGGCAGGATCCTGGGCACGGGAAAGGTTAATGGAGAAGAGGAGGAAGGGAAATCGAGGTAGGAAAAGGAGTGTGCCCCTCTATGGAGATGACTAGTGAGATCTTAGACTTATTTCTGTTAATATTTTCCAGGTGTAAGGGCCTGAGGAAGAAACAGGCTGCCCCGCTCAGCTGTATCTCTAGTGCGTTGGCCTGAGGTCACCCTAGTCCATACAACGTTTCAGAGAAGGGAGCAAGCAGGACACTCCAGCCAAAACTCACTGTTGAAAAAGAGAGCCTGTTATGTTACCTCCCATGCAGAGATGCCTGCTGCCTCAGCTGTGGCCCCGGACCCTCTGCACTCACCTCAACTCAGCTCCGCAGCTCTCCCCGAGGTGAGGGTTGGACACTGTGTCCATCACAAGCCAGATGAACTGCGTGGTCTCCAGCCACAGGTCTGACATAGCTCCCAGGCTCCCTGCAGCCAAGTTTGCCCTTCGCTCTGAATTTGGCTATATTCTCTGCTAAGTTCATACTTTTGTACTGTGATAGATCATTGACCCGCCTCCTGAGGGTCTCTTGGATGACCAGCACCCTTTGGAGGAACGTATAAGTGAGTGGTGGCTGTGACCGAAATGGGAGACTGCTGCACGCCTCTGCTCCAGGGCAATCGGAGGAGACTAATGTGTTTTCATTGGTGAGAGCGCCGGGCAAGCATCTAAGATGTAAAATGATATTGAAATAACAAAGCATTTACTTAAATTCACATTGTTCAAACGAAAGGCAACCTCACCTATTTTCCCTTTTCAGATAGGATATTGACAGGTCCAGTTTTTTATTCAGTTCACTTGAGACTTTAACAAAACAGCTAAACTTTATGCTGTTAAATTCCCAGAAATCATTTTTATGGGGCCAAAGAAAGGCATGGACACTAGAGATTTTAAGAAAACACGGTGGTGTTTATTTGATTTTCTTGTTACATAAATGGATTTTATGTACTGGAAAAGCAGCTAATCTTGATAGATGTGCATGTGGTAATACAGCTGATGGTTACTGAAGCCAGACAATGTGAGCTTTCTCTTTGCAAGCCTCTTATTGAGGAACTGTGCTGATACTTAAGTAAATAAAATGACAAAAAGAAAGGGGATAGAAACACAGAGCTGATTAAGATCAAATTAAAAATAAATCAACAGCAAGTCCTACTGAAATGCAACTCCAGAAGCTGCAGCAGTGTCACAACATAACACAAATGAAGAAAAATGCATTGATCTCTAGACACAAACATAAGAATCATTTCTTCATATACATTATTTGGGGATTTTAGAGGACATTTGTTTGGAATGCCTAAATTGATTCAGCTCATGAGATCATCACATGGAGGTCTCCAAAAAACTGGTGAAGCTTATCAAAGTAGCTGATGGATTATACTGCCCCCCATACAACAGGGCAGTGTGAAATATCTTTCTTTACTTTGTCACCCTAAGCTTCAAGTATAATCACTCTCTATATGTATCATTAATATGTTTATCCAGCGCATATCACTTTTTTCTCCACATTTCTATATCTGTTTTCCCCAACACTGAAAAGATACAATTTAACTCTTGAAGTATGCAGGATGCTACATCCCCACAGCAAGAAAACCGAATTTGCGGCACAACTTATCCTGTACATAAAAAGAAAAGTGGAGAAAAAATTGATTTACATGGTATGCTCTATGTTCAAGGCAGAAACAGAGAGGTCCACACAACCACTATGTTATTTGCAGGTTTTCTTCCACTTTACCCCACATCATTGGGCAGATCACTGAAAGCGATAGGACATAGCAGTCTAGTCATGTCCCAGATCTTCTCTTATTATCATTAGAGCTAGAAAGGGTAGCAATTTGCACAGGAATAAGAGGTAAGAGCAAAGCTTTCAAGTGGAAAGAGGTAGGAGTAGATATCAGAAAGCCAATCAAAGCACATATGGCGGAACTCTATAAAAGCATATCATAGAATCATAGAATAGTTTTGGCTGGAAGAGACCTTTAAGATCATTAAGTCCAACCATTAACCTAGCACTGCCAAATCCACCACTAAACCATGTCCCTAAGTGCCACATCTACGCGTCTTTTAAATACGTCCAGGGATGGCGACCCAACCACTTCCCTGGGCACTTAAGATTAAGTTCAACATCATGCAGCAAGTTTGCAGGGAAAAATCACAATATATTGCTTCTTAATTGCTTTTTTTCTTGATGATACCAAAGAACAATGTGCAAACTATGAAAATACAGATAAAGGTCCTATATCCCAAATATCTGCTCCATACCAATGTTGTGGTAAGCTATGCACATGCCACTTACATTCCACGTGAAACCTTGAGCTTATAAACTTTTAGGTATGTGCTTTACTTAATGCATCTCAATAGTTCCATGAAAGTTGCATGGTCTCAATAGTCCATGAAAGTTGTTCTCTTAAACCTGCTCTCTTAAACGTCAGCCCACCAGGCCATTAAGAGAACTTGCTTAGGCAGTGGCAGCTGCCACACGGTCCTTAGTACTGGCTCATCTCCAATCCTGGTGCTGTGACTGTAACATAGCTCAGGACACTCAGGTTGTCTCTTATTCCTTTTGGAAAACGCAATGGAAACTTCAAGTTCCACCTCAGTTTTACCAGATATCTCCATTTAATTATAGAAATTAGAGACTGAAATAGTCTATTAGGTCATCTTATCCTGCAGAAAGATGTTACAACAACTCAGGCCTCTTAAAGAGCACTGCAAATGTCAGCAACAAGCATAAGTGCAAGCACTTTCCTTGTATACCTGACCATCTTCCCCACCTCTGAATATATTTATTTTAAGCAATAAGAATGAGTACAGCTGCAGCAGCTAAATTAAATTTCATACAAAGAATGCACTTAATAGGATGGGAGGCTAATAATAAACATGGGCACAAAAATAAATGACAAGTGTGTTGCTCCTTCTGTGTTGATTATGAAAGACATTAAAAGCAAGGTTGGAAGCAGAAGAAAGATGGGAAGATTAGATGAAGATCAACAAAGGGCAACTAGTTGAATAGTAGAGAAAGTAATGAAACATTTGTGATAACGGGAAGAATGGTACTAATGCCAATAACACAAATTGTTTGACATGGACAGGCCACCTGATGAGAACACCATCCTGGTAGCACTATTGGAGCACAAGCCTAAGCAAAGGGTCTGTGCTCACATTCACGTAGTTGCAGGACAGGTTTCACAGATTATGATAGTTCTGGAAACAGATAAGACAGTTAACCAGCTGATGAGTGAGAGCCACGTGCAGGCTGACAGGAAGTTCAGGCTTTCTGAACTCCTGTGGAGACATGTTCAACTCATGCCCTGTGAGGAATCTGAGGCCTAATGAGATAGTTCATCAGCCCACCCTCCTCCCTGCTTGCAGCTAGGCTGCTGCGCATCACAACAGCCATCTCCGGCAGCTGCAGCCTTCACCTTTCCTGAGGGAGGACCCTGCAGTCCTTCCACCATAGGAGGACTCACATCTAGCCTCAGGACTGTGACGTGGGCATGGGAAGAAAGAGCACTTCTGAGAAAGAAGTGGACATGGAGACGGCTGCTACCGGGAAAACAATCATATATCCCACAGCCTGGTGCAAGAATAAGAAATATCCAGGAAAGGGAGGAGTGCCAAGAGCAGGTGCGAAGTATTCTGACAACTACCCCAGACTCCCACTACTCTCCTTGCTGGGGCTGACCAGGAGCAGGGATCAGTAAGAAGCCCTGCATGTACACAGTGGTGACTCTATGCAAGCTTGGAAAGTGCATCATGGGCTGCAGCGTGCAGCCCTCCCCAGTACAGGAACAAAGTACATGGGCTATCTGACCACAGGGTTGGGCACCACTTTTATGCATCCTGTTTTCTTATTTCTACGTGCCAGTAGATCTATGTCAATCAAATATGACATTTACTGCTAGTGTGGAATAACGCAGAAGAAATTATCATTGCCTTCAGCTGTGATACAGCTTTCCTTCTTATTGATTTAACATAGTACAATGGTTAAAAATGATAGTAATGCTTTGGCTTTTTGGTATTTACACCACAGTGCAGTATATTAAGTTGGAAGGTAGATCCAGTACCTGCTCTGCACAAGAAAAACACAAAAAATGACTGTATCAGAGACACTCAAATGTATATACACCTGCCAACTAGGGCTTCCCCAAGTGCTTTTAAAACCATAAACACAAAATCTCTAAAACCAAAAATGAAAAGTTAAAAGTTTCAACCTTCATAAGCAGCAGGATGCTTTGATCAGATCTTGTTTGTGATTGTGATAATTATATAGGAAAATATGTCAGTGCAAATGTTTGAAAAACAAAGGACATCAAAGCACCTAAGAACTCCTGTTTGGTTATTTGCTTTAGAAGTGTCCTTGAAAATATTCCTGTTGGTAACGGCCAATCTCTCAAATGGCTAACTAAATGTCTGAAATAATTATAACAGAGCCACAGCCAAAGCTACAGCACAAATATTAAAGGCATAGAATTCAAAGCAAATAGCCTTGAAACAAGCAAAAAACCCTGCTGTTTTGTTACACACAACTTGATTAACCACAGGTTCAAATCACGATACACATGGATAGTCATTATATTATAACTTGTCAAAACTGCAAGTAAAAGATATTGAAGGAAATGGAGCAGCTGTAGAAACAGAAAGGTAGTCTGAAGCATGTTACCTGCTAATCAGGAAGCATTTTTAAAGGTTTAGCAATTTTAATCTTTCAAATGTTTCACAACTGTTGCACATCGTAATCATAGCACTCAGAAAAAGTCAAAGTCAATTTAAGTAACATAAATTTGTCATAGGGAAGGAAAGTGTATTATATCAAATAAGGGCATGAACCAGTTGAAAGTGAGAGAAGGAGATAAAGCTGATAGGTGGGTGGTTTGAAATAGCTTTTGCCTTCAAGGGGACTTCTGAACTTGAGCTTTCTGCAGATTTTACAAGAGGGTGAGAATCGCTGAGGGTTGGGTTCTTTCAAGGGAGAGCACAGAAGAAATGAGACCGATTATACAATTACTCTAATATTATGCAACTCAGAAAAGGTCAAAATGTAATTATAACAAGAGGGACGCCTTATCTGGTTTGCCATTTAAATGCTGCATTTGCCATTTAAATATTGCATGTGTGTTGTGCAGCAGTGAGGGCTATTGAGATGAGAAGCTGCTCCTTACTCCGTGTCACCTGTTTGCAACTTGGACTCCCTGCTTTGCCATTATATGACTGAGAAGGCAGCGTTAGCTTTGGCTTTCGGTCGTGACACTTTAGGAAACACAGTCTGGCAGAAGAGTGATGTTTTGCTTGAAGGGATTATTTCTTTGGGGTTTTTTTTATTTTTTTTTCCTGTGGCTGGTCAAATTAAATTAAGTTGTTTTGCTGAAGGAAAGGGAATTATTTATTATTATTCTTTGCACTCAAAGTTGGTTAGCTCTGCAGCATACGCAAATCTAATAGGGAGAACAGAAGAGAATGACTTTAATTCTTTAGGGTGGCTGATGATGAGTAATTTCCGTCTTTAGAGAATCCTCAGTGCACCACCCATGGGTGGTTCCTTCTGGTGTATGTTAGGTATGAAAGAAAACATCAGAAAAAGCAAAAAGTTAGATTTATCATGACAACTTAGGGTGGGAATTCTGTTTGCGCTTTTGGCTAGCAAATTTGAACATACATGGAAATCTTCACCCCCTGTTTTGCTAATATTTTTTTTTTTCAGAACGACAGTGCTGAGTGTAACCTTTCCTTCTACCCATTTATACTTAAAGCGTTGCTTCATATGACACCATTAACTAAAAGCAACAAAGAAATCCGCCAAATCTAATACAGATCAGGCAAACTGAAGCAATGTGGTCTGTGTAAGGGATCTTTCTAGAAAGGGGTTACATGGATGGGACTGAGCTGAGCTCTCTGGCCGTGGCCGTTCTCCTCCATGTGCAGAGACAGGGACATGCTCTCAGGTGCCTGCCCTGCGCTCTGTCTTGAGTGGCAGCCTCACCTACTCCCTGTACTCTTCCTCTTCCACGTCAACTCTTACCCCTAGTACTTCTGCTAACTCAAAAAAACAAGGAGATTGCCTGAGGTTAATTCATAACATGTTTGGAGGAAAAGGACAAATGACCTTCACTTGGGCTGTACATATTGCTGGGCCGGGAGGTACCTTCACCTTTTGTCTGGAGAGAGGCCATCTCCTCATGCTCAGCCTGCAGTGATTCCTCACTCCCAAGTTAGGGGCAGCCTGGGGGGAAAAAGGGATACTCGGGTCCACAGAGAAAGGTGGAATTCCTATAGGAAAAAGGTAATAAGATTTTAGGTGATGAGATTAATGTTTTCACTTTTAAAGTGAAGTGGACAAAGGGGTTTTGAGGAGGGATCGAACCAATTCTGGGGGACACTATCAAATGGGGAAATTACAGATATTTTCTGAGATGATAAGATAATTTGCATTTGGAGGAGAAGGTTGGTAAAACCACTAGCAAGTATCTGAGAAGGACCTGACACCATGTGAATGCTGCTTAAAGTTACTGTTCCTTTAAGCAGACATATATCTGATTGTAGAATCAGAATCTACCCTGTTTGTGTAACCCTGGAGAACTTCAATGACTTTCTGAAGGACATCGGTTTATTATGATTGAACTCATAAGTTTAAATGCTTTTTTAAACAAATGGCTTTAGCATAAGAATGTTTTTGTCCAAGTATAGGCTCACTTCTAGCTTCAGGTCTTTCAGTGCTTTCTTAAGTATGCTGACATTGGGTCAGATTTATCAGATAAGAATAAAATCAACAAAAAACAATACTTGGGGTGCCAAGTACTAGGCTTTCAGGTGATGGGATTGTAAGTTAATAATTAATCACCCATTTGTTAACCATACTTAACCAAAACTTATTACAGTTTAAATCAGGAATATGAAGATTAGGCCCTCAGCCACAAAATAGAACAGCAAGAACAAGAAAAATCAAGAGCTCAGATATCCATTGTTAGGAAATACTATTCAAAGAATAGCAAAGTTGCAAATCCTTCCTTTTAGTCTAAGACTGAAATTTGTTCACATAAAGCAGCTTAGCAAAGGAAAATATCTTATAAAATATCTCTGCTCATGGACAATGTGTGAACAAGAGGCCTTATGAATACATCTAAATGTGTGATATTACTGTCAGACAAAAACGTACAAATAGTACTATAATTAGAGGAAAGCATATATGCTAAAAATGGGGTGCTAACCAAATTCTTTAAGATTTTAATGAATGATAATTTTCCAGACCTATAGGTAAATAAGATAAGCAATACTCTTATTTCTAGAAATAGAATTTTTTAATACAGAAGCTGGAAGAAATCTTTGTCCATCCTGCTGTTCAAAGACATTAAAATATGTACCATTCCTGTAATACACATTTCATGGCAAAAATTTGTTTCCATAATAATTGTATGAGGCAGTGTTAAGAATTATTACTGAAAATTATCTTACAAAACATGCCTCCAGTTTATAAGGAAAACATTGACTTTAACCTATTAGTTCACACATGACGAGTTTGGTAGCCCTGATAGAGATTATTAGATATTCCCTTTGAAATGAATGTGGAGGGCTAAAAATGGAAGAGAAGCTGATGCTGGACTACTACCAGTGCCACCAGTACAACTGAGTCACAGAGACTTTTCTAGAGAGAGATTTGGATGAGATGGCATGAGTAAAGTTTTCCCAACTTTTTAGTAATCCCTTTAGTAATCCTCACATCTAAATTAAAATCTTAATAATATGGCTTCTGTTGAAGACATGGTTGAGACCAGTTCTCCTTTGTCAGCTATTCTTCAAAATCTATCACCTAAACCCCTGAAAACAGTATTCCCCATCATCTACACATGAAACAAACCTGATTGCAGTTCCCTGCATGAAAGGCTGGACATAAGTTACCTCGAGCACAGGTCTGAAATCTTTCCCATTGAGAAGCTATGTGTGAACTATAAAGGTTTTAAATACTGTTCAACATCACGCCCATCTCCTGTCTCCTTGCCTTCACTGCCTCAGGCAAGCAGTCAGGTTTCAAGAAAGCCACTCAAATACCAAGCAGAGGCAACTCCATGTAGTTAAGGTTCTCCTTCTGCTTGTTGTTCACATGCAAAGTGAGATATAATCTGTGGTGAGATGCAAACTCTGGGCAATTGATAAGATATGATGAAATGCTTAACAAATGGCCTCACTTGTGCTGTCCACTGAGAAAGCTAAAAAGAGAGTTCGGATGATAAAATCTTAGATCTGTGAAAGTAATTGCTTCTGACATCTCCAACTAGGCAATAGGCTGCCCAAACAGTGCTGTTCAGTCACAAATTCTGAGGCTAATGAAGTGAGAAGAACACAGTGTAGATACAAATTAAAGCCTACTTATGATGAACAGTCTGGGTTGTTTTCTTAAATTCCTGGGTTCTTTGTGAAGAGGGTAAAAAAAATGATCTGTTCATAACAGCTACCCTTTTCTGTTTTCGTATTTTTAGAAGTTGTTGTGGTGGTGTGATTAACAGCAAGGCATGGCCGCAGGGTAATTGTAATATGTTAATGAAACCCCACACTCCCGTACAACTTCCTTGAAGATTCTTTTTATAGATTTCACGTTGGGGAGGAAATGAACTATAAAAAAATGTGCTACCTAGAAAATGATTTACCACTTACATTTTTTTCCTTGCCATATTGCTCTCCAGCTTATTCAAACATTTAGATATTCACTTGTCCTCCCTGTGTGTCTCTTTTATGAATTTTGTTTCTTCAGGTGAAATCCGCAGGCATTATTTTCAACCTTAAGCAACTACATTCTGTCATCTAAACGACCTAATAAAATTCTTTTCAAAATTGCTTCACATGTGCAATATTCCTTAATTTATCTCATTTGTTGTCAGGAATATGAACTATATGTGAACAATTTAGGAACCTTTTCTCTGGGTATCTAGTTTTAGTTATTTGAGCTTGAAAATTTTGGCAAGAGTTCATCACCTGGAATAATGAATCACTGAATAAAGGACAATTTGTCACTGTGGGAAAAATGCCAAAAAATACATCAATCCTCAAGGTTTTCCATCAGCAGTAAATGCCTACACTTTCTAGAACTGGTGATTTTATTTGAGTGTATACAAACCTGGCCAGGCAATTCCTTGCTTTTAGACATCTTGAAGGAAAAATTTTAAGGTAGACTCAGAAATGCCCTCAGGGAGTTCTAGATACTGGTACAAACACATTGAGACAAGAAAGACAGGTACTTAATGGCACAGATAGCCTCATTTGACTGGTGCCTTTTTTATGTTCATGACCTTTATTTCTTGTTATCTGATGGCTATTCATTGATGTTGTTTGATTGTATGTGTCATGCACCAAGTTTATATCACCAATAAACTTCCTTCAGTAAATGAACAATAGTGAAATACCGTTATCAAAGCAAAGTGGAAGTCCTCTTGAACTGAACAAGAAGTATTCAGTGTAGTCTCCCGAAAAGAAAATATTCAATGTAGCCTCTTGCACTGTGGTACTCCTGAGAAGCAAGTGCTTCTCCCTGTTACAAAATCACAAGATATCAAAATCTTGCAGTTCTCAGTGCCTTCACTGTAGTGTTATGCAGCCAATTGATTGTTTCTGCACTGTTGTGGATTCTGCTATCAATCTTATGAAAAAGCACTATGAGCCTTTTTTCAGGCAAGCCATGTCCCAAACTTTTCTTTGCAATGTAAATGAAAGTTCAGAAGACACAAGCAGCCTAGTAAGAAAGAACCTGAGGCCGTCTATTTAAATTATTTCAAACTAGCAGCCTATGTTACTTAAGTTGCTTAATATTTTACTTTATTAATGCTTTATTAAAAATACTTTGAGACACTAAAGACATAAGTCAACTCACTGTCTTAGCAGAGAGTGGGTTTTGATACCCAGTGGCATTAGTAATGTATGGACATAAAGCTGAACTTGTTCTTTCTCATGTCTTCCCCTGCTTCCCCAGAACCTCTTGTACCTCCTTTGGTGTGCCCCACAGACTACAAAGTGACGATCTGTATAAGAGCCAAATTCTCGTTCTGAAGATAGTGTGGTGGTCAATAAACTAAGATCTGCTGGAAAACAATGATGCACAATCTACTTTTGAAATCTGAGTTACATTCCTAGATGACTTACATGTCTATGCAAATTTAATTTTCTATTTTTTGTTACCTCCCTCACTAACTCACTCAGCCTGTTCGCTCATACACTCTACCTTCTTTCTTTCATCAGCTTGCTTAGCGTGCTAAGCAGTAAGCTGTTTGTCATAGGGTACTTGTCATTTCTTATATATCTGTAGAATGCCGCAGCTCTGCCAGGGATTGCAGATGGTACTGTAGTATAAGTGTTATAACTCGGAGAAATGTAAAAATAAAATCTGGTACATCTGTGTTACATATAATGATGTTTTATTTTCTATACATGCTCATTATACTCTAACGAAATATGTCAAAAATTAAGTGAACAGTGCTCAGATCTGCAAGGATTATACCAAGGGATGTGACAAAACTTCTAGTTGGTGCAGAATTCACTTCATGCAAGTCCAAATACTTCAATGTGTCAGTAGATATTTTAACTGTGCTGTGAATTATACCATAGAAATAAGCCACATATTTATATGCAGAAACTACTTCTGCCACTATTAGCTAATTACTACCTCCCCCTCCGCCCCAATTCTTGATTATACACTCCAGATCACCATCTCTGTTTTATCATCTTCTTGCCATGATCCACTAAAATCTCTTCCTTCTTTCCAGCTCAGTAGCCCTTGTTTAGACTTTATTGAAAGAGCATCCTTCTTTTCTATTTCGTGAGCATGAGGATGGCCGTTGACTGAGCCCCACAGCAGTTGCTGTGCAAGCAACTATTCCTATGGAATCTAGGCATTCCTGTCCCTCTCCTCCTCCTCCTGTTACCTATATTAGCTCATTACTGCTGCACTACCCATTTAGAGTGTTTAAAGCATATCCACACCAGGAATTTGGAGCTATTGCTCCAAAAGTTATTACTAGTGCATTTTGGGGACTTCTTCTATTAGATGGTCCACTAGACTGGAAGCCAGAACACTTGTGTCTCTGTTGTATGATATTTAGGCAAGCCGTTTTATCATTTTTCTGCTTTAATTTCACCATTTTGATGAAAGACTTTGGTTCTTAGGATGAAAAATACTGTAAGACAGCTAAATTCCTTTGGGGTGCTTACCAGCTTATCGCTAAGTATGTAACAGAATAATTAAAACAGTGGCTGCCAATATAGTCTGCTTTTCTCATGTCCCTTGTTTTCAGTAACTATATATTAGCTTAGAAATGTGTGGAATTTTTTTTCCTCCTCATTTAAAAGCATATTAGAGTAAACACTGATCTCTTAGGTGTGGAAATCCCTTTTTTCCTTGACTACATATAGCAAGGGCTCTCTGTTTCCAGATTAAGAATGTTCGCTGTCTAAAGGGAAGAAAAATTAATTTTGGCCTCAGTGGATAGGCCAGTCCTATCGTGACTGGTGTAATCTTTGTAACATGTCCCAGCTCAGCACAAGAGACAGTCACTTATGAATGGTTTAGGTCAGCTAAAGTCTCCTCCTCACTCATGTCACTGCCTTATGCCCTGAGCAAAGATGCAGAGTTCTAGCATCCCAGACCACCCCAGCTTTTTCTGGAATTTATGAAATTAGGATGAACTTTGATGAAATGTTTGCTATTGTAATGAAACTTTGTTTGGGTTTTCTGAGGAGAGTTTTAGTTATTATCTAAATATTACCTACTCCAAAAGCAGAGGGAAAAAAAGTAAAGATTATACCAGTCATGACTTGACACTTGAAGCAGATGTACTCCAAAGGAGAAGCAGCACACATTAAGTGCTCTCCTATAATTTCTGATATCCATGGTGGTTGTCACCCACTAGCTGAAGCTCATAAAAATTTATCAGCACTTGACAATGCACTTGGAAAGACTGAATTCTCTGGAAATATGCCTCACTGAGGAAACACAGGAAAGTTGGATTGCTTACAATGAAGTGATTGAAATGACTGCCAAGAAAAATGCATGCAGGTTTCATTATAACTATTAATCTAATAGGTTCACATTGTACTCTCTATTTAAATCAGAAACATATCTACAATTTCCCACACTTACACTACTATTAGCTTTAGGTGAAGAAAGGAAAAAACAGATGAGGCATCAGGCTTGGGACTGCAAGCACTGTGTGTAACCTAGAAGCAACCATCACCATTTTTTTTTTTTTTTGATGCAAAATATAAATGGAAACAAACAAAACCTTCCATATCTCTCCAGCCAATTTGCTTTCCATACAACCGGCTGCACTCAATGTCCATTCCAAACACTGCTGCACGCAGGCAGCCAGCCAGTAGATTTCCATTCCCGTTACCCTTGTCTTCCCATTCTTTGCCTGGTTTTCTCTCTACAGAACTAAAGGAATGATTGGAGCTGGAAACCTGGTGCCAGATAACAAGTTCAGTTCCAGCCCATCTATGATGTGCTTGTTTGAAACACAAGAAAATAGGAACTGAAGGGGCCGTGCACACCAGTGTGTCCAGCACTGCAGTCACGGGCTACTGTATTACAAATGTAATTTTGTCTGTCATCTAGACTGCTCCATAGACTATCTGTACCCTAGGCCATGCCTATGGTACGTATAGCTAGTTAGCAAAACTTCCCTACACCCTGCGACAAACTTGAGCCCTTTCATAAAAAGGTAAGGCACATAAAGAGAGAGATCAAGGTTCTTACCAATATCTATTAGCAAGGGATTTTGCAAGTAAAATTTCTACAAGATGCTAGGGAAGCAAGTGATGTTCCACGGTACAGGAAAAGGTTAAAAAAATACCACTTAGGTGGTCAGTCTCAGCCATAGGAAAATCTCTTCCTGACCCCAGATCTGCTCACTGGTTTGATCCTGATTGTGTGAGCAATATATACCAATCAGACATGTGTGAATTTAACACCACTGAAAATACAGCCCACATCTCTGCCTAGCTGTCTCCATTGCACAGAGGAAGGTGAAAAAAGAACTCACCTTATGGATCAAAGAAGGAAAAATTCTTTCTAGCCCCCAAAAGTAATCACTGGAAGCCCTAAAGCATGGGATTAGTATAATATAAATATAGTATATACAATATATATTACACCATCTTTTAAATTCAAGCCTCTATTAACTACCTTGTCACAGATATTAAGCAAATTAAAGACTTAGCAAGTGTATTCAGTCACAGAATACTATCAGTGCACATTACTGGAAAGAACTTCATAAGCATGAGCACTGAAATTCTGCTTTACAAAATAGCACTGCATCTTATGTTTTTAACCCAACACACCAGAGTATAGAAGATTGCTTCATAAACCTATCATCTTCTCCATGTTATTCATTAAGTTCCGGGTTTCAAAGGGGTGTTAAGTCACAGAAAAATCTGGTTCATAGAAGGATACTATTTTCCAGAAATATGACATCTTTTCTTACTTTCAGAGATTTCATCTGGGGTTGCTGAGAGGTCCCCGGTATGGAGTACTGGTTCTTCAGTGTCAAAAGCATCTTTGCAAATCAGATTATCTGCATTAAAATGTTTTTGACAATCTGGGGTTTAATAAAGTCATGAGTCACAAGACTTTCAGCATCCAGAAAATTCAGTACCCGGAATTACCTGGTGTTGTCATTTCTGTGGCTTCCCAGTTTCTGACAAGCGCAGTGGGGAGGACAGGAGCAACTACAGTCAGCCTAGACAAGATATTGTCAGCAGGAGTCCAACTGGTGTGTTGCAAACATGTCTTGTAATGGCCATGAATGTACAACCTTTCTGCCTGTGAAGGCAGCTTAAAGTTTTGATTATGAGTTATCAGGGTAAGACTGAGGCCCATTTACCTGTCAGATCATCTCTTGGCTTAGCCCAACCAAGGATGAGACTTGCTATCATTCCTTGGCTTATGGTCACCCTGGTCCAACAGTTAAGGGTTTTCAGCAGGGAGCCAGGCTCTGGCAGTCTGCAAGACTCTACTAGATCTATTAATTACCCTGATTTTCAGTTGACCTTTAGGCCATTTTTAATAAGAGAGGCAGAGGTCTAGTTACTGAGACTTTTACTCCCAAAGGAGTCATATTTTCTCAATATACTGTTTTAATTTATGTAAGCTGCCCAGGTGCCAACATGATGGGCAGTATAGCAGATCTGAAAGAACCAATTAAGGAACCACAAGTAATTGAATGGCTTTGGTTAAATCATGATTAAAAAGCACCTGACACTATAACAGACAATTCCATGGCAGTCAGCAACACAGCATCTCTTTTATCAGACTTGCTTATCACACACAGTTCAGCATCAGTTTGAAAGGCTTTATATACAAGACTAACTAAAAACAATATTTAACAGAGAGTTATTTTCTATGTCACTGTAAATCATTGTTTAGCTTTATCCACTGAAACAGTGGAGTTGTTTTGAGTCAGTTATTTTCTGCTGTTTGGATTTCTACAGTAAACGATAGATGGAAGAGAACAAAGACACCATCTGACAAATGCGACAGCCCAAATATTATAGTGAGGAAGGAAAGAAGGAAGGAAGACAGAAAGGGAAAGAAATGGCAGAGCTATGCCAAAAGTTGAGGGGTTTTTGTCGGCTATATCACGAGGTAATTGGCTGTGATGTGAATTATGCTTCCCAAGCCAAATGTGAGAGTGCTTAACAGATGCAGAGGTCAATTATCTCTTAGTAGAGCCTGCTACAGAGAAAGAGGCTATTGCAATTAGAATACACTATTAAAAACGGTTAGCCATTTTAGTATTTTAAATCACCACCCTTCTCAAAAAGCTGTGCATAGTAATTCCTGTCATTGTATGCCTCACAGAATATTCTGTCCTTGGAAGAAAAAAATCACTAAAAATATTATTCCTCTGAGTTTCTTCTGCTATGAGCCTTGGAACTCCGAGGTTACTCAAATAAAGAAACTGAAGCTTTATTTCTAAGTACTGTATATTTCTCACTTCTAAGTACTGTATATGTTTACCTTGTCAACAAAGGTAAATTTAGAGATAAACAGTACCTAGGGGAAAAGGGTTGTAATTTGAAAATGTGATTCCAGTTCTCGGTGTCGTCACTCTATTATGGCGTTGCACATCACAGGGCACACAGACCCAATTCAGGACTCTCACTTCCTCTCACATTTAATATGACTGGACTTTGAAATTTTTTGTCCTCTTGTATGTCTTTGAGGAACTCTACCATATTTGTAGCTCTTCTTAACAAAGTTAGATCTTTTTGTTATAAACTTTTAAATATGAACTCCCTTCAGCTCCATATCCAAGTTTCAATCTGGACAGAAGTAGAGTAAGCACTGCCTGAAAACACCAGCAAACGACTGTTCCAAAAGATACGTGATGTATATCAGATGTACTTTTCTTATAATAGTGCATTTACTCAATGCAACAGATATCTTTTTTTAAGATGTTTGATCCCAACCTCTCTGCAAAGAGCCTTTGTACAGGAAAGTTCATGCTGTACTACGGCGAGTGAAAAACAAGGTGGGGTTCCACCACCAAATGAAAATATGATATAAAGCACTGGAAGTGTTGTTTCACATAAACAAAACGTAACGTCTCAGCACTCCATCGAGTAATTGGCTTTCACTTGCAATTGCACAGTAAAAGTAGGAGCTGTGGTAAAAGAGATACAGTGAGCAACACAATGAGCAATAAGCCCCTTTCCCAACTGACACCAAGAAACCACAAATTTTTGTTTACAACGAAGATTCTCGGCAAGCCTGAATATGGGATTTAGTTAGCTATCACTTGAGAAATCTCTTTGTTTGAGAGCTGCTAGTAGAAACAGGAAGTGAATATTCGAAATCACTAATACAAACCTGAAAATACATTCTCTTCAATGAAGAGAAATCTACTCAGCAAATTTTCTTCATTTTCTAAGTAAAATCAGCTCAGAAGCAGCAGTTGTCTGAAAAGGGCTCTGTTTTACTTTTTGCAAAATATAGAATATGCTTAACAGTATACTTCCAGTTAAACACTGTATTATTTTGTGTACATTTTTGGTTTGTTTTCGTTGCTATGTTCCTCTTCTGAGAGATTAATTTCCCTGGTGTTTAAGGAATTTCATAACAGCAAAATCCATTATTTTACACGCAATTTCAAAAATGGTAGTTTTAAGTTTACATTTTCTGCCACCCATCCCAATATAGCATGTTGAATATGCACTTGTCAGAGTATTTCAGCATGCACAAAGATTCTTACAAGCACAATTACCTCTGATCTACGTATGATTGCACAAATACCTCATTCTTTAGCAAAACTGTTGTGCTTACAGAGCTTGAAAATTTTACCTCAAAAGACACTTGTTGCCCTCACTGGTTTTTTGGGGGATTTTTTTGCCTTTCTGGAAAGACAACATTATTTTGAAGATTATTCACTTCTATTCTGAGGTAAAGGTAAAATCACGCTACCAGAAACAACTTCCTAAACCTAATTTGCGGTGGAACTTCAGACACTGAATATGTTCCATAAAATCATCTTATTCAGGCATTTAAACTTAGAATATAAATACTGGTTGCTTGCTTACTTGCTTATATAACTAGCTAGGCCTTTGTGATCATTTATTATCTCAGAATTTTATACAGTTTCCCATAAGCGTTCAACCAGGCCTTATAAACAGAGAAAACATATCAATGAACTAGAAAACACCACATATTTGTCCAGCTTCCTGGACCAACGTTCCAGCCACTCGCTGGAATATCAGCTAACTAAATAGAGCAGAATCCCTTTAAACTTCTGAGAAAGTTCATCAGACTGGGGTTTTTTTCTGGTTCAGACAGCTGTAGAAGAACCATTTTCTGCTTTAATGGTTGATGTCGTCAGCTGCTTTACACATGACCACTTCTCCTGAAACCTGGCAGAGAGGTGAAAAGGGTGACAACTTTTTTCCTGGTGTAGCTCAATGCTTGTTCAGGACTAACGTTTTAATAATTGTTGTCTCTGAGAACAATGCAAAACACTGGATGTTTTTCTTTTCTCCAATTCATCTTCTGCATTTTCAATTTGGTTTGCAGAACACGTCTGAAAACGACCCAGGCAGGACTCAAGGATATCATCCTGTCCTACAGAGGCTGTGTTTATCCTAGTAGCAGAGTACATGCAAACAATCTTCCTTAAAGTTTTCTCCCCTAGTTTCAAGACGAGGTTAAATTTGTCAGTGCCTTGCATTGCTCACAAGAGTCTTATTAGGCACTAACACTGACTGCAAGGACTTGGATGAAAACAGGAAAAGGATAAAGATACCTCCTGGAGGGGCAAATGATTCTGTCGCAGAGACAGAAGGACCCTTAAAACTCTTGATTTCTCTGTATCATCCCTTTGCAAGAAGAATACATTGGATATACATAGGTTCATGGTAAGTTACAAGGATACACATAAAGTTAAGAGATCCAAAACTTACTCTATCTAAAACTTCCTTCTATCCACAGCTGGTTGTGTAAGACAAACTTTCATGATTCCTTAGCTTATTATTGTAATCCTTTGTAGCAAGACACAACAATATGAAAGAGTCGTCTTCTACCAAAAAGCTATACACATTTCAGAAAAAGCAATCCACTCGGTCAGCATCACAGACCACAGAGAATATACAGCTCGCTCTGCTGAAAACAGTCAAATCCAAGGTTTCAGAAACCTTCGCAGAATGGTCTGGCTCGCCCTGTGTGACTCTCCCTGTTCACAACCCTGCCCTTTTTACTCCGGAGCAAAGAAACTGTTAACCTTGAGAGAGAAACACACTTCTTGAAGACAGGGAACTAGTACATGAAGCTGAGGTTCATGCCTGGAAGAGATCAAGTTACAATAAAACCTCAGCTATTTCAGTGCAAACAGCAAAACTTACTTTTTGAATTACCTTTCCACCTGTGTACACCAGGGTCTATGACTTTGTAAAGAATCAGGGGACAAAACAAAGAGAAAATATTTATTCATACGTATTCTTCCCAGTCTAGGAAGTCATTAGGACACTTCAGAACACTCCCTAAGAGCCTCAGGGCACATGGGTGGAAATTTAGTACCACTGAACACATTCAGTCTAATAACTGCTGTTGAGATATTTCTTACAACTTAAGTTGTTTCATGTTATTAGTTATTTGGTTTGTCTGTTTTGAGACGGTATGAAAGCTACTTTTTTGAAGTGTTAGCTGACCACATAGTGTACAATGAAAGCACAGGAGTTTGCTAATTTGAAATGAGTCCTAAAGACTTTAATATTCCTTGCACTATAGCAACGCAGAAAGTCATTCCTATTTAATTAGTTAGGCCAAAGTATTTGCAAAACAATTAAGAATGTAATTTAATTTTGGTGTTTGGTAAACATCCAGGGATTCATTCATTCTGAACTTATGACCTACATGTTGAGTTTACTTTGCAAAGTATCGTTAAACCAGTCAGTTAGAACTCACAATTAAAATGCATGACATGGCAAGCCTAATAACTATATATTACAAATTAGAAATATGTGTTAGAAATTTATTTTTAAAAATATCTTGATAGCTTAAAAATGAACCGTGTGGTCAAATCAAAATGGTGTCAGTGAGGAAGTCCCTTTGAAACATCTCCATGAAGCCTGAGGCATTTAGCTCTTTAAAAAATTATTTCCCATGTTGCTTCCTCATTCCCGTGGAAAGACTAATTGAGTGTACGGGTTCCAGTAGCTGCTCCTACTAGCAGTGCCCATCAGGGCAGATACAGGCAAGGGTAGCATCACTATGTGCTACAGTCAGCCTGTTCCTGTGAGCAGGCAACAAGAAAATTCAGCTGGCGATCGGCAATTCAGCCTGTCAGGCAACACACAGGTGCAACAGCAGTTCACCAGCCATGGCAGAACTATTATGCATCACGCCTACATTATTACACACAAACAAGCTATGTAAAAGGATATTGTTAAGACTCCACATTTATTCTTTCAAGGGATAGGAAATGCCGGAATTAAGATTGCCTATGCACCTTTACTCTTCTCTTCTGCATGTGCGGTATGATTGTCTTTACTCACATGTTCATATGCCTTCCTCCCCATGGGACTTCCCCTGGCACAGTCTCTAAATGGGTGATTATTGAAAGTTTCATTTCATCTTCCTCATTGGTTATTTGAACTTATTTAAGGCCTATCAAAATCCGCAGTGATTATAAAATTATTCACCCCTTCCAACTCCTCATTAGGTTACTCACATTGTCATGTCTAAATGCTTCTCAAGCACTGACCTTTACAATGTCCTGAAGGGCAGAGCGAATATTAAAAGTCTATCTTAGAGCAGAGTAGAAAAGAGAGCAAGGCCAAAATCGTCAAAATTGTCCATTAGTTTTCTGTGCCCAACATGAAATACCAACACATCATGTATTTTACAGTACTTTATATACTCAAATTATAGTTCCACTCAACTCCAGATGCAACTGTGAGCACTGAGCAAGAGGCCTCTTCCCTGCCTGCAGTTCCCAACCCTACTCACTTCTCCCCTTCCACCTTCTGCAGTCAATAGGACAGATCACTAAAAGAAGAGAAGCACTTCGAGCACAGTAAAAAACACAGAATCTTACACTCAGCTCCCCTTCTGCACCCCCAGCAGTGAGGTCAGACACTTTACAGACAGACCAAGTATGTATACTAAAATCCAAATTATGCTAAAGACTGGGATCACTTACACTTTAAGAACTAAATAATGTTTCAGCAGGCTATCAAAGTTAAATCAATCTTGATACTAATATTCATATAAGGATTGCAAATGACCTCAGCACAAGGGTAGCATCCTGCAAAATGTCAAGACCCTCATCCAAAGCATAGAGGGTCTGGAGCTGCTGAGCAGAGATGTAAGAATTTTTACAAAATGACTGAAACTATATTGTTTTCCCAATTTATAAACAGATAAAATATTTTTGCTCGTAAGACTCTCATAATAATCCTCTCTGGAGCACACACTGAAAGCAGCTGTCTGGATGGCAAATTTTGACAAAAAGGTAACTGAAAGCCTGATCTTATAAAGACAAGTCCTGAAGGGCAGTACCTGTAAGACTCCAACAGACAGAAAACAGAGAGAAAGAGAAGCTCAGGTCTTTAAAGATATGTAAGCACCTGGCTCCAGTGGGAGTCATGCCCCTAACTCTGTTTGAGGGTCCGGTCCCCTGTGGTCAGGTGGACTGCGATGCTGTGCTGCATCTCCTCTTGCAGATGTCAGCATGTGCCCATCCTGCCCACGCTTGGATCTCCACAGTTCGAGCCCTGAGATTGCCCTAAGCAGAAACTGCCAGGCATCTAACACATATCAAATTCAAGCTTGTTTTCTGTGATATAGCCAGACATCCACAAGGGACAAGGCTGAAACCACCAAACCCATTTTACATGTGACCTGAGCCAGAATCCAGCTCTCCAGAGGCAAAAGGCTAGTAAATTAACCTACTGTGTCACCTAACCCTTCACTATTGATTAGTAATTATTCTTTTCAAATGAAACAAGGACATAGGACATAAGGTCATCTACAGTATATCCTGAGAAAAGCCAATGTTTCCCTACATCCTTCCATCAATCACTGTTGAGCACTGACTTGAAAGAAAAAAGTTCTCACTGAAATACAATTAAAAAAGTAATTTAACTCAGTCTTCATAAACCAGGAAGAGCTCACAGATGTGAGCTCATTCTGAGGTCGGCATGACCGGCACAATGATGGTCAATATCTCTTCAATTTGATAAAGCCGTTGGATAATTTGATAGAGGAAGTGGTCAATGAATAAATAAAACAGCCAGGGACCAGTGGATATCAATGATACTAGTTTACAACTTAAAATTCTTCCATACTGTCTCCCTTTGTCCATACTGGCCCCTCTCCTCCCTTTGATATCTCACCATTTCTCTTTGCTTTGTAGCTTTTCCTACAGCTGATTAACCACTAATTAATTGATTGAAAAACATGCTGCTCATACAAATGCACTGACTGAATTATTTTTTTACCCCAAAAGAAACATTTTGCCTTCTTCTGAACTACAAATGTTGCGGGTAGAAGTACCATTGAGAAAAGAAATATATCTATATCCTTTAAGGACATAGCACTTTGAGTGAACCAGCAACCCTATATCCTGTCCCTGTGATCCTATCCTGTCCCCCTATCCTGTCCCAATGCCATACTCTCCAGAATATTGACCAAGCCTATATAACTAGCAAATTGAACAGGTGAAACCATGCTCTCAGGTCTGAATTTCTGGAAATTCCTACTGAATCTCAATCTAAACTATGTTCCACATTTTGAAGATGAGACTTGCAACGGACTGGATTTAACCCCAGGTCACAGCTGCACTTTAAAACAATAGAAATTTGTTTTCATTTCAACCCATCATAAAGCCACACTTTTGTGCAGTACACGTACAAACCCTGAACAGCCAGAAACATCTTAATCTTTAGGACATTCTTTCCACAACACAGCTGATTGCTGGCTTCCATGAAGAATTAGTGTTATTGCTTTATTTCAACAAAATAGTTAGTTGTAAGTCATCAGTTTCCCCGATGTATTGAAGGGTGCTGCTTCATTTCATGCTAAAATGTATGATTCGTTTACACTTTAGTTCACAATATGATTAGGTTAGTTTACAATTTCTTCTTTGATTTCAGAGGACACGTGACAATCTCATACCTAAGTTACACGATTGCATATGTAGGATGGGAAATGCGGTACACAGTGTTCTCAATCCATTAATGCCACAAGTATACAGTAGCAATTACAACACACAGAGTCAAACGTGTATTTGGATTATAGCCTGTCAGTCAGTATGTTTCTAAGGCAGTGAAACCTGTTCACCCTTTCATGGTGGTTTTGTGATTCTAATATCTTAAATATGGATGAAGTTTATTTTATCTGAATTCATGTTTGACATATAAAAAATTAGAGCAATCTAAATTTCAGCATTTTGCCTAAAGCCACAATATAAAGATCAGTTTGGTCAAGTTTTGGGGGTTTTGACTTTTTGCTACAGTAGAAATCTCAAAACAGTTATTAACCTTATATACTATATACACTGGATCCAATTCTCAGATCCAACATGGCCTGTTGTTAGCAAAACATTTACCTAAAAAAGCAAGCCAAGAACTGACCTAAAAGGAAAGACTGGCCTGAAGTGCAGCCAAGTTCCCACCTTATGTGGAAGAAGAGAGAAGTGTATCACTCCTGAGGGTGAAAGCAGAGAGCAAAGCCACCCAGCACAGAAGACTGCTTCACTGAAGCCAGAACAGCCTCCCTTTTCTGTCTTTTAATGTGTTCCTTGTTTAGCTTTATATCACTTTCAATATATATTACCCTCTCTAATTCCAACTGTTATTATTTTTTATTCTAGCATACTATAAGTAAGAAAGATCCATGTCATTGTACCTTTCTCTAGGTATCCCAATACTAGGTTCCATAGCTCCTGTGTAGCATTTCTAAGATCTCTTGCCTATACACATCATCTCTTGTGTATACACATGGACCATCCACCTAATCAACTGATTCAGCCCCATACTACATTTTTTTTTAAATATCCTTTCAGCAGCTGCAAATACAAGGTATTTCTTTTCTCAAGGCTCTTCATTGCCATCCTTGGCTCTGAATGCTTTGCCCAAGGTTCCCCTCAAGTTTGGAAGGAGTCTTCATAAACACCCAGAAAGACTGCTCTCCTACCAGTTCATCCTAAAAAATTTCTTTGTCCTATAAAAACATTTTGAGGAGTTAGTTTGCTGGTATGCTGAAATTATAATTCACAATATAGTATCATTCCTTTCTTGTCTTCTTTTACCTCTTTTCTGCATAAGTCCGTTGCCCTTGTTTTTATTTAGATAGTGCAATGCCCAGTGCATCTGGCTCTGACCTGCAACTCCTATGGTATATGTATATCAATATATATAACATAAAATGATGTTGGCAACTTTTCCACCCTAGCTCTGAGGCTGATTCAAATGCATGAGAAAGCATATTTCTCTTTTCTCTTTTGCTTATTTCCACAATCAGCCGTTAGTGTATCATATCTTTCAGAGTCTGACCAAGATAATACAAAATCAGCCCTCACAGTTTTCCCATTTTTAAGGTTTAACACATTCTTTGCTTTCCTTCAATAATATTTTTCTGAGCAATGTAAACTTTATCATATAATCTCTTATGGAAAATACTTAGGCCAAGAGTTTTGATGTCCTGAACCTAAACTTTCAAATGCTTTCCCAGCTTTGTGTGTGACCTCCTTCCGCTGGCGTTTGTTCCGCATAAGTTGGAAAGACACTTTCAGATTCTCTCTCACTGAAATTGGAGCAATCCTAACAGTCTTCTCAGTCCAAAACCTTTGTGGAGTTTTATCATTACCATGACATCTGCATCAAAGATAAAGTGTTGATTCATGCTTCCTCTGTTAAAGTGTGAAGGTTTCTGGTTTTTGTGGTGATAACGTCTGTAGTGAGTTACAGATTTCCACTATTTTCTAACGGGAGGGAAAAAAATTAGGCAGTATGATATAAAGGAGATGTACATTAGAAGAGACCAAGAATCAATTTCTTCAGATATTCCTCCTAACATTTTGAATAGTGCTCCTAACATTTTTATATTACTTGAAAATTGATGTTAGATATTTATGTCTCATCATAGTGCTAAGTAAGCTTTGAGAATAAACACATGATGCTGTGAAAAGGGATTGATAACGCAATATGGGTTAACAGGCAGGAAATGTCTTGGCTGTGGATGAAACTGAATTGCTGTTCTTTGTTGCTCCAAAAGAATGACTGAACAACATGAATTTGATTGTGTCTCCCTACAGTTCCTAATGAACAGGTATAAAGATCGCCAATAATGAAAGGAGCAATTAATTTCATCTGAGAGTTTAAGCAGATAGTGGACATGAAGAGCAAATTGAAACTGGACAGTTACTGCAAACTGAGGCCAAGATATTAGCAGAGCAATATGAAGACCTTTTATTGCTTACACTAATGCCTTCTTTGAGCAAACAGATGTTCTAGAATTGTAAATCCAATACATTTCATGAATGCTAACATCCTCTGGAAAATAAATAGTTTGCTAGAGTAGGATTACAAAGAAGTTTACTTCTTTAACAAGGAATTTTGTAGCCAGCAGATTTACAAATCCAATAGTTCCCCATGGTGCCATATTTCTAATTTTTTTTTTAAATTAAACCCAACATTATTAACATAAAAATGTCGGTGACTGAGTATGTAAAAATGACTATTTCTTAGAATTCCTTTTTAAAACATGCATATCTGAACCAGAATCATAATGGCTCCGACACTATGGATTAACATCATACAAGAGCCCACAATTATGCCAAAGCAGCCATTTCACTCTGGGAAGGACAAAATAGATATTTTTGAATGTAGGAGTTGAGTGAACAGTCTGTCATTCATATCTTTGCACATTTCAATGGCAGGTTTTTTTCCCCCTCTGGCACTTACAATTTTGATGTATCAGTCGCCAGGAAAGGACATTTCTCTGGAAGGTTTAGCAAAAAGGCATTAAAATGTAACCACAAAAGAAGATTTCAAGTAGCATTAAGGATCTGATTTAAACCCACAAAAGCAACGAAATTTAAGAGTAAGTCAATTATGATTGACATGTGTCCCTTAACGTATGCTAGATACTGCTTGCTGCGCATGCAGGAAGTTATTAAAACCATTGAACAATACATTTTGCATGATGACAGCCAGATCAAGGAGCACAGTCAATTAAAACAAGGGAGAGATAAATTCAAAAATGATGGGAGCTAATTCAGTACAGGGATGTAATTAAAAGTTCAAGTGATTATGTAAACCTTTGTGGTTCATTTGTCGGACTGTCAGTCTCATGGTAACAAGCTGAAGGGACCCTGCGAAGGACCGTAATTCTGCCACCTGGCTGCCTACAGCGAGTCCTCCGAACTCAAACGCAGACCTCTTCAGAGAAGTGATTTTCTGTACGGAAACAGCAGTCACTCCTAATCCTGCTAAAGTCACTGGGAGCTGCAGGTGGTTAAAACTTTTTGTGAGAGCATCAAGTCTGTAAGAGTTTGCCTTCTCAAAATTTTGTTTGTGGGCATTAGCATTCGGTCTTGGTGAAAACAACTGATATTTGGTATAAAGATGTTTATCATGCTTTAAGGATAGAAACAGGTGAAGAGAACCCTGATATTTGGAGCCTGTGGTTTGGAAACCCTTTCAATAACAAGATGATAATCTCTTCAAAGATTTCCAGAAGAAAGTGGGAAAAAAGGGAGGGAGGGAAAGAGGGAGGGAGGTAACTGCAAGCAGTATGTTTCTGGTACTTTCCTTGTTTTGCAGGAGGAACAGCTCATTAAAACACACTTAAAATGATGCTGCAAGGAGAGCAGATTTTGAGTGAATGTTGGTGAGGTCCACAAATGAGAGCTGATTTCTGCAACGCAGGCACATTCGCTACCTCCAGCCGTCAGATGGGATGTGGTCTAGTAAACATTTTATGCTGTGAGACCCAGAGTTGCTCACACAGAGGGCACAGACAGACCAAAACTCCTCTGATAGCTCTTTGTCTAATGCAATTATCTAACAGTTCCAGCAGGTTAGAGTCCAGGTGGGGTTAGGACAGCTCTGTTTCTATCTGCCCATATAGAGTTAACAACCACGACACGAAATGCAGATTCTCTTCCATATTTCAATACCAAAACATTCTGTAACTTTGATAAAAGATTGTCACCTCTCAATATCACAATCTTCTCTGTCCCTTTTTTCTTGATTTTTACTACTTGGATCACAATTTTTTCAGTACGCCTTTTATTACAGCATCTAAGAGAGTAATGGACTAATGCTCGTTTCTGCATTTAGGCTCAACAGGAAAAGAAATATGACTTCTGGTATAAATGGCAAGAACATGCTCTAACCCCTTTCCTGGCACATTCCATCCAAGGGTATGGAACACCTCGCCACGAATTAATACTCAGTTTCATGCAAGCATTGTCTCCGCTTTACTTTGGAGTAGGACACAGAGCAGTTACAGAACTTCCCCCAAGGTCATTGGTGAAGTCTCTGCCAAAGCAAGAATAGAGCACACACAAATGATTGCCAGTTTTTGCTTTAGCTATGTAATGATTATTTCCCTGAGACACAATATCTCTTTATGCATATGTCCTTAGTAATAAAAAATAGGGAAAAGAAATACCTCAGATGTATATGATGCAGTCTGTAAGCAGAACTCTCTCTAAACAATATGTCTTTCAAATTTTTTTCCATGAGGCATCAACATCTCTTTAAGGACTTTATCATCGTTACTGACACATAACCATTCCTTGCAGGTGGAAAACATTGTGCTGAGAGATAATTGGGATAGTTATTGGATATGACTCCTCACTGGTTTTAAGGCAGTATTAAGGCATGATTGCATTCTGCTCAAAGAAAAGAATGAATATTCTTTGCATTTATGTCAGAATGAGTGATTTATGGGTACTGTAAGTACTGCATTAGATTATAAGGTCTAACATTATCTGATAGGATGCAATGCAAACTTAAAATATGGACGTTCTCCCTCTGTAGAGAGGAAAACCTTTTTTGGCTGTTTGATTCACATTTGCTATTGGTTGATCTGGGTGGGGTAATTTGACCTCAATTTGTGGGGAGGAAACTGTCATCTCAGGGTACCATACTCATTGTAAAGGGAACAAATATTTTGAAAACCTCTCCTAAATAAGTGGGCTTATTAATGAACAAATTCTGGTATGTGTAAATGAGCAGTTTGCTGACGCATTTGTGAGCAATAAATTACTCTCATGAATCCTGTTTGTGGTGAGCAGCTTAAATGACTAAGCAAACCCTGTTCCTCAAAAAAGGGCTTGAGAGCATGTGGGAGAAAAAGGGGGCAGTTGTAGAAGGACAGCTCTTTATCCCTTGGAAGGGAAATCCCTGCCCAGGCAATTGGGGAGGAAAAAAATCTCTACTCAGAGCAAGCAAAATAATAGCTTTATATAGCTAAGGAAGCAGAAAATTTGCTATTCTTTTTCTCCAGGATAATATTCGACTTATCAGTGTCCTGGAAAGGCAGTGTCTTTTTTTTTTTTTTTTTTTGTAAATTATGTATGCGTGCACTTATCTGTAGACACACATAGCAAACACACAGTCACACACTTATGCTACATGTGTAGATTTGGAGGTTTGGGGATTTTTTTAATTCTAATTATGTCACAACTGAAAAAGATCAAACAGGTTAAAATATGTGCACTATATGAACAGCAGGCGTGCAATACCAAGCAAATGAGGGCAAGTACAGCTCTGTAACAAAGCTCACACTTTGTCTTTAAGTAAAAAAATTGGTCTGATCCAAAGCCCGCTGGAGTCAATGCAAGTCTCTGCATTAACTTCAGAGGGTTTGGGATCAAGCCCAATATCATTCCTGTCATTAGGGCTCATTGTTTAATTTTAGTAAAATAAAACAATTTAATTTCCCTGTTTGGAAGAAAAAAATTTACAAGACCAAATGTCAATTGTGTCCACTTCTGTATTAAAAACTTCTTCACTGGATACTTTGTCAGTAGAATGGTTAAGTCGTGGTATATTTTTAGGATCTCATTCAGTGAAAAGGGATGGCAGAAATTAACAGCCCCAAAATTTACACCTTGAACCATGGAAGCTTCCCAAGAGCTGGGGGGCAAGGGGCGAGGAAAGTAAAGAAACTAGACATAATTTTATTGTCTAGGAGACCTTTGGCTATTGTTCTGTGTTGCTTTCATGGAATGCAGTGTCACTATGTGCAATACTACAGGCATTTCCAGTCATTGTCTCATATACAGAATTCCCATTGAAGTCAACGGCATTGTTGCATGAAAGTCCATGTCAGGATACGGCTGTAAGAGCACTGAATTTTATCCAAATGTAACAAGTCAGCTGACTGCTAGGTCATCACTAAGCCAGGTGATGACACCACTGAAGCTGAGTTTCCTTTGAAAAAATAAGAAAAACATGAAAATATAAGATGCCAACAAGCCCAGATCCTCAATGCTGTTACTCCACAGTCAGAGAAACTCAGGCAAAGTGTTCGTAACCTTCTCACTCTTCCAGTCATCTTCGCCCACCTGCAGAGCTGAAGAGGAGAAAGCAAGCTCTTCCACTATGAGGGAAGAAGCTTCTCTGATGCCAAAAATTACAGTTCCAGCTTTCCCCAGACAAAACTAAAACTGGCTGCAGATAGGTCACGCCATATCTACTCTGTTCAATAGATGTCTGGCAAAGCAAACCGCACAGGCCCCTGGAAGATGTAAGAGTCCTAGGGGTTTTTACTTAATTTTTTTTAAAAATTCTGGTCAGCATTTTAATGCTGGAATTTCGTTATCTCCAAAAGTGTGGTTTTGTGGTAGTAGTTACTGTCTCAGCCTACTTCTCAAGCGATTTGCCACCTATCTCATTGAAATTAAAGTGGTGTCCACCTACATATTCTGGGTTCTTAATTCACATGAGCCCTTAACCATGAGATGCGGGGCAGCAAGCAAGAAACAAGTCCAGAAGAAACATTTTGTTGTGCAGGAAAAACTCAGTCAGCCACACCAGGCACACAGTGGATATTGTGGTGTGTCACAACCACTGCTCGTGGCCATGCATGTGACTGCCTTCTCAAGTGGCCTCCAAAACCAAACATGTCCAGACATATTGCCTTTAAGACACCACAGTTTCACGGATATGATTTCTCCAAACATTCAACCTTAGGGCTATTTTCAATTTTTCATTATTAGACAGTGCCTGAGGTGATTTTTAAAAGGAAATTCTGATGGAAATATTTTTGTCAGTTTTATGAGGAATGGAAAAACAAAGGATCTATTCTCATTGTAAAAAAGAAAAAAAAAAGAAAAAAAAAAAGAAAAAAAAAACCCAAAACTGGTAACACAGCTCCTGCAAAATGTCTGATTCTGAGATGTGAAATTTAGCATGGGTCTCTTGAGCTTAGTTCCAGGGTAAAAAATAGATTGAGTGATAACAAACATGAGAAAAGTCATTCTTGTTCATGCTTGGTAGACAAGTAGCCTGAGGAAGAGTGTTTGTGATACCATCCCATCATAGGGAAGAATGCTTTTTTGTCTCTGGAAAGTGGATAGCATGTTATACTGGTTCTCAGCAAATCTGGATTTTGTCCCCGTTTCTGCCACTGGCCTCATGAGTGACACTGAGAAAATCACTTTTCTCTACTTTGTCTGTGCTTCCACAGCTTTAAAATCAGGAAAACATACACTTTTCTTTTTTTTCTTTTTTGTTTGTTTGTTTGTTTGTTTGTTTGTTGGGGTTTTTTAAGGATCTCTCAGACCCCTCAATTAAGGATTCAGAACAGAGTTATATTATTATTATTATTATTATTATTATTATTATTATTATTATTATTATTATTAGCCTAGGATAAAGTGGGAATAAAACAGAAATGATGACTCTACAACTTTTTTTAATACAAATTCTCCAGTGTTCAGTCTGGCACAAATTGTTATGTATAACAGGGCAGAGAAATAACACAGTTAACAGGGCAACTTTTCCTAAAACAGCCATTGATTTAGGATACCTCAAATTTATGAAGTTCAGTTTAAATGTCTTTTTTTTTTCATGTTTTCTTCAGTAACAATACACAACTCCACTTTGGGAAACACAGAGGGTTGGAAACACTGAAAAATGAAGCTCAACGTGTTTCAAGTCAAGTTTTTCAAATAATACATGGTTTCATTGTATATAAAAAAAAAAAAAATTACTTTAGTTGACATTTTAGGAGATCAAATGCTGCTCCACCTAGGACTACATCTGCATTTGTGTGTGTGTGTGTATGTGTTGGCACACGTGTGTCTATATATTTTAATTAATGTTTGATTCTGTAAAGCATTTAAAAGAAATAAAAAAAGAAGAAAATCTGGTCTCTCAAATACTTTAATTGACAATATCTCATTAAGTTGAGGGATTAATTTTTATTCCAATTGCATGGCAATAGAGAAGTCAAAACTTTTACGCAGAGCCAAGGGCAACAGGGGAGTTGCCTTTTTCAAGAAACATGGCTGTACAAAACTTGCAAAGTTTATGGAATCTCTCTGGTTTGTATTGCTTTACAAGATCTGACAGAGGAGTATTGTTTCCAGAAGTACAACTTCTTAATGCGTTTCCCAGAATTCTTAAAATATTGTATGTAGCCAGTAGTGGTCTAAGGGTCACCTGCATCCTGCTGGAATAACCTTACCTATCCATGGACAGAAGTAGGTAGCCCTGTATATAGATGTATTCTTTTCTTTTCTTTCTTTTTTTCAATAATTTTTTGTGAATAATGCAAAGCTGTTGAGATATTAAGGACTTTTAGAGCACAGGAGGAGTATGCTTTAAAATCTTTAAGTGTTAAGCAAAGCTTTCTGCTTTGTTGTTTATTAATATTTATCGGAAAGCGCAACACCCTTCTTCCCCTGCCCCTTCATTTCACTAAATGCCTCACAGGTAGCATTTCAAGGAGATCTGAAATTCCAAGAAATACAAACTAACTTGATCCAGAAGCCTCTTCTCAAGTAAATTATCCTGATCAGTAGTACAGCTTCATAGGGTATTTCCATGAATGTAAAGCACGAGACAAATATTTTAAACTGCTGCTCCCCAGTCTTGACCATGTGCAACCAATTGATTGTTGACTATGCATAATTATTTCATTTTTTCCTAATCTGTGAGCTATAAAGCACCTATCATGGCTGCCACCCAGACTTTTCAATAACATTAAAACAAAGCAAAACAAAAGAGCCCTCAAATATTGACTCAGTAATCTATCTCCCTCCCTCAAGGAAAACTTGCCTGCCATAAAATTCCAATCAGTTGCACACGCACAATTATGAAAATATGGGCCTCAAAACGTCATTCAAAAGCCTGATTACACTAAATATAGATCAACACGTAATTCCTCCTTCCTTTCTATTTTTAAATCGTGTTTTTGACAAACATTGAAATGATAATGAGCAGTTTAGATTGGTTTTTTTTTTTCTTTTTTGCACCAAAGGGTTTGTGGAGGGTTTCATGGTTTTAATAGCTGTGTTCTTTATTGCTCCTTTAAAATACTAATAAAAGTGATGAAAAGGCATGAAAAATCATCACTGATTGCAGAGGAATTCACTTAAAATATGATCTTTTCTTTGCTCAGTTATCATCTGTGGTGGTGTTTCCTTACAGAAATGGTAAAGGGCTAAAAGTTCTTAATAAAAACCACATGCTTTTCTTTACTCCACCACCACACTTGGATATATTCCCCTGTGGAAAACTACACCAGGTTAACCACTGCAAGGCAGCTTTATGGCAAATCGGATCCGTTTTTAAAAATGCATTCCCAGAAGATTCAGTTTAATACATTGTTTCTGAGAATACGTCTGTAAAAGCGTCTTTTCTCTTTGATAGCCTCGCTCTTCATATTTGGAAGCAATCTCAGCTGGTGAAGGGCAGCAACAGAAAACACCATTTTGAGACAATAAAGAATCAAAGACCAGAATTGCTTAGAAACTAAAGACAAGGAGCGTGTATGTATGTGTTGCATTCAATATCTTCTTTTCTATCCCTGGGCACGTAAAATTATTCTTCCCACTTAACAGAAGGGAAAATGGATGATTTTCCTTGAAGTATGTAAGAGTTTCACTGATCCAAACCTTGAAATACGGCAATGACAATGAGAAGCTATTATCCCCACTTATGGCCAGGTCTGGAATATAATGCACCTTCTAGTTAAAAATGCAAAATGTGTTTTTAAGGGTTTTTTATTTATGTTTTGAAAGTTTATGCTAATTTAAGAAAATATCCCCACACTTAAAATGGAAATTACTGTAGACTCAGCGGCATCTCTTAGAAGAAAAAAATTTTAAGCCAGATCTTCCCATTCGCAAATTGCACATTGGGGTCTGCCAGTAATAATTGATTCCACATAAAACTACTTCCCTTCCTGGTTCAGGAGTGGAGACATAGCCTTGCACATTAAGGGGGGGCAGAGGGGGAGAAAAGGATCTTAATTCAAAGACAGAAAGAGAGGCCTAGAACAAGCATTTGACCTTGCTCTGAAGGAAAAAAAAAAAAATAGTAGATGTTAAATGAAATAAAAAAAAAAATTGCTATTGGTGAAATAAGAGTATCAGATCAGCTGTTTTTCTGGTGAAGCTGCTTTCCAGAAAGGTTAGAGGAACATAATACCTGACAATACACTCCCCCATTGTCCACCATGCAAGTATCTTCAAAAGCACACCAGGAAGGGTTTTTGTCATGAAGGTGGTAGGTACAAGGAGGGTTATCGGCTTAGGAAGAGGCTAGTTTTCTCTGTAATTTCTTTCTCAGACTCTGAGAGGTTAAAATGGTTAAGCAGTTTTCCTTCACTCCATATTATGGCTCATTCCTACAAGCAATAAAATGAAGGAATTACTTGTAAGGGCAGAAATGTCATTATTTTAGCACTCATCCTGACCCTAGCATCTAAAAATACAAAAATGCTGGAATTCGTAGAGCAGGTGACATTTTAAAAAAGGGCCCAGGGAAGTCTAATAGTGTAAAGGCTAAATGTACTTAGGAGGTGGAGGAACAGAAATAGAGAGATATCTCTGCTTCTGACCTAGGCCTAACAAGATTGGCCACATAATTCATTTCAATGACTTCTTGTCTGTGCAGTTTACCTCTGGGTTTAGACAGAAACATTTCTCTTTAGCATAATGGATCACAGTGTCAAGTTGGCTACCTTCTGCCTCAGAATGGGGTTAATTTTAGCCTGATCCTCATGTTGAACACACAAGGAATATATATGACTCATCAACCTTTGCCAAAAGCATAAGATACGTTCCTGAAACTCAAAGGCTATCTGCTATTTGAAAAGATTTGTCTGCCTTGTATTAATTGAGCTGAGCTTCCTTTTAGGTCTCCAGCAGCCTACTGAAGCTACACAAGAAGGTATATAAAATTTCTAAAACACTGTATCACAGTTCTGCAATCCTTTTTTTGTTTGTTTGTTTGTTTGTTTGTTTTTTCCCTAACAGCCTCACTATACACCGGGTCAAAATCAAGTGCTTAATTCTGCATCCACAGGGATATTGCATTATTTCTAGTGTATTAGCTCATATTTATCCTGCAGGGTCTCAACTCTGAGCATGCTACAGCCGGAAGAATCGGGCTTTTGAGCAGGTGTAAAAGAGGAATTAATGACATGGTGAACAAAAGTTCTTTTTATTATTCTCGATTTAAAGAAAGACATGGCTAAATACTGAATCATACGAGTAAAATGACAAGGAGCCTGTGAGAAGTCCAGCAAGGATGGCAATGTAGTTTCAGAAAAATTAAGAAATTTCTCTGCATTTCCCTTGGTCTACTTCTTTATAATCAACAAATACCTGCTAATACTGTCCTGCTCCTCCACTCAAATTTCCATATCTCGTGTGTAGTCAGGCCGCCCAGAAAGGGGTAAGCAAAGTATTCAAAGGGCAGAACAGTGCAATATTAGTAAGGGAATTTTAGGCACTTCCAGTCTCAGAGGACCTCAGCTGTTTTTTTACATTATTTTTTCAGAGCAGATGTGACCTAAGGCTAAAATCCCTACTCCACTGCAGGCCGTAACAAAAAAATCACGGGCTTCACCAGGGTGAGGCTTTCACTCACTGAGCCTGTAGCACTCTTTGCTGTTGCAAAGCAGAACTGAGCCCAAAAAGCAGATAAGTTGAGCAAGGTGGAGTCATTTCTTAATAGTCATCTTTTTACCTGCCACAGTAGCAGTCTGTGGCGCAGCAGGAAAAGGCATTTGCAGTTCCCTATGAACGCGATCCTGCATTTCACATGACAAGTTCCTCTGCTTCCCCAAAGCATAATGATTCACCAGATTTAGCCAGGAGCTCTACCGAAAAGCTCAAGTCACACATAGTTTCATCATTAACTACTATATTTACTTTGCCCTCCTTATATTGATGGTGTTTTTTTAACCTGCGCCCATCTCCCCAGCAGAGAGAACTGGGCAGACCAATGCTAGGGCTGCCGCAGCTTTGGCAACTTGCTTATCTAGCTGTGCCTTTCTTGTCTTTCCTTCTTCAGAGAATATCAAAGCCTATGTCTTCCTCACTCGCCCCACCAAGACCACCCTTTAGGCAAAGCATGGCCATTGCTTGCTCTCAGAGCCAGGTCCCATCGAGGGTAGCACCAGCCTTTTGTCACCGAGCTCCTGAGTGCCAGCTGCAGGGGAAGAGACTGTCACTGCAGTGATAATTTTTTTCAGAAGCCAAAGTCAACCCCTCTGAGAGGCAGAGAGCCTCCCGTTAGAAACTGGCATAGTTCCATCAAATTTATGCTGAGTTACACCATTTGCAACCGTAAGTCTATCCTCTTGTGTATATGAATTATGAAACAGATTTTAGTTACAGTATCCCACATTGCTTCTCCAGTAATAAACCATATAATATTTTCAATCCCCTTAGATGCATGTTTAGTAGTACCTTGTAATGTTTTTTATCATTTTCCTACCTTCACTAATTTCATTACCTTAATAGTCAATGTCTTTACAGTTATTGAAAAACCGCAGGTTAAAAATGGTTGTTAAGTACAGAACAACAGAACTACTAAAGAAAATTGTAGTATTTGATTAAAATGCAACTGGGGGGGGGGAAGAAGGTTGTTGTTCATTCACTAGTTACAGCTTTTAACCAGACCAAAGAATCAAACTCCAGATTTTAGACTCATGTGAAATGTGAACCCTGATCTGAATGACAAGTAACCTCTAGTATTATAATGGGATGAAACAAAAACCATAGCTCCAAACACTCCCAAAATTTGGGGGTTTCTAAATCTGGATTTGAAATCTGTGGCTTGTGCTTACTCAAATAAACTTCTATTTAAAATCCTATTTGAATAAACTTCTATTTTGTGGCTTGGGCCTATTTAAGTAAGCCTTTTAAATTTAACTTCTATTTATAGGCCCCAAATTTATTTACAGTATCATTTTTTAGGATTTTAGGATTAGCTATATCTTTATGTAAAGAGGAACCTTTATTCAGAGAATATTTCTCCCTTCTTCATCCACAACAGAAATGGTTGCATCATGTGTTTATTATTATAAATAAATTGCTTATTGGCAGTGTTTCATTCTAAGAACATACAACAAAGACAAGCGTGAGAGGATGAGATTTCAATTACTCTCTCCTCTTCCCATAATTTCTTTCTTTTCTTTCTTTTCTTTGTTTGAAACAAATTTATTATAAAAGGTTCACATTTAAGTTTAACCACAAAGTAGTCCATGCCCTCACTACATATTTCTCAAACTGGATGAAAGACTTAAGGCTATTGCTACAAATTATGATCTTTTCCTACAGTGTTCAAAAACATCACCCAAAATGAAATGATCACAATTATTTTTGTAAATATGTTTTCTGCCAGACCATTATCTTTCAGCAGGTGCCATTCTTTACTACCCGCTACTTTCAGTTTGTCCGTTTTCTTTTTAGTTCCTTACTTGTCTCTTTCCTTTCCTTCCACCCAAATCTCTGCCAGTCTTTTTCCTTATGTTAGCACCCCTTCCTCCTGTTTAGGGCCAAAGAAAGATGATGAACTCAGCTGATCCTCAGATAGCAAAAGTATATGTGACATTGATAGAGTCACCTTGCAGGATTAGGGCTTTTATAACTTTCTTCTTGTCTCCCCATTAGTGCTTGAAATATACCTCTCTCTTAGAAGGTTCCAAGTTCCCTCTCAGGAGAGATGAGCAAAGAAACAGATGACAGTTGCCACTTCTAGGTTTTCCAAAAGTTGGCAATCAAAGTGAGAAGTCATGAATCCACAGTGCTGCTGCACTATCATTTTCTGTAGACCTAAGACACAACTTGTCATATGATTCCTTTAGGCTCCCTTACTTCATGTGCCGTGTTTTTGTCTTAACAATGAAAAAGGTCCATTCTTTTTACCATTTCAACTGAGGAGATACGACAAAAGGTAGAGTTTTCATGAACTAATTACAGTCCTTCGGAAATTACCTTTTGTGCTAGGAAAATATGCATTTTTTTTCTTTTTTCCTACTGATGAGAATGTAAGCAGTTTGAATAAAAAGTACTATTTAAAGAAAGAGTACAGTTACATAACCTTTCCACAAAATTCAGACCATTTTTTAGCTCCACTTTGCAAAAAGAAGTATGCTACTTCCAGAGAATTATACATACAATAATCTATAAAAAGATTTCTATGGAGAAAAAAAGAAGCGGTTTTTTTTTCTTTTGGAAGAGAGTATTGCCTTATGTTGCAGTGCACATTCACCATTCAACAAAGCCATCACGTTTTGCCGTTTCTAACAATATGAACAGCAGAATCTGCTATCATATAGTCCCGTCTCCCTGCTTTGAAAATCAAGGACAAATATGTGTACATACTTAATGACAGATTTCAACTCCTTAGGGTGCAGGTAAACTGGTCTAGAGCCGCACTGTCACCAAAACAGGTCCTACCACCCTTCCCCTGGGACCGTGCCCTCCATTCCTACAGCCTCTTTTTGCAAGTATATCTGTGTGGCCCCATGGACAGACAAATCAGGGACGTGGCTCAGATGAAAGTCCATGGAGTTTCTGCACAACCCATTTTCAGATGAGAAGATGGCAGGAGCAGAAATATGAGCAAGGAGGATGAACACTATCAAGGAAAGCTAGCAGGGCAGTGCAGAGCTGCTTAAGTCACCAAGAAAGTAGGTATAGTCGTGCCCTGAGGGTTCAATGACCCACCCACCCTATTTACAGCCTATGGTCTGTACAAGTGAAAACACACTGCAACACAGCATCTCAGAAGGTTCAAAACTTGAAGAAAATGTCCTTGTCTGCACAAGATGGAGCAGCTCCAGAAATTTCATAGATATGTTACTCGTACCTGGAGCTGTAGGCCAGAAGGCAGTTGCCTACAAGGGAAAACCATGATCATGATTTCATTTTTTTGTTGTTGATGTGGTCTAGAAGGACCATATGGGAAGTTCTCCTGGCTAAGCAAAGCATTTAGCAGCACCACTGCTAGAAATCAGAAGAGAGGTACTTCTTGAAGTACCTTCAAGAAGGTATCCTCATACATATGTACCAGAGGGGTTGTGTAAGTTGCAGTGGATGTGTTTAATTATTTCACAAGCAAGATTTATGCAACATTTACTACAACCAGTGTCTCTGCAATGTCTTCTCCACTTAGGTCTTGTACTGAAAACATAGAGATGAACCAATATTTAGACAGGATAAGAACAAAGTTGAGGATTTTTCTACAGCTAAAAACTGTACGCAAAGGTGTTATCTACTCTTCGGTGTTTGACCACTGTGTGAGAGGACCCCCTAAGTAACTCCTAACCATATAGGTGTAGCTCAGGTCTTCAGGTTCCCTCAGCAAACTCCACTGACATTGGAAATAGAACCAAGATGAGGATGGTACGCTGGAGATATGAATTATGTCATTCATTACACTTGCTATCTCCTAGGACTCCTGAGTGAGCATTTCTTATTCAAACTATATGTAATATGCATTGAGAAAGTCCCAGTTGTTTGGATGGAGGTACCAGATTTGCATCTGTGTCAGAAATCTTCTCCCTCTCTCTCTCCCCCAACAAAGTGCGATAGAGTCATTATTTCTCCATTTCAATAGACAGCAGCAGGATAACTTTTTATATAAGAAAACCCAAACACCATGTGAATCATACACAAAATCTCTTATTTTTCCAGGAAGGGTAGAACCATGAAAAGAATTGTAACAAAATGTGGCATCCTACTTTTAGTGCCTTCCCGCCAGGAAAAAAAAAAAAGCAACAAAAAAAGAAAAGTTGCAAAGAAGCTTCATGGTTTATTCACTATACCACTGAGCCTTTTGGCCATCACCGTAAATCTCTTCAAATTCTTGCTCCTGTTTTGATGGAAAACATTCAGTTCTATAATAATAGTACTTAGATAACCTGTACTTGACCTGTCTTTGGATAGTGATGATTTTCCATACAAGATGTTTTACTGTGATAACACAGTGATTCAGACACTCTATCTTAAGGCAGCTGGTGTACAAGTGCTTGGCTCTGGGAATTTTTTTCCTCCAGTGCTATTTGAATGTAAGCTGCGTGCTGAAGTCCTTTCATGCCAGGCACATTTTCAAAGTGTTCTCCCAGTTAATGCATTTCCATTAGAATTCCTCTGTTTTTGATTTCAAGAACACAGCACTGCACCCATGGGAACTGAGCTTTTCAGGTGTTAAAGAGGATTTGTTATAAAGAAAGTGATTATAATAGGATTTAATGTAATTGAAAGTCAAGGTACAGTAGCCATACACTGTATCAGAGACAGCATTAAATTTGTATTGTGAGTGAAGGAGTTTTGCTAAGTGAAACCTGGGGCCACAAAGAATAAACCAGAGTGGAAGACCTCCTGCTGTTGTGCACTTTTTGTTGAGCCAGTGCTGTCCTGACTGCCATGCTCCCCAGAGAGGCCGGACAAGCAGCAGAGCTGAACTCCCAGAGGCTCCTAACAGCACGAAAAATATCTTCAGAAATAAGAGGCAGCTCCCACAGACTCAGCGTGTCCACACGAGTCCCTGTCTTGCAGGTTGTCACTAGCTCTGGCAGAGGTGCTTCCAGCCACAATCCCAGATAACTCGCACAGCGGGCCTGATGTCGCTGTGCAAGGCAATGCTTTTTTTGCACTGTTGCATGGGACCGATGTGAAAATAATTTGACCCTTCCTTGTATTCACTGATTTCGTCTGTACCATATGCCCTGCTGGCAAGCAAAGAAGTTGTCAAAACTCTCTGGAAAAACTCTGTTCCCCTTAATTGGCTTTCTTTGCATCCTTGAAATCCATTGGACGGACAGGCTTCCAGTATCTCACATACTTAAATAAACCCTTATTATCAAGTAATTGCTATTCTTCAGAATTTACATCTTCTTTTTCCTTATCATAGCTTGCACTCTTTTCTCTTGGCTTCATTCCTGCTGTCTCTCCGTTTTCCAGGGGATCTTGCTTACCTCAAACAGCATCTTGAACTTCACCATTTAATCATCATTTGTTTTCTCTTTCCTCTTGCTTTCTTTTCAGCTGCTTCTGCGAGTGTTTCAATGTCCTTAGATAACTTCTTTCTTGACCGTATGTGGGTAGTAGAAGTCACTGTTATTATCTTTTATAACACTTTGTTCCCTCTTTGATATCCTTCAACATTATGCATTCAGTAACTTCTCCAGATCAGAGGTCAGGAATTTAGCCCCACTAGTATTTGGGCACATTTATGTCCATAGCCAAGTTGGTCAAAATGTTTTTCATTTAAAAGACAAAAACATCCCTTTCAATAAAAACATACTTTTAAGGGAAAAAAAAAAAAAAAAAGTGTTTTCCATGGCAAAGGGGATTGTTCCAGCAAGAAATCGATTCAGATCAGACCAACCCAAACTAGACTGAGGCTTTTAGCCAAGCTATTGCTTCAGTTTTCACAGGAAATTTCTAACAAAAAGTCTGACATTTTTCTTTCAAATTTCCTAGGGATATAATTGGCATTTGGAGGTCACAGTGAACATAGGTGACTGCATAAATACATTTTCCTTTAAAAAAAAACTGTGATATCTCTCTATTCTGGGTCCTCACTGATCTGGGTCTTCACATTGAACAAAGATGTTTAGAATAATGAAGCATTTTCATGGACTACAGTGAGCATAAGGTTCTCACAAACTGTTCCTTCCTGAATGACGTAGAATATATGCCCAATCTTGAGTCAACCACAAATTAGATAACTTGGGATTTGCTGCACACATGCATATGTGCATCAGCATCACAGTCATCATCATATCCCACCCCATCACTGGTTGCCATCCCTGAAACCCAGGCGCCTCTGGGGCACTGCATGGCAGCAGTTACAATGGCATGAGCAGCAGCAAGACACCTCCAGTTTTAAGCAACATCTTCCTGTACGGTTTGCTTTCCATGCCTCTCCTCATCCACGGCTCATAAGCTGGATGAGGGTAAAAAGAGGAAGATCTGCTGCAAGCAGACATCTGCCAAGGAAAGTAGGGACTCGTTTCAGAAAGGAAATAAATGATGTACCATCACCCAAGGAGGTGGGGTGTCAGAGGTGGGGTGTCAGAGGAGAAAGGTTTGGCTGTGATTTTCAAGGTTTCCTTGCTGCTTTTTCTGCTTGAACATTTTCATAGATGGGGCATGAAACTGGAGACCCTGGGTTCACCATTCCCATCCTTCTTCTCATATTCTGCGTACAGCCTGGGCAGCATCTGCCACTCTGTTTGAACCATCACTTTTACTCCATTTCCCAAACATGCAGTGGCCATGCACTCCTAGCATTCCTCAGAGGCAGAAGAGAAAAAGCTGTTTACACTATTATTTCCTTTAATTATTTCTGCCACTTCACCTCTCATTTTGAGTCAGGATTTGTTTTCTTTCTTTCTGAGGAAGAAAAAAAAAAAAAACAATTGAGGAAGTTCATTATGAAGAAAAGTGAAATGTCACCAATAATTAGTTAAAAACACCAACCCGAGGAACCAGTTTAGGAACACACATATAGACACACACACACACACAAAACAATTAGTGTTTCAAGCTTAAAATTCAGGACCTTTGATGAAAATGTGCAGTGGTGAGAGGATCAATTTCTGATGATGTTCTTGAAGGGCAGAAAGAGAGATAATAACTTTGATGTCGGCTCTTTGTTTAAATGACTATTGTTTGTAGTTAGCTGCTATTTAATCTCCACTACAGAGGGAACCACTACATAGCTAAACTCTCTTCTAATGAGATCATTATTTTCTTACCACTCTTCAGAATGAATGTCATTTTACATAGCAAAACTACAGAGGCAGCGTTTTAGAACACTGCTACCTTTTATCTAACCAACATAAGAGGCACTTGAGGAAAGGACAAGGAGGGTCAAGAAGAAAATGTACGCAGTATAGCTTCTTTGCCTGGCAGGCAGGGAAAGGACAAAAGAAGAGGTCCGTGATAACAAGACTGACCATCCTTATTAGTGGAGAGGGGTCCAAGTTGCAAAGTTTCAAACAGTTAGAGCGGGTTTGGCCCATTGTATTAAAGGGATTTGCGTGGATTTAAGGCAAACCTTCAGGGTTTAGTCACATTTTTAATTACTGCTAAATATTGTTTAATACTTTGACATTTGCCAATTATTATCCAGCCTGGAAAGCTACCGGCAAGCTTAGCAGTGTCAGAAACCCCACTCCCTTTGAGCACTGCCTCTTTAAAGGGTGAAGTCTCTCCCTTCCAGACAAAGGGGACATGCATGCCATATGATAGGTGCCATTTTGCATTTCATTTTAGAGAGAGAGCGGGCTCAGAGAGAGGAGAGAGATGGTGCTTTTTGCTACGCAGGTTTAAAACCCTCCTGCCCACCCTTGCCCCTGTGGCAGCAGTTGCCTCCCCATAGAGCACCCGCAACGACAGGCAAAAATGTGCCCATGCCTCAAGCCACTGCGACCCACAGTCCACAGCTTAAAGGGCTGATAAAGGTGGCTCTGCGCTAATACACCGGGTGGCTGTTCCAGGCATGGAAACCTCGGAGGGAGGGAGGGAGGGAGGGAGGCAGGGTGCGCACTGCTGGAGGCAGTCAGATTTTAAATTGCTGTAAGTCTCTGCTTTGGTGCCTGCCACTCAGATCAGTCGGTCAGGGCATTCATATTCATGGGGCTGACACTCTACCTGTGCCCCTCTGCCTTGTTAATAAATGAACGGAGGTTTCTGAACAGGAATTTGCAGAGCAAGGAGCTGCCTAGAGCCAGCTAACCGGAGGAAAAAAGTAGTCCCAGGGAGCGGGTAGAAATTATGCTGCCAGCCTCGAGCACCCAGATTCGTGAAGCTGGCCCAAGGAATCATGAGAGCTACTTAAAAATCATGTGATTTTAATAAACAATTCACATGAGATTCCTTTTATTTGCTTTCGGATTTTATAGATTCCCAGGATCATGTTTATAAACTTTTAGCCAATATATAAGGCCCTGAAGGCTCCCATTAAAAAGCAAGGGAAAGAGAGAAAGATCTGCATCCCCGCCTTCGATCCCGGGAACGGAGCCTTATGACAACAAAAGATGTGTATCAGAAATTGTACCACTTGTCAGATTTTTTAAGCCATGGCAGCACATCTTTTAACCTCTTTCTCCCCCTCTCCCTGCAACATGGAAGTTTTCCCATTTGTTCCTTCTGTTGTTCCCCCCTCCCGCCCCCCGCCCCGTTTCTCTAAATCTGAAATAAATCCTCTCTTTTGCCCTTTGCTTATGGGTTAGCGTGTTTGAGAAGCAAAAGGATCGATGCCTCGCTCATCTAATGGAGGAACGTTCGGCATTCATAACATGAATGGACGAAAATAAATGCCTCTGGCTGCTGTTTTCGTCCCGCCGTACCACGCTCCGGCTCTCCCAGGCCTGCATCCGAGCGGCGGTGCGGGGAAAGGGGGCCTCTCTTTAAGTTTTCAGCGTAACGGTCAGAGCATTCAGGCATGTGCAGACATGCCAGTCCTGGTGTGTGCTTTTTGTTTTTGTTTGTTGTTTGTTTTAACAGCTGCTAATAATTATATTATCCCGCTACAGAGGTAGTTCTGGGAAATGGGGATCTTTGAAAGCACCGAAGTCGTAGGAAGAAGATGCCGCTCCCCTCCCCCCCTCCCTTCCCCATGTTAGTTTTCAGATACAAACAGCATTCCTGCCTCATTCCCCTCTGAAGTTAAAAGACTTAAATTCTTTACAAGGAAGGTCATCCTTTCGTAGCCAAAACCCTGTTTGCTTTTGTCTTTCCACTCACTTTCAAATGTAAAAAAAAAAAAAAAAACCAAACCCCAGACCCTGACAGTGTGCACCAGCCCACTTCACCAACTCAGAAATTAAGCATAACAAGCTCGGGGCGGGGGGGGGGGGGGGGGGGAAGAAAAGGCTGTGTTTCAGTTATTTGTGTGTGTGTGTGTGTCACACTTGCCAGCAGCTCTTCCACGAATGCTGGGCGGGTTGTTCTCAACGTGACCCGATGGCGAGCGAGCGAGCGAGCGGCGGGCGCGCGGGCTGCAGTCACACGGTGTTCGGGACCTCGGTGTGCTCACTCAAAGGAACACTGTCAACCGCCTTTAATAGTGTTAAATATAATTTATCGATTCTCCATTGTTTGTAATAATAACCTCCCTGAAGCCTGAGAATAATGTTTTCTTTTCCCCTGCAGATTTTGTCCTGTCAAACGTTTATTTTTTTTTCTGTGGTGTTGCTAATAGACCTTGAAATTAACATTGCAGTTATGTTGAGGGTCTATACTGCGATTGTTTGTGCTGTGCACTCCACTCATCCATCAGCAGAGCAAAATAGGAGGAAGGAGATGCATCTGAGCCCCTTACCATCCTGGGGAAAAAAAAAAAAAAAAAAAAAAAAAAAAAAAAGGGGTCAAATTCTGCCCTTAGACGTAGGCACGGAGTTCTCATTAAGGGCAGGGGGAGGCTGGCTGCATATGTGTCACCGAGGCAGAATTTGGCTCGCTGCTTGTTAGCCGATCGCAGCTGTAAAGCTGGAGGGGGCATAAAATGTTGGGGAGTGTTTTAATATGTCCTATGTAAACGTTGGCTGTTGAGGATTTTTTTATTACTCCGTGAGGTCAGGTACATTTAAAATAAAATAAGGTATCTGTAATTCCCTATGAAATTAGAATGAGCTTTAAAGTGAATTAAATTGGGGTCTAAACCAAATGACAGTATCCCTTTGAACAGTCGCATAAGAAAATTTACCAAGCTCTAAGCAAAATTGGGAGACTGGGTTTGTCAGGCTGACTTGTATTTAACAAAATGGCAGCTACTCCACTTTACACTAGCAATTAGCAATAAAAGAATTTATAATTTACTTTGAACTTTTTTCCCCCACTTTAACATAAAACTTCAATAGAAGAGTTATGCTGCTATTAAAAGCACATTGTGTTGAGAACCCCTGTAAAACGCAGTATGTTTCAGGGTCACATTAGCAAGCGGGAATGAGGAAATATTTAAAGGGCCCCTTGTTACCTGCTAGTATCTCTTTCTTTCCCATGGAAAATGAGAAACGAGCTGGAACGTAAACAGGGGGGAAGCAGAAGAATAAGAAAGACACCAGGAGCGCCTTCGGGTTAGCCAAATCGTCCGGCTTTGCACAAGGCCTCTCACTTCTGGGGAGGGGGTTTCCATAGGTTGTAGGGAGGTGCTGATGCACGGAGGGCTGACGCTGCAAAACCTCCCGCCGTGGGGGGGAAGGGAGCAGGGAGAGGGTGAGGGAGGAGTATACACAGCTTTTCACCTTTCGGTCTCCATTCAATTTACTTTCTGCGTGTGTTAGGAAAGCACTCACCGCAACACAACGTGAGGAAATAATCGTGCTTGCAAAACCTGTGTGTATCTAGAAATTGCTAGAACTTCATCCGTATGTCAGGTTCCCACACAGGAATTAAAAGCTGTGTGATTTATGGCATTTTATTGCACTTCTTGGCCATTGCTAATGTTTTCTTCATTGAGAAATGGCAGAAGCTGCAATTTGGATTTTTATTGTGCAGTTTGCCAGCCTTGTCCCCATCCCCCTTCCCTTTTTCTTTTTCCTTTCCTGGGTGAACTTGCTTTGGGTTTAGGAGATGAAAGTTTATGGAGGCAGATGAGTGTCAAGGGGGCTGAATCCAAACGCAAAGCCAATGAGCATGTTGCCAGATTTTATCTACCCTCACTGAAACTACAGTATCCAGAAAAAGAAGAGTGATTATAAAGGAGAGTGACTTAGCCTCTAACTTACACAAAAATTCTTGGACGGGTTTCTGGTTTTCTTTTTTAAACAAACAAAACAATGTTTCCTGGTTGGCAGTTCCCAAAGTCTTTCCTTTTTTTCCCATTTTTTGGCACATTGCTGAAAGGTCATGCTGATGTATTTCCAAAACATGCTCATTGAGTACAGCTTTGCAAAAAATAAGAACCTCTTTCTTTAAGGCCTGATCCTGCTCTCATTTAAGGCAGAGACAAAATTTCAACTGTTTGCAGGGAGACAGGAGCAGAGCCCAATCACAGAGGCAAACTCACTGTAGTATTAAATACAGGCTGGGCCAGCACCAGCTACGCCTAGAGCTGGTGACACCATTATACACTCCTGTTTACCATTGCTTGTGTCTGCCAGACTGGAATGGTTCAGACTAACAATCGAATGGTTCAGACTAACAATCCTCATGCTACTTTTCAGCTTCAAGTCAAGATTTCTGACAATGAGGCGAGGGCTAAATCGGCTGTTTCTCATGTTAAAATAATCTACTGATGATTCCTTTGAAAGCCTTTGTGCCCATGTGCCCTTGGGGAAGGAACTTCAAACCCGGGGTGCTTTATTTCTGGGTTGAACCATATTCCACCAAAATGTTGCCAGATGAAAACCCTTTCAAGGATTGCACTTTTCATATGCTCAGTGAGCTGCAGTTTTAAACTCTTGAGTTTGGTTAGACACCGTGCATCAAAATGAATACAGACATGGCTGCTAAAACTGAAGGTGCACGAGCACACTTTGCCTGCTGCTTCCAAGCATTTGAGTTTGTGGGCGTAAAGTTTTGTAGACTGTGTGCATGTATGTATGTGTGTGTGTGTATGTGTGCGGCTGCTGGTGTTTATTTGTCTTAGGCAAGCAGGCAGGAGGACGGGTAAATGGACAAAGCTTGACTAGAACTCAAGGAACTTACGCTCTGTTCTTGGCGCAGCGTCAGGTTTCCTGCGTGACCTTGTATAAGTCACTTATTCTGTGGTGCGCCTCAGTTGTCCTCCCCTGCAAGAACTTTCCTTCCTTCCAGCAATGCTTTATAGTTAAAGTGTATTAATGCACTAAGCAAGAATTGGCCGGGGGGGCAGAGGGGCGGGGTGGGTGTTAAATGAAGACTTTCTCGATACCGTGAAAGGTCTCACTTCCTTCCAGGTAACTTTACCTGAAGAACAACTAACATGAGCAGTATTCACTGTTGTATTGTAGCAGTGCTCAGAGGCACTAGTCATACATAGGAACTGGTAAGGTGCTGTGTAAGCAAAGGACCAAAGTATGATATATTTGGCCTCAAAGTTATCATCAGCAGGATTTTCGTAATGCTGCATAAATTGAAGCCAGTGTCACAGATCTTCGTGCCCAGCACTTGTTTTCCTAGGGTTTTTATATTCAAGGGAACATAGAGTGAACTCAAGCACAAGCACTGCAAGTTTTCAGTACTCCTCTGATACGCAGCCTACTGCTCTCTCCTTCGGTTGCCTTCAGTAAGAAGTGAAATCTTGTTGGCTTCTGTATCGGGCTTTTATCTAAGGAGTTAAAGCAAACACTGGTCTGTTGCCTTTAAACTCCAGCCCTGATCCCAGTGAGTTTGCAGAGGGCTGAGAGGCTTTGAAAAGAAAGACAGGTTTTTTGTCACCTTTGACACACAAACATCCCAGCAAGTTACCTTTTTGTTTATTCCACTGTAAAACTCGGAACACACTGCTTTCAGGGTGCTTACCTTCCATAGCATGACCTTTCAAGCAAATATATCCCTTCAAACTTTGGAATTCAGTGAGGTAGAATTAAAATCATTGACCTTTCATTCTCCTTTCTTCTTAGCCCACCTCCCTCTCATACGCTTTCCCTTTAATAACCAAGAAGCACATCTGCAGTTTTTGCTGTAAACACTGCAAAAAGCATTAAGGTTTTTAAGGTAACCTTGGCAAAATCCAAATTAGAAAACATACTGCAGTGATTCACATTTAACCTCCAAGTTATTTCACAGCATAGCTGACAGCCTGCATTCTTCAGAACTTTGTGTTGTTTGCTTTTTTCTTCGACAAAAAAAAAAAAAAGGCAAACCCAAAAAAGCATAGGAATTTTTTCTCCATTGGGGGCCTGATATGTAAAATACACACGAAGAACTAGTTCCTTTTCTGGTCACTGAACTAAAAAGAGGCACATTTCTTACGAGTTTAGAATACTTCTGTCAAGTCAACAACAACAAACCCCCTGTTTTTTAGAAAAAGTTGTGTAGCTTTATTACTTGATGACTTAGAAGATCTTCAGCTTCCTCCCCTCCAGCCAGGGCCACTCAGCCAAGAAAGAGCCTTCGCTATTTAAATCACCGTTTCCGAACCCTGCCAGTGCCATCGCCTCAGCTCATCCTCCGGAGCTCCAGGGGAGACAAAAGCATTTTGGGGAGCAGGGCGGGCCATGCACCCCGACAGCAGCCCGGAGCCAGTCAGCCAGGATGGAAGGCATCAGCTCAGCCCCGCTGAGGAAGCAAAGACAAGAGAAAGAAAGATGCTACAAAGGGAAGGGGTGGGGTTCTGTTTTTCTCAGAAACGTGCTGCACTGTAGGACTGTGCCTTTTATTTTTGGCACAAATTGCTGTAGCAAATTATATAGCTTATCAGATGTGGTTTGTTAGGCTCAGTAAAGAAACCACTGCAAGGACTTGTTTTCCTTGTTGTCTGCACCCGATTATGAGATCGGCACAAATCAGATTCCTGATGCTGCACAGGAACAAGGTTGAAACTCCACGGGCCTTGTTTTTCCTGTAACCAAATTAAGCGTGATTGGGTTACAAACCAATTCAGCCCAATTGGGTTGATTCTCTCTCTGACTTTACACAGGAGAAGTCTGCCTGTTCACCTTGATGCACAGGGATTCATTAGCAAATAGGACACTACGTGCTAATTTCAATGATGGCCTAAGCACACGCAGCTCCTCTGAAAACAGCTGAATGGGAGCGACGCCCCCTTGCTCCAGGGTTGCATTTGGCCCCTTCGTTAGGCGTGAGAACCCACAGACTGCAGGATCCAATCCTGCAGGCCCCTCTTGTCTTCTCAGTAGCCCAGACCAGCCCTGAAGGTTGTAAACATGAATTAGTGGAGAGATGCAAAAGGGATTTCAGAGTACATTAATAAACAGGGCTTAGCTACGGCAACTAGGGAGGAGATACACATTTTATTCACTTCTCCCAGCTACTGGAAAAATAACCTTTGGTAAAGGGGTGGGCAGCGAGGAGATTAACACCAGCAATTAAATCCACTTTCATCCAGGGCTACATGCAGTGCCTCTCCCACACCAGTAAGACACTGTCACCACTAAAACTGCATAACCTGTTTGCGCTGATGCCGCTGGTCCCTGGGAGAAAGGAACAAGAGGGAGAATACAGGGAAAACATAAAACCCTCAGCCACCCATCTGTTTTCAGGGGAGGAGAGAAAATATTTCATTTTCTACCTGTAAAGAAAAATGGATTCATGTCACATCCTTCCTTGATTATCCCCAGCATTATGCAATTCAATAGATTTGCTGTCTTGATTAGACAGGCAGAATAGAATTTTAATTGTGAGTCTCTGGAAGGAAAAATGGAGAGGTTTGTATGAAAAAATTGGGAGGCAGCAGAGCTTTTTATAGTCAGTCTTTCTGCTTCATTCGACCATCTGCCTTTACTTGTGCTCTGCTGCTTGGGGTTGAGAAGTTGCTGGCTTTAAAGATGAGTCTCAAAGTTTAACCAGATAAATAAATGTGTGCAAGACCTCTCCCTACTAGCAGAACAGCCTTCAGCATTCCAGCTACATATGTTGACAAAAAGAATGTTTTAATTTTAGCATTATTTTTACTGTTTATCAAACAGAAATGATGCATGTAGTTACTTGCATGAGTCACAGTTAAAGGAAAGTCCCTTTCAAAAAGGCCTGAGAAATGTAGACAGATGAAACTATTTTACTGGGGGGCAAACAGAGAAATTATTATTTATTTTTTTAGATGCATGCTTATAGATATATTGGTAGGAAGGGGAATTGGCTGGCCTAGGCTACCATTTGCAGGAGAAGATATGAGTGTCTGAGTCAGCAGTCAATGCGAATTTAAGGAATCTGGGGCTTAGTTCATGCCAGAAATCAGAGCTGAACTCAGACCAGGACCAGGTGAAACCAAACATGGCTTTTCTGATACCTTTATTCTAGGTCAGTGACAAAATGTGTTGGTCCTATTTACTGTCTAGAGAGGTTGGCAGTTAAGCCAGAAGTCTGGGTAGACACAGACCAGTTTGCATGATATGTGGTAGTCTCCGCTACAGAGATGCAACCCATTTTGGGATGTTATTTGCAACAGTGATTTTCACTGAGGTGTAATTGTCTCCCTGTCTTTTTAATCATAAAAAGCTCTGGTGACAGAAAACATCAGTTCCACAGGTTCATACGTGTATTGTCCAGAATTCGAGTACACAAATTCCAGCCCAAATAGTCCATACTCTGAGATATGTAAGGTCCCTGCTTTAACTTACTACAAGCAGGCTCTTAACCATTCAGTGGTGCACTTTCTCACTGTGAAAAACTTTAAAAGCATGTTGGGTGCATTCCAACAGGAAAAACAGTTGCAACCATAAACAGTTTCATAGGGCTGGGAAAATGTTCCCTGCCCAGATCTCACTTTTTCCATAGGTGGAATCAATATGAAAACATCTTGAAATACACTGTTGCTACTAGACACGTGATTTACACTGCTGGATTGGAGTTTTCAGTATTTTGTTCTTGTCTATAACATAACCCTAGAGATCCTAGTCTCAGTCCAGCTAGTCTAAACTTCTAAGAACTCAGGAAGTTTAAAGTTCTTGATCTGAAAAATTATGCTGGAACTCTACTAAGGCTGTTCAATGTAAGGAGATTCCAGGAATTTCTAGCTTCTCATTGGAAATACTTGCATACAACACCTTGTTGTATGCAACGCAAAGGTGACCTGCCTTTGCTATGGTCCTGGCAGTACAGCTGAGACTGGATGGCACTCAAGCACTGTCCAGTAACATGGACACCTTTCTTTCAGCTACCGATTCCCTCTTTTGCAGTGATCTCTGACAGTACTTTATTAACAGTGCTACGCCTGCAGATGGGAAAGGCTTGCCCAGTTTTTGCACTAGCTTTGCTTGCTGGCATCTCTACATCGGCACAGGAGGTACACTCACTGACTGAAATGTCACTGTCTCTCCATGAATTTTCACTTTTGTAGGTTTGCAATTATGCAGACTTTTGTGAGTATTGAAAAATCTGTGTTATCACCTACTGAATGGTATTTTGTGAGGAAACAGGAATGCTTTTTTGTTTTTTTCTACAGAGGTCAACTTATCCATCGCATTTCATAGAATCAGAGAATCACAGAATGGTTTGGGTTGGAAGGAACCTTGGAGATCATCTAGTTCCAACCCCCCTGCCATGGGCAGGGACACCTCCCACTAGACCAGGTTACTCAAAGCCCCATCCAGCCTGGCCTTGAACACTTCCAGGGATGGGGCATCCACAGCTTCTCTGGGGAACCTGTTTCAGTGCCTCACCATCCTCATAGTGAAGAACTTCTTCCTTGTATCTAACTTAAATCTAGCCTCTTCCAGTTTGAAACCATTACCCCTTCTACTGTCACTACATGCCCCTGTAAAAAGTCCCTCTCCAGCTTTCTTGTAGGCTCCCTTTAGGTACTGGAAGGCTGCTATAATGTCTCCTCAGAGCCTTCTTTTCTCCAAGATGAACAACCCCAACTCTCTCAGCCTGTCTTCATAGGAGAGATGCTCTAGCCCTCTGATCATCTTCATGGCCCTCCTCTGGACCCACTCCAACAGGTCCATATTCTCCTTATGTTGGGGGCCCCAGAGCTGATACTCCAGGTGGGGTCTTACCAGAGCGGAGCAGAAGGGGTGAATCACCTCACTTGATCTGCTGGCCACGATTCTTTTGATGCATCCCAAAATACATTTTACTTACAATATTTTTTCTTACCTCAAAGAATAATTTTTTCCTTCGGGGACTGTGCTCATACTTCACGTGGAGTTTTCTTCTTGAAGGTGTGTTGCAGTAGGAAGGTAGAAAGCAAACTTACTTACAGCAAAAAGTAAAGAAGTGGCTATAGAAATCATTATGAAACTATATAGCCTTTCAACATTGCCAAAACATCTGTAAATCTCATTTCAAGGCAGGCATAACAGACAATTAGGGACTGACTCAAGGAAAGATGTGCCCTTATACAGGAAAGCACTTAAGTATCTGATTATCTTCAGTCTTGCCTTTTACCTAAGCATTTATTTATACATTTTGCTAAGCCTGGTACTGAGCAAGAAAAGCTCATTTGAATTTAAGGCACTTTACTGAGAAGATCAAGATCATATTTCAACTGATTAACCAGACTTAAGGGCTTCTCCTTCACAGCGATGCGAAGGACATGCTGGTACAACTGAATTCAACAAGAACTGCAAATGCTTGCTCCTGCCTCTGGAAAATGATGCCTTTTTCCCAGGGATCTCAGCTGGGGCTTCCATGCCTGATGTTAGGCACCTGCATATGGAAATGTTATTTGCTGTGTTAAACCCTAACCAGTTACTATTCTTACAGGGGTTAGGCAAGCAAGTTCAGAATTTGAACTTGCACAAACAAAATCCCATGCAGAGAGCAACTGGCCATCTCCAGTACCAAAGAAAATGTACAGTCCAGCTGTTCCATGGCCTCTCCTTTCTGTGCCTCACAGAATCAGTACCGCTGTGCTTAACGATAACACATTGATCTAACTACACAGAAATAGATGTTAATTTTAAAATGTATCAAGTGTAAAAGAGAGAGAAAAGGAGAAAAGCACTGCTGCAACCTTCTGTCTGTGGACTTTCTAAATTTTTATTCTAGACACGAGTCTAACATCATTCATGGAAATACCAGCTCAGCACTGTTGAACAGCAGCCTGTTTCTTTATATTTATTTTGCCCCCTCATATTTTCTTCCATTAAAGTTTAGCAGTGTACACAAACAAACTGCAATGAGAAAAAAAAAAAGACAAAAATGAAACTCATAAAAAGGCAGGCAATAGAAGTGACCTTTGCCACTCCTTTGATAGTATTTTGCACATTTCTCTGCTAGTGGCTGAGATTTTTTTTTTACACTTTCAGGCAACCATAGATGATAACATGAATAAAATTGTATGGTGTCTCATGAATTTAACAGAAACATTTTAGAGGCAATAATTGCTCTTTCTGGAGTGTACTTTAATTTAGAGATGGAATTCTTTCTGTGATTTATGTATCAGTATATTTTATGCCATGTAAGGTATGCTTTTAAATCTTCTTCCTCACATGCACACATATTTGAAATGTTTGACTTCATATATACAATCGTACAAACATAAATGCACAAATTCATAGACTTACATAAATACATAAGAACATGCAGCAGGCTACACATGTATATGTGAATAAATTTATGTATGAAGGCAGATATTTGTGTTTGTGCAAATGCAGAAATTTCAAATTATTATATCCCTAATTAGATCGTATTTTGATATTATGCGGACCCACAATGAATTATAAGCAAATAGATGGCACTCTGAGGGAAAACATAGGAAATGCTTGAGACTGACCTTCAGTGCTTTCCAGGAGTAGAGGTTATGGGTAAATTTTGTGACTACTTGGGATCACCACAAACCTCTGATTAGCAAAAATAACCAGGTGCTGATTGCTTTTTGGTTTTCTTCCTTTAAATACATGCCCAAGGAGAAGACACTCTCCAAGTAATGATATGCTAAGGAAGCAGAAACATAGCATCTACTGGCACCGTCTTCATCTGCTACAACAGGCTAGCAGCCCATTGCATTGGTTATGGTAGAGACTGCAACAAATACATTTATGCAGCTGATGGGCCCATTCCTTCCATCGGCCAAAACATTTTCTATGCATGCTGTGCGTGGTGCAGACAGCACTATATGTTTAGCATTACGCTTCACCAGTGTAACACATGAACATGTTAATGCCAGTGACGTAGTCACACTCTGCTATGACTTGCTTAATAACCTGTGGACGAGAAGCCAGGAATTTTATTCCTTTTTCTTCCACTTGCTGGCTTTCCCTTTTTCCTATCCTACAAATTTAACTGAGATTTCACAAAGTTTCCCACTCTGCAGCAAAAGGAAACCAGCCCTGTGTAAGTTTTTCCGCACACAAGCGAGGCTGGCCCATTGCATACTAGCCTTCAGATAGAGGCAGTCAGCCAGGGCATAATACTTTGTGTATCCAAGTCCCTGGATGGCCGTAGCCCCAGCTGCTAAATTACAGCCAGAAGACTCAAGCCTAGTGGAGGCTAGTTGTAGTCCCCTGCATTGGAGAACATCAACACCAGATTGTCGCTGGACCAGCGTTAGGACCCTGGCCTCTCACATCCCACATGAATTGGTTGACTAGTGGGATAATGATCTAGCTAGAAACTTTTTGTCCACTGCAAAGATATTTAATTAGTAACAAGAGGTGGAGTAGCTGGAATGGAGGAGCAGAAGACAAAGAGCAGCACAGTAGCCCAGTGCTTACTGCATATGGACATTATCCTTACTTCGTTTGCAGCAAGACAGAGAGGTGAACCCGTCTGCTGTATCTAGGCAAGCTATGGAGACTGTTTTCTTTAACCAAAGAACTAATTCTGTTAGCCTTTTTCACATTCACTATTCCTTCGAAAACTATTCCCATTTCAGTTGGGTACCTGTAGAAAAAGTAACTGTTTAGCATGAGAATGATGGGGCAAGGACCCCTACAACCTAGGCATAAAGGACTGGGGCTTTTTCATTTCTTTTTTCTCCTCCATGTGTCCTTCTGTGAGTCCCTCCCTGGAAATGGAAATGGTGTATTGTAATGCAGATTTCCTGCAGAATCTCACAGATCACTCTCTGCAGGGATTTCACTCCTCAGCTGAAATACTTTTCAGCCAAGGTATTGTTCATTTATTCAACAGCTTTATTTTTAAACATGGAATACTATAACTGTGCATTACTAATTCCTTTTAAAAGTATTATAGTGTTTATTTTTTGATTGAGGCTTGAGGGCTTAAGATCATTTAGCTGAGTTTTGTTGGGGTCTTTTTTATTCCATTATTTATGAATTTAAAATACACTATGAAAGGATCAAAATAAAGTAAAAGACCTCAAAACCCCACTAGTCTTGTTTTCCTTTCTTCAGTCCCAGCACCCTGTCTGTTTTCTCTTTCATGCTTTCCACGGAGAACCATTTGCTTTAATGTAATCATTGGCTGATTGACTCTTGCCTCTGTTTTCACTTTCCTCCTATTTGTGGAGGTCAGCGAAACAGCAAAGGTTTCATTTAACTTCTCATTGGAGACCACACTTTGGCCCCAAAGCACTCAACAACCCAGAGCCGGCCAGAGAAACACCATCTACCTCAGCCCAGAGCCAAGGTGTAAGACCAGAACTGGGAAGCAGGGAAAGCTTCATTCCTGCCCTGAATTCATCCCCAGGAGCAGGTCTGGTGTTGGCCCTGCGTCATCTAACACTGAAGTGACCAGTGGATGGTCTTCTTCAGCAGCACAGTGGCATCTCCCTACCAAACAGTTTCAAAAAAGAGTCAGATGAGTCACAAGGAATGACATGATGGTGAAGAACCTCTCGCCCTCGAGCAGGCAAAGGGAAGATCTGTGCCCCAGTGCTACTGGTGCAGCTGGTACAGACGGAAGATCTTCTGAACATCTAAGCTTTTGTTCTGCAGCTGCTTCACAGAGATTAATCCAGGTTTTGTGGAGAAAGGGGAGGACTCTGACCCATAGAAAACAAGATCCCTGTGGCGGAGGGAGAGAGGAAGGGTGGTATTCTGTAGCTTCCCCAGTGCTGCAGGCAAACTCTTGGCCTGAGCCTACTCTCAGCATCTGCCATATATGCTGCGTGCCTTACCCATGGCAACACTTCAGCAGTGGGAGAATACATTTGTCCTAGACCTGTTCCTACTATGTCAACCCATGCTATAGCCTGGAGAAATCAGTGCTGTCCTTGCAGTTCAAGTTTGCTGGCAGTACAAGGCAGGATGGCTCAGGGGATCTAAAGAAAATGAGCCCTGTATTACACTGCTTGGGGATCAGATATTAATTCTTTAAATCATAGTACAATTTAGCCTATTTCAAAAAGAAACAGGAAGGTTTGTCCTTGCGATGATGACTACAGCACACAAAATTTCCAGTCTGGCTTATGGAAAGGTCCTGAAGCATTACACTAATGTTCAAGAAGATGTTTGCACCTTAGTGTAGCAGAGCAAAGTTTGAATCCCATAAATATTAATAGGCATCAGACATACCTAAGTAGGGAAGACTTCATCCCACTGAAAGCAAAGCATGGGATTAGGAATTTTGCTGAATTAGGGCCTCCAAAAAACCTGAGTTGCATTGTTGGTCTGGAAGTAATGACCACAGAAATGGTTTTCTATCTCCAAAGTAAAAAATATCAGAAAATGCAAGGGAATATTTAGACTTTGTTTAAGAAACCCTTAACAGAAGAAGTATTTGCTCTGTGCTAATAACAATTGTGACCCCTTACATTATGTTTATGTGCTGACCTCTGCCTTAAAATGTGCATAGGCAATTTCCATTGAAGCATGTAAATATAAATTATTGAATAAAGAATAATTGATTTAGAATTGTAAAAAATCAGCAGCCTTGCAGAGAAAAGGGACAGCAGTAGACGGATACATTTTAAGTACTAATGACTCTGCCTTATGAGAGTAGCTTTACCCAGTGTATAATGCATGAATGGTAAAATAGGTCAAACCCTGGAAGCATCCACATCTTTAAAATCATTATGAATACAATGGTTTTACTGCATCACCAATTGCATAAGAGCTCCAAAGCAAAGCCGTATGTGGAATGCAAAACATAATGAAAATCCTTGCTCTTGTGTCACAGATTAGAGAGCTACTACAGATTTTGGATCTTTTCCCAATTTTAATACAGTTACGTTCCTGTGGCCGGTACTTCTACATTTTCACTTCTGTGTGCGATAGGAGTTCGCTCCTTTGTGCTTTTTGTACCGTTCATAAGACTTCAGCTATTTGTGGTACAGGAAAATTTGGCATGTTAGCAATGTTAGTCATTTTTATGCACAGAAAAGTTTGGCCATCCTGTTTGTATTCTGCTAGGGCTTTGGAGGGGGGAGGGCTTCATCCCATGATATCCCATCCCCCACGAACAGGGGAAGCTTGTTCTCTGCCTACCTACCACTACAGCTAAAGTTATGTCAGTGCCAGGTAATGAAAAGGCTTTGTTATTTAACAGGCAAATAATAGAGAGCCTTTGTGCAAGGATAATTACAGTGGTTTGGATATTCCTGGATTAACTCTTGGGGTGAACATTCATCTCAGTAAATCACTAATAAATATACATTAGCACCATGTCTCTCTCCATTTTATGCTCTAGTCATCTCGGTCACAGTACTCACAAGTTTATTTGGGGCTGTTTTTGTAGTACAGGCTTCAATATCTTTTGCCTATCCTTGCTGTATAACTCTAACAAAACAACCAGAACTTCCTGCATTTTACCTCAACCACTCTGTCTTCTGATAAAGCAGCAATGAGATTGCATAGCTTGCTGGCTACTGGGAAGAGTAACTGGTAAATATTTGCACAGCACTTCGAAGAAGTAGGACCTGACTCATCACAGCATTACTTCAGTTTTACGTCAGTATTAACCATTATATTCATGTCACTATCATCAACTTAAAAATCAGCTGCTGAGAATCGGGCCCATAGAGGACCAGGTGCCATTGCTGCTCTTCTCGCACTATTTTGTATCTGTTATTTTTGATGAGTTATCAGTTGCCTGAGCCAGTTCACCATCCAAGTTGATGGAGGGGGGGTGTCTGGGAACAAGGAAGGGGATGCAGGGCAGTGGCAGACGTGAGCGGCAGCTACCAGAGATGCCCAGCCAGAGGAGCAGGAATCACAATTGCCAGGACCTCTAGCTAATGTGAAAACACTTCATGTCAAAAACTGTTTTCTATGGAAAGAAGAAAAGCATTGAAGTTGTATAAAGAGCCCTAAATATTGACCACAAAGATGTGCTGTTTATGTCTGTGGAAGTCAACACCAGCCCAAGACTTCACTGTATATGTCACGGCTCCTTATTTTGCAGGATGACCCACAGATACAGGCAATAACATTTGGTCCAGTACTGCTGCCCTGGCCCTTAGGTCTGACTGAAGAGTTTTTGATGAAAATCAGGAGGCACAAGGTCCTAATATTTATCTTATACTTACAAGTAGTATTACTTAAAGTAAATTATGCTACCTGACAGCTCTTCTTAGTCAGAGGGCTACAAAATAGCCGTTTTTTAAAGAAAAGTAAGGCACAAAAGTTTATAGAGGGAAATGAAGACTGGGAAAGTATTGCTATTATTATGGAATAATAGTGCTGCAAAATTGCTGTGAAAATTGGAAATCCATAATTTTATTGCCAAACCTGGTTTTGCCTTACACTAATAGTCATGAACAGTGGAGATGGAAAAAAAGAACCATTAGGTCATTTTTTCTGTCTTCTTGTTAATTAAGAGTGTCTCCCTACAAGGATCTTGACTGTTTTGTTCATTTTAAAAATAACTAAAGCAATGAGGGTTCAACTTGTTCCCTTGGGAGACTGTTCAGTAGACTAACAGACTTCACTGCTAGAAAATTTTTCCTCATTATCAGGATGGATTTTTCTTATTTCGCTTTCATCCCGTTACTTCTAGTTATACCTGGTTGGACTATTTCTATAGTACATCAAATTCCATCATTTCATCTCACTTAAATATTTCTTTCCCAGGGCAGATATTGAGCTAAATCTGAGCTTCAGTGAAGAAACTAGATGTAAACTCAGAGTAGCAATTGGCTATAACAGGCCCTATTTTTACTACATATTGAGCACACAAAGAGAATTGCTATTTAAATTCTGAATGGGAAATCTGAAAATAAATTTTTTTCTTCAAGCACTTTTTTTTTTCCCCCAAGTATATGGCTGCCTGCTTCTCAAATCCACTTAAGCATTTAGAAAGCAGCTTGCAGACACCAGATTCTTCCTCTCCAAGAAAACTGAACCGACATGCTAGAGCTGCAGATCACATAGTAGTTCACATTTAAAGGGAAGGAATGTCTTTTATTTACTACAGGACCAATACCAGGCATATCTTTGCTCAAATAGTTAGCTAAGGGTGAATATGTCCTCTATGCAGAAGGTCACAGTAGGGTATGTACCACTTAAGTCTCAATTATGATCTATTTATACCTCCGTCTGAAACTTTCTTTACTTGGGAGATTCTGGGAATTTTTCTCCATTTAGCCATATTTTGGGTATTTCACTGTCTCTTGGAGAAGTCAGTTGTAAGAGAAGTCAATTAAACATTATCAATAATGGTGTGAGGTAGACCTCTTAGTGTATAGCAAGAGAAAACAGTGAAAGGCACTTAAGTAATATTGTTAACTATTTTTATGCATGTTGCTCTTCTTTCTTTTTACCTATTCTCAGGTTTCTAACAACTTTAACGTTCAAGCCCCTGTAAAGAATGTGAAAGCTTCATTGAAAAGTCCTTTTTTTTTTTGCGCAGAAATCAGGGAGGGAAACCCATGGAAAAAAAACACAACAGTCTTCCAACCAAAGTTAAACAGGGAGAAAGTGAAACCAAACTACCAACAAACAAATGAACAAATGCATTTCAAAAGCTTGGTATTAACCTTAAATTGAGCTAATTAAATTATAAAGATGTTTCCTGCTGTTTCTCTGAGATATTTATCCTTTTATTTGAAACACATGCTCCATAAAAGGACACTGGTCTCAACATACCACCTTATTTCAAGTTGACAACTTGAATATAGGGCGAAAAAAAGAGGGGGGGGGGGGGGGAATAGGACAAAATATTCATGCCTGTAGCCACACTCCTAAACCTGTGGCCAGGTACCCTAAAGAGAAATTAAAACTTATGCAGAAGATCCAATGCTTCTGATTAGTTTGCCATTGCTTTTTCTATGTTGTTAGTTGTCGAGGGGAATAATTGTGTCAAAAATACATTTCTAGGTCCTTGCTTCCTGTTTCTGGCCAACTCCTCCCTTCTTTTATGTTTTGCAGTTCAGATAAGTGAAATATTTTCGAATTTGCAAACTACAAGTTTGTTCCCTCCAACTGTCCCTTGCTCACTTTTGTGAAATAAATTCCATCTGCTCAACTTTCCCTCCATCATACACATTCTGGGTTGAGAGAGTACTCCCATGTGAAGCCTCTGGATCTAGTCGGCTGCATGGCAGTGAAAAGAATGAGTGGATTACTGGTGGTAAAAGATCAAACGAAATATAAATAAATGCTTAAAACTGCATTAAAGCACATGTGTAGTGAACTTCACACAAAGGCACAAGGTATCTGCATTCTGGAGAATGGTATAATGCACCTGTGAACTTCCTAGCCTTACTGTCTATATGCCAAACCGTTGAAATTAGCTCATGTAAAAAATGTTCTTGTGGCTTCATTTCCTCTGCAGGATTTTGGGTTAGGGTTTTGTGGTTTTGTCTTTTGGGGTTGTTGGTTGTTTTTTACTCCCTCTAAGCAATTAAAGATGCAAAGGAAAGAAATTCATCAGTTCAACAAGTCCCTCAACAAGCAGGTTTACTATCCTCCATACACATTCTTACCTTGTGTTTGTCACTGTTTCTGAGCTCTGTCTATTACTGCACGAAGCAATCATTCTTTCCTTAGAGCAGTGCAGACAGTGTGAGGTCTGTTTTAGAATATATTTAAGTACTACGCACAGACTCGTGCTGTATCAGTTTATATGTAAAAAGGCAAGTTCAAAGAAGTAATGGTGGTAAAACCTGCAGTAGCCTTTAGTTCTTCTGGATATGCCTTCTACAGTTTTGGGCTACCAAGCAGGAAAGCTCTGTCACTCATTAACTACATCCTAAACGACAACATGAGCCAGAAGTGCCTGCAAGGGGTGCTCTCGGTGCTCCGTTCCTCAAGGACAGAATGATTAGCAGCACTTTTTCCAGGTAAAGGACCCAGGATAGGAAAGCCCAGACTGAGATGAAGCATGAATTAGAGTAGAGAGCTTTAGAGGATGTTCTTAGAGGTATGTTTCCCCTATTAGTCAGATGTCCCCAGTTTTCCTTAGGAGCTTTTAGGGATCCTTACATCAAAAGATGTGTAGTGGTTGAGACTGCCAATGTGCTGGAAGGTGCATGAGGTCACAGAGACCATGATTCTCTCCAGCCTGCAGCACTGAAAACTTAGGTGACTTTGTAGCTCTCAGGGAGACTATTTTAAAACTGCATGAAACAAATCATTCTGCAAAATAATTTCCACAGTCAAAAGTTGGAGATATTAGTCCATAAATCAAACCCATATTGCATTCAGTCCCTCTACTCTACTTCTCTCCTTGAAGACATTCAAGCAAACCCAGGCTTCCTTACTCCAAACAGTAAAGTTAATACCAGCCTTCTAAACTAATCTGAGAAGCCTGTTTGGTTGTGGTTGTACCAGGGGACAAAAGTAAAGTTGTTGTGATCATCAGATCCTTCAATTCTGAAAGTACAGTCAACTCAAATATTTAGCTGGGTTTCTGATGTCTGCTATTTCTGGTAAGTGCTAATGTTTTCGAGAAGTCCCATAGATAGGCTTGGCAGTCTTCATTTTACTCCAGAAAGGATTTTGTATCTTCAGTTACACCCTAAAACAGAGGCTAACAGGAGCAACGGAAACTGACCTTTGCAATAATGTTGCTGACGTAAGGCAGCAGTACATATAGATTTATATGGTGTCTTGACCAAGTCTATAGAAGTACTACTACAGTTCCAACTTTTCAGCTGTAGATTAAGACAGTAATAACAAAACAAAACAAAACAAAATAAGTTCAGAAAACACTACAGTATGTTCTTAGCAAGATTATAACAAAATCTGGTGAAATACCGAACTGATCAGTCTTATTTCATCTTTGGGCAAATTAGCAGGTTAGGTGGCTTGAATTTACCGTAGGAAAGCCTTGTCTTATTAACTGTATCTGAGCAACCCTTTCTCCCAGCATTGCTAACTGTGGGGCAGCTCCAGCAAAAGTAACCGTATTTCCCGGTGCAAACCAGTAGAGAGAAGTTCACAGCAGGTTCCTGGACACTGTTTTGTCTAAAGCTACTCAGCCATTCTGTGCAGCAAAGCAGCTATTACCTTAGACCCCCTGTTTTCACTGTGACCAGCGGGGCTGCATTGCTGTTAGCAATGGGGAGGGATGGGGACAATTTTCAGGGGACAGGGGAGAAGGAAAAAGAAAAAAGGAAAACCCTAATGAAGGCAAGGGCATGGAAGTGAGAGTTCAAACCAAGCAGCTCCAGAGCCCTATTGCTATTTTCAGAATCCTTTATATGTGTGAAAAAAAGCATGAATTCAAATTAATCAATTGTCTTTTAAAGTAGCTGAGGTAGCACTCTGACTATTACCTGTGCTTTTAGAGTGCATCTCAAATGTGTCATTCAAGCTTCTGAAGACAAGAAAGATACGAATGAATCACCTTGTTACAAATTAATCACCCTGGGATTAGGGGTAAAAATTTCAAAAGCACCTTAAAATGACTTAGAAATCTAATTCCCATTTTCAGAATTGACTTAGGCAGTTACATCCTGACTCTAGTCAAAAGTCAATGGGATGATAGCTCCTAAATCACTCTAATGCATCCAAAAATGTTACCCATTTCTATATGTAAGACAACACCAAGCCCTTCTGTAGTCTCGTTTGCCCTTCAGTGCGAGTCTCAGGCTCCTGCTTTTTCATCCCTGATTTCAGTCCACATTTACCATATGTTGTGCTTTCATTTTCATTAAACATTTTGAAAGATGGAAGTTTCAAACAGTGAGCTACTCATTCATTCATCTTTCCACACAGAAACCTAGCATCACTAAAACACCCATTTCAGACTATTATTTTTAACTAATGAGAAAGGAAATGTTTTTCCTGACACTGACAGCAAAATCCGTCCACCCGTTTTTATATTTTACAAGTTGAGATAGCATGTACCACTGTCACATCTCAGACTAAGTGTATGTTCTGGTCTTCTTCCCGTTACATGCCTTTTTCATAAGTTAATGAGCAATCAAAGGATAGCCAAAGTATCCTTTGAGTCCTAAGGGGGTAGGGCAATAGTCAAGTTATCTGGATTCTACTGCTTTTCCATTGACCAGATTATGATCATGTCCCTTTTCCTCCTTGGGGCATTGGAAAAATCTTTTTATTTCTCCATCTCTGTTCCCCTCCACCCTGTGTCTGTCATGTCCATTGTATCTGCAACATTATGTTGGTAGCAATTCTGTCATAAACGTCTGATTCCACTGTGACACAAGCTGTAGAAAATAAACTAAGGAATATGTATGTCTAGATTACACCTATTCACAAGCATATATGAACCTAGTATCTTGCTCTCTGATACAAAAAAGATGAACTTCCAAGTGCTAGTGAATGACCAGTTAGAAAAGGGAATTAAGATAGGGCAGGGAGGCAGCGAACAAAAGCAAAAATCACATTCAGATCTGAAGGAAAATGATATTCACAGTAAGTCGACAGTCATCCTGGCTTTCAGCTCCTTTTATGATTTTTCCCCCTTTTTATTGCTTTCTTTGTAGTTCTTCTGCCCAAGACTCAGTATTTTTCACTCTTTTGTCATCTTCCCTAGACAAAAGCACAGGACTTGGGGAAAAGGATCAGGGAAGGGGAAATTCCTATCCTGACATTTATTTCTTCAGTGACCTTGACAAAGTCACTTAATTTATTGTTTCCCTTGCTGTAACAAAATGGACAGGAATGAAAATGAAGTCTTTTTCTAACATTCACAACTGCTGTGTGATCCAACCCTGTCTGGGCAGTCTGCTTTGAAACCCCAGACTAAGTTAGCACCATAGATTCAAGCCGTAATTGTTATCAGTAATGCCTCGCCTCTCTGCTAAACACACTTTCTGCGGCGGTCAATACCTGTTCAGCAGCCGGCCATGGTGGGAGAATAGCAATCGCCAGAATAAATGCTATGCCCTTTCTCCCAAGCCTGTTGCATCTCAATAAACTCTGCAGTGTCTCCGGCAAAGGGGGAATTCAAAAGGGTGGTCCCAAATCAGGACTCTGAAGGGCTTTGCATTCAGAATAAGACACTATGGGAGTATCATGATGACAGCTGCACTTACATCACTGAAAATAATTATTCTGATCCATGAACACAAGCTAAGCCATAAGAATGGTCTTGTAAGCAAGGTCTGTTTTAATAGAAACATAAGTATTATGCATTACAGTCTATTATAAATTGGTTGTAATTTTCTCCTGACACTCTGTGAATTAAACTAGTTAGGATACCAAAAAAAATAACAAATGCCAGAAAGCAGAAAGCAAGCTCAGTGTCTGAAGGTTAATGATTGCTCATGAAAGCTACAGAAATAAATTATCTGCCTAGGGACACTGTCACATGATCGGCACAAAAGCTGCAACAGCCGAAAATGTTTATGTAGAGAAAAAAACACTGTCAGCATCACAGGGCCCTTCCCCCACCGCTGAACCGGAGTCCCGAGCCAAACAGCTGCTCCTGACTGCTTACATTAAACTAATTTGTGCTGCAACATTGCAGCTGCTTAATTTTTAGGCTGAACTTTATCACCAATAAGTGTTACAATAACAAGTGATCCAGCCCTATCTCTGAAGAAATAGCAAGTTCCTCAACAACAAAGGCAGCTTAAGGTGTTGAAATTCAAGAAAGAAGTAAGAAGACAATGCCCAAACCAGTATTTTAAATCATAATGACTTAGTCTTGCTTTTACTGGGAAAGGCTTAAAAGGTGGGTTTGCCCCTAAATTAATCGGGGGGGTGGGGGTGTCAGACTGTGCTCCTAGGCAGATAGGGGTTGTCCCACCCTGACACTGGGGACCAGTGGCCGAGAACCACGGTGGAGGCTTATGGAGCAGCAAGGTGGAAGCAAGGTGGAGTGATGGGGCTTCAGGGGTTGGCCCACCCTCCCAGATGGCCTCCCCTGCCCAGTCCCTCACCCCCTTCCCTGACAGCTCCCACTGGAGTCAGCAGCCACCTGGTTGGGGGTTTGGTGCCCTGTTGCAGTGCTTGCACATCCTTCTGACCACAGACTCACGGGTGTCTCCTTAAAACATTTATTGCACTCAACATTCAAAAAGAAGAAGTTAAAAAAAAAAAGGGGGGTGGGGGGGAAGCCTAGCTCATTCATATCCGAACAGCTTGAAAGCCCTGACCTCCCCCTCACCCCTCCCTCTGCCTCCTCCCCTGAAAAAATGTGTTCAAAGGCAGTTGCATAGGAGGAAGTGTTTACAGAGCGGCAGCAGAGTGGTGCTCCTTGGGTAACAGAAGTGCTGCAATTACAAAATGTCACATGTTGTTCCTCCCATTTTCCTCTGAATTATTTTCCTCTGTTAACATGCAGGGCTCCGTCTTCTGCTGAAACAGACACTGACCTGAACTGGTGGTGATTCCTGCCAAATATGCAGGCACTGTTTTGCTACATTTTGGAATTCTGCGAAGTCCATGTGTCAGGCATTTGCTTGCGCTCAGGAAACGCCAGTGCTCAGACCAAAGCCCTCCCCACCCCCTCCCACCCCCAGTGCTTGGAATGCACAGAAACTTTGCAGTTTTTAATTAGTTTTAATATGATTAATGTTTTTAGCTGCGTATCTTGTTACATCCAGTATGCTTGTTAAAAATTAAAAAAAAAAAAAAAAAAAAAGAAAAGAAAAAAGAAAAGGACCACTTAAATGTACTGATCCTAGTTATTAAGAAAACAAATTGAGACAGGAAAAAAAAAAACACTCAGAGAGCAATTATACAGTTAAACAAAAAGCTGTAGTTTCTTGCAGTGGTAACGGGGTTGCAGATGGACTGTTGTTTGCATGTGTGTGCTTGGGGAGGAAGGGAGACATGGGGAATCGGTACTGGGAAACCCCAGCAGTACACCCCACCTTTTCCAATCTTCCAAAGACCAGCTAGAAGGAGGAGATGCTAAATGAAATGATGGCTTCTTTCTGTTAAATTTGAAAGCATAAAATACATCCAGAATCCCTTGAGGGGGGTTGACTTTTTGGTTATTTTATCAAAATAACATTAATCGGACTTTTGCCCAACAGCAGGAGCTGATGGTATCTGGATTCTGTTTTATTCCACCCCAAATGTGCAAGAATAGGGGGGACTGGATAAACAGACCCCCAGGGGGTTTAGCTGCTATTCATGGAGCAAAGTGCAAACAGAAAAAAATATTTTAAGAAGAAAAAAGTGGGGTAGAAGAGAGAATAGTGAGTCCTTTGCACCCTTACTAGATCTTCCTCTCAAGTTTGGCCTTTACACCTTTAAAACTTTATGGATTTCTTAAAAGAACACCTCTGAAAGAATAATGCAAAGGATAAGACCCAGCTACAAAACTGGAACTCTCATCTGTACAACACAGGAGAGCAGCGTGAGGGGATAATTGCAAGTGAGGTGAAAGAAAAAAGAAGAAAAGACTGTGTTAAGGAGTGGTTTGAATCAGGAGTTGTAGGGAAAACAGGGATATTGGAAGAGGAGGCTACCTCAGGTCCAGAGGCTCTATTCCACAAGACAGAAGTACAAGAAGAAAACAAAAGGTGGAGTCAAAAGGAAGAGGAAGCACACTCAGAGGGATATAGGTAGAAACTTACTTATTGAATAGGACTATTTTTAGTGGAGGAGCTTAAATATGGAATGGGACCAAAAGCAAATATGGGGATTCGATTCAAAGATAACTTGTAGAAAATTTGAATTTTTTCTTTCTGAAATTTCAGAGTCCCAGAATTAATTTTTTTACCCCCAAGAAAACCCCCAAAAGTCTAACGTAAGAATGGCCTTTATAAAACTCATACCAAGTGCAGCCTCTTCATGCAGTGCCAGCAGGGTGGGCAAAGGCACTACCCCTGGCACAGAAGGGAGGTTCATCGCCTGTCACGAGTCAGGCACACGGGCAGGTGGCTCTGCACCACTTCACCTCGCTCACGTCTGCCTTGACCACTGCATTGTTCCAGGGGAAAGGTTGATGTTCTCCTGCCACCCAGATTCTCTCCCAAGACCTGAATCCAGCCAAATACAGGTGAAACTAAGTATGTGTGTATAAAAAGATTTGGTTTCACTGAATCAACATTTTCCAATATTTTTCAAAAAAAAATCCAGGACAGCATAATATTCATGAGAACAATGAATACTCAGTCAGGTCTGCACAGCCTGAGCACACATATACATTTATATGATTCACTTATGATTATACTGACTGACCTCTAATTCATTCCTTTACCCTTTTTCCTCCAGATGCATTTGCACACTGACAAACCATTTTCTTTTCAAATCAATCGGCCAGGAAAAAGGTTTCCTCCATCTGGAGACATTCCTGCACTCACCATCCAATAAATTTACCCAGCTGTCATTGTGGAGTGACATGTCAAAATAGCACATTCAGTAAGAGCCATGTGAGAAATTAACTGTGTAAAAAATAACTTTATCAAGCATCTTTGACCTCTGCATATTAATCCTGCTCTCTGGGACTTAGTTTAATATTTCAGGGTCATAAGAAGTTCCAGAAATCTTTGTTTTTCTTCCTCCCCAAATTACTTCTAAGGACAAAGACAGACAAAATCTATCCCAGAGAGATTTTGTATTAATAAAAATCATAACTTAAAGACTGAAATTTTCCCAGCCTTGTAAAGTAGAAAAGGTAACTGAAAGGAGAAACCCCTCCTTTCCCAACAGGTCCTTGTGCTTGCATCTGGATCTCAAAACTTCTTAAAATATCAAATTTCAAACTCCCAATATTTTAGTTATTTTCAGGGATTTTTATGACTGCCTCTGAGGCCTTGGATAGATATACAGGTGGAAACTACCAGAGTTTACAAGCAAAAGGTATTTTTTTTTCCAACTTTTTTAAGCTAACTGCTCTGAAAATATTTTTCTATTGGCACAATACATGCATCACATTTCACGTACAAAGTGCCATGGTGTAATACCAGCATGAGACGACCCACTGTATTTTAATCATTAATAGCATGGCTGTCCCAAATTCACACTGAAAAAAACATCCTATCATGATATAACGTATTCTCTCTATGTACGTATATAATAAATATACAGCTCTACTCTTCACCATCTAAAACCAGTAATTTTTTTTCCATTTAGATCCTGCACAAAATGTACCATATTTATTTTCACTTTCAGCAAGAATATATGCCTTCTTATTTCTAATCATCACATAAGCTGAAGCAGTTAATAAGTTATGCAGTAATTTCTAATTCAGAGCATTAATGCTCATAGTTACAATACTCGCGTGGTATTTTTCAAAAAGACAAAATAAGAGCTAATGTATATGAAGAACTAACACTGTAACCCTCTCATTTTAGACAAAGCTGAATTTCAGCCATAAATTTTGTGTTCAAGCTACTTCAAAATGTTTAGGGATGAGGAGGTACTAGGGTTTTGACCAGCTCTTCAGCTTTTGTTCTACTTTCTCTTGTGAAAGAAAAAAGTGTGAAGGAGTAAAATTCTCCACACCTAACCCTTTGGAGTTAGATAGAGCCTTTCGACCACAGCTACACCTCTCTAGCAGAAGCAGGTTTGCTTAATAGTCATAAATATTTCCTGGGTCTTTTGTTCAAAATACAACTTTGGGAGAGGATGGACCACTTTTCTCATTCCATCAGTACCTCCCTACCCTAAGCCAGGTCCGTTCCCTGAGGCAGACCATGTGGGACAGTTGGAGGTCTAGCCACCTCATTCACATTGCAGTGAAGATGGATCTAACCAGATTCTTCCCTCTACATGTCTGCACTTCTTCTGAGCTTATTTTCACAAGCTCCAAAATTACATGGCTGTTGTATCTATCCTTTATAGTCAATGGAGAAAGAGTCAATGTGCAATCCAGCCCACATAAACCAGAGTTACTGTCCTTCTAGATTTGCCCATCTCTCTCCCTTGACAGCAGAGAGAATCTAGAAAACTTTGACAACTTAGTTAAGCACCTAAATGTAGGCAGATCCAGTTTCTGCCTTTAAGAAAATTTCAATGGAAAGAAAGCTTTGATGACAAATGGAAGCAAACTTTTATGAGAATTTTGCTGAGATCTTGTTCCTTTTATCCAGATCAGATCTAAGTAAAACCAGTAACTTCGTCTTTAGTTAGAAGCTTTGAGCTGTCAGCAACACGATGTCACAGGACTTCTCTAAGAAGCCATTTCAATAATTCAAGCAGCCTTGCTAAGCTCAATTTTGAAATCTCAAGGTTCTGCTTCTTGGAGGAACATTTCCGTGGACAACACGGAAGGTAAAAGTGACACACAAAGCATTGCAAGGTGGGGATCTCAAATACATAGGCATATTTGCCTTATCAGCAGGAAATACACAAATGAGGGGACATGTGCCACAGCAGCTTTCTGACTAGACAGAACTAGGCAAGGTCTAACAAGCACCCTCTACCGAGGACTGTAACTTCTCCCTAGACCCAGCATCTTATTTTATGCATACATTGGAGCTGAGGGATTTCTAAACAGATTCTTAAAATATCCCCACAGAAAAAGTACTGGAAGTATAACATCCAATAGTGACCTTTAGGATCTCACAAGAAGATCCTCAGGGCAACCATTTTCACATCTGCTACGCGCCAGAGTGGTTCAGCTGGGTGAACCAGGTAAAGTTATGCCTGAAAGAATCACTGTTGAACAGGCCATTTACCCATACTCTATCAATAATCTCTAGCTGCAAAACTGAAAATGAGACATGCTTGGACAGCTGGCAAGATTGCCACAGTTGTGACATCAATTCTGGAGCAACATGAGCCCCACATCATTGCCTCTGCAGTTAACAAAATACCTCTTCCTAGCAGTTCTTCATAGAGTGTTATTAACTGCCTAAGTAATGCAGTGAATCAGCAATGGCTTTCACTAGTCAAAAAAGACAAAGGTCCAAACTCACAGTGACCCCCAAATGGTCCCAATAAGACCGGGACCTCAGTGACAGCTAATGACCAAAACCGAAGAAGTGATGACTCTGGATGTGACTTCTGAGATAGTTATATGTTAAAGCTATTTGCCATTCTGAATGTAGTAATTGAAAACTACTAATTGCAGAGATGGACTGTCAGATATGTTCAAAGGGTTTTTTCATCACAGACGACCATGATTTCTACAGAAAGACAGCTGAAAATTTCTTTGCTGAAGGAGACCTCTGATTCAAGGGAGGGGAAGATTCAAAACAGGGATGGGGGGTGTTTTAAGAAAACCAAAGAATGTTTCTCATGTAAGTGCAATCGCAATCTCCTGAAAGATCATTTTAGAAGAATTTCAGGGCAGAAACCTATTAAAACCCCCATATTTTGTGTTTATCGCATGAGTGGCTACGGTTTTGGGGGGCATAATAAGGTCATGAAGAATAAACAACAAAGTGAATAAGAAAAATAAGACATCTGTGTCTCTGTCTAAAAATCCAACAAATCACAATGAATCTTTACAACAAAGAGTACAAAAAGAGGAACTGAATTTCAAAACAGTCTCACACTGAATCCAATCTCTATTTCACTTAGCTATTAAGAAAGGGATCATGAAAAATGTTTTTACAATTTTTTTGTACTCACATTTTTGAGGAAAAGCTGAAGCTGATGCTCAAAATATTTCTAGGAACAATCTGAAAAAAACCCAAATATGTTAACCTTGAGAGGATTCCTTTTTATCCTTTATCATTTAAATTAGAAGGCATGTATATATCCTAGGACTGGGAGAAGACAAATCATATATTTAATTATATAAGTATGTGGTTTAGGAGCTTCCTGGCAGAATGTCATTTTTTCAGAAATGTTGACTCATCAAAACTGAAGTTAAGCAACTTCGGTTTGATTACAAAGAAAGGGAAATTCTGGCAACTCTCCCAACAAAAAGAAGCAATAGAAAAAATTGCTTGAAGATATGATTCCATATTTTTTACTTGGAAACCATATTTTATTGTTAAAATAACTTTTTATTAGAAAATTTAATTAACATATATTACACAAAGTTCTTAAAATTGAAACTCTGTACTATCAGAACTTCCCTGCTATTGATTTTGGCACAAGTTCTTTCATGTTCAGTTCTGTCTAGTTCAAGTTAGTCTAGACACATGACTTAAAAAGAGTATTTCAGAAAGAGGTCTGTGCCTTCAGAAGACGTTGTTTGCAAAAACAAAGCATAATGAACAGATCTGGCCACAGACAATGTGAGACACTGAACAGGACTTAGCGATAAGAAAGTGCTTTTCAACCTAGAAAAATTCACCTGAATCTGAAGTCCTATTTTCCAGCTCTGTCCAATCCCTCACTTCCAGCCTCATCCTTCACCTGTCTTGATCACACCTCCCAAAAACATGTATCATGAGGAATGAGTCTGCACACGAGCTGCTAACTGCTGAGCAAATGATATCTGGGAGCAGAGCATGGGTCTATGGGGGCTGCAGTCTACAGAGACATGGAGTCTGTATGTGCCTTACACCACCCTTGATTATAAAACCACATCAAACTCCCTCAGTCATCGTGAGTACTGGCTATGAAAGTGCATTTTAATACGTTAGGCTAGACACTAAAAAAGCAGAAGGAAAAAAAAAACCCTAAACTTGCACAAAGTATGCTTTGAAAAAAAAAAAGAGTTATTCACTTCATTAATTTTCTACAATTTCACAACTTTTCAAACAAAGTATGAAGCGTATTCCAAATAAAGTGTTTTCCCTTTGGGTCAGAATTGTTCATAAGCAGCATCTTCATCCAAGAGTAGATTGCTGATTCAGTAACACTACTTCAAAGAAAATATCCTGCTTTGCAGGGGCAGCAGAAACTGGCCTTCACCATGAATTGCCACCATCACTAATGAAAGTGGCTAGCTGGATGGCTAACGAGACCTCTCATCAGGCAACGTTAATGGAGAGGAATCAACCTTATATGCAATAAGTGAACAATCAGGTAATGGAGTCAAGGAACCATATAGGCAAGGTGGAAAATAAATGCCAGGGACTTGAGAAATCTAATCAATGCCTGATTAAGCTAATTGAAGCCTGGCCACTGAAAATTAATGATTCGGAAAATTGCTCCCAGAAACAGAAAAAAGCAAAGATTGCTGGATCTCACATAAGAGACAGAAGGTTCAAATGTGAAAGCAGTTATCAGGAGATTAATACCCGGTACCCAGGGTACATAAAATTTTGATATCTCACCTTTTGCCACATTAAGTATATTGCTTCCCTGCTGCTTCTCCAAGCCCATGCACCCACCAAGCCTCTGAAGTCCATCAGTTTGATTTTTTTTTTCAACTGTAAGAATAAAGGCAGCTCTAAGACAGGCTGAAAAGAGCAGTAATGTTCTAATTGCTCCAGAATGTCTTCCTTTTCAACTTCAGTGAAAACAAAGGGCCTGTGTTCAAATTGAAAAACATAAAGTAGGGATGCTAAAAATAGCTATGGCATGAAATGCAAAATACACTTTAGCATGTGCTTAGGTACAATTGCTCTAATCCTAATCACCAGAGTTTGCAACTAAAGGCTTCTTTAGAAACCCTTATTGAACTGGAGGTTGTTAGGGTTTTTTTTACCTATCATCTATGGATTCCTGGATCTCCACGGGATCTGCAAGTGGTCATTTTAAAAAAAAAAAAAGCAAGCCTAATATCAGAACACTTGCACTTATTACACAGGAGCCTGCTCCTCTACAAGACGTTTCTCAAGGCACTACAAATCAAAAAAGGTTGAAAACCATTAGGCAGGTAGACCTTTGTCACAGAGAACCGCCTGAGCCCGTGGGTGGGCCGGCAGGCAGCCTGTGTTCAGCTCCAGGCACTAGTAATTCAGGCACTTCACTGAGAAACGAGCAGCAATACCCGGGTTTTTAAAACCATTAAGATGTAAAAATAGTTAAAATTGTACCTTTCAATATATAGTGCTTTTCTTAGGCCAAGAGATCCCAAACCAAATTCTTGTGGTTTCCATGGAGTTCTGCTAAGCCATGAAAAGTAGATTGTGGACAGTCCACAGGAGCATATCAAACAGTACTGTAATTCATCCATTAAAAGTCTGATGAGAAGAAAGTGCATGCTTTTACTAGTAGTCATTTCATTCTTAAATTTATTCTGAATTCTTCTGATTATATCATCTGCACCTCATTACTCATTTGAGATGTTCTCTCCATTGCACTCACATTTTTAAAAGCCATCTGTGACAAAACTGAAGGTGTGACAGTAGTCCTTTGGCATAAAATCATTTAAGGATCACCACTTTAAGGCAATGCTGATGTTAGCCCACCATTGTGGCAACTTTGCTGCCAGCTTTGTTAGTTCCTGGTGAAGTTTATCCACATTTCTTTGATCTTGATTACATAATTTTGAAGCATATTTATAATTGAATACCTCATTGGTCTTCCATTTTCCAACTTCCACCCATATGTGGGAACCTGAGATACCCCAAAGGTATTTTTTCCCCTGAGGAAAATGGAATATTTTTTCTAATCTGTTTTGTACTCTTTTATCCACACAGGATGTTACTTTCTCAGAGTATTACTTTGCTCAGAACATCAAAGATACTAAAGTGTTACTATGCCTAACTCAGACATGCCCTGATGCCTGATGGCATACTTGCATTCAATTAATATGCAGCTACAGAGATTCCCAAAGCTGGCTGAATGTGACACTGCTAAGCAAGTCAGCAGTGAAACAGAGAAAATGGGTGGGGTTTAGGCATCAGTTCAGCTGAGACAGGCATTCTGCCAGGGACTGTAAATCCTATCAGAACAAAGGGAACAAAAAAGTCACTCCTTGGGATCTCAGAAATCCACCAATCTGAACAGCTATTTTGAATACAGAGAATGCAAGATGAAATCTGTCTTCTGCACTGATTCAGAAGGAAGACTTGAATCTCAGACTTCTACCCCCTCTCACCACCTTTTTAGGGAAATCTACATCCTTTTGTTTTCTGAGCTGTCACTTTAAGAAGTATCAGTGATTAGGTACACAAATATACTTTGTCAACTGGTTTTCATTCATCTGCTGTATCATTTATACATTTAAAGAATTAGTGAGAATTAGCAATATTCCTTTACAAAACTTGTGCAATTTTTTCCCTACCACATCATGAAACTCTGTGTTTCTGGGATTTTTTATAACTGTAATTTTAATCATCCTATCAGTTAAGTTACCAAGAGCTGAAGTAAGCCTCACTGGTCTGTAATTCTCCAGCTTATTATTCGGGCTTTTTATAAATATAAGTACAATATTTGCTATCTTCCAATATAATTGCTGACTTAAATAAGAGAGTGTGTACTTTAATTAGCAGCCATTTTACTCTAAAGATCATTAACATGCCTATTTATGCTCTGTCCAGCTTGTTGCTCTCCTCAGCTCATTACTTTGCTACCTTTGGACTCTTCAGCAATTTAGACTGTCAAGTCTAAATTCTACCCCAGATGGGTAGAAAGAACTTCCAAGTCTCCATTCCATTAAAGATGAAATTCCTTGACCTACCAGTTGTGAAAATGCCATCTCTTGAAAGGAGATCTTTCCTTCAGGATCTGCCTTGACTTAATCTGTCAGATACCACTGCTCTCGTGTTTGGGGCAATGTTTATCATGGAAATGGAAACCATACATAGAAATCGCGTGGGTAATCCTTCTCACTTGCTGCAACTTCTGCCGTGTCCCTAACATTTTTTGAACAGAAACTACTGCAGTGACTCTAGACTGAAAACAAAGCAGAAGAGAGAACTAAATCAGCCTTCCCTCCACAGCGGGCAAAGTACTGTACTCTGCAGAAGCAGAGCTCAAAGGTTATTGGAGTAGCCTAGGAAAGGCTCTCCCCTCTATTTGCATCTGTCTGTTTGCATTCTTCATTTCCCCTAAGTTACTGCCCTGAATCAGGATACCTTCTTAATTACCAGTGCATCAAATTTCTCTTATTTATCTGTTTGACCTTTACTATTGACTTAGGAGGACACGAGGTCAAAAGGCAACTAAATGTACTGTTCCAAAATAACTAAGAAAAGTATTGTATGCTGAGCTGCTATCAACTCCTTCTTCTTCTAGACTGTGCAATCCTCTTTTCCATTCTGCCAAGTGCTATTGCACAAGAAACCCTTTCCTGAAAGTATTGGTCATTTCAAGTAGATCAAATAGATCTACGTCACTTTATAACATTCCTATGGAAAACTATGGGCTTTAGTTCCTAAGTATGGTAGCCTTCCCCAACTGGTGTAAGACTACTGAATTTAATTAAGAAAGCCCTCTTCCAAATCAAGTTCCACATCAACCAGCTATTTATAAAGGTAAGCATTATTCCCCAATGCTGTCGCAAGCTTTTATTACAAAAGGACCAAAGGAATCTCACCCCATTAGTACTATATTAAACATTTGTTTTCATAAAATCTTCAGTCTTAAATATTCCTGGAATATTCTCAGCATCAAGAATCAAGTTCTTAAGTGTTCATAAACAGAAAGTATAAAAAGGCAGCAGACATGATTGAATTAAAATTTCCTCTTGAATTCAAATGAGTGCATACAATTTCTTTTTTCCACAATTCAGTCAACTCTAGTCAGATTTCACATTGATTTAGCGATCTACAAAAGTGTGTATATTGTGCAGGTACTTACTGGGTGAAGCACAATAAGAAATTTACATGGAATTTTAAAAGAAAACTTTAAAAACTGGAAAAGCACATGCCAAATGAAAAAAACACTAAGCTAATTATTTCTGTTCACTACAATCAAAAATCAAACACCGTGTTAGACAGTGAATACACACATAAATGCTATGTCATATAATAAAAGGAAGCTTTTGTTGGATTACAATGAATTCCATGTAGTCTTTATCCAGAACTACGTTGAGTGAAGCGGACAAGAGTAAGTCGCAGCTGGAGATGAGGAGTTCCAAAAAAAACCACACCAAAAACCATGGATTTATTATATATCTGCACTTTCATTCCATGCAACAGTCGCAAAATGCCACTCATGAAATGCCATCTCCGAGTTGACTGATAAGATCTTTTCCTTATCTCTTTTTCAGTTCTTCGCATTCCCCCTTGCCATACCAGTCATTAAAAAATAGGCCAAGAGGGGGTGGGGATAACTAACATTCAATAAATCTACTAAAAAATGTGCAAAAACTGTGTATATATATGCTAGAAGTATATTCATCTGGCTACATTTTTTTGCCTGTCTTTGCCAGACATGCAAAAAAAAAAAAATTCATGTTTATCTGGAAACAAGTGAATAGTGAAAATGAGCCGGCTTTGCATATCTAAGCAGCCTTATCAGGGTCCAGTGAGTTCAGCTTTGAGGAAGAGTCATATTTTCATGTGTTGGTACACAATGGAGACTTGATCCTTCTGATAAGAGTTTCAGGGATCTACTGAAACCTACACAGGAACCGAAATATAAGTATTAAATAATTTCTGAGAATGTGTTCTACCTAAATCAGTAAAAGATGTTTCCAGCCTGAATTCGTCTTCTCCCAACAGAGAGTCTGTGATTCTCTTAACAATTTCATGGTGTATCCCAATGTTACCACAAGCCTTGAGAGATAAGGGTTTTCCTCTGTTAGAAAATAAAGTTATTAAATTTGTCAAAGATGACTCTACCAGAAATGTATTCAAATCTTCTTTATTAATTACCATAGGAATCTAATTTGAGAGTCATATTTAAAATTTAGCTCAGTTTTCACAGATAAAATATATTATGTACAAAAATTCCTAGGATTTTAATTTAGTAAAACCCCAACAGTACTTAACGGAGCAAGTTATTCTCTGTACAGAGAAGAGCTCTGCAGGACTGATTCATTCTTTTACAGTGCATTAGTTTAATCACCTAGGAGATTTCTAACAGAGGATGAAATCTAAACAGGAGCAGGAACTTCAGTTATCTTTGGGTGAACATATTTAGTTTCACATTCTATCCTAGCACCAAGCAAAATAAAACAGTCTAAATACACCTCAGTTTCATTCTCTATTTGACTTTTGTTGGATTTTAAAAGGCAGAACCAGATACTGTTTATTAATGTTGCAGTTAAGTTCATGTTCTCATACTAATAATATTCTTGAAGTAGAAGCCTATATGATTTTTATTTTTTTTTATTTTACTATTTTCTGACATACAGTAATTGCAATAACATGGTAAAATTTATTTAGAATAGACAAGTGGGTCAAAGTAACAATTACAACAAATTATAGAGCAACCTTCTGTTATACCCCATACCTTTCTTTTTTTTTAATAATAATTTTTTATATTATACTGTTTCCCAATTAGCAAGGAATAATCCAGGGAAACTCTCAAGATACAGTGACGGATTGTTAACAGCTCAAACAAAGGTGAACTCTAATAAGCAGACAAAATCAACAAAAAAAAGGACAAAATCCTATTTTCCCTATTCAAAGAACATTCTTTCCTGATAATAAGATACTGGATCAGGCCCAAACTGTAAAAAAATGAAACAGAGATTATAATAAAACAGATATGATAACCCAAGTTAATAAAGAAAAAATGCATAAAAAGAGAATGAATGATCAATGCTACCTTGTCTATTCCCACTTTCTCAATGTCTCTAGCAGACGCAAATGTATTTTGCTCTGTAAAATCCCATATCTTAATAAATCATGCCAATGTTTTTTAAAAAATGACCCTTCTAAGTTACTGTTTTTCCTTCCCTTATTTTCTTCACCCTTAGTGTTTCTGCTTTCTAATTGTAGAATTGTTCATAACCAAAGATCTCAGTGGTTAAAATTATATACCATGCACTATTTAATTTTAAGATCTGTGTGTAGAAATACATAACTGGGTGCTAACATACAGGAGTATATCAGGGGGAGCTAACATGCAAACAAATTCAACTTATAAAAAAGTTTTTTGGTATAAAGCTCAGAAAGTTCTTGACCCATAGTGGAAGTATGTAACAGCAAATCTATATCTCCTACATCTTCCTTTCTATTCTACATGATGCTGATGGTGTCAGAAGAGACACAGTCAAGGGTCCTCCCACCTACACATCAGGTGGCTGTGCCATGAGGGGATCATGGTTTTCACTGGAGGGAAGGTCTTTCCTGCACACAGGCTGGGAGGTGAGGAAAATGCTTTCCTATCTGGCTGCATGACATGACTTGAAAAGGAGATCTGAATCCAGAGAAGTAGGAATTAGGCTAACATGTGGAAGACAGACATACATTTTGTTGCCTTAATTCCCAGGATCAGTGTACGCTGATTTCTTATTCTCTACAACTTTGTTAATTTGAAGCCAATATAGCTTGTAATTGTTGACAAGGAAAGCTTTGCCATCAACTCTTTATGCAAATTAACCTGTAACTATTAGTTATAAGGTTAGACCAGTTCCTTCCCCTGGTAAAATTGAGTGATCTATGCATGCAAAATACAAGCAGGTCTGACCTACTCTATCCTGTTGATCTCTGTACATTTAAATAACAGCTGTGCATTGAAAAGTCTGAATTAAGGACATAATAGTAGCAACTAATGTAGTAAAGAATCAATGCAATATTTTTTAAGTTGGTCTGTGAGAAAAACAGGAAAGTCATGACCCTGTTTCAGTATCTACAGCTCTCAGAAATGTCTTCCAAAGTGACTGAAAAATACAATCTTTGGGACTGAGTACGTTCAGAATGGAACCTGCATGTAGCAATACAAACACCCTGTAAAAAGGGAAGGAAGAGCATATACATTATGTTACACATAATGTAACAGACACACTTCTAGTAAATAAACCTCCATCTGGAGCTCCAGGTTTAGGAACTGGATACTGAACTTTGGACGAACAAATTACATTTACTTCTAAATATTTTCATGGACAATTTTCACACTGATATAAGACTCATGTAAACAGCTGCTAAAATAAATCATTGATATTTAGATTGCAAGATCTCTGGAGTAGACACCGTCTTTAACTTAATGGCTGTAGAGCCCCCCGTGCCACGCACCCTGTCACATGGCCCATCTTGTTATCTGTTTCACTGCAGCACTCAGCGGAAATGGGGAACTCAGGTCCTTAAAATGCTTACATATATTTTAAGAAATTAGACCTGTCAAAAGACCTTGCACACTAATTAAGCATAGCAAAGTGCAAGAGAAATTAAGATTCCCATTGCACAGTCAGAGAACTAAGGCTCTGGAGGCTAGTTAAATAATTAAGTCAAGGGTTTCTTGACCTTTGTCACAAAACCATTTATCCAACCAGAAATCCAGATAAGCTTTTGTATTGTGATTCTCAGCACAAATTGTGACGGGGAACAAAAGATACACTACTTCAGTGCCTCTGTATACAATTTGTCTTTTAGTTGAAAAAAGTAATATTCAAAGATTAACACCAGGAAATGAATGCTGGGTCTTACCAGAGTTAGATTCACGAGGTAGCAAAGTGCCTCTTTAGGTTCCTGAGCCCAACATTTAAGGCATCATTTGAACATTCAGTGCTTAAAACATCCCCTTCTTTCACTGCTAAAGTCAACAAAGTGCTGTTGAGTAGATGCACAACCATCTAAATTGTGACCAACAATTACTTGGTCCCCAAAAAATTCACAAAGGCACTGTACTTCCATCTCCCCCTCAGAAGCCAACAGCAGCACATAAAGAACAATTCTGGATGCTCCTCTACTTAACAGCTACGGAAGTCCTCTCTGCTTCAGGGATTCAATTCAACTGTAACATGACCGTCATTATTTCCAAAAAAAAGGAGATCACATCTCCACTCTTCTTGCTGGGGCTTTTCCATTTTGTAAAAAATATGTAAATATTTCCGAGTAGAAACTGGAATGCCACATCTCCCATCCCCCTAGGTGAAGACAATCCATTACTGGGCTCCCCGTGTTTGGGCTCTCACTTCAAGCATGCCAATGAGGATGAATGAAACAGGACAGTCACAGAGGGATGTATTTTAACAGCCCCATTTACATCTAAGTGCCATGTCTACAGAACTGGGCATCTGACAGACTTTCAGGGATGACTTAAAGGACTGAAATGAGGCTCAAGGCAGAGAGCTGCCTACAGAAAACTGATAGGAAATATCAAGAACAGGGACTTTGGTCGGAATATGATCCATAGTCTTTCTGTACCATCCAGCATCTTAGAAGGCGTGCCTGTATCATGCAATGAACCCAAACTAGCTGGTACCTTTGTAGAGAGCTGTATTGCACTACATGGACACATCAGCTCAGGTCCCAAGACAACACAATCAAATTAGTATAGAACATGGATCTAGTTAATAAGTCCTGCCCTTCAGCAGGCAAATATAATATCATATTAGCAGTATTACACTTTGGGTATAAGACATTAATAGGGTTATACGATCTAGACATCTCCACATCGCATCCCATTCTGAAATGTACATGTGCTAACTCTTATCTGTCCTTTTGGTTTCCTTTTTTTTTGTTTATTTTAGTACCTCTGGCACTCCAGCAAGCACTCCCATCCCCGCGTCCACAGAACACTTTGAGAGCAAACACGCTTCATTTTAAAATGTTAGGGCCTGACTTTAGGAAGTTGTCTCAATCCAAATACACTTTGCTGAGTGAAAATTCAAAGCTTGGAGCAAGGCCCATCGGGTAATGAACCTCAGGGACTATTAATCCACAACCTACAATTTGTAAATGTGCAGGATACTGACTCAGTAGAAAAAATAATTTTAAACATCTGTGGTATTCTTTCAATTCCAGATTAATTACACTGCTCAGATTGTAACGTTAGCCAGAAATTTCAAGTCTCTCCACTGCTATGTTGAGAATGCTGTATTTTCCTTTGTGTTTATCACTGCTGTGCTACAGTAGAAGGCTTTCTGCCCAACACAAGCTTATGTTCGGTTCTGTGTCCTACATTTATTCCACAGCTCACCTTGCCTGCCTTTTCTTTCTCTCTTTGTCTGAAGTCCTTCTGAAACTCTTTGTTACACAGCATTAATTATTATTATTACTACTTTTAAGACAAAGGCTGTGTACATACCCCCACATCACTCCATCAAAATGGTGATATAAATGAAAATCTAAACAGACTGTTTAATCCTTTTGAGAAGCTAATAATTATTTTCAATCAGCAAAGACTATTCTGCCATTTCAAAGAATGATTAATGAGAGCAAATGTGTTTGTAATTTATTAGCAGCAGCTTGGGGGGGGGGATAACTTAGGAATGGCAGCCATAGTATCAACATCTGACGATGTGAAGGCACTTCTGCTCCATATTATAAAGTCAAACATGAGGCTGCCTCTGTGTTGATTTATACTCTGCACAGTGATACCAAGTGCCTGGGTTTTATTCATGAATGGCTTTGCTGTTATTTTTTGTAGAAGTGTCATGGAAAAAAGAAATCCATGGGTATGTACCTCTTCCACAGCACTCACTCAGCCATCAGTATTCATCAATGTATGCTTCTCTAAGAACAGAAGTATATCACAGTAAAACAGGAGGGAAAAGGCAAACAAGCACAAGGAAAGCAGAGGATTGACTGGACTGAGATAGGAGGAGCCCTGAAGGTCTCTATCATTACACCTGGTGAAATAACTTCATGACCCACATACAACACAGTGTCTGAGAATTCTGCAGACTTGAAAAGTAATTTCATCTCCACAGCACCCTTGAAAGAAGCAAATATGCCCATGTCGTGAAAAGGAAAGCAAGGTATGGCAGGGCTGAAAATTCCTTAAATCACATTATATTATTTTTTCACCGACTTGCCTAAGTATTTCTAAAATTTTACTCTTAAGGTTAAAGGCCAAAATTTTACTCTTAAGGTTAAAAAGCCCAAAAAGGACTCCGATGATTAAAATGTGACTTTATGTGCATAGACAACCCACCTGACAGCTGCCAGACTCAGCTGTCATTTTGTCTTCAAAGTGCCCTGCTTCTCCAGCACAGAGCTTTCCCTCAGTATAAGCTGCAATGAAACCTAGAAACTAGAAAGGCAATTCCTATGTGTAAATCACCCAAGCATTGAATTTCCCAAACAAATTAATACATGCAGCATTTCCAAAGGTACAAAAGTCCAGCCTAAGGTATTGCACACACATTCTACTTGCTATAGTGGCAGTGGAGTGTCTGCAATATGGGCAAGTACAGAAAAGCCTCAAAATCCAAACCAATACCATTTTTGCATGCAAAAAGACGTCTGTGGGAATATTCAACTCAATATTCAATCATCCCTGAATGGATGGTGTATCCCTCCCAAACAACTGACAGGACGAAGCTGGAACTGGCTGAAACCCCTATCCCTCGCCTCCATCCCAAGAGGGTGTTTCTTTGATAGCTGGGATCAGTGGCAGCACCATCTGCCCCTTCTTTTGAAGTTGTGTCACTATGCAGAAAAAAAAAGCAAAACTGAAAGAACCAGAAGGAAAACTTAGGCACAGCATCACAGCATCTCTTGTTCTTCTTTCTTGTAGTCCTGGCATCTTGTTTTCTTACTTTGTTTTTTATTTTGTATTAATGTAGAGGGAAAAGAGGCAAACCAATCATGACCCATTTTATAAGTAAGCAATTATTCCCCTCAATTTAGCACTTGAGGGACCCCATCTGGAGCATTGTGTGTAGTTTGGGGCTCCCCAGAACAAAACAAACATTTACAAACTGAAAAGTCCAATCAAGTTGTTGGAGCACATATGATGAGAAGTTGAGGAAATTGCATGGGGAGTGGACTAGATGACCTTTAAAGGTCCCTTCCAACCCAAACTACTCTATGATTCTATGAAACTGGATTTGTTCAACCCAGAGAAAAGGCTAAAGGCTAGTCTCATTTCTATTTTCAACTTCCTAAGGGGATAGAAGAGACAGAAAGAAGACAGAGACAGCTTCTTCTCAGCAGTGCACAGCAGAAGGACAAGAGGCAATTGGGAGATTCCAAATACATATGAAGGGAAAAAAAACATAAGATGACTGGTCAAGCAAAGGAACAGGCTCACAGAGAGGTCATGAAACTTCCATCCTTGGTAATATTCAAAGTTTTCTTGGACAAAGCCCTAAGCAATTTGGCCAAATGTTAGCACTGCTTTGAGCAGGGAGGCATTGACCAAATGATCTCCAAAGATCCTCTGTAACCTAGCCCATTCTACGAGTCTGCTCAGACCTTCTTCTAACATGATAGTTAGGAAGATACATGTTTGAACTGATGCAAGAGTAAGAAGGATATGACACGGAGGTTGACCTCCAGTGCTCAACTCTACATCTGCATTTTTAGGAAGTAGTGCCTTAGCTGGTGAGCTGTCTTTTCCAACTTAAGCAACAGTTCCTGCGCAAAGGGGAAATGAATGACATATCATAAAGGTTTTCTGAGCAATCAGAAAAAAATAAGATAAATCATTCTGAAGAGATTCACCTTGCAAACCTAGCAGTTTTTGTTCAAGGCAGACATGACCCATGTGGGCACTGAATTTGGCAGCATTACAGGGATAATATTTTCCTAAGGATGAACTAGTCTTGTAGCATTTTGCCTGTATGTTAGACACAGATACACTTCCTTCATCAACTATCAACTGGCATGCACGGCTTCTTGTTCCACCTCATTCTTACTTAACCAATCTATTTACAGTGAACAACACAAGCAAGAACCTTTGGGGGGATTTTTGTATGGCACATTATGAATCACATTTTTTGGCCCTTCTTTTACATCACAGGGTACTGGTCACAGCTGGAAGCAGAACACAGTCCTCCTCAGATCAATGGTCTGCTCTGATATGACAAATTCTGTGTTTTCATTCTGTTCCCTTTGATGTCTCTCTCTCTGCTCAAGCCTCATCTTGTTTTTATTCTATACATTGTATTTGGCTGAATTAGACTACAAAGCCTTGCAGAAGACATTGGTTTGAACAAGACTTCAAAAAATGGCTTAGTACATCTGGATACCTCAAGTTGAGTGACACTTTAATATAGCTGAATTTTTACAAAATGATGGACACCTGCTCTTTGAAAATCAGGTTCCTCTTAAGTTGTATGAAGATAAGCACCACAGAAGTGACGCACCTGAAACTAATAGACACTTCTGAAAAATCCTGTGCCTTTACCATGATTGATAGAGAACTGCGTGCATTTACAGCATCCTTTTTAAGAAAGAGCCGCATGTCTGTCTAAAGGGTAACAGCGTCGCTGGTTTCACATGCAACTACCTCTCATAGTGCACCACTGTATTAATCTATTCTGAATAAATGAGAAGAGTGCTAAATTTTTTATGAACAGTGTTTCCACCTGTCTCAAGATAATGAAAGAATGTAAAGCTGTTCTTAGAACTTTACAGAAAGCAAGAGTAATTAGACACTATCGGCACCTATAACCTTGGGCTGATAACACCACCACATTTTGTGCAGAAAGGGGAGAATTTTTTTGCATGGATCTATTCTTTCTAAAAGAAAATGATTCCTTGCTATTACATTACTCAGGGGAGCAGCACGAGGGAAAATAAAGCTCTATGCCACAGATCATTCTGTACTCCCACTGTTCCGTAGGAACAAGGGACTGTTCCATAGGCAAGGGACGAGACCTACAAAAACCAGTAAGTGGGCTTACGCTCACCTCTCACCTAAGAGAAAACCTCTGCCACAAAAGAAAGTGCCCAGTTCTTGAATGTTCAAGCAATTACCACTTGAACTTCTGCATCTTATAACACAAAGACCTGAAGTGTTTTTCTTACCTCATTGCTGATGTGTTGGCAGGGGAATGACAAACAATATTGAGGCAGGAGTCTCATGCCCACCTTGGCAAAAGTAGACCATCCTTCAGCAAGTCTCTTGTTCTGCCTTATCATTCAAAACAGCTTGTGTGCATTATGGATGAAACGGTATCTCTTTGCTAATACACAAAGTATAGTATCTAGTCCGTGACAGGACACTTCCATGCTTCTCTCAACAAGTCAAAATGGTGTCAGACTTCTTTTGTCTGTATTTGAAATGCAACCTGCTCCCCCAAGAACGTATGTGTGAACAATGATCATGTAACTCACGCTAGATTGTGACACTGGGCTAGTGCAAGTTACGTTTATGAGGCAGAATGATGTTTCATCATACTGCTACCTAACGAAATCAAATACATTAATAAATCTAACACTAATGAAGAATACTATTTATCAGAGTACAGATTATTAACAGATTATTAAAATACAGTGTTTCCATTTCACATTTCCATTTCACATGACAAAAGTATGATCTTGGAGGTCTGCAGGTATCCTGGCGCTGCTTAACTGATCCCACAGAATTGCTATGGATGCTGAATTTGAGGACCTCCTGGCAGCACCACCACTGTTCATGACAATGTGTCTCTTTGGCTGCTGGACAGGCCTGACAGAACTCCTTAAATGTGGAGTAAAAGCACTCTACACACTCAAAATGCTTAAGTGGAACTACAGTGCAGTATTTTAATGGTAAGGGAATAAAGATATGAGGGGATATATTGAATTTGATTCTACATATCACTCAGAGCAGGTTTATCCTGTTTTTTAAGAATTCCAGAAGGAACACAAACCAGCTTACCACAGAGATTAAAATTATGTTATCAAAAAAAGAAAAATTCACTATGAAAAGTGTAAGGGTAGCAAAGGAGTGTCAATAAGATGAAAGAGAGACTGGCCTCAGTGAGTTATGTAGGGCATGTATAAGAAGAATCACTCAGAAAAAATGTGTAAAGGGCATGGCAGTGCAAGAAAATATGATGTAGCAATACTGAAAACTGAACTAGCAGAGACCTTGACAGAGGACGTAAGAATGTCTGAGGATCTGAATTAGACTTTTACAAAGGCCAGCATTAAAATAAGTAGATAATGAGTATGTCCTAAAATATGTTTTAAGCATATCGGAGAATAAAAGATAAAGATGGTGGTATATCATCTGCCACCATCAGACTCAAACAATAGAGACATAAGTGAATCTAAATGGATAAGAGCTTGGAATACTGATGGTCCTAAATGTTTGACACTTAACAATATTCAATGATCAAGAAAACAAATAAGAAACACATGCTTTCATAAGGTGTATATCAGAGTATTAAAGAATTACTCCTATTTTCACCTTACCTGTAAAAAAAACCAATGAAACTGTGAAAATGAGAAACATCAAGGCGACACAGAGGAGATAAATCTTTGGCTATTGTCAATAGACATTAAAGTCTTTTTTTTCTCTTTTTTTTTTCCTCTTTTTTTTTTTTTTTTTTGCATTACTCTAGTCGTACTGTGGTTATACACTGATAGAAATCCCTCATGTTTCAGCTGTCAGATTTTAAATATGGAAATCCAAGAGAGAAAAGTTATGCACATGTTTTATTTGATTCAGAATGAAGTACTCTGCGCATCAACCAAGTGTTCTAATACATGAGGAATCGGACAAACTGTATACAAGTAATTTCTATATTCAGAAAATCTGCTTTTCTGGATACCTGTTGTGATGGCTGCTCTGGGAAAAAAATGAATTAAACATATATTTCACAGGACACTTGAGTTCGACCACATAATTCAGCACAACTTGTATTATATAGGACAACTGTGGCAACAGTACCTAATGTAGACATACTACCTTGGTGAAAAAGCAAGTATCATGAGTATAGTTTACTCTGAGGGTTAACTGTCCAGCTCAGCCCAGAACTAGAAGTTCACACTGCAGATTAAATGCAACTGCAAATACATCAGTTCAAAACTCATTGCAAACAGAGCCTCAGTCAGTCCAAGATAAAACTGTGGAGTCTTCCACAAAGGCAAAAGTGATAGGCAGGTTTATAAATAAAACAAAGACACATTGTTTTACAAAAATATATGATGCCAACTTGAAGGGGGGGGATGGAATCAAACTGCTACACAGAGACTAGCAATGTACACTGCTGTCTTCCAAAAGCTTTTGTCAAACTATATCTTTCTTAAGCTTTAGACAAGACACATTACCTTGAACACACACTAAATAAACTGTCTTAAAGCCTCATGGGGAGCCTAGGCTCTACCAGGTTAGCATGGGTTAAAGTTAGTTACATGTGCTAACATCGCACCTTTAAGTCTTTGTCTAGAAAGAGCATTAGAATGTATAATTTGTTTGTAGGAAGTAAGTATACAGAATTAGATAACAAACTGTTCCAGTGGCGTAAAGAAAAAGGCAATGTGCTGACAATGGATTGCAGAAGACAGAAGTAACGAGTTTGGTTCCTTGGGGATGCCTGTCTAGCTCTCTCTTGTTTATTAATGACCTTGCAAGGTACTATCTGAATGTGGCCAAAAATATGTGGTAACTGGAAATTTCATGAATGCCTCATATACTTAGAGAATGTTTCAGTTATCCACATCTAAGCTAAAGGAGCCATACTACGAAATACCATTGAAGCTCCTACATTGACAAAGGTAATGCCATATCATGCAATGCATTAGAAGGACTTATGGGAGCACATCACCTGTACCATTAGCCTGTATTAATCTGAGCTGCTTTGCACGTTCTTCTCCAGTGTTCAATGGGAGTGCGCAACCAATTTATCTAAGCATCTGTGGGAGCCAATTTATCTAAGCATCAGTGGGAAAAGGTAGGGGAAATGTACAAGACACTGGAAGAATAGAGGCACTTGAGTGTAGCTGACCTGCAGGGAAGTTCCATTTATAGATTTCATCTTCAGCCTTTCTCACCAGACACCTATCAATGTACCAAAGAGGATGCATTCCTAAATTAGGTTAACTAACCTCACCTTGCCAATCCAAGCTTCCAGTCAAGGAAGCCTAGGTTTGAATGTTTTCGTAGAATCGTAGAATAGTTTAGATTGGAAGGGACCTCAAAGATCATCTAGATCCAAACCCCCTGCCATAGGCAGGGACATCTCCCACTAGACCAGGTTGCTCAAAGCCCATCCAGCCTGGCCTTGAACACCTCCAGGGATGGGGTATGCACAGCTTCCCCGGTCAACCTGTTCCAGTGTCTCACCACCCTCATAGCAAAATATTTCTTCCTAATATCCAATCTAAATCTACCCTCTTCCAGTTTGAAATCATCACCCCTCATCGTATCACTACATGGCCTTGCAAAAAGTCCCTCTCCAGCTTTCTTGTAGACCCCCTTCAGACACTGGAAGGCTGCTATAAGGTCTCCCTGGAGCCTTCTCTTCCTCAAACTGAACATCCCCAACTCTCTCAGCCTGTCTTCATAGGAGAGGTGCTCCAGCCCTCTGATCACCTTCATGGCCCTCCTCTGGACTCACTCCAACAGGTCCATGTCCTTCATATGTTTGGGGCCCCATATTTCTTTCCTGGTAACTTTAACGGGCAGAGATGTTCAGTGAAAGGTTGTTCTATGGCAATAACCAATATTCTGGCAATACTAAATCAATCAGTACCCAATTTGCATACAAAAGGCAGTTTATCCATACAAAAATACATATAAGTTATCTTTTGCAAACTCCATCAGCTTGCTACTTAAACTTCTAAATGTGTAATTTCAATTGACGCAATATCTAAACTCTGCCAGTCGTGTCTCAGGCACAGAATTAAACTAACCAATACGTCTGGTGTCAGGAAGATATTTTCCCTGCACAAGGGTCCTGTGCTAATAGTGCAGCAAAAGCTAAACTGTGCTTAGTCCATTTTCTTTGACCCCAGAATTGCAATTTTTGTTTTACTAAAACTTTTGAGGTTTAGTATTAAATCTCCTTGATGTTGCCATGATTCTGTGTAACTAACTGTTTGGGTCCCAAATGGTTCAGCTACTCCAAAACACATCATAACAACATATTCCCCAAGCTTCCAAACTGTGGTCTCTCACTGTTGTGTAATGTACCAGAGTGGTGTTGCTGGAGCCATGGCAGATAATAAGGTGTTTACCTGTTAGTTCAGCATCCTTATGTCCAGCTGAAACAACATATGAGAGGAGAGATAAATGAATAGTGGAAGTTGATAGTCAGGTTCACAGCTTTTGTCCCTGAAAAAAAAATAAAAATACCTATTACAGATGAACAGATAAGAGCACAGATACTTTTTCACAAGGTAAAAATTGCCCATAGGATTCTCTGTGGTTATAAGGAGGGCAGGAAGTCCCAGAAGACTGTTAAAATACAAAGGGAGTTTCCCCATAACGATCCATGCTTGATATCTAGCTTATTAGTTGCAGCATGTTTTATTTGACTGTACCTCCCTCTGCTTCTAAAAATAGGACTGTCAAAAGGCATCGCTGTATCAGCTGGTTCCTCTCTGCGAGTTAATCTATTATACAAGAAAAGGACTTTACAAATGGCTACATTAAAGACATCTAATGAAGTCAAAGCAGCTGTTTTAAAACATATTCAAACAAAATCTAGTCAATGAGATCTGGCCTCTGAATTTCATGTTGTACTATTAGGTACGTAAAAATGGAGCTTTTCAGGGGAATGAATTCTTTAAATTAAGTGAAAAGTCAGGCTATTTGAGCACCTCATTATACTCTATATTGAAGATCTATCTCATCCATATTATCCTATTAAGGATTGCAGTGATACCCACAACTGTATTCACTGGCCTAATAAAAGGACACACACAGCACTGAAACCAGTGCTTTTGATATTTCTGTCCTTATTCAAGCTCGGTTCCTATTTATCTCAACAGAAATTTTGTTACAGGATACAGAATTAAGCCATATGTTTTTAACCTAACAATATATTACATCCTGTAAAAATGTAATTTTCTGGGCCTTACAAAATATCAAAGCTTCAGATCATTATTAATTACTTATGCATGCATATTATTCCTCCTTCCTACTGACAGATCTTCTTTGAAGCAGAATGGGTGCATTTCCTTCAGGCTATTCTGCCTTAAAAGGGTCAGCTTGAAAACCACATTTTTGTTACGCCTATCAAATGTGGTATCCACAACAGTGAAAATAACACTTAAGGCTACTGCAACTGAAAGAAACAACAGAGAAATATATATCTGTATCTCTGACATTCGATTATGTGCCCATCCTAGATAAGCTGGTATAGGCATGTTTTGCATTGTCAAGCTCTCATTTCTCCCTTACTCAACGATCTCATGCATTTCATCAGGGAATTAAAAACTTCTATAATTTTTTAATAATTCAGAGTATATTATTTAAGTGCACTTCACCAGAAAGTGCATATTTCTAACCAGGAAGTTTTAAGATTCCAGGAGGGTCCCTTTAAGTAGTTCAGAATAAAAAAGCATTCAGTCAGGTGGCCCTGGGTAGATTTTGCACTGAAGATAAATATGGTGATAAAATGTGGGCATATATATTCCATTTCCAGCCATGAAAGGGATGTCCATTGTATCTAATAGAAGATATAATGCTTAGAAAATCGTGGCTTTCATGTAGGGCACAATCCTGCTTTAATTAAAGTCAATTTGAAATCTGATGTTAATATCAGTGGGAGTCAGGGCAAACCTTTATTTTTTAGGAATCAGTTTAATTCGTTGTACTTCAGCTAGCAATTCTGATTCCTGTACTGCTAGTCAGAGGCCTGGGAGGTAATTCCCAGCTATAAATATTTATATATCAGAAGAAAATCGGAGGTCCCCATGCTTTGCCTTAATATTTTTTCCTTCAAATTATCACTACTGGCTTTTACAGAAGTCGTATTACTGTATCTAGCAAGCACTGTTCACTGCAGCATGACTCACCTAAAGTAATAGTGGTTACAACAGGTAAGAATGTCAGAGATGACCTCTAATAAGTATAAACCAGAGGAAAAAGCCTGCCGTAAAGCAGTTAGCTGCAACCTATCAGGAATTACAACACTAACATTGTTAAACCCAAATTAACAGTGGCTAAAACATGTATTTGTGTTTGTATTGCAGAAGCAATCACTAATTCCTGGAATACATATTCAAAAGTAGTATTGTCATGAAGCATATAAAATAAGCAGATGGATATATATAATGTGCACTTTTTAAAGGATGAGATATCACATCAATTAAAACATTTTTGTTTAATTTAGCTCTATGATCCCTTTCTATCACATTTCAGCTTTTTCTCTCATACTCCTCCCATTTCCTCTTCCTCTCACGCCCACCCTATTGTCTCTCATCATGACGTTCCCTCCCCCACGTCCCCTCTGTTCACCCCGTCCTGCTCGTGTGCACTGAGCATCAGCAGTGCCACCCCAGTACACCAAACCATACATCTGATCCTTCAGCCGTGGCCGCTGGAGCCTTTTATTCACTGCTGATTTGCTTCTACACACGGCAAAGAAGTGCATGGGTCCAAGTACCGATTTGGTTGTTTGCACACTAAGTTGGAGAACGTAAACAACCTTCCATGTAACCTCTTGGCGGAGTGAGTTCTTCACCACCCTAGGGCGCCTTAGTTTCAGCAATATGGCCAAATGGATTGCACATACGACTGGGAGCCCATAAACTCCTCAAGTGCCAGTAATACCTATAACTAATGATTCTTTCAATGGATCTCGACAATTCATTAATCCTCTTTGTCTCAGATTATCTGCAAAGATTGGTATAATAACGCCTTGCTAGCCTTCCTAACAGGATTTTGCAAGAAACAGTCTGACATCCAAATTTTATTCTCTCTATATATATGCTTGAGTTTCGTTTACTTCGATGGGAATCATGCTTTTTCATCTGAAGGCAGAACTCATCCCTTCTACATTCAAGATTATGTTGCTCTCAGAAGATGTAAAACTCAAGTTTTATTATACTTTTATTAAAAGACATATGCAAAATCAAAAGTTGAACAGAAGGCTATTACTCCCATTAAGAAGAGATATGACAGAAAAAAGCAAACAAGGAAAATGACGAATGGTGTTCCCTTTAAATTAGAACAAATTCATGTCCTGGAATAGAAGATGGAGCAAGAAGATGCATGCTTTCAAGGGAAAGTATGTTAAGTGCGGAAGACATTGACTAAATTGTTCAAGAACACTTCATGCTTACTTAATGACTGATTACTCAGTAATGTTCCCAAGGTCAGCAAAACCTTGGGTATCTGTCAGCTGAATGCCAGTTCCATGAGTTAAAGTGACCAAAATTGCAGTAACTTTAGACAGCTGACATTTTTAAACGCTGCGTCCCCTTATGATGTTTATTTATTTCAACATAGTCAAAATATCTGTATTCTATCCATTTAAGACTAAGTCCTAATGAACAGCACTCATGTCCAAACACTTAGACCTTCCTACTTCACCCCCCCACCCAAAAAAAAAAGTCTTCCAAGAAACATGCCTTCAATCCTCTCATTTCCCTTCCCCAGAGAAGATGCAGTAGAAGAGACAGCACGACCTAAAGGTCAACAGATTCATGCTCTGGCAATAAACGGAGGAAGCAAGTTCCATGGTAATAGATTCCTGACTCATATGTGCTCTGTATACAACCCCTCATCTGACTGTTAGTCCAAGTTTTGCAGATATCTCCAATTCTATATTATCACAGATGGAGAGGAGACGTTCTTTTTGTTAACTAGGAAAAACATATTTATGGTTTTGGGATTTAAAGCTAACTCTTTATCTTGCAACCCTAAATGTATGAAAAGGCAGCACAGAGCAGAGAACAGGAGCATAGCACCCTTGCATAGGGGACACAAGAGAATATGCAACTTCTCCTCCAGCTGGAGCTTTTGGCAGCCTCTAAGGTGTGTCACCATGAAGAGCATTTTACCATGAGATAATGATGAGGCTTTAAAAGCATAAATCTACTGAAAGGAAAGGTTACAAATGCCAAGCCACTATTTTTCAGCTTTTGGGACATCTAGAATCAATATAGGAAGGGATCTGTAATAAAAGCTGCACACACTCCCTCAGCTGACTATAATTTTAAATGGTTCAGTAAAATGTAACACGGAAAAAAATCTGTTCGTACCAAAAATGCTATTCCTAGAATTACATTTGAGTGCCATGACATTACAATATAAATTATATCCTCACAAGAATATTATTAGAAAAATGGGTAATTAAAAATGCCAATTTATACATACATGAAACACATTTTTTATTGCTAAAATTAAGTGCTTACTATAGAAACCAATTATTAAGTTATACCACGCTTTAGATTTTGTGAACTAAATCTACAGATGGCTTGGGTGCCTAACTCCACCTTTAGGTACCTCAGGTTAACATTTCAGCATTACCACAACCCACAGATCCTTTTCAATCGCTGCTTAAATTCGAGAGCAGAGCAGAAGATCAACAGGTAGGCACATGCCAGACTGTGAAACTGCTCACTGTCCTACCTCATGCCTAATCCCTGCTGGAAATCTCACATTCAACATTTTGGGGGGAGGTAAGAGGGAGCAGCAGGGTCAGGGCACACATCTGTCAGGATTAGGACACATGCATGTGTATTGGGAAATACGTTCTAAAGTCTCCTTCTGCCTGATTCATTGAATGATCTTGAACCCATTCTCCTGTTTTTCTGGGAAGCGGCCAAATGTCAAAGCCATTCGGTGTTTTGAAAAAATCTGTCTCAATCTGTCCCGCTATAGCTGCTCCGCTTTGTATAAACATTTGTACATTTCTTGGAACACACACGTGAATCTGTGTCTCCCATGTGACCACTTTAACTAGCAGGTTAGTCTCACAGGCTCCCATTCCCAGTGACATAGAACAGCTTCAACAGGAGATACTTGCCCAAAAATATGCTATTGCCTCCAATATTGGAAACCTGTGCTCATATGTCACTCCAAATCAGACCAAATAGAAACATGGTCTCCATACTGGCCTGCTATTTTGCATCCTCCCTCAAATAAAATAAAACAAAATAAAACAAAACAAAATTTCTCTATCCTAATCTGTGACACACTGGCTTTGTGAGAAATGATATAGTGGAGTGAACTCCACTAAATATTCTGAGTAGAAAAAGCACATCATCCCAGCAGTGTGAAACCAGGGTCCTACCAACCCAACCAGGCACTGAGCCAGGGCAGCAATTTCTTGGTCTGAGCACCAAAAGGCAGGGAGAAGAAAAAGGCAAAGAAGTATTGGTCACACCCAGAGCAAGCTAAGCATGGGCAATTGGCTCCTCATAAAATGGTACAGAAAACAGCTTGCATAACAATAATATAACAGCCAGTTTGGTAGCCAGCTCAGGTATGGATAAATATTCCCTGAGCACACCAACCCACCTCCAGAATAATCTTGCTTCCTATCAGCCCCAACTCAGGAAACTCCCATGGTGGTGACAGGAAGAGGTTATCCTGTGGTACACTGAACCATCCCAGTCTTTAAAAGCTGCCCACACAAGAAGTACTTGTCAGCAGCCTTGCACTTGCAATAATTTGGTTGTAAACAAGAAAATTTAACCCAAGTTTGTCCTGAGCAAAACAAGTCATTTAGTGACAAAGGGTTAGATTCTGTGTGCTTATCTTTTTCTAAGATAAAGGAATAAATGCACTTGTTCACACCTTTGGCCAATGCAGCTATGCTTACAAGTGTCTAGTAATGCATACAAAGCCTAATGCTGCACATACCAGACAGCAACAGCAAGAGATGCCCTTTTTAGTGATCCACACTCCGGTGTTCATGGGACTGGGTATTGTTGACAATGGTGTATGTGTGTGTACCTGGTAATGAAAAATTAAATCATTCTCGAATGTCTATTTGTTCCCTGCCAAGAGCATTATTATCCACATGGAAATGACAGGCAATTACTCATCTGCTCTGAGGTCTCTCTTGCGCAGAGCACCATTCTGTGACCACCCTCACATTAAATTTGGGCTTGTCTACACATGGAGTTGTTCCTGATTAATTGTTCTTGATTAATGTCATGTGTGGCCAGAGCATCCACATGTGGCATTAATCAGAAATAGCTTTATGTGTAGACAAGCCCTTATTGACAGTAGGAGCTCTAACAAGATGAGGAGGAATGGCCCATGCCCAGCACCTCTTGGGGCAGATACTTCTTACGTAACATAGTGTGAGACATTCTTCAGCCAAGGGCTCCAGCCACAAGACATCCTCAGAATACATACCTAACCACATGTAAAGCATGCTCCCAGGTGCTTTTCTTAAAGCCAGTGGTGTGGACAGATGCTCAGTTTGGAGGCAAGTGTGCAAACATTCTCTGCTAATTGCTCTCTCTTTTGAATAGACATCCCTCCCCTCGCAGAACTGGAGGGCTCATAGGAGTCAGTCCCAAACTTTTTCAAGCACTGCTGATTTTGGTCAAGCAGCAAAGAAAGGGGCTTTGAGCTCACGCAGACGACTCTGCCTGAAGCAGACTATGGTGTGCTTTTCCTCACTACCAGCCCCCAAACTTTCTTGGCAGCCACTGAATCTTGCAGACTCCTTCCCTCCTTGCCCTGGTTTTAAGCTTTCATTCTCTCTTGAGTTCTTTTCTACCCACGTATTTCTGATGCATGGAGACATCCTTCTTTCTCAGCAAGTTTGCTTTTTTATTTTTTCTTTCCCCTGAGCTGGTTCAATTATATATTGTATTATAGAGACCCAAACTGTTATTACTCCAAGTGCCACAATTCAAAAGTACTTTCTTGAACAATTATTTACTGTTTTGTTTTTGTTTGATCTGCTGGGCACCTACACTCTGTTCTGGCAGTGAACAGAATTTAAAGAATAATTCTCAGCAGAAGTTATTAAACCAATGTCATCTGAGCATTCCAGTTTTCTTATTTATATACAGAAAACTAAAGTAGTACTTAAATTTACTAGCCAAGATAAAATATACTTATTTTGATAGAGACCCTATCTGGTGAATTTTTATTTTTCAGGTTTTATCTTAAAATGTTTCTATTTTTATAATGATTCAAAAACTCAAAATTTATTTACACAGCCATTATTTTTTTTTTTAAATAAGGGAAAAAAAAAAGGAACACTTCTGTAAATATAAACTGGTGTGCTATTAGCTACATTTTCTTCATTATTTAAAATCTTATTTGTAAAGTTTGGAATGTTTAGGTTTTCTGGTTTCTGGGGAGGGCTGGGTGCAGATGGGGGTTTAACCGCCTGTTTATTTCATAGGGAAAATGATATGTCTGTGTGTTAGATGTGGCTTTGGAATTCTCTTTTAACAGTATATCACTTGTTTTAGACCAGGTGTTGACTGGTCAAATTACAGGAACATGAAGTATAATTTGTACTTGTCACGCAGGCAGCCCTTTCTTAAAGGCATTAAGTACTATCTTTTTCACCTGATTCAGTGAAAAGAGATCTAAATGTGTGGTGGGCAGTTACACCCTCTCAATGCGCCTCCACCCGCATCACCCTGCGGATGGTGCTTTGTTATCTGAGCACTGGAATCATGCTGGACCCAGCTGGAAAAGAGGCAAAGAAAGCGATGTGGGAGGAGCAGAGCTCTTAGAAACCATTCCTGGTTTTGTAAATAGGAAAAAGCAATTTTAATTCAAGATGATGTAGTTTCCAAGTGATTAAGCCAGAGAGAAAAATGACTTATTCTTCCAGTGGAATTGGAAGAGGCATGTAGGGAGTCCCCAGTGCACAGAAGGGTCCAAGCTGCCAGATAGAGGGGCCAAAAATTATATTACTAAAATCTCAGGCTAAGTTTATCATTAGCCAGTAATTTGACATTATAGGCGCAGATAAATCAGTCAAAGTTGTTAGTACTGAGGTCCCTGTATCTGCAATTCAAGCAGTCTGGGGAACTTAACGGCAGACCAGGTTTAGTCCAATCCCCTGAACTGAGCGTGTGTTCCCTCAGCCGATTCAAAGTTTTTCAAAGGACCCGTTACAGGCTTGGACTATCACCAGCTGTCAAAGTGGTTTTGGTGTACAAGCAGAGCGAAGCTTCTGGTTTAGTTTCTCTGAAAGGAAACAAAATTTAGTTAGCACATACCAAAACCACTTTGCAAGCTAAACCAGAGCTCGGTAAGTGCAGACAATTGAGGAATTAACTTCAAAACTGCATTGCTCCTCCAGCCTGGAACACCATGCACAGCCTCAGGCACCTGAAAAAAAAATCTTGATTTCCAAAGCAGCCAAGTACCAGCAGTACCTGCTGACTGTTTAACTTAGGAAACAAAAACATAACATTAAGCTGCATAACAATGGCCAATTAATTAAAAATAAGCAAACACACACACAAGAAATATTGAAGCTTCATCTATTCTTTCTAATGCCTCGTATGACAAATTACTGAATTAGAAGTTATAAACAGTGTTTAGAGCAGGGAACTGGAGGCCAAATATTCAGGCCAAAAGCTACAAAGGTCTAAGGCACCAAGCAGCTGTGTGGATGGCCAGCTCACACTGAAATCACTCAAGCCCAGTGAGGTGCCTAAATTACATTGTGCCTCCTGTCTCCTTCTCCACCAAATAAACTAGGGCAAATTGTTTTAAAATTTCTGGGGTTAGATTAATGGATCTCTGCTTAGACAGTTATATAATAAGTTTGCACTTCATCACTTCAAATGCAAAAACAACTGAGAGACTTTCAGACTGTAGACAAACTAATAATACACCACACTTTTAGTTTGTTATTCAATGGATGCTACATAAAGTGGAATTGATTTTGCAGCTATTGCACTTGAGCAGCTCCTATGTGGGGCAACAGGCACTTGTGTGGAAAGAACTGCAGTGGAAACAGTCCCCATAATACACTTATTGACAAGACTAATCCTCAGTTTTCCTTCAAAGTGATTACAAGCTGCCTCACCATTCCAGTGTTCTTAGATTGTTTCTGTACATTTTCCCATACAAAGTTAGCAAGCAGTTTCTAAAACTTATATGGCAAAAGCTTGATTTAAAAAAAAAAATAAATCCCTAATCTGGGCCATATGTAGGACATTCCTCTTGGTGATCTCTCTGTATTATGGAACAGCCTCCCAATTCAAATAGAAGTCAACCCAATTCACAAAATTGAATTGGACAAAACACTAGAGAACATGTTACATTGTGGGGAGTCATCATGCGTACACAGTGCAGATGCACTGCTAAATGACCTAACTTGCACATTTGCATCTCTAATTTCTAGGATATAATCTCCATTCCACACTGCAATTATAAAAGAAATAAATTAATTTATTGATTTCAAGGAAGTTGGGAGAGCAATAGAGGGGTGAAAAAAGGAAATCAAATTTTGCAGAACCATGATTCCAAAAATTATTCAGAAAAGAAAAATCCTGTGTGTGTAAGAAGAGGGTAAAAGGTTACAGAAGAGAGCTGATGTTCAGCATGCTGTTAAAGGAAAAAGTTTACATTGCTGGAATAGTGGCAACGAAGTCACTCCTTGTTTCTATTGTATTCAAAGTATTTTGTTCTCTTCCGCCATTCTTTGCCATTTGTTTTTATATTTACTGTTCCATGTACCAATTAAGAATTCTTAGCAGGTCTTCCAAGCAGTAGAAATTTAAATTAGATTACAAAAAGAACCTCAAAAGCAGACTGAGATTTTAAATGGATCATTGAAACCAACTGCAAAATTCTTTTATCAGAAGGGGGGAAGGGTAATGCTTTTTAAGAGTGCCTTAAAATTAATCCAAAATGAGTATCACTTATTTTCAGCATGTCAGATTTGGCAGGTCTACTCTGAGGTTAATGTGAAAGTGAATGTAAAAATATTTTAAGCTTTTTATTTGCCTAGCTGGAATACCACGAACTGAAAGCTTTGGAAAACCAAGGTGGTATCCACACCACAGAGTTTGTATAGTGCCCTAACGTATATTCTATTGAGGGAACAAAACCAGGGTACAAGTTGCTGAGGGCACATGTTGCTCCTTCTCCTTCTGCTACTTGGAATAATGAAAAAGGTATCCGGCTGCACATTACCTAGGGGGACCTGCAGTCCTGCCATGCAGTTGCTCTGCATTGTGTAAGCCAGCTCCAGCCTTCCCCCACCCCGTCTTTGCCTCCTGCCCCACGCTGCCACGGTAGTCACGTCTTGACCAGAATGGCAGCTGCTCTTGCACACTTAAACCTGTTATTTTTCACTTGCAAAAACCAGCAAGTAGTAAACAAGGCAACCTTCAAAAACTGCAGTTTCTGCTGTTTGGGGCACAGCGGCCTTGTCTGTACTGGCGTTTTTTCTGGCGTCCCTCAGGACTGACAAGGCCGGTCTGACCCCACCACTCCCAGCGGTGCTGGGCGCACGGCTGCGGGTGAAGCTCCCTCAGCCTGCGCATTTTGAACACTGCCATGGAGACGTGGTGGCCTGACGCCACCATGCTAAATTCACCAGCCACTGGTTTACCTCCATCGGCGCTCCCAAAGTTCTGACAGGAGCTGTGCCCCCACCCATCACCAAGTCTTCAAGTCACTTGGTCCCAGCTCACTGGGATGGCCAGAAATGGCTGTGAAAGCCAAGCCGGCCCCAAATCCACAAAGCCAGGAGGCAGCGGGCCGCCTCTGCACAACCAGGGCCACCGGGCTGCTGAGGGGTGAAGGGCAGGAGGCGGCCACGGAGGGGAGGGTGATCCACTTGAGGGCCGAGGAGAGGCGGGAGGCCCAGGTGTGAGGCCTGAGGGGAAGATGATGATGGAGGCCGGGCGAGGCGGCTGTGGGGCGGCAGGGAGAGAGGAGCCCTCGAGGGGAAGGGAAGCGCTGACTCACTTGGCTGGCAAGCATGGTATCCGAGAGGAGCAAAAACAGGAGAAACTCTCATGAGGGAGAAGGTGATAGCTGCTGACCGGCCTGTATCAAATTTAGTCGCACGAGCACTGGACCCCAGGGTTAGCAGTGAACCCTCAGGCGGCCCCAAACTGGGATGTGGGTACTTGGATGCATCCGTGCTGAGAAAGCATGATTTCTCAATTTTTATTTTATTTTTGAAGCAATCAAGTGGCTGAGAGAATTGCCTCTGGAGAAACTGCTACTCTTACAAAAGTCATCAGCCCGCTGCATGGATTTAGTTTATAAAGTAGCTCCCCATCGCAGCAGCAGTGCAGTAGAAGAGGCCTGAAGCTCACCTGCTGGGACAGGACACAGAAATAACAACACTCGTAGCAACAAAAACTTCTGGGTCAACAAACAAAAGTTTGTGAAAAGAAAGAAGGCTTTGATGTCAGATCTTTGCACTTTCAGCAATTTCGTGAAGTGGTAGCGAAACGCAGGGCAATGGGGAACCAGAGGAAGTTATTTAAAACAGTCAAAAGGCTTTGAATAAAGACTGTTCACAAAGGGCTACTAAGGAAAGTCAGTTGCCAGGAGCAGAAGAGGTGGTAACATCCTGCAAGTCGTGGATGCAAATCCAGTTAGGGGATAGCACGCTGGGGCAGAGCAGGAATAATTGCTCGGTTCTCTTCACAGCATTTAAGTAGTGGGGTGCCTCAAGGTTTAATACAAACAGCGGCATTGTTTAATGTACTTATTGAGGACCTGCTAGAAAGGCTGGATACGTAAGAGTGGCAGGCAAGACGAGGCTGGTGGATCGTGAGGCACCTCAGTAAGCCTTGACAACACTAAGTAACTGAGTAATGTGTCGGCAGAAGGCATGCGGTGTAGATAAGTGCAGAGTAATGCGCCTTGGAAGACATGATTTAAACTACTCATATACACAGATGAGTTCTGAATTAATTGTAACCTTTCGACAAAAAGATTGAGGCATCAGTGTGGACAGCTTAATGAAGATGTCTGCTCAGTGTGCTGCAGTGGTCAAACCCAGAAAATAAGCTGTAATAAAAAAATGGATGACAGAAAATATTGTAATACGATTATATAAAGTTTGATAGAAAGTTTCAGTTAGCCAACCTTAGAAGGATGCAAAAGAGAAACTTGCCTACAGAATAAACCAAATGACCTTGTAGAGGTCAGTCCTGAGAAGTGCCAAGTTATCTCCCCTGTTACTGGCTACGGTGCATCCTAGGCTCTCAGCAGGATGATGCCTTTGAAAGAAAGAGTACGTGAAAGTTTGTACAATGAAGGACAGACCAGGCATGGCACATGGCATGCTTATGTATCCTGTTCAACAATAAGGAAACACTCAAAAGGACATAGCTTATCAATGCAGCATATAACTAATCTGTAGAAAACGGGACTTAAACTATTACTATGGTAAATAGCTTTCCACCAAAACGGAGGGGACTTAAACATGCATTAAAAAAAAAAAAAAGGAAACCCAGTCTTTCAGCTCATGTAAATTGAGTCACTCCATTAACTGCTGTAATCAGTAGAACTGATTATACGAGCCAGGGAGGTACCATTTCATCAGTTGTTGTACAGAAAATAAAAATGATAAGAGCCTTCAACTTCCAATGTTGAAGACTCGGCAGGGTTAAGACAGAAACCCCTCAGATTTGTGTCTCCATCAGTGATGATATAACTGGCAAGCTGCTTTATATTAGAAGTTTGTCTTCTCAGTTGTACGGCCATGAGGACGTTAGTGTTGGCACTGCTAGTAGGCAGATAGTGAACTCGGTGTACCAGCAGCTTTTTCTGTGCTATGAATACCTATCTTCAGGCAAAATATGTGTGACTGAATTTCAGATATCCTTTTAGCTATTTGTTCTTTCTGAAATCAAGTTACCTTGTGCTGTGCTAACAAAAATTGAGCCAGGGATAGCCAGCCATAATACATGAGCAACAATGAACCTTATATTACAGTTAAAAATAGCATTAATCAGAGCAATACACTGAATTTAAGCCAGTATTAGTCACAGAGCTGTTTGTTTTATTCCGCAAGCAACATAAATATTCTTGAGCAATCAGCTAGCCTTGAAAATGTATACATGAAAGACAATGAATGAAATGCTCATAAAACATTGCAAACTGGCAGGAGTTTTGTCCTGAAATGTGGAGAATTTTAGAAAACCTGTAAATGAAAATACAGAGTAGTGGATATTTCTCAGACTCTTGGAGGTGTAAAAGTTATATGTACATGTTTATTGGTAGTAATAGTCCTCTTCCTACCCTGGCACAGGACTGGTGGTGGGCATTGGAAGAACAGTCAATCTCACGAGGTAGAAGGGTAGGCCAATCTCACACTTGCAGGAAATATTTTATGAAAGATCTTGAAGACCACTTCAGATGGATCTAAGAGCCCTAACACACATTTGTGCTACTGCTAAACACCTTCCATACCACAGCAAAATATAGGATATTTGTTTTATCGTGCATGGGCATTATAGTGAGAGAAGTTGTTGGACTTAACATTTTCTGGATGAATGGAAATTGATTATTGGGGTGTCAGAGTCTGGAGGGAAGAAAGAGGCTTTGGATGCGGTTATGCAAAGAAGTTGTTGTCAAAGAACATAACTGTGATGGATAATGGCACACACACACACACCCATGGCAGGGGGGTTGGAACTAGATGATCTTTAAGGTCCCTTCCAACCCAAACCATTCTATGATTCTATGATTCTATGAATATGTTGTTGGACTGCTGCCATTCACCGTGTGAGAGATTTGGTGGAGGGTGTTTCATGTAGCTGCAGGAAATGGGCTATTTGGAAGAAAAATCTCAGTGATCTTCCTGGACAAGAGCTATGAGTATTGAAAGTTTGCAGGGATAATTCATCCTGGAAGGAAGCAAAAGCCTCCAAAGAGTCTTGCAGAGCTAAGTGGCAAGAGGCATTGGGAGTGCAATATTTAGGGCACAGGGAAGGCAGACAAGAGAGAGGAGCTTTTTGTCCTGTTACTTGGGTGGGAGTGAGTGCTGCAAGGAGATGCTGTCAAGAGATTATTGTAAGGGTAACCTTTTGTATGAGATTCAAAGTGCCAGGGTGGACCTTGCCCCCATTGAAGTCAGTGATGATACTGACTATTTCTACTGACATTAAGGTGGCCAGGGTCCCACTCATGATCTGAAATAAAAACAGAAAACTAGAATAGCTTTAAAATCTTTTTGACATCAAATATCCATGGCCATAGTAGTAATACTTAGGCGTTGAACCTGAAAGATCTCTGCTAGGCATTTTCTAGGAGAAGGGTGTCAGTTTTTCCACTTTATAGAAAGAGAAGCTGAGATCTGTGTGAGACTTTCACAAGTAGAAAAGAATTTGGGTGGTTAAGTCTGATTTTTATTACATTGCTGGAATTGGGAGAGGGGGGAGAACAAATACCCTGGCTCCTGGCCTGTTGATGAGACCACTCCACAGGCTGTTAAAGGACTTGTTTTCCTTTCTGATTACATGTCACCATTTAAATCCAACAGCTTCTACTTTAAAAGGAAAAGAGTGCATGCTCAATTCTAGAGGAATTAGGTAATGTTGGTATTACACTCTGAAGCTGTAAAGTGTTAATTTATGTAAAAAGCAAGTAGTAGTATTATTAGTGCTTGAGTATGATATCATCAGGCTGACGCATAAGAACAGCAAAGTGTTGAAAAATCACATGCATCTGCTATGCCTTCCTAAAAACAAGTTAAACCAAAAGTAATCAATTGAAAAAATCAGTGTATCATAATTTTGCAGCACTTACAAAGATATGTCTGATAAGAAAACAGGGGTTATCTTTATGTTTCCAAATAAGGGTCTACAAAACTTGAGGTTTAACTAGTTTTAGGGAATGTAAGCTATTTTGAACTATTTACTTTGTTCTCATTTCATTATTTTTCAGGTGTCCGACCGACTTACTGTACATATTTTAGAGCAAAACTGGAAATGTACTGAAATCAAGTCTGTTGCTTCCAGATCCTATGGCCCATGAAACAGCTACTTACACAAGTGGAAACAACACTTGCTGGTGCCAACCAAAATGAAAGACTGAGGGAAAACAGGAAGTAATCCACACAGAAAGTGTGTAACTAATCTTGAGAGGGATAGCAGCAAGCCTCCTCTGCAGCAAGCATTCAGGGAGGGAGAAGCACAGATAGGCATCTTCTACACTGAGAATGGCCTGTCTGAGCAAGATTAACCCTTGCCACAGAGAACAAAGATAACATATCAGTGTTCCAGAGAAAAACAGTGTGAAGTACTAGATTGAGATGAGACCCAACTTGAAATATAAAGAGTCACAATAGAGGTTTGCAGTAAAAAGGGTTACAGGTTCTCAACTAAAGAAATGCAGAGAAAATCCACTGAGAAGACGGGTCAGACTGGAATGATGCACAGATCCTTCATACTTGCAAAAGGAAACCACACTGGAGAAGGTGTATGAGAAGTAAGTTGCCTAAAATGCTGAACGAGATGACAAGGTTTATTGCTTACAAACTCTTCTGAGCCCACAGCATATTCGTAAAGGCCTGGAATGAATGCTGCTGCCATTACCACACAGTACACACATTATAATTATTTAATTCAGGAGAAAAACATAATCAAATCAAAGGAGAAAATGTAACTGAAACTGCAACTGTCTACTGACAATGTGTGACATGTGACCAACACCACAGCTGCTTGTAACCCTTTATCGTCACAAGGAGGATTAAACTACTTCCCCATTTATTTAAATAAAATTCCAAGTGGCAAGGATGCTAGAGAAGCCTTAATGACCACAGTGATTATACTGAAGAACTACTTTCCTACATCCTACAACACTGTTTCGGCACACACTTGTTCGCTGTACACTGAACCCTTGCAGAGTCCCATGGAAATCAGTACTTCTCATGTGATTTAGAAAGATTCTGCTGCACATGATACTGCTAGGTCCAATAAGCATGTCCAAAGTATGTGCTTACCCAAATCTAAACTGACGTTCAGTACAGCAACGGAACACTTCTCTTGTACAAGCATTGTGTTAATTTTACTAACATTCTCTTCATGTCAGAAATGCTGGAATTGCAAAGGGAAAATGTGGACTTAATCAATGAAATGATACAATTGCATTTTAGATTGAGTATTATTAAATTCCAGGCTAGACACACAGAGTAGTGTCTCGAGTGGACTGTTGTGCTGTAAAGATGTGACCACCTGGAAATCCAGTCCCAAGTACAGACCATTGTTGGATTTAAGTTGCATCAATTTGATCAGTTGGTGGTTTGAGAAGTTAAGATTCTGTCAGTCTTACTCATACTGAGAAGTATCTTACTTCCTGCACAGCCTCACTGATTTAAAATAGAATATTTGCATGCAGATACGAGACAGTAGGGTATGGTGTGAAATGATCTGCCTAAAAAATGTGACTGTTAATTGTGTGTATAAATGTATCCTGGATTGGGGCCTATACTTGTAATCGTAAATCTTTCTTTTTTTGGAGCGTTCCAATTCATTCTAATAATAAGCTTCAATTATTCGGTGGGCTTCAGATAAATTACTTGTCAACTACCAGTTCAATTAATTACAGAATGTATGCAATGAACACTTTAGGTGTAATCATCCAGGTCTAATACATACTTAGAAGTATGTACTCTGCTTTCTAATAATTTTTAATTAAATAAAACATTTCATTCTACCTGAATTTTTTTTTAAAGTCTTTGTTGACCCAAAACAGTACTATTATTACTTGGCTTAGTCTCCAAACAGAACAAAATTTTGTTCATACAGTCTAGCCAGTGACTGCTTTCCTCCTCTGTGCTCTATTTAGACCTGGTGTCATTTGGTTTACTACAGAAGCTAATACCACTTTCTCAAAGTCACCTGAACACTTTCCTTTTGTTATTTCTGGTTCCCACTGACACCCGAAACTAAAGAGTAGCAAAAAGTTCCGTGTTGGGGTTCTGTGTGACAGAATATAAACGGAACGATACTTGATCAATGATTTACTTATGTGTGTGTTTATTTTTGTATGTTTACATCCTCTTGAGCCTCTTCAAGAAATAATGTTCTTAATAAGTTTTCCCATTTTTATGGAGTTACTTTTGCAAAGAAAATACCTTGCAGAGAAATTACGCTTAAGGAAGAACCTCGGTTGCAATCACACAAACTTGAAGCACTGCACTGAGAGGGCACAATGGTAAAACAGTGGAGTTTGTCACCCCTCCCAAGACATTCTCATACAAATAAGATGATGCAGATGAAGGGTGCAAAGCCACATTCATTATTACTGAAATAAAATATACCAGCATGTTACTATCTTGAGCCATCTAAACAAACAGGAAAAGGTGGGTGGGGAGAGAGTACCACAGTTTGCATAGCCCGTGTCCCTTAATTTAGAAGAGCAGTTTGATGTGTACATCTTTGGTTCCTGGCACACCAACAAGGGATGCAAACACATGAAACCCTCTAACATACCCCCGAATGCTTCAGGAAATGTTCCTTGCTCTGGGTAACTCTTTGCTTTTCATAAGGATTTGTTGCTAACAAATACAGTGGTAACCCCCATTCTCAGCAGAGTAACCACTTCCAGTCAGCACAGAGATGGATTACCATGTGAAACCTGGCAAAGAAAAAATGAGTCCCATGCTGACGAATGGAGATAGCGCACACTCTGTCTCTCTCTGCGTTTCCACCGACTCTCCCACACGAGCCAGCTGTGAGGAGCGCACTATGGATTTGCTTTGACATAACTCCAGTAAAATGTCACCAACTGAGAGAAATCCCCAGTGGGCCATCTCTTCCACACTTGGGCTGCCTACCTGTATGTCAGGTGCACTACCTCACTGACCAGTGGCCTTTCCCAGGAGATCAGACCGTTGACATGGGAAGGCAGATGCTCAGCCCTAGGGAATGCCTGGCTGGTGTCTGGACCGGCAGAAGGGACCTGCGATGGCTTTAGGAAGCTTCTGCCTAGTATTGAACTAAATGAACCGAGTTAATCCTGTTTTCTGCCGTAGTCTGGACTTTGGTACTGTTCAAACAGCCAAATTTGCCAAGGTAATTCCTTCCTACCTGGATACTCGGAGGATCCATGGTTAATCTTGTGTCCACTCTTCCCCCGTCCCCACAATCACATAAGAATAATAGGTCTCTCAGTAAATTGAACTCCCTTCCAGTCAAAACCCCTGTGTTTTCACCCCACAGGCAAAAAAAAAAAAACAACAAACCCCACTGTTTTTCTCACAACGGGAATTCCTGGGGAAAAAAAAAAAAAAAAGGCATGTTGAGAGACCAAAACAGATTTCTCTGCTTCCTGGGTGCCCATCTGAAACACACTTGTCATGTTCATTGTTTTTCCTTGGGGTGGGCAGTGAAACCAGGGGCAGCCATCCAGCTCTGCGCTAGTAAAGAAAAAGCTGGGAACCTCCTGCGCCGCAGTTCCCTCCCAAGCGCCAGGTGCCCCGGGGAAGGGTGGGATTGAAGGAAGCTGTGAGGAGGTCAAAAGTGAGAGCAGCCAGAAAATCATGGCTTGTCTTCTCAATAGCAGAGCTTAATCATTTCTACAGAAAGGGCATTTCTTCCAGGATATCATTCTAATATAAAATTTCCTATCAGATAACCCTAGCAAATGTCCTGGACTGGGTTTTCCTGACCGCTTTGTGTCAGCGTGGGAGGGAACACATAGAAACTCACCTCCACGGTGATCTGGGACAGACAAGTCACAGAGAGTTAGGGATTATATTTTCAGAGTTGCAAAAAAGGACTTAGGAGATCCAAGTCTCCCTGAAATCCCTGGGTATCTTGTTCCAGTGATATATCCCTGGAACTACAAGTATTCAGCCAGCTTGAACATTTCCAGTAAATACCTGGAAAAACACCATCTGGGATTCTCCTTTTTTATTTTCCTTTCCTTCCTTTCACTGCACTGTGCAGAAGTTCCAGTCTGGAAGGAGTGAGCGGGGCCACATCTGCAACCCACCCTCAGTGCCTGCCTGACCTTCCGATCCAAAATGTTAATACCCAACTGAGGATCCATCTTTTCCCTTCTTTTCTGTTGTCGTGTTTGATATTTCTCAGTGATTCTTCCTAGATGGGCACAGCAGTCACATTCTGCTTTCAACTCTACTCGGATTCTTCACTGAGGAGTGACTCTGTGAACCCTGCTGCTTTCATTCCCGCCCCTGGCCATCTCCGGCATTCTCCTGATATGCAGTGCCCCGCTTTCTTGCTGTTTGACTGAAGAACCAACTCAGGTATGCAGAAAACTTTGAAGAATACGAGTGAAAAGATTTCTTTAAATAATGGTGGCTTAGATCAGGAGAGGCAAACAGATGAGGTTCAGGGCTCCTTGCTAGCTCAGTGGTGATGGGCTCATGCTTTGTCCCGCATTCCCCTAGCTGCCTGTCACCAGTCTTCCAGCCATTTCCTGGAAAGCAGCCAAGTGATTGTGTTCCCACTTTGCTCTGGCCTTAAACAATGACAAACTGGGCTCATCTGGCACAGTTCTGCTGAGCCCTATCTGGACCCCATTGCAACCCCTGATGAAAAAAGTTCCGTCCTGCCTAATTCTTTGTATGTGGGCTGTAAATACCTGAAGATCCATTTTGTATGAGTGAGGTATCATGGAAGCTGTGACTTCCCTACTATTGCTTCTGGCAGTCTCATGCCAGTTCTCCATAACTCACTTCGGCAAGCTGGCAGCTTCCAGCATCTGAAAGCCAAAAATAGGAAAGGGCATTTACAGGGCGGTGATATGATGTGTGCTTGGCTTTAAAAAGGATCGCAAACTTAAGGCAATGGAGAGCAAAAAGGCATACCAGTATCACCATGGATATGTGACATTAAACAAACCACTTGTCATGATACACAGCTGACTACTTGCCAAATGGAACAGGATCTTCTTATTATTCATTGTTTTGCCCTGCAAAACCTGCACTGCCACCAGAAGGAAAAATCTCCAGAAAGGTACTGTCACTTTTCTGACCATCCCTGGCTGTACTGGAGGTCTTGGTTCAATGGCAACTTCCACCTGCTCACACACATTTGAAGACCAAAAGGTGAAATCATGGTGAGCACCCTACTTAATCACTGCAGGAAAGGGAGCTGCAGGATGAGGTCACTTCCTCGAGGTAACTCTGACACTTGAAAAGCTTCCTGCCCTCTCAGGGCTTTGATTCTATCCCTGCTGTCCCTCACAGCTGGGATGTCAGCTGGGAATTTTTCTGGCGTCTTGTATGTGCCCACCCACTGCCACCCACCCACGTGGCTTTGGACGGGGAATTGCCCTTCTCCTCTCATCCTCCACACCTTGCTGCACCCAGGAACCCAACTCTAATTCCAACCAAGGGGGAGACGAGGTAGGGCTAACCCTCCTTTTGGTTTCGCCTTCATAATTCACTGCAGCCAGGTAAGGGCCTAGCCCACCCAAAAGGGGCTGAGCCCACCCAAAGGGCGGCCACATGGACAGCATCTCTAAGTATCCCATTTGCCCTCACCTGCGCCTCTCCAGGGAGGACCTCCTGCAGGAGCAGAAACCCCATCTCAGCCTACACGATGGACACTTTGACCTCAAAAGACAAGCACACAATTTCTTGTGTCCGGGGTGGGTGTCCTGCCTACCGCTGCCCCCTCGGCGTGCCCATGGGCAACTGGAAGGGGGAAAGCAGAGAGGGGGAGCAGAAAGCCAGGTGAAGGCACTATTGAAAACAGGCCACCATCCCGTGGTGCTTCCCTGCGGCAGCCTCCCCCCGGCCCCTCAGGGCTTCCCCACTACTTGGCCACAGCCACCCTCCGGAGAGGAGCTGGTGGATCTGGAGCAAGAGCCAGGAGCACTGGTCTCCGGGGGGGTTTGCACACGTGTGGCTCCGACTGGGCAAAGCTGCGAGGACACCGGGGAGTGACAGGGGGACAGGGGACATGCCCAGCCAGGGCCATCGCCTTTGCAAAGCGCGTACCCACCCACGCCAGCCCAGCCTAAACCTCGACAGCATGTTCTGTTTTTCTTTGCCATTCCAAGTAAAAACAATCATAAATAACGCTAATAAACCCCACCAACACGGCCAAGGGCAAGAGCGAGTGGGCACTCGCCCCGCAGACCCCAAGTGGCTGTGGGGCAAACACGAGGGATGCGGGGGCGGGGGGGGGAGTGCCGGCACCCCACACACACCTCCCGTATGGGGCGCCCGTGTCTGTGGAAAAAGGTGGCTCTCGGATCTCGCCTCCGGGAGAGGGGCCGGCCCCGGGGTTCCCACGCGGGTCTGGGGGGTTTCACGCCGGCGGGGCCGGCACCTGCACGGCGGCCGCGCCGGAGGGGCGGACCTCGCCCCACCCGGGCAGCGCTGCCGGAGGGAGCGCCCAGCCCCACGCGTGTCCGCGGCCGCGGCGACATGAGCGGACAGGGCGGGATGGAGCCCGGCGATGCCCGAGCGGGGAGCCGGCCGGGGCCGTGGCCGTGGGCGGCAGCCTCCGCCGTGGCCTCCCCGTGGGCGGGTGAGCGGCCGTGGGCGCGGAGGGGGCCGCGGGGCGCTGCTCCCCGCCGCCCCGCCTCGCAGCCCCCCTTTGTTCCCGGAGGGGTGAAACGCGGAGCGCGGCGCAAGCCACCCACAGACACGCGTGTCGCCTAGCCGGTGGGAGCGGGCTGCTCGGGCGCCTTCCAGAGCCGCCTGGCCCCTTCCCGCGTGTCTCCCTGCACGCGTGTGCCCCTCTGCGTGTGCGCGCTGGGTGTTGGGTGGGTTTTTTTTTTTTCCCCGTCTTTCTTTTTTTTTTTTTTTTCCTTTTTTTTTTTTTTTTTTCCCCTCGCTTGCTCCAGGTTTTACTTCTGGTTGCCTGTAAGGGTTTTGCTCCTCCCTTCTGAAATCCTATATTAGCCGTGGCCAAAGCTGGGTAAGAAACACAGCTCATTGTTGGCAAGTGCCGATGAGCCTCGCCGAGGAGTGAAAAACAGCTCCGGGGCTGCGGCAGCGATCGCAGCGCCGGGCACGTAAGCGCCGAGGAGAGGAGAGGAGAGAGGAGAGAAGCCGGGGAAAGCCCTCTCTATGCTGGGTGACTTTTGCTGACTGCTTCCACCGCCACCTTTGAAGCAAAAGAAGAAAGAAGCCGGGAGGTGAGTGCGGTGGTTCTCGTAGCTGGTGCCGGGTGTCCCTTTTGTGTGCAACAGGAAAAAAAAAATGTGACTGTTTAAACACGCGAGGAAAGGTATTTCTCAGCTGCCCGGCTTTACCTCCTCATCGGTGCATTGCTGCATTTTTATTTTTTTTTTTTCCACAAAATAATTAGGACTTAATTCTAAAAGTTGCTGACAGCGGCTAGGTGGGACTTCCCAGTTCTTTGCTCCTTCCCCGCAAGTTCGCGAGAGCGCCGTGGAAAACCCGCTGCCTTCCCGGGCGAAGCCGGGGGGCTCGGGCGGCTTTTGAAGGTGCGGGGAGGAGGCGGCTGTTGCCGTATGCAACACTTTCCGCTGATAGGTATGCACAACTTGGAGTGGGAAGGCGTGTTGCTCGCCGGATTAGCGGAGGGGACTGGGATTTTCGTACCGCAGGCTCCCCTTTTATTTTTCCCTTTGTACTCCACGGTGGAGGAGCCGCGGTAGGGGATTTTTTTTTTTTTTTAAAATTTTTTTTTTTTCCCCGACCCCCGAGAAAAAAGAGAGGACGGCGGGACCGACGAAGTCGTTTCTCCCAGGGCCAGGCAGATGCAGCCCGTCCGGGAGAGGGCGGCTGGATGTCCGAGGGTGTTATTTTTCCTAATGTATTCACACGCTAACTTTCCAGGTGGGCGATGGCGGACCACATGATGGCCATGAACCACGGGCGATTCCCCGACGGATCCGGCGGGCTTCACCACCACCCCGCGCATCGGATGGGCATGGGGCAGTTTCCCGCCCCACATCACCACCACCAGCAGCAGCAGCCGCCGCAGCAGCACGCCTTCAGCGCCCTGATGGGCGACCATATACATTACGGAACCGGGAATATGAACGCGAGCAGCGGGGTGAGGCACGCCATGGGGCCGGGGGGCGTGAGCGGAGGGCACCCGGCCGGCAGCATGCCGCCCCCCGCCCGCTTCAGCGGCTCCCAGTTCATGGCTCCCCCCGTCGCCAGCCCGGGAGGGCAGCTGAGCGCCAGCATGCAGCTCCAGAAGCTGAACAACCAGTACTTCAGCCACCACCCCTACCCTCACAGCCACTACATGCCGGACTTGCACCCCGGTAGCCACCAGCTGAACGGCAGTAGCCAGCAGCAGCATTTCAGGGACTGCAACCCCAAGCACGGCGGCGGCGGCGGTGGCAGCGGCTTGCCGCCCGCCGTCCCCCACGTCCCCGCGGCAATGCTGCCGCCCAATGTCATAGACACTGACTTCATCGACGAGGAGGTCCTCATGTCCTTAGTCATCGAAATGGGGCTGGATCGCATCAAGGAGCTTCCCGAGCTGTGGTTGGGACAGAACGAGTTTGACTTCATGACAGACTTCGTTTGCAAACAGCAGCCCAGCAGGGTGAGCTGCTGATTCATTTAAAACAAACAAAGGACTTTCTATCGGTGCGAATGAAAACATTCCCCTAGACACGGTGTCTCACTTTTCAGGGCTTGAAAAGGTGAGAATCTGGAAAGCAGAGTCAACTATGCGCTTGTGTAAATTCTTTTTTTTCTTTTTTTTTTTTCCCTCCTTAAATCGCTGCCACTTTTTTGTAGCTTTGACATTCACGTTCCCTCCCGTAGTAATAATTTCTAGCAAACTCTGCCTTTTTATGTTGGCCACCCCCCTCCCCTCCTCGCCCTCTTAATTTCCTCGCAGTAACGTGCCCATAATTCCCACAGTGCTGAACTGTTAGATATTAATCTCGGCAAATTGCTTAATCTAGTGGATTTTGTAAACGATGATTTCCAATGACTTGAACTGCATTCAAATTCTGAGTGAACAGGGGAAAAAAATGCATTACTTGGTTGCATGAACTTTGAAGGGCAGATACTACTGCACAAATGCTGCCATCTTGCTTAATTTTTAACTATGCATTGCAGTGCAGACTAATAATTTTTTTTTTTTTTTTTTTGAATACGCTAAACTGGAAGCTTAACAGATGTGGGCCAAACCTTTCCAGATCAGGAAAAGTAATACTGTTACTTAAAAAGTCTGCTACCCATTCCCCCTCCCCCATATGTACAGACAATAATATGGTGTGGATGGAATGTTGACTAGTGGCAAACATTTCACAGATTATTTTTTTTATTTTGTTTCTGTCTTCAGCATTTTGACACTGTGCTAATATAGTTTATTCAGTACATGAAAAGATACTACTGTGTTGAAAGCTTTTCAGGAAATTTTGACAGTATTTTTGTACAAAACATTTTTTTGAGAAAATATTGTTAATTTATTCTATTTTAATTTGCCAATGTCAATAAAAAGTTAAGAAATGCTTTAGTTTTTCTAGAAGTCATTTACCAGTATTTTTTCTTCAAAACTTCCCCACTGTCCCTGGTAAGTGGAACATCTATCTGTACAACCGTGTTGGTGTGCAAAAAGACATTCCAAAATAGAAAGTACACTACACCCATATATATGTCATGGTGAACTCGGTAGGTGAGCGGGATTTGAACATACTTACAGCATAAAGCCTCATACGTAACATTGTAATATGCCTGTCAATGTGGTTTTATGAAAAATAAAGTTGCCGAGGCGCAACTTTTTTGTGACTTGCCAACATACTTGCTTTAAATGTAGTTGTCCAGAGTTATGATGCATAAAGTATTTATTATATTTATCTATTAAACTTGTAATTTTATAAATCTGCTTTCATTTATATAGTAGACTTTGTTCTTTTGTATATTTGTTACCTCACCTGGAAGAGCTACATAAAAAGAGCAAGCACATAAAATGCAAGTATTTGTAACTTGGGAAGGGAGGGTGGTGGGTGTCGTCCTGCCCCTCACACCTCACAGGGTTAACACGGGAGGTTGCTGCATCGATCCGGATCTGATTGCGCTTCATTTCCAGTGACTTAGGAGAACGGGCATATATCCTTAAAATATTCCACCGTGGGACATCTCTGACCCCTCTGTCCCAGAAACTGCTACCAACTAAAGCCACAGGCAAATCCATAGAGGTCTACTTTAAATCTTTGGGAGAAAAATGCCCATTATTATAAGGTAATTGACATCTTGCTCCTTCAGTGCCAACTGTTGCAGCCTTCTGCCCCCACTCAGCCTTCGGCAAAGCTCCCGCACAAGTTAGTACTTCAGCAAGGACTCTGGGATCAGGACCCTAATAATACATGTAATCCCCTTTAGCCATGCTTCCCAGGTTTGATACAGGAGCGATACCACCATGCTTTTTTTTTCCTTATTTTTTCAGCCATGTCTTCTGAACTTAATAGGAAGAAAACCCAGCATGGTGGATGTTGTTAAATTTTAAACCTGGGCACATAAACAGGGGAGGATATCACCACACAATGGGAGTGTAAATAGGAGCGCTTTGGATCAAGCTGGGAAATTAAACTGATTACTATTGCTAAAATGGTCCCAGCTGGTGAGAAAAGTGATAGTTGACCTTCTTTGCCTTACAGACATGAAGCAGCTAGTATCTTTTGTGAATGTAAAAAAAAATATTATGCTTGCATTAAAGTATTATCAAAAGTAGAAAGAAAGAAAGAAGTGTATACTTCTGGGAAAAGTCCCTGCAGGTGGTAAGAGCCCGTTCTTGAGCAACTATCAGCACCCAAGAACTTAGAAAAACCAACCTTCTGGTTTCAGCCAGTGATTGATAATGTTTTGTGACAGTAAATTTAACATCAAATGGCAGCGAATCAAGATAACTTATCAACTCACCAATAACGTAAGAGTGTTGAGAAGAATACAGCCGTAGTTTTAAGAGCCATTGCCCAACTTGCCACTGTATAAATCCTTTTTCCATTTCCAGGCTGTTTGATCTGCACACAATGTATCGCCCTCTTCTGCTGCAGCTGGGGAGGATACCAAATCGCATAGATGTTTAAAGCCTCCACCATTAACCCAAAATAAAAGCAATACGCTCGCTTTAATGATATAAGCACTTTTGCTTCATCAAGTTGGTTAAACAACAGATTCTTCACAGTTGAGACATCGCTACTTAAGTCTGTCAACATTAAATCCTTCCATATAAGCTTTTCCAAGAATAGGCAGTTTCCCGGGCATGCTGGTAGAAGCTATTTGCGTATGACTCCTTGTAAAACTCCTGAGAGCTGCTGCCTCTAAACAACAGCAGCTACTGAAAGCACTGGCTTTGGGCAAAGCATCGTCAAGGAGTTTTACGATTTCTTAAAAGTAGACCCCGGGGAAATTTGCAAAACAATCCTATTGCCTACCTTGTCCCTTAATTTCTAATGAAGAGTCAGATCCCAGTGGATGGCACAGCTACATATTTTCGTATTCATAATATCATCCACCAAGCAATATTGGGGGCCTGACCCTCATCTTCCCGGCATGAACCCCTTGGCAACGCTCCCACTGGCTGAAGCAGTAACAGGCCTTCCAGTAGATCCTCTCTAGCCTCCACACTGTTTAGAAATGCGCCGCAGTAATTTATTATTGGAACCCAGCGATTAGTGGAAAAATGCACGGTGACCCAGTTTTCCAGCTACCGCCAGATCCTCGCGAAGGACGGACGTTGCCGTCTTGCATCCCATTAAGTTGCTCTCAGCACAGGAAACCTGACCTCTGTACTTTGGCTGTTTTTCAAAAACTTCCAACATGGTACATGAGATCTGCTCCTCTGTAAGCCACCGCCAGAAATAGACGCGCTGCTTTATTTGGAAGGGAGCTCAGCCCTAAGCCACCCCACCACGCAAGACACGCGCGGCGGAAAATTAGGTGCCGATTAATGCAATCCTCCGCCTTCCCCCCCCACCTCCCCAGGAATAAGGAATTCACGGGTGGGCGCCGGGGCGGGCGGCCGGAGGTGGGGGGGGGGGGGGGGTGTCGGCTGCCCCCTCACGGACGGGGCTCCGCCGATGCAGGCTGCGGGAGGCCCGGGCGGTCGGCGGTTCCCGGCGCGGTTCCCGGCGCGGCGGCCACCTGCGCGGCGCGGCCGGCGGCACCAGGGCGCCCCCTTGCGGGCGTCCGCGCTCGCTGCCGCCGCCCTCCCGCGGGCGCGGAGGGACCGGCGGGGGACCGGCAGCCGCGTCTTCCCCCGCCCCGAGTCGGGGAGCTCCGTCCCCCCGCCGTCTTGGGCTGTGCGGGGTCGGGGACGGGGAAGGGCACGTCCCGCAGCGAGAGGAGCCGGCCCGGTGCCCGTCAGGGCCCTGCCCAGCACCGGGTACGGCATGGCACGGCACGGTGGCCCAAGGGGGTGCGGAGCCTCCCGAAATTTCTCGGCGTGGGTTTAGAGAGCAAGCAAACAAACCTTGTGAAAACATGCCTGTTGGTCTCAGGTTTTGTTTTGTTTTGTTTTGTTTTGTTTTGTTTTGTTTTGTTTTGTTTTGTTTAAAAAAAAAGTTATATAAACGAGGATTATCCCCTGCTTATCTTGTCTTGCTAGGGGGATTGGAAAATTCCAACATCTGGATTTGCAGAGTTCCTTTCATTTGTTTCTTTTTTTACTTTCCTTCTTTTTTTTTTTTTTTTTAAGTTTTTTCCCCCAGGAGATGTTTTCCACACTCCAGATCTGCTAGAGAAGTTGGATATGAAGCCCAGCAGATTACTGGTGTTTGGCCCAAGGCTATGGCATGTGTCTGTGAAGCCACATCACAGTACTTCTTCAGGGCAGGGGTAGCTTCTGCGTCATCTTCCCATAGCAGCAGACCTGTTCCTCCCACCCTCTGCCTCCGCTCCCTCCTGGCTGTGCGGCACCGCAGGGCTGAACATGTGAGCTGGTACCCAAGGGGCCGATACTCCCTCGTATTGGAAATCGCATCAAAACTGTGGTGGACACGGGCATGGAGGGGAGGGAAATGAAGTCAGAAAAGCAGTTCTTGTCCCTGGACCTACATCTATCCTTTCTGAAGACTTCATTTCCTCCAAAATATTCTCTGCAGAGTTACCCCAGACAGGAATAAGAAATGCCAATGTTACGGATCTGGGCTACACACACCGACCTTAACCTGATCTATTTCTGTATCATCACTCGTAGGGATAGCAGTGTGAACAAGGACTAAGTAACATTGACAGGAGCTGTTTAAATGATAAGACAAAGTATTTTTTAAATAGTCAGGCAAGTATATTTGTCAGATAACACTGCATATGCAATAAAAATAAGATGAGGAATCAAAGGAATTTGGAACCCAAGGCAGCAGCATTTTCTCAGGGTTTCATGTATTCTAAGTGCATCATTTTGTCAGTACAGAGAAGGTGTTTTACATAGTTTCTGAAAATATGTTTACACATTTCAATATGGTGCCACTATTGTGCTCGCGCACAAGATAAAGCTGAGTCTCAGTAAATGCAACAATAACGAGATACATCAAATGACTGAACAGATGAGCCACTGGTATGGTAGGTTCTCTGTTACTCTCTTTGCCTCGTTTTAGAAAGAAATTTGCAACACCAGGTTTTTAATAGAGATGGATCAGGTATCGCGGTCCCTCTCCATCTGCTGTGCCCCCCCCCCCCCCTCTTAAAAAATTACAGAGGGGCAGTTTCATCACAAGCTTGAAACAGATTTTGAAAAACACATATTTACCATATTAAAAATAAGCAAAAGATTTTCCAGCTTATCAGGCTTCATAAAACGCTGACCACTTTTCTCACCTTTTTCTTTCACCAGGCTATTTTGTTGTCTCCGTCTATTGGCATGTTCATTTGGCAAAATATTCCCTATTTTCTCAGCAATAAAGGAAAATAAAAGAAACTTTCATAACTGTCAAGCTCCTAAAACCGTGGCTGAAGTTATTAGTGTGAGTATGCACAGCTCAAAAGTTAAATATTTAGCAGATGCTTGTCCCAAAAAGATGCTGAAGGTGCACCTACTCATGTGCAGTTTTGACCAAACGCATCCCAACAATTTCACTGTGAGTTCTCTACTGCAGCCGGCTTCGCTAACGCTAATGCACTGCGCAGGAGAGGGTGAAGTTTCTGAAAGTCTATAAAATGTCTTATCTGCTGCTGTTCAAACAGAAGTTACACAGAGAATTTCAGATCTCACTCTCTCTCTCTCTGCTGGAATAAGTATTTAAAGGCTTGTTACTCAAAATCTTTTCTGCTTTCTTACAGCTACTTTATTTGGTCTAATAATTGATATTATCTCTGTCTACAAACCTCATACAGTTACATGTCCTGCATCGACTTCGTATGAAGTAAAGTATGTATTTGAAAGCGGTAATATATCCCTGGGAATTTCCAACCACAGGAAATGACACCATGCCTCTGCACGCATCCGCTTTATACCAAAGATAAATAGTTACATTTTAGGTCACTTATAGGATTACAAGGGTTACTAGTTATATTTTGGGTTGCTTCTGGGTTGCTTCTTAGCAGGCTACACTAAGGCAAGCATGTGATCCAACAAGGAGATGAAGGGCAAGGTTCGAACACGGGTATGGAGATGAATATAAAGCCTTCCTAAGTAGTAGGCAGAAAAAAAATTAGTTGTGACCATCACAGAGAAAGTTTTAGGGGATGGGTCTGAAAACCAGCCCTAACACACAAGCTATAAACAGGTGCCTGTTTCTGGAGAGATGGGGACAGCTTGGTTTTGCTTGTCATGCCTGACGGGGCACAATGTTGTACACTGGAGAAGTGGAGAATTTGAGAAAACATGAGGTGTTAACTTCCTTCACAGACCAGTATTTACAATATAAACCTGAATTTGCTCTGCTGGCTGTAAGTGAGCAAAGCTGCCGTCAGATGGAGCCGATGGAGCCGATGAAGCCTGCAGTCCTGTGTGCCGGCTGCTCTGCTCTTGAGGATGGACATGGTGTCCGTGTCCTTGCTCCTGAAGACAAGTAGGGAGCAATCCCATTCCCATCCCAGTCAGTCACCACACTGAAAACCACTGTAGCCAAAACATGGACTTGAAGCTTGTGCTCAGTCCTGCTTCTGAAAAACACCTTGTCTCTTTTTAAATCCCCTGTAATCCAGTATCTCCGCCTCCTCTGGTGGGATTCCCTTTCCGTGGCCAGGCCCTATGCTTTCCTGTGTCCTCACTTCAGTTTAATCAGGGCAAAGATAAGCCATTGAAAGTGTTGGAGGCGGTAGCATGTTTGCTTTGGGATGCGTGGTCAGCCAGTGCGGTGGTTTATTGCAGCCGTGCCCTCGGACAGTAGGGGAGGGTGACAGCTGGTCTGTCACCAGTCACCTTGAGTGTGACTTTGCCCTATAAGGACAAGAGCAACCTCTGACAGGCGTCTCAGCCTGTCCCCAGCTTCGCAGACAGGGACCTGCTGCAGGGCAGCCTGCCGTCCCATCGCGTGGCTTCTTTTCCTATTTCTTAGCTCTTCCCTTTTGAGACGGGGTCCTCTTGCCCGACTTTTTAATCAAGTGCTTTACGCGAAAGACAGCAGTGCACAGATAATCACACAGATTTTTGAAAAGTGGCTGTTTAAATTGTTGATACGTACTTGGAGGTGCCTGGTTTCAATTCCCTGTTTATATATTGAAATACAGCAGGAGTGATTTAACATGACAGATAAACCCAGGCTACTAGAGTGGCTGCAGATAGGCTGCAGTACCCAGAGTTTGTCCACTAGGTGTAGCTGAAGCCTTGTGTTTCTTATTGATTAAAGTATTTAAAAGAGCAGCCTTTTAATTTGATTTATCGTGTACATTTTAACCGAATGAAAGGCAGTCAGAGAGAATAGCGATGGATGCTTATGGAGTAGAACCTTTACCTAATGCAAGAATCCCATCTCAATAATTCCACAATGCCATCACAAAAATAGGTTAATATGCGCGAGGTTCCTTCTAGTCCAGACCTTCTAGTCCAGGAGTCTTTTTGACATCGTTTATTTTACACGTAAATATCACAAGCAATAAAGTCCTCTCCATAGAAAGCTATTAGAGGACTTGGGTTTGGTTGTGTGTTTTTCCCCCAGGTTCTACTACCAAGGGCTGTGTTTAAAAGAGGCTGGTCCCACAGAAACCAGCGAAGCAGAGCACTTCTAAATTCCAAAGCTGAACTCTCAGTTAGTATTCTGGCCTAGGGAAGAAAGAGACAATACTTTGCTTCCTTGTCTGACCTTCATATTTCTCTAGGTCTTTCTGTACATAACAGTTTTGCCCTGAATGATATCCTCATCGCTTTGATTGGAGATGAGACAAAACAAGAAAAGACCTAGCATGTAAGCCAAATTCTTCATTTTGATGTTGTTGTTGGGTTTGTTTTTTTTTTTTTTCTTTATGGTCAGCTTTCAAAAGGCAGTGATCTTGATTTATGAACTGTGAAGATTAACAGAAATCAAGATTATTATCCACCTGTGATTTTCCTAGGTAAGCTTCATCACCAGAATCTAGATCAATGGTGCTCTGGGTCTAGTTCTGACCAAGGTAACTGCTTGGCCAATGGTGTCCAAGTCAAAAATCAAGGCTTGACCAATGACTTACCCAGTATAGCCATACCCTTGGGGTCCCTTTTGGAGTGCAGGCAGTACTTTATTCCAAAACTGCATTGCACATTCTAAGTCTAATGCTGCTATTTCAGTTTCCCCAAAGTCACCCCACCAGTGTCCATGGGCCTAAAAGTGCTCTGAACACATTATTCATTTTAGGAGGACTGTACACTGCTTGGCCAGGGTACACCATAGTGGTGTAAATCAGTCTCAGGTCTTGTAAGTCCTTCTTGGGACTCTGGAGTGGTGTTGCTGGAATCCCTGCCTGAACAGGTTAAAGCATTGCATGAGCACAGCAGTGTAGGTGCAGACATAATCCATCTTCTGTAACTCCAACACCTCATGTTACGATGATTTTAAATTGGATTAAGTCAGGATTCACAATCACTGCAATGACCAGGAGTCTATCTGAGGTCCTTATTAATTTGATTCAAATATAACCACATATTTGAGTGTATTCTTAATGTGCTGTTTAGGCCAAGAATGGATTAGGGTATTTTCTGATCCATATTCTCCTCTGATATTAGCTTATTGTTACTGTTATAATCATTCTAATAATGATTTAGTGGGACTTTCTGATGACTTTTTTTCCTCATCATAAATTGAAATAACCTGAAAATGTCTTCTTTCTTAGCTTTGGGGGATTTTTTTGCATCATTCTGGTAGCAAGTGACCTTTAACTACTGAAAAGAAAAGGAAGGTAGATGGAAAGCTGAGTTAGATGTTTTCTGCTGAATCTGATTGATTGACTAACATTTTCCTAATTTTTTTTTCTCCCCCACAAAAAATGAAGAGCTCCAAACTGCTTTTGGTCAGTGGCTTTTACCAGCCTCTTTCATTGTGAGGAAATTGCATGCTACTTTTTAAGGAAACATAAGTACACACATGCCAAGTTCTTCACTTTCATGTATGTCACATCTTGGGGGTATAGACACTTTTCTCTTTCTGGTTGTTCTCCTAAAACAGGGAAGGAATAGATATATATAGTATTTAACATCCCAAACAATTCAGGCTGCCAGTAAATCCATTGTTATAGGGGGTAGTGGGGGGGAGGTGGTTCATACTTGCCTTTAGAAAGGCAAGTTGCCCGTTTGCGCCGGCTTGTGCCAGCAGTTACGGGGTTCACGATTCCTCAGCATTTGTTGCCTGAGATAGGTGATCATTCCAAAATGTTGAATTTCTCTCTCCTTCCACTTTTTTGATGACGGTTACCTGGAAGACTGATGACCTGTGGGTATCCTTGACACCTGACAGTCTAAGATGAAACAGGATGACAGAATAGGACTTTGAAATTGATAAAGTGTCCAAAGGACCCAGCTAGTCAAACATTGGTGACATAAAAGGAAAGCAAAGACAGAGCAAGCCAGGTTTAACAGAGCTGTATCTTCTCCTTGTTGCTTGTTGGCTGGCGTATAGGAGGTTTCAGGGGGACTTACTGCCCAGTGTGGCCTCCAACAGCTTTTTCCTTTTTGTAAAGAAGAATAGGACTAAAGACATATTTTATTTTTCCCATTCTTTGGTTGGCAAAACAGTCCAGAATCTCACAAATAGTGACTGTCCTTCCTGCCTGCCCTGCTGGATGATCTCCTAGTGCAGAAAGATTACGGCACAGGATCTTAACACTGAAGAGCCTGGAGGTGCAACCAGAGAGCAGGGGCCTGCTGTGCCAGGAGCACACAAGCATGCAACAGAAAGGGGGCCCTGGGGGACTTACCTACTGGCTCTCTTATAAGACAGGGAAGGCAGGTGGGAGACCAAACAATGAGAAAAAAAGAAAACAAACTGAGAAAAGGTAGTATTTATTAGTCATTACAATGGCAATATGACAGCCTGGTTATTTTATTTACATTGTCCTGTGTGGGTTGTCATAGTCACAACTCCTGAAACGGCTGAGGGATCTCACAGATGTCTTATGAATTTAATGAAAATCAGAATCTCAATTTTCTGTGGTCATGTGAAGTAAGGTTCCTTTGTGTAGGGAAGCTATTACTTTATGTTGGCTAACATTTAGGCCCTTCAGTCCTATAATTTACCTAACTTAGCCCTCCTTTTTTGCTAAAGACCATCTTTATTCAAGCTGTCTGGGTGGATCCTGTGAATTTCACAATTGATACAAACCCTTTGCAGAAAGTGGAAGTATGTAAAATACATAAAAGACACCGAACATTTTTGTGAGGTGGACCTCCCCTTCACTCTGAGCATGCAATTCCAGTCCTCATGTATAAAGCAAGCGTGCCACAATTAAAGTAGAAAAGAATCTGAGCACATCTTATTCCCATCTGCATGACCTTGGGCAAGTCATTATTTGTTGTGTATTAACATGTAACACTTTATGTCTCAGTTTACCCTTTCAAATAACGAGTACAATGTGCTTTTTGCAGTTCATCGCTGCTTGATGTTGAACTTGCTTAATAGATTAGATTAGATCCTTGCATGGAAGCTGCTACACAACTGAAAATCACTGCCACAGAAGCTTCTTCCTACGTCTTTAATTCTAAAAGTTCGATTTAAATATTTTAACCCCAGATAACCATGTTTTATAGTAAAATACATTTTGGGCTCATAAAACATAACTAATAGCTAAAGGAAAAAAAATTAATAAGGTAAACAGTAATTAGTGAGGTGTCTTCCAATGCTATAGGAGCACAGACAATGTTACAGATTGGCTGATGATGATTTCAGAGTATCTGAGTGAACTAGAATTGTTCGCTCTGATTCCAAGGGGGTGCTAAATGGTTGATTTTTCCCTATTTCAGCAATTACCTGTACTCCAACTGGTTTGGGGGTCTCCAAATTACATAGCCGCTCTGAGGCTATTGAGAAGCACTGTGATTTAACCCATCCTCTCTTTTAGAGTATCGTTAGAGGAAAAAAACTTTTCAAATTCACAGTAGTAGTGGTAGACTTTTGGAGACACACCTGAAGATATCTAAGACTAAATACTAAGTATATATCCGTATGTATACTGCCATTAAAGTCCCATTAGAGACTAATTTGCCTTTCACAATAAATATGACTTATATAGGTTTTTTATGTACACAAAATGAAGATTTACTGTATTCTAAAAAAATATTGACATTGGTGCCACCACTCGTATTTGGCTTTCAGCTCAGTAAAATACGAAAGTCACTCTCACCTGATCTTTTCTTTATTCATTCTTTCATCTCTTGGGGTTTATTTTCTTCCTTACTCATTTGGTGGCCCAAACGTGTTATATTTAATAAGATGATTCTACCTCGACAGCTAGAAAAGCCTTATCCACACATGCAATTAATACTATTTCACAGTTCTGATCTGCTAATGCCAATATACCTTTTGGATCCTTTTGCCTTTTCCATGTAGTGATTCTCTTTCCACACATGTCTTAAAATAGGTCATTGGTGTTTACATCAGCAGCAGTTTCAGACATCACGCAGTAGTGCTGCCAGCTCTGCACATCACCACGTGGTTCCTTCTGAACTAACAGTTCATCAGCCACCCTGTCATTATCCTAAAAAATAAGATTCTCATTAGGATTTATTCCACGATCACTGTCTCTGTTTTTTCCCTCCCTTGTTTTCTACAGGTCTTTATCTTTCACCACAAGTGTTCCCCCTCCTTTCCAAGCGTTAAGTGTTATCTCAATCTGTGTCGTGTCCATTGTGTCAGTCCCTGTTCTTCCCTCCTGTAGTGTTAGACAGGTCAGTCATAACCTCAGCGTTGCTCATGGCTCCCCCACCCGCCCCCCCCCCGCCACCCGGTCCCCTCAGCTTACTTATGATTGTCAGCAGAATTTGGACCTTGTCCTTTCCAGAGAAAGATGTTTGGCTCCAATTATGAGATGCTTTACCGCCCATGTACAGCCCGTACAGCTGAGAGAGCTGGCCTTCAGTTTCTAATTTGCTTTATTCTCTGTGCTGCTCACCAGCAGGTGCTGCTTGGGAAATCAATGGCAGTTCCACATGCGCAGCTGCTGCAGGACTGAGCCTTTAATAAGTCTTTTCCATTTCTAATTTTTACAAGCCAGTTCTAGATGCAATCTAAAAAAAAAAAAAAAAAAAAAAGGGTTGCACGTTGATAATGAAACTGATGCAAGTGAACATCACTGCCAAATGGAAGGGGCTAGAAAAGGGAAGGAAAGAGAAAAAGCAAGTCAGTTTACACTGTCTCACTGGAATAGATAATTTCGTCTCTACAACCCTCCTTGACCAATGTCCCTTTGGCATTTAAAAGAACTCCAAATTACGCTTGATATGTGATTTACAGCATGATCACATCTGAACTGGGCCCAGAGATTTCTCCTGGCAGGTTCACAAAATGTCCTTGGGTTGACAGTTGACTTGGCCCAACTCTGTTCCCACAGACTGTTGACAGAAGATCATTTCTACCTAGAGGAGCATCATTTTAAAATTAAATTAGATTAGAAATAGGCTGCTTCAGGATTCAGTACCTTTTTGAAGTTTCATGCTAGATTTTATGTTATCTTGTAAAGGTGTAAATCAGCAGTAACTTCACTGCAGTACCAGAATAACTGGAAACAGATAATACTGCTCTTCTCCTTCCCAATAAATTACCTGTATATATTGGAGAAGAGTTGTTTCCAGACTGCAGAGATGCATTCAGGTGTGACTGCATGCCTCACCTGAGGGATTCCTTTACCTTTATGTGTGATTTTTCAAGTGAAGCTATTCTCCACTTTGCCGAATTCTTCAAATAGCACATAGCATAATGTATTTATGGAGAGTCTATCTCTTGGGCAAGCTGATGCAGTGGAAATTGCCTGGAGAAAATTGAAACCCTGATAATTGATTTTGCTTGCTCTTAAGGTTTCAAAAGACTTGAGTCTTTCCAAGAATAAATCAAAAACTGTTCAGTAGCAAACCGTGGGGAATTCCTCCAGATTCTTAGAGTGGTTTCCTTGCTAAAATTCAGAAATTACAGTCTTACTGATGTCGATTAAGAATTAAATTATTTGCTTAAAATAGTTAAGCCTGTTGCCTATTGGGATTTTCTGTGTCAGCTAATTTGGCTGTGTTATTAACTGCCATTGATAGCCAGGATCTTTGAGCTGTAGAAGAAAAAAAAAACTGGCAAACCTTAGGTATATGACAAACCCTTCAGGCCATAAAATCTTATTAGAAGGCAAATCGTAACCTCCCAACCCTTTTGAGATCGATTTGGAGCTAGGAAATCTGTAGAAAATTGATGCAGTGTGGAACACCTGCTTTGTGTATGCAAATAAATGCAAATATGGTGGGGGGTTTTCCTTTTTTTTTTTTTTTTTCATTGACACAGAACTAAGCAAGAGAGAAATGATTCCCAAGAGGTCACCATGCAAAATGTCTCATTGGTCCAGGTGTTTACGACATTTCTATAGAAGTAAATTAAACCCAGTGGAGATCCATCTTGACAGGCTTCGCATTGGGACCTCATAGGACTCTCCCAACACGGGTTCAGTTGTAGCTGCCCACAGCGCCGCCGGACTCAGCAATTTTCTGACTTCTAGACCACTGCTCACACATGTCTGTGCTTCTGTGTTTCAAGACCTTTATGAGGGCTCCTTCTAAACTGTAGTTTTACATTTTACATTTTAGGCATTTTTAAATTTTTCATACGCGTTATACTTCCGTTATGTATCTTACATGCCTGCTTGTTACTATATATTATTGTGTTATAAGTATATTAAATAATTATGTAGTCACATATGTGTATTATGGTACATATTTAATCAGAATGGATTGATTTTATTTCCAATATAATTAACTGAAATAGTGGTATTACAGGAACTGGTTCTGCCCTGGTACAATATAATTTGAAAGACTTGTATCTTCCTGAAAATAAACCAAAACCTGTTCAGTAGGAAAGCCCTGAAGAACTCCTCCAGGTTCTTAGTGGGGTTTCTGTGCCAAAATCCAAAAATAATGCTCTCACTGATACAGACCTTACACTGAAGTGGCAGACCACGGCAGCCAACTGCAGTCTACATCCCTGTGTATGATGGGACTAGGAAAGGTTGTCTCCAGATTTTCTTGTGCTACTGGCAAGAAGGATTTCATGGGGCAAAGCAGCTGCAGTTTGTGGAGGGGTGCAGACAGCTTTTTTCTGGCCAGTGCAGACTTCTGCCAAGAGACTGGCCTCCGGGCCAAAGCAGTCTGTATCAGTCTAATATCAGGGGATATTAGAGCTTCTGCAGAAATTCAGCTTTCATTTAGATGGAAGAAGAATTAAGGCTTGCCATTGCTTGTGGTGAAAAAGAAACCCTCAAAACTTTTAAAAGCAGTTTTAACCAACATAGTGTTGCCTTCAGTCAGAGCCTGCATTTTTTAAATCCCTTGAGCATTTGAGAAAGAGACTCTAAACTTGAACCATTGGTCTTTTACCTAAATCTTCCCATGACACAGAAAAAGAATACACAAAAATCCCAAAAGTAACTGTTTCAATGCCAATGACATTAGCATTGGAGGGAGTTGGGGAGAGCATCAGCAGGTGAGAGCTGAATGTTGCAGCTGAGGAAAATGGTCTGGGGACAGAAAGGAAAAAATGTCAGGAAAAGACAGGAAGAAAACCCAAAAGCTTCAATAACATTGACTTAATAATGAACTTTTCCTTCTGTTCGGTGAGGCTGAATGCATTGAATATCATATAAAGCAAATGATAAATATAGGTAGAAATTTACTTATTAGTTTCTTTTTTTTTTCCCTGTGAAGCCTATGTCTTCACTAGATTTATGCTGCTATTGATTATCATCTGTTTAATCCAGAAACAGGCAATTTCTGTGTAACATTTACCACCTCAGTGGAAAAGCCACTGTACAACAAAGAGAGTGTAGGGTTCTGGCTACGCAATCCAGCTCACAACGGAACACGGCTGAAAAATAACTTCAGCCTTGTTACAGCGAATTCTCAAGGAGTGGTCTACCACTTCTATGAGGAAGGTACATTTCTCCTCTTTCTCTTGGATTAGAGAAAGCGTTTCTTTCTCTTCCCCTAAACAGGGACATGAAACACCCAAAGCATTGCAAAAGCAGAAACCTCAGAAGCAGTGCAGGTTTCACAGAGGATGTTTTCAGACAGCTCTCTCCTCAGCTCGCCAGATGCAACCATCCCAGCGTGCAGAGTCCGAATGCCAATCGGTCAGTCGTCCTCAGCATGTAAGTTGCCTGCATGGCAGTTTCAACACTGTCCTCTAAAATTATCAGTCTGAGTTTCCCTTTCCATTCTTAAGGTGGTTGTTTCAATTCACTGGCCAAAATCCAGCAGATCCCTTTTAATCCTCTGGAGCTACACACACATACTCCCCACGTACTCAGGAACACTGATTTTATCCTCTCCTTTGTGTTCCTTGACTGTACCAGAGACTGTTTTCTTCACTTGGTAATTAAGGAACAATTCAGAGCATGCAGCTTTGGATTTCTTGTAGCTAATTTTTATAATGATGACCCCAACTAATTTCCTGTTATCGGTATGTTGTCATGTCTCAAGGACATGACCAGGTTCCCACCGCTTAGTTGAATCCTTGCGTGTCGTTTGAGCTGCGATAAGGGTCTGCGGGCCTGCTGTCAGTCTGCTGCAAAAATGAGCTAACACATAATAGCTTTAACCCCCAGTGAAAGCAGGCGAAGCTGAACATGTCTTGCCTTGCATTTGCCAAGGAGTGAGGATATGCTGGAGTAATTTTCTGCAACTCAGCTGTTGCTTAGCTCCTTGGTAGCTCAGCTGTGCATTTTGATCTCAGAAACCCTGCAGCTGATTTTATTTCAAAAAGAAAAATGAACAGGGGACTGGAACAGGAGAATTCTCCAGTCAAAACAGGAGGAGCACAAGGAGCCCACGCAAGCACTCTTATCTTCACCGGTATTCAGCTGGCTCGCTCTGCCCTGTCACGAACAACCCCAGAGCTTTATCTTCTCTCAAAACACGTCCGGCTGGTTTCCAACCCCCTCCAAAAGTTTCACAGAAGCAGCCCACCACCTTGCAAGCTCCCTTTTGTTATCTTTAAATCTGTGACTTTCTTAGGAGCACTACTGAGCCACCACCAGTGTCTGACGAAGATTCAAAGAACTGATTTTTCCTTAAGCCATGATGCCCACACATTCCGGGGTAGTATTAGCTGCCTTTTTGAAGTAGACAAATAAGATTAATGAGAAACCACTCCAAGTATGTTCTCTCCACCCCACAGACACTATCTTCACAAATATAGCTGGACCCTTGGTCCTCTCCAGTGAAAGCCTGGGATGCTGCTAAAATATGGACTATTTCTGAGCCAGTACTTCTTGATGCTGAGCTGCCCGGTACTGTTTTATATCCCTTGTACATCAGGTGCAAAACATTTCTGGATCCTCTAGTGTCATGCAACAACGGGTCCATTTGAGGGTTTACTCCAAAACATTGTACCATACATATGTTTTTCCTCCTAATGTTGTTCTGAGCCTTATTATTTTTCACTGGAGCCGAAGTCCCACTTCTCGTAGCACTGGCTGCCATTACCAGTTCCAGCCTATCGCTTCTCAGTTTTTTGCATATTTGTGCATTAAACTGACCTACATCTCCCTCTAGGCAGTGGGCAGCAGATGGTCCTGAAGCCATCTGGCATCTCAAGATGCTGCCTGAGTGGCTTGTGGGCCACCAAAGTGGGAGATGTTGGTCTCTGGATAAACAGCATGCAGCTGAGCTCCCTGGGGAGTGCTCTGCTTGTTTGTATAAACGACTTCGGGCCAATGTGAGCCATCACGGTAATGGTAACCTGCAGAAAGTAGGTTAGACAGGTTACCAATGAGAACATTTGTTTGAGAGCTACTGGGATCGGGGGACAGCTACACCAGCCATCTCCATTAGCCTTGCTGCCCCCATGGGAGAAGCTGCTCAATTCACTGGAGGGGCACCACAGTGGCTGGGGCTGGAGCACTTGTCCCATGAGGAGAGGTGGGCAAAGTGGGATGTTCAGCCTGGAGAAGAGACAGCTTTGAGGATCCCTAACTGCAGCCCCACAGTACCTAATAGGAGATTATCAAGAAGACAGAGACAGGCTCTTCATAGGGATGTAAGGTGGGAGGACAAGAGGCAATGGGCACAAACTGAAACGAGGGAAGTTCAGGCAAGGTATGAGGAGAAACTTTCTCACCACGAAGACAGTCAGGCTGGCTAAACAGCATGGATAAACAGCATGGAGATCATGCAGTCTCCATCCTCAGAGGGTTTTAAGACTAACATAAAGCCCTGAGAGACCTGGTCTAAGCTCACAGCTGAGCTTGCTTTGAGCAAGAAGTTGAAGTAAAGACCTCCTGTGGTCCCTTCCCGCCAGTGAGTCTATGATTAAGCATCAGTCTGGTTTTTAACAAATCCTGCCCAAATCCCAGGTTGCAAAGGTCAGTCACAGCTGCCAGCTCCCATTATGGAAAGTCATCCCGGTCTTTCTGGTGCAGACAGAAAAATTAGACCAAGTTTGCCGAATCCGTAGTCAATACAGACAAATTTCACACAGCACGTGTCAACTCATTAAAACTTAATTTTCAAGGGTAGCAGCTGTGTATGAATCTTTCCTTCATTTTCTCTCTCTGAGGGCCTGAGTCTCTAATCTCACGCTATCTCTGTTGGAGCAGGGAATAGCCAACATCGCTGGCTCACACTGCCAGCCAGCAGGCAGCCTCCCTGCTCGCCTATCACAGCCGGTCCCCTGCAAACCGCGCATTCAGTCTCCGCAGTGTTTACTCCTGCTGTGTCATTCTGTCCTTCCCCCCCTCACTTGGTCTTCCCGTCCCTCTTCCCTCAGTGGCAGGATTACAGTACCAGTGTCCTGCTGTTGGCGTGCCCTTGCCTGAGTTTTCTGCCCGACTTTTTTCCTCCATTCAGCTCTTCTCTTTGCTCCGGTAAGTCTGATGAACAGCTTCCTTGCTGTCACTGCTTGGTGGCATGGTGCAAGGGCTTTTGTCTAAGTACTTCCCTTTGGGACTGTCAGCCAATGTTTTCTAGGAATAGCCTTAAAAGCCTGGGCGCCGTGTGATGTGTGAGGGAAACAGGCAAGTATCTAAGGCTGTTGGTGAAAGTAAGAAATGCTTCTCTAAAGAGTGATAACAAAAATTTAAGATGACTTGGTCGAGCTTGCCTTTAAGTGAGACTAGGGGCCGTGGCTGGTTTGCTACAACAATAAGTGATCAAGACTCAGGTGCCGCATGAGACTTCAGAAAGTCTCTGAGTCTGGTTCTTTCCATGCTCATATGGAAACTTGCCACGAAGCCTCCAAACTTTTGTTCGGTTTTGTACTAGAAAACTATGCATAAACCATAAAGCTGTTCAAATGTAGCATGTAGTTGATAAAGCTGATTTTATCACTGCTTTCTGAAGCAATACGTAGGACAGTGTCTAGGGTATAACAAGGCACTTGTTTTTTTCTGGAGGGTAATTGGAGCTACAGTAGTGTGGGTCATTCCAGAGTTTAATATGTGCTGCTTTGAGGTGTTACTGTAGTTCAATCTAGTGTTATGTCGAGGTAAAAATTCAGGTTTTATCAGCACATGCTGGCTGGTGTAAAACGCTTTGTTTTACAGAATTGCGTGTGTGTGTATATGAATTTTGAGCATAAAGTGCTAAATGCCATTACCCATTTTAGAAGTGCTTAAAATAACTCCTGGCTGCAGAGCAGGTGCCATGTGTCCTTCTGCTGGATACATGGGGATGCAAGAGCTAAATATAGACCAGTTTGTAAACCATCCAGAAGTTCAAGCTGCAAGAGGGGAAGGAGGAAGCAATTCCCGTGAGAAGGAAGGGGAAGCGAGCGCTCTAGTTTAAAAAAGATAAACAAAACTCTGCAACAGCGTGCAAGACAGTCTGCCAGAGAAGCTGAGAAGAGGATGCTTGTTCTGTGCTTTGTTGGTGCCAGGTCGGCTCCTGCGGTGCGAGAGGTGGGCTGACGCGGTGCCGAGCACAGGGGACAGTTTTCCCAGCAGCAGAAGGGTGGCATCTGCAGCTCTGCTAAACCAGGCGCTGGCTCTTGCCGACTGACCATTTGCTCTGGAGGTACTGGCTGATTTCAAAGCACAGCACAGGCAAATCGTGCCGTAAATGTGAAATGTTAGGGAATGTGGCCAGAGACAAACAAACTCAGCACGTTACCAGGCTGAGCTTAGCAGCACACCTTTTTTTTTGTTGCCTCTGAGTGCAGCTGTGGCTATGCTGTGTGCTCAGCCCGGTTCTGTGCCTTTGGGGCCAACTGCAGAGTGCTGCTGCCCCAAGCACCCCTCTCATTTTGGGACGGCAGGCAGGCCATGAGCCCTCCTACAGAAAGGCATCAGCCTGGGACCAGTGTCTGTCACCTCCCACCTGAGACTGGAGGTCATCCGTGCCCTGAGGAACTCCATTGCTCTTGTGGGTTATCCCAAGCTTTTACCAGAGGAAGGAGGAGAAAGCCTCTCCTAGAGTGGGGAGGCAGTAGCTCCCTCTGGCTCTTGGGGGTGTGTCCCGGTTTGAGCAACACAGGACTAATTTCTCTTCTAATGCTGGGGGAAACTCCATTTTTGGAAGACTTTAGTGTCCGAATCCGTGAAAATATTTACTTTATAGCCAGCTAGGCTATGTGGGATTCAAGGTCTCAGTGTTTTCAAGCCTTGCCAGGTGCAGGGATGAGGAGGAGTGAGGCCTGGGCATTTGACCCAAGCTGGCCAACAGGATTATTTCATACCATGAACATCACATTTGATATATATTAGAAAGTTTGCTGTGTAATTTCTCTCTCCCTTGATGGCGGCAGTCCAGAGGAACTTTTTGCCCCAGTGCCGGACCCCTGAGCCCTTCCCTTTCTCCCAAAGCCGTAGTGCTCACGGTGTCCGACATTTACTGTCCACGTCTGGGAGTGCACAGCTTCCTGCTGATAGAACTGGCTGAGTATAATTCTTGTATAACTTATATTAGTTTTGGGATTAATACCGATTCTTTAGTATTATTGTTAATTATTTAGTCCTATCCTGTTAAATCTATTTACATTTCAACCCTCGTGTTTCCTTGCTTTCCCCAATTCCCCTTTCCAGGTAGGGAAGGGTCATCGGGTGATAGAATAATTGTCTAAACGACAATAAATTGTTACTGGTTTCTCAAACTATGACAGGGTGTTTCCCACTGGAGGAAAGCAGGACCAGAGTGACTATCTGTAGACATCAACCACAGGTGTCTGGGATCAAGCTTCCATACATATCACCAGGGCCACAAAAGATACTGATCTCAGGGCTGTGGAACCGGTCCAGGATTTGGGAGCGGAGGAGGAAAACAGTAAACAAGATGCAATGCTCAGGCTCAGCCAGAAAACTGGTCAGTCCTCCTCCTTGCCATAAAACAGGATAAGGCCATGTTGGAAATTCAGGTGCCTGGGGGCAACAGCAATGGTAGTAGGAGTCACAAAACTCAAGGGGTGGGTAGTCTAAAATTAAGCAAGTTTAAAATTCCTTGAGGAACCAAGGAATTTTTCTGCTGGGCTCAATCACCTAATTCTTAAGGATTACTGTGTCTAAAATAGCATATAATGTAAACACTTTGTGTCTTGCTGAGATGATTGGCACTGAAAGTCTTTCATGGCCTGATAAGGAAGAATTCCTGATGTACATCAAGGAATGTGGTAAACAGGCTGGAGCACGAGGAGGACCGGGGCCAACTGCAGTAAAACCTCCCAGCATCAAAGGCTGTAAGCGGGCTGCTCTCAGCAGATGCGAGCTGCCCTGTCTCCCTAAATATAAACTCTGTGACGCTGGGAAAGCTGTTACACAAAACAAGGTGCAGCAGCCTTGTGGTTTTGCTGAAAGTAGTTATTAGACCTCTGGTTTAGCCTGTAGGAGAATGGAATAAAGCATGAAAATATTTACTTGTCTGTGTAAGTACGATCCCCAGTATGATCCATTAAGGTGGGCATCCTTGGGTTAAAGGTTCAGTGCTGGGTATTTCTGTGGTTCCATCTCCAGGTGGCCTGAACCTCAGCAGATGTGAATTGCCATGGTTTGAGAGACTGATAGTTACTAACCCCTTTCCACCTAGGAATGTATGTTAAGGAAGATTTCCTGTGAGGCCAGCTTTTAAACATCTCGTGTCCTTGATTCTAAACATCCAGTTTCTCTTTCATTCACTCGTGTGTCTCCCTCATCACTGAGAAATGCTGTGCGTAAATCGATTGCCGCTGTTGATTGAAAGCCTACTGTGTTTGCAGGCATGCTTAGTAATTTACGTAGGAGGAAACCTTTAGCCGGATGGTGCTGCTCCATGAGCGACGCAGCTGGGAGTTGGGAGGCAGCCAAGGGAGAGAGTCAGGGTGCAGCGAGGATCACATCGACTTGTGCCTTGTGACAAAGAGAGGGAGATGGGTAAAAGAGAAATTTGTATTTGGAAATGGAGCATTTAGCAATCCTGTTCTCCTTCTGTGATGAACGTATTACAAAAATAGCTAGTTTAAACTGGGGATGTACTTTGTGAGACTTTTGTTCTGCCTGGACAAGAGCTGGTGATCCTAGGTTTTCTAGCTGATTGATCACCAGTTGCCAATTAGCTCAAATTAATGAATACAACTGTAAACACTAGTCTGAACATGTCAGAAAAAACCCACATATTTTGTGGAGCTTCTACCTTAGCATTTACAATAATCTTGCTGACCTTGAATTAATTGGCAGTCAATTAACTCCGTTAAAACAAGATCACAAACTGTAGTCTAACATTCCTGCTATCCAGAATTATTTACCTAAATTGCACCTGTAAGGTCTAATCTTTCAATATAAATTAAACTCAATATGACATCAAATCAGACAGACATAATTTTACAATCACTTTGCGGCGTTATAATGACCATGCCATAAACAGGAAGGAAAAAATGGGATTGTCTGTATGACAGGGTCTGTGGGACCGGGTCCAGCCACCTTCCCGAGCCGTTCCTGCTGGCAGGTTGTACCTGCGGGAGGAGTGCAGGGGCATGGCTTTGTAGCTAACAGTTTTCAAGCACATCCTGAGCCCCGCTCAGAGCCTTCAATTATAGGCCCACAATTAATTGCTTGAGAAATGATAAAACCACAATATTTGGCTATCTTATCTCTAAGCCCAGTCAAATAGCTAGACAATCAAATCTTGAAAAATGTTGCCCTAGCGATGGTCACCACTGCACTTCCAAACATGACTTCGACTGGGGAGAGTTTAATAACAAACACTAAGTCATGTACTACAGTAAATTACGCCTCTCATCATATACTGCCTTTCACCAAGTTAGTTTATGATTTTGAAAGCTGTAGAAATTTAGACACTGTAGAAGATATACGTTACAGCTAACTGAAGAGGGAACAAAATGATTCTCACTTAGCTCCATGTTTTCCAAGCAAGTTGTTTTTTAAAAAATAAGGAAGCAACCACCTCAGACACTGGGAAAGAACCGAGAAAGCAATCTTCTTCCTCTCATCGTTCCCCACCAGCACCATTGTAAATCAGATCATTAAAGGGGGGAACACAAATCAGCTTGAAAAAGGACTCATACCTATAAAGAGTACAGAGTCTGTAGTCAAGCAGAAGCGAGGGCCGGCCGCAGGGGGAGACCCAGCTGTGCAGCCCACACCTCTGCGCTACCTCGTGAGGGCAATGCAGCAGTGACAGCAGATCTGCTGGCACTCTGAGAAGGAAGGAGCCTTCTCTATGCTGAGTTTTCCAGCCGCGTGCAGTCCGTGATGCTGCTTGTGCTGGCCCACACCTTGCAGGAGATGGGAGCAGATGCTCGGGATGCTCTCACTGACACCCTTATCGCCAGGTCCTGGGTAAGCCGGAGCAGCCTCCAGAGGAACACAGACACATCAGGGGCTCTGGAGTCACCTGGCTGAGTGCAGCTGCTCAAAGACATAGGAAAACAAAAGCTTCCCTTTGCAAATTGGGAGCAAATTAGCTGAAATTTGCCTCAGAAAACACCATGGACTACCAAGCCATATTACGCCCGGTCGGTTTTACTTCACTGTGATTTATTCTGTATTTTGTATTTTGTCAAACAAGCTGTCAGCAGCCCGCAGCAAGTACAAGAGAAGAGTGTTTTATAGCTGTTTATTTTATTCTTTGCCATTACAGTGACAGTACCAAGCCAGGCCTCTTGTAGATCAAGCACCACACTGGGCTCTCCAAAAGCACAGCACAATTTTTGGTGTACTGGTTTCATTTAAAATATTCACTTCTTGTGACTATTGACTTAAGATGTGCTGACAGGGGAGAAATAGGAAATGAAACTGATGCAGCTCTGAAGTGAAGCTGCCCATATCAGTAGCCAGTGTTGCAGGTAAACAGATCAAGAAAAGTAAACGTGCAAATAGAATCATAGAATCACAGAATGGTTTGGGTTGGAAGGGACCTTAAAGATCACCTAGTTCCAACCCCCTCTGCCCTGGGCAGGGACACCTCCCACTAGACCAGGCTGCTCAAAGCCCCATCCAGCCTGGCCTTGAACACTTCCAGGGATGGGGCATCCACAGCTTCCCCGGTCAACCTGTTCCTGTATCTCATCACCCTCATAGTGAAAAATTTCTTCCTAATATCTAATCTAAATCTACCCTCTTTCAGTTTGAAGCCGTTACCCCTCATCCTATCACTACACATCCTTGTAAAAAGTCCCTCTCCAGCTTACAAATAGCATGTTCAGGGAGGGAAGTGGTATATATGACTTGGGTGTCATTTTGTGTGTTATCGCTGGCAACATGAACAAGAAGTTTTGATTTTTAAGTATTAGGTTTGTGCAGGGTTTTCCTCTTGGAAAGTATATAATTTGCTTTTCTCCCTGCAGGTAAATCACCTTGGTTGTTCGTTTGTGTGTGACATATTTATCAAGCCAGAGCCAACGGATGAGCTGCCGTCCCAAATTGCATACAAAATTACTCACATGCTGGCTGAGCTTTGGGAACAGTTGGAAGACTAATTTCGTGTGCTTTTAAATTAACCCTCCATTTGTTTGCTGTCAGGTACTGCACCAAACATGGAGAATGACCAGTCTCCCACCTTGCCCGGGCAAGACATCCAGGGGCAGAGCGGGGACAATCCTGCCCCCGGCTCGCAGCCCCCCGCTTCAGCCCCCGCGGAGCAGCAGAGCCCCCAGCCCGAAGTAGCCGTGTGCGACATCTCTGAGGAGCTGAGCCGGCAGCTGGAGGACATTATTAAAACCTACGGGTCTGCCACCAGCCTGATGGAGAAGGAAAGCGCCACTACGGGAACCGACAGGCCGGAGAAGGGAGAGCCAGGCAGCGTGGAGGATGCAGAGTATGAAGATGCAAATGAGGAGAGTGAGAAAGAGAAGGTGGCTCCTGGGGATGCTTCCAGAGCAAAGGAGCCCAGTGGCAGCAAGGAGCAAAAGCTGGAGAAGAAAATCCTGAAAGGACTAGGCAAGTACTTATGTACTTACGCAGCCCTTCTGTGAACAGAAGTAAAGCCTCCCTAGTCCTTGCCCTCTCCTCTGATGTTTCGCCTCTGCCATGGATGATAGGGACATCTAGTTATCACTAAAAGTTACGGTGGCTGTTAAAACTTTTACCTATCTGACAATTATTTTCAGCAATTACCTGACAGATACAAGTAGGCTGTATCAGGTGTTAGTCCTTTTAAAAAGACAAAAGCTTAGGTTTATATCACACAATTCTGGTGTACTGTTGGGCCACCCAAAGCCAAAGCCGTGAGTCTGATGACACACTGCAGAAAGCTGCTGCTTAGCCAAAGGAAAACCTGGCCTCTCATTTGTGCCTCAGTAAATTTTTTCTTTCCCTGCTTCCTCAGGTATGACTTCTCAGCGGTCATAATGGTGCTACTATGTGGAGTGGGAACCTGCAGAACAAATTCACTGTCATACCCAGGTTATTTTTCATCTAGCAGACTTCCGGACTCATCACGGACTATATGAAATAAGGCAATACACTTATTCTATCTAAGCACAGTGCTCAGAAAGCACCTTGGCCACATGGCAGGACTCTGTTAGCTGAGCTAGAACGAAGTCTCAGCAAGTTTTTGTAAAGTATGTCCTTTCTGCTGGGCAGCCACTAGAGAGCAATGTAGTTACGTCCCAATCTAGCAACATGTAATTTATTTCCCTTCCTACCTTTAACTCCCGCCAATTTTCAAGCCTCTGCTTTGCAAGAGAACCCAAACCCAACTGCACACTAAGCCTATAGAAAAATCACTGCAGGACATGCTTACAGACAATGGACTGAGCATAGGACAGAGCAGGGATTTTTTTTCCCCAAATTCTTTGAATGGCCAGGAGAAAGAAAGTTCCTCAGTTGTCATTGCCTTGGCTTTGGTGCGGTTATTGGTACCTCTCCAAGATCAGTGAAAACACTACCAAAGCACAGTTCTTCAGTTGCAGTTGGAACAATTTTCACTCCGGGATTTGATTTTGTCTCTCTTGAACCCATTTATACTGGTGCTGTAGAGAGAATTCACTTAATGTGAAATAGTGGGTTTTCTCTACAGGCATTACTCCTGGATTGCACTGGACTTGAAGTAGAAAAAGTCCAGCCTAAAGCAGAAAGCAAACTTGCTCTCACAGCCTCGGGAAAGAGGAACATTCAGAAAAGCACAGCCAAGTCCCTGGCACCACAGCCATCCTTATCTCCAGGGACGCCAGGGACATTTTGTATCCGATGAACAAGTGTTTTTCAAGCTCCAGCTCATACTCAGGGCTGAAATGAATGCCAAGAGGTATCAGAAGAGAAGCAATACACAAATGGCTACACAGTGAATTAGCTATGCACGCCCAGATAGTTACCAGACTGTGAATGCCTTGTCTCTGGGACCCATACTCCCTTCACCAAGTCAGGGAACTGATTTACACCACAATCATGTAGCCCAGACCTGGCTGGCAGTACCCGCTGCTCTCTGACTGTCTGCCTCCACGTCATAGTCTCCATACCTAACTTCATCTTCCCTTTGTCTTGTGCAGGTTGAGCAGCACAGGAGCTGAGTACACCAGCTTTGATAATTTTTTGCCTGCAAAGAGCTCTGGCTTCTGAGCCTTTGAGGTCCAGGCCCTTTCTATCCTATTTCAGTCAAATGTACTATATATGTGATCCAGTCATGTTGTAAAAACATTAAATGAAAATTAGATTATGCAGGACAGAAGTGTTTCACAGCCAATGCTTTTGCTAGCAGACAGCACATTACTGAGGTCTGAAACGGAAGAAAATTCAAGCATGTTTGCTCTTATGGGGAGAAGAAAAACCCAGAAATTCATAGAAAAAGTATTCTTTTCCATCCAAAATGCCTCATTTCTTCCTGGGTTTTAAAGATCCACGCATCAAACAACCAATTTTATAACACCAGCTACAAACTACCTCTACCATCAAATCTCTGCTTCTGTTTTTTGAAGGGAAGGAAGCCACCTTACTGATGCAAAGTTTGAACAAGCTGAATACTCCGGAGGAGAAGATGGACCTGTTATTTAAGAAGTATGCTGAGCTGGTTAGTAGAACATTGGTTCTCTTCTGTGCAAACTGTCTGTACAGGAAGGTATAAAAACCGTACGCCACGCAGCATGCTCAAACCTCATGTAGCAGAAGTGTCCTTCCTGTTAAGTGAATCCCAAAATAACTGTCAGGGTTAAATAATCAATTATGGGTGAGAAGGAGAAAAGAACTAAAAAGTGAGGGAAACAAGCTGGGCTTTGGGTTAAAAAGCTGATGAAGCAGAATATTTGTACTGAAAGGCAAATCTACCAATCTGAGCCACACTGGAGACTAGTGTCTAGGATCCTGCCTTTGCCTTCTGCACAGAGTTTTGCATACCTCTGTATGTGAGTGTTGCTTTAGATTATATATCAGTGATTTAATCAAAATGAAAATAATACAGGGCTTACTATAAAATGTTAGGAAGCAGAAAATCAGAAAACAGAGAACTGAGACTAATTGTGAGAGAAACCACAACACAGTGAAATGAAGAGTCAAAGCCTCTGGCACCATACTGTTACCCCTGTAACACTGCCAGCTACCTGATTCTGTTCTTTACACAATTTTGATGGGTTATTTTTAGATCAAGCATTTTCTTCTAAGTAGTTAAAGGGCTGTATGGCCATAAGCTGGGGAAATCTTACAAACAAAAAGGCTGCAGCACTTTACAGTTTGTGGAGTGCTGAAAAATGTGCCAAGCAGAACATTGCCTTTGTAATTGGTTTTACGCACAGATGTGTCCATGTCTCATCATACTGTGAAGTTCAGCTTTCCTTTTTTTCATGTAAAATCCTCTGATTTCATAAATTGGGCTGAGGCTGTTTATGGTTTAGCTCACGCTTAAAGGGACTTCATGCCCACAGCTTAACTGAAACAGATCTTCTTCCTCCATAATGTACGCTCCACTGCATTCAAATATCACCGCATAGAACAGGGGCCATATTTCCAGCAACCCATGCAGGAGAAAGGTGCTAAAACCAAAATACTGAGCATTCATTTTTGACGTCCTGTGCAATGTCACTAAAATAAATCATTTAATAAATACAACCAACAGCTTGTTGGAGAAAGCCTTACACTGCTCGCTCAGCACGGCTGAGGGGTGTAGTGTGATTAATAACTTGTCAGCCGCCGGCTGTAGCAGTTACCACTCTCTCTGCTCCCTCTTGTCCATCATACGCTTCAGGTCACTGTTTGCTTTTGCTGAGTTGTTTCCCAGCCAGATCAGCTCCCTGGTCTGGTGATCCCTGCGGTGACACAAAGACCTGTTGCAGCACAGCTCAGGGGAAGGTGCAGCCACGCACCCAGCTGGGGGCTGGCAATGGCTTCAGATCCATTACTTAGAGCTGTGGCTGGCTGCGGCTTAAGAGGCTGCCTGTACTCAGGGACCCTATGTGGCACCAGTGCTTCCCCACAGCTACCCTGCTACATGCTGTTGAACTGTTAGCACGTGCCCTGGCACAGTCTATAGTGACGGGTACACCAGAAAATGGAAGGCGTTAGGGAAGAGCATGGGCTGGTGTGAAGGAAGCCATGCCTGCGGGGATGGGGACGCAAGGCAGTGTAGCCATTTGGGCACAAGCCACACCACGCTACTTGCCATCAAAGAACATTTTATTCACTAATACTGGCGTAGGCAGAGTGGTTTGGGTTAGTAAAGCAGACTGTGCTTTACTTCAGCTTTTGCCTACAAACAGCCGTTGCACAATTGCTTGTGATCAGTTTATTTTCAGAGGTCCTGAGAGTCTCACAAGTGCTGGGTGTAAGAACTAAACGCTAGTAAACAAATATGAGTATTGCCATTGTCTGCAGTGTGGTCAAGATAAAACTTTTTTTCCTAAATTGAGAGCTTATGTCTCTAGGACAGCCTTCCAAAACCATAATTTCTTCTATTTTTCATTGATTTCAGCTAATATTTTATTAATTATTATTAAAAATTTATCATTGGCAACCCTTTTGTCATTCTTATTTACTAGTGAATTCCCTTCTTCAGTGAAAAGATAACACCTTGTCCTAGACAGTCTTGAGAACTTTGAAATATAAGTTTCTAGTGCAAGCCATTTTTATGTAAAAAAAAGAGCAAGAAGCTTGGAAGACTTCTCATATCGCAATTAAGACCTATTTTATTCTAAGCCCCCCTTCTCAAGCACAGATTGAGTGAATCATCTAAAATTTGGATAAATCATTATCTGCTCAGCACAGACTGCACATGCAAAATGTGAAGCAAAAAGAACCTTTTTGTGTGTTTTTAAAAGGGAAGGGGCCAAAATCAAGCTTCTAAAGGAAAATAAATCTCAGTCTTAATTACAGAAAGGCTATTTTTTCCCTAAAATACTAGAAAAATTAGTTCAGCTAGTGCAGCTTGATTAGATGCAAAAGGCCCTATTCTGATCTGCTGGGGTAAAAACACAAAATACACATGCTGAAAGTTGGGCACAAACCATAAATACACTCCAAGCTGGTGATTGCATTGTTTTGTGGTATGCCTAGCTGTGACTTGACTGATAATACACAGAGCTCTGTACTGTAAGCATAAATTACACAACATCTGCAGAAAACAGACCCTCAGGCAGAGAAAGTGTAAAATATGATGCCTGTTGACTCTTTTGTTTGAGCTGCACATCATTCCCCTGCACTCACAAACTTTCCCAGTCATACTGGGGTTAATAATTAAGACTAGTGGTACCATATTATTAGATAATCTAATCTTAATAGCAGCTATTATTTTTAAGGTTTGCATATTGCAGCTCATGTGCTGCTGTTTTTCAACCAGAAAACATCTGGACTTCAGAAATATTTTACAATATACGCACGCCTGTGATACAGCGAGGAGGGCTGCTGCGTGTTGGAATGGGAGATGAAATCTTTAAAAGCTTCAGAGGTGAAATGCTTCTTTGACATGTCTGTTACAATGTTAATTTGCAGTGCAGGAATTTTTTTTCAAAACAGACAGTAATAGGCACGTGTCAGAAGAAATGGCCAGTCTGTGCGGTGACTGCTATTAGCAATTCTGTTGCTGCCCTTCATCCCCTCTCCAAATGCACCCTCCTCCCCGCCAGCCCTCTAGGGAAGGCAGGAGCCACGCACCCACAGGAACAGCAGGTTCTGTCCATTATTACTGTCCATCAGTAATTACATGGAGCTGAAGACCCCAAAAGAGGTTTGATACCCTGCCACCCACCCCCATTCAATGATGGGACCTCCAGAAACACAACTGATGGATGGTCCCACAAGCAAGAGGAGCCCGGCAAGAGGAGGTGCCCACACATCGTTTTGGGGAACTCTTCCCTGAAGAGCATTCTCCTCCACCAACAGCAAAGCCCCCACACAGATGACATCCCTGGTCTCCAGTGCCTCTTTTGCTGTAGTTTTTTCCAGCAGGTTCCTAGTATCTAGGAAGCTGCTTCTTTTTCAGGAAGCTGCAAAACAGAATGAGCAACTACTGCGTTATCTCATGATCTGGAGAAATCTCACTATGTAAAGTGCTACCAACTGCTCCAGTTCCTAACACTGAAACAAAATAAAAACCTCACAGCTGCCTTTCAAAGAAATCCAAACCAAAGAAGGAAGGACTGAAGTTGTGTGGCAAGAGTATTAAAAATTATGTTCACCCACCCACACTACAGCACACTTGGGACTGTTGCAACGAGCAGGCTTGGGACTCCCTCCAGGTCGCTCACACCTCTCCCATTAGCGCTGATAAACACAAAACATTTCCTAAGAGGTTAAGAAAGCATGAAGACTGTCCCCAAACAAAAAGAGCTAATTCTCTTCTCTTCCTGTCCCTCTTTGTTTCATTTTAATCCCTGTTCCCCGCCCAGCACGAAGAACACCGTGCCGAGCAGAAAAAGCTCAAGTATCTGCAGAAGAGGCAAGCCCAGATCACCAAGGAGAAGGACCAGCTGCAGAGTGAGCACAGCCGAGCCATCCTCGCCCGCAGCAAGCTCGAGAGCCTCTGCCGGGAGCTCCAGAGGCACAACAAAAACCTCAAGGTGAGTGGTGGCCTTATCAAGGTACCCAGCAGTAGGAGGGGGGAAGAAGATGCTGATGCCTTCCCATCTTGCTGTAGTACCAAATCAAAGAGACGTTTGCATCTGCACATGCAATATGTAATTATTCCTCCTTCGGAAATATCCAAGCACTCTTGGACATTGAGTTTGCCCTCAGTAGCTATAAGCCCTCCTTGCGTTATCAGGGAGCTCAGCGCAGAGAAAACCGGTGGTGCTAACAGACCAGGTCCCTGAGACTGCAGGTGGGAACGCATGTGCGTGGACAGGATAATAGGAACAGCAGCTTTGCTGCAGGGGACTCGCAGAGGGCTGGCGGGTGTTTTCATGTAATTTGATCACTTGGACATTTTCAAGCGATCTGTGAGGACATTTGCCTCAAGACGTCAAACCTCAAGACAGGAAAAATGCCAACACTGTTTTTGGAAGTTGTTTGGATTATGAGAATCAGTTCAAAAAGGAAATTTTCAGGAGTGTCAAGAGGCTGGGATCCATATGCCGTGTCTGCCATTGCTTGGTGCATCACGCCATTTAAATGTGAAATTTATAATATGATTATGTTTCTTGAAAAAATTTAGGTTCAAGAAGTATATTTCTGTTGCGATCTTCCTTTTTTTCTGAATATATGTTAGTGATGGTAGTGTTATTATACAAAAAGCCTCCACTTTGATCTTTTCAAAATCCTTCTTTATGGGGATATAGTTACGTATAGAATTACAGATACGAATTCTCAGCATCAAGAATTTTACCTGATATAACCTCTATTAACTGCAATGGATTTTCACTCATTTCCATCAGCTCAGGAGTGGGCCTTCAGGGTCTAGCTCTGACTTTCATTGTATGTAGGTAAGAATATAGCTGGGAGAGGGAATGGCCACATGTACGCTCAAACGGTACACTAATAGAAGGACAAAAGCAGTTTAACAGAAAGTTAGGAAAACTAGAAGCAAACCTCTGTGCACTCATCTATAGCAGCACAAAACTGGTAGTGCCGATTAACTGTACCTGTCATTTGTACCAGCCCTGAGCTATATACCTTGACATTGATCCACACTGATTTACCAGACCGTCTTTGGGTAAAATCTTTCAACACAAATACAAGCCAATTTTAAAGTGATTTAAGAGTACAGTGTACAGTGCTTTGCAAAGACTTAGCTGAGATTTCTAAAACAAATCGTACTGATGTAACAGATCAGTGAAAACTGGGGTATAGAGAAAAACTAATTACATTTGGAAAACATTTTTGGAACAGGTTTTGTTGAATTCCTCACACGATTTCCCGGCTACCATATGCTTATTAATCTCACTACCAGAGAGCATGATTTTTCCTTTCTCTTTGCATATAAATACTTCATTACACATTTAATCTTTACATTTAGGAAAGTCTGTTTCCAACATCTCTCCACCTACTTTGGGACTTTTACTTTGGGACTAGGTTCCTTAAATAAACCTATCAATTTCAGATTTAATTCTGATTTTTATCCTATACCTGTACAAGGTGAGTCAAGAAAGGTACCTAAGCTGATCTTGTAATAGGAAGAAGTGTTCAAATTTTGGCCACTTCTTTCTAAGAATTTGGAGACCTTTTAAGAAACCCAGGATACTAGCTGTCCTCTGGTTCCTGTGCTTTCAGTGTAAAAAAAAAAAAACAAAGTTAAATAAGACAGGAAGAAAAAATACACTTGCAGAATGAATGAGGATTAAATGAATAAATAAAGGCATTCAATATCTTGATCTGGTTATTCTTGGAATATTTGCTTTTAAGCTTTAGCTCCTGGAGATCTGTGAATCTCCAGAATCTCATCTTCTGTTTATTTAAATGAGTGCAATTTTCTTTCACTTATGACTATACTGAGAGGGCCCAAAGCAGGAGAATCCATCTTACTTTTAAAATCTCCTGCTTAAGTAATTTTTATTTTGGTTTTGGCGGGACAGAGAAGCTGATTCGTAATATTTTAGCACTTGGGATTAGCACTTCTAATTATGTTCCAAAGTGTGGAGAATAAAAACTCTAGGAGATTGTGTCATTCAACAGCAAAGGAGAAACCGGGCCTGTCCAGATCACGAACCTCCTCTGACTTGCCCTGTGGTACATTATATGCACATCACGTCATGTAAATGCCGCCTTCACTCATCTGGTGTGTGGAATCCCCATTAACTGGAGACCAGTGCAGCCAAGTGGTGATGAATATGTAATGCGGAGCTGCGCTGAAAATCCACAGGGCAGATTAGGGAAGAAAAATTTCTGGTTGGTAGGGGATAGTGGCCTCAAAATCTGACTGACTTACAGTCCAGCTATTCAGATTATTTCCTTGCAGTTATACTTCACAGCAGAAAACAGATGTTTAATTCTTCCTCCAAGACAAGCAGAATAAATGTTCGTGGAATAGCAGGATGCGTTCCCACTGCAATAGAGAGCAGCTCTGCTAAGATCAACAGCAACTCATTTCTCTGCATGGTGTTTGTGTTCTGCCAATTATCTGGCCGTTTGGTGGCTACTTAGCATCTTGTAGTGACATGACCATCTCAGGTCCCTTGTCCTTCCTGCTACCAGGCATTAAGCAATGACTTTCATACAAATGTCACCAAAGTCAACAGCTTCGGCTATGGGCTTGGCTCTAAGCTGTCTCAGACCATGGTACCCAGGAATGAAGAGAACAGTTCATTGAAAATGAGGAGTCCCCGCTCATATCAGCTCGGCTGATATGACTTCAGCAGACCAACAGTCTTCTTGAGTTGCCCCAGAGAGGCACAAGGAGCAGAGACAATCCTGCCCTGGCAAACTATCTCACATTCCAGTGATAAATCCCAAACTCCAAAATATCCATGTCTTAATTTTGCAAGGTTTTATTCAATGCATTCTTACATTTTTAGCAGTAAACCATGAGAGTGACAGCAGTATTGCAATAGGACACAAGGATACATCTTTGATAGGGTCCATATGGAACACAACGATTAAGAAAGGGCAGGGTAAAGGGAACAATAGCTTATGGCTGGACTTTAGTCTCCCAACAATGGAAGTCCAAAAAGAATTTACAATGCTTTATTTTTCTCACTAAAACTGAAAACTTACTTTCAAACTATTAAAAGAATAAGCACAGAGTGAAGTGGCTGATGAGGCCAAGCGTGGTTTGCGTGTTATGAATTCACCATGAGGATGCCCCAACCACCCCAACCACCCTCTGCTCTGCTCCCTGTAACCAAGCAAGCCAGGAGCTCTGCACTCCAGTCAGCAACTTCAGCTGCAACAGCAGTTAACACAAAACAGAAGTCAGTCTTCAAGCCTCCAGTTCGGGGGAAAACTTAAGGATCTTACTTTACACTATAGGGTCTCGAAATGGGAAAGACTAAGGAACCTATTGGAAAAAAAGTGCTTTTTCTCAGGTTATGGGCATGAGTATACGCAGAGTTGGGGCTGTAGCCTTGTGATAATAAAACCCGGATAATGCTGATGATTTGTGGTTTGCCAGACTGTGCCTGCCCAGGCGAGGTGGGTGAAGGGGAGCCGGCCTCACAGCCCTGGAGCAGAGCTGGCAGGGACGCAAGGCTCTTCTGGTGGCACCATGGGCATCCAGCCCCCTCCCTCACTCCAGTGCTGATGCTGCCTCAGCTGTAGGCTTTTACAGCTAGTAAAGTTTTAAAGCAAACACCTCCAAAGACCCATCACTATTCCCATGGTATTATCAGTAGCACCTAGAAGCCTCTGAGACTGAAACCCCCTTAAGGAGCAGGCACAAGCCTACCATCAGCTGGGCCCTGCAGCATGACAGCCAGCTCCACAGCAAGGCAGAGCCCAGAGGCACAGAGGGTTTTGTTCCTTGGCCCAGGGAAGAGGCAATGCCTGCTTGTCTGTGCACAGTGCCGTAGCCACACAGTCACCTTTCTGCTCCTCTCACCCACGCCCACCCTTAACCTGTAACTGGGATCTCAAGGGTTTAGCAAATCACTGCCATTTTATGAGGGACTCTGAGGAGCTCTCTGGGACGCACCCCTGGCAAATATGCTCCTCAAATATCTTTTTCTCCAAAGCAGAAGAGGTCAAGAGAAATACTACGCCCTGCAACTAAATGCTTCCTGGCTCAGTGTCTTTAACCGTGAATCTTTGTGCTCCATATAATTATTCTACCTCAGAAGAGAGGATGAGCAGGAAATAAGATCAATAAGATCCTCTGAGTAACACATGCACTTTTTTTTTTTCTTTTTAACATTTGCATGATTGCTACTCTCAGGATGTCTCATTTCACCTTGTAACAGAGCTGTGCGGTGTGACTTACGCACAATCCACCAATTTTTTTTGGTTTATATTCAGCTGGATTTATTACTCCAGAGAGCTTTAAATCACAGCAGTGACATGTTATAACACCATTTGGTCCACTGAAACAATAAAGTATTTTTGAGGAAGGTTGTTTGGAAGCTATAGAAATAGGAGTCCATACATGCAAGTTCAATTTCTCGCTCTGCCTTTGACTTCTTAAGTGACTCTTCTCCCTGCAGAGTCCTGCATGTGTACAATGGAGAACAAAGAGGCATGAGCAGCTTTTTAAACAGTATATTAGAGATAAAATGGAGTTCTGACCTGACCAAAACTATCTAGGCATTCAAGTTAAATTTGTCAAAGTTTCGAACAAAAATAAAAAGGATGACTTTGAGCAACCTGGTCTAGTGGGAGGTGTCCCTGCCCAGGGCAGGGGGGTTGGAACTGGATGATCTTTAAGGTCCCTTCCAACCCAAACCATTCTGTGACTCTATGTTTCTATGACATTGTTTGTAAACATCCCCTTTCAAAAGAAAATGAAATGTTTCATTTTATGAGTACTAAAGCAGTTGATTTAAAACACTTTCTGACTAGCATTTTGAAGTCTACCTTGGAACAGCGTTTCCATTTCAAAATTGTCCTAAAAGAGAGTTAAACAAAAAGTAACTACAAACAGAACACAGCTCAATGTCTGGTCAAGCAGAATGTTTCAGGCTAACTCAAAATCATTCTCAGCAATTTAAAAAAAAAAAAATAATTAGCGAGCTTCTTTTTCATCTTGCTGCAAATGTTTTCTGTGTCCAATTTCCAACCCAGGTACTGAAGCAGGACCCCCCAAAGCCATGTCCCCAGCTCCATCTGTAATTCTTTCTTCCTTTTAAAAGGGAGAGTCCTTCTGGCCTCACACTTTGTTTTACTCTGTTTGTGAGTACACACACACGTTCTTGTGTAAACTGAGAGCACAGCAGGGCTTACAGTATTATTAGCAATAATAGTTGCAAGACTTTCCTCCCATCATCCAAGGTGTTGTCATCTCTATCACTCCCCAATCAGCAAAAGGACAAACATCCCCTACCTTGAACAGCAGTTGTCCAAAATCAGGCTTGTGGTGTGCATGCTAAGTAGAAATTGGGTCATTTGGTATTCATCTTACTTTAAGAGCAGGGCCTGAATCAACACCTTCTATGTCACATTCATGATATAAATTATACCTCATTAGAGTCAGCTAGGCCTTTATTCAAGTATATTTATAGAAAATATCCATATGCAGTGTTATCAGAGACTTTAATGTAAATTACTATGCTAGTTGAAACCTTATTAGAGTATGCCATTTGCATGCTGTGGAGTGGGTTCTTAACATGGTTCTGGCATGATTTGTACCTACAGCAGATACGGTCCTAGCCTCTGTGCGTCAGGATTACATTCCCCAGAAGGGCAGACTGCCCTGGAAACAAATGAGTAGGGAATAAAAATAGTCCATATTTCTGGACCCAAAGCAATGAATCCAGATTCTTTCTGCATTGTCCTTTATATAAACAAATTCAAACCAGAATTTCAATAATTGGTAAAAAAATAAAATAAAATCCATCGATCTTTCTCCAGGCAAAATTCTGATTCCCTGCTTTGATTTTGTAAGAAACAGACCACAAGCTCTCCTTGATTCCACTACCTAATAAATTAATGCAAATGTTGATGTAAGTTAAAAAGTTAGAGAAGGAAAACCGAGGAATTGGGAGGGATTCTGCAGAAAGTGATAGATTTCTTTCGAAAACGAAAATCCCAAAGACCATAAATTTGATATGAGGATTCCTAGTTAAAAGGAGGCATTTTAAAGGGTGACTTTTTAATTCGATCAAAAAGAATTTCAATAAAAGAGCTTTTGACTAGTTCCACTAAATTCTTCTTCCAAAGCAAAAGCTGTGCTGCAGCATCATGAAACAAGACGTGCACGTATGTCCCCTTTTCCAGGCTTGCTTTGATCTGAAACTCTGCTCTACATCCATCTTTATAAATGTAAATTCTTACTTCCCTAATTTTTTCAAGGCCACGGTGTAATTTGCTCTGTAAATTTAGAATCATGCCTAATGCTGGAGCAGACGAAAGCAAGAAAATCTCCAAAGAGGAATGCAAACATGTATAATCCTTCAAAGGGAAGCCTTATGCTACTCTGAAACAGTATCTTTCTGGAACCGCTTATTATGCATCTTTCTTACATGACACCATTCTCTCCCATTTAACAACAGGAGGAAACAATTCAACGGGCACGGGAGGAAGAGGAGAAGAGGAAAGAAATAGCTAATCATTTCCAGGGCACGCTGAGTGAAATCCAGGCTCAGATCGAGCAGCAAGGCGAGAGGAACATGAAGCTCTGCCAGGAGAACACGGAGCTGGCAGAGAAGCTGAAGAGCATCATCGACCAGTACGAGCTGCGGGAAGAGGTGAGAGCAGGGCCCTGGCTGCTCCGGGGGAAAGCAGAGAGCATTGACAGCCTGTTGTCCCTGCCAGCTGCTGTTTGGGGTGTCCGGTGGGGGTAACGAGGGTAGTCCCTGCCACGCTTTGCCCTCCGAGTGGGACTATGCATGCAGCATAGACTCCACCTGGCAAACTCTGCAGGCAAGGAGTTGTGCCAGCCGCTCTGCGGAGAGGGGCCCAAGCACCCAAGCAGCCAGATGTGCCAGCTGCCTGTGAATCTGCTCCCCCGCTCCCCTCACAGCTCCCCCAAATCCCCAGGGAGCCCCCCTTTCCTGCTCCCCCCCTCCCCTCACAGCTCCCCCAAATCCCCAGGGAGCCCCCCTTTCCTGCTCCCCCCCACCCCCAAGTCCCCACCGAGCACCTCCCAGCTCCCATCCCTTTGGACAGCCTGCTCCGCTGGTGACGCCAAATATACTTTTGTTCCCTCCAGACACAGGTTGCTCTGAGGTAAATGCTTTGACCCTTCCGCAGAAGCAGAAAATGAAGAAGACAGACAAAGGAGGCCCTTTGCATTGGAATAGATTCTTCTTTGCAGGCAGAGTGCTCACCATAAGATCTAGCAGATAATAGACAGATGGGAAATTATTCTTTATGTGAACATTAGAGTTGGTCAGAAAATTTTGACACAAAAAGACCCCTCCAGTAAAACCCCAAACTTCCTTTTTTTTTTTCATTTTATGACAAATGCTAACAAATATTACAATGGGTCTTTATATTGTTTCTAAATACGTTTATTGTGAGCCTCAGTGCAACCAGACAACATTATCATACTGAATAAAACATAAGTAATCTGTCCTTGCAATCTGGAATGCCTGACACAATACTTGCATTTCCAAATCTGTCTCATCCTGTATGAAGTCTTACGCTGAATGAAGGAAATGTACATTCCTATCTTGTGGTTTCTATGAGAAGAAAATGTAAAGCAGAGGCACACGTTCAGAATATTTGCTCCTGTGAATTTTATCTAAATGAAGCAAGTGTGAAGAGGGTTATCAGCAACATTTGCCTCCTGAAGGTCACCGTGGAGCCAGATGATTTACAGGCCGGAGGAGGCCTCTGCTTCATCTGGTCTGATCTCCTCCACGTCCCCACTCACGTGCTTTCACCCAGGCTCTCCAAACCCACGTCGTGCCTTTGCGGCCAGAGCAAAAGAGATGTAGGGGGCTTGTTCTTTGCAGAGAGCTGTGCACATCCTCCCAAGTACTGCAGGCGCTATGTGTCTTTACACATTCATCCACACAGTGGCTTAGATCTGCCGGCCACTTAACAGCTCCAAAAAAAGTGCGTCACCTGCATATTTATTATTGATGAGCAATTATTTGATCTGCAGTTATATTGGATTATACTGATGACTTCATATGTAGACCATAGAATTGGCAAAGACGCTAACGTGCTTTTTTAATTTTTTTTTTTCTATAATAAATTCAAATAGATAACAGAAACAGGTTTCCCTACCCATGCAAATTCTGGCACAGTTTGTTCTTATCAGCACTGTAGTTTTTCAGTAATTGCCATAGGTTGGGAGTCTTCTTGTTTTGCAATATTTTTGCCTGACGAGTGTTCCAGGAGACAGCTGTACATACATGCATGAGCATGAAGGTCTGTGTACATGATTAAACCTGTGCATTCAGCAGAATTTATTCTCTTACAGCACCTTGATAAAATATTTAAGCACAGAGAACTTCAGCAGAAACTGGTGGATGCCAAGTTGGAGCAGTCTCAGGAAATGATGAAGGAAGCCGAGGAGCGACATCAGAAAGAAAAGGAATACGTACCTATCCTGCTAATCTGTCTGTCTTTTATCTAACTTTAGGCCAAAACGAGCCCTGCATGCTATTTCATTAATATATTGGTTCTTCAGGTCCGAGCTGGGGTATGGTAGCAGAGACGTTTTTATTGCTACTGTCAATGCTCAATGTAAAGGAACAGCCCCTGAAAGGCTGCTTTCATTGGCATTTACAGTTTTTGAGGCAAAATGCAGAGCGGTAGGTTCGAGCACAGGCTGCTCTAGCTAACTCAGCGTTACTACACAGTTGATTCATCATGACATTGGGGCAGGTGATGCCATTAGTCTTCAAACAAACAGCTCTGATATTTGATACTCCATCCCCTCACATGATAAATGAGCACACTTAAACAATGAGAGAGAACAAGAACATAGGATTAAAGAAGGCCGGTGTCCCCCCAGGCTCAGAGCCTCCCCAGATGGCCTCCTGTGGGTGCGGTTTGCCAGCGGAGGAGGCCACAAAAGCTGCTTGCTGTGACGGAGCTTCCCCTTCTCTTTTGCAGAGGTTCCCCTCCCCACATTGGTCTGCCAGGGCCTCTTTCAGGCAGGAAGGGTCTGGGGCCGATCAGCAGCCTCCTCTGCATTCCTCCCAACCTGGTGGAGGGGACACCTCTAGCAGGGGGACAGCAAAGAGCAGGAGGAATCTCCCCCAAAGCCACAGCTGGGATGGAGGAGGGCATTCCTCCCTGGTCTCACACATTTGGCAACTCAATCAGACCAAAATTAATTTTCTCAGGCTGCCTGGTAGCTTCACAGCAATCCTAACATCTACAAAGGATCAGAGTTCATCTCTGACATCTAGTCCCTCTTCGCAGGAGTGGCAGCAGCTCTGAGACTACTCAAGGGGAGTGACCGGCTCTCATCGTCTGGAAGAAAGCTTTGGTTTTCACCAGCCCCCCAGCCAACTCAGGAGCAGCATGAGAGAGCTGTAAAGAGAGAATATTTATCCCCTCCCCATATCTGGAAACAGATACGTTAGCACAAGCACGGTCAAAGTATCATAAAAAATATGGATGACAATGTGGGGCTCTAAACCCTGTGGATAGAGCACAAGGGAAACACAGCAAACACCTCTTACCAAGAATTGCCCAGGAGAGCATTTATCCTCTTTCTCTGCACCGATCTGATGGCTGGGACACCCGCTCCTGCTCTGCTTTACTCCCAGCCAAGGACTGAAGGGGAAGGGGATCTGGGGCTTCTCTGTGTGCACATCTGCATGTCACTGCATGACAGTTTGTGGTCCAGCTGAGTTATTGCCTTTCACTGTGAGGCCCATGTAAAGCTAAAACCTGAAATTTCATTCATGACAGTTCATTCTTGGCAGATTCAAACCCCAGGAAACACTTCCAAGAAATCCCTTTACAATGACAAAGCAAATTTGGGCTTTATTTTACTGCAGTCACTGTGAGTTTTTCTACCAAGTACCAGATTTCAGATACTGAAAAAAAAAAAGAAAAAGATGTAAAAGGTAGGGCATTGGCTCTGGGGAAAACAGACATATACAGCCTTATATCAATGACTTTTCTTGCTGTGCCCCACAGAACGTAAGTTTTGGGGCTGCCTGTTGCCTGTGATTGGCCCTGTTTCTAAACAAACCTTCTTTGTGTATTTTATCCGGAACTGATACGCACAGTTTTGTTATTTTCATTTCTTTTAAAGCAGTGAAAGGCATCACCGTCTACATTTGGGAGCGTGAGATTTTCTTTGTGGCTTTGCTGTACGTATGACTAGCACCTATGAAATAACAGGTTTGAAAACAAGCTCCAAAGCCTTCAAGAAGTGGGTGTATGATGATATGCACCGTGTACAAAGAATATTTCTCACACCGTCCAAGCTAATGCTTAAAAATCCCTGCCGTTGAGGTAGGCTGGTAATGCGTTGCTAACATCACCTCAGAGCAAGGTCGATTTAGCTGAAGAACTTAAGTGACCAGATAAAAGCCATGCAATGAGTGAAGGCACAATTAGTGTGTCATGATTCATCACAGGTAGCCCAGCACCCAGAGAGCTGGCCTACACTCGTCTCCCACCTCAATCCTACTGCTGAGCACTTAGTCCCACCCACCCAGCTATCATGCTAGTGTCTGTGGGAGTAATGTATATATAAGCATGTATGAAATCAAGGTGGTTTTGATGGCATCCTCTCCTTTCACTGTATCTCTCTCCAGCTCAGTAATGTGCAAAGTCAGAGCCTTACTGTATTTCAGCACCCTGTCATTTGAGGGAAAGGCTTTCAGAACTATATGCCAATTCTCTCCATACCATTTTTTACACCCCTGTGCATGATTTTCATGCAGGATTTGAAAATGTCTTTAAATTAATTGGTTTTGTATTCTTTTATCTATTTGATTACTCTTTGAAGGCTCACTTTGATGTCTTCCTATGCAGTTCTTCCATGTAGGAATCTTTGCCCCTATAAAAAATTCTATACCTCAGACAGGGAGAGATGTCCCTTCCTGCAGCCTCTGTACATCACATCTCAATAGGAAGGTCATCACATTGCTTGCACAACTCACTCTAAGAATGTGATTCCCTACATAAGGAGCAGTGGTTCATACTGTGTGGCCTTCCCAAAGGGTCAACTTTACCTAAGGATGCAATTTTACTATCATCACAAAACTGGTCAGCGCTACTTGAACTTCCTCCCTATACCATATATTTTTAGCACTTGTAATACAAACTTTGATGTGCAATTAATTGCAGTTTAAAGCCTCTGTGGTTTTCAAGTATATAACTGGAAGGTATTGATCAGATTTCTACATAACTGGAATTTGCAGAGTCTGGCAGCAAAAAGGGAAGCTTAATTTTCATTAAGCCAGTCCCTAGATCCATGGCATTAAATGGGAATGTATGTTCTTGGGGACTGGCTTTTTCAGTCCTGAGCATGATGTGACTGCCTGGGCCTGCAGCAGCTATCACAGCTCTAATAATACAGTATAACATCACCACACTTCACTGAAGTGATGCTTTGTAAACATCACATGCAATATTTATTCATTTCTTTATACTTCAGCCTCCTTGTTACCACTTCATAGCCTATTAATAAATGTATCCGTTCTCCTGATTCGTTTTCTCCCAGCTGGGTGTTTGCAGATGACCTCAGGCTGCATAAAACTGCGTGCTAATTTGAGCAAGCCGCTCTGTGGCTCGCTTCCACTACAGAAGAGTTTATTAACTCTTGGGTTTTTACTGGCTGCAGAAGCTATGTGGGTCAGTAGGAGAGAAGAAGGATTTCATTAACAGGCAAAAGAAGCAACTTTTCTTCACCTTCTCTGTCCATCTCTTGTGCTGTGGCTGAAGACACGGCATGGGAGGTGGGACCCTTTCATTATCCCAGGCACGCTAGGTACAAAGGTAACTCTAGCTGAGATTTAAGCAATACAGATAAAAGCCCAGTTCTTGGAAGTAATGACTGGCCTGGAGACTGGGTAGCTCTGAAGGTTCTTGAAGTGCTTTTTGTTAAATCATTCAAACCAGACACCCTATAATTCCTAAAAAAAAAAAACAAACCAACCCCAAAACCCAAACAAGTAGATATCAAAGAAACATGAAACTTAAAAATCCAGATTTCATCCAAACTTAAAAAAAAATAAAATTTTGTGTGTGTAAAACATACCTCTCCCAAGAAAACAAGTGCATGAACTGAGGCTCATTTAACCTAGGCCTATTCATACTATCTCTTTTCACTGGTTATGACACAAACTATTTGAAACTTTAGTCAGCAAAATCTAAAGTAAAAAATTTTACTTATATCCATTGAACCAAACATCAAATTAAATTCTCAAAATAAATATTAAGAGGCAGGTAAAAACCAAAGTGAACATGATATTTCTTCATACAATGCACACTTGAGCTGTAAAACATTGTCTAGGAAATTGTAGATGGTAAATTTCAGTGGATCCAAAACAAAAGGCCAAATTTGATGGAAGAAAAATTTTTCTAGAGATAATATACATATGTGGGCAAAAAGCCTAATTCAGATAGTCCTTGTGCCACAAATAGTTAGACACAGGGAGGGAATTCATTATGTTGCACAGTCAGCATTTGTAGGGTACATCTTCAGGTCTTTTGCCAGGTGGTATTCAAGAAGTTTACATGTGTTATTTCCAAAAAACGGCTAGAATAAAAGTTTTTACCAGGGATGAAATACATTTTCAGCATGTGGTTCTACTCACCGTTTACTTCCAATATAAGAGTAGGATCTATTGATTTACACAGTACTTTTATTTTCAATATATTTTCAGAGCTCAACTGTCCTATTTTAAACAGTACAATTTAATCCAACAGAAGAAAGTCCTGTGGTAAACTAACTTGTTTATATGTCATTTCTCAAGCTATCATTAGCATTCTTTTTCTAAAATATATTTGGCCTAACAGGTAAAATGCTTTATAGGTGTTTGGTAGGCCATAGGCACATTTCTTTAACACTTCAGTAAATGTTTCCTGCCTTCAGATTAAACCAGTTGCTAGAATATTACTGACTCAGAACTGCAGCCTGGAAAAGTCTCTGTACACCTCATTCCTACAATTCATTCAGCCTGAACCGAACCCTCCCATCCGCAGCCTGCGCGTCAGAATGTCATTTTGCCGAATACCTTGAAGTAGGGAATCACATCTCCCCAGGAGCAGCCAGGGATGAAACTGCAGTCAGGCTCTTCCTGGGCTGCCTCCTTGATCTAAGTGAGGCATTTATCACCCTGAGCTGGGATTCTCTGCTGATGGCATGTCAATGAAGATGGAGCCCAAAGATAATGGACACCAGTAAATGTATGACATTTACTATGTGTTCCCTCTCTGAAAGCTTGCAGATTTTTTGAGGCACGCCCAACTGTGACCATGCCCGTATGCTAAGTCCTGATCATTGATGCAAAAGGGAGTTTGCCATTCACTGGAGAGCAGGAATTAGGCCGGAGCTGTGCTGAAATGAAGGCGCCAGAAAGTATCGTAACCACTCGCTAGAAATCTAGTGAAGATATGGTTAAATACCACACTTTTTAGAGCCCACTGTACTGCACACTTAATTCCAGGTAGGTTCTGAACTCCTGTTCAGATATGTATTTGCAAACCAAATGCCCTGTCCCACGTCTCTCAATAGCCGTAAATATTCTGTCTTGCCTAACTGCTCTAACTACATTAATGTAAGAGTTAGATCACTCCTTATCAAGGTAGCAGTGGCACAAGCATAAGTAGCTGGAGGATAAGGATTTCCAACTGATACACTAGGGACCTAACAATTTTCTCTCTGTTGCCCAAAACACAGCTCCTGAACCAAGCTGCAGAATGGAAGCTCCAGGCCAAAATGTTAAAGGAGCAAGAGACTGTCCTGCAGGCACAGGTGACGGTGATTGCATGGTGTGCTTTTGTTTCCCAGTTTCTAACCCATGAGGTATGTTCCGGATAAAGTACCCAGACTAAACGGCAAGGTAATGCCCATACTGTGGCATGTAGACTGATTAGCCTGGAAATGAAAATGCTCTGGGGAGACCTTCTTGTGTGTTGCCTTTCAGTACTTAAAGGGAAAGATGGAGACAGCCTTTTTTTCCAGGGCCTGTAGTTATAGGACAAGGAGTAACAATTTTAAACTAAAATAGGGTAGATTTAGGTTAGATATAAGGAAGAAATTCGTTACTGACAGGGTGTTGAGACACTGGAACCGGTTGCCAAGAGAAGTTGTAAATGCTCCACCATTGGAAGTGTTCAAGGCCAGGCTGGATGGGGTCTTGAGCAACCTGGCCTAGTGAAAGCTGTCCCTGTCCATGGCGAGGGGTTGGACTAGATGATCTGTAAGGTCCCTTCTGACCCAAAACACTCTATGGTACTACGATTTATGAGTGTTCACAGTACTCAACCACACAACAATGTGTGTGCCTTGACTTGATTATTCACCGTAACTACCCTTCAGGCCGGTTTCTATTCCAGCAAAGCACTAGAATACATACATATCATGAAACACGTTTAGCAAACTGGAAGTGATGTGCCTTTCTGGACTGGGGTGTGAAGGCAGCATTTTCATTACCATTAGCAGGATTTCTGATAAGGGGTTATACAAAGGGGCCTGTAGGATTTCAGTGTTTTTTGGGGATTTGAAACATTCAATAAAAATCACTTGCCAAAATTACACTAAGAGTCAGTCTGGAGTGAAAGGCAGTAAAAACAAGAAGCAGGCAGTACATATTACACTTTGAGATTTGGTCAGAGAGGAACCTTATGAAATTCAACAAGGGCAAGTGCAGGGTGCTGCACCTGGGGAGGAATAACCCCATGCACCAGTACAGGTTGGGGGCTGACCTGCTGGAGAGCAGCTCGGTGGAAAGAGACCTGGGAGTCCTCGTGGACAACGGGATGACCATGAGCCAGCAATGTGCCCTTGTGGCCAAGAAGGCCAATGGCATCCTGGAGTGCATCAGGAATAGTGTGGCCAGCAGGTCGAGGGAGGTCATCCTCCCCCTCTACTCTGCCTTGGTGAGGCCGCACCTGGAGTACTGTGTCCAGTTCTGGGCTCCCCGGTTCAAGAAGGACAGGGAACTGCTGGAGAGGGTGCAGCAAAGGGCTACGAAGATGATTAGGGGACTGGACCATCTCTCTTATGAAGAAAGGCTGAGGGATTTGGGTCTTTTCAGTCTGGAAAAAAGACAGCTGAGGGGGGAACCTTATCAACACTTATAAATACTTAAAGGGTGGGTGTCAGGAGGATGGGGCCAGGCTCTTTTCAGTGGTGCCCAGCGACAGGACAAGAGGTAACGGGCACAAACTTAAGCATAGGAAGTTCCACCTAAACATGAGGAGGAACTTCTTTACTTTGAGGGTGGTAGAGCACTGGAACAGGCTGCCCAGAGAGGTGGTGGAGTCTCTGTCTCTGGAGACATTCAAAACCCGCCTGGACGCGTTCCTGTGCAACCTGCTCTAGGTGACCCTGCTCTGACAGGGGAGTTGGACTAGATGATCTCCAGAGGTCCCTTCCAACCCTATGATTCTATGAGAGTAATGCAGTAATCGACCTTGGATATCAGTGAGAACACTAGATGACATGCTGGACTTTCACATCAAAAAGAGACAGCATCAGTAGATTTTCCTAGACTAATAGAAAGAGTCATGTAGATTTAACTCCTTTGACTTGTCTGTAAGAAAGCTCCCCCCCAGCAGAGCTTTGGCAGGGGCTGTCAGTCCTTCAGCCCCTCTGCAGCTGCCCATATCCTCACCTATCAAGAAGTCCACTCCCAGCCCTTGCTCAAAGCTAATCTTACGGGTAAGTTGTTCCAGCTCTGCCCTCGCAGATGGTCTGATTCCTACCTGTTGAGCAGTCAAGAAAGGCTCGCATTAAACTGATAACCTGGAAATGTGCTAAGAGGGGTTTGGTCCTTTACATGTTTTTTCAAAGGCTAAGGATATCACTTAAACTGTTGCTGACACCAGTTTGACAGGTTTTGCAATCAAACCTCAAAGGCCTCCAGCTGAGTCTGTCCTGACTGCAAGCCTGCTCCCAATTTTCTCAGAGTGGTTTTAATTAAACTTTTTTGTTCAACCAGAAAGAGTTTTGTATGCAGGCAGACCTCTGTAGCCAGTTTAATGAAACGGAAGGTATTGATAAAAGCGAGAATATATTAAGCATACATTTGAAATGGTAAAATTGTTTTTAGAAAAATCCAGTCAAGCAAGCCTGCAAAGGTATTGATAATACATGTGCCCCTTGCAGACTTGCACGGACAAAAATTAAGTGATTCACTTGCTGAAATGAAACACACAGTTAGGCGTTCTGCTCAAGTGTGAGAGCTCTGTCCCTTACACAGCAGCCTCCATTTGGAATTACTGTGAATAATACCATTATTATTGTCATCGGTAGTAGTAGTAGTAGTATGGTAGCACTGAAGGGCCTCCCCCCACGGTCCAGATGCCATTGTGCAAGGTGTTGTGCAAGCGCAGAACAGAAAGAGCATAAAGTGCGCCTTGATGCAAACAGCACAAAACAACAAATAGATATTAACAGAGGAACAGCTGCATGGAAATTATGAGAAGACATTCTCAGAATTTGATATAAGATCTCATAATCTCATATGAGATAAGGAGAAGCCATAGTATAGCCTTCACTGCCTGCTACAGCAAGTGAGATACCACTCCATTTTGGAGGAGGCGATGAACACCCAGCACTTCCTTGAGCTGGAAGGAATCAGGGGACATCAGCTTCATGCCAGCCTGCCTGTCTCTGGGTGGCACAGTGCGCCTGAGATGGCCCAATCTGTCCCTCCAAATGGTGACAGGGATCTGGCGCCAGCTGAGGGAATACACCCAAACCACGGTGGTGCTTCCCAGGACGCTGCACGCCCTCCTCAGGCATGTCACTTAGGCGGACTTTTTTAGCTTCCTGCTTTGAAACAAAGTGAGAAGATACAAGTCAGCCGAGGCCTTTAATTTTTGGTAGTGCAACCACTAGGCTACGGCATCCGAGAAGAATGTAACAGGGCCAAAGAGGTGTCCTCGCTGCAGCACCCTCCCGGCATGGCGATGGGGAGATGTCCCCACTTCCCGAAGCCTTGCACTTACAAGTTCTCACCTGGCATCCGCACTGCCTCCGCTCTCCCTGCCCGCGCTGCCAGGGGAGCTGGACGGGTGGTGGGCAGCAGTGAGGGGGTCCACGTCTCCCAGACCGAGGAGCATGAGTGCATGCTGCTGCTGAGAGACAGCTCTCACAGCCTGTTCCCAGACACTATGAAAGCATTCATTTATTATTCAAATTTAAATTGCAGAAGCTATTCTTGGTGCTGTGGTACCGCCTAGGGCCCCAGCTGAGCGCAGAGCTCAGGTTCAGACCTGAAAGACTTTTAATCTAATTAAAAAAGTAGGCAAAAGTTGAAAGGGAAAAGCAGAGACAGAGAATTGAGGTGAGTTTTTTTAAGACAACGGCTCTGGGCTAGGAGCCCTGGTTTGCTGGCTCCCACCCCTGTTCCCTCCCCTGGCTTTGAGATGATCAGGCATTTCTCCTTACAGCCATGACGTCTATTCCAAATCTCTCACTTGGTACCAGTATCCTACTTATGCTGTGACACTCAGGCTGCTACACGAGATCCCTCTGGGTTTCTGTTTGTGCGTAGCCTCGTATAAATACAAGCATTCAAGCTTCACGTCAGCTAGCTCCGATATTGGCACCACAGAGCTCTGCATGGATTAATCCCCCCTGCCTTCACCCAGCTGGGCAGGGAAGGGCTGCAGCCAGTGCAGCCGTATTCATGGCCACCGAGACACCACCTACCTCGTTTAAGCTGAGCTCGGCTGTATCCACACCACACTGCAATTACGGCCACAACATCTTCTAGGGGTCATCATAACAAGTAACCAGAATGAACATGAATCCTAACATAACCGTATTAAACCCACCCCACTACGAGCAACATTTTCTATACCTTCTTTTCCTCAGTAACTGAAGAGTACTGTCAGGGGAGGCTGCATGTCAGCTGGCACCACACAAAATAAAAACTCCTAGCTAACCATTTACTCAGCTCCCCGCCGGTGTGGAGCAGGCAGCCAGCCTCCAGCCAGACGCCTGAGTGCTGCAGGCTGCTCTTGAACCTCCCATTGCCCTGCGCCCACCTTGCCTCAGCCGCTGCGTGTTATGCCAATATCTCTTTTTCAAACGAGAGCTGTCAGGCTGGACAGGTGAAATGTTCAATCACCTAAACACTGCTGGGGGTGCTCTGGCACCAGAAGGAAGTGGCTGAGTTGGAGTTGATCTTCTTTTCCAAAGAGCAGATAACGGTGCTTTATCTATGGAGCATCCTGCATGATTTTGGAGCTTTGGAAGTGCTTTGCCACTCAGAAAAGAAAAAAAAAAAACCAAAAAAAAAAACAACCAGAAACTAAGATAGTCTTACAGAACAATTTTTTCAAAAACATCCACAGGTTTTAGATATAAAAATATGTCTTACTGACAAAATACAGCCACAGATGAACTTTCATGTGGCTACTAGGTATAAAGTGGTAGCAAACCATGGAGTCATAATTGTCTTAAAAGCTGGCACATTGCAACAGATCTTTCTTCTGCTCTGCATCGTGAAGTGAAGTGAAGTGAAGTGAAGTGAAGTGAAGTGAAGTGAAGTGAAGTGAAGCTGGCAGAAGAGGCTGGCAGGGGATTATTTTCTCTGCCTTTGCTGGCCTTGCCCGCAGCTGCAGTTCACACACAGGCTACAAAACAGAGCTGACAAGGTGCCCTCTCAGCTCACCCAAGCCACAATGCAGGGTTGCAGCTTGAAGGAATCCAGTGCAGGAGATCAGGGTGGTGTGAAGCAAAGGGTGGCCTTTGCTCAGTGGTGGGGCTGCCCCGAGTGCCAGCTAACATAGGAAAGGAGCAGCCATGCTCCTCTTCTGCGGTGGAGTCCAGGTAAGCACATCAAGTGCTGCCTGGTGCAGCTCCTGGCCTGAGCCACCGAGTGGGGACTGGAAAGATGGAAGAGGGGAAACCGTGGCTGCAACGTGATGTGGGGATGCCTCTCCCCAAACTCGTTTGGACATCAGAAGCAGGGTAGGCAGGGCAGCACCCAGCTCCCAGCCTGGCTTGTTGGGTAATCAAGAAGGCAGGTAATCAGCTGGGCAACCAGGCTGTATTGAGCTCCTCTGCTAAAGCCTGCCAGAGCTTATGCCCTCAGGTTAAAGTTGGAGTTTGGAGATGTCTGCATTGCGAAGCATTGCTTAGAGCTCAGGCAGAGTTCTGGCTCTCCCCTTGGGATAATCCCACTGCCTGGTCCTGAACAGCATCAGTGGTCAGACCAGCTCAGGCTAGTCCCTGCCCATGGAGATCACCCAGGGATCACAGTATCATTTTCCATTCTGTAGGTCATCCTATCAGTCCTTTCCTGTAGGTGCCAGCCACAATGGTATACAGAAAAGAAGTATACAGGCTTGCGAGGAAAGGCAGGGACTGGAAATGTTTGTAGGCTTTAATGCTGTCCTCTTGAAGTCTCCATGGAGTTACCTAAGGAAATGTTTTTAGAAGTCTCCACTTCTTGGGAATTATTCTGCTTCTGGGCACCCCATGTAGAGATACCATAGCTGCGACATTCAGGAGAATACGGCACCCATAATTCTCAGGTCTTTTTAAAACCACTGGCCTGGGTCTTTCTATTCTTCCTCAGTTAACCTTTCTGCAACAGAGGAATCATAATAGTTTGCAACCTTAAAAAGATGCAGACAGTTTCAGTTCCCTGATGTTTGTGCTTCATGGTCTCCAAACAGAAGCTAATTTCCATGTCCAAACACAATTTTATTATCTTCTACCAAAGTAGAAGTTCACCATCCTGGAGACTGAAATTACTGTGGTTATTTTTTTCCCTGTTAATGCAGATCACACTCTACTCTGAAAGGTTTGAAGAATTTCAGAAAACATTGACCAAAAGCAACGAAGTGTTTGCCACTTTCAAACAGGAGATGGAGAAAGTAAGTAGCAGCTCATACCTGAACTCCACGCTTGAGACTCCCCTTATAGATTTTGATATTTCTCACGGCAATAATTTTGTCTGGGATGGGGACATTTCTGCACATTTTGGAGAACAATCTCATCAACATCCAAATAAGATCTGGGGCACACTTGGACACAGTGACGGTAGCTTAGACTTCAGCACTGCAAGCCGAACATTTCGCTCTCCCTTTCAGCTAAAACTGAAATTGCCTTGAAGAACAAACATTTTACCGAAAACCTAATGCGGTCGTTGGGTACAGACCCCTCAGAGACACCAAAGGGGGAATCTCGAGCTGCTTTTATCAGCCCCTGTCTCCAGGAGTGCCCAGAGCCTCCTGGATGACTGACACTGGTACACAAAGGTTGACACAGGCTACGTGTCTTTCTACTGGAGTGTGTGGGCAGAGCTTAAGCCCACCAACACCTTCCCACCACTAAGCCGAAGTGACTGTCCCCTTGCAGCTGGTGTACTTATTTCCTGTAATGAATGGGAATCAAAAAATAAACACACCCGCTTTCATAATAAACAGTGTCCCGCTCTGCCACCGGGGCCTAAAATCCTGGTGCTCTGATCCAGGCAACCTCCAGTGATCTTCACAGAGTTCAGCCTCCAGAAAACCAAAGGGAAAGATGGTGCTGTATAGCTAGCAGTGTGTGTTGGTGGTAGCATAGAGGTGACTAATCCAGAGGGAACTTCCTTGGCAGTGCTGACTCAGAAGATAAAAGCCCCTCTTTAACTTCCTGTCAACGCAACACTGCGGTCTTTGTAAAGAGACAAACAGAATAATGTCATCTTTCATGGCCTTTTGTTTTTGTGATAGTTTGTACTCTGGAAGTTATCTATACTTTTACACACATAATCAACTGGTCCTACTTTAGGACTACAGACTGTAGGCTGAAAGTTACATGGCAGCTACTTAAAACCAAATGCATCTTTTAACATAAATTATTACTTAGCAGAGCCACTACAGCTGCTGGTAGCAGCATTATGAGTACAGCCAAAGACATAATAAAAAGGCTGCCCTAATTTAATCTCCAGCATGGAATTCCTGTTGTGATTCACCTTTTCCTCTTGCTTCTGTAGATGACAAAGAAAATGAAGAAGTTGGAAAAGGATACTGCTACCTGGAAATCCAGGTTTGAGAACTGCAACAGAGCATTACTGGACATGATTGAAGAGGTGAGTGGTCTTTTTCTTCTCAGGATGCACCTCTTCCCCCACATAATGCTTTAACTAGGAGATGAGATGACCTGAAACCGCCAAAAGTCAATAAAAAATTTGTTCTTGAAACTAAGGGGTTTTTTTTTCAAGCTACCTTGATAATTAGATGTCTTTAAAAAAAAAAAAAAGAAAAGAAAAAAGACAAAAATCCCAACTGCTAGAGCTTTTAGATTGTGCAGAGACATTCATTACGTCCACGAGAAACTGAATTATGTAACCGTGAATTTTAAGTGCTCTAAAAATGTGTTATTGTTAATGCCCTTGCATGGAAGAAAATTGGCATTAGTTCACTTCATGCTACTTTCTTTCTGCATAAGAGCATCTACCCAGGGAATTAATGTGCTCTAGCTAATGAACTTTAAATTCATGCCTTTTGTTGACTTCCTGTGTAGGCAAACTCTAAGAGCCAGAAGCAAGTACCGTGGCTCACCACAGTTTTAAACGTGCCGTCACAGGGGCATTGCAAAGGAAATTCATAAGCATGTCGGAACTTGGTCAAATAAGATAAGAGGCTACCTGAAGTTTCCCCCTAAACTTACACTGAACTTGGACCAGGTCTTTTTGGTTAGCTTTGTAGCTCTGTGCTATTGCTATTTCTACTGGTTTCTGTATCTCTGGTTTCCTCACTAGGTGTAGAAACTAGAAAATATTCCAATTCAGGCTGCTCTCACAGAACATAGAAGCAAAATAAATAAAAATATCTATTACAGCTTGTTTTCCCCCAAGTTCACACCCGTGAAGTCCAGGTAGGTTTTTGGATGCTTATCTGTATGGACATTCACTATGTTTTTCCATCTCTATATCACCAGGTATTCCTGCAAATATTTTTGAGTGAAATTGATCTGAATCTGTATGTAGAATGCTAATACACACTAGTAACAGGTGTGAATTTCCTCTTGAAGCTTCAGTACAAAAGACTATGGTTATTGTACAGCAGTTGCTGAAAGCCAGCTGCCTGGCAGAGTCCAGCGAGGGCTGCCGAGATCTCAAATTGTTTCCTAATTGCCTGTTCCACCAATGAATTGCATGCACCCAAACTCAATCTGCACCTTTCTCTCATGTCTTTGACCACAGAAAGCCTTGAGGTCCAAGGAATATGAGTGCTTCGCGCTGAAAATCCAGCGGTTAGAGAACCTTTGCCGGGCTCTGCAGGAAGAGAGGAATGAACTGTACAAAAAAATAAAGCAAGCACAGTTCCCTGAAGAGGTGAATGGAAATGGCATCTTAGAAGAAGAAGACGACGCTGATACGAGCCCTTCCTCCTCTGAGCAGGCGAGCATTGAGCTGTGTGCTACTGACAAGAGCATGCTGAAGGAGCTGGCTGAAGCTTTCATGGTGTCCCACAAGGCAGAGGAGTCCCTCCCAAGCAACAGCAGCAACCCAGAGACCTGTGACGCTCAAACATGCAATGCCGTCCTGGTGCCAGAGCTCCCTCCTCCTCTCACCCCACGCTCAGAGGCCGGGAATCGCTGTGAGCAGCCCGGCAGGAGCACACCAACGCCCACTGAACACGTGCCAGCACCCACTGGGAGCCCGCCAGTGCCCACTGGAAATACGGCAACGCCCACCGAGAGCGTGCCAAAGCCCACCGAAAGCCTGCCCGCGCTCCCAGAAAGGGTGCCAACACCCACAGAAAGTGCGCCAATACCTCCTGAGAGCGTGCCAGTGCCCGCTGGGAACACGCCAGAACCCATTGAAAGCATGCCAGCAACCCCCGAAAACATGCCAACACCCACACAAAACATGCCCACTCCCCTTGGGAACATGCCAGTACCCACAAAAAGTGCACCAAAAGCTGCAGAACGTGTGGATGACCCAGCGGAGCGGTCTGTCCAAGGTCAGCCCACAGAGCAAATGGGGTACACAGACATGGAAGCAGTGGACTGAAGACACTGGTGTGTCCAGTCTTGTCTTCTACAAACCACAGCTCTACTTTGTCCTCTAAATTGATTTTTTTTTTTTTAAAGAAACAAAAAGTGGGTGCCAAAACATACTCACATATCTGTAGGCAAATGTAATGCACTTCTTTTTGCTACCACTATCCAGTAATAATGGGTCTGCAAATTTTGCTGTCCTTCATCTGCTTGAAGCATAATATTTTCTTAATGACAGAAAAATACAACTAAATTGCAGGATCTTTTTTCCCAGGCATAATGAGTCATCTCATTCAGCAAAATAATTTTAAAATATTGAAGTTTCATGTTTCAAAAATCATTGCCATTCACATACATGTGTTTAAAGAGTCATAATTAATTGTATCTATTTGTTATGACGTTGCATAAAAGATGGCCTACTGGGACATGTAGTTATTTTAATAAATGAGGTGAAAGGAGTCTGTAATTATAATGTAAAATAGCGAAATCATTGATGTGATCAGCCATATCCAAGAAGAGGTGCAATAACAAAAGGTGAATTTTTGTATAAAAGTAAACTACTGCTCACTATGTGGCCTGAACACCCAGAAGCTCTTAGCCTTAACTTGAATTGATCTTTTCTGCTTAGGGCTCTAAAAGGGGTTTTGTTTTCAACAGAACTAGAGGGGAGGGGAGAAGATCTTTTCTAGATTCCTCATAAAATGACTGAAAACAATAGCAATTTCCAAACTGATGGCACTTCCCAAGGTAGTGGTCACAACCCTCTCTCCACATCCAACAGAAACCTAGTTTGTGATACTGTTTGGGATCATGAGCCCAACAGGGGGACTCATGGCTGTTTCCAGCTCACAAATGAGGTCACATGTTCAGAAGCTGGTTGCAGATGCTGGCTTCTAGGCCAGGAACAGAAAGCAGAGTGGAGCTACACTCTAGAAGGTACTAGGATGTATTCCAGAAGATACCCCTGAGATCATGCTTCCGGATGGTCCCATCTCTCCCAGTCACAGCCACATGAACCTCTTCACCACAGCTTCCTCCTGGCCCTGCTGCATGTGCTGATGCTCCCAGGAGAAGGGCGAGCACGCTTGCCTGTCACCCCCTACATTGGAGTACAGCAGAAGTAAATAGCCCAGAAGCAAACAGGTACCAGGAAAGCAGGAATCCCTCTCACAGACACCTTCGGGGACTGGCTACATTCTCATCCCCTCTCTTGTCTAACCGGCTCTTCCTGTCTGCCTGACAACACGTCACTGCTTGATAACGTAGCCACCCTGTCAGAAACTGGTTGATTCTGGCACCAAGAACAAACGTAAAGAAGGAAGGGGGCAAGAGAAGGTACCTACACAGACAGCTGTATGATCTCAAGCAAGGAGAGCAAGAAAGCTTTTGGAAGAAGGTTAAAAAAATCCTGTTGGCATATCTCCTGTTTCTCATCCCCTTCCTCCGAGTTCAGTCTAGGCCTTTTGGAGTCTGAGCTGGACAGCTTAAGAATTTGAAAAGGGCAATTAAACAAGATGTCCAGAGGCTGGAAAGGGAAATGTTACAATCAAACCAACCCATGTTTATAGACAAATCCCAAGAAGCCCCTGAAGACAAAGTGACTCATTCAAGACGAAGCTGAAATACAGGTGAACCAAAAGAAAAGGTGCCATCTTTGGCAGACCATGGGAGACTGTGGTCACAGAGTCCTTCTGGCACATCATCCTCCAAAAGCGGGGTTTGACTCTGCTTGCTGCCAATGTGGTCCGCACCCTGGTTGCATATGTCTGTGTCTGCGCTGCTTAGTCCAGCCTTTTTGAGAGCTAACCATTGGAGTACATAGAGCCTGATTTGCAAAAGTCTGTTTTGATACGGCCTTACAACTAGCTATTATGGCTACAGTTTTCAAATGTGGATGCCTTACGTTAGATACCAAGACTGACGGGATTTATTCCATATCTTTAATCGCCTGAAAGTAGATAATTCAATTCTTAGTTACCTTAAGCTCCTTTTACAAGCACTGGAGAACAACAGGCAACTTTTGAGGACAAGTCATCTCATGGTAAGACAGGCATCCAAGATGGAAGAAATTACTTTCTCTCCGAAGATGCCATTTCTCATCACTGATTCTAGAGCCAGCCTAAGACAACTAGCTTAAATTTATATGTATATTACTAGGTGTGTAAATTAGGCAAAATGAATCCCATCAAACACTCAAATTCAAAGGCCTAAGTGAATGGCCATCATCTCAAAAGAACAAGCCCCTTCTGTTCCTGTGAAAATCATAGAATCACAGAATCATTTTGGTTGGAAAAGACCTTTAAGATCATCGAGTCCAACCGTTAATCCAGCACTGCCAAGTTACCACTGAACCGTGTCCCTCAGCACCACATCTACACGTCTTTTGAATACCTCCAGGGATGGTGACTCAACCACTTCCCTGGGCAGCCTAACTCAATGTTAACCTATAACAAATCCTTACCCTAATATAAAAAGTTATACTCACCTGATTTACTTTTTTTAGTTTCCATTGACTTGAGTCTGTAGAAATCTAGTTTCCATTACAAGTACAAGTTTTGTTTGTTGTTAGGGTGACTTAAAATTAATGCAATTTATATACCTGTTAATGTGGGGTTTTTTTCCTTTCTTGGTCTTGTTTGATTCTGTTGCCATTTTAGTATTTACCTGCATGAAACCAACTTCTTTTTCTTCAAGTAGGCCCTTAGAATGCCTTTAATTTATACATTCAAATATTCAATTACATAATAATAATGATCAACATGGTCTTGCAACTTTAACTTGGTTCCATTTTGCATAATCATTACGGTCGCATCTTTAGTTATATAATTGTTGCCTCATACCTTCCAACTTCAGCAAGCAGAGAGACAAGGAACCTACAGATAAAAACTTCCTACATAGTCATGATTGATTCTTACAGCATCATCCCTCATGAATAATTACACAACCTTCTGGGAAAATCACTCCCACTCTATTCCGCCTTCCTCATTTTCGCCCTTTTAATTCTTGCATCTAAAACTGCACTCACATACTTGCAATTCCTATTACTCTTTGTGAGTTCTACCCACATACCTGTTGCTTCTCTTCTTCTATACCATCTACCAACTGCTTTTTAATCCAGCAGTTTCGTTCTTGCTCTCAGTGTATACATACAACACTGAAAGCACGGGAGAGCGACCCTCCCGGCTTTGAATTCCAGGATTTGGCCTCACGTGTTTGCAAGAGATGGGAGAAAAAAATGTAGGGAAAATTCTGGTTGATCCCAGGCTGGGTGAAGCATTTGCAGTCACACTGTGGGGATGGCTGATGTGTAAACTCATGGCCTGTAGAGCTGTGGGAGGTTGAGGTACCCTCAGTAGAGGCAGAAAATCTATAAAATTTAACCATGTACCCATTCATCATCCATTGCATCAGACTGGCAGTTTAAACCACCATCACCATCACAGATTTCTGTGTGTTAACCTACTTGCGCTCATTCTTCTTAAACATTAATTGCTGGCCTCCCCTTGCTCTCTTTTTGTACTGGTACCCAATACAAAAGCTGCCACTGCACGAGCGTCCTCGTGAAAAGCCTTTGGGATTTCAGTCTGCATGTCAGCTCTGCTGCACGTCCCTCAGGTACCTCCGCACTCGAGACACAGAAACCCAGTGCACTTCTGTGATCATTTGGAGGCAGTAAGTCGCAGTGAGGCATGGGTCTTCCCTGCTATTCATCCTTACCATCCTCCTCCTACCGATATTGCCAGTCTCATCAATCCTGGTGTGTGCTTTGGTTGCCTCCCTGGGTCTTGCTTTTATTTCACACAGTTATTCCCATACCACCAGGCACAGATTTGGGGGTGAGGAATGGTAGTGTTGGTAGCTATATCCTCCTTACTAAAACCATCCATTGCTGCGCTGCTTCAGAACCAGCAACAGCCTTTATTTGCAAAAGTTGCAATGAAAGAACAAAATTTTTTTCCCTTTCTGCATGTCTGACCTTTGTCACCTCAAAAATGTAACAGCTCCCCTGCTGAACATGTAAAACACAACATTTTTCAATAACCCAGAGTTTATCCAAATGTGAGGGGATTTTCATGATGACAGCTAAAATCACATCCATGATGCTAACATGACCCTCTCACCTAATTTCTGATCCCTGCGGCAGACCACAGTAATGATAAATCTTGTTGATGAGGGATTAGTAAGAAACGGCTGATCTGTTTCAGCTTAACTTTTCCCACAAAACTGAACAGAAGTAGGTGCAGGCATGGAATATACAACCCAGATCACAGAACTGCAGCCATAGTGCAAGTGACCCAGAACAGGGACGTATGGTAAAATACAGTAAAACTTTCATTCTAGGCTTCACTATTAACGTCATCTTTAAATTCACTTTGGCAGTCAGATTGCAATCATCAACCACATATGCAGTCCTCTCTGCATTCACACTGCCCGTCTCTCTTTGCAATGAACACCATCGCGCTCATCAGTATTGAATTTAGACTTTTTTTTTTACTTTATTAGGAAGTGGCAGCAGGACTTGTTCCTCTCCTGGGCCCACACACTACCCCTGCGTTGCCGTTCATACTAACGTTCACCCATGGCCTTTGCTGAGCCAAGGGGCAACCATGAGGAATGGAGATAACCCTGCTCTCCAGACAGCCTGCCCAGCCATGCAGCACGTGCCAGCTGGATGAGGGATTTCGGAGGACAGGGGAGGGCAGACATGGCGAAATGGTGTTTGCTGTGCTGGCGGGCTCCCCTTCCCCTGAAGTTTTTGCACTATCATGGCTCACTACTGTGCAATGCTGGTTTTCCTACTTAGAACAGACTTATCACATCCCTTTCAAAGATGTAGGAGGAGATGATGGTTGTGGCTGCGGCAGGACGGTGCTGGACCAGCACTCAAATCCCAGGGAAACCCAGAAATGTCAACATCCACAGTCCCCACTGGCTCACAGCTTCACATGACTGACAGCTCGGGTTGCCCTGCAGCCCCGGCCGCTCATTGCACTTGACCCAACACAACAAGTCAAGCGGTAATTGCTCGTGGGCCACAGATGGCTGAACAAACCATGGGCCAGCTCCCCCTCCACAGACACACAGAATGGAGCGGCAGAGGTTCTCCAGTTCAGTCCTGACCTTGTGAGAGGGGTGGCAAAGAAAGATGCCAGGGCGTTTGCCGTTTGGGAGCAATTTTCTACATCAGCAAAGTAGCTTCCACTCTCCTTATATGTGGAGATGGTCTGAAAGAAAGGGCATATGAAGAGCCAAAAGAGGTAATGGTTCATAAAGAAGCCCAGAATAGTGTATTTTACAATATCTACATCACATGTGTATGGACAAGGGTCTAAAGGGAATGCTCTTTCCTCTTTGCCCCTGCTCAAGGGAGCCCCATAACGTAGGCATGTCCAGACAGAGCAACTGAAGTTATGCATCCAGGCTAGGGCAGTCCTGGATTTATCCTGAGGATGCGACAAAGGCATGCATACACACCCATTCATGTTGCCTAATGAAGCATGTGCTCTGTGTCCCATAATGATGTCCCACAAGGAGGGAACAACCACATCACCCTCCCTCCCTGTCACAGCTGCTTGGGGCCCTGACTGGAAGATTGGGAAAAGCTTTGCATTTCCCTGTATTTGGATCCTGTCTTTTTTTTTTTTTTTTTTTTTTTTTCTTCATGCATGTCTGATTTGAGGTTACTTTGTTTACCCCATTGACAATATTTTTATGCTTAAAATTAAAAAAGGGAGAGGCTGGAGTGCAAGTCTGTCTCTGACAGAGTTAGTAGGCTTCAGCTCTGAGGTGCAGATGACATGCAATTCAGCCTGAGGGAAAGGCAGCCTTAGCAAAACACTCCATGCTCAGCACAAAAAGGGATTATAAAGTTGGGCTAAGACGTTGCCCCTTGTGGCCACGAGCCCTGAGACAAAGAAGAGATGAAGAAAATATCTCACGTTCACTGATGAAGAAAATAAGTTCTGTATTGGTAGAATATTCCTTTTTTTTTCTGGAAAAAAAAAAAAAAAGAAAAGAAAAAAGGGAGAAAAAAGGATGTTCAGGAAACCCTCGTATTTGCATGAATTATTTTATACACTGATTATCAAAATATACACCACAGGGAATGCCTTTAGATGATCCCAAAATGCTCTTCAAGCTATAAATGTTAAGGAATGACTTACGACTTCACTTTGGGCTGAGGGCCACCTGCTCTGGGTTGGAACACAACAGCAGGACACTGCAGAAATACAGAGAGTTCGGGCAGAGGCTTTCACTAGGTATAAACCTTCAGAGCAGAATCCAAACACTAACCGCCTGGTAATAGAAAGAAACCTTTTCAATGACCAGTTTATTCCCTAATCGGGTTTTTTTGGGGTTTTTTTTTTTTTTTGGTTTTTGTTAGTACCTTGCCCTGATAATTCTGGCACTGCAATCAGCAGAAAATAAAGCTCCAGCTCTTTGCAGGTGTAAATCAGAGTAGTTCCTTTGGAGCCAACTGAGCTCCACACATTGACGTCCAATGCGAATCCCATCCAAGGGGCTGAATTACTGGGCCATTAGCAAGCCCCCTGTTCCTGTGAAGCCAACACTTCACCCAGCCGACACGTCAGGGGCCCTGAGAGAGACAGAATGGATTTACTCAATTAGAATTTGGCCAACACATTGCATTTAATGAAGCTACTTTTCCTAAAAGTGCCAAAAAAGCAACCTTTATTGACCACAAGCGGCCACGGCCTCTGCTTTGCAGCTCATCCAAACACCAAGGGCTGCAGTGCTCCAGCTCGCATCCTCTCCTCAGAAAGGATGAAAGGCAGAGCACCATTTCTTCAACCACTTCACCCACTTCCTGCAGCTCTTCGCTCTTTCTCACACTTCTCCCACCCGATGACGGGTCTAAATCTAGTCTGCTTGCTGCAGCTTGCTGGATAGTCCTTGTTAAAAATAGAACAAAATATGATTAGATTCATGTTCCATTTCACAGGAGATCTAGGTCAGGGCTGACAATACCATTTGAGCTGCTGCAACAGCTCTCTGTCTCCCCAATGGGGGAGGAGGTCCTGCTCCTCTCAGCAGCTTATGGCTCTGCAAACCCTCGTCTGTGCCGGCTCTGGTGCTCATCAGGCTCTCTGATGAACAGATCTAATTCACTATCCCAACAGAAAAGTAATCCAACCAAGGAAGAAAGGATTATTTTCCAGCCTGTTTGAGTGCTGGATAAAGTGGGAATAATCCTTCTGGCAGCAGCAAGCTACAAGGTTGGCTCAGGTGTACCGAAACCCTGCTCACTTAGTACTTAATCACAGCACTACCTAAAGTGTGATCATCCTATTGCCACAGCCAGAGACAGAATATAGGACCAGATGGACGACTGGTGGGAGCATTGGGGTAATTTTTAATGCTTTTAAAGACTAGCTGCTACCAAAGGAGTCCTCCTTCCCCCGCTTCTGCTGGGTATCACAGCCTACTCCTGTTTGGGTGCTGGTACATCTCTGACCCAGCTGTAGACTGGTTTGGGGTTTAACCTGGCAGAAAACCATCCTTGCAAAAGAAAAAAAAAATGTTTTGCTGGTGTGGCTCCCAAAATTGGCTTACTACAGGGTTGGGGCGCTAGTTCTTCACTCAGTGCAGAAGCTGAGAAGTTTTTGAGCACCCATATGCCCCCCCACCCCCATCAGTAACACTCAGGCCATGAAGAGCTCCTCTGGCAGATCACTCTTATTTCACATTTCTTCCGAGTTTGCAATGCTGAGCAGTTTTCTAGTCCACAACAGTTACCTCAAATGGCAGGCTGTGGCAGCATCTGCCTTTGCAACCCAGAGGGAAAAGGTGTGCTACACAACACTGTGGACCCCTTAAAGAAAGGGTTATGGTCTAGGCACTGGGGGACTGGAGAGGGCTCTGAGCTCCCATCACCATGTGCCAGCGAGGTGAGGCGAGCTGTGGACACAGGGCTGGGCACCTTACCAAAATGATAACAGGGCTGGAAAAGCTGGCTTGTGCAACTCGGGCACATGCACCACACCAGACCTCACCCAGACAGGGAACCTTCCAAGGTCCCTCCTAGCCTCAGCGTTCTAGGATTTGCCAGGCGTCAGCAACATTAAAGTCAGGCACTGTGATGCTCAGTCACCTTTTCAATCCATCCCGTTGGAGGGTATTACTAAAAACAACAACAACAAAAGCAATAGCTTTTTAAAAATCGGTATTTGCTGTGATTCATCAGTTTTCTGGAATTTCTGTTTTCTGTTTAGGTGGTGCCGGTGCCCTACGGCTAACACCCGCAAGCTTCAGCCTACAAACTGCCAGCTAGTTCAGTTTCTGAAAAACACAGTCGCAAGCTGAACACCTCCAGTGTCGCAGCAATCCTACACAGAAAAAACCTTAAGCAAGTCCCAAGGGGAGAGTCAGGTTGTGCTAGTCACCATGTTACTCAGCTATCTCTTCCCCGGTTTTTCCACCACTTTCCACAGAATTAAAAATAAAACGCTGTCTCCAGCAGTAACATGACTTACAGCTTCTTCCTCTGTCCCCCCTGTTCAAGGCATCGCTCCCACCCACGCGCTGCGCCCACTGCCCTCACCAGCGTGCTGCTGCGTGCCTGCACTTCAGCAGGGTCACTCAAATGATTCAGGTTAAAAATACCTCCCCACCACCAAGAACAGCTAATTTTAACTCAGATTATTGCAGTGATCCAGTTGTTTTTTGGATTTCTTTTTTTTTTTTTTTTTTTTTTTTTGTGTGTGTGACAGTATCTCATGAAACTATGACCTGAATTCTGGTCACAACAACTGCTAATTGAACTTAATCACAGAATGGTAGGAGTTGGAAGGCACCTCTGGAGATCATCTAGTCCAACACCCCTGCCAGAGCAGGGTCACCTAGAGCAGGTTGCACAGGAAGGCGTCCAGGTGGGTTTTGAATGTCTCCAGAAAAGGAGACTCCACCACCTCTCTGGGCAGCCTGTTCCAGTGCTCTGCCACCCTCAAGGTAAAGAAGTTCCTCCTCATGTTTAGGTGGAACTTCCTATGCTTAAGTTTGTGCCCATTACCTCTTGTCCTGTCGCTGGGCACCACTGAAAAGAGCCTGGCCCCATCCTCCCGACACCCACCCTTTAAGTGTTTGTAAGTGTTGATAAGATCCCCCCTCAGTTGTCTTCTTTCCAGACTGAAGAGACCCAAATCCCTCAGCCTTTCTTCATAAGAGAGGTGTTCCAGTCCCCTAATCATCTTGGTAGCCCTTTGCTGTACCCTCTCCAGCAGTTCCCTGTCCTTCTGGAACCGGGGAGCCCAGAACTGGACACAGTACTCCAGGTGTGGCCTCACCAAGGCAGAGTAGAGCTCATATCTGGATGCTAACTCTGGAGCACAATCCTGTGCTCAGAGTTAATGGTAGCCTTTCCATTGACTATTTTAGCAGATGCCTCCTGGACTGAAACAGAATTTGAAATGTTGTATTTTAAATCTCAGTTTGACCTGGTACACAAAAGAGGGGGAAGACACAATACCCAACACACGATGATAATGACCAGCTCCAGCATTTGGAACTGTGCGTTACATCTTCTGCTCACAAATAAAATGAACACTCCTGCGCTTCCATACGGACACCCTGAGTTCTCACACATGAGAACAGGTCATGTGCCAGCAGCAAGGCGATTGCTCAAATTTCAAGGATCATTTCTCTGCTCCCACTCATTCTGGTAGATCCTAATTGGCAAATACCGTCAGCAATACAAATGTACTGAGTGTCTTTCTTTCTTTGCTTATTGTACTACAAAATGCTATTAAATCAATGTCTGTAGACCACAGCATCCCAGAACACAAAAGACTCATCTTTCTGTTACACTGGAGGCCAAATGTAATGTAAAGAAAATGAGGCATTTGTTTCAAAGAAAGAGAAAAAAAACCAGTGTGGTCCATGTCATTTTTATTAGAAGCAGCCTTTTTTTGTGAGTTGGTAATGCAGTGTTACCTCCTGAAATTCCGGGTCACATCTGAATTACATCAACTGGAGACAGTTTTAGTTTTAAGTTTGTGCTTCTAGACCATTGCTAGACTGTGAGACCATTGCACAAAACCATACTTTTGACTGGTGTTATTCTGTACAGATAGAAAGTCTGTTCAGAAAAGTCTTGATTACAGAAATAGGGGCTTGACATAGGGTCAGGAAGAGATGGACCTGCCACCACGAGAGATGTCTTACTCAGCAGCAGCTCTCTGCACCTGCCTCGGTCAACCCATTCCTCTTCACCTATAATTTTCTGCATCATTAAATACACTGACAACACTTTAAAATACAGATTAAAATAACTGCAATTTACAAGCATGGTACACAACGGCATGACATGTTCAGCTGGCTCCCAGAAAGGAGACTGAACTTCTCCTTCTATAACAGATCGCATTTACCCGTGCGTGTGCAGAACAGTGGCTGCCATTAACCCCACTCAGGCCTTCCACATCTTCAGTTCATTTTGTTTGCTATTAGCTGTTTCTATGCCTCTATTATAGAATCACAGAATGATTCTATAATCATTATATACCAATTATACACATACCAATAGAGATACTTGATGGAACACAGCTTCATCCACAGCTACCGGTGAATTAACATACACCATACTAACATCTTAATTATATATTAATGTAACATATCATATGATTTATCACATTCTGTTACAGCCATGAAGCACATAGACCTGCAGAGCTGTAGTAAGGCATTTTAATGGTGTGAGCTTTGTAACACCGCAGCTTCAGGGACCCACTGCAACATCGCTGCTCCACTTGGTGTCCTTGTCCCCCAGGGAGGATCTGGGATTGTCGCTGCACCCTGGAAAATCTCATTGGCACTGGCAGGGGGATAGCAGGGGGAAATATACAATGCGGACACCAGGTTGTGCACCTGAAACCTCTGCAATTTTTGCATTATAATCCCTGCTCTTGGGACCCTGTGTCTCAGACAAATGAATGATCTTTCTGTCTCATCTTCCTGCATGTAAAATTTGGTTAGTGAATGTGGTTGTGAGTCATTTCGAGTGCAAGCAACGTGTACTTCTCAGTAAGATTAATTGCTTTCATCTAATTAAAAATGCCATAAAAATTATAATCATAAAATATTTTATGTTGGTAGGGTCCTCTAGAGGTCACTTACCCTTCCTAAGGGAAGCAAGACCAATTTTGAAGTTACATCAGGTTGCTCAGGTCCTGTCAGTTTTGAATATTTCCAAGGATAGAGATTGCACAACTCTGGGTACTTGTTCCCCTGTTTGATTACCTTCACAGTGAAATTTTTTTCCTTCTGTCTAATCTTCCTTGGTGCAGCCCATGCCCTCGGCCTCTCACCTTGCCACTGTGCTCCACTGTCTTCTCCACAGCCTCTCATCATTAGTTGAAGACAACAATTCATTCCCCTTGAGCCTTCTCCAGGCTGAACAAACCCAGCTCTTCTGGTGAGATGACATGGGACACCCTTATTTCGTGACAAGAGAACCCAAGAAACATGCTTAACTGCATCAGCGAGTTCCCTGCCTGCTCGAACTGCTGCTACCCAAGCAAAGCAGCCACCGCTCCCCATTCATCCCCCAGCCTTCCCAGTACCTCACCATGAACTCCACCACAGCTTAACCCCTCACTGATTTTGCCAGCTTGCCAGCTCGTGTGATCGTTTCCTAACCCAGCCTGGTGAAAAAGCATCAGGCAGCTTTAGATTTAGTTAGGGAGATGCTCAAGTAAACCAGATTGTTTTGACCTGGCTTTGCTTGGGGGATGACTAAGTAGGCAGCCGTGTCAGCTGGGTAGAGGAGCAATCATTGGCAAACAGGTGGGTTCATCCAGGTCCGCTGGGAATGCAAAATCCTCACCCCCCCGGCAGCTGCAGCTCCAACGGGATGTGTGACACAGCATCAGCTACTTGGGCCCTCCCTCCCATAAGCTCAGGTTCCTCCACTTGATGAAGTTGTCCTGAGGCTTTGGCAAATCTTTCCTAGTCCTCAGCAGAGTACTAACTGTTAACAATAACATTTACACAGGTGTATGAACTTTCCGCATGTACTGTTCCTACTTGCCAGGCAAAATTTTACAAGGATTAACAAGAAGAAAAATGCTGCACCACAAGAACTTTGTTAACGCACACCTATCCGTGTTACATTCAACCACAGAAAAAAAAAAAAAACAAGCAAAAGTCTTCCCTAATCCTCAAACATTAAGAAGCTTAAGTCAGTCTTGTAAAGATGTTTTGTCTTGTCATACCAGCCTAATACTGAGAAGCTGCTCCAGGATAGGATAGGATAGGATAGGATAGGATAGGATAGGATAGGATAGAAAAGAATAGAATAGAATAGAATAGAATAGAATAGAATAGAATAGAACTATTTCAGTTGGAAAGGACCTACAATGATCATCCAGTCCAACCGCCTGACCATTGCAGGGCTGACGAAAAGTTAAAGCATGTTATTAAGGCATTGTCCAAATGCCTGTTAAACACTGACAGGCTTGGGGCATGGACCACCTCTCTGGGTAGCCTGTTTCAGTGTTTGACCGCCCTCTCGGTAAAGAAATGCTTCCTAATGTTCTAATGTCCAGTCTGATCCTCCCCTGGTGCAGCTTTGCACCATTCCCATATGTTTTATCACTGGATCTCAGGGAGAAGAGCTCAGCACCCACCACTCCACTTCCCTTCCTCAGGAAGCTGTAGAGAGCAATGAGGTCACACCTCGGCCTCCTTTCCTCCAAACTACACAAGCCCCAAGTCCTCAGCCGCTCCTCATAAGACATTCCTTCCATCCCTCCCACCAGCTTTGTTGTCCTCCTCTGGATGCATTCAAGGACCTTCACATCCTTCTGAAATTGTGGGGCCCAGAACTGCACACAGTACTCAAGGTGAGACCACACCAACGCTGAGTACAGCGGGATAATCCCCTCTTTTGACCCACTGGTGATGCTGTGTTTGCTGCACCCCAGGATGCGGTTTGCCCTCTTGGCTGCCAGGACACGCCGCTGGCTCCTCTTGAGCCTGCTGTTGACCAGCACCCCCAGATCCCTTTCTGCAAGGCTGCTCTCCAGCCACTCCTCTCCCAATTTATACTTGTGCCCAGCATTATTCCATCCTAGGTGCAGGATGAGGCATTTGGACTTCTTAAATTTCATCCCATTAATCATTGTCCAGTGCTGCAATCTATCTAGATCCCTCTGCAAGGCCTCTCTCACACTGTGAGAGGGTCAACAGCACCTCCCACTTTGGTATTGTCAGCAAACTTGCTAACAGTGCGTTCAGCTCCTGCATTCAGATCATGGATAAACATATTGAACAGAAACGTACCCTCCAGGGCATCTCCCAGGGTTACTCCAACCAGCAAAGTCTGAACAATAAATTTGTGACAACCATTTTGAAGTCTGTTGGATATGTAGTTTTGTTTTAAAAACTTCTCCTGAAACAACTTAGCTAAGAGTCAGAGTCACAGCTGATGATTAACTACTTAACTGCTCAGTCTTGTGAGGTGTCTACTACTTCGTCCCAAAAGCCAGGGCCAAGGTTAAGACTCTATGATGAAGTTCACATGGTTTGTGTCCTCGCACTAAGGACTCCAGGACTCAAAAGCCTGTCTGAAATATCTTCCACTGTGCCTACAGCAGTCAGAGGCAGCGATGGTACTATGGAGGAAAGTCAGGCTCATTTTGGAGTCCCCACCACCACACTACAGGTTTTCCAAAGTGCAATACAGACATTTCTGGGTCTTGTTCATGCCTGTCCATTTTTGCATTGGTGCAGTCAAACACGTGCAAGTTCTCACATGCACATTTATCCTCCCCTGACCTCTGTCAAAGCAATCAGAAGAAAATAAGAGTTCACAGTTATATAGCATTTTTTTCTGAAGATTATACGCACCCACTTTAGAACTTGGCCCACTCTCTCTGCCTCGGCTCACAAAACTACGTTTCCACCAATCAGCAGCTGAGCGCAGGGGATTCAATAGCAATTTGGCCTGGGAAGTCCAGCTGCTTTAGGTGCAGGTGCGTGTTTGCACAGAGGTGGCAGCTGAGGGGCGAAGGGACAAGAGGGCAGCCGCGCTCTCAGCCCAGGAGCGGAACGGGGCTGGCCTCCCCGGCGCTCCTTCCCTGCCGGCATGTTTTCGTCAGAGCAAGTCAGGCACGGAGCATGCCAAAATCCACACAAGTAACAAACCTCCAGTGAGGCGGCGACAGCACTGCCATCCCCGCGGAGGAGAGTGCCAGCATGCAGGCACCGTCCTCGGCAAAAGCTGAGCGCAACCCACAGGCTCCCCTCTCAAGCTGTTCCTGCCTCGGGCTGCGGCCCGTGCTACAGGTCGTAACTCCTACCAGCTCTAGCAGTAACGGCAAGGAAGAGAGACCGAAGGAAGCCCTTTGTACTTGACAACATTTTCTCCTGAGCCACATTTTATATTGCAAGTGAACTAAACCAGTCACCAAACACCCTGATTGAAGCCCTCCCCGTCTTCACCAAAATGCTAATCCTGCCTTTCCCCCAGTCTGTTGTGTCAGGACATTCCTCCCTCCATCCGTGCTCTGCTGTACGCTCTCCGGAGGGGAAGTGAAATGTTAATTCTCCCATCACCTCTTTCATGCCTTCAGCCTTCAGCCAAATGTACGAGTCAGATTTCTGATTCTTTCCTTCCTGTTGAAGGGACTTAGAGGGTAATTCCTCATTAATTAGAATATTATAATTCTTATTAAGAATTCCTTGTTAATCAGAGATCCGCCAAACACATGACTAGACCAATTTATACAGCGCTTGTTCTCAGCAATACCTGTACTCCGAATTTCTGATGTCCAGCAATTATCTGAAGCACTGGTACTGGTACAACTCCTCTTCTGGCACAAACAGGCACACCACCATTTCCACAGACTTCAGGAGACAGAGGACACAGCTACATCGCCAAAATTCTAGCTTGGCTTCCCAGCTCTGTTCTCATTTGTTCCAGCCACAGACAGGCAGCTCCTGAAAGCTACTTCTATTAGGATCTTCCCAAAGAGCAGAAAGCTGGCTGGGTGATCCCGCTCCACCCGCTGCGTAGCTGCTCCACCTCCACGGGCACGATGCCTGGCGCTAAGCAGTCCCATCAAGGCACTGACAGTGTGCCCCCACCGATCTTCTTCCAGCACATGAGTAACGAGGCACGGACCCTGATGAGACATCTGCAGGGTGCAGGGAACTTGAGCAAGGTCGCAATGCTTTGCGTTCCCCTGGACAACAGGCACTATGCCATTGCCATACAGCAGCAGGGGGAGTTAGGTGTCATTCTTTTTCCTTCCTTTTCCACACAAACCTTTGAGATAAATAGTCCTCAGAAGCAGGTCACAAGCATATTACAGATGAGGGAGGCAGAACACAGAGGCAAAATAATTCAGCGCAGTCCCACCCACTCTGGCCATCTCCAGGGCTGGCTTCAGCCTCTCTGCGTTGCATCTTGTACCTGCCAGCACTGAGGTGCAGGGCCAGCTCGGTGGGCCTGGAAGGACCCAGGTCCATCATCCATGATGAGCATCCATGATGACCACCAGGATGGTGGTGAGCATCCATCCCTTCAGCCCCAGAACGGGCGGGAGGGAAGAGGTGAAGAAGCGGAACAGGGACTCTTCCAGCCAGAGCCACGGAAAGTTAAATTCATAGAATCATAGAATGGTTCGGGTTGGAAGGGACCTTAAAGATTATCTAGTTCCAACCCCTCTGACATGGGCAGGGAAATTCAACAAGGTACAAGCCCTGCCAGTTTTGAAGTGAGGACTGCTTACAAAGTAAACATCAGGAAAAACTGCCATAAAACTTTTGACAGAAGACGCCCCTTTACCCTGCGCTTGACTTGTAGTCCAACCAAGCTGGCTGCCGCACCGCCTTCAGCAGTGGATTACAGCTTCGGCAAGTGCTTTGCTACCGACCATTGGGTTCCCAGGTCCTCCCCGGCCGTATGCCAAGGTCTGCAGTCTGCTCCCTCTCTCCCGTTGGCCCAGCCAGCCAATTTAGCCCTGATGGCACCAAATGGAAAAGCTGCCCCATGGCGAGGAAAGACTCCCACGCAGTTCAATATATTCTTTGGCAGAAAACTGAGATTAAAAAGCAGGCTAAACTCAATTACTATTTGTGTAACTGGAGTATCCTGGTTACAGAGCTTGTAACCATAGCAATCATTTAAACAAAGCTTTAAAGAAATTACTCCCTCCTTATTAAAATGTTGATACTTGATTCTGATTCAGTTTCTTGATCTTCCTCTTGCCTCAGGTCTCAGAGGTGCTGCTCTTATCAAAGACACGAGAAAGGAAGAGTTCCATTCAGAGCCACCGAGTACCCTCAACTAGTATTTGTGTCTTGTGCCAATAGAATGATGCTTCCTAAACACAGGAATACAAAAGGATCAGTTTTTCATGTGGGGATTGGGAGGTTTGCAAACATTATACAAGTAGTGGGCTAGCAGGGATGTTTCTTAGAACAAGTCACAGACAAACTGAGCCTACTATTAATGACATTCCAAACAAGGTATTAGTTAGGCTGGAGCCAAACAGATTTAAAAGCTCAGGCACTAAAAAAAAAGAAAAAAGGTGGAAGTATTTGGCAATTGGCAATTTATATTACTATTTAAGTCTCCTTGATGTTATGGCCAGATCACCTTCTATCTCCAAAGACTCCGTTCCACAGTTATGACTCTTGATTAGTAAGAGTCATGCAGGCATCACACAAAGGCAGCATTGATTTGTTATTCTGTAACTCTATCTGGATAACCAGGGAGATTTTTATTTTGAAAAGATCCTGTCAGAGCGGGTTTTTTTGGTTTGGTTGGTTGTTTTTTTTTCTTCAAGTGCTCGTTAAATGAGTACGTAGCCAGGAAAATGGGACACAGAAGCGGTAAGATGGATGTGATCTGCACACGTGTTTTTCTCACAAGAAAACAAGCGCAGTGCATGTTTAACAAAAGGGAGAGCAGCTTCGGGGTTACTTTATATAATGGAGCCAGATGTAAACTCTTGTATATACAGCACTCCAGGCAGGTCCGTTAGAAAAGGCAAACCTTTCCCTTCATGGGAGGAAGGACAAGTTTTTCTTGGAACATGGCTTGAGAGCTACTCCTGAATGCCACCATGGCTGGTTTGGCCCTGCAAGCTTTGCTTATGTGAGCATCGCATCAGGCATCTGTGGGTCAAGGAGCTACGCCACTCGCTGGAGTTTCTCTGCACATCCCATTGACGTTGGTTGGACATCACTGAATGAAAAGAGAACACGCAGGAAACCCAGTGACTAATACACATATTTAAGGCCAAAATATACTAATGTACCGAGTCAATGACAAAGCACGGCAGCTGCAGCCTTAATGGGAAAGCAGGTTTTGTTTTATATGGCCAGGTTTTACTAGCATCAGAATGAACAGAAGTTGTTTCACAGAATACTGTCAGAATAGAAAACAAATATGAATATAGCTGTGTGAAACCTGGACGTGTATTTTTAGGTACACGCACCCACACACATATGCAGCCTGAAGAGTTCATCCCCCTCCTCTGACACAATCAGGGATGCCTCCAGCAGGAACATGAGTCCAGGCATGCTTCTAACCCAATTTGCCTGTGCCACCCCTTTTTAACTACATACTACATCATGTAACAGCTTGAAAAGCTTTTTTTCAGTGGCTTTTTCTTTCCTCCGCATTCTCACAGTGCTATTCAGTTTCTTTTAGCAACACAGTAATCACCACAGCAGATCAAACCTGAAGTTCTGCAGTTTAGTGCTCAGTACCGCATGCCTCCCCTAAAAGCAGTCAAGACTGCAGTAATTAAGCCAGGGGAACAGTCTCCCCAAAATATTAGTTCTTATTTAGTTTTCCCCCATAGGCTTAAGGCTTAAACCATGACCTACAGTCCCTTCAGCAAGATATCAATATGGAATCACTGCGTTCCCTTGCAATTACTTGATGGCAGCTTATTTACATTTCCACCTCATAAAGAGATCTTCATATTTTAAGAGGCAGTTATCCAGAGTGCTTTTCACAATTAACACAACAGTTTTTCAGCTTCAAGGTTATTCAAGCCAGCCACAGTATCTGCTTCCAAAATTAAACCTGAACAGCTACAGCTGGCTCTTTAGAGAGTGCTTCCAATCTCCAAATCACACCTCATCTCTCTTGAGCCGTGCCCTCCTTCCCCCACAGCAGTATTTACTTCACCTTTTCTAAGTCCAGGTTGCCTTGATCATTTACATCCTTCCTGAACTTCTCCGGGTTAATACGCAAAGGCTGAGAAGTCATGCTGTAAGCATATGGAGCACGGTCTGCTAAAACGCATCATTAGATTAGTCAGACTGCCAAAAACCTTACGCAGGAAGCAAGGGTTTGAGGCTCCCTCCCCTGCAACGGGGTTTCAGAGGTGAAGCGTTCAGTGGTAACATGGGAAACCCTTTTGCCTCGTGCTGCCGTGCTGCGTCCTCCCCTACAGAAGCCCTTCTGATATTTCTCAGGCACCAGAGGGCACATTTCCATTAGCAGACTCACCCAGAAGTGAAGGACTCAGCACTCTGTCCTCTATTCATCCCCGCCGGCAACAGCCGGCACAGCACTGGGGTGTTCCCAAAACAGCTCCCGCAGGACACGCTACGCTGCAGGAGGAGCATTTCCAATGTCAACAAAGTGAACAGGACTTCTGTTTTGCAAGGGAACACGTCCCACCCCACCCCACCTTCTAGTACAGCAGTCTTCAAAATGGCTGCATCAAAGCTTCGTTTTAATGCGCATTGAAAACTTGTTTTCACTGTGCCCTTTGATATTTAAGGTGACTAGAGTAAGTCTCTCTATAAGGAGCAGGTGGAAGAAAGCAGGCCAGAAGAGAAGGGGGAAAGAAGAACCCACACTGTTAGCTGTCTGGTATTTATTACTTTTTAATACAGAGAAGTCACAACAAAATATTCTCTAACAACACACGCAAATGAGATCATAACCAATTATTTTAATTTCATCAACATTCATTTGCTATGTACATATTCTTCCATCTGCAAAAGTGCAATCCAAGAATGTCTCAACAGGAAACCTTTAGGGACAAATATATTTTTGAAGGATTTTTCGCACCAGTGGCCTTACATCATGTTTGTCCTCGGTTACCTGGTACAGCAAAATGAAGAGTACATGGTGGGGGGGGGCGGCAGGGGGGAATGAAAAAAGAAAGAAATTGGGTTAGATGCCTCCCTTGTAGGAATATTCCCTATTTTCCCAACTAAATTCATTATGAATACACTGCTCACTACTAGAGATGTTAATGCAAATAGACTATAGGATAGTCTATGGGCTGGCTATAGAACACTGTAGTTTTAATGACTCTGCAGCATTAGACAGAACAAGAATTTCAGGCTGTTCACCTCAGTAGATGTCAAATTACACATCGGCATGTAAAAGATGCCCATTGTGTTAGTTACGGTTATCAAAATGTACTTTTAAACATCCTACTGATGGATGAATTCATTTTTACACATCCAAAATATGAAGTCTATCTAAACGCAAGCCTCTCCTATGGAAAACAGAGTTAACTACTGGAAAGAAAAGCATCTGCACATGCAACTCCTATTACTATCACAAGGAGTATCGTGCACTTAAGAAGAGTAGAACGGACCTCCAAATCCAGAGGACTGTATTCTCATTTACAAAACATATTTCAGGCACAATTTAATCTGACCACAGGCCAGATTAAAAAGAACACACAGCATCAGAAAAATGAAAGGTAATGAAGAGTAAACTTCAGTCAAACAAGCAAAACAAGCAGCTCCCTAGCTAGGGAAATTATTTCCCTTTTGACACATTTAAAAGCTCAAGACTACGTCCAGTGCTCATCAAGACAGATAGCAAACCAACTGCAGTCTAGTTTAAGCTCTTAAGTAGACATTAGGTCCCAAAGAAGTTACTTCTGCCTTTCTACTTAGGCAAAGCCCAGCTGAAACTCTCATGGCCAAAGGGCGGGCCTGACTGCTTGACTGGAACCTGATGCATATTACAAAAAATACCACATTTTGCAGTAACCCAAGACCAGTTTTCAGTACCGGCAAGAAGCAGAGAAAGCATTCTCTACAAATTATGGGCAATTTACTTTGGAGAGAAAGTTCAGAGAAATGTTTCTGTAGCTCAGCTGGTTTCCATCGAGAATCATTTTTACCGTGCTGCATGTGCTGCTAGCCTCCAGTTGAGAGATGTGTTTTGCAAGAAAATAGGCATTTCCTCAAGCGGTAGATAAGACTCACATAACAGCAGAATTAAAAGGCAAAGCTGATGGAGAACTAAATTGTTTTCTTGGATAGATTTGTGCGTAACCCCTTGTCACTGCTAAGACTTTAAATACGCTTTCCCCTTCCCATTTTCTCTGCTGCATTCTTGGTTTTGACTTGAATATACTGTACAACCTTTCATACACTTGGGTTTTTAAGGCTGGCCAAATTCCCTTTTTCCATGTCTGCTCACTCTCGATTGACACACATACACGTCTGGAGAGGCATCTAAGTACTCAAAGAACAGAACTATAAATTAACCTACCCTAAGGAAAGCAAATGAACAAGTATTTAGAAGGACTCCAGATCCCACTTCTCCCCTACCACGTGCATTGTACAGTGACACCTCCCCTTCCCAAGTGCATGAAAAAGTGGGTAGACAACACCATGTAGCCTATGCGGGAATCAACACCCTAGATCCGTGGCATGACTGACTAGTACTCAAGACCAAACACTACAGTTACAGATGTATCTTTAATTTTTCTCATTACAGGAGCTTTGTCTTTGCTGTGTGGTTTCAGGCTGTTGGAACAGTCTAGCTGTTGCCTATCTGGTCTGGTTTTGCCAGGCAACGCAACCCCAAACCTTGTTAGCCACCCTAACTCCATCAGGTTGCTCAATGCACCATCGAAGCTAAAGGGCTCATCCTCCCTGAGGAGTTAATTCAAGTTATAATTTGATTGTTCTCCACAAGGGAAGTGTAGACTGCACAGCTAACCAGGTTTTATCTGCTAGACACCTTCTTCCGCCCAGGTGTGCCTGGGCCAGCTCCTGCTCCTGTGGTTACAGTGCTGGTCCCACTGCAACTGAGCACGGTGTAACTTGGCTTGTGGTAGCCACGCCAGGACAGCATTAGAACTCTCCCAAGCTCCTTCCCATAATTCTCTCTAAAAAGGGAACAGGTTTTTCCAAAACTGCCACAAACAGGAAATAACTGCACAAAACCCCAAGGATGTGCTCCAGAGTCGAAACTAAGCACAGGAGTGAGGACAGAAGGAGGGGAGTGCCAGTGATGAAGGCTACCACAGCCTTCGGACCAGCAGCAGATCACCAGCGTAACTGTATGAGATAGACAGTCCAGATGCGAAAACCATTAACGTGAGCTGACTGGCTTCTAAGGACATCACCTGTGCCAACACGAGCCCTCTGTGCAGCTCCAGTGTTACCTGAAGAGTGGCTAATGCTAAAAGGAGCTAACTCTGCAGTGAAGACAGCCAGGAAATAAAACTGTGAACTTGGCGTTTTTATGCACAAAGAAACATGGATATTCAGTTCCGGTTTTATGTGCACATTAATTTCTTAGCAGAAACAGTAATTCTCAGTCCAGCATATGAAAAGTCTTTTTGGCTTCTGACTTTTTTGTTTTCTTTCCCAGGGTGGCAGAGTATCAAGGCCATTTTCAATATCATGATTTCAACAGATACGGTCTCTAAAAAGATTCTAATTTGTGAAAGCAAAAAAACTTCAGAAGAAACAAAAAAGAATCCCACCTCGTAAACAGAAACATAACCCACACCTCTCGAGCAGACAAACACTCCATAAATACACTATGGAGAAAAGCAAAAAAACCAACCTCCCCTAAACCTCAATTGGCTTGAGAAACCAAGCAAGAGATTAACGGCCTATTTTTAAACTTTTATTTAAGGAAGGGAAAAATGGGAACCAAGAAACAACAAACGCAGAGCTACAGGGCCAAGCCCTCTCATACAAATTCACTGCCTAATGCATAGTCTATTATGCACAGCACAGAGGCATGTAGAAGGTAAATACGCTTAGTTTGCTGTCTTAAAAAGTCTCCAAGTTTTTAGATCCTGGGACTTAATGCAATTTTGAAAGATAAAGGTGCAGCAATTAATTGTTTTAAAAAGTGATGCTATGCTTTGTACTCAGTACCTCTCAGCCCTGACAGGCCTGACAGCCCAGATCCCATTTCATGGTCCTCCTTCCACACCAGTCTCACCAGCCTGCAGCAGGCAGCAAAGCCTCAGCCCCAGCAGATGCATACAAACACAACCCCATTCTGCTCAGTCTGTTCCTTCCCTAAAATGTCTGTGAAGAAACACCTTTAAATAAAGCATTTTAAGATCTCCGGCTTGTTTTGGTATGATGACCTGGCTGGGCACACGGCAGCCCCGGTGGAAGCAGCACTATTGCCTTACGGTCCGTCAGTGAGGGCAACGCACGTCAAACGCACACGGCAGGAAGATGCTATGCCAAAAAAAAATTAATAATTCGTTTCAAGATTGCATTTTCTGGCATACAATTACATTCACTTGTCACGATACCTTAGCTTACCCCATCTCGGGAAATCTGAAAGCAAGCCCGCTGAGGCGACTGGCAGCGCGGGGCCAGCTCCTGCGCCCCTGGGAACCGATGCGCAAGGCTAAATGAATTCAACAGCAACGGGATGGTTTCTTTCCAAGGATTTCCCATTTCCACCAAGGTGGAGGGACAACAACCCTACACAACCACCCACTTTCCAACCGGACGTATTTCTCTGTCTCCCCACACCCTTCCTATGAACTGTATTACAATTATACAAAAAAATAAATCCAAATCATTTTTAGCTGAACTTTACCCCACACTTGGGATATATTCAAAGGCCATTGAATTGGCTTGCCTCCAACCTTCACAGAGATCTTGTCAGGAGGATTCTGGTTTTAACAACATATATATATATACACATATTAATATGTACACAGACAAAGAAGCTGCTCTTTCAGTTAGAAAAGAAATTAAATTTCATCACAGAATGAATCCTATAAAAAGATATGTAATAAAGTTGAAATACCCATAAAATAGCTATTACTAAAGCAAAGCTTTCGTCAATAAGCCTCCAAAACTTTAAATGAAGAAAATGGCTTCACGAAGTGGTAGTCTAGGTTTCCACAGTGAGGACACTGCTGGACGTTGCTGTATTCAGAGAAATACTGCATGCCAATCCGTACATCTATTACTGGCTTCCCACAGTGCTTACAGTTCAGTCGAGCCTGTAAAAAACAAAGAAACAAACAAAAAAACCCTTTTGAAATAACCAAATTCACCTCCGCACCTCACCTGTGAAAAAGAGAGCATCACACGCAGCCCCCTGCCCTGCCCGGCAGGAGAGGGGGCAAGTCAGGAAACTGGCAGTAATGGGATCTACTGGTAAGGACATTCCTCAGCCGGACTGGTAACTTGCAGGCATACACAATGTTTTTCACATGAAATACCACCCCCAATTTCTGGAGAGTCAGCTACCTCCCACTCTGACTGACGGGAGGTAGGGAATTTCAAAGTGTATACACACACATGATTGCTTTGTGCTGATTAATCTCCGCACCAATTTCTCAATCCCTAGCACAAGAGGTGCTGTCTCAATAAATCATAAATGAATCCCTGAAGCGAAGAGAAAAATTTTACATTTATGCCATGCAAATCGATGTTCAAACACGATCTGTCTATGAAATAGATCAGCATTTTAGTCTTTTGGTATAACAAATGTATAACTCGATCTACTTTATCAGCATGGCATGGTATCGTATCACCTTAGGTATCTATTTAAACATTTATAATCCGTATCAGGTTACACAAACCAAACATCACTTCAAGCACACAATCCATTCTACAAAGTCTAACCAAGACAGGGCCAACATTAACAAGGTGGATATGAGAAATAATCAAAGGTCAAGGGTGAGGACAGACTGTTACTGTTCCGCAGCAACAAAAAAAAAAAGTAAGTTTTCAGAAGAAACCTAGCTGAGAAACTCAGCCCATTTGATGTAAAGAAAGCAACAGGCGGTGTGAAAGCTCAGCGGGCCATTTGCAATGCTCAAGAGAAGCAGAAGGGATTTGAGGCCGTAAAGGAGTTTCAGAGTAAAGGTGGCAAATGAGCAGCGAGGGCCTGAGCTGTACCGTAGCTTAACCCGGCAGCCCAATACGCTAATGAAATCTTCAGCTCTTCACTGAAAAGAACAAAAAATTATTTTCTATGGCGATCTTGATTTAAGGAATTTTCCTGGGATGAGGAGAGGAAGAAATTATTAAAGTACTATTACTGTTGAGGTAACACTCAAAAAGAAACGAACCGTGAGCTCCAAAGCCATCTGCTCTGCTTGAAAAGCAGAAATTCTAAGAAATACAATCTAGTAGGGCATGGATTTGTGTTATTTTCTTAACCAAGGTGTTGTTTTCCCCTTTGCTACTGGCCAGCATATCAGCTACCTGCTAGTAACCTGACAGGGGCTGCAATTCATCATCCTACATGCACATTTGTGATGTATAATTAAATATTTTGAAATAAGGTATGAAATTATTCAAAATAGAAATTAGCAAGGCAATTCAGAGTTAAATTATATACCATATTTAAATGTCATTCCTCTGTATGCACAGAATCATCTGTAACAATCACGGTGAAAAAATAATGCACATTATCTGGCAATCACAGTCACTGCAGCTAATGATTTCATAGTTCTATTACTTACCATGTACTGTCACACTGTCCATTAATCATATAATTAAGGCTCTTGTATAATGAGACCTTAATTCTTGTCTTGTACATTCAATAGAAGCAATTCAGATTTAAATTTGCTGGCTTTTACAAAGCTAGCAAGCGTGCATCAGTATTTTTTCTTTAAAACTCCCTATTTTTAAAAAAAAATTACAATCTCAAGAGGCACCAAATTTGGAGGTACTATCTGTGTCTTTAGTTATAAATGTTACCAATGTCATTTTAAGCCGTAGCAGCAATGCCACTTGTCTTTTGAGCAAAAAATTTTGGTAAACGTTAAATTTTAAATGAAATGGCATTTCGCATACTGACAAAGCTGTATTTTAGATTGCTCTTAAGCACGTACATTAACATGAAGTGACCACACTCTGAATGAGCGCAGATGCGGGGCTCCTGTCCTAACCCACTACCACCACCTGCCTGTACCAAGGCAACAGCCCGCTCCGGAGCATCCCTAGCGGACCACTGAGCCATTCCCAGACAAATGCTTCTTCCGTGGCTGTCTACCCCTACCCACACAATGAAAGTGCTCTGCCCATCACAGGGAATATTCTCTTGGATGCTGACAATTCTGCTGCCCCCGGCACATGTCTGCTCTGGAGTAACCTCAGGCCTTGGATCTTTCACACCCAAGGTATGGATTAGGTGAGCATTTAATGAAAACGAAGCTGCTTCAGGCTGTGTTGGAGTACCATCACCAGCGTCAGTCGCAGCAAAGATGACGGAGAGCTGGGTAATCTCCAAGCACAAAACTTCTTCAGACCTTTCCGTTCCCTTGGCTGATACGCAATTATCTTATGATAAAACACGATTCAAGCAACTCAAAGAACCTTGAATACATATAATGTCTGCTAAAACTGGGCAATTGTTATTAAAATACTACTGGAATTATACCTGATGCCAAAGATACTTGCTAGGGATCATCCCAAGCATCAGATTTAATTGTGGATGCACTTAAAGGGGCTTTATTTGAAAACATAAGTATTAACCACTGACCACGGCACTGGCTTCTGTCTAGCTACAGGCTGTTGTGTCTCATAAGTTAAAACAAAAGGACAGGGACTCAGTCAGCTTTCTTGTGTTGCACTCATAGGTACAGGCTGGAAAAGAAGGATGGAAGAAGGGAAGGGAGAAGAGATACACAGACCTTGGCCTTATTTATCACCAGTTGGAATTTCACCTTATGAGTCTTATTTACATACGGTACTAACCTGACAACAGGGAGATGCTGCCAGAATATCGTAGGTATACATAGTTCCCAGCTGATGCCAGCTTCCATCCCATCGGGACTTGCACTTAATGCAGATAATTTTGTGAACCCCTTCTAAGCAGTCTACACAAACAGCATAGAGGTGCATAAGCCTTCCTGTGGACAGGAAAGACACTTCTTAAGGAGACTAGAACAGAAGATTGCAACAGACATTTCCTGCAATGTGTTATCTGCCTTTTAGTGATACAAATCACACCTTATTAAAAACTTTTTTTTTAAAGAAGGGTAAATGATAAACTAAAAAATGTTTCTCTATGGGAAATATACAGGGCTTGACCGAAGCTATTTTCCATGGATGCAAAACTCAGGAATTAGTCATCACGCTGCCCACTCTCCCATCCTCCATTTGCTGGTGGACCTTAGCAAAACATTTTATAAAAGGAGTTGCAGAAGCTCCATGAACAGATGCCAGGTTAAGCCATATGATCAGCTGCAGCGTTTCCAAAACCAGGATTGTGCCCTAGCTTCATCCCCACCTGACAGAAGAAGTGGAGAAGTGTTGAAGCTTATTAACAAGCTGGGTACAGATCCATTTAACAACTTGCCAAAATCTTCCAGCAAAGAGGGAACTAAGGACCTAATAATCCTCATGGAAAAAAGCAACAGCCAGAAGAGCTATTTTCTTTTATGTACTTTTTCCTGACAGTTCATTAACAGTAAGTATATTTAAAAACATTATATATTACACATACACAGACTTTAACATGCCATTCAGGACTACAAATCTATTGAGCTCTATTGTGACCTTAGGCTCTGTACGCACAGTGACTTTCAAAGCCTGAGTTATATTGACATCCATAAAAATCAAGCTGCTCAGACCTGAAAATTAAATATTTTCTCTACGTAAATGCGACAAAACTCACCAATGAAAAATCCAAGATGCAAATTTCACACAAAACAAAAATCATACACAAATTACAAAGATCTGGCATCTCGATTATGCCCGATTTGTAGTGATTTAATTGATTTGTAGTTTAACAGTTGGCTATTGGAAGTGGGCTGACATAGAGTACTAATTCTGTAATATACCATATTTTACACCGCTATATAAGACAAAGCAAAGAAGTAATGCAGTTACAGATCAACTACAAAACAAGACTCTGTATGACGTGTTTATCTTCTGTTGCAATTTGTGCTCTTTAGCATCAAAGTACTGAACACGTCACAACCTGTAATTTAATGAACACACATATCTCGTACCTCTTCTAGATAAAAGAGCATAAAATATTAACAATTTATGATTAGTCCATACCAGATGCTTTCAAAATTAGTGGTTTGGTTTTTAACTTACTTTGTTTTTTAAGCCAACTATTTTAGAAAAATGAGAAGAAAAAAATCAGACTCTTCTTAAAATATATATACAAAATAAACTTGCTAGTATGAGCCGGTAAAAAATTGAGTTATTCCACATTGGCGTGTTTGGCTCTAGAAAATGTGATGTGATGAGACTAAAGTGCAAACTCGAGATTGCAGACGCTGAAATAATTGCACACACAGAAGTTTTGTGTTGTGCAGGAAGACAAAATAATTTTCTCCACCTGAAGTTCTGCACTGTTCCCGCACATTAAAATACTGCATTCCCCCACCGCTTAATTTTCAGGATCCTTGTTATATAGGAAATGAGGTACCTGGTATCTTAAACATGCCTGAAATAAAAGAATCGATTTTCTGTACTGAAGAGAAAATAACACCCTGGAACAGCACCTTGCAAGCTTAATTTCATTTCAAAGAGTACTTCTGATAAGAAACCATTTTACCCAGGGAAAGGAGGTAAAAATGTTAACAATTAATTATTCACGGCATCTTGTCCGAGCAAGTTTTTCAGATGTATCATCCAATGGGTAAGGAGCAATTAATGAAAAAAAAAATAATTTCGCAGAGTTTCACTCTTAGTGGCAAAACGTTAACAAGCGATGAGTTTCACTATTACTCAACCAGCCATTAGTACTGGTAGAACCACAAGCACGTTGTGCATGCCTCCCCACCACAGCAAACAAGCGGTGTTATCTCATAGACGTATATTCTCTTTATCCTGGAGCTTTTTTAGCTTGCATATTTGCCTACCGCTTTTTCTCCTTAACGTACACATTAGGCAAGACAGAAACGATATTGTTAGCATGAATACAGCTTAGTGACTTAGCGCACAGTGATTTAAGGAAAGAAAAAAAAAATAAATACAGCTTGTTGAGCAAAGGAATGTTACATAACACATACTATGACCATGCATGGGATATAACGAATTTTATTCAAAGGAGAGAAACTTAAATGTTAAAATACCTCTCGTTAACGCCTTCCCAACACACTTTTCAACATGTAAGTCTATGTTTTTGAACACCAAACTACGCATACTTTCTCCGACTTGTTTTGGCCATGCTGGCTGCCAGCAGGCTGCAGGACAGGCGTGTTTTGCCATGTACCACCCTGATCACTTAGTTTGGGGCACAGCTTTCGGGAGGAGCTGAAACTCATCTCAGGCCACATCCATTTGTTTCTCTAGGAGAAAAGTAATAACATGCCTTGGTCTCAACTCAGCTCAGAGCTGGGACATGATCAGGATGCAGTCCAAACCGGCGGGAGTTTGGAAATAAACCTAAAACCCTCACTGCACCATTGCTGCTTCAACCCACCATATTAAGAGCTTACTTTTACTACGCCCAACCTCTCCAGGCTGGTGTTAACACAGGCCAGCCTATAGTCCTTTCCACATAAAAATAGTTTGCTGTAAAACAAAACTGATATTCTCTGCTCTGAAAGCAGATGAGAGACATCTCACCTCACTGCTGGTACAAACATAACTTTCACCTATGCTGCAGCACAGCATGCTTAAATTTAAAAGGTTGTTTAAAAGGTTGATGTGTATCTTGGAGTAAAGCTCACAACAGATAAATCAGCATGCTCGCGCTGCAAAACCAATTAGCTGGAAAACCTTCCCATGGTGTACCTAGAAACCAGATGAGAAATCTCTTAGTTGTAAGCCCAAACACAAGGCATGGATCTTTCTACACGAAACTTGCATTTTGTAATTTCTTCTAAGTGTTTAAATCTGATCCATGTGATTAATTTGGATGCGACTTCAAGCTTTGCAGAACTGCTTAAAAATGCAGAATTGGGATGAAAATCTATAAGGGGGGGGTTGGGTGGGGAAGGGCACAGAAGGCAGTTCCATCATTCAATGAAACCTAGCATGACTGACAGACAACCTGTACCTTGAAGGTGACAGGGAACATCATATTCAATCTCATCGTGTCTCGATGGGCTAAGGAACAGGGTCCCGTCCACCAGCGGAAACTGTTCAAACACTGGCAGCGCCCTGTGGCATAGCGCACAGTTTACAACGTTCCTGTGGCTGGCACTAAGAGCAGCAAGGATGAACTTCCGAAGGTCCTCCCCTTGGCCCACCTGGGCATCGTCTTCCATCCGCACATGGAAAGTATTCAATTTATGCCTGGGGATGTGAGTAAGCAGCTCGGATAGATCGAGCCTTCGCAAAAACTGCACAGGGGCATCAAAGTGTCCTGATCTATGTGCTTGCAAGCCGGCTGCCCCGTAATCAAAATGCGCATTCCTGAACATGCCCCCACCGGCCATGTTCTTCTTATGGGGCTCCAGGTGAATGGCGTTCTTCAGAAACTCTCCTAAGTATCGCGAGGAACGAGGGCCGCTGAAATGCGTGGGGGCAAGAATAGAGTATCCGGTGGGTGGGGACTGGCCAGGAGAGACACAAGGCGAACGAACGCCGTAGCTGCCACCCATGACACCCTTCTCCTGGGAGTTCTGCCTGTCCATCGAGTGCCTTCGCTGGAGGTCATTACTCAAGCCTTTCTGCGGCTTGTTGGCCGGCCTGCCCTTTTTGGCCTCCTCTGCTGACTCTGCCATCGATCTTCCCGTGCTCTTCTCCAACACTGATTTCTTCTTCTTATCATCCTGCATTCGCTTCACCTGGTACCAGTCAGTGTCCTTCTTTAAATGACCCTGCCCACACCGACAGGAGCAAAAGCGAAAAGCCAGGTCATATCCCTTCTTTGTCCACATGTTTTGGCGACACTGCTTTTCATTCCAGCTCCTGGCTCTGCCAATGCAATTGAACTGGACGAGAATGCTGCTTTCCCACTCGTAGAAGCACTGAAGGTGCATCCAAGTGCTGTACGGACAATGCTCGTTGTTGCATATAACCTTCTGGTAGTCATCCTTCTCCAGGTCCACCGGCCTTCCAAAGCTACAGATCAGCGGAGTAGCACAAGGGGCTTCTGTGGAAGATAAAACAGATACATCAATAACTTAATGGGCCGCTTATTGCAATACTTCTTTAAACACTGTGCCAAATATGCATGTGAGCTCTTACTCATGATCTGTGTTATCAAAGGGCCCACAAGCACTAGCTCTGGGTCAGGGCAAAAAGCAGCCTTTGCCAAAAAAAAGTTAAGTACGTGAAAGGAGATATGCGAACAGGGGAATAAAGAAACACAATGACATTGCCGTTTGTTTAATATTCAAAGCCAAAGCACCTCAGAAGCATTAGCCCTCCTCAAGGGTTTGCGGATACCGTTGCAAGGCCTTAAAAAGTAAGGAGAAAGCTTTGTGGATGTTTCTGTAGGGTTGCTTTGAAGCCCGAGAGGCAACATGGGGAGAACACACAGAGATGTTTGTTTGAAAAACAAGCCGGCAATACAGCCTGGCTCTGCAATCACAGGGAGAGGCAGGAATTGATCTTTTCTTTGGGACTGAGCAAGAGACAACAGCTAGGGAGAGAAGGAGGAGCAGAGGACTTTCAAAAGCAAGACAAACAGCTTATGCTTCTAGTACAGAAAAGAGGGCATTCATTACATTGCTCAGGCGAATGTAGACTACACCACCACCACTGACCTCCTGAACAGCTCAATTTGGCACCACAGACAGGTTAAGAAAACCAAATGCCACATGTCTTTTATCAGCAAAGTAGCAGCCTTTGCTATACCCTTGAGTAAAGAACAAGTTATTTCAGTTCTCTCCCTGCAACAATGTCCGCTTCTACACAAAAATGTTCTGCATTTATGGACCATTGACGTTTTCCCCTCCCTCACCAAAGTACCACAGACTACATACAACTCCCATTTCTGGCTGCTCAGTTGCAGCTGGGAGGCACAGAGAGGACAGGAAATTTTCACTTGGAGTTTCTATTGGATCTTAAGAGTTTCTAATTATGAAGTTTTGAGATGCCTACTCAAGTATTACAAATATTTCTTCTCTGTATTTCTGACTTCCTACTTCCTCCACTTCACCAAAAATCACTGCTCCGACAGGCCTGGCAGGCTGCCTTTTAACCTCTGTATGGCTGCATTCAAATACAAGCAAGCTTCTTCCGTGGTCAAGTGCTGTCTCCCCGACGTGCGGCACAGAGCAAACGGCTCCCTGCAGTTCCCCAGTCTCAGCCGGAGCTCCAGGACTTGCAAAACAGGTAGACCGAGCCTTGCGGAGAGAGGCTGCCGGGATCCAGGCTTTTCTTTTTTTCCTTAGGGCTTCAAATTTCTATCTGATAAGCAGGGAAAAAAACACCACTCGGCTGCACTGCTTTTAATCTCGTTCTTGTCACTGCTAGCACAAATAATACAGTGTGATTTTCAGCGGGGTGATAGGTTTTACGCTGCTATGTTTGCTTTTACTCAGACTCTGGGTAATAGACACATTACCCATCCTCACCTGTCCTACAGCAGCAACACACAAACCAGGTGCTTTCCAACAACAGATCTCTGCCACGCTAGTGGCTTTGCCCCTTCCCAACACGTTTTAGTTAAAAGGCTATAAACAAGCAAACAAACAAAGTCTGCAAGGTTACCTTCAATAAATTCAAGATTATGGTAGCTCTTGAGAGCTATTTACCCAGAGCATGAGAAAATGGACACAAAGAGCACGAGAAAATTTTCCTGAGCAATTCCCTGGAAGATGCCACATCCTTCACCCCATTTCTCTGCCTCTGTTTCTAATGCCAGAAGCAGCACAGTTACAAGGAGAATTTTCTGCAACACCTTTCCTTCAGGGACTGGCCTATAAACTGCAAGCAATGCACATTCCCAAAAACATGCTCTTAAAGCAAAAAAAGCATATTTAATTTCTTCAGTCATTAAAAACAAATTACCAAATTGGAGAGAACAGAGATAAGAGAGGCTTTCCCTAGGCAATCTTTGGAATTTCCTTCTATCCATCTGACACCAATATTCTTACTAGTTGTCACAGATCTCCGAAAAGCCCACTAAGAACATGCAGGTTTTGAGATGCCTTTGAGAAGCATGAATTTTATTGGCTACCAATGAATAATTTTTCTCCACCTTTTTTACTGTGTGCTATTGAGTATAATGTCACTGGCCAACAGCAAAAGTGAATGACCACTTATCTGCTCTGAAACAAAATCTGCCAGTTTACCAGTTCAGAGAGTTCTCCCACCCGTTCTCCCAGGCTTCGATTGAAGGCACGCTATACCACACCAAGCACCTCTGCAAAGTTTTTCTTCGTTGTCAGTCATCCTTTCATCGTATTCAGGGTCTGAAAGTATAGTTTGCAATTATAGCATCCTTATGCAATTTGTGCCAGAGAAGCTAGTTAAACTGAAACCACTAAAGGCATATCATCGGAAGTCAGACGTGCAGCAAGATACCAGAGTTACCAATGCGAACACTTCTCACATACGCATTTCCTGTATTCATCTATTTTGGTACATATTCCTTTCCACCACTGCCAGGAGGCAGGAAGAAAGGAACATGCCAAAAAATCCACTTATGCTCCCCCTGTGTTTCAGAGTGTAAACGTTCTATCAGTCGCAGGTATAATTATAGCTGACAGCTGAGAAAGTTACTATACAGGCAAGTCTAGAGATCTCTGCTTTAGAATAAAGACTTTACACTTGTTCACCCATACGGACTAAAAAAGAAATGTGTTCCCTTGATTAGCCTTTGAACATGTTTTTGGTTTTGGATGCAAAAGTATGCGATCTCTAGCCCCCTGAGAAGTTTACTGCTTCTTCGTTATGTGGGCAGAAAATGAAATTAATAAAATAAGTGGCTGAATAAAGAAAAAATTCACCACAGCCTGTGTATTCCACAGAACGTGTCCACCATTATTTGATTATGATCATGTGCTGGGTGTCTAGAGGCTACTGTAAAGATGACTTTCAACAGATTTTTCCCCTTTTCCCTCATTGGTCAATGGAAGGACTGTGGAATGGGATCTTCTCCAGCTTCTCCTTGAGAAATTACACGTGCCAGATTACCTGAGGAACCTCCCACACAGCATAACTATGAGCAAGAAAAAGCTTCAAGTTTTGGACAGCAATGTCTTTTTCAACATTTAAGTTAACTAGATGACTACAAAGTTTTCAGACATTCCCTCATCTGATCTTCTACCTACTCGGTGTGAATTGGCTGGTCACACAATGACCGAAGCAAAAGCAGGTCTAGAGCAGCTGGAAGAAAGCAACAGAGTGAACAAGAGCCTTCCCCCACGCAAAAGACTCTACTGAATTGTTTTAATACGCTCAGTGGCACTGAGATGGCTTTGGAAAACATCATTGCCAAGGGGAGAAGCTGGTCCCTCCTCACCTCTTCTGGGGCCTCACTTGACACTTCACTACTGTCATTGTAGTAGTATAGGAAATACTCTAGAAAACCAACAGGTCTCTCTGCCATGTTGCCATGCTCCACAGCAAGGTTAATGCCATGCCAGTCAAAGCACCTGCTTTCACTGATACAGGTTTGTTATTACAGAGTCTGCTGTTTTGGAGAAGGGCTTGATAAAACCGCTGCAGTATTTCCACAATAGAAACTGAAGAGCCCACCATGGCAAATGAAAGGTGTCTGAGTAGAAAGTTCTACCACTTATGTAGTATCCCTGTACTTAAGAAAGCAGAAAACTCCACTACGTGAAAAGCGTATAGAAATGTCAAGCCAACACTTGGTTCTGCCTAATATTTCAAATTCCAGCAGGTCTATCTGTACAAAACAGACTGTGCAGGACTGAACATCCCTTGCAGACTTCTCTCCATTCATGTCTCCTGCCAAACATAATCACGCCACACGTTCCTACATAAAGAATAAATGAGAAACAGAAAACAAAGCAATTTTTTGTGCAACTCTCCCAGTTCACAGCAACAGATATGCCTTAGGAGCGAGACAACATTCACATCACTTAGTATGGGAGCCACATTAGCAAATGTGAAGAGCTCTTCCCATCAATTCACACCCTTGAAAGTGCTCTGGGTTATTTAATCATCATTTCATAAAGGAGACAAAGCACTTACTACAGAATTACAAAACTTTAAAAATTCTTGTTATCAAGCCCTTCTATTTCCCATTAATTAGAAATGCATTGTGAGATTATTCTTCAAAAAGCCAGAGCTAGAATCGTCTGAATGTTTTATGATAACAATACAACAATTACTGTCAAGAGAGACAATAAAGGGAAGTAAATAAAATTCAAATGGCCAAACTGCCCATCGACACTTGCAGCCCCAAGTTGTTTTGTCACCTAAATGTAATTTGCTTCCAAGTAGCTAATAGCTCAACACATTTCTGGTTTCCAAAATTATGAAATTGAGCTTCAGGAGAAATGAACTGTACCCTGCTCTCATGAGAGTCAACCTGGAGTACTGCATCCAGCTCTGGGGCCCCCAATATAAGAAGGACACGGACCTGCTGGAGTGAGTCCAGAGGAGGGCCACAAAGACGATCAGAGGGCTGGAGCACCTCTCCTGTGAAGACAGGCTGAGAGAGTTGGTGTTATTCAGCCTGGAGAAGAGAGGGCTCCGGGGAGACCTTACAGCAGCCTTCCAGTACCTAAAGGGGGCTACAGGAAAGATGGGGAGGGACTCTTTATCAGGGAGTGGAGCGATAGGACAAGGGGTAATGGTTTTAAACTAAAGGAGGGTAGATTTAGATTAGATATCAGGAAGAAATCCTTCACTGTGAGGGTGGTGAGGCACTGGAACAGGTTGCTCAGGGAAGCTGTGGATGCCCCATCCCTGGAAGTGTTCAAGGCCAGGCTGGATGGGGCTTTGAGTAACCTGGTCTAGTGGGAGGTGTCCCTGCCCATGGCAGGGGGTTGGAACTAGGTGATCTTTAAGGTCCCTTCCAACCCAAACCATTCTATGATTCTATGAAAGATTACCAGGTGTCAGAGCAGCATCCATTCACCCAGCAGGCCCTTCTGAAACAATGCCTAAATGACCATAAAAGTATCTCTATTTTACCTCTCAGTTTCAAGATGGTTTTCACAGCCTAAGAGAACAAAACAAAACAGCGTGCAGTTCTGTGTAGCAGAACGGCTCTGACATTTAGACACAAGTACACGGCTGTATGCACGCTGCTTCTTTCAACAAGTTATGCTTCCAGATAAAAAATAAATGTTTTCTCATATTCCACTGTAGTGATTTTGAACGGTAATTCTGAAATTAGTTGCAAGAGGCAGCACATAATGTCCTCGAAAACAGAAATAACATACAATATTCCAAACAAATGTACATTTGAGCAAAGATAGTTTATTGTTTAAACAAGGTTATGTTTTATGTTTGACAGAACTACCATAAAATTAACTTCTCTTTCAAAAATGAGAACATGACAGAAACTGCAAGGAAGCTGGTTTGGATGTTTGGCTTTTTCTCAGTTTCTCAGTTCAGGTTTATAAACGTCAATAAAAGCCTATAGTAAAAACAGACAGTTGAGATAAATCTCCTTCAACAAAAAAAAAAAAAAAAAAAAACCAAAACACCACATTAACTGGTTTCTACTTTTTATTAAAAAATAAAGAGGATATATGAAGACCACCCTTCCCATTTTATGACCCAAACGAAAGCGGTGGAACAACGGCTGCCTCTGATGAAGTAAATGGAGGAGAATGTTGTTTACTTCTGTTTACACACCCATCGCAAAACCAAAGATGCACCCAGCAAGCCAACTGCAGTGACTCCACGGCTTCAGTTTCATGACTGCTCTCATTTGTTCCAAGTCCTCAATGTGGACGCCTAAAGCAAAATTTGCTCTTCCCCCGCCACGTTCCCACATTATCCATTGTGTTAAGCACTAGAGTTTTTCAGTCAGTGGACAGAAACAGATAATTATTTCCTGTACTCGTCAGCGTAGGTTTTAGCTCACTGCACAGACTGGCGATGGCTGATAAAGCTCAAGGGAGGTGTTAAACACGTGAGGCTGGGGGCAGAGGAGGGAGAAGCACGGAGGCTGGTGGAAGAGGCAGCCCTACTGTCATCTCGAAACGACTGTCAGGTGACAGTAGATTGTAAAGGATCTGCAAAAAGAAATTATCTAAAAAAAAAAAAAAAAAAAAAAAAGGTAAGGTCTTGGCACTGGCTCGGCTGCAAGACACTTACTATGGTTTGCTTTTGGTTGGTCTACTGTTACTCCAGCATCTCATCGTCTACGCCAAGGACACTTTACTTGCCAGCACACTACCTAGGCCAGAAGGGTACCTGTGGGACACATACTCTGCAAATCAAGCACTTTAACCTCTACCACCGCTTTCCCATGAACAGTGTTCTCTTCACAACCCTACACAGCTAGGAATTGTTCACTCTGCCAGCTTGAACCAGAGCTGAGTCATTTCTGTGGAAGGCTACTCCCTACCAACCATCTGCATGAATCTTCTGAATTTCCTCTGCCATCAGCATAGCTTTATTTTAATTGGAGCCATACAATATTATTGTGCTAATACTGTAACGCAGCTGTAGAAAATAAACCACCACCACAACAACAAAACTGACTGAACAGAAAACTTGTATTAATTGTCCAATGTGGTTGCTTTAGTGAACCTTGCAATACAATCTAATATTCAAAGGATTACCAAGACGTGACAAAATGGTATTGCCATATGGATAACTGGTTAAACAGTACAAATAATACGGCAATGCAGAAATGATCAGCCACCTCCCTAAGAGCCTGAATGCAGCTGGAAGAATGCAATGGGAAAAAATGTTTCACAAGTGGATCCAAAAGGCAGGCTTGGATCTTCAGTGCAGCAACTACAACAAATAACAGCCGACAAATAGTAAGAGCAGTCTTTCAAAACAGCTCGTCTCATGGCTTATATTGATAACACTCACTGATGATGACTGATGTCTCTCCAAAACTTCTTAAGCCATCTTTACAGTCTGATCAAGATCAAAGTTTCCAGTCATTCTCCAGGAGGGAGGGGAAAAAAAAAAGACAGCAGCACCTGGAAAGCCGCCTAAAACACAGGCTTTCTTCTGTGTCACGAAGACTCCCTCTTATATTCTTGGAAAGAGAAGCCAATGCTGGCGGATCTTCAGGGATCAATAGACAGAGCTCAGGCTGGCGTGACACCCAGCACAGACCCACCTCAATCACCCACAGAGAGCCACTGACTCCAGACAACCCCTCACTGCAAGGGGAGTCTGGCTGATAGCTTTCCACACGCAAGCACCTACATATTGACACTTACGTGCCCATCTGGAGCTCAGTCCCACCCCCAAGAACCAAATAGCTGCAGTCAGTGTTTACGCCCAGAAGGGACTTGCAAACAAAGCTGTAAGCAGCCTGGCTCTCCTTGGCATGCTTATCCCACGTGCAAGATGTCACCACCTCTGTTACGTGAGTAGTCACATGAAGTGATCTTCCCCTAGAAAAGATTTCAGGTAATTTGTAGCTGATAAACTATACTTCACCTGCTAACTCAGATGATGGTACTCCTGGAGGGCTCAGTAGATGCTAGAACTATCTCCATGCACTTCGCTTATGCTGACTTCACATTTGGCCTCCAAGGGTGTCTGTTCACAAAAAATACCCCACAAAAGCGAGAAAGGCCTAGCAACTACACAGCAGTGGGAAGGTGCCGCGGAAATCGTGAAGGCTTAACTCATACCTGCCATGTTCACACCTTCTAACTTACAGCACAGTCAGAGACAGTGCTTGTTTACAAAATCAGCAATTAGCATGTGATACAAAGTCAGTTACCTGTGGCTCATATTCAACCACCCACTCCCAGCTCAGCCATCACCTCACCAAAGTCAGTCAGAAAGCCAAGAGCAAAACTGTACAAACTGAGGAGGACAGGCACTTACACGTGCACAATAGTTTTGCAGCTTGCTCACACAGCTGTGTGCGCTCCACGATGGACCAACTGCCTACGCCGCTGAAACCCATCATGAGAATTCACACAGCGCTCCAGGACGGACCAACTGCCTACGCTGCTGAAACCCATCATGAGAATTCACACAGTCTTGTAGAAGTCACCATAACCTGTTCAATTATCCTCTAGTACACTTAGCCAGCTTCTTTCCATTTAGTACCTGTCATCCAAACACAGAGAACAACTCAATCACCAGCTTTGGCTTTTGCTTAGGATGCACAGACCCTCTCTGTATAGGAGAAATCTTGCCCTGGCTTGTGCTGTTAACACCCTCAATCCGACTGAAAATATCACCAGTTCACCATACCAAAGAGAAGAGGCTACTTGTATCGGCACCAGGACAACTAATGCCAATGCACTCCTGATACTCTCCTGTGAATTCTGAGTTGTCTTAACCAGGTGTCACACGACGATTGGTCCTCCGTGCCACAAGCAATCATGCCCAGCCCAGGAAGACTCCTGTCACTCCTTAGCGTAGGGTGGATTCTTCTGGTGACCTCTGTCATGGTGAAGGTAGAGATTAGTGACTATCTCCAGGCTGGTGGGCATTAACGTGTTCTGAACATTGGCTGTTGCCTTGTCTGCACATGAATCATCCTCAGAGAAAAGCGTTTCCACCATTAAATTCTCTCACTGCAGCCTTCCGATAGCTTTTAGTACCTTGAAATGTTATAGAAAACTAGCCCTGGTGCTTCAAGAAACAGACATCCTAATAACTAAAGGAGACTCTAATGCACCTACCTGCCTCAGCAAGTTTTCAGTGGCAGATTCCAACTCATGCTGGGAATAAAGAGGTAACTGTGGCAAGCAGTAGATCCCTAACATCAAGCACACACGTAAACACCCCAGGCTGGACTTGCCCAGATTCAGAGCCAGCTAGCCACCAGACCCAGCCCGAAAGCACAAGAAGGGAAGAGAAAAAGGAAAAAACGTTGCGTCAAGTGGTATCAGCACTTCTTTGAGTGTTAAGTCCAGGGATGTTCCTGTCATTGGTCTATCCTTCCCAAGTTTCAATATGACAGACTATTTTTATTTCCCACGCCGAAGGCTAAAGAAGCTGGTAGAAACTCAGTGGGAAACGGGAGACGCGGTCACCCCGGCTGCAGTACCCAGCACCTCTGCAAGACAGCAGCTCCTGCGTGTGGAGCTGTCGGTTCCAATAGACGCCTCCCTGTCGATGCTGGGCTGGCTCCCAGCCCTGCCCGTGTGCCACCCTTGGCACCTGTGCAGCACACAGAGACCTCGACTGTACCCTGCTCCCAAAACGGGTATTGGTAGCACAGAAGTGGAGACGGGGAGTGCCAGGCACACTCCAAAGCCAGGCTCTGACTGAAGCCACCTCCTCTCTCAGCAGGCATCCAAGAGAGGAACAACAGCAATATCCCTCTCAAGCCCTGGAAGGAGGACTGATAGACTCTACCATTGCAGGAGAGACAGAGAGAAAGAGATAAAGGTTAAAGTGAATGCTCTCAAGATAAATGTCACTGAAGTCTACTGGGAAATGCCAGTGCTCCACTCAAAATCCCACAAGCTTTCAAAACGGAATTACCCTCTCCAGTGACTAGATTACTGCGTCAAGCGGCCCCTTTGAAATTATTTGAATTTCTGTCAAAACTGTCTAAAGAAAGCCCATGCCCTACTAATGCTGTTGTAATTTAGACACCTTGATGATTAGCTGGAGTATTTTACCCTCAGCTGGATGCAAGGTTTACCTCTATTTTTTTCCCCTCGCATAGGCTGCAGGAAGCAAAGCAGAGAAGGACGGACGTCTGCCAGTCACCACGGCACTTTAATATCAAAGGATGTCTCAATATGCAAGGCTGTAAGCGAGGCTGAAGAAAACTTACAAACGTCTCCAAGGACTAGAAATCGTTTTGTCACTACTTGTTAGATCACTGGGAGGAAGACACGAGATGAGTCCAGACAAAGCAAAGTAACGAGTTCAAAAACTGTATTTCCTCATATGAAAGCTAACAAACATCAAGCCTAACCCTTACTCGTGCAAGCGCTACACTTGAGCGAATGACTAACCACATGAACACAGAATGCCATCAGGGCACCGGTAACCATTCTGATAGCAAATAACTGTTAAAAAAAAATTAAATGGGTGCGTACTTGCTTGCATGAAAGGACAGTATTTATTTTATTCAGTAATACCGTAGACACGGTTCCGTTCGCAAAGATTTTCAGAACATGAACTGCATTTGCTACAAAAGCATGTAATTGCATAGTTCTAAATATCCTAAGACTAACATGAAAGGCCTTTCGAACCTGATTTGCATTGATAGAGATAGTGAAATTTGCATTCAATTGATTTCTGCAGTTAGAAGAACTCAATGGAATTATGAAGCAAAATGGTTTTCCTTTAGAACATTAATAGGTATTAAATTTTGTAGTCACTGCAACAGAATAGAAACTTAATTTTCCAGGTGGTCTCACTGATATCAATGGGACTCCCTCAAGCTAAGTAATAAGAAGGTGCCAATACTGAACATCACTAGAGTGCCAGACTGGAACTGGATGTTATATGCAGCAGGGAACATTTGACAGCAAATATTAATCCATGCTTAAATACTACAGCAATTCATGCTCTAAAAATACATTTTTAAATTAAATATTGCACTGACAAATTTTCTGGCCCTCTTTAACTACCCCACCTCCAGGATATAATTTTTTTTTGGGGGGGGGGGGGTAAATCTTAATTGTTGGCCAGTCACAGCTTTCAATACATGAGTCACTGTCGCGCTGACTGATTTTCTTCTTAATACACTTGTCCTAGATTAGCATTTTTATTTGTAAGTAAATAAATCAGTCTTGCAAATTTGTGAAACCCAGGCGAAGAGCGGGCGGAAGCACAGCTGCCCGTTTTAAGCCCAGGTGACTACAGACAAGTTCGGATTCCGGCAAGCGCGGCGGGTACTGCTCGCACAACCCTCGGCAGCACAACACGTCAGGAACTCCACCCCTGGGAAACCATGCTCCCTTGAGACCCACTGCAACCACCTCCACCAGCTTCCCCGCAGCCTTTTTTTTCCCCCTGAAGGATCTCATGCCCGGGGATCCTATACAAATCTGACCTCTGGCAACTCCACCTGACAACCCACCAACTCACCAGCTCTCCCACTTTCACAGTTTAGGGGCCTACCTACGCCAGAGGGGAAAAAGTATGGTCTTAGAACTGTAAGACAGTGATTTAGAGACAGCCATGCCTCATTTTCTTAGTTTAATTTAGCTGGTTACAATGAACCCCATGTTAAAGGGGAAAAGCACAGATAAGGAGAACCAGCTTCTCCTTTTCTCTCATCTTCTCATAGCACCAACGTTGGAGAGACCAGAGTGACAAGGACAAGGGGATGAAGCAGCAAGATGCTAAGATAGTGACCATCAAGAGGAGGAAGAGGACTTAGGTCTACCGGACAATGAGACCAAGAATGGAAACAAGGCAAAGAAAATGGATGGAAGAAAGAATTTTAGGGTTAGAAACAACAGTATGTGGAGACCAGAGCAAGATGTTTATAGGATAATGGGATAAAACAGCTGGAGCTGACGGAGTAAAAGCACCCAGGCTCAGCGAGGCAGAAGCAGAGAAGGAATTTGCCACTCAGAGCCCTCAGATCTGAAGTAAACCCTATGGATTTTCCTCTTCTGCTGCTCAGGCCAAAGCATCCACAAAATGTCTTGCCCCCTCACGCTCGTTTATGCGTGCAGGTGAAGGTAACCAACTATTGCCATTGGGAACGCAGGTAATCCACAAGGCTGGAGTCAGCGGGGTAAGTGCACAATCCCACGGAGCTGCTGGTATAATTTTACGTGATGACAGCTCAGATTTTCCACTTTGGTTAAGAAAAATAACCCAGAAAATTAGCTAGAAAACTAAAAATTGATTAGGAATATCATTCAACCACTCTGAAGACAGGGAATTTAAGAAATGAGGCTTTCTGCGACATTTCCATTTCCCTGTGCCCTGCAATAGTGTTAAATTAGTCCATCCCCCCCACCCATGACCTGTGCCTCATTCAATGCAGAAAATGGATGCGTTTTGGTCAAGAACAATTAATCTATTATATGCAGAATTCCTGCTTCGTCTGATGGAAGAGGTAGGAAACAAAGGCCCATCTACAGAATGCGAATCCTCCTTGTGGGCATCATCCCAATACCTGCTGAAAAGTTACAGTGCAAGATGGAGAAAAGCCATCACATCTGCTCAGTGGTTACGGTCTCCACCTTCCCGATTCCCACATGGGAGCCTACAACCCTTCCATCGCAGCTTGAGCTCTGCATGCAAAAATTAAAACACCACCAAAAAAAAAGCATAAGCGGATGCCTTCTTGGGGCGGGGGAAAAAAAATCAGCCTACATTTCTCAAACATCATGCCGAAAATTGACTGACACTTAAAGGGAAAATTGTGCAGGGATTGAAGCTAAATTTGTCAAAATGTAAAAGGGAACAACATCTTCCCACTGTGAAGGGGCGCTATAACAGCAGGTCCGCATGACACGGCACCACTAGTCAGAGCTGCACGGAGAAGCCCAGAGGAAATTAAAAATTCTGTTTTATTATGGCATGTGGATGGGGGGCAGAAACAATACATGGACCACATAATGAACTGTGAAGACTTCAAAAAAATATATCTGAACCACTATCCCTTCCCCAAGTGAAGCGGGGTCCGGATGGGACTGCGTAATTAGACTGTCATACCAACAACATGATGCAAAGCCAAGGTTTGCACAGACAATCTTAATTTTGCAGTTATTCAATCTGCTGCTTTCATCTCTGCATACTTCTGTCTTGTCACATTAACGAAAGAAAACAGGTTATGTTATTATGATCATCTACCACTTTTCCAGGGGAAAGATAAGAGTAGGAAGGCAGCAACACCAGACACATGCGAGTTACTCTAGAACAACATACGGCGATGAGGCAGGAGAGAAGAGCGAGCTCAGGGACGAGGGACCCGCAGGACCGGCGAGCCTGGGCAGCAGGAGCCACAGCATGCAGCCGCGCGGTCCAAAAGCAGCGCAGCGAAGACCTTCCCTGCGCCCAGCACACTTAATCCGCAACCCAGATAATCTCCCATGAATAATCGAGAGTTGCCTGTGTACGGCAGAACCCTATTAACCTCACAACTCACTGCAGCAGGCCGCGTCCTCCATAAACTGCTTAGTGATCAAGTAACCGTCAGTGCACGGCCTCTCACAAACGTCTTGAGTCCGGTAATGGGATACTTGCCTCCAAGGCCCTGGCCATACTACATAGAATCATTTCAGATTCACCGGTTTTGATGATACGTGGGGGAATCCATTATCATCATCTAATGTTTTCCTTGCACATGAGAGACGGATTCCCAGCTCTGCAGCACGACAGGAGCAGTTTCATCTCCTGAACCAAAACTGTTGAAAGCTTTGGGCTTATCAGTGAGAATACAATTTATGACACTTCCAGCTCAGGATTATCTGATGGGCTGTAGTCAATGTAAAATAAAGCTAGCAACCACATCTACCCCTCTAGCTTTTATGATGATCTGAAATGAAAGATGTGACGAGACGCAATGATTCTGTCAAGGCAAAGATCAGGTGTGCTGACCAGGCACCTACAGCAAATGCCGAAGCCAATGTTGTACCTCTTTTGGGGGGGGTGGGGAGTTGGGGGGGGAGATAAGGGAGGGGAAGGGGATTTGACACTAGAGTTGAGGACGTTTCTGACCACTAAAATCACACAGAAGCAGGGAGAGAGAGAGAATAAAGGAGGATCTCGGGTTAGCTCTCAGAGAGGCAGCCTCAGCTCCTGAGGAAGCTGGCCAGCAGAGGGGAAGGACACATACATAAGGCACCTGGGACACACAGTCTTACAGCTCAAGAAGACTGACAACCTGCCCAGCGAGCAAGCCATACCGCCGCCGGTGCTCACCGGCATCACCTTCCATGGCACCCGCACAAGGAAAAAAGCTTCGTTATCCCCATGCAAAACAGCCACACCAGGAAGGCACCTCTGCTCTCACTTCTGCTTGAGAAAAAAAATATTTGGAAACACTGTTTCTCCCCACCTTAAAAACTAAGTAAAAGCCAAGAGTGTCATGTATGAGACACCACCTGCAAAGTGGATGTTGCACATATTACATCACCGGACTGAAGTCATGATAAAAATGCTCTAGAAATTCTCTAACTCCTGCTAATCTTTCTTTTTTTTTTTCCCCCTTCCGCACTCACTTAGAACAAATAGTCAAAAAAAAGCAACCAACCAACCCCCAAAGCCAAAAAGGAAATTGTAAGCATTCTCCATGATTCTCTGGAGTAAGTAATACTCTTATAAAAGCAGTCTGGCAAGGACCTTGTGAGCTGAAGTGATTCGCAATTAATAGCTAATATTTCTAAGGAAAAGTTTCCACTAAATAATTCACGGGAATCAGACATCTTGAAAACCGGAGTAAGATTCTTGGAACTACCTTTGGCTAACAGCCTCCAGGCAAAACTACTGCCACTACTGCATAAAAGCAGTTGTTGTAGCCACCCTCCCACTTTTTCCAAAGCATGGAGAGTAAAAAGCTGAAGTCCAACTTGGGAGGGGAAAAAAGTCAGGAGTAAAGAGGCTGCGCCGCAGTTTGTAAATCTGGCAGCAGACCTAAGACGTGGGGATTTTTGGCTTAGCAAAAAGTGTAATAAAATCCTAGCCTACCTTTAGTTTTAGCCTGAAATACCATTTTGCAGCAAGACTATCTCCGAACGCAGAGAGCCGTGCAAGTTTCTGCAAGGAAACACCTTACCAAGAACTGCTGGGAACCAAAGAAACCAACCCACCAACGGAAGGCGGCATAAAATGGTCGATGAGAAGGGAGCGCGTTCCCCTGACAAACCCAACTGCTGTAAAACGACAAATAAAACGGACCGAAAAGTAGGACTCCATTTTTAATCGTGCTGAAATAAAAGTCGGGGGTTTTCAACCCGGCACCGAAGGAGCCGGGACGCGGCCGGAGCCGCCGGGCAAACGCACCTCCCGCCCGCCGCCGGGGATGCGCTCCTGCCCCGCTCCCGGGCGGACCCCCCCGCCCCCGCCCCGGCAGCCGCTGTCAGCACCGCCGCCGCTGAGCCCCTCGCCCTCCGGCGGGTCACCGGGCGGGGACACCCCAGCGAGCATCCCCCGGCCCCGCCGCGCCTTACGGGGAGATGCCGTCGGCGGCAGCGGCCCCGCAGGGCCCCGGGCGGCGCCCCGCGGGGTTCGCCCCCCTGCACCCCCCCTTCGGCCGGGGCCCGCCCCGCTCCTCCCCCGGCTCCGCCGCCGCCCCCGGGCTCCAGCCCGCACATCCCCTCCCGCCGGGCCCCCCCCCGCGCCGCCCACACGCCCCCCGGGCCGCCGCCTGCGCCACGGCGAGAGGCCGCGGGGCCCGGCCGCGCCGCTCACCGCTCTTGACGTCCCCGGGGGCCGCGCCGCCCGCCGCCGCCGCGCCGCCCGCTCCGCCGCCCGCCCCGCCGCCGCCGCCGCCGCCCGCCGCCGCTCCGGATCCGCCGCCAGCCCCGGCGCCTCCGCCCGCCGCCGCCGCGGCTCCGCCGCCCGCCGCCGCCCCGTTCTCCTGCTCGTCGCCGCTGCTGTTGGCGCGCTTGTTCTTCTTGCCCTTGCCGCCCTTCTGGTTCGGCATCGCGGGCCCGGCCGCCGCCGCGGCGGGGCGGGAGGGCGGGCGGCGGCGGCTGCGGAAGGCGCCGCCGCCGCTACCTCCGGCTCATGGCGGGGCCGCGGCGGCCGCGCTGCGCTGCGCCGCGCCCGCGGTGGGCGGCGGGGCCCGGGCGAGGGGGGGCCGGGACGGGGAGGGCGAAAGGCGTGTCCCGCTCGGGCGGCCGCCGCCGCCGCCCCGCTTCCTCCCGGAGCAGGCGCGGGCGGCAGCGGGAAGCGGAGCGCGTTGTGGGGGGGGCCGGGGCTGGGGCTGAGCCAGGCGGGGGGGGGGGGGGGGGGGGAGAGCGGGAGGGGCTTATCGGGAGGGGGAGAGCCCCGCTCCCGACGGCACGGGGCGGGGGGCCGCCGCCGGTGGCACCGGGGCGGGAGGGCGGTGGCGCATCTCGGGGGGGGGGTGCAGAGAGCGCCCCGCCGCCGGGAACCGGAGAGGGAACGGGAGCCGGAGGCGCCCCCCCACTCCCCGCAGTCGGGGCGGGGCGGGCAGCCGCGCCGGGAAGCTGCCGCCGTGGGCCCTACCGCGGCCCCGGGGGTAGTGGGGCGGGGGTGGGGGGCGGCAGCAGCTCGGGGCCCGGCCCGGAGGGTGCCGGCGGTCTCCGTGGGAGCTTCTCGCCGGAGCCCCGGCCCCTGCGGTCCGGGCTGGGCTCCCGCCTCGGCATCCCCAGGCGATGTGAATGTCCAAACAGCTGGGAACATCTGTGAAATGTCACCTGAAGGTGCAGGAATAAAGCGGAGGGAAGGGGAGGGGAATATCAAAATAATGCCGTCTCGTGTTTGGGAGGGGGGCGGGTTAAGGAGCAAAAAGCCCTAAGACATTACAGCCCTGACTTGAGATTTTTCATCTCATGTAGTTGCTGGCGGGGGTAGCTCCGTGGGTGAGGGGCAGCGGGGGTGAACCTTTAGGATGCGAGTGAGATGAAGACCGTCAAACGGCTGCCCACCCCTGGAGCAGAGCTGGAAGCCGCCGCGCCTCGACAGCGGCGATGCGGGGGGGCAGCAGCCTCAGCTCCTGCAGGAGTCCGGGCTCGGTGGGAGGCACCGCAGAAAATTGATAACAAATATTCACGGGATTCCCGTGCCCAGGGACGCGAGATGCTGCCAGTCAGTTGCAAAACAGCAGCCCTGGCAACATGCCTTTGCCTCTCCCGCCAGCAGCAGCTCCTCGCTTCGAAGTGTCACCTGCCGGTGTGCTCACGTTGGTGCCTGCCAGTTTATCCAACTTGAGAGTAAAAAATAAAACCTGTCCTAAGAATGGCACTTCAACTCCCAGGCTGGGCGGTTATTCTGAGCCTGGCAAGCTTTTCCTTGCACATGAATTATTTTTTTTTCCTTCTGACCCAGATCCCACAGATTAGGTTTCCATCATTTCCTTACAGAAGGAGTTCAGAGGCGTGCAAGAATGTGCCTTCATAGAGCAGTTACGGTTAGTCTGTCACTGATCCAGGCTGGGAGGACAAGAGTTTACATGAGCTGCCTGGGCTCTAGAGGTCCAGTCAAAGTGGGCCTGTAGTAAGTGAGGTCTGTCTGATGGGAAGGTGCTACATTTTGTAAGTTACAATTTATCTACAGTGACCGGCCAAACTGCTTGCAACAGTTCCCAGATTTCTTTCTCTTAGAAACTGGATGTACATCCTGGATCATCTTGAACTTGTAGGCAATGCCTTAGTTTTCCAAGAAAATGAGCCACTGCATTTTCAAATACTCTTTGAAGCAGCTATCACAAGAAGTTTTGAGTCACATGGCCTAGTTTCTTTGCCTGCAGACATCAACATTTTAGAGAGATACTAAAGCAGTTTCTTGTGTTGGTGGAAAGCTTCTGAAATGATGTGCTTTTCAGTTTCTTGCATTCCTGTCGGCAAATGTCCTGCCTACCTCAGTTCAAAGCTTTGAAGTATCTAAATTGCATTTCTGACGAGAAACCAGAGGAACAGAGAAAGTGTGGCCAATTTCTGAGGCCACAAGTTTGGGCAAATCCTGATACTGGCCATCTCAATTGCAGAATTTCCATTTGTTTTGGCAACAGCAGATTTCACCCCTAGTTCTTTAGGTTTCCGAGACCAAAAAAACCCCAATCCTTTATATTACCACGTTCACAGGCTCTTAAAACATACTTGCCTGCAGTAACAGGGGGTCAGACCTCCAGGGAAACCTTCTGAAGTCTTCATGTTCCTATGAAACAGTGAAAAGCCCATGGATGTGAAATAGGAGCCTGATCTTCTTGTCCAGAGTAGGTGTGGAGTGTTGGACTAAACGGTCCAGTTTGAACCAAGAAAGCAGCTACTTACCTTGTGTAAGAGGAGCTGGAGGAGTAACTAAAGTGCCGTGTCTGGGTACAACAGTGTAACAGCTTAAACATCAGTTTTGCAAAATTTAAGCTTCCTGGTTTGCAAGGTCAAACCTTGGTGATGTCCAGTCAACCTTTACACTCTGCGAGGGTCGTGCAATGGGTAGGTGAGACCGTCTTGCAGTGAAATTGTAGAAATACATGCAGCGATCAAGTAATTCATGGCAATTTCATGAGTCATGGAGATCTGCCACAGGGGTGGAAAAAGAGGGTGGAAAAAGTCTTCCCCAAGTGTGGCAAGTACCTGCTGGAGATGTCTGCCTCTGGGGCATTTCTTTTTCAGATCTACTTAGTGAAGTAGTGACAAGACCTTTATGGGTACAAAGCACCGTTACTAAATGCATAGCCAAAGGGAAGGCCTCTTGTTAACATCTCTGAGAACAGATTTGTGGTAAAACTTACTGAACCAAAGACCTATGTCAGTTAACAAAGAGCAGAAGGGTTGTGAGTAGCAGCAGGAGAACTGAAAGGGGGGACCCAGGTAATAATCACAGCAAGGTGAAATGTCCTCTCTGAAGTGGTATGATGTCCCTAAGCTGACTCGCTAAAGACAAACTGGGCATCATTAAGGGTGTGTTTGTGGTCAGCACCAAAAAAACCCCTATGGCATCAGAAAAGGAGTAGCACAGATAGCAGCCTTTGTCTAGGTGATTCAGGGATTCCCACAGCTCCGAGCCAGCCATGAGCCAGGTTTGCGACCTAGGACAAGTTTTCAGCAGAGCAGTGAGTAGGAGCAGGCGTGTCGGGCAGGAGAAGGCTCAAGGTACATACTAGTTTTAGACAGGGAAACTCATCTCCTCTGTCTTGATGCTACCATGTATGCTGCCTAATTTCCCTTGCCTGATCTGGCAGAGGAACTAGACTGCCACAGTCCCCTGGTCCATGCAGTTGCCTACTTAGGCCTGTGGCTGTTTGTGGAGTCATGAGGATCCCTCCACGTGAGGGATCTCCACCAGCCTCTCCACAAAGGCCCCTCCCATTCCCCATCCCATGGAGACAAGGTGGCTCTGCTCAGGTCCACATTGTCAGCCAGGGCTTGTCCTGGAGATGCGTCCTTCTGACGAGTGCCAGCCGGTACTGCAATTTCTCTCCTCACAGTCCAATGCTTTACAGAAACTTTGTTTTTCATAACTCAAAAATAAGCAGCTCTTTTTCTTCCTAGACATTGTGCCCAGAGCAGTTGTGACCATTTCACTCTGGAATGAGTATTTTAAAAGCCAGGTAAGTAGTTGCATTATTCACACAAATTTTGAAAAACTTAACTGGATTTCTGTTCACACCTGGATCTTTTCCATTTATCATACCTTCTCAGGAGTTCCTTTACCAGAATAGATATGATCTCCTCATTTATTAAATAAACAAGAAAGATATTAGCAAAACAAGCCACCTTCCACAGCCTTTTACTCTTATTTGTTCGTACATTTTGATATTTTATTATTTCTTTCCCTATACAAAGGGCTAGCAACAGTCCCAGAAAGCTGACCTTAGCTTACTTGATTTGCAGATGTTCATAAACTCACTGAGTCACAGAAACTCACAATCTCACTGAATTTTGATTTAGAACATAAAAGGCACCTCAACAGCCGGCTGTAGTAGCATGAACAGCATCACATTTGTATACTTCAAAACAGATGCACATGGGAAGGATCAAGAGACTTTGAGAAAATGTACCAAGGCTGTTTGCTACAGCGAAGAGAAATTCCCGTAAGCAATGTATTTTGGTTTTATGGGTATTGGCCAGTATTTCATTCTTGGTGTAATCTCCTTTGAGGTTAAAAAATGAGCTGAAAGCATCAATAACAGAAATAAATGACTGCATCTAATCAGTATGATGGTGTAGGAGCAAACGACTTTTTCAAGGGATACAAACCAGACACTTGAAATCAGGGTCATACTCTGAAAAGAGACTCAATTGACAAGACGTGGGAATAGATAAAATAGTGCCATTTTACTTAAATTGCTGACAGAGAAAGCGAGCGAGCCATGTTCCACTCCATGGCTGTCAAAAAGCATGAGAAAGAGCTAATGGGCACCACCAATGGGTGCTGAATTATTTTGGGACCTTCCTGTCTGAAATATTTAATACAAATATCCTGTATTATAAACATTCTATTTAGGTACCTTTAGGGAAGCATGGCGTGAAAAAGAAAGAATTAGATAAAAACAGTGAAAACGCAAACCTCTGCAGTTCTCCTGCACAACTTTAAAATGTTCATTCAAGTCCAATTTCACACTGATCAAATAGAACTACCCATAATCAAGAAATAAAATTAAAATGTCCTTTGTGGGAGACAAAATAGACTACTGTGGTTTATTTTATTGCTAGTTATCACTGTCACCTCTCCAGATAACAGGTTGCTGCTCACCCAGCTACTTAAGATGACTAAAAACTCACCTCTGGCCTCCAACTAGTCATCTTTCAAAAATACCCTCTCAGAAGAGAGATGAGTCCCTCACCCTTATCCTCTCCCTCTGCGGTCCCCATCTGTGGTTTCCACCGGTGCCGCAGTGGTTTTTCGCCTCCTGTTGCTGAAGCCCCAAGCTGAGTGCCTGGGAACATCCGCGCTGCCGCTCCCCGCTCCTCAATGGCTTTGACTGAAACTCAGAAAACAAGAGACGAAGTGACCTTGGTTCTTCAGCCCGCTCTCTCCAAGTAGTTTCAGTCCTACAAGCCACTTACAATTTTTCCAAAGTAGCGTTAGACAAGTCCTTCCGATTCTTAAGCCAATAAAATCTAGGTTTCACGAGCCATCTTTCTCTGCCCTTAACATGGAATAATGGCAAGGAGGCTGTTCTCATCGCAGTTGGTCGGTGAAGTTTGCAAGGGAAAAATCATTTAATCAGAAAATGTGAGCGCCTCAGCTCAGAAATGATTTGTGGCAACTCTGAATGCAGACTCTTGCAAAGCCCCGAGTATTTTTCAAGTCCTGGGAGCTTCGGTTCCAGAGCAGCACATTCGAAGCTTTTGCAGCTCCTGAGGGAAAATCAGTGGCATTTGTTACCTTCACTGCTGCTATTCAGGAGTGGGTAGGTGATGAAGTTAAGGGAAATGACATCAATTTCACACAGTTATTGCTGAGATGACGGGCAGTGCACAGATTTTCCAAGGGAATATCACGCGTCTGTGAAAATATCCGTTTTTGTGGGAAGTTGCAAAGCACAAAATTATCCACAACCAGGAAATGTTTCCAGTTTTCCATGAGTGTTTACTGCAAAGAAGTTGTTAGCATTTCTTCCAGGCGTTTCTTAACAAAAAAAAAAAAAAAAAAAAAGGAAGCACAACATGTAATCTGTGAGCTGTTACTCATTCTTTGAATAATGGATGCTGGTTTTTTACAAAGGCCCCAAGCGACACATGGGCAAGTTTTCTCAGCGTCTGTAGGAAGGTGGTGTAGCAACAGTTGTTGAAGGAGAAGGGATGGAGAAGCCTTCCTATCACTTCCGCGGTGTTTGCTTTTGAAAAAATGGATGGAGTTTCCAAACATCCTGTGGGGAAGCGTTTGCCATCCCTGAGATCTGTCTCCTGCATTGCGGGGAGCGGCGGGCAGGGGATCGGTCTCCCGCTATTGCTAACTGTGTGTAAACACCTGGGTTTGGGGATTTATAACGAGGTCTCAGGAGACGGGTTCTGCTATTACTAATTGCTATTACTCATTTGAATGGAAAGGTTGGTTTAGACATCGGTGGTAGGGAAACTGCAAAGCACTGCAGAGCCGTAGGTGAAATTAAGGAACGTGGTGGTGTGTGCAGTCCCTTGTGCTCAAGTGAGTTTGAGCACTAACAACCAAAGGTGAAGGCCCTGACTCCAGCAAAGCATGAGCATGACCTTCAGCTTGTGCTGAAACCCGTTCCCACCACCCCAGAACTTATTTCCCAGTACTGGGACAAGGGCGGTTGTGGCCGCAGCTTACCTGTCCCTTCCCAGTCACAAGATACAGCCCCGCATGGTGATAAGGGTCAGTTACTCCGTATTCCAGGTCTGAAGACATCGACGATGTTTGTGATAATCGCGCCTGGCCTCCGCTGTAAGCAGCAGGGCGGGCTGAGCTCAGCGCTCGCCGTTTCTCCCACCATCCTCGCTCTTACAAACAGATGGGCCTCGTGTACAAGTCATGTCTCGGTTGCATTTAGCTAACAAAAGCAACAATCAAAATCACCACTGCGTCCACAAAGAATAATGAGGATTAGAGTCTCATCCAGCATGCCGGGAGGCTCATTTGCATTCCCTGATCTGGCTATTCCCCGTTTTTCTATTTTATGAAAGGATACCCCCCCATATGTCTTTCTGTCCCTGAGACAAGAGAGCTAAAAAGCCTTCATTCCTGGGTGGGGGTAAGATCATGTTCATCACATCTCCTTTTATACGTAATTCTTACACATCGCACACTTCTGCCACAATTATCATTTAATTTATGCCTCTCCAGAAAAATATACCATGGTCGTCTCGGTAGTCGCCCTGTTTATCATCTCCGGCTGCGGGAGCCGGTACCAGCCAGGTGCAAGGACAATGGCTGGCTATTCACGTCTCTGCACCAGCTGTTCCCCTCAGCATGCTCCAAGCCCGGGTCCTGCTGATGACAACCCTCTTACGGCCGCTGCTGCTGCGAGTTCAATTTTATTTTAAGAGCTTACCCAGACTGATCATTCTGAAAGCGTGCGCAAGTATAGTGAGGGGTAAGTATATTTTATGGGAAGGCATATTCTGGGCTTTAAATCTGTCACAGAATAGCTTATAGGTCTGCATGAGCTTTTGAGGTGCGGATAACGCCAGGTAGGGAATCGCTACCCTGCTATCGGCGTCCACCGAATTCTGTGTTCCAGCATGTGGGTCAAATCGTAACATAAGCTGCCAGCGACAGCAGTCACGAGTCCAGAGCCTGATAAGAAATTGGGTGGATGCCTGCAGTACATCTCAGCCCGACAAAGACCCTGGAGCCAGTAGGGAGCGAACAGGCTCCCTACTGGGGTCTGCTTGTGACCACAGGAGTTGGTCTGCACCGGGCAGCTTAGAGGTCCTAGGACAACGCTGCTCCTGGCTTTTTGGACCACAACAGGAGGAAAAAGAGGAAAGGGAGAGGAGAGGAGAGGAAAGGGAGAGGAGAGGAGAGGAAAGGGAGAGGAGAGGAAAGGGAGAGGAAAGGGAGAGGAGAGGAGAGGAGAGGAGAGGAGAGGAGAGGAGAGGAGAGGAGAGGAGAGGAGAGGAGAGGAGAGGAGAGGAGAGGAGAGGAGAGGAGAGGAGAGGAGAGTTCATAATGAATTGGTGTCCCAGGAAAGAACAGAAAATTTGCTTACTAAATGTCATGAGGCCTTTGAAGCCCAGACTGAGGATCTAAGCCCTAGTCATTTGCTTTCAGGAGCATGAAATCCATAGTCTCCCATTTAAAAAGCAAATAGGACTATCTGGGTTTTCAGGGAAATTCTGGTTCTGGTTTCAAGTTCTGCTGTTCACCAAAACATTATCTGTGAGGTTTTTAAAAGTTGCTTTGAACAAGATGTTTTGTAACAAAGGGGGAGATATAATTTGCAGTTGTATGAAAACAATGCAAAAAAAAGAGAAATTAAACTCGGAAAGTCTTTTCTTAGCCTCGATGATGTCATCCACAGATCTCTTCCAACTAATGGTTTTTAAATTAATTTTTCAACTAATTGCTTTACTTCCAAATGCTTTTTCATTAATATTAAATGGAAGCAAAACTGACTGTCTTATAGCTATGGCAGTTACGTTTAACTTGCATCAATGGAGCTTTTTCTTCCCCTCTTTCTTCTCCCAGCTCAATCTATTATATTATCAGTCAAAATTCCCCACTGAAGAATGTACTTCTGAGATTTCTGCTCACTTCCCTCCAGCTGAGAGCAAGAATTTGCCAGTACTTTGACCTTTCTCTCTCTACTAATCTAACTTGAGTCAGTAGATGCCAAAGGTGGCTTAGTTATTTCATATTTTTCCAGTTTTATCTGCTGACCTGCAGAATAGCACGTTCTGTTCTTCTAGAGGCCAACAAAACAAGATGAATGGGATGCTGTAAATAACAGTAATAAAACCTCTGAATAAATGAAACTTTGAGAGAGGTCACTCAGAAATAGCTTCAATTCCAATATACCCTGTATTAGTGACTCAAAATCATGTACATAGCCAATTAAACTGGTAGTTCATGCTGAGATACAGAGATGGGAACTGCTGGCTGGCTTTTGTGAATATTGACTTTCCTTCCAGGACATCTGTCTTCTCTTCCCAGCAATTCCACATGCGTACAGAGTGATGTTGAGCAAATCATCCTTTCTCTTTAGTTTAAAATGTCCCATTCATTAGAATAAGTGCCATGATGTGGCTGTCCTTTGTAAAATGCCTTGAAATCCATGGATGAAGTCAGGCCTTACACTGAAGAATCACCAGCAGTATGCATTTCCAAAGCAACTTCCAAGAGGCTCAGAATGCTATCCTGAAATTATACAAAAATGTATGCATTAATTCAGGAGTATTCTAGTTAAAGTTGTCTGAAAAGGCCGCATTCCTAGTTCATGGACAACTACTTTTCTTTTTTTTTTAAATTCAGTCTTGGCCCAGATCACATCAAACTCAGAAATTATTTATATTTCCCACAAATGGGAAATTCCAAGGGAAAAAAAAAAAATCAGAAATACCAAGGAAGGATGGCTTCCAAATTACATTCCCAAGTGAATCCTGCATTATAGACAACGGGTGGCTCAGACGGGGAGTAAGGAGGAAAAGAAAGTTAGTCTTGCGGGATGCCTGAAGAGAACCAGACATGCCTTGTGTGTTTAAATTACTGTTCCTCTTCTTTTGGTATTTTAACCCTAATGCTTAGCCAAAATTCAACGTTCTGTAGTCATTTTCTGTTAGAAGGAGAAACTAATGATAAGAGAGGTGGGTGACACAGCTCCACTTGTTTACAAATAATGTACAAAATCTTGCTTCCTTGTACAGGGTAGAAACCAGCAAGCTGGAGACAGCTTCTCAGAAGGGGGTCTGGCGTGGCCAGATGGCAGCACTCGGCTCAGCAAGATCCCAGGAGATTTTCCCAGCACCATCTTCCCTGCACTTACTCACACCGTAACCCCTCTTGGGTTCACAGGTCCTCCTGGGCTGCTTGTCCAGGCAGCAGATGTTGCACCTTGAGGTCTCTCAAGATGCCCGCTGCTGGGCACAGCATCGAATTTGCAGAGTCTGCCTCTGATAGGCAGAGTCTGCCTTTTCAGACAAAAGATGAAAAAAAGCTCTCAGTGCAATCTGAAAGCTCAAAAAGGAGAAGATAAGAGAACCTCCAATGTACTTTCTTCTCCACAGAAAAATACCATTAATGTGAGGGCAGTTGTTACCCTGGGTCTGGCTGCTGTTTTGAACATCTGGGATTGGAGATTTTTCAGGATCAAACTCCATTAGGTAATAATTCAGTACACTTCTGCCACAAGAAATAGTCAGGGTGATGCGAGTAGGATGGGGATGAGTAAAGGTGATAAATAACGCAAAGGTGGTACACGCATGCAAGCAACATCTCCACTTGGCACAGCCATCATGACCAGACTCAACCTCCTCGTCATTCCTGTCACAGGCTGAAAGGTCTCTCTTGCTGTAAGTAGAAGTCTTTTTTTCAACTCCCAAAGGAAAAGTGGGTCATGTATCACAGACTCTCACACCAGGAAACATGCATGAACTCAGTATAAATGGTAATAATGAAATTGTAGTATATATATAATTTCCAGCAGCAAAAAATCTGCTATCAGTCAGGAAGGAGGAAAAATGGAGAGGGCTTTTTCATTACCTAATTTGCCATCAATCCTTGATTTATAGAATCATAGAATCACAGAACAGTTTGGGTTGGAAGGGACCCTTAAAGGTCATCTAGTCCAACCTCCCCTGCAATGAGCAGGGACATTTTCAATTAGATTAAGTTGCTCAGAGCCCCGTCCAACCTGACCTTGAATGCTTCCAGGGATGCGGCATCAACCACCTCTCTGGGAAACCTGTTCCAGGTTTGCATCGCCCTCACAGTAAAGAATTTCTTACTGATACCTAGTTTAAATCTTCTGTCTTTTAGTTTAAAGCCATTACCCATTGCCCTACCACAACAGGCCCTGCTAAAAAGTCCCTCCCCATCTTTCCTGTAGGTCCTCTTTTAAGTACTGAAAGGCCACAATAAGATCTCCCCGGAACCTTCTCTTCTCCAGGCTGAACAATCCCAGCTCTCTCAGTCTGTCCTCAGAGCAGAGGTGCTCCAGCCCTCTCATCATTTTTGTGGCCCTCCTCCAGACCTCCTCCAATAGGTCCCTGTCTTTCCTGTGCTGAGGGCTCCAGCGCTGGACACAGCACTCCAGGTGAGGCTGTAGGCTCTGGGGTAGATCATTAAGGCTCCTTTCACTCTTTTCTGTAGTATAGACCTCTGCACTACAAAAAAGAGAAGCTGGCATTGGAACTTGTATGGATGCCCTGAGCTCTAGCAATTCTAGCAAATCCATAGAGTTTTTACGGAGGATAGCTCCAGGCACATGATCAGAAGAGTGGAGAGAGTGAAGGTGATGTTCAGTCTTTGGAAACACTGAGAATAACTGAAGTTTCTTGGAAGACCTGAGCTTTTTTTAATAAGTTCCCTCATCTTTAATGAGCAAGAGTACTTCTGTCAGGTATTGAGTTTAGATTTAGATTGCAGTGTTTTTCACTACTCTGTTACAAATGTCAAATAGATTTAATGTCCAGACTTGTAAATCCTTCACAGTGAAACAGGAAAAAAAATGAAGTTACAGAATGAAGACCAGTTAATGGGAGTGTACGCATGAATGGCCTGTAGGGTTTTCTCATTAACTGCTGTGCTGATTTATATTGTTGTCATCGCAATCTTTTTGTATTTTGTTTCATTATTTTCAAAGAATATTGTTACAATTAGATTGAAATTTGTCTTCATGGGAGGCATTGCCCTCACTGAAGGACAAGCATGATATTCCTGGACCACCTGTAATGCAATTTGCCACCTACAGCTGCCAGTTCGCGTCCACTGGATCTCCATCACCGTGCACAGGGCTGGCCCAGAATCTGGGCGATGGTTTACAAGGTGATTTCAAAACACCCACATCTGTACTAAGCCTTCAGGTAAAAGACAAACAACCACCTTTGTGTGGGACTGAGGAGGGGAAAGTCCAGGCACCTCCCTCCCTGGTTCAGGAAGAGTTGAAAGCGGCTGCTTCTGCTGGGGTTCAGGCTCACGCCGCCGAGAGCAGCCCGAAGACAGCCTGCCCGGGGGGATGTGAGCACACATTGCAGCTAATCACACTCTGTATATCAGACTAAAAACAAAGAGCCATTAATCATCATTTCACCTTGCCAAGTAAGTCAATACTACTACCCTCATCTTACATACATGAAAAACAAGTCATCAAGCTGTCACAGAAAGAGCTGTGGCCAGTGCCAGGACCAGGAAAGAGGTCTCCAAACTCTCCAGCATGTTAGCGTTCCTCCTGCTTTGCTCAGGCAACAAAACTGATCTTCCATGGAGTCAGACTCGAGCTAGCTCCTCTGGAGCAGGGGAAGGCAGCAGCCAACCTGTCCGGGTGTCCTCTGGGGCAGCAGGACACTGCTCTTTGCCAGGAGCATGTTGCACTTTCTAATTTTTGGCTTCTCATAACCTGTTCTTTGTTTGTTGAGAGGAATTGGGGTCTAGAGGAGTCCCATGCGATAGTCCTAGGGGCTTCTGGTTGCTTCTATAGTAGCAAAATAGCAGGCACAAAAAATAACAGTGGCAAGCTTTGAAGGCCAGCTATTGTTTCATTTCAATTTAATTTTTCAACATTTCCCATAAGCACATACAAACACAGGTGCAGATTAAAAGCTTCTCAGGAAAAATAAAACCAATAGCCTGGACTTTCCTTAAACTCGAAGGCATCACAGCAGATGCTTCACAGGTCCCAGAGCTGACTCGGTCCTTCTCAATGCAAACTTCTTGCTCACGTTGCTATAACTCAGTTCATCCTATAGACTCACCACCTGCAGGCCCACGAGACTGCCTGTCTTGAATTAAGCACACAGGTATTGTTCAGCTTCCAGCCATTTCCTCTCACAACGGAACAAAGAAAGAAACTGTAATAAATAAATAAATAAACAATTTTTAAAATCCCAACATCAAACTTAGCAGAGAAAACAAGATGCTTGGCCAAACCTAGTTCTCAGGGGGAGCTGACAGTTGATTTACCCCACTAACACATCAGTGATTCTCTGTGCTACAAAAGAACTATGTGGTTCAGCTTGTTTGCTCTTGGCGCTGCTGCTGAAATCCCCTAGCCACGCACTCAGGAAGGGATCCTTTTATCAAAAAGCTTTGCTCTTTGCACCGCAAGGATTGTACGTAGCTGATATTGCCCTTCTGTTAGAGCCTTAAAGGGAACTGACTGCAGTGATGTGGCAGCGATGTGCTGAGCGCAGAATTTAGCCCCAGTTTGATGGGAGAAGGCAAACACACAGATTTGGGCACTTACATTCGGGAGGGCTAATATCAAGGAGAAGGTCTCTGTGAACATTGCCAGCCCAGTGGCAAAACTCTGCTGATCCAAATTCAAGAGACTGGTCTGAAGGAGGGCATTGTCTTAGGATGCTGGGAGAAAAGGAAAGAAGGGTTCAGAGGCTGAAGTCGCTGGCCCAGCAGCAGCAATTAGAGCTCACCATAGTTCTGAGGTTACATACACCAGCGGGGACTCCGGCAGTATGGGAAAACAAAAATGTGTTAGAGTAAAAGTAATATGAGGAAGAGAGAAGGATTTGAACCTGGCTGGAGAAGTCCGTCTCCAAACAGACCCAGCATGAGTGAAGGTGGTGTTTATACACGCAAGAGTAAAGGGGACAGATTTGGTGCTTGCAGCTGGTTAGGGAAGGTGATAAGATCTGCCCTTTTCTTTCTGGAAGGTAAAAGGACACCCTGTTCTGCATTGGAGAAAAAAAAAAAAAAAAAAAAAAGGGAAAACAGGAGAATTTCCACACTGGAAATTCTTACCCCACCTGTGCAAATACCTTTGTATCCATTGGCAACAAATCTGGAAGGTCCATCTGCCTCCAACCAACACACCAACACCCACTGATCCAACCTCATATGCTCCTATTCTGTGCCCCCCCATTTTACCAGATCATAGAAAGGGAGGAGGAGGGAGAAATCCAGCGGATTTACTCTAATCCCTGAATGCAGCTTTGGATCTGCATTGTATGGTCTCTGACCCACCCCCCGGGCTATATAAACAATACCCCGTGCTGAACAGGCCATTCTGTACAGCCCATGGAGAAGAAAAAGGAGAGAAAAAAGGTAGTGAGAAACAGAGACAGTATACAGTTTAGGTAAGCATAATATAATAGTGGCAGAGTTTGTATTTTATGCCCCCAAAAAATCCCACCAGTTTTCTTGGCCTTTTTACTAGAACTTGCTGAAGTTAAGATGCAGAGAGTAGTTTTACAGACTCTGACACATCTAGCCAAATGACAGAGCAAAAAGCTAGGGAAATGCCCTCCACATGCGAATGTACAAAATAATACATCTTGTGGTTTTTATCAGCCTGGTTTTCTACATGCCTAGGATTTAAATGTAAGTCTTTGCCAAACATAAGGAGTCTTTAAGGGTGTTAATCGCATAGCCCTTTTTACAGTGTGCAAAGTGATTTGAAATCATTGGGGAACATTAATACCTTGAGGGGAGAGTTCCAGGTTAGAAGACTGCAGTTTGCAGGACTGTTAAGACATACAAATCACTTCAGCTGCGGTGGAATGTGATGATTTGAAACCATCCGGTTTGGAAATGGAAAAAAGACATGATCTTGAAGGATTCAAACTGCTTTGAGTATGCTGAGCCCAATCCTACAGCTCTGATCGAGACGTATTCAACAAACATCAAAGTATGAGCTGCAAGATCAAATACTTTCTGCTGGAAAACTTCCAGTAAAACTTACCCTTTCTAGCTCTGCATATATTTAGAAACATTAGGCCTAATTGTACAGCAGTTTGCACTTGGCGTAATCACCTGCTGTTCAAACTGAGCATAAACCGCCTTTTCTGATCTAGTAATAATTGTACATCATTTTGCCATCTTTGTGAGGTGCAAAGCCACAGCAAACGAATGCCTTGTTCTGCAAGGAGAAAGAAGCTGGAGAGAAAATGTTCTTGCTTCCGCAAGATTGCAAGGCAGAAAAAGATGGCAAGATGAAGGGCACTCACAAAATTGTGCAAGTTACATAAAATGGAAGCAGAAAAAGAATGGAAGCGCAGCAGCTTTATTCCTACGAGCATCAGCTGGAGAGTAGGAAAACATTATCATCTTTACCATCTTGTCCTCTAACCTCGCTCACAGGCAGTCTTGAGGACTGCAGGGAAAACACAGCTTGTATCCAGTTTATGTATTATTTATGCTGGACTTGCACTGTCTGAGACCTAGTACTGTGCTAATAGGAAATCTTAAGAAAGGAAAGCTCTAAGAAGGATTTAGGAACAAACAGCTGTCAATTGGTGATGCTCAGTAAGATACGAGTGACGCTGGATCAGATGGGATGCATTTAAACACTACACTTGTTTCTAAAAGTCGTGTATCCACAGAGAAAAGAATGCAACACATTTCTAAGTTTACCAAATTTCTAAGTATGCCGAAATCATTCTTCTGAAGAAGAAGTTTCCCTGCCTTTTGCCATGACTTACTTCAGCAGTGAGGATGGTATGAGAGAGCAGGCTGGACTTGTACGTGCAGGTTGTGAAGAGTTACATATTTAGCTTGATTCATATTTGCTATTGCCGAAGATATCTGACCTTTTTTGGAGGAGCTCAGTTGCTACCTTTTCCTCGTAGCACGCCTTTGCAAGTCTGAAGGGGAGTGGTGACAAGTGCTCTGCCTGCCTTCCATGGAGCTCCATTCAAGCTTCGATGACAAACAGCGTTTTTCAGGCTGCTGCGCTCCTTCTGCCATCTGCATTTGCACCCCCAAGATCCTGCCAAAATAACTGAGACCAAGCCCTTCCGAAGGGTGAGGCTGGAGTCTCCTACCAGGAACAACGCACACATGGATCCATAGTGAGACTCTGCTTATCCATCTTCCTCGTGGAGGACTTGTAAGTATATATGCTTATCGATACGGAGATATGCTTATCAATGTGTATATATGCTCTTATATACAGCACTTACATACTATGCTTTAGACTGAGGTTAAACACTGTAGAATTAGAAATAACACCTTCCATGCAGCCTTAATTCAGTTCCTTGTGTAAGTGCAATAAGAGATAACCTTTAATTAAATGGTCGTCTTTTTTTTTTTTTTTTTTTTCCTTCACAGAGATCTTGTCATATGGTGAGAACAGCGATAAGAAAAAGAAGCAAGATCGGGAAGTAATGAGGCTCCTTGCTTCATCTGCTCCACTGTGTAGGAAATGAAACTTCTGCAAAGAGCAAAGGCAGGAGGCTGCAAGAGAGAGCATGTCCTTTGGAATAAAGCAAGTGAATATTACAAAATAAAACTGAAGTCATGCCCATGCCGCTGCTACAGGCTTCGTCCCTGACCGTAACCACAGTTCCCTCAGTCTGCTTCACAGACAGTGAAGCTACAGTTTAGACATGACAGGGCGGAAAAGAAGCGTGCAGCTCATGGGCCAACATTACAGTGTCTGGCAGCCTTGAAAAAACAGAAAAGACCGAGTCTTTGGAAGAATAGGAAGGCACAGAAACAGGACAGGACACTCAGTAGAATTAGGTACCTACTAATATCTTGACTCTATGTGATATGATATAGTTCTTCCATAATAGAAAATTTGCATTTGGCAAAACTCCCCTTGGGACAGTTTTTAAGCTCCACTCCAACACGGGAAACACCCAAGCTTTCAGAAAGACCAGTTACTCTACTCGAAAACAACAGCAGAAAGTACTTCCCCAATTTTTCTTCCCATTACCACCGGTACGTTAAATGACTTCATTTCGGAGGTGAGCCAAGGAGTAGCTTAGCAGCTTGTTGGAAGGAATCGGCTAACGACTTGAAAGCATCTGTGTAGCGACCCTGACCAGGAGACCGCTCTGCACCGAGGAGTCGGTGGCTGTGCGTGCAGGTCCAGCGTGGCCATCAGCCTGCGCTGGGTTAACACATCCCGTGGCCACCGGACAAACTCGGCCACCTCGTTAGAGCAGCCGGGCCTGCAGGTGGCTCCCGCTTGGTACCAGGGATTGTGCCACCCACTTGGCCTTGCCGTTATCTGAAAGTGCAGCGAGAAGTTCTCCTGCAAACAACCTTCAGGAATAGCGTTGTTTTCTTGTAAAGAAATTATTTAATAGCTTGAAGGACCAAAAAGGAGGAACCTCTCCTTGGAGGGATCTACCATGGGGAAATCCATCTGGGTCCTGTCTGATGCTGTGCAAATACAGGGTGCCCAGTGTCTGAAGGGACCTTAGAATCACTCACTATCTATGTTCCTCTCTTTATTCTATCTTATTAAAATGGCTTTTTTATTAATCTACTTGTCATTGGGCCTTTCCTACTGAGATCCAGAAAGAGCCCTGCACCACCTCTCTCTCTCTCTCTCATCTCACCACCACCCCTGGTGCAAAACAATGTCTTAAATGGATATTTTTTTGTAAAGTTTTTGCTGTATTTGTGGGAAACAAACTCAGACAAGAAAAAATTATTTGGAAAGCTACTAAATGTAAGTTTAGATGATACTAGCATTTGTGCCATAATATCAGTAAAGCAGGTGTTCCAGTCAGGACTAGGTTAGTGGTGTATAGCATGCATGGACAAATTCAAAGGAACAATACTCACTCTGGAGAGCTGCCACCAAAAAACCCTGATGCTACCTAGAAAGCCACAGGGATGGACTCTGTGATCAGATGCCTTTACAAGAGCTTTTTCTAGGATTTATGGGCTAAGACCTCTCACAGGGTTATTTTTGTGGACCTGTTACGCAAAGATGGACATATTTTGCAATGTAACAGGTAGAGTTATACTGCTTGGGCTTTAGGGGGTGGAAGAGAGCAAGGAGGGATGTAATTCTGTTTAATTTAAATGTTTACCCTAGAGATACAAGCTAAAACAAAAAAAATAGAGAGCTGTAGAATGGACTGCTGTTGTTACAGAGGCACAAACTCACTCTTCGCTTTTTCCAGTGAGGGCAGAGCTCGTCACCCTTTTGGACAGTCACCCCGAAAGCCACATCTCAGAGCCGCGGGAGGTGTGGGAGGCAGCATGCCCACCCCTCCCACTGCAGACCAGTGAGCAAGGAGGAGCTGGGCAGGAGTTTCCCAGATGGGACACAGCAATGGCCCCGGCGCAGAGCCCCATCCTGCAACCGTGGGCAGGAGGGGGCTGAGCACCCAGCAGGACCTCAGGCTCACCCAAGCATCTCAGCCTGGGCTACCGGTGTTGGGGATGGGAACGACCATGAATACCGAGTGCAGTGATGAGACCTATGATTTTTACACTGATGGCCCCCTTGCTTTTATAGCCATGGCCATACACGTGGCTTGATCATGTGTGAACAGCCCCGTCGACTCCTAAACATTTGCAAAAACAAAGGTCCTGTGAAACACAGTAACATTCTTAGAAATTTGATGCAAAAAAAATTATCTCTTTTGTGGTGTTACCTTAACCATAGAATACTCTCAGATTTTAGATTTAATAAAAACCAGTAGACAGGGGCTTGGAAATACGATCCATTCACAGCCAGAAAAAAGGGAGGCAAAGAAAAAGCACCGCGAGCGTTCTTTACCAAAGAACTTTCCAAAACCTCTTTACATCAGCCTCTCGATATTTTTGCAGCCTGACTCATAAAACGTCGAGTGTGTGTGGGAGGGAGAGTGGGAGTGAAGGGATGGCACTGCCATTTAAAAAATGATTATAAATAGGTAAAATGCCAACTGTCTGCATTTTACCCTCAAGACATCATTAACTGGCCAGGATTATTGCCATCATCTGTAACTAATAATGCAAAGATGATTAGGTTTGTTTCTCAAAGTCATAAGGCTTGACAGCAACACATGCAGCTTGCAAGGTACGGCTCAAGTCGGGATTTTTCTAGACAGTTTGGATGACGTTTCTTTTTTGTTTTAAAATGGAGATCAACACAGCAATTTAAACTATGTGCCTGTAGGATCACTAGCAGTCTGGATCGCAAAAAAAACCAAAAACCAAAAACCAAAAAACAAAAAAAAAAAACAAAAAAAACAAAAAAAAAACCCAAAAAACAAATCAACCACCCAAAAAATTCACAGCATCATTTACTTCAGACTGTTTATACTGTTGACTTCCTCTTGCTTCTGCCAAAGTGCGTGCGTTTCGTTTTTCCCTTCCGCAGAAGCCCCGGGTGTGTTTTCCCCCCCGGCTGCCACCCACAGCCACATCCTGCCAGCGCTGGGACCGCAGAACGACCGGGGCAAGGTCTGGCTTCAACATCCCAGCGCAAAACCCTTCGGCTGCTTTAAAAACGTTAAGGGAAGCATGTTGGGTACAGGCCTAAGCTTAATGATGACAGTGGGACCAGGGTATTGCTATTTTTTTTAACCCTTCGTTTTCTGGGCCGCATGTTGTTATGCTTTTTAAGAGACGTGATCGTCATCAAACGATGTGTAACATCAACAAAGCTGTCAAGATCCTTTCTAGGGCGCACATCTCTGAGTGGGGTCCCAAGCACGATTGGGAGCTCTTTTTCTCACTGCGCAAGGTATTTGAGAGGGAACCAAGCTGGTGCTACGAACTTATGGGTGCCTTCCAATTTGAGATATCCTATGATTCTATCAACTGCCAAATGTGTTTATAGAGAAGAAAACAATTCTGAGAAGTCCCACCACGGCAGTTCCCCGCTCTCGGGCCAGCTGGCTGGGCTTGCTTGAGTGTAAAATACAATAGAAATGTAAGCAGACAGAGCGTGCCTCGTTTTCCACGACACAAAGACAGACACAGGTTAGGGAATCCCGCTCCGGGCCCTGAGCAAACCCTTCAATGTCGGTGTTGCTAACATCGACGCAGAGATCAGCTTCCCAAGGAGCCCGAGGCACAGGTTTTTTGCACGGTGATTTCTCTTCATCTGCTGACCTGTTTTCCAGCACACCAGGTGCCACGCAGGGGGTGAGGACACAGGGCCCAGCAGCAACCTGCCCTCAACCCGCTGCAGGTGCTCCCACCCCCCCTTCCAGCCAGAATCCAGCCAAGATAACCAAAAGCCTCTTAGTGGACTCTAAGAAGAAAATTACAGACGTTTTTGTATAGGGCTCAGGACTACTCAGTGTCCGTGCTTCCCAGCATGGATCCTGGGGGAGTTCAGGCACCAGTGTGTGCTGATCCCCTGTGTACATAAGGCTGGGACAAAGACTTTGGTGTTCAGCGCAGACAAGGTGGGTACATGGACACTCACACAATTTTACATTCCCAGCAAAGTTTTCCAGTCAACCCTTAGATGCCTGTGGACTTGAAGCTAATCAAGTAACTTGCAGATATTATGAATCACATACTTGAATTTAGGTACTCGAATGCCACCGAAGGTACCTATAATGCAATCATTTCCATCTTTGGATCTTGACTTCTGGGCCAACTGCCTCATAGTGTTGAACTCCTGCTGAACGGTGGTGAGTGTCTTCAACTGCTGTTGCCTTTATGCCTTTTTCTTTTTTCGTAAGAAAACTGAAAGCAGATTTCCAAGAAAATAATACTGTGCTCCAAAATACAACTTTATAAAGGAAGCTTTTTAGAACATTAGCTACAGAGGGAGACCAAGGCCTCCAGACTAATAAAGACCTGTGAATAAAATATGTCTTCTATAACCAAAGCTTGACAAAAGACCTAATTCTGCAAGATACAAACTCTCAGCTATTCTAATGTGATCTCCTGTGGCATTTAGCAGACTTAGCAAAGACCAGAAAATGCAGCTCACTATATTCCCATTTAAACATAATTATCATTTACTGAGTGTTTCCCCACTGGGAAAAAATAGTCAGGTTTTGAGTACACAGTGTACCAATACGTACGTATAATATGGATATACAAATACATGGTACATACTACTATTGTCCTCCCTGGAGAAAAGCCTTAAGGATGGCAAGGTGGCAGTAAGACTCTTAGTGTCACTCGGCTTGCAATGGTTGTGCTGGAATAAGCTCCAAAAAGGAGCAAGGTCATGGACAAAATGCTGCTATATTTGTGAAAATGCTGTACTCGGAGATGCCCAGGTCTGACTCCAAGCATTTCTCCAACAGGAAGTTTGATCTGGATCTGATCTGACAAGACTCTGGAGCGTGTCTGCAGATCGCACTACTCCCTCCCCAGGTACCAGCCTGGTATTTAACCTCCCCGAGCCGCTCAGGTGCTCTGGTGGAGATAAGCATAATTTGTGATGACATCTAGGCTACACCGCAAGATAATGCTGCTTCTGGTGCCTTATTCAAAATACCTGCCAGGAGACTCGCTTCAGCTGCTTAAATATGCATCTACAGTGCATCTGTGGCTAAAGCTCTACTCAGAGTGGCAGAACTAAACTGAACTGCCACCCTCAGGAAAACTTTATCAGAACCATTTCACATTAAGCAGTTTATGTAACTAGATCTTAAATACATCAGCTTTCTAGAAATACTGTCAATCCTTATCCGTAACAAACTTATCCGTAACAAACCCATTCAACTTTTTTTTTTTTTTTTAAAAAAGGAGTACCTAGAAATATTGACCATACAGATTTCTTGAAATCATTGCAGTGGAGCAACTCTTCAACCTGCTATTGATTTTCTTTGAGAATGCCATTTCAGATCAAAACGCTAAAGACATCTTGCCTTGAAAATCAAATCCTTAGATCTAAGTTGTTACGGGTGCTGGAACTTTGAGCAAAGGCAGACTGTATATTTTTAGTGTCACCTCTAACATGAAGTCTTGACTTGAATCCTGTCTGCATGTTTTGGAGGGCACTAAGCGGTTCTTTTGTCCTTGCCTTTTTCTCTGGTACGTAACAAATGCACCAAAAGGGACAGTTTGGGTCTTTATCATAAGCTTAATGGACAGTTTTCAACGTGAAAATTGACTGGTCTGTAGGGAAGCAGAAAAAAAAACCCAAACCAGGGTACTTTGGCATATATCATCACCTTTTGGGTTGTAAAACAAAGTGTGTCATACTGACTTTCATCCTGACAGGTATTCAGGCTTAAATATGTCACTGGGTCATCAAACTCATATTCTTCAACCCACCCAAATCATCTGCTCCAAATAGCTGTCAGAACACTGAAACATATTTTTTGGTCTAGGGGTTCATTTTCCTTCAAATTGCTTTGTTCATATCTAGTCCTACCCTTTGTGGCTGACTTTGAACTGAATTGCTTTCTTACAATCCAAAAAAAAAGATCCATTACAGAGCAAACATCCCATATTTGCTTGAGAAGGACGTGAACAAGAACATGAATTTTGCAAAATTATTGACTTTGCCAGCTTCCAAAATAAATGCACTTTTGTCTTTTTCCTTTTTTTAAAGTCCTTGAAACCACGATTCCCATCATACAGAGGAATTCCAGGCAATGTCAGATTTCCACCAGACAGAGGAATTCCAGGCAATACTGAACGTGCACTATGCTGCAGGGTGTACACCAATCCTTTAGGACTGTTCTTTTATAGTAGGCGGAGGTGACACAAAGATATCATTAATGGTTAGTGTTTTGATATGGAGCCACAAGGCCAGTCCTGTGGCATTCACTGGTTCACCCTGTGTCATCTTAGCAAAGGCTCTGCAACTGTTTAAACACGCTTAATAGTCACTTTGTGCTGCTGGAGTAGAAGAGAATCTCAGCCTATTTCTGAAACATCCAACTATTTTTAAATAAAACTGCTAAGTATCAGTAGCAACATAATCAGTTTTCAGCATGTAAGAACTTCCTGCTCCTCTTACTCTTGTTCTTTCCTTAAAGTGGTTTGTTTATTTTTTTGTGAGAAAGAAACCAAGTAAAGATAACCAACTCTACACAGATATGAATGGCAAAAGTGAAATTGCTGTCACTGAGAGAAATCTCTTGAAGCAGAAAGAACACCTCCAGCAAAGCTTTGGAGGGGAGATGAGAAACAAGCAAAACACAACATGTGCTTTCAAAATTCATTCCAACATGAGAGGGGCATGGAAAAGATAATATCACGTACATTTCAACCCTTCCTTTGCTCACGTTCCCAGCAAAAACCTACGCTCATAAGAGAAATAGCTGTGAAGTTTAAGATGTTACCACTCCTCGCCAGAGTTTACACAAACCTGCACCTCAGGGCCTTCACAGCTTAGTCAAGACGGCTTTGAAAAGCATGTTTCTCTCCAGTCACTGGATTTTGCATAGAAACAGATGAGGTAAGGCGAGTATGTACACTCCATCAGTTACTCCAACTGAAGTTACTCCGCCTGAAGACATACAGTGGTGACATGTTAAATTGTAGCAGCTAGATTTGCATGGAGCCCATCTAACCTCTCTTCAAGGTTCCACCATGCTCTTACGTAGATGAAGATTCAATTAGCTAAGCTACTCTTTCACTAATTTCCCAGCATTATCATAGGCAGATAACAGCCCTACTGACAACTCTTTTATGCCGTTGTCAAGGATCTCTGTATCTTCCTACTTCCCAGCAGTCAGGAGAATCACTTGCTGTTCTAGAACCATTGGTGCTCCTGCTGACCTAGAAACTTCCTTCAGACCCATGGCTGGCGAGTTCATGAACCCATCACAGGGGACTGCTGGTTGTCCTACTGTTTCCAAAAATAGGTAATGCCTTCCCCATAGTTGGCTTTTCTATTATCATATCAAGTGCTTCAGGAACTACACCTTCCGTCCAGGCCTTTGTTGTGGAGATTATTTCCTTCACAGAGGCGTGGTCCCACGCGTGTGAAGCAATGTTAGTATTTGATTTTCTCTGAAAAAAAAATAAATTAGAAATTAAGTCAACAGTGCTTGCATATAACCTGAAGTGAAGAAGCCTACACAATTCTGGGGCCAACAGACACATTAAGCATTGCACTAAGGGCAGGTTCTTAGATATACATCCTTGTTCATGTTGTTCCTCTTCTGCTTTCAGAAACAAGGCGGAAAATGAATCTCAACTCCTCTGGGCAGTACAGAGTCACACTCGCCTCTGGTTGTTACGGATTTGTTTTAGTGCCAAGTTTCTCTGTCTCCTTCTACACGGTGTTCCCTGAATACATTTATTAGCATGGTTAAGAGGATAAATCCAAAATGAGAGAGACTAAAAGGTCTCTTCGCAGTCGTGTCTCAGCTCCAATTCAGCACTGAGCCTTAAATTTACTGGTGTTTTTTGGGGTTTGTTTCTGGTTTTTAACTAAATTTTCAAAATTGAGGCCCCTTCAGTCCTTAAAGGGCTGTCATGAATACGCACGGAGAACTATACCCTAGCTGGGGCAGCCTGGTGTCCTCCCATACCAAAACCAGCATCTCAGACAATCACAAAGCACTCGGTATCCGTCAGTGTACTCAGGCTGTCCTGTGAACCCAGACAATGACTCAGGCTTTCACCAAAATAGAGGCGGAGGAAAAAACAACTGTGGTTATCTGGTAACGCAGAGCTGTCTGGTCTCACCCCTAACGCAGAAGGCCTGGGTCTCAGTCCCTCTTCTCTCCACCAGTGGAGCACAGGGGTGCAGGCACTTGTCAGCTTGGGTCTGGAAGCAGAGCAGCAGCACTGGAGCGACTGTGCACTGGAGCCAGTAAGCTGTGCCGAGCTCCTGCCCTGCTTTTCCGCTCCTGCTGGCCGGGACCCAGACAGCTCAAGTTTCTCTGCGTATTACTTCCCTGCTCTCCAGATTCTGGGGCCAGCACAGGCAGAGGCAGCCCAGATCTGTTTGCACACAGGATTTAAGCTGTTTTCCTGTTGCGTGAAGCAGAGCAAACAAAGACAAAAGGGGCAGCATCTGGAATTACACAGCTTTGTGGAGATTCCATAACCATGTATCCTTATTTCCAGATACAGGAAATGCAGACGCTTTTCAAGCATTCTGCACTTGTAAAAGGCTGCTAAGTACAGGGAAGTTCATCCATCCTGCAACTTCAAGAGCTGCAGCTGCAGAGTGGAGGCACAGAGCAGTAAGCAGTTTGCTTACCCACTGCCACTTTCCTCATGCAGCAACTCTTTCTCCCTACTGGAGGGAGCATTTTCATCCGCTAAGAAGAATTAGCAGCAAGTTAGAAAACAATCAAAAGGGCTTTTTTTCCCCCCACATTCTGCCTGGAGTGATTTAGAGAAAGTATGATTTCTGTGAGGAAAATAATCACAACCTGAAGCTACTATACCATGTTCTAGTTAACACTGCATGAAAGCATTCAAGGAGCTCCTTGCCCACTTCCTTCAAAAATCTAGAGGACCAAAAAATGAAAGAATATTACACGGCCAGAGATGAATGAGGTACATCTATCATCCGTGGCTTTTTGTGCGCAATCTGGTCACTCCAAAGGACAGTTGTTCGTCGATTGAATCATGCTGCAAAATTATTTCTATCTCACTGTCATGCTGTCTGTACAGTTACTTAACTATGTTCTTTACAGGAATTCAGTTTACTTTCATTTCAGATTGCAAATAAAAAGAGAAATGACAGAAATAAGAATTACATAAATTTGAGTATGTGCTTTTATTTTATACTTTCATGGCACACTTTGATTTGTAAACATTAAATTACCGGTCCCCTTCTTCATATGTTGAAAATAACCACCAGGCATTTGAGAGCATTACCTGAGTTTTAAAAATAAAAAAAAAAAAAAGAAGGATCTCACATCTTTCACCTTACTCACATACAGTACCATTTTAGGAAGAATTACAAAAGGGAATGTTTTCCAAAATAGGACAGTTTCCTTTTGACTATAAAGGTATAGAAAATACATCAAGACACCTTAGAATGATCAGCCTTATTCAGAGGATGTTACAAGTCACTGTCTCAAACAATTGTATTAATGCATAGCTGAAACACTGCCATCAGTCCTGCAGCAGCGTGATATCAACATTGTCATGAACACCTTGCAAAAGTAGCTCCCCTTGATAAGTGACAATTTTCCGTCGTTTTGCAGCCTTAAGAGTTCCCACTAGGGCTTCAAAGAGGTTGGCACACTTTTCGTCAGCAAAGAGCACACCAAATTTCACGCTTACTTGGCCATCAGCATCTAAATCAAAGATATAACATGAAAACACATGCAGATTTTCTTTCAGTTAGGAGATTACTGGGGAAACAAAATACACACGCAGCCAGACCATTGCAAGTAAACCCCATGGTGTGTCCCAATTTACTGGGGAACTTATGATAAACACTAGGCAAAATTCCTGCCTGTTACGACTTTCCCTTTTTTCCAGAGACTCATATCAAGGACCAAATACCTGCTATGTTTATTTTTACTGATTACTTTCTGAAGCCTACGACCAGCACAGGCTACTGAACCTCTTCAAAGCATAAGGAGGAAATTAGTTTTAAATCATTAAAATGCTAATTTTTTTTTTTTTTTTTTTTTTTTTTTTTACTTATTCGTATTTAAAGTTCATATTGCAAAACGTGAAATGTGAATTCATTTCTCACACGAAGCAAGAATTTTAAAATATATGTTAAGGTTAGCTAGGTTATTCCTAAAAGGCAGATGTAGTCATAAAAATGCAAGACATATGCATTTGGCTTGGGCCTTGAAAAATGAATGGAACTTAACTGAATTGCATCAGAACTGAAATATATGAGCAGGTAGCACATCCAAAAATTGCATAAATGTTTGTAAAGAAAGAGGAGTTTTAACAATGAAAAACAATCTTTAGAGAAAAGGCTACCTTCTAAGCAAGCTTAAGGAAGGTTGGGACTACACCTGTAACTCCTGGATTAGTTTTAGGCATACAGATCAATTCCTTCCAAATAATACTTCGATGAACAGAATTGAAGTACATGAATTCTGACGTTCAGAAGTTACCAAGGAAGTGGAAGGAAAAGGTGAAACTTTCTTCTTTGATGGCTGTAGGAAGCATTGGAAATCTAAAGAAAAAGGTAATTTTGCAGTTGATTTTAATGGGAGCGGGATTTCAGGCCTACATCCTCTGTGCTGCAGAGGCTTTAACTTCATAACAGAACTACTTTAAAGGATGGAATGCAGGGAGTACCATACAGTCCAACATTAAGGACATATGCAAGTTTTCAGGTTACTTGAGCCCGTTTAATTAAATTTGCCACGTTCATAGGTTGATATATCTATGACATGTATGTCATACACATACACGTATGTATAACATGACTACATCTGTATGGTCAGAGATATTACAATACTTACTTTTGGTTCCCAACCGCCGAATCTCCTCAACTAGGAGGCTAATTTCATGTTCCACATTCATTGTGGTCTAAAAAGTAAAATAAATTTTGACAAAGTTATTAGGAGACCTGTAAATCCTTTGCACCATCCTGGGCTGTTCTCAGTTCACCAGGAATGTCACAGCACTTGGCAAATCCCAGTAGCCTGGAGACACACGGCTACAGGATAATCTGAGATTTCAGTCCTGAACGGATAAAAAGCCTCCACACCTCCACCTTTGAGAGTAAGTGAACAGAAACTGCAACCCAAACTACAACCCAAGTACATTCTAAATACAAATATAAGGAGCTAATCTCAAAATATGAAAAATGTGTGAAGGTTGGGGCAGGGGCGTTTATTTGTTTTAAAGAATGAGCTCGGGCTGCCACAGAATCAGAGCATCCTGGTAACGTCACAGGTCTTCAGGGGCTTTGCAACTTTTTATCAGTGCCCTCAATAAAAATGGAACATCTTTGAATTCCTCTCCAGGATATATGGTAATTTGGCTTTTTAAGCCACACCACAGCTTTCCGCTTATCCTGGCAAGATACCGCAGACATGCAGCTGGTTACAGCAGGTCTGGGCACACAGTGCCTGAAAGGACAGCAGCTACCACACGCCTGCTGATGACAGCGGAACTGAACCAGAGACAAACTATGCAAGTGTCCCAAGGCGGCCAACATTTATTTCCATTCGTAGTGATCCCAAGGAACTACTACACTAACAAACATACCCTGTGAACCTCTTTGCTGTGAAATACAGCAATTTTCACCAACGTGCACCAATGCCGTGCAACACTTTAGCCATATGCAACTTTGGAAATGGCAACACCATAATCACACAAAACACTATTGGGCTACAAAGCGTCCAGGTTAATAACTGCAGGCACTTGAAGGGAGTTTTGAGACCTATGCCAGGCAAAACAGCATCAACACAATTAAACCTTTAGATGAGGAACTCCTTAGGCAAAAACTGGCATCCAGGTAAGCACAAGCAACTGGGCCCCACAGACAAAGGAAAGCAACAAATGCAGGCTCAAACAGTGGATGTTAACAGACTGACAGGTAATACCCACAAGAGGATGCGATGAGGCGGTACCAGCTCTAAAAAGCTGCCTTAAAAGGAAATGGCAGCAGGGCCGCAGAGCTTTAATTGCCTCGGGTGACTACTACAAACTTTTAGATTTTGTTTAACTGAGCGCTAAATATATTGTTACAAGTCACAGAGACAAAGATGACCCATCTACGGAAAAGCTCATGCTATCATTATCAATTTGCCAAGCTGCCAATTTTAATATTGCTCATTACAATGGCATTATTAGCTTCTCTTTAAAGACGCTCTTTTAAATTCGAAGGCTTTTTTACTTTAACTCTTTAAATTCACGTTAATTTAAAATTATTTTCCCTCATACACACACACTGTCAATTTAAATAGCAACATTTAGAATTTTTTTAAAAATAATTCATTATTATGCAACACTTTTGAGATCAGAGAACCACGGCTGTGTAAGGAGTGAGGAAGAAGGGATTCCAGGTATTTTAAGCGTACTTAAATATTTACTTTATGTTGTCATATACTCGACACGCCACTATTAAACTCTAGCGTTTCTGATGCCAACACACTGCTGGAAGCCGGCGTGATTTTTCAGTACGCGGCAGGAAAACCAAACTTTCTCTTTATTTGCTGGAAATCCACCTCACGCCTGCTGAGCACCATCACATCTCCCAAACCAACCGCACCGACCCCTGCCGCTGCCGATCCCGCAGTCCCCCGCGAAGATGGCTCCCCGGCGGGGCCGCCGTCGGAGGCAGAGCGCGGTCCTCCTCACACCGAGCTCCCCCGACAACGCCTCCCCGGGCTCTGCCGGAGCCCGGCCAGGCCGAGGCTCCCCCCGCCGCCTGCGCGCCGGGAAACGGGCCCGGCCGAAGGGCAGCCACCTCCGCCTGCCCGGGCGGCGCCTCTCTCTCCCCGGAGCGGAGGAAAGCCCGGCTCCCCGCGGCCCGCTCCCCACCGCCGCCACTCACCCGCTGCCGCCGCCGCTCTCGCCGCGAGGGGCCGCCGCCGGCGGTAGCCGCCTGAGGCAGCGCGGGGGCAGGGCGAGGGGCGGGCGGCGGTTACCCGCCCTCCGCCGGGACCTTGCCCCGCCCCGGCCCGGCCCCGGCGCTCCCCGCCGCCCGCCCCGCTGCGGCCACTTTGGGTTCTGCCGTTGCTTGCTGCGGCGGGAGTGGCGCTGCCCCGCCGGGGGCCCTCTCCCCGTGGCGTGCCAGGGCCGGCGGGCACCCCGCCTCGGGCGCCGGGCCCGCCCCTCCCTCGACCCCTCGCAGGCCGAGCGCTGGCCCTGCATTCACAGCTGAAGGGCCGTGCCATTCAACCCCCTTCCCGGTGAGGGCCTTGCTCCTTTCCACATCAGTGACTCCCGGCTTGGTGCCATCCACAGCTTTCACCTCGTTTTCTTCGTGTAAAACGCCTGCCAAGGCCAGCCCCTCCCGAACGGCCTCCCTTCCAGTGGGTCTGCTCTCAATGTAATATGCTGCGTTGCTTCGGTCACTTTCTGTCACTGTACCATGCCTCGTACCCTTCCATTTCCACCAGCTTCCCCCAGGTGACACTACAGAATCATAGAATTGTTAGGCTGGAAGGGACCTTTCAGATTGAGTCCAGCCATTTTTCTTTCTAACACTGACAAAAAACACCACTAAACCACATCTACCCATCTTTTAAATACCTCCAGGGATGGTGACCCAACCACTTCCCTGGGCAGCCTGTTCCAACGTTTGATAACCCTTTCGGTGAAGAAACTTTTCCTAATATCCAATCTAAACCTCCCCTGGCACAACTTGAGGCCATTTCCTCTTGTCCTATCACCTGTTACTTGGGAGACCAAACCCCACCTCTCTACAACTGTGACATGTTCTTTTCTTATGCCCCTCACATTTGTTTTCTCCTAGAAAAACAGTTCTCTTTCTAGAGAAAGTGAATGAAGGTTATTTACCTTCAATAAATTCACATTGTGGTTTATCTAATTTTTCATTCAGCGCCACGTCCTTGCACTCTGCACTGTGGAGAGTAGGCAATTTAATTTCTTCCGTCTTGTATCTCGGTATTCGTTACTGCTCTTGCCTCTCTTACTTCCTCTTCACCTCACAGAAATGTTTACATCTTCTCTCAAGGACGCAGGCTCTAAACCCGAGAGCTGCATTAACTCCTACAGAGCAATGAGGCTGCCGCCAACCCGCTCGTCAGAGGCAAGACTCACACCAAACATCTCCAGAAAATTCTCACCGGCACAGCTCAAGGCATTGCCGTTCCCGGCTGTCTCTCTCACCTCCTTGTCAGGCATGACTGCCCCTGAAGCAGAGCTGGTATGAGAAGCTATTTCCAGCCCTTGCAATTCACATTCTCATCCGTTAGCTTCTGAAGGTGAAACTGAGATACTTTCTCAGACTGTGAGCTGTGCCAGTTAGGTCTGGTCCCTTACTACAGCCTCCCATCCCTGGTGTAAGGATGAATAAATAGCTAGCGGCACCTGAAACCACTACAGCAAGCTCCGCTAGGGCTCATTTGGCAGAACCTGCAGCTAGATAAATCGATTTGCACAGTGGAAATGATGCCAAGAAGATCACATTTTTATCACTCCAGGGATGTATAACTGGAGTTCAAGCCCTTTCCTTTTCCGAGGGATTTTTCTGATGTTGGTTTTTTTATTAAAAGATTAACTTTTCCTTAGAATAATCACTGTTTATCAGTAACAGAATCTTTGGTTAGTAAAAAAAACCCCCATGCTGCTTTCTGCTCAAGGAGCTATGTGTTCAGCAGGTGATAGCGTAGCAAAATATTTTCCCGAACAGATTGGCTGCACTGAACATCAGTAAGGGGTGCTCTTTTGAAAAAAAAAACAAACGCTGATAGTTAGGAAAACAAGTTAAGATTGAAAGGGCTACATTCCTAAATCGATAATGAAATTAACAAAATTTAAATCTGTCTAAACTGAATCAAGAGACAGTGGAGAATTCTCAGAAAAATGTAGTATCTGAAGAGCATTGACGCTCTGTGCACATGATGGCATATGTGCTCATATTAAGACATACTGCTTTTCCTAAGATCATCATTTTGTTGGCCAACACAATGCTAAATACTACAGCAAAAAGGATAGACATTTAAGTAAAATTTGAGATAAACTTTTTAAAAGAGAATCTAATTAATGTGGTAGCAAATATGGCAAATATTCCAGTTGTTTAGCAGTATAGAATAACAGTGCTTATTTTCTGGGGTTTTTTTGTTAAGAATATGCCTTCATTTGCATAACTCACAACCTCTAGATTTCGTAATCATCAGAACACCATTACATTTGCACAAATAATGTAGGCCTTTGCTCTGCATAATGTGATTGTTATTATGGATAATTTATGTTTGATCAAGTAATAGTTCAGACCAAAGGTATTATTATTATTATGAAATCTATGTTAGAATTTCTTTTCTAAGTCTGTTTTGAATCATAGCCCCTAATTTATAAGTAGATCAACTATACATCTAAGAAAGATGAACAAAAATTTGTAATTCCTTATCATTTTCTTTTAGCCCCCTTTTTTTTTTGGAGGAAGTACAATTTATTTTTTTAAAATTCTGTCTTTTGAAAAGAAAGTGTCACGTACTCAAGTACTGGTCCGTAGGAACACATGGGGAGATTACCGAAACATGGTCTGCTTTCATTACTATTTCTTTCATGGGCCTTCCCTGTCATGTAATATAAAATAATTCTAGGTAAATCAGTACTCAAACCCATCTGTTACCATGACAATTAAGGGAACAGTGATGCTGCCAAAGTACAAAAATGAGCTGGGCAGCATCAGGACTAAGTGACTGATGATGTCCTTACAGGTGCAGCAGCAGAGAGCAGGAAATGTGAAAATTATGGAGATGGTGAGTTTTAGTCATTCTGTTTCCACAGAATGATACTTTAAAAAAAGAAAAAAAAAAAAAAAAAGAATTGCAAAGTAGTCTTTTACAAGCACAGAGGACAGACATGGAAATATGGCTCATACATATTTCATATCACTCGTTATGATCATCACCAGACTCATAATTCATATTTCCTTTTCTGCATTTACTAAGAGTGCTCCCCAAAAGTCATAAGATTCTGCCTTAAAACAGACTATTCTAAGTTGACCTTCCTTGTCATCTCACTGTACTGTTCCTGTTTTGCCTGGATGCACAGTTTTACATCAAGGCAGACAAACACAGGAATTATGCAAGGTTTAAAAACATAGCTTGAGAACACCATAGTAGACATACTGGATCTGATCAAGCAATCAATTTAACCCAACATTTTGCCTCCAGCAGTGACCAACCGCAGGCATTTGGAAAAGAGTATAATCAATGAAAACTATTGGTTGATCCCCTGGCTTTTCTCCTGTCTTCTGGCACTCATTGGAGTAAGTAATTTTTCCATCTTCTCCTTTCTCCATCATGTTCATGCCTATAGCTCATCTTATTTTCAAGCTGAAGAGCCCTAGTTTTATTTAATCTCATGTAAAATGAATGCCTTTCCATGTTGCTGATCCTTCTTGTTGTTCTTTATAGTTTTTCAAATAATTCTACGTTCTGTGTTGGGATTGAATGAGTAGAACTGTTAGCATTATTCAGCATATGGGTATAGCATATACAATGACATCATGATGTTTTCTGTTTTGTTCTCACTCTAATAATTCTCAACATTTTACTTGCCTTTTTGAAGAGCATTGAGCACTATCCACACTGGTTTCAAAAAATGTTTCCGAAGTGATCGTAATTAATTGTTCTGTTATAGATAATTAGGATTATTTTCCCCCAGTACATTACTTTGCATTTTTCAGCACCATCAGCTGTTTTACTGTGTGATTTGAAACAGGATCACACAAACTTTGTCACCTCTTTTCCCATGTCATCAATGACAGCTTTGAACCACACAGGTACAAACAGAGATGGTACTCAGAGCACACTAGTAACCTCTCTCCCTCATGAAAGCTGACCATCATCTCCCCCTACCTTTCAGCTGTTTATTGATTCCAAATGGAGGCTGTCTTCTTACCTCATGAGAAATTAGTTTTGTAAAAGTATTTAATGTTTACAGTAAACATTGTTCTTGTTTTGCACAATACTGTTTTCTTGAATTTTTGTTGCACTATATGTGCTTGTGGATAGGCAGACACAGGCACCACACATGCATATATGCAGTTTTCTGTTGAGACCCTCCCCAGTTAAAAACTGGGGAACTGGCACCGTGATTTGCATATTTCACTGCTAGAAGAGATCATCTTATCTGTCTTCTTACATGGTCTGGGTCTTACTTTGTTCTTTCAACACATTTTTGTTTGACTTGTTGATTTAGTAGAGACATGAGTTCCTGCCACATGTGCCTGTGTCCAGCCCCTTTGCTTTAACACCAGCAACTTATACCTGTGCAAATGCCTGAGATTCTCCTTCCTGTCTCCAAAGCTGGACAGAAACTACAGTGCTGTGATTCAACCAGGAGTGTGCGTATGTGTCTTGCCTTAGCCCAGCCCCATCACGTATCTGTGCCGTTGACGTGCCATGAGTCACTGCTCCACATGGGTGTGCCGTATGATGCAACCCGCGGTAGGGTTATGACTCAACATGAAGTTGTAAAGCCACTTCAGCCCAGGCTAAAACAGGTCTTTAAAAATATGTCTTCGCATGATTTAAAGATTTAAAGTGGTAGAGGATCTACTGCATTCCTTATTCCTGTGGACTTTGTAACACCACAGAAAAAGTAAGATATCTTTTTCCTAGAACACGACAGGGTCTTTGGCTGCAGTAAGAAATTAAAAACCAGAGCAAGTCAATGCTGTTATAGAAATCTGAGGGGAGTAAGCAATATTGAGTTGTTAGAGACAGAACAACAACTATATTGTTTGAGACAAGCCAATCAACCAGGAAAATAGCACTCTATTCTCTTACGAACTCCATATCCAAAGCATCTCCATCACTTTTGGTCCAATCATTAGTCTTACTTGGCCACTCTTTCCTTCTTAAGTCAGCAGTTGTTTCAAGGGAGAAAATTATTTTACCAAAATGAAAAGCATAGTGATGCTCTGGAAAACTTTCCAAGAATTTTCCTGTAAAGCCATCTTTTAAAATGTTAATTGTATGGGCTGTTAGCTTTACTTTTCCTATAATGACCAAAAAAGCCCAAACCAAAACCAAAAAAGAACAACAAAACCCCCCACTTTCTCTTTTATCTCTCTCTCTCGGTGAGTTGAAAAAGTAACCTAACAAAACATAAGCATTTCTTTTAATGTAATAGCAAACACGACTGACCAGCCTCAGAACAGGAGAGACTACAAATACAAACACTGGGACTGCTGACAGTCTTGGCACTTGAATGAGCACTTCCATTGAGGTAAATGGAATGATTCACTTATATTGTTACTCCCATGTGTCTGTCCAGGAGAGGGGACTTATTTCAGAAATGGCCCCAGGGCATCACACCCTTCTTGTTATCCACTATGCTTCTTCCTAAATTAAGCATGTAAATTTTACTACAGTTGCATACAAAAGAGGAGTAGTACTTAAAATCTTGATGTAAATCACCAAAATTACTTGCTCTACACCTAAGCCAAGAGTAAACCTCTGTATGGAATGACAGAAAGATGCTGTATCAAGTACAGGCTAAAAGAGGGGGCCCATAATGTTAGTGATACAGCACACACTGTAAAAAGAACTATGAGATCACCCTAACCATGTGTCTGAGAGTAGTTACTTGAAAACTGTAAGACTGAACTCAAAACCTCCCTAAATATGTACAAAGTCAGAATTAGCAGGGGGTTTATTTTGAGCTTGGATGATGCTTTCCTGCACAGGAGGGTGCGAAGTAAAGAGGATGTGCAGTGATGTCTTTGGACATTACTGTGTTATGTGTACTATGCGTACTATGTAATGTGTGAACACTAAAGTGTTTGGAGACAGTTTACAAAGAGAAAAAGAAATATATAATATATATACAGCTGATATATATATCAGCTGAAATAGCTGATTGTATTCAATGTGTTTGATGGTGTTCTTTGCTACAACAGCTGAATATTTGAGAGAGAGGAACATGAAGACTAATTACTTTCTCAGATTCCTGGTATCAAAAAATCTCTTGTAGCAAGGAAACAGCAGTACATCTCCTGATCTCCAGACAGTGTGGTAACAGCTGAATCATCCAGTCCTTCTGTCCTCTGGTATGTGTCATGAAAAAAAATCACCTTCCCTTCTCCCTTTCCCTCTACATACCCATACATACCCATACTGACATTCTGGGGACTTTTTCAGAAAACCAAAAATACTGGCTTTGCATAAAGATGTCAAATAATGATAGCAGAGATGACAGTTACATTAATATAGAATTACTGTTCACATCCACATCAAATACAGCTGTAGGTGTAATATCTTTATTTATTAGTTTCATATAAATTTCATTCCTAAAGCTCAAGCATTTATAATGACTCGTGACAGAAGTACATCAAATCTTTTCCCAGAGGAAATCTTACTGAAATGGAACTGTGGATTGACATTTGTCAGAATGCATTTACTTAATATATGAAGTCTTGTCATGGCAAAAGTCATTACATTAATTTTTTTTTTTAGTGAAATGTCAAGACCTGCTGCTGGCCATGCAAGCATGGTTCACAGAAGTTTATAGTTGGCTAAAAAACATAAGAAAACTTTCTTTATCACTGGATTAATGACAGATAATAATCATTTAATGCAAAAAATCCTGTTTATAAGCATTTTTAGGGATAAACCTGTAATTTTGCTAGCCCACATCCCAGGTTCTTAGCTCAAAAACTGTGTTTAAGGTGCACATTGGATCATTTGAATCTGATAATCTTCACAACTACACTGAATTTATACTATTTTGAAGTCAAGTATAGGAGCACTTTACTGGTTCCTGCATATGGGCAAGTGTATTTTTAGGGTCAAATTTATATATAACCTGCCTTTTAAGAATTCTTTTCTGGTTACAAGATACAATGCCAGCTCTGAAATCCAAATGAGGTTCAAACTCATAACTGATCAAACTTTATTAATCTCACTGGCACTACAGCCATAAGTCTTTTGATCCTAAATAATTTGATTTCCTGCTGTTTGAAACTGCAACACAGAACAATGATCAGACTCACAACACAGCTTCCCATAGAGCACTGCTAATGGCCTCACCTCCTGACCTAATAGCCTAGCAGGAATTTCTGTCATGGTATAGAAGGTCAAACTGTATGCTGATTTCAAATAGTAGACAAATATCTACCAGGGAAGTACTATGAGAACATCCCATTAATTTACGCTTTTAAACAGACCATATGGTTTGACAACAAATGGTGTGCCAGTTTTCTCCTTCATCTAACACCTAAGTTTTATGAATTTTCATGAATTTTTAATCTGCAAAGTTAATTGTAATTGCAAATCCCAAACTTCTGGGATAAGTCTTACCCTTTTAAATTTTTCCTCGAGGAAATTTTGTCCAAGCATCTCTGATGTGTTGGGGAAGCTTAGATTTAAAAACATAGTTAAGAAAATTAAGTATCACCATCTTCTTGTTTGGCTCATAGTTATGCTATGTAATTGTATTACATGTATATAAATAATATTTGCTTCTCAAGGCGTTGTGACATCACTTTTTGAAGCAAATATTATTTGTTCTCTGTCAGACGAATAGCACAAATGAATCTCACTTCCCTTGTGTTTACTGAGGGAAGCACAAGAGCTGTCTTGCACACAGCAAGTGTTTTCTTTGTGAACTGTTACAGAAAATTCCCAATGCACTTCCTCTGAATCCAAGTCTTCCTTACATAAGTTTAGACCAGCTTCAACTTCCTTCCACTATTAGGAACCAGCACATTACTCCATTTCATAAAGTTCATCTCCATTTTGAATTTAAAGGAAGTTTATAAAATAATATTAGATGACATGAAAGTATGCTGCTGATGGTCTGCAAATTTGGCAGAAACAAAGGGGGGGGCTGATGATTCCAGAATTTCTATATTTATTTCTGCTCTAAAAACCATAAATAGCAGTAATTACAGTGCTAACAGGAAACAGAAATGGGAGGAGTAGTTTTATTTTTTCTTTAGACAATCAGTTGCATCATAGACTAAGCAAAGTAAATCAGTGTAGCATTAGGACTTCGTACATGTGGTCACAGGTAGAGTATTTGGGATAAGGAACAGAGGAAATACTAGGCATCTTCCACAGAAGTACATTCAGGAGAGGTGGGGTCTTAAAATGGAAATAAAAAACAAAACAGGGACTTATTCTCAGTTATTTCACAGAGTCACATAACTGCAGCTGTATGACAACACTTGACAGAAGTCCTCTGGGAGGAGGAAAACCGGAGAAACAGTCTCCAAACAAAGGCAACTGATCATTAGGTCAATCAGTGGATCAGTTCTGTCTAGTACTAGGGAGGCATGCAAAGCCAAAAACTCCAGTCAGCCAACTTTCCCTCTTTCCTCCTATTGAATTGTTTCACTTGGCAGTGAAAGCAAAGGAGAAAAGAGATCTGATGGGAAAATGTAGTCAGAGCCTAACCTCTTGTTTTTTTCTTAAAAGGGTGTGTTGTGGCCTTTCATGCTCTAATCCTTTAGAAGACTTCCCTTGACCTCAGCTGGCATTTTCTCAGTGCACCTTTCAGAAGAGAGACTGACCATGATGAACACTGTTAAAATGGCTGATGTCGCACTAGGATGTGTATCAGCCACGGAAAACTAGCAAAGTAGGACTGCTGTGAACTGCACAGAGAACAATTAACAATCATCTCCCTGAAAATCATTGGGTAAAGTGCAGTGGCTAAGATTTTGGGTAGGAGTTGAAAGATCCCTAATTTTCAGTTGGGATTTTAAACTGTATTACTTGTGCATACACCTTACACCAGTATTTACCTCATCAGACTTTAGCTACCTGAAAGTAAGGTGTCTATTTTAAGTTGGTTTCTTGACTAACTCTCCGCATGTATACGTTGTTATGTCTCTATAGTAAAGGAGAGAGATAAATACCTCACCTTCCAAAAAGCACCACTGTAAAGAGAGCTTCAATAAGCAGGTCAGAGATGACGACTAACTTTTAGATAGCTGAAGAGACATGGAACAAATAATAGTTCTTTGGTCACAGCTGTAGGCTAAGAGACATATAAACTGAAGTACCAAGGCTGTATTGTTGACCCCATTCTGTCAGTTAACCAAAGATTCTCTAAGCAAACACACAAATTATCCTCAGTATTAACAGCTTCTCAAAATAGCAAATAGTCATCAATAAAGACTTGCTACATCGGTTAATTGATTACTACAGATGAGAATGTTTCCACCACAGAGTCTTTGCACAAGGTGGAAAGACTAGTATCCCAGCTTTTCACAAGGTGGAAAGAGTAGTATCCCACACCAGAAGAAATGCAGGCATTTTTTCATTCACTTACTTACTTTCTAAGGAATACACATCCTTCATTTCATTACTGGGAAATAGAGTCTGCATGTGTTCCCAAGCTACAAACTGACTGCACAGGCTATTTTTCTCACAGGTCAGATGTGAGGAAACACAGCCATTTCACTTCCTTCAAAATCTCTATATAAAGAGAAGAGGAAAATGGGACCAGACCTATTGTTCTTACAGTTTCCTGCCTCCTTTTTCACTATACTTCATTTGAAAAAGCAAGAGTCTGCCACTTTGAGTGCATCATCTCTATTCAGTGTATAATTGGCTCTTGTAGTACACAGAAAATATCAGAAAAGCCTTTGTTTGATAAGAAGGTTGTACGTCAAAGGTAGCTGCTGCCTCTGTTTTTCTTTCATATAAAATATAGCAGCTCTTCATTCAACATGTTCTCTCTCTTCCAAAACGTTAAGATCAAACTATACAAATAAATAACCTGCCCACAAAATCTCAATAAACTAGTTTTGTGTTTCTTTTTCTCAGCTATTTTTCCTAAGTCTTCAGTCATTTGAATGGCTGGAGTATGATGATCAAATATAAACAAAAGAAAGGTTTGAATTATGAAGTACATTTGGCCCACTCTTGGCTACCCTCGTCCCAGGCTTTTTGCCAGGGTTGCAGCAATTCTCATTGGAATGAACTGGGAAGTGGTACAAGAAGTTTCTCCTCCCTCTCAGTGATGAGATGTAACTGGAGATCTGGGGAAGCAAACATGAGCCCACTGTACGCTCCCAGCAAGCCCCGCTTTGCTGTCCAGTGCTATTTCTTCTATCTGTACGAGATCCTCCGCAATGGAATTACAGGGATCATGCCCGAGGCTTGTCCTCTCTGTCTCTCAGCCACCTATAAATACAAGCACTACCCAGACATTACCCAAAGCTGGCCATGACGTAACCTACTAGGACATCTCTGGATCAGGTGAGGAAGAGAAGGATGTGATAGCCTGCTACCTTCTAGCACCTGTTCAAGCTAGGAGATGCAGGCTGCCACCACAGCTAGGTAACAGCAGTGCTTGGGTTCCTGCAAAGAATCAGCGTTGCCTTTTATCACAGCTGTTGTTTGATCTACTGGGGAGTACAGAAGAGACACAACAAGGGCACACACAAGTTAACAGTTACATGAAAAAAATGCATGAATAGCAAAAGATGCAATTGTCTCTCTGTATTTATGCATATATATATTCATTCCAGCCTGCTAGTTTCTAATACGCTCATTTTATGATTAATTTAAAGAACTGTAAGATATGAACCTTTTTCTAGAAGGAACAGGGAAAAATAAAGTACTTGGCAATGATTTCCCTTAAATTCAGAGCCCTAGCATTATGTAGGCTTAGCCCCAATTCTACCAAATATAGTCCCTCTGAAATGACTGGAACAGAACATGATGTTTCAAAAATAATGTAATTTCTTTAGAACATTTGAATGTGTGTTAATTAAGTATATTTCCACTCTGCTCAAATAATAGGTTTAGTTCAAATAACATTTATTGATTTTACATTACAGGACTGTCATTAGCATTTGCTAACTGAGTCAAGTTTAGCAGGAAGTTATGATGGTAAGAGCTTTGCTTCAGGAATTATTTATACACTAACAGGAAAACTACATCTTTCTTCTCTGACATCTTGAGTCTTAATGCAAACATAAGAAGTTCCAGTTCTGTGGATGTTGTATATATCTTATTGTTGAACTCAAAAAAATGGGGTTTCTGTGAATAAGAATGCTACCATATTTCAAAATCAATTTCTGTTCCCAAGTACACTAATGTAAGTGCAAATTTATACTCCTCAGTGTGACGGAATTATTCTAGCTTTTACAACAATATATGTAAGCTGGGGACATGGCGGTGAGGTCAATGACCTAAAGGTTAGTGGGGGTCTGGCTGTGGGGGTCAGGGCCAGATGCCAGCTGGCTGCTGGAGGGGCAGCCGCAGCCAGGGCCGACCTCACCCCATGGGAGCTGCAGCCCCACCGCATCACAGCCCTGCCTGTCCCTGGCCATGGGACACTGGTCCAGACTTTCCAGCCCTACCTGGTGCCCTGGGTGGGGGCGGCAGGATGGGACTTTTGTTGGCAAAGATGGACATTGCCTGTCTTGTCATCACCCTTGGCTCCCACCTTCCCTTGCTAATCCCTGACAATAAATGTGGATAAAGAGATGTAACTTGAAATAGATCTTCAAAATAAGTCAAGATGTTCAGAAAGAAAAAAAAAGAAAAACACAGGGGACAGTAAAAACTAACATAAAAACATAAAAATTAGAAAGTGTGAAGAAATGAGAGTCTGTACAACATATTAAAGCAAAGCTAGAGAGAGAGAGACCTTTAATTATTAGACTCCTTCCTACAGCCACCACAGATGGAGCATGCAGCATTCTTAATATCCCTCCTATACCTGACTCAAACAGCAGAGAAATGTCATAACAAATGTTGTTTTTAACAAAAGAAGCAGATTTGAAAGCACACTAGGGTGTTTTTGATCTGGAGGACTCCAAGAAAAAGAAATAAACTAGATTATTGCTATCTTAAACAAATATAAGACACAGCGGGAGTTTTACATTTTATTTATCTTAACATATCAAGAGCAGCCCACATCATCGTGGAGAAAAAGGAAGGGATTCAAATCCTTGGGAAACTGATCCTAATGGAAAACAGCTAAAAGAACAGGCTGAGTCAAATTCTGAACAAGAGGCAGAAGCACACTGTGAAATAACAAACTGGTGAATCCAGAATAGATAAAGTGCCACAGCATAAGGGAAAGGTGAGTTGGAGTACAAATCCCAAGGCTATCAATATTGTGGAGGATTGTATTGCTAGTGTGAGAAATAAATATGCACAAAGAAAGGTTAAAAGGGGGAATTTAAACCCTTCCATAACTGAAGATAACTGAAAACCATAAAGGAAAAAATAGTAAGATGGAAACTAAAATATAAGTGAAATGGAAATGGAAAGATACGTTTATACATACAGCTAAAAGCAAAGAGTAAGAAAAGGGAGGGGTAAGTATGTGTGTAATATGGGAAAGAGAGATGTGAAATTTGCTTTCAGGACTTCTTCCCACCTCGTAACCAATTTCTGACAAAATCAGTAGTGCGACAGAAGTTTCCTGAAGTAGCCATTAACAACCCTCACAGATGGAGATCATTATTCAATGGAATAATGATCCATTAGGAGGGGATAACATCCTTTTCCATCAGCAAGTTACAGTGCACTTCCACATTCAAGGAGCAAGAGGAAACAGTAATAAGTATGAGAACAATGAGAACTGCTCAAGAATTCAGGGAGACGGGAGCTGAGTAAATAAAGGTAGTGAAGGAGGTATGATCCTTTTCAGACTACCAGGGGCTTCAGTAATATAAATTCTAGAACTTGAAAAAAAAAGATAGATACTGGACTACAAAGGTAACCCAAATCATTAAGTAATTTTAATATAACCTTATTGTACTTCAAGGCAATTGTTATCAATGTATAAATAATTTTACGAAGAATTATGTATGTTAGTGCCAAAAGTACACAGAAAAGTTAAACTACCTTATCCCTCCTGACTCTACAAAATTATAGAGAATATAAAGAGGATATAGGCAGTGTCATGCATAATCTGTAAATAAATATGGCAGCAAGACCAGATGGATTTATAGTTAAATGTTGAAAAGGCTTTAAAAGGAGTTTTAATTTCTATAAGAAGAGAGTTATTTGATAGTATCACGCAAGCAGGAGATATCCTCTCCTTTTGGAAGAAACAAGGATAATTTTAAACTCTACAGAGAGGTGGGATTTGACCAGCTGCTCAGGCTTTTATGGTGCTGAGGTAAATATGAAAAGTCACTCTCCCTTCAGTTCAGTCTCTGGAATCTACCAAACACATATAGTTGCGCTGGGGTAAGGGTAGATGCCTCCCACCTTCTGAGATGCAGAAATGAAATCTCATGTAGAAATCTGCGAAAATCATACAGGAGTAAAGGTTTCTCCTTTCCAGTATCTCCCACGTTTATTTTTTTAATCAAAAAAGTTTTCCTTTAGACACTTTCATTTGACTGCTTACTCCTTTCAATCAATTGACGTATTTGGATGGAAGAGAAAAGTGGGCAATTTTTGAAATATGTGCAACACTTACAAGGACCATGATAGAGATATTTACAGATTAAAAGCCTAAAGGAGAGCCCGAGGAAAACCGAGCAGGCGCAATGGTGAATGATATGGAAAATATATTACTCATTCTCCATTGAGGAAATTTACACAGAGAAATATTATTAAATACTCCACAGATAGTAGGTATCTCCAGCCAGGATCCCATACATATTTCAGTGGTGACACAGCACGCTAGGGAGGCTGCTTAGAAAGAAGCTATTATTTTCCCTTCTGGGATGTGCCTGCACAGAGGTGCAGGAGGGACCAGAATGACCACATTGTGGTGAGTAACAACATCGCTTTAGATCCACCATTTGCTTGCTGAACGCTCCTTGCAAATGCGCTCTCCTTGTACAGAAGGAAAAAAACAATACCCCCCACATTGTTACTGTCTGGTACATGGCTCTGTGTGGAAAGGATTTTTTCGTCCACCACGGAAAATCTCACAGCCTTAAATATGGGACGCCCTTTTAATGGAGAAACAATCCCAGTGGGACTAGTAGAAGAGAGGGTTGCTTCTTTGAAACATGGATGCCATTTCATAGAAGGTAAAATCAGCAGCAGGTGAAACCCGACCATATGACAAAGCTGATGTTTTTCAAAATTGCAAGAATGTAAATATGAAGGTTGGAAAGAGGTTGTAAACTGTAACACACAGAATATACATGCAGAAATTTACAGAAGTATGGGTACAAACATCTGTAAAGTGGCTATATTTGCATTAAAGCGTTGCTTCTCTACAAAGGAAATAAGGATGCTTTTAGAAAAGCATAACAGGGACTTCTTTCATTTGTAAGTGTTAACACCATCAAAATATTCTTTTGTATGGGAATAAAGTACCCTACCTCCAAGGGTATCTTCTTTTTTTAAAAGATCAGGCAGCAACAATAAAACAGCTCTGAAGTCTGAGACTGCAGGTATTTTTAAACATCTCCCATTCATTTCTAGCCTTAATCTACTTGTCTTCCCACTAAAGAATCAGAATAGAACAAGTTCCCATAACTCCTGATGAGCTGCAAGTAAAGGAGTATATTGACAGAGATTGTAAAACCTGCTCCACAGCATTATGTATGCAGAAGAATTTAGAAAGGCAATGACAAATAACCTCAGGCCATTTTTCTAAACTCGGGGAACCAGGTGCAAGATGGAAAGTGGACCCAAATACATACTTAATAAGGCTGAAAGTTATTTGAACATGTTTTAATAAAAAAAAAAAAAAAGAGCATATAGCTTGCTTTAGTGCAAATAAGGTAGTACAGTGAGACCCACTAACTGTAGTAAGAATTCAGAGATTCAGAGGCCCATCAAAAGGAGGCAGACCCTAGGCATGGCACTCCCATGACACTTCATGAAGACTAGACCCTGCATATGTGTATGAGTTACGTTTATTTTTAGAAATAAGTCTCAGCATGTGTAACAACTAGTTTTTAGAAACCAATACTAATTTCACAGCTGATAAAAGACACTGAAACCTGAGCAGTTTTAACTGGCATTTCCCTTAAATGAATAAAACATTGCTTTTTTTTTTTTTTAGTAGCAATAGATATACATATTTCTGGTCACATATCAAGTTGTAAAGTATTCCTTTTCTAAAAAAAAATAATGTTTTATTGATGTACAATTTGGCTCTGATTCTAAGAGTTGTTATGGGCAGCAAAACAACCTTGCACTTCCTTCCATCTGGGTCATTAGACTTGGCCTTCCTATGACAATGATGATTTTATCTGACTTTGATCTCTCAAAAGGATAACTACTTTGATATCAAGATATGTCATCTAAGAGTTACTTCACAGAAAACAAAATACAATAAAATTAGGCGCCATGTGGAGAATAGCTTAACTCTTAGCTATTCAGAGCTCTGAATTCTAAGTTGATACATTAAAGAGAGAGAATGAAAGGTACAATACCTAAAAAGCCAAGAAAAGTTCCTCTTCTTGCTCTGTTTAAATCATAATTCAAGGCAGTTAAATGAAGTTTTTCATGTACCAAAGTCTGAGTCCACTATATCAAAAATGTATCACTAATGATATATTTTGTTGGGTATTTTGCCATAAACCTTCTTTGAGTACCTAATTTGAGCTCTGGGAAATGCTGTGATACAAATCTTTCCAAACCAAAAGAATGGTGTGACTTTTTCACATGACACATCATGTGTCATATTGTAGTTGTAGTGAAATATACAGCTATTAAACTTACTTCAGAATTGTTTGACATTTGGACATGTGTGAATAGTCCATTCTAGGGAACCTCCTCCCTGTATCATTCTTTGCGTCTTGTATAAACTGTTGCAGCCAAGTGATCACCATTAATGTCAAAAGAGTGCACCCACTGCAAAAATGAAAATAATAAAATAGCAACTCAATTAAAATAATAAGATGTTCATATTACTTTTAGACATAACTCAAAACTATTTTGACAATAAAAGTATTTTGTGGTCCTTACGCTAACTTATGAAGAACTTTATAGCTACAGATATATACATATATTAATCTTTCAAACTCCAGTGCCCGAACTAGCATACTGAACCTGTAATAAGCAAAGGCACTTGAACCCAATCATCTGCTAATAAGTGATTTAAAAACCTCTTCTACAAATGGCTCTGTATAACTAATAGAATTGCAGTATGTAATTTAGCAGTGGAGGAAAGGTTATATTCGTTTTACTTGCAGAGATACTGATGTGACAATAGCTGAATTAAGTGACCTACTCAACCAACCTAAGTTGGCCTTATCTAAGTCTATAAAATCATCATAACTAGACATAATATTTAAAAAGTTCTTCAGGATAGGCTATTTTGAGGAATTTTAACTAACTGAGAAATGCGATCAATCTGTGTGGTTTCATCATTAATATAATTTGGGGTTGCAACAGCTTGATAATGTTATGTTTCTGGGAAGATCCTTTTGCCTGCTATTTTAACTACAAGTGAACGTATCAGTGGTTTTCAGAAACTTTAGTTAGCAGAAAAGGATATACTGTGTATTTCAAGTGGCAAAGAAGATGAATCTCCACTTTAAGTTCAGAACATAACTATCTTAAGAGGCAGAAAGAAAGAGATGCTTAAGAGAACAGTTGTCAACAGCAATCTGGAAAGATAAAAACTGGAAGAGCTGTGAAGGAAAGTAAAAGGAAAAAGGGAAAAAAATAAATTAAAAATGAGAGGATGCCTCTAAGTGTGAAGTACTTGATTGCCACCTTAGTGGGATTTAAATCAGAGCAGGCAGTCAAAAGGGTCTAGCAGGAGATCATGGCATTCTACGTAGGCCAAGTTACTCTGCCAGGGATGTTACACTCCCTCCGGAGACCAAAGTAGCTTGGAGGGAAGTAACTTTGTTGGTATAGCGCCGCGAGAGCATAGATTTAGCCAGAGAAACACACAAAATCCAGGAAAATGCACCCTAGAGACACTCAGAGCAAGAGCTCTGGCTGAAGAGATAAGTAAGCTCATCTCTGTTCTTTCTCGGAAGACTGATGTACCGAGTTACTGTCCAGGCCGCTTCTTGTTGCATGTTAGGTGGTGCTGCTGCATAAGCCATTGATGGTGGGGAGAGACAGTATACTGAGAGAAGTAATCATTTACAGCAGGGCCTATGTAGCAGAATGGGTGATTCTTCACTGGTTACCAGGAAAACCTGTACCTGTGCTCCCAGCCGCGCGGAGGACAGCGGGCTGGGGCTGGGGCAGCTGCTCTCGCCTGCTTTCCACACCCCAAGACCTGAACGCTGTGGAGCTTCTTCTGCAAGCACGGCAGGCGACCCGCAGAGCCAAGGTCGCTGGCCGGAGGAAAGCGGGGTCTCCCCGCCCGACCCCCCGAGGAGAGCCAGGGGTCTCCCTGAGGCGAGCTGCCGCCGCGCCCGGCCCGCCTCCCCGCACCGCCATGCCCACAGGGGGCGCTGTGGCGCACCGCACATCCGGGCACCCGCAGCGGCTGTTGGCCCTCTTTCCCCGCTAACCACGCCCGCCGGGGCCCGCCGCTTCCGCCGGGGGAGGGAGGCGCGCGCAGGCGCGCGGTCGGGTGGGCGGAGCGGGTGGGCGGTTGGTGAAGGAGGGGGGCGGGCGCGCGAAGCGGGGGGGGGGGCGGGGAGGGAAGGAAGGAAGGTGTGAGCAGCCGCTCGCGCGCGGCGGTTGGCTGGGGTGCGCGGCGGCCGGCGGCGGCGGCGTCCCCCACCTTTTCCCCCCGCCCCGTGCGACGGGCCGGGCGGCGCGAGGCGGCCCCGCGCGCTCTCCCCCCCCACCCTCCCCCTAGTCCCTCTCGTCCCCCGCCCGCCGGGCCGCTGCCGTTGGATGCGGGGCGGCGGCGGCAGCGCGGAGCGGAGCCGGGGTGTAAGATGGAGGGCCTGACGCTAAGCGAGGCGGAGCAGCGCTACTACTGCGACCTCTTCTCCTACTGCGACACCGAGAGCACCAAGAAGGTGGCGTCCAACGGGCGGGTCCTGGAGCTCTTCCGCGCCGCCCAGCTGCCCAACGACGTGGTCATGCAGGTATAGCCGCCGTGGGCCACCCCCGGGGGGCTGGGGGGGCTGCGGGCCCGGGCACCGCCCCGCCCCGCCGTGACTGCCGGCGGGGAGACGGCCCCGTCCGGGGCTGCCGCCCCTCCCCTCCGCAGTGCTCGCCCCGGCCCTCGCCCCCTTACCCGGCCCGGCAGCCCTTTTGGCAGCGGTCGTCCCGCTGGCGTCGGGGAGGATGGAGCGGGAGCCGCCAGTAGGCTCGGGAGCTTTGTCCGGCCACCTGAGCCCCGACGGGAGGGGAAGGCTGAGCCTCTCCGGCGGAGAGGGAAGGGCGGGGGGTGCAGCTCAGCTGCTGCGCCGAGCATGGCTGTAGCAGGCCCCCGCTTGTGTGCTTGTGGGGCCTCTGGCTATGAGGCTAGGAAGGGGCTCTTGGTAATGCCTGCTGGCGACCTCCAGCAACTGGTAGGGAAGTGTGTTGTTTGCCTCGTGTCGGTAGAGGCCATCCAAAGCACAAGAACCCCAAAGCATTTTGGGGATGCAGGGGAGGTTCGTCCCACAGTCTGCTGATGAAAAGCAATGCAGGATTGTATCGTTGGGTGCTACTGACACTGATCCACTTCACCTAAGCCACGCAGTCTTTTTTGGACATCACTTCCCGGCAGGTATTAACTTACCTGTAGTCATCAAAACATTTCTAACAATGAAAGATGCGGTGTTGAGAATGACACGGGCCCATACTTGCAATATGTATGTGTACAGTTTTAGCACTTACTTTCTCGGCCAGGTTACATCTAAAAGGTGTAGCAATATTGCAGAGCTACTGACATAAAAAAGGAAGAGTCTGCTCTGATGTGTCGTGTGTAATTATTTGAGGAAAGTAATCCCAGTGAATCTTCTTATGAACAGCTATTTGTAATAATTTGCTGCTTCTGCAGTTCCCGCTGTCATTGTTCAGTGCTTTAAAGTTTATGTAGTGTTTTGAGCTGCTGTGGGTAAAACCGTGTCTAAAGAGCCCTGCTGCCTTTTATGTAGTTTCATCCTCAGCCTAGTGAGATAAGCAGGACTTTTAACAAAGCATTAAAGTTACTGTAGCCAGAAATACAGTACACGAATTTCAGCGTTCTGCAGTTTAGTACCAGATTTCATGAGAGTACTTATACTCAACTAGGACGACTGTTGATGTGCTTTGGGCTCCTAAGAGCAACTTGGTTAGTTAAAGTGAGTTTAAGATGCAAAAAAGTGTAAGAGGACTGAATAAGAAATGATTCTGACTGGTAAAAGTAGTAATCTTATTTGATGACTTGCTGAACTGGACATAATGGTAAGAGAGTCTGTGTGCTCAGTATTATGAGTGAGGTTTCTCGAGGGTCGCCCACTGCTGCTTTTCGTGTGTGACCAACTAATTTTACAAAAATCATCTCAGGAAAGTTCAATGTTTGCATATTTGTTGTATTTAAAATCTATTTTCCATCAAACTTGTCTGGATCACTGTAAAGATAAAGTAGTCTAGTGCTAAAAGATCTTGTTTTATGCAGGGATTTAGTGCAAGAACTTGGAAAGACTTGGAATCTTGAATACAAGTGGCCACAGATTATATGCTTATCTGTTGCAGAGGAGGTCAGATATTTTCTTGCGAAGTAGATTGCATCTGAAGACGAGAAACTACTCAGGAATCATTCCATGGGTTCTAAATAAATTAACTCAAGCAGCAGACCTGGCTTATCTCTGTAATGATCTCAAGGAAAGCCTTGCAGTTAAAACAGCAAACAAGATATTAGATTGCCTGAGGAATGAGACTGTAAATAATACAAAGAAAGTCAAAATGCCCTTAGCAGCCTGACCCATTACAAATATCTTGTGCAATCACTGTTGGTCACCTGTAAAGTACCTTGTACTTGTGAGGGAGAGAATCTAGTTATCTCGTTATATTATGTTCTCTTTGAAGTGTGTCTGTACCTCAGGTTAACTCAGGCATGAATACGTTGGATGGGGGTTCTTCCAAGGGAAACTGCATCTGATGCTTTGGAAGCTGCGACTATGTAACTAACACCTCTAGGTGATATAGCTTAAGAAATAAGGAAACTCTGTGAAGGAGATGTAATTTTCTTTTGACCATGTGATGCTATGTTCTTACCTCTTCATTTGAAGTACCTGATGCTTGTGGGGAAAGGAACTTGATTCAGTTACCCAATTCTTATATAATCCTGGAATGCAAGTGTTGTACTAGTCACATGAATGCTAAGTCCCTTCATAGGTGTGCAAAGCATAGTACAAAATTACTGCTCTTCAAACTCACAGGGACTAAGTAGTCCTAAGGAGCTACCTTGAAGTTTTTCTTCTTCAGTAGTACAGGTCTGTAGATTCCTTCGAATGATTCAGAACTAATTCTGTTGGAAATGAAAGTTGTGGAGTCTCCTTCTCTGGAGACTTTCAAGACCCGCCTGGATGCAGTCCTGAGTAATGTGCTCTAGGCAGTCCTGCTTCAGCAGGGGAGTTGGACTAGATGATCTCTAGAGGTCCCTTCCAACTCTGAAAAATTCTGTGATTCCGTGTGCATTTTAAGACCCACAACTTGTTTTGCTTGCAAATCTGTTGTTTAAAGGCTGGACACGCATGCAGCCTTTCCTGCAGAGAGTTATGTTCATGTGAGATATCTGTCTTGGCAGCAGGAAAAGTTAATCCATGTGGCTAATTGTTCCTAATCATTCTCATTTCTGCCTCTAAGGGACACTGTCAGCTGCCTATTAAGTGGGAATAAATGAACGTATAGAAGACTGAAACAGTTATGGTTGCTGTATACAAATCATATGCTCACAAAGCAACAAAACCCTGGAAAAGAAAAGCTGTATGTCCACTCAGTGTACACATCTACAAAAGAACAACCTTCTTACCAGAATAAAAATACCACGAATTGTCTTATGTCCTTAACTGCACATGTGAGGACATCAATCTTTATTAACCCATATTTCTGCCTTTTTGTGCACATCCTTGAAATTAGCATTAAGGTAGAAGATTTGCATAGAACAGTGAACAGAAGTGTGTGTGTTGGGATAACAAGTCCATCTACTTCACAAAAGTTACATGAGTCTTTAAATTGCTCTCAGGGTGTGGTTTCACATTGCAGCTAAACCGATCTAATGGTGAGTTGCTACTGAAGAAGGTGGTTCAGCCTTCCTTCTTCCTGCAGCTACGTGCTCCTGTTGCTGCTTTGCCTTGCAAAGGCATTAGTCCTTGTCTGAGGCTGTTGTACACTGTCATCAGGGGCTATGCAGGTAGAAAATTAATCACAATTTTTTGTTGATTTTAACTCTGTATCAGCTAACGGTGGGGTTGAATGAATGTCAGTACCGGCACGAGGAAGGAGGCAGGAAAACCATTTGCTGATGGAGGGGAAGAGGAAAACTTTCCTCTTTCTAGAGCAATTCGGCTGTGACCTGGTGTGGATTTTATGGTAGCTTAATCCACAAGAAGCTGGAGGTGCCTGATGCTGGCACTGACATTCATTTGACAGTGAGCTGGTTCAGGGAACTTGTTCAGCCAAAAGTTAGGGGGTTTTGTCAAGTTATTTTTCACTTGACTCAGCTGCCTGAGCTCGTGCCTCAGTTGCATGTGCATCAGTTAGCCAGTTTCAAGCTTTTTTATGTTTTCATTTCTAAGGAGTCTTTACAGACAGATTAGTTTTGATTGTTCTTGTGTCATTGATGAAAAAAAATTAGTCTCTGGTTGTCTACCTCAACTCTCTGAGTTTGCTGCCTTCGCATCAAAAGTTGTAAGAAAGTGCATACCTGTGATGTAGATGCTTCATTGTAAAGTCCAGACTCAGTGTAAAACCTTATTCATCAGCTACAATTTCTGCACTGTGCAGAAAACCAGCGAAGGTGCAGGCATATGCTGTCATCTACTGTTCTTGGAGTGACAGCTTTTGGCAAACATAGGGAACGGAGAACATGGAATGGTAGTTTCCTCAGATATCAGAGCTCATCTGTGGCATGGGGTGCAATTATAATTGGAATTATAATCCATAGGCAGAACATGGCAAAACAAAATTGCAGGTTCTTGATTTAAAATATTGGCCTCTTTGTTGGAGAATGGATGCAGAGAGAAAGGAATCTAAGAAAAGAAAAACTTGTTCACAGTGATTTTATTGTTGCAGTTAGTGTTTCAGTGAATTTTCCTATGCAAAGAGTACCTTTTTATCATATCAGTAGAATTTACTAAATGCCAACTGCGAATGGAAACTGAGCCCTGTTTAGGATTACCTGTGTGGTGGAGACATGCAGAAGACTCAACCTTGTTCTGGCTAATTTGCTTTATTTATTATCTTTTCAGAACTGGTGGGGTAAGAAGTTAGAATTCCTTATACACTGCAAATCTCATGCCTTCCTTTCAGTGTATATTTAAAAATACATGGCACTTTCAGATCCTTAAAAAAAAGTACGCTGTGTAAAAAAGCTTTTCTCTCCTAATACAGATCTTTACCTAATCTGCAAACAAGCTGAAATTTTAAAAAGAGATCACTTAATTGAATCCAATCTAAACATTTTGGGTTTATAGTTTTTTATTTTAAATCTTACAGCTTTTCTGTATGACATTTTAAAATACAACTAGTTTAGATTTCTTCTGAGGCAATATTCACAACAGGTCATTACTAAGTCATTCTTCCAATGTAGAAATGTGTAACTATAGCATTTTTCGTACTCATTCTTGGTATTTTGTTAGCCTGAGCACCATGAAGTTGACAAGTCTGTAGCCTTTTAGGATTACAATCATGTAATTTATATATAGCATTTATGTATAGTATTTATGTATTTAAAGGATGTTTGTACATATATTATGCTGTATATCTTTTCTTGTTTAGGAAATAACTGTTAGAAATCTGTTGTAAATACAAACAGTACCTGGATGGGCAGTTAGGAATATCCGATTTGTGAATTACTTATTTATTTTTCCCCCCTCAAATGTTATTGTAATGGAGTATTTTTCTTTCCTCTCATCTGAGCAGTAGGTTAGTTTTGTTCCTCTGTAATGATGAGATATATAAGCAGGCTACTTTCTGCTAGTGCCAGAAATGGCTCTTAGTCTGCTTTGTATCCTGTGAACTGTGCTTTGAGTTTTCTGCAGAGTTCTGGTAAAAATGTTTACTTTAATGTTACCTTCACAGAGACTATAGTGGGCTGCAAATTGTTTTTTTTTCTTTACAGTTAATTAGTTTGAGTAGTCTCATATCTCAGCAGTGTTTAGTCAGAGAATAATAATTGTTTTTGAAACAAAAGGCAGGAAGTTACTGGCAAAACTTTAGGACTGTAGATTAGGTCTATTAGACTTGTTTTCAGCTGATTTCTCAGTGTAATTGACTGGTATTCATACTGTATAGTCACTTACATAGTAAATAATTCCTTCATAATTCCATATGCCAGCACAGCACTCAGCTAATTTCAAGTATCACAACTCCGCTTTGTTTGAAAACAGTTTATTTTTTTCTTTTTAAATGTGCCATCAGATGACAGCAGGGATGATTAATGTCCATTCTGACACCACTGGATAGAATTCTAAAATCTCTTCAGAAATATCAGGGCCTTCGTAAAATGCAGTTGTCTTAGAATCAAGATAGCTGTACAAAATTATGGATTGTAAACTTGATCTTTTTCATGTAAAGATGATTCTTTTTTTATTAGAAGTTTTGAGCACTGACTGCCTGTGAAAATGGCAAACATGCCTTCATCTTAGTCTAGACTATCTTCAATAAATATTACTGCAGATACTGTGAAATTATAGGACTTTGCTGGCAGTCTCTATGACTTTTCAATTATATTTGGTAGCTTTCAAAATAATAGTCCTTACAGACAGGTCATAAATATTTGCTGTTTAGACTAGTTCTCCTTGTAGAATTCCTAGACTTCAAATTGGAGTTCTGCTCTTTGCTTATATGAGTTTGAAGTCAGAAGTAAGTGTGGGAGCAATATGTTGACTACTGGCTTTTTCTTGCTGGAGTTCCAGTAATGATTAGTGTTAAGAATACATTTGCCACTTGTTCTTTTTCCTTTACCATTTCCATAGAGATATTATTAAGCCAGTGGTGTCATTCTTTCTAAAATAATGTACTAAGTTGGTGATCATGTTTGTCACTTGCTTGTTTTTCCAACTGGGGTTGGTGTCTAAAGAGTTAAATTATCCCCTGCACTTGTTATACAAAAATACACTATAACTTAGGCATACCTGTTGTGTATAGGAACTGTGTTTTGATAGCTTAAAGGACTTGGAAAAGATGACAGACTGGCCTGAATTTCTGGAACAATTGACTTCTGATGTCTAAAATGCTCCTGAAGTATGGTAACAGTGCAATTAGTAGACTCAGTTTCAAATATATCTTTCAACTTCAGAAATCCCAGAAAAGGGTGACCATGACAGAGCTGTGTAGAAGTTAGCATTAGGTGCTAACTTTCTCCTGCTTCAGACTATTAGTTGTGAATTTTGTAGAAAAGTCTGTTCTTACTGCAACAGTGTGTACGACTCGTTTTTTTTTTCTGAATTAAAATGTCTTAAATCATTTAAGACCTAGTATAAGCAGCTGTGTTCTGAGTCTCAAATGTAGCTCTGTAAATGTGCAGTTTTTAGAATTTTAACTAAGTTAAACTTTGATAGACACATTGTTAAAGACTTGTAAAGGCCTTACTGGGAGAAGGAGAGCAGTGCAAAGCTAAGTAATTAATGCCAGTCAGATTGATGCTTGGAGGAAAACAGATTGGGATGGGAAAGCAGTGTGAAGTAATGGGCACAGTAGCTTCAGGTGGACTTGTATGGAAGTGCTCTGAGCAGTCCTATTTGGCCAGGCCACAGCAGGACCACTGATTCTGGGGTTAGTGTGTGCCTTAATCTTCGTTTTACATTAGCAAAAAAACAGAAGCTTTTGTTCATTCTTAGAGGCTTTTATGTCTTATGTTTGTTTTGGCATAGTGATGAAAGGTGATGTGTGGAGAAAATATTAAAATCAAAAAAGTAAGAAGTTAATTATTAGCAAGGGATGTCAATCCCTAGAGGTCTGAAAGGAATCAAAACGTCTATATAAATGCTGCTGTCTTCAGCATTTAGCACCTAAATAGAAAATTTTGCAGGAAGAATATTCAACTTAATGCTGCTTGGCAGGAGCATCCACAATTAGAACATAACATGTGACCTCCCTTGCATTATTTTTTTTGGAGTGGTAATTTGAAATACTAAATATATTATTGCTGTAAAATACCTCTCTAATGCCTGCTGAAGCTAGGTGCTTTCTTGGCACTTATACGATACTTTAGCTACTCCTTTTTGTTCCAGAAAATGCAACCACTTGAGTGTTAAAGAGTCATCCTGGAGTCTCAAATCATCACAGACTGGCTCGGGCATTGACAGTTCTTGCTTAAGTGTGTTTCTTCATCTCCTATTGTTTGAACTCTTCATGGCACCACCAGGAGAAAGGAGACACCCTTGTTTTGAGAGCAGTTCTTAGCTGCCTGATACATGAATATATCTTTCCCTTCTAAGGAGGGCTTCTTTGGGCAAGGCAAAGAAGGTGGAGTTGCAAGTGCTCTTGATGAGGTGTTCTGTTCAGTTGCCTAATTTCAATGTTTTCTACCCCTTGTAAATGCAAAGCACACAACTTTCTTGAGGCTGCAGCCTTACGAGAAGTTTAGAGTCAAATGAACAAACTATTGCTACAAGACACATGTTCCCGTGTGTCTTGTAGCTGCTGAGGTGTTCACTGGTTGTGCAGTAGACAGATTCTTTAATAAAAGAGCAGATAAGTGACACTAACTTTTTGCTGGCTCACGGAGTGGAGTTGTCATGCTGTGTGATCAGGTAGAAGAGCAACAGCTAGTGCTCAGGAATGGGGAACTGTGCAGCTGAGAGTAGAGAAGGGAGGAGCTATCTGGGTTAAGCAGTAATGTAAAATTGCGTAGGAAGAGGAGACAGGTATGTGGAATATCTCCTTTTAAAAGAACCTCTCTTTATGTATCAAGAATTAAAAATGGTTCTTGTAGGTCCCCAGGCTGTCTTTTGCCGCTTCAGGTTTGGTGGGTTTTTTTATTTCCAGTTCTTCTTGCTGCTTTATTACCACTGCTGCTCATAAGGTACCTTCCTCATGAGCACTGACTCTGCCAGAAGAACAGCAGGAGAGAGAATCTTAATGCAAGCAAAGATAACTCTGCCTTGAGGTCTTCCAGCTATGACTTTTTACTTGGGAGAATAGTAGTTGCTTTCTAGTGAGTGTTCATCTGGCTGGATTTTTCTTTGTTGCTGCTATTGAACACGTCAGAAAGGAATACGCTTATTTATTCTATCCTCTTTTTGAGAGTATTTGACAATAATTTGTTTATGGGCTATAGTAGAGTAGGACAGTCTAGATCTTTGGAGAAGTGGGCCCTCTAAATCAATGTCTTGAACTGTTTTGTAGTTGCATGTAGGGTGCATCTACCTCATCTTTGTGGATTAATTGATAGTGTTTACCATGTGCTACCAAATCAAGAAGGGAACCACTGGAGCTCTGCAGGTAAGATTCATGTGTTTGACTTGTAACAGCTTTTGCAGCAGCTGTTAGCAAGACCACAAACTGATTACAAATGGAAAAATCAAAGCCTACTGCATTAGGAAGTGTCTCTGATAAGTGAGGCTAATCCACCATGAACATACATGCTGCCAGGACCAATAGGAGATGCTGCAGACCCCTTTTGGAATGGGTTGAAGTCGGGAATAACACAAAATATAACTGGTTCAAAAAGTACTACAGTAGGTGAAAATTCTGTGGGGTTTTTGTGTGTGGTGTTCAACATATTCACTTGTGAAGATATGTATTTATTACGTGCATCTGTCATAAATCCATTTTAAATTGTCAGTGGTTTTTGTTTGCTGCTTTTCTATCAACAGAGTGAAAGTATGACTCCAAATCTGCCAACCCTTACTCAGGGAGTGGACATCCTTGTAAAACAGATCGCAAAGTAAGGGGCAGAATCATTCTTCTGAGGCTTAAAATACTGGTTCATTTTTTGACCAGCTAATTAACTTCCTTCTTTCTGATGTGATTAATTCTGAAATTTTATTTGATTGAAACAAAAGTATGTTTGAACTTCAAATGACCTTAGAATGGGAAAATGTAGTTCTAAGTATCTATAGAGAATTAATTATCAGAGCTGATGAGTAGGTTTTTTTTCGTGATGGTGTTTTAGCGGTTTGCTTCCACTGTGGATACGTGCAGTGTGAAAATCAAGGGTGGAGAAGTATTAGGAGGGGCTCAGACAGTAGGAGACTCTAAATAGTTCATTGCCAGCGAGCATGTGTTGTCTTGGAAGTCCTCCAATACTATTACTTTTATTTCTTTGAAGGCCTCTGTTCTGAAGTCAGGTTTGTGGCATTGACTGAGTTTCATCTTCATGGAACAGTCAGTAAGACTTGGAAGGAAGACCTTACAATTCGTTATGCAACAAATTACAACATCCCAAATACACCCTGTGCCTGGAAGTTCTTAGTATCAACTAATTAAGTATATTTACTACTGTGCTTCTTAAGTACCTAATAAGATAAATGTATGTATTAGCAGTAATGTTATTCTTGCTGTTCAGCACGTGTTTCCTGCTTCACGCTGAATTAAGTATAGCAGTTCTTGATACCCTTCATAAATGCATTTTGCATATGATCTTCGGATAGGCATACAACTGTTTAAATATTTGTCATATACTGCTATTCATGCTGAAAGATAGAATTCAGGGCAATACTTGGACTGCTTTTTAGTGGCATTTTTTTTGTCCTGTCCCCAGCTTTTTTTTGTTGTGTGCCACCATGTGCCAAGGTTTGTGGAGCCTTGCAGAGAACTGGGTCAGAGACTTGACTTGGTTAAAAATAACTCATCAAAAGAAGGATCTTTGTCAGTTCTCTGTCTTGTTCCTGTGCTGTCAACAACTGTTGCATCTTAGAAGCTACTTGTCAAGTGAGATTTTTTTTTCTGAAGAAAAGTTAAAAAATCTTGATGAATAATTAATCAGTAATGCTTTGTCCAGTTGGTGATAGGTGAGAGGCTGTAGTTAGAAAACTGTGAGGCTGTGGTTTGCAATCAGTGAGACAGATTGAGATAAATGAAGTGACAGGAGTTGATCTCTTGAACAGTGGTTGCAGAGTGACAAGATTAGAAGGTAGCGAATTGTCAGGAGATAAATGTATTCAATCTAGGAAAAAAAATGCAAAGGAGTTTTTCATAATTCTTTGATATGTAGTGATGGTCAGGTTTTTTTCCTGCTACAATAGCAATGATTAGGAAGTACTTTTTTCAACTTCTCTTACACATCATCAGGTTACATCACACTGTAGAGATAACGGTTAATTTTTGCTGTAGCTGAGATGAGTGGATTACAGGAGTTCAGGCGAGCACTTTGTAGGACAGCATATTCTAGTACCCAATTTGAGACTGTGTTCCAATAAACTTTTAATTTGGAAAACATCCTGTCAAATCTGTTTAATGCTTAAGTTTGCGAAGTGCTTTAGAATTCTCATTGATGAATTGATTCTTGTGGGATACAGAAATAACATTGTTGATATGATAATGTTTTTAATTTTAAACTGTGAATCAAAATCAATCTGTAGTCAGTTACATTTTTGTTAAATAACGTAAAACTGAATGTAGGTTATTCTTTTTGATTTTTTACCTTTTTTATCTGAAGTAAACTTAGCTTTTTTAAAATGTATTGCTTGCTTTCCATTAAAAGGTTATTGTCAATATGCACAGTAAAACTCAAAAATCATGTACTAAATACTGAAGCACAAATATATTCACATGGTCTGGTTTAACTCAAGTATGTATCAAATGTTGTAAATGAATGTGAGAACTTGTTTTGCACCTCTGATGCATGATTTATATACTGTTGTTCATGGGATTGTTTCATTTAAATGTAAGAGAAAACTTTCTTACTGTAAGGGTGATCAAACACTGGAAGAGGTTGCTCAAAGAGGTTGTTGAGTCTCCATCCTTGGATATACTCAAAATACAACTGGACATGGTCCTAAGCAACCTGCTGTAGCTGAGCCTGCTTTGAGCAGGGGTGGCAAAGTGCATGATCTCCAGAGGACCTTTCCAAGCTCAATTATTCTGTAATTATACATAGAGTTTCTGTTTATTAATTAAAAAAAAAAGAAGTCTTACACCAACAATACAAACACGAAAATTCCTGCCAAGTCACAGTAGGACTACTAGAATACCTCAAATTAAGAATTTGATAATAAAATCAGGACCAAAATGTATATTCTGAATCCCAGTTCTTCTTTCTTGCTTTGTATCATTATGTGATTTTTTTATTTTTTTTATTTTATTTTTAGTGAATAGACTTATGTTAATGTCCTAGTTAGGATGAGGTGATACAGAAGGTCCTCCTTTGGCTTTTTCACTTCCCCCTCCTGTCAGCATACGCCATGTGTGTTGTAACTTCCAGCCTTCAGAAGTTGTCTTAAAGTCTGGCCTCTTACCATCCTCTGGTATGGAACACTAGGTGCTTCAGTAACTCTCTTCAAGCAGGGGAAATGTTTTTATCTTTACTGTGTAGGTGGCATGCGTGTTGCTTCATTTATTGTTTTACCATTGAAGTAATCCCTGCTTAAATACTGTTGTACTTTTGCATGAATAATGTTTACAGATAATGGGCTTGATTTGCCTTGTAGAAGAAACTGGGGGTAGGGGGAGTGTGATATTCTGGAAAGAGTCTCCCAGAGAGGCTTTCTGAGTTCTGGAAAGTGTGTTTCACCACGTTTGATAGAAATGTGATTTGTTCCACGTCACCTGGAATTTCTAAAGGTTCTCAAGTCTTAGTTTTTTTGGTTCACAAACCTTTCCAAGTTCAAGGACCTCTTATTTGAAACCTGCAAAAAGTTCTAGAAGGTATGTGCTTGAAACAGCGCCCTTTGTCAACATACTGCTTCCTATGCACGTCTGATCTGCACCAACTTCTGATATTTTTGGTGTTGCTGTTAATTCTTTGCAGTACGATGACTGAGTGTGCAATTTCATAATTCACAGCTACTGCACTGAGGTTTGTTTTCTTTGTATCAACAGCTTCTAGTAATTCCAGAGCTTCACAGAGTTGTTTGCCTTAATCTGGTTAATTGCAGTAGTGTGACCTCAAGATCTTCATATCTAGGGAGATGAAAACAGTCATGGAGCATTTTGTCTTGAAGATGGCTCTGCATTCCTTGAAGAGTTTAAGGAAATTCCTTAACCTCTCTGTTTCTAAGAAGATGAAAGCCCTAAACATAAATCTCAGAGAAGCAATCCCTTGATTATTTTTTTTTATTATTATTCCATCCCCCCTCCCCCATCAGTATAGCTTATTACCTGTTGAACGTTTAAATCCTCCTTCAAGAAGATTATAGGTAGGCTGTTTTGAGTATGTTCAAGCATGCTGTCACTCACCAGAGGGGTCTTTGCTTAGATGTTTACATTTAATGGTTTTTTTATCCTTAGCTTTTTCCTTTTCTTGATACTTAGATTTGGCATATTTTCTACATTTCTATGTATTTACTTTGAATCCATGCTTGTCTTTCCTTTCTAATACTTAGCTGCCATGGTAGCTTAATTATTAATTCAGTTTTTAACTGAAGTATTTTTTCAATCTGGCAGTACTAACTAGCTCCAAACAAGATAATTTCTAGTCCAGCACTGTCTTTGAAATTGCCCAAAGCCATTACTGCCTAATGATCCCATAGGCTCCAAATGCCTGCGTCAGTGCTTCCTTTCATAAGAAGCTTTTCCAGAGTCTGCTCAGTTACTTATCTGTCAATGCTAGGCCACTGGATCCACAAGCTTTTTCTGTGTTGGGTGTAGTCAAGTATATGGATGTTCATCAATCTTCTAGGGTACAGCGCTTTAAAAAGAGAAATCACTCTTGCTGTCACACTGGTTTTGATTGCTAGCTGTCTCTTGAATCTCAGCTACTTTAGTTCTGCCAGTTGTTTGAACATAGTGTAATTATTTTTGGCATTAGATTGGGTACAGGCCATTTATTTTAGATGTTGATGCCTCAAAGTTTTTATTGCTTGAGTTGTCAGCTGTCAATTTACACTGTCACTTCTTTCCTCATGGAACTTTTTGTAGTCCAACCAGCCTATTGAAAATAAAGTATTCAACTGTATTGAGTCATTTTCTTTTAGTTAATGAACTTTAGAAAGTGCCCTGTTATCCCCTGACTTCTGTCCAGACATCATGCTGCAGAAATACTATAATGGGAAAATACAAGTAACACAGGTGCTGTAGGACAATGTGTGAAGTGTAATGCAGACATAGCCAAATGATTTAATGCAGCTAGTTTCTTGTCCAGCAGGATTTGAGCTGCATGGACAGCCCTAGAGCTGCTGATCCTCTTGGAACTTCTTTGGGACTAAGTGTGTGTCAACTTCCCACACCTTCCTGTGACAGGTTTTACAACAGTTTATTTTCATGAGGCCTTAGAATCCTGGTGCCTGGTAAGGAAATACCCAAGCAGCTTTTTATTGAGCCATATCTAGCTCAACTGTTGTTAATATACCCATCCGTTTGATCGTACAGAGTTGCCAAAGTCTATTTCCTGTTTCAGCAGTGCTGAAGCATACAGGCTAACTCCTCATCGATAATGTTGTTCGGTTGCTGATATGTGAAAATGTAGTTGACTTCTTCAGTTGGAATGTGCCTGCAAGCAGGGCTCCTCTGCCCTTCAGAACTGTGTCCTCCGAAAGCCAGGAAATCTTGCAGGACAGCTTTCTCGAAGTCCAGTATCAATCCATTCCAGTAGTTAGGAAAATGAGCAGATGTGTCAAGAGACCACATTTGCCAAATGGGGAACTTAAGACTGAGCTCTGGTAGGAAGGGTGAGGAGAGAAATTCGCATTGGCGGATATAGATGAGACTGAGATTCTCAGTGCCTTCTCTGCATTGATCTTCACAGACAAGGTCTCATGGGTCTGTGTGCCTGGAGATGGGATTGAAGGAGGAGAGAAACTACTAGTACTGCAAGAAGATTGATGGACCTCTTGAGAAATACCAAGTTAATGGGATTAGATTGGACGCTTCTGAGGGTGCTGAGAGCACTAGTTAATGTCATTGTTAGCCAACTTTCTCTTTGAACAGTTGTAGAGATCAGGGGTGGGCCTCAGTGACTGGAGAAAGACATGTTGCAGCTGCCTTCAGGAAGGGCAGGAAGGTTGATTTGGGGAACAGCAGACTGGTCAGCTGCACTTTGGTCCCTGAGAAATTGTGGAACAAGTCTACTTGGAAGCCATTTCTAGGTACATGAAGGTGAAAACAGTAATTAGGATTAGCAAGCATGGATTTACTAAGGGTACCAGATTGTCTGATGTGATGGAAAGACTAGAACTGTGGTTGAGGAGAGAAAAGCAGTATCTCGTCTACCTTGACTTCAACAAGGCTTTCACCATGGTGTCCAGGAGCATCCTTGTGTCTCATTTGGAACGTTACACTCTAGATGAGACCGCTAGGTAGATAAAAAGACAGTCTGGATCATTGAGCTCAGAGGGTCTGATGTGGGACATGTATGCTTGGTATCTTATCAGTGACCTGGCACAAGCAGGAATGCACCCACAGCAAGTTTGCAGGTCTTTGAATTTTGTCTGAGAATTATTTCAATGTCTTCATCTTGTGTTTCTGGATTACATCTGACAATATAATACTAGAAATGTTGAATACTATTCCTTTCTGTTGCAGTTACTGAAGACAGACAATATAGTTGCCTAATGGAGTAGCTAATAGTGACATAGGATGTTTATCATGTGCTTTCTTGGTGGGTTTGTGGGTTTTGTTTTTGTTTTTTTAAATGAACATGGCCCCATTTACTCACTCTACCTGACATCGACTGTGTAGAACCTCTGAAGTGCAGGTGAAAGAAAAGGTGGATAATTGGGAAAATATCAAGTTTTAGACTTTGTGCTTTTGCTGGTTTTTGCTGGACTCTGACTCATGTCACATATTATTTGGAGATTGCACACAAAGTCGTTACTGAAAGATTGTATATATGAAGTAGTTAATGCAAGGCATGCTGCTCTTCAGTGTATGAAATCACCTCTGTAGAGCAGTTCGTGTTTTAAATTTCTCTGTACAAGTAACTACGTGTTTTGTTTCAGATTATGGAGCTCTGTGGTGCAACAAGACTTGGCTATTTTGGAAGAAGTCAATTTTACATTGCTTTGAAACTTGTTGCTGTGGCCCAGTCTGGTCTCCCTCTAAGAGTGGAAAGCTTAAATACAGGTAAATCACAGAATCAGGGGGAATTGAGTTGCTAAGCGGAATTATTGTACTTGGCTCACAGATTCTTGTTGGGTAACCTTGTAAATTAGGGTGGTATGTCTTTTTATACATATTGCAAACTTAAAAAAAATGGGGAAGTGGGGGGATTATGAGGGAGTGTATTCTTACTGTGCAATAAATACAAGGTGAAATACCTTACTTTTATTCAATAAATATTGTGTTCATCACAGGGTAAATGAACAACTACTATTGACTGTTGTGTAGGTACTAGTTCATTCTATAGGTTACTAATGTGAGAACTTTCAGAGAACCTCTGAAAAAAGTACTAATAGGACTAATGTGAATTGGAAGGAAAAGAAGAATGCAACATTTGCAGGCTTTTATAGTTGCTAGTTTATGAAGTCTCGATTGCAACAAATGAAAGGTCATATTTTCTAAAGCTATGTTCCTTTGCATTTTGGCTTGATGGTTTTCTCCCTTCTTAGTGCAAATATGCAGATTAGTGGTTTAAGATTTTTTTCTAGTGAAAAACCTGACCTGTAAAAGATCTTTGAAGTCTGTTATCAGACAAAATACCTGTTATCCTACTTTTCAAAGGTCAACTGTAGTGTGGGTAGTGAAAAAGGGACAGGAGAAAGATTCACTCTTGAGAGATGGTTCAGAACAGCAGAAAGAGCTTTGATATGTGGCTCTGCTGTAGCCTTCCGAGTGACATAAGTGGATCCATGTCAGTGTTCCTCTGCAAGATTAAAAGAGATTTAGCAAGATGAAATAGTGAGTTTTAAGCCACTGTAGCCCTTTGCAGCATAATACACAACTCACAACTTATAAATATCTTTGGAGCTCAGCTTTGCCTTAAAGTGACTTCCCTAGTAGATTTTATGTCTGCAGAATACAAGTTATGATATAATTTTTTATATGCTAGGAGTTAAAAGAAAGTTTAGGCATTTTTTTGTGTCTAAAGGATATATATTAAACAAAGTAGTTAAGGAGACTGTTAAAACTAATCTGATAGGACTCGAAGTATTTGAAAAAGATATTAAAAAAAGTAATTCTAATGTCTACTTTTATAGTTATGTTTATTCTAGGCTCATACAAACAGCATAAACTACTGTCATGATTTTTTGTAGCTTTTTGGAAAAGTGCATTGTTTCAGTCAACGTTTTGCTAGTATTCAAGTTGCTTTCTGCTCATAAGCCACCCTATGTTTACAGGCTGTTTTCCTAGTTTTCCTGATGAGCGTTCCCAAATCTAAAGGTTCAGCAAGCTGTAGCAAATTGCCTTTGAATCAGAAAGTTGGAAAAGGGAACTTCAACTCTTAATATCCGATAAAACTGGGACTTGATATAACAATTGTAGGATTTCTCATCAAATGCCTGTTGAAGAAGGCAAAGACTAAAATGTATGTAGCTTTTACCAGAGTTTTTTATATGCTTGATTTTATTTTAATGCAAGATATGTTAACTGGAAGGAGCTTTTCTATTTAAAAAAAAAAAAAAAAAAAAGGAAAGAAATGTGAAGGAAGGAATTGAAGTTACAGAATTGGTTTCAAAATATAAAATATATTGCTGTAAAATTAGCAGCCATTGGAACTTTTATAATGGACAATTTTTCCTTGATTCATGGCAATACTAGAAATACTTGTAATTGTTTCTGGACTTCTAGGAATAATATTCTGTAACTGCTTCCAAACCTACTAAATAGAACAAGTACAATTGACAGAACATTTATTTTTACTCTAACTGTTTTTAGCTTTGGTTGTCTGTTGCCTTGGTTGCAGTGGTTCCAGTCCTGTCTATGAAGTTCCTGCTCCTAGGGTGATTCAAGTGTTGTTGTAGCAGCTACTAAACAGCTAAAATACAGCAGGCTGAAGACTCATAAAATGATTGTGAGCTTCCTTTGAAAACTGGGGTTCAGCAACCTGGCCAGCTGGGTTCTGCCCACAGTTCATCTCCAAGAGGTCTTGAAGAGGAACTGTTAGAGCCATCCTATACTAAACTGTATACTCTTTCTCTCTTCAAAGTAAAACATTTAGTTACAACTTACATTTTAGGACATCTGCCTTTTAGCTCTGCATTCTATGCATGTTTTATTTAATGATTATCTTAATTTTATTCACTCTTTTTTCTTGGTGTTTTCACTGCTGCTCTTGTTTCTTTTGCCTTTTGGTTCAGTGCGTGTCTTCAGTAGACAGGAAGCTTGCTTTATGTGAGCTGCTGAGTGGAGACTGCAGTCAAATTTTGAGTACTAAGTCCATCCGACACAAGTGTCATCTAGTTGATTCTTAGTTAAATAAGTGCTTTTTGATTACTCAGATGTGCAATGTAGTAAAAGTACTGGCTTTTAGTTATTATACTACAAGCCTCTAAATCTGTTATTCCTTTGTCCCAGAAAATTTTCCTTGTAGTAAGCTAAAAATTGAGGAATTAATGAGCACTGTCTATTCCAAAGTAATGTTTACTTTCTAAGTACAGAATACAGTTTGGGGTGGAAGAAAATGTTAACAAGATTGTGGGCATAAAAATTATGGAGAACTTTCTAATTTTTCAATATCAAGATTTAATTCCATTCATAACAGCTATTGCATTTATAATTGAGGGATTTCTGAGTGGTAACAAAGGTTGTAGTGTTAAAATGAGACTTTCTGCTGCGAAGATAGAGGAGTGGGGTAAAAATGGCAGATTTCAATTGGCCACGTAGAAACATAGTACAGCAAAACAAGCTGATTTATATAGTCTTGTTTTTAAAGACTGTAATAGAGTATTTTATGTTCCTTCTGAACCCTCTATATTGTTTTGTGAAATAGTGCTAGATATCTCACGCCAAAGCCTCATGTTGGAACAACCGATTGCATAGACTTCCCGTGTCAGTTGGATGTTCTAGTGTCTGTATTATCCTGTTTTGCAAGCATACAAATTCTCACTTGTATGCAGTGACTTTTTTTACTTTTTGTCTGGTTGTAGTTCACTGTTTAGCTACATTAATAACTTTCCTAGTGCAACATATGAGCTACAATGCTAATGTGAAATGGGCATCTAGGACTGAGGAAGGCATCAGGAATTGCTTTAACAGTGTTTCCATGTGATGGGTAACCACAAATTTAGCAAAGAGGCTGTGTTGCATGCTCCTTCCTTGTGATGAAGGCTGGTTGGCACTTTGAAATGTGCTTGTGACAGAGGCTTAAATCAAGAATTTATATTCTTACTGGAGCACTATTCTTTAATACTGGGTACATAAAGATATCTGTGGATACATAAAGGTGGCTAATAGTTGTTGAATGCTATCGATTCAAATGACGCTCTTCAAATACAAATCAGCTTAATGTTTAACTTTGTGTAGTAAACTGTATGCAATTTCACCTCATATTTTAATACAGTTAGTAGTACCACTGACTCATTTTCAATACCAAAAGTAATCGAGGTAAGCAGTCAGCAAGAGAAATTAAATTTGATCCATGCTTGTAAATTTGTTTTGTGTTAGAAAAATAATTTCCAAGCAAACTGTACAGCGAATTCACAATTTATTTGTATTCGCAGTGGACCAGTAAGAAAGTTGTGGTTGGGATTCAGAAGAATGATAGAAATCTTGCAGTGAAAAATTGAAGATTTACATAGCTTCATTTTTATCTCGGACTACTCTGAACCATGGTACATAAAGCTAAGGACCCCCTAGCATTTTGTAGAAACTTTGCTATGTAGGTGTTTGTAACAAAGTGAGGTGACATCGGAATGCTCGCAGTCGTATCCCAGTAAAACAGCTAATTTAGCTTCTGTTGTAGAAAGGTATATACACCTTTTTACATGTGTTTAAGCAATAGTTGCAGTTTTTGCAGTAAGACTAGATCATCTGTTGTAAATATAAACATGACAGCTCACTAAAAGATGTTGAATATAGTGCAGTATTTTAGCATTTGTTTTGCTTATGAACCATTTTTTATGAAGACTCTAATTATATATATGTGCTAGAAATGATAGATGAGACTTGAAAAATCACACTTCAATAATTAAACGTTGGCAAAACTAAGAAAAAATGAGCTAAATCCAAATTATCTGATTGCTACTGCATTTAAGGCAGAGTTCTAGTGCAAAACTGTTGTGGAGCTATGTGAAGTCCTCTGTATACCACAACCAGAACTTGGGTAACAGAATTGCAAAGGTATAATGGAGAAAGGGTATTTGCTTTTTTCCAACTGGCAAATGTTGGCTTGATTATAGTAGCAAGCAGTCTCAATGTTTAAGTAATTGAGGCAACTACAAAATAGAACTGCATTATTATTTTTAAGCATCATACTTCTGTATGGTAAATGGCCTGCTCTACTTTTTTTTAACAGTAAAGGACCTTCCTCTTCCCAGATTTGTTGTGTCAAAGAATGAACAGGAATCAAGACACACAGCCATGTATTCTTCAGATGCTGATAACCCGGCTTCATATTCAGGTGTGATTCCTCCTCCACCTGGTAGGATACAAGTCAAAAAAGGCTCTGTGAGCCATGATGCAGTTCAGCAACGTACATCAACTGACCAACAGGTAAATTAACTTTAAAAGATTAAATGGGACTCCTAGCCACTACTTGGCTGAATAGATGTCAATTTGATAGGCCTTCTAAGCTGTTACTTTCAATATAGTTCATTTAAAAAAAAGAAATCGTACTGGTGTATATTATGCATAAAGACCACATATTCTTCTGAAATACTTGCACATAAGAGACATTTTTTAATGAAGTCTTATAATGTGTGTTTAAAATATTGGTGGTGGTGGACAAAGAATTGAGACAGAAAAGAGAATCGGTGTGTAAGATATGGTAGCAAATATCAAGTTGAATTCATTATGATGTTAATACCTCGCTTATTAGGTAGTTCACATCGGCTTCCTGGTCATTGGAACAGTGATACTGAATACCATGGTAGACTTGATTTCTAGTGCCTCAATATGCTCAAATACCTTTAAATCCCAAATACTTTATTTTAATTTTTTTTAAATCTCACAGTTACTTTTCTTTGCCCTACATTTTATTGTTTGGCTATTTAATTGTTAACTAGAGACAATGAGAACCAGAAATAAGACAGATGTTTTCACATTGTTTTTTATTGTGCTCTAATAATGAGAAAACTGATTTCCTTTTGCTCACTGGTTCTTTCATCTTCAGCTGTAGGATATGTGAATAAATGAAGACTGTAAAGGCTTACAACTCAGTGCTTCCTGATAATTCCCTTTTTTTTTTTTATAGCCTTTACACTCTCTTTCCGTGGGGAAATCTTTTCTGATTGTCTTTTCTACAAGCAGGAACACTGAGTGCAAACATTAAATTTTGCTGCATGTACATTTGACTGTGCATAACTGTTGAATGACCTGTTTTATTCCCCATGGTATGCTCTTTTCTGGGCTTGTTTTGTAAAGAATCATGGAACTCACAAACATCCCTTAATCTATCTGGGAATCAGGGAATCGCTTGTAAACATTTATTAATCTCTCTGGAAATAGCCCAGACTGATCCAATATAAAGAAAAAAAAAATTAGCAGAGGCTGTCCATAGTCAATGTTTGGCTGCCACTTCCTTTCTCCCAAACTGGAGATGGGGACTTTAGTGAAAGGAGGGCTGGCAGTAGATCTGAAGATAGCTTGTCATCATCTAGTTTTGGATAGGTGTGTTTGAGAGAGCTTCCAAGTGCTTCATGAAGAAATCAACAATCGCAGATCTCCTTGATCTCATGTTTTAGTTTGCTTGAAATAATCTTTTGTATGCTTCCAACATGGTGTTGATTTCTAGTGAACATCTGTAATTTGATACAGGAACCTGTACTGGTGTAACTTCAAAATAACAAAAAAATAAATATCTATTGCTTGAGGTCTTCCAAGTTGAAGTCACATATATACAAATATGTGTACAGAGGTGTACGAGCGTCCAAATTTCATTTCTCCATCTTGGCTGATAGAAGCAGCTTGGTATCTCTGTTTCACACAATTCTGTATGGGATCATCAGAATGAAGAAGCTGTGTATATAAGTCCTTTGAGAGATCTGGCCCACAAAACAGACTTGGAGCAAATGTAACAGACAACACAGCATTGAGTTCAGCAATTTTAAGTTGTATTCATGGTCCAGAACATCAGGGAAGTACTGTGTGATTTTGTACCCTGTTGTAAAACTGAATTTTCTGTGCCTGATTCTACGTTTCTGACTGTACAATGAAGCCATTCAAGCAGCCTTCTTGTCCCGGTGTAATATTTATTGATTTGGACACCATGTTAGAAACAAACTGGGAATTTGAATCCCCTTAGGCTAAGAAAGGGGTTTGAGCCCAGGTTTCTCGCTTAACCACATAAATATTCTACTTTGGTTATTTTCCAAAAGATGGATACAACTTTTAGTCATGTTTTTGTAGAAATTGATGATCAGTTGTCTTTACATGGAGATACCGCTCAGATTTATAAAATCTAGAAAGAGGTTCAGACTGAATCCTCATTATATGTCACCTCTTTCAGTGATGAGGATGAGAAGAGCTGAAGTCTGAGAAGTAAATTACAGCATGTAATTTTCCTAGGGATCACTCTTCTGGAGGAATTAAAGTGTCAAAGTTAAACATGGATATTTCACTCTTACAGCTTGTCATGTAGCTGTTAGATACTCCATTAGCGAGTTTGGGGTTTGGGATTTTTTTTTTGGTGTTTTTTTTCATAAAGCTGTTTACTGGCTTTGATAATACACTTGGCACTTCAAAATACATTGATTTCATAAAATACTGTAGCTTAAATATTTCTATGAAATCATAAGATATCTTAATCTTCATCTTTAAAAACTGGGTTCATTCATGTGCAATTTTCCATATTGGTGAGATTTGTCATGCATAGATAAATATCTTATAATTACAAATGTAAAAGAATTTAACTTAGAATATTGTCTACTGAAATTGTCCTAGCTAAAACTATTTCTTTATCAATGCATTTTTTTGGCAGCTCCCTTCAATGAGCTTCACTCGGAGGCAGGGCAATCAGGTTGTACTTCCAAAAAGTAGCTGTAAATGCATCATCTTTTAAATAAGTGTGAGCTAAGTTCAGTAACATCCTTATTCTATCTCTAGCCAATTTTGTGGTGGCATTTTTAGTTTATAATGGCTAAGTATTATGTAAATACAGCACTGGCCAGAAGTTTATATCTTTTTAGTATTGTTAGTGTTAAAGGAGATGACTGAAGTCACACCCAGCTGTCGTGGAAGCTGCAGAACTGATTCTAGGAGTCAAGCCAAGCAATGAAAGATGCCTTTACTCACTAGATGGCATGTTGACTGCACATCCTAGTGGAGATAAAACATTGGGGGAAAATAATTTTTTCTACTGGCATAATTTCTTCTTCCTAAATAGTAGAGGCTAAGTAGACTTGAAAATTTCTGCTGACAATGTGACATCTATACGAGCACTTTTGTTATCGTACGTATGTTATCCACGGTGTATATATATATCTGTATGCCTTGGTAGTAGCAACTATGCTACTAAAAATGTTGAGAATCTAGATTCTGTTGAGTTCTTGGACTTTTTTAAAAAGAAATCCTCATAGTAGAATTAGGAGCTGTCATTGTAGATGGAAGCCTTTTTGGCTTTTTTTTTTTTTTAAAGGAGTAAGACAAATGTACTGAAAGCAGTTTCTTAGAGGAAGCAGCAATGTTGAGATAGGGAAGTATTTTCTTTCTTCTGAAAGTGACTAAATGTTCTCAGTATGAGTCTGTTAGATACTGTCTTTGGATGTTTTGTGTTTTGTTGTTAAAGCCAAAAAGCAAATACTTCTTCCAGTGTCTGTAAGTGTTGATCAGGTACTGCTTTAGGATACTTTCACCTAGTTTGCCACCTTTTCCAGGAAAGGGGGGTAGCTAGTTTCAATAAATCTTGAGGCTCTAACAGCTGCCTTTGATCCAATTTGAATTTGTTCTTATTGAAAATATTTTACTAGATTTTTATTTAGTGTTCCAAATAAGATCTCAGCAGTATTAATACTATTTTGTAGGGTTCTTCCCTACTTCTGCTTGGTATATCTCACATCATAGACTTCAGCAGCTGTGAATAAAGTGAATCTGTCATATTTGAAATATTGTAGTGGTCTGATAGTTGACATGTGCATCCAGTCATCTGTTTTCAGCTGATTGATTCTGATTATGTACTTTGGTATTAATTTCCACTGTGCAAGTCATGCAAGTCATTGTATTTTATATTTTAAAACTTGATAGTTTACCATTACCTATGTCCTAAAAGGAATCCATCATCCGTCTGATGCCTCCTTACATGTGTTGTTAGAATTCATCAGCATGCGATTTAGTGTGCATAAACAGTTACCTGAAGTATCAAATTAGGTCATTCCCCAAATCAGTCATTTGGGAGCATTATTAGAAACTTCCCTTCAATCCCATTGTTCCTGTTCTAATACAATCCAGCTTTGTTCCTTCCATAGCCTTAGGTTCTTGTATTAATCTTCACATTGTTGGAATTATCTTGTGTGGCACCCCACTGAAGTATGCTGAGGTTCAGTTAAAGGTAGTGCAGTTCCTTTGTCTAGAAAACTCACCAAAATATTATCAGCCAACTTAAAATTTCCCATGCTGTGATTGATCCCTTTTCCATTTGTCTCTGTGTTTTTAATTATTTTTTTCAAAACCTAGTCTAAAACTTTTCGAACTGTTGAGGTCAGACTAACAAGTTTGTAATTGGTTGAACAGCACCCCCTTCTCTAAAAATGTGTAATGCTGCATGTGGAGGAGTTCACATTGAACCTTGGACTATTTTGTTCTTCAGTGTGAATGCTAGTTGATTACAAAAACACAGGTTCTGCAATGCAATTACCATCTCTAGTGTAATCTTTCTTCATGATGGATCTGTTCCCTGACTCTTATTCAGGCTGTGTGGTATCAGGACCTGGATCACAACACCCTTTGAGCTGCCCTTCGGCTACCATGTCTGGCTTCATTGTCTCTGGAATTCTCCTTTAGGAGGCTTTCTTCTGGCCTGAGGTGTGAGATCCAGGAAAAGGTTTATAATCTCATTTGATTCATGTATGCTTGCAATGCTCTTTTGAGGTTGAGATCCTTCCAGAGTTACTTTAGCACAGTATTGTGTTGCCTTATGCCAGTTTGACTTCCCTTCACTAAGGTTCTTCTTTTAGAGCCATATATTATATCACCTTTTTGAATCAACATACTATTTTCCGTAACTGTTTGTCAGTCCAAAAAAGTCCAAGTTCCGAGCCCTTCGTAGTATCTTGGTTTCGTAACTCCAGTTTGACAGAAATCATTATTTTTTAGAACTTTTTTAATGTTTTTTTATTAAGGTTTTTTATTAATTTTTGCCTGTAGGCTACAACCTTATTTTTTATTAGTTACTGAGAAGAATGTTCTCAGCAGTTTGATTTAACATGAAAATGGTAAATAGTTATTAACTATTTATATCAACATGCTTTTATTTACATCTGTTTTCTGGAATAACATAAAGAGGAAAAATAAATGTCTTAAGATAGTAAACCCCAGAACATTGTAATTGCTATGATTTTTATTGAAGTTTGTTTGGAGAGAAATTAAAAGCTAGTGTTTTTTATGTTTAAATATAATTGCATTAAAAGTGCTAGAACAGTTTATCAAGATAAGATTTTAATAGCAGCTGATCTAATAAGTGATATATCAACTATAGTATGCAGATGGTGAGTAAAATTGTCAAAATTCTTAAAGAGATTTCTGTTAAAATTGGTGAAATTCAAAATCGCTGAGTTATCAGTAACCCAAATTATGCAAACTGTTGTAGTTGTTGCATGTTAGGATTTTGAAGAGCGATTAAGTTAGGTTCTGTACCCTAATGCTCTCAGAGAAATCTCATCCCAGGTATTTCAGGCTTTCAAAATTACTTTCTTTTATTAATAGGTCGAACAGATGAAAGTGAACAACTACTTCCTCATCTGCAGCATACACTCATAAACTCTCAAAACACTCTCAGTTTATGAGAGTGTATGTTGCAGCTGAGGAGCAGAGGTGGTTCTAATGAACATACTGTCTCTGTTTAATAAAATGTGAAGCTCAGTTCAAAATTGAAGTGGCAACTCTGTACAGCAAACCATGTTTTCTAAGCGTGAGTATACGAAAATGACAGCTTCTTACCCACTGCAAAGGCAGGTACATAGTTGATGTTAAGCTATATATAAAGGGGTGAATGAACCTGTATGTAATCACAGTTTCAATAAATACCTACTCATTCTGTCTTTTTGTGACTGCTTTTGACTCTGAGTCAATGTTTCTAGTCGTGCATCCTTCCCAGTCTTTTCTGGCTTGCATCTTCCTACTTTACACTTACATCGAGCTATCAGTATTTTGGCTAAGCCATTTTATACATACACACATATTTCTGTGTGTATACAAAAATAGATAAATATATACGTATTTTAAAAAAATAGTTTAGCTCTCCTAAGCTTCTAGTAAGCTAGATCAATGAATGCCATGAGTGGTGTGTGACAGTGACTCTGATTGCACAGGGGAAAGACGGTGCTAGAGTAATGCTATCTAAATTTGGTTTAAACTGCTTTGGGAATGTGTGCCTTGTAATAAGGTAAAGCTGAAGATGTGGCTTGTCCCTCTTCCAGAAGCTTTGTGACATCAGAGATGGCAACACACTTTTGCTGTTTAATAATTTTGGAGTCTGTAAGCTGAAGCTCCAAAACAATTGTGGGAAATCTGTAAATGTTCAGAATTCTGCTATAACGTTGGCTGGAACGTTGAGAACAAAGTTAATTATTTATTATGCTTGTACTTCTGATGATTTTCAGGCTTAATGAATAGTGACAGTTGTGAGCTTCATTAGGGCAAGACTGCTTCATGAGGACTATGTCAACAGTTTTAGTGTTCACATGCAGTTACTAGAAGTAGTGAGTGGTTTCCTTTAGGTAGACAGACTATCATATGTTTGTCTGCCTCAGGTTTTTTTTCTGTGTCTTTCTGGACCACCTGACTTACCAGAGTAAGAATCCTGGAGTAAATGAATAGTGTCTGTTACTAAGCAGAGCTTTCCCTAGGTATACTTATGGTATTTTGTCTAAAAAAATCACACATCCTTCAAATCTTGTTTGATAAAAGATGGCTTATATAAAAGCAAATAGAAGAGGAAGCTTTTCATTGATTTCAGTGATGCATCATCATGGTTCTTAGCACCTGCTGCACTATGCTAAGCAGACTAACCATTCTACCTCAGTTCTGGCTTCCAGCCTGCAAATGGCACTCTGGATACCCTCACTCCTTCCCCTCTTGCCCCCATGTACCTGTAAGGGTAAGAATGTACTGTCATCTAAAATAAACTTCCTGTCAAGTAAGATGCTAAGAGGAGGAATCTTCAGGGAAATTTCCCGAAGGCATGTAAGCGCAACAACAGAATCTTGAACTGATGGGAGGTACTGTGGAAAAACAGTGATTCTGACTGTGCAATCAGCTGGTACCTGAATTAAAAGTTGAAGTGAATTACTACTGCTTCCAGCTGCTTTGTAATATTCTTTGCCAATACACATGGGCATCATTCAAATGCTTTGAATGGAAAGTTCAAAATCTTGCAGCCTAGGAGCTTATTTAAGGAAATCTGACTCAATGATCAGAACTTTCAAAAATACCTCAGTTGCGGAATCAACCAGGTTGGCCCTGTGTTCCAGGAAAAAGGAAAATCAGAGGCGGGGGGAAAGTGATGGTTTACATCAACGCATTAGAAAGTAACCAATCATCAAGGCCCTAAAACTTTTTTGCTAGGATGCTTGGAGAAAAGCTTGTTTATGGCACTTTCTCATTGAGTCTTAGACTTTTGCAGATGTAATATTGATCAAAAAGCATAATGACCTTTGAGTATTTGGCAAAGTAAACCAGTTCACTTTTGGGAATCATGTGAAAGTCTACATACAGTCTGGCTGTTGGTACTTGGTAGCATGTTAAGAGTTGTTAACACAGAGAAACAAAACTTTTGTTGTGTACTGATGAAACGAATTTTGAGATTTTTAGCTTTGTTTTTACTTTTCAGGAAACTCGGGAGTTCAGGCTTTGCTTTCCTGTTGTACTTGTTTTCACTAATACAATTTAGTTCAAACTGGGAGATCTAGCAAACAGAAATGGCAAAGGATCTAGATACAGGGAGAAAATTACTTTCTATTATATAAATACTTTGTACAATGAAAGTTTTTCCTTTATATTTTTTTGAAATGGAATAATCTGGTAATTTGAATGTCTTATGAAACAGGTAGAAATTGCACATGTGATTCTCTGTTTTCCTACCTGTTCAGGGAGAATAGAATACAATGAGGGATTAAAGAGAAGATTGAGCCTTAACATCAGGGCAAGTTACCTCATAATTTGTACAGCAGAGAAATAGATGGCATAATTCTTTGAAAAAATTACACCTATGTTTTTGCATATTAAAAAGAAAAAAAATGATGTGGCCTGTCTAGTGATTTTTTTTCAGTGTTTAATTCTGGTGTGGTTTTTAAATGAAAATAACTGATTGTGAATCACTTGATAAAAATTAGGTATGATAATAAGTTGTACAGTAAATAATCTTTTCTTTTGAGACCTGGGTTCAAATGCAACTTTTATCACAAGTGAAAGTAAGTCTTATAATCTAGTTTCCTTTGTAGCTAAGTCATTTAACTTGGCATTGCTGTTTTCTTAAGAATGCCAAGTTAAAAATATATTAGATAATGCTGTTTGAAGTGAATGTGTGCAGTACGAGTCATATTGTATCTGACTTCTCCTGTTCCCTCATTCTAATAAGTACTAAAATTTTCACTCTCTAAAATGAGACTTTAACTGCAGTGATGGTTGTTCCTAGAAATAATGGTTTTAGATAGGCTTTTATGTCTTTAGTTATTTAGTAAAAAACTTAAAAGGTTCCTTTGTTTTATTAGGAGTCCACATCTCCAGTTGTTTCACCACAGCAATCCCCACCAACCTCTCCACATACATGGAGGAAGCACAACCGCCATCCCAGCGGAGGGAATAATGAACGACCTCTTGCTGGACCAGGGCCTTTTTGGGCTCCATTTAGTGAAGCACAACCAGGTATAAATGTCTTCTGTTATGCTTCAGCTGTAACCCAAAGTTATGGAATTCTTAAATAAGTATATTAAATGAGTTTAGGGCAGTTTATATTTTCCAGTCCTGGAAACTTCCTTGCAGATTCATATGTTCATGTTGATGGCAGCACTGTGGAATCTGTGGTCTTGCACATGGTGAATCCATTTCTTAGTGTGGTATGGGAAACACTTAGAGTTTGGAGGGAGGGAAAGAGAGTATGAAGGTTTTCCAGTGTAAACTTTTCTAATACAAAACTGACATCCTATTGAAATTGTGCAGGAACCGTCAGTATACCCAAAAATGTGGGAAGCTCAAGGGAAAGCAGCAGATAATGTATTGTTTGTTTGAATTGTGTTTCTGGTAGAATAGATGAATTGTCAGAACAACTAATTCTCTTAAAAGGTTTTTTGCTTTCTTGAAAGTTTATGTAAACAAAACTGAAGCTACTGTATCTCCAATCTGTCAAAGTAGAACCACTGGTTTCAGTACAGCTTTTCATCCATCATTGTTCTTCGTTTAACATGAAGATCCTCCCTGTTGTTTTATCGCTGTGTTCAGATTTAAAAAGCTTTCCCCTTCAATATCTCATATTTCAAAAAGTTCTGGTTTCTGATATCTGATAGACTTAATAAATATTGGAACAGCAGAGCAATTCTAATTCAGGTTCTCTTTTTGATGACACTGATAAATAATATGTTGCATGTTGTAGGCTGTAGATTCAGATTGAACTGTTGGTTTATTTCAGTTGTTATACTACAAAATTCATCTGTTACCTTTTCAATTTATTGTCATCCAGTAGTTATAAGCATCCATGGAGGACCAGTGATTCTGTTGTTAGAATTGGTTGGGTAAGGAAATAAAACTTACTTTAGAAGTGAAGTGGGTTGTATGCAGAGGTTTATGCCAGTGTCCTGAACATTGTTTGCTAGTAAGTGCCAGTCAATTCAGAATGAATAAATAAAAAATAAAGATTATTAGTCTGCTTATTGCATATATGATCACTTCTAAGAGTTCAGTCCAGGCATTGTAATTTTGCAGCAGTCAAGTTATTGACTTTTTTCTTGCATAGTTTAGTTGATTTGCTTTTCTTGCAAGCAGAAATAGAAGTTTGTCTGGTAGCTGACTTCTAACTTGTGAAGGTTTTCTAATTTACGAAGTCAAGGACTCTGGGAAAGTATGCAAACTATTCCTACTCTTGAAGAGTTCAACATTGTCCTCTTAACGTGGTATTACAACTTTATTTTAATATTTCAGTTTGGGGATGCTTTCCCTGTGCTGTCTAATGGATAATTTTTTTCAGTAGTTGTCTGAAAATACTTATGAACTAGCTCAATATTAATTGATTTTATATTCCACACTGAAACACATTCATAGTGTGTTTAAAGTAATTTGGAGATACTGTTACAGAAGGATTGTCTGTTCTGCCAATGCTAATGATAGAGTGGATTTTTTTATAAATTAATTTAACAAAAATTGTCATCCTGAATCACTGTGGGTGATTCTTTGGCACTGCACGTGATTAATTATTCCTGTGAATTTCAACTGTTCTAGACAGGTCGTCATTCTTTTTCCCTCTCTTGAACCTACTTTTAAAGGATAGTATTTTGTAGAAAAATGTTCTGGTGACACTTAGGTAGAATCAGGTAGGCTGTTGGTTACTTAAAATCAGCTTTGCAAGCTCATCTTGATTTCAGTGCAGGATGTTCTTGAGAAATTAGGTGACTTGGAAGTACATGATATTTTCAGTAGGACTTAAGGTGGGACTATACCATTTCACTTGTGATCCAAGAAAAATAAGAACCCAGGTCTCTCTGCTTGTATTTCACATCATGTGAAACACTGTTTGAGGGTAATGGGATTGTCAACTGAAAGCACGGAACCTCAAGCGTGAAAATGTTTCTGATGGGTCTAATAATAAGCAGCATGTTGCCTTGAACCAGACGGACAAAAATCAAAACACAAATCTTTTGTTTGGAGAAAGATATGTTTAAACAGGAAGATTCTGACTTATGCGTAGGACAACTCATTGCATCAGCATACTCCCACCATGAAAAACATTAAATAGTGCTTTCTGTATCAACTTGGGCTGTAGAATAATTATTAGATAATGACTCCTTTGTTGTTTTTTAAAAATCTTACACCTTGTCTTATATCAGAAGTCTTAAGGATAACTTATAGAATCATAGCACCATAGGGTTGGAAGGGACCTCTGGAGATCATCTAGTCCAACCCCCCTGCCAGAGCAGGGTCACCTAGAGCAGGTTGCACAGGAAGGCGTCCAGGCAGGTTTTGAATGTCTCCAGAGACAGAGACTCCACCACCTCTCTGGGCAGCCTGTTCCAGTGCTCTGCCACCCTCAGGGTAAAGAAGTTCCTCCTCATGTTTAGGTGGAACTTCCTATGCTTAAGTTTGTGCCCATTACCTCTTGTCCTGTCGCTGGGCACCACTGAAAAGAGCCTGGCCCCATCCTTCTGACACCCATCCTTTAAGTATTTATAAGTGTTGATAAGGTCCCCCCTCAGCCGTCTTTTTTCCAGACTGAAGAGACCCAAATCCCTCAGCCTTTCTTCATAAGAGAGGTGTTCCAGTCCCCTAATCATCTTCGTAGCCCTTTGCTGCACCCTCTCCAGCAATTCCCTGTCCTTCTTGTACCGAGGAGCCCAGAACTGGACACAGTACTCCAGGTGCGGCCTCACCAAGGCAGAGTAGAGGGGGAGGATGACCTCCCTTGACCTGCTGGCCACACTCTTCTTAATGCACCCCAGGATGCCATTGGTCTTCTTGGCCACAAGGGCACATTGCTGGCTCATGGTCATCCTGTTGTCCACCTGGACTTCCAGGTCTCTTTCCACTGAGCTGCTCTCCAGCAGGTCAGCCCCCAACCTGTACTGGTGCATGGGGTTATTCCTCCCCAGGTGCAGCACCCTACACTTGCCCTTGTTGAATGTCATAAGGTTCTCTGCCCAAATCTCCAACCTGTCTAGGCCTCTCTGTATGCTGGCTCAGCTTTCCGGTGTGTCAGTCACGCCCCCCCCCCCCCCCCCAGCTTTATGTCATCCGCAAGCTTTCTGAGAGTGCATTCTATCCCCTCATCCAGGTCATTGATGATATATTGAAGAGGACTAGACCCAGTACTGACCCCTGGGGAACACCACTTGTCACTGACCTCCGAGCTCTGTTTTTCAACCAGTTATCTGTCCACCTTACTGTCCATTCATCTAACTCACTCTTCCTAAGCTTCCCTATGAGAATGCTGTGGGAGACCGTGCCGAACACCTTACTTAAGTCAAGACAGACCACATCTACTGCCCTCCCCTCATCTGTCCGTCCAGTCATGCCATCATAGAAGGCTATATCAGATTAGTCAGATGTGATTTCCGCTTGGTGAATCCATGTTGAGTACTTCTGATAGCTTTCTTTTCCTCCACATGCCTTGAGATGATGCCCAGAACAAGCTGTTCCATCATTTTTCCAGGTATGGAGGTGAGGCTGACTGGCCTGTAGTTCCCTGGGTCCTCCTTCTTGCCTCTTTTGAAGACTGGAGTGACATTGGCTTTCCTCCAGTCCTCAGGCACCTTGCCTGTTCTCCAGGACCTTTCAAAGATGATGGAAAGCGGCCCAGCAATGACTTCTGCCAGCTCCCTCAGCACTCTCAGGTGCATCCCATTGGGGCCCATGGACTTGTGAATGTCTAATTGACCTAATTGATCCCTTACTCGATCCTCCTCAACCCAGAGGGAGTCATCTTTCCCTGTTACTTTCCCCAAAGCCTGGGACTCCTGAGGGCTGGGCCGAGCAGTAAAGACCAAAGCAAAGAAGGCATTCAGTAACTCCACCTTGTCCGCATTCTCCGTCAGCGTGGCTCCTGTCTCATTCAGCAGTGGGCCCACAACTTCTCTGGTCTTCCTTTTGCCTCCAATATACTTGTAGAAGACCTTCCTGGTGAGCTTGACATCCCTTGCCAGGTTTAATTCCAAGGCGGCCTTGGCTTTCCGCGTTTCATCCCTGCATGCTCTGGCGGTATTCTTGTAGTCCTCCCAAGGGGTCAGTCCATTCTTCCACTTATTATAAACTTCCTTCTTCCACTTGAGCTTTTTCAGAAGCTCTGTGCTCAACCATGCATGTCTCCTGTGTCCCTTGGCCAATTTCTTGCTCTTAGGGATGCACCGATCCTGAGCTTGGAGGAAGTGGTCTTTGAATACCAACCAGCTTTCTTGAGCCCCTTTGCCTTCCAGAGCCCTAGCCCATGGGATCTTTCCAAGCAGTTTCTTGAAGAGGTAGAAGTTAGCCCTCCTGAAATCCAAGGTTGTAATTTTACTTCTTGTTGTTTTGTGCGTAGTACCTATGATCCTGAACTCTTATCATTTCATGGCCACTACAACCTAGGGTGCCTCCAACCTTAATCTCCTCCACCAGTCCCTCTGTGTTTGTCAGTACTAGGTCCAGGACTGCTCCTGTCCTTGTAGGCTCCCGCACTACCTGTGTCAAAAAGTTATCATCAATACACTGGAGGAGCCTCCTGGACTGGGCATGCCTGGCTGTGTGGTCTTCCCAGCAGATATCAGGGTGATTGAAGTCCCCCATAAGAACTGAGGCCTGTGATTGCGAGGCTACCTTCAGCTGTCTGTAGAAAGCCTCATCAGCTTCCCCATCCTGATCAGGTGGCCTCTAATAAACACCCACAACAGTGTCCCTCATACTTGCCTGCCCCTTAATCCTTACCCATAAGCTCTCAACCCTCTCTTCATCTGCCCCAAGTAGGAGCTTGATGCATTCCAGTTGCTCTCTCACATAGAGTGCAACTCCACCACCACGCCTCGCTGGTCTGTCTTTCCTGAAAAGGACATAGCCACCCATGACAGCATTCCAGTCATGCGAGCTGTCCCACCATGTCTCAGTAATTGCAATGAGATCATGGCCCTGCGACCACACACAGATCTCCAGCTCTTCCTGCTTATTCCCCATGCTGCGTGCATTGGTGTATAAGCATTTCAGAGAGGGAGTCGTGTGTGTAGTTTTGACCCTTGAGATGTGGTGTGCCTTCTGGCTTATAGCTGTAGTTCTCAATTTCTTGAGGAAGAAAACCTGTTCTGATCTCAACAGAGCAAAAGAATTTGTATTTTACAATTTTTTTTGCCACTGTGTTGTTCAGTAATTCAGTTAGGATAGTGTTAGTGATCATAAGTAGCTGGACTCTTGAAGCACTGTCATGACTAGGTCAGTGTGCTTACACATATGAAATCCGAAGCTGAGGCTTGTTGCCATCTTTCTTCAAGACTTTTTTTAAAAAGAGACTCAAAGGGTGCATGTATTTTACTTTAATATCAGGAATTCAAAGTTCAGTGACAGACGTTGATCACCTGTGGAGAACAACGTTTATAGTTCCTTCAGGTCTCATCTTTAAATGCTGGAGTCAATTCTATTAAAACCTGAGTCTCTCACGTCTTCCAGGTGTCTTTGATCTAACAGTTTAAGATAAAGCTGTTCAAAAATCACATTATGCCTTAGTTCTGGCTTGCATGTCTGGTCTAGATCAGTCTTCATAGAATAGTACAGTGGATGAGTGAACGCCTTGTAGGAAACAGAACTGTATATGAGATGAGAGCCTCCTGTTCCTATAGTTACAAGAGAGAAAGAAAAAAACAACTTCCTGCTTTTACATTTTCGGCTCATTTTGCACCACAGCTTCATCTGCTGGAAGGATGCTGACTGTGACAAACTTGGGAGAAAGAACCCCTTTCCTCACTGCAAATGATAGTTGAGTAGTAGCATGTCAGAAATGGGGCTAGAAATTGTTTTATGACCTTGTAATCTGTTTGGACTGGAAGCAAAGCAGAGCATTTATGTTGGCAGTATCCAAATAATGATTTCAAACTAGTAAAAAAATCTGAAGTCTTCTGTTCAGTCATAGGACCTCTGTTAGATTTCTTTGTCATTACATCAAAGTTCTGTTTTGATGTCTGAATCTGTATGAGAACTTGCAGCCATAAACCACACTTTTCTATTTTCTTCATTGGAAGAGATTTTGCTGCAGTTTATGAAGTCAAGAATCAGAAAACTCCATGGAGAGAAATGGAACATGTTTACTATACTAACAGTTCACTTGCGTCTTTAGAGTCCTGAGATATTTACTGTGCTTGCAGGGAACCAAATAGTCCTTTGTCTCCTAGTTACTGCTTCAATAACTGTTGATAATTGGCCTTGTTACAGGTTAAAAACTATTCTTACCTGAATGTGATTATTAAGGGAGGGAAGAGCTCTACAGCATTTTGTCTTATTGCCAAAATCACTTTCTGGTTTTGTTTCATCACAAATTGGTGGTAAGGCAAACTCTTGCTAGTCTACAAAGTTAGTTGAAAATGTAGTTCTCTGTAAGTAAATCCACATTTGTATAGTTATTGAAAAATACAAGCAACTCAGACCATTTCTTACGTTTAAATTTGTAGCTTAAAGTGAGGGGTTAACTTTTATCCCAAAGGAAATATCATTTTCCACAAGTTATCAATGTGTTGGTAAGATGTTCAAGCTAGAGGAGAAGGATATAGAGAAGCCACAGGAATTCAAGTTAGATCTTCATGCTAAACATAGTGCATTAGACTTCACCAGCTACTTCAAATCTGATAATTGGTTTTAGGCCTACCACCATTCAGAGTGCTGTTAGTGGTGTTCTCACTGATGAAAATACACAGAGACCATTGGAGGTTGTTTCTTCATTGGGTTGCAAATCATAAAAGAAAAATACACTGATTGTTCCGAGTCTTCTCTGTGACCCAGTTTTATTGCACCTTCCCTTCTACCTCAGTGTTCCCAGTCTGGTTTTGTAGATTGAGAAGAAAGTGAGGGGTGCCTATCTCTAATTCAAATGTCAATTAGATGTAGTTTTTAGTGATCTGAGAATTGAGCTACTGGCTGGTGGCAGTCCATGAGTATGTCTGTAGATCCAGTTACTAGTAAAGTAATTGTTCTCCAGCGTTCTTCAGCCTTCCCATACTGTGTCTTAAAACATTGCATCACAGAGTAACAGGAACAGTAAATAAAGCGTATTCTTCTTGGGATGATTTGAACAGAAAGGAAGCAGTTCTTGTAGTATTTGTAAAGTATTCTGAAAGTATGACAGTTTGATGCTGCTGGCATCTCCATTGCTGTCGAAAGTACTGCTTTGGAAGAGGTGCTGTGCTAAGTGGGGTACAAACTGAACTGAACTAAGACGAGTTGTTGGGAGAAGTAAAGGCAGAGTAAGCATATGTAAGGCTAGTAGTAATTATGTCAGTGTCTGAGGGGCAGAGAAGGGGGGAGCCATTGCATCAAAAGTAAAATCTGAGTGTGGCATATCCATGAGAGAGAGGGGAAGGACTTGTCTGAATCTGTCTGTTAGCCCTGTGCTGAAGGAGACCAGGTGGAGGGAGACTGAGGTTTTCTGCATGTTTCTTTCTAGTGTTTTAGCATTAGGCCAGCTACTGAAGAATTGGCCCCAAGGCAAAAAGCAGTCAAACACATTGCCTTTATTATCGACAATTTTGGATAAAGTCAGTAGAAGCTCCAGGCCATATCAGGAGCTTCCAGAAGTGGAGGACAAATTTGGGAATAAAAGTAGTATTTAATAGTGGCTTTTTATACTACTAAAGCTAACTTTAAAAACAAAAACAAAAAAAAAAACCAAAACCAAAAAAAACCAACACAACCAAACAAAAAAATCCCAACCCAAACCCCTTGGTGGTATTAGCATATTTTGATGAAATTGAGAAATAACATAACCTCTCAATTTTGTATATTTGACTTATCTTCTTCTTCAAAAAATCTTTCTCCCCCAGAAATCTCAATTTTTATTTCATGTAATGCAAGATTAAATGTGTTGTGCATAATTACGGCTATTGTATGTAGGAGAAGAGCAAAGATAAAGCAGTTCTAAGCATTTCTTTCATTACCTTCTCCTAGGAAAAAGGTCATTTATGGAATGAAAGACTAATTGCATACTGGCAGATATTAAATAGCAATTTTGTATACTAACAGTGTTCCTGTTACTTTACATGTTAGCCCTCAGTGTGCTTCACTGATTCTCAGATTTCCTTCACTGTTTACTGCAGATTGTGTATTAGTAGTATCATCAGTCTCCAAGAAACTGAAATTGTTGATATTTGTCAGCTTCATAAATAGATTGCCTATATATAAATGGACTTCTCATAGCAATATTATTTAGTCAACATCTTGACAATAAATTCTTGGGGTTTATTGCTTCAATTTAGATCTTAGTGGTAGGATTAAAATTATTACATTAATGTCATCTTTCTTGTTTGTGGATTGTGTGGAAGGTTTACAGAAACTCACAAGTTGATCTGCATTTTAAAAGGAAATCTGCTTCTATATATGGGGCAGAAATTCCTATCTAAGTTTGACTTTATTTGATGTACTTCAAGAGAAAGCCTTTAGTTGTGCAAGAAGAGTAGATTAAAGCAATCAGTTTCACAGCTGCTGTTTAGATTTAAGGAGTTCAGCATTTCTTTTAGGTGCAGAGTGGAGTCCTGGGATTCTTCTAGGCCTGTTCTAGATGGTTTACTTCCCCTCTGATCCAAGTTCCTTAAATTTTTAATTTGCAACTGCAATTTAAGAGAATTTTGAGGGTTTTGTACATAGAGCAGTGGGTGGCCAAATCTTTCTGTAGTTGCTTCATTGTTATTTTAATATTAAGACATTGAACATCGGCAGTACTTCAAAAGTAGGTTATAACAAGGCAGTGAGTGAATCTCAGTTACTGTGTTCCAGATAAAGTGCTGACATCTGCAATGTATTAACTATATGGATGCCTTTTATTATTCTTGGCCTGTTTTTAAGCAACTGAGTTAAGTTAGTCTAGAAATAAATTAGAAAAAAAAATTATCTGTGCCAAAAAGCCTGATTCTTAAGAGGAATTTCCAAGGCTTTGTTCTTTGAATGGCAAACTAAAATGTAAAAAAGAAAAAAGTTTAATAATAATGATGATAAAGATGCATACTAATAGCGCATGCCACTTTTAAATAGCTGATTGTCCATACAAGTGTTGCTCAGTGCAGTTAAGTGAAAATGGAGTATTAGTTAACTCATTCAAAACCCATTAAATGGGTGAAACCCAATTTACATTTTACACGTTGCAATAATCTTGTTCCTCACTTCTGTCTTTTTAGTACATATTTAAGATGACCTAACGTAAAAATCTACAGGAGTGAGTTGTCAGGAGGTGGACTTTGTCAACTTGGCGCGATTTGGTTTCCATTTTCTTCACCATTCTAAAAGTGTGTATCTCCCTGACAGGAGCATGTGTTTCAGGATATTTATTTTTTTTTTTTTACTGCTTTCCATATCCATAGTTCTTACTCAGTTTTCAAGGTTGTTTTTTTGAAAAGGAAATGTCTCTTCTACTTTCAGGCTCATCTACTTCTAGTGATCCCATATGGTCTGGCCATTCACCACCACCCCATCAAGAAAATTGGGTCAGTTTTGCAGATACCCCACCAACCAGTGCTCTTTTAGCCATGCATCCTGCTTCTGTCCAGGTGTGACACTTTATTGGTATTTGATTTGCTTCATTCAGATTAATGTTGCAGTCCCTTTTTTTTTTATATATATATAATTTTCATTGCAGATGTTTACTCCGTATCTGTGCTGTAGTCTGTTCAGTGCTGTTTACCCAACAGATACTTGTTTCATTGAGTTGACTTAATTTGAAATGATTAACTGAAAGCTACTAATTTAAAAAAATGTCAAAAATTCTGGCTTTAAAACATTTGTGTTTAGCTTTTTTGCATTTGTGCCATTTTTTTTTCCTGCTTACATATCTGCAGTCATTCCTATCCATACGTATCAGTGTGCAAAAATATCCTGCCATTTTCCTGTAGATGCAATCTGATGATAGTTTCCTGCAGTCGTTAAACTACTTTGAGATTTAACTATGCTTTATTTTTTGAAGGCAAGAAGTTGAGAATTCATAGAAGCATTTTAGGTAGATAATACTGAGGAAAAATATTTCATTTCAGGACCAGACAACAGTACGAACTGTAGCATCAGCTACAACAACAAATGAAATTCGTAGGCAATCAAGTAGTTATGATGACCCCTGGAAAATAACTGATGAACAAAGGCAGTATTATGTTAATCAGTTTAAAACCATTCAACCTGATCTAAATGGATTTATACCAGGTAAGTTACTCTTTAAAAAATATAACTGTGCGTGCAGCAGTTTTGTTACAAAGACTTTGTTGTATACTTAGGTTTGCATACCATTTTGAAGAAAGTTCTGCATTTTACTGGTAATGGTTTGGTAAACACTAGTGTAATTCAAGAAAGGACTTGAAACCAATTTGCCTTTTTCCTGCTTTAAAGTCCAGTAATTAGTGCCATTTTCCCAAAACCTTTGCTAAATAGCTCATCTTCTTTACCATAGCTTTAAGTCTTCTAATGATTTAACTTGCTTTAAGTATTAAAAATGGTTACTGTAATTTTTCAGGATCTGCAGCTAAGGAATTTTTCACTAAGTCAAAACTACCTATTCTTGAACTTTCTCATATTTGGTAAGTGTTATGTGTCTTTATTTGGGGTAATTATTTAGAAAGATGACTGCTATCGGGCAGTCATCTAATAATCTACTTACTAGAAGGTGCTACTAAGTGAAATTTCACTAGTACTCTAGTAGTATTTTCAGTCCTACTCATTTTTATGCCAGTATTACTTAGCGGGCTTTAATGGGTCACGGCTGGCACTATTTACAAGGCATTTTGAGCTTTTGAAGAAATTTCAAACACTTCAGAGTAATTATTTGAGGTTTTTATTGTTAAAGATGTATTTACATTTAAATAATTCTTTATCTATATTTACTTATTCAAGTCTTAAGTTTAAATGAAATGTAGGGATACAAATATTTTTAAATGCACTTACTGGGACTTGATGACAAATTTAGCTTTGACGTGCAAAGCTTGTTTTTCATTGTATTCTGGAATTTGTTCTGCATCATTGCATGCTGTCATTAAATGGCTTACTTCAGCAGATTTAATCTTTCTTTCAGTGTAATGATTTCTAATTCAGGTATTTTCCCATTTAAAGTAAATTACATTGCCTCAGCACTATCTTTTCTATAGCATACTTTGCCAAAAATCTGAGGCCAATAATACTGTGTAGTGCTGTCTTAAATGAGTTAAAAACCTGGAGAGATAAAAGTAGATTAAAATGATCTTTAAGCTCAAAGAACTGTTATTAATGAAGGCTCATCCTCTTGAAGAGTAAAGCATGTAGTGCTAATACGAAGTGTTTAATAGGGGAAAATGAACCATAAACTGCATTCTTTGATCTTCCAAGTAGCACAACAGAAGTATGACTTTTGGAAATAAAATAAGAAACTGTATTTATGCTAAGTTTTCCTTTCTAGGGAACTGTCAGATTTTGATAAAGATGGTGCACTGACATTGGATGAGTTCTGTGCTGCGTTTCATCTGGTAGTTGCTAGGAAGAATGGGTATGATTTGCCAGAAAAGTTACCTGAAAGTTTAATGCCCAAACTGATTGATTTGGAAGATTCAACGGGTAAGACGTGCTTCACCACAAATTTTGCTGATTTCAAATGATTGTATAGTTGTTGCAGTAAATCAGCAGATATTTATAGGTTTGTATGAGCATAACGCATTAGTATGAAGTAAAGTAATGTGCAATTTTCAGAAATCCTAGTGCTTAGAGCTAATCTGAGCATATACTTGTTTCTGTATAGGGCGAGTTATTTGGGAACAGTACACATATTGACCATTACGTTTGGAAATACTGCCTGTGTCCGTTGAAGGTTAAGGAAAAAAAAATTGTCACAGTATGGATTTTATTCATGATCAGCTATTGTATTCCAAATTCCCAATCCAGCTATACTTCAAACTTGCTTTCAAATGAATATGCTTTCTGTTCACCCTCATTTCTGCAAATATGACATGAGTTTCTAAGTCTAAAGGTACTTAGAAAATACTCCCAGATTCAATGCTAGAGGTGGGACTGTGTAGTTCAAAAGTACAGGATCAGTAGCACAGATATTTATTTTTTTTCCAATTCTACTCCTAACTTGACAGCAGGGTTTATCTTCCATTGCTTTGGCGTTTAGTCTTTCCTTGCATAGTCCTTTACCTTTTGGATGCTCAACCGTTGAATCTATGAGTTTTGCTTGTTAATATGTACCAAAACCTCAGTCCCATAACTGAAAAGCGAACTACTGTTCCATGTAAAAGTGGTGTTTAAAAACAGGATGCTTGTGGCCATCTTCCTTTTTTTATTTCAAAACAGATAAACAAAACTGAATATTTTAAAACCGCTTTAGATTACTTTTTAACAAGCAGTCTTTGCTTGGAAAGTCAGGTTATGCTGTGGGTGCACAGGTACTGTGATTTCTTATAATTTTATTTCTTTTTACTAAATACTTCAAAGGGGATCTCTTCATACTGTGTTTGTAGGGTGTCAAAGACTTTCATCTGACAATTATTGATGAGTGCTTAAACTAGATACTGTGGCTCTTACTACTTCTGCTTTAATTATTAAACCATTTTCTGTGAGAGTATCTTGGCTCCTCGAAGAACCTTTCCAACAGTGGTCAGCCGCAACTGAAGTGTTTTTAGTATAAGTAAACATGTACCTGATCTTCTACTGCCTTTATTGGTAGTAGACTTCAAGGCTTTTATCATTTAACTGAAGTTGTCTGGAAACTTTATAAATGGGATATTAAACCAAAAAGTGTTATGTGTATGTTTATTATTTTACAGACAAATTTGTTAATATAAAACTGACTTATTTTCATGAGGTACAAAGTGGTCTTTAAACTTCAGGAAAAACTACTTTTAAAAGTAAGAAAAAAAAAATACAAAAATTTCTTTTTTTTTTTTTTTTTACTAATTTGGGCCACGAGTATTGGAAATAGCTAATCTTTTCTAGCACCTAGCACAATTTATCACGAAAACTTGTATGTTAAATAAATTATTTTAGGAGAAGTTATTGACGTAGCTTTAGTTGTAGTTAACAACAGTCCAACTCACCAATATATGTTTACTATTTTAATCTAATTCAGAAGTTACTCAGAGGTCTATGTGCAGTCTAATGTGCATGATAAATTACAGGGGTTCAATGTAAGGACTGTAAATCAGCCTAGAAAGATCAACCAGTTAAATTTCTGTAATAATTCTTTCTCTTCAGTTCCTATAAAAGCTGTATTTCAATAGAACTTGCTTCCAACAGCCTTCTCAGAAATACACACTGAAATATGGCACCAGAGTGTCTTTTTGAGTGCACTTTTTTCATTGGCTACAACTTTCTCAAAGAAATAAACTGTTAGTGATTTTCTACTGACTGAAGCCTCAGTGTGAATAACATGCTTTAAAACTGTTCAAGAAGGTGAATTGCTTGAATGTCTTCTTAAACCAGTGTGCAAGATAGCACTTCATTTCAAAAATGTTGACAGTACCCTTACTAATTCCGTCCTTTTGTTAGAAACTTTCCCCTTGATCCCCATGCTTCTGCTCTGTGGTTGAAACTTGCTGCCTCTTTCCATTTTGACTTTTGAACTAGTGGCCAGCAGAAAGAAAAGTATCAGAGGGCGCCCTGCACCCTATGTCTCTGTTCAAACAGGGGGACAGTAGTCTACTCTGGTCTACTTTGGCAACCTGTCCCTCATCAGCCCCTGTGAATCTATTATGTGACCAACAGCAAGTGTCCCAAACCTGTTAACGTATTGGTCTTGTCTTACATCTGGTTTTGTGACCAGGGATACGTATTTATCTCACGTGACATAGACCCATTGTATAATAAAGCATTCATATAGTTGGTCACTTTTTCTGGTATAGTGCTACGTCTCTACAGAGTTTTAATAGAAAAAATGTTAAATGGGGTGCCCGTCTTTCTGATGATTAGGGAGAGGAATGACATGTTTTAAGTTCTTCAAATCATGTGTTAATTCTACAATATATTTGAATGGTTTTAGTATTTTGAATTAGTTCGTATACTTCAAAGAAATATTTGGATTGCAGCAGCTCCACTTAAGATTTAACATTGTGTTGTGGTATTTGTAGATAGATAATGTCAGCTCTTCAGAATGAGCAAGACCTGTCTGCATAAGAACAGCCTGTAGAAGAAAATTGCAGTGAATGAAAATGGGAGTGTGAAGTCATGCAGTTTGTACAAATAGGTCTCTAAGTGCTTATACATTTATTTTGTGAATTGAATACTGTTGATAGCATCTGCATCTGTCTTGGCAGAATTTAATCTGCAGCTGAAAAGAGTGCTAGTCTCTCTTCCTGTTAGGTAAATAAATGTAAATATTTCCCTTTAACTTAAATTTTATCTCAGCTAGTAAAAGCTACCAAGCCTTTACAAAACTCAAAGCAAGTTTTGCTTTTCTGTGAATTTGGTTTTTGTTTGGGCTGCTGCAACAATGCCATTTCTTTGTAAGAAAAAGTATCTGCCATGTTATGTGTCTTACTCAACTTAATTAACTCTGAAGTTCTCTTACCCCTAAGACACCTGAAGAAGGTGTCTTACGCACGTTTCATGTAGACACTTGCAAAATTCCTTGAATTACGGGTGGCTGCATAGTCTATCCACAGCAGTTCTCAGTCTTATCTTTTGACCTTGTGTTTAACACTAGTGGTTAGTTCAGTTATCTAGTGCACCACTGCTGAAATGAGAATTTTGAGCGTATGTTTAACTCATTAGAAATTTTTTGTTCATATTACACTTCAGGGTAATTGCTATGCAATGTGCATTCCCACAACATTACCACTGGCGTATTTTGAACTTAGTATATTATTTTGTGTACAATGACCACAGTATGTCATCTTGACTACTTGGTGCCATCATTGTGTCTGTAAACATTGGCTTGATGTAGCCTTTTTTTTATTGCCAGATGCTTTTCGCCTGAAGCAGGTACTGGATGCAGTTTCTATCTGGAACAATTTGTAAAGCTATTTTCCCTAAAGGACAGTAGTGCAAGATGCTAGGTGCTGGGCACAATTTTGGGAACACTGAATCTCAACCTGATGTCTGACTATTGACAGGAAGTTTAAAAGACTCTTGAAATTTTTGATGAGTTACTGGTTTCTGTGTGTGGCTTTTTTCATGTCAATAGCACCTCAATTGCCCCTTGTCTCAAGGTGGGACAATTAATTTATTTCTGGACTTCAGTGTTTTGGTTGTTCTTTTTAGCCTGTGCCTCTTGCTGTCCCCAGCAGCACTTTGGAGATAATAATGGCTTGTTGTCAGTTTCCAGTGATGCAGTTGGTCACAGTCGGCTATTCAGGTGGTTCTGGTTCAGTTTGACACTGGATTTGTTAAGAGTTTCTTCTGAATGGAAGACAGCAGGCGGAACGTTGAGCTGTTGTAGCAGAAGAGCACACTCAGCTCTTCAGGAGCCCGAAACCCATCCTTTTCATAAATTTTAATAGATTTTTGGTACAGTGTGTCATACATTCTTGTGGCAGTCATCTTGAATTACGTTTCTATCAAGCAGTTCTTTTAATGGTAATTTAATTAAACCATCTTTTCTCTTGTGCAGTATTTTTGTCTTGATCAGGGTTTTAATTCTACAAACATCTTGTTAATGTGTCTAGCTACTTATCAGTCACTCTGTCAACTGTTCTGTTACATTATACAGTTGTAATCTAAACTTCAGGTTTTTGAGGCATTCAGTGCATTGCTTTAGCTTGTATTGTGGTATCTAGCAAAACAGAAGACACTGTAGGCAGGATTTTATTGTGTTATGCAGAATGCTTAATCTGCTGTTCAGATTTACTTTACCAATTCTCTAATAGTTTGGACAGAACAAAAATCAGTGTGCTGCATCATGAAAATTTGTACAACTCTGAAGGAGGAGTGTTTTCTGCAAGGCACTGTACTTGCTGAAAGCTCAGAGTAAACTGAAATAGCAGTAAGAAGGTACAGTTGCCATGTGACAGCTGCTATACTTGTTCAATTTGCAAAATGTCGTGAATGGAAACACCATTGTTTTAGTGAGGAGTCTTAAAATATTCTTTGAGGAATAATCTAAGGGAATGGTTTTCTTCATCTCTGTTTTCATATTTTTGGTTTGTGTTTGAATTGATATACTGGTTTTACTTTAACCTTTCATATAAGGAAGTATTTATTCTGTAATATAAACTTCTTGGTGCTGGATTTGATGTAATAAACATTAGTGTGAAGTTATTTCCTCATAGGTAAGAAAGAATTATTTATTTCTACATGTCATCAAAATCTAAAAAAGCTATTTAAAAGCCAAAGTACAGGGAGATGGTAAGATACAGAGTAATCTTCAAAGTCCAATTTTCAGGAGGATACTCAAAATAAGAGTAGCACCTGATAAATAGTATATTTGACTTGAATGAGCGGTTGGGGTTTTTTGTTTTGTCTGCTGCTAAGTATTTACTTAGAAAAGATGAAACCAAAAAGTATTTTGCACTTTCCGTGAGATGTGAGCAGCTCTTCTGAGAATAAACTGAATGCAATTCATGATTTTGGTTTATAGTGATTCCTGTCATTTCAGAAGTTGGGGAACAGACTGGTGAGGTAGGTTACTCCAGCTCTCCAGCAGAAGCACCTCCAAGCAAGTCTCCATCAATGCCATCCCTAAACCAGACCTGGCCAGAATTGAATCAGAGCAGTGAGGTTAGCACTTTTGAGTTATTTCATTGCCAGTCAATAACTAAATTGTGTGTGCATCCATAATTCATCATAAGTGAACTGTTGATTACAAATTGTGAAAAAGTTAGCAGGACAGTAGACACAGGAAAGTTCTACATGTGTTAAATTGTAAAAAAGGTAATGTTTTCCTTCTCATTTTTCTTTCTAATTGTGAGATGAGCTACTGTTTAAAATGTTGTCATTAATGGTAATTAGGCTTTATATTAATCACAAAATGATCTCATAGTATTTATTGGAGAAGTTGAATTAATTTCTGTGGTTTTTTTTCATTTAGGGCGGGTTTTTGGTTGATGGGGGGGGGTTGTTACCTCTGAAGGGTTATTATAGGCAACACTTTTGCAAAACTTCAAAATAAATTTCTGTCAGATCTGGACACAGACTTATTTCTGGATTTGATTTTTACCTTGAAATATAAAATATCTCACCAGTAATGTAGAGAAGTCATAGCTCTGGGTTTGTTTCAGAAGCAAAGACTCAAATTTGAATCTGAAGCCAACCATTGGCTAAATTTATTTAAATTTTAAATTTTTGCTGTTATGTAGTTATGCTTTATCATTCTTTACCATATGTATTTGCTATATAAGCAGTGTTATATAGTAAAGCTGTATTTTGTTAGAATTTGAAACTGAAGTTACCAAACAGGATATTAGTAATTTTTTTCACCACAAATGCCCATTGTTTAAAAAGTCTGTAAGAGATTGATTCCTAGAGTTTTTCTTGTTACTCTGTTTTGACATTTTTGCCTTTGACTTAGAATAAACCAGTGTTTTATTCTAAGAGCAGCTTCAGAGACTCAAATGAGTTCCTGATTGCAACCATACTACAACGATGATGTAGGCTTATTTTTTTGTTATAAGGGGGGGAAATGGGAAAAGTATTGAAATTATTTTTGGAAAACTCTTTTCATTTAATAATCTGAGAAACTCAAGAAGAATCTAAAACTTGTTTTAACATCTAAGATAGTTCTGTTAATAGCTGAGTATTATCTTACCCACTTCTCTTACTGAAAGAGCTCTTTGTGGCTTTCTTCTTTCTTCATTACACTTCAAGTGAATAGAAGATTGGTAGTAAAAGATTTTGACAAGCCAAAGGAGAGTCATAATGAAACAGAAAATAAGCAAATTTTTAGGATTAAAGTTAGGAGCAGAGGAAATTTTCTTCCTCTCAGGTGGAAGGACTTCGTGAAGTCTGCTGTTCGTCTTAAGAGCAAATGCCAGCCTCACATTGATGTCCTTACCAAATAAAAAACGTAGGAAATGATTTAGTGATTCTTAGGTGTTGTACTTGATAGTGACTCTTAGACTGCTGGTAGGAAGCTATGTTTTAGGAGGGAGGTGAGCAGATATTCAGTTGTTGCTAACAAACTGTAAATGTCTGCAACTGTATTAAAATTTGCATTGATACATTCCCTCATGTTTGCAGTAAAGATTTAATAAGTTAATAATTTGGTAAGCTGCATTGTAATTGAACAGATTCCTTCAGTATCCAATGCAACTTAAACCAATTGAATAAGGTAATTGCACTGGTGGAACAAAGTTAATGACAATTCTCTGTCAGCCAAAATCTTGTCTTACAAAACTGACTTTGTCCATTCAGATAGGTAATATGGTATTTTTCTTCTGAAAATCTACTAAAACTTTAAGAGGTTTGGAAAAGTTGTCATACTAAATATACTACCAGATACTAACTATACTAAAATGAGTTGAACAATTATTAAATGTTAAGAGTTTTATGTTCTAACACAAAGGATTTTCTTATTTTTCAGCTATATTGCTTGCTTCTTGCTCCTCAGCATTTTCTTCTCACCATGAGTCAGGTCAAAGTCCTCAAGGTTTTAATGCCATGAAAAAACTTCTGGTATTACTTCAGGCACCAGTCTAATTGTTTCCTCTTTGAATCTCATAACTGTCATCAGCAAATGAATTGCATGAAAAAGTTATGCATCTTTGGATCATCTGCCTTTCCAGGCAGATTCATCCCCATTAGTTTCAAAACTGTTACTCTCTTTTTTCTAGCTCATAGTTGATTTTTACATTCCAATTGTTAGGCTCAGCTGCTGTAAGCTCACAAGTATGGACCCAAGATATCAATCTCAAACTTCAGAATAGAGAGCACCATGACAATCCACCTAACTCTGGATACTACATGCTTCACACCCTCATCTCTTCACTCATCACTTCTCTCTCACTTCAAACATCTTTTCCATCCAGTCTCACGGCTGAGCACTAGGTTCTGAGAGCTTTAAAAAAATTGAAAAACCTACTAAATTTTTCTTGAAAACAGTCTAGTGTCATATGGTCATATTAGCTTTGACACAGATATGGAGATTTGCTCTTGAGTTCACAGCAGTTGCACCTTGTTTCAAATGTCTTGGTGTTCTTTTTTAGTAACGGTTCAGGTTTCTGTGAGTTTTAGTTTCTAGCAATTATCCTTTTGAAAGTATTTTTGAAACATTTTTTGCAAGTCCAGAAAAGTATTTTAGTTTTGGCTAGTAGGAGCTTTATCCTAGCGAATCAGTTGTGTTGTCAGTGCTCTTAAACATTCCACAGAGTTTGAGATGCAGTCCAGTAGATCCTTAATACAGGTAGCTTTCTATTAACCAGGGAATTATCAGTAAATAGCTTCCAGTAATATTTCAGGATGGAGCACAAATAGCATATTCCCAAGAGCAGTCTGGAGGTGTTGGTGTTCATTTGTGTGTGCCCAGCTAGGGAACCTGAGGACAAGTAATAAATGTCCTGCAGTTTGGCTTCAGAGGAGTAGAATAAGAGGTAAATTCAGCATCCTCTCTAAAAAAATAATATTTTAGCATTGATCTGAACTATAACACAGATGCTGTACACCTTTATGGAAGATCTGAAAAATTAAGAAACCATATTTCTGTAATCAAATGGTCTGTTTGCCAATCTCACTAGTAACTGTGAAGCCGTTGGCCAAATTGAGTTTAAAAGGGTAGTAGTGGTAGTCCTAAAATAAATATTAATGTATGTTTCATGAAAATAAGCAGCAAGAGGCCAAATCAGGGGAAAACTGGATCACTCAACAGCGTAGCTCCAAACTACTTGCAGTGTTGCCCCTTCATGAAGGAATGGAGTGACGCAGAGATGAACTGTTTAATACAGGGAATGGACAGAGCAGTTAAGAAGGGAAGCCTTACATCCTTGCTAAAAAGGTTTCATTAGATTCTGTCCATGAAGAGGGTAGTTTTATGTGTACAAAACAAACAAAAACAACAACAAAAAACCCCACAACCAAAACCACAAAACCAGGAAAAAACCCACCCCTCCAAAAAAGATATGAACACTATCCCATAATCTTTGCCTTAATTTAAAGTTTGAAATGAGGAGATAAGGCTCTGTTTCTGCAAGGAGCAGCACCATGCATTAAAGCACTTAAATTTAGTTAATATTTTTCTGAATTTAATTTGTGCTGATTGAAAACGGTTATTTAGGAATTTCCATAAAGAGTTATTTTGGAAATAGCTGTTTTAGACTAGGTTCACCTAACAGACTATTTACTAAATATAGATTGGTGTAGAGGAGCATGTGAGATGAGGTTGACTAACACCATATAGTTTGTCCTGTATCTTCTAGAGTCATTTACATTTATTTGCCTATAGAGATGGGACAAGAATATTGATTTGTTTTCACAACTACACTAACAGAATTTTTGACAAACTTTCTGAGCACTAAAAATTTTGTATTTGTAATTTTTATTGTAGTGTTTGGAACTTGGTTAATATTTACTTGTTGTTTTACCAAAATATAACAAATTTAGCATTCCTGTTGTGATTTGTGATCTTGTTTCTGGATCACAGGCTAATTTTATGTACTTTGGTACTTTGTTGATCCGGTTGTGGCTGTAGCTTGACTTAATAAGCATGAGGACTCTTGACAACCATATATTGATGCAGCATGCCTATATCTTACAAAATTGTTCAGAGATTGACTTATTTGCTTTTAGCAATCAACAGTGTTTTTGAATTTAATTCTTTGCCTTGACAGTGATTTGGACTTTTAAAAATACTCTTTTACAGCGTAGAATCACTTCTCAGGGGTTGCACTGGCAAGCTGAACTGGTGTAATTGGAGTACTCTGCTCAGTGTTGATTTGTCTGGGATTTTATAAGAAAATTGGCATTTACGAAATAAGTTTGAAACTCAGTAGCTACAAAGCTGAAGAACCTTTCTGTGGATTTTATAATTACACACACAATATGTGGCACTGATTTTATCCCTACAATATTTGAATGGCTTAACCAGTTTTTTCACTTGTATGATTTGCATTGGCAAACATGAACTCTGAAGGTACTTCTGTGGTGACTGTGCGCCTGTATCTTCATTATGGGATGTGACTCTAAAGATTAATATTGACAGATAACAAACTTGGTCGCACAACAATCTCAAACTGAAATAGAAATACTTAATGTGTATTAGTGTGCTTTCCAAGTCAAATACTGTCCAGTGCAAATATAGTACTTTCCAGTGCAACCTCTATGCTAAATCTCCTCAGTGATCTTTTACTCCCATCTTTTCCATCATGCTGACTTCTCTCCTCTGTCTGTTCAGCAGTGGGAGACATTTAGCGAACGCTCTTCAAGCTCACAAACTCTGACCCAATTTGATTCTAACATTGCACCAGCTGATCCTGTAAGTCAATCACTTAGCTTGCTTGTTTGAAATTAATTTTATTAACACTGAATTTCCATTCATTGTATTTAGCTGTTAATGCATGATTCCATGGACTGCTTTTTGGGGAATGGTGGCAGGCTTCTTAATTTTTGTACCTGTTTTAGGAATATAAATTTTCTAGTACTGCTCATGTTTAATATCTGAGTGCAAAGAATGCTTTTTTCCCTTGATTTTGATATAATACAACACTGCTATCAAAATCTGTATTACACAAAGTATTTAAACATAATGGTTTTTTCAAAATATTTATAAGTCAACACAAGGGCCACTCCCAGTCATAAACCAGTCTTGCTTTAGATTTTTGTCTTCAGTGTTGTTTTGTTTTTTTTCAAGTTGCAGAGCTTGATTTGCACAAACTCTTAGGACTTGACAATGCCAACTTCACTGAAAAAACTGCTGGGCTTTAATGGGTGTGGTATTTCATATTACTAAGGTTTTCACCAGGCTACTTTTATTAATAAGGCTTTTAGTATTTCTGCAGCTAAACCTGTACTTTTCTAATGCTTTACTCAGTGAGGAGTGCTCTGAAAGATTATGTAGTTAAATAGCTTGCCAAGTTTGGGAGCCAGAAATTCACTACAGTGTTTCAAGTTCTGCTGGTTTTAAACTTCACAGCATGTGACATTGAAGCAGTTCTGAAATTCGTTAAATTACCTCAGTATTTAGCTGCTGCTTTCATCCTGCTTTTCTTACAAATTAGCACTGTTAGTGTCCATTTTAATTTAATTACAGTATTATTGTCCATTTGATTATATAAAATATATTAGGTGTACATAATACGCATTTATCTGCTTTTCGTATTAAAAAGGTCACTTCTGAAAAGATACAATACATAAATATATGTATATTTTAAATACATCAGTGCTCCACTCTGAGTTAACACTGATATTTATGTGGAAATAGTATTTCTAGATGGTGGAAGCTAGAATTCAATCTGAACTATTCCCTATGCTCAGAATTGCCCTTAGTAAACATTCAAAACAAATGAAAAAGTCATACTTAAAGTGAAAACCGGTGAAAGTGAAACCCTTTTCATCTGAGAGAGAGGGTTTTTTTGTTTAAATGTACTGTATTTTTATGTTTTAATGAACTAAACATGGTGGAAATCAGTTTATAGTTGTTTCTTACTATGTATAATTGCTTGACAGTAAAGAGCTACTACTGTCTTGTCTCCACAATAAGGTAGTAGTTTATTTTTACACATAATTATAAATGACAGAAATCTGAATTTTTTTTCCCATATGTTGATAACCTAGAAAGTAGAAACAGTAATGATATATGGAAAACTCATATATAGCCATATATATTTGTGTGTGTGTGCACGTGTGCATAAACAGAAATTCAATAGAGATATAGAAAATATACTGGGAGATCACATTCTTGAGCTGTTTTCTTACAATGCTTGTAGTTGTGAGAAATTTTAAAGAATGGTGAGCATCTTTACTCCTTGCTACAGTAACAGACTTTGGGAGTAGGTACTTCAGAGTCTTTATTTTCATATGAAAATAAGTACAAATGACAGCAAATTTTCAGTATCAGTATGCAGACTTCTAATTTTAGCAGTCTCAACAGTGATGCATAGGACTGATTCATTGAACAACTGCTTTTCCAAAGAAGACAATCAGCTTTTTTGAGCAGTTGTTAATAACTGACTACAGAGTAAATTTGTAGACCAGTTCTTTTCTCTTTTTGTTGAAAAAGCAGCTGCTTTGGAGGTAAAAGAAGTGAAACGAGTTAAAACAGTACATTCATCCCCTGAGAGGGGAACATAATTTGCCTGTTGTAAGTGAAAGTTGGTAACATGTTGTTTTGTGTAAAATTAATTATCTGAATTATGAATTAATACATTATATAAAAATATATTTAACATCTTTGCATGATAATCCCATTGCAGGGGGAAAAAAGGCAATATATTTTAAAGCCATAACTATTCCTAAAAGCCTGGTGCAATAAAAATGTTTGAGCTACAACTAGAAAGTGGTTATAAAAAGTTTGTATTTGCAACAAGAGTAGTGCAAGTCAGTTTAAGCAGTTCTAGAAAATATTAATGTAAATTATGCTTGGTGACACTGATCTACTTGAGTAGTCAGAGCAGATTAAATTTCTGATAGAAGGGTAGTTTTGAAACTTCTTGTTTTTAGGGTCAGAATATAATCTGGGAAATTATTTTTTTTCTGCTGTCATTGTCCCACCCATTCATATATTCTGAATATAAATGACAGGGGGAAAAAAAAACCTCAGACAGGTATGTCCATATTTTTAGGTAATGAACAGACTTGGGAACAAATGTAGAAGCTTTGAGATTTTTTTAAGCTATCTATGCTCAGTCTTCGAACCAGAGGGAAAGAGCTGTCTATAAAGTACGTGAAAATGGAGTCTCGTGTCTGAATTACAAAGAAAATGCTTCCGTGTAAGGTCAACGCCTATCTAGAGCTGTATTCCATAGGGTTTATTACCCTAAAGTTTGGCATATTTTACTATTTTAGAAACTCCTGAACCTATCTGTCTTAAACTACTACGAAGTACCTATTTTATAGAGAATTACACACACTATTTAAAGAAGCCACAACTTTCTGAGGCATCGTAAGTAAAGCTGAGGAGTAGGGTTTTGAAATAGTGAGTTTTGTGTTGGTTTGGTTTTTTGAAGATGCACTTGCAGTAACATATCTAGTATGCCAAAAATGGTGGAAAGCTGTTAAAATTCAGGTCCTGTTTACAATGTGGTTATCTATAGAAACATTGCTAGTGCCCTTTTAAAGTAGTATGCTAGGTAACACCTTAAAAGTTGTTAGAGAACCTTCAGCTTATAGAGCTTTGGTTTTCTGGGTATATTCAATTCCCTGGAATTATGAAATTCTGCTTAGAAATTACATTTTGCATGGTGTCAGTGACTCTAATAGAGCAATTCAAAACTAGATTAAGTCACTTAACTCTAATCTCTTCCACAGGACACTGCAATCGTGCACCCAGTTCCCATAAGGATGACTCCAAGCAAAATCCACATGCAGGAAATGGAGCTTAAAAGAACTGGAAGTGGTAGGATATTTTCTCTTGCTAACAAGGAAAATTTTGTAAAATGAGAGTTAGGTTTGCTTCCTTAGACATACTGACTTTTTTTCTTCTCCTTAGATGAATATATCTGGAGTTGTAACTAGCATAATTAATGAGATTTGCTGAGTTAAGAATTAGAGTAAAGATTGGGTAAAGATTCCTAACTCTTAACACTAAGAAACAGAAATAACACTATTACAATGTAAAACTTCAAAGTTAAAATAATTCATACACGAAAAGTGATAAAATACGACAATTTTAGTCTTGAGTGCAGCACTTCAGATAAGGGCAGAAAACTAATGTAAATCTTTGGCATCAGAAGTAAAGGCTGGTTCAAATACTTTTGTTTATTTAGACTTGTTTGTCTATCTAGATCATGCCAACCCTACTAGCCCACTACTTGTGAAACCACCTGATCTCCCAGAAGAAAACAAAATGAGTTCATCTGTAAAATTTACATCTGCAAATACAGTTAGTAAGTATCAAAGTACTTTCTGATCTCATTTTTTACATTGCACAAAATGTAGATCTGATATATTCTTCATTGAATGAAAACTTGCTAGATAGGATAAGTTTATCTCATTTTAGAGCTTCTGCTAAGAATAGAGACGTTTCTGATACAAAGTGGCTATTAAAAGTAGTAATTTTAGAAGTTCTACTGATGTCACTGGAGATGTTTTCCTGCCGTACGTGTTCAAAAACGTTAATTTTTTTGTCAGCTCTTTTCCATCTTCCTGTTTTCTCTTTTGATCTTAGGATGGGAAATTGAAATTATGGAAAGTGGAATTGACGAAGTAGCATTTGATTCTACTTCCTCAGAACCGTGTCACAACAGGTTTTCTGAAGAGTGAAAACCTGTTGACCACAAGATTTTCAGGCAATTCTCATCTGGTTTAGCTACTAAGAAAATGTGGTAGACTTCTAGATTTCTTTTAAGTACAGCTTTTCAACTGGTTATTTACTGAAAATACAAAAAGGCTTTTAGAAGCATCTCCTGTGTCAAAACATTTTGCATTATTTTGATTTGATTAGTCTACTTGTCTAATATTGAGAAATGTCCCAGATTATATGTAGCCTGATGGAGTCTGTTTCTGAGGGGTTTTTTTTATTTCCTTAAACTGGGAACTTTTCTTCAGTAAAAATGTTTGAATAACTCATTTCTTTGTCCTTTGCGTTATTAAGATAGAAGTATTTTAGTTGGTTTGTAATACGGGAATAATTTAGGAAGTGCCTCTTTGTGTTTTGTTTTCCTCATGAACTCTGTTTCAGTGGCACTCTTTGTCCTGAGCAATGTCTTGAGCTTGTCTGTCTTTTTCTTTTCAGGCAGAGTTCTGTTTTTACTAGGTAGTCTGATGAAAAAGGAAGAATGAGCAAACATGGTCTTTTAGTGGGGAAGCTACTACTATATGCAGGATCTAAATTCTGAGAGCCCTTCTGTACCCTGTTTTCCTTATCTGAGTATAGCTAAACCTTTGATAAAGGGCCTGTAACTGTATTTATACCAAGAAGTATTCTTCCCTCAGAGGAAGAATGTAGTGAAATAAAACAAACCTCATTGCAATGTAAAATAAAGTCACCCTATTCCTTTTTCCGACTTCTAAGGTTGGTGACAATCCTTCAGCACTTCTAAAATCAAGCATGTCCTAATCCTTCGTTGTTTTTTTTCTTTTCTTGGATGTCCCTTGTTGGCTAGATGGTTGAAGTGCTAGAATGTCAAGTGTTTAAAAATTATTGCTTATGAAACTTACATTTTGTATTTTAAATACAACATTATTGTCATTGTTTATTCTTCAGTACATCCCAGTACTAACTGACAACTCACGGTATTGGGCAAGGGCAGTTGGTTTGTATTGGGTCCTTCAATTATTCAGACTCAAGATTTTTGAATCCTGGCCAGATGATACCTTACAGGGAAACAATACAAGGACATAAACATTTTTAAAAATAAAAATTGGGTATTGGAAATCATATATTATCTATATCTGTTAGAGCATATTAATGATGCAAAACAAATATGAAACTTTGTACTTTTTTTTTTACCAGCAGATGGTTACAGCAGTTCAGACTCCTATGCTTCAGATCCAGAGCAAATCGGAAGCACTGTGACGCGGCAACGGTTAGTAGAGTAACAACTGCAAAAAAATAAATAAAAGGCGTTTAAAGAAGCCTGTTCTGAGCTTCTGGTTGTTTGACAACTAGGTTGTAAAATGATGGCTAAATAGATTCTTAACTTTAACACTCAGGAATCTGGAGACAGTCTGTTTTCTAATGCATTAACAATGTATGCCATTCCTATTAATGTGTAAAGTGAAAATTCAAAAAATAATGTAGTCTAAAAAGCTGTTTGATATTGGCCAATCAAATGAAACTCCACGTTCACTCAGAAATCTTGATAAAGACTTTCCCCTTAAACTCAAGGGAATGTAAGCACAGGAGATCATGATGTTGAAACCAATTTTTTTTATTTTTAAAAATGTCCATTAGGCATTAATGGAGAAGGACCTTGTGACTTTGTAGCATAAAAGAATAAAACATAAATCAGAAATATCATGGCAATAACTTAACCTCCTTTAATAATGGACTTTTATAAAATGAAGGGCAGTCAGAGGCCCAACATAAATTAAGGGATTGGAGGAAGCTATGCAAGCACATAACCAACAACTGCATCGTTCGACATAAAAGAATGTGCTGTACTAGCTGGTGCTAATTGTTCCCATTAAATCTGCCTGAATAGGATTAAAAACCAGCTACGCCATTAACCAACTTACAATCAGTTTTGGAGGTAAGTTGCAAAACAAAAATAATTAGGGTGACTTCAATAGCAGAAAAAGATTTGCAATTGCCTCTCAGTACAGCAGCTTGAAAATTTTTCCTCCATTTTTACTTAATGTCAAATTTGATTGTCTGTCCTGATTCTATGTGTGGTTTTGCCCTGTCAACATGATGGTTTTGACATGTTCTTTTCATCTCTGATTTTGGGTTGGGTTCTTTTACTGAACTTGTGTAGATGAGTGAAGCTTTCTGATGAGTTGGTGCTTTACAGCACAGGTAGCTTCTGTCCAGATCTTGCAGTGTCCACTCAGGAAATTTTTCTCCCACTTCGGCTTTTACTTCCTTCCACTGATAATCTTTTCTACAAATTGCAACTTTATCCATAGAGATGGCATTGTCCTTAATGCTACCATTAGTCCAGAGTACTTTTTGTGTTTTCAAAAAGCGAAAACTGGCAAGGCTATGTCAGATAATGATACTTCAGGAATGTCCTTAAACCACTTTCTCCCTTTTTTAATCCTGCTTGTGGCTTTTATACTAGACTAGCTAGAGGGATGACCCTAGGAGTTAGTGTAATTAGACTTGTATTTCATCACTTGGAGAGTTACATTGAGCTGGAGAGTATATTAAGAAAGCAGATTTTCTGTCTGGACTTACACATTCAGGAATTTCAGGGTTTGCGTGAAACTTAAGTACCTCTTACCTCTCCTAGTTTTATATCTTATGATAGTTACAGAAGAATATTACAGAAGTCAGTCGTAGAAAAGATTTTATCACTTATGAGTTGAATAAAAGAGTAGCTGTATTCATGTCAGTGATTCAGTAAATATGTCTCGCTAAAATTGGACTAGTTAGGAAGTTTCTGCAAGCTGTTTTTAAATGGAAGCTGCACAAAAATTCTGTATACAGTAAATCCCACTTAAATGGCACTTAGTGTAGTACTTCATCGTTCTAGCCTTTCTGAATGTGTGCTCGATGAACTTACAACAGGTGTCCACTAGATGGTGATCCTACCTAAGAATGAGTTCAAATTTCTGAAGATGCTACCAAGTATATAGATTTGGAAAACTTTAGGCAGAGAATTAAATAGCTATCTTGTACACTGAGATACTCCTTAAGCTCGGTATCCATGGAGGCAGGTCCAACAGAAACTTAATATTCTTCTTCAATGACATTGAACTTAACCCATTTAAAACCTAATCAGGATGTTGACTACATGTACTTCGCAAATCATAGTGACTACCATCTGGATGGAATTACCGTATTTAGGATTCTTTGTTCCTGAACTATGATTGTTTTGGGATGTGTGTCAAGCTATTGGTTTCCAAAAGATAAATTACTGGTGGTAATATAAGAATAATCTGGATAACGGGGATTTAAATAAATACAAACATAAAAGCAACTGTGAAATCAATGAAAACAGAAGGTTTACAACTGATTTTTGCAGTGTTCAAAATCAATGGCAATCAGGCTCTTTTCTGTCTGTCAAATCCTGTTTTCTAATTGTATACTCTGAAGAACCTTAGAATTTTAGTTCTGTTGTAGCTGCCTAAAATCACTACAGAAGCTTATACGTTTTTCAGATCACATTCAGGAACATCTCCAGATAATGCTGCGCCACCACCACCCCCTCCAAGGCCTCATCCTTCTCATTCTCGATCATCATCTTTGGATATGAACAGATCCTTTTCAGTTACACCAGGTATACTGTGTTCCTAGTGTTTTTCAGTACATATATTCCTGAAGCAGACAACTTGTTTTTCCTCTAAAGAGATTTAGAGTGTGTTTTTAAAATGCTGCTTCTGAATGAAAAAGCTGAAAATGTTGTTACTTTTCCTGTTTGTTTTAAAATTTATAGTCCACTTTGCTTAAACAGATCATTTAGAAGTAAATTCTGAATGCTGGCATTGTGGTGCTTTGGATGAATGTGGGAAGCAGACTTGGGAAATAACATTTTTGGTAGTGCACCCACATGCAATGAATTGCATCTGCCAGGAAATTTTCAAGAGGAGTTCTTTTGCTATCAGGTGTATTAGAGACAGGTGTTAAGTATTTAACTTCAGAGGAAATTATTAAAGGTCACTTCTGATGCTCTGCTTAATGGTTTTTTTGTATGTTTTTTTTAAAGTACTTGTCAGTACTTTTCAATTCAGGATCACAAAGTGTGAGAAAATGTTAAGAGTCTATAATGAGGGTAAAAGAAGAAAAGGACTAAGATCAGAAAAGTATGACCATGTCTGTACTTTGAGCTGGAACAAATGATGAGGCCCATGTTCTGGTTCTTTGTTTTGTCTGTGAATAAATTTGAAAGGAGATGACATTACAACTATGGTCTTCAATATGGCAGGTTAATATGTAGGCAAAATGCAAGATTCCTTCATGTTGACAAGTCAAAAAAATAGATAGCACTGTAATGTCAAGAATAATAATCCTGGCCAAACTCGATGCCTCTTCTACAGGACAGCAACAGGCTGGAGTTGTTGCCTATCCCCCTGCAGTGCCTCCAAGACCACAGCCTTCACAGGTGATGTTGTTGCTTTTGGAAAATCATACTCTAACTTGGTGCATCATTTTTATCCAACTCTGAATTTTAACTTATCTCTAAAATGAGTAGTATTGCTTGGTAATTTTTTGAAACTGCCAGGATGTGAATGATGGCAAAACCTAGACTATAGCCAAATGTTAGCCTTTCCTGAATAAAGAATTGTTTCTGGTAGAACCATGGGAAGGGATTAGAGGAATGAGTGGCTCTGGAGCTCTGAGTTGTAGGAAAGAGAGGAAAGTTACACTTCGGCATTTCTTTACTTATCCCTGTGTAGCTAATAGGCCGTAACACAGACCGTGAGAGCAATCTTTCGAAGTTTTGCAAAATAGGTGTTTGTCTTCCATCCATGTCTGGCACAGGGTATAGTTTTACATAACGTGCCTGCTCCCATAAGGAGTGATCCCACTTCCTCCTTTGTCACAGACTTGGTGATCTTTGCAGTCCTGGTCTGAGTCAGTTCAATGAGTTGATTTGGTAGAAAACAAATCCTGCAAAAATTGTTTTTTCCTTTGTCTCAGCCATCTGAATCCTTCAATTGCTGTGCAGGTCTGACATGGAACAGATAAAATTGCTTTTCAGTTTTTCAGCAGCAGCTACCTGTTAGAATCTGAGTTACCAGAAGCTGAAGTCAGTCAATGGATCCAAAAATCATCTGCAAAGGAGGGTACAATGACAGACATACTCCATACAGTGTGATCACATAAGCATGTTTCCCTATGGAACTGGACTAAAAAATCTACATCAAGCCTGACAGAGCCATGCTGGACTGTGCTACAGCAGAAACATCTACTGTCCAATGAGTCTAGATAGTCCTACGGTGCATCCATCTTTGGTCTCATTCTCTGGATAATAGCACATATGATTGAACTTCCTTTTCTCTTAAATATTTCTGGTTTTATAAATACAGATTGGTCTGTCAGTTTGGGTCTTGGATGAGGTGCAGTTTGTCCTACTGACACAATGCAAATCTTTGTCTACTAAAAAGGCAAATAATCTTTAACATTGTCGCAAACTGTTGCTTGGGGAGATTCTTTGCATGAGATAACGGTCATAAGAACAACATCACTAAATATTTTTGTTATTTTATTGCAGGGTGCAGGTCCTCATGTGCATCGCCCAGTAGATGCTGAAGGTCTAATAGCTCATACTAGTACTTCACCTCAACAAATACCAGAACAGCCAAATTTTGCAGACTTCAGCCAGTTTGAGGCATTTGCTGTTTCAGGTGTAAACAAAGAGGAAGAAGATGAAATTGAAACGCACTCAGAAGTCTTGCAGGTGAGCAGAAGTGAAGGTCTTGTCAATTGCGTAATACCACCAACATAATAAGACTTCGGTAAAGCCTACTTCTGCTGTTTTCAGGTGGATTTTTTTATGGTGTCCCAATCCACTGCTACAAGGCAATTACTTTACACACTGCTACACTTATTTAGTAATTGACAAACAGCTAGGCAGAAGAAACTCTTCTTCTCAGTTCTTGATTGTAATTCAAAAGATTTTGTACTTAACAGCATATATGTGCACAAACATAATTGTATTGGTGCATTTAAGTCTTAGCACAGGCAAAACTTCTCTGCTCACTCTTGCCAACCTTCCAAATGACTTACTGGCAAGTTTTAAAGTAGTCTGTTGAGATGACTGTCAAGTACCATAAACATCTGCTAAAACTCCATTAATTTGGTTTTGTTCGAAGCCATTGGACAAACAGCTAAAGTGAATAGAGCTCTGACATCCTCATATAATAGATCATTACAGATGTTTACAAAACCATGTATCCTACTATAGACACTGGACTTAAGTTTGGAAGCCTCAGGGTTTATTCCTATTAATGTCATAATAGCTTACTGCTATTTTATTAATTACTTCATGTTTTGCTTTCATAATTTGTAGCCTTCATCCAGATTGCAAGTTCTCTGCGGCACTTCGGCATCCTCAGTTGCAAAAGTACCTGTGGTGCTTTGAAGTTCTCCCAACTACCAGCAGTGTGTTCTTGCTTCCTTTAATCAGGAAGGTCAATGACATAGAACCATATAAGCACTCTCTATATACCTCATTGCAAAATCAGCTATGTTAGCTTAAGCTGCCACTGAAAACTGCTTAAGTTAAGCTTGCTGATTGTTTTGCATTGAGGCAGATGGGGAACGGTCTCATTGTGTTCCATTGGAGGGATTAACCTTTGGCAGTAACAGATAGATAATGGTGGTAATGTAATAGCAGAAATAGCTATAGCAGTTTATCATCAGGCCACAGCCTCTTTTGTACTATACAGTGACACATAATATTGGAGATTTGACTTTATTCAGAGGTCTTCCAACATCTGGAGTACAATGCTTCAGAGCAGAGTATTTTCAAGTAACTATTTTGTCTTTTTCTTCATAGTGATTTTAGATTCTGTATTGAATCTTAATTTCTGTATCAAGAGGTGGGTCCGACTATTGATTCTGGAAGTACAGCTTTTTACTTACGTGCCGTCTCTGCAAGCTGCTCCCAGGCCAAAACAGTGTTTGCGACGAAGATAGTTTTAGATGGTTTTGCTTCAAAGCAGGTGGTGGTGTTGTATTCCAGCTTGTGCTTATAAAGAAAACTTGAACCTGGAATTTTAGGTGTTAACTGTATTCACGTATCAGAAAAACAACATACTTGCATTTATTCCAACTGTTGCTAAACTAAATATCTGTTAAGAAGTAGTTTTCTAAATATAGTTTATATCCCCTTAGGTTGAAAAGCCCTCTGATTCTGCAAGTTCTCTTAGAGGTGCCAAAGCAGATGGAAGAGTTGAAGACAAAGCACCTGCTAATGTCCCCACTAGTGCGGTATGCAAAGTACACTTGGAAGGAGTGCACAGTTGTATGATACATATGAAATTATATGTGTGTTTTGATTTGCAACAGCAATTGTATACGCTTCCACTTGAACCCAGTTTTCTTAGGTCCAATATGTGCTTGAAATAGGCACATGTATGGTGAAGTTTTGCATCAGGTGTTCATGATTAGCTTTATTATTGAGGTAGAAAATTAAGATACTTGTAAGCATTCAAATTTATGAAGCAGAGCAAAACTTTTAGTACAGAACTTGGTTAACAGCTTTTTTTTTTTTAATGACAGACACACAGTTACTGGGGGAGAAGCATGCTCTGAGATGTTGTGTATTTGCAGTTATCAGTTGTATCATGGTGTTTCTACTTGCACAGTTTTTTGGCAGTGTGTAGCAGCTTACTGCCCTTTCACCAGGGGGTAGGATAAGAGTGCGGCTAGATGTCCTTTGAAAAGTATCTGATGGGTTGTAAATTCAGTTAGCCCAGTAACTGGCTTTAAGAATATGTAACACACACAAATTTTCAGGTTGTAATCCAACTAAAATGGAGTTCATGAGAATTAACAGGCTGTGTTTTCCCCTTCAGGGTAAAGGCACTACTCCACTTGCTCCACCACCAAAGCCTATTCGCAGAAGATTAAAATCAGAAGATGAGCTAAGACCTGAAGCTGAGGAACATACACAGAAAACAGGTGTCATAGCTGCTGTTCTTGCTTCACAGCCATCTATTCCTAGGTAACCCAAGAAGTGTATAAATACATCTGTTACTGGAAAGTTTACATTTAAACAGCATACGCGCTTTCTGTTCTAGGAGTTGCAAACAATTTCAGTGTGTTTTGAATTAGATTAAAAAACAAAAACCTTTAAACTGTTAAATTAAACAAGATCATCCTGAAGCCTCTACTGCTGGGAGACCTTTTAGAGATCTTGAACTGTGGAGTGTGAACTCTTTTTAACTTCTGCAAGTATGTTGGAAATAAGTGGTGGAAGTATTAAGATGTAGCGATTAATTTTAAAGAATGGTCACTGTGAACAGTCCAAAATGTGCAGTCTTTGTGTCCTAGCATGAGATTAGTCTGTTACATTAGTCCTTTGAGGTAAATGAATGCGGTATGGTGTGTTGGGACTTCAGAAAATTGATTATGACTAGTATTTCAAAATGTGTTGCTTGCTGTTTCTTTGAAACCAAGTATGTGTGGCTTCCATGCGAACAAGGTTAAACAAGCCAGGCAGAAGAGGGAAAATTAATAATGTAACAAGTTAAAAAAATTTGAAAAGGGGATTCTTCTCACTTAAAAAAGAGGAACTGTAAATAAGCGATTCAGCTAAGTGACGAAATGACTTACTACAATACTTTAATATATTCTCAGATCAGTGGGGAAAGACAAGAAGGCAATTCAGGCATCAATCAGACGTAACAAGGAAACCAACACTGTTTTGGCCAGATTGAATAGTGAACTACAGCAGCAACTAAAGGTAATTCCATAATCTTTGTGTGTTTAAGAGAAGAGCCTGAGAGGGCAAGGTGTTAGTAATGCACAGTAACAGGCATCTCTGCAAACCAGTACATAGTGGAGGATATTGATATAAAATATTTAGTTGGTTTTGTAGATCACAGAATATACCTAATTGTGGCAAGCTTTGTGAAATTACAAAGGACGCTTTTACTACAACAAACGCATTTTTCAATGTGTTGATTTGCTTTCAGCTACACAAAAAATAGAAAAGCCAAAATCTTAACTTAGTATTAATAATTTGAGGTAACTGTTGTGGTCATCAGCTGCTGAAGTGGCTTGCTTCCTTCTGAAGGAAAAAGAAAACCTTCAAGTCTTAGTAAAATTACAAATATTTTTAAACAAATATAATAATCTGGAATGCAAAAATTGCAGCTTAATAAGAACAACAATAGTCATTTTTTTATTTAGGTCAGCTGTTACTGTTTTGGATTTATCTGTAGGCACCATCTTAACATCTTTCTCTGGCTGTCTGTCTTAGCTTTTACCTCTGTAATATTTCAGACTTTGTTTGAAAATATTATAGTTGGCTTTGCAGCTGGTTACAACTTTTTGGCTTCGGGTGATTTGAAAGAAATGAAGGAAATTCTAAATGGCTTCACCTTTGAGCAAGTATTGATTTTCATTTGTGAGAAATTGCTAGTTAGCCAGTCTTCTATTCAAATTATGGGAAGAGTTCTCCAGATTCTAGAAGAGGCTTAAACATTAGTTCTCAAAACTGAAGCTGGCCTTTACCGGTTTTGATCGCATGAGGAAATTTTTAATATTCATTCTCTGTGGACAGTCAGTAGAAAATCTTTCTTTTGTAGGATGTTCTTGAAGAGAGAATCTCCCTGGAAGTCCAACTGGAACAACTTCGACCCTTCTCTCACCTCTAAGCCTACTGCCGTTAACTGTGAATTTACTAATTTTGAAAGGGGTATTGGTTTAAAAGCCTATTTAAAGATCCATGCATCTAGCTCAGTGCACTCTATCCTACATTAAATGTTGTGGTTCTGTTTTGTCAATTTGTCCACTTTTGTATTTAAGTATTTTAATTTCAGTACAGAGAAAGAAAAAACTTTTTCCTGGAATGTGACACTGCCTCTCACATCATTTTCTGCGGGCATCCGTGATCTTTCTTGGACTTGAGTTTGCAGATTTTTGTCGCCAAAATTTCCAACTGGAATTTTTTAGTGGTTTCTTTTTTCCCATTGAAACATCTTTGCAGAAGAGGATTGCTAATTAGTTGACTCTAGACTTTAAGCACATAAACTTTTCTTTCGCTATGGCATTTATTTTATTGTGCCAGAAAAGAGAAAAACTAGTAATCTGTCATCAGCCAATGTTACTTCCCAAGCTGCCTTTCACAATTGGAAAGTTGTTGACAATTCTGGAAAGCCTGCCTCTTTGCAATAAACCAACTTATTCAGGTTGACAGAGTTCTTGCAGGCTGTTTGCCATGTCAGCTGGATTTGATTTTGTGTTTTTGTTGCATACATTATAGAGTATGTAACCACAGATTGCCAGGTGTTCACATTTTATCCATTCATGATCCTGATTCAGCCGCATGCATATAAAGATTTATGGTACAACCGGTAGTCTGTCAAACAGACCTTTTTCAGTCCTCCCTTTTGTGAAAAGAGTTGGGTGTAAATCCCCAACATATTAATTACACATTACCTAAGCACCACCTGTAATTGCATGTTTCACACATTACCTTTTAATAACAGATCACATCCACCAGTCTTCACTATAACAAATTGTATTGTCAAGTAATGTGTCAATACCTCTATGAACTTCTAATTCCCAGCAAAAAAAAAAAAAAAAAAAAAAAGATCAGTTTGCTTCTTAGGAATTCTGGGGTACCTTCTGTCATCTTGTTTCCAGGCCTTATTTCTCTGGCATATAGACAGGCTTCACTATTAACAGAGTTCCCTGAGTGTATCCTGCTATTCAGGTTGATGTACTGTATTAGGATTTGTTGTATATTGTATGATACACACCTTTTGATCTCATATGTAAATTTGCATTAATTGCTGACTAACAGCAGATATTCTATTTAATGGCTTCTTCTGGCTGTGGGATCATAGATGTTTAACTGCATGGATGTATCTCTGCAGAATCAGAACTAGCAATTGTGTGATTTTTACACCAATAAAACAGCACAATATTTTAATTTTGTTGATTCATCTTTACCTGGGAATTGAAACTAATTCAAACAGGGGGGAGGGTTTTATTACTCATCCGAAGGGAATTTTTTGTCATTTTGTGGCATGTATGAGAAACAGTTGATCATAATCCCTTGACCATTTTCTTCCCTCATTTTTTAGCTGTTGGTCAGAAGTGATCAAATTCTCATGGTAATCTGTGGCTATACTCCTTTTGTATCCTCCTATAAGGAAATTTAATATAGTCGTAACTTCTAAAAAGTGAATGTTAAGTACTGACTTGTGTCAAAGAAATGTATAGTTCTTTAATCTTCATTTCTAGTTTGATTTCCTTGAGAGTACCTTTCCAATTAAAACTAAATGGATCGCCTGTTAGCAGTCCTTATCTTCGCTGTCTTTCTTCTGTGCTTACATGAAATCCCCATCTTTTTCCTTTGTAAGGAAAATCTGCTTTCCTTACAAAAGTGTAGCTCAAGTCAGATTTTTCTGCTGGATATGCTGTTTGTTACAGTGAAAAAGAAGTATTTCTTTTTTGGTTATCTTATACAGACTGGATAATTATGGTTAATTTTTATTACTATAACTATTCCAAGATTTTTTTTCAAATGTCATGGAAGTGTTGCAGACGGCTTATGTATATAATCCAAAGCAAGATTCCCTGGTATGAAAGACATGAACGTCATAGCTGCATGAAAGACAGTACTTTCTATTTGCATGTAAAGGGATTAAGAAATGATAGCTAAATGGGCAAACGGTTACATATAAATCACATTTCAACTATGTCTTGCCATTTAGTAGATAAAGTGCAAGGCTTTGACTTAAAAAAAATAAGACATAACTAGGAGAATGCAAAAAAAAAAACCAACAAAAAATAAAACAAAACTAAAAACCTTTGAAGTTGATGAACTAATCTGTTCTAACTGCCAAGTAGCAAGAACTGTGTTTAAAAAAGTGTGAAAAGTGGATCACTTACTGTAGTCAAAGAATGTTAATTTCAAGCCAACTGTATCTTGTCCATAGTTTATTTTAAAGTTAAAAATACATTTTTAAAATAGAACTATTTTCATATTAATATTTAAGTATTAAGCCTATGTTTATAGCTGCAGGATTCTTAAATCAGAATCTAACATTTTAAGCTTAAATGTAAAAAGCCTTTTACATTTAAATGTGACATGTACATATGAATTTCTGTAACATCCATATCTTTCTAGTAGAGTGACAAGTTAGTGTCTCAAGTGAAGAATTTAGGCAATCCGAACATTTTTGTGTCTTGCCAACAGGTCTGTTTTTAAGAATTCTTATGGGTTACTTTTAATGCATCATTCAGTATGTTTTAAACGAGTTTTTCATGATCAGAAGAGCTTCTAACTGAAAAATTACTTATGTCTTAAGAACATCACTGCCAATGATGTTCAGAAGTTACCTCACTTAGTAACGTAACCCAACTTTAATCCCTTATAAAATTATTTCTGTCTTCTCCATTTGTTTGATCTTGATCCGGTTACTGGATGCATTATTTTTTACAGACTTAGATTGTAAGCTCTTTGGGGCAAGGAATTATGTACTGTACAAGAGACATGCTTTCCATATTGCAAGTATAAATGTAGACTACTAAATAGTATGGAGTATGATTCATGTACCCAGCTAGGATGGATGGATGGCTCCATGCATTTCTGAAACACCTGCAGAATGTGTTTCTTTGGACTTTGTGGCTGGAGGAGTGGCTCTTTTCTCCTTTGTTTCTCCTACTAATGTGCCTCCTTCTTCATTCCACCTGCTTTGGAGTTGGTTTTTTCTCCATTCATTGCCCGTCTTTGGACTGCAGAGATTTCCAAAATGCAAAGGTAAAAAAGCTGAAAAGCAACTTTTTTTGAGCAGCATTTTAAGTCTACACAATGTAAGCTAGTATTTTCAAGTTTTTTGTATTTCACGTGCCCCTCATTTTACTTGCAATTGTACATGAACTAGAGGATCTCTTATTCCTGAAAATGTCTTATGTGGGATAAACAAAGTTGAGGTTATAAAAACTTAAAACTAAAGAAAATAAATTTGCAGCATTGTTTCTTGTGTGAGATGTCTCTGTCCCTTATGGATGGGGGTGTGCTGTGTGTGCTCTACGTTTAGGGCCAAGTGGATTTACTCTCCTGGGTTCAGCTATGCACAGATCACTTTCATAAAAAAAAAAAAAAAAAATTCACTTTCTCCTGACTCATTCTAGTCTGAGTTTCTAGCAGAATGTAGTTTCATGAAATGGTAATATGTTACAAAAACATGTTACTCCCAAGTGAGTAATAACAGTACAATTCTTACTCTCTGTGGAAGATTAAAAAAATAACTTGTGTATTTTAAACGTATTTGCATGCTTAAGTTGCTTAAATATTTTACGAAGCAACCCCTGTGCAGTTGAGTATTCAGATGTACTCCCCAAAGTTCCATTTTTTGAGACCTACAACTTAATTTCATAAGCAGAATTCCAGCATGTTTTGCCATGCATATTGATGTATTAATCATTCAAAATACAGCTCTCTAAAAGAAAAGGCATGGAAACCAAAGACTTTATTCTGTAATAACAAAGATAGTTTTAAATGTTATATTATTTTAAGTCTTTCAAAACAACTAACTAGCTGTTGTACAAAAATGTCTATATACTAATAACCAAATGAGACTATAGTGTTGTCCTGACAATTAGTACCCAAGCGAAATATGAACTTCTTTTTTCACAGGAGTCTTTGAATTAATTGCTTTTCTAAATTCAGTTATGGTTTTGGGGGGAGGGTTTAATACTGTGTAGTTTTCTTTCAGTAATATTTCTTTAAATTGGCAAAATGGGTTTTAAAGGTGCAATTCCTGCTTTAAATGTAGATGTACACTTATTGTACCTAAATGGTACACTGCTGATTGTACATAATTGTACCTGGTTGTACACTAATTCAGTACTCCAAAGTGATTTTACAGTGCTGTTTTCCAGCTTACTGATATATAGGTATTCCATCTCTTGCATTTAAGTTACTGTCAGAAGCAGCCCTTGTTTCCTTATAATAAAGTTCAGAATTGTAGTTCTACGAAATACTCAGTTTGTGATCTCACAGCTTATATCCCAAGTCTTAAGAAGACTATTAGTACTATTTGTCACACTTTGACAGCATGCTGTAGTATGGAAAGCTACATGAATTCTCTTCCATCTCTGGTAGAATATGTTCTTGACACTTTCACTCATACAGATACTAAGAATGCATCTGAAGTCAGTTGAAATTACTCTATTTTGACTGGTCTTGATTAAACGTGACAATAAACAAAACATAAGTAGTGAAAGCAATTTAAACTGACATTCTGGGGTATATTGATGAAAACCCAAATTCTAGCAATACTGCTGTTGAACCTTACATGTCTGGAGTACTTGTTTCCCAGTCTACTGAGGAGCTCACACAGAGATACACCCTACTCTAACAATGCAGGTAAACTCTTTGATAGATCCCATGTAGCAGCAATGGTGGCTTCTGCTTTCTGTCATCTAACTTCAGAGGTCTAACTGTGTTTCTCTCTCTGGCTCAAATAAGACTGCATTTAAACTGACAGAAGAGGGTATGGTCCATGGGGTGGAAGAAGCTAAATGTAAGGAAAAAAACCAGCACTTTGAAGTGAGAACGTCTCCTGCAAGGAGCCTGTTGTCTTTGCTATCCATTCGAAAGGCGAATTGGAAAGACTAGCATTTGGAAGACAGTTGCATTATTGAGAAAAGAGGCACTCAAACCAAAGATTCACCCTGACGCAGCTGGGGGAGCGGGAAGCAGAACAAGCATTTCAGCAGTTGCTGTAAACACTTGTGTATCTGAACACTTGTTAGGGGCTTCTTAAGGTCTGGCATACATGATGGGCTGTGTCAGCTTGGTGAAAAGGTTGCTGAAGCCAACTGCCATACCTACATGTGCTTTTTCAGCAGAAGTCAAAGGAAATACTTTGGGAACCCCTATGGTATCTTAGGAGTGTGTTTCATTAGTACAAAGTGCTGTTGTGCCTTATTTTGCAGATCTTGAAGTGATACAGAGCTTGAGTTCAGTCTGACAATTCTGTATGTATTTCAAGCAAAATATTATGAAAGGAGTTTATAGGAAGCTGTAATTCAATGTATTCTATCACAAAATGCAGAAGTGACGCGCCTCCAACTTTAACTTTTTTTTTTCCTGTTATGTATCCCTGCCCTTGGAAGAAGAGTGCTGCAATTTACAACAAACCCTTTACCTAGAGCTTCTGTGCCATTGTCTTTCACTGCCATCGTGAAGGAAGTTAGTCACCTCCTTTCTGATCAGAAGGAATGAAGAGGTCATAGAAGAATCAAGAGGTCCTTTTGCAGTAGAAGGGTACTTAAAAGCAATATATTCCTTGGTTTGCTCTGCACTTTGTCTTTGGGGATAAAGTAGTGTTGAAGCAAGAAAATTCCTGTGGAAAAGCAGTATTAATTCACATGTCATTTTATCAAAATTAAGAGGCTAATCATTTTGATGGATTTCATGGTTTCCACCAAGTTGCTTCCATAGGTGGACTCGCTAATCAAGGAACACGCTAAAGTTTGTAATCTCTTAGAACTTTTAGTGCCAAAAGTATCAAATGTTATTTTGTGAATGTCTTTTTCTTTTTATCCTTTTCTTTTGTAGCCTTTTCAGATGATGGAATCTTTTGAAGTTTTCAGACTTCCTTATTGTAAATAGCTACGCATGTAAAATAGCAGAAAAAATTTTGTTCCACTTGTGGAAAAAAATTTTATCCATATAAATCCATGATTGAAGTGGGGTTGCATTTCAGCTGTCACAACACAAGACTGTCCTGATCTGAATTAATACAGAGTGACTACTGCCAAAAATTGAACTGCAAATAGATATGACGTTGATTCCAATCTAGAATTTTGGATTTCAAATTTTGATAAAGAGGGATTATGATGTATTTCACGTATTATTTTACATTTGTGTCCTTACACTTTAAAACCACCAGTAAAGATAAAAGAAAAATGGGGGCAAATAGGTTGAATGCTGGATCTAAAGGAAGCTTGCAACTGTGTGTATCAGTATGTACACATGTAGTGCTATTGTCCAACCCAGGTACTTGATACTGTGTGCTTAATTATAAGTGTGAATGCATGTTTAAATTAGGTAGGAACAGGGTTGAGATTTGCAATGACAGGCTCTTGTGTAACAGCGTATGGCTTTATGCTGCATCCGCATGTTTGGATGATGAAGATGGTAATATTTACTGCGGGATCCCTTCAGTAAATTATGTGAATTTCTGTGTCCTCCTCTCTTGGGCATATAAATTTACCAGTAGACACGTGAAATTGTGTGTGCAGATTGCTTTCTCAGCAAATCCATATTTTAAGTGCATTCCTGAAACCTTAAGGTAAAAGTACAGCCTGATGCAAACTCATAGTAGTACAGTACATCTAGTTGCTGAGAAGTTGCATAAAGTTAACACTCTTAGTACAAAATTCATTCTTGTTTCATGTGGATTTGCAATCTGCTTGTAGTTGTATTTAGAAAATTTCAGTTCTGACATGGGATCCTGTGGAATCAAACATTCGTTCAAATGAACTCTTCTATCCAAAAAGCTGTAAGAAGTTCCTTTTCGTTTCCAGCATGATAAATGCGGACTTCTGCTGTTGATCTCGACTTTACCCTGCATGCTGAGTCTGCAGGATAAAGCATGTTCCTGAAGAAGTCTGTACGCGTTTGAAACGGTAGACTGAAATTAATAATTTGCTTAAGGTCTGGGCTGACTTCACTCTGGAAATGCTTCTGTGAGAATATTTGAAACCTAGGTTTCAAATGAAAACAAAAGAAATTGTTATCCTGTAAAATATAAGCCAAGTTATTTAGCATTATTTAACTTTTTTAAACTAATTTGACTAATCGAAAACTACTTCTAGCCTACTTTGACTTTCTAGACTGGTGCTTAACATGTTTTTGTAGTATAAGACTATTCTTTTTTATTCTTGAGTTAGGAACTAACCCAGTGAGAGGTTTCAGGTTTTGTTGTTAAGATCCTTAAGATCTCTATAAACTCAAGACACTTTATAAATGTACAGCTTTGATCTCAGACCTTGTTTGATTTGGTAACCTGTTCAGCCCCTTACTACTGCTCTGAAAGTATTACGGTGCTTACAATTTTTAGCCTGTACAAAGTAAGAAGAACACTGTTTCTCAACTAGGCAGTATATTCTTTCACGTAAAACCAGTGAAAGCTGAAGCAGGTCTGCCAAGGTTACATTTTGAACTGGCTGTATTGCCAACGTTTAAAACTAAAATAGAATTATAGAATAGAATCTTCATGGTTGGAAAGGACCTTTGAGATCGAGTCCAACCATACACACACTAAAAAAACACATCCTACAATCTCTGTCACTAGAGCATGCCCTGAAGTGCCAAATCTGCACCTTTCTTAAATACCTCTAGGGATGGTGACTCAACCACCTCCCTGGGCAGCCAGTTCCAGTCGTCTGCAAACTTACTGAGGGTGCACTCAATCCCCTCATCCAGATCATTGATAAAGACACTAAATAAAACTGGCCACAAAACTGAGCCCTGAGGGACACCACTGGTGACCAGCTGCCAAGAGGATTTCACTCATTAATCACAACCCTCTGGACACGGCCATCCAGCCAGTTTTTAATCCAGTGAAGAGTACACTTGTCTATGCCATGATTCGCCAGCTTCTCCAGGAGAATGCTGTGGGGGATGGTGTCAAAGGCCTTACCAAAGTCCAGACAGACAACGTCCACAGCCTTCCCCACATCCAGAAGGCGGGTCACATGGTCATAGAAAGAGATCAGGTTGGTTGAGCAGGACCTCCCTTTCCTAAACCCATGCTGGCTGGCCCTGATCCCTTGGCTGCCCTGCACTTGCCATGAGAGCTCACTCAAGATGATCCTCTCCATGATCTTTCCTGGTATCGAGGTCAGGCTGACAGGCCTGTAGTTCCCCAGATACTCCTTCCGACCCTTCTTGTAGATGGGCGTCACATTAGCCACCCTCCAGTCATCTGGTACCTCCCCTGTTGACCAAGATTGTTGATAAATGACGGAGAGAGGCTTGGTGAGCTCTCCCGCCAGCTCCCTGAGTACTCTTGGGTGAATCCCGATCCAGCCCCATAGACTTATGTGCGTCTAGGTGCAGAAGCAGATCATTGACTAGTTCCTTCCTGGATTATGGGTGGGTTGTTCTGCTCTCCATCCTTATCTTAAAGGTATCTTAAGATACCTTAAGATATCTCTCGTATCTTAAATATGAAATGCTTACTTTTTTCTTGTAGTTTCTGTGGGTTTTTTTATTTTATGTTAGGTTAGATTGAAAATCCTGATACAGAAATTGAAACAATTTTTATTAGTTGCAATGGTAGTCTGAATGGTTTTCACCTGGAATGCTGGTTTTCATTGTTTTTCTAATGTGCCCCGATTTTCTTTCACAGGTGCCTTGCAATTTTAAGGGTTCCATATAAATGTTTCTTGTATTGGCACACGCTTAACTGTTAGACTGCAATTGTTCTAGTGTTTTGAAACTTGCAGTCTTTTCAGTGTTTTGGCTTTTGTCTTAGTGCTGCTGCATTGATCAGGGTGGACAGATTATTTGCGGTCTACTCTTTTTCTGTCATTCATTCTGGTCCTAGTCTGCCAGTTTGTGGGGAAACTTAAGTTTGTTCTTGGTTGTTTGCTGTTCTGGGTTTTGTTGTTTTAATGCTATTAAAGACCTGTATGTTGGAGGTCTCATACTAACCTTGGTATTTCTAAATAGGAGGGGGAAAATTATGATCTATCGCAGTGGTTAACATTTTAAGATTCAAAATTTGGTCTAATATCAGCTATTAGAAATGTCATACGGAGGTTTTTTGGGTTAGAATGGAGAGATTTACAGCTCTCATGGAAGCGTGCCGCAAGTCTCTGTGTCAAGCCTTATTGCAGCGAAGTTCAGTGCTAATATGGAAATCTGCTGTGTCAGGTCTCATTGCAGAATCAGAGCCGTCGTCACCTCTGAAACACTAAAGCTCTTGATTAGCGTTATCTTTTGCTGCTGCAGATTATCCTTAAAGAAAGAAAAACAACAGCCTTCCAGGGATAGGGGTGTGAAAAGCCAGCAGTATGAGCAAAACTGGCTCCCAGCTCGGCGCAGTGGCCCAGGCAGCGCTTACAGCTTCCAGGCGCTTGAGATGAGGGATACTGTCTCAGCGGCGCTTTTCAGCAGATTCTTGCTTGCCCCTCTTAGTTGCTAGGGCACGCTTAGTTGTAAGATCCTGCTATCAGAGATCGCTTGAACATTAACGTGACTTTGGATGCTGCTTTCCATGGAATAAAGTAAACCTTCTCCGCAGCTTCCAGTGTTTGCACGTAGCTCTTCTCACCCGTGAGCAGCTCCCTGGCAAGCTTGCTGCCTGTGTCTGCTGTGTCTGTGCCCTAAAGTCAGAGTTAATTGTTTCAGACAGTAACTTTAATATTGAAGGCCTGTCACTGGTGGAGGTTTAGAACAGTACATGAAAGGGATAATAGACAATCGCTTTACGCAGCTTGAGAAGAAAAAGATTTTATTTTTTTAAAACACGTACATAATTGTAAAACAGAAGGGTGATGGCCTCATAGTCGAAAAGCTGTCCTGCAGTTATTCAGATACAATTATCCCTTTCATGCAGAGATCCTGAAAAAAACAGCTTGTGTTCTTTACTAAGTAAATACAGGGGAACCTGTCAAATCAACAGCCTAAACTTGAGTTTAAAACTGTGTAAGCAGCCCTGGCCATCAGTGAAATATTTTTATTAAAACATCTGAAATTTTGTTCTAGGGTAGATCAGAAGTTATAGTGAAAGGTACCATGTTAATAGTGTTTGAAGAAAGACATATTTTCTGTATTCCTGCATGGAGCAGGACTTCACTCGGAGGCTGAATAAAATTTTGGTGCTGTGAGCTCAGTAGTGTTAGATTTCTGTAGTGTTAGGGACTAACAGCTAAAATGCAGCGACACCCCGAGTTTCACTTTGTTCTGATGATGGTTTAAAACAATGAAATGATTCTAAAAAATTCTTTTTTTTTTTCTGCTCTAGAATATCTATAGATGTTTTTTCTTTTGATCAGAGGACAAGAACATCTTGAGAATTTAATTCAAAGCAAGGATCATTTGTTGTTAAAAGTACGCAAATCAAAATTACGCATTCATTGAGGCATTCAGCTCTGAATTCTGCTTACAAATTCCAAAATAAAAATGGTCTCTAGGCACCTGCTTAGCAAAAAGTAGCACTTGCTACAGAAATACTGGTGTGTGCATTTCTGTCTTTTCCTGGTCATCTTCATCTTTCAGAATTTATGTAGTAAGCTGTAGCTTAAAAAGATAAAGAAAACAATGTAAAATAATTTTAGTCCTTATAGCCTATATCTGGTGATTTGCACGTCGTTCTTATTCATCCTGCAGCTAGTCCTGTGGTTCAGAGATATCTTATTTTCTGTGATATGTTTTGAGAATTATATGGAAACCTTTTTGCATTTGAGTAGGAAATAACATTGCTTAAAGTATTTACTTGCATTAAGCTTTTAAAATTACTCATTGGTCTAGCTACTACTGTAGTTTCCGTCAACCTATTTGGCTGGCAGAAGCCTTAAATATATATGTGTCACAATGACTATAACGATTCCGGTAAAAGCTTTTAAAGTAAGTATTAGGAATGAAATGAAACTTCCTGCAGTAACAAACTCCTGAGAAAATGCTTTTACAGGCTCTGCGTCCCCAGCCGTAAAGGTCTGAATTCATCCTGCGTGACGGATTTGTGTTACAGAGCAGCAAAGGTGGCTCACGTGTCCTCATGCCTCTCGTTCTTGTAAGAGCCCAGCAGCAACCTGCGTTTCTCTTGGGTACCGCTCCAATCTGAGCCGTGTTGGTCTGACAGAGCTGCGAACGTCCTTTAAGAACCTACGGTGAGCCAGAAACCTTGATTTCACCTAAACCAGATGAAGCCAAAGCCCAGGAACTGAGGGGCGGGTGGATTAACTGAGCAGCTGGCCCCGGGGGTACGCCTTAGGCACGGGCCAAGTCACACTCCCCGCAGGGAGAATTTGTCAGCTCTGTGTATATAGTAATTGTGTAGTAAGGGGGGAAAAAAGCAAATATGAATTGGTTTTCCTCTTTATTAGCCAACAATAAGGTAACTGCTTTATCCACGAATGAGTCGATGTGATACTTAGTCCTTATCCCCTGCAGTAGTGTTGAAGAGTTCATAAAACTTAGCCGTGCACCACCATTTCTTTACCCATTTGCATGTGTTAAAAGCACTTGATGAGGCTTTAACAACTTGCGGATTCCTAGTCCAAACTAAAAGGAAATGAGCTAAATCCTCAGTAAGAGCTAAACTAGTAACCCTATTCTGTTCAAAAAAATGTTCCCTATTAATAGTCAGACTCTGTTTATTTTGGGACTTTGAAAACTAAAGCATTTCAAGCAATAGTTTAGCTAGGCAAAAACAGACAATGCAAGAATTGTTTTATAAACCTGGTTTCAGGTCAAAATTGAAAATCAAGCTAAGAATTATCCAAACTGAACTGACTCTCTAGAGAACCAAGTGGCATTGTAGGCATCTGCAGTTATTTCACAATCTGAGACTTGCTTAAACAAATCTTAAAAAGTACGCTGTTATTACGGGAAATTAGTATTTATTGTATTAAATGTGGTTGGCCTTAATTCCTTAATAAGTGTTATGTGAAGTGTGTCACTGGTTTGTTGTTTTGGGTTTTTTTTTTTTCAAAACCTAGCTGAGAGGGATCATTAGGAGAAATATTAAATTAAAACAGATTTTCTTGGCTGTAGATCATGAACCGCAAATTTAATTTTTATTGTTCTTCAGGATCCAGACGTCATACACTTAGTCTGAGAACAAGACCATCAATCGAAGGGTACGCCTGGAGTACGCCATTCACTGGGGAGCGGACAGATGCCTTTTGGAATGTTTAATTATTTTGGTAGTTTTAACAGGAAAAATCTGAGTTTCCTTGCCCAGGAATTCAGGCTCAGTTTTACTTCAGGCCTTTTGTACAGAAAAAGGGTGAGAATTGCCGGGTGAGGATCCCTTGCTCTCCTCTTGTCTCTCAGCCCTAGCGCCGCTCTGGCTGGAGCTGTGATCTTTGTACGTGGTCAGTCTTTTACACACTGACCTTCTGACCAGAAGAAAAAACTTTTGGCAGCTACTCATCAGAAGAGACTGCTCATAATGGTTCCAGTCTAGAGAGAAGAAGGGAGGGAATGCCGTGGTATCAGTGCCAGGGACAATCATCTAGCTAAACATTGTGTAAATATGTATAGCACAACAAAATTGTTAGTGTGAGAACAGATTTGAAATAACTAAGCGATTTTTTTCCTCCAGGTATTAGGAAATACTGTTTTACTTGTATCGGTTTTATCTGACCAAGTTCAACTAACCCCTCACTCGCATCTGTTCCAGCTCTGGCCGAGTGTCATTCACTGCCCGTCAGCAGCAGGCAGGTGTTCCACCACTTCCAGGAACGCAGGGACTCACCTCACACAGCAGGTGCTTGGGAAGACGAATGCCATAACCACAAACATCCCCCCATTCCTCCTTCTTTCCCTGAGCTTGTGCTGCTCAGGTCGGGAATATCCCTTTGGTCACTTGGGGTGGGAGCTCCTGGCTCTCTCCTCTCCCAGCCTTTTGCCTGTCCCCAGCCTACTCGCCAGGGGAAGCCTTTGTCACCTACTCCGCATTTTCCATTGCAGCGCTGCAGTGGCACCGCTTTCCCTGTGCCTGCTTTGTGCTGCATGTTGGCTGGTGCTTCTGGGAAGTCAACAGAGGATTTGGTATGTATGCGTTCATATGGAGTATTCCGTCTTCTTCTTATAGGGAGTGAAGAGGGTTGTGATAGTAAAGCCCATGTTTTGTGATGATGATAGCCAGAGCATAGATCACTGAGAGTGAACTTAGTTATTTGTAATTAAAAAGGAATGAATTAAATGAAATGAATTAAAAAGGAAGTATTGCTGGCTAAAACGTGTGTGTTAGTAATCCTGAGCAGTCTCTGAACTCAGAACTGGTGAGACACAGTGCCAGATTTGATGGCATGAGGAGTGATGAAACGCAAGTGTGTTTAGAAGAAACAACTCAAAGACGCAGTACGGCTGCTTATGTCCTCGTGTGCTTTGGGATAGTCTAGGACAAATTTGGCTGCCATCTTCAAGAAGGGAGCTCTGTGCCCAGCTTCCCTGTGATGGGTAACCTCTGAGCAGCTCCTGTCTAGAAAAAAGTACCCTCAAAGCACCTGTTACACCCACAGCAGTCCAGATTTATACAAAGGAATAGCCGGGGGAATTACCCATGTGAAAACAGAGTTTTGATTCCTCGTAAGAGGGTGTTTCACCATCCTCATTGTAAAAAAATTCTTCCTTCGATCTAGTCTAAATCTTCCCTCTTTTAGTTTAAAGCCATTAGTCCTTAGCAACAGGCCCTGATAAGAAGTTTGTCCCTGTCTTTCCTGTAGGCGCCCTTTAGGTACTACAAGGCTGCTATTAAGGTTTCCCTGGAGGTTTTCTCTTCTCCAGGCTGAACAACCCCAGCTCTCTCAGTCTGTCCTCATAGGAGAGGTGCTCCAGCCCTCTCATCATCTTCCTAGTCCTCCTCTGGGCCCAATCCAACAGGTCCGTGTCCTTCTTGTGTTGGAGTCCCCAGAGCTGGACACAGCACTCCAGGTGGGATCTCACGAGAGTGGAGCAGAGGGGCAGAATTGACTCCCTCAATCTGCTGGCCACCTCTTTTCCAAATCTTCTCTAAGACACTTTCCTTTCCTATTAGCTTTTCTTCCTGAATTTTATTTTCTTTTTTTGGTTCATTGAGATTCCACAGATGTCTCTTGGAGTGAGGTAATCTAGATCAGTGATGCAGGAAAGAGCGTCATCTTTCAAACACTGTATCCATTTATCACTCTGAGTTTAGGCCAGGAAATACTCAATGTTAATACACTTTCATCTCCATAAACAACTCTTCAGGAAACAAGATAACAGAGAAGCTCATTTTATGCAGCCACTTATGTACTTTTATAATTACAGGACTCTCCATAAATGTGTTATAGTAGGTTTTTTTTCTTTTCCTGCAAGAGCCGAGAAATGCGATTAGTTTATTACCACCTAAAGAGAAGCTCAGTCTTGCAAAGATCTTGCTACAAAATTTTCTTGTATGAATCCAAAAGATAATGAGCAGGTGCTATTAATGGATTGTGTAAGAGACGCAAATGTGTATCCAGGAGGAGATAAAAGAATTTTAATTTCTTAATTATTTGCAATTAGTGCATTCTTCGTGACTTGCAATTGCCTGTAGGCTTAAGATGGTTGAAGAAAAAGGTGCTAATTCTTGTATAATTCTAAACAGCTGCTTGAGAAAAGTATTTGTTTGCGTCCATATTTTGAATTGCACCTATGTTATTTACTTGCATAAATTGCTACAAAAATGTAGAGATCAAGACACCTGCCAGTCCAACACAATCGTAAATTACTTGAAATGTGTTTGAAGTTGTAAGCCTAAGCAGATTTAGCTAACAGAGACCAAAAAGGAAAAAGAATTCTCTTTACTGTAGAATAGCTTGAACTATGAAAACTGCTGGTGAAAAGTATGTTTTGGGAGCACTATGCAGTACAATGCTGCAATATACGGCACTGGCAACAAGCTGCTCCTGAGGGTACAGCTCTCCTCCTGAATCAAAAGTGAGCTGCAAGAATGTCATTTTCCTTGTATTCACCAGCCCTGCTGGTGACCTCTGCCACCGAAAGTGGCCTGGCACCTTTACGCACCTTGAGGCGTGAGGCTAAAACATGATGCTTTTTTTGCTAATGTTCAGAAGTCTGCATGGAAATAAGGCCATAGTGCTGACAGGGAGAAGTTACTGTGCAGAAAAGGGTAATTGCCCAACTATTGCTTAAAGAGTGGAAAAAAACCCTTGGCTTCCTTTTGTGAGAAGCATGTTGGTGTTCTAGTTCTCCTAAGATGTCTTTGGATTTCACACCACGGGTACGTACCCAGCAGCAGGCTGGGACTTGGGGGCAATTTCACCAGCATGCAAAACTACTAGAGAACCTCAACAACGAAGGAGACAAATCACGTAAAGAACAAGAACATCCTAAGGAAGAGCACAACTGGGATTCTTACCAGTTCATTAACCACTGAGACTTGCCTGATAGGTGATGCAGGGAATGACAGTGTTTGAGGCTGAATTTGTAGCCAGAGCATGCTGTGGTGTTAAAATGGTCTTTCTGTCCCCAGCTGCACAGCACAGGCTTTGGCGCTTTGTGTGATTCTGAAAGGAGCTGGAGCTCATGGAATCCACAACTACATCTTGTGGCTGAAAAAGCACCTTCTCCGAAGATGCCAAACAGCAGGCGTCTTGTGTTCCCTGGCCATGTGCCCACTTTGGGCCGATGAAAGCTTCACTCCCAAGTAGAAGGATACAGGTTTCATTCCTTGTGCAGTAAGTATGTACAATATAGAATCTGAACGTATTGCCTAAAAACTGAATATAAAATAAGCCTAGAAGCAAAGGCAGAGTTGGATGGACCAGGATAGAAACCAGCCTGATTTTACACTAAAGCAATTTTTTCTCTGACCGTGAACATGACACCAATTAATACCAGACTATTTATAACATAGGAACGACTACAAAATTGCATATTTGGATTTATTGAACAATAACTGTTTACTCAATTTTGGAATTTCACAATACTTAAGTTATCGGGAGTGCTAGCAGGTATGCTAGTTCTAATTTAGTGACACAATTATTCACAGTAATGAAAAGAAGTAAACTCTGCAAACATTCAGACCATGCAAGAATTTGGATCTTCTTAACACAGCTGAACAGATAGCAACTTCTTTAAAGGAAATGTCATATTTAAAATGTTTTACTTTACTGTTAAATTAATCTGTGGCATCACTGATCAACAAAACACTTAAGATACAGTGTGCAGATTGTCTACATACTGATCCAACAGGCAACATCATCGCCACCTTCATAAAAATTGGAGAAATGCTAATGAACTTTATACACATATATCATTTTCAACCATATGAACAACACAGCAGAAGAAATGTACTTCCCTGTTTCCCCAATTTTTCTATTAAATAAGGCAGTGATAAAAAGCATAGCATCACAATAACCTACTTAAAACCCTAAATGCTGAGTCCTGACATAATGCAGCACTCAGAGGAATGTGTAAAAATAAGCACTTGGATTTGCACTTTGATTCTTCATTGTGTAAAATTAAAAAACAACCCAACCAACAACTGCTCCAGATTCCAGTGTCACGAAAAACAAAAGAAAAGCTTCTGAAAGAATCCAAGTTGATAAAGCTGTTCTTTCAGCCCGTGGCACCATTTGGAATATCTTGAGCATCTGCTAAATGCAGTTTTTGGCTGAAGCAAACCATTAAGGAATAACACTTTCACATATAGATGAGGTATAAACAAGAGAGCAGTGTTAACATGGAACTAAGCTTAGTCCTGTCATGGGTATGCACCAGTCCAGAAGAATTCAGTTCTATTAAGTCCTAGGCTAGTTCTCAAACAGTAGATTAATCTTCCTTGATGAGACTTAAGCATTACATACCTCCAGAATTAGCTGGTGGATCAAGGGGGATGGCAGATTATTTTTATCACTATTATGTGATATTACTATCACATTCCACTTGTGTTCTTTATGAGACCCAGCCTTAAACAGCTTTTTACAGACACAGAGAACGTATATACCAGTGCAGTATCTTAAGTCCCAAACCGGAGTCCCACCTTCCTCAATGTATACAGAGTGTGTAACATCAGAAATAACTAGACTGCAGTATAAACTGAATGCATCACTCCTCAACTGTATCCTTAGCTTATCAAAAGCATGATGTAAAAGACAAGCTAAGACATTTAGCTTTATCTTATTCTGGGTGGGCTACGAGCACGCACTTGTTCAAGTACCAAAGCTCTGCTGAAGTATTTAACTCAACCATAGTCTGACCCTAGAAATAAAAAATTAGGTAAATCAACTATTCACAGTAAAATCAGTGATAAAAAGCTGCACATACTTCTAGAAAAAGATTAGAAGGTAACAGGATCCACCTATCAATGGGACAACAACGTTGCTGAATACTATAGGTGGAATGTTGTTATGTACGTTTGTTCCAGAATGTCTCAGCAAGACACATGTAGAAAGACCCTGCTTCTGATGGGCTTTGTGACTGTCAACACACTGTCTAACGTGGTACACACTTGCTAAATAAATCACCACATGAAAAAACAGTCCGTAATTAAAAGTGTTAAGATCCAGTCACATATTGGAAGAATCTAAAAATCCATGCTGCTAATTTAAAAAAAAAGAAAGGACATTACTGAAGCAATCTGACTCCCATAAAGACACCAGTTACTGGGGAAATATATTGTAATTTGATTGCAGTTAATAATTATAATGCAAAATAGACGCTTAAGGAAAAGGATACATAGATGAATTCAGTTCTTCTAGCTGCAATATAAATGTAGAAAGTATCAGCAATGGCATTTCAGTTAGTCAAATGCAACAATTATGCTGATATGATGAAATAAATACATTAAAACAATGAAGTAAATCACTAATAGTTTGGGCTGAAATTTATGATTTTTATTACCTAAAGCAAAGCAAACCTGCACTGAATTCTACACCAACAGAGCCAAGTCCCAAATTAAATTTAAATCTGCTTATCTCAGGAAATTTAAAGAAATTTTAAATTTTGGGTTTTACGGAAATACACTAGAAAAAGAAGAAACTGAAAGTGTAGAATATACACATCAACATTCCTTGTTATGTGTGGTCTTCCCTGGATGTAGCAGGATGGACCACAGGGAAAAATGGTTGTAGTTCCCCGGTACACTGGCTGTCTCGAAACAGGCCTACATCCTCAGACAGTTTACAGCTAGGCTGCTCCACTCACCAAAACAAGCCTACAAAAAAGGCAACAAGGTACTGCGTTTTCCCAAAACCCAGATGAGGGCAGGGCTTACATCTTGGTTCATTACAGAACTGTGTTCTCCTCAACTGTAAATCACTGCCCACCCACTAGTGTTGTTTTCCTGAGCCAAGTTCTGTGGGCAAAGTTCCACGTTTTCTGCCTTCCCAGTACTTACATCTGATAGCAGCCTATCCAGGTTGGAGTCACTGGCTAGTTTTCTTTTATCTTCAGGGAGTTCTTCCAGCTCCCCATAGAGCTCCAGATTGAGGCGAGCAAGTTTCTCCTGCATACTCCGCACATGCTCCATCTGCTCTATGGAACATTCATTTCCTGAAAGGATGAGCAACCGCTTTAAAGAAACCTGAGAGAGCAAATGAAGGTGTGAAGATGCAGCTTTTTGCATCAGAGGAATTTAAACATCAGATTTACAAAGTTAATTTGCTTTCTCAATGATTTCTCCCTGTTACACAGACTGAAGTTTCTGTCATCCTGTCTAGTGTTACGTTGTGATAAACTTATGATAACTACCAAATGTACTAGACTGGTTTTTAGAATAGATGTTTTTTCTATTCTCTGAATTTCTCTCTGACTTAGGAAGGCCCTGTGTTTTAACTTTAAATATGATCACAATAAACCTTCTTTCTAATTTTGATTGATCTTTGGGGTTTCTTGTAACTGATGCTTTATATAATACAGGCTTTTCAGGTTCTCTTGTAAAATTGGTGTGGAACAAATGTAGTATGTTCACTTAACACTAAACTTGCAAAAGCATCTTTCTACTCAGTACAGGGAAAAAGGAAGCAGAAGTGTGTCATGTTTTTTCCGAAACCTCCATCAGCTGTGATGTAGAAAGAACAGTAAGATGCTAAGTCAGAAGAGTAAGCTGGGTAAAATGCAACTTACGCTGGATTCCATAAAAGTTGTTATAAATAGTCTAAAGTGTTAATATGCAGCAAAATCAGGTGTTAAATACAGTTACTTCTTAATATTCCTAAATATCATAAATAAGTGGTTTTAAATTTGGTATCTTCAATCCATAAGCCAAGGTACTGCCTTTGGTAAGCAATGCTGGAAGGCACAATGAAATGCTATTTGAGTGATCTCACAACAACGACCTTACAATAGGACTATAACATCTATTAATTATGTTAAACTTCATTTCATATGGCAGAGACCAATATGACAAACTGGCAGGCTGTCCATACAGCACATTTCTTTGCAAATGTTACCATTGTATTATCTATAAAAACAATTATTGTATACAGACAATTCATGCACTTACCAAATGCTTGAAGTTTGCCAGAATGGAAGTCATTCAGGAGACTCAGAAGTCCCCTTTCCATTTCCTGGACATCTGATACATCTGTGAGAAAAGAATGCTGGATGGGTGCTGCCTGTGCCCCTTTTGCTTCACCTCCTGGAGGTTTGGCTTTCTCTTTTATTACACTGAAAAAAAATAATTAAAAAACCCAAAAAGATTACTTCCTGCTTTCATTTTCTCTCAGAATCTGAAATGTAAGATGAGTTTACATCTGGGCTTTGAAAATGAAATGGAAAATATATAATACATATTTCAATCACTCCTTTTAAGTTAAAAAATGGATCACCCGTTTGTCTTCAGAATAAAGAACAACATCACTACCTTGACAGTTTGATACTGCAAAATTAAGAATTCCAACAATGTGGTTTCCTATTACTAGTGGGAAACATCAACCGAGCACATATATGTAATGGCTACTTAATTATCTAAAGAGGACCATTACCCAAGAATGACACATGGCGCATGGGGCATTATCTACACTAACATCACCCAAAAAGTATCTGCAAGCTTTCTTTAAGCCAGAAAGAAAAACCCTCAGCAATAATACGCTCCTGTTGTCATAAACACCTACAGACTGCAACCAGTGTGAAAAACAACTTGTTATAATCTATACAGGAAGGTGATCTTGCCTCCAGATAAATTTTCTTGGAGCTCCTTCTTCCCACTTTCAAATAACATCCCCATTTTGTAAAACTCACCATCAAAAGCAACCTCCCAGTCTTCTAATACATACCAAATGGAACTAGTCCGTGCCTGAACAAATGTTAAACGTGCTAAAAATTCTCTACGGCCCCCTCTGCAGCAAAAGCATCAAAATTCCTGGATCCCCACACATTTTTCTCTAGACATAAAATTTATTCAGAGCACCATGTGCTCATAGAAACTACATGAATGACACTGAATAACCATTGTAAGTCCAAATGAACACACAATCAATGTGGAAGCTCAACACTCAGTTACCAGTAAGAAATAGCATATTCCATCTCTGATCCACAGACAGACAGACTGCATCCTAACCTAATACAATTTGGGTAAGGGGCTGTTTTCGTCTCTGATTTTGCCCATCCATATGCGCACACAGCCCTCCTCTCACGCTGGCATGTCCGCTTCTGCAGCCTCATGGTGAGTCTGTTCAGAATCTGGTTCAGTGAAAAATTTAGAGCCTAAGAATTCAAATTCAGAATACTATGGGCTATTAAAAAAAAAAAAATTAAAAAAATCACAGGCTTAGCAAGGAGGTTTTATTTAATTCGTGCAGATAACAGTGCTTGCAGCATAACAAGCCCCACCCTTCCTTTGAATACTCCTGGAAAATTTATTTCGTTAGACTCTTATGGATGAAGTGAAAATTAATTAAATGCTCCTACTCCACTATCAAAACAGCAGTTCATCCTCACATTGTTATGTCAATTACCACTCCTGCTGGACTCCAGTTCAAGAAATTGTCTGTATTATCACTGCTTGGTAAGCTTCACTGAACAATTGAGTAAGAATGTCCTTTTCCAAAACTTAAAGCAAAAAGGACATTTTCTTCTCTAGCCAATACTGTGGGCTACAAGAAATGAATTTCTAGTACATTCCAGAACACTGTTGAGACTTAAGTAAAATGTACAGTCAGCTGCAGAAACCACCAATTTATAGCACTTTAGTATTTATTATTGTTTCTCTCAAAATATGAATAAATTTTCCCTGAAAAATAATGTATAGACAGACTTTACCTTGCAGAAATTCATTATTCATCAGGCCAATATTGGATCCTTCAAACAGACTATCTATCTGTGCCAAAGAGGACAGTTCAGTATTTAATCTTCAGGTCAATAAACTCAGCTCTCTCCCTAGCTAACATTTCACTTTAATAATCCCTCTTCGCTCATTTATCTACTGTATCTGCCATGGCCAAGAAATATATTTTCAAACATGCAGGAAAATTAACATTCTCAAATTGAAATAGATGTATTATCAATAACACCCAAACTATTCCAAAATGGCACTTCCTAAAGAGCTGAATGCCTCTCTGTGCGCATGAGTATGGCCTGGGAGCTACCGCTGCCCCCACTGATGGGTCTCCAAACAAAAACACCCGGAAATTCCAGTTCTAGCTCATCCTGTTCAATTTATGTCCTTCATTTCCTGCCCTGTTGGTTCCAACCTTGCAGTCATGTAATATTTTATTTGTTCCTCACAGCTGTACATCTGGGGGTCTGCTATCTCCCCTATGATGTTCACATTTGCCATATTTGATCACACAACTTTTGTCTTTCACCAGTCACATCAGGCTAGCACCTCTTCAGCTATATTTTTATCAGTATGAGCCTACAGCATTGTGTAACATTTTATAAAGCTTACAAGAAGATATCGAGCACCTTCCTTTCTTGTAAAATAGCCGTTATATTGCATTAAACGCAAATCGTTTTGCAAAAAAAAAGACAGGTCATCAAAAATTTTCATGAGTCTGAAGCTCTTTCTCTTCATTCCCTGACAGTCTGAACACCCTTTAGGCTGTTTTGAGCATTGGCAGGTTTCTGGCTCTCACTTCCACTGAGCTTGCAAGATGCTCCCAAGCTTACCGTTTTAACTTTGGTTTTTGTACCGCAGGCTGTGGTGCAGGATTTGAAAAGGCTGTACTTTTACTGACTGGCACTGAGCTTTTCTTGGAGTTCGCAACCTGAGCAGGGTGACTGGTAGATGATTTGGGGCTCCTCCTCTTGATTTTCCTTTCTTCCATTTCTTCCAATTTACTGCATCTAGACTAATTTCTCGTCCTCCAAAGGGAAGGGGAAAAAAAGTAAGAAACATCCATTAAAACTGGCATTTACAATAAAAGCAAGGGGAAAAAAATAGGTCACAGTGCATGGAAATACAGTTTTATAGTTTCTTCAAAGATGAGCAGTCACTAATTTCTTCAAACAAGAGAATCCAGTTTTCTGGAGAAGCTGCCCAGGCCTGTCTGATCAGCAAAACAGGCAGGAATTAAAATCTTCAGCATCAGCTTCAGCTGACAGGTACCTCAAAACAATCTCAACCTTTGCGTCCCATGGATTATTGCTAGAAAATAATCCTGTGACTACTCAAGCCTGTGACAATCAAAACACTGAGAAGACGGCGGCATGAGGAAGCTGTCACTCACCCTTGACAAACAACCTCCTCTGAAGGGAGAGGCAACGGCCTTGTCAAAACTCAGTTGATGCCGAGTTGTTGTTGCTACTACATATGCTATTGACAGGTGCCACCCAATAACGTATAGGCTGTATTACTGCTATTATACATGCTATTACGGGGTGCTTCCTCGCCTTGGGAAACGCCTCCCCCGCAACCCACCGCCCCGCGGAGACGACAGTGGGCGCTGTCAGGGGAGCGGCCACCACGACTGACCCGCTGAGGGCCGCTGCGCCCGGCGCGACCTCCCCTGCCCTCGGGCCCGGCCAGCCCTTGCTACGCGCCGTCATTTTATTACCACGGAGACTCGCGACGCCGCCTGTCACTCCGTGAGGAGAACGAACGACCACCCTCCCTCACCAACCGCCACCCGCCGCCCGTTAAACGGCCGCGAAGGCGCAGACCCCGCCCCTCTTCGCTACCTGTGGGGAGGCCCCGCCCCCGCCGCCGCGCGCGCGGACCCCCCGGCCTCGCCAGCCCCGGGGGAAGCGGCGGGCTCGGCACGGCACGGCCCGCAGGTCACATGACTGCGCCCCGTCCCGCCCCGCGGAGGTGCATTGTGGGAGTTACCCCCCCCCCCGGACGGATTGGCGGGCGGAGCGGGAGCGGCCGTTAACGGCTGAAAGGGGCGGGGCCTGCAGCGCTGCAAGAGGGGCGGCTGGGGGGAGGAGGGGTATGGGTCCCTCTCAGCACGGCGGCTCCCGAGATGGGCTGCTGTCTCCGGCCTCAGCGCCTCCACACGGGCGGGGGGCGGCGGCGGGGGGGGTGGCAGGCCGCATGGACGCTGTGGAGGACCCCCCCCTCCCCCCCCCTCCGCCCGCCCCCCCCCGCCCCCCCCCCCCGGTTTGCGCATGCGCGTCAGGCTCGGCGCGGAGGCACGCTGAGCGGTGGAAACGACAAGTGCCATGGCTTCGAAATGTGAAACACGGGAGGAGAGGAAAAGGGACTGTCGCCTCCTGGGCAGCAGTGCGGTTCACGCCCCGTGGGACTTCGGGAGCTCCGTCCGCGTCCCCCGCGCACGTACAGGGAGCTCCAACATGAAGGTTTTTTTGAAGGTTCGGGTGCCTCAGGGATTCTCGTCAGTGGCGGGGCCTGTGCTCCAGGTGGCAGCATCGCTTCGCACGCCGGAGCTCCTCAAGCCTCGGCTGTTCTTCACCTTTCCCTTCGCAGCTTTTGAGCTCTCTGTTCAGAAGTAGCGGGGGGGGGGGGGAAGAACAGGTCTGATAAAAAAGGAGGACCCCCACCTCTGTCGTACAGCTTCATCGGGATGTGCTTGGGGGGGTTATAAGTCCAAGTTAAACGAGGAGGACCCAGCTACCACGTTTAGTTTGATACAGCTCTGATTCTTTTCCGATCTCTATTCCAGTCTTGAGTAGTTGGCTTGCAGGAACTTAATTTTCAAGGCAGGCAATATTAGGGTGTGCCTACCTAGCCTTAGCAACTAATAAATTCAGCCCCCCCCAGTCTATTTCCTGTTACTTTCTCTATTGTAGAGGAACTCAAACAATTGCATTTCTGGTCATCACCTGTCTCTTGTGCTCCCTGTTATTGATGGCTCTGTGGACTTGAATGCTTGGCACATCTTTCCTAGCTATGGCTGGTAGCTTGAGGTGTTTTTCCCCCATGTGATGGTAATTTGTTGCTTAGAGAGATTAACTTACCGACTACCTCTACAATTTGTCTGTCAGCTTGAATTTCTTCTACTTGCAATGAGATCTTAGTTTTTACCTAAGAAACACATTCTTCGTAACTGTACGTTTTCTGATGAAAACTCTCGGACGTTGCTTACACACCAGCTGTGAAGAGTGGTATAATCCGCATCACTCAGGGTGAAAGCACTGGCCAAAGGCTTTACTGGTGTTTGCAAGGGTATGTTTCAATATAAAACCATTGCGTGGCTTAACAGGTAGGCGTGCAGCTAGGGTGCCTGCCTACCTCTGTCTAGACCTTTTGTGAAATCAGAAATCTGATTCTTCAGTTATACCGTGATCCAGAGCCTTCTTACAGATCTTGAATTAGACTCATGGGGCTGTTCGATATAACAGGGCCTCATCAAAACTTTTGTGGGACATTGCAGTTGTGAGACTCAGTGGTCACTGAAAAGTGAGTCTGAAAAGGGGTGCTGTCACAGGGAGATTGTATTTGTAATGACTCTCAGGTGAAGGAAAGGGACCAAATGTGCACTGAAGGTCATTCTGCAGTGAAAGTAATTCCTTATAGCAGGACACAGCTTGGATCTGAGGAGCTCGATCAGTTCTGAGATCTGTACCAGTGATACACTGACAGTTCACTCATGGGAATAAACAGTCTTGGGGTTTTTACATGTAAACTACAAGTCTTGTAGGAAAAAAGGCACAAGTGGGAAGAAAGAAAGGAAGGAAAGGAAGGAAAGGAAGGAAGGAAAGGAAGGAAGGAAGGAAAGGAAGGAAGGAAGGAAAGGGAGAGAGAGAAGGAAAGAGAGAGAAGGAGAGAGAGAGGAGGAGAGAGAGAGAAGGAGAGAGAGAGAGAAGGAGAGAGAGAGAGAAGGAGAGAGAGAGAGAAGGAGAGAGAGAGAGAAGGAGAGAGAGAGAGAAGGAGAGAGAGAGAAGGAGAGAGAGAGAGAGAGAAGGAGAGAGAGAGAGAAGGAAAGAGAGAGAAGGAAGGAGAGAGACAGAAGGAAAGAGAGAGACAGAAGGAAAGAGAGAGAGAAGGCGAGAGAGAGAGAAAAGGAAAGAGACAGAGAAAAGGAAGGGAAGGAAAGGGAAGGAAGGGAAGGAGAGAAAAGGAAGGGAAGGAAGGAAGGGAAGGAAAGAAAGGAAAGGAAACAAAGAGAAAGAAAGCTAGCTCTGTAGCATTGGAGATACATTAAACAAAAAGGTGGTGGTACAAGACTTAAGGGAAAGGTACAAAAGCAGAAACATTTGTTTACTGTCTTTTTGATTCTGTAATACAAAAGGCTTCTGATATCTAGTTTGGCATGCATTACAGGAAAACAAGAGCTAGCAAAATTCACACAGGCTGTAAGCCAGTCATGAATTCTCAGCCATAGGGATGCCCAAGTAGAATTCTCATTCACACACACATATATGTATGGGGGCTACAAAAACTGTAAAAAGCAAGATTTACAGACAGATAATAACGATGTAGATAATATAGATACTTTTGAGATTTGTATGAGGACTGTTTCTGCAAGGTAGCTTCAGAAATGTTTGTGTTCATTCAGTTCATTTCTCACACGCTATATGAGCAAGTAAATGTACCCACCTTTTGTATGTAGAGGTGTGGCTTATTTTTTCACCTGTGATTAATGGTGTTCTGTGTGTGCAGAATAAAGCAAAGAGGTTTGACAGTTGGGATGGAAGGTAACTAGGTATCTTTTGTTTCTACCACAGCAGTTGAAATAGAATGTCTTACGGGCTGTTTTTCAATAAAGGGAAAATCTTTCCATCGCTAATGCAAGTGTTTCTAAAATAAAATTATATTCTGAAAGCAATTGGATTCCACAGTCAACCCTGCTGAAATTTAGTCTCTCAGTATGAGGGATCAAGTACAGTAACTTAGTTACTTTCATAAAAACAGTGCATGATTTCCCTGGGACACCCTAGAAAAGCCTTACAGTCAGTTTTAGTACACAGGTAATGTTTTGCTCCAAGTACATTTGTTATCACTGCACACTACATGATATTAGAATGACTATTAAAATGTCTCAATTACTCACTTCCATATCTGATTTAGGAGAGCCTACAAGGGCAGATAATTGGGAAAACATCATACTTTATTGTATGTTTTCATAGTTAAAGTAATTTTATAGTGAATAATTAATTTCTTGTACAAGATAATAGTAAGTTAAGAGCAAAGAATCAAAGGTAGTGTGGTCTCGATTTGATACTACAACTCCTATTGCAGATAACACCATTGCCTGGAATCAAATAAAGATATCATACATTCACCAGGAAAAAAAAAAAAGTGTTTTGGATTATCTCCATTTAGCTGAGCTTTTGCATAATCTTGTAGTAATGATTCACAGTTTGGAAAATGCTTTTTTCTTCCTTTACAAGGTTTTTTTCTAACAACACCAACAAGCATTACAGTGGTAGTGTTTGTATGTTCTTGTTGACTGAAGTGTTCCAAGGGTAACGATGTTTTAATAGGAACAATGTTATTGTTAAAGAAGCAAATTAAAAAGTTAATTGAATCTGATTTTATTTACGTACCTCCTTACAAACTAGAGGCCCACCTTTGAAGATGCTTTGAAGAAGAACTTCAAAGAAGTTTGTCTGTACTTTGTATTGAGATATGCATGCAAATAAAATCAGATTCTCCTTTTTGAAACCCCTCTTCAGTTAACATGAGATGGCAAGTCGGTTCTAAACGCCTCCAAGAAAATGATGAAGGCATCTGGTTCTTTAGCTTCTATAATTAATCTCAGATATATTTCATAGGGTGGCACCTTGTACTTATGGAAGCATGACATTGCTGTAGCATCACCTTCCGAAAAAGAATGTAGTCTGGGACATACCTGTTCATAGGAAGTAAAGTACTTATTTCATCTGTTTTGTCACCAGCAGCATAACAAGGTCTGTGCGTCTCTATCAGCCAGCTGAATGTGCAGAACAATGCAGTGGAGTTGAAATGATATATAAAGAAAATCAATTAACACTGGAGTAATATGGATGTAGAATCGCATGGGTTAGGCACATGTGTGTTCTGCTTTACAGAATGATGACAGATATGCCCTCAAGAAATGTCACTGGAAACGTGTCGATGTGTATACTTACATTGTATCTCCCTCTATGTACGTATGTATTATTTGGCTCAGTGAATGATTATAAGCATATATAAATATTTAGACTTCTGTATTATTACTGATCAGTTTCCGCATCTCTAACATGAACAGTCCATTGAAGTCAGCACTATTACACATGAGAGCAAGTAGCTTAAAACCCCCACTGGTATTATGTGTGTATCCAGAGTCAGCTTACAGCAAAAAAATCAGTTCTTGGTTAGCTACCAAAACATTAAATATGTGACCTGCTTAAAAACTAAACACATCTTTTGCCAGAATGTGGATGTTGAATAAACCGCCTCCTTGGGTCAGCAGTATGGTAATTTGGGCACCCACAAAGCGGTAACGAGGGGAGGAAGGAAGGAGAGCAGAAGGGACTTGCTGAATCACCTGGAAAGCAGAATCTTCTCAGTTACACACAAGGCTGCCTCTGAAGTAGGATGGCTGCTCAAAGCTTTTTGCTTCACTTTGCCCCAGTTTCCTACCATGCACCAACCTCTTTAGCTCCTTGCTAATGTCCTCCTGGGACTTTCTCAGTCAGTTTTGTTCCAGCCTTCCTCACTTCTGGAGGTGTCCACTCTAGTTGTGCCCCAGTTCCTTCTCTTTGTTGAAGTTTGTCTTCAGTTCTCTCCAGCCCTGCTTTGGCCCCTTGCTCTTATAGTCCCAAAGACTGTGATGATCTCACTAGGACCTCAGCACAGGAAAGACATGGACCTCTTGGAGCGGATCCAGAGGAGGGACACAAAAATGATGAGAAGGCTGGAGCTCCTCTCCTGTGAGGACAGGCTGAGAGAGTTGGGGTTGTTGTCTGGAGAAGAGAAAGCTCCAGGGAGACCTCATTGTGACCTTTCAGTACTTAAAGGGGACCTACAGGAAAGATGAGGACAAACTTTTTATCAGGGCCTGCTGTGATAGAGCAAGAGGTAATGACTTTAAACTAAAAGAGGGAAGATTTAGACTAGACAGATTTTTTTCTTACAGTGAGGGTGGTGAGACACTGGCACAGGTTGCCCAGAGAGGTGGTAGATGCCCCATCCCTGGAAACATTCAAGGTCAGGTTGGATGGGGCTCTGAGCAACCTGATCTAGTTGAAGATGTCCCTGCTTATCGCAGGGGAGGTTGGACTAGATGACCTTTAAAGGTCCCTTCCAAAGCAAACTATTCCATGATTCTATGATAATACGGCCTGGGAGATTCCCTGGGAATGAAAGCCAATTCTTCCTATTATGGGAGCTTTGATGAATTCCACCAACTATAAAGACAGCTCTGTTGGTCAGAGCAAAGGTCATTATAGCCCAGTATCCTGATTCCAAAGCATCCAATCGCAGATGCCTGCAAAAAACTGTGAGAAGCTGGCAGACGTGGTGATGCCTCTGAGTACTTCCCAGTCTGCAGCAGGATTGTGGTTCCGATGCAGTTTCTATGCACACAGCAATGTTACGTGGCAGTCACCCCAGGAACTAGGCCTCTAGGGCCTGAATGGCCCTGACCAGTCCTACCTGAGTCTCTCACCCCACTGCCCATGGTTCCAGGAGTCGCAATTTAGCTCAGCCTGGGGCCTTCAATCCCTGCCAGAGCAATGCTGAAAGGGTCCCCAGCTCTCTCTCCAGCTCCTGCATGGACCCCTGGGATGTACGCTGTGGTCTTGTCTCCAGAAAAAAAAAAAAAAAAAAAAAAAAGATTTCTTTATATGCCTGGAAAATTATGTTGAAAGAATGTTATTAACATGTCCACTAGTTAACCTGGATTTCATATTCACGGAATCGTGGAAATAATAGTGGTTGGAAAGCAACTCTTGAGGTCATACTTGAGGTCATAGCATCACAGGATACTTCAGGTTGGAAGGGACATTATGAGGTCTCCAAGTCAAAGTAGGGTCAACTGTATGCTCAGCCCAGGCTGCCCAGGGCTTTATCCAGCCTATCTTGAAAACCTTTGAGGATGAAAACCGCACAGATGTCCTGTAGCACAACCTCCCGCTCAGAGCAGGGCTACTGCCATATCAGGTCAGCTGCGGCTTTGTCTGGCCAGGCCTTGAAACCTTCGAGAATGGAGCTTCCACCCACCCCTGCAGATAACTTGTTCCAGTCCTAGTGAAGAAGTTTTTCTTTATGCAATTTTTAGTTGTATAAAAAACATGCTAATATTCTATATTTGTTCAATAGATATGCAAGTGGTTGTACAGTTACATTTACCTTCCTCTAAATATTTGGTTTAAATATTTGTAAGATGCATTAGGATCCTCAAAGGAAAAAGCACTTTGGAACTGTATAATAGTTGTTCTAATAACCCAGATACTCCAGCTGGAAAAAGAAAAAGTCTATCACTGGCCCTGCTAGCACACCCAGTATTTCAGGTGTACTCCCAAACCTAATACAATTTTTCAGACTGTGTGTCAGGGATGTAAAACTAAGACTAGTGAGAAATGCATTGGCAGTTCACTAGTGTATAATGAGTTCTCCTGTAGAATTATTTCAAAACATTTCTCCTTGTTTTTAGATGCTGGCATGTTGTAAAAAGAGTGGGGTTTTCTGAAGGATAAGGCTGTGAGTGGCTTAAAGGAAATGTGGAGGGGAAGCAGGGAGGGAAAAGACTTCTTGCGCAGGATGATTGCTAATCTCAGTCTCTCACCGTTGCCTTGCCAGGACAGTGCTAATTCACATGTTAAAATATATTATAAGCAAATTATTCCATCTACCAAACTTTTATCTATTTTTAACTATTTTATCATAAATAACCTTTCTCACAGTACTCAGATGACCCACTGATAGACTTGAGAAAAGGCTAGGATAATATGGCCCCACTCCTTCAAATGCTTGCATGCACGTTCAGTAGTAAACAACAATGAATTCCATGTCTGCTTTTAAAATAAATCAAAATAAACCTTGGCCAAATCCTTCATCCTTGGGCAGCCTGCTGAAGTATTTTTGAAGGTACTCATTGAGCTTCTCACTGGAAATGTAACGATGTTTACAATCACTCTAAGATCTGGCAACATGATATTTACAGAATCCCACTGAGGTCAGAAAAACTGAACCCTTGCGAATCAAAGTGGGAAGTAAATTCTAGAAACAAGACCAGACTGGAAAATACGTGGCGAAAGGCTTTTCTTCTGCACAGCTGTGGATGTATTAGTGCAGAGTATGGTTTCTGATGTATATTATGGAAACAATATGTGGAAAGGATTGTTGCATTTTATTTAACCTTAGATTTGTAACACCTGTTCTTGGCAGGCACCTGCTCTTTTGCCCTTTTAAATATTTAAATATTGACTAATGTTTATGATTAATTTAGTACAACAAGATAGAACATGCAGCTCGTATCACAAAGAACCAAGGTGCCTCTTTTGTTTTCTGTAGGCTGCTTTTTAAACTGTTCAGTAATTTATCACAAGAGGACCATAGTGGAGTAAGACCTTTCAGAAAAAAAACCCAAACAATCTTAAGGTAGCAATTGAAATGGAATACTTGCTCAGTTGATTTAATAGTTTGGCTAAGTGCCTACAAAAATTGTTTTATTTTCTTTGCCAGTGTTTGCACTCAATGACAGTAGGAGAAACTACTGTTCACATTCTCTCTATGAAATGCCACTGAACAGTATTGCCAGCACAGAGTAACCCAGGCACACCAGGGAAGGTCCAGTAAATAACATTTAACTTTTCAAAGCAATTTCAGCCCCACCTCTAGTGTGCACAAACATGGGCTTGTGGGCATAATCACCTGCCCACACCTCTGAATCTTCTGTCATGGCCAAGAATCCCAATGGTGCGAAACTCTCTGCAAACTCAGGGAGCAAATAAAGGCAATTCCTACCCCAAAGATCATGCAACGGATGGATACAAGACAAAAGAGGAAAAAGAAAAAAGGAAACAATCCGACAACCTGGATCTACGTGGTCGACCAAGGTTTAAGCACAGCAGCAACCTAATCTTTGTGAAAGGTTCTGTTGGCATTGTGGGCAAGGATGAATTTGTAGCTCACAGGAAAGAATTTGTAGGTGAATTTTTTTGATGGATCCTTTGGCTTAAAAGAAAACCAAGCAAACTTATAATTTTCTTCTTGAGCCACACAATATAAAACTAACTTGAATATACTTTTGGTTTTTTTTTTTTTTTAATATGGTAAACTCCATATGCAAAATTGTAGGCCTCATTTGTAAACTTTGATGCAGCTCAAGGAAAACCCAGTAATTTTTCTAAGTGAGAAGATTTGTGAAGATTATGCTGGCGAAGAACCGTCAAGGCAAGCAGGTAGACTTCCTCTACTGAATGCGCTAAGAGTATGAAACATAGCTCTCTAATTACAGTTATAGAAATAGAGTTATATTATAGAAATGTACTATTGAAATATACAGTTATATTCTAGAACTATAACTCAGACCGTCATCTTAATATCAAACTAGGACAGTGAGTTATTTGCAGTCTGCAATATTTCCTGGTCAGATTTGTAGTTGGCCTCAAGTCGCTTCTTTGTGCTACTGGGGAAATTTAATTCCCTGCCCCCTCTATAGCTTGGTGGCTCAGTATAAATACACTGCTACAATGTTTTAAAAGCATCAAGTGACTATTTTTTTCCAGGCTGGAAGATACATTCCTGAGAAGTTCCGCCGACTACATGTCTGTTCTCCCAAACAGACATCAAAAAGCATGTTTGTAATTTCCGACTCTGTTTTGTTAGACATATACAAATGCAGAACTAAAGCCAAACAAAAATCCATTCCCTAAAGAGAATAAATGTACACAGAAATATTTGTACAGAAAACTGTTTCGAAGCAAAGCATATGCTCAGCGGTATGCTACAGTTTTCTTTTTAATATGATTTTGCTCCAGTAACTCTAAATAGCAAAGAAGTTAAACATCCAAAGCATTTTCCTTTGCATTGGAAACGGTAAAAAGAAATATCAGCAAGAGGTTTCGAGTCCAAACAGGACACCTGTGACTGTGGGCACCGTATTCCCGTGCAATAACTATGGCCTCTGTAGCAAAACGTTTAAGGCTTAAATACATGATGGAATACAGTGGGCATGTGAGTAGCCTTGTTTCACTGAAGGCAATTGTATATAGCCTAATAGTTAATGAATGATAGTTTGGTACAGTAGATTTTAGTGAGAAGACTTCTATTTAAAGGTTTTCTTAAATTAATCTTAATAGAACAACAGGTTTAAATGAGCCCTCCTTATCAAAGTATATTAAAAAAATATGCTTAAAAATACCATGCTTGGGGAAGGCATAGCAAAAAGTTACAGACTTTAGTGGAAAATAACTGACTATATGTATTTACAAGTTTTGGTTGTGGATCACAGTAATTGTATCAGTATTCAAGCAGTTATAACTGCCGTTAAATATAAAACATAGAAAAAAATCAACACATTAAAGAAGCAAAGTGGCATCATTGTGTGTGTGGGGGGGTTGTTGTTTTGGGTTTGGTGTGGGGGTTTTGTTTTGTTTTGTTTTGTTTTGTTTTTTCTCAGTATGTACAACCCGGGATTAAATTTGCAAACTTTTCTGAAAGAGACCATAAGGGAGGCTCCTGGAAGGAGGCTCAAATACAATCAGCTTTTTTTTTTTTTTTTCCTCTAAAGAAGCTGCTCCTTGGCCTGGATTTTTTTACACTTTCTCCCCCCCCTCCCCTTTAAGAAGAGCAAAACATAACTTTTTAGCTGTATTTCACTATATTTAAAAGTTGGTTTTTATGCTATTAAGCAACGTGTTTCTGTTTTTTTCTTGAACTAACTAAAAAATTATTTTGCTAGAAATGCTTAAAACTCGGCATATTCATAGGCCTCTGAGGAACCCGTACTCTGCCAAGTCTGAAAACACTTGGAACAGAAAGAAGGTCTGAGTAAATCTTGCATACTGTGCTACATTTTTTTTACTGATTTATGAAGAAGACGCTGATGCTTAGCTTGTACAGTTTGTCTGATCTGTGCAATAAAATGAACACAGCTGCATTTATTACACTGACTGCCTAATCACATATTTGGTACCCACAAACTTTTGGGAATATTCAGAGCGCGGTATGGGCTAAAAATCCTGATTTCCTTTACTTTCTCTACTATCACTCTCAATTTATTTTTAAATTTAATATAAGGGTTTGTTTGTACAAGTTAGAAACTTTAATAGTTTCTGCAACACCAGTAATTCAGATCATTCATACTTGTTGTAAAGCAGCAGTACTACCACCGCACAGCTCGTGGGAAATACAAATGCGCCAGCCATCACAGGTATCACTGTGAGTTTCTTCATTCGGAATTGTATAGACCCTCAACTGTTACTCCATTTAGTGTAAGCTTTGCCATTCAGTGTAATCTCTAGATAGGCATAAACCAGATTTTCCCTTACCCTCAGTCTTCCAAATTATTATTTTGGAATTTGAAAATTTTTCACTAGATTTGTTTGTTAGCAATATGCCAGTCTCTGAGACTGACAGGGTATACAAACAGAAAAACTGAGCTTTGCGGCGTGAACACGCTGAATCTCATCCCAACCCAGTCATCAGGTAGATGAAATTATGCAGAGGAACAGGAACAAGGCATCCAGAGACCTTTAATGATCTACCACATTGGTAGATTCTTCCCAAATGAATATTTTTAAACGTCAGCTTAAGGCCAAAAGAATTTTTTCCTGGCATCCTGTGAATATCCAAAACATGGATACATGGATAGTATACTAAACATACTTAGGAAATATTTTGTCTCTTTTTTTTTTTTTTTTTTTTTTTTTAATCTGCAAATTTGAAGAGATATCCAGATCCTCTGAAAAAAATGGAGAGGTGAGTTTTTGTAATTGTAATTTCACCAGTGACTGGTCCATCCACAGTGGAGATCACAATGACAAACCTTACTCACTCGCAAGGAAGAGAATAGGGAAATCTGCGTTGGTTGATAGATGATTTATCACACCCCGCGTTTTTTCAGTGACCAAAGCCTGTATTTTGTTTATGAGGCAGGAGCTGCCACAACGTATCAAAAATCATTTGTGACTGACGGGTGTACTACTGATCTGTGTTCATCAACTGAAACAAAACAGGGTGGCATATTTTTTAAAAAAGTGTTATATACATATACATACATATATATATATATATGTATTTTAAACAAGTACTTTGCTGTGGCTGTAGTAACTGATGGTGGGAAGCTAATACCTAAGGAGAAGGTGAGTTCTGCTTCTGTGACCAGCTCAGTCTGGGCATTCGAGGAGCAATTTCAGAGGCTCCCGTCCATTGGGTGTATTGGCTGCCCTGAGTCCTGAGGCATTCATTTGAGAACATAATCAGCCTGGTTAAAAGAATACAATTTCAAGTCTTGTTTGACTGAATTGTTTTTCAAACTGTTCTAGGGTTTTTGTTACAATATTTAGCTCATGAATAAAAATGTAAACTGTGTAATTACTTCAAAGGAGACCACATATAACACAATTTGAGAAGACATAGATGTGGCCATAGTCTTAGATAAATAAAAATTTCATATGGAATTTATGCAAGCTTTCAACACAAGCTGTTCTCATTAAAGCTAGGGACAGCAACAAAAGACTTTGCTCAGCATTTCTGAAATCTCCGTACGTTGAGTCTGATTTTCAGCTGATAACTCTTCCAGCCTTTGTTTTTCCAAGTGAAATTTTTCTTTCACAAATAATGACACCCATATTCCTGTCCTACAGTCACAGTCACAGGTATGCTGTATGCATACCTGTAGCTATGTAACTCAGTAATAATTAATAATTACACATGACTTAGCTTAGATATAAGGAAGAAATTTTTCACTCTGAGGGTGGTGAGGCACTGGAACAGGTTGCCCAGGGAATCCATGAATGCCCCATCCCTGGAAGTGTTCAAGGCCAGGCTGGATGGGGCTTTGAGCAGCCTGGTCTAGTGGGAGGTGTCCCTGCCCATGGCAGGGGGGGTGGAACTGGATGATCTTTAAGGTCCCTTCCAACTCTAACTATTCTGTGGTTCTATGATTCCATGATATTTAGATGACTTAAGTCCTTGTGAAGCAGAAACCTAAACACTTTATCAATTAAAAAAAAAGAACGTGTCAGAAGGTTTTTCTGACAGAGAGGAAGTGGAAGTGAGGAATGTTCTGTGTTAACAGACACGGAAATGACTCAAACAGATGAAGAAAATTGGTATGGCAACTCCAGCAGTAGTATTATTGATCCATTGAGATAATCTCTCAGCAACTTGGTTTCTCTATAGGGAGATTCAGCTTGGGATTGTTTCCACTTCCAGTAACTGGAGTCCTAAAGGCAGGTTGTGTCTCAGTCCCACACTGCCATAGAGACTGGCCATCTTCTTTTTGCTCTGTAGTCCACTGAACACAAGGACCGACAGCCTCTGATGATCATTACGTGCTTTTTGCTCTGAGAGCGCTGTAATTTCATAGTCATGTTTTCACAGGCTTTATGATCTCTTACGTGTTTTTCTATTCACAACCCAGATTTCCCCCCACCATTCTGCTCCCCTGCGAATGGCACAACAAACTGCTGTGTGCTGAGGTGCAGATAATGAGAGTACATTTCCCTGCAATTCCTTCACAGCATGTCAGCTGCCTCATTTTGTGCAGCAGAGCTGCAGTAGTTCTTCACTGAGGACTTCAGATGCTTGCAGAGCAAACTACAGACCATGCATCTATGAGCAGGAATGGAAGGAAGGAAGCAGGGGTGGAAGAGCTCCTCTTTTAGTGGCAAAGAGCTGTTATGCCTGGTTGGTGTGCTGTTGAATCATATCCTAAGGCCATCACAACTACCGCTTCCTCCATGGTGTCATTGCTACTGCAGTTCGCTTTGATTGTTCCATTGCACCATTGCTAGCATGGCTTTTGTCCAAAGACAACAGCATAAAGATAGGAAAATGAGAAAGGGTTTGAGAGTTTTTAAGCTGGCAGAAACAGTGTAAAGACAGGAAAATGAGAAAGGGTTTAGAGTTTTTAAGCTGGCAGAACATAACGCGTCGACTCTTGCACTTGTGTAGATACGCAGAGCTCTGGAGTTCTGAAAAGCTCAGGGACCAGCCAGCAGAACAACCAAAGGTCTAAACCACAAGCTGGACAGACTCAAAGAATACATTTTAGCCTAATGTTAGGACTGAGAAAAGAGAGCAGGGACAGAAAAATCACTGGGACTGGTGCAACAAACCACTAACCTTTAAGACAGTGCTCAAGAAAATATTAAACTCGCCTACTATGAAAGCGTGGCTACATCTGCTAAGTACTTTGAATAACAGGGATGAAGGTGTTGGAGTTACACTGCTGCCTTTGTTTAATGGTGCAGGTGACTTGGTGAAGAAAATCAGCAAAAATATTACAGAATTAAATAGAAAAGGGAGCTCAGCTCCAAGCTTCAAGCAGGTGCATGACACAGGGATAAGCCAGACAAGGAGAGCTTGGGGCTGGCAGAAGTTTGAAATGACAAATGTCCAGGAAAATAGGACTTCATAAACAATCTGTGTCAGAGAAACATCTGCTGTCATTAGAGAAGTTCTGCTATTAAGTTTTAAAAGAATATCCACAGGATTCCATTTCTGCACAAGGAGGGAGTCTTTTGGGCCAATCTGGGTACTAATTCCAGAACACAAAAACACCAGTTCCTGGCATTGGTAAGCTGGAAGAAAAGTGATGATTGAAGTTCTGCTGCATCACCAGGCAAAGGTGATCTTCAGTCTAACATGGCGGCATGTAAATTAAAAGAAACCCAGCAAAACAGTTATCATTTTTCCTGTGGTGATTAATTTGGTCATTTGTTAATTTTTATATACAGCACAAGAAGTATGCAATCATGAGGGACAGACCACAAAAGAAATGGGTAAAAATCTGGTATCATTTAACTTTGTCAAGAGTCAGATCTATTCGCATTTTCTGCCTATATTATGCAGGTTTCTTTGAAAAAGGTTTTCTATTGAAGACAGAAATGAAATGTATGATGATGATAAGAGCCCGGTGCCCCAACAAGACTGGAAGCATCGTCATACTTTTGGTTAACCAGGAAAGAATAAAATGTCAGAAAACATCCTTCTCTTGCAGAATTGCCTCTATTTTAAGCCTACACCAAACTTCGGCAGCTCAACAGCCAAAGGAGCTCAAAAACACAGAAGCTGACTGTGTTCCCAGAACATTGAGCTTGCTGTCTAAATTACAAACCAGGGCTCATTAGTGCTGCTCTGGGAGCAACCAAGAAATGCCCTCCTCCATCTCCCCAAGCTGTACTGTTGTTTATTCCTATGTATCAACTCGGTTGGGTTTTCCTGGCCTACACAGGCATACAGCTGGAATCTGCGGGCTAAGCTACCATGGATGAGCCTGGTGATCCCAGCCGACCACATCTAAACTACCCTTGTGGCTCGTAACTACAATTTCAGGAAGAGCTGTCTGATGTTTCATGGTCGGCCACGTGGCTCTTGTACTACTGCTCGCCCTTTGCTTCTGAGAGCCGCAACGGATTGCAGAAGCAAGCCAAGGGAAGTGTGGCATTCAGTCCACAATAGGTGGTGAGTAACTCCCACACGACTTGTCTTCTGCTTCTTCAAATAGAACATGAAAGTTATTAGGTCCTTAATGCGGTAATTTAACTTGAAGTTTAAAATGCTGAAGGAAGGAAAGCTACAATTTAGACGTAATGAACTTTCCAGTGAACTTTGAACTTCATTAAAAATAAAATCAATATCAACTTGAAATATCTAGTAAACTCTCTACTGTCCTCTTGTCTGCCTTCCTTCTTTGCATCTTGGCTTTCTAGGCTCTGTTCCTCTTCTCAGAGATCTCCCACTCCCGACTGGGGGCATTGGCAGGTATGAGACCCAGGACTCGGGGTCACAGCTCTGCCAGACTCAGCTGCGCCAGCGAAGGCCCCTGCTGCCCGCTGAGCTCCCAGACCTCCTTCCCAGCGGACGCAGCTAAATGGAACACAGCCCCTCGCTCCCACCGCTTACGCACCACGATTGCCACAAACTGCGCTGACGTGGCCGTGCGTGGCCGTGAGCCACAGGGGAGGCTCACCCACGGGCAGCGGCCTGATGGAGAGCCGGGAGAAGCGCAGGGGCCGTCACCACCACTACCCTGCCAGGCATTGCCCCCCCGGCCATCCCTGCCCGCCTGACTATAAAAAAGGGGCAGGAGCGTCCTCACGGTGCTGCCAGAAAAGGAAACATCTTCCAGCCATAACTGCTTGAAGCAGAAAATATGCATGGGTAGCTGGGGGGTGGATGTATGTGTGTGTCCCTGAGAAAGTCAGTATTTCCACTGAACTTAGAAATTGTAAATGCTTCCTTTCCAGCACGATGAATACTTTAAATCTCCAACTGTGTAAGTATTTAAGCTCCATTTCCCTTCCTATGTCCCTTCCTTTTGCACAGGAAGAAACAAGCTCTGAGACCATCCTTTGCTGGTTTCAGTTAACCAACGTTCACATTTCAGTCACTCAATATTTACATTGTTTTCACATCTGTCTTTTTCTGAGTATTCCATATAGTAACAGCCCATCCCAGAAAAACAGACCCGAGTAAATTAATGAGAAAAAAGTATTGTTCTGGAATAAACATACAGACTTTGAATGTTTCAAGAACATCAGCGCATTTAAAATTCAGATTTATTTCTTAACTTGGTTTAACTCTCAGTCCTAAAAAGACCTTCTTTTTTATGAGACATTATTCCCACCAGAATTATTCAAGCTATCACGGTAGTTCATTTTACAGTTTGCAAACATAGGAACCAGTGAAATAGGTAAAGTAGGCTTCACTGGCAGTGAAATTCCACTCAGAGTAGCTGAGGCACTTTACCGCATTTTGGTGTTGCGTCAAGTTTTGATTTCTTGTTATTGTTCTCCCTAGGCTCAAATCTGTTTTAAATACTTCTTCCTGCTTACAGAGAAGAAGGTGCAAAAGTATTTGCAACATCAGGATTTGATCTGAATTTTCAGAAAGGATATTAGACGGGTAAATGTATCTTTTTTAAACTACCTATTACTAAAACTTCAAAATAAAAATGAGTAATTTCCAATCAAACAAATATGCCCACGTTCTTACGGTATCTGCCCTGGCAGATATGTTGCTGTGGGTCCTTTTCAGCTGACGCCTGGACTGAGCTCTTTTCTTGTTTTCTTCCTACTGTGTTTTATATTTCAGTCCACCTCATACTTGGTTTCCCCATGACACTCCTATAGTTTAAACAAAACGTACAAAGATGCTTTCCTCTCAATTCAAATATGCCAGTGAACAGGCCACAGTTTTTATCAAACGACTATCCCAAACAAACATGTCTAAGAACTAATGAAGACATTATGTCCCAAAATAAAACCAGAAGAACTCAATATGAGAGAATGACTGCTTTCCATCCTCTGTTAATCAATCCTGACAGCTTCCCTGTTGCAAGACTATTGCTTAGGATTCCTTATGTGCTTAAAACCCCGATTAAACACCATTTAGCCTGTTTGCACCATGTTCTTCTCATCAGTTTCTACAAATACTGCACATACACACTCAGTGGTACTGTCTGTAACAGAAAACCAGTGGCAACATTCCAAGTTGCAAAGTTATCTATTGGTAACCTGTTTGGACCACGGTCTGAAGAAAGGTGGGTTTGTTCTTCATTTTATTAACACTAGATTGCATTGCTTTTCTTTTTTTTTTTTTTTTCAAGAAAAACTTAGATGAACGCCTTTTTTAGCTTAATATATGAGAAGAATTAGTGACTTGCAATTTTTGTGCACGACTATCACCCCGAAATGTGTTTCCTGTAGATCTTAACTCTCACGTGGGCCTTTGAACCTTTGGTTTGTACTGCTCTGTCTGAGGCCTTGCCCCCAAACTCCTCCATGCACCAAGGAGCTTCTGAAAGGCTACTAGTGGAACTGTTTTCTTCAGATTTCCCTTAAGTAACCAAGGCTAAGACTACATATGAGAATTACTATGATGCAGAGTATTTTGTTATAAATTATGTATCCCCAAGATGCTAATGGAAGGGCACAGTGTATCTGTCCCTGGATCCTTCCTTCTCCAGCTGATTCTCCTTCTTTCATCACATAGATTCATCAGCTGCAGCAGGAGCGGAGCAGGAAGGGACCATACAACCACTTTTCCCCAGGGCCCTTTTCCACAAGAAGAGTGGGATTGGGTTCCTCTCTTTATCATATAGCAGGAGCCCAGAGCCAGTAGGCCGTTTTCCAATTAAAATTAAATAGCAGCTGTTGACAGTTGCTAGTAGGCTAAATTGGCTCTGTGGGGAATAGCCCATTAGAGCAGTCATCTCAATGGAGGGATGATTGTGTCTTGCAGGGGTTTCTAAGGCTTGAACCTGCCTTCAGCCTGTAGTGCTGGGGCGATGTTTGGTGCTGGGATGCTCGATGTCATGCCGCCTGGTTCAGACTTTGCTTTTCCTACCTTAGTGTCAACCTTACTAAAAATTAACCCCAAGCCATGACTGCAGCCCGCCTTCCCCGGGCAGGCTGTTCTTTCCCTTCCTCCGAGCACCATCTGCGGCCCGACCTGCGAGGAAGGGGCCGAGGCAAGACCTGCCCCGTCTCTTCCTTGGCCCCTTTCGCCGGGCAGGAGGAGGAGGCGGCGGGGGATGGTGTTACCCCCCCGGGGAGCCCCGCTGGCCCGGGCGCTAGTCGCCGCGGGGCTACCTCGGCTGCGTTAGCTGGCCGGGAAGGGTGAGGCTCTGGCAGAGGCTCCAGTTCGGGGAGCCACAGGTAGGCGGCGGCCTCTTTTCCCAGGTTCGTGGAGGCTTTTTTTTTCTCTCTCTCTCTCTCTCTCTCTTTTCCTCCCCTCTCTCCTCCTCTCTCTTTCCAGCTCTCGCTTTCCGGGTTGGGAGTTTGGGGCGTTCAGAAAAGCCCCTGCAACGGCGCGGGGTTACCCAGGTGGGGCTGCTCCGGGCTTTTCTCTCCTCTTCTCCTCCTCCTCCTTCTCCTCCTCCCCTCGCTCTCTGGCTGCCTTTCCTCCTTTGTGGCCGCATCCAGGGCGCTTCAGCCCCCCCTCCCACGCTTCCTCCTTCCTTCTCCCCCCTTCCCCAATCTCCGCTTCGGGGGGGGAGAAAGCCGGGCTTTTTCCTGTCTCCCGACCGCCGGGCAGCTCCGCGCCGCCCCGGGCTCTCCCCGCGCCCGCCGTGCGGCGGCGGCGGCCGCCCCGCTCCCCTCCTTTCCCCTCCCCTCCGCTGCCCTCCCCTCCCTCCTCCCGCGGCCGCTCCCGCCTCCCGGGGCCGCTCCCGCACATGGGCGCCGTGCGGGGCTCCCCCTCCGCCCAGCCGGCGGCGGCAGCGGCGGTTCCCCCCCGGCCCCGGAGCGCGTAGCCCGGCCGCCCTCCCGCCCCGATTCATTGCTTGTTGTTCCCTCTCCCTCCCTCCCTCTCTCTCTCCTCTCTCTGAACTTTTGTCACCGCTGCTCAGATGAAGACTTTTTGCGCCGGGGACGCCTAGTTTCTCTCCCTCCCCAGCTGCGCCACCGTGCCCTGCGCTGCCCTCCTTCCCCCGGCCGCGATGCCGTTCCCCCTGCGGACCCTGGAGCCCCTGAAGCTGTGCAGGTTGGAGGAGGCCGGCGGGGACGGCGCGGAGCGGGGCGGCCCGGCGCCGGGGGACCACGCCGGGGCGGCGGAGGGGGGAGGCGGGCGCCGCCGCGGCGCGGTGCCGCTCTTCGGGGCGCTGGAGCAGGTCAGCTCGTACGCGCTGGTGTCGCTGCTGATGCAGCTCTCCGACCTCTCCCGCTGCGCCGGCGACATCTTCGGCGGGATCCTCAGCGAGGCGGACTCCCTCTGCCACCGCAACGCCCGGCTCCAGCGCCGCCTCGGCGCCCTGGAAGCGCTCCTCGCCCGCCTGGACCACCGCAAAGTCAAAATCCGTGAGTGCCCACCCTTCCCCGCCGCGGCGAGACCGGGACGGTGGCGGCGACAGAGCGGGGGGGAACCGGGCGGGGGTCGCCCGCCCGGTGGCAGGGCGGTTTGCGCGGCAGGCTTTGCTTTATTTATTTATTTCTTTAAAAAAAAAAAAAAAAAAAAAAAAAAAAGGGAAACTTAAGCATCCCCTTCCCGCCTTCAGGTGGCCCCGCCGGTGCTCGTCCCCCTCCTGCTGACTCCCCCACCGTCCCCGGGCTCCGTCCCGCCGGCTCCGGCGCTGCCTGCCGGCCGGGCAGGGGGCTGTCGGTGTGGGGGGGTGTCCGGTGGCTGCTGGCGTTTTCCCAGTGCCTCCGTCTGGGAAAGAAATGTAATGAATCGGGGAGAGGGTGTCGGCAGCGGGGTGACAGGGGGAAGGCGGGGAGCTGGCTGGCTTTAGCTGGGAGATGGTGCGGTAAATCCTGAGGGAGGGCTGGGGTGGGTTTGTTTGTGTGTTTATGTCGGGTTTGCGCTAGACTTCGGATCAGCCGGGCTTCTGACAGTTCAGCCCACATGCCTGATTAATTCTTTTGTAATGTGCATGGGAAGACCTCAGTAAACAGAAACCTGGATATACTCTCCAGCTAGTTTTGTATCTGTCGGTTCTCCTGGGCTTCTGCTCTGTGTGCAGAACTGATCCCACGTTTGTATTTTCAACTTCATATGGAGTACAAGTAGCAAGATCCAGCTTTGGCCTCAGATTCCTAAGTAGCGGCAGCATAGGGAGGTTCTTGCTAAGTTTCTTTCTAAGCCTGTAAAATGGCCCTCAGAAGCGACCCATTGTACAGCTACGCAGAGCTATAGGAAAAGTTGTTTCTGAGCTTGGTCCGACTTTGGAGAAAGGATCCCGTAAAAATTGTATCTTCTGCAAGGAATTTCATTTGTGTGTGTCCTAGCTCCCCACAGAGTAAGTGAAAGATGGCTTGCAACATCAGTTTAGCTTTCTCAATGTGTTGGAAACATTCAGGAATCCAAAGAACTGTGTTGCAACTTCTGTGACAGCTATGTAAGGTATAAGCCTAGCCTAAATAGGATGGCTGCTCGGAGACCACCAGGAGTTTTCTTCTAAATGGAAGTAGAAAGCCTGTTTTGCATATGGCATACTTCGGAACAAAATTGATGCAGAAGGCCTTTCACAGATAAGATTCAAAGAGTATCAGCCCTGTATGGGTAACTTACCTATTTCATTGTGGAATTATTCCTTATGATATACTTTATTATATGGTTCCTCCAAAGGAGGAAACCATCATCACCCTCACCAAAAGGCTATTTCTGTGGTTTGTAAGGGTTAGGCTAAAGTTCCGTGGTAACTGGTTTGGCTTTTTTGGTGCTTTGTAACTGCTTGACAAACTTAAGGAGCTTTTCTTCCTCACCAAGACAGGTAGATCCTTTTCTGCCAATAGAGTTACGTTAGTTTGGCATGGCATGGTGCAGTCAGACTTGAAATGAGACTGCTTTATTACTGGGGATACCTGCAGTATGGTGGTACGTTACATTGATGCCCTGATAGGAAGCAGTATTTATTTGTCTCTGTTTTAAATAGGGACCTAATTATTACTGTACACTGATACAACACATCTAAAGGGAAGGGTGATATGAGGCTAGTGCTGCACTGTGCAAACCCTAAAATTTTACATGCGTCAGACATTTATTCTGTCTTGGTCATCGTTTTGCACAAGTTATATATTTACTTTTTTTTTTTAATTACAACTGATTTCTTTGAGCTAAGCCTGTTATTGCTTTTAATTTGATGATCTTTGCTCTTGTCATTGCAATTCCCAAACCTGGATGCAGTTCTTATGTTTGGCTTTCTCTGCTTGGTTTTAAATTCTTTGGTAGGTGGCGTCTCTGCAGTCAAATTTAATTTTGCTACTTAACAGCTGTGTTGCTGCTGTTAATATTTACTTTTCAAAGATCTCATTTGTTAAAGTCAATGAGAATTAATGATGATTTCTTTCTAATTTTTTTTAATTGTATGAAATGCAAACTTTTTGTAAAGGAAAATTATTTTATCTGCCTATTGTTTGCAAGGAATTGATGTGTAGGCTAAGCATATTGACATAAAGTTGCACATAAAGACATATCAGTTCTCTTCTTGTATGCTTTCTACATATTTAATCTGGCCAAGGAGATTGGGTGGGATGATCAGTTGTAGTTAGCATCATGAACATCTCTATAATGCAAGCTGTCAAGGCTTGTCTGCAAGTTTAACCCCATTCCTGGCATTAAAGGGAAATATCTGCAAAACAAAGAGAATGGTTTAATAATGCTGGCTTTGTTTGCGAACAATGACAAGGGGGATTTTTCTTTCCCATTTTTGAAGATACACAAGCTTCAGGGAGAAAGCTGTTTGCTGGTGTGGGACTGTAAGAACAACAAGGAAAGTAAACAAATTTAATTGCTTTCCCATTTACTAGATTCGTATTGCTCATAAACCTTTTCTTATGGGGAAAATATTGTAAACTACTGTATCAATTGTGGTGCACAGGCAGATGCAGCGTGATGTTGTATCAGATGACTTAAGTATTTTGCTCTGGTTTTCAGGATGAGGGGATAGGACGTTGTACACCTGCTTTTCAAATCATGGGTAATTTCTACTTGAATAAACGACTTTTGTTCTCATTGTGGGGCCCAGACAATAATTTCCTCTTGGAACCGAAGGTCCCAGGGTGCCTTCTGTGATCCTAGCATGATCTTATATGGGAAGGACTAGAAGAGGACTAGCAAACTTCAAATCCGCGTTGCAACCACTTCTTGGGATGTAACTGCGGTCTGGCAGCTGGCATAAGCTACGTCACATATGTCCCTGGTGCTTGGGAAAGTACATACTTTGAAATTGTAAGGGGTTTTTATTTGTATACTGTCATAATTTTGTTTCAAAGTAAAGTTTCCATGTAGTATCCTTCAGATAGCAGGGGTCCATTAGGGCTTGTTCCTCGCTGAGCACGGCTGGGGGTGTGAGGGAGGGAAAGCAGGCAGGACAAAGCTCTTTGTCTCCAGTTAGTCATTCTTTACAATCACGGACCGCGCTTGCTTGTCTGGTTGTACAGTGTGTGTGTGTGTAGGATCTGTATGCTCCTAGGTATACATATTGGAGCATTAATAGGCAAATGTGTCTTGAACAGTCTCTGCTGCTTCTCTTCTGTTATATACTCTTTGGTATCCTGTAGCGAATGCGTTAGTTCAAGTACGTCTGTGCATTGCACCTCATGTGAAAGAACTTTCTGATGCATCAAACTGGTTATGGATGTGCTGTATTGCAGTAGGTGCTGCATCTTTGCAACCCTTACCAGGGGAAAACTTCCTCATCTACCAAGAGTGGCTGGACTTCTGCCATGCCCTCCAGCTGGGAGGCCTGCTTTCCAGGGCTCTTGTATTGGTCTGCCGCACACACTCGCAGAGTTTAATTTCACATCTGCTTCGGGATGTTGAAGGTAGCTTTCAGTTCTATGTAATGTTAGCGATGGTTGGTTTTTCCAGCGTTTGCCACTGTTGGGATTCACTGGAATAGTTTGTCTCTCTCTCATTTGGTTTGGCTGTCTTAAACTTTCCATTTAGGATTGTAGAGATGCTTTTCTTTGCGTCCCCCAACTGGGAAACTTGTGCCTGACTCTGTTTCAATGAAGGATATTTTTAAGGCCATTTAGTAAAATACTTTCCTGGCGTGTATTTGAGCTTTGCATGATGAGCAGGGTGTTGTGCCATAAGAAGGGACATCAAAATGTGATGAGACATGTCCCTGTGGGGCCGATGACTGGTCTATAACTCATTGTGGTGGGAGGCACTAATTGCTCAAGGCAGTTTATAAAATTCAAGTGCAGTATGCAATACTTGTGACCTTAGTTTAACTGCACTAGCCACGTCTAGAGAATTAATTAGATTCAGTACTTCTTTTTTTCTAAACAGTCTTTCATCAGGTTTTCATTAAGCTGATGCGTGTTGCTGTTTTGCGTGGTGTTTTATTATATGTTTCCAGGATCCAGCTGCTGTAATATGTTTTACACCGTGGAACTTGCCTAAGTGCTCTTCATCTTTTAGCAGTGTGCATCTGTAGCTGTGACCTAGCATTAGGTGATGTAGTTTTCATCACTTTCAGTTCTTAAACGTCAGGGCGGGTGAGGATGAGTGAGGACAACTCTTTGAAGTGATCAGAGCTCATCATGATGGCAGCAGAGAAATCTTGCGTGAATTACAAGGCCAGCTCTTGGGAAACACTGTGAGGCCTTAAACAGTCATTGTTTTTATAGGGCATGAAGAAGGATGTTCTTTCCATCAATATTTGTCCTCTACCATCTGCAGATACTTGTGCAAAAATTAATATTGCTGTTCTTGTCTGTGAATCCTAATGGTTTGACAGACTGGAAGGCTGTCCCTTCCATCTTCTATGCTATTTATCTTTAGTCTTTCTGAAGAGATGTTTTGAGAGAAATGCTGGGAGGTTAACCTCATGACAACTTCTGGTTCAGTTTCTCCAGTAGTAGGATGGGGTTTGGCCAGTTGTACCTCCTATTCTAACAAGAAGAAACCGATCCTGTGGGAGGGAGGAAATGCTACCTCCTAATTAGCGTTGTTGTTGTTGTTTAAAATCCTACGGTGTTTGGTTTTAAAGGCACAGCATAATCATTTGATGTTCATGCAGAACGTGTATACATATGCATTTATTATTTTTTTTTTTTCAAGTTGAAGCACATTAATGCAAGAGAGCTCGGGGGATGGGGAGTATGGCTTTCTATTTGTCTGCATGATGGACGGACAATCCAGTTTACACTTCATCTCCTGCTATTTTGTTTAGTAAGTATTTTCCACGCTTTGTGTGCAAGGCAGTACTGGAGCACATTTCCTGCTTTAGCCGAACAGGAAGCTTTATTCAGCTTATTCCTAGGGAAGCCCCTCCTCCATCCCTAGCCACCAAAAGTGAGCATTATTCAAGACAGTATCAGCAGTAGGCAGGAGATGAACAGGCTGGCTGACTTTCTGGGCTTTCTATAGCTTGTAGCATAAGGAAAGAGTATGCAAGATATCTGTCGTCTTGTAAGAACAAGAAGAAACCTTCTTTGGGAAAAGGTTTAGAAAAAAAACAACCCCAAAACCAATCAAAACTTCCTCCCTCCTCTTCCTCCTCCCCAACAACAAAAAAACCCAAACAAACCAACCCCAAAACCAACCACCAAAACCCATGGTGTGCTGGTGAGGAAGCTTTGGTGAGAAAGGACTGACTTCCAGGGGAAAAATTCTATTCTAGCAGTATTTGGGAGCTACAGTTTGGCTACAATACTCTACAGATGCTTCAGGTGACTGTGCAATGGTACTTTTCTTCTCTCTGTTGCTGTGTAAAATGAAGATTCAGCAGCAAAGTTCAGTCCCTGTTAAACAGTTAGTTCCTAAGTTCCCCTAGGGGAAAAAAAAAAAAGGTATTTTCTCTTTTACCCTATTGCAGTTATTCAGATTGCTGCTCAGAAGCAATATAACTCTCGTTTTATTTAGCTAGTGCAAGACTAATTATCTGTGGAAATTCAACCTGATCCAAAGGAGGTTTCGTTTGAAATGAGCAGGAAGAAAGTCTTGAGTTCGAAAAAGATTTCCCATGGGGACGGTGGGCCAAGTCGCTGTCCTGCTGAGTGGCAGAGCTCCAGCTGAATTCAGTTTGGCGAGGGCTTGGCTTGCTGTTTTGAAAACAGTTGACACTCTTTGGCTGAAATTTAGAGCTGCTTTGTACATTGCTCAGAACCTATTATACACCACCTGTGAACGTTTATTTCCGTAGATCTTATGATTGGCTTGACCATTCAGGAAAATGGTGTTTAGGAGAGGTAGTTAATGAATTAAACATACTTGTATTTAGTTGTTTTTAATTAGGATCTATTTTGAAGGTTCCTAGATATTTTAGGATACAATAAAATGTCCTCAGAAGTTTCCCTTCCTATTAGTATTGGCACAGTCTCAGCTTGGTTGAGTGTGAGCTAGTAATCTTGGTCTTGTGGGCTTCCCTCATAAGCTGCTAATACGAAGTTGCTGCAGAAGAGGCGTCTTTTGGGTGAACCTATTAACAAACATAAAACAACACAGTGGAAAGCCACTGAAATTCCTCAAAACCTCTGTCCTGGAATTTAAACCACCCTCTAACCTGTGGAGAGTCAGATGAGGCTTTCAGGGGGGATGGGGAGCAGATTATCCCACACAAGTTCAGTGATTCCTGCACCTTCCTCCAAAGCCCTTGGTGCCGGCTGCCATCAGCCACAGGATACTGCGCTTAACGTTGCCAAGGCCATATTCGTTATGGTAATTCCTGGCCTTTTTTCCATATTTCTGGGTGAAGGAGGGGGAACTTCCCTTTCCTCCTCATCTTCGTTCCCGCCCCCGCATGTTTAAATAAATGATAGGAAGAATGAGGGCATGTGCTTTAGTTCCTGTTGTCAGGAGCGTTAGCGCACCGCAAACAGAAAGGGAGATTGAGAAGCAGAAGGAATTAAAAAATGCCCATCGAAGGCTTGGCAATTATGCAAACTCCCAGTTTCTTTTGTAGTTGTAAACTAGCTATCAGCAGGCGAGATCAAAGCTGTCCACCCTAACAGTTAACAAGATCAATTAAACACAGTAATTAAATGTTGTTCTTGGCTGTAGGTTTGATAGGAAACCTGCTGGTTGGATGGCAGTCTCCAGAGAGCCTGGATGACATGCCACTTAGGAGACTAGAAAAAAATGTCTTTCTACCTGTGGGTTAAGCGCAGATTAACGTGGGTGGACTTTGCAAGTTGTTTGTATTTACGTCTCACCGTGTTTTAGTTGGGCAGGGCTTCTTCTGGCTTCAGGCTGCCCTGTTTTGTTTTGCTGTTTTTTTTCTTTGTCATTTGTGAATGATGGTGTTTTATGTTAGGTTGTTTTAATTTATTTATTTATTGGCCTCTTGTCCTTTCATCAGCGTTGTGTCCGTATGAGATTTCGTTGCCCTTTGAGAATTCTGAGTAGTTAGAACATGAATGTTTAAGGCCCTACTGAATGTGGTTGAGCTTGCATCAGGGAGCAGCCCGCAGGCAGGGGAGCTGTGCCTGCAGAGAGAGGCAGTGCCGACTAATTGCTTTGCCATAACTCCTCTTGGTAATTTCCCCGTCGGAGCCACTGGTCTACGCTCTTTGTAGGTTAAAGCCTGATTCCCGCCCCCCCGCCTTCCTCTTCTCTTCCTCCTCTCTTCCTCCTTTTCTTTAGTCGTTCAGGCTCCCTTGCCCCAGGTGTGCTCTGAGGTGCTTCTCCATCTCCAGTCCTGCCTGCTCTGAGGGGTGACAGTCTTAATGTCTGTTCTGCACCTCCCAACCCCCCCAGTGTCGTGCCCAAAAAAACTGGCCTTGGGCATCTCCCGTTCCTCAAAAGCAACATGCTCTGCATGCCTGAGAGTTGGTAGAATTTGGGAGGAAGGAGGTGAGGGGATGGGAGGCAGAGACAGGAAAGGGTGAGATTTGGTGGAGGTTCTGGCTTTCTCAAGACAGCCCCTTCTCACCCCTCCATCTCAAACCCCGTCGTAAGGCCTTCCTGGCTGGGGTTGTGGCACCTCAGTAATAGTCTTTGTCTTGTCTGAGTATGTCCCTTTGTTCATTTTTAACACTTCCCTTCGAAGCACAGAGATGTTTACTGCTCTGCTATCGGAGTACAAATCAAGAGCAAAACCATCTACACCATTACAGTGGTGGAAGTGAGAACATCCAGGCATTACTTGAAATTAAAAAAACAAAAAACAAAAAAACAAACAAAACCCAAACAAACCCAAAAACCAAAAGAGCTCAAATTCACTTTAATGTATGTCTGTGGTTGAGTTCTTATAACATTTTAACCTAAAGAACATTTTCATGTTTCATTAGGTTTAATTTCCCTAATCGACATGTGAGCAGCAGCTCTGTTTTAATCTGAAATTTAACATCTTGACAGCCAGTAGATCTGTTAAGTCAGTTGATTGGATATTCCTTTTACTGTATTCAGGCTGTAATCTAACTAAGCAAGTTTTGATTAATCTAAGATTGTAATTTTTTTAATCAATTTAGCTCCTAATTTTCAGAGATTAGGACTATGCCTAAACAGATGCCCCTTGAAGTAAATTGAAACTATGGATGCTATCTGAAGAATTGAACCACTTAATTTTCCTACTGGCAATAAATATTGATGTAAATTGTAATGGAAAAATGACAAAGTAGAGGTTTCAAGCATATTGAGTAATAGCAATAGTGGTTTTTTGTTTTTTTTTTTTTTTTCTGGTTGAATGGCCAAGTAGAAAATGAAAACAAGAGACTTCCCCAGAATGTTCTAAATGGTAGTGTACTGTACTTGAATGCTCGTCTTTCTCTTTGCGCCTCCCATTTGTTTTTTTTTTTTCTCCCCCTTTTTAGTATCAAAGTGCTGGCTACAGAAGAGCTCTCATCAGCTTCTAAGTGGTGGGATAAATATTGTCGCTCACTGGCTTACATCTGTTCTTCTGTGGCTGGTTATTACATTGGTAAGCCTTCTCAACAGCATGGGTTTGAGTAAGAAAGCAAGTTTAGTCTTTCTCCTGGCGAACGGACATCTGTCTTCTGTTTTCTCCTTTGGCAAGTTTTGGCTTTTGGCAGCAGATGGGGTTTGCTTACGGGAAGCTCAGCAGGACCAGAGAGGGATGCTTTGTGGGTTATCTCTAGTGGCACCTTTTGTTCCTGTTGTATGGGAGGAAAGAGCTCCCAAGTGGGTGGTGCTGGCTTTCCCTTCCTATTCAATATCTAGTTGATGCTGAGTAACTGAATCTGCTTCAGTGGCTCGAAAAACCAAGGGATGTTTAGCTAATGCAGTATCTTCAAATGTTAAAAAGAAAACCTCAAATGTTGTTAGCCACATTGTCTGTAGAGGTGCTTAAAACATTCTGAATTAGAAAAAAAAAAGCCAACTACCAGGAAAGGGGATCAAGCTCTTATAAAACTTATCTAAAATGTTCCCTTTTTTGTTAGCCGTGGTACTTGATTTTCAATTTAGAAGAAAGATAGCGAAGCTTGATTCATTACACAGCAAGATCCACCCCCCACCCCACTTATTCTGGACTTGATGCAAATAAAATCCTTTTTTCTCAAATTTTGAATGATCCAAGAAATTCTGGAAGGAATAGCTCGGTAAGATTGAGATGTATATTGATGTAAACAATGTGAACAATAATTCAATGAAGTATATAGTTATAGTCTCCTTTACGCTATTTCCGTTTGTAGTGTTGGAAAGATGGAGGCCCTGTCTTGTGAACTTTTTAACATTTTAAATCGGAGAAAGAACTTAGTAAGTTTGTTCTATTTGTGGTATGAGGGAGAAAGAGAATGAAAATAATATGATGTTCTTAATATGCCTTGGTGTGTTAGTTTAGATACAGTTTTCTAAAACTTGTTCATTAAACGGTTTCCTTGCTCTATTAAAACAAAAGGTAGGTGGTTGCTGTGCAGTTCCTCCTGCTTGATTTATTTACTTTTTTTTTAGTAGCATGTGTATGTGATAGAATATCAAGAGTATTATAAGTTATAAGCATATTTATCACCCAAAGTCAGTTTGCACGGCTGAATGCACGCCGTAGGGAACAGGTAGGGTAGGAAATGGAAGGGCGATAATGGGAGAACAGCAGGTTTTTGTACCAGTTGTGTTCCAGAGCTTGATGGAAGCCCAGATAAGGGGGAAACTGGTATGGCAACTGATCTCCGCAGGGCCAACACCCTCCCCCGTATCTCTGGCTGCTCCCCTGGCAGCGGGGAGCCTGTGCAGTCCTGCTGGGCAGGCTGGGGCAGCCCGAGCCCCGCGGGGAGCCGTCCCGCAGAGGCTGGGGGGGGGCCTGACCCCATGGGGTGCAGCTGGGCTGGCCCCAGGTTGTGCAACATGTGCCCCAGTGGCTCTGCCCCCGCACTTGCCGAAATCCCGGGTAGCGTCGGGTACGGATTACCTCGTCCTGGGGAGGTGAGCATGATCTTAACAAGGGTGGTTTAAAGGTAAATAGATTATTAGAGCTGATTTTGAAATTATAATCGCAGTTATAATTATATAATAACTCTATTATAAAATATACAGAATTGTAGTCTATGATTGTGATCTCTACATTCAGGAAAGCTGGAGAAAATGAGGTGAGGCTGAGCCAGTTCTCTTGCCCTGCCTGGTCTTGGTGGTCGGCGGTAGGACAGGGCTGCCCTTCAGCAAGATGTCCCCTGAACGGAGAAGAGGGAGCTTGTGCTTGCTTATCCTGGAGGAAGGTGAAACTGCAGTGTTGGCCTACTTGCGAATTTCCTTAAAACGTTAGAAAGCATTTACTTAGCACAGCCACAATACAGATTTAACTGTGAGCATGAGGCTCTTTGCTCCAAGAGAGTCTAGTCTTAACACATACAAGTCAAGCTAGAAGATGGCAATTTAGTTAAGTGTGGTTTGAAAAAAATCTGTGTTGGAGAACTCAAAGTTTCACAATAGTCATGGGCCTTCTTGAGGTCTAGAGGAAGAGCAGGTAATTAGAAATCCACAGAGTGTTCGCCTGAAGCGAAGAATACCACAAAAACACAGAGCTCTTGGTGTTTTTTAGTTTGTCACGTTACAGAAGCCTCTGTTTGTTCCGTATCTGTTACAGAGACATTATGTCTACTTGATGGTAACAAAGACCAAAGCCATCTGCAGTACTTATTATCTTGCCTGCTCCCACTCGTTGCTGAGTTGGGCTTGAATTCTGTAATTTGGGATGGTCCCCTCTGCAGAGCGTGGTATGTAGGATGGGAGGGAGCGCTCTTTGAGGTGTGTTGTTTTGACCCTGTCGCTCTAACAGAGCGGCTTTTCCTCTCCCACCCCTTTTCCCAACGCACGAAATACAGTAGCTTTTTTCCTTGCAAACCATTTTGCTACTGTTAGTAACCTTGCTGACAAATTGTGAAACTTGCTGCAGTTTGGAAATAGCTACAGCTTGTAAAGAGTAGGTGACTTAGCATTGTACATGGAGATAATGTGCTGCAGGTTAATACATAAAACATTTAAATGATTTAAATGCATTGTTTAGTACAACTGGTAAAAAAAATGAATTAGGTCACAATAGACAAAAGCTTGTCTTCGTTTGAGCTCCTGTCAGCTTGGCGTGTTTGTGCTCAGTTGGTTTTTATCAGTAGTTATGTCAGTACACATACGGTGTTTCTAATTTGGATTATTATTAGTGGCTTACAGAAATAGGCTATGAATAAACTTAATCCTGAGACAAGTGAAAGCATGTGTATATTTCTGGTAAAAGTTTAAACTTACCAGGGAGAATCCAAGAATATCTGAACACTTAACGGAAATATCAAATCGGAAAAATGACCGACAGACAAAAGGCAGATCCCACCAAATAGCAGGCTTCAGTACGAATGCTGTAGTTACACCCTGAAGTGACCAGACTGAGTCCCGCGTGATCTCAGTTAACGCTAGAGCACAGCCTCCACTTACAGAGTGTTACAAAAGATACCTGAACTGTATGCCGTTTCTTACTTCTCCCCTACCTTCGTGACCGTTGTTGAAGCTGTGACTATGTGAGTTTGAAGGGAATGAAACTTTTCAAGGACAAGGTCACTGAAATCACAGAATCCCAGAAATGGGATGGCACCTCTGGAGGTCACCTGATCCAACCCTACTCAGAGTAGGCTCAAGCTTGAGCAGGCTGCTGGGGGCTGTGCCCAGGTGGGTTTTGAATATCAACATGGATGGAGCGTCCACAACCTGCCCGGGAAACCTGTGCCAGTGTTTGACCACCCTCACAGTAGAAGAGTTTTTCCTTATGTTAAATGGAGTTCTTTGTGTTTCAGTTTGTGCTCGTTGCCTCTTGTCAAAGCATTATAAGTCGCAACACTAATACGCTCTTCTTACTGGAAGGTTATCCAAGAGGGGTGCTAATTAGTACCCAAGATGGACAACCTGATCAAGAAAGTTGGGGTACTCTGTGGCCTTAGGTAAATGGCTTAGCACATTTATCTGAAAAAGAATGGCTAAGGGAAGGTGTTAATTAATATTAAGTAACAGAGCTGGCAGCCAAAACCCACATAATTACTTACTTGAGGACTTCTGACCTTGCAGTGATTCTTTGGAAGAACTTTAATGTTCTCAACAAAAATACCTACTGGTTCTATTGAAAGGCAAGGTAATAAACTTGGCATCAGAAAGACGGAAACTATCTCCAGTGGAGATAGTGGAAACTGTTTCTGGTGTCTCACCTTGCAGACACTGTCGGCAGTGTCTCTTAGAGATTGAAAAGCATTCACTGTTTGCAGGAGGAGCCCTGAACAACCCTTCCGCGTACTTAAGAATTTCAGCAGTGGCTTTTTTCAAAATTCTGACCAAGATTCTTGGCTAGTTTTTTGGAAACGGTCTAGGATCTAGGTTACACTAATACAATACCCTTTTCTTCCTTTGCTTGTCAACGGGAGCTTTATTAAGCAGGTTAGAAAAGATACCTTATAGTTGTGTTCTTCACCTTGCTTGGGACAAGCAAGTGAACTCCAATGAGAATTACGGGAACGCCTTTTTCATCATCCACAGCAGCAGTTCATCAAATAAAGTAGTCCCTCAGTATCCTGAGTTGCTGCTAATTACCACATTTGCCTATCCTTCCCTTAAGTAAGCACCCTTTTAGGCTGAGTTAATTGGCAGGACTTTGTACACATGATGGTGCTTTAAATGAAACTTGTGATTTAAGGGCTAAATAAAAGCTATTGGAGAAAATCACTTATTATAAAATGGTTTCGTTAGACTCCAGGATTATCTGGTATTTTACATAACCTATTACTTAAATGGATGGCAAGCTATTATTATGCAGTCGTCATTTTTCTCCAATGAAAGTTCATAAACTCTTGTTAAAGTGTCCAAATTCACATGGAGGCAGCCAAACTGGCATTCGATGAAGCTATATTTAAAGCTCTTGGCAGGACTTTTCCCATATGAAAGATGTTATATGTAAGCTCTTGGAATAAAACTTGAAGAAGTTTTGAGATGACAATTCTAAAGACTACTAGATCATCCTAAAATTAAGAGATTTAAATACTAGATCACAGTTTTGTGTCAGAGTTCTCTTGTCTTACACCATCTTTGTATTGTACATGTAAATTGATTTTTTTTTTGGTTACAGCACCTCTGGGAAATATCTGTTGGATAAGCTTGTAATCTCAGGTATTTGGCACCTCTATTGCTTTCTGCTGTGGAACCTTGCAAAAATGGGGTTCACTGTAAAGTCTGCCCTTAAGTATTTGAACATAATGAATAGTTTTAGTTTTTTGTTGTTGTTCCCCCCCCCACCCCCCGTTGTGTTTCTAAGGAGAATAGCTATAGCCTGTGGAATACATCCTGTTTTCACTGCAGCAGAGAAACCCTTGCTTTTTATTCGTAATACCTACTATTTTTCTTCTCTGTTAAGGCTGCCCACATCTGACCCAGGATTTCTTAAAGCCAAAGGCTAATAGAGATGTGTTCCTTTGTTTTTTACCAGAGAGGAAAAGGTTGTTTTTGTGTGTTTTTTCTTTTTTTTTTTAACCAGTTAGTTTTCCCTGTGGTGTTTTCAATCAAACCTTGTGTGTGTGTGTGTGTGTGTGTGTCTCTCTCTCTCAAAAGAAGTAAACCAACCCCCAACAACAACAACACAAACAAAAAAGCCCCCACCAGATGAAAACAACTGATTGACTTTGCCCAAACTGTAAGAAAACCAAAGAAGTAAAAGCAATTTATCCTAAAAGCATATGTTCTAATTTTTTCTAATCTGTATCATTAATAGTGTAGATCAATAACCTAATTCGTAGTCATTTTTAGGTTGATTGTATTCCTTGATACACGTTTTTATATAAATAGATCATGTAGCTAAAATCTCTTTTGCCTATTTCTTGTTTGTGTTTAAGGTCAAGAAGACATGGAGGGGTGAAAGTCTGGCTTGATTTAGGATTTGCGTTTTCCAACATTGGTTTTGCCCTTGAGTTGCTAAGTATGAACTTGGAACAAAAGAGCTTTATAGGAGTGGTTGATGGATGGGTTGTAATATTGAAGTCTCCCTCCCCCATGCTCACATCCTCGGAGCTCAGTCCCTTGTTAGGCTGAACCGCTGTCGTCTTAGGGAAGAGCCCGCTTGCTTCAGGAGTTAAAAATGCTGAGGCTGGCACTTTGGGAGTGTGTTTGTAATAGTGAATAGATGTAAGAGAGAGAGAAAAAGTGAAAAGTGTGTAGGTAAGTTGTTTTATTTTCCTTTCCTTTTTTTTTTTTTTTGAGAGGAGGTGGGTGTCCCCCAATGTTTTGTAATAGTTGTAGTTTTAGTAGTTGTTTTAGATCAACATCCTGCCTATCTATTGCGTAGTACATGCTATTGTATTCCTTTTACTTTCTCTCTGCAAACAGCTTGCTTTGTGTGTGGGTTGTGTTACATTTTTTTTTTTTTTTTAATTACTCTTTTATAAGAAACATCTTTTTGCGCCCTATCCCCCTCCAGCTTTTCCCCATTTATTTCAGTAGCTCTATCACAGGTTAGTGTTTCGGCAAAATTGCTGAGATTACCCCTCATTCTTCTCCACTGAAATGCTACAAAAGCAGAGAGGGGGCTGTTTTTAGAGGAGGGGGAGTTACTAGCAGTGGAAGAAGCAGCCAAACGGCGATATATCCGGGGATGCTCTGGAAGCTGTCTTTTTGCAATATTAAAACAGAGTTCCTCCTAGCTAAGGATTGCCCTTGAGTTTTTGATCAACCTTTATTAATATTTGTTAATGAGTCTGGTGTAAGAGCAGGACTGCTGTAGAGCAGTGGTGGGCCGAGCAATGCTGTGTCAGGCTGCCATGGTGGCTCCCAGCTGGGCTTCTGCCAGCGGTCTGCAGTGTCCCCAGATCAGAAAGTGGGAGAATGTGGCTACCTGTGCTGTCGTATCCAGTTGATGTCTCCTTTGCATTTAATGAATCTGTTTTGCCGTGGATGGAAAAGGTAAAGTGGTTACAAGAACAGATGTTTTGCTGGAGGGAGTTTTAAGAGAAAAAAAAAAAAAAACCAAACCACAAATGAATGTGAAAAGTCAACAAAAGCTAAAATGCTGTGGATGAAATCCTATGAGTACTAGTGATGCTTAGAGTGCTCACGGTTGCCAGCATCTGTGTGAGGCCTCTAATAATGACCAGCATTCTTGTACTGTAAGCTTGCAAGATCTCCTCTGATATGATTTAAGGCTTGCCTGAAGGTTAGAGATGTTCTTCCTCCACAAGTCTTGAAGGGACAGATCTTGGTTTTGGAAACTGGAAATACTTTTACTGAATTTGTAGATGCAGAAGAATGGGCTGATGCACAAAGAACCGTGAAACCTCTGTATGAAAATACCACCACAAAAAATAGATAAATCCTTAAATGGAAGAACAATGTCCCTTCTTTGAAGGCTAATGTTTCAAAAATGAGCCACGGTGTAGATGTGGCCATAGCTATAGCTAAAAGACATTCTCACTCATAGATGTCAAAAGGGCTGAGGATGACAGAATTACCATTTTACAGTTGAGACAAAATTCAGAAAACTGAAGTGGCACATCCAGGTAAGCTAGTATCAGAGCCTGCATCTCGCTCCTGGTGAAACAGGATATCCCAATGGATTAAGCTGCTCTCCAATTCGTAGGCTGCACAAGTTTGATCTGGCTGGAATTGGCTTGCCTTCTGTTGAACTTCACTTTGATCAGTTTGGCTTTGATAAATAGGGCATAAGTGGCCAAACCTATCCACCAGATCTGAGGAGGAAGGGAGTAGGAGTGCCTGGTATTTTGCAGACTTGGGCTGATTGTGACGATTAAGATGACTTTAATGATAAAGGAATATAATTGCATTATTCCCTGTGATATTCCATAGGCATTTAAATACAAGGCATTGCTTTTCACCCCAGCATTATATGAAATTAGTATTTTTATTATCATTATAACATTTAATTTTGGTGCACTAGGAAATTCACCACAGAAGTACCTTCTCTAGTGATCAGTGTTGCAATGGTCCAAAGGTGTCTTGGATTTTCTGTTCAGCTGCTTGGCTATGTGCGTGCCCAGAGACATTCTCTGCAATGCCGTGGTTCATGCTCGCTCCTTCAAATCCAGCTTGTGTTGGCAGCTTTCTCGCTGCTCTGCTGGTTAATGCCTGGGCTGAAATCTTTCCTTCTGCTTCAACGATCCTGAAAAGCCTTCCTCAAAAATCCCCACTTTGATTAATTCCAACAAACCCTTGCAAACCAATCGAATAATGGCTTTACCACATAAATTGGTAGAGGTTATAATGTACATCTACATACCAAAATTACTTCATCAGGTATGTCTGAGGATTTCTGTGGAAAGGATCAAATGCTTTTTGACTTCGGTTAAGTAAATTTCACAGAAGATATATATGTGATAACCCCAATGATTAATTGCTCTCAAATACTTCTCCCAGCTGAGTTATGTAACATGAATCTCTGAAGGATTCCCAATAAAAAGTTTGTGAATGGTAGATGTAAATGTCTGCAGTGGCTTTTGAAATGTTAGATGTGGGAAGTGCTAATGGAAAAAATATTTTACGTTGTTCCTAAGATAAAGATAGGGTCTAGAATTTTTTAGGGCCTTGAGTTTAACTCCCACTGATTTAAAAATTTAAGGCTTTGCTATAAATTGTTCCTTATGCTTCTGGCAGAACAAAAGTTGAGTGTGTTCAAAGAAATTAGATTAAGGCTGAGAAACAAAAAATACCAAACTGAAAGGTGTGTGCCTAATTCCAATGGCCGCATATGAAAATCTGCTCTAATACACTTCAGATTGTATGATAGAGTGCTATTTCTGAGTATCCCAATAAGGACACTTTTTTTGGCAGCAGCATGATTAACACTTTTTCTTGCTTACATGAGTCTTAAATTTTTTGAAGTGCTTTTGCTGGCAACCCAGAATTTGGAAATGGACAAACACTGAGCTGAACATGCGGAAGTTTTCACTACGTATAGAAAATTAGAATTAAACTTCAAGGTTCACGATACCTGTAGGTAATACCTGAAGACCACAGAAAAAGTGAGGAGTTTTCTTTGGTTTTGGTTGAAAATGGAGGTTGCAAGGGTGTAGCCTTTCCGAGGCAGATGGAGGCAGGAGGGGGTTGGTTACCTCTGGAGTGCCGAGATCAGTATTGACTTGGGAACCCCGTGCCTGCTGTATGCAGGGGATCGGTAAAACCAACAGTTTCTCTACTTAGGCGTAAAGGAAATATGGTAAAACGTTTGTTGTGGTAAAGGAAAGCATACCTGAACACAGGCAAGTGCGAGATCTCCAATCCAGATAGGCAGACAGCCTGTGCTTATCTTGCCTGTGTTGTTCATGCTCACTACCACCTCAGGAAAAAAAAAAAAAAAGCTTTTAATGATGAAGCTGCTCACATTACTCTGTATGACATGCACTACTGCAGTCGTGTGCCCTTGTGTTGGGCTCTGTCCATCACTTGTTGGTCAACTTATTGAATGGGATCACGCCAACCATGTTTTCAGCCTTGTTTATACGGCAGTGGTGGCTTTCAGGTCTCAGTAGCCTGCACCCAGCTGCAGCAGAAGTTTGGCCCTTCCACGCTGTGTCGGTGGCAGCTTTGTGGCTCGCGGCAGTCCCCCTTCCTCTCCCAAGAAGTGACACTCCAGACTTGTCCAGAAGGCTACTGGTGGGACCACTCCCACTTCAGTTCAGAATGGGTTTCTTCTGGGATGCTAAGAAGATCTTAAGTGTTGGTGCGAATAAAATTCAATTCAGACCTAATCTGTTTGTGCTCAGCTGACTAACTAACATGACCAGTATTAAGCGCAGCTGATTGATTTGCTGGTATTTTGTTTTCTCTGGAAACAGAATACCAGCAAGCTTTACTGGGGTAGGCATTCTGTTTCCTGTGAGGGCGATAGCACAGACCTTGAGATACTGGGATGCTGTAGTAGTGGGGCTTGAATAATTATTAAAAATAGAAAGAAGTTAATTTTTGCTAATGTTAGAATGTAGTGCAGCATTTTTGTGTGTTTGGTGGTTTGTTGTTTTTTTTTTTTTAAGGATGCCCACATTGGCAGTCCATCACACAAGGCAGTGCTGCCCTTTTTATTGTAGGGGAAGATGGATCTTTTGAAATGCTTTAGCTGGTGACCAGTAACTTCTTGCTGTAGTGTTCTACTTGGTTCATATCAGATCCAATCTAGTTGAAGATGTCCCTGCTCATTGCAGGGGGGTTGGACTAGATGATCTTTGGAGGTCCCTTCCAACCCAAACTGCTCTATGGTTAGATATGCAGGAGAGAACCAAGGAGTCAGGAGGAACATGCACCGTCGTTGAAGCCATGAAGTAGTGGTGGTTCCACCAGCCTCAAGCTCCAAGTCAGGGTGTTAAAACAGGTTTGGATTTCAGGGAAGCAAATGTCGTACAGAACAGGAGTTTATAAAGCTCTGAAAAATCATGTGGGGTTTTTTTATGCTGAAGAAAGAGACATTAGTCCACACTTGCATTCATTTAAAAAGTAATTTACTTGTTGCTTTTCTGTCTTGGTGTGTGTATACACACACACAAAAAAAAGCAATGACTCAAAGGAAGTGCTACCACGACTTCACAGAAGGACAGGCAAAATTACAGTCTTCACTATGAAGACTGGCATGGATGTGGCACAGGACACACGTGGGGCACCTTGCAGCTCCTGATGAGTAAACGTGGGGAATGATTTGAGCAAGCGTGGCCACATGCTGCCATTTGGGGCTGCTGCCAGTTAACAGGAGTTAGAGTAGCCCCTGGTTTCAGTGGCACTCAAGAGAAAAACATCAAGTGGGAGCCAGCTCTGGTACTTTCTTGGCCAGTCCTCCATCACTTCCTGACCACTGGGTATTGGCAGTGCCTCTTTCCACCTCTTCAACGCCAGTGGCAACATTTTGAAATAGTATCTGATTCCAAAATAAATGTTCACATGCAGATTTGCTGAGAATTAACACAAAGTGTGAAATGAAAACAGATTTAGTTATTTTGGTGTAAGTCGGTATGTAGTTCAACACTCCGTAACCAGTCCCAAAGGATATAATAAATACTGGAGTGTTTAAATATAAGGCTTCATATTTTCTTTAATAAATGGTTTTGAGTAAAGTGAACTGAACTATTGTTAACTCTGTGGAGTGGTTAATGGTATGAGTATATTTTCAGGATTTTTCTTTGGCTTCTGGGTTGATAGCCCATTGTTGGGAGAAAAAAAAGACCAACAAACCACCCTGTCTGTTTATAAATGCATTAATCTAAAATAGATTTTTTTTTTTAAAGTACCATTAAATAGTAATTTATTGTCTTAAGATCAAATCTACAGTGGTGGTGTGTTTAGGGTTTCTTTAAAAACAAACAAACAAAAACCCCAAAAAACCCTACCACCAAAACTTCTCCTGCTTTCCTCCCAGTCCTTAAAATTAAAGCAAACTGTACTCTCCCCCAACCCCTGCCTCCCCCAAAAGAAAATACTTAAAACATTATTTTTAGCTCAGAAGTAATTTCAGAATTACAGGTTGAGTTTTATTAACCTCGTTCCCACTCTCCTGCTACCTGTAAGCATGTGTGGCCTGTTCTCCTATATGGAGTCATTCACATTATTGCCAGCTGAAATCCCAAAGTAATGCTTTTTTATTTCTGAAACCGTGAATGTCTCAGCACCATGTGTTTATGGTGATAGTGGTATTTTCAACCATGACAGCGTTACTCTGATTTACACGCATGGAACGACACTCTTCATTTGTCATCTTTTGAGACGTTCCATCTTATTCTTGCAATAATTCAAGTTCAGCTGAATAATTATGAAGACTAGCCAAGCTTGTCCTTGCTTTATGTATTGTTTGCTTGTTTTTATGGATGCAACTTATGTTTTTGACAACCAAACCCTAAAGCAGAAGTGGCAAACAAGCCCCAGTTGGTATTTTTCTAAGGCTAGCTAAGCAGCAACAAAAACTGTGACAGCTATCAAGTAGTGGGAGTAGCAACTAAAGTGGGTTAGGGTTCTTTGAAGCCATACATTGTGTTCATTCATACGTGGCAGTTCCTCTGTATCCTCTGTGTAGTTCTGTTCATTTGTTTACACTGTAGGAAATGAATTATGTTTTGAAGATCAGCAGAGCTTCAGAAGTCATTTACTCACAAGCTTTATTTACAATAGAAAAGGTACAAGTTTTTAGGAACAAACTGTAATGAATCTGTATAATACATATATATACATATCTCACTGGTCAATATCAAATGTCTAGTACTGATTTTTTTTAACCAGCTTTACTAATTGTGGTGAATATTCTTAAGTTTTTGGCAAAGTCAGTAGTGTCGGTATTTGCGTTTCTTAAATCCTGGAGACGACACCTGAAAAACCCGAGTGGTCCTGATTTGTTTTATCTCGGCATCTCCAAGTCCTGCTCAATACGTACCACTGTGTACCATTTTACCATGGGGAACGGGGGCGGAGGTTGGCTTGCTCATCCCCTTCCCTCACTGCGGGGCTGAGGAGCGTACAGCTCATCTGACTGTAACTGGAAACAACTGCTGAACTTTCATCTGTTAATTACCCATTCATTGAGGACTGCACTGTTGCAGCATCTGTTAGTCATTATGTCTTGTTTAAAAAGAAGCCGGTAGGAAAAATATAGGAGGGAGAAAAACAGTGAGGTATCAGTTTAGAGCACAGAATTGATAACAAATGTTCTATTTCTGGTTTCTTTGCTGCCATGGAAGCCTTGTACCTTCATACAAATAATATAAATGTCTTTCATCACCTGTTAAATGAAGTCTGTGCCTGCTGCTTGCAGGTTCTTTGATTATTTTTAGTTTATGCATGTTTCAGTAGGAAGCTTTGAAAATTCTTGGGCTTGCTTTTTCTTCGCTGTGCCTGTGATGTCGTGTTTCTTTGTTGTTTTTTTTCCAGCCATGGGTTGTTACCAAGCTTTTCTCTGGATGGCTTTTCACTTTACTTTCTAAAGCGCGGCGGCACAGGGAGCAGAGAGGCAGAAGCTGGAGCCTGCGTCGCGAGGCTGTGGTGTGGGAGGCAGCACCAGCTGCTCTCAGGTACAAGCTTGAGAGTTGTCGCCACACCGGTGTCAGCAGCTTCTCTGCAGCTGCCTGCGAGGACCTAACAAATTCGTAAGACTGAGTTGGGATTTTTAGAACAGTAGCAAAGAGAATGTGTTCAGTGACTGTGAGAAGGTTTTATGTTTTAACTTGTACTGTTTTGGCCTAAAATATAAGGGGTATAGTGGCTGCTTGTCCTCAGAATAAATATTTCACACCCTAACTTATAAACAGGTCTTCCCTGTCTGATGTGACAGAGCCATGGACAGTGCTTAGCTGTTGGAATGGTGTTCTGCATAAAACTACAGTGCACTTCAGTCTATGCTGATTTTTGCTTCGAACTGGCTTCTGTGTCTTTTCAGTCAGCTTTATCTGTTGGAGCATCTACGCTATGCCCTGGCGTAACCTGTCCAGCCATACCTTATACACCAGAAGAGCCTGGTGTGGGCTGTGTGTGTGGGAAGCAGCAGGAATAAGGCACCACTGAAATGTTCCAGACCTCTTCCAGATGCATTTTGACCCCCAAGAGAAGGTAGAAGAATGTGAATGCCCCCTTTGATGGTGGCAGCAAGCTGGTGGGTGGGCTCAGCCCACCGCACTGGGTGACACCTGAACTGCATAACTGCAGGTTGCTGTCACCTGTTGTCCTCTCCTCCCGCTGTTGCTGCAGGTTCCTCGGGCCAGATCTAGCAAAGATCTAGTGCAGTGCTAGTGCAGCCTACTGATCCAAGGGGAAGCTTTTGGCAGAAGGGACAACATGCAGTTTTACTAGATTTTTTTTTAAATTTTCTCTAGTAAATTATTTTAATTTACGAGATTATACTCCTAGATTTACTAGGAGTAATGTCCATGCTGGAGGTATGATGGTGCGCTCTTTTCGGCAGTGCCCACCTTACTAGCTTCTGTCCTCTCTCCAGTGTGCCAGCTCAGCACCAAAGCGACCACAGAAATAAGGCAAGTTGAGAGAACTGTGAAGAAGTAAAGGAACCTGGCAGGAGCTCTGTATCTGGCATTTGCTTACTATAAAACCACGCACGAGTAACCACATCCCTGGGAGGTTGCTGGGCCCGGGAGTCTGGACTTGCTGTCCAGCAACTTACCTTGCAAGCGAACCCTCCGTGCCTCAACTCAGCTGACACCTCCCTCCTTGTTGGATTGCTGGGTTTTTTTTGGTTTGTTTTGTATGTTAATTCTTTAGGGGCAACAACAGGCACTTTTCATTAAGTGGTCTCTTCAGACTGAAGGCAGTCAGAGCGCACCAGCTTCAGTCGCTGGGCTGGTGTGAAATACCAGCGCTTTCTATCCCTCCCGCTGAAGAGGAGGTCATGGGACCAGAAAGGAATACATTAGGAAAGAAGCCTCCTAGGCTTTGTAGCCTGGGAGTTAGGGCACTTGGCTGGTTTGGATTAGTGTGGGTTTTGGTCTGCACTCTGGGATTTTTTTCTGCTTTAGTCCAGTGATCTTTTTCCTGTCTTTTATTAATAATAATACAACTATTATTAATAAAAAGTTCTGTGTATCCAATTCTGGGTTCTCAATTCCACGTCATTTATAAATCTAATTCCTTTACCTAGATCGCCAAGTATTTTTGGCATGTCAAAATGGAAAACTTTGCTTCCTATATTTCTCTAGAGTATACCTCCCCGCTCTCTTGCCATCTCTTGTCTTTGTCTGCAGGGACTGGAATTTTCACTTAGCTGAAATTCCTGTTTCTTTCACACACCTTGAGTATTCATTAGTTTCCCCTATTGAAATTGATGCCAGACCTGCGTGGCTTGATCTACGGCTGTAATTAAATGCAAATTAAACCAGTTTTGCTCAACGTTAGTCTGCAGTACAACTCACTAATTAAAAATGCCTAATGTCTTGAAAAACCTGAGTCACTGAACCTCTCAGCCTGGTACAACAGTCTGTGACTTACGTTGCAGTGGCAGAAAGCAGCTGGTTTGGAGTTCGGAGCACAGCAGATGCCTCTCAGATACTAAATAAGTAGAAGACAGGATATTACCCCTTCCTGTTTGCAGCTGCTTTAATAGGAATTGAAAAAGTTTGGGTTTTTGTAAACGGTTATTCACAAATGATGGGTTTAATTCAACCAGAAACTAGTGCTAATATCCAAACAGGCAGGTCTGCGCTTGTCACTTTTTTTTTTTTTTTTGATCTGTTCTGTTTTGCTGGAAACTCTGGGCTTTTCGGCTGCCCCGTAATCCCGCTTCCCTGGGAGCTGGGGCGGGAGGACTGTTGCTCGTCCATGTTCAGCCCTGCCTGGCTCTTCCTACATTCATTGGTGTCTCATCTCCTTTTGCATTAGGATCAAGTTTCTTCTTCCTGCTTGGTTTCTCCCCCCTTGCACATCTCTACTCTGTTTTCATTTATTCTTTACATTTGCCTTTAGTATTGATGCTTCCCCAAAAGCTCTCCTGTTCGGGACACGTTAGGGTTACAACAAGCGTGCCTCTTAATATTAGTTCCCTTGTATGTAAGGTGCACACGGGGCCCGATTTTGAAATTCCCCTTGGGCTGGGGAGACTGTTATTGCTCAGCACACTTTCCCTTTGCTGCGTTTGTAAGCATGGCTGTACATACAGTTTAGCTCGGAACACTAGTAGACATGCTGTTAGGAGCAGGCATATTGGTGGCTAGCTATTTGCTACCCAGTGTACAATTATTGCTTAATTGCTTTTCATTAGAGTTGTTTTTTAAACTGGTTCCACCTATATGCATGTGTTTATTTCTCAGGCTAGTCTTACGCAGCTTGGGAAAGTGTCTTAAGATTGTGAAGCTGGTGCCACTCTATGGGCTGCGTATCTGGGATGTTTTGCATGGTGATCACTTTTTGGAACTGTATCTCCCCACAAGAAGAAGCCCCTTCTCAAAATTATCCCCAAACCGCAATAACAACACTGTACAAAGTTTTTACTTTGTTTTCAATGTCACTAATAGAAAACTGTTTATTCAAAGGAAACGTTTAAAATTAATGGTGGTTCTTGTCCCTAATCCTTGGTCATTCCTAACATTGATCCTGAGTGGTCACATTGTAATTTCCCAGTAATGTAGTCTGAGTCAGGATTTCTTGGATTTTGGCATGGCATGGACTTCTTTTTTGGTAGCAGCTTCATCAAAGGACAGTAAATCTTTTTGCATCTATTGAGCAAGTGTGAATTTACTGTGCCTATCCTGTCTGTAGTTATAGTCACAATAGCTGTGAGCGAACTGGTCAAATCTTGCCTCCACAAAAGCTGAGGTGACTGGCTAGCTAGCGTTAATAGTGGGTGTGATCGTTAGTGATCTGTGTTGGATGTGAACCAGTGCTCTAATACATACACGCTGGTCAGATTGCTCATGTCCCTTGGCCTTTGGGAAATGCATTTGTTGGTTACCTGGGAGCACTGCCATAGAAGGAAGGCTGTTAGGGGTTTCACAGTGATAGTAGTATTTTTGTCTTCTAATGTGTAAGTAGAGTCTTCGGTATGCAAGTGCAAAACCAAAAATGCCAAGAGCTCTAGTTTTGGGACTCAGGCTTTTCTTTTAACTTTACCTTCAGTCATTATGCTTTTAACCCCCTCAGTAGCTTTTCTGAATAAAACAGAAATAAAAATGATGGGCGTTTTGTAAGTTCATCATTTTTGTAAGCAGAGAAGTGTGCCATCGAAAGCCATTTTAAGCTTGCATGTACAGCGTTGTCCAGTTGGTTAAGCACGGGAGTAGATTTGCAAGGCTTGGACTCCTAATTCCAGCTGTACCATTAATCCCCCACAAAACCAGGGATATCCCATATCCCTGTACTTACTAGGAGGTCTAATTCAAGTGAGCTAATAGGAAGCGTTGAACAATCCAGTGAAGAGTGCATTTCTTCAGTTCTTCCTGTTGAAATCAAGGCCTCTTTCCAGTTCCTGTTTTAGCCTTGTTGCCGTTAATAATCCCTCCTAAACTTGGATTTCTCTGCTCCAGATGAAGACGAAGCTGGGAGGAGGAGGAGGAGGAAGAGGCTAGGGCAGTTTCCTGCCCTGCACTTCCCTTTGCCTGCCCGAGAGCAAGAGTTCACACGTGGCAAAGTGGGGTGGTGGGAGAGGATGGGGGTCACCCTTTTCATCAGGAGTGCTCAATTCAGCTGAACTTGGGGCTTTAGCTCCTTCTCTCTTGCTGCTACAAACCTCATCATGCCCCAAATCAGAGTTTTAAATATGGTGCTGCAGAAGAAATAGTAAAGCAGAAGCCCATGTCTTTCTTAAGCATGTGCAGGCAGCATTCCCCTGTGACCTTAAACCAGGTGGGAAGCTGTGTCGGGGTGTGGGGAGAGGTGTGGGCAGAGGGGTCTGATGGAGTGGTGGGAAGCCTGGAGGGCACGAAGATGATGAGAGGGCTGGAGCACCTCTCCTGTGCAGACAGGCTGAGAGAGTTGGGATTGTTCAGCCTGGAGAAGAGAAGGCTCCGGGGACACCTTATAGTGGCCATTCAGTCTCTGAAGGAGGCCTAGAGGAAAGATGGGGAGGGACTTTCTACAAGGGCATGTAGTGACAGGATGAGGGGTAATGGCTTCAAACTGAAAGAGGGTAGATTTAGATTAGATATCAGGAAGAAATTTTTCACTCTGAGGGTGGTGAGGCACTGGAACAGGTTGCCCAGAGAAGCTGTGGATGCCCCATCCCTGGAAGCGTTCAAGGCCAGGCTGGATGGGGCTTTGAGCAGCCTGGTCTAGTGGGAGGTGTCCCTGCCCAGGGCAGGGGGGTTGGAACTAGATGATCTTTGAGGTCCCATCCAACCCACACCATTCTATGAGGTGTTGAGTGGCAAGAAGAGAGAACGGTCAATGGAGAGACCAGGGTGGCACTGGGGCATGTGGGAGTGCTGGAAGAGTACTATAGGGGAGTTGATAAAAGGAGGGATCGGATTTAAGTAGCAAGAGTGAGAGAAGGAAGAGGAGAGTATTCTTGTTTGTTTTGTTTTGGTATTTATTTTTTTTTTTAAAAAAACAAACAAGTGGAAAACCTGTCATTAGATGGCCTTCATGGAGAGAGGCAAACCGAAGCTTGGAGCCTGGTTAAGGTTGTGTGGGTGCAACAGCTACTGTTTGTAAGCACGGGAACTAGTGCTTATGTTTCTCTGTATAAAACCTGATACTTACAGGGAATACTGCAGAGATTTCTGGTTTAGGCTTGGAATGTGGCATTTCAGAAAAAGCAAATGTTCTGTACGCGGGTATGTCTCTCAAGCTACCAGAGGGTTTCTCTGCTGCCCTCTCAGTTTCTTGTCGTGCCTGAGGTTGATAAGATCTTGCCAAAGAAAGTAAAACCAAAGTATAATCTGTTCGTGATGAAACATTTGCTTCCTGACTCTTCTGAAGGATTGTTTAACTTGCAAAGATTGAAATATAATTATCATTATTTTAGCATGCCTAACCTTGCTCATTGCCCTTTCCCAGCAATGGTGGCTGTATGTTTTGCGAGGAATAGCCGTGCGTTTTTTTTTCAAGAGTTGCCTATTCATACCGAAATATAGGTTCAATCTCTTCCACAAAATAATGAATGTGATTAGGGGGGGAAAAAAGAAAAGGGAAAAAAAAAAAGACAATCCCTGCCCTCTCCAGTACAGTGTCTGTGGAAGTAGCATCCAGCTTGTCTTTGCTTGAGGGCATTTTCTCCACTCTCAGCTGCTGTATGAAATGCACTGACTCCGTAAAATCATAATAGGCGATCTCAGGGGAGGTCAAATATAGAAATTATACTTAACCGTATAACATGAGTCCGCTTAAAAGCTAACAGAAATAGAATTCAGCCACAAATAATATAATGCTGCAGGAGTAATAATACACTGTATTCTGGGGTTTTTTCTTTTATGTTCTTCCCTGCGTACAGTCCCCGTTAGTTTGGTTTTGGGCATGAACCCTGTATAGCTCCAGACGAAGCATGGTCGGAGGGAGAACAGTGGTTTTTGCCACGAGATTTTGATGGGGTGTGCTTAAAACAACACAAGGATTCCTCTTCTCTCAGGTCAAAAGCTCTGGTTGGGCAAAACTGATTTGAGATCAGTTCTCATCAAGGAAAACCAAAACGAGTCAGTTTTAATTTCTGGAATTCAGTTTCATTAACTACAATCGATGGAAACTTTTCCAATAAAAAGGAAGGTAGTTACTGGATAATTTTGCAATCATTGGACTAATATCAGATTAAAAATACAGCAAACTCGTGGATAAAGATCTAACAATTAAAATCAGGTACTGTCATAATGTCTCCAAGTATCTGAAGTATGCGATCATGTGAACGGTGTTTGTATGGTACGGATGAGCACGTCTGACCGCAGTGTTATTAAGGGCAGGAGATTCAGGTTTGGATAACACAGAAAGTGAATGGCTGAGGAAAACATAGAATCCAGTGCCATGAGTCCTGCTTTTACATTTTATTCGTAGGTCTACTGACTTTCTGCCATGGTCTTGGTGTCTGTTGTGAAAAGGAGCTTTGCATAATGTATGATTCCTTTTGAAACCGACTTGAAATACTTCTTAAGGACGCTGTGCTCTGTCTTGGGGGATGGGACTCGCAAAGAATTACAAGCACCGGTTGAAGAGCTACAGAACATCTGGTTTCAGAGTCCTATACTGGAAATATGGTTTCTACACAGTAACTGTGTAAGCAGAGGGTGGTGGAGGAGATCTGTTGTGTCTACAGCAGTGAGGCAGGTTGAAAGCGGAGAAGCCGCTGTGTGACAGCGAGGGCTTCCCTGGTTACTGTCAAATGGTCTGTGTTTGTTTACTTAACTTACTTTTTGCTCATAGCCTGACAGGCATAAATTTTAGCAATTCACAGTGGGGAAATTTGACTGCCGAAGGAATTGGGGTTTGTGCATGATGGGATTTGAACCCAACATCGCATTTAACAAGAGTTTGCTCGTTGCAAATGTCCGCGTGTGTTCGTTCTGTCGGGAGCAGAAAGTGCACTTGCAGCTTTGCTGGGGAGGGGAGAAAGAGGGGAGAGGCAGAAGTCCAGAAAATGGTAACTTCTTGCCTGAATGTAGACGCTGTTTTCTGCTGTGAACTTTTGTACCTGCGGCGCTCTTGGATTCAGCTTTACCAGTGGGAGCAATCGGCTGCTGGTCAAGAAGCGTGTTCGTGAGAGCCGGGAGGAGGTTTCTGGGGGAAGAGCTACAAAAGCAAGGGAAACAAATGCACATTAGAAACAGATTAGATTCTTGAATCTTGGTAAATGGAAAAATCACAAGATAACTTTAGCTTCAAAAAGCCTGCTGGAGATGAGCTGGTATTTTTTGCAAACTGGAATGACGTTACCCTTTCTTAAATCGCTGCTCAGTGTGAGAACAGAGTTAAAACAGGAGATTTAAAGTGAGCAGAGTTCGTATTCATACCTGCAAATCAGCTAACAACTGACACTTTCCACGTGTGGTGGGAAAAAAAGTATGAGAGTAGTGTTGAGAAGACCCCAGAACAAATTGAGCACATACGAGACAAAGAATCAGCAAAATAACCTTGAATTTAGAGTTGTGGTGGTAAGCAGCATGGGCATGGCATGTGAAGTACTTGGGGTTTTTTTCAAGTTCCATTGAAGCTTTAATTTGTGGTGAGATGGTTTTTGAAACGCCGACATTAGCAAGGATTGGCACTACTGCTACTGTGGATTGGAAAATGTTGAACAAAGTGCACAATAACTGTATTTTTTTAAAAGCGTCTCTAAATTCATCCCTTTGGTGAAATTCTGCATCTCTTTCAATTGGCATTTCAGGTTTACCGACTGAAAATCTCTGGGGCTTGACTGGTTACAAATGTTTTCATGCAAGCACATTAGCTTTTAAGTTGGTACATAAGCTGCTTTTTTTTAAAGAAAGTGAATAAGCTTGTAAAATAGTGTGTTGGAAACAAAAAAAGTCTTTTTTTCATATAGACAGATCTGATTCATCAGAGAGCATCAAGATAATTGTCACGATTTTCATTTTAAAAGGAAACCAAGAAATCTTGGCACAAGTGTAAAACTTTCTGTTGCTATACTGGCCTGTTGCCTGGAGCTAAATATTTGCCTCATGAATTTTCCTTTCCCTATCAGGAACAGGAAGCAATGTTACGAACAAAATGCATTAAGGTTTGTAAGTGATGCCTGTTATTCAAAAAAAAAAAAAAAAAAAGACAGACAGATGCTGTACAAGTTACGTGATTATAAACGAGAGAAACTGATTTGTGTTCTGGCTGAAATTTCTGGCTGAAATTTGGGTGGTCATTTTTTTTTTTTTTTTTTTTTTTTGTGATTTGAGTACTTCCTACTGTGGAGATTTCTTACTGCTTGCTGCAAGTCTCCTTCGTCTGGATAAGTAAAACACGTGTTAGAGTCAGGTTTAGTTATACGATTTCAAATGCTGTTAAGATGACCAGACACATTTTCCTCTATTTTTCTCCTAATGAGCTCAGCCATGAGCGAGCCAGGCTCTTGTTGTTGCTTCTTGGCCTTTAGTGCTTCATGTGCTTCTTGCAACTCTCCATCTTCCCCTTTGCCCCTGTCGGGGTGCAGCGGTGGCCGGCACCCGCATCTTCTCTCCCGCATCGTTCCCAATCGGCGCCGGCTGTGGCAGGCCATTGCCTGGAGTCAAAGGGACGAGAAACCAATCCTGTCGAGAGACCAGAAAAACCACAGAGGCCGCGCAAATATGGAAAAGGCATTTTTAAGATTTTTTTGTTCCTTTCGAGGGCTTCTGGAAACACTCCCGCTTGTTGGGAAGACCTCGCTCTGCTGCATCAGAGGGCAGGAAACCCAGCGTCCCAGGTGGTGTACCACAGGCACGGTCTTAGGTCCTTAGGATATTTTGTCAAGCGCAATAAACGTGACAAGCGGCTCACCTTTTCCTGCTGCTTGGGATGAGGTAGAGGATGAGCAATTGATTCCTGCCCTCCTCTTAGTCATAAGGGAATTCGAAGCCTCCACGCTACACACACACAGTTGACAATATGGTGAATGGTTCCCTAAGGTTACAGTATCATGGTTTTTCTCCAGTTTGGTTTTTTTTTTTTTGGGAAAGTAAAGGTGATAGTGCTGACTTTGCTTGTCACCGAGACAGATGAAGGGCTTTTTGCTTTAAGTATATATACTACAAAATCGACTCCATGTGTGGAAGATATTAGTGATATTTAACAATAATAAGCCATTCAACTTGTATCTGCAAGGGCCTCGCTTTTTGCTACATTTTTCTGCTTTGTAAATAACAGTTGCCATGTTTATGGTATTAAAGGATAAAATTTAATGGTGAAATAAATTAGCTAAAATGCAGAGCTTTACTTTTTTTCCTACTTTCTGATTCTGCGTTTCTGAAGTTAGGCAAGTTGGTTTTTCCCCAGTCTTTTTCCAGGGATATCATGTTGTCTGTTATTGAATCATTTCCCTTTCATTACATATTGTAAAGTAAGATTTCTGATCTCCAGTACAGACTTACATATTTTATTCTCTTCATGGGTAATTCTCAAAAGTTTTCCTTTTACTTTGCCTATTCTATGCAGCTGTGAAAGGGCTTCCGTCTTAGCTAAGCATACTTGGCGTTAACTGTTCACTGTGTATATCGTTACTACATATTTATAGTTCTTGAGTTTAAGCTAGTTTGAATGAGAGCTGGGCACACAATGGAGTCTTTCCGTCTATTCTGGAAAAGCTTTGCATGGTAATAAGCACCGCAGTTAACTGAAGTACTCTTATTTCCTAGTGAAATCTGCTTTCTCTGGACCCTTGAGGAATCGTGGGAGGGCACGGTGGTAGCGGTGGTTTGTGTCTGTCTACCTGTGCATTATCATATACCTATGTAGGATTCAGCCGTAAGAGTTTTAGAAAAGTGCTGTACTGTCTTTTATGTTTAGATTTTTAATCTCTCTAGCCTTCCGAGAACCTGGGGCAGTAATAAAACCTGCAGCCCTACAAGGGACCTATCCATTGGCTTTGCATTTTATTGACTTTACTGGGCAGGCACTTGTTTTCATAAAATGCATTGAGATATACGCTTCCAGGTCATGATTCATATCAGAAACAATTTATTATGTTGAGGGGTTTCTGTTCAACTTCTTTTTGAGTTTTGTATTGCATAAAAGGGTCTACAGTATAAATTTTTTTTTTATCATTCGACTATAGTGTTTGTATGTTAAAAATAATCTATGTATATGGAATCTTTGATCTGCACAAATCTTTAGAGTGTAAGAACTGCCCTTCATTTAGATGACTTCTAAAAATACAATAAATAGAGAGAAATTAGAACCAAACTGATACAGCTAAACCCCAAGAAATACCTGTGTCCACACTGGAATTTGGATGACTTGAATATTAGAGGCTTCACATGGGCAGCTGGAGGAGAGGGCGAAGAGAGGTGGTGTTGTATTTAGGCAAGAGAAAGAAGATGAATAAATAAAACACCCAGGGAAAGACCAGGAAGGAAGTTTGGGGCTCAGCCTGGACAAAGCTGAAGGTGTGTGGCATTGGGACTGTGCCCTGTGTGACAGTGGGTTTGGGCAGCGAGCAAAAGAAGCGTCTCCTTTTTAATCCCTCGTGCACACAGAGACGGGGTGGGTTGCTATGAAAACTTTCAAGCTCTCATTGCAAATTCTCTCCAGCTACAGCAAATTATCACACACTGAGATTTTGTCTGGCCGTTCTAATGCAAATGGACAACATTGATTCTTCTCTTGCAGAAAAAGTGATATTGAGCAAATCATCTGCATGGGTGTTTTGCCTGGTACAAATGCTGGGAATACAGCCATTTCACTCTACTAAGGTTTTATTTATAGTTGATTTAAAAGTGTTTGTTTATTTGTGCCTTTTAAACTGTGAAAACTTTGACTCCTGTTTTGTGTCAAAAGATATTTACTAATAAGTAATTTACTAACAAGGAGTTTAAAAAAAAGATATTTACTAATAAGTAATTTTGTTTTGGAAGACAGGCTCTTTTAGACAGCGAGAGGTGTTGTATGAATTGAGATAAAAATCTCTGATAAATGTGGACTAAGTTAATGATTCTTAGTGAGTTGCCAGAATGATATTTATTGTTTGTAAGTTGTTTTAAGTTGACAAACCAGTAGAATGGCCTGTTGTGATTTGCAGCAGCGTGCGTCACAGAATGCGCTTACTAGTGCTTTCCACCCGCTATTCAGCTTGCTGTTGCCTGCTTGTTTTCTGTTTTAAAAAGTATTTTCATTGTCAAACCGCATCCAAACTATTCAGTTGGAGCATCCCGTTTGCTGGTGCTCCCAGATGCTTCGTTTTGTCTCGACTGACGCCTGATGATGGACGCAGAATATTCTGAACCGTATGGTAAATATGAGTCTTCTACTTATGTCACTATTTTTAGATGTATTGATTTTATTTAGGTCCGGCACATGTTTTATGACTGTGATTGAATGGTGAAGCGGTCACGGCACTGTATGGAGCTCTGAACAGCAACAATGTATGTTGGATGGATGTAAATATGTAGAAAAGAGACACAGCATGCAGAAAAAAATCCTGTTTGCAGAACATTGCTGTGATAACAAAGGAAGATTTTTGTCTTCCGTTATTTCCGAAATCATAACAATCCTACATAGATATGTAGGATCATAACAATATTTGCTAATGAGCAAGGATCTTGTATGAAATCTGACTTTACAGGCCCTTCAAAGCTTAATACTGAGAACTGAGAAGGAACTATCTAGAAAAAGGCGTTTGGAATGTCTGCTTTGGTGAAATAGGAAAAAAATGTAGAAAAGCCTGAAACTGAGAGTGTACATTGAGTGCTAAGTTTTGGGAAAAGATTGCACAAAAATCTACAGACATAGATGAAGTAGATATAAAATGCACTGCATTTTGCATCCTTTGCACTTTTGATTTATTACAGGTTTTTCTGATCAGTTAGTGCCATATCAAATACTGCAAATTGGGATGGATAAGAGTGCTCCAAAGAAACCTTTCTGATGTGCTTCTAGAGTTCTTGTTTGTATTTTAGGAATTAATGCAGTTATTAGGACACGAGTCTACAAATATGTACAATTTATCTTTTCATGCACTACCTGAAGGGAACTGCTCACATGGTCAATCAAATCCGTAAGCCTTTGCAGGATTAAATCTTAAGTGGTCTAAAAAAATAAGATCTCTAAAATATTTTGTATGCTTTTAAGTATTTTTGAGGTATATATGTAGCTGGTATTTTATCTCAAATATGTGTGTCTGCATAATTTCTACAGTGGAAAACCCCCACTTGTTTGTTTCTTCTTGTTTCCCTCTCTTTTGCATGCTCTCTCCTCTTTTTAACTCAACAAACGAAAAGATGCTTTAAAAAATTATTCGCTTCTAAAAATCTATAGAGGAGCCCCAATGATGTCATATGTCTAAAAAAAAAAATATTTCACTTTGATGTTGGAGAGCTTTTGTTCCTCTTCCTACCGTGCAAGTGTTTATATTTTACATTTTTTAAGGAAATTAATTTTGAATGGTTTCTGATTAGTGGCTTGGCCCTGCTTCATTGTCATGCTGGTTTTCATATGGTTCTCTTAAAAATAAAATAGCAGCAAGGCAGACGCGGTACTGGGGGGAGCGCCAGCAGCCCTAGATGTTTCTGGCCACCTTAAAGTGGGGAAAGCCTTTGAGGTAAGAGCGGGAACTGGTGTCCGGGTCCTGAGCTGGGTGTCCCCAGAAGGGAGCGAGGGACGGGGAGGCAGGCAGCTCTCGGGGGGATAGCTGGAGAGGGTGCAATAAGACTATGGTATCTTTTTCTCCCCCGGTCAGGGAAATTAAACATCCGATTTACAGCATCACGTAGCGGGCTAGAACAAAGGGAATGTAACTGGGAAAACGCTGTGTTATGGCTTCCGTTTTCCGGCTTCAGAGGCAACCAGCAGATGACTGGGTGTGAAGGACGTGCCAGCTCTGCACCCGAGCAGCCCTCTGCTGCTGAGAAATAGAGAATTGGAGTGGTACGGGGGTGCCCAGCTGGTCTGGTCTGTGCATGTCAGCACTGGGACCTCACCCTCACATCGTTTCCCCCCGCCTTGTAGTGAGGGGTGCACGGTTTCCCTGCAGAGCGTCCCTAATCCAGGTTATCCCCTATCAATGCTGGAATCTGCAAAAAGGGGTTTGCAGGACTGAGGTGTGTTATTCCTGCGGTTCCAGCACTCATTGCTTTTCGTTCATTCAACTCGAAATACGTGAATGCCAAGTACGCAGAAGTGCTCTGTCACATGGCTGGAGATGTGTAAAGGATTGGAGGGGAAAGCGTAAATAAAACATCATTTCCACAGCACATTTAATTTTGCGTTTGCTTACGTGTGGAAGACCTAACTGAATTAAAAAAAAAAACTTCTTCATTTACTAAAAATGGAGCTTCTTCATGACTATGGAGTCAGTAGCTCTAAATTTATTCTCCTGCTGCTGTCAGGTGAGTTTAAAACTTGTTTAAGCAGGTGAAGATGGGCTGCCTTTTCGTCACAACGAAACAAGCTAAAACCCTGTTGCGTTTCCTTCACCCTCCTGGGAAACTGCAAACCAGAGGGGTATCCAACGGTGACAGTTTTCAGGTATTCCCCTCCATTTTTTTGCTCCTTAACCTTTGCCACTGCTGGGTGGTCTGCAGCCCTGCCCGCGGCTGCTCAAGCCCGTCTTAGATTTTATAAGAAGTGGTATTTTATTATTATCTAGTAAAGAATCGTATGTGCTATGTCCCATCTCGTGCATTTGCTAAAATTGTTTTATTTCACTGATAATTTTTTAATCCTGTGGGAATAAGTGGGGCTTTGGAAAACCACAGTGAAGAATTTAGTCGAAGGGAAGGCTTAAAGCTGAAGCTGTTTTCATTTATGTCCTGCGATACATTATGTAAAATCCACTCCGGTTCTCTTTGTCATGTTGTAAGTAATAGGCGCTGCTGTGGTTGCAGGGTAGTCTCTAATATTCAGCTAATGGGGTGAGGAGCAGGATCGCAGCTCTCGGTACTGTGTGCTGCTCCGGTGGCTGCCGCGGTGCCGGGTGGCAGCCCCTGCCCCTGCGCCGGGGCTGGTCCCTTGAAGATGCGCTTGGGCGTGTGGAGCAGTCACTGGGGTGGGGACGTGCCTCTGCAGGCTTAGCACCGAAGAGACAACCAGCGCAGAAATTAAATTTACTCTTACTTTTCACTTTAGTCCTCCATGTAATTAATTCCGCCCCCTCCCCCGACAAAGTGACTGTACCTGCTTTTTAGCTGGCAGAAGTCTGTCAGCCTGGCACTTTGATCCTGAACTCAGAAATAAGTTGTGATTAAATTGTGATGCTGCTCTTTCCATCTGCTGAAGCTTGCGGTAGCTGCTCAAGAGGAATACAATGCCCTCCTAACTCCGCTGTGTCAGGGTTGGCTTCATCACGACACCAGAAACATCTTTTGTTCGCTGCTAGTTTATAAAGCTTTTCCCAACTGTTTTTAAATTGGCATTAACTGCGGGGAGGAGTTCTAGGTGGTTATTTTTTTTGGAAGAGCATCAATGTGCAAATGTGCCTCTACTGTGTGTAGGCTTAAGTGAAGTCTGAACAATTTTAAGGGAGAGAACACCGTAATTTGATGTTAATAGATTTCAGAGTAAGCTTTTTTTAATTTTTTTTTTTACTGAAGACAGGGATTTGTATATTGCCCGGAGGTGCTAAATTCCCAGGCAATAAATGACAGAAGAACTGAAGTCACTGAAAAATTGAATGTAGAAATGCCGCTCATATCGTTGTAGAGCTCAAGTAAACTGCAGTCAAGTTCTTTATGTATTTGTCTATAGACTTTTTTAATTAAATAGTTAATAGTCTTACATTTGTGAATAAAATAATATAGACTTTTATATAGAATCTGAATTATTTTTCCATGTTTCTGTCCCTTACCTCCAAAAAGTATGGGCAAAAGGGAAAGCCTTGTCAAGCTAAGATAGTACAAAGTTAAACTCAACTTTAGATCTGTAATGGGAGTTTTTATAAATTCTGTTTTTTTTCCAGCGGTTTGTGTTTGGGATAGGACAGGCCAGATCTGAAACTTAAGACTTTTCTGACTATTTCAGGTCCTGCTAATTTGGCTATGGGTAATTCAGAAGCAGTATCCCTTGAGGGCCTCGTGCCTCCTGTGTGCCATGCAGAAATGTTCCTGACCCTTTCTGTGATTTATGTGAAACAACCTTGCTCACCTGTTGACCAAAATGGATGAAGTTCTGTTTCCTATTAACTGGCAAATGACTTCAGCTGCTTTATTTCTTCAAAATTGTTTAAAAACTTTTTTTTTTTTTTTTAAAGATCTAGGGTGTTTCGAACTGAAGGTTATTGCAGTTTGATGTTTCTGGTAGCACATGAAATTTTTGATCTCAGTTGGATTCCACATGGCCGCATCATTCATATTTCCAAGGCATCACTGCGGTTAGTGTAAATTTACAGGCTTTTCACAGTCTTACAGGAGAGACATAAGTAAAAACTTAAAAATAGATATGAAGCTTGGTTTTTAAACAAGTTTAACTGTTGACATAAGTAGTTTGATGGGTTTCCCTCCCTCCGCAGAAGTGAGGTGAGAAGCTTGTGTATAATAACTGGTGTAACCACTCGATTCTTTGCTATATTATAGTGTAGTATTACATGGACAGTGGCACCACCTATCCCTAGAGCAGTGCCATATAGATATAGCTGATGTGTCTACTCTGTTAACTGTGAAAGAATGACAATTTTTAATTTACTTATATCTAATTTCTTAATAATCTTACACCGTGGAATGAAAAAGGAGGGTTTGAAAGACACCGTTGTTTTCCTTCTCTTTCTCACCACTGCTCAATACCAAAAATGTCAGTTCTGATATTTTTCGTTTTTTGTGAGGGCTATGTGGTAAGACTTCAGCGTTTTAATGGTGAAAGAAGCACAGTGTTTCCTTAGCCACTGTATTAGTTTTTTGTGAAACTCAGAAGTTTTTACAAGAACTTTCTGGCATCTGTTGTGTTGGGTGTCTGCAATCTTGATCTTGTTACTCTTGCAGTGTCACCATTTTGCAAACTCTTGATCTTCCAGGCTAGACGGGATCTGCATTTCTAATACAAAAATTCAGACGTTTTTAGAGATCAAAATGGAACAAAAGTAGACAAGTTTCTCCAGAGCTATTAACCTGGCGCCTTCTCATGAATGCTAATTAATTTACTCAAAACAGCCAATGATACTTCAATTGCAGCAGTTTTCCTTGAAATGTGAAATACTGCAGTATCCATAATTTTTCAAGATTATTTAAAAAAAAAAAAAGCACCTCCAGTAATGCCTGAGGATTAAATTTTGGTCACTTTAATATAAAATACGCCTTTCGTAGAGTAGATATTAGCCAAATAGAAAATATATGTACAAAATACAAAGGTTGTTCAGGAGCTTGCACAGGGTCATAAGGTTAGAGGGTGAAACATGAAGAGTAATGAAATAGGAAATTTTATTAGAATAAGGTGCATTAAAAATATTTTGAGAGTTATACTTACTGGAATGTTTTTTCTGATACTTCACTGTATGAAAAAAATCCAAGAGTGCTAATATGTTGTCAATATTTTCTTTTCCACTGTCTCCAACTAAATTGAAGCCCAGCTCCGTCATGACTTTCTTTTCACAACCTATCCTCCTTATTCCTAGTCTCTGAGAGTATAATTTGAAAAACACACCTATCCCCTGGGCAGGAACCAACAAAGTTTGACTTGTTCTACTGGATGAGCTCTTTGACGAAAATAAAATGCTCCCCAATTAGAGCTGGGGTTGGGTTGAAAACAATAAATTAAAGATTAAAAGCTTGCTGATATTCACATTTCCCATACCAAGCTTATTATTTGTCAGGTATGTCATCATCTGTCTTGCTATCATTTGTCAAACCAAGCGCCATTGGAATCAATGCAAGTCTGGCATAAATCTTGGTAACAAATCTTTGTTATAAGTAACAACGGACATAGGAAAATCGTGGTGATGTTTTTGGTAAATGCTATATTTTGTTGTGGGATGGAAATTGTGGTAAAAGTTCTGCAAGACTGTGATTGAGGTGGACATCCTTTTATGCTCATAGTCTATACAAATAGGTTGACTTTGGAAGAACACTGGAAGTTGCTTTGGGGGTAACAAATATTTTAGAAGTTGGTCTTAGCTGTAGAGTTGTGTTTATAACTGGCTGTTACATTTAATTGTGGTGCTCAGTTCTTGTCTAGTTAGAGGTTTCCTTCTTATTTCTTCTACTCTTGGGTAGATTTCACTGTGTGTGGTTAAGGCTGAAATCAAACATTAATGCATAACATTATTTGAATGTTACATGAACAGATATTGAATAGGTATTTGAGCAGATTCAAAGTGAGTATTACTGAAATAGAAGCAATTTTAGCGGGAGGTGTCGTGTTGAAAGCAGTGCAATAGAAAGTTGGTGCTATAATAAAATATCCTTTTGAATTTAAGGTTAAAATTTTAGTACATTGCTCTTCCAGTCTAAAGATGGGCTTTTAGTTGTAGACTTCCTTATGCTGAGTTGTAGGATATAGCAACAAGGAGCAGTGGACCTTAGCCTGTGCTGCCAGAACCTGGTTTGACGAGTACATTCATATGCAGTTCAGTCTCGGGTCTGTTGGAGCGAGTTGCTGGTGCTGTTGGCTGGCTCTTGTGATGGGAAATGATGTGGAAGTTGAAAACAGTGTTGCAGGGAGAGGCTACGACTGGCAGGTTCTTCCACTTGCTCACATGCAGAAATCTACACCTTTTAACTGGGCATGTACCAAGGTAAACAGACTCCAGTTTCTGGGAGGAAAACTGTGTTTGTTCCTGAGCTGCTTCGTGTACAAATTGGGTGTCTTTGCCTTGGGACAGGGTGTGTGGGTAGAGATAGGAGCAACTTTACTTGTCTGACTTTTACCAACTGCTACAAATCTGTCAGAAATCTGATGTGAGTTTTGGTGTCTGAGGAAGGAACTACCGCAGAGTTTAAGGAGTTCCTGCCTGGAGCCCTCTGCTGCAGGTTAGTGCCCCGGCAGCAAGATTTTCCAAAGCTTATCTATCAAGTGCTTCATCACGAAGCTTCTTTAAAAAAAGTTTACCCTCAATCTACTTTGAGGTTTCCATATAATAGAGATGTAAATAAGGCAGAATATTTTCATGCTCATTTTCTAAATTCAGAAATAGTTCACTTCTCTGCAACCTGCTCCAATTTTTACACAAATTCTTCTTAACCACAATTTATTATACTAAACTGCAAGACAGTAAAAATTCAAACCAGATATCATTGTGTCTCTTGGAAATTTGCCCTCTCCAGAAGGTATCTGACTTCCTTAAAAGCACTAAATCTGTCCATATTTGCTATTTTCCTATTTTGCAATTAGCATACGCCTAAACTTTTGCCATTTTTGACTGCTTTACTACATTGTGCAGGTGCTTAATGTATTTGCACATTTGGATTTATAGGTGAGTGTCCAGGACATTTTTGGTAATATTAGAGAGCCAAGTGTTTTAAAAAGAGTGATCTTTGGCTGGATAACCACATGTTTTCCGTGATTTTAATCACATGTCTTACTGCATCCAGCTCTGGAGCCCCCAACATAAGAAGGACATGGACCTGCTGGAGTGAGTCCAGAGGAGGGCCATGAGGATGATGAGAGGGCTGGAACATCTCTTCTATGAGGACAGGCTGAGAGAGTTGGGGTTGTTCAGCCTGAAGAAGAGAAGGCTCCGGGGAGACCTTATAGCGGCCTTCCAGTACCCAAAGGGGGCCTACAGAAAAGATGGGGAGGGACTCTTTATCAGGGAGTGTAGTGATAGGATGAGGGATAATGGTTTTAAATTGAAAGGAGGGTAGATTTAGATTTAGGTATTAGGAAGAAATTCTTTACTGTGAGGGTGGTGAGGCACTGGAACAGGTTGCCCAGGGAAGTTGTGGATGCCCCATCCCTGGAAGTGTTCAAGGCCAGGTTGGATGGGGCTTTGAGTAACCTGGTCTCGTGGGAGGTGTCCCTGCCCATGGCAGGGGGTTGGAACTAGATTATCTTTGAGGTCCCTTACAATCCAAACCTTCCTATGATTCTGGTTCTCTGCCTTCTGTGCTTTTGCCTTATATTCCCTTTTGTCTGGGCCATTTTCCATGCAGCCCATGCTGTTGAGCCGGCAGACCAGGGGAGAGGGCAGCAGCTTGCCATAGCTCCTTGCAAAGCCACCCTCTTGCCACCGTTGCTCTTCAGCAGAAAGCAGTAGGCACTTCAGTCTTTCCAAATATTTGCTATTATCCTGTTCTTCCAAGCTTTGCTGCCTTCTCCTGATGCTCAAGTGGTTTGGCCCACATTGTCAGTATTGTATATTAATTTTACCTGTCAGTGAAGTGATTGCTTCATTATTGTTGTCCTTGCCAATTGTAATGTTCAGTCATTGCATGTCTTTCCCTGACTTGCTTGTTGTTTTATTTTTCTTTCATGTCATACAGCATGCATGAGCTTTTGCTGAGTGATATATGCAGAATTACTCATAATTTTAATATATAAAGGCTTATTACATACCCGAGTCTAATGAGTAAGGAAATAGTTGTTTAAGCTGCAGTATTTTATTTATGTCTTGTAACTCAAAATAAACAGTGCGTATCCATAGGCTCCGTTCCCAGCTTACAATAGTACTGTGAAACTGCGTGTGTTATTTTCTCTATTTCCATCCCTTCTGTCCATCAACCCTACCATTTGTTTGTTATCCCCACTTGTTTTATTTTCTCTTAAGTCTGTAAATGACCTGGAGAGAACATTTTATATTGTGTGTTTGTACAGCTTAGGTTGGAGTCTCTTCCTGTAGGCAATGGGAGTTTTCCATGGGAGTGACAGAGGTGAAAGACAGCAGTTCTGGCTCCAACATTAAAGTAAAGAGGTGGGGCCAGTTTTAGGATGAGCATAAACTCCAAATTATGATCTGGATGCAAAATTAGGGTAGCCTGTTTTTCTGTTCGACTCTGTAGTTTCACTCTAAGCTTTTACAGAGCAAAGTCTCCATGAACACTTGGTTAGACCGGCACAGCTCATGGAGTGTCATCCAGGAATCTCTACACCAAGCTCAGTAACACGTGTCCGAACCTGATCTTGCCTCTTAGGGATATCTTGGACAACTAAAAGTTACAACAGACTAAAATATTTTTCATTCTAAAAGAAAAACGTTCTGAAAGCGTACTTCAAAGTTTGTTCCTTTTCCCTAAGAGTTTGTACTCTGCAACATACATGAGAAATACAAATTTTAATTATTTTCACAGAGAATAAGTGACTACAAAATATATGAGCTTGAGTATACAAAATATATGAGCCGAGGTTCCCCCGGCATGACTTGTGTAATCCTGTGTCTGGAAATGTCAAATTTGCCGTTTATTTGCAGCATTTCAAGATACAGCGCCAAAAGGACTTACAGAGGCCACATACTCAGCAAAAACTTAGTGCAGAAAGAAGCCCAACGCTAACAGCTCTGAAGCTGAAAACAGCGACTTCATCAACATGTATCTGTCATACAACTTTTGATCAAGCCTATGAAGTTTGCATCCTCACAATAGGGAATTTTCTAATGCAAACAGTTTTTACCAAATGCGCAGGGATTCCAGTAAGCACAGCACTGTGTCAGCCCATCGTGTCTTCCTAAGAAGCCAGCAAAAACATCTCACTGGATATTCCTTTTGTTTGCCGGCCACTACGGTCGGTTAGTTTTGTCAGATTTACGTCAAATGCATCCTTCTACACAAGTAAAGTAACTGTATCGAGCAGAGTATATGCTGTGCGCTCCGAGGAGGTTTCATGAGCAGCTTAAATTCCTTTAATTCCTTTTTTTTTTTTTTTTTTTTCTTTCAAGTTCTGCAGCACCTGCGATGTATTTCTGCGCTGGTATGACGGCGGGGAGCCAGAGCTCCTCTCGCTGTTGTCAGAGCTGAAGGAAACGCAGTATTAGAAATTTCTAATCTTATCTGGGGGCTCTTTATGAAATACTTAAATGAGAAGAAAATAGCTGTTAAATAGGAATAAATGTAAACGTGGGGAAGGTAGCTGGGAGAGTTGATAAAATACATTTTTTGCAAGTTTGACTACTTGTACCATTTTTCACATAAATAAGCATCGTTAGGATGTGCTTCCAAATACTGATGAATTTTTTTGGTCTGCATGCCATGGTGCCAGGAGCTGGCTTTGAGAGACCCGAAGAGCTAAAGATCAAGCTTTGCAACTTAACTTTTAAGTGAGCTGAAAGCGTCTACCTGCTAGTATTAGGTTTGGTTAAGACCCTTCTTGGAGTTGCTGTTTGGTTAAACTGTGTCTGTACTAATTTTCCAAATTACTAACTTATTTTTATAAGTGGAATATGGATTACAAAGATGCATAGATGCATCTGGGAATCATACCTTTTGTTTCTCTGCTAATAAAAGGCATAAATTACCTTTCCTTGTCTAAGTAATTGTGAGGTTTTCTGGGGCGGGGGACACAAAACAAGCCCTGTTACTTATTTCAAACTATGTTTCAGTGCACGTGAGTTTTTATATGCGGTTACTTTATTCTCCAAAATTTCTCTTTGCAAGAATTACTCAAACCAGTGACTCTTGCTACTTTTCTCCCCTGAGTTGTCGCACATGTGATATTTACTGCACGTGAGGCTGCTTTTACATTCCGCAGAAGCCTGCCAGTTTTTTTTTTTCTTCTGTTTCAAAGCAAGAGTTCACATCTGAGTGTTTTTTCACTCTAGTGGTGGAAAAGGTCTGTTTGAGTGCGCTGTAATAACCCTGCAGAAGGGTTAAAACCCAGGGGAACAGCAATCAAGCATTTGAAAAGACGCAAAGGTATTTGTATTCTAATAAGTGATGAGTATTTTTTTTTTTTCCTTTGGGTATGAACATTGTTTGCCTCGCAAATGAGAATTCAGTTTCTCAAATCCATGATCATTTAAACAGTTGTGAATGTATGAATGAAACAAAATGTAGAGATTGTGAAAGTAATGCAAATAATGAGAAATTTTACCTTTTTTGTAGTCGAAGTGAATTGGGTTCAGGGTATTTGAAACTGATACGGAATAAAAGAAACAGGCGTTTAGCTGCACTCAGAACCCTGCTTATAACACAAGTGTTTTAGCAACTGCATTTTTTCCTTGAATTCAGAGCTTTGTTTGAATGTAGATGTTAGACTAAGAACACCAGAGCACTGGTGTTTCCAAGTGAAGCTTTCCTACCTGCATTTTCTTGCAGGTGTCTGCTCCATGAGCATGGGTGACAGGCCTTGGGATGCAATGTCACAACTTATCCTTTCGTGACCTAAAATCGGGATTGCCGCCTGGGCGTGCCGGCCACAGGCAGTTCCTTTCAGCAGGTAGCTCATGTCTTCTGCTCTGCAGGGGACTCCCTGCTGCAGTCTGGTGACAGCAGATTATGTCAGTGACAGGGAGTCAGCATCTTTGGAATGTGGTGTTACTTATTCATCCCTTGGAAATGCCAGTTGGGTACAGGATACGGCACGGCATGAGATGCAGCTTTGTCTCCAAAAAGGCTTATGTGGATAGGTTTTACTTGCTCATTTATAAATTCCTCTAAGCACAGATAAATCTGCCTCTGGCAGGGAGAACTGGCTTCAACTGTGTTTTCACAAGATGAATTCATATCCCGTGTTTCCACCCCGCGCTCGCATGCACACACTCCTCGCAGATGCTCTGCCGTGACCCAAAGCGGGGACTGGGTCTGACTTAAAAATGCAAAGGGGGTGTGTGTGAAACCAACATATTTCACTGTTTTTGTTTTGCTGGGCGAAGCCAGATCGGATTCTCGCTGTGGCGTGCTGGCATGGCCACGGGGCGGGCAGCAGCGTTGCACACAGGCACCACTGTGGGAGGATGCGGTGGATGCAACCATATCATGAGTTTACGGCGTGTCTGGGGGTGGGGGGGGGTGTCAACGCATCCTCCTGTTGTCACCGGCACAGTCATGCTGATCCCCCCCCCCCCACTTCATTCAGACCTTTTCCCTTTCCTTGAGGTATGAAACAGCCTTTGATTCGTTTGTAAGCTTTGGGAAAATTAACACATTCAAATACAGATGGATTTATTTATGGAGGCAGTCTCTCTGGTTAATGGTGCTGGCACTGTCAGTTCCTTTTGAAGCTGCATCTTTGAGACATTTACCTGCTTGCTTATTTTCCTTTTTTCTGCTCAGAAGCTTAGCAAGCCCTTTATACCTTCCTTTCCTCTTCACCAGGGAAGCAGAGGTACAAGTAGAAGAGCACATCTGACGTCACTGATCAAAAATAAGCATTTCTGTACTACTTTGCAACCTCTACCCTTTACCCCAACCCAAGTGAGTCTTTAAAATTTCCAGTACGGTAGCTCACCAAAATAGTTAAATTTAAATACTTTGGGAAAAGCCTTCATCCTCTGTCTTCTTCACTTCCATTTTTCTGTGGGCTGATTATACTGGTTTGTTCTTTATCTCGGTTCGCTGCTGGGGTAGGTTGCAGATACGTCTCTAATGTGAGAAGGTGGCAGAAGCTGCCACTGTTATTACTGCATTTTGAATATGTTGTAGTCTGGTATTTTCCGGCTTCTGGAGCTCTTTGAAGAGCCTGAGAACCAGTTGTGTGTGCTTTTTGAAGTCCTTCCTCTTGAGCGAGGCAGGAATCCCAACTGGCTGTCCCTGCTGATGCAGGAACCCGGGAGCTTTTCCTTAGGACTGCATCCTGGAAAATGGATGCAGTGACATAATGGCCACCCTGTTTTGTTAATCCTTTTCGTTTATTCCTTCTGCTCCTCCCAATTCACTGAGAAGCAGCACATCAATCCACACTTGAACCCGTGTAGAGGTATCTGTAGCTTTGCTAGGATTGGCATGGAAAAGAAATTGCAGGTATCTGTGTGTGTTGAGGCAGCCTTAGCTGTAAGAATTGGTGGTGGTCTGATTCTTACTGCATTTAGGTTTCGATGCTTGAAACAGCTAAATTGTGTAAAGTCATACATAGTAGTTTGAATGAAAAGAGGTAAAATCAAGAGGAAAGGAAACAAGACCCAAGGGCATTTAGCACACCCTTATTAAGACTGTAACCAAAATACATGTAGAAAGTCTAATTAAAGATCAACTCGAGTCTGCTTTTACGCCTCTAATTCTAATATTACAGTTTCAAAGGGGAGGCATTAGTTTGACTTCTCAGTTAACAGAGGAAAGAGAGGAGAGGTGGAAAAATGTTTGATTTGCCAGTTAGCACCTATCCAAAGTTGTCTTGTCATGCTCAGCTTCGGCTCATTTTGTATACGCGCGGTTGCAGCTTCCCCCCCCCTTTGCTTAATGCTGGAACAAACCAGCAACATTTCAGAAGTGGCAGAAAGGACGGGATGCTCGCTGTGTGCGGGGTGTCACGGCTGCCCCTTGCCATGACTGATGCTGCCCCGGCTCCGGCTCCTCCTCCGCCTTCTGGCCATCGTAGCCAGGCGGTGAGCAGTGGGGCAAGCTTCAGGGCGGGAGGACCACGCGTGCGCTCGGCCGGCTGGCTACTCTGCTTTGATGAAATGACTTTAAAGGCATTTCAAAAGCAAGTGTGGTTTTGCGCTAGATCAAATGGGTATCATTGATGTAGTTGGTTTGAATTTTTGACCGGAGAGACATAAGCTGTAATTTTTCAGTGGAAGTATATGCCCTTCTCTACTCTCACCCCATCCCTCCCTCCCTCCCTGATTTTTTTTGTTTTTTGGTTATTTTTCAAAAACACAGACATTTCACTCCCCTGGCTATCTTAAGACTTGTGCTAGCGCTGTAATACATCAGGAGTAGATGCATTACTTTAAACACGCTTGAGCTAGAATCACTACAATACATTTTGAAAGTACAGTTTGCAGCAAGTATAGATTCTGTGTATAGATGCAAAAAGGGTTGCAGTTCTTGAACCTCTTTTATTGCTTTCATCTTTGATGATGTGACATTAGAAGGAAATGTGATATCATAGAAATACTTTTTTGTAATAAATGACTACATCAGAAATATTTATAAGGTAAAGCTGAAATTAGGTTAATGGTTGGACTAGATGATCTGAAAGGTCCTTTCCAACCTAGGTGATTCTATGAACACAACTTCTGCGGGTGTTCTCTTTATCCAGGCTGCCCTTCAGCTTTTGCAACAAATTATATATAGCTTGTTAGGAACACGACACAAGATTTTTTTCCCTATAAATCACCAGCCCTCAAGCGCGGTCGGGTTAAGCTCCACGCCTGAGCCTGCGCAGCTTGAGAAAGTCTGGCTTTGTCTGATGGGCACCAAGAGATGTTGCATGTAGGTGAACCAGAGGCTGAACGCTTATGCCTGTGTAACTTGGAAATTGTGTTAATTGCGCTTACATTAGCTCTCTGCTGAATGGAGTCAGCCCGCCACAAAGCGGGGCAATGTTGGCAGTGGGGTTCTGGCCGGATCCCATCTCTTCCAGTCGGACGGGAAAGCATTCCCGGCCAGGAGGAGCCCGGTTTGGGAGCAGAGGGAAGAGAGGTCGTGTTGCAGAGCTGAGGAGCTCCTGTGGCTGTAACTCGGGTGAAAGTGGGGGGAAATTAAATAAGGAGGAATGTAAACGGTGCTTGAAATGTGAGTACGCTGGCTCAATTGTAATATTACAAAAGGTCGTTGCGTAACCAAATCCATGTGCAGTCATAACATGAATGTAATTTAATATAAATAAAGAACACAAAAGTTATTTAGAAAACGGTCCATATTTAGTCAGTTTGGCACTGTTTCCCCATGATGTGTCGCTGTCTTCCAGTCCCTGCGCTGCCATTAGCACCGCGTTTCAGTATGCTGAAATGTCTATAGGACAGTTCTGTGAGGTGCAGTGGTCCCAAATGCGACACCCAGTGACAGAGGCACCTCACAGCCACTTCGCTGTCTGGCCCTGATTAAGATGCCTCGAGCGGGGACCATGATCAGGAGTACTCTACAGGCAGCGCGGAGTGTAGTTTGAAGAGTGGAGCAGAGAGCCCTGCTCAAAACCAGGAGATAGCTCTTGGAGTGATGTTGCTATCTAGGTTGATTCAGCTGGCGCTGAATATTCAGTGTTTTGAAGGAGTTATCAGTTGGATGGGTTTGTTTTGTGTGTGTTGTAGTATGCCAAGCAGATATGCAGAACTGATTTACCACTCAATGTTTGGCTCATGATGGGAGGTTGAGCTTGAAAATAACAGCCACTTAAGTCCTGAGTTTCTTCCCCAAGTTACTTTTCCTTTATTGCCTTTCTGCATTTTATGACAGCTGCAAAAGTGTCCATTCCTCCAATAGAAGACAGTGACCTATATATCACTCAAGTCCCTGTGCAATTACCGGTATAATAAAAACAGGTCATTCAGAAACTCTTTATCAAAGCTGTAAATAAACAACAAAATTAAAGATGTACGGAAGGTGATAATTTTCCATGAGGAAATCTGATGGTCTTGTGCACATACACGGAAGCTGCGAAGTTCCCGAGTTCTGCTTCTGGCGCCGACGGTGACTGCCGCGCTGCTGAGCGGGTTGCATGACTTCTCCCCTGGCTTCCGTGTTAAATAGTTTCCTCTATTAACTGGCCCGAATAGTTTGTTTCCTCTGGAGTACTTCATCAGGAAGCTGCCAAACCTGACGTACGGTGGAGCCTGTCTTATTCTTTGACTGGTCTCGCTGAAGTTAGTGGGTGTGCTTGTTAGGCTGTAATTAGACTTTGTTATGACTAAGCAGCATCAAGCTATAAACCTAGTACTCTTCTGAGATGAGTGCTGCTTAAATAATAAATAACCTTCTGTTTGTCTATCCAGTCTGGTTTAAGTCCAGTGAGCTTTCAAAATGAAACACTATATTGTGTGGCTCTGATAATTTCCTGTGAATGGCAGCTGTTTCATACTGCATTTAGACCTGCCTTATACGTGATAAAAACGCATGTGCCTTTTGTGCTGACGTTTCCTTTACTTACTAATATGTATTTTTTAATTCAAATTTTTTATTCAAATGTCTTTCCTTTGCAAATTAGCTCTTCCTGTTTGCTCTTGGCCTCCATTATTTATTGTCATCTTGCGTATTACTCTTCCTTCCAAAGCAATTATTACTTACATTCTGTGCTGTGCTTGCCGTACAAAATTTTTATATGTGGTATAAAATCAAATAGACCTAGATATTTCAAACTTTGCCTCAGCTGGACATGCTTAGGGAATCCTGTTTTGTTTCTTCCTCAGTTCTGTCTTCCTTTTGCTTCCCAAGTTTTATCTGTAAAAGAAGGTGATATGTCCTAATGCCTTTTGCTGTCCTTGTGCCTTTTCCTAGTGCTTGGGGAAAATAGGGCAGGGTCGGGAGGTGGGTGGTGGCCATCAGTGACTCAAGAGCGGAAGAACTCCCGGAGAACACGATCCTGTTTGTAGAAACGCAGTTGAATTATTTTAAATTAGGAAGTCAGCCACAGAAATTCTAGTTGTCAAAATACGTCCCTCGAGCTCTCCGCGCCGGGTGGAGCGGTGGCGGGGTGCTGGGTGAGGGGCTGCCATCGCCCCTTCAGCAGCGCTGCCGAGGCCAGTCCCTCCGGGGGGCTGCCGTGGGGCTGCGTGAGGGCTGGTGCTGCCGCAGCGAGGAGGGGAAGAAGGCTTAGGGAAGGGTTCTCAATGGGTGAAGATGCCTTTGCTCCCGTGGCCATGTGGTGTTGCACCATGGGCTGGTTGTGCCGGTGCCAGGAGCCGGCATGGGAAAGGGGGCAGGCTTTTTTCATCTATGTCAGACCTTTGCTGCGTATGACTGTCGGGGAAAAGCAGGGGAGGGATGAAGTGGTGAGGAATGGAAATTGTTCAAGCCCATGTGCTGCTTCCCCTTTGAGGGGCAAAACGACAGTCTGAGAGTAAGTACATTGACCAGTTCTAAGTGGTTGACTTACTGCTGGCTTAGATGTTCCTGTGCATAGCTTCAGACCCCTCCACTGTTATATATGCTTTTAACACAGTGAATATGGCTTATTTAATCTATTTCTGTGATGTAGCTGGGACTGCTCAGAACAACGCGTGGTTGGTTACCAGCTCTCTGCTAATAGGTTGTAACTTTTGAAGAGGCACAAGACGGAAACCACTTTAGTTCCTGCGTGCGCTCCCCATGGAGCCACCATACCATCTCCTTCTGGGATGAGCTCTTCCCGGCCCAGGTGGGTTACTTTAGGGATGGAAACAGGTAGAAGTGTGTGAAGGCAGGTCTCGGCACATTGGTTTCCGAGAAGGGGGAATAAGGCTGGCGGAGCGTATTGGCATTTGGGCTGTGCCTGTGGGTCGGATCCATGACTCTCTCCTCCTGCGCGCTGGGGGAGGCTCGCAGCACGCCCCAGGAGGCACCACGAGAAGGGAAGGACAGGGGAGGTGTGTTTTGGGTGGATTTCCCCTCAAGCCCTTTCTGAACAGAAGAAGAGGAACAGAACCTCCCCCCCCCAATGTTTTTTCATAAAAGGTGTAAAACCAACCACAAAACCTGCAGTGTTTTGCAGGTAATTTAGAGGGCACCTTAAACAGAAAATTCAGTTGTTTTAAGTTAGTTTTTGTTGAAGTTGTATGTGTGCCTCTAAAATTTCCAGGTGCTTAGATGTTTGCTTAACAAAAAAAGCTCATTTTCTTTGAGCTAAACTAAATACCCTGGGTTTGGAAAGAATTCTTAGGTGAAAGAGCCACCTTCTCATCCCAAAGACTAATTACTGAGGCTTTCTGTTTTCTCAGGAGTGTCATCCTCTTCGAATAAATATTGCATTTTCAGAGCACATTTCCTTGGATTTCTCTTGCTGGGATTAGCTGCTGTAGTGCTGTCACTTACCCCACGGGGTTGCTCCGGCTTGGCTGCACGGGGGAGAAATTACTGCAGCTTGCAGAGATGCTTTGCCCTAATTATTATTCTTCATTGAGGAGCAATGGTCCCCCTCAGTGCTGACCGCTGGAAAGCGTGCCTTTGCAAAGCGTCCGCTCCTGGAGATCCAGGACAAGAAACGGCCCGCATTCAAGTATAAGCAAAATTTCGAATGCAGCTACTCCAGGTGTAAGTTTTATCAATTTGTTTCTGTTTTTTTACTCTTGCAAGTCTTCATGGTTTTGGAAGGGAAGGAGGAAAGGATCGAAGTTTCTTTTTATTAGGTTTAGTAAAAATAGGACGTCAGTGCATGTATAGTCTACTTTTGGGGCAATCAGTACGGCACCTGCTACGTGCCCTTGATTATGCAGTTAAGGGAACAGAAGCACTCTGGTTTTTATTTTCCGCAATTTAAGCACAGTAAAATGCTGTCAAATAAGGTCTATCAGGGTCCCGTAAGTTTGATGAGGCCCTTTTCTTGAGTCTTTCTTCCCTGCTAAGCTGCTCGGTATTCCAGCGCCCTCCAAACTTTTGCATGCTGTGAAGTAACGAAGCAGAACATTAAATCTTTTAAATCCGAAGAGCGCAGGCAATCTACTGAGCGTTTCACAGCGCTGTTGTCAGCGAAGAATGCATGTGTGTATTCTCTACATTGTAATCCTCCAAGTGTGAAATTAGATCTGCTACCAGTTTCTTTTTTTTTTTTTTTCCTTCTTTAATTCTTTTTCATATCAAATATAATATGTAGTTTAATCACCCTGTCTGTTTCTGGGTATATAAAACGAGGGATTACCCTTTTGGTAAGTAGATTTCCACTCTTTCCCCCCCCCCCTCAGTAGTACAGCTTAATAGTACAATTGAAATAGAATGAATGGTAGTGTGAATAATTGCAGGCTTTTTTTCCCTTTTATTTTTACGGTGGTAAATATTCAAAAGGATCTCCAATGTCAGTCTATACATACCTATTTATATTTCACAATTCTACGAAAGTAGCACGTTGCCTTTTTATGATGAGAGGTGGGCCTAATAGGTGCTTTCAAAACATTACTAAACATAATTTTATATGTCAGTGGCACAGTAATATTGGTGTGTCTTAAATAGTTCTCCTTTACTGCGTTTTTATTGTTCGCAAGTTTGGTTTTTTCACTCAGTTTAAACAAGTCAGTAAAGTTTTTTTTCTATTTGTGTCTTCAGCTGTGAAAGGAGACTGATGCTTACCTGGCACATGATGGAGTAACGTGAAACTGGTTAGTGCTTGAGATTTAGAAAGGGGCCGGGGGAGCATGGAAAGTGAGTGAGTGACTGACGTTAGTAGCTGGCACAGATGTACACTTATCTGCAAGGATAAAAATATACAGATGACTGGAAAGACACGAATGAGGTTGAATTGGATTAGCTTGAATAAAGGGATCCAGGGGTGCAGGTGGCTTAAGCAGATGAAATTGACTGCCCTGTGCTTGCCAGCATGATGAAATCCTTACCGGGGATATGGGAAGCCCCTGTGTTATGAAGGATGGAGAAGATTTTCCTTTATGGGAAGTTGAGCTACTTGGAGGTGTTCGTCCGAGGAAGCAGCAGGTAGTGCTTGTTGTAAATGAGTTAGCGAATCTGCTGTGAGTTTACCTGGGGAGAGAGTTAGTGGATGGGCGGGGGGGGAGGCAAGTACATGTGGTGTGTAGTGCTGAGGGGGAAAAAATCGCCTTTGGGTAGCTTTGGGATTCCTGTTTGCTAGAGTTGAGGTGGACATGGGGGCAAGGTGCCAGTTTCTCTTGGCACAGATGTGAGTAGGGCCATCTCTGGATGGAGTCATCTGTTGGGGAAAGAACTAATTTTGTTTCTGTGTAAATGAGATTCCATGTTTGGAAATAACATGGGCGTATTTCTGGTCCCTGCTTATTGCAGGTAGATTTACATAGGGAGTTATATTTTTGGCATTTAGCTGACTAAACAGAAGAAAGAGAATGCTTTCATGATAGCAAAAGAACAAGTTGTCCTTGCTGTTCAGAATAATCTGGCTTTTTCTTCTGAATGTGAAGTTAGTTAAAAAAAATCGTCAAAGCATACACAACGCCCAAAGTCTGCTGCTGTAGAGAAACATGAGTATTCTTTGCTTTAAATGAATATATTTATTCACTCATTTATCTTTGGTAAAAAGGCAGGGATTATAATGTGATGGAGCTGTGAGGGACTACGATGTAATGAATCCTGGGAGCTCAGGTGAGACTAGGAAAAACTTTAACTTCCTTATACTGATAAGCTCACAGGGGCTACAGGCTAAGACTGGCAAAGAACAATGATTGCTTTTTTTCTTTAAGGCTGATTTGCAAAAATATTTTTCGTGTCTCTTAAAGTAATAATTAAAAGCTTTGAGTATTCAGAGAGATCCTTGTTTAAGAGCAGTCTAAGCTTCTGTTATACTTGAAGTCTTCTGTGATCCTGTAATACACATTCTGTCATTATGGGTAGGATAAAAGCAGCATTTGTTGAAGCTGTATGCTTTGCCTTGCCATGGCCTTGCATGTTTTTTGTTCCAAGTGTGAACGCTTGAAATATTGGAATTTTTTTTAAGCAGCATCACTCTGGGCTTTCGCTTCCATTCTCTTTAATCTGGGCGAATACGTCTAAACAACTACGCTGACATGGCAGACATCATCCAACTGTTTACACTGTGCTGCAAAACAGAGGAAAGCTCATGAGAAAAACTTCCATTATTTGAGATTTATTTGACATACAGGTATGTGTGGTTTCAGGGTACTGTTGCATCCCTTGTTTCCTGGAGAGTCCTTTGTTTGATGTAATAATTGTGGCATTTTTCTCCTGTGTGAATCTTGTTGCTGTTAGCTATCTTTTTTGGCTTCCAGAGGCACTTAACGAAGCCTTCTCTTTAAAATCCCGTGAGAGATACAGCAAGATCAGAGTGGAGCAGAGCTGCCTGTTTATCACTTTCCTGTCAGGGAGAGTCGTAGATGCCACGCTGCCTTCTTCCTTGCTGCCTGGTGTGGCTCACAGCAGTCATTTGCCTGTGACCTTTCCTGTGAAAGCTGCCGTACTCCTGTTCATTAGTGTAGTTCTTGCTCACGCTTAATAAAGGTAGGTCTTTTGATCCTGTTGGCAGGTTTGTGTAGGTGAGGGCTGCACTGATTTGGTCGTAGTTAAAGCATAACAAAGTCGTGCTTGTTGGCTCCTTTGCTGCCCAAAAGGTGTGGAGCTTGGCGACAGGTTGTTGTGTGTGCCTTCGTGTTGGGCATATCTCAGGCATGGAGTATAACTTTTGTTTTAAGCTTGAGCTAGGAAATGTGTTGGATGCCATCATTCAAGACCTTTAGGAATGTATTTGTTTCAGCGTGGGACACTGTCGATGTAGAGCTAAATTCATAATTAGAAAAAGAGAGCGGGGTCAGCCAGGTACAACAAACTCCGTATGTCTGCTGTGCTTTATAATCTTATCAATTTTGTGTTAAGAACTTGATCACAAAGACTTTGAAAAGCTTTCCTTGCTCCATTTTGAGGTGCTTCATGATTTTTCCAGTGAATACAGCAATAAACTTGTTGGTAGGATGAATCTTCCAAATCTTGTTACATTACCATTTTAATTGGAAAATGAATGAAAAGCTGTTATAACCAGGGGCAAGAGCAGATATGAAAGAAGTGAGAATCCTTGGAGGGACTCCATCCCTTTCTCGAGGGGCCTTTGGTATGCACTTTAGCAATGCATTTAAATTATTCATACCAAAATTTCAATATGAGTAATAAGCATTCAGTGCTCCTTCAATGATGCTCTTCTGAAAAACAAGAACTTCTAAAAACCTGGTAGGTTTTGAGATCAGGTTTCGAATGCTTTAAAAGAAAAGTTGCTCTTAGATAGATGTAGTCTCATAGCTAATAATACTGAGAACTCGGGAGTGCCTTCCAGTGATCACAACTGCTTTATAAACACTTAGTCTAGTCTTGCTTCTGTTAAAACTAATGAGAGTTTTGCCACTGGCTTCGGTGGAAGCAGGCTATGTCTCTTTAATTATTTGAGCTTCACTTCACTGAAGTTAAAGCACAGGCGCACAGTCAGAAAAACCAATGTGAAATCCCGGCCCCATGGAAATTAGCTGACTTCTATTGTGGGTTTCCTCACAGAGCTTTTTAATAACCTGCTTGACTGAGATAACTGCTGTTCTGTAGTTTTCTCTGTTTGTAAAGTGGAGGAAATGATACCATAAATCACAAGGTGGTCATGGGGGTTTGTGTATTAATAATATCTAATGGAGTGTTAGATTGTTTTGGTTGAAGCATGATGGGGATATGTAGATAGGTTATTGAGTCTCTTGTAAATAACAAAGTTGTCTCTTCCCTACATGCTAACTCACTAGTGGAAACACAGCAGAAAAAAATCACCTTTATTAGGAGAAGGCATATTTAAGCAGGTACCAGTTAATTCTTTTAAGGTGTCTGTAGCTGGATGGCTGTTTCAGACAAGGGCGTCTCCTCCTTGATGATCCTTGTGGTGGTTTTCTTTGTATATTTTTCCACCTACTGCAGGAAATTAAAGAATCGTGGCCCTGCCTTCACAGCATGTGCGCATAGCGTATGCTGTGTTTCTGTGTAGAAAATACCACGCTGTCACACGCTAACGATGACAGGTCGTGCTGGCTGTGTTGCATCAGATCCCTCTCCTGTCAGAGAAGATGAAGAGGGATGCAGCAGGCGTGGCGGTGGTTGTCCCACCGGTGTTGCACCGCTGGGAACCCGAGGCTGAGAGGTGGGTGTATAACCTGCCCCTTGCTCAGTGCCCGGCCCGGGAGCTCCCCTGAGCTTAAAGATCAACCGTGGGAGTTTGAGTGAGACTTCAGAGGCTGGGCTTCCATCAGGGCTTCCCTCAAGCCTGTGGTGAGACGCCGTGCCCCCTCAGTGTCTCACCACCGCCTTTCTCTGTGGCTTTGAAGAGGGAAGGTGGAGGGGAGTCCTGATTGATTTTGCCATACAGGTCTGAGAATTACTGTGCAAGTTATGAGAGCCATAGCAATCATCAGCCAACCCTTGCATCTCCTTGGTGACTTTTCGCTGTGGCAGCATTGCGGAGCAGTGCTGCGGCGAGGCCTCTATGTTCTGCAATCCTGAAAGGCACAAGAAGTGTTTCCAACATCTGTTAACTTAGCTTTATTGTACAGTCTATGAGCAAAGGCAAAACCAAATTAGAAATAATGGGTGTTGCAAAGGTTTGTGGCAATGCTGAGTTGTATCTAAAAGAAGAGTAAGAATTGCTGCAAAATGGTTATTTAACGTCAGCTGGAGGTCAGCAGCAGCCGAAGAAAGCTGATCTGTGAACTCAATGGTGTCTCCTCCCACCCTCCCTGCTCTGCTGAGCTGTTTCAGTAAGCTGACAGAAACGAACCTCATGGGATAACACAACAGGAAAAAAACAAGGTGATTTTCTGTTGGGTGAGCGTCTCAAGAGTGGAGGGCAGGCAGCAATTAGATTGGCTTAAGCTGCATGGAACTGGGGCCTCGGGGCTTCCCTCTGCTTCATTTCTCGGCCCTAACTAGCCGCTCTCCGACTTGAGCAGGGCTTGCGGTGGGAGCTGCTGGCTGCTGGGGCTGGGTCGGGGATGACTGCCATCGCAGCGGCTGGAGCGACATCTCAGCAGCACCTGGTACCTGTCCTTCAGCTGGTTGGTCTTCCTCTTGACTGGCTTAGTTGGTGAGCAAAGAAAATTTGGGGCATGTTTTGAGCAAAACCTTGGCACTGCTGCCTGTTTCTGGCACACACGTGTGTGTTCGATTGCATGAGGGACCAGACAGGGGATGGAAAAATGACCTGCAAAGGTTTGATTTGAGTTGAGTTATAGAATCATAGAATGGTTTGGGTTGGAAGGGACCTTAAAGATCATCCAGTTCCACCCCCCCTGCCGTGGGCAGGGACACCTCCCACTAGACCAGGTTGCTCAAAGCCCCATCCACCCTGGCCTTGAACACCTCCAGGGATGCCGGATGGGTTCCTTGGGCTGGTTGGCTGCTGGGGTGGCACCAGTCCCTGTCCCACGCAGCGCAGGGTGGCATATGCTGCAGCAGTGCTGCCACCAGACATCAGATTGCAGCTAAAATACAGCTTCATTGCTCTAATACTTATTTTAATTTGTTTTGGCTTCCCTAGAGAAAGTAATTTGTCATGAAAACTTAAATGTAATAACATTGCTTGACTAATTCCTCCCTCATTAACAATATGATGTGCCATAGGGAACTGGGTGATTGCGTTTCTTCCCCAAGAATGGTGGGTTTCCATACTCTGCGAGTGCTGCATCTCTGTTTTGGTAACCTGTGCGGAAACATTTATTAAAGTTGTAAAGAAGTGTTCGTTTTCAGTTAAATTTTTACATTTGTATTTTAATAGGAATACTTCAAAATATTTAAGTACTTTGAACAGATGTTTTTGGAACACAGATGTATTATTTTATTAAAGCTCAGTGGCACCGCGTTTCACAAAATGTAAGTTGCTTTAGAAAAGTGAACATCTTCCCCCCCCCCCCTTTTTTTTTTAAGCAAATGCCTTCATTTAATTGTAGCTCAATGGTAGATTTTTTTTTTTTTTTTTAAATATATGAAGCAGAAAGCAGAAGAAATACATAAATATGTAGACTTGCTCTGGTTTTGAAAAAGCTTACTACAAACGCATTTATGCCTTAAACAGCAGTAATTGAATTTCCCTCCCTTTACAAATGTACTTGTGATCTGTTCACTTTGACACAGATGAACCAAATTAGAGTTCAGTGGTAACTATATTAATCGGAAAAATTGATCGATATTGGTCTTACTGTTTCCCCTTATAATTATGGGAAATACACAATCTTATTTGTGGTAGTGGTTGGCTACCCATATATCTAGTAATTATAACTGTTACAAAGTAGTAAAACAGAAACACATTTTTTCTGATGCTACATGAATTTCATTGGGAATTGGTAACGATTGCAACGGACATGTATTTTTGAAGAAGATTAGGTAAACAAACAGATAAAAAGGTTGGTTGGCAGGCTGACAACTTTGCTAGAGTTTCTGCTGACTCCTCTGAGTTCCCACTGTGATCTCCTTCCTTTGAAAACAGGACGAACGGGTTCAAAATTATCTGCCTGCGCTGTCTAAATCAGCTGCTTTTCACTGTCACAGTAAATGAATTTTGATTAAAGAGATGCTTTGAGCAAAGGTGGTGACAGATTTATGCTCTGCAAAGCTTTACCTGGTGACCTTGGTGTCTAGGCCTGGAATTATTCTATATTCGGAAGGGAACAATTAAATATAGCAGGAGCAACTGAGGATTTTTATTACAACTGTGTAGCCTTTATGATTATACAGATAAAGGCCGCACTTTGGTTTATGGATGAAAGCTTTACACCTTTTTTTTTTTTTTTTGGTGTGTATAAAACTCAGGTCAGAGTCCGAGTACACACATTCTAACCTAAGTATGTGTCCTTTTAATTTCATAATGTTTTAAATCAAGCGTAAATAACAACAGAGAATGCTGCTGAGTAAACTTAATTCCCTGAATGCTTGGAAGAACCACTTTAACAAAGTGAATAAAACAAGGCAAAGATTCTCCACTCCGTGCTTTTTAAGCGATACTAGAGAAATGAACCTTTACATGGAAGTCTTCAAAATTCAGATTTACAATACAATCAAATTAGTGTTTTCACACTTTTTTACTCCAGATAGAGGAGATTTATCAACTGAAGTATAAGTAAGAACATTTTTAAAAATGGGATTGAATAATTTATGCTTTCCAGAGGTAGCAACTCCTTTTGGATGACCTTTTTGTTAGCTGCTTTCTGTATAGGACTTTACCTACTGGGTGGATTTAAATAGTGTGCAATATATAAAAGGAATGGAAAGTGTATCTGTGTATATGTATAAATAGATATAAGCAGCTATCTGATGGGAGTAATTTGCAGCAGAGAGAAGAGACTGACTGAATATGCTCCGATCTTGCACATTGATTTTTTTTTTATTTTTTTTTTCCGTGTGTATGTGTGTTTTATAGACAAGCAAAAGCCTTAAATGAAGTCATCTGCCCATTGATTGCTTTCATATAAATTTAAAGCATATTAAAGAACTTACTATCAATGATAAGAATAGAGAGCTGTTGATAGTATTTTGTTTCTTAGTGGCAGTTAGAACAATTTCATTACTATTAGGAAAAATCTGCAATTGTAAGTTCTTTATGTGTTGCAAGTAACTCTTCCATTTGATATTTTGATTTGAAGTAAATTGGACTTGAATTTAGGGTCTCAAACTGAAATACTTCTCCCCTTCCCCTCAATTCTTCAGCAAGGGGATTTTTCAGATATTTGTTTGTGGATTTTACCCAGCTTAGATGACCTTATATGTAAAGGTTGTTTTAAAGCATGAAATCACTACATCTGGGTGTTCTTAAAGTTTGTATTCATTTCAGAGCTAGCACCACGTTCGTGAAAGTTTTGATGGATGTGTGGGTTAATGTGCTGCGTGTGTGGGTAAGGATGATGTTGTATTGCTGGGCAGTTTGTCCAGATACCATATGCATTTGCTGCCTTGGTGGTGCCCATATCAGACCTGATATGGGCAAGAAGAGATGACAGAGATGGAAAGCAAGCAGTGCGGCTGCAGTGACTCCGGCAGGGAATGTGACTTTCCCTGTGCTGCCCAGAGCTCTGCTCTGGCTGGAGGGGTGGCCAAGTTGGCCATCACGCGGGGAGGTTGGTCGCTGCGGCGCTAGGAGAGGCACTTGCTTCCCACTCGGAGTCCGTAAGCAGATCCTGTGTTTCTGCTACAGTCCGGCCAAATTTAAAAAACCTGGAGTTCCCCGAGCCCATAGTTCGGTAAGAGGAGAGGCTATTTTTACATGCGGCGTGTAAGGCCAATGTTAGACAGTCCAAGAATATTACAAGAAAGTGTTGGTATGCGTAAAAAAAATATGCGTATGACCAAGTTTATATTAATGCATTTATGTGAAAAGTTGTCTTCAAAAAAGAGTTCATATTGCATCAACTCCAGGTTTAAATAATGAAGCCCAAGATTCTCCAGTTACTGATGAGTTTCTTACATGGTGCTGTTGTAATTTTTGGAAGAGAAGCAGAAGTGACTTCATTCGAATCAAGGGGTATGGCTTTTTTCCACTGTCTCCTGGAACTGGTCTGAGAGAGAGAAACACATGTACTCCATATCCCTCCATGGAACTACCAAGGGTCCGCATTTACAAAGCCCTCATTGAAATGTGCTAGTTCTTCTCAAATAATTAAAAATGAGAAATGAATTGCCAAGTTTATAAAACTGTACGCTCTGCTCGACAACACCACCTTTCTCTTTAGCATGGTAAATTAAAAAAATAATACATTGGAAGCCAGTCTGGTTGACAGTTTCTAGGAATGTTCTAGGCCTTAGTACCAGAAATCTGTTCATTTTATTTACATTAATTTCCTCCAAAGGGAAAGAAAGAAGCAGCGCAGTGCTATGTTAGCATAGCCACGCTTTCTAGTGCTTCTGCAGGTTGCAACAGTAATTTTCCTGCTTACTCTCCCTGTAGAAAATGAGTTGATAACATGAATTATTGTCTCTGGAAGAAATAGCGGGTGAGGGGAATGGTGAAGGGAGGGTGGAGGAAATGGAAAGGGGGATGCTCGTTCAAAGAAACCACCAGCAGGTGGTAAAATGGAGACTTGTTTGGGGGAAGTTTTGAACCAGTGGTGAGGAGGTTGGCACAAATGCAGCTTCTGAGGGGTGGGAGGACGAAGCGTGGAGGTTGATGGACACAGTGCAGTTGGCCTAGAGAAGCGAAGACATGTGTGTATCTTGGCCCGCGACAGGCAGCATCTTCCTTAGCTTGCGACCGGGAGCACTCGCGCCATGGGGCACAGCAAGTGGCTTCCCCTGTAAAGTTGCCCCAAGGGATGGCGAAGTAAAGTTGGGCTGCTTCTTAGAGGCGGAGGTGGGGCCGTACTGTGGAGAATTTAGAAAATGGAGTATAATAAAAACCAGGCTGAAATGACATCATTCTTTTCTGTTCCATAAGCACGCGCTGCATGTGTGGACAGTGCGCAGATGTTTTGCTTTGATAACTTGCTGTGTAGGTTTATGGCCTCGGAACGTTGATAATTAAAGAGGTTGGTTTTATTTTGAACTGCATGAAATTCTGTGGAAGCATGTATCAAACTTTAAGTTACAATCTCTGCAATGTTTAGGGCGTTTCTAGTCATAAAAATTCACTACTTTAGTACTTAGCATTTTTTTTTATTACTTTTCCTCCTCCTTTTTTTAGTTGCTAATTGTTTCCAGACATTTTTTTCACTATGATGATGGAGACTTCTGTTGACGTTTTCCTTTTCTATATTTAATTTTTTCTTTCTTTCTTTTTTTTTTTTTTTTGGAGTGCAATATGTTAATTTCATCCTCTTGCTAGAAAGTCAGAGCAGTAAACATTGAACACATGATGTTTCTTGCCATCAGGATTTCCTGCCAAGGGTGTCTGATACCACACCAAAAAACAAAAAAACCCCAACCAAAAAACAACAAAAAAACCACCAAAACCCCCAAAAAAAAACGGAAAAAAAGGATGAAATCTCTGGAGAGCTTTCTAATGGTTTGTCTTAGTTTACTCTTGTATTCCAGACTACACTCTATTGTGTCTAATAGCAGGATGGATATATGCTGCCTGAATCTGCTGATTGCTAGAGAGCAGCTTTGCTAGATGAACGTAACACATTCCATAGGTTTCTCCCTTTTATGGTCTCAATTATGTTACAAATAGTTTTTTCGCTCCAGTATGGTTTAGTGAATGTATTCTGCTTTTAAATAGACATTCAACATATGTGTGTCTGCTTTAACAAAGGGCCAATAAGCCATAGATCAGATCAAAAAAATCATTTTTCAGTTTGACCATATAATCCTACTAAATGGAGTTTATTTTTCCTTGTATGTCTTTTCACTTGTTTGCCAAAGTTCCTGTTCTTTAATATTATCCCCAAGTTTCCTGAGAACGTACTATCCAGGACCCTATTTTGGTATTTTGTGTTGATGATTCAGAAACACTATAAATTGAAAAGAAGAGGGAATTAAGCAGTAACATAAATATAGTGGAGATGGTAGCTGTAGCAGACTGCTTCAGCTATGGACCAACAGTGATTTACAGTAGCGCATAGCTTGTGTTTCTTTGCAGAAGATTTATATTTCAGAGCAGTGAAAAGGATCAATAAAATGGAAGAAATTTTTCATTTTATATCATATGAAGAAGGCTGTGCTGAGTTCTCAAAAAAACCCTCCAAAACAACAACAAAACCAAAACAAACCCATGTCCAAATCCCCTATGCTTGTTATAAAATCTTGTCCCTTCAAAGAACCTTTAGGTCAGAGGCCTTTTGTGGGTGAGGGAAACACTCCCCTCTTCCATGCCCAGATTGTGGCATCTCTCCTGTGGGCGGAGGGTCATCTTCGTCCTTGCGATGGAAACGTCAGCTCTCATTCTGCTGATTGTCTTTTTTTTTTTTTTTTCTTTCAAATCCCCATTCGTAAGCTCCTGTGTTGTCCAGCACTCTCACCGTTGTCTTCCTTTGCATGGCACATTTGTTGTAAATGTTCTAGACTATTACTTAGTTCTAGTTCTAAAACGTTATTTAGTTTCAAGGTATTATGATTTGTTTTGAGCAACTGACTCTTCTGCATTACATATCTCTTGCCAGCTGTCTGTTCATTTGACCATAGAAACAGAAAAAGCAATGTGGGTTGACCACTTGTGCTTTCAAGGCAAATCTATCCATTGATGGCTTAGTTTATTCAATTTCAATAAAAATATTTTCAGTGTGCTCTTATTTATGTAGTCAGTCATTAATGCTTCTTCTTTCTCACCCCTCTTAATATATGGCTTAGTTTTCTCTAAGAAAATGTCAGTCTATAGCAGATATAGGTCACTTGGCTAAATTGGTAGGCATGTTTCATCTTTAGATACAAAGTGTGAAATGTTTATTTGGTCCCTTCTTGCTTTTTCTGAGGATAAAAGGAGCCTTTTTTTTTTTTTTTTTTTCAAATTGATCTGCAAACTCAGTAGTAAGCTGTCTCTTAGACGAAAATAATGAAACATAAACAAGGAATTTTTCAATAGGAACTTATTAATCTTTCACACCACGCAATATAAAAATTGGTAAGCTTATTTATTGGTGAACTGGCTTCAGTAGGTGGCAGTGATTGAATTTTTAGTCTTGTGTTTTCATCCTAAATTCATTACTGATGCAGGAAAAATGAAGCAGGAGAGGAAGAAAATAGATGAAGTATAAATCTTGTGACAGTAATTGATAGCTAGGTGGAGGCATCCATCCGGAGCTGCCTGCTGGGCTTTATACACACCCAGCTTCGGGTGATTCAGAGAGAGACTTCTTTTACACAGAGCTAGTGAAGAAAGGGAGGGAGGTGGGTATGCTAGTGGTGATCCCATTCTGCTCATCTCAGATGTTGCTTACTTTGTGCTTAAAAAAGCCTATGAAGTTACCCTTTTCAGAATGAGAGCTCTTAAGGATAAAGTTGGTTGGTTGGTTTTTTTTAAGTTTGATTAAAATCTGTGCATAATCAATCATGAGATTTTTTTAAGAATCAAGATCAGATTTGCAGGAAACTCTTCGAATAAAATTGTGGGACAAGAATTTTAAGTTTCATTAATTAGCTTTCAAGCGAAATAATTTTAGTTGCTTGTGCTTATGTTTGGATGTGTGTTTTCTGGGAGGAGAGTGTGTGTTACTGGTTCGTACTGGCTAAAGTCTTTGCCATATAGAAAGCTTTCTTACTTATTTTCATGCAGTTGCTGCTTCAGTTTCTGCTTCTCTTCTAACACTTGGGATGTTGCAGTATTTTTGTTAGTATTCTTGTTCTAGCTACTTGTTGGTGAGCAATTACTTAGTAAACTGCTTTCACTACTAAGGGTGTGCACCCAATTATCCAAGAATGAAAAGCCTGTATTTTTCTTGCTTCCACCCTGATGGGACATTAGCTTGACAGAAGTGACATTAAAATTATTGTATGCAAGCATTCAGCACCCTCCCCAGGAAAACATCCCTTACCTTGCTTTAACTGCATTCCTGCAGTGTAACTGCTTCCATGACAGAGAATTTGGCTAAGATCTTCCCACCTGTAGAAGTGCATTTAACCAAAGCATTTGGGATCTTGAGCTTACCCCCCCAAAAAATCATGAAATATGGAAATAAAACAGATTTTTTTAATAGCTCTTGAGGTTTGAATTTTTATGTTTAGGTTGTGTGAATTTCTACCATCCCTCAAATTAAGTTTAGAAATTCTCTCTTTTCTTTGAAGATAAAAGATGAGACTCTGGCCCAGATATGTGACTCCCAGGAACTGGGATGTGGGAAGAAGCAGCGCAAACATGATTCACCCTGAATTTTACAGAAATTGGCAGTGCTGTGAAAGGCGGGGGGAGGGGGGAGGAGGGTAATGGGTGCACATGAACAGTGTTTCCTCCCACATACGGAGCCGCAGTGTGGTTGCTCCACGCTACCTTGCCTTCCTCGGCTTAATTTTCCACTTGCACTATCCTGGGAAGCTGCGTATGGAGATGGAATGATACTGTAGACAATGTTTGATGAGGTTAAAAGATATTTTCTCATGTGACAGTGTGTGGCTCTGACTAACAGTGTCCATGACTGGAGAAGACAGCAGTCATTATGGTGAGGCTGTGGGATGAGAAGAGAAGGTAGGAAGGGGGCCAGCCTCCCTGTGAGGAGACAGCAGACCCAGTTTTACAGGCAGAACCTGTAGGACAACTACAGATGAACCTCTGCCGAAGACATGCAAAGGCAACAGCCCTCTCTACGCTTAGAACTAGCTGGTAGTGCCTAAAGGATGAGTGTCTGCCCAGTGGACTTGCTGTTGAAGGCAAGGAGGGTATTTCAGGCTGCATCTTGAGCTGTTTTTCCGAGAAGGGTGTGTGTGTTTGTCTGTGTTTTGGTTGAGGTGTGAGCTTGGTGTCCTCACCTCAGCTGCAAGGCACTGACGTCTCTTTTCCGTCAGGGCTGGAGGGCCAGGGATGCCTGTCCTGCCCTCCGCTCACATGAGGGACTTGTCCTTTTTTTTTTTTTGTTTTTCTCTCTCCATGCTGTCCACTCTAGCACATTAAGTGTATTTTCTGCCCTGTCTTGTAGTGGCTTTCTGCAGTAAGGTGTGAAGGTGAAGGTTTACATTTAAAAAAAAAAAAAAAAAAAAGGAAGCACTGAAAGCCAAGCAGCAGGCAAAAACTTTGCCAAGGGGGCCTGGAGTTAAAAATTTGTAAAGGAAATAAGATTCCCTGGAATTAAGGTGGAAATACATTTCCACTTAATTTCAACGGGCTCCCCTAACAAATTGTAATGTCTGTAGTTGGCTGACAATGTAGAAGTAACCTATGAACTAAAAGAAAAGTTTACTTCGGAAGACGGCTCTCTTAAATTATTTACCTTGGCTTCATCCTTTCCTGAACTGGGGAGAACATAACAGTGTTTCCCTCTCTTCATCCCTGTCTTGGCTGGTTGCTGAGATGCTTTTGGATATAATGAAACCTTCTTAGCACAGGGGAGAACCTCCAACATAACAAAACTGATTGCCAAATCTAAAAAAAAGTCTGCATCCAGTAATGAACTTCCTGTAATCTTGGATGCCATATCCCTTTTGTGCTGTGGCAATGACTTTTCCACACGGTTTTATAAAGTGTTTTGAATTTTTTTTGGTGACATAATTCACATAAGTATTCTGAGTGCTCTCTTTGCCCAACCCTGACCTCACCCTGCTATGGAGCTTCTTTACTACTTTTTCCTGTGTTGGAAACTACAAGTGAAAACTACGAGGACTTCAGGCATCGTTTTTGCATATGCAGTGAAACTAAAGCACTATTGAAAAAAAAAAAAAAAAAAGGGCAAACAAAAAAAGACACCCCCCCAAAACCACCCTGCCCCTGCAAACAGATTTAACAGATTTTCCCATCAAGAAAAGTTCTGCTGTCTGAAAATCAAAGGGGTGTTTTTTGAAGTATAAGTTTAACTGGGATACAGGGATCCAGGAAAACACTCTCCTCTATCCTCCTTCTCCTTCTCAACACCCTGACTTGCCCAGTAGAGAACTGGAGAGCTTGTAGAAACCCCTGGCCAGATGTAGTGTTGGGGGAATAGCTAGTTAACCTGACGCGCTCTGCTTCCGAAGAAGTTCCTGTACTTTCAGTGCCTGCGTCCACCCTTCTCCTTCAGCTTGCCGTCCCTTCGGTTGTGCTGACACAGCAGTTTTGGGGCTGTCAGTTGTGATTTAGGTTAAATCCCAGCATTTCTTGAACGGCCGCGGCTGCAGTGGTGCAGTGTCCCGGGCAGTCCCCGCTGCCGCTGAGCCCTGCCATGGTGCGGGGCAGGAACAAGCACGCAGAGGGCAGGGACAGAGGGGAACTTTATTTTCCTTTCCAGCTTTACCTGAAAGAAAAAGAAAAGGTGCTTTGTTAGGCCCCCACCTGAGTCATTAGCCCCATGGACTACCCGGGAGTGTGGGCAGCGAGCACTCTCCTGGGGGCTGTCATAAGTTTGGTTTTTTTCCCCAAGATACTCGCAGTGACCCTTAGAGCAGTCCAGAATTTGGGAGCCATAAAGCAGTTGCTTTGGCTGTTTGCTTAGTTGTTTTTTAAGTGTCTGTAAAGTGGCGCTTCTTCCCTCTCTTTTTTTTTTTTTTTTTTTTTAAGAGAAACCATGCGGGACGCTAACTTGACAACTAAATTGTGTCTTTTAAGATGGCCTGTTCATTGATGAAGGATGCTGGCAGGTACCATATATTCCATATATTTTAGCCAAGATGTGATTTTTTTTTTGGTTTTTTTTTTTACTTTTTTTTAATGTGGAGTATCTTTAAAACTGTCAGTCTGTTGCCTTTTGCCTGCCCTAAGCTAAACAGAATAACTCAGGCTCCTGTAACCAGAGCAGCCCTTCATAAATGAAGGTCAGTTGGGTGAAGTGCTGTAACGACAGCCTGCAGAAACAGCCTTAGACCAAGGCGTCTTTTGTTAAGCAGAGGAATATTAACTACGCTTAGAGTTCCTGAAAGTGGGTGGTTTCTACCGCCAAGCTCAGTAACGCTTTGTCGTAATGAAAAAAAACAATGCTGTCTGCAAGTAAAGATTGAAAGCGTCTCCTCACGTCTGCTTGTCTAAGCTTGGGAAAAGGTGCCCTCGGATGAGAGGAGCAAATCCTGCTGCGGCTGTGCTTGTACTTGAAGGAAAAGCTTTAAACGCCAGCAAATGCCAAGGTGTCTTTCATGAAGTTAGTTTTAATTTATTTTTAGACTTGATTAATAGTTACTGCAATATTTGCCTTGCACATTTTTTAATGGAATGCTTTACAAAAAAAAAAAAAACCAACAAAACAAAAACAAAAAAAAAACCAAACAAAAAAAACCCCCAAAAGCCAAAACCCAACAACTTGTTTAATATGTGATCCCTTCTGTGTAATTGTGCTCTCATACAATGTCTTTGGTGAGAATGAACTAGCACAGTTTTACCCAGAATTGTTTGGAAGACACCAGTGTGGAAAGCAGAGATGACTCAGAGTGCCTTGGAGGAAGAAGAGCTAGCAATTAACCACAGAGCGTGGTATTATCTCTATGCCAAAGCTGGCTGAGAAAGCCAGCGTGTTTTCCACTTTGCTATTTCTGGAAAAAAAAAAAGTACTGCGGAGAAGTATTGGCTCTTCAAGCAATCTTGATAATCTTGTCAACTTGATGAGTTTAGAACAGGTAGCATGGGAGGTATGTGAATCAAAAGAAGGTGGTAGTTCCCATCTAGAAACCATTGTTATTTTTATTTGATGAATAAATACATATGAAACATTCTCCTTATTTGTCAGCAGACTCCTCCAGGTGAATAAACTTAGTTGTATAACAAGAATGTGGTATGTGATAGAGCACATGGTTAGATAATAAGTATTTCTGCATAAATTTATTTTCTGTGTAATCCCATGGTTAGATAATAAGTATTTCTGCATAAATTTATTTTCCGTGTAATCCCATGTGTCTGTACTCGTATTTCTTTAGGAATATCTATATGGCATTTGTTTCTCCTGCTGGCAGTTTGCCAGATGCCCTTCAATAAGGAATGTTTGTTGCAAGTGAAATAGTTAAGTATCTCTTACTTCTGGATGTTACTTGTTTTCCGTTTGTGTTCAGTGCAGTAGGGCTCATGTTGATGAAGGTGGCTTGACTTAGCTGAAAAACACAGCAATTACATGTTCATGTTTATTTCTTTACAACAAAAATCTACCTTTTCAAGCATATGTTGAGTATTTTCTTTTGGAATGTTTTTTTTTTTTTTTTTTTAACATCAGTTTGACATTTCCTTTTATGTCTAACGGCCTTTACCTTTGCTTACACAGAGAATACAGTAAGAAAGGGGTTAGCTTCCATTTTGAGTCCTACGCCTTTTCCTCGCCCCTCACCTCCTGAAAGATGTAAAGACATATTGCTGTTGTGGCGCTCTGCCCTAGGACCTGTGCCTGTTCTCATGGAGATCTCCTGCTGCTCCACTTTTTCCTACCTAAGTGTGCAAGCTCAGTTACCAAGCTCGAGCCGTGCTCTTTGTTTTCTGCCAAGGAGAAGGTGAAAGACCTCAAAAAATATTGGATTTTGCACAGGGGCTGCCAGTTGTGCCCATTGTTTTACTTCCTTTAGTAAAAAGAAGAAAAAAAATGGTACAGATAGGAGCAGTATTTTGGCATTGGCCGGAGAAGTCGTGCTGAAGGAGGTGCTCAGGAGTTAATGATGCATCAGGATTGACACTCCGTTTCCAAGCATCTGAAGGCTTTGAAGAACCTGCATGATTGAGGAGCTTAGAGTTGCTTTCAGCCTAGCAGGGTATTGCAAGCAGATTGTCTTGTGGGCAGGACAAAGCCCAGGGTGAAGACGAAGCCTATAATTTAGTCCACTGGTTAATAGTGAAATGTTAGAGCAACTTCATTTAAAAATGACTATCAAGGTGTGAATCTTCTTTGCCTTGATGAAACCGCCTGAAATAGTGATTGGTGGTTGGCATTGGCTGTGAGAAGTCAGTAAGTCTCTTTTCCAAACTCTTTCCTCCTTGGGAGAAGTTGATTTGTGGTGTTAGCATTGTGGGAGACATCCACTGGGCTCTCAACAGATTAGTATCTGATTAACAAACATTTTTTACACCTGTAATTTCAATAATACATGATTTCTCTTTCACTTTCTACCCCTCCCACCCTGTATTTCATTAAGTGGTATGCCAGAAGATGAGCTTTCTTTAGATAGGTAAACAAGAAGCTGTGGTGCCAATTAGAGAAGATTGCAAAGCCTTGATTTGGTTTTCTCTGCGCTGTGAGCAAAGAGCAACCATTTAAGAATCGACACTCTCGGTTTTTTAACTGTGACTGAACAGCTGTTCTGTTGAGGCTGATTATTTCACATGCCAGTGGTTGAGAGGCAGCGTCAGATTATTCCTGTTGTTAGCGTGAATGTCCTTATTTATCCTGTCTTCTCCTCCACTGAGGATAATTTGGGCTTTCATTTTCCCTCCTGTCCTCACCTTGTTTTGGCAGCTGGTGAATAGGAACCCTTCCTGTGTGTCAAATGTTTTATATGGAGTCTGCTGGGGGGGACTGTGGGCTCTACAAGAATGACCCTGCGTATTATTCTTACGTATTCTCGGGCCTTTTTCCACTAGAAACTGCTATGGGTCAGGGAAAATATGAAAATGTTTCAGGGTTGCCAAAAAAGAATCAAGGTTGATTTCAGGCTTGCATATGGCAGAAGGGGAAATGGCGGGGGGGGGGGGAAATTTTGTCATTGGTCACAGTTGGTGCTCCTGCTGAATACGTGGATGTGTACATATGGAGCGAGCACATGCACAGGCACTCTGTACAGAGACACTGCATGCACGTACTTTGGCCATATGTTCATTATTTTAGAAGTTTGGTTTTCTCTTGCATTTTTGTCAAGCTTTTAGCAGGGCTATTTTAATTTAATTGGGATTAAATATAACTATGTAGGACAGTAACTAAGATGCAAACTCTGTGTGTTCCTCCTCCCTCTCTGTGTGTCAGCAGCATTCCTTGTGCTCATCCTCCGCCTAGAAATGAATTTCTTTTAACCTAGAGCCTGTTGTGAGGAAGAGAGGAGATTGCAGCATTCCTCCAGGCGTGGCAGGGCTGGGTTTCATTTACAAATTTTGTCCAGAGTTGCAACACACTCCTCTGTACTTACCGTGTATCAGGCTAAGCAGGCATGCAAACTTAAAAATGAAGTGAAAAAGCATGACAGCAATCCCATACCTGTGCACACACATGAGTCTTCTGTCTTTCTTCTGAGGTTCAGTATTTATGCACGATTTACAGAAACAGTACATTCTTAGCTTGGTTCCTAGACCAGACATACAGTACAATGTCAGTAAGGTCAAATAATTTTGCTGATTTGGCTGTGAAGTAACTTTGAAATATGTTTTAAAGATACAGGACAAAAGCAAAAAAAAGATGTGTGCAAAGAGCATTTGTTTCTATAGGAAGAAATAGTTTCCTGTGTTTTGTGTGTCAAACGGTGAGACCTGGTTATAACACACATCAATTCCGTTTCCAGTGTTGGAATGGTCAGGTCTGCCCAAGTGTCTCGCTGGGTTCTAAAGTTCCTTTTTAGCATTTGATTATTGCAAATACCTAGTAAGATTTATTAAATTGCATATTTGCAAGCCAAAGAGTGTGTAAATACAAACAGGAAAGCAGAAAACAAAACAAACACCTCTTGCATTCACGGGCCTAGTAAAAAAGATGAAGAATAAGGATTTCTGAGATTACTGATGAATCATCTCCGCTTCTTGTTTAGCCACTCTCTCCTTTCTTGTTCATTGTGGTTCTGTTATCTACAAAAACATTCAGATTAGTGCGTTAATTAGTTTATGTTAACCAGCAGAGGGCTTCCACCTCAAAGCAAACAGCCATATCCCCTCTGCAGTTTCCCTGGTATCCTCTTTATCAGAGAAGTGGGAAATAGAAAGACATTTATTTAGTTGTCTAGGGTACTTTCCTGCTGGCAGAATGGTCCTCAATTACATATTAATAAGTGTGGGTTGTTTTTTTTTTTTTTTTACAGTTTGTTTTTAACTGGCTTCCAGTTGTTTTTAGTACAGCTGTCAGCATTTCCACAGGAAACTTGGGTGATCCAGTAGAAGTGTCTTGTGCTTCACCAAAATCCCACGTTTCTAAATTTCTGATGTAACTGGCGTGTCGCAAAGTTTCACGTGCATGTGCAGGTATTAAAAGTGATTTGAGCCCCTTCTTAGTATGAACATGACATATGCTGAGTAAAGTAGTAGGAGAGAGTAAACTGATTTTACAATTCAGATTGAGCAGAGGGGAATATGTCTGAAGTAGAGACACAAGGTATTACAAAAGCACACAGCTTTCCTGGGAGGTGGGAGCTGCCCTGCGAGACACGGGGGGTGGCTTGATTCGGAGCATCCTTGGTGTTGGCTGGGACAGCAGTTTGGAGCGGGTGCCTGGTGGAGAAAGGGTCCGTGTGGTGCAGGAGTAAGGAGGCGCTGAATGCTGCCTTACTTCTGTAGCACATCTCCAGCTTCTCTCCCAGACCCTGTAAGTGACTCCTCGTGTTGATCTGAACTGCTGTTGGTAACTTTTGGTGATTCGATGAACAGATGAGTGCCGGGGCGGGGGGGGAAGATAAAATCTCTTCTTCAGACAGAAAACTTACTCCCTCCTCAAAAATTCAATACTTAGAGAGTTAATCTTCACAGACTTATCAACACTTGGGACGTGTTGGGTAACAGTTGTGAGTGGAGTCCTTCCCTGGCCAAGCCTCAGCTTTGGAGGGGAGGTGACCCTATGGTTAAGAGATTTTAAAAAAAGGTGTTATGTTATGAAAGCAGAGCCCTGCAACTCGGGAGGACTTGTGTAGGAACCAAGTCAGTGGCCACAGTTAGTGGGAGCTTTCTTAATTAGTGACTCATCACGCCCGAGTCAATAAACACGAAAATTGTTAATTACGTTTTAAGCAGAGATAATAACAGCTTTCCGTAAGCAAGCGGCTAAGGGCTAAATCACAAGTGCGTGTCACCGTAGCTGCGTCGCTGTCGCAGCGCTGGGTGACCCCGGCACCCCTGGGCTGGGGACAGAGGGACGGATCCCTGCTGCCACCTGCCGGGCGCCGACGGACTCCTGTGAGCTCCAGAGGCATTGGCACGTCGTCTGCATTCAGGCTGGGTGGAAAAGGGGTTGAGAGCAGCCCCGAGGAGAAGGACTTGGGGGCGCTGGTGGACGAGAAGCTCAACATGAGTCGGAAATGTGCGCTCGCAGCCCAGAAAGCCAACCGCATCCTGGGCTGCACCAAAAGCAGCGTGACCGGCAAGGTGAGGGAGGGGATTCTGCCCCTCTGCTCTGCTCTGCTGAGACCTCACCTGGAGTATTGCGTCCAGCTCTGGAGCCCCTCAGCACAGGAAACACATGGACCTGTTGGAGCGGGTCCAGAGGAGCTCACAAAGATGATGAGAGGGCTGGAGCACCTCTCCTATGAGGACAAGCTGAGAGAGTTGGGGTTGTTCAGCCTGGAGAAGAGAAGGCTCCAGGGAAACCTTATAGCGGCCTTCCAGTCCCTAAAGGGGGCTTACAGGAATGATGGAGAAAGACTCTTTATCAGGGAGTGTAGCAATAGGATGAGGGGTAATGGTTTTAAACTGAAAGAGGGAAGATTTAGATTAGATATGAGGAAGAAATTCTTTGTGAGAGTGGTGAGGCACTGGAACAGGTTTCCCAGAGAAGCTGTGGATGCCCCATCCCTGGAGGTGTTCAAGGCCAGGCTGGATGGGGCTTTGAGCAGCCTGGTCTAGTGGGAGGTGTCCCTGCCCATGGCAGGGGGGTTGGAAGTAGGTGATCTTCAAGGTCCCTTCCAACTCTAATCATTCTATGAATTCATCAAAGTCCTGTTACTCATTCCCTTAGACTGCACAACATAAAACCTCATACCAACATGTGTGTGCTGAGAGAACAGAATTTATTTTACCAATAAAGTTATTTACCAATAAATAAAAGCTGCTTTATTTGGAAAATAGTTATTGGCTGCCAGGAGGTAAAACTCAGCTGTGTACAGGTATGAACAAGGCTGGAACAATGGTTTGAGCCCTTTCCTCCTGTATCCCTCAGAATATCCATCGTACTCTTACCCAGCAAGTATTCCTTGTATACTTGAAAGCAGATTTTCTCTGAAATTTTGGGCTTCCATCGGTTCTGGAATTATGCTGATTGATACACCCAGACCTTGTGAATGTATTTGTACCAAGTTGAAGCAGGTAGGTGTCATATGCACAGTTAACTTGCCTGCTCTTTTGGCATCAAACTATTTGTTTTTGGGTGATTCTGGTGTTCGTTCTGCCTCTCTTACAAATCTGCCTCAAGCCTGGAGACATTCAAGGTCAGGTTGGACGGGGCTCTGATCAACTTGATCTAGTTGAGGATGTCCCTGCTCAGTGCAGGGGGGGGTTGGACTAGATGACCTTTAAAAGTCCCTTCTGACTTATTCTATAATACAAATATATTTTTTGCTAACAGCCAAGTTGTGTGAGAGCCTTGTTTGTGTTCCTTGCTCGGTTCCCCTCTTGCAGTAAGAGTAGTTTGGTTGGCCAGGTGGGAATTGCCCCCACATGCAGCTGGTGTAGGGGGAGAAGCAAGGCCAGGTTAGCCTAGCGCTTTACAAAAACTGTCACCCTGGTTTTAGGGGGATTCTCTCCCCCCTCCCCCATGGACCTAATAAAGTTGGGAATGTGGATGGGATGCTTGAAGCAGTCCTACAGTACAGAACTACCTTCTCTTTTAGGTACTCATTTATGGCGTGGTATATTTTTAAGTTGAAAAAAAAACCCTAAAAGGATAATATGGGTAACAGAAAGGAAATTTTCAGTTGTAATTAGGGCATTCAAAGGCTCTGTAATGGTTGTGATAGAAGCAATTAATAGGCATTGCTTTTTGTGCAAGACAGGGCCTACTTAAGTAGGTTGCGAGGCCGGTAGCCAGGAGACCTACTTTCTTTTCTTAGTTTTGCTGCTTATCCCTTCTGTGATCTTGGGCAAGTAACTTCATTTTTGATCCTTTTCCTTCTTTACTGTTTTTTTTTTTTTCTCCCCTCTCAGGTCCACACAGATTGGAAAGGAAAGAGTTTCTCGCTATGTGCTTTGCCCAAAAGCGCCAAGATGTTAATGGGAAGTTTGAGGCCCCGTTGCAATACCAAAATGCTCACTGCGGCTGCTTTGCTGTAAATAACCACGCAGGAATACGGATTACTTTACGGGTTTGCGAGCACTGTATAGGATACCTGTAAGAACAGGTACGCTGTAGATAAAGACCTCTGATGGAGGTCAGGTTCACGAGCTGCTGAATTTGCCATGCAGCTCTGCCCAGAGATGATGAGTGACGCTGGGAAGGTGTCCCCATGTAGAGAATCCAGCGGTGTTGGAGCGGTTTCTGGGATGGAGGGTCTCTCAGGGCTGCCAGGCATCCTGTGCCCTTTGCTGGCCGAAAGAGCTGTGAAGTGAAGGGTTGAGTCTGCGGGCAAGGTGTTCTCAGTGGGCTTTTGACTCTGCTTAATCCAAATGGCTTTGTGACCGATGTGCTGATGAGTTGTTACCACCTGAAGGTAAACACCCGGGAAGCCTGAGAGAGAGGTGTCCTCTCGGTTGCTGGAGCAGTGGCTGCCCCGGGAAGTTGTAGTTGTGAAGCAGCCTTGTTACTGTCTGCTTGAGTCATCAGAAATGATAGACTAGGAAATGTAGGAATTAAACTAACATGCGAATTGTGCCAAAACCCACAGCCCAACCAAAACCAGAGCACATCTGCAGGGTTTGGGGGTTGGTGTTTTTTTTTTTCCTTTCTGTTTTGTTGGCTTTTTACACTGAACCGAAACATTTTCTGTGCAACAATTTCTTTGTTTGCTGGCCTTAGAGAAGCACAGTGGCTGTGAGCCACGTATGTGTGTTTGCTTAATTTAGAGAATTCTTTGACGATCAGGTTGTGATAGGTGGTAAAAATCCTGATGGCATGTGGGGCTCTTGTTCACCTCTAAAATCATAAAAAGGGCGGGGGGGAGGAACCAGTTTAGCTTTCTACTTCAGACCCGGGGTTTCTTCTTCTGTGATTCCTTCATCTTGGCTTTTTTTTACTGAGATGAACCAAAAAGAATGCCTTAATCTTTACATGCATAACCTGGAAAATATGAAGCCTATTTACTTCTATGACGACTTCATAAGGGAGAAAATAGGTTGGAAAATGATCTAAGCTCATTAGAAGCGTACCTTGTTTCTTTTAAATGGTTTTGTAGAGTGTTTTACAAAGTTAAATTTAATCCTCTAAAGTGTGTCAGATGCTAAAATTTACAACTCCTTGGCCTTACGCTTGGCTACTGATTAAAGAGTGGATTAAACTGCAAATCCATTGGTGTTAATGGCCTCGATATGTATTGTTTTTTCAAATGGTAATCAACTGTTTTCTCTTGATCTTGGGAAATTTACTTTTGATCCAAATGTGCAACAATATACACTGATATTAAGCTTCCTGTCACCTACAAGTAGACAGCATTCCATGGTAATGACAACACCGTGATGGGCCTTTTCCTGCAAGGAAATATAATAATAATACCAAACTCTGGACACAAAGCATTGCACCATGTTGTATTTACAGTAACAGTGGAAATGTTATGGTCAGTCACCCACGGCAATGTTTTCACCCTTGCATCATCAAGTTGTGACTCAGTACCATGATACAAAGGCAGAGCTCCAGGCAGGTCAGGGAAATAAATGCCTAAAATCAAATTGCTGCCAAGACTCTGGGCAGGTCTATGGGATTTTACTTTGGCATTTTGGGTTAACCTGAACAGGTTTCCTTCTTGTTGCTTTCTCTAATCTTCTGTTTCTAAGAAGGACAGTGTAGAGAAGATGACTGTGATTCTGCAGTTCCTACCAGGGTCTTTATACATCTGGCTCTGTATAATTTAGCCAGTAATAGCTGTGGTGGTTTACAGTTCTCTGTATTTTGCGGCACTGGCAATTCCAAATATTTGTTCTTTCTCAAAAGAAACAGTAAGTTGAGTTCAAACATGGTCTTTGATTTTTACATTAAATCCTGACTATTTGAACATGGACTACCCCAAAGCGGATATTCCAGTGTTTGGGTCTCTAGGGGAATGTCACCCCACATTCTCACAATCTTCTTGTAAACAAAAGGTCTAAAGAATAAAACCAAAACAAACCTCCCAGACCCCACCCAAGTCTCTTGTCTCATCTGGGATGGGGAGTGGTGACTTTTTAAGACAAAACCTTTCAAATCAGAAGGACTTGATGACATAGTGAGAAAAGCAAACCTTAGCAGTGTGTGCTCCCATTTTGCACTCCCTCCCAGCCCCCCTCCCCAACCCCACTACACCACCACCGACTTTGGGTAGTGGTGGAAGACCTGTGTACGTACATATGCATTACCTCGCCGGGCGAGCTCAATTTAAATGCAGCCTATTAAATTATTTACAGAAGACAGTTGGCCAGCCCATTGTGCTGCGTTAGTAGGAGCCAAAGGTCACTTTGGTGTGCCTGGTTGATTCATAGGGTAATCTGATACAGTACTTAGCTTTTTGCCTCCCAGTCAGTGGGTTAAACCTTATCCTCTTATTATGAGACACACAACCATAAGTTTCAGAAAAAGCCAGAGCCTTTCTTTTTAATGGTTTTGAAGAGGCTGTGCAGCAGAATCCAGAGGCCTGCGAGAGCATCTGCAGGGGGTTGGGGCGTGTTCTGCAATAGTGTAAACCTGACTGATAGCTTGAGAGCCAAAACACTGTGCCCTTGTTTTCTTAAGCTGCTTGTCCTTTTGCTAACATCATCTGCAGCCATTAGGTTGTTAAGGCATTAATGCTTATTCTTCAGATAGGTGGCACTTCTTTGGTTTTTGGTTTTGGGTTTGGTTTTTTTTTTTTTTTTGTTTTGTTTTGTTTTGTTTTGTTTCCCCCAGGGCTCCTTGCTACCAGCATCTCCTTGAGGATTCACTGAGCTGATTTTATTGGGTATCTTGTACATTCAGGTCTCTTGTTTTGCTGCAAGATACAAACTTGTGTGGTTTTTGTCAACTTGCATCTCAGTGACAAATCCCAAATCCCAGGTCAAAACCCACAAGTATTGGGCAAAACCTTGGTATTGCCAACTTCTGTCTACTTTAAAATGCTGCCTCTGCCTCTCCCCCTTCCAGGCTTACTCCCTCCTGGAAGCAGCACTGGTGCTGACATGCAGGGCAAGCACTTGGCATTGCAGCAGCTTTCAGTAGCGCCCGACTTTTTAAAACCTTCACACCATGGTGTGCTTTTTCCAGCTGCTAGTCTAAAGAGAAGGCGGCAGAACATTGCACAGCTGGGAGTGAAACCTGTTTTGTGAGCTGCAGTCACACCAGTGGGAGTCTGGTCACTAAAAATGTCTGCTCACGCGCAGATTTTGTTTGTGTCTATGCACTTGTATTTAATTGCTTTTTAAAGGTACCACCAAGTTACAGGGGCACTAATGTTTTCAACACGCTGCTCGGGACACTCGTGGCGTTGACGAGCTCCAGAATTTTATTTGTCTTCTCTCCGAGTCCGCAGAGGTGCACAAGTGCTTTTCTACTTCTGCACACAGGGTTCAGAAGTTTGCGCTGCTACTGAGCCGGCTGAGGAAAGGAGGAGTTTTGCTTCTGCGGTCGTGCTTTTAGGCGAGCGAGCCTATCGTATTTCACTCTAATCCTAAGCGATAGCCACGCAGCCTGTTTTATTGTTAGGAGAGCCGTCCTGGAGCTCCTTCAATCGGGCTTTTCTCGAAGGGAGAGCAGGGCAGCCAGCATGAGGAGGAGGCAGAAGGGTGGTCAGTGCGTCGTCCCTCCTGAGCTGTGCCATGCTGGGGCGTGATCTCTGCCTGCTCTTCCCTCATCCCGGGGTGTTTCTGATGAGCCAGAAGAGAGGACTGAATGGCGTGCCACGCTCCCGGGGAGCGATGCCAGGGAGAAGAGTGGAGCTACAGTTTTTGCTCTTGAGTGGAGAATGGGGAAAACATGTGCCTTAGTGCTCTATTCTGCTCAGCCGTTACATGCTCCTCTGAGCTGCTGCAAGGTGCCACTTTCTGCTGCTTTTCTCCCCTTTGTTTTCTTTGGCAGCTCCCTAAGCGCTGTATCAAAACAGCTTCAGGGGAGCCGCGCTGGCACGGTGACCCACCTCCATACTGGTGTGCTGGCTTAAATGCAGCGAGAAGAAACCTGGACGGAAGTCGCATTGAAATTGTTTAGCCTTCCGCAAAAAACACTGAGAAAGGGGACGGGAACAATTTCAGAAAGGTCTCTTTGGAACCGAGGCCAGTAGCTACTTAAAAGAAAATGAAAAAGGAGTGTGTTTCGAGATCTTTCAAACTCAAACAAAACCCAGGCTCCCTCTCGCGTGCTGTAAGCTGGATAAATTTCTCCTCCTTGTCAAGGCAGACAAAGAGATTGTTTCGCAGCGATGGTGAGCTCTCCTCCATGTGCCTGCAGCAGGTAGACGAGGATGATGAGAACTGGACCTACAGGAGCCAGCAGAGAAAAGGTGACTCGCTTTCTCTTTAACCTTTGTGATTGCTGCTGTTGCTGCTGCCGTGTCAGCCCCTGGTCCGTGGTGGTGTTGTCCAGTGGCTCGGGTCCTGCTGGGAGGCCGGAGCCGTATGGGAGCCGCAGGTGGGGTAGGAAGAGGAGGAGGAGGAGGAGGGCAGCACAAAAGCCTAGGTGCAGCATTACCCTGCTGAGATTTTTTTTTTATTATTTTTTTTTTTTTTTGGTGAGGTTAAAACTGTGAAAGCTTCTAGTAAAACCTTTAATTTCCCATCTGGGCAACATAAAGGTACTGGCTGTGTGGTGTGTAGGTAAGTCGTGATTGTGCTTCTTGTAGGCAATAGTCACCCCTTTGGCTGATCCTTTGGGCAGGTGATGCAGGAATCTCTCCTCTCTCTGTGGTACCAAAAGCCATTTAAGACTCCACTTGTGACAGACTGGATGACTTTTCGATAATTGCCTCATGGTCCTGCTGGAAAATTTTAAGTGTATTTTATTTTACGAGGGCAGATTGGGAAGAGGTCCCAAATGTAAAATAAAAGATGAAGGGATGATGATGCTCCACAGACAAGAGGAGGGAGATCTAGGATGCGAGATAGGCAGCTCTGAAGGAACCCTTGAAATACTCAAACCTGAAGCATATTTTATATGAAACTTTTTAAAAGTACTTCTATTTTTTGTGTATTTTGGTTTTTTTGAGTGGAGCTTGTCAGGTACTTATTGACGCATAGCTCATATTTACCATAAATCAAAATAAATTTTAGAACTTTGCTTCTCTGAAATGGCGAGCTACCATTACCAGTGTGTTTACTGGCTGGTAGGCAGTAGTGTATTTGGTTAAAAATACTTGATGAAGTGATTTGATTGTAATTTCTTTAGTGCTGCCAGAGCACTAGTTTGTTAATGCAAAGTGTAAGGTAGACTCAGTTCTGCTGTAAGGTCACTTTTGTAAGGGCAGGCAGGCTCTTCAAGGACATTTGAACTTGAAAAGGATTTTTACTTCTTTTCATTTCTGGGAGCAGTTAATAGCAATTTGACCAGAATTTCAGTTCTGAGTCAGAATAAATTGTGGCTTCAGTAAATGGTTTGGATGCAGGAACACTAACACAGGATGTATACGCTTGTGTGTGGCTCCCAGCACACTGGGAGACCATTTTAATCTGTGCTTTGAGGATTGTTTTTTAACCCCTTTTGCTGCTGAAAAACTTCTACGAAGGGAGTTTGCATTTGCAGCCAGTGGCCGATTTTTACTTCTGATTGTTGGCATGTTGGTATTGAGCAGCAACGTCAGGTACGCTTCTAACGCCTGTGGGATCCTGGGTGCTGTGGATCAGAAGAACCAGGCAGTCCCGCTGCTGGTCGCTACACGGCTTCCATAAAATTTCTCGTGATGCCTTCCTTAGCCTGCGCTCCCGCCACAAGGCAGAGATGGGAAAGGAAGCTTTACTGATGGATTAATGTTGTATTAATTTTTCTGAGTGATTTACATAAAGAGCCCATTGTCCAGGCTGGAAGAGGGGAGGGCAGAATTCCTCCCGTAATTGGGCAGCAAGCTATGAAAGCCTCCCTGCCTGCCTATCGCGGAGATGACAATACATCATTTTTGAAAGGAAGGTGGAGGGAGCTATAGATTATGTAGGGCTTATTTCCCCTTTGCAGGGTACAATTTGGCTTGACTTGTAAAATCTGCCTGGATCCTAAATCCAATTGTGCACTTCTGTCTGACTGGAATCCTCTGCTTGGAGGGAGCTGACAAACTGGCAGGGGATGCCAGGGCTGAAGGGAGTTTTGGGTTATAGACTGGGGCAGGAGAAACTTCTTGTGGCTGCCAGTGTTTCACCCAGGGCTGTGAGTCAGGTTTGCACAGTGTTGGAGCAGTCTGAGTATTCGGTACCTGGCTGAGTCGTCATCTTGAGTTTGTGTTCAAAGGCAAAAACATGTGTGATAAATGAATACTTGTGTTCTCGAATTAGCTTGCTCCATTGGACCGTTGCGTTACTCCTTGCCAGGCTTTGTAAAACTCAGGGCTCAAAACAATACTGTCTTTGGTGCTCAAGTTAACCACATCGCTTAAAATTAATGCAGGCTAGAAAGAAATGGGATGCACAGCAGGCTGGGAGGATGGCTAGTTTTATGTCAAAAACCATACTCTTTATTTTAAATTAGCTGAAAAACCATTAAAATTTCATCCAGCAGAATAATTTTGCCCCCCAGTTCATCCTCAGGTAAATTGGTAAAAAGGTAAGCCTGACAAATCACAGGCTCTCAGTCTACCTTTTTCTTCCCCTAACTGTACGTGTATAGGCAGGAGTGATAACAGAAGTTGGAAATGAAGGAATTGTTGTTTTTCTTTCTGAGCTGTTTCTCTTCCTGTCTTTATAAACCTCTTATTCTTTTGCCGCTTCACTGCTCTTCCCGTCTCATATTGCATTCCCAGGAGGCTGCTAGGTGACAGGCACAAGGCAGCATGTGTTGCCTGGTATTTCACCAGCAAAGTGGCTAATCTGCATTGGCTGCAACCGGGAACTCGCAAACGGTAGCCAGCAGCCAGATTGGTTGGATTTGTCAGTTTAAAATGAGCAAGAAAAACACAAAAAAGTAAATGCTAACTACCAACCCCGGGGCACACCCTGATGTCCCGAGCAGCTGAAGCTCTGTCTGTGTGGAAGCCAAAGGAGGAGGGGGCTGCTGCTTCGCTCTTCAGTTTTTGAAAGGTCCACAGTAGTGCAGAGCGTTTTGGAATGGGTAGCACTAATTAGACTTCACATCTGATAAAGCTGTTTCAAAAAGAGATGGTAAAAGTTGATAGTAAAATAAAAGATTTGTTGTTTGAAACATTTTCTTGCTCAGCCCTCTTTGTCCCCAATCAGCTGAAGGACCTTTGAAATGAGAGCACACTGTAACTCCCATGTTTCTCTTCTTTAATCTGAATTTTTAGTTCAGATTTCTTCCTTTTTGGGGTAGCAGAAGTTTCCTTTATTCTGGAGCATGTGTGAGGTGAAATGATTTTTTTTTTTTTTTTTTTTTTTAAATTGCCTACGTGTGCTTCAAGAGCCCTCTTCCTCTGGCATAGGCACTTCTCATCCCTTTCTGTTACTGGTGTTCCCGGAGGCTGCTCCAAGGGGAGAGGACAGGCCAGCATGGCTGGAGTCGATGTGAATTCATCCAGCCCCTTAGGGACTGAGTCCGTGCAGCTGATGGTGCTTCATGCGGTTGTGCCTGGGGCGTCGGGGCAGTGGTACCCAGGCGCCTTCGCTGCTGACTGGAGTCGTCCATCTCATGAAAACCACCGGAGTGGCAGATGCTGACTTTCTGTGTCATGTAGCTGCTCTGCTGCCACCTTGGTCAAGGCGTGTTCTGCTGAGCAGGGTCCTGTGGGCTCGTGGGGCAGCTTTGTGAGCACTCCATAACTTCTGTGCGCAGGGGGTAACAGCCTGGTTTCCCTCACAGAAGAAAGCTGTGCAGTGATGCCCGCTGCTCGTGCAGCTTCTTTGAAGAGGCAGGTGTAGGACCTGTCAGACTTTGATTTTTGTCCAAGCTTTTTGTTGGTAGACATTCTAGTTTTCATCTGTTTTGCTCTTCTAATGGCACGGCTTGCTTCTGGTGTGCTCAGTGGAGAGAACAGCTTGATTTTTTGCAGCGGCTAAGCCTGAAATTCCCACCAGAAGCAGGGCCGGTTTGCTCGCTCATGGTTCCTGGAAAATGCAGCAGGTCCTGGTTTGGGGGCTGTTCTCCATGTCTCAGTGGGTTCCTGTGTGGTAGGCATGTAAAATGGGCGGCGTGCTGCTCCTGCCCCCAGGTGTTTTCAGACTGAAGCTCAGAGCGTTTTTTTCCTTTTAAAAAACACATTATTGAAAAAACACTGACAGAGTTATTTCTTGGAACTGAAGCAAAGGTGCTTGTGTGCATTGCAAAGGGTTTCTGACATGTGGAAGTGTGTAACAGCCATTCATGTGGGACTGTGCTGTTTACCATGGGTATGACATAGCAAGTCAACTTTGAATAGAGATAACACACGAGTCACTTTATGGTACAGATCTCACCATATGTACTTTGACTTTGCAGAAAAGGAGATGAGTCACGTTTCATCATCAGAACACCTTACAAAGTTTTGCTGACTTTTGGGATTTTTTTTTTTTGGTTTGGTTTGGTTTGGTTTGGTTTTTTTTCCCCTTCCTTCCCATTGGTTTTGGGGGTTGGAAAAGGGGAGCTTGTGACCACAGCTCTGAGCAGTGCTGCTTTCACGGCGGGCCTGGCTCATCTCCCCACCGTGCTGGCAGGGATGCAGAGCAAGGGAAGATGTTTCTCCAAAGAGGTTAAATATGCCTGAGCTAGTGACCTTATTTCTCATGTTATTCCCTTCCAACAGTGATCTTCTGACCAGGTGTTGCAGAAGCACAATTAGGAGTCATGTCTGGCCACAGGTGACAATACATGAAAAGAGGTTTCTCCCTCTCCCTCTCCCCCCAGCTCCTGCCCCTGCCTAATGCTCTAATTATTTTACACACTGCCTCCATTTCACTTGGTTGCTTCCCAGCCTTCCTGCATCACGAGAAAGTCAAAAGCCTTGGCTGCTTTTTTACTGCAGGCTGTACTACCTGGAAAACTTACTTGGAGTCATTAGTCAGAGAAACCTTGTTTCTCAGATAACTGCAGTCTTTTAAAGACTGATCAAACGTGGTTCAAAAGGTGGCTGCCACTGGCTTTCTGCTGGCCAGGTCTCATTCCTTAATGTAAAAGTGTGTGGAATGCCAATTTTTTTCCTTGCAAAAACAGTCTAAATGTGAAACTTCAATGCTCAAAGCCCTTTAAATTCATAAGTAGCTACTTGTGGGCTCAGCCTTTCGTGTCCTTGTGGCGTGTCTGATGGAGGTAATCCTGATGTCCTGATGACAGCTCTTACCAGAACTGTCAGTTAACCTCCTAACCGCCCACTGCATATCACACTCTGAGAACGTCACACTTACCAAGGGATTAAATTTCCACAAACTGAACAATTAATTTCTTCTGTCACAGTAGCAATATTGTCGCTGCCACCTTATGTCAATAAAAATTATATTCTTTAGCTATGCCTGTACTACCTGTGTTCAGTTTAAACATATGTCGCATAAGTTTTTTCCTATCAGGTGAGTTTTTCTTCACATTCTAGAGTCAGAGTCAGGACTCAAGACCTTTGTGTTTTGTCACACCGAGGAGTTTGTATTTTCAGTGCTTCCTGTAGAAGCTCAGTGTAGGGATTTGCAACTCTGACGTTGCCCAATTGCAGTGTCAGAGCATCAGTTTGGTCTTTTTCTGAAGTACAAGTAAATTTTTAAGTTTTGTTTTTTAAGTCATGAACACAGTTCATGAGGGGGTTTCAAGGGACAGAGCAGTAATTACCTTTTTTTTTGAGTAATGAGAGGTAAGAGGACCAAGAACTAGTAAGTCCCCATAAGCAAGATTACCAAATCCAGACTTGCTGTTGCTATTCTAATGTAAAATCATTTAACAGGGCTTTTTTCTGTGTGTTTTTGCACAAGATCTTGTGTTCAAGGGGGGAAAAAGTCATGTCAGTTGCTACGTAGATAAGGGCCCATAAACCCAATGGGAGCTGTTAGCGTTTGTAGAAGCAGTAATATGTGATGGATTGTAGTGTTGGGGCGTGTGCGTCTGTGAAAAGGATTCTTGAAGCTTTGGGCAAGTCCATAAATAATCATTTACGGAAACCTCAAAAAGCATTTGTGTAAGAGACTGGAATAACTCCAAAACAAATATTATACGTTTTATGTGCCTTTTTGTGAGAGACTTCTTTTTAAGAAACAAATGTTTTATAGACGCGCAATTTTGTATATATGAGCACTTGTACACAAATCTAAATATTTAAGTGGAAAAAGTAATGAGAGATTTGATACAAAGGCCGATTTTCTGTCTTGTCGTACCTTTTCCTTTTACATGTTGCAGATTCTGTATGCAAAGATAAAACTGGATATAGTTATACACGTTCGTAACAATTTACCTATATAGTCAAATTTGCATCTTGTATTTGTGGTTGAAACTGTCGGATGTTGTGCTTTTATGGAAGCAGCCCTCAGCCGGGAGAAGATGTACTACTTAAATTACTAAGGCACATACGATTTGTCTTAGCATGTTTGTATCGTGGCACAGCAGAGGGTTCTGTAAAACTTTCATGATATACAGTGGCAATTGAAATTTTCATGCTGGTAAAACAGCTGGAGTCAGTCAAAAGTCCCGCATCTAACTATAACTTGAAGTAGCAACTTCTTAGTGCTTGTACATAAATGCAAATTTAATCAAAACTTTGCCTTATTTCCTATGTCTTCTGGTAAATATTGCCATAGATGGGAATCTGAAAGTGGGCTTGCGAAGCAAAAATTTGTAAGCTACAGAAACAAATTAAGTTTACGTAAGAAATGTTGATATGTATCACAGAATCATTTGTTCAAACCCACAACTCTACTTCTGCTTTATTAAAAAAACATGGATCCAGCCATTGTTGCTATTCATTCTATAAAATCCTTGGCAAGTTTCAATCCTTTGCTATTTTCATAATAGAAATAACTTTTATTTAAAAAAAAAAAAAAAAAAAAATTCTTTGTCATCTGATCCAAACCTTCCAGGTGAAAATAGAAAGAAGGAAAAAATAACTTGCTATGACCTTAAACGTTTGCTGCAGTACTTCCATCTTTCCTAGCTGCTATCCCAGTGTGCCTGTTCCACTCCGGGAAGCAGTGGCTGGAGAACTGCAGTTTGTGCTAAAGGACATTTCATTTACAAGCAGTTGTGGTTGGTTTCACTGTCTATATGCTGTCTACTCCAAGAGCCTTAAACTCTTAGTAATGTAACTTTACTGTGTTGGAAAGGTCTTAATCTCTCAGGGGACTGTGGAATTTTTTTGTAATGATGAAGGAGTTGAAGGGAAGAACACGCTTGTACGGCGTTACGGCGGGGAATCAGCGTGTTAGAGCTGCTGTCTGAGAAGCGTGCTTTGGTCAGATGAAGGGGAAGCTCTAACCGCTGGTATTTGAGAACCGTGAAGCTCCTCGGATTGCTGCTCCTGCGGCAGATGCCGGTTCCTTCCGGGCAGCTCTGTGCTGCTGTGAAGTGAGACCCTGGCTGTTTTTACCTTCTGTAACACACCTTGGATTTCACCTGCAGAGTAGCTCCAGTCAGGGGTTTTCTTGGCTGGTCGCTGTAAAAGACCACAGTCTTGGGAAATGCAAACAAAGCGAGTAGCACCTGACTTAACCGCGTGTTTCCAAAGTTACAAGGACATTGCAACCCAATTTGTCTTGCAATTTAGCTGTACTTGATGTCTGGATTAGCAGTGTAGCTAGAGCAGCGCTCTTCACAGAATAGCATGTCCTTCGCTTGCTTCTTTGCAGCAATGAAGAAACGCACAGGGTGCTGTGATTTTCCTTCCGAGAGTGTGTTGTTTTGACCTTCATGAATGGTTTCAAGTTATGTTTCATGACACGTACACTTCTATGTACTTTTATACACTTTATAAATTTTTTCTTGTTCCCAGGATACTTCTTGTTCCCTCCGAAGTCCAGCTAACCCTTAGGCTGAAAACTTGGGGCAAATGTTTCCCTGTCAGTAGAGGGTCAAAACTGATGTCTCCTGACCTTCGCATTTTACTCTCAGCTAGCTGTATTTTATAGAGCAGGCTGGGTGCTTTCCAGGGAGACATGGTATGCGCTGTTTGAGCTGAAACAACTCTCTGTATGTGCTTCACTACGCACTGCTCATCAAGTAAGAGAATACATGAAAATTTCTGTTTCCATGCAGTTGTTAGCCAACTGTTTCCTGAATTGTCCCCTAAAACTGAGGGGACCTTTGTCTCTGGCGTGGGCATGGCTCACCATTCTGGCAGGACATTGCAAATATTACAGCTACTTGTTTTTCTCCAATCTCCATTACAAATGAAAAGAAAGTGGAGTTAAAGGTTAAGAATGTGGTTTAATGGCTAAAGTTAATGAATTTTGCAAGAGTGTATTTAGCTTCTATTACAATCTTTGGAACAATTAAAAAGGGTGGATTTGACAGTTTGTAATTTAGACTGCAAAATATGTTTTCTTCTTGTCTTTTAGCTGCAGAATCTCAATAAAAATAAAGAAATTAAACTATGTTTTCCATCCACCTGTTCTTTTGCTGACATTTGCCTATTAACTTACATACTAACGTCTCTTTCCCACTTGTAGGTAGAAACCCCTTTGTTGTCTTTTTCTTTTTTTTTCTGGGGAATTTAAATAGAAACTCTGCTAAAACCTTACGTGTAGCTTGTTGTTCCAGAGCCTGAGCTGAAGTGGTTTGTTAAAATATAAGGCGTAGGTGCTTATGATATCTATGCAAGTTGTATTTTCAGCATGTGAGCTTGTACATTGGACACACAAGAGTATGGCGTATTTTCCATCCGAAGGAAAGGTAATGAATATGTTCACCCTCTGCTCCTTCTAGAGCTTCCCTTACATACGGCATGGCAGCTTCTGTTTGGCACTTTATTTCCCTGAAGCAGATGGATTCCCTGGACGTTGAGTCTGGACGAACTTGCAGTGTACCAAAGGCAGTTATGAGCTGTGAATTAAACGCGTTGCAACTGGTGTGTTGCTTGCCCATTTGCTCAAAACTAAAAGAGGTGGGAAGTGCGTAGAAGGCTTTCGGTGAAGCTGCTCAGAAGCTGTTGAATCAAACACCGAAGCAGAGGGGTTGAGAAGGCTCCCTGTTGCTTGAGAGTAGCTCACGGAGATGTTAAATAGAAGTTATCCTCCCCTGTAGATGGCAAATAGAAGTCACAGTTTCTCCAAGGTAACACAGGTCCATAGTAAAAGTGCTCATGTGTTCGTGTGCATGTTTATTGGAAGGGAAGGGGGAGGCAGAGACATGATCCGTTTTCCCACTTCTGACATGAACTGTGGGCCATGTCATTAACCATGGTACAAGAAGCCATGCTCGCCAGTTGGCCAGTCAGGTTTGATCAGGACGGCTGCTGGAGGGAGGCAGGGCTTGGTCTCCTCACTGCTTTGCCCGCTGGGCACCACGTGCCTGGGTGCCCACACCATGTCCCCGTCAGTCCCATCAGACCTGCTCCTATTGCCTGCTGCTTTCCTCTTGCTTGCTTGCATGTGTGACTTTTCTTACTTCCCCGTGGCTTTGTTTTATTTTGCACATGCAGGTGTTTGCTCCCTAATGCAGCAGGGATGCTCACGCTTTGTGTACTTGGCTTAATACTCTGAATCACACTTCTTGTAGGCACCGCTCTAGTGACTATATTAATTAAAGAGGGACCTGTGGAAAAAAACAGGCTCTTAGTTTTGGCTCTGTCATTCATGCCTAATTTCAATGCTTGAAATAGGTGTAGAAACTAATGAATAGTTGGCTGTTCTAAAAGGCTGTTGCCTTTTAGAAACTGAAATTTGTTTGTACTTGCTTCTAATTTCCATGGAGTCTTTTGTATCTGTTTTTCTCCCTTGTAGTCAAGACTGCTGAAGACCTGGTGAGTAAGGGTGACTGCTTACAGCATACTGTACACTTACACGGAAACTTTCATCCAGGAGTTATTAACTCAGTTTTATTAACCTTGAGTAACGCATGTAATGCCATATACGATAAATATGGCATTTTCATTTCAGAATGAAAATGAGGTCGTTGTGACACGCAGCGGCAGAATCAGGTACGAAATGATATGTTTGACTTGTAGCCAACTTGACCTGCTTTTGCAAAGGGGGAAGAAAGACCCCCCCACACTCGGCAGCACGACTTCTTCCACCGGGGTGCTGAGAGGGTGGAGCTGGACCAACACAGAGGGGGCTGCAGCTCCTCTGCAATCTCCAGCAGATTGTGATTGAGCTGGGACTCTGAGGAAGGCATCAAACCTATTACATTAATCAGGTCAAATGAGAAATAACTCATTTTGTTCTCCCTGCTCTATGCTGACACTCGCACACGCACGTGCCGGAGCCTCAGTGAAGAAGCGGTCACGTTTCTACCCCACGGCTGGTGGCAGAAAACACCATGGGGCTGGCTGGGGTTTGTAGCGAGAAAAGAGCTGGAACAGGTGGTAAATCAGGAATATTTCCCATTGCAATGCACAGGGCAAGCTGTAATACCCTACAAACCACCCTGCCACCCTGCTCGGCGCTCGAGTGCTGGTTCAGTTTGCCGCCCACAGGCAGCAAATGCCCAAGTGACAGTTCTTGTCATTTGTTTTCGAGGTCTTGGTTGTATTTTGGCCCACAGCTTTAAATCAAAAGAGAACTGCTTAAAGTACTGCTGGTTTTAGCTCAGTATTTCAGTGAACTATTTCTGGTCCGTTAGATAAGCGTGTTGACGATGTGAATGAAGACGGCTCCCAGGTAGTACTGATGGTGTGCCTGCACGGTCCTATCCCTTCAGTCAGAAGAGAAACTAATTCTTCTGTTTATTTCTTTGTGTTTGTCTGGTGTGCATCAGCCTTGGGGATTTTTTCGATAAAAGAACATTACTCTGTATTGGGTGACCATGTGCCATAATTGTGCGTCTTTCATGAAACAACCTCTTTTCTTTTCCTCCGTGTGGGATGGTGTGTAACGGTGCGGTTGTCTTTGTTCCTCTGAGCCTTTAAAGTGTGATTTGCCTGCTAGCTCAAAACCGGGATGATAATGGGATAATTCAGGTGTCCCTCCTGCTGCCTGTGATTTTGATATTCCCGGTTACCCAAAGGCAGCCTCAGAGCATTCCTCAGCGGCTTGTTGTTACCAGGACTAGTGAAACACTGATGGGGCCAGCCTGAAGGAGTCGAGCCCATGTCAACCTGTGGTTACACCTGCAGTGATTTTCTGGAGCGGCGCACAGGTGACTGGGCAAATGGAAGTGCCCGCGAGGGGCTTTTTTGGTTTGTTTTAATAGTAAACGTTATCCATAAAGCCCTGTTGCATCCATTAATCAAAGACAATTTGGCACACAACCCTTGCAGAACAATGACATTTTTGTTTAGGAGCAGGTCTTTTAGCAGCAGATTGAAATGACTGGATTGCCTGTTGTTTTTCTAGGTTTTTTCGTCATAATTTCTACTCTAGCCTCTCTTTAAATATAGGACCCTCAGTCACTGTTTTGGTATGATTAGTTTTCTCCTTGTCATGTGGTAAGCCTCTGTACCTCTGGGTCCTCCGTGCGCAACCGGGAATGCCCTCTTTGTTCGACTTCTGGGCAAAGAAATTCCTGAATGAATTTGGAGAAGTTGGTTACAGATTCCTTTCCTGACCCACAGCAGTTCTTAAAAAGATTTTGCCCTTTCCGTGCCCTTTGTCTGAAGAGTAAGGCAAACAAAAGATAAGTGAACTAATTCATGACTTCATTGTATTTTTCTTCCTCACTTAAGGCAGAAGGCAGCTCATTCCTAAACCCATTTATTTTATTAATTTTAATGCCAAGCACTTCGCACCTGCATTGCTGGGTTTATTACAGAAGAATGTCTTGTTTGTAATAATCAGAAACCATAACACAATTTCCCAAATGCTGTGTGTAGTATCTAATTGAAAACTCCACCAGTATAGCTATAGCTGGGGTAGGAATAGAAATAAAGTTGATTCACTGCAAATCGTCTTTCAATGAAAAAAAACAGACACATAAATAAAGGATTTTACTTCGGCTTTTATGTATGACTGAAGTGGAACTATGTCCCTCCTTCAAGTAAGAGGTCAGTGCTTTAGATTTAATTCTCTAGGAAAACAATTTCTAGTGGTTTCAGAGGTTTTATTGGAAGAAAGTTGTTTTAAAAATCACTTTTAATAATAGGTGAATGTTTTGGGTTTTTTTTAAATGCTTATATTGGTTCTGTTCATCCCTGTTGCTTAAGAGTGCTTAAAATTCATTTTTCTGCTATATTTGAATATTTAGAAAATTGTGTTTCTCATGCAAGTCTTGAAAGGTGTATGACAAGGCCTTGCTGGGCATCTGGGAGTGCATGAGTAGCTCTATACTGGTTGTTTCACTGATAATTTGAGAAGGTCCATTCACCACAAGTCACCTGCCTGCGTTACTTTTTGCAGGACAGGACTTGTCCTTTTACCTCCTGCTATGGTGAATATTCATCAGTTTGAGTTATTTGAATTAATCACAGGGTTATGCTAATTATTCACAGTGGATTCTGCTTTAAAGGACGTATTTCCAGTGCTATCATTTGAATAAGTTACTTGTTTCATGATGTTTGCTGTGACTTTCCCCAAACGAATTTAATCTTCATTAATAATTTAAAAAATATTTCTTCCCTTCTTCATGGTGTGAGGAAACTCCACCCTAATCAGTCCTCAAGTGGAACAAGTAATATAATGCACACTATCAACTGCAAGAGATAATAGCAAAATATTTTCCCTCGCCTTGGAGTTAAGAGAATATTTGGTTTTACGTATCAAAATAATGGTTAACATCTTTTCAGCCCGTGCTGGGTTTCCTAGTCGATGCTGCCCCTTTAAAGATATGCTGGGGCTGACCTGACCTCTCTTTATCTCCCCCCTCTTATCACCAGTGGGACCATAGCGCCTGGTAGGCTCTGGGTCTGGCTTTCCTTAGTGCTTGAGCCGGCTGCAGACTAAATGGTGTTGGTCTGTGACAACCTTCAAGTTGAAAATTTTATTTTTACTCCAGCTGTTTTCTTTGGATAGGTTCTCAGGGTGTGGGGATTTTTTATTGTTTTGTTTGGTTTGTGTGTTTTATGCACAGTTTGAAAGGGAAACGTGTCAGAATGATTCAGGCTTTAGGGGAAAAAAAAAAAATCTCTTTCGATAGTTGGCACCCATCCAAGCTATCAGAAACGTACGTTTCCGCAGATCGCTTTGGTTCTAAAAGAAAAAAGGATTTAATTAGACGTCCCAACAGCCCTGATAGCTGGCAGTCAAACTGGGATGCGCTTTGCTGGGCAGCAACACGTGAAGCACGACAGAAACAGCCTAAACCCTCATCCTTTTTCTGTGAGTTGGGCAGGTCTGAGCTGCATTTTCTTCCATGCTCATTTTAATAGTACAATCTTTAGTATCAAAAAATGGTGCAAGTATATACCTGTTTTTCCTAAATTTATTTCCCTCCATCCTGCTGCGTTTTCAGGTTAGGGAAGCTAAGAGAAATGGCGCTAGTGATCTTGTTTTCAACAAGGGAAAAATGACACTGACGTATTTCTTCTGGTTGTTCTCAGAGAGCTGATAGACTTTTCAGTGACTTGAGAGTAAGGGAGAGAATGAAAGTCATGGCTTGGTGTGTCAAAATTCCTGACTTCAAGTGGTTAAAACATTTCTGTTTAGAAGACCGTGACCCGTCCTTATTAAACACAGATTTACAGGCACAGTTCTCCATGTCCGTTATGGTCTCCTCTATGAAGCCAGTCTCTCTTGCATCCAGTCGATAGGAGCAGTGCCTCCGTGAGAGGTGGCAGTGGCAGCTGGGCAGTTGGCGTTATCTCCTCTGCTTCTCCCTTCCACGGGGTACATGTGGTGGGATGAGTTCCTAGAGGCAGCAACTCACACTTGTATCTGTCTCTTTGTACGCAGCTCAATATGTCATTCTTTACACAAACAGTATACTTCGTAATTTATAAAATAAATAAACCTTATAGCGGCCTTCCAGTACCTGAAGGGGGCCTACAAGAAGGCTGGGGAGGGGCTGTTTGCAAGGGCATGTAGTGATAGGATGAGGGGTAATGGTTTTAAACTAGAGCAGGGTAGGTTTAGATTAGACATTAGGAAGAAGTTCTTTACGATGAGGGTGGTGAGACACTGGAACAGGTTGCCCAGAGAGGTGGTGGAGGCCCCATCTCTGGAGACATTCAAGGCCAGGCTTGATGAGGCTCTGAGCAATCTGATCTAGTCGAAGATGTCCCTGCTTACTGCAGGGTGGTTGGACTAGATGACCTTTAAAGGTCCCTTCCAACCTAACAGATTCTATGATTCTATGATAATTTGACTGTTGGAAGATATTTCCATGTTATTTCCATAGAGTTCACCCTGGCACAATGGGGAAACCTGGTTCCCTGCTGTCACAGGCAGCAAAATGAGGTGTAGGGAGTCAGAGAACCGGTTCTGAATGGGACTCGGAGTTGGGACCAGGTGTGATGTCCTGCAAGTGTCACAGCTGCCAGAGAGGCAGGCACCTGTCCGGTTGCTGCAAATGCCCAGGCAAGAGAAGAGCGTCACTTGGACCTCCTGCCTTCCTAGACAGCGAGGTCCACCACCTTTTGTGCATTCCCTCTTTCCCAGTGGGCATCAGGAAGGTTGGGATCCCATTCAGGCTCCTCTGGGCTCCTCCTGATGAGGGTGGGAGAGAGAGACAGTGAACAGGACAGAGGGTACCCCCCAAGGAAGGGACACTGGCCCAAACCCTCCCAGAGCAGTACGTGCCACCGGTGTTATGGGCCAGAGCAATTTCTGACTTTTTAGCACTTTAATACCACATTTAATACCCCTAAGCTGTGTCTAATTTCTCAGACAATATTATTGTTCCGTAGTTGGATGCCTCTTCTTTGTTTTATTGACAGTTTTTCCCACTGCCTGTGTGCAGAATCGATGGCTGGTTTTGTCTCTTTTTTGTATTTTTCTACTTGTGATTCCCCTAGAATCTGTCGTGCCATTTCTCAGTCCCCAGTGGTGTGCTCGCAGCTGCTCTCAGTCCCCAGTGACTGTCACTGATGTGCTGCTTACTTCCCCTTCCAGGTAATTAATGAGTAGATTTAACAAGATTGGACCTTAAAATCCCCCTGGTATCCAAGTAACCGTCCTCCAGCTACAATATGTTTTTGTTTATTTTGCCTCCATGAAGTGTTTATTCCTGGAGCCCTCTGAAGAGTTAGGGTAGGAAATAGCGCGTGCATGCCTGGAGCACCAGAAAATGGAATTAAGGAAAAAGGACCCATTGCTTCCCGGAGCATCAGGAAATCTTGACATCAATCTGTACCCTTTTTAGCAGGATTTAAAAGAGAAAAGGCAGGCTAAGCTATAGAAACACTGTTTCTGGATTTTGAGTTACTCCACTGTAATGTCTCTGTTTTTCTCTCACAGCAGCCTGCTCTTAGCCGGCTCTAAAAAGAAGTAACTTTTCTTACATGATGACAGAGACTTGAAATGTGATACTTTAAGATCTAAGAACGGCTAATGGTTCTCAGCATCTCATTAGTGCTGCTTCATCTGGGGCCTAAAGTGCTGTTTTCAAGGTCTCTGGACCAGAGTTTTTTCTGTAGCTCCGCCCAAAGATAACATGCTTTCGCATGTGTTCTTTATTTTAATTTGGCTTTGCATGGAGGATTTTAGGACTCATGCATTTGCAGACAGTTGCCATTCTCACTTGTTCAGTGAGGTATGTTACCCTGACCCCTACCTTGCTCCCTGGTCCTTGTCTTTCCTTGCTGTACAAGGCCAGGCCCTATAAAAGTTAGTCAACACAACACAGCTGCATTTAGACCCAAATATCACCAGTAAGCACAGAGTGCTGGTGGCAGCTCTTTGTGACCCTTATAAAAATAAAATTGCTTACAAGGTTGTGTGCTTCTATTCCTGCAGGTCTCCTCTGCAGAAATAGGGTGTATGTGAGAAATCTTTTTAACCACAACATCTCTAGTGTTGAGCTGGGGAAGCAGTCTTAAGGCGCACAGAAAGGAATATATGGTATTCAAAAAATAAGCACTTCCCCCTTGGACTTTGGAGAGTAACTGGTGTGTTGTGGAAATTTGGTACCTCCAGAACTGAGATGTTAGTGAGAGGGAATACACCTTCATGAGGTTCCTGCTGATCCTGACTCTAGGAACTGTAGTATTCATCTTAATATAAGAAGTCAATTAAGATACAGCATGGTTTAACATCTCGTTTAGATCTTCCCAACTGTTAGTCTTCTGTGTACAGAAAATTGGGTGGAAGGGCCTCCTGTCTCTTGCTGGTATTCAGGTGAAAATGAGCTGTCAGTAGCTGGACTGTTCAGATACACTTGCAAGATGTTGGAGTGAGTCCAGAGGAGGGCCACAAAGATGATGAGAGGGCTGGAGCACCTCTCCTATGAGGACAGGCCGAGAGAGTTGGGATTGTTCAGCCTGGAGAAGAGAAGGCTACAGGGAGACCTTAATAGCAGCCTTCCAGTACATGAAGGAGAGATGGGGAAAGGCTCTTTATCAGGGGGTGTAGAGATAGGACGAGGGGTAACGGTTTTAAACTGAAAGAGGGGAGATTTAGATTGGATATCAGGAAGAAATTCTTTACTGTGAGGGTGGTGAGGCACTGGAACAGGCTGCCCAGAGAAGCTGTGGATGCCCCATCCCTGGAGGTGTTCAAGGCCAGGCTGGATGGGGCTTTGAGCAGCCTGGTCTAGTGGGAGGTGTCCCTGCCCATGGCAGGGGGTGGAACTAGATGATCTTTAAGGTCCCTTCCAACTCTAACCATTCTATGATTCTATGTTTGTTTATTAGATAAGTCTGTATGTATAGGTGAAATAGAAAACTGCACAAAGAAAGCACTTCATGGAGAGAGAGCAGATACATATTCCAGAACAAAAAAAAAAAAAAATAATTCTTTAAAAAAGAAATCACTAAGAGCAGAGTTAGTAATTCATAACAAACAAGTGAGTGGGATTAAAGTGATGTGTTTCTCTCACGGTGACCGATTGATGTGCATATACTGAGTCCACAGCGGTGAAAAATGCTGACAGATGAGCTAAAACAATTGCCTTCAGGTTGGGCACTGCCTGGGACCCACCGGAGATGACTGGTGGTCTGTTTTGCGAGCGGCGTTTCACTTCCAGGCATGGTACTTTGGGCTGGTGAGCGGTGGGGAGGTGGGAGCGATGGGGGTGTCAGCGATGGGTAGGTGAGGGGTGTGGGGGGTATGAGCCAGTGCAGGAGGTGAGCGATGGGGAGGTGAGAGGTGGGGGTATGAAGGATGGAGAGGTGAGGGATGGGGAGGTGAGGGGTGGAGGTATGGGCGATGGGGAGGTGGGAGGGATGGGAGGGGGAGGGATGGGGGTGTCAGCGACGGGGGTGGGGGTGTGGGCGATGGGGAGGTGAGGGATGGGGGGGTATGAGCGATGGGGAGGTGGGAGGGATGGAGAGGAGAGGGATGGAGATGTGGGGGATGGGAAGGTGAGAGGGATTGGGGGTGCGTGGGATGTGGGGTATGAGCAATGGGACGGTGGGAGGGATGGGAGGTGAGGGATGGGGGTATGAGGGGTGGGGGATGAGTGATGGGAGGTGAGGGGTGGGGGTGTCAGCGATGGGGGTGTGGGCGTTGGGGAGGTGAGGGGTGGGGGTGTCAGCGATGGGGAGGTGAGGGGTGGGAATTGAGGGGTGTGGGCGATGGGAAGGTGAGGGGGTGTCCGGGGGGTGTGGGCGATGGGGGGGTGGGAGGTGAGGGGTGTGGGCGGTGGGGGGAGCCGAGCCCCGCGGATTGGGCGGCCGCGCCCCGGGGCCGTGAGCGCTGCCCGGGGCGCCGCTCCGCCGGCCGCGCCCGCCGCGCCGCGGGATGTGCCGGGCCGGGCCGGGCCAGTGCGGGGGTACCGCGGTGCGGGGGGGAGGCACGTCCCCGCCTCGCCGCTGCCCGAGGCCGGCTGCAGGATGTTCTGCCTGAAAGGTGAGGGTGCGGCGCTGGGAGGAGAGCTGATGCGGTGGCTTCCAGCGTCGTCTGGTGCAGGAGGGATTTTAGATATTTTTTTTTTTTTTTTTCCCTTTCTTTAAAAAAAGTTTATTCGGTGCGTTGACGAGAGAAGCGTATGAATTTGTTGTTCCTTTTGTTGCTACGAGCGGGGCATCGCTGAACCAGGCGGGGGGGCGGCGGGCAGCTGGGCAGACAAAAGGCCGGGCTGGCTCGGGGAAGGCGGGGGGGGGGGGGGGGGCGGGGAGGAAGGGGGGGCTCAAGGTGGGGTCTCTGCATGGTGGTGGCTCATTGTGTGCAGCATCTTTACCGGTGGGTGCTGCTTTACCAGAAGTCTGCTGAGCTTTATTCGGGTTTGCCCCATCTTGGGTGAAATGGGGCGATGTGCCGGGGCGGGGGGTGAGGGGAGAGGGGAACCGGGGTCCTGCTGCGGTAGATGCTGCAGATGCTCGGTGGAAACTCCGCTGCTCTGCAGGGTGATCCCTCTGCACCACCATCTCATGTAGGGATGGCGCAGAGCCCTCGGGACAGTAGGAGTTTTCTATGCCCAAAGAGATTTTTATTTCATCTTTTTAATTGGGCTTCCCAAGAGCACGGTTCTGCAAACCACGGTTAGGAAAAGCTTATTATTTTTGTTGAACATCTCTATTTCTGTTTTTATTAAAAACCCACGTTACTGCTACTCTTCTTACTGAAGCGCAGACGTTGAAAGCTGGCACCAGAGAGCTGTTGTAAGGAAAGGTTTAGGAGTTGTAAGAAAGATGCTTTGCCTGGGAAAGAATAGCAATTAAGTTAAATACTTGAGTGCTTATCAATGCTTGCTCAGAATGTTTTGCTCTTCTCTACATTGCTTCAAAACGTTGACTGCTTTTACTCTACTAATGACTTTTATTTGTGCGAAGTCCCCACTAAGACTCTTGGTACAGCTGCTAACTATAAATTTAAAGAAGTCAGGAGAAAAGTTCCTTTCCTGCAAAATTCAGAGTAGTGAATCGGTGTTTCTAGAGAAAACCTTAATGAATTGCACAACACAGTTTGCTATGTACTGATTTATCTTAAATGAAATTTAAGTGTACGAAGTCAAAAAACCTGCACTATTTACATTTTTTAACTGCACAAGAGGTTTTCAAGTCACGACAGTTCAACAGGTCGCTGGAACTTAGAAAATATGAAACTTAGAGATACAGGATAGAAGTTGTTTAAATAAAAGAGTATGAAAGGTAAAAGGCTTTCAAGCGAGGTGGGTAACCGGGCAGCTAAGATGACTGAGGCTTCTGTAGTCTAGAGCACCTGACTGAAAATGAAGCAAGGAGTAAAGCTTTCAGAGATGTCATATGTGCAGCAAATGAGTTCGTACAGAAACAAAATATTTTTGTCTTGCATAAGTTAAACTTACTTTTTATTGAATCTCAAGTTGAATGTATGGCAAAAAGTGTGTTCAAAATTTTCAGCTTTTATTTCCAAATAAGCAAAGTTGCTAGTTACAATACATAAAAATCCATCTTAGGGCAGCGCTTCAAAGCAGCAGATAGATTTGTTGCGTAGCAATATTTTTTGATTGTCATAATTTTATTTTTTTCCTGTTTGCATGCACTTACGTACTGTTTTCTCCAAGCCACTGTGCTTTGCACGGTTTTATTAGTTTGTAGTAGACTTCTCCCTACCTTGAGGAGCAACAGTTATTGTGTATTATATTATTATGCATTGAAAACCATGACCACCTGGGGTGCTACCATTGATTTATTTCGGTTAACATGCGAAGGAGAGAAGCTGTTACACACCAGTCCTTTTACTGACTCGATGGTAGCCTGTATAGGGGGGAGGATTTGTTTGTCTTTGAGACCACATAGCAGTTTGCCTTTCAGAAGCTGGTTTGTTCGGGCTCTGAGGGCTCAGGAAGAAGCGATGTAGTTGTTTAGGTGCTGCCCCGGCCACCAGCTCCCACGGTGTTTTCTCCGTCTGATCCAGCAAGCAGTCTTCATCAGATGAATTAGTCCCAGGTTTGTGTTGGGATGGAGTTGGTGTATTCGGTGGATGTGGATGCGCTGGGCGTGCGTTGGGTCGGTGATGAAATCCCTGCTCTAAAACTTTGTCTCCGTGAGCTCTAGGGGCTTGCTGCCTCTAATTTTTTCTGTTTTCAGGTTGCTGCTTCTGTTTGCTGTATGATAGTCCGTGCCATCAGCACGGAGCCTCTTGTCACGCCTTAAGGCGCTTGGGGAGACGAGGTGGTGAGAGCTGGGTGCCGCTGCCTCTGCATGGTGGGCGACCCAGCATCTCCTGCTTGCAAGCTGACCCGAGCTCTCTAGTGCCCGCGGGCCTGGTCTGGTGGCCCTCACACTGCACCAGCCCACGGGCAGCGAGTGCTTCTCGGGAATGGCCTTTGGGGTGACCCCTGTCGTGTGAAACACGGGTTTGGTCAAAATGGGGCATCTCCAGTAGAGGCGATGCTGCGTGCTTGACACTGATCTTTTGGACCAAAGAGGTACAAATGGAAGATTTAAATAAATTTTCTTGTAAAAGAATCAGTTTCTAGAAGGGTCATGAGCCAGTTCTTTGGCATGTGCTGAAAAATGAGCTCATGTTTCTGTGATATTTGCCTGGAGTTTCTCTTTCCTTCATAGCTTTTGTAGAAGGAGAACAGTGCCAAGAAACGCTGTAAAGCAAGCATGTGCGCTTACTGCTTGCCTGCACTTGGGAAGTATTTTCCATCCTTGCTTGTCTTACAGCTGTGGATTTGAGAGGGAAGTCTTTTATACTAATAATAGCAAGAAGTTATGATTGAAGCTATCCATGAAAAATCCCAGGCATGTGCTGCTTGCTCCCTGGAGAAAGGTTCCATGCTAGAAGTGCAGATTTTTTTTATTTATTTTTTGTAAAAGATCACAGGGCTGCTCACCAGTTGTCTCATGTGTTCTGTGCTCGTAAGGACATTCCTTGGATTCCTTTCTTGGCAATGTTCTCATAAAATATCCAATGTTTGAAATCAGAAACAGATTTTCTCTGATGTCTTTAAACAAATGGATTTTCCAAGTTGAACCAGGCAAGCAAAAATTTGTACAAGTTGCTTTCTTCTTTTTTTTTTTTTTCTTTTCTTTCTTTCTGCTTAAAGTTTTACTTTCTTGTGTGTATAACAGCAGGCCAAAACGAGGGAGGGGACGTGCAGTAATCTAAATGAAGGAATCTGTCAAAATGCAGATTCTTGGCAGAATTTACTGAGTTTAGTCTAAGCCTAAGATTGATCGTGTAGCATTTGTTCTTCTGACTTCATTTCAATTTTTTTATTTCTGCCTTGGAGTTGTGTGCAGTCACAATGGGACTCGTGAGTCAGATCCATTCTTTTTGTAGTTGTTTTTTATATCATATGTGTTATTTTAATAGGGTGAGTAACTTTGAGGACATTCCTTATCTGCAGTTCTCCAAAATATAAAAACAGTTTGAACAAAGACAGAATTAGTACAAACAAATGAGAATTAAGTATCAAGCATATGACTGAGGTAAAAAAAAATATACTTCTGAAAGAAGAGCTCTGCTCTTTTTCTTAATTTCTTCTGCATCTTATGGAGTTACTTTGTCTGCTGTGCTTTTTCCAGTCTCTCTTTTTTGTCACCAATTTTCCTGTCCCCACTCAAGTGAATGGCTGCTTGGTTCATCTCGGATGTAGCTGGGGTCTGCCGCTCGCTCGCTCTCTTGGCTGAGTGGAAGTGTTCAGTTACACCTGTGGGAACCCCTGACATGCCAGGGGAGCCACAGAGAGCTCTGTCGAACACAAGCTGCTCACGTGCTATGGAAAAAAAAAAAAAATCCATTTTTACTTGATTACTCAAGACATTTTGGTGTTTAAGGCTGCTTAAAGTTTGAAGGTTTTGTGGGTTAAGTGATAAGTTTATTATCTCACACTGAAGGAAGGAGGAGAGGTACAGAGGTGGGGAAGGAGATGTCTGTGACTGAGCACAGTCAGCAGCATCTGGCACAGGACCGGCCTCTCCCTGTCAGGCAGCAGTCAACGGGGATCACTTCCGGCAGCACCTGGAAGTACGGAATAAAACTGAACATAATGAAAGGAAAATTATAGGTCTAGATAATAACATTCTCGCTGAAGTTAGCCAGGTCCTCAGAAATACTGAAGATCCCCGTGTACATCTACTTCTTTTCTCTTAGGCATCATTCAGCTGCTCCACCTATGGCTACGATCCTGGTGTGTAATGTTGTACTGGAGCACCAAGTAAAACACTCTTTGTGCTTGGATGAGTTTACAATGTAAATACATTGGAAGGGGGCAGCATATATAAGAGCCAAGTGAATTTCCAAAAGCAGCAGAGTGCCTGGGTGGCTGAGCTGTGGCCTTGCCCTCACTGCCTACCCTGCTTGTGTCTTGGCTCTGTTTGCAGCAGAGGGGGCAAGTGGAAACTTCAGTGTGGTGTACCCCAGCTCTTGTTTCTGCGATTCAGAGATTGCCCGTAAATATGTTTGTTCACCACATTGTGTAAGCATGTTGTTCCATTCCTTGGAGCTGTTTCACGTGACCACCCCTGAGGAGACCACCAAATGGCACGGGCACAGAACCTGCAGAATGAATGCCTATTGTTTGCTGTGGTTTTGCTTTGCTTTTTTTTTGGTTGTAGAACAGGGTGTGGGCGCCTATTTTTTCCGTTAAATTTTTAAGAAGGCCAATGGCAGTGGGTGAAGCAGGGTGAACATAATCGGGCATTAGATAAAAATCTCTTCTGGCAGGTACGTCAGCCTTTCCCAGGGCACGTGGGGCTTTCGCCCTAAAGTGGTATGGTGACAAGGCAAGTGGTATAGATTCAACTCTGAAATCAGTTAGTATTGAACCTCTCCTTCAGTAGTAAATCTTTAGCTGATGATTGGAAATGTGGAGGTCAGGACAGACTTCTGTATGTGCCTAGCTTTCAGTACTTGAATTCAGCTTGTGCTTTTCAAACACAGTGCAGTATAAATACAGGCAAAAATACTTGATGCTTGTAGTCCATTGGTTTACTCAAGTGGTGTTCAGTCTTTAAAACTCTCTGAAAATTGACTCGTCTACTGTCACAACTGTGTAATTAACGCACAGCTTCTCCGTAAACTCTTATTTTTACTTTCACGTGAGCGTTTAACACATGCTCTGCCTTTCTGCTCCACATCTCGTTCTTTACTACAGGCTGCAACAGGAACCGCTTGTGCAATTCACACAGCGCTGCAATCCTGAGGAGGGCCTGTTGGTCAATGAATCATAGGTAGAAAGATAATCTGCTGTTTCCCTTGACCTGCTAATGTTTGCTTTTAAACAATACCTATTAACCCCCTCCATCATCTGGAGGGCTGTGAGTACGATGCAGATGGTGATTGCTGCGCATAGCAGTAGTAGAGGGCAGGGAATTTCTGTCAAATTGCAGGGAGAAGCCAACACTTAATTTTAAACAGTAGAAGCGTGCAGGCTAGAGAGTATTAAAACAGATGTAAAAAGTAGCATGCACAGCTGATTGGATTCATAAGCATTGAAAGAATTTCATGTTGAAGTGGTCTTTGAAACAGCATGCACATACTTGGAACCTATAAATATCTGCATACATTTTTCAGTGGTTTAAGCATAGTAATGATTTCACATTGTTTAAGTATTGCGTTACCAGATTTGTACTCTCTATGCTTGTCACTTGTCTACATTGGCTTTTTTTTTTTCACACAGCATTTGTGCAGAAGACCGCTGTTACTTCTGGGGAAATGCCATAAACCTTTGTCAAATGGGAGACCCGTTCCCTGTGAAAGCACATTGCCCGGTATTAAGAGATATAAATTTTATTAATTCTTTTATTCAGAGTCCTGTCACAGCTGTGATCTTGCCTGTGGTTAATGGCTGGCAAAACAGTCTATAATTACCCCAGGCATCTTTTTTTAATACGGTCCCAGTGTTGTCTGACTTCCAGTCCTCTAGAGCATCCTGCTTTTTTCTAACTATATTAAAAAAAAATTCAGAAAATGTTTTTGGCGTTTGAAGGTCTTGTGTAACTTATCTGGACCATCAGACTTTAAAATATTTTAAGCTTAATTGCTGGTCATATGTAGAGGGATTACAAAAGCATGGCTTATTTAGTCTAGCTTGGGAGGTAAATACCACAAGGAGGGAGGAAACCTGTTGAAGTCTAAGGAGACTGTTGGCACAAGATGAATGGTTATGAGCGTATTCTGAATTAATTGAAGTCAGACATTAAAAGGTCCCAAAACCATCCGAGGAGGGAAGTTATGGAACAGACTTCCAAACAGGATAATGTGGACAAAGAAGTGTTTTTAAGATGGTTCTTGATAAGTTTGGGGAGAGCTGAAGTCAGAATTTCTGGAGCTGGTAAGGGAAGTTTGTGACAGGACCATCGGGCTACGTGGAGGCTTGGGGACAGGACTGCATTTGTACTGTGCGTATGTCATCGTCATCCCATGTTTCAGTGCTTCTGTTGGTCCTCCTGTGAACACTGGGAAGAATTACCCCATTAAATATGTAATTGCAGCTTCTGGAGGTTTTTTTTATCCTGTTGGGCTGCCCTGGAGGCTGGCTGCAAGGGAGCAGGGTGTGCTGCAGGTCCTCGCGGCATTGGGCTGGCTCCCCGGTGTGCCCTGCTCGCCCTATCCCTCCCGTCGGGCTGTGCAGGAGATGCTGCCGGGGCGGACATCTCCCCACCAAGCTCCCCATGGTCGGGACCGCCGGGCTTTTCCTGTCTTCTTCCAGCGCTTAGCACTTGCGCTTAGCGCAAAACTCTTCTTAGGAGTTTCGTCTCGCAGGTTTCCTGCTCTCATGGGGGCTTTGGACCTGGCTGACACCCTGCAGTTCTCTCTTGCTCTTTTCCTGTGACACGCTGTAGTTACATAGACAGTGAGATACTGCCATAACTGCTTCTTACAAGGTCTCTCTTGGGCCACAAATCCTCCTAATCTAGAGACCTGTTGGAAATCTGCGCTTTGCAGCACAGCATCTTGGCCCCTTTCCATTTCTGATTTTTAATCTATGCCTGTTTTAATTTAAACCCGTCGGTAGTTGCTGAAACAGAAATATAAAATGGGAATTTTAGCCGCATCCCGTAGTGAAGACAAGGACTAACACTTGTGGTGCTGAAGCAAAGGCACCTCCAGCAACGGCAGATCCTGCTTTTTAGGAGGGGAACCTGCTTGCTGTCTGGACCTCAGTCACAAAGTCTGGGATTATTTTGTGCGTCTTTTAGGCTTAAGAGAATTGCTGCATCTTTAACATGCTTATGTGGGATAAAGAAGCATGATGCTTAAGTAATGAGGAAAACCCAGGTTTTTCCTCCCTTCCTTATTAAGGTCAACCAGTTGGACGCTCTTGCCTGGAGGCTTAATTTGCAGGGAGGTTTGTATTAAATAGGAGAAAAGCTTTCCACCATCTGAATGCACAAATACACTCTTTAGTCGGTCAGGTTTGCTTTCTGTTGTCCCAGTTTCACACCTCAGATGAATGCAAGATCACAATGACGTTTTTGTAGTTGCTGGCAACCAGGAGCCATCATTTGTGCAGCACCCTGTGGATAGGTGCCCTTCCCCATGCAAACCATGCCGGAAAACAGCAGACAGTGGGAACACTGAGTCCTTCCTGAGGAAGAAGGCTGCGAGGTTTGGTGTTAAACTGCTCTCCTTACAGGCCGAGTGCTGGAGTAAAAGTGCCTCTTCAAATTAGGAGAAGGAATGTGTGCTTAGTACCTTAATTAAGATTTAAAAAATGAAATACGTACTTTGTCCTGCCTGTTATACAGCTGTGTTTTGAGAAATTTCTGAGGAGCAAGGTCACTTTTGTTCACCTTTCTTTTTTGGAAAAGTGAATTAAAAAAGGCAAATGAAAGCTCTCAAGTTGTCTCTGATTTTTGTTGTTACCTTGTGAAGGTTTCAGAAGAACACTTTCCCGTGACATGGAGTTATGCTTCACTCTGCTCTCTTCCCTTCTGCATCTGCGACGAGACTTGAGATGGCAACAGCACTCCTTGGCAGGATTGAGGCCAAGAATATATTCAAGGATAGAAAAGACGAAAAGCTATTTTTCTTGCCTAATGGCTATTTGGACGGCAGTTTTTGATTCTTCTCAAAGCCTTATTTTTCTCCATCTTCAGTGTGTTCGTGTGTATCGTTGTGGGTCAGTGCGTGCCCTGGAGCAGTGTGGCTGGTGAGGGCAGTGCCAGGGGATTGCTGCGGTGAGAAATGTCCCACCCTGTTGGGTCAAACAGCTTCTACCTCCACCCTGAAGATCTTTAAGGGTTTCTCACTTTGTTCTCCTGCGCAGGGGTTGCTCAGATTACTTACTGCTTCTCTTTTTAAAGGGTTGTTTTCAAATCAGTTTAAAATAATTTTACTTTTCTCCTAAAATTTTGAAACCTGTTCTTGAATTATCATCGTAATTTGTGTGGCTTTACTGTCATTTTTCTTTTTAAAAAAAAGTGTAGTGCAAAATACATGTAAAGGCCGAATCACTCTTTTCAAAACAAAAACAATTATGGTCTGTTCATCTTCAAATTTATCTTGATCCAGTAGCCTAAGGAGGATGTATTCTGTCAAAATATGGAATTTCAGAATATGTCATTCTGAAATTAACAGAAGCAAAGATTTGAAGAATTATATAAATTTTCCATGTTCTAGTTTATGGTTTTGATATGGGCCTTGTCATAACCAAGGCATTTTGCATTGCTCAGTCAGGGTTGTCGCAGAGGAGATCCTTCTCTGACACAATGTTGGCATGTAGGGAGGGTAACCGGAAAGGAGACTTATTTTCAAGAATATTGCTTGGAAATTCAGGATTAATTTCATTTATTTTTTTGCTAGTGAACAGACTGAAAATGAAACCCATGGACAACCGGATCTATTAATTTATGTGCTAGTAAGTGGCACCTATACAGATGGCTGCTCTTTCCAGTTGATTTTGTGATGCTCGCCCTTTTGACTTGTATTTTTTACAGAGCAGTAACTCCAGATACCAAAGAAGAAGGGCACTGGCAGGCTGCATAGCAGCTATAGCACCTGCCTTTAATGATTTTGTTGGAAAATCAGATATGGTAAGAACAGTTGACTTCAATAAATTCATATTCTGCATGAAAAAGCAGTTCAAAAAGTTTGTTAGAGGTAGAAAAGTGACAAGTCAATGTGAATTTTCTGGTAAAAATCAAGTCTATGTAATTGACATTAAAAACTTTACGCATCATACAGATATATTATTGATCTGGGTCTCAAGAAGGACATTCTTCCTAGGGTGTGACTTTATTTTGGGTTGAGATACTGCTTTGTACTGCTCCTCATTAGCTTAATCTTTTCCATGGTAATGGGGCCATATTTTCGTCATTACTCTTTCTAATGGAATTTGATGCATTCCTCTGCTGTGATCTGTAAATCCAAGAGTTTACTTACTCTTTTAAAAAAGCCTTTGTGTGACCTGTTGGAAAGTAGGTGGGCTCTGTTTAGCCGTAATTCCTAAGAAGCTAGTGTTAACTGGCTTATCTTGCATAAATATGGTTTTCAAGTAATTGTAACACTTCAGATTAAAAAATTCATACTGAACCATTCCAGGTTAATGTGATGATATTTGATATAAAGTATTGTTTTGGTTCTTTTGATGTACTTCTCTTTGCTGAGTTATAACCTTTCCTTGGGCCGCTGACAGAAGTGTGTGACAAGCTTACTTTTTTCATTGGTTGTGCATTTAAAAATAGTAGAACTACCTTATCTTAAGCACGCAGCTGTGATTATGAGAAGCTATGTCTACACGGGCAAGGAGCATGACAGGAGAGAGAGGGATCTGTAGCATGGAGTAGTTGTGAGGTCCTTAGCGCCTGCGATGCCAGCCAGTGGCACGGGATGTGGTGGTGGCCAGGGCCACGCCAAAAGGAGCGTCCTTGTGTTGAACTAACACGTGGCTCAAATATGTGCTGATACGCAGGGTGCAAAGTGAAAAACACGACCATTGAGTTTCTTAGCTTTATGACAATTAGGTTTGCCATTCTCACTCCTTCACCAGTGTTTTAATACTGTAATGTGTTTGTATCTGATGTATTAGCTGCTGCTCTGTGTTCTGAAAAAGAGTGAACGAATGCCTCGTCCTGGCAGCAGCTGACTGATGCTCTTTGTTATGCCCTACGAAGTGGAAAGTCTTGGCCTTGTGGGATTGGGTATTTCCTAGCGGTTTCTGTTTAAAATGGGTGAGCAACAGATCAGCTCATCTTTTGACATCTCAGGATCATTTTTTACTATACACTGAAGCAGCGCTCTGTTGGTAAAACTGAGTTTCACTTTTCTTCTTTCCTATGTGGAGCTCAGAAGCAGTTCTTCATAGGGCACTCATCGAAGCACTCTGACCATGTAAAAACAAAACGTTTTTAGAAGTACCCGCTAAAAATCACGAACTCTCTCAATATAGATATGAATTCTTTTAATCGTTTTTGATGTTTTAATCTTGAAAGCCCTCCTGGCTCTCCATTGTGCCCCTGTTCGAAGCAGGCCTTCCTGGGAACGTGCGTGTCCAGGAGGTGGCACTGCATTTTTAACAGCAGTGATGGTGTGGGTGAAGAGCAGGCAGTCTCAGCAGAGCACCTCTGCTGGGAGGAGGAGGGCTGGGATGCTGTAGCCTGCTGACTGAAGGCTGCTTTTTAACTCTGGCTTTTGTCAAGTGTAGTGTAAGTTGTTTTGGGTTTTGTATTGAAAATACCACCGCGTGTGGACTCTTCCATTGAGCCGCTTGGGTGACAGGGAGGTCACTGCTGCTCTATGTCGGAAAGGTGGTTCCCTCTCCGGGCTTTTAAATCCATTAACAGAATTGTGAGAGAAAATAAGAGCAGGGAGACGACTTCTTTCTCTTCCTGTTACCATGGTAATGAGTTTAATTGAGCAGACCTGAAACGAGTAATCCTGCCCAACTCTCTCTGAACTGCCATTTAATGTGAGTTGTGAAAGAAGCTGGTGGAGATGTGACTCCATTGCTCGTGGAGTGCGTGGGTGTACCAGCGATACTGGCACTGCCACCCATTGTGGCTCCAGACGGGAAGACTCCTTCTCCCCCGGCTTTTGGCAGCATCATCTTTCGCTCCGTGTTTTCAGAAGGATCAGCAGATGCGTGGGACCCAGCTCCTGGAGTAAGGCAGCAAGAATAGCTTCTGTTTCAACTACCAACCGTAATACCTAACTGCTTCTGTCTCGCTAATGGCTCTGTCTTCTGTCCCAAATATGTGTCACCCCCTTCCCGAAGGTGGTCTGGGTCACAGAACTCACCAACCAAAATACTTTTGTCTTTCTTTTTTTTTTATGGCAACAGAGATAAAACAGAGAGGCTTTTCTGAGTTACCTGCTGCTTATACAGCTGGCTTTATTTGCTTTCTCATTTAAATATTGCAAAGCAGTGATCAAGAGTTAATATCAAACACATGACATTGCTTGTTGCTCCTCAGAAGGCTTCCTAATTGAAAATAAAGATGAATAATTAGAACACAGAAGTGTATTTTTAAGTACCCAGGGACTGCCAATAATGCAAAGTGTGCTTTTCTCCTCTGGTGTCTTACATATGTGCTGTATATCAAAATACTTATTGGATTAAAAATAATTGCAGAGGGCTATTACATAACAGCAAAGGCAAAATTAAATTAAGGTATAAAAGAGAGGGTAATGGGTATGTTCAGAGTTGATGTGGCGGGGAGATATGGGGAGGCTGTTCCAGATAGTAAGAAAAGACTTTCCCTCAATGTCAGCACAAGAGATTTGTATATGAAGAGACAGAAAAAGGCTGCTGATGGAAACAAAGATACCAACAGTCTGTGCAGCAATCTCTGGGTGGTTTTAATGGGAAGGGTGTTAATTCTGAGCCTACAGTGAACATGAAACCAGAGCAGCTGTTTTGCTGGTAGGGCTATAGTTGCTGGAAAGTGCCAGGAAGCAAGAAACTTATGTCAGGAGGGTTTGTAAAGATTTTATTGACTTCCACCAAGACGCTGATTCCTCACAATCCTTTTACTTTGTTTTTATGTTTGGGGTTTTTTTTTGTTGTTGTTTTCTGTGGTGCTTTATGGATGCCTGCTGTATCGAATGGTTTCAAGATTCGGTGTCCCTGCAGAGGGCTGAGGTTTGCCTAAAGGTGATGCTTTGAATCTAGGACTGACTGTTCGGGTACCAGGAATTAAATTAGCCAAATGCCCCAGCATTCAGGGGTTTGCATCCAGTTTAAGCGCACAATTGCCAGCAGCACTTGCTGTAGCTTTTTACAAAGCATATTTGATTGCTAGGACTGCTTTTAGCTGTTGTGCCAGTCGAGCTCTTTAAGCCACACATGCCTTATTACTTACGTCCTTTAAAAAAAAGTTAAAAGCTTGATAGATGCTATGGGATCGCAAGCATATGATAAAAATACATCCATGAAAGTAGTAGGGGATCAAGCTAATGCTGGAGAATGTGAAGATGGCCATGTGGAGAGAGCTTTTTGGAGCATCATGCAGCTTTGTGCGCATCCTGGGAGCGGTGCCTGCCATCCCACCCAGGTCCCTTTCATGTCCCCTGTGCCCTGATGTCTCCCAGTATTGTATGAGCTCATCAGATGTTGGGCTTGCTTTAAGCACGGTAAAGCTGATACCCCCTGCTCGCTTCCTGTTTGAGAGATTCATATTCAGTTAAAAAAGCAAATTACAATACCTCAAAAGTGTGGGGTTTTTCCCCTTCATTTTGAAATTCTTTAGCTTTTGTCTGCTGTATGTGTTTAAGGAACACAAGATAAGGCTTCAGACACACTAAATTAATGCCCAGGAAAGAGGGAAGGTGCATGCACAGGCCAGGAGAGCAGGACATCCCATGTCCGATCTGGCTGTTGCCAGCCCCGAGGATGCTGGGATGCTCCACCACAATGGGCATGTCCTCGTTCCTGCTTTGTCGCAAGTTGCCATCTGTAAAGGGAGGATACTTTCTCTCTGAGAGTATTATTTTAAGGCTTAGTTAATGCTGTATGGCTCCGATGAAATACCTTTAATATATAAATAAGTTTTTTTCTTGTTAGTTTTAAAAATAACTGTTTAAGTACAATTTAAAACCTCCAGCTGCTCAGCCAAAAATACAAATACAAAGCCCAGAATACATCAACCCAACAACTGCTAAAAATAGAATCGCTGTCTAATTAGGGCAAAGTTGATCCCAGTGGATTTCTACAAGCTCTCTTCAATTTCCAGTGTGGCCGTTGGGCTTGCATCAGAAATTACTTCATTTGATTGTTTTGTTATGCATGGTGTTCATAAAAGTGCCGTTATTTCACTACATTGTGCATATTAACGTTTTCCTTCTATCCAGAGGATCTACAAATTGTGCATAAAGACTGATGATACAATTTCTGATGTACCATATTTTTAAAGATTATGTTAATACCAGAATAGAACTGACATGACCATATTTTGTGATTCCAAATCCCCTGAGTTCCCATTAGGTATATCCTATATGCTTTTTTAAACTCCTACGTGTAATAAGTCATCAGTATCATTGCTGTTCTCAGAGCTCAGGAGCATATATGCTTCTCTAATAAAAGGGCTAATGTTTTCTTTGGTTGGTTTTGTGTTAATTCTGTTTCTTGTAATCCCAGAGTTAGTCACAGTTTTGGGAGTCTGTCAAATTCTTAACGATCTTTTTTCTTTAGACCAAATGTTGTTTCCAGTATAATGTAATCAATTTTCTCCCTAATTATTCAAGCTCTCCCTAATAGAGCCTGACTGTAAAGAGGTGGTTTAGCAAAAATGAAATATGCTGATAAAGATGAATATGCATGTTTAACAGGCTGCTCAGAACATTCATACTTGCATTACTAATAGTTGAATTTTTAAAAGGCGTGAAAAAGCATAATAAAGGAAATAACATTTTATTTTGGGGAAATCTTTATATAGATGATAGCCCAAGGCTGAGAAAAATGAACAGCCTCACATTTGTGTATTTAAAAAAAATAAAGCAGCGCTATAGCTCCAGTAGAATAAGTGACATTTAATCAGAAGTTTTGTGGTAAAATTTGGGCTGAAATTTTGATCTTGTCAAACTTAGAGAGATTATTGTTCCATATAGACGCAGTATAAAAGAATTGTGGCTTTTTATAGGATTTTTTTAGGGGATACTGGGAGAGAAAGAAGCAATGTACGCAATGTCTTTCCCTCATGAGATGGTACGTCCTCATTCTAACTGTTTATGTTTTTTCATTTGCTAATAGCTGAGATTGTAACATCATCAAGTCCTTTATCATACACGTTACCAAGGTCTTCCAGGCTTCAGGGAAGAACAGATTTATTCTTCAGGTAAAAAATTTGTGGGGACGTTCATGCCTACCATATGGTAAATATACTTGTTAAACTGGATTTCAGGCTTGATCCCATTATTGTGCATCAGCCCTTACTTCGTGAGCACGCATTGGAAACATGGCTAATTGAGTATGTGTCTATAGTCTAGAGAAGTGCATGGGGACTGTCATGGGGATCCCAAGCCAATATGTTATCCTCTGTCATCTTGTTAAGTGTTTGGGAACATTCGAGTCTGCTGAACACGGAATTTTGTCTGTGTCCCCTGTCTTCTTGCTCCCTTGCATGTTGCCTAATAATACTGGTTTGACGTATAGATCTACACTTAACTTGTTAAGTAACACGATTGCATAGAGATACAAAGACTGCACGCAAACATCAGCCGGTATCCTTTTGAAATATAATTTGACAACATGATTTCGAGTCGTTAAAATAAAAAGCATAACATAAATCCAATTGTATTCTTTCTGATAAAGGATACTGTTCCTGTCTGCAGGAGGAATAAATACAAGCCCCAATGCACTCTTTTATCCATAGCCTGTCGATGCTCAGAAGTTTTGTGCATCACATCTATGAGAGTGACTCTTCCCGAGACCCTGATAATTGCCGGGAGCTGAAAGGGTGAGACAGCAGGCACAGTGGCTAGACAAGTGGGTTACAGAGATACGGTCTCATGTGGGAGGCGGTAACAGGGCCTCCTTATGAACTGGTTCACTAACAGCACTGTCAGAGCTTCATCCCACCCAGGAGGGCTGTCTAGACACTCATTTATTCTGGCGGAGGCAAGAGTATCAGCGTGGTTGATGAGCGAGTTGAACTCAGCTAGTGTTAATCACGGTTTGTCTTTCTCATAGTCTGATGAGTAAATGCACTTGGCTTTGTAAATTTGTATTTGCCTCAAATGCCTGGTTGCCAGCGTTCAGTTTGTGCCGGTGAGTTTCTGCTGTATGTACAGATGAGCCAGCAGTGCTGACAGCTATTGCCCATGCTGTTGGCACATGTTCCCAATTCCATCCGTATTTTTGCAAATGCTTGAAATTGTTGTCAAAAAATGTAAAGTTGCGGGCAGGGCTCGTTTCATCCCTATTTATTAAAGTTATGTGTCGCTTTTCATTCTAAGACCTCTTTTCATCTATTTGCAAGTTCGCTGAGATGCGACCATGGGAGGTGTGTATAAAACACTGTATAGTGGAAATCATTTGCTCGGGTTGCTGTGCAAAGTAACAGGATGTTACTACACAAAAAAACCCCCCAAATAACAAACAAGCCAGTTTCTTTTGCTGACTTTCTACACTTTGCCGGCACTGTTGAGTCAGCGTTGCAGACAGTTTATGCTGGGTGGTGCTTTGGGTTTTGCATGTTTGAATCCTGGTGCCCCACTGGTGCAGTGCCTGTGGGCAGCTGGTGTCTACACCCTGCTCCCGGGCTGTGGCTGCCAGAGCTGCAGGAGCAGCACCGAGGCAGCGGGAGATGCTTCTATGGGTCAGGGGGAAAGAGGAAATGTGCATCTGATTTGGGTTTTGCATTTTTGGTTTGGTTTTTTTTGTTCTTGTTTGTTTTTTTTTTTTTTAAACAAGGATTTTTTTTCTTCTTCTGTCCAAAAGTTTTTTTGTAGATATCAACCAAACAGTAGGTAAAGTCTTTTCTGAAAGGCATTGATACTTACCTGACTCTGTAATGCCCCTATATATGGAGCAGCCACTTTCGTGAATGGTACGGGCTACAACCAGTGTTTGTAAAGAAGATTTAAGGGAGCACCCTGAGAATTGGTCTTTGTTGTACTTTGCTTAGGGTTTTGATATCTTCCCATTTTAAAAACCAAATATGTAACCTTTTGAACAATATAAAAGAAAAAGCAAGCTTTAAAAAATTGCTGAAGACAGCAGTTTATGGAGGGTGTATTCTCTTTCTGTGCTGTTTTCCTTGCTGTCCCAATCTGCCTCTGCTGTTGCAGCCAATTCAAAAGCCCAGGAAGGGCACATTTCCTGGATCCCAGAAAAAAACAGTATAGGGGATGCAAGATTAGGGTTGACGTGGTTACCAGCATGGGAATTTCCTTAGTAGTGCAGTATTTGGGAGAGGTGCCGTGGGACTAATGGCTTGCAGATGAGGCTGAAGAACTCAGAATACCTCAACTCTAATCCTGGTTTTTCCACTCTGTGGGCAGGTTACTAATCCCTTCAAGATTGCGTCTTCATCTTTAAATAGGAATAATGCCTACCTTCTAGAGGTGTTGTGAGGATTTAGGTATTTATGCAAGTAATAACAGTACAAACTGAAAACTGCTTGTGCTTTGTATTCAACATCAATCCAGTTGTAGTCTGACCTAGAAGATACCACCTTCTTTTGGTGACAATCATCATGATTCTGAGTTTGAAAGGTAGTTCCCTTACTAAAATCCAAGTACTGAAATCCATGACACTTTGCTCTTTCTTCTTTGGTCTGTATATTTTTCCTGATGTTGCATTCTAGAAGAAGGTAAATGTTCTTAGCAGATTCCTGCCAAGTTACGGTTCCCTAGCCATCAGTGTCACAGCAATTACCGTAAGTTAGCTTTAAATAAGCTTCTCGGATACAGCCATCTGCGTACGGCCGTGGTACCTGTTGTTCAGAGGGCGGTGAATAATCGGGGATAAGGCTTAAGAGAAGCAGCAGACTGGAGGGGAAGCAGGAAGGGAGAAGATCTGTGGCAGGTGACTGGGTTTCCCAGCTCCCTGCAGCCTGTGTTTTACTGCTCGTGGGTGGGAGCTGGGGGCTGGTGGTAGGGCAGGGGCAGGACAGCCCAGCAGCTGGACTGAGCTGCTTAACCAAGTGGTTCATTTTTTTTAAATTTTCCTTCTTTTTTTAAGGGATGGTAGAATCCTGTTCGAAAGTTCCCAGCATAAGCGAATAGCTTAGCTTGCCTTAGGTGCAGAGGAGGAGAAAAGCTTTTCCTTTGCAGCCTTTCGAATGCCGTCCGCTCAAGGGTTATGAGCAGGCCACTCCCTTCTGCTCCACACTAGCCATTGGGGACAGCAGGGACATCCTTGAGAGTAGCATCTCACAATGATCGCCTGTGTGCACTGCCTGCCTGCCGACCCTATGGTCGGGTGCCTCGGCAGGAGCAAGTGGCAGCCCAGCTGCAACGATGATGAGGAGGAGGAACTTATCCCGCTGTATTCCAGCAACATGGGAAACACTCACACCAAGCTGCCGGGGCGCCTCAAGAAAAAGTTACTGAGCAAAGATGACAACGCCTTCTGGCCAAGTAAGAAAGATCAGTTCCTTTTCGTTAAGTTGTTTTGGTCATTTAGCATTGTGTTGTCATTATTGAGGAGATAAATAAGCAAACCAGACTTAGAAACAAGGAAAATACTCGTAATTCTCATAGTCTTTCGGAGGATGAAGGCACTGGGAACAATTTTCTTATGAAAAGAATGTATTTCCACTTCAGGAAAGCAAACATAAATATTGTATCTGGTGGGACCAATAAGTTGATATGGGATGTCACTGTCTTTGTGCATGTGATATGTCTATGTTTGAGAGGTCTTGAGCACTCGCTTTCAGTTCAATAATGCTGCTTTTCAGCAAAATGATTGTTTTAGATGAGTGGAGCTGTTGACGTGGCACTCTTAATTGAAAGCCATAGAAACAATCAGTGGATGAAAAGGCCAGGAAAAATAAGAAAAAGGTCTTAACAGACTCGAAGATGCTTAATGCAGTTGATGAGTACTTATTTTAAGAAAAACCCTGCTTTTGTATAACATCAGGTCTAAGGTTATTTTCCCTCTGAACGTGAAAAGAAAGAATTCCTGAATTGTGATGACTCTCCTTTTTTAATCCGTATAGTTTCAAGTTTCACTGGCAAGTACAGATGGGAAATAGGGAGAGAATAGGACAGACAATGGTAATGTTCAGCTGTTTTGTTTTTAGCCTTATTGCTTGCCTTCCCTTTTTTTCCTGACCACCTAAGCAAAGGCACCCAGCTGTTTGTGGAATGGTTGCTCAGAGAAGTGTATTTAAGGGTGATGGGGGAGAAATTTCACAAGACAAAGAAAGCTTTTCCTGCAAAAGCCAGCTGGCTGGCTATCTTGCACCAGGCCTTTAAAAAAAAAAAAAGTACACGAATATATTTGCAACTGTATAGATTTTTCTTTTCCTCGTTATTCTCACACTGATCATCTGACAATGGCTATTTATTACCAACAATTGAAAAATCACTGTCTAGCCACATGATGCTAACACTGATTAGTGAAACCACCTGTATTTCTGTTTTCTGTATTACAGTATTCTCTACCTAGTGCTAAGCAAGCTTCTTTTGATGTCCCCTCCTGTAGGAGGAGTGTGATTTACCACAGGGGTGTTTCAGGCCTTTTTCAAGACGAAGCAATTTCTTAAAATGTGGGGAAAGAAAAAATCCAGCTCATCTGCTGAATTTTTGTATTTTAGAGCCACGGGGTTGATACGGGTTCATTCAGAGGGGCAAATGAAAATGCTTCCTTTATGTAAAATTATATAGCCTCTGTACTGTAAGACCTGGGGAAACTCTGAAGAGGCAAGGTGCTAGGGAGCAGCTCCAGGGATGCTCCCAGGGAGGAGGACGTGGCCCCTCTGTGCCCCAGCCAGCCTGGAGTGGATGATTTTGTCTCTCTTGCTGGGTGACAGGTAGTTCCTTCCTATAAAGTTGTGACGGTGACTTTCAGAGATGGTTCTTGTACTGCCCTCAGAGGTGTCTCTCTGGCAGCCGATCTCAGGGCATTGGGAGCAGCTGCTCCATTTGAACCTGTTTCTCCAGAGTGTGGAAACAGGACTGAGGGAGCATAGGTAGGTGCTGGGAATCTCTGCTCGTTCCCAGCAGAGTGCCTCCTTTTTCTCTGCACTGCCTGCAGGGAAAGGTGGCCATGCCCCATACCCCACTTTCTAAAATGCACTGGAATTTAAATTATAAAGCTTTTCAGAAGACAAGTAGAGGCAGGGGAATGAGGAATGGAGCAGTACTTTAAAGAGTATTTATGTTACTACGATGTTAGAAAGAGATGGTAACTATGTGCTGATGATTTGCATTTAGAAAGTTTGGAAACTGAAACATGGGGATTTTTTTTGTTGCTTATTTTTGTGTTTAAATAGCTGAGTAACTTCAAGGCAATGTCCAGTTTCTTCTTGGATGAAAACTTCATGACCTCTGAATTTAAATTATCTAAATAAGTGTGCAAAGAAGCACCTGGGAAACTCAGGTATCTGAATGGTATGATGTAGTTCCTATATACATGGTGGGAGTGTCTGCTCTCCCTGTTCAGGTGCATTCATCTTTTATCGTTGCTTCAGCTTACTCCTAATGAAGAGAGAAGAATTCTGTTCCATTCTATTTAATATTTTAAAAATTGTCTGCTTGTGTATAGATTTTTTTGATTTATAATATAGCACTTATATAAGCAATTGGATTGTTTGACTTGCGGTCTAGTAAAGCTTTTGAATGCGATTTCTGGTCCCTAACAATAAACTTTTACGTGTTTCAGACCAAGTTTATTGTTGGTTCCTTTATGTTGAGTTTCACTGATGTCTGGTATGACCCAATGCATTTTATTTTTTCTTTCTTATTACGAACCATTGAAGTTTCAGTATTTAATGTTGAATCCTTGAAACAGTGAATGGCAAAATCAGTTAACCTGCTTTCTGTCCTGACTTTTCCCAGGAAAATCGCTTGTGCTTCAGTAGTGGTGTCCCACTGCAGCACAAGCATGTACATGTGGGACACCAGCTCTGACCCACTGGTTCCCTTTCCTTACTCATTCCCAGTCCATAGGAACAAGAGAATGGCAACGTAATTAAGCCATCAGTTAAAAGTTTTATTTGTGGGACAGGTACTATTTCTCTTTGAGACAGAGAGGCTGTGTTGCTTTTAAACTCTGTTAATATTTATTTTAAGGAACAAAAGTGTTTACGAGTGGAAGTGCTTTCTGGGACCAGGTCAAGTGATAACTGCAGAGCACAGCGGGGGATTATTGGCTGAGCTTTATCTCTGTTGATAAAGGCCTCGCTTTGGGGTCCTTATCGAGCGTCATGAGAACTGCGCTTCAAGAGGTTTCACAGTGCTGATGTACTCCGTAGAAAATGCCCCCGGTAGTGTTAGGGTAATTTGAAAACATAATACAGTCAAATTATTGAACTTTCTCCCAAGCTGGGGGAGCATCCTCGCTGGGGGATCTCAGTGGTCTGCAGCAGTACTCCCCAGTGCTCCTGCTCACCTTACAGCACCTCTGCTGCAAAATATTCAATAGTCGAAATACTTGTGGTGTGATATAGCAGCTGTGACAACCAAGTGACCATGTTAGGGTCTTGGGGTTTTTTAAGTTGTAGCAGTTGTTTTGATAAAACTGTTAAATTAGTGATACTGTGAAGTGGAGGATCTGTATTACCAGCTCAGCCTCATTCCAGCATCTGTGATGCTGTTCCTCTGCCGTTCTTCGGTACCAGATTGACTGTAAATAGACAATGCAGGATTGAAATCAGCCAGAGTGCAGCAATATATCCTTTAACAGCCTGCCTGCCTGCAAGAAAAAAGGTCTTACAGTGGTGGAGGGACTTGTAACTGTCACGTGTTCATTCACGATTACAAACTCCAGTGGTGCTGAGTGTTTGGTAGTTGTTTTTCCTGTAGCAAAATCAAGCTGAGATCCTCCACTGAGCAGATTTGGCAGACCGGTGAAGGGCTTGGTTTGGTTTGAATGCCTGCTGAATTGGAGTCTAAGGCTGTTGGCAGTGACTGCTACTGTGGGAGGCTGTCACCTCCTTCTGGTTAGAGCATCGCCTGCCTCTTGTGGTTCCCATTGCCACTTCATATTTTATCAAATTCATAAAGTTTAAAGATGTGGTATGCTGTTGCTAAACTAGCTAAGCTGTGGCAGCTGCCGTCTTTTTGTGACGATAAAGTTTTGGTCAGGATTTTGGAGGTTTTTTCTTTCTTTTACAGACATGGGAGTGAGCCAATGGCAGTATCAGATTTCTTCTAATGTTTGTTAAACAGTAGCTTCAGTTATTGGGATTTTTTTTCTCTGTGTTTTGTTGCCTGCTAGCTCATGAAAGAATGCTTTCTTTTTCATTCGTTACTCTTTCTAAGGACAACAGCTCTGTCCTATCTATAAAGATGAAACCTTTCTGTGTGATGTGTGCTTTCTGAAAAGCATATAAAATTTGAAAGAATAATAACGAAATCTATTTACAAATTAATAGGATGTTCTGAACCAAGTTGGGTATTTTATTCACTATTTGCTATGGCTTTTTTTCCAGGCTTCTCTTCTGATAGTGGTAAGATTTAAATTTCCCAATTAAAGGATGTTATATATATTAAAAAAAAAAAGCCAGAATCCTTGCGACTTGGGAGGATTCATCCTCTGCCTTCTCGTTTAGCAGTGTGAAACAAAGACTGAATAGCTTTCCATCTCTGCAAATCCCGGGCCGCGGGGAGCACTGAGCAAGCCTTTGTGGCCTTTCATGCCCTAAGTGACAGAGGACTCAGTCTCTGGCGGTGAATGGCCGGGATGGCTACTTACAGAGCCTCATGCAAGTGACTGGCCATCCTCATTCCCAGCTTTATCTGCTGCATCCAGCTCATACCACTAACAGGTAACATATCAGATTGCATCAGATAAAGCCAGGAACTGGTTTGTTTTGAAAATAAAAAGTAACTTGAATATAATTTTTATTGTGTGCCTGAAAAGGGGGGATTTTTTTCCCCTCCTTTTCTCTCAGTGTTCTTAAACAAAGGCTTTTCTTACGGCTGAGTTTCCTTGGAAGTTTTGTTCATTTGGCCAAAATGAGCCACTGAAATCTTGCAAAGCAAAGGAACTTGTCCATTTGTACAAAATGACTTCAGGTCTCAGGTAAATAGCAACTCTTCCAGTGTGTATTTCTGTATGTCTTACATTTTTGGCTTATTTTGCTGCACGTTCCCTGTGTGTGCCACAGAGAACAGCATCCCTGCCTGTCCTTTTCTGGCCGGACCATGGAGGTCCAGCTCTTGGACTCCTGTGCTCTTGCCATAAGCCCTTTGAGTCATATGCGAGATCATTGTAGATGAAGGCAGGGATGAAGAGAATATGCTGCGTAAAAAGAGATTAATGTTGGGATGTTGTAAAACAGTTAATAAGTGAATCAGTAACATAAGTATGAAGGCCTTGCTGTGTTGCCTTGCTGGAAGAAAACGCTTTGCTAGCCTGGCTGCTCACTGCTTGGTGTGAACTTGGGCTCGCTGTTGCAAGGAGGTGCCGGTGGTGGATGTTTCATGTGTTCCTCTCTGCGTGCGAGCAGATGAGAAGCCGTGTGTGGGACTCAGGAGCACAAGGAAGAGGCAGGGAGGATTTGGTACGGAGCTCATCCCTCAAGTGCATCTGGAGGAGTCTGAAAAAATAGAGAGTTCAGAGACATCTTTTGTGTAGTGTTTTCGGCAATTGGAGGAGGGAGTATCTGCTGTAATGAAGGAGGTGGAGCAATTTAACTGCAAATCCACATGTGAAACAGGTGAGATTGGAAAGCCTGTGTTTGAGGATGGTGGTTAATGGCAGAATGAAGAGGCTCTTCAGTGTTTAATTTGATTAAAACTCCTGGGGTTTATGGATAGTGGGTACAGTATGTTTGCAGATTTCAGGGGGAGTTGCGTTATCTAGTTCAGCGAAGTGAAGAAATGGTTTTGAGTGCTGTAAGAAAATCAGACTCAGATCAGATTAAAGCTGAAACACGGTGAGGAGAACATGAAACTCCACAGACAAGGCACAAGTGTTTTAAGGGATGCCTTTATCAGCCTGGCTAATGGAGTCACACTAGGAATCAGAAACAGATTACAGCAGCATTATCAAACTCCATTTTACTATGCCATGTTTCTTACTGTGTCCTAGGCCAATGCTTGGAGATTAAGTGATAAAAGGTAACCAGGTTTTATAGCTGCAGTGCATTTTCTTGTGCTGGAGGAGCAGAGAAGCAAATTCTCTGATTAACAAGGCAGATATTCCTATCATCCCTTCTGGAGACAGTTTTCTAGGACTGCAGATCGGTGACTTTGACCCATCTCCTGAGTCAGGTTGTGTGCCTGTGCATGCTGGGTTATGATGGTAGAGGGTTTCTGTGGTGTTTGGCATGTTTGCAGTACTCCTGCAGAAGAAATCCTCCTGCTCACTTGTCTTTTCTCGTTAACTGCTACTAAATGTGAAAATCTTCAAAGGCTTTCTTGCCACTCCCTTATTTTTCCTGTGACAGCTGCCTCTCACACAGTGTCCTTTCCCTTGTTTTTTCTTCACGCTATTGGGAAGCCAGAAGCTTCAATAATGACCCCTTGGAAAGGTGTGATGGTGCGTTGCCTTGTAAATACTTTGATTTATCAAGTATTGTGTTCAATGCTTTGTGTATGGTATGTGCTGCCCCCATTTGAATGTAGGTAACCTGCAGTGCTACTTTTGGTGGTAGGTGGTAACGCGACGATTAAAACAGTGTATTGGCATTTACGCGGTGGGTATGATGACCTCTGCGTTGTGCTCAGACGTAGCACTATGGGCTGTGCAGTGTACCGCTGGCGAGGGACGACAAGAAAATGATGTATCAGCCTCTGCAGGGGATATGGGCACCCGTGGGGGGACCCTGCTCAGGCAAAGGGGTCTGGCTCCTGGATGGCAACTCCTGTAGTGAGGCCTGGGGGTACCAGGGTGTCAGAGCATCCCTGCCACCCACCCCAGCGGCTCTGCCTGCTGGAGGATTTGGGTTGTGTAGGTTTGCTGTTGCTTGAAGCCAATGCTGTGGTCCCTGGACCCCTGCCCTGCCGGGGCATGGGGGTTTTGCTCCTGACCTTTCCCAAAGAGCTCAGGACCATCTCTGAAACCACTTTTCCTCCATATGGCTCCTGCATAGACTAAACTAACTCCTTTTAAAGGAAATGGTATTATAAATCTGATAGATTACAACAGATTTTTAGCCCTCCGTTGTTTCCCTGCCCTAATCCAAGGACCAATCATTGAAAAATATGCATGCTGCTTGATCTTCAAGATTTTCAAACCTCTGCTTGGACACAGTTACAGATCGATTCTGCTTTTATCCCTTGTCCAGAGCCACTCACTCCGTACTATGGGCTGGGATACTTTAAGTAAAAGCGCGCTCATTCTCTGAAATACGTCACTTCTTAACTCTTGTTTCGCTTGTGCAAACGTCTTGGAGGTAAAGCAAACTTGCGCTTTGCTGGCATTGCAGCTGGCAGCGTGTAAATCTGGCTTATTGATACCTTGTAGTGTTAATAAAAAAAGACATGTTTAAAATAATCCCAAGTGCCAATAGGCTTAGTGACATTTAAGCATGAGCGATGCTGTCAGTTCATCCACAAACAAAAGCGGTACATCTTAATTTGTCTAATTACGCTCTAACATGCAGACCAGCTGCTGCTGTGAACAAAAGCAGTTGATCGCACCATTTTATTAATTGCATATTAATTGCCGCATTCATGTTAGCCATATGGGAGACAGTGGAATGGAGTGAAGGCTACTTAGTGGTAGAAAAGAGAAAATGAACTGGCAGACTGGTATCTTCAAAGGACAAATCTCAGAATGATAGGGTGCCTGGAACTTGCTGGTATGATACGATTTTTAGAAGGAATCTGTATTTTTTCCCCCATGCTAAATTACTGTATTTAAAAGTGAGAGGGATTTAAGTAGAAAGGATTGTGCCTTGCATGATGACTGTGTTATTTGTGAAAATACTACTGTGCAAGTTGGTACTGAATTTGTTTGGTAATTTGCAGAGGGCAGCCTTGCTGGCACGTGGCCATCTGCCTTTGTCTGCCTTCTGTGTCAATGGATGCACCCGCGCTGCCTGGAATAGCTTCTTACAGGAGCAAGGCTGGAAGAGCCAAAAGGCGTACAAAACTTGCTGATTTTTGTACAATTTTGCTGCAAGTATGTAGTCTTTGAAGATAACGATGGTAAGTCTTGAGCAGACCTGAGCTTCCTAGAGTGAAAAATAAAAACCTTGCCACAGGTGGGTTAGCTGGTGTAAAATACCTGCAGCAAAAAGCAAACGGTAGTGGGCTGGCTGCTGCATGTGTCTGGCACCAGATTACCTTGTAGGATGTTGAATGATGCTCTTCCTGAAAGTGTGACTTTAGAAAGCTGCCCTCGATTTCTTTTTTTCGTTTTCATTTTCGTGCTGTGTGAAGGCAGCAGCCACTCTCAGCGGATGCGCGGCAGTTCTGTTGGGCAGCAGGTGTAGGTTGGGAATACACACACGGTGACTTCTCTCTTGTCACCCCCAGACTGACATTATTACAGTTTATGGCACAGCTCCATCAGCGGGGCTGTGGGGTGGCTGTCTCCTGCCTCCGGGCAGCCGCTGGCTGGCCGATGGGCACCCACAGCAGGGACAAATGATATGATACGTGCAAAGGAAGCTTACTGCAACACGACCAAATAACCACCCAAGCTCTACCTTGAGTATATTTCCTCTGTTCTCCCCTTAACATCTCTTTAGGAAGGTGAGCAAAGCCCCGTGCTGGAATTTTTAATCCGATGAAGGGGCAGCAGGTTTGGTAAGAGGAAGACCCAAGAGCAGCTCATTGGTTTCTTAGACAGGAAGCAATGAGTTAATGGCAGATCAAATAGAAATATGTCTAATTATGTGAAAGGAAGAGCAGGACTGGACCTGGAATATGCAATGATTCAGAAAACTCAATCTTGTCAGTCGATTAAATCTCCCTCCTTGGGTTTTCTAAAGTGAGTATTTAAACATTAAAGGCTTAGTCCTACCTTATTGCCAACAGATGGCATTTTGTTTGCATTTCCGAAATGTCTCAGAAGAGATGGGATTTGGGAGAGATTGGGTTTTGGTTTTTGTTTTTTTTTAAAAAGGGGGGTGAAGTGGGGCCAGGCCCACCGCCTTTGTTTTAATTAACATATTGTTCCAAAAAAACACCCCTAAAATAATTTTTCAAACTGTATTGGAAAGCACAAAAGGAGACACAAGGATTGCACAATTAAGAAATTACTAATAAGGAGCTGAAAGGTAGATTGGATCCGATCTATTCTGAGAATATGTGGTGCAAAGCAAACAATAATGGTGACATTCTGCTGAAGTAGAAATTGGGGCAGGGGGGTTGTTTTCTGTTTGTTTTTTTTTTTTTAATCAGAAAAATGCTTTAAGTGGCTCATCGCAATACATCTCAGTTGGTGCTGTAATGCACTGCAGTGGGATCTGGATTATGGGGATGATGCATGATTGGAAAGACACAGCTTGAATTTGGGATTGCAAGCAGTGCCTGCTGGTACAGCAGTTACAGAAACAGTGCCTGACTTGTGAACTGACCAGTTTTAACCTGGAGTCATTGGAACAGAATAAATGTGAAACCCCGTGATGCCACTTCTCCAGTCACAGCAGAAAGGTACTTAACCAGCCTTCCTGCGTCTTCCGTGTGCAGGCAGGCAGGCTGTGGCCTGACTGTTACTAATTTAAAGGCTGAATTCCCCAAAGCGCTGCTTGTGGCTGTTAGGCTGCAGCCCCAGGCTTTTGTTTGGAAGCTGTTTTTCAATATGCTGGCAACTATCTAGGTTACTAGCGAGGGCTTGTCCTCATCAGCTGAGCATGAACTGGTGTCACTGGAGACTAGGATTCTGGAGAAGAGAGACAAACTTGTAAATATGGCAGTTGGGAGGCAAATCATCCAAGTGTGATGCCTTTTCTGTGGGAGTGCTCAGCTACCCACTCTGCGAGGGGTCAGTGGCCATGTGCTGTTCATCCCAAAGGTCTCATCCACCGTTTGACTTCAGATCTGAGCCACAATGACTATGGGACAACCTTTTCTCCTCAGGTTCAGTGCTCTCATTTGTTTGTCCAGTGTCCTCTGGGCTTTTTGACAAGGAGTTTAAGAACAGTGAAGTCTTATACAAGGGCTGCGGAGCAGGTTTGTCATTGCCCAGAAGCATTGATGGAGGTTTATAAAACCATTTCTCTGCAGTTTCACAATCTGCTCCAGACAGGGCTGATTAAACTTGTATCTTCAAAGAAGGTTTGGCACCTCTCCTAACTGAATGATCCCTCATGGCTGTTCTCAACATTGACTTTTAATCGGCCTGTCTGTCCTTTTGTTTGTCAGATATTTGCCACAAACATGATGGCACTGCTAGACCAGGGACAGTGGGCTGCTGTTTGGCGAGTGCAAGCAGGCCCACAAGCAGATGGTGGTAGTGCTGTTAGGTTAAATAATTAATAGCATCAGAGAAAAAGACACTCTTTTATGTCCAGTAGCTGAAGGTGAGCACGCGTTTTTTCCTGTGTGTGATGCTAACCTTGTCCTGTTAGGTTTTAATTAATCCGAAGAAGAGCAGGATGGTAATTGACCTCACATAAAAAGAAATATTTTCAAAGCCTATATGAACACAGTGTTTTAATTTCTTCATTCCTGAAGCAGGGTGTGTGCTCTGTACAGAATATTAGACATTGTGGGATGTGTCAGATACTTCTAATGGCTGTAGTTTCAACTATGTTTTTCAAACCAGCTATGGCTTAAAAACAAAAATATAAATTGAGTTTTGCAGCGTATCAGCTTAGATGATTCCTGGCATGGTGGCAAAGCAGGGGTCCTGTTAGGTGATGCTTCTAACTCAAATGGACTGGGACTGAAGTTTGTTCAGTGCTGCATTGCAGCATCCTTAAAGGCTGCCAAAGGCTAGAGCTGCTTGTATCATTATCCATAAAGACGGGGAAAAAAGGAAGAGGCTTTTCATGCATACTAAGTATTGCAGAACGATTTTTGGAAAATATAGCTGTGGTTTTATTGACTGGCTTTCCTGAGGCTCCTGAACTTTATTCACACTGACTGTGTTATTGATCTCCCACCTCCTTCTTTACGTCCAAATTGGATCTTCTGCTCCAGGTGTCAGCCCTGCCCTGGAGCCAGCAGACACTCTCCCACCTCACTCTTCCAGACTGTTTTTAAATTGGACTCCTCCTCTCTTCTCAATAACTTGCGACGTAAAAGGTTCCAGTTCTGTAATAGCTGAAGCTGTCAGTAATTAACAGTCCTCTGGACAAATTTGTAACCCAAAGTTGAATTTGGTTGTTGTGGATAGTTTAAAAATGCAGCTGCTGCGATACATGGTATCAACTATCTTGAGATGGCAGGGTTGTTTGCTTAGTTTTATTTGGCTTTATTGAGAGCTTCTAATAAGAAGATGCTGACCACACAAAGATCATCTTAAAATTTGTTTTCAAAATCCATTGGTATTTGATGATGTCTGAGATCCATACGCCCATGGCCAGCCAAAGACATTCTCTGGAGTTGCTGTGGTACAGATGTTGGTTTAATTGTTTCCTTAGGAGCTTAAAACAGGTTGCTGAATCCTGCAGCAACATAATTATTAGGTGACTGTTATATGCACTCGATGCCTCACTTTAGCTTGGAGAATATTGTTTCTCAGGGCAGATTGTGCCATTATTTAGTTGGAACATGCCCAGGTTTTCAGATTTTGTCAAAAATCTTAGGGCTTTAGGGACAAAATGTCACAACTGCTGAAATCCATTTATTATTTGTGAACCTTAGCTTTTACTTATCACTTTACTACTGTGTTGTGCAAATAATATTTTCAGGGGAAGTTTTTGAAAGTTTCTAACTAAGGAACAAAACTTTTTCAAGTTGCTGTGTGAGACAGTGAGTGAGCACTTAGTGCTTCATTTTGGCGTAAGCAACTATATGATCGTATGAAGGTTGGTATTTTCCAAGGAGCTTAATTTTTTTCATTTCTAAATTGAAAAGCTCTTAGGAAACTAGAGGACATAGTGGCCTAATTTTAAGAGAGGCTGCCTCTGATCTTAAATGCAGCTTACCCTGAGAAAAAAAAGAAGAATTTGCAAACTGCTTATACCAGTATAATTCATATAGAAGTATCCCAAAGAGTAATGTTGGGCGAGGAGATGGAGAGACACTACAAGAATTCTTTCTATGACCTTTAAATAAGTGAAATGAATGGGGAGCATGTCCCCTTCAGGATACCGGTAAGGAGAATGCAGACTGAGATTAGTTGAAGATGTCTGTTGGATATTAGTGTGGATCCACAAGTGCACAGCTGCCAAAGATGGAATTACAGGCTGAAGGTGGTGGTGGTGGTGGGGGGTGGTTCAGGACAGAAATTCAGAAATGGCATTTTTGCAATCTGGTTTTGTTGGTTTTGCTCAGAGTTCTACAGGATCAATCAATGAGAAGACTTATGCAAATTTGTCTGCCTGATATTGTTTCCATCGCTAATTCAGAAGAGAAGTATCTTTATGGTGTGTTATTAGGGCAAATAAGAGTCAAGATTTTGCAGACTAACTAACTTGCTGCAGCTGTTTTTGATCAGTTCTTCAGGATAAGCTGTAGCCTAGGAGCACTGAGGTGGCTTTGGAATTTAAATTGAGAATATTTCCTGGTGGAATTTTAAAAGGGTCTTCCTAGGGAGAGAGAAAAGTACTCTTCTGGGAGCTGACATTGCCTTAAAGGCTGGGGTTCAGGAATGGCCGAAGGAAAAGGGATTGTGCCCTGCGATTGAGAACAAAACCATGAAACAAAATTGCACATTCACTAAATGTTTTCTGTTCTCCTGCCTGCAGTTACAGTGTGTGGGGAGATGCTCTAACCAAAAGAAACTGCTGCTTTGTCTGCGGGCAGCCCTGCCCAAATGCTCCCTTTTCTCTCTGGTTGATGTGTTTGCATGATAGAGGATCTGTGGAAAGATGTTTTGAGTTGTCAAAGGAATGAATTAGCTTCATTGTGCTGTGACCTAAATAGGATCATCAGATCAATCAGTCTGCTGCTTTTCTGTCCTCTCCGGGCTTAGGCTGTGCTGCTTCTCCTTCTCATCTTCCTCCCTCTTCTCCCTGCCCCTGACAGGCACCCCCTTTCCCAGAGCCGGCAGCCAGAATCCCTTAGGAGCCTGAGTCGCTGCCGGCGCGCTTTCTTTAAATCAATTACCTGCTCGGTAATTAATTGGGCCGAGAGAGGCTCAGGGCCCGGCTGGCCTGCCAGGCCGCTGGGGCACGGGGCCTTCATGGCCTGTTGTGGTGGTGGCGTCTTCAGGATAAAACGCTTTTCCTCCTTTGTTCCCTCTACCCTGTGCTTCCTCCTCTTCCTCCTCCTGATCCCAGGTTTCATGAATTGTAATTTGGCAGTAGTCAGGGAAGTATCGCAGTTCTTCACCAAGGCGGCGGTTGCCGTGAAAGGGCCCATTGTGAGGGAGCTGGGCCGGAGGAAGGAGGGCTGCCGAGCACTGGGCCGCCTGGGCTGGCCCCTGGGGAGGGGACACTTTTGTTCCCCTGAAAGATGCTGGGAGAGGGCCAGCCGGGACTGGCTCTAAGGGAGGGAGAAACCCCCTTCTGACCATAAATTATTGACTCCCGTGGTCTGGGGCGGGGGGGTGGCTTCAACTGTTTAAATAGAATTGACACCGTGGGTGAAGGTGGCCAGAACAGGCCGGGGGTTTTGAGAACGCTTGAGACATTCAGTGTTTCCTATCTCAGGTACTTGATGTTGCTGAAGGAGGAAAGTCTTGCCCAGAAGTATAGGTGCAGCCTTCAAGGCCGGGTGGGTTGGTCTGGGCTAGGCAGGAGCCCTATGGCCTGCAGGAAGGGGCTCAACCCTCCTGGGGTCCAGGCTCGCCCAGTGCATGGCCCGGGGAGGGGATGGTGGGCTCAGTCCCACAGCCTCTCCCCTCCAGACACCGCAGCTGCTCAGAGGTTGGCAGGGAGCAATCCCAAATACATCCCACATGCTCCCATCCCTGCAGACATGCTGGAAACAACAAGCCTCCAACAGCTTATTCCTCCCCATGCCAGCTGCTGGAGAGTGGCACAGTGGAAACTTACTTAGAGCGAGTGACTGGCGTGTCCGCAAAAAGCGAAGCCGTGGATTTAATTGTTTTGCGTACATCTGCTTGCCAGCATGTCTGCTTTCCCTTTTGCTTATTGAACAGAGACTCACTGGAAGAGCTCTTGCAGTGCAGTTCCCAGCTCAGTTGTATAGTTTTACTTTTTCTTTCCTCGTAAAATGTCATCAATGCCATACAATTGTTTAATGGAGTATTTTTCCATTGTCTGAATAAAGTCGCTAACGCTTACAAGTTAAAGTTTTGAGATGACCATACATCTGTTAGCAGTTTGATGCCTCATTCCTTTCACAAACTTGATATGTGCGTTGGGTTTACCTCTTTTTCATGAAAATAAGTGGTAAAATTTGTCTTGACTTGTGTGAGGGAGCAAGAATGGGTTGCTTTAACTGTTCTTGTGTTTTGGTTTGGTTTTGGTTTTTTGGTTTGTTTTTTTCTTTTTTTACTTCTTAAGTTTTGTACTGCAGGTGTGCATAGGCTGATGAGCAGCAGTAGGAAGGAGAACAGTTGATTCTGACCAATTCGTTAGTGTCCCCTATGGGACAGCTGCCGTGGGGCTGCTGCTGGGCAGCTGCTCTGGCTGTTGTTATGAACAACCCAAGTACATCCCTTCTCAACATTTGCCTTTCTATAAAAAACCTCAGCTTCTTCAATGGATCAGGGGCACTGGGGCAAGGTTCAGGGCACCGGGTTGTGAACGGGGGCTGGACAGGAGACCCCCCCTTCCGCAGGGGCTGTCTTGAAATATTTCTGTGGACGAATATTTCCAGATTGTTTCACAGGCACTGATGTTTTATGTTGCCGTAAATGTGGAGAGGTGGCTGTCCCAGATGGCTGTCGCAGACCAGGTCAGCTGGAAACCCCTTCTAAAAAGGGGAGAGCAGGGAGAGGAGTGAAGGAATGGCTGCAGCGTTTCAGGCATGCCGTGGACAAGCAGCCACTCATGTTCACTTCTCTTCTGGGTGTGCATGGCCTCTGCTAGAAATTAAAATCAGTTTAACCGCTCAGGAATTAAAAACTATTATAATGTGAACTAAAAAAAGACACAGTTTTGCTAATGACTGTGTTACACATTCATGATTTTGAGCATGCTCTTTGGCACTGCATCTTGTGCCTCTCGTTTTCTTTGCTTCAATCTCTGACTTGTTAGTTAGGGAGGAGTTTCTTCTGGGCCAGACTTCGTAACCTAAGTTAACGATCCCCTCTGGTAAGTGCGAATTAGCCTTTGCTGAGAACATTCTCCATATTTTCTGTATTCCTTGTGATAGTATCCTTGTGTGGTGGCAAGTGGGTATGATCCCTGCTTGTTAAGGATGTGGGAGCTGAGGCAGTGGGTTAATATTAACTTGTCCAAGGTGAAGTAGGAAGTGTGTCACAGAGCAAAGTCTCCCCTGTCTTCTACCTGTCTCAGTCATTTCCTTTAAAGAACTGATAGCACAGCGTGTGCACACCTACTGTTCATGCTGGGTTTATCCAGCTTTAACAAACTTTACATTTTTTTTTCTATCAAAGTAATTTTAGGTGCATTTTTTGTTGTTGTTTGGTAGGGCTTTTTGTAGTTTTGTCTGCTGGATTGGCCAAGTTGGAGGCTAAAGTCCTCTATCTGTTTGTGTAGTGACTACAATATAAATTTTCTTAAACTGCAACATCTTTTCCTTCTCAATGTAGAGAGGCGGGCTGCAGAGAAGCACACTTATTTTCATGCTTTCAGCTCTAAGAGGACTGCCATTAGAAGCCAGTTGCGGTGACAGTTTCTTGTGACAGGAAAAGCGTTTAAAAAAACCTGGATTGAGACAACATGCTGAATTTCATGGAAATCTATGTGTTTGTCTCCAGTGGGGAAGGGGTTTTGGTTCTTGTTGACCTAGTGCAGACTCTGAGATGCAGATACAAGTAGCTGACTGGTCTTTCCTTCGGGATATCTCCTCATGATAGCCATTTTTGGTGTTTGACCTCTTTATCAGCATGACCAGAGGGAAAGTGGAAGCAAAGGAGGGGGGAGGATGAAAGACAGATGCCATCTTATTCATTGTTTGTTACTCGGTTTGAATAGCTGCCTCCATAGTGGAGATCAGGGCTCCAGGACGGTGATCAAGTGCTTGTTCTCCAGCCGGAGAAATGCTTCAGGGTGGGTTGAAGATCCAATAACAAAGAGCAACACTGGACTTGGCACACATTGCAGCCCCCTTGAAACTGTGAAGGGTTCCCTGAGCCTTCCAAAGTACTCAGGATCATGTTGATACACAGAGGCTTGACCATGAAAAAGGAAAAAAGTCTTGCTTCCCAGGGCTTGCAAGCCTCTGTGAGGTGCCATAAAGACCTCTGGGAGAGTCTGTGTCACTTCCAGGAGCCCAGCCTCCCTCACATGCCAGCTTGAAACTGTCACCTCCTCCTGTGCAAATGCACTGTAACTTCTCTTCCCGCTTATAGAGGCACTTCCTAAAAAAGATCACCACCACACTAAAAAAGGAGTTACCCACCTTCTGGGTTTGCTGCTGGAATTAGAAACAAAGTCATTCTCGACTCATGTCCAGAGTGTGTCTAGCAATTGTGCATCTAAAGTGGTTTTAATGATGTATGGGTGATGGCAAATTCACAACGGGGGTATTATTGTGTATGTCATTTAAAAAAACCCCCCAACACTATAGTTATTTTGTTATCAGAATTTGATGCCAGGGTCATTTTTTGTGTGAGGCGCTTGATGGAAATCAATGGGAAACAGAGCTGCCTTCCCTGCCATTGCTACCATGGCATCATGGTCTTCTGTCCCTCTGGCAGACGTCAGCCAGTCAAAATGTCCCTTGGACCAGCAGCTGCTGGAGAGACCTGCTGCTAATGGCAGTTTTGGTGTCAAATCTGTATTGTAATTGTAAAATCTCTGGGTTTGGAAAATACTGTTAAAATGCTGATAATAGGGTGTTCAGACAATGGCGGAGGCACTTTCTTTATGGTCTGTTCTGCATGGTGCTGAGCCTCAGCCATTTGGTGAAACTTGGAGTGAAGTTCCTGTGGAGCATCTGCTTTTTACATGCTGCGCTCCAGAGGCCGGATCCTGCTGCAGCTCTGGGGTCAGCCTGAGCCCCCTGCTGCTGGCATTTTTCTTTTTCCTGAGGAAAAAAAAAAAATAATCCTTTTCATTGTTAACCCGAGGGGCTTTCCTAAGCTTGCTTTGTGAAGGAGGGCTTGCTTCTTGAGCCTGAACATTGTGCGAAGGGCATGCCCTGCTGAGCACATTGATTTAGTGCTTAGCATTTTCTCTTTAACTTCTGCAAAAGTGCGGTTCGTCCCTAGGAAGGATGGCCGTGGACCTCTGTACGGATACATAATTTTTTTTTAAGGCATGAGGATATAATGCGCATCTCAAAAAAACTGGGCTGTTTCATCTCTGTGCACAAGTTTCATTTGATGAATAACAGGTTCTCTATTAGCCAGAAATAACTCGATTTTGTTTTCCGTGTATCTGGTCTGAGATGACGCTAATGAGAAAAAATCAGGAGCGTTGCTGAATGAAATTCAATATGTAAAATTAGTGGGCTGATGTCGCAGGCAATGGCGATGACTGCGGGGGGGGGGGGGTGTGTGTGTGTCAGGGGAAGGGTGGGCGCTGCGGAGCGGAGACTGTACGTTGCAGCCCTTAATAAAGTGGGAGCGAGAGGGTAAAAAAAGAAGGGTTGGGGGGGGGGGGGCCGGGGGGGGAGGGAGAGAGAAAGGGGGAAGGATGAGAGCGGTGGGAAAGCAGGGCATCCTGATTTGCACGAAAATGCAACTCTCATTTGCAAGTGGAAGGGGGCTGTGGCGAGGGAGGGCTACCGGCGGGGCGCGGGGGCTGCCAGCCCGCCGGCGAGCACCGGGGAGGGAGGTGCAAAGGGCGGGCGGGGTTGGGGCGGGGGGGGGGAAGGTGCCGGCATCTCCCTCCCTCTGCTCCGGCGGCAGAGCCGGCTGGCGCGATGGGAAGGAGAGAAATCACCTGCAAACTCCGTCTTTCTGGAGCAGCCCAACTTGGAGAGCGAAGGAAAGGATGAGAAGAAGAACTGAGTATTAAATGCAGCAGGAAAGCCTGATCTTTGGTCTTATGCAAACGTGAATGACAATTAACTTTTTTTTTTTTTCCCTTCCTGTTTTGCATGTTGAAGCTGGCTGTTTTCAGCCCACAAGGTTACATGTGAGGAGGAGAAGTCCAGGCTAAAGAATTGTAAACTGGTTTTGTGCATCAGAAATATCTAGGCAGATTTAAAGTTGTGGTTTCAGGAAAGAAAGGTGGAGGAGAGAAACCTGGAGAAGAGAAATTTGGTGTGTTGAGTTTGATCAGACTCACTCTGGAAAACAGTCACCTTTCTGCTGTTCCTCCTTTTTATGGGATTTAAACTCCAGGACTGCAGTTCAACACCTCGAAAATGGTGGCTTTCATCAACACAAAGCTTAAATCTCTCATGAAACTTTTCAAGAGAAAGAGTAAGTAGTTGTGTGCGCTCGCTGTCCTTTTGGGGAGGCAGCTGAGTCCTGCAGGAAAGTGTGATTCCCTTTGGCTTTGCTCCTGCTTTCCTGGCACCTCTTTTTAAGTTTATCTCACTCTCTTCTTCGTTGAATATTTTGTTATGTGCAGAGGCAGCCTTAGGAGATGCTTTAGGACCTCCTTTGGGGTACTGCGTTGCTTTTCAAGTCCTTTGTCGCGGTGGTTTTGAAGGAGCCTAACTTCTCGGTGAGACAGGAGCAGCTCGGTGACAAGGCTGAGTGTGCCAGTGTCACCTGCACAGGTGTCCTGCTGTGTGCTGGGGCATCCTCCCAGTGTACAGGTGTCTTCTTGTGTGCTGGGGCATCCTCTCTACCTCCATCAGATGTCCATCTCTGTTTGTGCAGCTGCTGAGCGCTTGTCTAGCTATGAGCTTGTATCTATAGGGCTTGTTCTGAGCCGAGTTGTGTTTTTTAAAGATGCTTTAGTTTCAGCATGGCTTTTAAAATGGCGAGTCTCCATTTAATTCATGAAGATGGACAAACTATGCTAAAGAAAGTAGTTTGCATATATCTGCAGCACTTCTGTCGGCTAGTTTCGATGACCGTTGCTCTGGTAAGCAGTGAACTTTAATTTTGATATGGCTGGACTGTGGGGACGGTGGGTTTGACGGCTGGTGTTTCCCTCCTCTTCTTCCTCCCCCAGCCTTACTCCCCTCCCCACCCCTTGCTCAGCCAGGGGATGGTGAGGGATGCTTTTCGGGCGGGTCATGGAGTATACTTAACCCTCTTTCTGTAATATCAGGATGATTGATGCTGTAACCAGGTAGGTGGTGACTTGTCAGTTTGTCATGATTTAGGTTTGACCTCTTGTTAGCAAGGGTGGGAGAAGCAGGCACAGACTGAACGTGTATCTGCCTTGTCGCAGACAATATGTCCGCGAAAGCTGAGGGGATGCAGGACCAAGCCATCTCAGAAATGAAGAGACCGATTGAAAGTCTTCAAACAAATTGTTTGAGGTCTGGTACTAATCTAAAAAAAGTGAGGAAAGGCAGTTGAGAATCATCCTCCAGCCCCAAGTCCTTTTAGGACAAAACAGGCATTGAGCCTGTAGATAGGTTTTAAAGAGAAAGGCGTAGCTTATGTTCTTTAATGAGTACTGACTATTTCCATCTGAAATGATCTCGGCAGGTGTCCAGTGGTGTTAGGGAAAGAGTAATTTTTCAGATGACAGGGGCTTCTCAGCTCACACACCTTCTCTGCTACCATGGAGGCACCAGACAAACTTCACCAAGGGATGCTGCGGGGAGCTGTGCCCGGGGAGCGAGGGAAGATGGGGAGCTGGCAGCCAGGCTGGCGCGGCAGGGCTGTGCCAGCCCGGCAGGTGCTTGGGGAGGCAGCGTGGATGCAGTGGCTCTTCCTGCTTTGCAGAGCTGGAAGCAAGGATGTGCAGCCTGCTGGCGGAAGGCCAAAGGGTGCCTGGGGGATCATAAAATGTGACCCCCAGCTGCCCCCTTCCTGTTATTACAGGGTGGAGGGATAAGGCCATTCAACTGTAGAAGTTTTTATTGATGATAAACTTTAAACAAAAGGTAATGGCTGTCTCTCGGGAAACATAACTGATAAACAAATCTTAGCAATATGTGCTTCTGCTGATTCATTACTAGGCTGTCTGTACGGAACTCTGAACTTGAGCAGTGTCAGTATTTTATTTTCACGCGTGTATTGGCTGAGAAGAGGTGGCTAGAGCAATCCCTCTTCAGTGCTGTTGTGCTCTGAGCAGTGTTTGCCCAGGGAGTTGCTGTTGTCCAAATATGCTTTCCACTCAAGCCAATGGAAAGTAGCTCGTTTTTGGTTTACTGGAATTTTTGTTTCCTGGTTTGAGCGAGTGTGAGGTCAGAGAAGGTTATTTCCCGATACAAATGAACCTGCTGTAATCTCTCATGGCGACTGTCATATTCCCAGGGTCACCCTCAAGGCAGAGGAAGCTATCCTGCAATGCGCTGTGCCTGGTGGGATCAGGGGACTGGGAAAATCATGTTGTTTGTGAAGACTGGGAACTAGAGAGGGGAAAACAGAGTTGCGAGTCGAGATTAAATACAACAGCAAGTATAAACATGGGAAGAGGGAAAGATGTTTCCCACATGACACAGGAGAATAAGCGTAGACTAGAAATGAGAGGAGGGTTTTTAACTGTCATGGAAGTGAGGTTCTAAAGAGCTTTTTGATGGGACTACAGTGGCAATCTTTTTTGTTTTAAGATGGTGCACAACAAGCTTAGGTGTGGGGTTTCGTGATGTAGCTATCTACAATAGCATTTAATTTTCTTATTGTCTCTCTCTGCAGCTGTTTCCAACCTAGATGAAGAGAGTAGATGGACCGTGCACTACACTGCTCCGTGGCACCAGCAGGAAAATGTGTTCCTGCCCTCCTCAAGACCACCTTGTGTGGAGGACCTGCACCGACAAGCCAAGCTGAACCTCAAGTCAGTGCTGAGAGGTAAGATGCTGCTGCTGACATAGATGTGTCCTAAATGGATAGTAGGTTTTGCCACAGTCTTTGCAAATATATCCAAATTGCAGGCTTTGAAAGAATCTTACTTGTTTTTCTGCCTGCAGCACATCAGGAACATAGTGGGATTTACACTCTCAAATGTCGGGATAGGGCACAAATGCTTTTGCTATCAGGAAAGAAAGAAATCTGTTACCTGGCAGAGCACTCTAGAATTGAAAAGGGGAAAGCGTGATGTCTTTTGGCCATTTCCATTTAGTCTTTGGAGTTTTTCCAAAATGGTGCCTTGTATTTCAGTAAGACCTGCGTTACCCTGCTTATACTTTAGTGTAAGAGCCACATCAGAGGTGTTTCATTTGGTGATTTTTTTTTTTTTTTTTTTTTTTTTGTTGTTGTACAGTGTCATTTCCAGGGATGTGGCTACTTGTGAGAAGTTGGAAAAGGTATTGAGGGCAGAGAAGGGAAATGAGGAACAGGGCAGTCACAGGGACTTTTTCAGTAGTGTAAGCTCTTTCTTGCAGAAGGGTGCAGTGTGTTTTAAAGGACCAATTTTTACCCTTAGTAAGTTAATTTGGGATGTACCTGTACAGCCTGGCATGGGAGCGTTGTGTTGTGTTAGTGCAGCCATGAGGACAGAGGCAGGCAGGCAGCCAGCAGGGAGGACTGCAGAACATCTGTCCCTGGGCCAGAAGTAAAGTTTAAAATTACAGCTTAATGTCCGTGTTCTGGAAATGGTTAGCCTAGATTTTTTCTTTACATTGGCTATTTAACAAAGAGGGTTACCCTGCGAAGAGCCGACTCATTTCAAGTCCCTTTTTGTTTCAGCAGGAACTGCAGGTACTTAATACCTTGCAGAGTTAGCCTGATTTAAAAGAACATTGTAAATTTTGTTTGGGTAACATGACATTTCTGCTTTATAAACGTGCAGAAAACTTCATTTTCTATGTTTGAATAGAGAAGTGTTTGGCTGACATATTTTATTTCTCTTGCCATTTCTCCAGTGAATTGATTTTCACCATCTCTTATTAAGTGCCTTTTGTTATCATTTAATAGGGGACTCTTGACAGCCAGTGTTATTAGCTCATGCATGGCTCAGCAGATAGCCTGTGTGTCCTCTGTACGTAGTATTGGATTGATGCATTTTTGCAGCCCTTTAGCCTTGAAATGTTTACTGTTCCCTTGCAGGCACACTTACCAGTTCTTTACAAAAGGAAAATATTTGCCTGCTTTAGATGATAAAGAATACTGCTTGTGGTTAGCTTTTTGTAAACTTTAACTACTCATTCTTCTATTTTTCTGTTGTCTGTTTGGGACTATTATCAAAGAAAACTGCACAGGCTAAAATGCTGCTCTGATTTTGCTGTGTTTTATCAGGATTGTATCTACTGCAGTTTCATCTACAAAAAAAATTGTATCTAATATATTTGTGTGAAACTTTTAAGCTGCTTCCCGCAGCTTGCACATCTGAAGTTATTTCTGCTGGGATTTTTCTCTAGATAGAACTGCTGCTCTTTATAAAACAAAAGCTATTCAACACTACTACAACTTACCAGTTAGCCATTTCTGTTAAACAAACTGGCTCATGCACACAATGTAGGACTCCTTGGTAATGAACCAGACTTCAGTTTCATGCTTTCAGGGTAATAACTGAGAAAGAGAGAACAAACTGCGATGCCTTCACCAGACCTCAAGTTGCTGACATAGTCAACAAAACTCTGCTTTTATTTATTTATATCTTTAACTTCAAGCTTTTTTCCTAGGCCATGTTTATTCCCAAGGAGCAGTTATAAAACAACTACTTGCTATGGCTGTCCCGAGTAGCTACAGCATGAATTTAACACAATTTTCAGTAATTTCATTATTGCCTTTTGGGGTTCTGGGTAGTAAGAGAGGCACTAACTAAAGTTTTATCAGTTTTACTACGCTGCTGTTTCAGCCAGCACTGTGAAATCAGGAAGATGCTGGTGCTTCTGATGCCATTTGGGGGACTGGGTTAAAAGTTGTGTAGCCAGAGCTGAGCTTCATTCAGTGCAGTAGAAATCGTCACATAATTGTGATGATTGTTGAACTGCTTTTCTACCTGCTGCTTTAGAAAAGACAGATTTTTTCCAAAGCTTTTTAATGGGTAGTAAATTGTCTAGTGTTATGTAATTATAACAGAGAAGACCTTGAGAAAAAGTAGTCTCATGAGAAGCACCAATGCACTGTCATGGGAACTTTATTTCTGCATTTCTTGGCATTATGGTGAAGTTTGCATTTTGACAGCTTTTTTCAACCAAATGCATTGGTTGAGTTAAAGCATGAGGCAGCAGAACGGCTGTATGTGACCTGATATGCTGCCCGGGTGGTGGGAATGAACAATGTTGAAGGACAAGGTGCGCCACACTCTGTGGTGGTGGATCCCCATGTTCTCCAGAAAGCATTTGTACAAGCTGGAAAGGAGTAGAACAAAAGAAAATTACTGTTTTGTGGTAAGTCGGAGATGAAGTAGTGAAGGTGTACGGCAGGGAAGAAATACTTAGGTTTGGTAATGGGGGAAACTTCCTTGCAGTAAGGATACTGAAATCTGAAAAATTTTGGGGCTATGAAATCATTGGAGGTTTTTTAGAACGGATGACAGAAACACCACTCAGACATCATTTGTGTATATTTAATCCTACCTTTAGAGGAGGTTGGGAAGGAAGAGATGGGACCACTCTGGTGGTCCCATCTAACCTGATAATGTGGTCCTGAGGGCTAAATTAATAGCTATAGTTCAGACCATTAAAACACACCTGTTTGAAAGTCTTCCAGTCCTCTTCTTGTTTAGATTATGAGATCTGACATTGCTGGTACATAGCAACTTGATTGCAGACTATTAATTTGTTACTGCATTCATTGCTGCCCCAGTGAATGAGAAAACTAAGTATAAAACTTAGGTAAGAAATAGCAATTCACACATAGAGCACAACAGTCATTTAAACCACTTGTAAAGATGCTGGATATATAAAATCTTTCAAAATAATTCAAGCAAGGTATTACTTTCTATCAAGGTGTTTTCACCCATCTAATACTAACCAGATAAAATCCCAGCTAGCTTTTAGGATAATGCAAGGTCAAACCTATTTATTCTGGTACAATTTTGACAGCTCAGCAAATTTTTGACCGCACGGGTCTGGCTAAAAAGCCTCGTGAAATAGATAGGAACCTTGCTGTTGTCTAGAATAAACTTTTAAGCACCACTTAAGGAGCAGAAAAGCTATTATTGCTACTTATTCTTAAATTGATTTAAGAATAAAAAGTTAGGGATAGAGCTATTAAAAGGTATGTGTTGAGAGATATCAAGTACTCTGCCTGGTGATCTCTGCATGCTCTACATCCCTTTACAGGAAGCAGCGTTGTGTTTTGAGGAGGAGGAGATTTTTCCTTATTTTTTGTGCAGTTGATTGTTTTATTTTGTATATTATATATTGAAATGTCCACTGCTTATCGCACTGTCAAAGTGGATGCAGCATGTGATAGTAGATGCTGCATGGGGAGATTTTTTTTTATTTTTGTACCTGTGAAGTAGACTTTCACCCTTTCAAAATCAAGGGAAAATACTGTGCTTTTCCTTTATGAAGCTACTTTCAAGTATAAATGGTGAAATCTTGCTATTTATCCTTCTTCAGGCATGGAGGTGCTTAGGTGCCACCTCAAGTTTTAAAAACAGGAATCTGAATTAAAAAATGAAGTTCCTGGAAAGTTTGCAATAACAGTATAGCTGTTCTCAAGAACTGAAGTGGCTTTATGTAACTTTTATTAAAATCTAAAGTTGTCATTGATGACAGTCAGTGGCTTGAACATGTTTAACCCAGGCTGCATTACTATGTTTTAAATGAAAGCTCTCAGATAGCTTAATCTGTAGCTAAAACAGAAAAGCAAATTAAGCTGCACTTCCGAATCATGGTCATATTGACTTAAACGTTTACAAAATGATGCAGTTCTTTGGTTTTGGTGGTAGATCCCATTATTTTAATTTTTTTTTTTTTTTTTTTCTGTGGATAAAACAGGCTCTCCCTTTCTTTGGGGAAGCAGACAGGACCTTGGAGTGCCTGGTGCAGCAGATAGGATGACACACTGGATGTCAAACGTGTGCCATCCAAGGCACCTGTTTCCTTACCGTTGGGGCCAAGCTGCTCTAACTGGCCTTTCCTGAGAGCCTGTCTGAAGCGACCTCTTCCTCATGTTTTCATGGTCACCTTAAGAAAGCTGTTTTCCAGCATACAGATATTCAAGTAGAAACACTATTGACCCTTGAGGAGCCGTGTGTGACCCTGTGCTCCACTTCACTGTTTCCTCCTAGGGAGTTGTGAAAATGGGTGATGAAGATGATGGGTGGGGAGGAAGAGCTGAGGCTCTGCATGGCATCAGTATCCTCAAATCAGTCCTACCCCCTTGCGCTGTGTGCTCTGCTCCAAGGCTGAAGGGCTACTTAACTTATTAAGCCTCATGTTGCCAATGTCTGCCGAGTGGCTGGACCAGCTCTGAGAGTCTGCTCTGGACAGTATCAGAACTATGAGTACTCCGAACAACTGCTGAACAGCTGTGTTGTTCAGTGTGGCATTGGTTCATATTTTTTAGGGCAGACCATTATCTGTGCTGAAGGGGCAAGTGCCACATACTGCATTGTTTCCTACAGCTTTTTTGGTCCATGAAGCCAAGAGTTTGAGTGGGTGTTCAACCAGAGCCTAAAGGGTAGCACCACAAAAGAGCCCCTGTCCCTGGCATGGTGCATTGGCATATCTGGCTTGTTGCTCTGCAGCGTGGTGGTGTTTAAACAACCGTTGTCTGAAGAAGTACCTAAAGTCGAGTAGTCTTCAGCCAGGAGCACTGATACAACATTAGTATATAGCAATGATGCAAATAATTTGGGTAAGAAGAGTAAATTGAGACTAATCCTTGTTTTGCTAACAAATTGAGACTAATCCTTGTTTTGCTAACTGAACTATAATCTAAAAATGACAAACAATAAGGCATGAAGCATGAAGATGGAGAGGGGAAACAGCACTGTTGCAGTGTTGCTTTGCTTAACTGCTTGGAGCGTGTCTTAAGTGTGCCTGTCTGCCTTCTGGACAGGTTTGCAGCGTTAGCACAGGTGTCCTAAAAGAGAACCTAAAGTAATCTGGAACGCACTGTCCTCGGATAATCTTGCAAACTATAATGAAGTGAAGGAACAGGAAAATTTTTCCTATCACACCCCTGAACTGTCTCTGCTTCTGCATTTTTGGAACTATCCTATATTCTCCCTCAAGCGTGGATATAAGTCAGTTGGAGAGATGGGAGGCAGAGAAGGGCATATATATAACTGTATTTCCAAGGGGCAGTTTTCTTCCAGTTTCAGCATTTAGCAGTGTAGAGCACTTTTGATTAAAAAAATAAAAAGAGGGAGAAGAGTGAGCCCCACTATTGCATGTTGTCACTTGTCCATCATGAGATGGGAGACAATAGGCATAAAGGGAAGGGACAAAACAACCATGTTAGTGTTAAAGGGCAAACACAGCCAGACTGAAATGATATCAGGCTTTCAGGAGATAGACCGCTCTTGAATAGTCTTGTGGGTGCTGTCTCTGTGCATGTTCAGGTTGCAGATGAGGAGCCATGTCGTGTCACATGCTGCCCAGGCTGGCTGTCCTTTCCAGCGGATAACAAGGTGTCAGATACATGCTGAGGAAGGTGTACCGGTAGATAGTGGGAACAGTCTGTATGCTGATTTTCATACTTGTTTCCAGACTATAGCTGCAGATGCTAATTGCACAACTGCCTATACTTTGTGCCTTTTCCCCCCCAGGGTAATTGTGTTGATTCAAGCTACGTACATAATATAGCGCTCGTTGTTCCAATGTCTGTGATGATTCATTTATTATCTCATCTTCAGAAGAGCTGGATTTGGCTGGCTGTAGCTTCTGTTTAGCTTTGTTGGCCAAATTCAAGGAATGTATTTAAGCAGCAGTGATTGAAACACTTGATTTGTTTTCCAGAAGACATCTGGTTAGCATTGTCAAATAAAACCGGATTTAAGTAGTTACTCATAAAGCCTCTATTATGTCCTGCTGCAAGACCCTCCAGACAGGTATGTGTTTAGCCATTGTTTTCTCAGTGCATCTGCCAGATCACTGTTCAGATGAGCAATATTAGGGTCAGTCCTACTAGTCGATAATCCTGCTGAGAAGATTATGGACTTAAAATAATCTTATGTTTCATTAAAGAGCTGCAAAATAGGGGGGAACCACTTCATATTAACAATAGGTCTGATTCAGGTTCAGAGAGATGTCAAGATGTGAGCTCCCTACCAACTGGAAACCTTAATGAAGCAAAAAACATTAAAGGCTAGGGGTAGAACGTATGTTCTGGAAAGGCCTTGGAGCTGTAAAATCAAAAAATAGAAATCAACTTATTTCTCATTATTTTAGTGTCAGTAATCAAGTTACTACCAGAGGTTCTGCCCATGTATCCCGCCCTTTTTACTGTTCCTGAATTAATTCACAGTACGTCTGTTGATGGTTTTGGCTACGTTCCATACTCCAACTGCCCTTTCTAATAAGGAATTTTAAAAAGTGAGTATTCAAATTAAACTAAACATAATTTGACTGGGAGTCTACACTGCGTGTAGACTGTGTGTTTGAAAGCTGCTCTTGTGCTGAAAAACTGAGCTACTGAGAAGTATTTAGGTTCCCTATTTTTAGGTTTAGTTACATAGTGCAGTGCTGAGTTTAAAAACATACGGGGTGGTTACATGTAGATTGGTTGCATGATATACGTAAGTGAAAACAATTCCAGTGAAAGGGTTAAAAGAAGACAAAAATTTGTTTCAAAATAATACTAATGATACGGTTTATTTCTTAAACCAGATTAGTGTGTTTTCTTAATGTTTTATGGTACAAGTCAGAATCAGTAGGAAGATTTAACTGAAAGATTATTGAACCTTACCCCATTTCAGATCTTTGCTTTTAGTGGAGCAAAGAGATTTGAACTGTTACTGTCTTGTGGTGTAGTTGTTTCAGTGCTATGTAAAGCAACTTCCATCACAAGGAATATCAGACTTTTGGTTGGTTGTTTCCCTTTTTGCTTTTCTTCCTCCTTCCTCTCTTAGATTGGGGCGTTTTACATGCTTGTTTACAGCATTTTAGATAGCTTTAAGTTTAACATTAAGTGTCCTAGGAGAAAAAACAATAAAAACTCCCTTCATATTTTTATATTGGCTGTGTTCAGTTGTCTAAGAAACAGCAAATATCCATAGAAATGCTAGAGAAACAGTGGAGAGAATGATTTTGATGCCAGCATCAAACATGCAAAAGGAAGCAAATAAACTGTTAAATGTAAGACATCTTGTCACCACTAAATGTGGTCATATAACACACTTGTAAAAATTTAAATTAAATCGAGACAAACAGTGTTAATTATTTTGAGCACTCCCCAGTGACAGCTTGTTAACGAATATGATTTGTAATGGCTGTTGCATTTTGGTGCCATTAGAAAGATTTTCTGTATGGCTAACTCATGAAGATTATATGGGGAATTAAGGGTGGGATTAAATTTATTTGTTTTTTTAAATCTTTAAGAAAAGAATGAACAGAATGATCAACATGTTTGCGTTGACTTAAGGTTAAAGATATTTTCACATTGCAGACTTCTTTTTACTTTGGATCCTTCTTAAAGACTTGCATCAGATTTGGACCCTTGGAAATAACTTGAAAATAACTAACTGCGTACTTGCCTTACTTTCATGACCCATCCTTGTGCTACTACAAGCATGTGTATGGCTGAGCCCTGAAGCAGGTTGGAGAAGCTGGTCTGGAAGGGTGGGCTTCCCAGCCTGGCTGGCCATCCACTTACCACATCAGGACGCCCTTTCCAACGAGGCAGTGAGCACTTGTGTGTTGGAGGGAATAGATCTCACATAAATACATTTGGTTGCTTTCAGTAAGATTTCTTTGAAGTATCCATTCAACAGACTTCTCCATTGCAGAGTCCAACAGCCGTCTGTTAGGGTCACCTTCATTCCGTGGAGCCCAGGAGATCTTTGTTTCTAGGAAACTCCTCACAGCATCTATCATTAAAAACTACTGGTATGGCTGCTTATTCAAGAGGGAACACACATAACAGTCTTTAAAAAATCTGATAAGCCTTTCTTGTTACTCATTAGATAAGGCGGCCTTAAACAATTTAAGTTTTGCTGCTGGGTTAAAAACTTGCCACTTCATATGGCACTTCTTTGTGGAAGAAGTGTGTTGGCCACCAGTGTTCACTGTCTCCAGGCTTGTTTTAGGCTTTTTCATACATACTGGTAAAAATAAAGATCTAGAAATAGCAATATAAAATTGCATTTTGGAGGGAAGGGAGGGGAATAATAGGGAAGGTAGCTGAATTGGCAAAGGCTGTTATTAGCCAAAGCATCTAGATTGAGCTGTTGAGCAGAAGTTTTTTCAGCTGGGCTACCATGGTACTACAGCTGTTGAAATTCATGACCCGCTAAAACGGGAGTCTGAACAAAACAGCGCACTGGATATATCACAGCTGAAGTTCATGAACTTGCTTTGCAGTCACCATTGGTTACTGTTCAGTTGTTACACAAGTGCATCATTGCTGCGGCTTTACAACATATTTTAAAGCTTTGATATAGAAGCACTCTCTGTGATAGTCAAGTTCTGCAGATGATATGGGGATTTATACGTTTAAGGGAAATGGGATTTGATCCAAGCTGAATGAATTTTTGTGAGGAATATAAAGTGGTAGAGGCAAGCTGTCTGCCTCATATTTAGATCCAGGGACAAAAATAGATGCTGTATTGGAATTAAATTGAGCTGCTTTTTTCAGAGTCAATATTTAGCATGAGATATTTGTCAAAAAAGAGATTGCCTTTGTGTAGCCCTGCTTTTATACAGCCTGTTTCATCCACACGAAGAGAGCTGTGCATTCTTATCCCCAGTTTACAAATGCGGGACTCATAAAGAGGCACAGAGCAAGAGGCAGTAATTTTAGTCAGCTTTACTAACCGAAGAGACCTTTGAACTAGGGCGTCTGTTTTAATTACTGTCCCAGGCATAATCATTCTCAACAAGCACTTTTATCTTGAAAAGTTACCTCCCTGAAATTCCCCAGTTAACTGTGTAGTCCAGAGTTACCCTGATCTTACCCATGTCTTACTACAGCGCTGCAAGCCGGCAGAGAGGCAGCTGCACCCTCAAAGAGGTCCCAGTTTGGTAGGTGTGCTCACAGCATGTCTCAGTACACACCAGTGCAGCCAGTCCCACACAAAACCTGCCTGTGGCTGTTACGTTTCAGGTGGCAACCTTTTTTTGCCTGGTGTTTAGACCACGCTCTTAGGAAGCCGGAGATTTAGCCTGTGCTCGCCCCATCCTTAAAGAATATAAATTCGTATCTACATGAAAAATCATTTCTTAACTTCCAGCACTTTATTTTAAGCAACTGTTGGATAAAAAGCACATGATCCTCAGAAGCGGAGACGTTGAAATCCCTGTTACATTCTGCCACTCGTGAGAGGGATGCCTGCAGCCTTGGACCTGGTGCTGATCATTACTCATGTGGCAAGGACGAGAGTTAAGGCACCTCAGGTTCCTCCTTATTTGGCTTTAGCCTGAGGTGCCTCACTATATACCTGCGTGCTGCAGGCAGAGTGTAGATACTTGCTTGGACTCTGAATTCAGGAGGGATATACATGAAATTTAGATTGTGTCATGTCTGTCTGTAGATGTAAAGTTCGTGACTGGATCTAACCTGAAGCGGTTTGCTCGGATGCAGCAAATGCTGCGTCAGGAATCCAGGTCTTCTGATACGAACACTTGTCTGTCACCAACCCACGAGGTTGTCTCAGCTCAACTAGAAAAACAAATTCAAAAGATGCATGAAGTAAATTAAAATGATACACAGATGTTTTTTTTCAGCTTTGAAACCAAAGATTCTTCTAAAACAAAAAGTACATACCGCGATTGTGAAAGTGGAGTGTGACCTGTAAAGTACTGGATCACTTTTACAAGTTTGCTTTTACAAGATGCATGTATGTTATACTACAGGCTGTCTGGTTTTAGGTGAAATTTTGAAAAGCTACTTGTAAGATAGTGTTTGCAGTTGTGACTTAGGGGAGGAATGTGGTTTGTGGGTATTTACAGAAAGAGGGCTTGGCTACAATGTTTGAAGATTTAAAAAAAAAAAAAAAGAAAAGATCTGTGACCTCAGGGAGTAGAGCAGTTTTCCAGTGATATGTGCAGTGAATGGACAAATGTGTTTTAATATACTAGTCAGCAGATTTATTTCTACAGTTGACAGTTTAGCTGACTCTTGCAGTTAATAGCCTCTCTCTAGTAAAGAAAAAAAAAAAATCCCACTCTACAAAATACAAGTTACAACATGAAGGGTTCTGCCAAGAAGTCACCCTGACTTTAGCTGAGATAATTTTTCAAGCATGCCGATGCAGCTGTCAGCTCGTCACTTGTCCCTTCTTGCTGACAAGAAGACATCAGGGGATGGTGCAAAGGCAAGCAAAGTGTGTGCTGGTCTTTCCCCTTTCTCCCTCTGTGCTGGGGGGGGGGGGGGGGGAGTTCTGTTCCAATGACTTTGGGCAGCTTTGCTGGGTGGGCAGCGCCTCTGCTCCTCCAGGAAGCTGCTCCTGGTCCAACTGGCATTTTCTTTTTGGGTTTTAGCAGTTGGTCTCAAGTTCCAGCTGCTGTTCTTGGATACGAGCCAAGTTCAGATGTTTCTGGGACGCTATCTTTCTGGTTTTGGTTGCTTGACCCATCCAGCGGGATGGCTAGTTATGCCAAGCAAGTCAGAGCTATTTAGATGTCTGAATAACCTTGATGCCAAGTTTCTAAATTTATACTTGTGAGTATTGTGGTAGTTTAATTGTTTAACCAGTGTTTTTACTGGCTACTAATAGATACTTAGAAACACAGAAAAGTGGATTTTTTTATATTAAACTCTTTTAATACATGCTTGCGAGAGCGCGTGCGTGTGGATGTAGACAGCTACAGAGATTAAGGTCTGATCCTGCAACAGTCACGTGAGCAGTGTTTACTTATACAAGTAATCACATTAGGGCTAATTTAGTGAGTGGTGGCTGCACGATCATGCCTGAGGCATGGAGGACTGGCAGAAAGCTGTGGCTCTGCGCTGTTGCTGGGGCCGCACCTTGGGGAGATGTCCCAGGCTCAGGTGGGATCCAGCCCTGAAAACAGCACCTGGAGCCTTTCTCCCTGCAACCAGGTCAGCATGGCACATCCTGAACCCGGCAGGCAAAAGAACAGTTCTATGAAGAAGCTGATGAAAAATGCCACCTAGTCTTGTACAGTTCCATTACAATTTCAAAAAAAAAAAAAAAAAAAAAAGGAAAACTTCTGAAAATGACCATGAATCCATCTCCTTCTGACCAGTTCTGCTGCTGGCAGGGCGATGCATTTTCCTTTGTATAAACTTTCAAGATACTGTGACTAGTTTTAGTGGTAGGAAGCTCTGCAGTATGAAGTGTTACCGAAGTTAAAGGAGAGGGAAAGAGCCAACACATCCAGTCCCCTCCCAGCAAACCTTGTCTTCCATCACGGAGTGGTGCAGCATGTAGGTTTGACTGAGGAGACCAGGTAAACGTTAATCCTGGTTTTCCATGGTAATACCATGTCAGACGAATTACTGAGGTATCAGTGCTGTGCCTTCTGTTCACTCTGGTGATTTGTGGCTCAAATTAGCATGTAAGAGTATGGTTTCAAGTTGTTGGAAAAGCAGTAAGTCGCCTCTGTGTGCGAGACTTGCCATTGTGTGTTACCAGCTCAGGGTGAGATGCAGTTACGTGCAAGTTCCCCGTTTAAAATGGAGAGGAGAGCTGGGCTGTGAGAGGCCTTGGAGGTATTTTCATACACTTGGAATGACTGCCTGTCTTGGAGGCTGTAAGGTTTTACAAGGGGAGGTTGAGTTATTCACAACAGCGCTGAATTCAGTGCTTGTGGCTCAAAATTCTGGTGCAGAGTTGCACTTGGCTGGGCTGAGCCCTGGTTCTCAGCGTGGTGCTGCTGGTACCTGCACATTCCCCATTGTATTTAGCAGGAGGAATTTTGCCAGGTTTTAGCAAACCCTGCGGTAATAAAATGCCGAGCAGACGTACGAGTGGTTGGGTATACGGCAGCAACTTGGACATAATTATATCAGGCACTGACAGGTTTAATGCATTTTCTTCCATCGTGCATCTCCTGACCATCATATCTACCCTATTCTAATAACTGTGGAAATAATGAGGGGGCCTTTAAAAGGTTGCTGACCACATTTCCCATGTACTTTCTTCATGCTTAACTAAAACCACCCTGTGAACAGCAAAACAACTTCAGGCAAAATTTCCTCCTCTAGGAAGCGTTTAACTTGTGTCACGTGAGTGGGTATAAATAATATTATAATATAATCTGACTACGGTCGTTTTTAAGCAATGTTTATAATACAGATGAGATTTTGAAATTGAATGTATCACTAGTACAGAAGGAGATGGACAAGAACTAATGTATGGTTTTCCCTAGCCAGGAGAGCACTTGCAGGGCAGCAGCAGGTGACAGGCAGCACCCCTGCGCACTCAGCCCCAGAAGCAGCTGGGGGATGAAGGGGAGGCAGTTCTAGCCTTCATGCCATGGCACCACCCAGTGCAGCTACCAACTGCAGTTGCCAAGGCAGTGTCTCTTTCCTGGTCCTCCTGGGTGAATGGCCAGTGTCTATGTAAACAAGACTGGTTTGTCTGTGGCACAATAATATTGCGCATTTCAGATCAGATACATACAAGCTTACGACTTTGAGCTTGACTGCAGCATGTGCTGCAGATTCCAGGTGCATCCTCAGGAACGGGTGTTTGTGTCCTGCCTGATGCAGTCTCCTGGGGTTTGCCCTGGAATTTTGTAGGCAGAAATATGGAAAGTCTGTGCATGGTTTTGTTTATTGGGTAATGTGGGTAATGGCAGCCCTGCCACTGGGTATGAGTGTGTGTATGTCCCTGCCTCAGCTAGCACTAACATTGTCACATTCTTAAAACCAAAGATTATTAACAGCTGTAACTGGCTGTATCCTTCTGTTCCCTAGTCAGCTTTCCATCTCTGATGTAACTTGCACAACTGTAAGAACTTTTTCACTAACTCGGTGGCGTATAGTGCTCCTCTCTGTGTGGGATTGTGGGAATATGACATGGTACTGCTCTTCTGGGAAAAAGGGAACGTATCTGGAGTCTTTCCTAGAGTAAGAATTTCTAGCTTTTTCCTGAGTATATTTTACATAAATAAAAAACCCATTTATCTGAGAAATAGAAACCTGATTGCTTACAGAAGACCATGCGCACATTTAATAACGATGACATGCGGGTGGTGGTGCCTCCAGCTAGAACAGTTTTCAAACAGCAGTCGCCACCCTTGGTCTGTCAGCGACAGTAGCTTCAGTTAGGTGCAGTGATTGACCTCGTGTTGTGCTTCTGGGCTGTTGCAACATGAGGTAAAAGGTATCTGCCTGAAACCTCTCCTGAGGTTTGTTGGCCTCAGGTGCCGTTGAGGGTGTGTGCTTCCTGCTGTGCTGTGAAATGCACCATGACAGTACATAAATAGAAAAGCTATTCTTGGGGACAAATAAACTTTTTGTTGCTGTGGTTCACCTGGCAGCTCGTAGCAATTCTCTTGGCTTCTTCAGCAACATTGCTGCAATAGCGTCTGATGTTACATAGATCTGTTGTGGACAAATGGAGGTTGTGAGCTTGATAAACTGCCAGTTTTTTATTGCAGTCCACTTGAACTTGCGGTGGACTTGAGATCTTCAGTGTTGACTTCCTTAAATTTTTGGAGCTCTTCTGGCCTTCATGAAGTGCACCATTCATCATCTTCATCTCCTGGGTTAGGAGAATAAATAAGGTCAAGCAATTAATACAAGAGGATGCATCTATCACACTGTAAGAGCCCATGGCCCTTTGGGTGTGCCGTGATGCCTGATGTCAGAGAATTGAAGTGGCCAGCCAGGACCTTGGGCCTTATCCCAAAAACGGGAGGAAAAATAACTGCATTCTTACGTACCCCTTGGGTTGTCTTCCTGTTTGTTTGTGGTGATTAGTGACTGATCTGAAGGTAAAACTTGCAGTGTCTAAGTTGACAACTTAGCGTGTTAACCCAAGCTACAAGTTGATGCAAGTCTTTGGGCTGTCTTATTCTGCTGCAGCCTGTGCATCCCTGTTGATTTGTAGCTCAAACTGACAAACAGCCCATCAGGGTGCTCACGTTTGTGAGTGTTATGTGCTGGATCTGGCTGGGTCCTTTGCCAGATTTGGAAGGGCGGTGGAGGAATTTGTTTTATTGCAGTTTCTGGCAGTCATTTTTCACCCCCATTCTGAAGTACAGCAGCTGTTTGCCAGATGCGTGCAGTGTCGGCGTGCTCACACGTGCGAAACAGGTAAACACAGTTACCAACACCCTGTTCCTGAGATGCAGCAATTGATCTGGATCTCCAGACCCACCACACCACCCCGGGTCCTTGAATTTTGAGAGGAGTGACAGGTTCATACCATACTGCCCTTTTTTGACGCCATACGGAAACATGTGATAGGCTAGGACGTAGATCTGGCTCTAATGGAGATGGCTAGTTGTCAAACTGTAAGCTTGCCTTCTCATTGTGCATGTTCAGATACAGGGGACTCTGCACTGATTAAATCCTCATAGAGCTGTGGTTGCTCTAGACCAGTTAACCCATCAGCACAGAGTCCTCCAGACCTCAGTCTCAGAAGAACCTGAGTATAACAGAGGAAATGTATGCTGGAGTTGCAAACTGTAATTCCACTTTATCATTTGCCAGGCGAAAGTCTCTCTAAGACTTTGCCCTCAATATAAACACTGCATATTTTCCATTTTAAGGGGTATTAAAAAGATCAAGATAGAAAGACAGATGATACAATCACAGAAAGTCTTTCTTCAGCAAGTGATGATAAAAGCACTTTGTGTCACGATAATGCCTGTGTGTTGTACAGAAATTTCAGTTCCTTAGAAATGTACCAAATACTTAATTTTATTTTTGCTTTCCTCATCTTTCAACAGATTCAGAGATCTGTCTCTGGAAATGTAAAGCTAACAGTTTGGCTGGGCTGATGAGTTTGGTTGCTGCATCTTGAACATTTAATTTTTCCTTATGCTCTGGCGTCTGTTATTCTTTAGCACAATCACACTGAATATCAATTAGGAGGCGGGAAGATGATTGTGGAAAACTTGGGGGGGGGGGGCGGGGATGAGACGCTGAGTGGGATTTTGGCCGTTTTGAGTGGGGATGCATGTTTGCTCTGAATTCTTTCTGAACTTTGAAAACTCTTTAGTATTAAACTACACATGCTCTGCAGCGACGAGATTTTGAGATCCTCATGATTTGCATTTCTCTCTCCAAAATAACAACAAATGGACTCTTCCGCGGGCAGGAAGACAGGACAAGTGGTCAGTGCCAAAGTTATTTAGCAGATGGTGCTTGAGTAGTGAGCAACATCATCATTTCAAGTGTAAGGCACATAATGGATGTCTACCGGCCTGGCAAACGAGACCCCCGGTGTTACTCACATGCTTCTGTCTCCCATCCTGCGAGATGCTGCCATCTGTCAAGACACCAAGCCAGGCCTCAAATAAATACATAAATCCGTTTCCCCCTTCTTTCTAAAGCTCTTGCCATCTCCTGGGTTCAATAAAAGCCGGGTGTATATATGCTACGTGTGGGCATATGTATATAATACCTGTGATGGAGGGGAAAATATAGATACAAATATAAGAAAATACACCTTTGGGTTCTGTTACTTGGGACAGACACTGCTAATGCATGGTAAACATTTTCAGGAAAATACTGTGTGTTTTTGTAGGCGCATAGTACACCAAGCGTAAACAGTAATGGCTCTCATCTTGAATTAATCTCCTCTTTCTCTGTCTGGGCAGAGTGTGACAAGCTACGGCGGGATGGCTACCGGAGCTCGCAGTATTACTCTCAGGGCCCCACCTTCTCCTCGTCCTCCAGTGCAATCTGTGGAAGCTACCAGGATGATTATGAAGAAATTGAACAAAAGGTAATGGTGGGGGGAAGAGTGCTGGAAACAATACATGCTTGGTGCAATTTAATTGCCTGCTGTAACATTGTTCAAATAAGGTAGGATTTTTAGAAGATTGTTAAAATGCTTATTCCTTTGAATTACAGGGATAGGAGGTCGTCTGACTTCCATAGTCTCTTAAAAGTCCCAGTTCTACCCATGCATTTATATAAAGTTCCCACTGGCACAGTAGAGGTGTGAAAGCTGGGAAGAGTTTGGTGATGTTCTGGAGGCAAGACCCCAGCGAGGGTGGCTGTTTTGAATCTGATAAGCGTTTACATTCAAGTAGCAGGAAGAAATATTAACCAGCCATTGGAGTACTCAAATTGTAACTGCAACATGCGCACACTTTGAATTGCTAAGACAGGCAGTTCTGCAGTTTCATTAAGTAGAGACTTTGTCCTAATGCACCACAACTATTTGTGTAAAGGCATCCAGAAGAATAAAAGATTGCCCACTAAGTTGGGTTTATCATCTTTCTTTCAGTTTGCTTCATGGTTTTCATGTTTCTATGCCCACAGCTCCGTGTATGCTTAGCTCAGAATCTGGAAATGAATTAGAGAAAGAGAAGGAACGGTTGAGCAAAAACCCTAAGAAAGTTTTCAAGACATATTGTTATATATACATTAACTTATATATGCTTCAATTACAGAACTAGTAAGTTGCATTAGTGTTCTAAAAAAGAGAAGAAGTTTTGCTCCCCTGTCATTACCTTACCCTGTTGTACCTGTGGACTCTGAAAGAGAAGCTAATTTTGGTGCTGGGGGAGAGGACATTACTACTGGGGTGGAAAGCAAGAGGTACTGAACCCTGGCTGTCCAAACCTGAAATGCTGGACTTCCTGGGATTTTCAAGATAGATAATTCTAGAATACTTTGCCACAAACTGTTGCTGAGAGAGTGGGAGGATATGCTTGATTGTAACACAGTTTAATTTCTTTGAATCGTTACTAAACCATATGTGCCTCTAGCATGAATGATATAACTCTGTCTCTATAAGTGTGCAAATCCTGAGAACTCACTTCGAAGGGTACAGTGTTTTCAGTTCTGTCCTCCATGGGTTTTAATCACATAATAAAAGGTGCTGTGGAATATGTGGAGTCTCTCATCCAGGTGGTGATTGCATTATATCTGGGTATTGGCAGAGAATGTTAGAGCATCTTGTTTAGCTGTGTGTGGTATGTACTGGCAGTGAGCAGAGAATGTAAAGCACATTCATACCCGCGGAATACATTATAATGATAATTTGCAAAACTGTACTGAAATCAGTGGAATTATGATTTCCACTGGGGAAAGTATTAACACGTTGTTGCTATTAATGTACTGCATATATATGCATACATATGTATTATCAACTGGTCTTAGCCAATGCTGTGCAGCATGTGACCATCTGCACATGTAAAACTAATGTAACATTTAAAAAATATAAATACACTTTTTCAACAGTTTGAATGAAAGCATATAGATGAAAGCATATAAGCATGGGTGAGACCTCTTAAAAAATTAAAAGCTGTCATTATCTTGGTTAAAGGGGTTTTTTGAGTGTTAACATAACGTGTTACTAACAATTTCTGTGCATTCTGGAAAAAACTAATGCAACTAATTATGCTTCAAGGATAGGATAGCACTTCCATTTCCAATTGGAATAGTTTCCTTTAAATATTTTTAGCTGAAAGCATGATTCAGAGGTGTAGAGAAAGGTTGCCAAATTCACAGTCTTGGGTGTTACTGATTATCTCAGAACCTTAACCTTAACCCTACCGCTCTTATTTGCAGCTCAGAAAGGCATTAATCCCTTGTAAAAGGTAGCATGATTCTCCCTTCATATTGTGCAACTCAATGTTTAATGGTTTCCTTTGACCAGTATCTTTTTTAAATTGGCCTTTTTTGTAATGGCCTGAAATTTTACTCTTTTTTAAAATGAACACTTACCACAACAGATCTCTCAACTTGAATTATAATCTCACTGGTAGAGCGCCAAGTAATTCTAATAAGTCTTATGCCTTGAGCGAGTCATATTTCAGCTGTCAGAAGAGTTCTTTGGTGACAGTGTGGAACTGGGGTCACCAAATTCCCGTGATACAAAATGTGAACTCCTCGCCACTAGATGAAAGCTTTGTAGCTTTGTTGTCTATTCAAAGGAAAAAGGCCAGCATTTAAATTCTGTACATGCAGTACTTAATAGTTGAAATTTGAGAACTGCAGAATAATGATGGATGGATGAATAGCTATTTACTGTTCAGAAATTTGCTTCTAAGTTGACATAATTGCCAACTTGCAGAAAAACGATGTTTTGCTGCATAGTGATTTCACAAAGGAAACCATCTTTCCCTACTCTTTTTAATCTGCTTTAAAAAAAATAATGTAGCCAGATAGTCCATTTATCTGTCTTCGTTGGAGACATAATAGGAAACCATGTCTAGGTGATGCAAGAGGAGACCTTGATCCACATTCTCATGTTTTGTGGAGGTGGGTGTCTGTCAGCAGAGGATAATAGTCACACTGCAAAGCACGTGGTTCAGTGTGAGTCTTCCAAAATGTCTACGATAAGCAGAACATTTGCTTTTTTGAAGGAAGGCTAGGGATAAGCAGGCAAGTTAGCCCAACTCAAAAACAAGCAAACAAAATTAGAAAGCACAGAAACCTGAAGTCTCTGAGTGATACAAAATGAAGTTCTTGGAATTGCCCTTTTAGGTTGATTCTTACAAGTTATATTAATGGAGCACAGACCAAGCTCCACTGCAGTGTATTTCTGCTGATCCTCATTGAGTTTGTTGGAGATTAAATTGGTTTATCTGGATTTTAAATCTCAGTACTGTGACCAGTGTCCTTCTTTCTCATCTCTTACCTACCACTGTTGGTGATGCGACGTGGGAGCTATTCCTCTCCTTCAGTATCGCTCTGTTTTCCGAGTATCAAAGATGTATTGGAATGTCGCTTTCAAACTCTGGTTCCCCTTATGTTCTGAAATGTATACATTATGTATATTAAATGTGTTTGTCTTCTGTGTGTTTTTTTCTCATTCTTTTTTCTTTCCCTTTTTTATCACTCATTGTCTTTGTTTCTTTTTGTCTCACTCAACAGTCTAGTCTGTTAGACTGCATCTCTCAGTCTTGCGTTAGCGCCTGCTGTAACTTGGTTCCCTGGAGCAACAAGGTACCTTGCCCACGAGTGGGACCATCCAGCTGCCATATCTGCAGCTTGATGTTACTTGTAGCATTTAGCATATATACAGTCTCCTTCTGCTCTTAGCCTTCAGTCATTAGCTGCTTCTGTTTTCTGTTTAAAAACAAAAAACAAAACAAAACAAAAAAACAACAAATCAACTGCTCAACAGAAGAATGTCATGCCAGGTTTGTTTCCTTTATTTTTCCTCATTACTCCTTTTTGTCTGCAGTCCAACATCCTCCATTTACTTGGTTCACTTATATTTTAAAATTCTTTTTTGTCTATTAACATTTGCATCCTTTGAAACCCCTCCTCCAGTGAACACTGTGTTTTATTTAATTGGCAGGTTCATTGGTTTTTAATTAGCCAAAGAAAAACTTACTAATTTGGAGTAACACTTATTTTTTAAATGATGAATGTGAGCTATAGAATACTTGCGCCCAGGCATGCACTATATCATGTCTTTATTCCATCTATGAAAATGTTTGTATGCCAAAAACTCATGGTATTTTTCCCCAGGTCCTGTCACTTGGTTTATGAACTTTGCCTTGACACAGTCTGCTAAGCTTCAGGTGCAAAAACATTTATTTTGCTTATTCATGAGGAGAAAAATCCTGGTTTTGCCACTGTACTCAGCCAAACTGTTAGTTGTCTCTTGAGTATCTGCAGACTGCTTAGTATCTTAAGTGAAACCAAATGCATTAACTGTATTGGCTTGAGGGATATGAGGAGGTCTAATCCAAAATTTTGCTTGGTGTTAAGAGGGACTAAAGCAGTTGGGCACTCCATTTTGGAGGTGGGAACCCCTGAGAGCCCTAAGGCATGGTCTCTGGCAGAACTGGAGATACTTCTAGGTGGTGGTGCCCTCAGCTGGCCTCCCTGCCCCTCTGCTGCAATTGCATGGGGATGCTCTTGTAATCAGCACATGTATTTTATACTGCTTCACATTCTCTTGAAAATACTGCTCAATTTACTGAGTTGAAACAGCAGGTCAAAGCATAAAATGCTGAAGCATAAGGAAGTGTGAGTATAGAAACTCTGAACAAACAAAAGAGGGTCTTACTCACCACATACTCACACCATGCAATTGCTGCAAGAATTGTGGATGCTGAGTGTTTACATGGGTTCAGAAAGCAACTGGGTAAATTCTTGGGAGGGGGAGGACTCCATCCAACGCTGAGAGAATATTCAGGGGAAGGTATCCACTGTATGCATCCTCTGATTTAATTTCACCCGTATATCACTGATTGGCCATTATCATAAGGCAGATAACTGGGTAGGCTTTTAGAGCTCTGAACTGATGCAGTGCAGCTCTACTTTTGTTTTTAATGGCATTGCAACAGAGGAAGAAGAAAGGAACATCTCTGCAGTGCTAGTTAAGGTGATAACTTGCTTGATGGCCAGTATTTTCTGCTGACAAAAAAAATAAAATCCCTTACTGAGGCAGTGAAGGGTATGAAGTGATAGATTTAATAGAATAGCAAAGTTGGATAGCGCAACTGAAGATCTGTGTTTAGAAGTAATAAAAGGGAAAAGTCTATGAAAATTGGAGGGACTAGACTGGGGACCTTGGCCTGGAGGACACCAAATAGAGCAAGATGTGACTAATTCAACTTCAGTGTAAATTCATGTAAATTTATAATGTGGCAGTGTTCCATAACACAGTGTGAAACCCCACGGGTTGAAGCAGGCACATAAAGTGACATTCTCAATTGACCACGAAAGAGGAATTTAAAGGTTTGAGGGTTGGGGTTTTTTTCCCTGTTACTGTTTGTCTTGATCCCTTTGCATTGGTTAAAAGGGCACTTCAAGCCATCAAACCTAGTAAAAGGCTGAAGAAAAAATAGGATGTTGGCAAATAATAATAGACAGCTGAATTGGTATGGCTGCTGTCCACAATGCTGATTTTTTATTTCTCAGGTTTGTTTCTCTGAGAAATTATAATTTTAGAAGTGATTGCAGTAGACAGTGAGGTAAAACACATAAAGAGAAGTTTGAACTTCCTTTGCTGAAAGGTGAAATTTGTATGGGTTGAATTTTCCCCCTGGAGGTCCCATCTTTTTTCAAACAATGTAGTATAAACCCCATGAATATAAAATTATATTTAGGCAGCGCATGCTGCAAGATACACAGCATAGACTCCCTTGTCATCTGGGACCTCTCAAATACCATGAATGTGCTGAGATAGTGAAACCCTTTAGTTGTATCTCAGCGGCTGAGTAGGCTGGGGCACAATATATCAACAAGGCAACGGCAAGGCTCTGGCTTACTGAGACATATAGCTTGTCTGTAGGGTATTTATAGGTCATTTCTCTCCTGGATTCTCATTTCAACTCCCATTTGAAAGTTCATGCTTTTTCCTCTCTAATGCACATTTGTGGAAACACTGCAAGGTCCAAGGCTGTTGCTTTCACTTCCCATCCCACCTTTCCCTCTTCCCTGGTCCGTTAAAAAGGACAAATTCCAATGAATTTTCCTGAGGAGATCAGGAAACATCCCGTCGCACAGAAATTTGTCCATTTAAATCTAGCAGTAAAGTTATTATGAATCAAAGACGCTTTAAAAACGGGACACATGCTCTCTCTTCTCTTATGAACGTAGCGTTTATGATCAGCTTTGCTAAGCAGATACGTAATCTCAAAGTACTGCTTAGTCCAGTTCTGTTTCTGATGTAACAGACCTTAGTTGAGAAGACTTTCCTGTTACACAGCCGCAATTCACTGCATCTTCCAGCAAGCTTCTGCGTTGTAAATTTGTGAATGTTTGCTAAAAATAGGTAAATCCCTGTTTTCTTCCTGGTTATAGAGGTAAATAATTCCTACGTGAAGAAAGCTGAAAGATGATCTGCTTTTTTTTCCTCTGTGTGCAATAAAGCTGTGTGTGACTGTCATGCCCCTTAAAAGTATCTTCATGTCACAGAACCGAGCAAATATACCACTATCATTGTGAGTACTTTGGAAGAAAGACTATATAATTAGAGAACGTCATGCGTATCCAGGAACCATGGGAAGTGTACCTCCAGGTGAAATGTGAGCATTTCTTCCTATACCCAACACCGCCTGCAACTCTCACGAAATTATTTTGTAGAAGTACACATAAAGATAAACATACCTTTATATTTTATATATATTTTTTAATATATATATATTTATACACACAAAATAAATTATTTTGTAGAAGTACACACCACTGTCCTATGGCAGAAGATCGTTCTCACTGACACGGTGCTTTGACCTCAACTGCATGATTGGGTTTTCAATTGCTTTTAATTCGTTTTATGCTCACTGGGCTGATTCCTTTCTGTCTGTCTTCCTCCATCTGTCCCAAATTTTCTCGACTTTTAATTCTGCAAAATTTGTGATTGTTGCTCCATATTTTTTTTGGATAACTAGGCTTCCCTTGTAGTAGATGCTTCAGTTTTTCAGTTTTTCTATCTGTTCATATACGGTAATGGAAAAAGGGTTCTGCTTGGTTTGGGTAATTTCCGTGAAGAGGAATGGTGGCTTTGTAGACAGTATCTCTGTCACTTGACATATTGGAGTAGCCCCTGGTGGCTGCTGTATGACAGCTGAGACCTGGCACTGCGGTACAGTCTGAATGTGACAGATATTGATGCTGACAGTACCAACCAAGCAGAGCACCCGAAGGTCACTGGAGCTCATCCTCACCCCACACAAACTGCAAAACCAGGCTTGAAGTGTCTCCCTCAGTGCCCCAATTCAGGCAGGAGAAAAGCCCTTTGTAGAAGGGTGAAAGCGATACTTCTCTGCCTCAACCCCCGATGACTCCTTTAAGTGCACACACACGTGCCCACCGTGGCACGGGGCTAGCACCCCCATGCCACGTTCCTTACAAGGTTTTTTCTCTCTCTCATCTCTTTTTAAACAGAACTGGGGGGAAGCATGGCCTGGAGGCAGCTTTCCCTTCTGCAATGGCAATTCTCTCCCAGATTGCTTAAGTTAGTTAAGGATTTTATAAATTTGAGCAATTTGAGGTAAGGAAGTCCTTGTGTTTGTGTATAGGTACGTATGTGTGCCCACACTGTTTTATGTGTATAAACAGTGTATGTACACACACTCCTAAAAACATAAGCATTCACATTATATTTTTATAGAAATGGTTTTAGAGCCTTTTAGAAACAATGCGGGCCTGAAAAAATTCTGGTGTCCTCCAAGAAGCTTGTGTTGAAAGAATTGCTGGGGCTTTTACAGGGCTGAGCCCTTTCCTACAGAGCAGCATCTGTCCCATTCACAGCCTCCCTAGTAAGGAAACCTAAGACTGACAGAAATTGATTATTTCCTTGAAGAAAAGCTCCCACGTTTCAAAGTGCGGTTCCAAACCACAGAATGATATTAGTTATAATTTCATTGCCTGAAAATTTTTTTATTACCATGTTTTATTACCATATTTTATTTTTCTATTGTTTTACTTTTTGCCTGGAAGTTGCTTTTATTTTTATTTTTTATTAAATAAAATGTTGAGCCCTGTCCTTTAGGATGTAGAGTTGTGGCATAATAAAATAAATAAATGGCTATTTATTTATGAACAGTGGGAACTCCGCATGGTAACAGGAAGAACATTAAAATCAGAAATGAGAAACAGTGGTTGCGGCACAGTGTCTGGGCATGTCTTCTGTATAGCACTCAGCTTCGAGAGAAAACATATCGCGTAGACTGAAAACCCATACTAATAAAAAAAATAATCCATCTGTTATAAAGAGCTGTGATGTTTCTTTTTATGCCTGTGTACAGCAGCGAGGGAGTAGCTACCAGGAGGGGCAGTGATCCAGTACTGACAGCTCTATTTTGGGTAGTTGTCTGCTCTCCAAAGGGAGAGAGGAATAAAGCAAAGGCAGGAAGGATCATAAGTCCGGTCTGGTGGCAGAGAGGGAGGTCCATTGTGCTGAGCAGCCCAAGTAAACACCCCTGAAGCAAAGGGGTCGGGAGGCTGCAGAGGGTATCTCTGCTGGTGCTGCAGCCTCTACCCAACTCCTCTTACGTGGTTTTCTTCTCTTTTGTTTTGCCTGGGGACGGGAGGAGGCAGAGGTTGGTTTTCCTCCAGGTCTTCCTCTCCCGCTTCTGGGATTCCCTGGGGTGCCTTGCTGGCACAAGCTGGGAGGAGAGAAGGCTGCTTCTCCCAGGTTTGCCTGGAGTTTGTGACCACCTGCTAGAAGCTCCAGTGATGTCTTCTGCGTGCCCTGAACCTGCCTGTCCTCGGGGTTTGCCATGGACTAGTACTGTGGCTATTAATATTGTTATCTACTTCATCCCTGAAAAAAAGAGCAAAATGAACCCCTCCACTGTGGTATGGGTTTCTCCAAGGCCAAAACACAGTTACTTTTGCTGCCTCACTGATTTGTGGCTGATGGTTTTCTAGAGTGCATTGGCTGGTTCTTTTACTGAGCTCTCCCAAAACGCCTCTCTTCAAAATAGGCTTCTTGCTGAGACCTTACGTATCCTTACAACCTAGTGCAGCTAGAGCAAAGCAGTGCTCCAATCTCATTTTCCTAATAGGGCACTGGGAGGGGTTAATCACTCCAGGGACAATGTCAGTGCGTAAGATAATGAGTTACTGTGCTTTGCGCTGCTCAAGACCACGCTTTTCTCTCTCGTTGGTATATGTTGCTTAGACTGATCAGATGTTTTGTATAAATACAATCCAAGTGTTTTGTTGTGGGTTGTTTTTTTTTAAAATCACTCTTTTGTAGGTCCAAATGTGATATTTGTGAGAGTGCGTTTTGCGCCACAAGCAATCATACTGAAAGCAGCAGCAATACCTTAGTAATACCATAGTCCTGCCTTTTTTTTTTTTGTAATGAACTTACATTGTTGCTTGTGTTTCTGTTTGTAGTGTCCCGTCTCTTCCCCCGAAGAAGAAAAGCTTATTACTATCAAAAGGCCTAAAACTCCAGTTTCAAGTGAGTTGTCAGATATCAACACCCAAACCAACTGGACTAAGTCGCTCCCGCTGCCAACGCCAGAAGAGAAAATGCGACAACAAGCACAGGCAGTCCAAACAGATGTGGTTCCTATTAATGTGACTGGTAGGCTTTTAATTTAAGTAATTACATTATACTGATGAGGGAGGGAAGGGATAAAAAGGGATCATATGGTTGGATAGTATTTTGACACTCGTGTATTGGATGCATGATTTTTAAATTACTTATTGCACGTTTCTGTGAAAACAGTGTTTTGTGTTTAACAGTTCATCTCCGAACTTAATGCAAAAAACCAAAATCCCTTAAAATGATCATTAATGAAGATGTTCTAAACAGCGTGGGCTTGAAACGGCATTAGATATTCATGAAATACAAGAAGAGAATTGATAAATAGCTGGTTTGCTGTGGACTGCACTGAAGATCTAGAATGGAAAATCACGTTTTATGCAATGCTAATGATATTTCAGGATTTTCTTCTAGGAATTTTATGTAAGGAAGGTTATCAGGGACTTCTGTGTTCCAAAGACTAAATGTTACAAAATTCAAGAAAAGGAACCCTAGGGTGTTATTTTTATTGACAACAAGAGGTTTAGGTGTCAAGGAGAGCAGGGCAAGAACAGCAAAAGTTAATGGGACTATGTCTTTGAGCAAGACTGTTGGTAGGACACTCTACTTAACGTGACAATAGTCCACATTTTCTTGTTATGAACTTGTGTATTAACTTTTCATTTTGAAAACGCTCTTTGGTTTTGCAGTTGCAGAGCTCCCACTCTATGGGAATTAAATTATGTTAAAGCCTGATGCTGAATAGATACTTCATTGTGTGTAAATAGAATTTCTGTGGAAGGCTGAATTATCACTTCAATTTAATAATCCCTCTTTTTCTGCACAGTATCAAGATTGTCTGTTATTAGTTAATTCAAATAACTGACCGTTTGCCTGCCAAAACTAGGATGATATTCAATATCCCATTTATTTCAAATGCCATATGGCACTCTCTGGCTCTATGCTCCCTCTTATAATCAATAGCTTGCAATGTTTCATTTTGTTTTGAAAGTAAATTACGTGTTCTCTTTCCCTGCGTAACTACCAATAATTTTTTCACCTATATTTTTATAAACTAGTATTTTAAATAGTATTATGTGATACTATTTAAATAGTATAGAGGCAGTACTTCTGTGACAACTGTTAGAGAGCTCTGAGAAATCAACAATAGATGTTTCCTTAAATAAATAGCAGAAGATATTTGAAATAAACAGCATGAAAACAACAGAAAATTACAAACAGCCTACCTCTGGAAAATTAATAGAAGGAAAATAAATGCAATGCTGAAATGTTACTAGGCCAGTTGGCATTATCTAGGGAATATAGGATACAGGTGCAGAAGGCCAAGTTATGGGAGCAACGGATAATCTGACATAATTGATAAGATTGAGCCTGGTTTAGATACTGCAGCGGCAGGAACGGGGTATACTCACAGAAAAAGTAATCTGCTGTTTGATGTAATGACCCTGTGTATTGAAAATGTATGGGGGAAGTAAACAGATGGGGGGAAAAAATGAGGTAAAAGAGGTCAAATAACCCTCATAGATTTAATTCAGTGTCACTGGGATCGTTACCATGTTTGGATAAATTACGCTTGTGACTTCAACCAGCTTAATTTGACTGGTGTAGCAAACGTTGCATCCCCTGAATTGTTTGGTTTGTACTCAGCAAACTCATTGGCTCTCAACTTTTCTGATAAAAGTAACGCACGTGCGTATTGCACCTCACCTTTCTGGAGTGTGCTGTTGAGCATTTATTCCCTTACAAACAAGGTAATTGGAAGGGATAGAAAGGGAGGGCAGTAAAGAAAGACTGCTGTTGCAGTATACGAACTGGTCTCTGGGATCCACTGTTTCCTTTCCCTTGGAATAATTATATTACTACTGTGCAACAAGGCAAGTGACAGTAACAGACTACAATCCACATACAACACACAAAAAAAGCTGCTGTCCTTGTTCCTCTTTAAAAAGTCACAATCTGCTCCCCTCCTCTGCCCTCCCACACGCCGAGTAATTTTATTTTGTGAAGTTCCTTATGTTACTGCACGAGGCAGGAAAAAAGAGACCGAAAATTCGGTGCTGTTTGTTCAACGTGCCGTGGAACGAACTGTCACCGGGTTTTGTTTTGATTTGGCTTTTTCCTTTGCTTGCTCTTTTCCTCACTCTCCCAGAAGAGAGGTCGAAAAACTTCCCATTTATTACTCCTGGCATGAAATAAAAGGTTAACCTCCAAAGAGGCTGCTGGCAACTGACAGCGTTTTCAGCAGTGCACTAGTAATGATTCTGCTGCAGTGACCTCTCTCAAATGCTCCCCAAGTTCAGCTTTCGGGGCTCTTCAGTGAGCAGATTGCAACTAATACAGTAGTAGTAAAAATCTGTTGGACAGCCCGGATGCACAGGGGCATTGCATTAGGCTGACAAGCTGCTGACTAGATGTCCAGATTTGGAAGGAGTTTCAGTCTTTGGGAGTGCCTGGGCTGAGCTTGTTCTGGCCTGGAAGGGGTTGGGGCTCAATTTTCAGTGGTGGCCAGTCTTTGCTTTTAGGTATCCTGCGGGTTAAAAGATGTATAACGGTGTCTGGTCTTGTGGGTTCTCTGGAACTAACTTTCTTTCCAGATGGAGGCATCTGGTGATGGTGGAGGTGATCAGCGCCAGGCTGGATCCTGCAAAACATTTAAGCATTTGCTTGAGTCCGGCTTGACTGATTTTTGTGAGATTCAAGCACATACTTAAATATTTTCAGTGAATCCAAGAAAATTAAGTAAACTGTATGAGGGAAAAACAGAGTAAACTGTATGAGGAATGCTTAGGTGATCTGTTACAAACCTATGACAGAAGGAGAAAAGTATCCTTAAATCCACAAAATATATTTGATGTTAACATCAATATTTTCTAAAAAAAAAAAAAAAAAAAAAAAAGATAAAGAGGAAAGGAAAAAAGATGATAATGAGGAAAGGAAAAAAGACTGAGACATTCCAATTTTGCTTGTTGGAATTTATTGAAGCTGCTACTTTGAAATTCTACAAATTTGCACAGTGGCTTTCAAAAAGCCTTTGTGTATCAAAAGCCATTGAAGCTGGATTGGTTGAGTTAGCTCTTGGGTAGTTCAGGGGAAGAAGTTACTGGGGATCAGCTGACACAGTAACATTTCCCCATGGTCATCCTGTTTGTGCTGTCTGAGGCTTCATGTAAAAGACTCTGTCCTTGTTTGCGCCCTCTACTTACCACTTACGTTTCATTCCAGGGCATTCAAAGCTGTATTTTAATTTCCTTGCAACTCACCATCTCAGGCATAATTGTTTGCCTTTGAATGGATAAAGATATGTTCAGAGATGGAAAATGTTCTCCTTCAAATTCTTTGGATTTGTTATAATGCGTCTGGAATTATTACTATCTCGCATGTCAGGATTATCTAATGGTCCTGACCCTGACCCCATAAAGGTCCTCACATCGTAATATTGGTAATGCTCCAGACAGTGGATAGTCTGCCTCAATATTTTAGGACTTCTACTAAGCCTATGGGATCCATAGCTCTAAATTTTATAGATCCCATGGGCTTCCTCCTCCCTTAATATGCCCTGACTTCAATCAACCCGAAACTCAGATGAAACTGGCACTTCTTTGAAGCTGCAAGGATTCTGCTTAGCATGAGTGTGGCCCACAGAAGCACAAGGCTCCGGTCAAACAGAGTCAGAGTCTTTGTATTTACGATATGGTGAATTAAACTGCTACGTTTTTTCCTTGCATTTTCACAAGTCCACATGCTATACTTTAATATATGACTGTATCTTTAACTGTTACAGAGGTAATAAGGTTTTCTATGCTATTTGCACGACACACATCATACTGATGTGTAGTCAGCCAGGGGTAATATATATGACATATTAGTTACTATGCATCAATCACTTTTTAGAGGTAAATAATTTGGTCATCAATTTTCAAAAAAAGTGTACAAGGCAAAAAACATAAGCATGTATATTCTGGTTTTTTGACATTTAAGTTTTAAGTGGGTCATCTAAAGGACATTTAGTAGTGCTTTAAAATGCTTCAACTTCTAAAAAGGGAACTTACGTGTGAGATGCGGAGGGGTGGATTTTTAGAAGCAACAGAGAATTACAGAGAATCAGCTCACAATCTATAGGGCAAGTTTTATCTTGCTACTAGTAAAATGACCAAATTATAAACCTCTAAACAAAAGTGAATTCCTAAAGAAAAGCTGCTCAACCTTAATGATAGTGTTGCTTCTGGGTCCCGTTATGATACAGCACATGGTCATCATAAGGCTTTGTCTGGCAACATGCACTTACGTACACATTTCTTCAGCTCTTGCCATTGTATATTTTAATAATGATTTATAAAGTTTCAATTTTAAGCAGCTTCCACTCTGACTGAAATATTTATGAGACCACGAGGTCAGTTTGATCTCTGCATGCTCCGTGGTACTTATTTGTATTCATGTTAAAAGATCGCCACCAGAAATGTGGTACACTTGACAGGTCCAGAGCAACTTGGAATGAAAAAGAAGTGTCTTGTGTGATTTAATGACGGAGCTGTGCAAAGAAGTTGTAATAGCTGTTGCCAATAGCAATGTCTGTTCCTGGATAAACCATTGTGATCTTTCATTTTCATGAGCAGATTTGCTTTTTCTGCAGCTCATTACTTTAAAAATAGCAACAACCACACACAAAAATCACAAAGGGCCAATTCAAGCAAGGATTCTGTTTGCTTGTAGAATTAGAGCTGCTCTGAGCAGTCCTGAACTGGGCTCAGGAAGTCAAAATTCTGTGTAAAACCTGCAGTACTATGTAACGGATATGTGTGTCTAAAGCCTTACTGTGATGATATGCTGTATCTTCCTTCAGTGTAAAGCTTCATTGTAGGACCAAGCTAACATCATTTATTAATGCCTTTTTTTCCATTTCTACAACAAAACTAGTGGAAGAAAGTGCATGATGTCAGCGTGCTTGGAAGTAATGTTGCTTTGCTTGTTCTACTGTGTATTAGGGGAGAATTTCGACCGCCAAGCCAGCATTCGGCGGTCTCTAATTTACACAGACACGGTGGTAAGACGGCCGAAGAAAGTCAAAAGGAGAAAGACTATTACAGGAATCCCTGACAACATACAAAAGGAGCTAGGTATGGCTCATCAGAACTGTATTCAATCCACTGTTCATTGTCACTGCTTATCATTACTCAACTAATAACATTACCAGTGCTCATGAAGCCAATACAGTCTGATAGCCTATTACAGTTCCACATATGTGTGTGCCTCCTTGCCACCTTGTGCATCTGGAAATTAGGGTCTTTTATCTGGTGACTTCCATCTGTTGAAGGGAACAAGGCGTTTGGAAAACGGTGTACTGGTACAATGGAAATCTGCAGGGATGTAAGGTTTCTGGTCTTTAATGCTTTCCTGGAGATTTGGTCCACTCCCCCAGGATGTTCACTGAAGCAAAACTGAAGTAGGCAGGAATTTTGGCTTGCAAATAATTACTTGGTGGAGTAAAACAATTCATGGATGCCTTCCTCAATATGCCGAGAGTTGCATCAGCAGTGAAAAACCTGTATATTTCCCAGTTCAGTTTAGATCTAGTTGGCGACGCCTTAAGTATCAGTGTTATTTGATTGGAAGTAACTTACATGGGCTCATTAGCTATTGTGTATATTCCAAAGGAAAAATGGCTACTCGGTCACATTTACAGTACCTCAGGCTGTTCTCTTTCACAGTTAGTAGCACACATGATATTCAAAGCTGAGAAAGCAGTCTGAATTTTGGCAGATCTTTCAGGCACTTTTTGCAGAACTCTCTGATTTAAATCTGGTCATTCTTATTTATTTTTAAAAAAGATATTTCAGTTTTTCCCAAATGATAACTTCACAGATAAAACTATGCTCCCCTTCTCTGTTTTTGTAGTAGAGGAAGAACATAATTTTAGGTGTTTTACATGTGAAATCATCTCATATATTGACGATTTCAGTAAGTTTTACTACCTTGCATTTTGCATCTCTTTCTGTTTTAATTATGTTTTCAATTAGTGGTTCTTCATCTAGATTTTTCAGAAACAGAAGCAAAAATATGTAACTTGTCTGGATGGGTTTGAAATGAGGTAGAGGGACAGGTATAGAGAAAGACAAGAAATTAGCAAGTATATGAAGAGCAGCCTGTGAGTGGAACTGTTCTCCTTTGGCATCTATTATGAAACAGTGCCCTGCCATGCAAATCCTCTGCCTCAAGAAAGAAAATTCACTTGCCCTTACCCTGCTAGGACAGCTAAAGTTAGGCAGCCTTAAATTTTATTACCTTTGGACCTCACATAATGATTTTATTTCTGACTGCTGCTCTGAGAATTGTCCATAAGTTGCCAGGTGTCTTCGTCTGTCTCTTCTTGTGGGATGGATGCTGTTTTGTGCCTCCCATAGGGAACTCTTCCTCGTAGTGTAGGTTCCCTTCCTCCCTCTTCACTGTCCACAGTGGGCCTTGCCACCTGGCAGGAGACACTTTCCAGACCTGAAGTCCTCCTGGAGGTCAAAATTTGAATTTGTTATTTCCTAAGAGAGAACAACACATTTATCAGCCTTGCAATCAAGTATAAGCAAGCTTGAGAGTTAAAGAAAATGAAGTAGGTTTGTTCTAACCAAACAAAGATCAAAGCTGGAAACAAAGCTACATAAAACTTATTATTGAATTATTCTTAACAAAAGATTCCCTTCTCTTGTTTTAGGTCTCTCTGAGGCTAATCCTTCAGATACCATATTTACAGCTGGTTTGAGGAATAGCAGAGAGAACCCTCATCCTCTCTCATCTGTTCAGAATGAACACTTTTTACATTCCCTTCTTCCATTTTAAACTAAATTGCTTTGCTCTTTGTCTAGAGTTGAGATGAAATGACTTGTGCTCCTTAAAAATGCTTGTGCTGCTTAAATGCAAAACTGATAAGAGGACATCGCTTCAAATGTTCATTTTTAGGGTTGTTACAGTGGTCTTGAGTCAAGTGTGGTATTGTGAAAATGACACACATACCAAGATCATAGTTTTCGACAGACATTATCTTTGACACATGTAGGACCTACCTCGAGGGCAGATAGCAGAGAAAAGCACAGCAAAGCAGAACGTTTTGTTCCACGCTACTGTTTGTCACTTGTTGGGGTTCCCGACGCCCTTTCAGGCATGTGGATTTTGAAATGGGTGGCAACAGTACTTGGGTGGGGAATGCTTCCTGCTGGCAGAGTTTCCAAACCTTCGAGGTTATGTTTATGACCATTTCAGATACGTTTTAATGTTTGAAAACATCAACTGTAGTTTACCTGGTGGAATAAACTGAGAATGCAGTTGGCAGCTATCTTAAAAAGAATTCTTCAGTTAATATCTTAAAAGGAATTTGTGACTTTTGCCAATCTGCTTGCTAAGGGTGACAGGTTTTATGGTCTTGATTTCCGTCTTTCATCTCTGTGCTGAGCACGTTTCGTGTTGCACTGCTTGAAGGTTTTCCTTGGCTCCTATTTTAAGTTGCGGAGATTTCAGGGCTGGCAGTATCTCACTGTAGGAGCTCTCTCTGGACGGTTCCCTCGCCCACAACGGGCAGGCACGTAGGGCTTCAGCCATCTGCCCTACGGTGGAAGTTGTCTGAGGAGCTTCATGTTGCTTCTGTGGTGGTTGTATGTCATCCAGACAGCAAAATGTATGCGAGGAAAATGCCCTGATGGCAGTATCCATCCTGTTAGCGTATTGCTTTCCATCACCAGCAACAAAGTGCGCTTGAAAAGAGAACAGTTATCAGTGTCTTCATCTTATAGGTGGGGAAACCAGGCATGCTGCAGTGAACTGACTTAGCCGGAGTCACCCACCAGGCCATTGGCAAGGCTGGGAATGAATTAAGTCTCCCGCATCCTTGTTCAGTGCTCTTTCTCCCTTTTCTCCTCTGTCACTCCCCAAATACTTCTGTAGCTCTCCATTCCCTATTTCTCGTACACAGTCCCAAAACAAACAACGAGTTGTTTTAAAACATTCCACAGTTCATTTGATCGGAACAAGGATCCGGACTACACTCCAAATCAAGCAATTGCATTGTGCCTATTGACATTCTCCCTGTGGTTTCAGCTGAATAAATCTCTTTGTTTCTCCCCTAAAGCATTACTGTGAATGGCTATAATATTTACACAAAGATTAAAATCCCTTGGTACACCAAAGTTGCTGTGCGCAGGCTAAATAACCAACACATACAGCAGATTCTTGTTACCTCTTGTTTATCCTTCAGAAGGAAGAAGAAACTTGAGAGAACCTCAAAGCTTCAACCAAGCTTGAACTATTTTCATTTCTTGCAAGAGACCTTGGAAGAGCTTCTGCCGGGCCAAGCTGCTGGGGTTTTCCCCTGGCTGCTTTGGCTCCTTTGGAACGAAAAAGACCAAACAGAAGAGAAAGCCTGCGCTGATTGCTGGGCTGAGTTCAGCAGCCATGGTACCCTCATAGAATTTAGCCAAATGTACTGCAAGGAATCATTAACAGCACCCATGAGCCAAGTGCTGAAAGTAGCTTTAAACATTCTTACTTTTGAGCATTGTAATACTGCCGTGTTTTCACAGGTGTCTTCCAGTGATGAACCAGTCTCTCTGAGTAGCTTGGAAACTTCCGCATAAAAAATGCTGCATAAATAAAATGTGATGTAATAGATGGGATTCTGAGACAGAATAAGAATATGAGATGCCTACCGGTTTAGAGATGACAGTTACTTTCTGAACAGGTTTTTTTTTTAACAGCAGGACCCTCTCAGTACTATTTAGCAAAGTGACACCAAAGTAGGAGGAGAAGGCAAAGCATTCTTCTCGCTGCCAAACACAGCAGTGAAAAAATCAGTTTTGCGTACCTCTGAATTACCTTAATTGTCTTACAGAAAATAAATATTATATATATATTTAATGGAGTCAGTGCTGGATCAAAACTGCAGAAAGGGCAAGAAACTTGGAGATGATGTTTTACTTCAAGTTTCTGTGCTCTGTGTTGCCCTTATCTGTCACCTCAAGCTATCTTCTTCAGATGGTACCTTATATACAAACTGGTATTCTCCCCTCAGGCAAGAAGATGATTCCCAAACAGAAGTTTGGTAGAGATGAGCAGCTCTCTGGGAGAACCCCTCACAGGCTTTGCTCATTTCTTGGCTCTTGGTTATCTTCAGCTTCCTTCACGTGTTCCAACTCTCCAGATGAAATAAAGACAGCAAAATGCCTTCATGTTTCCATGGTCCCTTCTCCGTTTCAGTGCTCTAGGGTCTGTCTCAGATTAACTGTCTTTTTGTGAAGGTACCAAGTTATCTGATAGTGAGTATTTCTCCAGAGCTTTGCACTGCTGCAGTCCCAGGCACCAATGGACAGCTTCTGGTCTCCCGGACTCCCTTGCTGTCTTGCTGGAGGAGCAGGTCACACACCTGGGTATTGGTTCTGCCACAGTTCATCTGCCAAATAAACATACCTCACTAAAGCAGGGGAGAGGAACCCATCTTCAAGTTTACCGCCTTTTGATTTCTTCTTCTGCCAGACATGAAAGAGAAAGTTTCTGTCCGCTTTCAGTTTTCAAAAAATGTCTTTTAATTTTATGGTTTGTGTGTACTTTCTTTGAATTATTTCAATACTTTTTTTTTTTTTTGCAACCTTAAGGTGCAATTCAGGGTCTTTATGGCTCTGTGATTCCTTCCCCCCATCTACTTTTTTTTTTCCCTTCCTAATCAAAGAGTTCAGAGGGTCAGAATGACCTCACATGCTTTTCTTCAGCTTATTTTCCTGCCTCCCATTTTCAGTAGCTCACAACAAGTTGTCATCTATAGCACCTCCTCTCAGTCATCAGGATGGATGTGACTGACACCTGAATGGTCAGTCCCTCATGTGCTCTCCTGTGGCACATCTCAGATCCCTTGTTGGTACCAGCTGGTATCCTGGGTATCATTTGGGGCTGTTGAAGCTTTTCCTTTGACATGCCTTAGAGGAAACAATTCCATCTCAGCAACACAGGGGCATGTAAGTCCTTCTGATCTTTGGGAACTCAGCTGTTCTGTTGAAGACTCCTCTTAAGTGATATTCTTTTCTAATTAGTCCCTTCAGCAGTACCAGTCATTCAAGTTATAAGGTCCTACAGGTAAGAGTCCTGGATATTCAGAGGTCCTACAAAAGTACCACACAAATACCCAGCTAATAAAGCCAAGTAATTCTGCATCCTGCTTCAAGTTGCAACTTTAACAATCTTTGGAGAGAATATCTCTTTTTCAGAGTTACTGTGCCTTTTTACTAATACTGGTTTCATAGCCGTAGTTTCTCAACACTGTACGTTTCCAGCACTATTCTTCCAGAGATGAGGGTGTCACAAAGTATGTATCATCTGCTTTTTGATAATGGGGGATGAAAGACAGTGATGCCAGGAACACAATCTTTACCAGAGGCTGTTCAATTAGGGAAATGAACAGAATAAAGAACAATTTAATTCCCTATATTTTTATCAAAATTCTCCCTTTCAGGGTGGCAGTGATATATGCAAGGATTCAGGATATTTTTTAGCTGGCAGTACTGAAAAGTATCGCAGATTTCTCTGCAATACCTTTCTTCCCTCTGAGAGATCAACCCTCTGAGATGCTTCATGGAGCACAGTGAAAATTCCTTAAAATTACCATAAGCCTGATGTACTTGTCTGTTTCTTGTTGAGTGTCTATTAAAAGTCATTTGGTGTGTAAGTACTGGGGTGAAATAGATGAAGAATCTCTGGGAGGTTTTGTAACGCTGAAGTTGTGGTGCCTGCAGAGTGACTTGGCCAGGTCACCAGGTATGGAGGAGGATTGTTAGGTGGGGACATGAGCAGAACCTGAAAGCAACAAGTGCTTATAGGAGAAATGATTAGTCAGAAGAAGTTTGGGAAGAGAGATTACTTCTATATACTAGTTGAGACAAGTATGTTCTTTGTGATATCAACACACATACTTTTTGTCCCCTTAAATCCTGTTTTCTACGCTCGTTTCAATGCAGAGGACCTTTCTGCTGATTCTCTGCAGCAAGTTGCTGATGCCACCAGATCAGCCAGAGTCACAGGGAGACAGGGAGTCTTCTAGTAGCTAGTACCTGGCCCTAGGGATTATGTGCAGACACTTCTCCATGAAGTTTGCAGTCAGTCTCAGTCCCTGTCAGCTCTAATGAGCAACACCAGTAACTACCAGTCAGGGAAAACTGGTGTAACCTGTATATGCCTATCTTGGGTCAAGCTCTTGGAACTAAGGTATGCATTTGAACGTCTTCTCTGTGCTTCCATGCAAGAGATGTTAAATATGTTGCATGTTTCACTTGTTCCAGATTGTGGGTGTTTTTTACTTGCTGCTGGAGTCTGCACTGTACGTGTCATTAGGGAAGAGCATTTGCCCTAAGAGGTCTCTTCTGCATTTTCAGCGTAGCAAGAAGTAGTGCAATAAAGGAGTGTAGACACAAGTCTCCTGTGGTGGACATAGCACTGGCTGCAGGGCTACTAGACACAGGATAATATAAAATGCAGACAAGATGATTATCAATTACTTCTAGCCACATTTATTGTAGCACCAAATTGCAGCAACTTCTGACTTCATATCTTTCAGCATCTGTAACCTGGTGTCCAGTTCTGCAATATTTTTTGCTGCTGTCTGCTCAGACATCACCCCTGCAACTAGATGGACTTGTGGATGGTATTCTTTAAAAGCTCTGATTCAGTTCCAGAATTTTGGTGTTGCAGAAATCTTGTAACTTCTGACTGCTATTTACTGAAGTAGAGGTTTTCTTAGAGACATAGGATTTTCGATGTAATAGTCCATTAAAGGTTTAGAGCTTCCCTTAGAACTGGATTGTTCATCTAGCTACAGCACCAACAAAGGCAGTTTGATTTTAAAGATTTTTGAAGACCCTTGCTTTTCAGTGTTACGGTGGAAGCGAGTGAGGGTTTTACAGTGCATTTGTAAATTGCAAACAAAACAATCTTAAAACCCTCAACATTTTAAGAGAATATATGAGTCTTAAATGTTCCTTTGTTTTGTTTTTTTTTTTAACCATTTTCCCTGCAGATTTCTGTTGTCCCTCTTCAGGAAATGAAACTGTAAAAAGAGCAATTGCTGTATTATAAAGGCCAAGTAAATCCTCACAGCTTTTCATGAGGTTGTGATGTAAAGCCAAATTCTACAATAAGTATTTAAAACCTCAAAGTTGTGTTCTTGAGCCTGAAAAGACCCTTCCTTGACCATATCCAATGTAATGATTGAAGGATGTAGCCCTGTAGTTTATGTTTCTGAGACTGGTCCATCTTGCCATTAGCCAGCCGTCTCCCAGGCTCTGCCTGGGCATGGCTGCCAGGGGATGGGGCAGGAGCGGCTCCCCCAGGCATTTTGGTACAGCCATCCTTGCCGGAAAAGAGCTTAGCTTGGATCGACATGAGAAGCGGCCTTGGCCTCTTTCATTTAGTAGCTTAGCTACAGCGCCAAGATTTAATTTTGTATTTCAGACATTTTAAAGTATCGCTGTGCATTTGCAATAAGCAGTATGTCCCAACACCACATTCTGACACTCCTGGTTTTGGAGGGAGGAAAGGGGAGGTTAGCAAGTCCAGTGTTGTCCTGCTTTGCCATCTACCTTCCCTAGCAGTAACGTTTTAAACAAGCATAAACTGTCTGTGTGCGTTACGCTGCTTGTGGAGTGCATTTAGCTTCCTTTGTGAATACAAACATGCTGCATACCGAAATGAGGTGCTCCCAGCCACAGGTCAGTATGTGACAGTATTAGATACTTGCTGTAGTGCTGACAGCTTCACTCTCCACAAGCCCCATCCTCTGTCTCATGTGTGTACATTTTGTAGTGGTAGAAAGAAGAAAAATACCCCATCTCTTTGGTTACTTGTATAACTTAATATGCATATTTTTATTACTGTCTATTTTTAATTGGCCAACAGTTGTTATCAGTGATGTCACAGTTCCAGAAACATTCATAATGTCTCCTTTGATGTTTTTCTCTCTCTTAACCTGATTCTCTAGAGAAAATGCACACAGAAAGCAGAATTAATTTATTTTTCTTACTGTACAGTTCTTAACAACTGTATACAGAATACGCAAATACCTCTCTTGGTTGGCTGCAGTAGTCCATCTGTTGTGACAGTATCTCATATCAGATTATCCAAGATGTTTGTCAGCATCCAAGTATCAAGCTTTGCTGCAAACCTCTACCAGAAGTAGAAAGAGGCTACAGTTTCATGAGAGCAAGAGAATCTACACAAAGCAAACTAAATAGGCTTCAAGCTGCTAAAAGACTACTTGTGTGCCTGGGGAAAAGAAGTAAACAGTCTTTTTGTGTGTGCTGCTTTCACTGTAGCCTTTTCAGAGCCCTCTTTTCCTTATCCTAAATGCCTCTTTTGCCTGCCAAGAATAAGGATAATTAAATGTCCTTTAAGTGGTGGTTAAAGCTGCATGATAAGAATACCTATCCTCCTGATCTAGGTCCATACAGTAAATACGAAAGGAGAACAGTCATATCAGGCACGCTACTTCATTGCTCCTGAGACTAGCTTTAAGGCGGAGACTTGAAATAACCAATTTTCCCCCGCAGTGACATATGCAGCACCCTTACAAGCATCTCCGGCAGCACGCCTGCCTCTCGTCTCTGCTATTTATACAGTAATGCAACTGAATTGAAAAGCAACAGCCTTACACAGACTATTTTTAAGGCAGTGCTCTGGTTTGTGATTTTAGAAGGCAGCTACCAATAAAAATGTAAATTTAAAAGAACCCTAGACTCCTTTCTGCTGGCCCAGTGATAACTACGTTTTGAACTAATGTTTTTCCATTGTCCTCAAAGTTCTTTTTACTGCCAATATATGATTATTACTTCATTTTAAGAAAGTACAGTTATTTTTTATTTCCTGACGGTGCTGAGGATGAGACGACCATCGATGTCGAAACCATAGCTGTTTCTTTTGCCCGCTTCTTGGAGCTTTTCCTTTATGATAAATAGAAAGTGGTTGTATGGAGAAATGCTATTTAATGGTTTTCTTTGCAGTGTTGGATAATGTCTTTGTATAAATGCTGTTATAGCGTATGTATTATTTGTGGTAAAACAATGCATGTTTCAATGTGTTAGTCTCCTTTCAGATGAACTGTGAGATTTGGAGAGCTATCTGTGTCTCCTGAAATTTTTTTTCTGAAGTGTAAAGCTTTTAAAAAGCAGATCTGATTATTCATATTAGTCTCCACATTTCCTTCCCCTTTTCTTTATTGCATGAGGCATTAGCATGGAAACACACTTCGCGTTTCTCAGGCTTTTGTCTGTTCCTGCTGCTTTGCCTACTGGAAGTCAAACAGTGCTACTTGGTTTCTGACATAACTGATTACTATGGAAATTATTACCATGTCATAAACAGAGGATTTCATGTGTCGAATGGGCGGCAGGAATGCAGACGATTCTCTAAGCAGAAGGTTCCTGGTAATAAGGAAAAAGGGAAGAGAAATGCAGAAAACACACAATGCCTGCGCAAAATCCATTGTTGCAGATTCTTTTTCAGAAGGTAAAACCTTCAAGAGCATGGGGATCAAGCAGTTTGCTGGGATTTGTGTTTTTTTTTTTTTTTTTTTTAAATGAGTAAGAAGATAAATGTACATTTGTGCTTCAAGGAATAATTAATTTTATTTTGACTCCAGCAGTTGGCACTGGCCAGAGTGATTTCCGAGGGCATTCGATGTATGTCCCAGATCAGTGTTCCACGCTAGGGAGAGTAGACAGCTATCGCTCTGCTATGCAGCGCTCTGAAACCAAGGACACCAGTTGCCAGACGGAGGAAGTTAAAGTTGTGCCCCCTTCAATGAGAAGAATACGAGCACAGAAAGGACAAGGTATCGCAGCCCAGATGTCTCAGTTCTCCAGCTCATCTGGAAACATGTCAGTCATGAGTGATTCTGCTGCAGTTATATTTGCTTCTCGCCAAAATAGTGACATAGGTTTTCACAGCTTGCCTCGGGCTGGTGCGAGAGTCTCTCTGCAGTCCCTAGAGCAGACACAGAGCATCTCTAGGCAGACCGAAGACATTGCTGGCACTTTACCCCACCAGATAAGTAAATTGCGAATGGATGATAGTGTTGTGCATCTGAGGAATAATCCCACAACCGGGACCCTGTCGAGGCCAAAGTCTCAAGAGGTGAGAAGCTATGATAGCGAAAAGTCTGCGAGTCCAGCGTGTGTGGTCTCTCCTCATGCCACCTACTCAACGAGCATCATACCCAACGCAACACTGTCATCTTCTTCAGAAGTTATCGTTATTCACACTGCCCAGAGTGCTGGATCGTTGGATAGCAAAATTACCAGCTCCACTGCCTACCCAAAGCCAAGGGACAATCCTGTTGCCAGCAGTGCAGTAAGTGGGAAAGAAGATCATCATTCATCAAGCGGTAACTGGAGTGAGAGCAGCTCCACACGTCACTCACAGACTTCAGATACCATCCCATCTAATACCGTCATGATGCTTTCTCTTGGTGACTCTGCTGTCTCTCTGAGCACTCCTGGAAACACAGAGGCTGGGTCTCAGAGCGGGAGCTACAGCTGTAGGAACAATCTTGCTTTACCAAACCCTTCCCAGGACAGCGATGGTAGGAGTGAATCTAGCTATTCAGGGGAGGGAGCACAAGCAGCAGTGAACAGCACAGAGCATTGGCTGTACAAGTCTGCAGAAAACAGTGAGACTCCTTCACGCAAGACTGTTTGTACCACACCAGGCTGTGCCACTCCCGTTAGCAACCTGAGCAGCAGCAGCCTGGGGAGGACTTCGGTCAGGGACGATTCTACTTCTCTGTATTCTGTGGACCACGATGGTTATTACAGTTCCATGCATATGGACTCAGGACTGAAGTCAGACATGCCATGCAATAGTACCAATGGTTTTGGGAACCCCAGAGACAGCATAATTAATGTCTTTGAAGGAAAGGAGAAGAAACATCAGGATGACCAGTCAGGCCAAGGTGACAAATCCCTTGCAAGAAACATCTCTCTGAAAAAGGCAAAGAAGCCGCCTTTGCCACCATCCAGAACAGACTCACTCAGGAGGATGCCCAAGAAAAAAGCCCAGTCCAACGGACAGGTACTTGATGAAACCCTCATTGCCACCCTCCAGCATTCTCTGCAGTTGAATCTCAAGTGCAAAAATGGCAGCTCCCCCTCCCAGAGCCCCTGCAGTGACTATGAGGATCCCTGGGTGTTGCGCTCCCGCAGCCAGAGCTCGGTCAGTGCAAGCAGCAGCATGATGTCCACCACTGCTCCAAACCTGTACTCCATCTGCACAGTCACTCCCTCTCAGAGCGAAACCAGTAGCATCAAGTCGGAGTACGCTGACCAGTGGGGTTACTACAGCGACTATGCTGCGGTGGCAGATGACCAGGTGAAATCCCCGGTGACCCATTCCGCCAGTACATCATCTGCCCTCAGTGATTACAGCATGAGCCACTTCAGTGATGGCTCAAGGGCTTCTGTGCCACAAGTGCCCAGTGGACTGGCCAAACCAAAGAGCACTTCTCCGGAGAAGTCCCACCGAGTCACATCGCCATCGAGTGGGTACTCCAGCCAGTCCAATACACCCACTGCGCTTACTCCAGTGCCTGTATTTTTAAAATCTGCATCATCAGGAAATGGGAAATCCAAGCTGAAGCCTAAAGTGCCTGAAAGGAAATCCTCTCTTCTGTCTTCAGTCTCTATGTCTTCATCCTCCACTTCTCTTTCTTCAAATACATCTACTGAAGGGAGTGTGAGTGTGAAGAAACTGGACCCCACCCTGAGCTCTCCTGTGGATTCTGGTGCACCCCCTCCACCACCACCTCTTCCAGCACCTCCTCCGCATTGCCCTGAACTTTCTCCTCCCCCTCCCCCACCTCCTCCTCCAGCAGAAGTCATGGATCTGTCACCATTGCCAGCCTCTCCCACATTCCCCCCTCCTCCCCCAGAAGCTGATGTAAATTCTTCCTTTGCCCAGACTGTCCCGTGGTTTCCGCAAGAAGCCTCCATCAATTCGTTTGCTTCCCCTGTTCCTCCTCCTTCCAGTTTCCCCTTAGCTGTCCCGCCACCAGCACCGCCTCTTGATCCCAAACTAACAAAAGGTGCAACAATATACCCACAGTATTCTTTTAAGAAACGTAACCAGGAAGATTCTTGCTGCAGTCCAGTGAAACAGCCACTCAACAAGCAAGATGCATCGAGACCTGCGATGCCCTTAGTAACTACCAAAGCTTTGCAAATGGTGCAGCTGAGGTCTGTGAAAAAAGCGACAGAAGGTGAACCATCACCTGAGTCTGCTTCTGAAGCCATCTCTCAGGAAAAGGGTACTGTAAATTCATCATCGCAGTCTTCCCTAAAGCCATCTCTCTCACTAAGACTCAGTAACAGCTTAGGTGAAGAGGAAATGAAAACTCAAGGTACTTCATTTAAAACCTCAGTTCAAACACTGGCTCGGGGTTCTCCTCTCATTCTCTCTGATAATGTACCTGCGCTTGACAGCGATCAAAAGCCTGCACGTGCAGTAGGGCTAAACAAGTCTTTCAAAGCTGATTCACTGGGGACAGCTACTGAAGACACACCTGAGTCTTCAGAGCAGGGCGAAGACCTCCATGCTGGCATGGCACTTCAGGGGTCACCAGCATCCCCCAACAAGACTCAGGTTGTATTGCCAAGCAAGAAGCCACCTCCTATTTCAAAGAAACCCAAACTGTTCCTCGTTGTACCACCTCCACAATTAGATCTTACAGTGGAGAAAAGAGCTGAAGTGAGTGATACTGTCAGAAGCACATCAAGCCCAACTAAGAGAGACGCTGTGCTTGCACACTGCGAGGAGGCGACAAATTGTCTTACAGATGGACTCAGTTCTAGCGAGATGGACTCTGGCAGCCTGGTTCCTGAGGGAGGAGCTGCCGGATTCACCTTCTCTGAGACAGTGGGAGCTAATGCCTTTGTGGTACAGCCTGCTGCATCGCCAGTTCAAGAAGAACCCAGGCAGGAGGAGCAGTCTGCCTTTGATGAAGGCAGCAGTTCAGGCAGCAGCCAAGACAGCAGCAGTAACGCTGACGGGCACCTATCTCAAGAGAACGAAAGTGGTGAGTCTTTTTTCTCTGACTCTTCTTCAGGTGCAGCAGTAGCTATTTTAAAGAAGCTGGGTAGTGAGAATAGCAATCCTAGCATTCAGGTGGGCTTCTATAGAGAAAAGAGCCTCTTGCAACAGTTAAAACAAAAAACCTAAAGAAAGTTGCAGGGATCGGATTAATACTTAATGAGATTTCTTGTAATTCCTTTCTGACTTCTCATTATTGCAGACACGAAAAGAAAATGATGGTTTATTTAACCGTGCTAGGATTAAAACATGCTATGAAAACATGGTTAGCTTCCTTACTTTTGATTTTGCATTTAAGTGGGAACCATACAAATTTTATTTCGGTATTGTTCTCCGCCTGTGCGTGTGAGCAAGCATAGGCATTTCGTGCACTGCAGTTTCCTAAGCAAGCGTTGTTTGAAATCACGATAATGACAACGGTGCACTCACTCGGTCTCTCGGATGCTTTGCCTTAGAGGCAGGGGGGGCTGGTTTCAGGATTCCATGCCCGTTGGGTTCCCACAGCGGACTGACAGTATTGTTCATTCTCTCTGCGTAGTGGAGGTGTTTGAGTTGGATACAGCAAATAGTGCATTCCTGCCGAGCAATAGTTATGGGGAAGAGACGGACGGAGTGGCAACACCAGCGAGACCAAGGACTACTGAGGATCTTTTTGCAGCCATTCACAGGTATTGCAGAAATTGCCCTTCGCATGCTGTCGGGTCTGGTAGTTCTCTCAAAAATGAATTTAGTATTGTTTTACTAAAACACCCAATTACAACAGTCATTTCTTTAACAGAAAGCACACGTTTCTCAACTTTCTACTAAGGCTATGTATGAAAAAGATAAGGAAAAGAACTTGTGTTTTATTGTTCTACAAATATATTTAATCCGTTAAGAACTCAAAGCTACCAGATTAAATCAATGTAAATTATGTTGTAAATATCCTGCCCCTTAAAATACCAAGTTACATCTAGTATTTATTGTACTGTTCTCAATCTGCCGTATTAACTCTACTGTTGCTTTTTCTGTGTATCTTTTTGTTTTCATTCTCGTTCCTCTCCATCTCTTTTTACTCTCTTCGCTGCTTATATGGTGCAGTTTGGGACAGAGGCTCAACGCTAATGCTTCATGGCAAGCGTGGCTGAAACTGGCAAGTAACACAACATGTCAGTCATATGGCAAAACATATGGCAAACGCTGGATTATAGTTTGCCATAATCCAGCCTGAGGTCGGGTGTTTTGTGTCAAACTGGTTCGTGAATGAAATGTGCAATACTGGCTCTATTATTAATGACATTATTCATTTCCCTTAAAAACAAAATCATCCTGCATAGGCAACTAGATTTTTGTGCTGTTCCTGTTAGGTTCTAAAAAAAGAAAAGAAAAAAAAAAAAGCTTAAAACCACAAAATGAAACGTGTGCACCATTTAAACAGTACACACAGAAGACCATTACCACTCTCTGAACTACTGAGCTTCCTTTTAGACTAGAATCAATGTAATGGTAGTGCCATCTTGTGGCTTTGTCTTTTACTTCAAAGTTTAGAGGGGCCATTGCTTTTAACTGGTCGCAGAAAGTGCTTGGCAGCATCCGCATGGGTTTATGTAGGTGTTCAGTCAGCTTGCGCATCTGCGCGCGAGTTCCGCATCAGGAGTACTGAGGGATGGGAAAAGCCTGTTACGAGAACGTGGCTGGGAGCTGGGAGACGGCAGCACTTGGGATGCAAGTGGTTTTTTATTATTATTTTTGAAACGATTCTGTTTCAGATGTTAAAAAAATTACATGTATATGATACTGACTTTTTATAACTTACCCCTTAGGACCTGGTCTGTAGGAGCTGTTCTAAAAATGGTCTGTTGCATTCATGTTTCATGGCGCTCACTAGGAGTGTGACAAATCTGCTTTTAGAATGAAATATTCTGGCCAGTAGCCTGTCTCCATTCTGTATGCAGATAGAGAGTGGATCTCTGTGTGTATGCACATACATGTAATTCATGAGTTTATGGGGAAATGGACAATGGAACTGGATGTGACATAGTTAAACTGCTTGACACATTTGTTTTTAAGACCTTGCTTTTGCTGGCTTTAGACTCGAAGCACTATCTTCCTTGGTTCTTAATTAATAAAAAACATTTTGGTTTTCCCACCACTATTTCTAAAGGGTTTTATTTCAGTGATTGGCACTCTTGAATGTGTGCTTTGGAGTAAGACAAGAAATTCAGTGGTATGTGTGTTAAGAGCAGGAAGAACAATCCAAGTTTAAGTCACAGTTTTGTTTGAATATATACCCTGTCTCTGTCTGAAAAGCCACCAAAACCAAATTTGGTTCTTAATTTTAAGTTTCTGCCATAATTCATACATGCTGAGACGAGCTGGTTAGATGCTGACAGCAAACTGACCACTCTGCACTGCATTCACAGTTTTACTGAATTACTTCAAGCCAGGATAACTAAGTCTTTCCCTGCAGATCTTTGCAATTGAATTTTGCTTTGTGTTTATTTGGAATGTCATTTGGTTTTTGGCAGCAGTACAACCCCAGTATTGCAGTGTTTAAAGACACCCATGGGCAGCCAAAACCCTCACAAAGGGAAATCTTTTACCTGTAACTAACGCACGCACATGCTCGCGTACAGACTGGCAGAGCATCCAAGCACCAAATTCACTTGGTGCCTGTGGTGCTGACACACAGTTAAATCTAGAAAAGGTTCTTAGGTTTGCCACTGCTGAAATCCTAATTTTATCCCTCTGATATCTTGTGGTGTCCATTCATCCTCAGGCTGAATGGATGTTGGTATTGCAATCTCCTTCCAGAAAGGCAGGTGGAGGCAGCAGCAGCTGAAAATAACAGCTGTTACAGCTGCCTGTGGGGGGTATCGTAAGTGATATATGCATAAACTTCACCACTTAAGAGACAGGATCGCTCCAAAGTCTTGGCAGAACTTATGGCAATGTCTGTTGCTGCCACCTACTCAGTTGCTGGATCCTGCTGCTTTGTTTTCTGGGTTTTTTTGTTTTTTTTTTATTATCAGTAGGCTGCAACGCATAAAGACATTTGAGCTTGCCTTGGCAAAACCTCAAGGCCTTTAAGAAAGTACAGCTAAAGTACATTAAGTAGAAACCTGTTTTACAAGGGGAACAGTCTGTATTGAACACATGCTTCATAAAAATTTATATGGAATTATAGCATGATAATCTTGTCTTTGTAACAAGTCTGCTGACTTGTTTTAACCCTTGGCCAAAATAGCGTGTGTAAAATTCGCCTCTATACAATCTTTTTTAATTAATTCTTGCTCAGCCTGCAAAGAAGCAAATCAACTTTGCTAGAGATACCAGGCATGTAATACATCCCTTTCTTTAGGATTTCTAATAATGTGAAAGTGGGGCAACAGAAGTCCAGTTTCCACTTATTCCCAGTTCCATGATTGTTTCTTAATTTTTTTCTTGTTATCCCTGCACTTTAGATTTAAATTAAAAAACACTCTGCCCTTTCATTTGGAAAGATAACTTTAATGTCAGGAAGTTGGTCTCTCCTTCATTTAGTCAAAGAGCTGCGATGACAGAGCACCAACAGAACTGTAAATTTTGTCTGTGCATCTCAATAGAAGCTGGAAAACTCATTTTCCCCTATTCATTTCATGTTTGGGGGGATTCTTAAAAAAAAAAAATCATTTAATCCAGAATGGTTACATGTGGCTCACTTTGCTTCATCTTAACTTCAGCAGCAGTGCATTGCAATATCCTTTTCTACAGGCAAGTGCACTAGACGACACTTCGAATTCTCCAGAGAGCATTAAATGAAATAGTAGAACAAAACAAAACATCGTATTCTAGATGACATTTTTAATCAAATCCCCAAACTAACAGACAAATGGCATTGAGTATAATCTTTGTAATGCATTAGTCTTAGCAGTTGAATACTGACTCCAGAAAACTTGATTCACTAAATTTGCTAAAGTGTTTTGGACATAAGTATTGCTGGTTTTAGCAGTTTCATCGTTCCAGATTTGCAGAAAAAGAAATAAACTTAGCTTATACCTCCAATACCTGCATTAATGCCTATACAGTTTTGGTCGTGTTCTTACTTATGCTTTAGATTTAGATTACTTCTCCCTTATCTCTCTTTCTGCTTTAGCTTAATTCATTGTCATCCCTCTAAGCTGAGTTTAATTAGGGGAGGTGAAAAGTTTCATTTTTTTGTTTGGTCCTTTTTTTGTTGTTTTTCAAACTCAGATCCAAAAGGAAAGTCCTTGGCCGTAAAGATTCTGAAGACGACCGTACCCGCAACCATTCTCCGTCGCCCCCCGTAACTCCCACTGGTGCTTCCCCAACCTTAGCTACACTCAAACAAGCTGGATCGATTCAGAGAAGTGTTCGCAAGAGCAGCACCAGCAACGACAACTTCAAAGCCCTGCTGCTGAAGAAGGGGAGCCGCTGTGACACCAGTTCCCGCATGTCTGCGGCAGAGATGTTAAAGAACACGGACCCGCGGTTCCACCGGACAAAGACAGATGCCTCCCCTGACCTTTCTGACAGCCCTGCCAGCTGCTCACCCAGCAAGAGCAAACGGGCCCAGGAAGAGTGGGCCAAGAGCGAGGGCCTAATGCCAAGGAGCATGTCCTTCTCTGGCACTAGGTATGGACGGTCACGAACGCCTCCCTCTGCTGCCAGCAGCAAGTACAATGTCCGCAACCGCATCCAGAGCAGCCCCATGACCGTCATTAGTGAAGGAGATGGGGAAGTGGTGGAACAGTCAGAGGGCAGGGTCCGAAGGACTTCGGAAGAGCAGCAAGAGAGGCAGCTTGATATGTTTAACAGTGATGAAATGGACATGAGTGACTTTCCGTATGCTGAGGAGGCAGGCTGCAAGGAGACCTTGGATCCAACCCATCTAGACTTAATGACTCAACCAGGTACTTCAAGAAAGTATCTAAGCCCTTCAGCTGAAGAAAGTTAAAAGGCAGTGACAAAAGGCATTGGATACTAGTCTAAAAAATGTTAGAGAACTAGATTCCAGAAGAAAGCCCAGACCAGGACAAGCTCACTTTGCTGAGCATTTATTCCATGAACTGCATGTGTGTGTTTAAATGCTGAAGCAATGATAGTTCTGCATGGATGGGTTGGGGTGGGGAGGACTTGCTTTGAATGAGTGGTCTGTGGCTTAAAGAAAGTTAACAGTTGCATTTTTTTGTGTAAAGCCTTAGGAGTCCTCTTGGGGGAGGGGGGAGTTTTCTCAGAGCCTGTAGGGGTGTGAAGTTTTTTCTTTTTCTTGAGACTGCAATTGTGCAAGCAAAATTTAGAAATAAGCCTGAAAAAGAGGAATGGGAAGGCTCCTGTGGTACAAGTTGGATGTTTGCTTCAAAAGCATTGTAGTGGTGCAGCGTAGTGCATTTGTTAAGCAGAGAGAGGCACAATGAGGTGTGTTCACCTACAAGAAGGTTAGTGGGGTTGGTGCTGGGGTTACATGGCTTATTACTGGGGTATGCCCCAGTGTTCGAAGAAGCGTGTTCCGCTGAAGCAATTAGGTCACCAGGTTATGAATTGGTCCAGGCTACTTTTTCTTTTTTCTTTTTTTTTTTTTTTTCCTGAGGGAAAATGAAATACGTCGTTCATGTGGAAAAGGGAGCCGAGTTTTATACCACACTACTAGCTGCTATGCAGCCACACGCGTACACTTGGTGAAACGCTCGTTTCCAAGTGAACCGCTTCCTTGACTAGAGTATTCCCTTGGCGAACTGGAACAACTGGATGTGCGCGGAGGATGCGAGGAGACAACAGAAAAGTGGGAGAGGAATTAAGCAGTGTACTGCCAGAGTGCGGAAGGGTTACGTTTTTGAATTAGAAAGCAAAGTTTGACTTTGAGAACTTGCACTACAGAGCTGTGGGTGGAGCCTGTCTTTCCAAAATGAAACTTGGGAGTTGTGTTTTGCCAGAAGTCTTTCTTCCGTTTGTCAAAATGGGAAGATTATTACTTTTCATCACTTGAAATACAGATACTTGCTAACTTTTGGTTACCAAAGAATAAGTTACAGTTACTTTTCCTTTTTGATTTGCCTGCAGTATTTCTCTTCTTTTTTAACCTTAATAATTTAGTGAGGTTCGTTTTTACTGTATATTTTACAGACAATAAGAACATTTAACGGTTTTCCAATTGTAAAGAAGACCATTAATTAAAACTTAAATATTGGCTGGCGTTTTTGGTTCTTAGTAGGAATGAAGCTTTTCATTTTTAAGAAGAATTTTGCATCATTTGATGGCGTGCGCAGTTTTTGTATTGTTTGTAAATATTGAAAGTTGTTAAAATATCTTTTGATCTCCCTACCTTAGAATTTATACATTTTTAGATTGCTTTTAAGAAGAAAAAGCACTCTTTGTAGATTATTTATTTTAGAGAAATATGCTTGTAATCTCTTTCTTCAATCCTTTACTTGTTAGTAATGTAAATTTCAGGGGCCTTTGTTTAACTCTTCCCTTCACAAGAGGGGAATAGTGATGAAAATGCTGTGACTTTGCTTCAATAAAGAAAAAGGCTGCCAGTTGCCATATTGTCTTTTGAGTTGATTAAAATCTCCTTCAAAAGATGTGTCCCGCAGCGTATGGCAACCCACTGAATGCCATAAACCATGCATCCAGCTACTAATCTCCAGTTTTCATTACAAAATTTACTAACCGACTTTAGAGACGGCTAAAGCCTACTTACATAATCCATCCCATTTTGGCATCTCAATGCTGAGGCTAAAAAAACTGAAATAATCCTAAGCTTTTTCCACTATCATTTGGGAGTGTTTCTACTACTTCTCTCTTACTTGCCACCTGTCCCAGACAACTAAAATTCTTGGAGAACCAGATTATAAGCAGAGTGAGAAGTGAAATGAAGTGGAGAAGGTGCATCCCGCTACGCTCACTGGAACAAGGGTGGGATTAACTGGTGCACAACAAACTTTCTACCATTTTTGCATGCTAAATATATTTAAAGAGCCATTGGATGTTTTTTAGTTAAATGAAAACCTAATTGATTGCTGCAAAGAGATGGTGCAAAACATTCTGCAACTGCTAAACATCTCATGAGTGTTGCTTTGGTGTTTCTCCCAGAGCTGGTCACATGAAACAGAGCGCTGCGTCCTTCTCACAGCAGGTATTTTCCCTTTCAAAGCTGTGTGTAAATGCTAACTAGTCCTCATACCACCATCCTGACAGGAAAATCCCCAGGCTTTGTTTTATTGTTTACAAATGGGGAAATCATCTCAGTGAGAAATTGCAGCGTTGGAGAAAATTACAGTTCTGGTGTCTGCAACTTCTGCAGTACTTTGCAGCATTTTGCATGGAGTGCCCATAGGAGGGAGCCTGGCCCAGATTGTCTCCCTGATGCTGGCCAGCTGTTGCTCCTGGTTGTTTTTATAGGCTCCATGGGGAACTCTCTGGGAAGTCCTGGCTTATATGTGCACCATCTTGTCAATGCAGGTAGGTGAGATCAAACTGAAAGGTAGCATGGGCTGATGTCCTTCTCTCGCCACAAGTAGCCTTCGTGCTCATCTAAACCCCACATCTGGTGTAAGGTGAGTTTGGGTTGAGGCTCAGGTTTTGGCTAGTGTGCAGCCAGTGTTTATGTAGCCCTACTCATGTTGCTGCGCGACTACATTTTACACAGTATAAGATGTAGTGAAAGACGTTGTGTGCTGAAATAAGTTTAATAGTGCTTATAATGATATTCATTTAGGCAACTGGTGTAACTTCCTTGTGGAGATACCACCATATCATCTCCCCCTCGCCATCATCTTCTGTAGCAGCACTCAGAATTGGTTAATAGCGCAGTTTTCTCAGCAATACAGTCCTTGGCCCAAGTTTCCACTGCAAAACCTTAAGCCCATGACAGCTTTAGGCTGTGTTTTCTGTACCAGCAACAACTTTGGTGTGTATGTAATTATGCTAAGGAAAACATGCTTAATTTTCTGTCACACATCCAACTTTCACAGTTACTTTCTTCCATTATAAGCTTCCTCCATAGGGAGGTTTTGCAATTGTGGCTTTATTGGTCAACAAGTAAAGATTAAGTTCAGCAAACCTCTGCTAAAGACATCCAGAGGAGTAGGAGAGGAGGAAAAATATGCAAACTTTGGCCACGATGAAGAGAAAAAGGAGACTGTTGTCATCCTCATTCTTAAAGAATCATACTATTACAGGGCTTGTTCGGAGTTTACAGTTGGTTTACAGTTTGCCTCTAAACCAAGAATTTTTATTGAAGCTAAAGATGAGAATAATTTCTGGTTTTCCTTTGATTGGGAATGGTTTTCAGCTTCAACCTCTTCCTAAAGCTTGCCCTGCAATAACTCATTCTGTGCTTCCTTTGTTTATGTTCAACGTTCGTTCTTACTGCTCTCAGATGTAGGCAATCCCCCTGTCCTGGTTTTGGCTGGCATAGAGTTAATTTTCTCCCTAGTAGCTGGCATAGTGCTGTGGTTTGGATTTAGTATGAGAATAGTGTTGGTAACACACTGATGTTTTAGTTGTCCTAAGTAGTGCTTATGCTAAGTCAAGGACTTTTCAGCTTCCCACGTTCTGCCAGGGAGGAGATAGATATGCAAGAAGCTGGGAGGGAGCGTAGCCAGGACAGGTAAAACACAGCTCTATACCAGCTACTGGGAAGAAAATTAACTCTATCCCAGCCAAAACCAGGACAATCCCCTTAGAAGTGGAGCCCTTCAGTTATTACACTGATACATTCCTAAGGCTCTGTGGCATTTACAAGCCTTCAGTGTTTATATAATGGAGAGAGGAGAATGTATTATCTTAATTTAAATGAAGGATGGTTATGCAAGGAGCAATAGCTTGGGGAGAGGAGGTTTGAAAGGTTACTGGAAATCAGTTAAAAGAATTGGGAAAGAAGTGGATTTGATGAAGACGGGGTTTTGAGGGAACCAGGACTGGGCGCTGGTTCATGCATAAGGCTCGGCCTGAAAGAAGGAACAAAATAATGGCAGAAAAGGTGAAGCAGGGAGATTACTGAGAAGTACAGTGAATGCACAGAGCGACAGAAAGGTATGAGGTGGGCAGGCTAATGCAGATTCTTGAAAATAAAGAAGGTTCAGCAAGTTCAGAAGAGAGGAAAAGGCAAAGGAACAATGGGATAGTCACACCAAAGGGAAAGAAAAATTCTAGGCAATGTGTTTCTTCACAATTCAAAGGGTATAGAAGGCCAAAGTCAGTCAAACGTGGAAAAAAATGTTTTAGAAGAGGAAAAAGCAAAATTCTGTGAGCTTAGAGAAGCGATAATAGGCTGAAGTGAGGAATGCTCTAGGAGCCATCAGGCAACACTGGGCAGGCGGCTACAGGCTGGAGCACAACTCTTGGAAGGGCTCTGTAGAGAAAAGCCGTGCCTGAAATCTGGAAAGAATATGGAATCAGGAAGATGAAAGCTCAGATTCATCCTGCCTGATTTCTACCAACAACCCTGCATCCAGGGATTCCTATGGACTGGCTACAGTTCCCCAGACACCTGTGTTCTGGTAACTAGCTAAACCTTCAGTGGAGCGAAGGGAGGCCACTTGTGCATGCAGCACAGGGATAAATGTCTTCTTAATATTGCAAGCAAATATATCTTGTCAGGTATTGCTGGGATCCTACACAAGTTTGGGAACAGCCATCTATAGCAGCAGTCACTGCTCCAACAAAGCTGTTGCTGTAGTACATTTAAGCAGTTCGAAATGATGCGTTGTTTGCTTCTGTAAGAGAAGACTGAAAGGATGGATATCAACAACTAAGTGTTAAAAAAATTTACAGTGGCAATGAGGAATTCTTCTATTTTGTTTAAAATAACTTCAGTACTCACAAAAAATGAACACAAAGCTACGAATTACATTAGCTATATCATGTACAAAGTACATTATATTAGCTTTCTGAGTTCCCCCTTATGCTTTATTTTCTGAATAACTTTCAGTAGTTATTTCTTCCATGGTTAAGACTAGAAAAGTCTTCTGACATAAACCTGATAATTTTCTTGGATCTACAGAGGTGTTATCAACTTTAAATCAGAATGCAGCATTAGAATCTTGCAGGTAATTAGTACTTGATCATGACTGTGGCTATACTGGTGTGAATTAATAAATACTCAACAGAATAAAATACAGAGACGTTTGGTAAAGTGCTATGTCATATATTGTTCTGAAAGGCTGGATAAAAGCCTTGATAGTGCTTCCCCAGCAGAATAGGTACATTTTATGTTGCAAATTTAGGTCTTTGCAGTTAGGTTCTTTCACATAATGCACAACGAACCTTTTAAGGGCCGATCAATTCTTCTCCCAACAGTGCAAATGCAAAATATCATTGATTTTTAGTAGGAAAGTGTCTCTTAATAGTGAATCCAAATGTGTGTGCATATACACGTGGGGGGGGTATATACAGAAGAGAGAAAGACCAGTCCCAATGTACATGAGTTGCTTTTGTCTGTAGTATACTGTTTATTTGTGCACCAGCCTTTGGTATAAAAACAGAAATTTCAGCTACTGAAGGAAGAAAAATAGTAAAAATCTTGTCAGGCCATGTAGGTTGCAGAAGTTCCTGCATATTCCCTACCACTTGAAAAAAATAGCAAAAACTTAAGTTCTGTGTTTAGATGGTAAAAACTAATTTGTCAAAAAAAAAACCAAATTACAAAAACAATCAGATAAAATCTGACAACAAACAAGATGTCCTATCTGCTATCTGAAGAAGGATGCTTCCACAGTGTCAGTCTTTAAGAATTGCTTAACTCCCATGTTCTTCTCGTACATCTCAGTAGTAAACTAGTATCTTCTGTACAAGCCAGTCAAATATACATTGTTAGCTCCCGAAGGCAGGAATTTTTGTGTCCATTTTATTGCAACCCAGTGTGGAAAGAGTGTCAGAAACGCAGCCAGTAGTTTCATTTGGGAAAAGTGAACTGATTTCTTGGCCAGTTTAAAACTGGTGAAAGAGCATTACAGTGCCAAAGAGCATTCAGTGCCCAGTGCAGCATCACCAGTTGAGAAGCTGCCCTAGTGGAGTCTGAAAGACGGTCCCATCCTCCTCTCCTTGACTGGGATGTTGTAACGCGCTGCCTGAAAAATGGTGACTGTTCCAATGTACTGTGCCAACTGCCAGCTGCAGGGTAGTCAAAAGGAGTAAAAAAAAAAAACAGAGCAAAGCCCAGATTTATATAGTTGGTACAGCAGTCACAAGCTAGGGAAGAATAATGTCTTTAATATATTTACCTTTTTACAGAGTCCTAACAATATAAAGCAAAAGTACGTTTCATAAAGGAGATCCTAAGACAACAAAAATGTGTGCCCCTGGGAGGATGTGGGTGGGAGCAGAGGTCACGCAGTTGCACAGAAGTCAAAGTGTGGCTCTGGGGTAGGTCAGAGCCACTGGCAAGCCACGGACACGACATGCAGCACAAAACCGCTGGTGATCCCAGATGAGACTGGCATTTTCCCATACGCAGCACACTTGATCTTTTAGGGCAAAAGTCTGTTATCCAGGATCAACCAAACTTAAATTCTACAGACAAGGCTCTGTGATGTGATACACGGGGGGAGAGGGGGGGAAGCGTACCTCAATGTAATATTTTAACATGGAACATTAAGACTGTTTTTCTTCATTTACCGATGCAGCTTTTTGCAGAATTTGTCAGAATTGAAGACTGTGGCATGTGGTGATATGAAAAGCAATTGACAGGTTATTTCTGTGAGTTTAAAAAAATCACCAGCACTACTTTGTTTCTAAACTGTTAAGCACAACCCTAAGCAAGCAAGACTGCGTAAAATAAAAGCTTTTTCTGAAGTGCAGCTCTGAAGCTGCAACAAATTGGTCATCTAATACATGGGATGAGTTTCATGCACGATGTGATAACCTCTGTAGACTCAGGTTTGATTTTGGGAACAAAGAATCTCAAAAATTACTTTGTGCCACAAACATGCTCTGTCTCAAATGATCACCAGTCTCTGGAAAATTTTAGTAACCTCTTAGAAGAGAAACTGTTAGTCCATGTTAGAAGTTACCTAAAATACTTGCTGCAAAAAGAGGGAAGAAAGTATCTTGATAATAAACTGAAACTGCCTTTTTCAAAAGTCATTCTGGTTGTTGCTCTTGTTTGTCAGACTTTTCCTTCTTCGGATAAGCTACACCTCACATCTTCTATTAATTTATGTGGACTGCCTTAGCAGTATTCTTTCAACAGCTATTTCCTCGTCCTGCTTCAAACATCTTGACTTCATGGTGGTAACAGTATATCATCCAAAAGGCCTGCCAAGAATAATAAATATGAAGGGAATCTAAGCTTGACTGCCCTTTATGCCCTAGTCTGTAGACCATGAGCTTCCAAAGTTCATCTGTCTGGGAAAATAGTCAGTGACAGCAACTCCTGCCTCTGTGCCAGTCCACGTGCATACATGACAGCACGGGGGCCTCCGGCCTTGTGGGCTCTTCAGTTATTACAGACAGCTGAAACCTTTTTGTTTGCTAGACTGTGGATTCAGAGGAGCGTTTCCTGCACCTACGTTTCTCTCACCTGTAAAAACACTGCCTGCCAACCCTTTGACACTTGGCATTTCTTTCCCTACCTTTCCCTTCTCTTAGCATGCCTGCTTTCCTTAACAACAATCCCACGTGCTGCCTTTTCATTCTCCTCCAGCAGAACTCCAGAGACTGACCCTGCTCCAAGCTCTCGCCCACCGTCCCGTTTCACACCCAGCTCCCACAAACTGGAAGCTTCACCACTTTAGCAATAACAACATGGACAAGCACTCACAGCGTGCACTTAAATGCATGGTGGGAGATGTCTCTGCTGTCAGCGCCCAACATCAAGCTGTGGTTTGTGGCCAGAGCGTGGGAGCCTCTCCTACAGCCTGTTAGCCTACACCTTGCAAGGTCTACAGTCTATTTTATTATTATTGCCTACATTCTATTTTACTGTGCTCGCTTCACCTGCAAATGTTTGGGTTTCCTAAATATCTGTGAAGAGAGGCGGCCCTGGGACAAAAGACAGCGCGTATTAAACAGCCTTTCAATGAACAAACTGGTAAGATAAGTGGCCACACATCTTGATCTGCATTTCTCAAGAACCTGATGTCCTGAGAGATGCTACCTGGAAAAGCAGAATTCCATCAAATAGGGTCTAATTGGGAACACTGAAAACAACAGAAAAGATCCTGGTAGTCTTCAATTGCACTTTCCAGCAGTCTGTAACTCTGAGAAGATACTGGAATCTGGAATTCAGTTTGTTTCCTTCATGTTTGCAAAGTACTCGAGTTTTTTCCTCTCCTCCCCAGCTCCTGTTGGCACTGCTTTTATTGTGAAATATGAACACCCAATGTAGGATAATAATGGAAGAGTGGGGAGGAGGATTATAAACACACTCAAGTGACCTGCACCTGCATTGTAGAAAAACACATATATCACACTGATTGTTGTTTAGCCTTGTGTGCTTGACAAGTAGGACATCTGTGTTTAGATAACACAGGCCTGTGAAAGACTTAGAGGCAGCCTATCAGACGTGCTTGAGATTCCTGCCCTGCTACGGCAAAGATCAAAGCATGGTGGTAGACTACGCCTGCGTGAATCCCTGATAACACGAGTGAAAACAGCAGGTTCAGTGATCCTCTAGAATGGACCGAGCTCCACAGTGCCTGCGTCCCCGCTTGCGTGCCTCTGCCCGGGTACTGCTTGTGAGATCCCCCGCTTGGCCAGGTAACAAAAATCAATTTACTCTTTGCATTTCATCTGTGGTTTTGTGGTTGTTCCTGTGTCCTATCTGTGCCGGCTCACACATTTTGGGGTAGTCGGCAGGACTGAGGAACAGCCATGCCCTGGCTGGCAAAAAAGCTGGGGACTGGAGAGGGCACGACGGTGACTTTCCGTATTCCGGGATGGCCCAGTACTGAGCGCTGGACCCCCGTGGCCACTTTCCTGGCTACATGGGCTCCACCAGAGGCATGGCCTGAAATAGATGATGGGGCAATGGTTACCCCCCAGGCAATTGAAACGGCTATGCGTGAGTTGCCATGGAAAGCGGCATCAGAGTCCTCTCGCATGTTAGCGGGGAGATTGGGATGGTTATTAGTTACTGGGCTTAGAGCTCTTGATCGTGAAGTTATAGCATTACGGAGTAAAATGGGAGAACTGGAAAAGGAAGTCAGGACTTTACGAGATGCAAAGGCAATCGCGCAAAAAGTGATTACTACTCAGGCAGAGCGTTTGGTAGTGCGTATTACTAATACACGAAGGGACAGGTATGGAAAAAGTAAGGTTTCGATTGCCCACATTCGTGCTCTCACCACAAAACCTTCGTGGGATCCTGAGGAACAGGATGGAAATATCTGGAGTGAATCCTCGGACTCCGAGGTTGAGTTCGAGTTGGATTTAGGGGGCAGGGAGGTGGTAGAAGCAGGACCTGCCATACAAATGCAGGGGCAGTGGGAACAAGCGGATGGGGGAGTGCAAGTCGTGCCTACTTACACTCTGAAAGAGTTAAGGGAATTTTCAGAGTTCTTTCAGCAAAAGAGTGGGGAAGACATACTGGCATGGATTTTGCGAGCTTGGGATACTGGAGCTGCATCTATCCATTTATCAGCAAGTGAAAAAGATCTATTAAGCCCTATAACCAGTGATGATCAGATACAACGAGGATATGTTCAGTTGCAAAATATCAGAGATCCTGACGGGCAAGATATTATTGCACCTACACTGTATCAATGGTTGTGTGCAGCAGTTTTAACAGCATATGCTGAACCTGTGGAATTAGTGCTGTTCCTCGGAAAATGGTCTACAATAGAGGAGGGTATTCATTTAGTGCGGCAGATGGGGATGGCTCATGCGTTGATTATGGGATCCAATCCAGACAGGGTAACAGTAACGAGAGTTATGAAAATGCGGCTTTTGAGAGGAGCGCCTGCCTCACTAGCACCCTTGATTATACCAGCAGTCATAAATGTTACTAGTAATGTAGGCACCCTAGCAAATATCTTAAGTGAAATTGGGGCTGTAGCTTCGGAACCATCTGTGTGGGTGTTGGATCAAGGAAAGCCGGCAAAACCAAAAGGGGTTATATCACAGGTGACGAGGAAACAAATGTGGAATGATCTTTTACAAGCCGGTGTCCCACAATCAGAAATAAATGGGATCACAACATCAGAAATGTTTCGCCGATGGCAAAAGTTAATGCCTACGCAAAAAAAACGACTGCCCCCGGCCCCGCCACCAACTCTGCAGCCCCCCTCCATCTTGCCTGCCACCTGGCAAATGCCGAAACAGCAGAAATGAAGGTTTGGCAGGTCCCCCAAAACTGCTGTCATTGTAGCCTCTTACCACGAGGGGGACTGACAGCCCTATGTTCCTTTAACTATAAAGGGGATCTGGGGGGATTTTACATGTGTTAGCTGAGGTTACTGTATTACATAATAATATTAATAATAAAGAAGCCACATCACAGTTCTGTGGATTAAGGGGAAATCCAACCCCTGCAGCCCAAACTAAGGTTACCTTAACATTAGGAAATGCCAGTCCATTTACCACGACAGTGTTAATTGCCACAATAAAAGGATACATTTTGGGTATTCACGTGCTGGCAGGACAAACAGTTGAAACTTTAAATAGTCACTTCTGCTTTGGGACTTCACAAGCGGGATTCACTATTTGATCTACCACTGTGGATTCCCAAAGTGGGATCCTGTTGTGCTGCCTGTGCCTGGCAAGGTGGTAAATGTAAAGCAATATCGTATTCCGGGGAGGAGGAGGAAATTACTCAAAACATTCAGGCGCTTCAACAAGTGGGAATCATTAAGGAAACCATGACTGCTTTTTAATAATCCTATTTGGCCTGTTCAAAAACCACATTGCACTTTGAGAATGACTGTAGATTATAGAGAATTGCATAAAGTCACCCCTCCACACCCCCCACCCCCCCACTTGCAGTTACGGTACCAGACATGGTTACTCTTACAGAAAAAATTAGCAAAAATAAAATTTACAACCCTGGAAGGCGGTGACAGATCTTGCTAATGCTTTCTTTTCAATAGCCATTGCTTCAGAAAGCCAAAACCAGTTTGCCTTTACCTGGCAACAAAAGCAATATACTTTCCAAGTATTGCCTCAGGGATACAAACACAGTCCCTCCTTTAGCGACCAAATGATGGCAGCTGATGAAGCATTATGGCCAGGTTCCTTTACTGTTTACCATCAGATTGATGATCTATTGATTATGGCAGAGTCACAACACGAAAAGGAAGCAGCTGCCAAATTGCTGAAAGCACATTTACAGGACCAAGGCTGGGCAATTAATCCAAAGAAAACACAGGGCCCTAGTAGTACTGTAAAATTTTGGGGAATAGTTTGGCATGGACAGATTATAGAAATACCAAATAAGGTACTGCAAACAGTCCAGTGATTTCCTGTACCAATCACAGTAAAACAGTTACAAACCTTTTTGGGACTTTTAGGGTACTGGAGAACTTTTACCCCACATCTGGAGATATTAATGTGCCCTCTGCAGAAATTAACTTGGAAGAAAGTTGTCTGGCAGGGGCCCAAGGTACCTTACCCACTGAAATTCGAAAAGTAATCTGGGATAATGCAACTGAACTTGAAAGGGAATTTCAATCCTGGAGGTATTTAGTTAGTTTTACTTATAACCCCATCAACAACAAGGCTACAGCTTTTGTCCTAACCATACGCAATGCTTCGGTATACACCATATACCCAATCATTGCACTAGGATTAAATCACAATGGAACTATACTCTATCCATTAGAACACAGAGTGTGGGCCCAATGGAATGGGAACAAATGGCAGACTGTTGATGTTAATGCATGCATTGTATGAGCACAACAAGGATTTATTTGTAAGCATAACACCATCAAAGCCCAAGATGTTTGTCTTGACACTGAACAGAATGTTTGTCATTTTGAAATACATCTCGATTAAAATCCTGAAACTGTACTTATATATATTGGAAAAGGATGTGTTTGTATGAGAACCCTTTGTAATATTGTATTCGTAGATAATGTTACTGTAGATACAAGTTATCACTCAAATGTTTGTGTTTGTAACTTTACTAAAATTATGGGATGTGACTTCCATTATTCAGCTCCTGTTACGTCTTATCAATTGCTACAATCTAATTATACATTGATTCGAGATTTGTTGCCTACCCCTATGGGAATGAATCTTACATTGGTGAAGAAACTACTACAACATGATGACCGGTGTCAGCTGCGAGAACGAATCCGAAATAACGGACGCAAAACTCTAATCACTGTTCAGCATGATACAGAAGAGACACACCGTGTCTTTGAAAGAGTGAAGAAGGATGGAGAACACCATTGGTGGGAAATTCTCCTTGGATGGTCACCAACAGCAAAGGGACTGTTTAATTGTATGCTTCACTCAGTTGTGATCTTGCTAGTTCTAATTTTAATATGTTTGTTGCTTACAGTTATGTTGTATATAAAAGTTTGGTACTTGAGCAAACAAATAACCCAACTTCAACCACCCAAAACATACAAATTAACAAATAACAAATAGCAGTGCTTTACTGTCTACTTACCGTGAATCTCTAAGTGCACAAACTATTAGCATACTATTTATGGCACAGAGGCAAGAGGTGACCGTACCACCACTCTGTGAAGGTAAGATGAATTGACTATAGTCACGGGGTGGAGTGTGGCGGTGTGCTCTCCCCTTTTCCCCTTTCCCCTCCCCAGCTTCTGCTCAAGCCATGGCCATCAGCAGGAGTTGTTATGAGTTGCACTTGAACTTTGGGGGATGGCTGACAACATAGTCAAAACACTGTCTGGAGTGGGGACCTAGATATTTTGTTTCCTTGCGAATATGACTATAGGTCAATTATCTTACTCTATAAATAGTGAACAGCCCAAGAGCCCCTTTGAGCTCTCCTGCATGGCAGCGGCCTGCACGTCGGGATCTCCCCTTGAGTGGGGACACTCGCTTAAGGTTCTACTTCTCAACACTGAGAGATTCCTTGCCGCAACAGATTCTCGGTAAGTGACTAATAGCATGCTAAACTTTGAAATCTTAGCTAAGTGATATAAAGGATTGATTGCGCATATATAATCCTTTAGACATAAACCGTTGACCAAGTCTGGAACTAGCACTGGATCCAGCTGCACCTAGGCTCCTCTCTGAGAAGGAGTTTAGAAAACAAGGGGATCCTTTCTGAACCTCGCGACTCAACGCGAGGGTCTCCCTGACAGCTTGGCTGAGCCCCTCTTCTGTGCAGTACATAACCAAGTGTACCCTGTCATCAAATCTTGTAAAACACTGTCGCATTCACTACTAACTATGTTAAATCACTGTTTTATGTTAATAAATATTTCACTACTTCTCTCTTTTACAAGTAAAGTTAATCACTCTGCCCGTGACACCAAGCAACAAGAAGCAGCCTTTGATGCCTGCAAAAATGCTTTGATTGAGCATTTGCAATTATACACTCCTAGACAAGGACATCCATTTGAATTAGAAGTAATAATTCTAGATGACATAGTCTCATGGGCATCGAGGTGGATGACTGGGCTGAAAAATCAGAAAAAACCTGTAGGATTTTGGTCCAACACATTACAAGGCTCCACTATATATTATATCCCAATTTCTCTTATTTTACATCCTTTGTTAATATCAGATTCTCGAGTTCTTGCATTTCAAGTTTCTTCGACGAATACCTGTGCCTTATCTAGAGGGAATAGCATTGGAACGGTGTTATTGCCATCGCACACCCAACATCGAATTGAAGCTCAATCTGAAAAAACACAAGCCATAGCTCTCCAATCTGTGTGGGCAATTACCCCATGTCAGGTTATCAAACCCGGAGTAATACGAGCTGAAGGCACTGGAGCAACACGTATGTATTACTGGAAGGAGATGACACTCCTGTTTTCCTCCCCTCTCACAGGCTGGCTCATCATGCTTTGTAGTCTTGTACAAGCACATGCCCTGGATACATGTCTGCAGAAGCAACATGTAAATACTTAGATTTGGTTAGTCTCTACTGTAACTAACTTACCTGCCTTTTGTATTGAGGGAGGATTAACAGCTGCAGACTTTTTGACACTTGTTTCAGTGGCATGTCAACCCCAGCAGCTGTATTACAGAATTATACTATGCTAAGTGCTTTTAATATTAACGTTCCTCATTGTTATTTTTTCTGAGTAGGTAACGGTTGTATGCCAAGGACCATTACAAAATTGATTAGTGGTGGACTATCTCCTTCTTCAGCACCATAAACCCTGCTCTGATTTTGAAGGCTTTTTTTGAAGGTTTGAACATAACTGACGAATCAGCCAGCCTAGAGGACGACATTCAACATCCCGGGGACTTAATGCACCAAATGAAACAATCTACTGGTGGTGCCTGGCTGGCTGAGCAGTTTAGTTCCCTGAGAGGGTGGGTAGGACATCTGATTCAAAGCATTTATTGTAGGGATATGTTTATTCCTTTTTCTTAAGTGTTTATTATGTACCTCTGTAAATTACCCTGACCTACACCCTGCAAGCCTAAATGGACACCCGCAGCTTCGCCAGCCCCAGCAGAAATTGTCCCTTGAGCGAGGGGGTGGAATGTGGGATAATAACGGAAGATGGGCGAGGAGGATTGTAAACACGCTCAAGTGACTCGCAGCTGAAGGTGTCGAAAAACACATGTATCACACTAATTGTTGTTTAGTCTTGCATGCTTGACAAGTAGAACATCTGCACTTAGATAACACAGGCCTGTGATGGACTCAGAGGCACCTTATTGAACATGCTTGAGATTCCTGCCTTGCTGTCGGAAAAATCAAAGCACGGTGGAAAACTATGCCAGCTTGAATCCCTGATATACTGGCGGGAACAGGAGGTTTGGTGATCCTCTAGCACGGACTGAGATCTGCGGTGGCTGCATCCCCGCTTGTGTGCCTTTGTCTGGGTGCTGCTTCGGGGTCCCCTGGTTGGCCAGGTAATGAAAATAAATGTACTCTTTGCATTTCATCCGTGGTTTTGTGGTTATTCCTGCAGCCTGCCTGTGCCGACTCACAGAACCAGGTAGGGAAAATGTGTTATTATAGAAAGTAGTATGTAATCTGATGTGATATAATCTACATAAATTGTGGCCTTTGTAAAGAAAAAAAGAAAAATGTGGGGTTTTGTATAAGAATCACCTCAGTGAATGCTTATTGTAAGATAATGACTTTTGCTGTATTACAGGCTAATTCAGAACAGGTTTTGGCCCTAGGCAGTGCACGGTTTAGTTGGTGAAAATGAAAACTCAGTTCCCTAATGCAGGAAAGTAGGTACTAGTTTACTAACTTTATTATTCTGGAGATTCCCTTTGGATTATAGGGACACAAACCACTTGGCAGCACTGCACAAATTAATCCACACCTGTCAGACACTCATTTCTGCTGTTTCTTCAGCAAAGATATCCAACAGATTAATTCCATCACCCTGGAATTAACAGGAGACTGCAAAGGTGGATGCAAAGTGGATGCACACCAGGCTCACGGGGGCACCATCCGTATTTTCATTACTTCAGAAGACCAGATAAGTAAGAACAGCTGAATGGCACATAGAAACTCCAGTAGATCAGCTAAAGAGCACGGAGTTCAAGAAAGCATTTGACTTGGTGGCTTGTTCAAAGGCTGCATTTGCTCTTTCAATTCTGTACCGAGGGCCGTAATACCACAAAAACAAATCTAATATAACTTCACTGTTCTGCGGGCAACAAAGTACGAATGCCTGTTTTTCTGTACCTTCGCATCTTGTTGGATTCTCTGCTGCCTCGCACAGTGCACGCTGCAGTAACATGCTCATTGTATTTATGGGGTCTTTCTTCGTATTACATTAGACTAGTTTCCTGAGGAAACCTTGCTACCCAGCACACCCTTTCTCCTCAGCTATGTAGCAGGCTCCCAGCACTGTGACCAAAGGGAGGTCGTCTGAACATTGTTTGTTTTGTAGCAAGCCTGTCAGGAATGGGGGTAGCTCTCTGTGGGCCAAGCACTTTACAGACCTGACAAAAAGTGTGTTCCTATCCCTAGAAGGTATTTATTGGTTTCAGTTGTTTTCTCCTCTCTGAGGATTGGAAAGAGTTAAATTTCCTCACAGATAGGCACAAGAAAAATCCACAGCTGCCTGTGGGATTAGAAAGGCTAGGTCAGGTGGCAGGAGCTAAGTAATTCTCAAGGAAGTCAAGAGCAGCATGAGCATCTAATTGAAACTAGCCAAACTAGCCAAGAAAATTAAATTTTGGCTGCATAATGATTACTTAAAGGGTTCATTGCTTTAAATCCTGGGAACTCCTTGGCTGCTCTGCAAAAAACGGGTTACAGGTGAAATCTTATTAAGACCCGAAGTTAGTTTTGATACGAGCTTTGAAAAGCTCAATGAAGGTGGCAGTTGCATCTGAAAACATCTGCAATGCTGGACCAGAGCTGAACCTTTCCTTCCCATGGCTTTTCAGGGCACTGTTTGTTACGGGAATTTTGGTAAGTGCAGAGTGTTAAGCTACATTTAAGTATTTGTTGTGGTTTTATTGACTGTGACCCAGAACAGTAGTCATTCCTTCTGCTGGAAGGATCTTTGCCTTCATAATGCTGTGCCAGGAAAAATTCGTTGTTCAGGGAGCTACATCAAAGCTGAAGAAAGACCTTGTATAGTATGGAAAATAGCCATGGAAATCCTCTCAAAATGCTTGTAATCAAGCAGGTTCTGGTTGCTTTACATGCTACAGGAATTGTCCTATCGACATTTGTTCTTCAGTGCAACCTGTATTTAAGTTGTAACTTTCTGAGTGGTACAAGCAGTGGAACCAGATGATGGCAATACTTAGAGGCCTTTGAGAAGAAAATGGAAAGTAGGTTTAGAGGGAACTTCCTCTGGTAAACAGACTGTGGCTTTACGGAAAGGCCTTCTCTTCTATTTCTTGTCCTTAAGCTGAATGGACTACTACTACCTACTTGCTTCTGTGCCCTTGATTCAGCCAACAGCTAGATTAAGGTTCAGATGTGTGAACGCTGTGAATTAAAACTTGGACATAGAATCTATGATTCTATGACTGCTGCAGGTGTTATCCTTGCTAATGACTCTGTAAGCCAGACTCCCTCCCCTCTCCAAAGCCAGACCTGTGAACCTGCCTCTGGATTGCTGCTGTTTTGTGCTTAGCGATTTAAGGTAATGAGAACTGGTGCTGGGCAGTCCTTGTGACTGTGCAGCAAACCTCATGATTCAGCAGGTACTTGGTGACCCTTTCTATGGAACTGCTGGGATGTCCAAGCTCTCCCCTCGGTGCTGGGGAAAGCACTCCCCGTCCTTCAACATAGACATTACTGGCCTTTTGCTGCCTGCAAGGCCTTGTGCCTCCCTCATACTGTGACTTCCTGAGGTAGATCATCTCCTGAGGGTACCTGCCAGGCATGGATACCCCGGGGATGGCGTGAGGGCAGGGAACGCAGGCTGGGTTCCTGTGCTGCGTGGTGACCCTGGAACTGCTGGGTGGCTCTGGCAGTTTGTTCTAATTTGCAGGAACACGGGGAAACATCTCCTGACGGCCTCAGTCAGAAGGACGGAAGCCCTTGTACCGTTAATGGCGGTTAATCCCGTGCCAGCCACCACGTAGCCGCCGGCAGCCGTTTTGCTGCTCGGGGCATGCATGAGGGGAATGGGACCTTTGCTGCAACTGTCACCAACCGCGGGCGGGACCGCTGGGGGCTGAGAAAGTGGATTAAGAGGATTAATAATTGCGTGGAGGGAGGGGAAGATATGCAAGTCCCTGCCGCGCCGCCATCTTGAACGCGTCTCACCGCCCCTCTGCGGGGCTGGCTCGCCATTAGCTGCTTGGTGAGACGGGGCGGGGCGACGGCACGGCTGGGTCCCACCGCCCAGCTGCAGCGGGGCCGCCGGTCCCGGCCGGGTCCCGTCGCCGCCGGCACCGTTTCTCCGCGCCATGCTGGCCTGAACGGGCGTCGGGCAGCGCCTCCCCTCTCGCTCGCCCCGGGTGTGCGGCTGCCCGTCGGCCGAGGCGTGTGGAAGCCCTGGGCGCGGGCGGTGCGCGGGGTCTGCCTTCGAGCAGGCTGGGAGGCTTGTCAGGGGTGCTGCGGTGGTGCAGGCAGCTTCCGTGTTTTGTCGAAATTTAGGGTTCAGACCTGCCTTAACTGGAAGAATATCAGTTGGAGTAGTTTATATTGTTGGGTCCAGTCACAGTAATTTATGGAAGTTTACTAAATGAAGGCGTAAAACCTTAAATTAAAGGAGTGGCCTAGCGCTGGGGGCGCAGGAGTGGGCAAACGGGAGTCGCTGGGGATTCCCTCAGGCTCAGCAGCAGTGGCAGCCGGCTGCTCCTTCACAGTGGTGCCCAGGTGTGGTGGTGCCCGATTCACCCAAACCAGCTGAGTCTCAGAGAAAGGGGGGACTGGCTGTCAGTGTCATCATAGACACGTGTTAAACGTCATCATAGAATCACAGAATGGTTTGGGCTGGAAGGAACCTTAAAGATCACCTAGTTCCAACTCCCCCTGCCACAGGCAGGGACACCTCCCAACAGACCAGGTTACTCAAAGCCCCATCCAGCCTGGCCTTGAACACTTCCAGGGATGGGATGGCAAGCTGCCTCACTGGGAGAAGGCCTTTCCGTGCTCCCCTCTTCGGGGAAGCAGGAGATGCGCCAGGCACAGCTTGAGCCAGGGAAGCAGATTGTCACTGTGAAAAGAAAAAGTGTCTTCAGCTTTTCCAAGCGGTTATAATCACTCTAAACACAAGCCATTCTAGCAATAGTCTTTATCTTCTAACAAAGCTAGAAAATTATATTTATTGGAAATAAATACATTTGGTGTAAATATTTTGCAACAGTCTCAGGTAAAACTGAAAATCTGGTAGTAAACAAAACTGGACAAACCAAAATCATAAATGTCTCTGACAACTGTGTGGTTAGCTGGTTGGAGGTGGCAGGGGGGGAGGCTTGGAAGGAGTCCAGATAGCTGCCAAAATATTTGTATTACTTCACAGGTCTAAAAGGAGGTGAAAATTTTTTGAGTTGATGTTAGTTGAAGAAAGTTTTTCATGTGGAGCTCTTGGATACAGTATCCAGACACACTTTGTGCTTATAGTGTACCTTGCCTGGTAGTTCTAAAATCTCTATTAGATACTATATTTAAAATAAGGTATGCATAAGTTATGTTATGCATAATGTATTAGAAAATAAGCTTTCTGACTTACACACTGACCTGCAACACATAAAATGCAATATCAAACAGCCATTCTTTCCTTGTGCTCTAGTTTATATCAGGTCATATTTTTAGGAAAAGAAAGTAGAATTTACTCAGTGCCTGGTTTATAGAGAGTCTACCGTAACAACTGTCACACAGGTCTAGATGTTACCAGTGTGTTAGCTTGCTACTTTCATAATAAAAATATGCTCTGAGGGTCTAAAACTTGATTATTTTATTTTGTTTCCAATAGAGATCTTGTGCTGTAACAGCCTGAGACCACTCGATCTGTCCTTCTTGTGGGTGGGAGTGGCAGGATCAGGGCTGCTGAAGGGGAGCACAGAAGCACGGGAGATGTGCAGGACCTCGTGGTGGAGCATAGCACCACCTCTCAGGCCTGCTGATGTCAATGTCTAAGGACTGTCTCACCAGCCTTGGGCCAGGGACACCGTGCTAGCCACTTGTGTAGAGCTATGATCCTTCTCTGGTTGATGATTTCTGGTAATGCTTTGGAAAAGAGATGCTATGAAGATCTCAGAAGTGTACTTACTTTGCTTCATTCGTCTCCATACTGACGTCCTCTCTTTGCTTTGATCTTCTGCTGGAGCCAAACACTATGTGGGTTGTGGTAATGGATCTGCATTTTTTTCTTTTTCCTTCCATTGCACACAACAGCAGCATTTTCTTGTTTGTGATTACCACAATGTTTTGTCGATACGTGGATTACACCAGAAACTAGCCATTTATAGAACTGCTTAGGCTCATCATTAACAGAGGAAAGCTGTACTTGCCAGTAAAGGGGGTGAGTGTTAATTGAAGATAGGGTTTGTAAGCAAGCTAATTCCCTTCAGGCTGATTTTTCCATATAAAACATAGATGTACAGTGTTTCTGAAGAAACTTGAAGCCATACTAACATCTGAGAGTGGTGAAAAATGCATTTTTTCCAAAGTGGAAGAAAAAGAGAAGGGACAAATGCCACTGAACTGAAACACATACTTGGGTTTTAAATGGCTCTGCTTAAATAATTTGGCATGTTGTTGCTCTACAGGCAGTGAAATGGGTTTGTAGAAGTATGCTTGAATTAGTCTGTTTAACCTGTAGTGGAAACTGGTTTCATGCAAAGCGCTTTATAATGAAAAACATTATGGGTACCTTATGATATACCATATATCTCAATAAGGTATATTATGATTATGGATAGAACATAACACGTGATACTTAGTTTTGATCTCTATGGCTGTGGGTCAGTCTATGGAGTTAACTTCCGTTTCTGTTGCCTTTTATATAGCTGGCACAGAAGTAGAATTAAGCTAAATGAGAGAAGTGAAGAATGAGAAGTAAGGGCAGTGAAAGCAAGTTTGTAAGAGGTTTATTTCATGATGGGCATGTTCTGTCTTGCTGTTTTTTCATTGTGGTTTGCGTTCTTTTGCATATTTGTTTCCTTTAGGATGCTTGAGGGGGTAGGGCAGGAAGAGTACAGCTCTGCTTCCTGTGCTCTGTGCATGAAAGGCCACTAAAGGAGTTCAGTTCGTTTGCACTCCAAGAACTAAAAACCATTCATTCAGTTCCCTCAGTTTGAACCTGGACAAAACAAACAAACAAAACCCCAGACCTTGAATCCTACTAATGGAATTGACATGATTGGGAAGGATTTCCTCTACATACTTTTCTGCTTCCAGGTATTTATTTTGTCACAGATGGAAATGCCTGAAAGAAAAAAAAATAACATCCTGACTTTGTAGGAACAAATGAATATGGAAGGGACTGGAGAACAAAACAGGGTATTAATTGCATGACTTGTTTGAAATTCTATATATAAAATTTTTGATTGCTGCTTCTGCCTTATTCTTACTTTCTGACAAACTATCCTAGATGTTACATTTGTGTGAATATTCAGAAGTAAAACTACTGATGGAGTCAGAGTGATAAACAACTTCGATTCTTTCACGCTGTCAACAAATGTGAAAGACATTGGGATTTTTTTAACTTTTTAATGGAAAGCTGGCAAAAGTGTAAATGTACATTTACACTGCTGTCAGACTGCTCTAAATAGCCAAGAGCTTTTAATAAGACTTTTCTTTTTTCCAAGGAGTTTTTGCTGTCTTCATTGGCATCTATGCTTCTGAGGCATTGATTTATTAGCTGTAGCCAGGTGTGCTAGATATATCATTGAGAACGATACGCTGTGTCAGTTACAGAGGGTAATGTCCTTATGCTTCACACTCACCTGCCTTTCCTGTTCTGCAGAAGGTATGGTTGTCCAATTGAGGAAAAGAATGATTGTGTGGCAAAAGTCGTGACATAGCATGATTATTTACTAGCAATTAGTCTGGAATTAATAAATTACATGATTAAAAATTCCTGTTTCACTTATGGACGGTTTTTGAGAGAGGATTCAGTGAATAATTTATTTGCTATAAGCATTCAGCTTATTCTTATTTGATGGTTGGTTTGGTGCATTTTTCCTCCTTAACAGTTTGTAAAAAATAAAATAAAGTTGCACTCCTAGCCACCATAAGACTGCCGACTCAACTTCCCATATAGACAAAACTGAGTTTCTTCATAAGAGTTCTTTTACTACTGGAGCATCATGCTAGTGGCAAAAGTAGTTGTGTGTCTGTATTTGGAGGGACCCAGATAAAATCCTTGTAAGCATAGATTAAGCCAAATGTTTTACTTTTGGGGCAGTACTTTCTTGGCCACCATGGTATTGTTGAATTACCATAAAGACATTCTGACTTGATGTTGGGGTTTTTGGGGGTGGGGGTTTTGGGGTTTTTTTCATTTTATGCCACTTCATGAAGTCAGGACTCTAAATTTCTAGTCAAAATATTTGTTACAAGTGAGCATCCCTCTTCAGTAAAATTAAATGCGTGTGCCGAAATGCTTGTTCTTCCTTTGCACACCAGTGGAAATGATCATATCCTAGACCATGGGGGAAGCAGGTTATGTCATAAGACTGAGCAGTGACTGTCCTGTGAAATACATTTTATCATTGGCAAGTACAAACCAGTAAGTCATGAATTAGTTTTCAGCACAGCAAAGAGTAGGTGCCAGATGCTCAATCTGTGTACAAGCATGAATCAATTTTTTCCAAGATTTTTAGTTTCTCAGCTCCTATTGTGGCTGCAAAGAGCTGTGTCATCTTTTCTTCTGTCTGTTAAGAAAAGAGAGATGGGATATTCTATTAATATTAAACCATTGTTTTATTACTGGAGATATGTGCTGCATACTTTCAGTGGCTATTTAGTAGAACTATATTGTATAAACTACTTCTGTTGTTTTCTTTTACATGTCTTTTGAGCAATGTGTGTGGATGTATGTGCATCATACGCCACAGAGTAATGGACCAGTGTCAAGAAGGGACTCTGGCAGCCCTTACAGAGAGGACAAGCACAGAGATTGCCCTCTAAGCTTTTGAAAACCTCTTTAATAAGAGGAGGCCTGTATCGTTCCATAGTTTCTTACTAAGTATAAACAAGGGGTTGTATATACATAATTAATCTTATCACAGTTATCAGAATTTTCTTAGTGGAAAATTGAAATACAGTTACCTTTCATGTTGTGGTGAGTTCACAACTTGTAAGTCTTTATATGTGCATTAGCAGACATTAATATTTAGTAAGTCCTAATCTTCATCAGTTTTAAACAAAAAGAAGAGTGTATATAAGGACCTTGTGGTTATGAAGTACAATGTCAGGGTTACAGTGATCTCTGGATGCACGTGAAATTTCTCATTACTAGATTTTTGAAGAAACAGATATCTGATGTCATACAAAACTTAGACGTGATGAACAGAATTTACTTGTATATAGCTTTAGGACACAGGAACAGGAAAGGACCCAGAGAAGACACCTAATCCATTCCTTGCTCCAACTAGGCTCCTTCGTCACTCCTGACAGATGGTTAATGTGTCCAGAGATGGTGATGCTTCACTGCACTTTCAGATTGCACTTCACTTTCAGAAATTTTTTTTCTGACTTAATCTTGCTGCACTTAAAGTTTACTAGCACCAGTCCAGATTGCTGCAGGTATGAAGGATGTTTATTTTACTTTGTTTGCAGTTACCTTTTATGCATTCGAAAACTTAACGTCTCTCCTCAGTCTTCTTGTCTACAGGCCAAACTCCAACGTCTGTCTTTTAGACGGTGTGCTCTAAACCTTCACCTTTCAGATTAGGGCACCTGAGAAAATGAAAGGTTTTTCCCCTATACTTGTGATTGCTGTATAGCTGGATATAAGTTCCTTTCAGGTCATGAGCTCTCTGCTGGGATGCAGGGACCTGATTACCCCAGGGACCTGATAAGTGGTCCACAACCGGTAGCACTAATACCAATAATACCAATAATACTGTGGTTACTGACATGTCACCACAGGTTGATATGATCAGAGGTATCTTCTAGGCAAGGGAGATTAATTTTGGTATGTTTGCATAAGAAGCATTCTCTTTTTTGTTTTAGTCTCTTTGGAGCGGAGATTGAAGAGTGAGATGCTGGTTAGGTTAATTATTATTAAGAATTAGGGGACATGCAAGACTAGACAAATCTGTGTTGGAGTGAGGTAAGGGATACCAGTTCCAGATGAAATAAAAAGCCATTAGTCCATTAGAAAGAAGAATTTAAGTAATGGGAGTGTTCCTGTTATTTGGATTTGAGGAAGTATCTGTTTTTAATTGTCTATAGTAATGCAAATGAACAGAAACTGTTTGTTTCAAGCAGGATTTGAGAGTTATCCAATAAATACGATGTTAGAGACAATCACTCTCTATATTCTTGGAGAGAATAGCAGCTCTTGGCTAGGTCTAGAAGTATATCAGTCTCAGTCACAAGAAATACCACTGAAGAAGTTACCTTAGTTACAATTAAGATAAGTGGAGAGCAGTTTAGAATGACAAGCCCAGGGGCTGGGTTTCAGGCACTACCCTGGCAAGGGTAAACAGGAAATTGTGCTGAAGAACAGGGTAACTCATTTAGAAGACAGCAGATCTTTTAAGGCAAAACACACTTGGTTCAATACAATGAAGGCCGAATTTTCAAGCATACCTGTACAATTCTGCTGAATACAGATGCAAGAGGCAGAAGTGATTTATCTTTGAACCTCAGACTTCTGTATCTTGCTGATTAGGTAGCATGTGTTGTTTGGGGCTCTTGAGTTTTTTTCCAGCTTTCCTTGTAGTTGGCAAGAACTGCATGTACTAAATATTAAGGAGGTAAACAAAATGCAAGGAGACATTCAAATACAGTACGTTCAAATGCATCAGCAAATACCAGGAACTCACCCCAGTCATGATCTGAAAAGAAAAATAATTGTTGCATTTGGATTTGTCCAAAACATCTGCTGCTGTTCTTAGAGTCTGATGACCAAAAGGGAACATTGGAAAAGGTAACATTCTCAAAAGTGTAGTTCAAGAAAATAATCCCATTTCCAAATTACAAAAGGCAAACACTTTTTCTTGGTTTAAGGGAACTGTATGAGTGGGATCAACAGTTTCGACCTTGATTGCTGTGGTGATGTGATTTGTGCCATAACAGCATGAAATTTAACTACCTGTAGCTCAGAAGTGGCCTTTCTTCTGCTGTACACTGATGATTTATTCCTCCACTATTGTTTTCTTTTTCTTAAAAAAGAACATGTTATGTTCACAAAGCAGGACTGGCTGATGTTGACACCTCATGACAGTTGCTGGAATCACAAGCTGCAAGTCTGGACAGCCTTTGGGTTTAGGAGTTACACCAAGACTGCACACAATAATATCTGGTAGTTGTTATGTTGGCAAGCCAGAACAAATGTAACGTCATGGAATAGCTCACACCTGCAAGGAAGAAGCTGTCATCATTTTTGAGATTGGCAGGATCCATAATAGCTACCTTCCATAACAAGAGCATCTGTCAACACAGTAAAAATGCTATCGTGTAAGAAAGAATTAAAAATAACTTCATTGTCTAAGAGTAAGCATGTGCAAACCCTCCTGAGAAACTGAACCACTGTCACCAATGCACTTGAATGAGATTTACTTTGTTCTAGTGATGAAGGGGAATGCAGTTTTGAAATACAGACCAGATTCTTTTTTGTGTGTGTGCATCTGATTTTTATTAGTTTTTCCCCAGTTCTTTTACACACTGCACCAAATAGGTCACAGGGTTTGTTGTTGTAGACTTGAAAGTTGGAAAAGTTGTCAAGCCAGTAGTCTGGATTGTTAGGACCTTGCAGACCTTGGCAAGTAGCTTGCAGCAAGCACACTTGAGAGCTTGGGAGCGTGCTTTTGTGTGGTGCTGCTGGAGTCTTCCTCACCCAGAATGATCAGGTCTTCACTGGTTGTCTTTGTTGTTCAACTGTCATAAAAGGCAGCCTTTATCCCACAGTGCACGTTTGAACTCTTCGGACGCTTGCTGGAAGTTTTGTAGAGATTGTATATGTATTTACTTTCCTGAGAGCTGTTGCGATCATTCCAGAGAACTGAAGAAATATGTGATGTTGATACACACAGGTTGAGTAAATCAGCTTATCAGAAACTCAATTACAAATAAACATGTAAAAAAGAAAAAGCCAAACTGGAATAGGTATGTGCTAAAAGCCCTTTTTGTGACTGGTGAATCTATGGCATAATTCATGTTTCCTTGTAGCTGAGGGATTGCAGAGGGAGAGATTCCCACCTGTCCTTAAATTTAATCCTCGCATGACATGCTTTGTTAACTGGAATACCAGTGTTACCAGTCTGGGATGGATTTGGTGCTACGCTGTGTGTGTATGCTTGCCACAAATGGAAGGTGGTGAATCCTAGCATGAGGTGAAGAGACTCATTCCCTGATACTCCACGTTTCTTCATTCATTAATTCATTGGTTTGGCGCCTCATTTGGAATCTTTTTGCTAATTTTAAAGGCCATAGCAGTTCCATGTTCGTGCCTTGAGGGGCTGCATGCTTCAGCTAAGGTGCTTCCGTAGGAAGTTTATTTGGTGCCGCTGGACTGCGGCGTGCTCTCTTCATAAGGAGGCACTGGGTCTGGAGAGAGCTCAATGTGAGCCTCATCCATGGAAGTCTTCATGGTGGCCTCCTCATAGGATGGAGGCAAACACACAGTGAGGAACGTGGCATCAGGGACCAGAGTGGAGTAGTGGAAACTCTGTTCACTGTTCCAGGGCAGCACGGAAAGGAAATTGGACACGTCGTGCTCGGGGAGGGCCTCGGGGAGGTCAATGCTGAAGATCTGCCCCTGCGGAGTGGGGCGCTGGCAACGGCGGTACAGGAAGAGCAGCAGGAATGCCAGGAAGAGCATCATGGTGGCAGGCAATATGATGCACAGAAATGGTTCTATGTCGTCTTTGGTTGAACTTGTCTGTTGTCTGCTCTGTAATTAAAGCAAATAGGTAGCGTGTTGGAATCCTGGAGACCTCTTTAATTGGAGAGAAAATACACATTCTCCACCTCCCCCTGCTATCACCTAGATGATGCTTTTCCAAGTTACTTTCTGTCTGCGTTAGCAACACTCGAGCAATATGTTTTGCAGGCTTGTGAATTGTCACATTCTACCTGCTGGTCCATTAAAAAAAATACTTTGACAAATAGAGACAAAAGAAAGGGAGAAGTTGCGAAGAGTGGTGGGTTTCTAAGAAACCCTGTCTCTATGGGTGGAGAAAACCAACAACCTGGAACTGTATGTATTTTGGTATGAGATTTTATTATTCTTGGATTGTGCTGGGACCAGTCCTCTTTGCGAGAGATCAGTTAAGCTTTTAAAACTTTGGAGAACACTGAGTTGCAGAGGAATAGGGTTGGCAACCCACCATCTAGTATTGTTTCTTTCTGTTTGGGAAAAATGTACTGAGTACTTTAAAGAACAAGTATTATGACAACTATCCCTTTCTCAGGACCCACTGCCTACAATACCTGTTCTTTGGGCTGTTCTAACCTTATAGGCCAGCCCCAAATAAAACACAGTATGCCAGGACAGCCTGGACTGGGGCTCTTTCTTGAGCTTGTTCTGCCAGCTGTCCAAGAATCACTTTCCCTGTTTAAAATTGTGGAAGAAGAAATTGTGATGTAAGAGTAACAGCACCTGTGACTATCTGGTCAGCTTAATCTCCTGCAAAATGTAGCACAATGTACCTCTGTCCCACAGCTTTTGAAATGCACTGTAGAGTTAACAGGAGTTACAAGGTATTTTAAAAAAAAAATAACACTTGTGCTTTTCTGTTGTATTAGCTTCACTTTTAAAATTTAATATATCTTGTTAACAGTCTGACTTTATCTAGCTCTAGCTTCTAATAACTGACTCTCCCTCCCTCTCTAGATTAAACTCTGAGTGAAAGCCCAAGCCCTAAAATGTTGTTTATTACCAAATTGTTCCCTTTGTAAGTACTTGAAGACTGTAATCAGATGGCTTGTCCACGTTTTTATGGTGAGACTAAACAGGTCGATAGATCAGATTTCCTATATTTTGAACAAAGGTAGCTTTTCAAGTGAGGAGAACTTAAGTGGTTCTTTCCTCAAAGTATTTGGAAGCAGGGATGCCAATGGGCTGTTGGAGGTAATGGCTTTGTGGAAAGGGACAGTAACTCCAGTGCCCCCTTCTTAGTCTATAAAAACTTTCTTTGCTTATTCTACCAAGAATCACAGCTACAAAATCACACTGTAACTTACAGTCAACTGGTTATCTACCAGGCATTTGTTACCTCTCCAGTTCTTTGTTGTATTACAAAATTCTTAGTATGTGGTCATGCCTAAGAAAAAGTAAATAGGATTTGGCTTCTAACAAATAGCGTAGGGGAGACTTCAGCTTTTTTTCCTGAGGTAATGTGGTCTGAGGCCAAGTAAAATACATTGAAACTACTGAGGATTAGCTATTAAGCTTTTTTTTCCCCAGCTGTCTTTTGCCACAAAAATGCACACTAAAGAACTCTCGCCTATTTACTGATCATTTATTAAAGAGTTTCTGGCAGTACAAGCTGTTGTCTTACCTGATCATTAAATGAGCTACAGGAAACAGCAGAGTTGGAAGAAACTGTTCAGCTATTGTTCTAATGCAGGCGTTAAATCATCTTTAAAAAAAGGAGAGGATTTTCTTAAAAATGTTTGGTAATGCTTTATTATTGTGTCTTATGATGTGCATAAAACACTTCTCAGGAAAAATGAGAAAAAGCATTCAGTATTATGTTTGTGCATTATGTATATTGAGAGACACTGATACTGTTATGTTACCAATGCTTTTATAATAAATATTTAGAAGACCTGAGCTTATATTGGGAAGCATTATTCATGATCAGTGGAGATCATGGATCTCTTTTGTGATCAAAGTGTAAGTTTTGGGTTTAGTTTGTAGGGAGCAGGCTTTCAGTCGGTTTGAAGCAGTGTTCTTTGCGTCTTGTGAGTTGCAGACTATTATGGGTGGCTGTGAGAATAGAGGGTGAGATTGCCAGTGTTTCCTACATGAAACTAGTAAAAGGGATATAAAGTCCTGATTCTTGTACCTTTAAACTCAGTGCAACTTCCCGATGAATTTCACTGAAAGGAAGTTCATGTTTTAAGTAGTGGCCAGGAATGGTGTGTCCTTCATGTGCTGGTGGAAGCACAGACTGGTGTTATGGTTGCCTGACGTGTCCTGTTATAAGACGTGACCTCATACAAAGATTGGATTTTTGATAATCCACAGACTGGTGAGGAGACAGAGGGACTGGTGGGTTGGATGTGGATTTGAAGCACAGGACAAGAACCAATATTCCTGAAGTGAGGAGCTGCAGACTCGTCAGGGGAGGGTGGAGTGGAGAAGGGCGAGGATCAGAACTGTGCAGCAGCCTGGGTGGAGAGCCTCGTGAGGAGTATGCCCAAGCTGTGGGGCGGAAAGCCAAAAGAGAGCCAAGAATGAGGGCAGTAGGATTGGACAGGACCGAGAAGAGAAGCCTGTGGAGCAAATGGTGGGGCTCCTCTCTCACTGCGCCAGCTGCATTCTCTTTGCAAAACATGGAAAAGGCTAGTGATGAACTGGGAGGCAGGGGAAGGAAAGATTAAGCTTGATGGAAGGAATTAACAAATGGTCTTGGGTCTCGGGGGAATACTTTGTTCCAAAGCCTCAACTAGAACCCAGCAATCTTGAGTCTTGCAAAGAAATACCTGTCAACAGAAATATGTAAAATGTATTATTGTTGGGGGGTCCAATTTGCATTTAATGGTAAGAAAATGAAAGAAGAGAGACTATTTGTAGTATGAGCTAGCTCAGATGGCCACAGTCTGTGAAGCAGGTGTGAAAGGACAACCTAGATTCATTTGGGTGTCAGTGTGGTTACTGGGCTGAAAACTTAATTCTTTTTTTTTTTTTTCTTTTTTTAAAAGCCCTCCAAGAGTAACCTGTACCGTTGTTTCTAAAGTTGCAAATTCAAGCCCTCAAGACTGAATGAATGCCAGCATTTTGGAAATCTGTGAATCCTTAATTAGATCCACAATGCACATAATTTTTAATTACGTTATTGTGTATGAAATGCCTACTCTAGGGTTGTGATAAATTGCTTATGGAAGACGATCACAGTACCTCAGGGTAATGTGTTGCAGGATACGTAGAGGATGTAGTGACTGAGTTGGGAGACTGGGGGAAGAGAGAGGACTGTCTCCTAGTTAGGGACAGTGAATGCCCTTCTGGGGAGCTGTATTCCTGTCTCTGTTACTAAATGCTCGGGGGGGGGCGGGGCAGGACAGTTCAGCTGAGGGGTTTGTTGTGTGTTATTTGTTAGTTATACCTTGCTTTCAGTGCCTGGGTTGAGATCCCTGGGTCTGGTCTGCAGAAATTCTACATCTGTGTTGCGGTCTCTGAAGATGAAAGAACGGTGCCCTGAGCCTGCAGGTACTTCATTACACTAAGGGATCTGGGCAAAAATGACAGGTAGTTATGAAACAGTTCATATCCTCGTGTTCTGCCTGAAGTGGTCAGGCAGTTGGACAAGATGATCATTGTAGGTACTTTCCAACTGTTCTATTCTGTTCTATTCTGTTCTACTACACAAGTGCCCAGTGAGTATCTATTCAGTAATGTGTATAAAACAAGACATAAGAAATTTGTTGTTTGAAGAAGATGCACTAAATAAGACCCTGGGCTGTATGCTCGGGAGAGTAGCACGTGAAGTGGCTAGTAATGAAGTGAATACCGTGTCCCGTGCAGTTGTGAAAGAACAGTCAGGACGTCTTACTATGATCTGCAAAATAGTAGCTTGTGAAGCAGGATTAAGGATTGCGTAATGTATGCTAGGCTGTATGCTAACAGGTGACATTAAGAACCAGTTTTCCTCAGTCCATGTTTCAAATTGTCCATAGTTTTTTAAACAAGGCTAACCTTAAACCTTAGCTTTCGTATTTGGGTGAAATAATCTGTAGGCTACTTAGTGTATTACTTGAGTAGAAATTGTTTTAAACAAGTTAATACTGCCCCCCAGACGCCCAGAACCTGAAGCATAAATCACAGGGAGTTACATGTCCATTTTGATACTGCCTCCTGCCAAACATTTTATATGAACTGATTTTACATTAATATGTAGTTCAGAAAAGCTGATTAACTTCTTGTAGGTATATCCAGATATATATAAAAAATATTGGGAGACAATTGAGCAGTATTAGTCTTTGTTTTTCTGTTGTGGTTTTCTGCCCATTTCTGGGATGAGTGGCTAAGGGACTACTGAAGAATATTGCAAAGATTTTGACATTAGGACTTGAAAAAAATTTATAGGCATAAAAATCCCCAGATTTTACAAACCCCAGAAATAATTTTAATAAAATGAAACAAAGGTCACTTAGAAAAAAAATATTTGCTCTGAAGTTCTAAACTAAAACTAAAGTTCTAAACTGAACTAAAACTAACTTCTAAAACTGAGGCTCTAAAATGAGAAAAGGAACCAGTGTGTATAGGTATCAGAAATAACTGCCAGAACTGGAAAATAAAATGATCTAGAAATAAAACTGAATCTTGAGTAATTGAAATGAAAGTGTAAACAAGTAAACCAACTGCAGAACATATATATAAAAAATCCTCTACTGTTTAACACCTGGAAATGTATGAAGTGACTGAGGGAATTACTTCGTAGTGTTTTCTTGACTGGTTTGATTTTGATGCTGCTGCTTCACTGGAGGTCAGCGAGTTCTGCCTGTGTCATCACAAACTGCTATTGTCAGGTTTGTAACTGACAAAAATAAGACTCTGCCTTTCTGCATGAAATACACTACAGGCACATAAATACAGGGAAAATAGCCTTTATAAAGAGAAAGGCAGAAAAGGGCATGGGGGTAAAAGGGATTATGTTTCTAGAAAGGCCTCTGTTTTCCCAGAATTGATTTTTTAGTAGGATGCTGTGGCCATTGTAGGCTCATGTTTATTCTTTTCGTTTATATCTTTGTAGGGACTGAAGCAGAGGGTCAGCTTTCTAAAACACTGAGCACAGACTAGAACTAGTAAAGCCTTTCATTAGTAATCTGTCTGTCTACATTTTTTTTTTTTTAACATGCTGAACATGTACAGTTGCCAGCTTACAGATTATGTGACCCATATCAGTTTAGATGAGCTTTGACTCGTGCCTGTTGGTAAAGGAATGAAATGCAGAGTGCAGCCCAGTTGCGTGGCGCTTCCATGATGAATAATGGAATGGCTTTAGAATTTAACTCTGTATAGACAAAAGAAGCCTACTACCTAGCTTTGAAGGGAATGACCTAATAAGACCGAACATGAGTTTAAAGAAAGCTTTTGTGTAAGGATAGAAAAATCACAGTTTATTTCGCTTACTTAAATTCCCATTGAAGCGATTGTTTGATTGGTGCTAGGATTCATGATGTTGTTAACAATTTGCTAGGGTACTCAGAACTTTATTAGAATTATTCTTATTGATATAGCCCATATTTATACTAATATCTTTTGAAGTTGAATCAGGAAACCAATACTTCTGAAATGTTTTAAGTGGATTTGGAACAAAGTCTGCTTTGGAGTCATTAGGCTGTGATCCACACATAGGTGCTTTTCCAAGCTCCATCCTGCTTCTTAAAGATGATTCATTATTGCTTGTAAAAAGCAAAACCACATAACTCCGGCAAATAAAAAACATTTTGATGTGTTTTTGTATACATTAATAATGATACATAACTTTAAAGTGAGCTTAGATGTACACTGAGTTTTCAAATACTTGTCAGCTTGTGACTCTGGTGATGCTGTCTCACTATCGGACAAAACCAGTCTCCAGGTGTGAAGACATTGCCATTGCCATTCTAACTCTGGCAGTGTTACCGATGAGGCAGACTTTGTTAAATTTTGAGAGGCATTTAAAGATGACTTTTTCTCTTAACCCCCCATTCCTACCCCTTTTTATTTCACAACAGTACACTCGGTGTCTCAGCTAAGGAGTGTGGACAGTTCATTTGCTAATGCTACTTGTCTCAGACAATTACTGGGGATATATGTGCACCTTAAATTATTATTTCTGATCAGAGAAGCCCTTCCACTGTATCCCAGACAAAGCCAGAAAGGCAGGCTGTCTTTTTTTATCTCCGAGGGCTACTTCCCTCCCCCACTTGCCTGCATGTGATCCTCTCTCGCAGAAGTAATCAGCGCACAGCTTAGGGAACAAGAGTTCATTGCTGACTGCCGCTGACTCTTAACATCTGTGGAAAGGCTTCGTGGGACCAGATCCAAAGCGTAAACATGCATTTAAAAGAAAGGAAATCAAGGAATAGCAGAATGCATTATGCTTAAAAGAAATAATTAAACTTCTTTACCTGCTGCTCCAGTGGGATTTTTCCATTTAATGTTTTTCTTTCCCTACAAATGTGTTTAAAACAACTTAACAGCAATAAATAAATGCTCTGACTCTATGTAATTGAGCAGTACTGCTCTGATATGTCCCAATACCCAGGTGTTTACTCTGTGCTATACACTGAGGCATTACACAGACGAGCACACACATGCAAAGTCAAAGGACGTGCCACAGGGACGAGCAGGGGGGTACAGACCTGAAGCTCAGTTTCCAGAAGCGGCCCACCCGGTTCACTGTTGAGCCAGTCATAGTTTCCCCTGTCAGCGTGTCCAAATTCTCTCCAGCTGCTGCCCAAGAGCCACCTCATACTTTCATTAATCTGGTCTTCTGCCTTTGTGTCTCCACCTTGCTTTGCTGCTTGTGACTACGTCCCCGCCTCCCAGCCTTGACCCAGCTGGGCTGCTCTCGGCTAATGATCCCTCTTAAATGATATCCCGTTTATACTGGAAAAGAAAAAAAGAAGTTAGACACCCCTCCCTTACTCGTCAGGAAGCCAAGCAAATAGATCTCAGAGCTGCTCTCCGCTTCCAACTCAATCTCTCTGGATTTGCTTCAGTGGCCTACATTACCAGCAAAGCTGGCATCAGGTATCAGGGAGCCGGGACTGATAGCGCTCTGATTGGAGCACTCCCTGCATTAGGATTATTAAAAGGGGAATTTGCATGTGAATCTGAGCCCACATGGTCATGACTCCATGTGGATAAATAACGCTCTATATTTAGGTATCTAATAAACATTTTTTCTCAACAAAATAAAATAAATAAGACCCACGCTTGCGTGTCGAGAGCTGAGGTTCCCCCTCAGCTACACGGCGCGAGGAGGAACCACGATCCAGGCAGGTTTTTCCTCCCTGTTGCTGGAACATACAGTAAATAGTGAGGGTGGTTTCTGGGTAGAGAGGCAAGGACACAAGGCTAAATGCTGCGCTGAATTATTTAGCAGCATTAGGATGTAGATGTTAACAATAAACCCAGAGAGCGAGCTCTGCCAGGAAAGCTTTGGTCACTGAGAATATACGATGGATTTCAGTAATAATGAGTTGCCAGTTCAGTTAAATCAGGACTCATTTATAGCTTTCTAGGATATGCATTGTTAAATGGTAGTTGTTTCCACAGCCTTTGTGCTGTTTATCCAGCAAAAAGGAAAAAAAAAAAGTCAGTGATGTATGTTAACCTGTGAAGGGAGGACTATTTACTCTACGTTGAAAGTTGCATCAAGGTTTAACTCTTACTGCAAAGGCAGAGGTGTCTTTTTCTGCCTTGGTGAAGTAGAGCGAGTGGCTGTTCAACTGTGGTGTATTTTGCGCGGTTTCTCCAGGCTAACCTGTTCAAGCAAAAGTTGTGTTCAGGACTGATGATACAACATTGGGGTCAGAATTGTAACCTCATGTTTCTTGCTTGGGCTTCCTTTTGTCAACTCTTCTTTTGAGCTGATGGCTCCCAGAAAATTGCAGGTCTGATTAATTCTTGCAGCTCCAACGATGGCAGTCGGAAGTGCCAGCACTTGTCATTTCTAGTGAGAGGGCTCTGGAAGAGCCTGTTCCAAGGCTGGCTGTGATCCCTGGGACTGCAGCGTGCAGGAGGATTTACCCTGCAGGTGAACCTGGGCTGTGGGAAAGAGAGGAGATTGTGTGATAAATCAATCTTGTTACCAAAGTTGCTGTGTGAGCAGTGGACCGTTACTTCTACTGAAGAGGTCCAGGGTGGAGCTGGGAAGGTCACCTCAGAAAAGCCTTTACATGCTTGTGAGAAGAGTTCTCCATTCCTAGGTGCCTCACTTCTTATCTTGGAAAGCACTTTCAGAGCTGGTGAGTGCTTCCAGCTGCAACCAGAGTCCAGGGGAGTTACACTGTGAATTACAATGTCCCCTGAGAAGCAAGGTCCTAAATGTGGCTTAACAGGTCACACCAAGACAGGGAAATACTTCTGACTTGATGCCTCGACACCTTGTATGGAAGCAAGAGTGGCAATCATCTTTCCCAAACTGGTGTTAAGAAACTAAATTCCTTAAGGGGTCTTGTGACTGTGTAGCTTAAATCTGTCACCTCACGTGCAAGCAGGAAACATTCATATACTATCTTAATTAGGGTCTTAATACAGCCCCTAAGATTATTAATGCTATTTTTAAAAGCTTGCTGTAAATTTGCTTTGGGACTGTGTCATGAATAATGAGGAGAAGTAAAAAATTATGTCTACTTACAGTATAAACACCCTGTTTGGCATCCATGGATTCTAGTTAAATGAACTTTAGCCAAAAAATAAGGTGTGCACTCTTAAGACTCACTGATCTGATTTACCAAGTGCTGCTTTGATTTCTTGACCTCTGGAAGATGTTTAAGAATGATTTAATTTTGTAGAGCTGAGGCCAAATGGGAATTTGGGGAAATGTGGTGTCCTTTGTCATGCAGATAATTAGAATATAAAATAATGATTGTCTCTCTGGCTTTTTATATATTCAGTGGACCCAGCAGGAAGATTAGTGAGAGCAATGGGGATACTGTCTTTCTACTGCTGGTGGTTGGATGCCCCTTTGACATATTGCCTTTGTGTCTGCTCTAGTGCAGAACAGGAACAGTACCACTTGGGACTGGATTTGTGATCGCAAATCTGTTGCAGATTTCTACCAGCCCTGTGGGGCACACGTGACGCTTATTTCTCCTTCTCACAAAGAGCTCATCAATACCACCATAGCCTGGGCATGCTGTAGTGTGGAAGTTGGGGGAAGGAAGAACATCCTTGATTCCAAGCCCCGTGGCCAGATGTCAGGCTTGCTGCTTTGAAGCATGGGGGAGGTTGACCTTTGGAGGTCTTCAGACCTTGACAAGGACAAAACTTCCCCCCCTTCCATTCCCCTTCCCCGCCCAGCTTTGTTCTTTGAAATAGTTTGATTTAACAGTTGCCCCCTCAAATAATCTGGAGAAAATAGCTGGCATGCAATGGTAGCACCAAATTGATTAAAGTTTGGTAAAGGTTTGAAAAACAATGACAATGTGATATTTGTAATTATGAGGCAGAGCTGCTGATATCACTTCTAATATTCTAGCAGAGCATCAGGGAGAGATTTTCTGAGGAAGCCATTGCAGAAAACAGGCACCTCCACTGTCAGCAGCATGAAGCTCAAGCTGTCTGTCATAAATAATTCATCTTTCTGATTTGCTGAGGTGTTCGAGGCTAGCAGTGTAATTCTAGGCTGTATTGCCACTAATACTGGTAGGGAACAGAACATCTACAGTGCCCTAGGTGCCCTTCAAATTTCTTGCTACTTTTTTCCCCCCAGTTTCTTTTGCTGCTTTCCAGAGGTGGTGGTGAACCCTCCCTGCTGGAACAACTGTGCTGCTGCTGTGAGGAGTGGGGTGAGGTCTAACCTGAATAACACAACACTAGGAATTATAGTGGGTGAGGTGTTACTGCTGTAAACGGTACTGTGTTGTCATGTGTAGGACATGGACCTGTTGGAGCAAGTTCTGGACCATGAAGATGATGATAAGACTAGAGCACCTCTCTTATGAAGGCAGGCTGAGAATGTTGGGGTTGTTCAGCCTGGAGACCTTATAGCAGCCTTCCAGTATCTAAAGGGGGCTACAGGAGAGATGGGGAGGGACTTGTTATGAGGGAATGTAGCAATAGGACGAGGGGTAGTGGTTTTAAACTGAAAGAAGGTGGATTTAGATAAGATATTAGGAAGAAATTCTTCACTGTGAGGGTGGTGAGGCACTGGAACAGGTTGCCCAGAGAAGGTGTGGATGCCCCATCCCTGGAGGTGTTCAAGGCCAGGTTGGATGAGGCTTTGAGCAGCCTGGTCTAGTGGGAGGTGTCCCTGCCCATGGCAGGGGGTTGGAACTAGGTGATCTTTAAGGTCCCTTCCAACCCAAACCATTCTGTGATTCTAAATGGAGGGAGATCCTGTCTCTTGCATATAACCAGCTGATAGGTGCCTCTGTGTCCTTGAAGCAGGAGTAGTGTCGGCTCCTGTCCCTTCCTTTTCACTTGGGTAATTAAGCAATTCATAGTGATTTGCTCTTTCTTTGGTAATTTTTTCATGATATTGCAATTTTGGCTTTGCTTTTTTGTTAAGCATCACTACATTTATTTTTCAAAAACAAAACACTTCCTGAAGAGCAGTCTCCTCCCCCATCAAACTAAAACCACTTGCACTTCACACGCAGCCCTGCTGAAAACCAGTGTTCTGGAGAGCAGCATTTGTGCTGATGCTACGTACCTTGGCGTAGGAGCAGCAGCAGCCGTGGGAGCAGGAGGAGGAACTGCTGAGGTATTGACCCGATGCTGAAAGTACAACCCTTGGAGGGAGACTTCAGGTCACTGCTAGAGCTGGATCACCTCCTGCAAAACATCCTCTCAAATGTTGACTATACTAACGCTCGAAGAACTCCGTGGCCATGGCAGAGTGCTGGTGACTGAGCAGCATCCATCTGACAATACGGTGTAGAGCTTTGGGGTTTTTGTTTGTTTTTTTTTTTTTTTTTGGTTTTGTTTTGTTTTGTTTTTTTCCAATTTCTGGCAAGCCAGATTTAACCTCCTTCATTTAGAGTTGGTCACCCTCGTCCTGAATTCTTGTTTTCTCTTACTGAAGTCTGCCAGTATGCACTGTATGGTATTTTGTTCCTATTTAGCTAAAGTACAGAAATTTATTTTTTTGTTTGTTTTGTGTTTGGTTTTGGTTTTTTTTTTTTCTCCTTTCTTCAGCCCATGTTGCCTTGTGTAACCACTTAGCCATCTTGTCATTACTTTGTAAACCTTTCAGGGCACTGGGACACCGAACAATCTGCTGTTACATGAGCAGTGTCCAAAAGCGAGCTGTTACCTTTTGACTTGTAGGGCAGCCAGTGCCTGGCAGAGAGGGTTCCCTGCTCAGTGGGATCGGCAGCTTTCCCAGTGCCCTGTCACAGGGGCCAAGGCACCCAATGCCGTGTCGTGAGGTCCCCATGGCATCAGGGACCCCCATCTGTCCCACAGCTGCTGTTTTTCTGTGTTTTATTGTTTGCAGGCTGAGATATGCCTGTTTATTTATTCCGCCTTCCTGACGTTGTCAGACCCTCTCCTCTTTGTGCTGATGTTGGTGACAGTTGTGCTGCCATCCCTGGACTCTGACCAACCGCTGTCACAGTCCATCCAGATGTCACCAATAACTCTGCCTAAAGGAACAGATCCGAAGCCCCATATCTCGTCTCACCTGTCACAGCTGAACTGGGCTGTGGTCCAGTTTCCCACCGCATTATATTAGTCCTATTCAATGTAATTGAAATCAAATGAGGGAACTTTTTTTTGGTTTAGAATGCCTAACTCAGAAAGCATTTATCTGGCAGAAGGGATGCACTGTAAAGACAGCCGTGGCAGTTCAGTTACCCTGGTATCAGGACTCCAGTTGCTTGAACATTTACAGAGATTAATTTATCCTGGTGCCGTAGCCTCCTCTGTGGCCTACTGCCCTGGAGCCCGTGGTGTGGCTTATCGGGTGCTTTGCCTTTGGTCTTGGAGAAAACACATTTCGTGACTGATTCTGCTTCTCTGTGAGGTATGTTAAAGATTTTTTTGCAACTTATGCTGACTCAAGGCTGTTACTTTCATCAATAATTAAAACCGAACTTCATAGCACATCATTTATGAAGATACCTAGCCAAAAAATCTGAATTAAAAAATTGAAATAATATACACACAAAGTATAGGAATAGAAGAGAACCATTTAATTTATGTAATAACACTTCCACCATTTTACCATAGCTTTCCTAAACGTGTTGCTGAGTTCAGTTTACTTTTGAGTGATTTGGGATTACCACTGTTTCGCTTGGGAATCCTGAACCTGAACTGGAAACTGGGCATGACCTACAGGTTGTCCTGTGGCAGTCGTGGGCAAGAGGAAGCAAAGGTTAGCTAGGCATCGGGAAGGTGGGCGGCCTCTCATTTGGTCTTTCTCAGAGTTGTAATCTCTTGGCTTCTGCATCTAATTAATTTAACCTGAGTTTCATAGGAATGTAAGTGTCCTTTTCTCCCACTTCTTTCACAAAATGCAGTCATGAGCAGTTTGCGGGCATCTTTTCTGAGATAATGTTACTAGAGGCTGGAATTGCACATGCATTTAAGCACCACCCGGTGAAGCAGAGCATTCCTAAAGAGCCGAGCTGACCACGTGTGCTTTTGGCCACATACGCTTTTAGAAGCGTTGCCATAAGCTCAGGGAGAGATTAGGCCATTTCCTACTTTGTAAGGAGGATATTCCAAAAAGGAAAAAAAAAAAATGGATTAGAAATGCCTCTGGCAAAGGGAGCAAGGAATTGGAAAGGCATTAACTAGGGATAAATACCTGATGCTGCTGGTGTACCCAAGAAGGGGATAATTGCTCCATGGCAGCGGGTAGCCTGAAGATGGGGAGAGAGGGAGGAGGGCAGCTGTGAGGGGGCGTCTGTGCATGTATGACTGTGAACAAGGAGAGGCAGGGATTGCTAGAAGGAGGAGAGCTTATTCCGTGTTTTGGAAAAGCTTACTTCTTGCGGTATATCAAAATAAATGAAGTCCCCTTAAGTAAAAAATAGTCATTCCTTAAATATACCTAAAAAGGCCACTCATTGAGATTTCCTGTGGAAGATACCAATTTGGTAGCAATATAAAATATCTCCTCTTTTAAAATTTTTAAAGAGTAAAGCTTTATACCATTCTAATACCAGCAATATAACCTAATTTAAGTTAAACCATTAAAACCAAGGTTGAACTGTTGCTTTCTTGCCTTAAAAAACCAAAAAAACAAAAAAAACCAAAAACAAAACCAACAAAAAACCCAAAAAAACCCACAAAACACCCAAATCTTCTGTGTCTGGGAGACTTATACTCAATAAATTGTATAACGCAGCTGTAAAATTTGCCTGCATTTAACTACCAACTATGGGCACCATTATAAATTCTAGTATTTGTAATGTCTGCAATGATGGCTGTATCCCTTCTTTATAGGGCTTTAAGAAATAGAGCAGATGTGTTTTTCATCACTGACATTAAAGAGTGGCACAGACTTTTTGTATCCTTTACCTACCCCTTATTTCTTATGCTGTTTTTTTTCCCCATACTATGTGCTAATATATGGAAATAAACTGTAAAGGAGGAAATGTAAATGTCTGGTTAACCTTCAGTTGAGCTTTCTAAAGTAAACTTTTAAGACTTAGCTGCATCTGACTGAACACTTCTTATTTTTGGAATATGCCGTTGTTCATTACCCCAGTTGTTGACCTTGTGTAACGCTGGGCAGGGCTTAGATGCAGACTGTGCAAGCGATCTGCACAGTCTTGTGCTGTAGTTATTCAGTAAGTTGGGAATTGGTGAAATAATACATAATAGTGGAAAAACCTAGAAAACTTAGATGGCCACCTCTCCTGCAGCATGTTGTTTTTAAAATTTGTTTGGTTTTCCATAGTCCAGAAGCTCCAATTGGATTTTTTTTTTTTTTTTTTTTCCCCCCCTCTGTGTGTTTTCAGGTGGTTGCCTCTTCCTTCAGCATTGTGTGGGGCTTTAGTTAGTGCTTTACACTTCTTTGGCAAGACTGCTAATGACAGTGTTTGACAAAACAGTATCTAATTCTGGCCACTGTGTGATCCTACTAAAACAACTAAATGCAGTTAATGATGGTGCAAGTTTTGCTTTGCCTATGATTGCTGAGTTTCAATCCATTTAGCAATTCTTTGTTCAAAACGATAAGATTTTCTGCTGGCATATTGTAAATCCCTGTATCAAATCCCTTGAGACTGTACCTAAATACAGCAGTCTCGGTGTGTCATTTTATACAGAATTTTATACAAAAGTGTGATCGTATCTTCATAGCCTGATTTGGTTACTGTAATTTGTTGCCAGAATCTATATCGACCCTAGATGTCAAAGGAATTAGTCTTTCTGATATTGTTGCTTAGAACCAGTGTGGCCAAGAGTGCTGCTGGAGAAGGAACAGCACTTCTGTCTATTGAAACTAGCTCAGTTCTTCCCCAGATTGGAAAAAATAAATGCAAATTACTTATTACACCTTTGTCATCACTTTAAGGCCAGGTGCAGCTCCACAGCACAACTGTGGGTATTAACATAACTCTCTTACAGGTTAATGTCTCTAATTATGTATTTAGAGAAGCCCTGATATCTTTCCTGTCATTAACAATGAATCTGTAATTCTTCGTCGCTGTTAAAGTGCTTGAAACATTTGAAAGCCTGAGGAAATACAGCTTTTGAAATCCATTCCTGCTCTGAAGCATACTTAGCTGTAACAGTAAGAATAAGCAGGTTGAAAATTATCTGCATAAACTAAAACAACTGGTGTAATATGTAAGCTCGTAGGGCTGACTGTAGGATTGCAATTGCCTGTATAGGTGTGAGGACGAGCGGTGTGACAAATGTGACCAAAGACATGGCAGTGAGGGCCCTTGAGGCTCTGCAAAAGGAGAGTTAAAAGGTTAGACACCGCTGGCTCCTCGAGTGGCCTCTCGGAGAGCCAAGGGAGAAACCATGAGGAGAAAGCTGGAGTTAGGGCGGAGGATAAGCTCAAGCAGCAGAGGTTACCCAGCTCTCTCTGACTGGGCTCTGGCATGGACTAGGCAGGGCACTTGCTTCTCCTTAACCCCAGCTCATCACCGGTTAGCTGGCTTCCCTGAAGCTGCAGACTGCACCTGTACAAGAATTGGGGCCGTAAATCGGGAGACACTGGTTCAGTGTCATGCTCCGTTGTCAAGGAAAGGCCCTCCTTCAGGATGAAGGAGAAAATTATTCCTGTCCGTGGTCTTCTGAATCCATATGCAGCTCCCTGAATTGAAGTGTGCATTATTTAACAGAGCATCAGCTGAGAGGCTTTGGGCAATTTTGTGCTGTTTTAATTTAGGTGAACTGGAACATCCCTTAGCTTGAAATAACACCCATTTTGCTTACAGAGTTGCAATTCAGAGTTCACGTCCTGAAGCGGAATGTCCTGGGGTGAATCTGAAGATTTGATTTGATTTCTGGTACAAGGTGGGGATCTTCTCATCCCGTTTCCAGGCACAGCCTCAGGCTCTCAAGGCCAAGTGACTTGGTGTGTCAGGGCAGGAGGAACCAGGTGGCTGCCATGGGGCTGTGGAGCCTGCATGGGTGAGCAGGTGTAACAGGCACAGGTTGCAGGACCTGGCTGGTTAGAGGCATTTGTGTTTTGATGTTGCTCTTCAGGTTGGCTTTTTTTTTTTTTTAACTTTGGCTCCAAACATTGCTTTTTGCCTTGTGCAGGATGATGCCTCCTTGAAAGGGACGCTTGTTCAGCCAGCCTGACTCAGTTTGATGTCCCAGGCTCTAAAAGAGACACCGAAAGCAACGTAGTTTGGCACTTGTGCCCTGCACCAGGCTCTTCTTTGTCAGCCTGTTTTTCTTCAGAGATCACTGCAGATCTGTGCTGTTGTCTAGGATGGCACAGCTTACCCTACACCCCACCACCACCCCTGACAGATACTTAATGGTGCTCATCCTTCTTGCCCTACTCTCAGTACAGCTCTGCCTAAAAAGTTCTGTGGCACGCTGTTACACTGCGTTTCTGTTCCATCCCTCTTACTGCTCTTGTTCCCCTGAAATGCTAAAGGAGATTTGATTGAAAACGTGTAGGAAAAAATTATTAGCAAACTAGGCTTAAACCTTCACTTTTTTCTCTCTCTCTCTCTCTCTCCTCCGCCCCCCCAAATGGTTGGCTTTGCAAAGTAATAATCTTTATTCTCTTGAGCTTGGGGCTGATCACAAGAGCCTGCATTGAGATATTCAATTATTTAACACCCTTTTAAAAGAAAAGGTAATGTATGCAAAGAGACATAAGATCTGCTCTGATGACCAGCCCTGCAGCTGGGACTTTAAAAGAACATTTTTATCAGGGCGCTTGCTTTTGCAGTGCCACCATTGCAATTCTACCCAGAAACCGATTCCTGTGTTTTCTCAAGGGAAGATGAATTGCTTTTGCAGGTAAGCGTTTCGAACCAACCAAAAGCCTCGTCACCTTCCTCTCCTTACATGAGTTACTGCAATACGTTTTCAAAACCATTTTTCACTTTCTCATTATGTTTGACGTTCTTGTTTCCCAAGCTTGAAGATTTGTCTGTTCCTGACCTCCTGGGCATACTTACTTACAGGGGCAGATTTCAATGTAGCATCTTACCCAGTTTTTTTTTGATCTGCTCCTCTCCCCATAACCTCTGGCACAAAGGAGAACCTGATTTGAAGTACAAAGCAGTCGGCCAGGAGTGTAACGTAACATTCAAAAACATAGTAAATAATTGATGAATGCCATGCAGGAAAGTATTCTAAATTACTTTAGTCTTAAGTAATTTTGTTGACTGTGGTAGGGAATGAGGATGATGAGAGGCCTCCTCAAAAGTGGTCATGCTAACCGCAGCAAACAAAAATAATTCATCTTGGGCATATTTCCTCAGAGCTGGCAAACCAGAAGTATTCTCTCTTCTTTATGGATCCAGATCTCCCAGTAAATACAGTGTAGATAAAGGTATAATTCTCTCATAAAAACAAAACAAAAAACCAAACCAGATTTACTGAGATGTCTTTCTATCAGGAGTCAGAAAATTGGACGCGCAGCCTGTGTGGGTTTGGGGTTTATGGTTTTATTCTTTTCTTTTCTTTTTTTTTTCTTTTTTTCCCAGTATAAGATTAGGACCTAACTGACCTGTGCTTACATCTAAATTGTTTTGATTTATTTGGGATTCTGTTGGGTTTTGAAACCTGGATGCCGAGCGCACTGCTTAGGACATTGTGTCAGGCATTTGGATGAAAAGTTCAGCTTGTGTTTGTTGACAGTGATATTAGATGTTAAGAGGTTTATCCCAATGCTAGCTTCTTTGCCAAAAGCTCAGAAATTGGAGATCACCCTGTGTTTCACATGGGTTAGCAGACAGAACCCAAGCTTGGTTCTACATCTTATTTCCATTTCTGTCCCAGGCTCACTTGGTGGACCAAAAGAGAAAGGTTTCTCCATTTGTAAAACATGGACCAAGAAACATCTGTCCTGGAAAGAATGTGTTTCCAGCAGGATTGCTGTAAATATTGTCCCATTATTACTGAGGTGGTACTTTCTGAGTGTGTGGTTGTACGGATGTGCCAGTGGTCTCCTATCATGTGTTAGTTGTTGCATCCAAAGTGCATTTCCCTTCTCTTTAGTCTTGTACCTGAAGTATCTGCTAGTATCCCTAGTTTGCCTTTCTGTTTTCTGTCCCATCAACTGTCTGCTGTTTTTCTTTTTTTCTCTCTCTCTTGCCAGATTATCCCACAGGCCCACAGCTCTGGGGTAAGCAAGAGGCCAGCGGATGCTGTGTAGATGCTTTGAGCCCTTTTGAGGCCAAGGACAAATTTTTGACTTGCTCAATTTTTCATCCCATCTGTAAAATGGTAGTGGTGACGCTGGGCACTTTGATTTTTAATTTTCTTTTTTTTTTTTTTTTTTTTTTTTTTTAAATATTTGTTGACAGCTGTTTTCTTTGAGAAGTGTTCTTGACACTTTGTTCCTCCACAAAGGAAGAGGCCCAAGTGTCTTCTATATAACTACAAAGTTCACCACTTCCACTGTGTGTGGACCTCTTCCTCTCACGCCAGTGGCAGCAGAAGCCGTGCTAGTCTGACCCCACCGTTCAGTGAGAAGGCACCTGGGAATTTGTACATGTGAAGAGTGAAACAGTACTCTCTGTATTTACCCAGTTGCTGTTTTGCATTAATGAATGCTGTTTCAGAGGAAATGAAAATCTTTCTAATGGGATCTAAACGAGACGTGTGGCGCAGCAGAAGGTAGTTTCCTGGAATGGAATTAGATCCGACTGTTGGGATTTAACACACTCTGTTTTGCCAGAAGTGCCGTTAAGATTATTAAAGCATCACAACTTCATTTAGTTGCTGTGTAATCTGCTCTAATATGTTTCTCTTAACCTTCATGCTGATGAGGTGGTTGTGTAACAGACATTGAAGGCCAGACCTTGTGCTGCTTCAGTGCATGGGAGACCATGCCCAGAGATCCCGGTGAGCCCAGGTGGGAATGCTGGCTGCGTTTTCACTCTTGAGATTATTTGGAAAGCTTGCCTTTGGACTGTGGGTACCATCCCTGAGTGCACAGAGATGCACCCTAAAGATTACTGTAGGCTGCTTCGGCGTGTTGGTGAAACACTCCTGTTTTCAGGGAGCTCCATGACAATTCTCTGACAGGGGTATTGGTCAACCCTTTCCTCTTCTGCACCTAAATTTTGGTTGCATGTGGAAGCATGTGTGGCTGCTGTGAAGGAGGTGCTTACGCTTTTCATTAACTGTATTTCCTTTAAATTAAGAGTTTTTCTCCAAGCAGGAGCAATCATTGATCCAACTTTAATCAAAAGAGGGATTTAGGCGATAGGGGAGAGCTCTTCCCGAGCTTTTTAGAGTGATGAAACATTGCAGCCTCCATGCTGCTTGCATGCATCTGTAGATCGGGAACGCTTTTTGAGTGCTAGCTAAACTGAGTGTGACTGGGGAATGTCTAGCTTAAAAAACCCAACAAAGGTTTGGCTGTGAACTAAGCACTGCGAGGAACCCTGTGATGGCTGCTTGTCCCTGAAAGTGTTTACAACCGGTGGCTTTCATGCCAGGGGCTGGTGTGGTGTCTGCATTTCAGTGGCAGTAAAGTGGTTACTTCAGTGTGTGACGAAATTTGTAGAGTTCAAGCTCTAAGAAGGTTACCTTTTTAGGACAGTTTTCAAAGCTATTCTTGTGATTGAAAGTAGGTGCCTTTTCTGCCATGTTTGTGTGGTTTGTTTGTTTTTTGGTTTTTTTTTTTTTTTTTAATTTTAAATTCCATCTCTAATGAAATCAAAGCCAGAAATATTTTCCTCACTTGAATGGAGGGAGAAATGCTTCACCTGTTTAGACACTTCAAAATTCTGCATAGCGTCTACTTGCACCTTTAGCTGTCTCGGTAGCTTCATCCTCCTCCACCCCTCCAAGCCCAAACTCTGGCTAGGAGTGATGTAGGGCTCATTTCTTAAAGTGTTTAGATCTCATGTCCCACTGGAAAAAAACCCCAGTGGTTCAAAGTGGCTAAATTCCCCAGGTCATCTGCAAAAACTGCAGTCTCTGCTAGTACGTACTGCTAGTATGTCTCTGCTACTATGTATTTTAGGCCCTTTCTCAGTTCTGCTCCTTTGCTTCATCAGTAATTGCAAAATAAATATCTTTAGACAAAATCAGAGCATAATTTATTTTGCTTTTGCTTCTTTATTCTACAACACAAGCAACATAAATAGTTTATAATTTTTGTTTTAAAATATTTCCATTTCAGAATTGAGTCAGAATAAAATATACACAAAATACAATTTGCAAACCAGCCGACAGTGACTGCCTGACCACTGGACACCCAAGGACCAAACAAAGCTAGCAGCACAACAGGACGCGGTGGACACGGGGAGGTGTTTTTCTGAAGAAGAGCAGGAAGGTAGAGGAAGGAAACATGGCTGAGACCAGGGAACTGCAGCTAGGTATGAACTCGATAGAAGGTAAACTCAACGTAAGCACTCGCTTGACAAAGCGATTTACAGTCCCCTCTTAAAAACCATTAGTGGCTCCTTCTGAATATACAGCTAGAGAGATGAAGTCCTGGGAATTGTGTTTTGTGGTAAAATGCTTCCTATATGGCAGCCATCATCATGGAAACAAATAAAATTTGATTTATTTATTTACTTATTTTATTTTCTAACAGGAAAGGATTAGATCTTTGGCAAAATGGAGTGTCCACTCCCTTTGGCTTGCTTCCAGTTTTCAGTTCTGGTCAAAGGGCCCATGGAAGTATGTCTGCAGTCTCACAAATGACAAAAAGGGGAGGGGGCGGGGGGGTAAGAGAAGAGAAAGTGGGGGGAACTGAAAGAAGGTGCTCACTGCTGTCATTGCATACTTTTCGATCTCTTGCTCCCATCTGCTCCAGCAAACAGCCTGCAGTACAGGGCTCTGCCCTTCCTGGCTGTTCTCCCTTTGGTATCGAATCCTGCTTCCATCTGCAGAGCTGCAGGCTCAGGAGCCACAGCCTGCTTGGGGAGGGGATATTTGTCCCTTGCTTGAACCCGTGTCCCTGTGCCTCTCTGCTAGCTCAGCGCTCTCGTTTCAGCTTGCTTCTTGTGGAAGCATGGCAGCACTTCATCGCAGCCCTGATGAACCAAATGCGTGAACAGGAAATAGGGCTCTGCTGCTCCACGGTATTTAGATGAAATTTATGGAAGTACCCAACTACATTTTGAAAAGTGGGATGTTGTGGGATTGAATTAGATCCTGTTGCCATGTTTCTTAACAAAAAATGCCCTCCGTAAACTTTGTTCCCTGATTCAGTGTGGCAGTGGAGACTATGCAAACCTCAACTTGTGAATTTTCCAAAAATAAAGAGAATTTGAGGAATCTGGTCCCACAGGTGAGCTTATTATTGCATTAATCCAGGATTACACAGTGTAGCTCCACTGACATCCACAGAACTAGGGCATTTCTTCTTCCCTCTGCATTTAGTTCTTAGGAGTTCTTTGGAGACCTCTGAGCACTACGTGAAAGACTGATGCACCATATGCTTTTTTATTTTTTCTTTTTTAATAGCCAGCACTCCATCCTCGCCAAAGCTGCTTTTTTTGGTATGATATGATACAGTTAGTGTCACATCTAAAGTATACGTTCTGAGGGGAATTAGTGGAAGCAAGAGAAAGAGGAGCTACGACTTCTTCCTTGCAGCTGTACAACTTCCTGGAGTCCCAGGTGAGTTGCTGGTGAGGGCTGCTACGAGACCCTTCGGTCATATCCCTATAGAAGCTCTACTCAAAATAGGGAGGCTCAGTGAAGAGGGATCTCTAGCTGATGGATACTGTTACCTACACTGCATAAAATCCAACATTTGTGCTTCCATGTTACAGTAATTTGGTCCTTTTATACTAAAAAAACAATTAAACTACTTTTTTTTTTCATTTATGGTGTTATTTCTTCAAACAATTGTGGAATGATCAGAAATTGAAAAGAAACTAACTGTATTTCGTGTCATGTGCCACGATTAGCACTGTACATAGATCTTCCCGGAAAGGACTACAACCAGAGTAATGAGTAAATAGCTTGCTTAAGCATAATCTTAGCACACCCCCACAAAAGCAAGGGTAAGGGAAGAAAGGACCTAACTTTTTTTTTTTTTTTTTTTTGTGAATTAAAAAACAATTTAACACTGAGTAATGGTATTTCTAGAACGGATCGCTGAAGGTGAAAATAGCCAAACCACGTGCTCAATTTCTGAATAAGCTTTAGCACAGACGAGCTAGGTACAAATAAATTATTTTTGGCTTGCTACGGTCAACCTCCTACATGTTAAAACTGGATCTGTGCAAAAGTGAAAGTTCTAGTTTTGGGGCCCTGGGATGCATGGGAATATGTGCTGGTTCTTGTGGATTTTCAAGCAGCAGGTGTGTAGAGGACAGCAGCAGAGAAGGTGACATCAGGAACTGTACAGGACTTCCCCTTTCCTGAGAATTTATGAACCTGTATGAAGGGGCTGAAGGATTCAAGGACTGAGCCCTGAGTATTAAAGATACGCACGTATGTAAGTCGCGTTGATTTCAACAGCTTAGGCGCTGTGAGTGTGGGCCCAAGCTGTGAAGAGAGGTACAAAGTGCAGGCAGCACACGGAGCTGGACCTCTCTACTTCCTGACTCCTTTGCCACACGGTTTCCTACCGGTGCTGCACCAAGCTCTGCACTGGAGATAACAACTATATCAATACTACTATAGCAATAGTACCATATCAAGTACTACTATAGTACTACTATATGAAGTGCAGGTGGAGATTACATATGGGAATACACACTGTTTAGAGGCGGGGGTTCTATCTTTGGCAGGTGAGGATTTGTCAGCGAATTTTACAGGAAGGTTTGGTTTTACAAAAAAAACTTGAAGCTCAAATTGAAAGGCCAAGTACCTTACAAATCATGGGTGTAAACTCTGCTTGGCCTCAACGGGAGCCAGCTATAGTACAGAGGACGTGAATTTTTTTATCTGTGATGAGGCAGCAGCTGTGCTGCCTGTGCTTGGAGTTTTACAAGGAATGTTTTGCACAGGTCTCTGTAAATCTTTCCCTAATAATTCTTTCTAGATGCAAAATGATGTCAGTTATTCTCACGTGAGTGTTTATCCCTAACAGAGTATTAAATCTGTATGAAAGCATGGTAACCAAGAGATAGTGGTGGTAGTTCTATGGCTGCTGAACACTCAGACTAAGATTACTGGGGGGGAAGTTACCAGAATAACTGCATTAACCATTGCTGATGTGACAGAAATATTCAGAGAGCATGATAAACATACTACTAATGGGGATGTCGCTATGTAAATATGTAGAATGCTCAGAGTATGAGTGACTGAAGCTACAGGAATCTGTACATAAACATATCAATTGTTTCATATATCTGCATATATTCACACTACAGAATAAAGTACAAATATATGCATGGCCTGTGACCGTATCAATTGGGGTCAAACCCTGCTCCTTTTACACAGGAAAAGTAGCACTTTCCAGGTGAGTATGCTGCTTTTTTCAGCTTTAAATATTTGCACAGTGATGAGCTATTCCATGTGCGTAAAGGTAGCTGATGCTGGTCAACAGCAACTTTCTCTGGTAGTGGCTGCCTAAAACATGATGAGATGTGATGTGGAAATGTGCCTCTGATTGCTGTGGTGGCCCTGAGGAGGGCAGAGTGAACTAGACAAAGGCAGGAGGGGTGCAGCTCTGGTACCTGAGAAGGTTGCCCAACTGCCAAACTGCCAAACCTTTTTTTTTTTTTTAAGCAGTTTAGTTACATAAAAATTACCAGCCAGTCATTTTTAAAAATAACTGTCCCGTTCAATAAAAATCAAACCCAACTCCTATAGAAATCTATGTGACAAAAAAAAGTAAGTGCAAGAAAAGAGAATAATGTGGTCATTAACCAGAGCTAACTCAGGCTATGATATAGAGACTCTGGTTTTTCAAGGCTCAAATGTTCTGATTCAACAGCAAAGCTGGTAATATGCTGCTGTAATCTCATGCATTATGTTATAGGGCTGTAAGTAAGGATTTGGATGGGTAATGTGAGAAAGACTTACACATCTGGATACAAGGGCTACTTTGTGCTACTGACTGAGGTGTTTCCTTGCTCACAAGTGGGAAGTGGAAAAGCTGCTGTGGTGTGGTACAGCTGGACATGATTGTCCCCTTCTGAGGCTTAGAACAGGCTGGTGCCAGTATCCTTTTCCTGGGGCTGTTCTGGCAGACTCTGCCTTTGAGTTAAAGCTTTCTTTATGAGGCCTGAAGGTAGCATGCTAGCAGCCGTAAGCCCAAAGGATGCATGCAACAGACTGCAGGGGTCTATGAAATGGTGACTTTACACGTTTAGAGTTGTACTTCTTTGGGGCTTCCTGATGTCTATGGCTAAACTAGCAAAAAAAATAGCTGAGTATCTGATGAACGAACTCAATTTTTTATTTATTTATATTTTGGAGTTGCATCAGAAAGCTTCTGCAGCTAGCTGAATGGTTCCTGAAGTGGCTGGGGGATGCTCTCCTCACTTCCTTACCATTTTATATGTAAGGAAAAGGAAGAGCAGCACATGCTAAACTTCGAAGCAGCAGGCTTTAGATCCTTTTAAATTACATTTCTGGAATCACTCAAAGTTACTCATGACCTCTTATGGAAGGTTGTTAATGAGTAGAGGCACTGAGGGTGACAATGGGCACTTAGTGCATAATTCGGAATGGCAAAGTTTAAAATAGGGCAACAGCAATATAGCAAATTTACTCCTGCTTGTTTCCAGTATGGTATTTGTAGCGTAAAAAGTTGAAATGAAATTCTATTTTTGGGTCAAGATGGTGGCTAATCAAATAACACCAGGCTATGCTGTGTTCATGGGCTTGAGGAGAGTGGTGGTGGAACATTGTCACTCCTAGAGCTTTTTTTTCTGTTTTACAGAAGGATATTTGTATTGCAACCACAACACATAACCATACTGTTTCCTAGATACTAGGCCCTCTTCTGGAGTCCTGAGTGATTCCATTGGTATTGCTAGCAATTTTACTTCTCCAACATAACTTAGGGATTTGCTTTAGTTTAAATTAGTACAACAAGGATCTGCACCCATTCAATGCATGTGTATAATAAAAACTAACAGAGTTTTGCATACAGTTTATTATTCTGATTTCTGTTGTTGGCTAACTAATGTACTGCTTTAAAAGCAGTTCTGCATAGATGCCCAATAAAAACTCTAACAAAAATATAACCACCCTTTTACTCCACCTAAAGATGTGTAAGAAAGACTTGGCAACAGAAATCAAACCATGCCACTACTCTCCCATATACCAAGGGCTAATCTCAACTGTCCCCAAGGAAGTATTAGAATTGTTGGGGGAAAACTGACAATTGATAAAATTGCTAAATTACTCATTTTTAAAATCAATGGAGGTGGTAAGAAAGTTGTTTTTAAGGAATTTTTATGTGAAATAATTTAGCAAAGGGAAGCTTTGAAAGAAAGGTGAACAGTGCGACTGACAGTACGGAAAGTTAAGGGACAAATATTCCCTGCACAAGTCCAGCAGATGACAAATGGGAAGTTGGCAATGGAGGGAAAAAGCAGGAGGATAGTGGCAGACTCTTTGTGAACATATTGGCTTGGGTGATGGCTGTTCAGTGGAGCCTCCGGGCTTCCTCTGGTTTTCTATATTTAAGATGCTAAAAGCAGTTAGTTGTGCAAAATCCAGGCCTGATAGAAAGAGATGCCATTTTGGGGATGCTTTGGAGCAGGGACTGAAGCTGTATATTTAGTTGGTGTGCACATTTTAAAAGCCTTAGGAGAATATCATTAAGGGGTCACCCAAGATTAAAATCAACTTATTTTCAACAAATTATTTCAACTTCTAATCATCAAATTATGCAGTATAGGAGTAGGAGATGGAATGTCCCAGGGGCTGTCACGTAACTTTTGCAGCAAGGTAACCCTTTGCTGTGTCTAGTGTGAACAGCATCGCATATGTGTTTGACAATACAATAGTCAATCCTTCGCCTTCTCCCTCCCTTGATAATATCAGCAAATTGTAGTAGTGCTGTAGGAGTGCTGCACAGAGGGGGATGTGCCTCCATGAGCATTTGTCCCCTTCTGTTTACAGCAGCAGACAAGAAATGGGAGAGAACCAGGAAATGTACCTTCCTTTCAGACTGTTTTCCCTCTTGATTCAGCTCAATGTGGAGTGATAAGCTAAGTTTAACAAAGGTGATATGGGTGTTCCTGGCTACAGCAGCTCTATATAAGCAAACATATAAATTTCCAGTAGAAGCATAAGCTAACTTAGCTGCGGTGTTGCTTAAACTGGAACACTTTATCTCTACTCTGTTACTTGAATGTTGGATATTGGCACATGCTGGTATTTGCTCTGTGGTGCGTCTTCCCCTCAGCTTCACGGGAAACAGCAAAACAAACTTCCCTGTTGCCTGTAGGGGGAATTAGACACGTGGAAAAATGCTCAGCTGTAGGCATAGCTGAAGAGGCAGCCAGGGTAGTGGTGTAGAGAGGGCAGCATGACAGTACCATTTCTCTTCAAGCAATACTCCACAAGAGCAATGAAAGGATGAATAGTCTGTGCTTGGTTCACCGGTTTTAGACCTGGGATACTTTAATAGTCACTTATTAGCTACCGCAAATGTGACCAGACTTCAAAGGCTCTTCTCAGAGCAAAATAAATTTCCACTTTCTCTAGTGAGTGAGGCATATAGTTACTACAATAATAATTATTTGGCTTTCCTCTCTCATGCTAATTTCAGAAGGGAAAAAATTTACCCTAAACAACTGTCCCCTTTTTACTTGTCCTATAGCCCCACCTTCTTCCTGACTTTTATTTATTTATTTTTTTAAAGTTACATAGGCTTACTGGCCTGGTTTGACATCCAGGTGACAGCTGTGTTCACAGCTAATTGCAAGTGTGGAAGTTCTGCTGGAATTTGTTGTGGCTCCCACTGTTGCAAATTGGAATTAAAATGAAGGCTACTGAAATGTATCACCCCTTCAGGTACCACCCTGATTTACTGGCAGTTCCTGGACTCTGGGGCCAGACCCCCCTGGACACACTCATGCTTTGCCTCCTTTGCTAGTGTGAGGGAGGGACACACAGTCTGAAGTGGACACAGGATATACATCAACAAGCTCATTGTTTCTTAATTTATCACCAACAAGTAGGCAATTAATGAACCTCAGATACTTCTTTGCTGTATACCTTGGATGTCTTCTCCCCTTTGCCACAGAGCACAGCTAGGTTTAAATGATGATATCGTAAACTCGGCCCACTCTTCCCAGCCACTCCCGTACTGCCTGGCGGACGCGGATGTCTGTCACGTGGCAAGTCAGCTGGCTGATACAGGGGAACACCGCTGGCTGCAGGGCTGTGAAAGTTTGGTCTGGCAGGGCCTGAATCTGGCTGAGAACTGTCAGCACCATGTTGGTCCATGCCTACAAACAAATTGGATACAAAAAAAGACTCTTTAGAAGACCTTTCTAAATAGATGAGCCCATCACTTGAGGCAGAAAATAAGATACCTAGTGGTTGCAGCCCCATGAAGAGAACTGAGTAATGCCAGTATATTCATTTAATATTCACTGTGTCTTCCTAATTCACATTCAGTACTGTAAGTCACTGTTTGACTTTGTATTGCAGGTATCATGCTCACCCTTCGTCACCTTTTATTTCATCCCACAGTGAACAAGTAACGTTCACTGATTTGTCCACTTGGACACGCAAGCAGCAAGTTTCTGTTAAGCAGAGCCCACTATTTCTGCTGTGGGATTAAGAAAAAAAACCTTCTTAAGCACAAAAGCATTGTGACAAGCAGCATCACATTTTCAAAAGCCCTTAAGTGGGCTAGAGCCCTTAGCAGTAAGCAATGAGTTCATTTTAAGTTGTTAGTTCTTCGGACTAAGTGCTGCTTTGGCCCCAGTCACAGAAGCACTCTTGAAAGCTGTATGTGCCTGATAACACTTCCCTGAAGACTGATTTTCTTTTGATAGGACAGAATCAGGTTTTTATCAGTGCCAGCTGCTGAAATATTCAGTCCTCATCATGATGACTTCTTTATGTAATCAAGACATTTAATGAAGAGATTATAATCATTATAATAACAGCAATAGAAAAAAAATATTTATAGGTATCTTTTTAATTATTGCTATTATTATTAGCATTCTACAGGTATATCCTACCTGTACCTGGGCCTACCTGTATCTGGGCCTCAGCATCCCTAACAGATATATTCAGGGAGCTGACTGTGGATCCAGAGCGTGGTCTCTTCTCTTGTCTCAAGATCTCTGGACCAGCACTGAACGAATGCCTCATTTGACCTTGATCTATAAGATGTTGTGGCCGCTGGAGTATGGGTGAGTCTGGCCCTCTTGAACTCAGGAGCTCCCCTTTCTTTTCCACTTTGACCTCTTTGGTGAAGGATGTCATGGACTGTTGCTGCTTTCTTTTCTTGTATTCTGTCATGAGCTTGGAGATAGTTTTGTCAGTGGCTATGGTGTAGATCTTGTTGCCGGCACTCTCCCACCATTCTTTTTTCCTGGTTTGCTCTTTTTTCTCTGATTTAGGACTTAGGGGTGGGGGTAGCAGCAGCATTTCTCCACTCCCTCCTCGGGGTGTCAGGCTGTCTCCCAGTTGGTCCCTGATTTGACTCCGGTCATCTTCCGATGGTGTGTCCTTTCCAGATTGCCCTCCAGTCGATGGGGTAGAGGTTTCTGAGTAAAAGGATGGTAAAATGAAGAAAGGGTCGCCTCTGAACACTGGAGGCTCCTCTACGTTATTCTCCAGGTCCAGATGCATCTGGATATAGTTGTTGCACAGTTCCATACAGAGCTTATGAAGCCGCTTGATTAGCCATCCCCAGTCTGCATTGCTGACAGGCTGTACACTCAGAGATGGTATTCGAGCCCTCCACTGTCTCTTCTCCTTCCCTCGTGGGGGACTGACCTGGGCAGTTTCTTCAAAAATGTCTTCATCTTCTGAAGAACACTGCTGTGATGAGTCTGTGCTTCTCTCATCATCTTCAAAGAGGATCTTCTTCACTTGCTCTGCAGTGATGTTCTCCTGGTTTGTCAGGATTGCACAAATCAAAGCATGGAAGTAGATGTTAAAGCTCATTGCTGACTGGCGATACAAGTTGGCAGCTCCACTAATGCCAGACACTTTTTTCAGCAAACACTTCAACCCCGGTCTGGTGTCAAACTCTCTGGCTGTTCTGTAGGAGTCCAGCAGTAAGTCAAAGATGACAGCCAGGTTTTGCATGGAGATGTACCTGAGAAAACCAGCCAACTTGTTTTCTGGTACTTGTATTGTCATTTTCTCCTCCAAGTTAGAAGGGCCTTTCACAAACTCTTCCAGTAGGATGTCGTATAAATTCTGGAGCAGTACTTGGTGGGACAGCAAGCTCACCACTATCGTCCTGAAAGGAATACTTGGTAAACCAAGCATGGGAAGGAAAAAAAAAAAAATTAAAAACGGTGCATTGTGCTTTGACTAGAAATACAGGAACACTTCATATTTTAGAATCTAACATGAAAGATGCAAATGAAAGGCCAGATTTTTCAGAGCCTTGTTACAAAGAAGTGTGAGAAGATAAAAGTTGTCTAGAATGGTCTTTCAGCGACTCTTTCAAATACTTTCCTAGAAGGGAAGACACTTACACTGGTTAAGAAAGATAACTCTCCACAGCAAGCACACTGATGGCACTTGTGCATAGGTGGTATTAAAGCTCTATTATGACTTTTGTCCCTTTCTCCATAGATGTCTAATACTGGGGGATTCTCTGTTTCGATTTCATGGCAGCTGCAAGTACTCTCAATATTTCAGCCTGCTATATCTGAGGAATTTGTTAACACACAAGTTATGCAGCACTTCTGCCATTGGTCCTTGACTATATTTTCCATTTTTGTTGCTGAACTTTGGCTAAGTTGAAGTACCCATAAAATTCCTCCAGTGGCATGTCAGCAAGCCTTAACTTTGCCATGACAAATTGAGGCCAAAACTAGTTTACCACTCTGTTTCCATTTCCACTAATGCCAGGAGTACTTCTTAAAAATAAAACAAAGAGCCAACCAACCAATAAAAAAAAATAAATCTACAGAAACATCAGCAGTGCAATGGAGCATGCAAAGGAGCTTAAGTCTTGCTGAAGGCACATTTCACTGTTTGCTCTTAAGACTTTAACTTTGAACACTGAGACCCTAGCATGGAAATACCTGTTCCTAACCCTGTTTCTCACATGTGATACTGGGTGATTCTTCGTTGTGCTCCTGTTGGAGAGATGCTGTGAGTTGTTCTAGATCTCACTGATGTTTGATTTGCACAGGGAACCCAGGAATGGCAAATTCCCCCAGCCAAAGTTTTCAGGTCATTCACTACTAAATAGCATTGAGAGGCTTACAGGCAAGGGGGGCTAGGAAGGAAGTGGGGGTACAGGATTATTGTTTGGTATCTCATGGATTTTAAATTATAAACTGTGAAACCTATTTCAAGGCATTTAAAAAAAAGTCTTTGCATAAGGTTACAGCAGTGATGTTATAAATGAAGCTGATGCTCTGGTACACATAGTAATACTTGTTCTGATTTAGGGAACTATGATGGGTCACATTTTAATTAGCACTGCCATCTAGTGAGGAAAAGATTTTTCAGTTTGCTTGCAATACTTAAGCTTTAGGTCTAAGTCAAAGTAAATCTTCATGTAACTTAAGATGTTCAGTTGTAAACCTGTAATTTTTTTTTTTTTTGCAAAAACTATTCTACTTTCATTAAACAACTTTCAAAAGTGTTTTCAAAATACCAGACCAAAAAGTCTGTTTTTTTTTTTTTTTTTGGGGGCGGGGGGAGAAATCATATCAAAACAATTTTGAGAATGCAACACCTAAAAAAAAAAAAGAAAATAGATCCAGAAAAACACATATTTTAACTCTCAAAATTTTGCCTCATGTTAATTGACTTATAAAAGCACACAAATGGTCCTGAGGTAAAAAAAAAAAACCAACACAAAAACCCAAACCCCCATACCTCCTGAGACTTTTGAAGGACCACCATATGCTTGGCCATGTAGAAGCTATAGGCCAGATGAAACTGTGCTTCTGGGGTTAATTTACCTATGTCAGTTTGCTTACCATGACACAGCTGTCAGTACCTAAACACCAGTAAAATTTAATAGTCTTATTATCTGACAGTGCTAAAATCTTGATGATTAATACATACATTGGGGCTCTTTATGGGGAAGTAGTTTTCTGCTGTAAAAATCATTAGAGGCTCTGACTCAGAGAAGCTCTTAAGAGCATGTACAAAGTTCAGTGAGTGCTTGCATTGATTTCAAGAGACTAATCCTGTTCCAAAAGCAGGATCAGAATGGAGATCTGCTTTTGCTTCTAATAGCCAAAAAGTCAATTTCCAAGGACAATTTAGAAGTACTGCTCAATTCCGAAAGAAACTAGTACAGAGCTATAGGTGAAAACACACAATGCCAAAGCTGGTTAAGGACAGTATTTTCTTATTCTGCCCAAAGTTTCAAACTGAAATATATTATTACTTTTTAGGAAGAAGAAAAGCTCCCTTACCCCAGCTTCCTGTGAACCGATGCAGCATTAAGGAAACAAAAGCAAAAAGGGAGAAGAGAAACCCCACTAAGGTTAAAGTAAAACTTTTGAAAGGCCGCAGTCAGTAGCATGCAAGACTGGCATATTACTGCGCTGCTGTAGCAAATAATATGAAAAACAGTGGCACGGTCAACTTTTGAGCCCTGTTTTAGTGAAAAATGAGCGTTGCTGGGGTAACATTTGCCTATTGGCATGTATGCTTTTTGCAGTTGTTTAGACAAAGCCATGTGTGAGAACATTCAGAGTTTGTATTAATTGCAAGCTTTACTTATTTATTTGTTTAAAGACAAGCAAGACCCACGCTACCTTTACAAAGGCAGCCTGTTAGATTGCACGGCTTTCACATGCCATGAGAGGGGAGTACTCCAGTCTTTTGCTTTGCATTCATTATAACAAGAAGAATGATCTGCAAACCTTTGGATAAAGCAGATATTTTCCCACCAAGAACGAAGGGTTTAGACTCTGATCTCAACCTTTCTTCGTCTCTGTGCGGGGCCCTGGTCTCTGAAGGTGAGGCAACAGAGCACCTGCTCTTGGGGGAAACTTCTGTACAGCTGCCTAAGAATAAAGACATCTTGCATGGTCTTTCTTCCTGTCCATCCAAAGAAGGACCATCACATCCTGGCTCCTTGTTGCAAGCAATAGTTTGGAATGAGAATGCCTGAAGTGGTACAGAAGCAGGTTTGGTATCTAGTAAAAGACAATTTCACTCCATGTATGACATACCTTGCAATACAAACACAAACCCTGAATGCAGAACTCTAATTGTTGGCCCTGTTGATGTTACAGCAGTTGTTTAAACAACCAAGTGCAAGCAAAAAGAAATATTCTGTGACAGGATCAGATTGTCATGCAAATGCATGAGTTTCTGAGGTGGTAACATATAGAAGGACTTCCACAAAAAATAATGTGCCAAGCAAAACCAGCGTTCCCTAGATCAGCGTGTTGACAGTTTTGCAGCTTTGAATGTGGTCTCTTCAATTTACACTGCTTCAGTTTATCCATTAACTTCTTCTATCTTCTTAATCCAGCAATACTGAATTTAAAAGACCATTAGTGAAGCAGACTGCTTCATTTGCTGGGTATCACTACAAACACAACAGCACTTCCAAAGCTCTCTTCAAGTGGTATTTTTAACTCTTACTTCTTGAAGGAAAGAATCTTAATACTGGAAAAATTTTCCTAGTATTTCCTATGAGAATTCTTTTCTTAATTTCATCTGCATTTCCTCTACTTGAAGGCTTTGTGTGACTTATGTATCCTTCAGGTATTTGTAACGTAACAACTTTTACTATCTATTAGAAGAGTTTTCCTTAATTAACTTTCTAAGGGCCGTATTATAGACCCTGACACAGGCTTGTCTATAACTGTAACAGCTCTTGCATGTGCCTGCTCAGCAGTGTATGAGCATGGGAACATTTGGAGTGCAGATAGTAGTAAACTATCGTCTCCTGTGCCACAAAACCTAATTGTTATTTGATTGGTGTATGTCATTTTCTTGATGAGACCTATGGAGAGGCATGGTTTGCCAGGCTCTGTTCACTTCTCTGCCAGCCTGACAATATTTTTATCTTGCTTTTAATGACACAGTATTTTTGTGAGAAGATATTTTACCTTCTCTGGGTATGGCCATTTGGTTTCTTATCTGGTGGCAGGTCAATGATGAGCACGCACGACTGGGCATGTTCAAATCCTTCCTTGTTGCTAGGCGTCTTTGGGGAGCACTGAGTCTCCAGCATGAAGACCTAGAAAACAACAAGTTACATAAAACAATCAGTTTAGCACTTGCACTGGGTCCTTGGAGGGCCTGAGAATAGGATTTCCTGTATTTACTTTACAGTGATGGAGGGAATGCAAGGTACCCCCCCAAGGCAGACCTTCCCCAGAGCATGCTGCTTTCATAAAACACCCTCAGAGCCACGGGCACTCAGCAGAGCACAGGGCAAAGGACAGACATTTTTTTTCTTTGAACTTGTATAAGGCATGGCACCAAACACCAAAACAAGCTTTCTACTGTCTATATGCTACTATCAGAAAATATCACGTATAGTGGAGATAAGGATCTGTTTGCATCGTTAGCCTGTTGCACCTAAAAAGGTTGGTTGTTGGAAGGATTATTTTCAGCCATAAGGACACAACAGACACCTAACTTGCAATTCGTCGAGTGGGAAATGGGGAAACAACTCTCAGTTGCTGTAGCTTTGTTTTGTATCTTAGCAGTTGTGTCAGATCCCCACTGAGAAGGACTCAAGCAAGTGCCACTAAGAGTTTACAAGAAAGGTATAAACGACACACAGTCCGTGCTTTCTTGAGTTCTGCATCTTTAAAGCATTTTTTCTATTCAAAGTCTGCCACTGCCCCATTATTTGTGATCACAAATCCTGGTCTGTGTGTCTCACATTTTCAAGCAGCATCAGGGTATGATTAATCAGGTGAGAAATTGACACCAAACATCTGTTGGCTCTTTTAATCCAGCTGCTTTCCCATGCTGGAACTGTCACACAGTATTTACAGTTTTACGGTACCCTGCAGGTCATTATGTTCAGTCTGCTGTATTTCAAAGAACTTATTTCATATAACTATTTTCAGAAAATGAACAACCTCTACTGTAGTCAAAAGGACCCTGAGAAGGTTGTCTCCAAGCTTGCTCTGCCAATTAGGAGTTAGTGGTGAGTTTTAAATGGTTTGTTAAATGTCAGCATTATCCCTTAGTTCTCAGTAACTCTTTTTCTTCTCTGCAATCTCTACCCAGGTATTTATAGAGGAATAAAACCTGCGTTCCACTTTAAACTCTGCTTTGATAGTTTGAACAAATCTTGTTTTCTTGTTTCATATCACAGTCTCTGTTGTGGTGCATTTTTTGCCCTTTGAAATTATCATTCTTTAACAGAGTAATTAAAAACATATATAGCATTCTAGTTGAGAATTGATAGTGCCACTACTATTTCCTCTTCTCTATCAGAAGCATTTCCACTGATGTATGCCTTTTTACAAGATACAGTACACAGCAAGCTCATTGTCAGTCCTCCTCAGGTACGTATGCATCTTCCCCCACCCTAGGCATTCCTAATTCCTACTTGCAGGGGGACAGTTTTAAGGTTTTGTTTCTAGTTTTTATTACTTTTTTCCAATACTACTGTTCGACAAATAAATGTTAGTGTGGTGATGAGGAAGTCTTTGCCCATAGAGCTTGTGAGGAAGGTGGTGGTAAACATATACTTTCATGAAGAAAAGCCCCAAGTTTGAAATGTTCTCTGACTTCCCCTGAAACGTCAGTCAGTACCTGTTGTGCCATGGCTCTGATTCTCCAGTATTCAGCTTCAGCACTTGGCGAGAGGGAGGGGGCTGCCACCTTCACTTCACAGGCATCTCCACTAAAGCTTTCAGAACCACTGTGGAAATAGCCCAACAGGTTCTATAGAGAGACACAACATCAGACTTTCACTGTGCGTTAAATGAAGTCAGTGACTGTAGCTTTGTCCCACCTGTTCATGGGCAATACAAGATTTGGAGTGATCTGTTCCATTACCATCAGCTGGTCACCTGCTATTTAGCAATTGATGTGTTTGATGCAAAGACGTTACAACTTCTTATGCAGTCTGGCCTGTGATGACTTAACAGGATTTTTTTGTTACAAGAAAGATAGCAAGCTGAGAAATAATCTATACGGAGCATGCAGCTACAGGATCAAGTAAACAACTTTGTCTTCTGTCTAGTTTTAGCCAATCCAGAGGAAGAAATAGATCAAAAGGTAAGTTTTCATCTACTGAACTCTTCTGATTTCATACTGGCAGGGCAATTTGAAATAAGTCTGGACCATTAGTGACTAGTGTTCTCTGCACATGTTTAGAAAAACTGATTTCAGTCTCCACAGTTGATCCAACACCTTTCATTGTGAGTGAACTGACAAGATAACAAAAGCTAACATATAATCCTTATGCTTCTTTTCTTGGGTCTGTACCCAAAAACTTTACTTAAAAAGAAAAAGCAACCTGTCAAAAGTTAGTGAGTCTATAACTAGTGTAATTACATTTTGACTGTCAGCAAAAAGGCAGTTTACCTTTACTGGCTCCAGAGTGGCAGAGAACGCATCCTGCAAGGCACAACATGCAAGCCTCCACATCTCTTCAGTGAAAACAGGCCCTGCTGTCACTAACACATACCTGCAAGGGCACAGGAAAATGTTACCATATTCAAGAAGGAACTAGACAATTCTTACTTGTAGTGGGCAAAGCTTGAAAAACAAAACAAAAGCCCTACTCGGTAGCTAGCTAATGATATCTAATCTCCTCAGTTGTTACCCTGACCTATTTTTATAATTACACTGTAGTTTTGGCTTTTTTTTCCCCCCTTTGCTTCTCCTCTTTAAGTAGTCCTCTTGCCAGGATGAAAACCACACGTTGTATAACTATATAATGCAGTGCTTATTTTGATTACAACTGTAATAACCTGAAGACTGTGAAAGGTATTAATTACCTCTAAAGACCTGTGAATTCCAACAGTAAGACACTTGATTATTTTTCCTAAGGATTAATTGTTGACTAACTGCATATAAGTAATGTACAAGTGCTTTTTATGGGAATGATACACAGAGCAATGCCTAAAATCACAGGTTCTGAAGCAGACAGAAAACAGCCAGAAAAGGTTAGTAAGTCTAAAATTAATTATTCAAATAACGATAGATATATTGTAGACTTCTTTTGAGATGTTAGCCAACTTAATCAGTCCACAAGTTTTTCAAAGATATAAAGACATTTTTTTTTTGAATATGATAAGAGTTGAATAGGCTGTGTTACCTGATACAAGAGCAGCCAACTCTGGAAATAATTTCTGTTGGTTCTGCTACACAGGCTACCAGCAACTTGAAAAGATCTTTCAGCATAGTATTGATCATATTTTCATAACCAATATCTATAAGGAAAAGACACAGACTGGTTTGAACACCATTGCCTTTTCACTATAATTAAACAGTCTTGCTACACTTACTGCTATTCAGAGGCTTTGCAAAACCAAATCTTTTTATGCAGCTATCACTAGAGTTCAATTCTGAAACATGCATCACATCAAACTGAAATAAGAACAGTCCTTTTGTTGTTAACAATAGAAAATGTCTGGGCTTAAGTGCTACTGGAGAAATTCTGTTAGATCCTGTTTCTGAATACTCTAGTTCTTTATGATCAAAGTCTTAGTACCTTCTTTTGGAAAGTATAATATAGATTGTGATGATTTAATTTTGAAGATAGCCCTGCTCTGAGCGGAGGCTGGACTAAATAACTTCCCTAGGTCCCTTACAAGTTAATTTCTTCCATAATTCTAAACCCCATAAAGAAAGAAAAAAAGCCCAAACAAACAGAAATTTTCAAGCCTCTTCCTCTTATTTTATGCTTGAGTAACCCAAAAGCAATTAAAGCATCTCCCCCCCCCCATTCAGCAACATGCCACCAATGGCTGTCAGTAGATGTGACAGTGCAGTGCAGTGACATACCTGAGTGTATGAAATTTTGAATGTGCTCCACTACGAGTTCACAGGAAAGGCCGATGGCATGCTTGAAATTAGCAGATGCCACATCCCAGTAAGAATGGTCACCATGGCTGCGATGAAGCCAAAGAGACATCGTGGGAAGAAGAAGATGTACAACTGCATAAATGCCAAATCCTGGGCCTTAAAATAAACACAATGATCATTGTATATTTTTGCTTAAAAAGCCTACACGCACAGTAAATTTGCTAAGTTGTTGCAAGCTTGAGGCCAGGGATAGTGCCAAACAAAGCAGGCTCTGAAACTTTTTTTGTGGGAAGAGAGGGGTAAGCAGTTTTGTATCTAGCTGTGAGGTAGTATATGAATATTTAGCCAACTGTTTACCTGCTGTCTTTCCCAGCAGGTCTACAGGAATACATAATTTTCTATTTCCCTTTCCTGGACACCAGACAAAAGAGTATGTTGAACATACTCTTACAAGATGCCTTTTGTCAACATAGAACAGTGCACTCGCCGGAACAACAGATCACGCTCTGAGAAAATTCCTTGCTACTTGAGGATGTCTCCGTGCAGCTCTAGCATGAATAACACACTTCAGAGAAGAGGTTTAGGATTCTAAGAAGTTTGGGTCAGGGCTCTACTAGCTCACATTTTATCAAGCCCTTTCATTACCAGGTGTCTTGGCAACGTCCCTCAGCAATTCAAAGAGCAGATCCAAAGTAGGAGGCTGGTGCTGGCGGGGACAGTTGGATATGGCAGTTGTTAATTCTTCCAGCAGAATAATCCAGACGTTGATAAGACCTACAAGTAAGGAAACAAAGATTAAAAGCCATGGGTGAGCTACTGCATTGAGTGCTTGACTTCAGAAAGTGATGGAGGCTAACAAATCAACTAACTTAAAGACCACGGGTTCTTGCACATTCACTGTTGGTGTGTAATGTCTGTGGGCAGTATCGATTTTTGAAATGATGGTCTCCTTTTCCTTCCCTTTTTATTACGTTTGTGTTTTGTCCCATCCTTCCTCCTCAAAGTACATCTTGTTCTGGTCTCCTTTCTTAGTTTACTACTCCCACTAGTCCTCTTTAACCTTAGGGGTTTTGGTTATTTTTGTAATGGGCCATTTTACACATCTCACTACCATTGCAAATGCTGCCCTGAATGGTTTGTACCCATTTAGGTTATGCTTTTAGGTAAGGATGCTAAGGTGACTAGCCATAATTTAACTGTCTCTATTTGCTACCCAGAACTAAACAGTAACAGTATCTCATGAAGTATCATCAGGCTGCCTCAACGTCTCATCTTTAGACATTAAGAGGTCACAGAGAGAAGATTAAACGTGCATATGGCAGAGCCGAACAACTACCAGAACAGCAGTATAGATACAGATAGTACTGTGAGTTCATATCTACATGAGCAAATGTGTATCCCTAAAAGATTATGGGATACAACCAGTTTTCAAAACAATTTTGAAGATGGTTAGGAATTGCTGCCCTTTAATTTTTCACTTAAGTACTTGCTAGTTCCCCGTGATATTATGAATGACTGGAAGGATCTTGCATTACTACATTTAAAATGCTCCTGCAATATATAGTGTTAATCTTGACTTAAGTCTCCATAAAAGGCTATGGGTTTATTAGGCTAAAATGGATTTTACTTTGGTTCGCTAAAAAGCCTGCTGGTAGCCATGCTGTCGTAGTCTGTGTCTGCATGATACTTGCTAGCTAATTATGTTCCAAAAGCAATAAAAAAGGCTGCAATGAAATTTTGTTTAAGATGCACTGAGTTTGCTGACTGCGAGTCTTCCTGAGAATCAAGGAAAACACAGTGAAATCATTACTTAGTAACTGGGTTGATCATTCATTTATTCACACCACTTCCGTGGGGCAGTATGTATGGTGACGTTGTTCAGAGTCAGATAGACTTTAATGATGTTTGTAGATAAGGAAACAGCACAAATCATTCAGCACAAAATCTGAGTATCTTCAAATCTGGAAGAACTGAGTACCTTTTAGAAAAACCCTCTTGAAGAGTTTGGCATGGAATACACTACGTGAAAATACACTGCATCACCATATGGCAAAGTAGGCGAAAACATTTTGTCTCATCTTGGTACTGACTTTCAGCATTAGAGTGCCAGGTGAAACACTCTTCTGTCTTTGTAAAGCCAGTTTGCCTAGCAGTGTTCTAATACTGTTACCAGCTAAGTAAAAATTGGGTGGAAGTTTCAGCACTTAGCTCTGACAAGAACCAGATCAGAAGGTTTCTTTGCTGCAGGGTGGCATTTCTCTTCAGAGCAAGACACTGATAGGCAGAGCCACTTCAGAACAGTAGGCAAGTGGTGCTCACTAGAGGTGGGGAGACTCTAGGTCAAGCCTAACTCAAAGCAGAGACTTCATTGACTTGAGTCTCCTGCATCCCAGGTGAACATCCTAAAATATCCAGAGAGAAAAAAACCCACCAATATAGAAAGAAGGAAGTAAAAGGTTGTGGTGGTGGGTTGTTTTTTTTTTTTTTAAATCCCCAGAACCTAGGACTTGTGGTTTGCTTTTTTCAGACAGCACTTTTCTCTCCTATATCCAGGGTAGCAGTGGAACAGGACAATCCACGTGGTGGAAGAGCTTAGGTAAAAGTAGGTATCAAGAGTGATGCTGGTGAGGCATGTGAATGAAATGCACTGGAGTCAACCTGCTTTCTGCCTGGTTGGAGCTGGCTCCTCACAGAGGCGGCCAGGCCGGAACAGCTCCGTAGTTCAGATATTCAGAAGGGACTGTACTGCTTCGAAGGGCCATCGTGAGTCCAGAAGCAGTAAGGCTGCATTTCTCTACTGATTGGCTCCACACAGATCTAGTTCATCAAGCACCTGATTAATCCACAACCCATATAAGCCACACAAATAACCAGGAGACAAATGCTGCTTGTTTTTCTGGAGGTCATAGCACTTTTTATGGACTTCAGAAATTCAACATTTAGTTCAACAGACCACAGGACATAAGTTTGGAAACATATTTAAACAAGTATTCTTTATCTTTCTGAACTGTAACTCAACATGGATATTTTTTCTGTTAAAGGCAGGCCTGCCAATACCAACCTTAAAAGGTTTTCACTCCTTTACTTCAGCTGTGGTCTAGGAAAGTATTCTTGTGTTAGCTCTTAGAAATATATACTGCTTGTATTATAAATACAAGGGTAACTAAAATAATATTAATTAAAATATTATTATCTTGTCCCAAGAGAGGGGTTGTATTTTTCACATTTATGAGCTGTATCTTTTAACATAAAGCAGGTGACATGACCTGGACTTCCAGGCTCTGTGTGCACACGTGTGTGTAGAAAACAGGGAGACAATAAACTATGAAGTTTTTCCCCTCTTTTTTGTTTTCAGCAGTCGGCAAAATTTACAGTGACATGTGGAAGAAGCAATTGATTAATTCTGCAACTACTGCTTTCAATGCACTCACCAGTGTCGTCATCAAAGTCAGAAAGGATGCACTCAATACCATCCTCACTGCTGGCCGACTGCTCCTGCACTCTTCGGGGCAAGTTAACCAGCCGGCCACTGAGGAAGATGGGTTTCAAGGGCATTTTATAGATTTTGGCTAACAACTGGGGGAGGGGGGAGAAAGAGAAAGCAAAAAGAGAAGAAAAGATAAATATATATGGGAAAGTTTGTAAAAGCTATCACATACAACACACAAATGTAAAATGTATGTAAAAGACAGGGAACTACTGGAGAGGGTGCAGCAAAGGGCTACAAAGATGATTAGGGGACTGGAACACCTCTCTTATGAAGAAAGGCTGAGGGATTTGGGTCTCTTCAGTCTGGAAAAAAGATGACTGAGGGGGGACCTTATCAACACTTATAAATACTTAAAGGATGGGTGTCAGGAGGATGGGGCCAGGCTCTTTTCAGTGGTGCCCAGTGGCAGGACAAGAGATAATGGGCACAAACTTGAGCATAGGAAGTTCCACCTAAATGTGAGGAGGAACTTCTTTACCCTGAGGGTGTCAGAGCACTGGAACAGGCTGCCCAGAGAGGTGGTGGAGTCTCCGTCTCTGGAGACATTCAAAACCCACCTGGACGCGTTCCTGTGCAACCTGCTCTAGGTGACCCTGCTCTGGCAGGGGGGGTGGAGTAAATGATCTCCAGAGGTCCCTTCCAACCCTATGGTTCTATGATTCTATGTAAAATAAAATAAAAACTATGAAAGCAGCGTAATGCCAGCATCTGTTCTGTTCATCCAGCAATACTGTAAGTGAAAAACCCAAATAGAGGCCCTAAGTCATTGACCATAAGTTCATTGACAAGTAAGGAGTTGAGGGGAGAAAAAGAGGGAGAAAAGCAATTTAAATAGCACATTTTTGGGAAGGGAGTGTGCTCCCTCCTCATTTGTGAAAGACAAATGTTACGACTTACCAGTTGCACCTGTGACCTAAGAAGGTCTATTAGATGTACACAGAATATTTTGGAGCTCTGAAGGACTAAGTAAACACTGATAAAAGGACCTGTACAGGTTTACTTCAGAGCTTCATTGCCTGGGTTGTCCATTACACAACAAACACAAACTCTGCGGAATTGTGCTATAGCTGGGATGCTACTGGTATTTTACAGACCTTTCTAAAGTAAACCAGGTATTTGCAATATACAGACAAGATTTCCTCTTGGTCATTCCTGTTCTTCTACTGGCAAGATAAAAGGTATAACAAGATAAAAATGGCTGTTGCTTTTAAAGGGGAGAAAATATTTCTGCCTCACTGTGGACTGGGGTTTGTGAGGATGAGGAAGACTGATGTGCACACAGTGTATAAATAAAATATACGTTAGATATACACATAGATATCCACTAAATTTTTTGAGGTGAATGAGACAGCAAGTACAGTTTGGTATGTCTGCTGTTTATTATTCTGAGCTGCCTCATTCCTTCCTTCTCCCCTCAGTTTGTGTACTGAATCCACCCGTTATCTCTGAATTTAGACATTAAGCCCTTTCAGCTATGTATATATCCCTTGTTACGCATTTGTATTGTACCCAGAAAAAACATGGCCTGGGTCCAACAAAAAGACCTGCAGGTACTACAGAAATACAAACAACATTATGAAATCAGACAAAAAACATTCTAATAACCCTGGATAATAACCTGTGCCGTGTGCAAGGAGATTACAGGAAACATGCCAGCATTCTAATTGTTAGAGATTTGCCCTGAGCTTCAGATATGCCTTCATGGTACAGATAAGCTGTTGCTGCATTTTAGAAGGTGTAATCTGTTGCTCTTCTTAGGATGTGAGAATTCTCAGGGTTTTGGGTTTTTTTTTCCTTTCATTCCAAATGCTGTTTACACTAACTGTTTAAATAAGAATGAATGTAGCTTTGAATATATTACTACTAGGTTTTGAACATTCGCATTTTCCCACATGCTCCTTGGGTCTGAGCGTTTTCATCTTCTCAGTTCTTCCACTGTTAGCTGGCCTAGAAAGTATGAGATTCCTTCAGATCGCCACTCTCCACCTGGCAGTGCAGGTTATTACTGTCAGGCTTACCACAGATGCTGGTGTGTTCACGCAAACCATCTAACCATTGATGCAAAGCCTGGAGGTTAGAACTGTTTCCTAGGCCAGGTTAGTACCTGTATAAGATTGTTCATCATACCTGAGAACATCTCCTGAGGTAATCAAGCGCGGGAAGGCACAAGTCTGTAGATGCAGATCCTGATCCTGGCACACAGTCACCCATCTCCTTACAATCTACTTCCCCTGGGGACAGGAAAGGCAGCATTGGGAAGGACAGAAGAGAAACAAAAACGGCATTAGTTTTCCTTTTTCATTCAGTTGTGCCCTCGTGTCTGAAGAGAATCCAGAAAACATCCTTTGTTTGATCTTATTAGATGACAACCACATGATGCTCATACAAAGAATACAGTAACAGTGGTCACAGTGTATACGTGGACTTTTATATGAATAAATGCTTTAATAAATACACGCCTATTTAATAATTCTTTAGTAGGGCCTTTGGGAGTTCTTATAATAATACCTTATAGTCATCTGTCATATTGACCCCGCTCCACTTTTTTCCATGGGTGTATAATTACTTGCTCAAATTCACCCTTTGCTCAGTTAATATGCTAATTTTTTTCTATTCATTTGCATGCCACTGCCCTGGAAAATTCTACTACCACAAGTTCTTCCTTCTAGTATAAACAATTTTATATTTTGTGCTACAATATTTCCTTCTGCTGCCTAATTCAGGTGTCAAGTTCTCACTGTTTCAACACTACGATATCCTCTGGCACTAGTGTCTCAATATCACAGACGTTACGAACTCGGTGGCACCACCACACTCCTACTTTTAGGTCAGCTTCACTAAGTGCATTAAATAAGCAGATCAGCTCCGAGCCATCCCGTTGCAGAGCTCCTGCCTGGATAACTCCATTCACTCCAGTTTTTTCCCTGTCCGCAGAGTCTGTTTTCTTCCCCTCTCAGCAATGTTCTGCCCACCCTAGAATACTTGGCTCATAACCGTTTTTCCAGTTTAGTCAAATACTTTCCATTCAGTGCCAAATTCGAAGCTTTACTAAACGCCTATATACATTAACATTTTATTGCCTTAAAAGCTACTCCTCTCATAAATACCACAAGATACATATGAAATCCTTTTATTAAATCCTACTTTATTCTCCTTTCACTACACTATTGCTTTTTCTATGCCCTTGATTATTCCCTCCATAATGTATTTTGAAGTCTGTCTACTGTTTAAAGTCTGTCTACTGTCGAGATCTGCCAAGTCAGCCAATGAAGTTTGAAACCTTTAGCTTTATGTTAAAACGCACATAAACGGTAGTATATTTGCTACTGCTCAGCACTGAGGTATCCCATAGTCCTGCTACCTTTAATCCAAAAAAAGATCTTGCTTTTTGACGTGTAACCATAAAGGGGACAAACTTATCTCATGAAGGTAAGAAACCTAAAGAAATATCAGACAGGCTTTTAAATTCTCCAGAAGGAACATGAGTTCCCTCTACTGGTACTGGACATGCATCGCGAGTTGAATTCTGCCCCCATTGAAATCGATGGTGAAATAGCTTCAAAGGGGAGAGTAACATGAAAGACTAGATCTGGTGCGGTTAGCTGCTTCATTTAAATCAAAGGAGTCGCTTACAGACCTTGATACCTCTGTGAATTAATATACCTATACTTAAAAAAAAAGCCACACTTTGCCCCATGAGAAGTTTTGCAATTTACATAAGAAAAAAAAATATCATTGCCACAGTTCAATGAAAAACGTCAAATGCTGATGATCAAGGCAAGCCAGAGAACACGAACATGGGGCCAGAATGACCCAACACCATTGGCCTTTGTTCTGCAGTTTGATGAAGTACCGCAGTTACTCTGCAGGGTCACCTTGACTTGACGCGCCCGGTCTCCACCGCCCTCAGTAACACAATGAAAAAACTAATCATGGGGACAGAGTGGTATTAGTTGCAATGCTCATGATCTCCCTGAAGGTTCAGCAGGTTTTCAGCATTGCGTATGCCAAATTACTGCTGCTGTGGTGGGAAAGGGTAGAAAGGAGCCACGTGGCTTTGGCTGCTTAATGTAAAACATACCCTGTTCTGTTGCAGACAATCCATGCTGCCACTGCACAATGCCAGGCCATTTCTGCAAGATTCTGTTGGTTCTTTTACATCTAAATTAATATAAGCAAGTCCTGATACAAATTCAGATAAAACGAAGCAGATATTTAATAGTGAGATGCATCTTTGCTGCTATAACAACTTGAAGAATTGATGGCATTAAAAATGTTTCTGAAATAATCCCTTGATTATTCTTGATTTTATTTTATTTTTCTACAGCATTCTGGACTCAATTTCTTCACTCCCTCTCTCTTCCCTACCATATCATTACATAACTTAATTCTCCTCTTCTGCAGGATCAAGTTTGGCATAACATGACTTAATAGGATAAAAGGAAAATAAATATATTTACCCAGTCCTTTGACAAACTTCATAAGGCACATAATATAACTGGTGGCGGCATTGGCAAAGACCTGGATGCTGTCTGTGTTTAGAAATGCTTCAAAGACATCAAACACCGGGGCTTGGCGTTTCCCTGTGGAAATAATAAGATGAGAACTCTTCCCCATCTCCCAGTAAAGGTGATTTTCCAACAGTTTTTCAACAATTTAACTGAATCTGTAGAATCTCTTCTCTTCTGGGCAGACACAGAAATGATCTTAGAAGTAAAACCTTCCCTTGCTCCTGAGGCAACTCGTGTATAGGATGTAATACAGACTCCCTCCTTCGCCTTATCTATGAAAAATGTTAGCTTATACATGCCGAAATGGTAAAAGCAGGTTTGAGCTCTTGAACTCAGCTCAGTAGCTAACGCTTCTGTTTGGTGGAGGTTTCTGGTTTAGTTCTTGTTAACTGTCAAGATGACAGCAGTCACGCGGAAAACTATTCAGACTATACAGTAACAAAATTGCCTTGCTTTTCCCAAGTAGATTATCAGTCTTCAAAAGCTGATAATTTTGAAGCTTATCAAAATGCATTTTGCTACCAATCCTAACAGATCTGAAAGACAAAATTTAGGAGGAAAACCATATCCCTTACACATGACTTGTAACATTTAAAAAAACCTTCTAACGTGGCAAAAGGACAGATTAAAGTGTTTTTCCTATATTACCCAGTTTCCATACGAGCAAACATCTCTGGCAGGGATGCAGAATCATTCCTACAGCAAACATGGTTTGTAATAGTGCTAGCAATTTGAAGCCCTGTGATAAAGTGTCTGGACAAGCACTTGCCGAGATTATCACACTAACTTACCCTGCGATGCCCATCTACAAGAAGGGCTGGAAGGAGGATCCAGGGAACTACAAGCCTGTCAGTCTGACCTTGGTGCTGGGGAAGGTTATGCAGCAGATCACCCTGAGTGCCACCATGTAGCATGTACAGGACAACCAGATGATCAGGCCCAGTCAGCATGGGTTTATGAAAGGCAGGTCTTGCTGGACTAACCTTATCTCCTTCTATGACAAGGTGACCTGCTTAGTGGTTGAGGGAAAGGCTGTGGATGTTTGTCTACCTAGACTTTAGTAAAGTTTGACACTGTTTCCCACAGCATTCTCCTGGAGAAACTGTCTGCTCATGGCTTGGACAGGCGTACTCTTCACTGGGTAAAAAACTGGCTGGAGGGCTAGGCCCAACGAGTGGTGGTGAATGGAGTTAAATTCAGTTGGTGGCCAGTCAAAAGTGGTGTTCCCCAGGGCTCAGTATTGGGGCTTGTTGGTCTCTTCTCCCAAGTAACAGGCAATAGGGCATGAGGAAATGGCCTCAAGTTGCACCAGAAGAGGTTTAGGTTGGATATTAGGAAAAATTTCTTCACTGAAAGGATTGTCAAGCATTGGAACAGGCTGCCCAGGGAAGCTATTAAGTCACAGCCACCATACCTGGAGGTACTTAAAAGACATGTAGATGTGGTGCTGAGGGACACGGTTTAGTGGTGGACTTGGCAGTGCTAGGTTAATAGTTGGACTCAATAATCTTAAAGGTCTTTTTTAACCTAAACGATTCTATGATGATGTATAAGAGCAATAGGTTTCGCATAGTAAGACAGCCCACATGAGACGTGCTGGTTGTATACAGTATGCTTTCCTTTCTCTAGCAGGAGATTGACAAGGGCCCAGCCAAGCTCACTAGTCCTGCACTGCTGTTTTGCTCAAAACTATTCAAGTAGGCTTGAAGTATTTCTTTCTCATTCTATTTATCTGCCAGAATCTGGAGGATAAAAAGTCAGAACAATACCTCTGCTTTCCCTCCCACCACAACTAATAAAACAGATACTTCAGTACAGTCATAGAGTCAGAGGCGCTGCTAAGTGCCGATGTTCAGGTAGGGCATTTAAATATATTGAGTTAGTTATTGTGTCCCCAGGGAATATGACAGGGAAACAAAAGCACATATGAAACAGTCAGTGCAGTATGTCCTTACCCATAGAGTATTCTCCTACAAGGTACTCTTTAACCTCTGACTTGCTGCTGCTGTGAACTGTTTCCAGGGCACTGAACAGGGGTCTCCATCCTGACTGGATCTGGGTAGAACACATTTCCACCAACTCTCCTATAGAGGTGACCACCTGCAGACAGTGTAGGAGAGGTTGAAAGAATAAAACAAAAAACCAGAACTAATACATAGATGGACCATTAGAAGGAATGAGGATGGCTTTAAACACACCCCTGGATTTCACTATGTCAGTCTAGACTAATTTTTTTTTTTTTAGATAGTATAGTTTTATTTAATTGCTTTAAAGCCATACCGTGCTCTACCACAATGCTAGCTTACGTAGGCAGAGCCCTTCTGATTCCTTGAAGATGATTAAGGGGCACCATTTGAAGGCAATTTGGGCAACACTCTCAAATGGACCAAGTGCACTCGGGAGACCATCCTTCTTGTAGGCATGGTAGGCTAGATACAGACACCATGATCACGGCTGACTTGCCTGGTCTTGGACATCCTCGTCACACAGCTCTAGTTGCATGATACGCTCAAAGGGGCGGAAAAGCGCCTCATTAAAGTGAAAATGAGAAGGCTCATTCCAGTCCATCAGCACTTCAGTGAGGATGTCATGGATGAAGGAGACAGCCTTCCGGGACACGTGTCTCTCCTTATGACAGGCAGCCTGCAGGGAAAGGAAGAGTATTAGAGTTTGTCCAAGCAAAAACTTTACTTTTAGTGAGACAGTTTTAAGGGAGATAATCTCTTCATGTTGCTGAACCCTAAAAATGGATTCACCAGTAACGTGACTACGGATCCCACTGCAATGAAAATGGGAGAGTACTGCCATGGAAACAGATGACTGAGACTCTGAGCTGCCTGAAGTCCCACAAATGCCTGAAGGTTTGCTGTCAATTCAAAAAGCACAGAGCTAAAAATAAATAAATAATAAACCCCGCAGAACAGAAGTAATTTCAAATAGCCTTTGTTTCTACCGTGTGACCATTTTTTCTTTCAAAAAAGTAGTTTCTGCATATATTCACCATACCTATCTATGCATGACCAAACATCACTTTATATTTAGCTATTCATGGAACTTAAAAGTGATGGGAGCCTTCTCACTTTGGAAGAGCTATTAAAAAATAAACCACCAATGAATCTGGATATAAAGATACTGTTTTGAGCAACTATGCAGGTTATGCTGAATTATGTCCTTTCCCTGATGTTGCTCCTTCCTAGTAATGCCATCATCTGCACTGAAGTCAACCAAAAAGATTGATCAGCCCTGCAATCTAAAAACATGGAAGATACTTGAGTTTAAACTGGCTTGGGACCTTAAAACACTTAAAAGTGTTCAAAACATGAAAAGCAATTAAAGTGGTCTCAGGCTGGCATCCAAAGGCAAGTGAGACACTAGTTTTCAAGACTGTCAAAGGATACAACAAAACTCTTCTCCTCTGTTTCTACTTCACTTAGAGGGATTCCACAGAGACTCCCCAATGCCTGAACTCTGCTATGAGATAGTCCACACATTTTCTTGAGTCAATGAAATGAAGTGCTATGGCAATTTACTGAACAGCTCATCTGAAAACTCTGGAGAAGCGTGCTCCCAATAAACCTGGGCACATGGCACCACATACCTCACCAACAGGAAGGACGGAAGTACTGCACATTTATTCATACCAATGATACAAATCAAAAAGCTCTGAGAAGTCAAGACGCCAGCATTTCACCAGATAAGACTGAAAGTTTGGTTGAGAAAAGGTTATTTGTTATGACTGACACCCATTATGTGGCTGCTACTGGCATGCCACTGACCAGGCTTCACAAGGAAGGAGAAGGAAAGGGAAAAATGTCATCATCTTCCCAGTTGAGCTGGCTGTATGTGGGAAAAGAAATCCCTCTTTTATGGTAAGAACTGCAAGGATGCAGACCTTGACTGGGAAAACAGGTAAATGGAGGAGTTAGTTGTAACCTCTTAGGGTGGTTTCAGTTTTTTCACCACAGACAGACAGGAAGTATCATATTGCAAAAATCCAACACACCACCCCTGGACCTGCCCATTTCAGTTATTTAAAAGTGCACTCTCAGTGGCAGCGTTACAATATCTGACACAGTATATACAATACCCCAACAGGAGTGCAACCAGATTTGACAACGTTGAGAATTGATACACATTTTAAGAGCTATCAAACCTTCACCATCTTTTTCAGGTTCGTTGTCTCTTGCACATTCCCATTTTCTCCCCCACTCCTACCTCTACAAGGTGAGGTGCCACCAGGCTCCAGCAGCGCATGAGGTGGAGCAATGGGCGAGATTTACTCCTTACAATTCTGAGCATGGCATCACCAAGTCGGAACAAGTGAAGTGCACTTCTCCTGTCCTGGGTAGATTTTACTTCACCTAAAAGAAAGTAAAAGAAAATAAATGGAAGCTAAGTAACAGCAGCTTCTCCATCTCTAGATGTTTAAATTGGAATTTAAATCAGGATAAACATTATTAGTATTAACTTGCGGCTGGGGGAGAAGGGGAAAGAGAGGAGGAAAAAAAAAAGAAAAAAGAATAAATCAGTGTAAAACACAGCCTACGCTTGTGTAGGTAAGAGAGCAGGAGATGGACCCAAGTTTGAAGAACAACTTATTAAACACACTTTATTTTGATTTAAGTTATCAATTTTTTGGGAAACATTTTAAAACCAAGTCTTAGAGAAGTAGTGCAGAAAAGTTAAGCAAGGAGCTTATTGAGACACAAAATAGTAGTTGGAAAAAATTTTGGTGACATCTACAGGGGAAAATATAAGCTGAAAATTATTTAGTTTTAGTTTGTCCTTTTGTATTTCTTATCAAGCAAAGGATGTGAAGCAAAGAATGTGAGAAAATGCTTTTCTGTTCCCCAGCCAGTAATAGTCATTATTTCCTATTCAAAGGGATTAATCTTTTGTTGATTTTACATTTGGAAGGACACTTCATTCTCTCATTTAAAATATGCTGGTGCTTTTATCTCTAATAAAATACGTCATCAGGGGGCATACCATTTTTAATATATATAAAAAAATGCAATTGATTGCTTTATCCTAATTTTAGTTTCATTATTACTGACTACTGTTGATTGATTGCTAAATACATGATAAGAGGGTCACCATTTATTAAAAATAAAGTAATTAACATTGAGGCCTGAAGACAAGCAAGAGCAAAAAATGAACAACTTGAAGTGTCACACTGAGAAAATGAGTAGCAGCACTTCAGGGAGAGGGGAAAACGACTGCATTTGACACATACACCAGATAAAATCCACGTCTGCCACAGGACAGAGCAAGGCCCATATGACTAATGTAGCTTCTAAAGGCACCATACAAATTTAAGTGAAAGATCTTCCTTTGGGTCCAATCCTTCTGCTCTATTTGAGACAGTGATGGAAATGACAATTTACAGGCTTTGTACTGTAAGGTACATGCTCCACTCTGCTGGGGAAGAGCAAGCAGGACAAATTCCACTGCTTTATCTGACATTCTTCAGTTCTGTGCTTTGTTTGCTATTGCCCATTTTCTGAATAGTTCTGAGGTTATCCCACTGTCAAATGTCTAGCCTAAACCCACTGTCTTAGGTATACCTTCACCCAATTGCCTTACTGGATTGGGCTCCAAAACGGAGCTGTGATTACATATTTGTGGATAATTAACACAAGTCCAAGAATCAAAGGAATGTCCTCTGAAGTGTTTCATAGCAGGTGTTCAAAAAAAGTGCTCAACTTTTTCTAAAGACTTTGAATTTCTCCTACAGAAAGATCTTATTAGACTAAGTACTGTGTTTTATTTACACCTAGGAATTCAACTGGAAAAATTAAAACTATAAGAATACAAAGTAAGTCCTGTGTGCAACATAGTTGTATACGAAACACAGAATTCTGTAAGGGATCTTCAGGTAATTTACCTGGCATTGCTAGGGAGTAATCAACTGTATCTGTGACCGAATGAAAAAGCTGGGCCTGAGAAGCCTTCTTGAGCTGGTAAAGGAAACCTGCCAGCGCCATCAAGTTTAACTTGTCAGCAGCATCTTCAAAGAGCCTGTGAGTAAAAGAACAAAATCTAATTGAAAACTTCATGAGATGGAGACTTAAATGTGTGTGTAAAACTCTTATCCGCACACAGCTGCTATGTGTTGCCTTTGGTGACACACTGGGTTATTGAGGACTTTTTCATTTACACAGTGCTACAGAAAGACTTTGATCCAGAAGCCTTATTAATTGATAGGTGAAAAGTAGAGTGATGTAGGAGCAATCAGAACCCTTCCAAGATTCAATTGCGGTACTAAAACAAAAAGTCACTTTTTTGAGGAATCAACTCTTCCCCATTACCGTATCTTAATGCTACAAGCAGTTCATAAACAAGTAATCAAAACACCAGTGAGACTATTCCCAGTCCTCACAACATAGATCATCATAGCTTCACTGACTTTAGAGTTAAACCAGTTTGCTTCATCTGAAGCTACAGCCCCTTAAATGAAAAACAACTTAATACAAGTCTTACATCTAAAGTTGCTGTACCTGAATTGCTGTTTAAGAATATAAACAAGAGTTGTTACTTTCATCTGCAATGAGCTCTTAAGATTTAAGAGTTAAAACCTGTAGTCTTAAAGCAGTAAACTTATCCTTACATAGGAGGTAGGCTCCACAGAGATCACAGTGAAATTCCACATGGTGCATCCACAAGTTAACACAAATATGATTTTCTGACATTGCTTTTCATGAAAAACTTTCTATAGTCCTGGGAAACTGGGGACTGAGTCCTAATAACATCCACACTAAAGTAACAGTGCGGAAATCAAACCTGCATCATTAAAATTACTGTAGTGCTATTCTCTAATTCTTGTAACCAAGTTGTATTGTGAGCTTCCTGAATAAAAGGTACATTCCATGCACCGAGTAAAACTCCTACAAGCAGTGTCAGTATACATTACTTTTTCCTCTGAATTTACAAATAATGCCCTCCTATGGACAAAGAATGCAAAATGTCAGCTGAGAAAAAAAAGTGGTAATTAGAAGCATGCAAACCCAGGAAATTTTCAATTCTAGCCTGGACTGCCAAAAGAATAGCAGAAATAGCAAAAAAGTCTGTGACATATCAGTCTGCAGACCATGTTGTAGGGACGCTTAACCTAGCCATTCTGTGACCATGCTTGGTGGCCCTTCCTCCTCCAGCCACATTGGGGAAGGCTGACAAGCTGTCCACGCAGTCCCGACAGCTGCTTTCTAACTGACACTGGTCCTGTCACTCAGTACCTTCCTGTCAGGACAGGACATCCACTTATTTTGTCTGCTTTAATGGACGTAACAGATTAATTTACAAGCAAGCAATAAATACACCAGTCTCAGGATGCATTTGATTTACTTTTTACCTGTCAGCTTGCGTCGAGAGCGTGAGAACAGCCTTGGCAGCACTGGTCCCACACAGTAGGCTGCCTCCACGGAAGTCGAAAGCTCTGCCCTTACTGCTCTCCTTGATGAGTTCCTGGATAGAAACTGGCTGAATGACAGGATGGCTGCTGAGGGTGGTCTCCTGCTCAGGGGTCAGTGCCTGAGGAGACTCCCCAGGCTCAGAGTCTGGGTGCAGCCCTCCATGTGCCTGCTGTGACTGGGTGATGGTAAGGGAGGGCTGGGAAGCACCATCGCTGAAGTGGGTGTGCTCCAGTGTGCTGATGTACTCACACACCCTGAGAACAAACAGGACAAGCGAAAAATGAATAAAACCCCCCAAAACAACACTTCAGAGGTGAATAAGAAGGACAGTGCAAGTACAGCCCTCGGCTGCCTCACAGCCCCATCACTGTGAGAAGCAGCTGACATGGAAACCCACTGCCAATTTGCAGGCATCAATTTCTACATCTAAACCAGATATGATGCACTGGCTATTCTCCTCAAACCATAACCAGACAATCTCTAACTCTCAGACTACATATAGATAACCTGTCTTCTTACATTCTTTGGCATCCTGTGTGCCTAGATAGCAAAAAGTTTAGTGGAGGTGCCTGAAAAGCCCACTCTGCCACAGTCTTCTGGTAACTTTGAAGTTTCTAAGCACTGATTTTGTCTCTGAATAGTAGTGGAAAACAGCACTGCCTTTTCTCTTACACATACTGGCAGTTAATTCACTCTGACACTGCTTATACAGAACGCTCCCGGAGCGTGTAAAGTCCTTTTTCTCAGTCCATTACTTTCAGGCAACATGGTATAAATTCTGTTTCTGGTGAGTACCTGAACACATGAGGCCAACAGTCCTGGTTGTGGCTTCCCATCTCCAGGCCCACGTTAAGGACTGCATCCATACACAAAACATGAGCAGTGTGCAGGCAGACTCCCTGCACTTTCCCCATCTGCTCCAGTTTCTGCTCCACTTTCTGTTTCACTGTACCATGAAAAATAAAAAAAACAACATTAGCTTCTCCAGCTCTTAAACAAACACCAGTTTGTATATAGGGTGATGGCAAAAGTATACAGTCCAAAAGCTATAAAAGAATGTGGATTTTAGACAACAAAGAAATCAGAGAAACCCATTTCTTCCTAATAAACATAAGGCAGTTTTAAAATTAAAATCGCTTTTGACTGATCTTACATGCATGGAAAAAAGAAAAAAAAAAATCAACGCCAGATTGACACCCTCCACCCCCAAATTCACATCTTGCTGCCCACAGAACAGATGCGGACTGCAAGTGATATCACATGTTTCTCTTTCAAGCTGGCTGGATGCATATTTATTATTTTTACCAAAATCTCATTTTCTATGAAAAAAAAAAAAAAAAAGAGTTTTCAGATTTCTCATCAATTTCCATACAAAAGTTTCACCGAAGAGCTTTTGCTAATGGATACTCTTGTCAAAGCAAAACTAATCCTGGTCTGAACTACAAGCATTTGGACTTCATTCTTTTTCCCCGAGAATCTCTGAAAAGCTTAGTTTTCATGCTGCATTGGAATGGAAACCAATTTTGAAGCTTTGCAAGCTTTCATAGAACAGATCTGTTGGCCCCTGGCCACTACTACCGCCTCCTCTTTGGTTCAGCTGGCCAACTCGCCTCAGTCATAGCTAGCAGAGTGGTCAAAAGCTAGTTTGTGCTCAGGCCTACTCAGTTTTGTTTTCTCTACTCAGACATCAAATTCAAGTGCCAAGCAGGGTGATTTGTGCAACACTGTGTTTTGTTATGGGCTTCTTTCCATTAGAATTCAGATGTCATCAGACACATTTTATGTGCTTCTCCAAACAGCCATTGGAGACAAAAATTGACTTTACTGACTTCCGGTGGGTTTGAAGTACTGGTTTAGAGATGCAGAACTTTTTACATGTTATACATATCTAATTTTTTTATGCCAGCTTCATTTAACATGATTCAGAAACAGTTTTAAATATCTGGTGATGACAGAAGACAACCAAGGATGTATACACAAGACAGGTAGAAGGACGCAAACTCAGCTTATATGACTACCCAACACTTTAAAAAAAAAAAATTGTTTCTCTGATGCCCTCTGGTTGTACGACTATCACAAGTCTTAAAAAGTGCATATTTCAAAAATGCTGTTGGCTTATCTATTGTTCCACTGATTTCAGTTCCAGATAAATTAGTGTGACATAACGTTAAGAATCTAGGACAGCAGCACAGGTACTTTACATGCCTCTAGACATACAATCCATATGCTTACAAGTGAGTGGTGCACAGTAGTAGCATTCCCCTCTGTCCTTCTTCTGAGTAGCAAAGTAATCTCCAGTTACATCTTTGCAGGCAATATGAGATAACGTAGATAATTTAATCACATAGTTACCTTGAGCTATAGTATCACTGGCCTCCTGGATTTCTTTTTCTTCTTTCTCTTCTTGGACACAGGAGGCAGCAGCCATTTGTGCAAGAGCAGACGCACAGTTAGCTGCAACTCCTGTAAAGCAACAACACAATTACTGTTTAATCAGCACCTCCTCCCCAATCCCGTGCAATCTCAACAACAGGTTGTGACAAGGAAAGTTGGCTGGGTATGTCTATGCTGTAGGGCAGGTGGGCTCTATGGGGAGTCCTACAGCCTAGGTTCCTATCCAAGACTGGAACAGGATGCTGCTTTTCTCCCTCCCAAATTCCTTCAAGGAAAGTTACCATCCTGTTTCGTGAGTCTGCCATGGCATCCCACATGCAGCAGTACCTAGAGCACAGCTCAGCCGGGCTGCCCTCCTCAGTCCATCCAGGCTCACGCAGATGGAGTCTTTCTCCTTTTGATTCTGCTCCTTGGCTCCTTCTGCTCCCAAGATGAAGGCCAGCCCCTTGGAGCTGCCTGCCATGCGGCCAGTCAGTGGTGTGGACAAAGTGTCAATCAAGTTCTTCCAACAGCCGATTAAAAGGTACCGGGCAAAAGCAACTCCTGGAGTGAGAAATGCATTACTACTACTACTGGAAAATGACGTAACAGCCGCTTTATCCTCAGTGGTAAAAAAACCAAGTCATATTAGTTCTATTCATGCTAGACTACCAATTCACGTGTAAGATGTACTGACATACTTCCCTCAACCCTTAAATTGTTGTTCAAAACCACAATTTATCTGAATATGCTTATGGTATGTAACAACCCACTACTGGTAGATACACTTGTGCTTATAATACAGTCTTAATACCTGCAACAACAGAATCGTCTGTCTTCCGGTTTTGGGAAAGCGGAGATTGAGCTGAAGCAGATGCCATCAATTGGCCACCAATTGCACTGCTTCCCAAGCCATCGATGTCTGACAGAATATTAAAAAACAACAACAGATTACTATTCAACACACAGATGGTGTAAGGAAAGCACCTCCTACTGGCTCTTTGTTCAAATAAGTACCAGCACTCATGACTTCTCAGGTATGCTTTTTAGTTTTCTGGCAGGCTTCTGAAGCCTTGGCACAAACATGAGCTGTGGCATCTTATGCTTTGCCCAGCATAACCAAAATGTTCTTGAAGAGGGGTAGTATCCCACTCTCAAAAATGCCCAATGTTACAGAGTCAACAGAAGCCCCCAATGTTACAGAGTCAACAGAACACTCAGCAAAGTGGTATTCATGGTATTTCTTACAGTTCAGACCTTCCCACACCCTTAAATCTCCACATTTCTTAATATAACCTTTCAAACCTTGCTAAATCCTTTATCTGGATATTCCCAAATCTCAGTCTGAGTCCTCAAGATGCACTGGGATTCTATGTCTGAAATGTGATTTTTAGTAGACCTATGTAGGTTCAAACTCAACAAAAGCAATACAACCCTTTCTCCAACACAGCAAAAGACCAGCTTCTCACAGAGAGTTTAATGTTAGGGACATCAGGTTGATTTCCTTTCTAGCAGTCCGTGTCTGTCTGTCACCTCTCCACATACTTGATGGCTATTGTTTTTCCAAGGTGTTTCTTTCAGCTTCTCAGCTCAATAGCTAAAAGCAACACTGAGCTCAATACAATCAGCAAAAAGCTTTCAGAGCACTGCTCTTTGATTACCAGTTAATGGCTCAGCAGAAACCAGTGTTCTCCCTGTATATACTGTTTTAATTACCTCCTTGTAATCATACAGTATACACATTCAAGCAAGCAGTGCATTTTATATCAATACAATATCATAGCCATTCTGCCACCTTTCAGCTGATACCATTTGATTTTTCCCTCAAAGGAAGCTAAGGGTTATTTTAAAGCATTTGCTAGGGGTGCTGCAGGTTTTCAGCTTCTCTCTAGCGCCTGTTGGCACATCCCTGGCATAGCACAAATCTGAACCAAGGGGAACCTAAGCTGTGGAAGGCTTCCAGGATCAGACGCCGCTATCTGTATTTGTACTGCACCACAGGCACACTGAAATGGCTTTGCTATGACACCAAGAAAACAGCAGCCTTACCACTTATCATTAACAGGTACCAAGTCTACCAGAACTGAAGCTGACAGAATTAAGAGATGTTTTGGTTCAGGGAACAAACCTATTGTCCCAGTCTCCCAGGGACAGCTGTTGTTAAACCCATGCCTCAAAAGCTTTCTGTCCAATCCAAAACAAACACTTAAGTACCTGTCACAGTCAAGTCTGATTCCTTCTCTACCGGTAATTTTGTGAAACGCCATATGTTGTGTGATGACATGCTGTTCTGTATGTAATGCAATGAAGCAGCATGCTATTGTACCTCATTTTAGACATGCATTTGGAAGTTAGCCTTGCCACCATAACGTGGTACTGACCAGTCAGCATGGTGATAAGGGGAAGGCTGTGCTCTTCAGGGCTTCCCCAGTATCCAGCTTCCCCCAGCATGTTCCTTTCTAGTACCTGGTGGTACAGTTCTTCAACCCAGGCCTGGGAAAATACCATCAACACTCCACTGGACTGGACCTGCTTCATGAACTCCTTCTGCAGAGAACCATATAAGCCAAATTAAGACAACAGTAAGCCTACAGCACGAGCCTCAGCTCCTAGATCTACTCCTGAGCGTAAAGGAATGCAGGAGTAGAGATGAAGTTATGCAAGGATAAGAATTAACCAAGGATCGCAATGCGTCTCTATGGTGGAGAACGACATAAACAAGAGTCTTTCCCTTCTCTTGCTGCAGTTCATGCAAGATGCAAATCATAATGACAGTTCTTTCACAGTGACAATGGGACATGCTGATCTCTGTTTCCACAAGGTAGGGGTAGGATCTCAATTCCAATAAAAAGAAGCTGTGGCACCTAACGCTGCCTGTCCAGCAATCAGGCCCTTCTGCATTGAACAGTCACCACAGATGAACTGGGGCTCAACTGGATATCTGAACGGTTTTCAACAATACTTAGGTCATGCTCAGGCCTGCTGTGCGCAGTGCTGCCCCTAGAGAAGGTTCTGAGTCACAGATTTGCTCTCGCAGCTGCTGAAGAACATACCAGAACTGATGACGATGTTAAAACCCACTTGTTTTTGAGGTCTTCTAGAATATAAATTCTCTTATATGGGAAAAGATGGCAATAATGGTACATTTTGACAGAATTTTTCTGATTTTCATTTTTTTACCATATATCACTGATTTTTTTTTAGTTTTAGGAAAACTCTGAAACAGCTTCTCTTAGGCGACTTAGTTGAAAAACACAGATTCATGTTTTATAACTCCAGCAGCCTTCAAAACAATTTTTAAAAAGCCCCGAGGAATCCCAGGTGCCACAAAAATCATCAGTTCCTATTACTAAAACCTAATTATTTTTCACTCTAACTTCTCATGTATTCATCTGCATAAATACAAATCAACTATTAAGCAAGACATTTGTCATACTCAAAAATAGTTGCAAGATGAAGGTATGTCCCTCGATAACGTGCATGAACAATACTTGCTGCATCACACGATGCTAATGAAGATCAGTTCTGAAGACAGAGTATCCATCAAAATGACTGCTGCTTTAATGGTGATCAGTAAGCAGTATTAATTCCTCCCCGAATTACAGAGAAGCTGTGTAATTCAGATGCATGACATTTATCATGCAAGATTCATGAGCAGCTTGGAGAACGCTTCATTTGCAATTATTATTTCTCACTTAGCAAGCAGCCTGAAGGCTTTATGTGTGGGCTGTTTTAATGTGAAAGGAAGCAAAACAATTTTTCTTTTTTTAACAGTTTTCCCATATTCCCCAACTCACCAGCAACACCGGGGCTTGGGCAGGCTTCTTTCTGTAGTAATCAGAGTTGGCCAATTTTAGGTTGAGCAGCAGAGTGTAATGTGAGACCATGTAGAGACTGTCTGCATTCATCAGAGTCTGGAAGCTGAAATTTAGGTTTCCCTCAAATCCTGGTGAGTGCATCATACCTAACAAAAACACCATGTGAGCTCTCACATTTTACACAGATTTTGCCTGGAAAAAAAAAAAATCAGAAACTAACCCTAGCATTTCAGCAGCAACGGATTGCTAGAATAGTTAATGAATCATCAGTAGAAATTACTCTACTAAATACACTAGAATAGGGAATAGAAAAGTAAGTACTCCATCCAGCATACAGTGCTGCAAGATAAACTGAACACTCCAGTCACAGTCCAGCAAAGCAACACACTAAATCCAAAATACACAAGGAGCAGTAGCATTCATTGGGATGACTGCCAGGTACAAAGCAAAGGGCAGGATACATCTGCAACGCTAACTGGAAAGGTGAGGTGGGAGGGGGGCAGAGGCAAAGCCTTTGTACTTAACTGAGTGTACACTGCACCAAATGGTGCTAATGAGGGCGACAGCCCTTTTAACCCCCCAGTAAATCTGTCCTGGCTAAGTGAGTTGTTGGATGGGAACTGGAGTGCTCGGCACCTTGCACGATCAGGCTGTAATTACCATTTTCTCCATGGCCTAGAGGTGTGTGGACAAATATTTGGGGCCAAGATGGCTGGAACTCGTTACAACTCCAAGCCCTGTTTAGCTCATACAAGACCTGATTTCTAGATAGCTGAGCATTTGCAGCTCTGTCAGACCCTTAAGCCACCTGTAAGTGCTCAGTACTCCTGAAAACACTATTTGTATGCAACGACAGCATGTCCAGTGGCACAATCCCTTCTTCCCAGGTAGGATGGATGGCACATACATTTTCCTCTGAGTTAGCTGACCTACTGGTAGAAAAGCATAAATCAAGTATGAGCAATACCTAATTGAATCCCTATGATCTGTTCTTTCAGCCATGAAAAAGTAGAAATATTAGATGCCCCACATGACCCACAATATTTCATGGTTTTCACATCAACTGTGAAATCCATTCATATAATGTCAATTAGGGAAGATCACAGAGTAAGCTTTATCCTAGAGGAAGGTTTGAAATGAAACAAAAAACCAGCTTCCAAGGTTAGTTACATGACAAAGCAAAGCTGTGTCATTTGTTAACAGCTGCAGTGGTTTACTGTGAATATATTCCTCCCACCATAAAGTTCATGCCTCTTCTTAGACAAAATACAACAAACCATTTACATTAAAAAAAAAAATAAAATAAATCCACACACAGAAAAGAAGCAAATGTTTTTCTTGCCTCGTGAGGGTTTGAAAGCTCTGTGCTGCTGCCTTCTCGGACTTTCCACTGTCGTCACTTTGGGGGCGTGGATAAGGTGAGTAACTGTTTGAGGGCGGATTTAGAAAGAGAGTAACTGTTCCAGGGTGGGTCTCAAAAATGAATAGCTGTTCAAGGGAGCAACCTTTGTGGAAGAGGGGTGATAGGGCAGGCCACACACCATACCCACATGGATTGCCACGTGCTTGGGGTAGATTTCTCGTGGTCAGTATTAACAGAGGATCTTTACCTAGTACCAAAACTGCAATCGCGTGCTTGAAAGTAGCTCCAGTGACTCCTTCATCAACTGAAGGCGAAGATGCATCTTAACACTTTGTTGGATGGAGGATCATGATATTGATGTAGTTAGAATATATTGATTTGATGCCTTATCTCTCTTAAATATGTATCTTGGAGACAAGAATCTGCTAGAGTAATAAAAACCTCAAGGCAGAGAGGTATGTACAAAAAAAATAAAGCTCATTTTATTTTGCATTAAAATATTTTAAAAAAATGTGCAACCTCCTATACAAGACTACAGTTAAAAAGGAAGGTGTATAACTGCACACAAAAGTGACTACTACATAGTGGGTATGTATTTGAGCACCTAAAAGTGTTTGGGAAAAACGTGGTCCCTAATTTCTTCTGAAATATGGGAAAATAAACAACTGCATTTGACAGATGCTGAGATTTCAAAAGCAGAAGATGAGCTGATGTGTAAACTTGCAATGATGCTTAACAACATAAAAACCCTGCTGCTAAAAGTTATGGAATCAAAACTGAAATGAGGTGCTAAAAACGTTTGCTATGATTATTCACACAGTGGCACGCAATCTTTAGAATTAATGCCTTAACTATTCTCATGAACTGCAGTGTCATGTCCAAATTAAGAGACTACTGATCAACAACTTTTCTTATAAAATCTGACAGCTATAGTAAACAATGAGGTTGGCTTACTGTCTTAACAGAGGCTACAGTTCATTTAAATTGGCCACGTAAAAGGACATCCTGAAAAAACTGCAAACAATGTTTTGTGCAAGTGAAGGTAACGCTGAGAATTTTTAGATAATTTGGTATATTTTAATATAGACATCACACCCCAGTGTCACTAAGGAATTTTTTGGCATTGGTTTTCTCTAGCAACACGGAGGAACTTTCTAAGGAAAGATGAAAACTGTGGATTAGGAAGGCTTTTAACCAACTGACTTCCAAATCTTAGTTTCACTATAACTCTTCTTAGCTGATTTCACTTTTTCTGTGCTTATACTCCCATGCCAGTGCCTCAGATTCCTACCTCCTTTCATTGCTTTTCAATTCTATGAAAACACAGTAATATTACAATACTATTTAAAGACTTAGCTTGTAGGAAAGACTACTGAATTGTAGGTAATGTATTTTTCCCCCAAAGCGTAAGAAAATTTGAAAAATTGTTAAACAAAGCAGTTAAATAAGGTCTCTCAGAAACAAAAAAAAAAATACTGCTTCTGTACTGGCTGGTCTCAGAACTCCACCTGTCTCTTTTCTCAACTTGAATCTTTAACAATACACAAATTTCCTAATGTATTCTTCAGGAGCTATACATGAATAGATGTTGCACACACAAGGAGTAGGACCAATTCCTCTAAATTCATCATGTAATTTGTGCCTTGAATTGTTGGTGCTAACAAAGGCGTGCTGAAGTAAGGACTCAAACATTGCCTATAGAGGCAGATCAGACTGATGTCTTGGAAGCTCTCCAGAGGAAATTCCTGCTCACAGACATATGTTTTGGCTTTAGTAAGTCTCTCTCTCTCTCTCTCTCTCTCTCTCTCTCTACAGTCTTCAAACTCACGCCTCTCTCACCTACATGGGAACACAAGTCCTAACCTCAGGAGCACTGATGGACTTTTGCTTAAGATCTGAGGTACAAGTTAAGAGACTGTTTCGGCTGGATTGAGTCTCATTCCAGGTGTCCGACTGAAACATGAATTGCACAGATCTTGTGAGAGCATAAAATTACAACTCTGTAACAGCCACAGCCCTATGAAAACACCAGGATACCCCTTCCAAGCTATTTTAATACAGTAACTTACTACTGTATTTTTCCATGATTGGCATCTTGCCATGGGGATGGTTTTCTTAGCAAAATGAAGAGTCTTTCCTAACTCCAAGACTAGATATCTTTTTAAGAGAGATGTACAAAACAGAAATTATGGACTTAATGCAGAAATCAAGTGATATTCTTCCATCTTTCTCACTGTATTAGTCATACTGAATGACAACAAAAACCACGTTTTGCCTTAAAATCTAGAAGTCTGCTAGATCTACCTCTTCCAGCATTTTAAAATGTTCTGAAGGGATTTGATAGACAAAAGAGAAAAGAAGTGGTGTACTCATTCATGCACGAGGGAGCAGGTACACAAAAGTTTGAGCTAGAGTTCTAGTCCTGGACTTTTGGCATAACCTCAAGACTGCTCTTTTTCAGGAAAAAGAAACCCCTTGTGACAGAAAGGATGCTTTTGAGCACCTCAATTAGGAATGTAATTAATATTAATGTCCCCTTTAAGATATGTCATTTCTGTGATATAATATGGCCAATGTTTCTTAAGAACATCATCTACCATCTTCCTGAGTTAGGGCTTATTGGGCAGCATTTAAACCGAGTATGAGGAATATCAGCTTATTCACCCAGCTTCATATCTAAATTACGCTGTATATAGATGATGGGAGGCATCCCTTCTGACTCTGGATAGTTTAATGTGTGTGAGAGCACAAATGAATGAAGCAATGATTAGGAGAGAAGCAATAGGAAAGGCAGTTGTAGTGAATTAAGTTAAAGAGACAGAGAAATATATTTTAACAAACATTTCCACTTTGGACACTGTCAGGAAAAAGAAACCCTTCTAAAAATATATCTATTTATACACATTTTAATTATACTATCAACAGAACAAACTAGCCTGTGCATGGCGTGGGTTTTTTTGATAGACCAAGTCAAGATCCCAAAGGTTCTAACTCTGAAAGAACTGCAGGTATTTAATCTCTTAAAAGGTAAGACCTTTTACTATTTTTCATTTGATCTGGGCTTTGAGCTTTGCGTTTCCTGTCATAATAGATAGCAGTATTAAGAAAAACAAAAGAGTGAAGGTGGAAGAGAGTCACTCCTCTTTTCTTATCCTTTCAAGAGCTTACTGCTGTAGAATTCTTATAACCATCTTTGCAAGGCTGGCATTACTAATAGTAATGCAGTGATGTACTAGGCTACTTAAATCTCTTTCAAAACAGGTGATGGTCCTCCCCAGAACCCTTTCATGCTAAGGGGCAATCCCAGCTTCTGTTTAATGACAGCATGCGCAGATCGTCTCAACAGATCTTCACAAATGTGTGTAGAGGTACCTTACTACAGAAAATTTGATTTCTCTGTTGACTGAGGACATAATCCAGAGCCTGTTAAGTGTCAATGGACTGACCTCCCTTTGAATCAGTGTCTGCATATTCAATTTGCTTTGCCCTAAATTAAATGTGCTGCTGTGGAGGAATGTGCTTCGTAAAGTGCAAACCTCCTTATTCTGGATATGTTCTCTGAAGATGAAATCCTACAAGAGAATCTGTGTACAGTGCTGTCACAGTGTGCATGCTGGTTAGACAGTAAATATATGCTTGCAAACCTGAGCAGAAGGTCGAAGAAAAGCTCTGCAGTGCTCCATCCACCTCCTCTATGCTGGGAAGAGCTATAAGCCGAGGTAGAAGAACTTCAAGTGACTGGATAAACAGCCGTGCACTGTGCTGGTCTGCTTCTTGGTTTTTCAGCAATTTCAAAGAGAGAGCAGCAGTACGTAAGGACCTGTGACCTGGACAATCCCGTGGTGTCTGCTCCTCATCAGCCAGGGAGCAATTGTCAGAGCCTATGTCCGAGACATCTGACCTGCCCGAGTCCTTCTCTGCTGCCATAGAATACTGATCACATGAATCAAACTCAGTCCTAGAAAGGTCCTGGTCATCTACACTGAAGTTACTTTCACTGTATCTGGATCCATAGGACCGGGTCTTGCAATCAACTGATAAGAAATTAGTTATATCTGGATAGACTATGGTGTGGCTTCTCTGAACAACATCTGGCTGGTCGATGGTTTCTGACTCTGGTTCTCTATAATGAATCTCTTTGCTTTCATGTCCAGCTGGAGATGGCAGTGAGTTTTTTTGACTTTCTGGATTATCCTCTGGAGTTGTCTGTCCCATATCCCCTTCCAAAGTGGTCTGACCAGTGTCTGTGGTAACGCTAATGCTAATATCAGGACTCTTCTCATTTCCTGATTCCCAGGCAGGATTTTCTGAGGACAGGATGCGCCTCTGCCACCTAAAGTCAGCATCATTGATCTCCATGGAGTCCCTGCTCGTCTCAGTCCCATCTTTCAATTCTTCTAAGCGCCGGAGCAGCAGCTGGATCTGCTCTTCACTAAGACCCCTCCCTTGGCTCAGCTCATCTAACGCTCCAAGCAGGGCAAAGACGCAGGACACTGAAGCATAACATGCTTCAATACCACCTTTGATGCACGCTTCTGTCATCCCATCCATGATACTACAATTAAAACAGAGGCTTTTTAAGTGATGCAGCACATATAGTGAGCACGTCACTATCATCCAACGCCATCCCTCCACAACCAGGAAAACAAGAAGTGAAATTATCCTGTAAGACTACTCCTGAAAAAGACACCTAGTATTAGAACAAAGTATTAAGTCTCCCATGTGGATATGGCCATTCTATAGAGGGAGTGCCAACCAGGGAAACAGTTACCATGCATTTGTACCAGCATGCACAGCAAGTTTTCCCTTACAGACAAGCACTTGCACTGAAAAAAAATTCAACACCCAGCTGAAGCTAAATTTAAAGCCATCTGTGTCCTGAAAATTATCTTATCTACAAGATATGATCTTTATAAGAACTATGAATCCTTCTTGCTCAATCGGACAATGTTTAAATATTCAATTACCTCCTTTGACCTCATCTTGGAAATGTACTTTTAAACAGTTATTTCTTTGCAAGGCTAGGGACCCAAACCTAGGAATTTCCAGCTGTAAACTAACATATTTGGGTATTTTGGCAAACTCCACAAGGTGGTTATCCATGCCTTTACAAACAGGCCCAGACTGACGACAAACCAGTAAGAGCTTTTATCCCTCTTCCATTTTCACAGTTTATTTAACCAGGTTGATACCCTGGCTCATATTTGGGTATACTTCTGAAGATACAACTGTTTAAGTGTCCTGTGTGCACAGGTTTAAGAGAGAAGAGGCTAAAGGAGGAAACAGAGCATACAGCTTGAGAAGATCCAGATGGGACTTCCTTTTAGAAATAGACCTCTTCCTGGATTCTGACTCAGAAGAGCAGGGCCCTGCCAAATCACAAAGACGCCGAGGACTGCCAAGTATCTGAAAGGAAAGGAAAAAGAAGTTAATAAAGGATTACCTAAGCATTATTTAAATACAACAAACGAGTCACAGTTCTATCAAGCCCTGGAACTTGGTGTACTGTAATTTCTCAGCAAAGGAAAACAGCACACTGATGTTCTACTTATTAAAGCTACCTTTCCTCTTTTTAAAGGCAGAAAAGCAGACAGAGAAGAGCAGAATATTCAACAAGAATTACATATAGAATGCTTTCCAGTGCTTTACATTTTTGACTGAATATGTTTCAACCCATACTGCACATAAGACAATGTTTATGCCTAAATACAGCACAAGTATCTTGCAATATACTGTATACCAAATGGGGCCTTTCTCCTCAGTCACCCAGTTACAAAATGATAGAGCCATGCAAAGACATGCAAAGTGACTCCTGACTCAACCCGCTAGGTGGCATCCTGTTAATGCCCACCAGGAAATACAAGGACAAGGCTCTACAAACAAGGCCATATTAATAAACAGAAAGAGGCAGCAGATATGTCCTGCAGGAAACAACACTAGACTGAGCTTTTCCTAAAACTTCAATTGTTATCTTGCTCTTGTTTAAAATTAGAGAAAGACAAGTGCCAGGGTGACTGCCAGTTCAGACAACAACCCAGTGGGTGGCTGTGCGGTGTTAGGAGAAATCTTTACACACAGAACTGCATAGGTATGCACAAGCGAGAACAAAAATCCTCTAAGAAAGACCACTGTTCCTACAAATTACATAAGTTGCCTTGTGTTCCACAACATGAGAAGAAAGCCTCACGTGAGAAAGGGAAGAGCCCACAATTTCAGCTGCTCCTCCAAGAAGTCTCACAGTGCTCCAGTTCTAGTGCTGTCAGAGGCACTGGGCAAGAGGCCAGAATGGACTTGTCTTGACATGGCCGCTTAAGACATTGGCAGCTTTCTTGTGGCTATTCTAACAAAGCTCAAGAAAACTGTATTTCAAAAACCTGGCACGTAATCAAAGCATATATTCACTTTAATGCCTGGAATACTACACTGTAAGGATGAATGTCTCCTCCTAGCAAGAGCAGAGAGTGGGGAAAGATGCCAAAGAACTTGAAAACCGGATCACTACACTGTATCTCCCTCAAAAGAACAGTCATGACTCACTGATAAGACCTGCTCCATGCAGTACCACAGCATGAACACTGCCGGAGTTGCCATAGCAGTTTGCGTTATGGAGACAAATATAGCTATTATGACTTTGTAAAAGTAAAAATATTTGTCAGAGTGGCTTTGATGTAACAGCTGTGCTCAGAAAGGGCAATTTCAGCATCCCTACTGCTAAGGTATGGAATGGACTGGTGTGCACGTATCAGTAACATTTACTGTTAAATAAACATTTTGCTTTACATGCCTGGATTTGCACATGTGATTATCCTACCTCTTTCATAATTTTGATGGCTTCTACTCGGTGCTGAGGTGGTGGGTAAAGCAACATCCGGTGATAGAGAGACTGCAGCACAGGCTTCATGGATTCCACTGACCCCACCAGTCGAACCAGTTCTGCTGCAATATAATATATGGTCCGTGCAACGGGCCCACTAAGGGCAGGTGCTGTGGAGGAACAACCTGAACCCCGACCATGATCAGAGATCCCTGAAGAAGGTGAATCAGCCTCAAGGCAGATGCTGCTGTGGGCAGAGGTGATACTTTTGTCATGGATTGGATTTCCCAGGATTACTACTAGGGCTGGACACAGTTGCTTCCTGAGAAAAAGAGAAAACCAGCAGATGGTAACTGAAAAAAAAATAATCTCACAGGAACAGATTGAAAATAGCCCATGGTTAAATGAGATACACACTCTTGTTTTAATGATCACTCAACAGCAGTGGTTAGATAGAATAACAAATTACGCCAGGCTTTTTTTATCTCCCAAGCATGAGCATGCTAGTACATATGGAAATACTTTTGGGTGCTTTATAAACAAGGTACTGATTTTGCAAGTTCATGTTGCTGCACAGCCCTGCCCTTGACAGGATAGCTTGTCTGCTTCTTTCACTGGCTGCAACCTATCGCAAGTTAGAAATTCTAGGTTTCTACTGCCAAGTATTTCTTCTTCAGTCCAACTTGGGAGCTTTAAAAAAACCTGATCACACAAAAACCAATCTATGTTAACATATGTACGTATTTTAGTAAGCACCCTTAGTTGTGAGCCTCTGTTTTGCTGGCTTTTGAGAACATAATTAAAGCCCTCTACAGTAACTCAAAGTGTGCTTTTTAACTCCTCATATGACACTCTAAAAACACCATCCTTCCTCCAACTGTCTTCCTGCATGAACACTCAAGTCAAGTGACTCCACACCAGCAGATCATTCTTCTGTGGAACCAGTCTCAAACCCAACTCAGCACTTTGCTTCATTAGCTGTTACTTCAGCTTTGTACTCACACGCTTGACATTTTACTTCAGTCTGCAAGACCCTAATTTAAAAAGCCAAGCGCTGCATGAGAATGCAGTCCCAAACTTGATTTTCACCCACATGCCTCAGAGGTTCAAGCTGTCACCTACAGCAAGCACCTAATGAAAAGTAATGATTCAGCATAAAAAGTAACACATCCTCCTAGGCAAATACATCTTATTTTCTCAAGATTTTTATGCAGCCCAGAATTTTCATTGCTTCTAATATGCTTGCTAAAACAGCTCGGCTTCCTGGAGTCACAGAAAGAAAAAAAGCTTTTAATTAGACATCAGAAAATGACTTTGAGTCTGCTGATTCCATTTCTTTCTCCAATCAGGTACACTTCAAAACATATCAATTCACTGCTTAAGAAACGTGCCTGCCTTGAAGCAGGCATAATCACAGGTTGTAACAGCAACATATTCCCAACACATCTTAGTCTCATCAAAGTGCTTCTGTATGAAACTATGGAGAACACTGTCAGAATGCAGAGCGCAGTCTTCTCTGTCTGCTCTCTTCTTTATCTTCAGTTGAGAACTGACTACAAAGTGACAGCCAGAGAGAAAGTTGTGTGCATGTAGGCAACAGCTCCTTAAAGAACAAAGAAAACTATCGGTTTGGTTCACAACTTCACTAGACAGCTAATGGATTACTGTGTACTCACACTGCTACATGTTCAAAATACTGTTTGCAGTTTAAACTGTTTCATGTCTTCTTAGTATTTGGGTGTTTTTTTTTCCCCACTTCACCTTAAGCATGTATCTGGAGGATGCATATTCCTTGGCTGCAATGCAGGTTAAGAAGTCCTGCCCCTCATGGCTTGCTCTCATGATACGCAGTTACAAATACAAACACCTGTAGATCTGCAGTGTAAACTGGATCATCAAAATGATGTAAATTTAAAATAAAACAGGAAGCGTTTTCTTTTAACTGAGATTATTTCAGTAACCTCGCTTGCAGGATGGCCTCACAGTCAGTCACATAAGCATACACAAAGGATTGGGTGAAATTCCACGGCAGAAACTTCTGAAATGGGTTTGCCATGAAAGAGAGAATTCTCCTCTTACATTAGAGCTCCCAAAGGCCTCAGCACAGGGTCCCTGTGCAACACTGGCAAGTGTTATCAACCTGAAGACCTCCCAGTCCAGCACCCACTGATTTTCCTGGGAAGTTATGGGTGCCTCTATGTGTTGCATCCTTAGAACTGGGCCCAAATCAAATAATACCATTTCAAAAATTACAGGGCACAAGAAACACACTTGCCATTAACAGTCACATATATCTTTTCTTAGCACAATCACCTGTCAAAGTCACAGGATGAGCATGGACTGCAAAGAACTGCATATTAGTTACACTCTTGCTTTATTATTATGACTCAATTATCCCTGTGCTATATAAAAGCACTACTGCAAACAAAAAGAGGGAAAATTATTATTTCAGGTGCTCCAAGGTGATGATATCAAACAATTTAGAGGCAGATATGAACACTAATGACATCAAGCCTTTCTGGTGAAGTGTATTAAAAAGAGGGTGTCTTGGTAAAGTGGAAGCACCATGAAGATCAATTAGTCTTAGCCCTTATACAAAGCAGATCATAAGCATTTCTGGTCACCAGCACACCATCTGACATTAATTTTGGTTATCTTCCTGTATGACTACATCAGACCAGTAAGAATCTCTACAGCACCCTCCTGGAGTAAGCAGAATATTTAACGCCACACACAAATCCGAACTATTGCAGCAAGCGTAAGAGATTTTCTATTCTGGCTAAATACATTAGACTTCATTACAGTGATAATTCACTAGAACAACTTAATGTGCTAGCTGAGCATAAGGACCTAACCAATCTTATATGACGCACAGAACTAACTGATAGTAGGTTAGCAGCAAGCTCTGCTCGCATGTGGAGATTTATTACAGGTTTGTTTGCATGGCTGAGGGGAGAAGGTCCTTTTATACTTATGAACTGAAGATTTGCATTAGTCTTCAGATGTACTCACCATATTAGATCAGTGAATCCTTTGTGCTGGTGCATGCTGGGAGAGGAGCTGTTTAACATGGAGAGGATGCACTCCAAGTAAAGAAGCTGAAGTTGTCGATTGTCACTGGCAAAGAGAAAAGATACCATTCACATCACATTAAAACAAAGATTATTTAATTTGCTAAAATAGTTACCTTATTTCACTTGAAAATTATACTGCAGTTTGCAGCGGTGATTTATTTTCTTTCTTCCTATGGATTTATAACAGTGTGATCACCTTTATCATCCCATTTATTTTGTACTGAACACATGCAGGGATCTGCTACTTTTTGTAATAGAAAGAAATCAGATTTAATTAATCAAATTTCAGAGTGAGGGATTAAAAAAAAAATCTATGTGAAAAAAAAGAGGAAGAAGAAAACAAATAATTATTCAAATTCAAAAACTTGAGGAGGAAGGAACCCTTAAACAGAGGAAAAGACGACGAACAGAAGATTTTGGACTATTGGATAGTTTCTTCAAGCAATCTGAAGGGGATTTAGGCTGCTCTCTCCTGATTATTTTTTCTGTTTTCTTGGTGACAGCCACAATGGTCAAAAGTCAATGTCTACAGGCAGAAAGTCACATGATGACATGCTACCTTTCAGGGCCTTGCCAATTACTCTGTCAAAACCATAAACACAACATGAGATTCATGAGAAAGATCCTGTGGACACCTGAAATGGATGCACTTGGAATGCACAATGTGCTTGTACCTACTCTCAGAATTAGCTGCGGGATCCAGGAGACAAGCACAGCCGAGGTCTGCCTTATGAAAGGAGCCCCCCATGCCAATTACACTCACACTCTGCTTTTCATTCCTAAAAAGACTAGGATTTAATCATCCTTTTTTGATCCAAGATGAGAGCTGGAGGAATGTATTTTCTGATGTACGATCATAGGCAAAGGAAGCTGTAAAGAATGGATTTATCTTAACTAAAATTAAGAAATCATAAATGCCTGCTTTTCTGTCACTGCTTGAATCCCTTTTGTTAACATGGATGAATTTTCATCCAAGTAGAACAGTACCTGTTTTAATGCCATGCAGAAAATAGCAAATCCTGAGGCTTGAAGAAAGATTTCTAACCCGGTGCTATAGAGGGTTTAAAACTGCTGGCTGGTTATATATTTTAGAGGCAATAGTCTCATCCTCACAACAGTCCACACCTATCTGGAAAGATGCACACTTTCCAGATACAATTGCCTTCTTTCTTACAACGTGTTTTAATGTCTGTTATCAATATCTTGCAGTTGCCATCAGCACGCACAGGACGTTCCTGCACTCTTGATTGCTCTGATGCCCCTTGCTACCAGATTATTTTCCTGCAGGTAAGAAATGAATATTGCACTCCTGCACACCTCAGCATAGTTGTTGTGTTCATATCACTGCTGCCACAAATTCCAGAGTCACCAAAGTCACCATTGGTCCCAAGAAAAAAAATTCACCTTCCTGAACTCTTCCTCATCACTCATAGCTGTGCCTCCCTCAAAACCAAATTCTAATAAGTTTGAAATTTAGGAGGAGGAATTAATCTTCAGACTAAGAAATCAGAACGGGCAGTATAGCATACTAAAACCTCACTTCACCGACCTGGAGGTTAGAAAGTTAAGTTGCTACCAACAAAGTGTTTTGAAGGAGACACCAAAATTAGCTTTGAAAGAAATAAAGGCTTTTCATTCATGGAGTTAGGTCTTTAACAAGCCATCCTAATGAAATTCATTTTCCTCAGATTCAATCCCAATCCTTTACTATGCTTTGCTCACAATTAAGAGATCCTAACAGCCTAGGTATATAATTATAGGTAAATCATGTCTCAGTGACTATTTTTAAGTCCTCTGAATTTCTTATTGTACTTTATCTACAGCATGCCTCAATCTGTTGTAATTCAATACAGTTTTATGGGGAGCTGGGATTGCAGGTAATTTTTTAAAAGACTTTCAGTGATTTTGAGAGATCCTGTCAGGTAGTCTAGTTTTGATATTTGATAACCAATAATTCAAAGTGATTATCATTTGGTGAACAATACTTATCAGACAATAGCTTCATGTGGGCAAAATTTGATACAAAGAATTAATTGTTCAGCTCTTTTTGCCACTTGCTATTGCTCAATACACACATTTGAAGATCTCTTCTTACTGTCCTGTAACTATGCACACAACTAAAAAAAAAAAAAAAAGTTCCTGTAGGAGATTCAGAAACATGCTTTTGTTTTCCTAAATGCTGACACAGATTAAACAATGCTAAGTAAGGCACTCTTCCCATTCAAATCTTGCTGTAATTAAGAGACACTCATGGGAGGAAAGCCTAGAGAAGAACTGCACACAAAGACGTCTGTGCTGTCTTTGGCTCTGGTAGTTCCTAAGCCATAGTCTTCTTGAACATGGTATAGCATATAAAAGGAAGTACCGATGCACACTTTTTTTGTGTTTCTCCCTTTTCCCTGAGTTCATCACAGGCTACTTTCAGAGACATGCAGTCCAACCAAACAGACATTATGCTACATTTAAAATAGTTTCAGACTGGCTTTTTCGCTACCACTCAGGTGATTCGCAAGTGGCAGTAGTAGCAAGTTAAATCTTATTTTACTGATACAGAAACAATGTCATCAAGAACTTCTTTTGCCTTTAAAACTCTCAATGTATTTCCAGCTTGCTATATTGCTATTTTTTTAATAACTGCTGTATAATGTTTGCATTGCTTTTAGTTGATTTGTCACCTCTCTAACACTTACGGCTTTTTTTGGCTCATTTGTTAATAGACCATTAGTCAAGCCATGCTAGAATGCCACAGGAAGTAGTTTTAAACTCATGAGTAAGTAAGTATTTTACTGTTACAGTACTGGACAACAAGAGACTCTAGTCTTTTAATGCAGTGCAACACTCTACTACTGCCCATAATAACTGCATTTTAAAAGTCAGGCTCATGCATTTCCAAGTAGGTAGAGTGTATGATATTCCTAAATTTAAGGAGTGCTTTGGTAATGCAAATTATTTCAATTGGATAAATTCTGCCTTTCTAAGAAGGACGTATTAATTCATTCTCCATATTAAATGTTTCTGTTAGGTTTCTCCATGTCGCCTGTAACTGTTGTTCTCCCTACCATGGTTGCTTTCAAGCCAGAAAAGAAAATTCTTTGACAAGTATTTAGATGCTGTATGGGAGTTACCTGTAGGTTTACTGGAAACACTTTAAAGCTGAACAGTGTGCAGAGAAGGCAAATCAGCTTCTCATCTCAATTGATGATTAAATTAATGCATCATGAACAATACTTCATTTAAGCACAGTTTTGCTCCATAATCCCAGAACTACAACAGTACAATCACATGTATCAGTGACACTCTCAATCTCCAGCTAATGAATTCAAATTATAAACTGAAATAACTCACTTTATGACAGCCTGGAGCTTCTCACAGAGCACGGTGAGGACAGATACAACATCATCACAGAGAGACTCAGCTGAAGTACCTCCAAAAAGGACAAAGATCAGAGGCATTACATATGTGCAGCTGGATTACAACCTCAATTTACTGCATAGTCTTTCAGAGCTGGTGAAAATTCCTAAACAACAAGCAGGGCTGCCAAAATTCATAGAGAAGATGCGGTAGGAAAAGTCCTAGATTGGAAAGAAAGTGATCTCCACACAATGAAAAAGCAGTAGTACAAAATCTGGAGAGAGCATTGATTGCTTACATGCATTTACAGAAGGTTAGCTGAAATCCAATTCAGATAATAAAATAAGTATACAAATAAATAACAAAAAAGGACTGGCTCCAATACTTCTACATGGCAGTTAAAATTTCTGTATCGCTTCCTGCAGTTTGTCTCTGCTACACAGCCTCTGATGTCTGATCAGGTTCTGATCTTAGAAGAGGATGCGTGCGCACTTCAAAGATTTTAGCCTCCATTCACACAAGTTCTCCTACAGAAATCCAGTGAGAAGGTCAAAAGCAGGGACTATTTTTACCTATCAGGGAAGATGTTAGAATTTAAGCCAGAATGAGAGTAGAAAATAATTCTCTTGTAAAACAATCATTTGGCAAGCATAAACAGACCTTCACTAGTGATGTGCTTTCAAAAGCTGCCATTGTATAAACCGCATCTCTGGCCTGAAATACATAACACAATAATTTCCAGATTCCATGTCCTGTTCCATGAGTCTGTTTCAATTTAGGAAGTAAAGCCACTTACTAAAACTTTCTCTGGAGCACCAAAACTTGTTAACTACAGAAGTTAGCACCTTGAAACAATCATTTATTACTATGTTGAGTACAGTGCTGTTACAATGGTCCAAATGAAGACATGACTGAAAATATCAGGAGCTAACAGGGCTGTCTCAGTTCTTTCCATGGGTAGCCCAGAGAGCATCAAGCTATGGAGAAGGTATGACATCCTGAAGATGCAATTGCTGTGACATCGAGCGGTACTGTGCTGATGAAAGGAAAGTGAAGAATAAAAAAAGCTGGATTAGGAGGAGTCACTAAAAAAGTGTCACAAATACCTTGATTCTTGAATTTCTGCAAGGCGTCATGGTTTTCAATTGTCTGTTGAGGAAAGACAAAGGTGGTGTAATAGGTGCAAGGGGTAGAAAAACACTGTAGAAACAATACTTTAACAGCAGAGCTTTCTTAACAAATGCATGCCCTCTATCTGTTTTGGGCTTTTTGTTTGTTCAGGTTTTTTTAAGTGAAGCTTTTGCAAAAAGTTTTTTCAAATTCCTTAAGATCTGTTTTATCAGTCATTGACATTTAAGTTCATCTCATTGACCTGAGCTAGTCTCAGTAATAACTAGGCATCTAAGTCGCATTGAAAGTAACTGAAAGCATAGTCTAGATTTCACCAAGCACTTAGCAATCAAAATCAGTTGAGTATTAGAGAGTTTATCACATTGTCATCAATAATGTGACAGTGACAACGCAATTAATGGCAGTCAGGAAACGAAAACAACCTCTTGCATCACTTGGTTCAACTGTGGTATAGGATTCTTCTGATCAGTGCACAAAGGGGTCAAGTGAAATCCTCCTCTCAAGCATCAACAACAAACTGCCAGGAACTAAATGCAGCTCTCATATGCTTTTCACCTACTCCTCAGCTAAGAGCAGAGCTAACAACATTCAACTTTCAGACCCAAACTGAAATTTCAAAACTACTGGGTTTGGTTTGGGTTTTTTTTTTTTTTGGCAAATGTTTTGGCGAGTAAAATGAACCTACTTAGCACAGCCAGAAGATAAGTTTAAGTAAACCAATTAATTCTGTTCTGCAGTTGCTCATTAGGATAAAAGTAATTTAGTCTAATAATCAGAAATACAAGTGATCATCTTAACCCAAAACAGATGTAAGGAAAATAATCTGTACAACTAAAGTCCTTAAAATTTCCTAATAAATAGAAACTGACTTTTACAAATAGTACTTTTTTGATGATATACAAAGCAGCATGAACGAATGTAAGAAGCCAATGTAATTTCACATGTACAGAACATTTACAGTTTTGCTGACAATGTGCTGGGATTTCATCCAAACAGCATTCATGGATTTTAATAATACAATAAACAGAATTTATTTTTTTGCTAACAACCAAGCAAAGAATTTCATGAGCTTAAGTTATCTTCTACAAAAAAGTAGAAGAAAAACCCTCAATTACACTTTCCTTAGTTGAGAATTTGTTTTAGGTAAATATTTGTCATGCAAAAACTTCTGGCAAAATGATCTCAGTGAACCTTAGGAAAACAAGCAAACAAAATAAAGAATGGAAAAGGAAAAAGCCAAGGCAGCCTGATGTCAGAACAAAGCCTCTTTTGTTTAATGGAAGGAGAAAAAAATAATCAGCCAAGTAGAGCTGACAATGTGAGAGCTGCGTTTCCGATAGACTGCTTTGAGGCAGGCACAGAGTCAGAGCCCAAAAAAGCTTTCAAACAGGATTAATTGTGGAAGCGTCAAATAAAAGCCATAAGGCACAACAAGCCGGTACAACACACTGCATTCAAAGAAACAAAAGGGTGTGCAGCCATGGACATGGAACCATTTGTTGATGCCGGAAGGCTCACCATGTTTTCTTGCTTTTGTCGTAACTGTAAAGTCAAGTCACTCAACATTTGGCTGAGGGTTGCCCGCACAGCGGTGTTAATGCTCCGCTGGTGACAGCTAGATACATATGTCTCAATGCAAACCTGATGAGGAAACAAGACAGCAGTACATAGATAAGAACTGTAACTTACCAGTAACACATTTTAGGAGGATACCAAGGTCTCTCACATACAGATAAGTCAGCCTTCCTTATGACTCTATATTGCTTTACTAGCACATAAAATGTTTTCAGCAACATGGAAACTGAGTAAGTAGCATCCAGAAGTGGCATGCAATTCATCAGTTAGTCTCACAGCTGCAGGAATGGTAAGGCAAAATTGGCAAAGTCTTCCCCTTCTCTCAAACTCAAGTGATTTTGGCACTTTCCTTGCTCTGTAGATAATTCCCTAAATACTGCTTCGATTATTCATTTTTAGATACCTCTTTGTAACTATCACTCTGCAAGTCTGCATCTGCAATGTAAATACCCTCCAATTCTTTAAGATTGTTTCCTCTGTTGTATAGGTACTTGCTATTTTTTCTATAATTAATTATCATATATTGCAGCACATCTGAAAGCCTTCGAAGGCTGTCTTAATACAAAAAATATAACAAATAGTGTTTTGCCATAAATGACACAAATGATTGCCTTTTAATAACTGGCAATCAACCTGAGGGCTCCTCAGCTCAGAGATCCTGTAGAAGTCAAGGCAGCAATGAAAGAACACTGATGGATCATCCAGTTTCCAGCTCCGTGCCCAGCTGCTCACAGGTTTTTGATACTGTGCTGTGACCAGAGTTGTGCTTGACTTTTGGCCCCAGATGATGCTATACAAATAGTTGCCAAAGCATAATGCAGCTAGGATCCGGGGGACAGCACACTGCAAAATGCAGTTTCTATCTTTGATCAGATTTTCCGTGGGAGGTGCTGGTCTCTGTAAGAGCTGCTATAAGTGTAGTAACCACTGTAACTACCGCACTGTAACTACTAAGTGGGTAACAGTCTTGATGGAGCTGAGTGAGTTTGCGACAGAACTGTACAGCACAATGTCTCAGACTGTGACCTGAAGAAGCAGTTTTGGTCCTTTAGCCTACACTGAGCTTTATCATTAACAATAACTGTAAAACAAATAAAATTAAATGGCTGTTCACATACTTTCAGTCTTTTTGTTGCATGTTGTGTGATATGCAGGAGGAGTATACATAAATGCATCTGGTGTATGAGAAGGATATTATATGATGTAAAGCCATTTTTATAGTTTCTAACAAGGATGAGTTTTTAAAAGGGAAAAATTAAAGTGATCTGATTAGATAGGCTAATCAGTATTGGGGTGGGCACATGGACAAGACTCTTGATTGTTTCTAACTCCTACTGAAATGAAACCAAGCTATTCCATTGACTAACAAAGAAAGGCTGTGGGCTCAAGGCTATAAAGTTTAAGATGAACATGTTGCTGGCACACGTCTGCATTTGTTAGAGTGGAGTGGAAAACAATACCGGTATGTTCCTAAGACTCTTGATGTCCTTACTTTGGGGGACCTCACATTTCAGCATTTCAGTAAAGCCACAAGCACAAGAAAACATGACTGAGTTTCTTGGATACAAACTATATCTTAAGTGAGTGACCTAAGATGTCACATATGGAAGCTGCTTAACTATGGCGCTTGCCTTATTTTCCCTTATTTCCCAACTACACTGAGAGGCAGCATTCCAGAGCTTTTCAAGTGTACGTATATCTCATGCTAGAAACACTATGCAAATGACAAACTGAGACTGAGTATCTCCTTTGACAATACACTAGAACAGGTTAGAGTTGTATGCATTTGCAGGATATAAGGGACCAAATTGACAGAATATCTCATTCTTGATGCCCTTTTTCAAGATTCCAAGATCACCCCCAAATTATAACCCCCCAAAAGAAGGGATTTAATTTAGCTTGAGATCAATTAGCCCATGATGAAGATGGTCTTGTAAGTTAAAAGAAAGCCTGGGCCAACTCTGCCCATCATTCAGCTATCACCTGAACTCCAGTGGACAAAAAATCCTAAAGCCTGTTAACCACGTACAGCCCGTTGCAGAGGCCAAACCATTCCAGTGCTGCTCAGATCAATCTCTTGAGTTGTAAGACTTTTTCTAGAGTACCTGAGTTAATTGACAAAATACTGTTCTTAGAGGTAGGCTGACTTTCTGGAAAGAGCATGGTTGATATCTCCTTCTTCTCTTCCCTCCCCATGCCAGCTAACGAGCAACAAAACTGTTCACTTGAGCTCTGATCTTACAAAAGGCCTGTGTTCTAAAATGGCTGTGCAAGGTACCTTTTGAAAAGCCACTGATGAAGAACCACCAATAAAAATGCGAGAGCTCAGGGCCCCGAGGAGGTGTGCAATGGACATTTTGATCATTTCATGCATTCGGGGACTTCCAGCTCTATGACATGCAAAACACAACTAAGAGCAAAACACAGAAGGGTTAGCCAGTGAAACACAACAGAGTCAAACAAAGCAAACCTCCAAAAGGTAGATAGGAGTACCAAATACACACATAAAAACAAGCAACAGCATGAACTAAACTTTCTTGCAGGGGTCTACGCAAGCATGGGAAGGTGCACACAGCAGGACTTAGTCTGTTTTCAATCCTATTAATACTTAAGCCACAAAACATAGCACTCTCTGTTGGATGCTTCCTTAATTTGAAGCTGATAATATTCAGAAAGATTTGGGGGGCCATTATTCCTTACACGTGGATTGAGAACGATCAGACAGTGCAAAATGACCAACTGTAGCCTTGTTTGTTAGAGGATGTCCTCAGAGAGTTCTACCAGTAACGCAGGCAGCACCTTTCCAATTCTGCAGTGGCTCCACTTTGCTACAGAGGGCAGGCTAGGAAAACTAAGGGACCGACTTGGAAAGAAATGCCAAATAGCAGGGGCACTGTAGCAGAAAGCTCCTTTCTGCCACCTTTCCCTTTGAGCAAGTCAGAACAATAAATGCTGAGGCTAAGCAAATGCTGAACTCAGAAATAATATTCTGTTTCCTACTGCTGCATCTTCTCTAACCTGAACAAACAGTTCCATGGCTTGCTACACACTGTACTAAAAATATCACCCACCTACAAAGGCTCGCTTAATAGACCTGCAGGTATGTTTTTCTACAGCCAAAGCTCCCTTACAATTTAATTCAGACTAAAATGTAATGGAATAAAGGGAGAACAGTGATTAATAGCACCAGGACAACACCATATACCTAGAGTAGTAATAAATCTTTACATAGCTAACAAGGGACACTGTGGCTGGCACTTGTGCTAATGTGGCACATTATGGCCTACACACCTCTGTTGAGGAAACTTCATTAGTTTTAGATTTGCACCAGGTAAGGAACCAGCACAGTGCTGTTTTATAAGGAACTCAAGGAAATTTTTCTATTGCAAAAGGCAAAGTAAAGTAAATATGAGAAGTAGTAAATACGCAATGCTGTAATATACAATTGTCAGTCAGTTTCCAAAAGTGCCTTCCCATGGAAGCCCATCAACCCTGCCCAACTTGCAACTGTTTCTTCACAGTAGACATAAGGCAACACCAGTCCCTAAGATGGCAATTGTGATTTGGACTAGTTCAGTTTCAGGGTATGTATGGAAGACACACTCTAGGCAGCAGGGGAATGTTAAGTGACACGAGCAATGGTAGGACAGAGGCACTTACCTCAGCAATCTTCAACACTGAACTCCCATTCAGCTCAAATGTGGATGTGTAAGTTATACAGAGCAAGACCTTGAATGAAGAGAGAGGGAGGAAGGAAGGAAAAAATATCAAATTTCATCCGTTATTGTTTCCTTTCCCCACCCATATGCTTTTAGCCACAGCGCCTTCCATTTTTAGAGCAGACATCAGAAGCTTCATAGCACCACGTGTTACTGGGATAAAGGAGTGGCACGTTCAAGTTGCTTCCTCCCGAGAAGCTGCAACTGTTGGCCCCAGAGGTACAGCCCAATGGCTTATTTATCGCTGTCTCCTACGTCTGGCCATGGAAGGAAAGACAATCCAGCAATCAACTCTGGTCTTGGACTCGATAGACAGAATCCATTCATATTTTAACCACAAGCTTTGCATGATTTATAATCAGTCCTTCCATTCATTTCTATTAGTATAACAAAGGAGGAAGGAAAAAATGCATACAAGTTATTACTTAGGTGACAAAGATATATACGTATTACGTGAAACAGGCTGCTAATTACTGCTTGACATGAGGATTTCCCAGCCTAGGATATTTCCAGTAAGTGTATTATAGTAATTTGATAACGAGCAGCTAAATAAGAATTCATAAGCCTCAATTCACAAGGGAAGGCTTGTCCAGTCTTGAACTCAGCAGGAGGAATAAGAACTAAAAGCCCTGTCCAACACCGTACTTTGGAGAGAAGGGGAGTGGGAATGTGATGTGATCTGCAGGGGGTAGTGCGATGGGTGAGTTGAGCAACACAGTGAGAGGTGCTGTGGTGTGATGCCTTCAGTGTCTGGAGATGTCCTCCCTCCCCATTTTCCCTTCCAATCCCTCCTGCCCCACAGATGATGTGAGAGTCTGTGCTACTGTCCTCTCTCCTTCAAAGCATAAAATCCCCCAGTGCCAGAATTTATGCTCTGCTTGGGATAAGTGTACCAGTAAATATCAATCTTGTTAACACCAATGTATTGGTCCCTCCAACTTCTCATCTCGTAAGAACTACTGTTCTCTGCTTCACAAGGAAGTTCAGGGCATCAGATAAGTTAGCATTACTGTCTGTTAATGATTTCTTTTGCTTATTACATGCTTTTCAGTGGTACTAGATTTTTATTTTATGAGTAGCTTCTCTGACAGCTACTGCACCCCTGGCGTAATCTCCTTAGCCTGGAATGCAAAAAAAACCCAAACAACTTTGCCACAGTGTGTCTGACCAGAGCTTGCAAGTTAAAAAAAAAAAAGGAGGCAAAGGGATGTATGTTTGGAAAGATTATTGCCCTTTGGTTCCTGTAAAGCATCATATTTCTGTGTCGCACAGTTTCCACATTACGGCGAAACAGCAAAAAATTATAATGCAACTATAATTTAACAACCTGAAGCAGAAAACTAGATCACCTCTCCCATGTATCTTCTCTCCAGATAGTAATGAGCCCTAGAAGCATCTCAGAGCCTTCACAAAGAACACGAAAAGTGCTGATCCGCAGGTTAAGAGAAGCATCGCTTAGCATGTGGGAGCCACCGAACACCCATCATTACTATTGAACCTCTGCTTGGGAGAATACTCCTCTCTGCAGTTATTCTGCACCAGGGAGGGGGGGAAATCTACTACTGGAAAGCAGGTGTTTAATAACTGTAGGGGAATTTGAATTCTCTGTACAAGAGCAGCTTTGACTAGAGCATTGACTACTTGATCTTACAGGTACAGACAGAAGAGCTTGTCCATGGATAAGCATGCCATTTTTCTCGAGAAGGACACAAACAACCTTCTTTGCATTTTGAGAGTCAGACTGAAAAGTTTCTCTGCACTAAAATGCACTGCATTGTTATAAATATTTTTCTCAGCAGAAAACCTGTATTTCACTACAGGTTGTCACACCTTACTCCAAGGTTGGGTTTTTTTTGTTTGCTTCTTTGTTTTGTAAGTAAAATAGCAGTCAGGAGCATGATCCTATTCTTACAGATGATTGTTTTACTATAAAAAGTGTTCCAAGAAAATCATAATGTAATGGCAATATTGCATTTGTCTATATATGTTGTCTTGCCTTGACTCTCACTCAGTCCTTCATAAAGAGAAGCTGGACAAATACTGGAAGTAATGAGAACAGAAAAGTACATACTACTCTTCCAAAGTACAATAGTCCTGGACTACAATCTCTTTTTTAGATATTTAGCATTTACCTTTAGAGCAAAACAAAGTTTCTGAGACAAGTATTCCCTTTTCTGTGAAATGGGCAAAATGGATTTTCTTATCTTAAAAGCATTACACAGCCTACCGCAGTATTGCGAGGAGATATACGAGCTATAGAGCACTTGAATTTGCTGGTGAAGGAAATCTGTTTCTAATTAGGAATGCTGTAGTTTGTATTTCTTGATATGAACTCTGCAAATTTCTCTGCAATCTGCTATGTTTGCCAGCACATGGACAAGTGCCAGTGACGAGGAAAAGTGATACCTTTTTTCCCTGTCCACAGAGCAAATCCTACAGAACAGCTGAAAAGTAAACAGTCAATTATAAAAACCCTCAGTAATCTCATTTGGTCAATAAGTACAAAAGTTATATAAGGGCTGTTATTTCCATCTGCTGCTCAGTCCATATCTGCAAAATTTAAAACTTCAAAACCGAACAATTTTGTTTTGCACTATGAATTCTAAGCTACTGGCCAGTCTTGCAGCCAGCTGTTGGGCCTCACCTTCTCAGCTGCTAACTACCCTGAAATTTTATTGACATTTCTAATACTTGTGAGAGCTCAGCAGCTGGCTAAAAAAATATATTCAGTATTTTGGGGAAAACTGTGATTTGTACTCTCCATACACAGCTGTGTAAAACACAGGTGTAGCACACAGTTCACAAACCCAGAGACGGACAACTGTCACCTCCCACTAACAAATCTCTTATTATTGTGCTAAGACTAATCTTACTCAGTGGTTTGCATGTCCTGATTTTCCCTACTTGTAAACCTCGTTTGCTTCATGTGACTTTCTGCTCTCTTGTACCATTTTGGCTTTGTACTGTTTGTTAATACCTAAAACTTCTCACAGATCAAAAACTGGAAGCTACATACCACAATACGTGGAAGTACACACCGGTTTAGGCATTGTTATAAGCCCTTGCTCTTTGAAATCTCTTCTCCTTCTCTCTCCTTTTTTTTATTTTATTTTATATTTTCTACCTTTATAGAGCTGAACCATGAAAAGTTAGCATTTATATGCCTATTTTTTTCTGTCATAAGTGCCAATAACCTGCTTGTAACAGATGAATTATAGAAGTGTCAGACATGAAGGAAGGAAGGGATGATCAAAACCCTGCTATGAAGCAAAAGGGAATTTCAGCAAAAAGACCGCTAAGTTTTGACTGCTACTCTTTGTACAAAATGAGATCTAGCAACTTACTAGCTAGAGAAAGGGCATACGATCATATGTGATCAAATCACAGAAGCATAAGCAGTTATCAGCCAGCATATTCTTGGCTTACTCCACTTGCTACAGTCTTCCCTCACAAATCATTTGTGAGATCTGAAAGATGGTCTCTGACCAACCCACAAGATTGCTCTCCACTATGATTTCCATCAGCGCCACTGCAGGGCTCATTTACAGTCTTGGCGATGCTCCAGACACTCAACTTGCGTGTCTTCCCATTTACGTGGAACAAACAGGAAGACAGCAGGCTTCTCTTTTGAGATTACTGGATGAAAAATGGGATTAAACCAAAACAAAAACGTAATCATTCAGATCCACTAAAAACACTGAGTCTTCAGACAGCATATTCCGTAGGCTGCTTAACTACCCATGACACTAACTCAAGTAGCCTGTATTTAGAAAAAAATTAAAGAAGAAATGAAAGATATGTTTTCTTGTGCAATGACATTTTATTTTTGCAACCACTGGTAGCGGAAGTAGAAACAAAATTACAAAGCAATTCCCAGTAACACCTTCAGTGCAAAACAAAATAGAAAAATCAGCTTTTACTGTGTGTTACTGTGATCAAATCTTAATTGGTATCGATTGTAAAACACACCTAACACTTCTTTTTTTTTTTTTAAAGAAGGAACTTACATGACTGTAGAGATAGCTTCAAAGTCACACAACCTCAAGAATGTTTTAATTGGTTTCCATTATCTTGCAAATGCCCGGATGGAATCACATTTCCATAAATGGCTTATCCATAATGAGAATATTTATTCTAATTACCGTTGAAGCTCTGCCTGTCATGGAACAAGAAATACAATTCCTACTCCCTGGACTCCCAGAGTACTAACTATAGTATAAGAGTGCATGCACGGATAGTTTTCACAATAAGTAGAAACAAAAAAAACCCCAAACCAAAACAAGAAAAGTGCTCTGATGATATAATGAAGGTAAATTGACATAAAATGTACAGGATTTGGACTGCAATGTAATTAAATTGACATTACAATGTATATCCCATATTTTAAGAGAGGCGTCTAAAAGAGGGAAAAGGAGGGAATATTTTTAGATTGTAAAACTGCTAAGTGTTGCTAGCCAAGTTCCCCAAGTGCTTAGCACATAATTGTAGTAAAACGCAATTCTCACATTGAAGAGCTTATGGTAGACTCATATCAAATAAAGAAGGTGTGTAAGAAAGCCAGCAGCATCCCCCAAGACGGAGAAAGAGGGAAAAGGTACAAAACTTAAAAGCAACTGTAATCTGTCATCACCTGAGGATGTTTCAGTACTTCACTGCATTTAAGTGCCAAGTCCAACATCCATTGGCTACTGCTATCTTTTTTCTATTCCAGCACTCCAAGTCCCATCAGCAAAATCCTCTGAACATTTGTGTTTCTCCTAGTTGGGATGCACGTAGCAACTTTATTCCTTAGAGTGCTGAATTTTGCAGCCACCTTTAATCCCTTTGTGGGATTCATGAAGGAAACCTTTCTTGACTAACTTCAGTAGCAGGTTGTAAACTTGCATGTAATGTATGCTCGGATGATTCTCAAATCCTCCCCACCCAGGAAGAAAAACCCAGCCAGAAAACAGGGCAGGATGACCTTTTATCTCATTCACTAATTTGATATTTAAAGCAGTCATCCAGTATTTCTGCAAAATAGTTTGGCCAGGAGGCGTCCTCCTATTTGGCAGGATAACTAGTAACCTGCACCTGTCACATTCCTTGGCTGTGAAGGAAAACAAGGGCAAGAGAAAGGAAGTGCATTAATGAACTCATGTGCATTGTATCACCTTGTATCACCATACAAACCAGCAGATTTTAATTATAGAGAAAGGAGACAGTGTCTTCCATGAATCAGTAAACCCATAAAACCCCCTTGCTATCACCAGCAACTGGGGCTCAGCATTATGAATCCAGCAGGGCTTCAAACAAAAGGACTTTATCTGGTATAGAAGAGCCTCACACATCATCAGCGCTGACATGCTGAATGCTCCCAGAAGACCATGCCCATTAGTTCACTAGACCAAAACCGAACTACTGCTGAACACTATTTATGGTGGCATGAAACCAAGTGAAACTTCTGCTTGTGTAGTACAGTTGTAGAAGGGAAAGAAATGATTTAAAGCAATCGCTTAATAGATATTTAACAGGTTTTCCTAACAGCTCCAACAGGGGCTTTTATCTTTAGAATTATAACACTTAAAGGCAGGCAAGATAAAAAAAAAGCAGGCTGACTAGCACAGCTAGGATGGCATTTCCCACTTCACAGGTTACAGGCTATTCAGGTATACTACGTTACTTTTCAAGTTAGAAAATACGTATCCGAGCAAAACAAAACTGAAAACAAAGACATACATAACTGAAAAATACCAACAAAAAGTTTAAAGGGTTTAAAAAGAACTATTAAACCTCTAATACTCCTTTTCTCATCAAAGAAAAAGGACATTTTAAAATGAGAGATTCAAGTAGATCAGTCATGAAATAAAGTGCTATTTGGTCTGCTCAGAGTGCTTGGAACCTCCCCTAAAAGAGGAGTGGGTAGAACTATGTATGAGGCAAAGAAACAAAAACGAACAGAAGAGAAAGACCATCACCATAAAAAACTTAAGTAGGAAAGCAGTAAAACCCAAAAGAAAGAAAATTATTCAAAGGAAATTTTAAGTGAGGCATCTTTAAAATAAACACAAACTTAAAAAACGCACATTGATCTACTTAATGAGTATATAAAAATAAGTATTTTTAAGGCAATCATTTTACATACCGATGAACATAAGTAATTTATTTTTTTTTATTTTTACATGCTATAAACTATGCTGGTTTAAAAAGGAGAAAAAAAAAAAAGAGACAGTATAATAGAGAAGTTGTTATAAAACAGAGGAAAGGCCTGGAAAGGAAGGAAATTAATGCTCATTCATTCATAGCTACTAATGCAAATGCCACACATGCATGACAGGTATTTTACTATTTTTCTTGACACATACTGAATCTTTTCTTTCTGCACCAGATTAGTTTGTTCAGCCACTCATCAAATTACACCAATTGTCTTAAGTGTTACTTGAGCAAAGAAAAGAAATATATTAAAGTCCAGGACCCCCAGGAGCTGTCTGGCAGCATCAGAACAGGTTACTGGGACGAGTTCTCTCCTCAGCTGCCCCCAGGACCAAATGCTGTTAACAGCTATGGTGGCTGCAGCCCTCACCATGGGAAGCTCATAAGCAGAGGATGTCTCAGCTGAGTGAACATCTGGTCTGTGGCACATCTGGATTATGTGTATAATTGCATGTAAAAGTTATAGCAAGTGACCCTTCCATACCACTGTTATGTGGCCAACTTGGCTAGCAGAACTTGGCATTGTCACTTCCAGTAGGCAAAAATGTCTGGCAGCAGGGAAAAGATTAAATGGCAGTATATGAAAGTTAAAGGGCTTCTATATTTGGTTTTGAGATCACACAATGTCTTTCCAAGTCACTTCCTTAACGGTTAAGCACTCTCCACATTCTTGGTATGTGTCTAAGACTAAAGAAAGTCTGTAAGAACTTGTATTTCCACACCAGGCAGGTGTTAAATTACACTTTCCAGAGCTGGGGACTTGCTCCTGTCCATGTCGGCACTGGAAAACCTGCAGGTATGACCCAATGACTCACTGCTTGCACTTGCTGCACAGCACAGAACAGCTCAGTGATAAAACTCCAACACTACTTAAATTTCTCTATTTCTGCAAAACCTGCACTGTTGCAAAAAAGAATGCCAGTCACATGCAATCCAAAATAACAAAAACGCCTACATGAACAGCAAAACCTCCGCACTATTAACTCTACTCCTGAGCATGTATACTGTAACGCAGCATTTGACCACAGTGTATCACGAGTATTTTTATTTTATTTTTTCACCTGACAGACCAGTCATGCATCAGGAAACACAGAAAGAAACCCACTGCTGAGGTAACCTGGAGTAAGGAACCCTTCTTCCCATCCATCCATGATTGCAGGAGGAATGACCACAGAAGACAGGAATCCTGCCCTCTTTACCCTCCTGACAATTGCCTCAGCCCCAGGGAAGAGCATTCCTCTAATTACTGCTTATTGTGCCCAACCTCCACATTTGTGATTACACCACACCAAGCGGGACAGTTCCAACACAACAGAATGAGCATATTCTCTGTCCAAAAACACCTTCATAACCCCATAGCTAAAGGAGCACCAAGAAAGCTAAAGTTTTTACATTAGAATTTCTCCAGGCGAGAAGCCTTTTCTAACCTGCAAACCTTTTAAGAGTCAGGACCAACCCTCTGCTTAAATTTTTAAAGCCACGTGGCTGCCCAGACCCACAGAGGTTGTTCAGGGCTATGAATTCAAGCACAAGAAAGAGGAACAGATCCTGGAAAGAGGCTGGATTTTTGAGATACTGTATTCATTACTTACTGGTTTAGGCAGCTCCCATCCAGCGTGCATTTGGCCATATCCAGGCCATTGCCATTTTCATTCTTTTGTACCCATTAAGGAGAAAGCTCAGGTATTTAATTCAAGCCTACAGTTTCTGCTATGAGGGCCAGGCACTGAAGAACCAGGGGAGTTCTTTAATCACAATTTGGGAAAGGATGAGTTTATCTTGAAACACGCAAGATAGGTCACTCAATCCATTGGAACTAACCTGGTTACTTATAATTAAGCACACGCATAAAGAGACTTTAAAAAGTAACCAGCAAAATTAAAATGAGAGAAGTAAACCCAAGAGAGTCTGGATTTTTAGTTGGCCTATGTTACAACAACTTAGCTTATGAAAAGGCTAAGCAAAGGAAGCACTAAGAACTCTAGCTGCTTCCTCCCAGGGCAGGACTGATCTTACAAAATAATCTTATTTGCATGACATCATGTAAGTCTTTACAGACTCCTCTCTTTAACAGTGCAGACACTAACACATGTCTGGATTATGGACTGGACAAAAATCAGTTATTGCTTATGACAGCTCATATCAGGCACCACCATTACAAGAACTAATGAACACATTCAGGCAAATCTTTCTTCTACAAATTTTCAGCATTTTATTAATTTTTTCTTATTAATACAAATTTTAAACCAGTTCTGGATTAAAGCATACAAATAACGTTGAATAATCGTAGAATCATAGAGTTGCCTAGGTTGGAAGGACCTTTCAGATCATCAAGCCCAAACATCAACGTAACACTGACAAAAACCATCACTAAATCATATCTCTAAGCACTATGTCTACCTGTCCTTTAAATACCGGCAGGGATGGTGCCTCAATCACTTCCCTGGGCAGCCCGTTCCAATGCTTAATAACCCTTTCAGTGTGAAAAATTTTCCTAATATCCAGTCTAAACCTCCCCTAAATAATGGTTTTTATTTTTTACTTTATTTGAAACATAGTCCTTCTCTGCTTAGAAAGAGACTGGACTGCAATTTATATTGAAAATGATGTTGCAAAATGTTTGCAATAACGCAGTGCAAAAAATATATTGAGGGGAAACAATGATCTGCTATTCCAAGATTATATATTAATTAAAATATGTAGATTAACAGCAATTGGGTTGCTGATTCTCAGCCTGATAATGACAGTCTCTCTTCTCCATCTCCGTTTACCAGTTACATTTTTACTGTTGCACCAATAAAGTCCTATTTTTAATGGGCAGTGAAATCATCTTTTTACTTCTATATAAAACTATTATACATGCCTTGCCTCAAAGAGGCAGCATAGGGAATAACATAGCTTACATATACCTTTAAATCCAAGTTGTTTGAGTACAGCTTCCTCCTCCATTTAATTTTACAGTTCAAGACAAAGTAGAACAGTTGCAAATGATATTCTATTAGCATAACCAAGTTGTATGTAGAAAGATACATTTCATAATCATGAAAAGACAATTAAAAGATACATTTATTTGTGAGAGTTTATTACAGTAATCAGTTCATTTACCAGTATCCAAGGAAAAGGTGCAGAATATAATCATCCACAGAGGCTGGGATTTTGCAGTTGTGTTCTGTCCACATTTTTGATCAAGCAGTTTAGAACTACTTTTCAAATACATAATATAATTTGCTTTCTGTCATGAAGGGCGAAAGAAAAAAAACAACTAGCCCCCCCACCAAACCCTCCACATCTTGAAAAAAGGAAAAACTTACGCTTCCTGTTCAACAGTGACAAGGTTCCTGCCAAATTTTCTGAAAAAGTTAACAGTAAGTTTTGCTTGGTTGCTCAAGCACAATCTAGCTTAATCCAATATTTGCATTAGATCAGGACTATCTCCCCAAACCTGTAACACCATGGTTGTGCAGAACCTAAAACAGGTCAACTGTAATTGGTAAAAAACTAAGAACAAACAAAAAATTGTTCCCAAACATTCTACTACTCCTTGTAGATCTTCAGTAGTGACTAGTACTGACCAATTTAACACCATAACTGGGGCCCTATCAATTAAATTAGTTATTACAAAAAAAAAAAAAATTAATAAAGACTAGGAGATGGCCCTTAGTACTCAGAGAATCACTTTGCATTATGGCAGCAATCTTGGAAAGAATAATTACAAATACCCAACCTAAAGACAGTGTTTCAGAGGCAGAGCTATTTGCTCCATTCTGCCTGTCCTTACACAAGCTAAATTTTATCACAGAACTCTAATTCAGATCTCAGTTCTGAATATACGCAAAAAGAAAACCAAAATCACAAAAAGAGCTGTCTAGCGTTATTATTGGAGAGTTCCCAAATGCTGGATTAATGGATCAGTGAAGAGACAAAGAGAAAAAGATTGCCTTAACACAGCAGATTTAGCAAGGGTTCATTAAAACTTATTCACAGATTAAAAAGACTTCTGGCTGACTCCTCACAGAAAGCCTACAGAAGAAAAGCATAAAAATTTTGCCCATCAGCAAGCAGTACATCTACCTAATCCACTAACAAATGCAAGTTGGTATCACTGGGCATAAACTAATCTTTCCTAAATGAAATAGCTGTTCCCGGACAACAGGTAAATAATAGGAATTAGAAAAGTCTTCTCTCTCTCAAGCCACTTCGGAAAAATATTTTTTGGTTCCAGAAAATCCTCAAATCTATTTCAAAAAATCCCACAAGTAGACACAAATACTGTGTGAAGTCTTCTCAGAGGTAGTAAGAACTAAAGGTGGAAGCTCCACTGACAGAAATGTAATATATATTCATAACATGTCCAGCAGAAATTGGAATAGTGAAAGAAAGACCAAATATTTAAAGAGACATCAACTCAGAAAACTGAGTTTATTTCATAAAAGGTAATTATTCTCATTCTTGCTTGTAAATTTCTGTCTTGCTAGTTGTAAATTTCTTGGGAAACCTGGGCACAGCCTGAACTGACATGCACTGGATTACATGATAGGGCTTTATCTGTGACTGAAGAAAACAAAAGGAGGCAGGAGAAAGGGAGATTTTAAATGATCAATCATGCCTTTCTTTTTAAAAACTACTAGTTTACCCTAAGTACCCATTACATTACAGTGTATCCAGTTTATCTGGAGAGCTTATTTCTGGGTGAAGCCTCATCTACTAATTTCGAATTATTCATTAAACTCTTTTTTTCGTGTTGTTATTTGAGAACAATGTTATCACAGTTAGATAGAGGTACTACATTATTAAGAAGGTTGCCAACTTATAAATGAAAGTCACTGTAACATTAGTGAGGAGGAGGGGGAAAAAAAAAAAAAAAAAAGTCCTTGCTGTTTTGGAAAATTTCCACTCTACCCACTTCCTTCACATTTGGTTTCACCTGCTTCAATGCCACAGTCATGTTCAAAACTGAATTCCATTTCTTCCAGGGGCCTTTCCTGGAGAAACTGGATTTTAGGGTCAGGGTTACAGATGAAAAATTACTAAAAAAAAAAATCAAAGAGAGAAAGTAAAAGTGACAGAATCATCGAGGTTGGAACGACCTCAATCCAGAAGCTCAGTTATAGAGTAGTTTCCTTTTCCATTGCTGTTCTGACCACCCCTGATAGTGCTTTTGTCAATACTGTATGTGTTCCTGCAAGCAAAGGTCTAATTGCATGAAGTAGAAGTACGTCAGCCATTTTAAAAACATCTGAGGCCAGAATTTAAAAGCGTCAAACTGGGAAAGAAATCAGGATCCCCCCACTCCACAATCAAACCCTAACCTGTGATATTCATCTTCAATGCAGATGATGCCCTTTTTCTGCTGCAGACTATTTGCTTGTTAGACTAGTGCTTAAGGTCAACAAAATGTCCCTACTCCACAACACGAGATACACCTTTACATTTCACTTAATTATAACATGGCCCCATGTCACACAAAATTCTTTCCACTTCTGGGCCAGCCATATTGCATCACCATGTTTGTCTAAGGTAAGTGTTGAATTACTGCCCCCCCAGTTTTTCCATACATGTTCAACTGTATAGAGCAGTGAGTTGCTTTGATGCCTCACTGATAAAACACCAAATTTGACTAGTGATCAATATATCTCTTCCTTCCCAACTCACATGAATATTGTAAAGACAATATACAAGTAAAAATATTCAGATTATTCTGTTTGAAATGGCAATTAAGTTATTAATGTATTACAGGAAGATTGAAAACAAGGCACTGTATGATTGTGTGATTTTCCATTCCTTTGATACAGTCATCTGAGCACAGTAAAAAGACAAACTGATATTACATATACTAGAGGACTTTTCAGTGTGATAGCAAAGTATCATGGCAACAGCAAAAGTGACTGCTAAAGTGGCCCCATGTCAGATACACTGCTCCCTCTGGTCACACTTTCTGGATTATCTGGTTTCTCAGTATCTTTTAATATGATTTAAAGCACCTAAATAACCTCAGTTTAGTCCCCAGTGTGAAAATACTAATAAATCTCTGTCATAAACTGTATCAGAGGTAGAGAGAATACACAGACAGCACAGTCATTGAGATATTCTGAAGAAATACTAGGCTCAGCAGTTAAATAACATGCAAGTCTTAATATAAAATTTATACAGGCCAGAAAGCTTGCTTTACTATGTAGGAAATCAAATGCAGTTAGTACACCTCTTTGTTATAGGTGCCCATTCACGTCCGAAGAAATTATAGTCTTTTCTCCTTCCTCACTGAAAAGACCACTGCCTTCTTTTGGGCACAAAACTGCTGTTGACGTAAGAATTACCCAGTGCTTAGCAATAATAAGGGCGTCCTGTAAAAAGATAACCAAGAACTTCAGAGTATCACTTCTACTCTGGAAATATGAGAGGGGAATTCCCCTACATAATCACTCTATGTGAAACATCTAAGAAAAAGGTGGAATCTACAACTGGTATTCAGAAGAATTAGAGGTACTGGCAGCAGTCCCCAACCTGGAGTGTAGTTTAATATTTGCTTATTACAAAAACTAAAATTCCACTTTAAATCGAAGTTTATAAAAAGAATAAGAGGTACCTCACCTAGCACAGGTGAGAGACATACTGTGAGAGATGAAGGCTTTGAGTTCATCTTGACAGCTGCATTTGGGCAGTATAAATCTTCCCTGGCTGCCCAGGATGCACTCCAGCACAGTCCCTAGCCCTGGCCCTTAAGCCTGAACACCGTCAACATGCTGTTTTCACAGTCCTTCAACCTGGGAATCTGCAGAGCATGCCATGACACTCACCCTTAAAAATGAGGAGGATTTGGTACCTAGCCATAAATTAGTGAGTGCTGTTCCATTTTTACAACAGTGGCCCCAACTGCTTGGATTTTTCAGTGCCAGAAGAGGTCCAGCTAGCAGTCCTCTCCATTTATTTACAGCAACCAATACAGTTACTCTGTTCCTTTCCTGTCTAATGCTGCCCCTTTACAGTAATATTTGTCATGTTCCAAAAGCCTATCAATCAAGGCAACTAACTGCACTTACGCCTCCTATGTTCTTCCTTTCACTGCCAATTCCAACTTGTAGTCACCTAAATGTAAACAGCTTTACAGAATGCTCTCATCAGCTAATCAAATCCCTTCACATTTGCATCTGCAACACAGGTGGATGACAACAAACCATTAAAATAAATATTCAAAACATTTGTTTTGGATAATACATGAAGCGTGAATTTCTGGTGCACACTTGTCGGGAACAACAGGAGATATTCTGGATAGGATTTTTTAAAAAGAAAACAAAACCCAAACATTTAATGCCAGCAGCTCACAGCGAAGTCTGTATTCCTGCACCTCTATTTTCAGATCTATTTTGCACGACTAAACGCTTTTGTGGAATCTTTGATGGTTGCATTCTTAATACCTGCAAGACTGGCGCAACTGTGCAGCAAGTCACAAAGAACCAGGCCAGTATCACTGCTGACCCAGTTTCACGCAAACCTGCTCACATTCAGGAGTGTCTAGTATCTGGCACTGGATAAAGACGTATTTAATTTCCTCCAGATGGAATAACACAGTCTCATGTACAATCATGTGCTGCCTCGAGGACACATTTTAGCAGATCCAGGGATATAAAGGTGTTGCTGAGACCAGCTGCTTGAAAAACCCCTGAAGGCTTCAGCCATTCAGTCAGACCTGGGTTAGCTACAACATATTCAAGTGTTGCAATGGCATCTGCAACCTTCAGGTTACAATCTCTACTTGATTTGACTTTTAGGAAAGGCTCAGATTTAATGCCTCTGAGTTTTAACTGCCCTGGTTACAGCATGTTTTGGCCCTCTGGTCTCTTGAAATATTTACATCAAAATAGAGCTTCTGCTTTGTTTTCAAGATGTAAAGATGCAGCCTGATTTTTACCATACATGGATTTCATTGTGCTTTTAGCCAGAAAATTATTTGTACATCGAATTTCAGTTCAGTGGAATGAAGATGATGTTCCCCTTTCTCTTTTGCACTTAAACTGGAACTGAACATGTTGGGTTTTGTTTTCTTTTTCTCTTTTCTTTTTTTAAATAAAAGTGTACATAAATAAAATCTTAGGTTTCGGCTTGGGTTTTATGTGGTTTGTTGTTTTGGGGGTTGAGGTTTTTTTTTTTTTACTTCTCACATATGAAGACAACTTGAGAAGATACTCATAACTGTAGTAAAATACAGTGCTCACATTCTTCTCAGGGTGGGGGCAATGCATCACAGATGCATGTCATGGCTTTCAAAGAAACAGTGTGCGTGCAGGTTGTGAATCTGTAACACTCAAGAAGTAAAAAAGCAACTTGCAAAAAATTACTGCATTCCAAGAGAGATCTGCTGGTTCAGTAGTGCTACTTATTAACTCTTCACCTTTCCCACTGTAGAGACAAGAGAGGCAGGAAAGAGGCACGCTGGGTTAGGGCTGCGGATCTGGGTGTCACCAGTTAAGCCTGTACATGGGCAGAAGCCTGCTCCCATGAAACAGGTAACAGTCCACACAAATACTGCTCTATTTTTTCTGCTGATAGGCTCAACCTGCATGTTCTGACACTGAGTCCATATTGCTCCCAGGCAGACACCTTCAATGGTAAAGAGTACAGCTAGTACAGAGTAGTTTCAGAGTGAATAACATATATTCATTAGAACAAGGATGTCGCACGTAAGAAAGAAATAAAATACCTAATCTATGCACTTAGAAGTAAAGGACAGTCAAGTAAGTAGATCCAAATATATCAATTGGTACTACATATAGCGAACCATGCAAAAAGGACCACCAGATTTATTCCAAAAGGGTTTTGACCAGTGATCAGCTATAGCACAACAGCCCTGTAGTACAAAGTTTATACCCAAACATCTGAGAACTCTTCACGGCTATATTGTTTCACACAAATAATACAGGTATTGGAAGTCACTTTTTTATGGTAATACTGGCAAGTCATCCAACCAACCCAATGACAGGGCAAGGAAATTTCACAGCACTTCCCCTCAAAAACAATACCTCCTGGCAGCTGAGCTTCCTAATACACACAGGAGAATGCTAAAGCATTTCTAGAAACGGAAGTTTTCACCAAGTATACAAAACAATAATTTCTCTTATGCACTAGTTCAGGGACATTTTGATGCCTAAACAAATCATGCTCCATCATTAGCATTTTACAAAGAGAACAAACTAGAAAGCACCTGCACACAACCAATTCAAAATTGCATACCTGCACAGCCCACCTCATGAGCATTAAAGCTCAATACCAAACACAAACTTCCAAACCTATAAGTCACTTATCTGTGAACTCCCATGGAATGAATCAATTGTCCTGTTTCAGTTTGCTACCACTGGGACCATCAGTGCACTGACTCTTGCTGTAACTATCTCCTATTTAACCTAGGGAAATGCAAACCAAGTAGAAATGAAAAAAAACTGGTACCTGCCTGCAGGAAGGAAGGAATCAAATACTGTCCTAAGGTGAAGATTTCCAAGGCAACAGCTAATTTGTTTGCTAACCCCAGCATTTGGTCATGCAGCCTCTGTTGCAAGCACTGACGTGTGTGAAACACTAACCTTCATCACCTCAACCTGCAGGTCTTCATTGAGCGATGGAGTCACTTTGACGGCATTCAGCATCTGATTAAGCAACTGTTTCTCATCTGAGTCTGTTTCCACGGATACAAACCTCTCATCAGACAGCAGCTTCTGCAGAGAGAAAATGGCAATGTACAGGTTGAGACAAAACTGCCTCTGCCCAATTCTGCTGTAAACTACTACACCTAAACCTATTAGTGTCTGGTACTACCGTGACTAGGTTTTCTATGTACAAATTTCAAACTGATCCAATAATATAAAATACAAAAGTACAACAAAACTGGAAGATCTGTGCCATGATGAGGGCACAGTTAACATCTTATGAATCAGCTGCCATTCTGGTATCACCTTTCTCAAGCCCACTTCTCCAGTGTCCAGAAGAAAGCAGACATCAGTGGTTTATGTGAGAGATCACAAACCATTCCAAGTAATGCCCTCAGCAAAAACCCTCAACATTTTAGAAGCAGGGAGAGGGTGGAACCCTCACAGTTCCCCCAAACCCAAAAAAACAACAACAGCAAAAAACCACCCCACTCAGGCTAGTATCCTGACCTCAAACTAGTGCTACCAGTTACCCTGCCAAAAAGGAGGCAAAGTCAGCTATCATCCCACTCACTCCAATAGGGCACAGAGCACAAGCACTGTGAAGGTGGCACTTACGATCACTAACAAGATGTGTTTTACGTCATTCAGAAGTTGACTAATCATGGATGCGATCAAGTCCTCAGGAGGAAGAGTACTGTTAGCAAGTGACTCACATGAGGACGACAAACATACATAGAAGCGCGTTCAATACAGATTGACTGAACTTTAGGTTGAATATTTTAGACTGATCAGATTTCCTTCGCCTGGAAAAGGTCAGTATCTGAGCCAGTATCTCCCAATATGGTAGGTGGCACTATTTCCTCAGAGTTCTACTAGAAATTCCTCTTCCATCGAGTCTATAACCACCTTCATGGGTGCCTCTTATTAGTGGCGGGCATCCTACAATAGATATACCCACCCAAGTCTTTTCCCAGCTCCAATCTTCTTAGAAGCTCCCATGACAAAGCAAAACCACCTTGTCTTAGTTCCCAGGAACACAACCTTGCTCCGTTCCAGTGCAGACTTTGAGCAGCCCGCCTCACCCTGTAGTTCTGCATCATTTTTGCACTGGTTCTCCTTCCCAGTTTCAACTCTGTAGCACATTTCACTGGTTCATTCCTATTTCTTATTTTCTACGCTTGTACTGGTTTTGGCTGGGATAGAGTTAATTTTCTTCATAGGAGCTCGCAGGGTGCTGTGTTTTGGATTTGCAACCAGAATAGTGTTGATAATGCACCCACGTTTTGGCTATTGCTGAACAGAGCTCGCACAGCATCAAGGCCTTCTGTTGCTCTCACTGGCTCTCCAGCAAGTAGGCTGGGGGTGCACAAGAGGCTGGCAGGGTACACAGCTGGGACAGCTGACCCCAGCTGACCAAAGGGATACCCCATACCATATTACACTGTGCTCAGCAACAAAAGCTGGGGAAAGAAGGAAGAAGTAAGAGGATGGGGACATTCAGAGTTAAGGTATTTATCTTTTGAAGTAACTGTTACATGTGATGGAGTCCTGCTTTCCTGGAGATGGCTAAACACCTGCCTGGCAATGGGAAGTAGTGAGTGAATTCCTTACATTCTTTTGCTTGTGCATGCAGCTTTGCTTTCCCTGTTAAACTTTGTCTTGGCCCATAGATTTTCTCACTTTTTCTGGACATGGTCCTGGGCAACTGGCTCTAGCTGATCCTACTGGAGCAAGGGGGTTGGACCAGATGACTTCCAGGGGTCCCTGCTAACCTCCACTATCCTGTGATCCTATGACCTACTTTTGGTAAATTCAAGTTGTACTTCATCTCGTTTTTGTACCTTACCCTATTTTTTAACTTATCTCCATAGCATCAGTTGTGTGGTTTGCTTTTTTGTCCTTCTTAAAACTTCATATATCATAAATGTAGATGAAGGACTGTATTGTTGCCTGGATTACTTGTTTAGGTTTCTAGACAGGAGGTAACACTCTTATTTAAGGTACCATGCTGCAAATCCGCAACTTTGCAATTCCAGTTCTTACGGAACTCAAGTGTATGTACAGCAAGTTAGAAGAGTAAAAAGGTACAACTTCACTGAGTGTTCCCAAGGAAGTTATACTACAGTGGACAGTGGGTCATTCATAATTTCTCCACTATTCTCGGTTGATCATCACTCTACAACGTTCTTCTAAAAGGCATACCTGCACTGGTACAACAGCAGGCATATGTTCAAGTCCCACTAGTCTACTGTTGCTTTCACTTTAAAAGCAACCTCCCTCGCCTCATATACCTGAAACACAGGGCACCGGATCTCAAAGTAGGGCCAGAGTACTACGTGGCAAGAAGGTGACATGTATCTTCTGGCAGAGCCCAATAATTACAGTAACGCTTTAGAAAGTACTTTTTTTCCCTCTTAGCTAGACCCTCCTACAACCATGTTGTGCCCCATATTGGGGCACTCTCCAACCAAATGCCTGACACCTCATATGCTGAATTAAGTGAATTTGAATGATCCAGTTACATCCTTATACTCCCAAAACAACTCCCTTTGAGGGAGAAATTTCTTTTTGGAAAATGGTGGCATGCACTTTATACCCCAGCAGTGTACCAGCCTTTTCCACAACTAGCAACCCCCTAGTGGTAAATATTTACTGGCAGGTACTCATTTATCCAATTAAAAGAAAGGTAAAGTGCTTTAATTTTTATACTGTCAAACCCAAGTCTTTTTGTTGCTTGTGCTGCACTACTCTTTTCTTTTGCAATCTCATAAACTTCCAAATTACTCCTACTGTTTTCAGTGTACAAAAAAAAACCAAACTGGAAAGAGCCCACACATAGAGAATACAGCTCCCAGATCCTTTATTAACCTCTCCATCTTTCAAGGACTGCAGTCCTCTCTTCTAATCCAAGAAAACAGAAAAACTTGACTCAGTTTAATTTTGAAGACATTTAGCAGTGGTAAGGCTTACTGAGAGTAGCACAGGGCCACAAAGGGAACAGTATGTCTCCATTTCAACATTGAAAACCAGGAACTCCCACCTATCTGCTGAACATTTTCAGCTTCTACAGAATCACCAGCTGTTACTTGAATCCTAACTTCTGAACACTGTTACAGAAACATGAACACTATTGTTAGGTCCACCTGAGGATAGTCACTTTTTCTGTAGTATTTTTCAAAAGAAAAGCCTTGATTTCCTTAACACCCACTGCCTACTAACACACCCCTACTCTAAAGCCATACCTGCATCCCTGCTAGAGCCTGTTGGGCCAGCTTCATGCTCTTTGATTCCAGAGCCAGTTGGAGAGGAAGGAGACACTTCTCCCTAAGGAAAATTAAAAAAATAAGAGTGAGAGAAAACAGTGGGACTAAAATTGGTATTCAAAGGATTAACGTTCCAGAAGGGCTGTATAACTTTCAGTAAGATAACACTTGCATACAGTAAACAAGCAGAATTTCACAACTCTGTGGAGCACTTTTACCCTCTAAAGAAAGCTGGCATATTTCTTCACATACTGTTAAGAATGGCCTTTTAACTGAAATTTCACAAAATACTTCCCAACTGTTAGCCCTCTGTGCGCATGCATGAATGTGCAATGCATAAAGAAGGAATTCACAAATCACTAGAAATTCTCCAACTCATCGTGATGAGCATTACACTTCAGTCACTTACCGTCTGTTTACTACGCAGGTAGATAGAAAAGTGGTTTCATAATCCACTTGCTATCAGTCAAGTTTTGGTTTGGCCTCCTCTGCAGTACAGTGTGCCCTGTCATGTTAGCTCCCTCCAACCATAAATGGTGTAGACAAAAGCAAATGTACACTAACAAGTCTGGTTTACAGCTGAATTAGCATGTGCTAGAACTATGACTAAGCTGTACTTTGATTACAGAATAACACCATTTTTTGAATGTTAAAATAAATCACTTATTAGGATAGTATTTTAGATGCTTTTGACTCAGTGCTCAGATGTTGGATTTTACTTATTTATTTGGTGACTAAACCAAACAGTGCCTGGAGCTGGGACTTTTTTCTTTACTCCTTGCTCTTTATCAGAGAAAGGCTGAAGCATCTGAGGAACCACAAAACCTTCCAGCAAATCCTGCTAGTTGGCAGGAAACTCATTCCTGAGCAGAGATACTCAGCCTATGTCCAACTGCAATCTCCCTGAAGGCTTGCAACACTTCATTAGGTTACATATCATAAGAACCACTTATCTATACATACAGAATCTATTTTTGCATTTGTATAGACATGCTTGTTTATGGGAAACCATTCTGTGCCAACCCTTAAGAGTCTTAGTTCTCCAACTGTCTGCATTGCACCCCAAGGAGTCCTTTCAGAATCATATTTGTTAATTTCCACCCCACACAAGTGTTCGCAAGGTAAGAAGGAATAGAAAACAATTAGTTGAGCCTTTTCTTACCCAACTGGAAATCAAAATGCCCTGATTTGTTCCATTTGAAGTATTCTTCTTTGTCAAGTCTCAATGCATTCAAACAAACACCCCAAACCCCTGTCTTTTCAAAGCACAAAGATGTTAAATTTCTAAAAGTACCAAAATGAAGAGTTTTTCCTCTTTTGCTCCTGTGAGCTGCCTTTGACCTGAATTCACTTAGTTTCAGTTGATCCAATGAGAAACAGTTTATTTGTCCAAAAGTATATAAAAATAAAAGTATGGACTAACTCTTCTACAACTCTAAAGGTTCAAGTGTCAGCATGAATGAAACACATGCAGTAGACTAGAGTGCATATTCTGCTCCTCTCATAAATACTCTTTTCATAACCAGCTAAGGAGAAGCCCTAGGTTAGAGCAACAGTCATTACTGGAGTTTCAGACATACTGTCAAAGCTACCTAAAGTCATGCTTTGCCACAGTCTGCCCACAACCTATCAACGCTCCTCCAAAATTGGCAGTCTACAACCTAAACTGCCTTTTTAAAAAACTTTAATGGAGATTAGCAATACTGGCCATCTCAGCTTTGGGGAACTTTGCTTGCAACTCCTTCAGCAGATCCTGCTTGCAGAGGGGACTGAATGTCCACTCTGAAAAGTCAACTCTATTTGGGGCGTGTTTAGTTGCTATTCCTTCCTCTCCAGCTTTCCCCAAAAAACACAAATCACAAGATACCCCAAAGGACACAAATCTGCTATTTGCTTTTTAAAATGCAACCCCTTCCTTGAATGATAAATTAAAGACTTGAAAGTCACAAGCATGGCTCAGTTAAGCAATCTAGCAAGCTTCTGTACTTGGCAAAGACCTCTTGAGAACCTGCAGATCTTTTCATATTTGCACCTTCTTCCCAGGCTATGGGAATTTGTAAAAGGTCATTTGGCATAACACCACAAGAAGCTTTTTTAAAAGAAACATGAATTACGCAGATTTCTAAAGAACTTGAAACAGACTACATGTGTATCTTAAAATAGGTTTCTAACTAAAAACTAACCATTTGCTTCATTTAGGATATTCTGAGAAACAGGCAGGCACAAAGCCCAATTTTCTCAGAAGCTTCTTTCCTGAATGCTTCTGGAATCAATTTAACTAAAAGGACTCTTAAAACCTGCAAGTTTAGCATCCAAAACAGCTTGAACTACAGAACATCTAGGAAATATTTCCTCATTGAGTGTCATATCATCCAGATCTACAGAAACTGCCAAAACAACTACTCCAGGGTTCAGACATCAATCCTCTAGCCAGAGCAGAGCTGGCTACTGCCTATGTATCTACTTCCAGCTTTGCCTGGACCTGGAAACATATGTAGCATGCAGGTAAATTGTGACAGGACTTTCTAGTTTAAAGAGGTGCCACAGCAATACATCTCTAACCCACAAAGCAGCTTTAAGTGCTAACTTTTACATTACAACTTCGACATTCTCTCTCTTTTAAAAGAAGTTGTCACTATTACCCTCTGGGGGAGAACTCACTTTTGAAATTAGTAGATCAACAAGTGCCAAAATAAGGTACCTGTGCGTTAACTGGTACTTGATCAGCCAGACACACACACGGGAGGAAAAAATGCAGGGATGCTAAAAACTGATGATTATTTAGACCTGCACCTCTTCAGGGCAGAATATCACATTTGTTTTAGACTTTCTACAGTTCACTGCAACAGTACAAGTGTTTGGGCCACTAATAACACACAACAAACTTATTCTCACATTAAAGTGGATGGAGACTGGGAGGAGAGGGGAAAGGGAAGGCAGTCCTAAGTCACTGGAGTAGATCCAGTTTAGTTTCATTATAATGAAGACAGGTGGGAGCTCCTACGGCTTATGTGTAGCTACCCTGCACATCAGCATGTTGCCTACCATCTGTCATCACATACTGAAATGAGCAGAGAACAATGAGAGCTGTTTCTTGAGATATGTCCCAAAAATGAAGAGCAAAAAATGACAAGCAGGAGGATGGAAATTAGAACAGATTCAATTAGCTGAACTTCCCATCCTTACTAAAAATGTTTAGCTGAAAATCTAATTCAGGTTGCTGCAGTCTGTGTTCCTACTGTATTCTCAGAGAAAATGAATTGCCATTGTGTCATTTCCTGTTCTTGTTACACACTCTGCCAATTAAATCTTTAGCATTTCCATGCCACAGCTATAAAACACCTGCAGAGATACCTCACAATGTTTGATTAGCTTGAGCATCTTCCACACTTCAGTTCGACCTGCCATTTAAATGCATCATCTGCTAGTATGAGAACACAGAAGGACATGGCAGATAATCCTCAGGCAGAATGGGAAAGGACGATGTAAGTTGAACACAGTCAGTACCTACTAAAGTCTAGCACTTAAGAACTGGGTTCAATAAGGCTGCACAAGAGATAAGGCAGACCAGGATTTGGTCTCCGAGTGCAGTGAAGAAAGGGATTGAAGTTTCCTCTTATACCTTACAGCCCTTTTATAATTCCACCCTGTTTTCAGTGGTCCCACACCACAGGATCCCATTGCTTACTCCACTGTCTGCAGTGCTATACTGTCAAGTGACAATTCATTCAGGTTTTGTAATGCTACATATGTAAGACATTTTATATATGTGAAGTTCTCAGAATAAGCTGGTGCATATCAATATACTTCAAAACACATTTAAGAATGTTTTCCATTTACACTACTGTACAGAAAATAGTTTCAAACTGAAACTCCTAAGTTTCCATGCTGATGCATGCAGGTGTGGACATACATACACATACAGTTTTAGGCACAAATACCAAGTTAACCCTGAATGAGATGAGTCAAGTGCAACACACAGGGGGCATGAAAGGAAGGGAGCACCTTTGACTTGGAGGAGATGAAGCTACCAAAAGCTTCAGGATAAGGTATCCTGGGCATTGACAGATAAAACAGAGCAATGAAAAGAGCTAGAGGGAAGAAAGAAGTTGAAATGGTGTAAAGAAGGAATGATAGTGAAGAAAAAGGATGTGCTCAGATAAGTGGTGTACTATGCTGAAATCCACACTAACTGCACTGTTTGCGTATGTCCACACAGCAGTGCTCTCAAAAGACAGCTCAGTTTAAAAAAAAAAAAAAAACTAACCAAACAACACCACCCCACACACACAAAAAAGAAGGGGGGGAAAGAAGGAAAAAAAAAATAAAATTCCTGTTTGTAGTGTTCTTTCTGGGTAGCAGAAGAGAAGACAGGGATCACTCTTTACCTGCTGGTGTTATCTAAGGTTACCTGTGCAAAGGATATGGTGAAAGTCACTGCAGAACAAGGGTCTGCAAGAATGATTTTAAAGCACAGAAAGTAATTGCAGAGACATGAAACAGCTTTCCTAATTATGGTGTTTCTATGCAAATCTGGTGGAACACATAAATACCAAATAAATGAGTGTAACATGATGACAGCCCCCTCTCTTCAAAGCAAAGAGTGCCAACCACCCTCCTGCCCTGACCCAGAATGCCAATTAAAAAAAAAAAAAGCTATATAAAAAATACGTATTCTAAAGTCACTAGAAACCACTAGCCATTTGTACTAACGGACACTCCATTAGAGAAAACAGCATTTGGTAAGTGTGGACCTTGTTACGTGCAAAACAGAGTAAACAGAGAGGGCCAAGGACAAAGACTCAGTCCCATTCCTACTGAGGCTACCTGGAGTTTTGTCACTAGACCTCCATGGTATCCGGACCAAGTCCCAGGTGATCTGCCCAGGGTCAAGCAAAAAGATCAGAGACAGAACCAAGTGTATAATCCAGGACCAATATCTCCAGGAGCACAGGTTGTCCTTCCTGAGCTACCCCACTCCATGACTGTCAGCTTTGTAAACTGCAGAATGAGTCATGAGAACGTAAATAGCCTTTATATTCAGCACGCTGGGTTACAATGACCTTTCTAGTCATTTGAGTTTGCTGTGGCTCAACAACCTACCTCTTTCCCTGCAGGTCTGTCACAAGGGATGCTATGACAGGCCAGTCAAAACAGACTGCCAAAAAGGTCAGAGTAAGACAAATTACTACAGTAACTAAGAGATCATAAAAAAATATTTCTGTCCTCATTGTAGTGGAAAAAGCCTTTAGCAAGAGGAGAATAATGGGTCATTAAGTCACTCTCAGAGTGAAAATTATAACGAAGATAGGAAATTGCTCTATCTTAACTCCTCCTTGTTAGTGCCTGGAACACAAAGTCTCATGGCCCACCTTCACCTCCACCATATTGACTTAGGGAAGGGGACACTATAAATGAAGTATTTGTCACTACTGTAGGAGTTATTTCCCTTCATGCAAATGGTGATAACCATATTAATTTTCAGAAATAGGATTAAAAATAAAGAAAGATTAAAAATAAAATATCTCTCTGCATTATCTTCCCCCTGAAAATTACATAGGAGAAGCAAATTCAGCACCTCAGGGCCTTATCAGCCTGTAATTTGCATTCCATAGCATAATTCACAGCCCAGTCAAAGAAGAGATACGAATTTGAGTCACAGCTGTTGCCATTTTCTGATATGCTGTTTGTTAGGCAGGATAACAGTCATAGCCAGAGTCTGACATTTTTCAGTCAGAGTCACACTGACAGTTAAGAAGCACTCCTCAGTCTTAGCTGCTTAAAATGAACAAAGTATCACTGCATGTCACTCCATTAGCCTCATTTACTCAAGCAGAAAAGTTGGCCCACCATGAGAAAATAAAGGGTAAAGACAAATTCCCAAAATTCTGGAGGTACTCCCAGCTGTTACCTTTACATAAACCAAAGAGAAGAATATACTTCCCCTATACAAAAGCGGATGATTTAATTTGTGTAAAACAAATTCCGGCAGTGTATATACAAATACACGTACATATAAAAGTAGAAATATCCATAACTTTTCTTCTCCTGTGCTAGCTTAGAGAATGTTGATAAAAGACTCCAACGACAACTTTATGGTTCATAATGGAAGTACTTAAAACATGGAGGAGGAACAGGAAATAAATGCATCCTTTTTCAAGCAACAGCGCTTCAAGAAGAAAGGAGATTTTAAGTTTTTGCTCACATTCTAGAGAAATGATTAATTTTATCTACAGCAGAAATATGACTGTCCCACTTACAAAGAGTATTACAGTTGAGCTCAGAGAGAAATTTGGAGCTTGCAGCATATAAATATAGGGCAAGTTCTCATGCCTCCACAATGCAGCAAAACGGACCAGAGGACTACAACAGATCCCTCCAGCACTGAAGTTTGTATCTCTATGCAAATACAAGTTTGTTGATAGTACTTAAGAGACCTCTTAGAGCAACAGAATAAAAGACAAAATCTGAAGTCTTCCAGCTGGAACCCTGCCTTTCAAGAAAAAAAGCCAACAATAAATTATCTTTATGATGCTGTACCACTACAAGATGATCATGCACTGTTAGACAACTTCGGTGCTACAGCACTACATAAGAACGAACAAGCAGTCAGTGTTGCAGTTTACAGGTCCTGAAAAAAAAAACAAAACCCAAAAAACAGTTGAGAGACTGCTGTTGTACTATGTTGATATAAATTCTGATGTGTTTTAGCAGGGCCAGGATTTTGCTACAGTTACTCACAAGCACAGAGACACTTCGGTGCACGTTTCCCATGTCAACAGATTTGCCTCTCACATAACCAGGTGAGGTTCCATCTTTACTAATAACTTCATAATTTTTGGCTTAACGCCAGGTCAGGTTGGATGGGACTCTAAGCAACCTGATCTAGTTGAAGATGTCCCTGCTCACTACCGGGGAGATAGACTAGACGACCTTTAAAGGTCCTTTCCAACCCAAACTATTCAATGATTTTCATTTTTCTTCCTCACTACTTGTGGCTTGTTTTTTTTTTAAAAAAAAAAACATATATTTTTCTCACCACACAGTACAAAACTCTTCACTTTTATTGAGTTACAATGGAAAGGTTTCTTTTCATACGACTGGAGGTTTAACTCTCCTTTTCTTTCCATATCTGATTCTCTCTCACCTCGGCTGCTGACAACAGCTCTCTGTTGGAGTTCCCTCTGGGCCTCCCTTCTAGCTCAGCATTTCCTTTTTCCGTCCTCTTTGCTTCATATATTCCCCTTTTCCCTTGACTCCTTTTGCTTTTCAAACCAAGATGCAAAGTAATCACTTCACCCAATGCTGAAGTGAACCTGCCTCTGGAAGAAAGCATAGGAGTTGCTTATCAGAGGACACTTAATGATATAGGGAAAAGGAAGTCAGGAATAATGCCTAAATGTAACTTCATACAGTTTGTTAGCTAGAACCTTAACAATTTTTCAACCTGGAACATTGAATGAGATTGCACTTTAATACTGCTTGGTATTAAGAGAGTGACACAGTAGCATTTCTAATTTTTGTTATTCACATATTCTCCAAGAGAAATGGATTTGCCACAACAGCAGAAGCAGAGCTCTATTCACAGGAAAGGCAAATGTGAACAATTTAATCTTCCATCCAGCCTAATGCAGCCGAGACCACAGAATTCATGCAATCGTAATTAAATAGCTCAGCACAGTCACTCAGCTGGAGAGCGCTTCTAAGGTCATTTGCTTCTTTGTTATACTCACTAATAACATCTTGATTTCAACACAAACACAAAGTTCCTAGATAGGAGCCTGATATTGTTGTCAAGATGAAACTGAAACACAACAAAACAAAAAAACATAAGCACATAATGTACCTTTGCTTGAGAGGAAAGGAAGAGAGACAACAAAAGATTCCACACAATATTGAAGTGGACAAGGCCAAAATAATAATCAGGATGCTTCCAGTCTCCAAAGCTATAGTGTAATCTCTCTGTGACACGTTATCATCACTCTCCCTAGAACATCCACCCCAGTACATTTTTGCCCTTTGTGCACAAGGTATGACAGCCACTTACTAACTCTGCTCTTAAAGGATTTGATGACACATGTAAACCTCACAAGGTCTTAATTATAAAGCAATCTGTATCCTTTCGGTGAATTTATTGATTATCATTTGAAGCACAGCATGAAGATGAGGTGAGGAGCAGAGTATCCACCCTTAGTGTAGATCTCCTGGCCTGAGGCAGAGCACACACTGGACTTGCTCAGCCTACAATTTTGAAAGCTTATCAAGCTGTTTCATGAAACCTCTCTTCCCTATATTTGGTAAGCCTGGAAGGGAAACTGAATATTTTTCCAATGAAAATGTTTTTCTTTCAAAATTTTAGCACACTGAAAACACCAAATAAAGCATCTTAGGAGAATTAAACTTCCATCGAGAAATTTTACAATGCTGGAATGGGGTAGGATTGAGGGGACAAAAGAGACACAGAAGTACTATAGCATGGACATCTTGCAAATGATCTTATTTTCTCCATTACAGCTGGATGGCCTAGAGTTAGTTACAAAACAGTTTGATGGAGAAATGGGAGGATGAGGTATATTTCTGGTCACTACTAGTTACATTTTGAAGGTTAATGCTGCAATCTGCAATTCCATTCAACTTTCACAGCAGTGCAATGCTAAATCTTGACAGACCTAAGGGATGGTTGTTAAAAATATCCCCACATTTGCAATGCATTATGTCATTTTATACTCACTGCACCTTAGCATATTCAATTCCTTAAGCAAACAAACACTCAAGGAAACCAAAAGGTAGTGTATTTCCTGCAGCTTTGTTACATTTCATGGAATGTAAATAAAAGAACTGTGAGAAAAGACTTTTATTATTCCCACTCACCCCTTCATTTTCAAAACAAAGAAAAGTCATGACTTGCCCAGCATCACACAAAGAGCACAGCAGAGTCAAGCCTCATTTAGTAGGAAAATAATCCTCAGTTTCAGTGCCACTTCTCTTCTTCCATCTCCCAGTTTCCCAGCCCAACCATATCTCATTCTCTAAGGCAATTATAAACAGCCTCCCAATGTTCTCACTTTCTTCTCCTTTGCAAGCACTAGAAGTGATCAGATGCTTAAAACAAACATAAACACTGTATCCCATTATCATCCTTAGACCCTTAGGGCAATATATCAGTTGCATTTGTTGTTAGAAGTTAGACAAATGCTCAAAACTATGGCTGCTTTCATCATTTATTGGTGTTATTCCTGTACTGAATGAATTACATATATCCCACAGTAACTGTATGTTGGGAGTTAACTCCAACAGGCAGCTCAGCCCCCTCCAGCTGCTCCGCACTCCCACCCTACCAGCTCCTATGAAGGAAATCAACTCTATCCCACCCAAAACCAGTAAATACACTGTGGGCTTTGGTCACAAATCTAGAATGGACTTCCAGAAGAATCCATAAAAGGTCCAAAGACCCAAGGCAGTGGTGAATATTAAGGTTTACTACTACTAAGAATGTCAGGAAGGGCAGAAAGTTAGTTTCAGAAACAGCAAGCACTACCCTTTAAAAACAAAACAAAACAAAAAACCCCACACAAATCCACAGATAAGACTAATAGAAATAATTTTTCAGAAACTATGCACCATTTCCCATGACAATATGAAACCTTCTTTGATGTCTTCAAGAACCATAACCCATGGCTGACAGGTTTTTAGGGGACTCCTAGATCTAGAGGTCTTCCAACACTTTTGCAATCTTGTCTTGACAGCAAGAGTTCAGACATGCATGATGGAAACTAACCCTATACACCCCTTTCTTCTTCAACACTGCTGTCTTTTGGGATCCCAGAACAGATGCAAAGTTCTGCCAAGACAAAAACACCTGCCCATCAGACAAGAAATAGGGTCAGTTATATATTCCAGAGTAAACATGCGGATTGATCCAAATACTATATCAGACAGTGACACACTGCCTTTCTAAATACGAATCTCCTCCTCACCCACCCCCCAACATTAGAACTAGGAATGCAACGTTTTAAATCAAGACCAGAGCATAGACACCATTCAAAACACCAAGTGAGCTACATGAACACGCCCAGAAGTCTGGATCCAGCCTGTGAACTGCCAACACAGGAGATGCAGCTCAGCAGTCCATGCTGCCACTAGAATCTCTTCTTGGCTGGGTGCCTGCCAGGGAACTCATCATCCACTTGCTGAATGCCAGATAGCAACTGTGTAATGGTTGAGCAGCATGAGTCACATATCTAGCAGTCAGGTGCAGGAGGAAAGCACAGAAGTACTTAATGCCAGGTGGCTGAGGCAAAGCAGGAAGCAAAGTGTTTTAAAAATGAGAAAGACTAAAATAGAGAGAGGTACGCTAAAAACATCCCCCCAGAAAAATCCTCAGTCCTTCCTCTCTCCCTGCTCCTTTCTTATCGTCAGGGGATCTGCTATATATAGCAGCTTCCCTATCCACTCTCTCCTAGTAGAAAGAAACTAACATCAATTATGAACAAAATACATGGGAGAAGAATGAAATCATTGTGAAGAAATATTTGTCATTTCACAGAGAAGTCAAAATGCATCCCAGGCCTCAAGATTCTTTAAGCGGATGACTTATCTGCAAAGTTAAGTGGATTGAAGTCTCTATGGCTTGGATGTTTGGTGATGATCACACCACACTTACTGCTTTTATTATTTGTTGAGCGCATGTAAGCTAAAATGAGTAAGCATGTTGTTTTATTTAAGAGTTTGTAAGCTGCAGCTACTTCTCAAGAAATACGTCAGATGCAAAGCTAGAGACACAAAAATAAATGGCGGAGTAGAATTACCAATTTCACCCCCAAATTCCCAAGACTACAGGGAAAAAAAAAAAAAAAACGCAAGGAGGATAGATATTTCAGACTTCAGCTGAGCTTAAGGTTTACTTCTGTTCCTGAGCGCTCTTCATTGTACCAGCTTCCTGAAGTTCACAAATTGCTCTCAAAAACTAGCACCAAGATGAACAGCAAGGAGAGACAAAACCGGACATAAACTGGTTATTACAGAGGACCCTGCTCACCGCTGACTTCTGACTTTCCAGCTCAAATCCCCAGAAATATTGGCTATTTTTTAAAGGCCAATGTGAAATACCAGAGGGATGCAAGCTTTTGCAGTGATGAACGTAAGAACTGCTACCAACACAAACAGGGCTTGGAAATGCCTAGCAACTCTGAAAGCCAAGGCCCGTATCTGTACAATTAGGCACACAGAACTGGTGCTTTCAAGGCTTGAGCCTGTACCTCCATTTCATTTAAACTACTTTCTGCCACTTTTCAGTGCAGAGATGTGCAGTGTGCAGATATGTTGAAGAGGTAACTAAGCATTTGGAAAGCCTTTCTGGTTCATCTTTGAACAAGGAATGTAAATTACATCGTTATTATGCCAGAATGTTTCACCCATCAACATGTCTTATAGCCATTACTTTAAAGTCCCCAGGAGAAACTTTAAGATGGCACGAACAGCAGTTTATACTATTGAGAATCTTGTCTAGGCATCTTCTGCACCCAGTCACATTTCTCTGAGAGTAAAGAGACAACAGCCACACAAGCGTCACAGAACAGCTCAAACTCAGGTCTGCAGTGATGCTTCTGCTGCACTGACAAAAGAGCAAAAACATATTTTGCCATTGTTATGGTCAGAAGAAAAGGAGTAACAGGATAGTAGAAAGACCTGGAAATTACAGAAAATGTCTTAGAACTATGAAAAAGTCTCTTTAGGATAATAAAAAAAATAAATTGCTAATGAAGAATGGCAGAGATGTAGTGAGATATTCTGTATATAAGATCCCAGGTTCCAGTACGGACAGAAACACCAAAACACAATAGTTAAACTACCCACCAAGCCACAGCCTCCCTCAAAAGGCCCAATTACCCTCCTCTTTACAGTACCAAGTCTGTGCTGACAGAAAGCCACTAAGTTTTATATAGCCTATAAGGCATGACTTAATTGCATAAAGCATTCCAAGAAATTCTCATATAAGCAAGTTTTCTCAAAGCATTATGTGACTGGCAAGTGCTTTCTAGTCTCTTATTTCATCCTCCGATGTGTATATAATCCTCATGAGTATTAAACTGCTCTGATCAAACATTTTCTTTCAAGGCTCATTTTCTTGTGTCTGTTCAGTTACCTTTTATGGATCGCCTCTAAAATCAGAATGGAGAAACTGGCCAGAAATTAGCCAAGAAGAGAGACTTGCTCTGTGTAGGTGGTTGGCCTTAGGGCAGAATTTGTCATTTTGAAAATACTGAAGTGAATGCGGCCCAACTTAGCAGCAAACAATTGTTTGCTGGCAGACAACATTAAGCTCTCTTAAGCTATTTTCCATGTGATCAATTCTCCAATTAAAACACCACATCAATTCCTTCTATCTAATTCATTATTTATAAGTCATCCATCCAGCCTTCTCACCACTTAGTATATATCTAATTGTCACAACACCTGTTCATCGGAGACAAACATCATACTAGGCAGGCAACAATGGAGCGGTTACCAACGGGTTACATGACTCTCCCTTCTCAGGAATTCACAGGACATCTACAGCAAAGCCTTGAACTGACGTAAGGTCATTTTCATCCTGGTCCACTTTAATCTTCTTTACAATTCCATTCCCTGGCTTAATAGTCTGATCACAATTTAAAGTACTGAAGAAGGACACACATATTCCTGTCTCAAGGCAGAGCTGATCTGACTCTATGGGGAAGCCTGAATTTGTTGGAGATTTGTATTTCTTTCGGAAGTGAGACATTTAAATAATGACCTTCACTAGAATTAATATGCAAGGTCATTAACTGGGATTTGGATTCATAAGTCAAATTAACATCAAAGGAAGCTGAACAGCAAAATAGTCTCATTTAGCTCCCTGAAGATATACCCAACAGATCCCTATCAAACTAATTAAAGTATGACATTCCAGGCTAATGTCCAGTCACTTTACTCCCTTGGGGCAAAAGTACCCCAGGTGCTCCCAAACGTAGCAGGCATGTGCTAAGTGGCTACCACACAAGTGCTGGAAACAGCTCCCATAGAAATGCTACAGCTGAACCCCCTAACTAATTGCACGGACTTCTGGAAACTATCATGCAGCCTGCCTGGTGCTCAGTAACAGAAGCCCAACACAAGAGTGGAAGCTATGAAGAGGTCAGGAGCAAGCCAGAACATAGAAGTAATCTACCCCAACAGTATGGTGGAGATAAGCAGTAGCTGATATAACACATGTAAAAACCTCTGAACTCAACTAGTCATAGTCTGAGGAAATGCAGAGAGATAACTTGTCCTCCCCATTCTCACGCTAGGATCACTGTCCTAAAAGAAAACATTATAAAGAACCTCTCCTCATCTTTAACTGTGGTTTCAAAACCAGTAAATGGCCTTTTACTTTTTAAGGGGAACAAAAGGGAGTATGCAGTTTACACCTTCTCCTTCTCATGAGCAGATCTCATTCTTCAGTTCCAGAAGGAAAAAGGACTTAAGTAAGGGCACGGCCATCCTGTTAAGCAGCAGTAACACCAGCACAACTTGCTAGTGGAAGCCAGATGCTGTTTTGTGGAGAAATAGAAACAATATTGATTGGGGTACTTACTAGATTCACTATTTCTGAAATGAGACAGTATCTATCTCACTGGACACAGCAGATCATGAATCCATCTCCCATTCTTATGCAGCATAGATGTGCCCTAGATCATTAACTTCCCCAAATATACTGTAGAGAAATGCTGATATACCTTCCTTGTATTCAGCACATACTAAGGACACACCAAACTTTCCTACAAAACAAGTTGGAACATTTTCCTTGCCACGTAGCACTCATTCAGATGTTGCTCTTGGAAGAGACCTCACAAATATGTATTTTTCTCATGCCAACTATTTGGCACACTGCCTTTAATGCTTTCAGTATGTTACCACTATGGATCTTGGATCCAAGTTGTGGACTAGGGTCACCTGGTAGAAAGATCATACATACCTTCACTCTAACTCTAGTATCACAGAATATTTCAGACCATATTCCCAGGCTCTGTTCTACACCCAAAAATACTACAGCAGAAAGGGTGAATGGCAGATTCAAAGTGGATGAGAAGCCAGGGGCTGATCAGTGTTACAGTAGATGATGCAATCTACACCTGATCGAGATGAAAGCAGGAAAGGGACACGGTCAGGATTCTCCATCCTGCACCCATCTTGGTCATATTTCTGGTCACTGCCATTGCTCTGTTTCAAGGCTATTCTTTTAGGAACAAAGCCATCACAGTGCTGTTTAACAAACACCAAGCAAAGATGAACTTTTATCTAATTTACACATCATGCAGGTGAACTGCAGCCCAAGATGTGGCCCAGTGTGCTGATCCGGAGTTTGGCAGTAGCTTTTTAGCAGAGAATGAAGAATGAAGTATGTGTGACAGCAACATCTCCCACACCATCTAAGGTTGTGTGTCAGAACCGTTATCAAGGACCCCACAACCAAAGCTTTTATTCAGATTCTCTAGTGCAAAACATCCAGTAATGTTGACTGTATTGTTACTGACAAGTCTAACGTTAAGAGCTTACTTCATCATAGCTACACCTGTGAAGGTATTGGCTTTATTCAAAAAGACTAGGATTTACAGTGGAAAAAACCCATCTGACTAAAATACAACATTAAGAACATTGGAGGAAAAAGAGAAAAAGGCAGGCATATCTGTAAAGAGGCAGTAGGCAAGTAAAAAGGCAAGAAATGTAACAGCTAACTACCAAATTCATAGGGAATGAGAACAGAACTTTACAACACAGGCACCACACACTGTATTAAAGAAGGGTGATAAATGGAAAGATAAAGACCCATGTTTTCTCCAGCCACAGTGCCAAGTAAACATAACCTAATTCTAATGGAACTACTGGGGAATTACTCATCCAGCTGTTCTCAGCTACCCAACCTGTGTTGGAAACGCATGCGTCTGGCACCGGTCATGTCAGACCTGAGCTACATCCATTCCCCATTGACTTGAGGCCCCTTGTGGACTGCAGCTGACAGGATTTTAGAGCAGAAAAAGAACTGCTCTTATTCCTTCCCTATTTGGTGGCTGCTCTGGAATAATTAGCTCTTCAATCCCTAATTTTCCATGCACAAAGCTGCACCAAGCATATCTGAAATGAGCAGTGGGGACTAATGAGGTAATAAAAATACTCCCAGGAGAGTAATATTGTGGTAAGAAAGTGTCACCTCTGGCAGCAGTTAATAGAGGATATCCAGGAGGACTACAGGACAGGCCAAATTTATAGCAACACTCCTACATACTCTCTTATAAACTCAGTCATTTCTGACTAAAGTACTTTTGAATAAGAAGGGGTACCTTTGCATCCAATAGGCTTCAATCAATTTCTTCCACGGATCTGTTGAGGTGCTTTTTGAACCCATGCAAACTTTTAGCATCCATTGCATTCTCTAATACTAGGCAAGCCTAAGCATGTCACATCTTAACTATACGCTGTGTGAAATAGTGTCCTCCTGTTTTGAACACTGCACTTGGTAGTTTCTTTTGATGCTTCCTAATGGTTCTGTCAGAAGGGACAGTGTATTACTTTACCTGTTTGCTTTCTTCATAGCAATGAGAATTCCCAAAACGAGCCTACAAATGAGAGCAGTGCCACCTCCCCCATTTTATAGGTGTGCAAATGGAGGCAGGAAGAAAGGAGAAGGCTTAGTCAAGATAATCTAGTAGGCTAAAGGAAGAAGTAGGCATAGAAACTATATTATTTTAGTTCCTATCCAGTGTCCTAGCTATATGATAATATAACCTTTCAGTTGCTAGAATATTTATTTTCAGTAAACAAAAACTGATCTAGATTTATAAGAAAACAAACACACTGAGAAGCATCATCACCTTATACTGAAGGCTGTAATTTCCTAGGAAAACTGTTTAGACCGTAAGACAGCCCTCCTTTCTAAGCAAGCATCACCATTATACACAGTCATGCCCATTTTAAAAGGTTTTCTTACATTTCATTCATGGTTGGAGGCCAACAGTTCATCAGCAAATTATCCACTACTACCAGCCTACATATGTCTACCTGCAAACTAAAGAAATCACATAGATTCAGCCCTCTCCTCTGTCTACCTTACTTTTAATTCAAATGTTTACTTCAATTTTACAAATACTCACAGCTCCACATTAAAAGCTCTTACCTTAGCTGATACGGAGGTATCTTAATAGTAGCATCAGGAGAATCCAAGGTTTCTGTACAACCAAAGGAAACAACAGGGCTTTTAAAATAAACTTGAGTTCAACCGCAGAAATACATCTGGCTACAATCTCTGAACCAATGATGCTAAAGTTTATGCCTACTCCTGACAGAACAACAATTGCTGCTATTCCAAGACTCCAAATATTTGTATGAATCTATCAGGATACAGGGCGCCCAATGAGAAAGCACCTGGTACCATCTTTTATTCAGTGAACTCCCTTTCATGTATCTGCACTTGGGCAGCACGTATACTAAAACTGTAACAGTACAGAGGATATTAGCATGGCTGCTCTGCAAGGATAAAACACAATTAATGGAACATCAAGCTGAAAGACCAGCAATAAGACAGCAACAGGTATGAACTACCACAGATTGCTGTAATTATGTATGGATGAAAAATAAAAATTGAAAGCAATTTTAAGTATCACAGTTATGCTGATGTAAGTTATGAGTCTTGCTGACTAGTGCTCCAGGTAGTTAGCATCAAAAGCACTTCAAGTCACAGCCAGTCTCTGAAAATGGATGGATGCCGAAATGTAGGTAAGCTCATATTCCCTTAAAAGAAGAACTCAGTTTATTGATCATCATTTCCATTATACAGCAAGATAAAAGGGCTCATGGAATCCAGACAAGAAAAATTCAGCTTTTAAAATAGATGCCCGAATGTAAGCCAGCAGTGAAAACTGTAGTGGAGGGTTTTTTTACGATGATTTAGGAAGTGGGGGGAGGTGTGTGTCTCAGAGAAAAGACACGCACACACGCACCCCCCCCCCAGCATACACAGAAACTGATAGCTACCGACACCCTTCTCTGCCTCGCAAGACCCACGAAGCAAACGCAGGAGGCGAGGGGGTGGCGGGACACACGGATGCTCTCCGGCACTGCCAACCCGTGCCCGCAGCCCCTTCCTGGGGCGGGGAGCTCCCGGGCATTTTGAACCGCCCGAGGAGCTCCGGTCCCTCCCCGCCCGCGGGAGCCTCAGCTCCCAGCGCCCAACAAGTTTGCTGAGGTCCCCCTGTCCCCGTCGCCGCCACCAAACCTCCCCGTCGGAAGCTCCTGCCCGCACCGCTACGGGCACGGACGGGCCGGGCCCCGCCCCGCTCCCTCCCGGGCAGCCCCGGCCGCGGAGGGGTCAGCCCGGCGCCGCTGCCCGCGTCCCCCGCCTTACCGATAGCCCAGGTGCAGCTCTCCTTGATGGCCCTGTGCTTGCTCCCCGACGCCTCCTTCTGCAGCTTTCGCAGGATTTCTTCCATCTTGCCTCCCCCGGGATGCTGGCGTAGCCGCGGGGGCAGAGGAGCGGGCAGCGAGGAAGAAAAGGAGGAGGAGGAGGAGGAAGAGAGCGGTGAGGGCGGCAGAAAGGTGCCGGGGCTGCCCCCGCCGCAGCCGTGCCTACGCGGGGACGGTGCGCGGCACCCCGCTGCCGCCCCGCCGCCGCTGATGAATCACGCCGAGCTCCATGGCGGGGACACGTCAGTTGTTGCCGCTGCGGAGTCCCTCCTCCTCCTCCTCCTCCTCCTCCTCCTCCTCTCCCACCCTGGGCAGGCCCCGGTGGCGCAGCCTGGCGGGGGCCGGGCCTGGCCCCGCCCGCCGCGGGCACAGCCCGGCGGCTGCGGCCTCCCCCCTCCCCGGGAGTCCCTGCCCGGTGGCAGCAGCTGCCGCCGGCCCTGGAGAGCCTGCGGGGGGGGACAGCGCCGCTGGACCCGGCCCCCGCAGCGGCAGCCGCCCCCGGGGGAGGAACACGGCGCGGGCAAGCGGCGGGCGGGCTGCGGCCTGGCCGGTTGCCATGGCGACCGGCGGCCTGGCCAGCGGGCGGGGGGCACCGGCACCCCCTGCCTGCCCGCCCTCTGGAAGCGGAAGGGTGCGCTTGGTGTCTGCCTGCGGTTTAGGCTGAGCGACTACAGCCGGTGGACTCGCGGGGCCGGGCGGTGTGCCCGCGTCCGGGGCTGGGAGCCGTTTTCTGGGCTTTGCAGGCCTGGAGCGGGGAGCCTGCTCCCGGGCCCGCCCGGCCGCCCCGCCGCTGATGGCGGTCTGGGCCGTCAGGGCTGGATTCCTCTTCGCCAGCCCGGCGCTCCTCTCCAGGTTGTTCGGCCGCAGGGCAGTCCCTCTCTCCCGCAGCGTCCTGCAGAACCACACGGGGAGGGATGCAGGGAGTCAGGCCCGCACACCACTGCGTGTGCAGGTGCTGGTCACCCTGTGAAACTAGTGGGATCAAATTAACGGCTGTGACCCCTGCAGCATCTATACCTTTCTCCCCAGCTGGCAGGTGCAGAAGGTCATGACTCGACCTACTTGCCTGTGCCTTGAGAAGCAGTCGCACCCCTGTGTCCCCCCAACAAGGCAGCCCCTGTGAGAGAGAGCAGCCACTCCGCTAGCTCAGACCTTCCTCCTCATGCTCCAGGATGCTTTCTACCCAGCAAAACTCCTGCTTTCCTCAGTTTGTTGTTTCACTGCCTTATCTCTAGGATAGGCTGCCTACCCTTTTTGTGACTGCATGAGTTAATGTTAATTGAGTGTTTTAATGCTGTTGTCTTGTTGCAGAGTATCTCTCCAAAGATACAAGAGGACAAACAGGATAGGAAAAGAAAAAGGCAGCAGATAAGAAAGGCAGTCCAGGTAGCAGCTGGCAGTATTAGCAGTTGTGTCTCCTACTGCTAATTGGAAGAGTACCAATTGTGAATTACCAGACAGAATATTGGCACCTGGTGAATCAGCCATAGCATTTCCCATAGGATATTGGGCTTTCAAAGGCTGTCCTTTATCCAAATACTTACAAGGGCTGATCCTACTTGTGTTCGGAAGTATAATGAATGCATAATCCATAGCTGCATTTTAAGGCCAGAGTGTAAAACTTTTGTCTGAAGAAAAGGATTTAGAATGATGCCAGAAAGGTTTGGAGATGGATAGGGAATGCTACAATACTAAGGATTAAAAAATAAAAGCTCTAAAAGAAAGACGATTAAGCTTCAGATTCCAGGGAGTAAACCAGCCTCTAAGAAACTGGAGGTAGTTTCCCAAAGTTTCTTATTTCTGACCATGCTCTGACACTTTTCTTGGAATGAACAACTGGTAATAGCTATTGGCCACGGTTGTCAGTGAACCATGATGCTGTAAGTCAAGGCTCAAACTGAAGTGATGATGAATTTGATGAAATTTTGATGAAATTGTTCCCCACCTATGTGCTTTCTCTTTATTCTGTGATGTTCTTAGTGGAAATGAGCATGGGAGTTGGTTTATGTTTTTTCAAGTCTTTCATTCTTTTTTTCCTGGGGGGGGAAACAACAAAAAGGACTGTGATGGTGTTTGAGGTATTTTTAGTGTAGAAACTATGTACCAGAGATTATTTGGACCTGTGCAACACTGAAAGATAAATATGTGTCTATTCATAGTAAATAATTAATTGCTTGTTTTCAGGAAGCCACTGATGAAACTGAATTTCGAAGTTTGGATTATTTTCTAGCTATATGCATCATCAACTCACTAGTTAATTTCTCTGTGGTCTCTGCAGGAAGCTGCAGCTGAAATCTTCACCAGAGCTACAGTGTTTTCACAGATGCTTGGTGTCACTGAATCAAGATTTGCATTTATTTGTGTTTCACTCACTATACAATGTCTTAAAGCAAAATTGGATTCTGTGCTGCTAAACGCTTTTTCCAAGTAGTTGGGTCAGCAGATTGAGAGAAACAAAGGTCATGTTCAGACTCTCTAGAGCATCTGAAGGTCTGCCTGTAAGATAATGCAGATGGAAAAACAAGTAAGCCATGATGAATCTTCCCAAGCAAATCTATGTCAGAGTACCATGAGTCAGCTTGCTGACACTTTCCATGTGAGGCCCTCCATCTCCAAGCAAACAGGAGTCCATCCATCCTTGTCTCTGTTGCCTATAGTAAGCACATAAATACACAGTAACCATGCCCTGCTGGAAATCAGTCACTGAATGCGCTTTGCACAGGGAGGACGTCACATTTAATCATGTGCTTTGGGCTCCCCTTCAAGGCAAGTGGCTTAGAATGTCGAAATCCAGGTACAGAGTAGGGATGATGGTGAAGAAACCTCCTGTCTTCTGCCACAAGGAGACAACTAAACTTTCTATGGTCCCTCTTACAGCTCATAAGTCCTCCTTGCCATATTCTGGCTTTTGAAAGCCAGCAGCCTTCTACAGCAGTAGAGGTTACCTAGGACTCAGCTCTGACGATCCTCTGCACAGCTCAAGCCTTGTCCCACTGGAAGTCAGAAGGATCCTGTGCAGATCTGGTATCTGCAGGGTGCAGTGGTTATATATCACTAAGATGCAGTGGCAGATACACAGTGTGCTTTTGTGACTGTCACCTGGCAGTGCTACTGATTTTTTGCATTATGTGAATGCAGATTATATCCCAGGTTATATCCACAGCTCTGAACATAGCCAAGAAGCGTGTAACAGCCAAGCTACTCAAGATACTTGGAGACAATTCTCTGTCTAGGCTAGTAAGCAGACAAAAGGAGCAGCATATGCTTGCCTTCAGAGACGACCATGCTACTATGCCTCTGCTCCTTCCAGTAGCCAAGGCAGGCAATGTGGTACTGGTTTAGATCTCTTCCCATAGTGTTTAGCCATATTTCCCCTGCACACACCTGCCCTGTCACTCCAGTCTTTGAGATCCTAAAAAAGAACCAAATGTACAGTGAGAAAGTATGAGACAAAGGCATGTTAGACTGTTAGATAATCACATATATTTGCTATTAACCATTATCATTCATGTACTACCTGTGCTTTGGCTATTTTAACAATATGCTTGGTCAAGATCTTGTTGTACACTGCAGACGCTGGACAGTGCGGACAAAAGAGATGGGCTGTGTCCCTGAGAACTTCCTGTTTAATTACAAAATACTAAGAAATACCCTCTAATGACAGGAAAACCACCTGTTTCCATGGTTCAAAAATGGCACTTAACCAGATTTTTCAAAATTACTCTTTTCGTAGAAGCATTCCCATGACTGGACTAACCAGACTTGCAAAAGAAGCTTGAGCTCAGTTCCCCTCAGGAAGCTCTATACGTGTGACTCCCCTTACATAGGACAAATTGCTCAAAAACTTTGAAGTGAAGGGGACTGTAGCTGGGACATGGACTCACCAGCACCAGACACCTGATACCAGAGGCAGTTACCCTCCCTTCTCTCTCCAAGAGGGCAGCAAGACTCAGACAAGCAAGACCTTTGTCGGGGTTTGGTTTTCATTTTGGTTGTCTAGACTGTAACTACATCATTGATGATAGGGTGGCATCTGTCATTGTTTGCCTAATTACACAGTGAGTTACCAGAAGCTAGCTGAGTGCTCGGCGAAGTCACTCCTGAGCAGATGCTGCTTTCTGCACCCTCCACAGCATCAACCAAGGCAAAGCACCGTGAAGCGCAGGGACAATGGGTGCTGCTGAGAGCAAGCATTACAGAGTTAGGGAGAAAAACCCTCTGGAGTGGGAGCTGTGAATACAGTTAGCATATATTCAGGAATGTCTGTTTAGCATAACCTTACGTCATTTATTCTGTAAAGAACGGTTGAAGCAAAAGTAGAGTATTGAGAGCCATGGCAGGATAGAAATAAGAGACAATATTCTCTGGCCCTGCTGAGACATACTTTCTGCAAAGACAGAAGAAAAGAAAAAATCCCCTTAACTGCCTTCCATCTACCATAATCATCTCATCTCCCTGCGGAATTGCAAAGGTAATCGAAGAGGGTATCAGGAATGCGGAACAGCTATTCTAAGTCAGATCAAGGTCCTTTTTACCCAATAGTTTATTTTTGACATTTATGCATTCATACAGTATTCACATATAAAGACTAAACATGAAAAAATTTCTCCCTTTTATTCTTCATGCTGCCCCCGAATTCTCTGAGATGTGGTTTGACTCTGTTAGTCAATTGTGCTTATTTTGCCAACTTTAAAGACTGACTTAGAAGATATAAAAGATAAAACATTCTGAATTAAGAGAGCAAGTTAGCTCCAGAACACAGTTTTGTTCCCATTTACTATGCTTTTTTTCTTCACAATAGTAAGTGGGAACTTATTTCAAGGAAGGTAAACCCTGGACTCCAAAAGCCCTTCCAAAGGGTGTAAGGATCTGTTACTCCCCGTATATTCTTATCCCTGCGGACACTACTTCTTATCATCTCAAAGGCAGAGCTTGTTCAATACTTCCAATGTGAATTGGGAGACTATCAATTACTTACACACCTCTCTCTACCATTTGAGTGGGCACAGGACCGAGTTCCTGAATTTGACACTTAAATTGCAAATTAACAGTAAAGTCGACCTACAAGTAGACCTGTGGTATAGTCACATGCTTGGAGGCTTTCTTGGAATGTTCTTCAAGAGAACAGTTTGCTATAAACTGACCGATGAACTTGCACATTGAGTGATGCCCTTTTATATTTCACTACTAGTATTAATCAATGTGAATTCAATGCTCAGATTGTTATTGGCATATACTTTCTGGAGATATAATCAGGGGGAATACAGCATTCAGCTTCCAACTTGCTAAGAGTAGACAGTAATTGCCTCTAAGTCATGACCTGAAAATCCAATGCTAAGTGGATATTGAACCACACAAAAGCTCTTATTACAGCAATAGTCACACAAGCACACAGCCTTGTAGGCTTGAGGGAGAGCACCGTTTTCCAAATGTATCTTTTTTAAGGCTTTTGGAAATTGCTCTTACATTAAATGGAAAATCTAGCAGAAACACACTGTTTCCCAACATGTATTTCGAACAGGGATTTTAAAGAATGTCATTGCAGAGTTCTGTGTTCAGATTTCAGTAGCTCCCAGATCAAACGTACTCAGTCTATAAATGAAAAACCTTGAGGAAAAAGGGGTCTAATAACCAAGGCTATAGATTCATCTGGTTTCTAGTAGTCAGATTGGATTCCTTGCTACCTGCAGCATACTATAGGGTAAGCAGAAAGAAAAAAAAGATGAAAATGTTTGGGAGATTATTAGAATGATGGTCCTTTAAAGAACAATGACTATTTGTAGGGATACAGTGTGAATGTATTTCATTGGCTTGATCTTAAACTTACCTAGCAGCAGCCTTGCTTTCAGTACTGTTCTAAGCCTCACTGATTTCAGCAGTTCATGATTGGACTTATGCAACTGTTTTCACTCAGGTTTTATTGCCACAATTGCAAACAGCAGAGCTGTCTGATTTCAGGTCTCCCTAATATGAAAAGAGAGGGGGTTTTCTACCATAGCCCTTTGCTTTTGCAATGTGCTCTCTCTCCTTTGATCTGTAAGAGTTTAGGTTGCTGCACAGTAGCTGCACTGGTTTGCCCGTTATTTTTCTTCCTGGGCCTGTGAGAAATAGGGAGATAGGAATAATACGGAGCCAGACCACTGGTCTGAAGAGGATTGTTCTTTTATTGGAGGATAGGGTATCCTTTTGCCTTTTCAGGTACTTAATTTCTCAGAATAATTTTGTGTATGTGGCATATTTTACAAAAATACATTAGATCTTAACACAGAAGTTCTGTGTAAAATTTAAACACCAGTGAATGTTCAAAAGTGTACTATAACATTTGATGTTTAGCTTGTATTCAATAGGCTCTGAATTAATTTTGCTATGATTTCCTGACAGCTAGTTTACAAGAGGTGATGACTCCGTCTTCTTTTCTTTTTCATCTGTCTTTGCTATTCTGTCTCATATATTCTCATGTTTAGTTAGAACGTACACACAAAATCACATCTACTAGAAGAACATGGAGGCATAGCCTGTGCATTGCAGTAAAGTTTGGATGCTCATCCAGCTTCATGCCTCCTCATGGTCCCAGCCTCCTTGTTCACTCTGCCCAGTTCTGCCCCAGCTCCTCTGTGCTTCATCACATCTCCTCTCTTTCTGCAGGTGCTTTCAGCTTATTCTCACTGTCTTTCTGCCCCATGCTTCTTGCCAGGCCAGTTCACCTTGTATGAGCATCAACCTGCCTTGCCCCTTGCCGATGTCTAACCTCAGTCAGCCCTTCTGTCTATGGCTTTTTTCTTTAAAAAAAAAAATGAAATGTATCCCTTTATAGATCTTTAGAGTTAGATGACATATTCTTGTATGTGGGAGAGTTCTAATCTGAATTAGAGTAACTTGGATTGAGCTTCGTGTTACTGCAGTACTCTCTGTTTAGGACACGAGTAACCAATTTATACCTAGGTTGGGCACTGCTAAGTCTCACAGACAGCATTACAGTACAAGATAAGAAAGTCTGCTTGCTCTCAGCTCCTGCGTCACATGCTAATGACCGCCTACAGGTGTGCAGGTTAACAAATGCAGGAAAGCTTGTGTTTAGTCCCTTGCAGTGTAGAGTCTTAGCATGTAACTATAAAACTACTCTTTAGAGATTTTAGCTGATAAAAACTAGTGACCTTACTGAACATGTGTAGACTGATTTTCTGAAATATGGACAGATTTGGACAAGTTTTCAACAAGGCAGCAAAAAGAATAACCCTGATACATAAGCCACTCATGCATTTTATTTTAATCCTTCATGACAACAAACAGAGACAGTACATCTTCTCAAAGAAAGGTTATCAGATTCTATTAACATTGGCAATACATTATCTTCTCTCTTTTATCTAGAAATAGTGAAACTAATCTGATCGAAATGCAAAGCAATCACCCCTGCTCCCATCTAGATGGAAGACTTCAGCCCCAGTTAGTATTTGGCAAAGTGAGTGAAAACAAGATTGTACTGTGGCAGTTGCCAGGTAACCTTAAGGTAGTCCCACCTATAATGCCATACAACTTTATAAATGGCATATATATTACAGATACAATATTTATTTCATGCAGTCACATGTCATTAGTAGTGAGAGTATAATTCATTTAATTTACTATGCCTTTTCTGATCAGTGTGGAAGATGAAAACATTACCTATACCAAGAGTCTAATTTAAATAATTTCTTCATTTGGGACCAAATTAGTCCTTCCTATAGTTGCTCATGTCAAGGGTAAGCCGATTTTCATAGTGCAGAAGAACAAAGTATCATTGACTCATCAATGAATAGCAATGTAGATATCAGAATAAGAGGATTTAGTCATGTTGCCTAAGAATATATGTAAATAAAAAGTATATCAAAACTCACTGTCTCTTTTTTATTTTTTTTTAAATTAAGCTCTGAAGTTCCATTTGTTTCCATTCAGCCTTGTGCAAAATGTTGTACACTAATTTAGTGTTATTAGCCTCTGAATGAAGACACACCTGCCTGCAGCAGGGTTCAATCACTGTTAGAGCATTTCCCTTCAGAAGAAGAAGCAAGTCCTGTGGCTACCACAATCCTTCCCAGTAACACCAGTTAACGTACCTCACCTATGTCATGCAGTTGCCACATGCTTCCGTGTATGTGCATGCACTCTACCCGCTGAGGAGGGCAGCAGCAATTCCTGTGTTCTCTGCCTTCATTCTCAAAGGCTGTTGGTGTAAATAGAGATCAGCCACTGTAGGCATTTGCAAGACTGTGAGATGACACAGGTCCTTCAAAGTCACAGAAGATGGTCCAGTAGAGTTACACCAGCAGAAGAGGTAGACCTATATATTTTTTTATGCTGAAGCATACATATACCACAATTTAGGGTCTCTAGTTTCATAATCCGAAGAGAAAATCAAATGTCTGGATGCTAATTAAATTTTATTAACTTAATTAACTTAAAGAGAAATTCAAGGAATAGACCTACTGCTTGTTAATATTTTCATTAATGATCTTTCCCCATTATGCTCACAATGAATCCAGTTCTACAGCAATTTGCATTCCACAGATGAATACAACATATTAGATTATAATTTCATTTCTTAAGGGAAAACCCTTAAATGGGCTTTACAGTGATTTATGTTCTGTTGTATGGATGGTTCACGTCTTTTGTCTTTGTGCTTAGCAATGCAGCAAGAATACCATATAACAAGCTGCATGTCAATACGAGGATTTATCACAGAGTGCAAAATGTAAGCTTCCCACGGATGATGCATCTTTATTGACACTTGCGTGTGCTGAATCTCATGACTTTTTTTCCCCCTCCTAATTATTTGCACTATTAATCTATTCACTTCACTGCTTTCTGATGGCTGTTCTCCAGCAAACTAGCTGCATAGATTTCCCAAATTCTCACACGGCCAGAAAACCACAGTCTTCACATTTGTGTTTGTTTATCTTTTTCCTTGTTGAACATGGCACTGGGACATATTTTCAGTGAATGCCTTCTGTGCTTCTCAGATATCTCACAGCCTTGCTGTGGTGTTCAGTTACTTACAAAAGCCATTTATTGCCTCACGCATTCCTCCACCATGGGCATTATCCCTTAAATAATTCACACCCCATTGTGCCTTACTGACTGAGCTTCGAACAATATAAAAAATATTTAAGGACAGTCTTTACATAAAGCTCACATAATTTCATATAAGTACAGTTGAACCCTCTTGTGGAGTCAGGTTTGCTTCAAGAAAACTCCAGCTTAGCAGGAAATTTACTGTGTCGTGTGTGAACTGTTTTCCTCGTGATTTGTGTCTGAATCATGAGAAAGAACACCTTCAGTGCAAGCTGCATTGTTGGCAGAGCATACACAGGCAGTTAAATCACTTTTATCTCCTTGATGCTCTTGTGATTTGTTCTTTTTGTTTGGTTGGGTTTTTTTTTCCATTTACAATCGGGGGCAGAGCAGATGGCAAAGGCTTAGCTTGCTGTAACATGTCAATAAAATAAGCAAAGCTGTCAGTGAGCCTTCTCTCCAGCAGGCCTATTTCACTTTCTGGAGGATTTTTCATCCACTGGAATAAACCTCCAAGAAAAAATAAAAAAAAAGACTTTAGGAAGAAATAAGTAGCCCTGTGAGCAACAAAAGTTAATGGTTCTGTGGTTCTCTGTGAGCTGACTCTAGAGCTTCTCCCTTAGGGGAGGAAGGCAATACTCTGGGATTTTCTCCTCCACAAGGCAATGCGTTTTGACGAAACTTGTAGCAATTCCTCATTTTTCCTGCTTCTGCTCTTCTGTCAATAAAAGGTGTTTTGGGGAAGTAGGGAGTGGCAGGAAGCTGGCAAAGTCATAGAGACCTCAGCACTGTATGTGTTTGTGGCTTGATAGAGACAATTGCATCACTAAGTGCAGTCTTATGAAGTTCTTCTCATCAAGTTCCAAAAGAAAAAAAACCCCAAGCCTTACATTTTTGCTCCCATAGGATTTGAGCTAATTCCTAAGTATCTTCTGAAGTTGTAACTTCAGAAGGTATTTCTGCTGTTATTTCCACTGCCAGGAACGCCCAGTGTGTGCCAACATATACAACCCCCTACAGATAGATAGTAAAGACAGGCTTTACCCCAAAGCACTACCTAAAACACAGGTTTAATTTTGCTAATTTCTTAGCTAAAGAAACGATGGCATGAACTGCTTAAATGATTTGCCCAAGGCCATACACAAAGTCTGAGAAAGAGCTACGTCTGAGGCAGAGCTGTGAGTAGAAAATTTCTCCTGAGCCCCAGTTCAGTGCATTAAGCACAGTCCATCCTTCCTTTTCAGAGTACTACCATGTAGTAACATATTATTCAAAGTTGCTGACAAATCTGAATAGCTCTTTCTATAACAAATGGAGGAGTGGCAGTTGGCAAAAGGTAATAATTGCACTGGGCAGCAAAGATTATAGTGGCCTGTGCCATGCATTGTATTATACATTTTGTCTTTAAATGCTCCCTTAGAGAAGCACAAACAAGAATACAAAGGAAGCTGAAATCTGACACCTGCCTATAATTTATAATACTCATCATATTTTTGGGACAGCCATCTCTTGGCAAGGTAAGTTCTTTTATTTATAGGCAGGGGCTGCTCATGCTTTGCATGCTAATGCATTCAGATCTGCAAAGCCTATAAATTAGCCTCCAGCTCATTACGGCAATGCCATTGTCCTACTTGACAGTATGTAATCGGATCCCAAATGTTTCAGATGTCCACAAAATAAAACTAGCCTAAGGGAAGAGCTTCACTGTTGCACGCCAAAAAATACCTCCCCCATCCTCCCCCCAAAAAGAAAATAACATAAAGTGAGTGGAGGAGAGGAAACCGCTAAGAGTTTCAGAAAGATGAGCCCAAAAGCCTAACACTCAAGAAACCAGAAAGCTGTTGCTATGTTTTGAGGTGCTTATGCCAGTTCAGCCAAATGAATGAATTTATAGCAACTTTTTAATGGGCTCCCAATAAAAGCCAAAAAAAAATAATAGAAGATTAAGTCTATCTGAAGATTTAACCAGGCCATGCATCCTGGTTGTATCCTAATGTGTCATACATGAACACTCGTGTTATTATTGTTTAAATTCTGGTTGTGCCTAGCTATCTGAAACAGACACTGAGGTTCTTTTTTTGGTGAGCCTTATAAAGACAGTCCTTACATTCAGGTAGTCAAGAGTTTATGATTTTGTCAAGATTTTGCCCCTTCATTAAGCTGGCAAAAAGATTAAATGCAGCGTAGATAAAGCAGGCTCATACAGAACATATCCTCTCCCATTGAGATGTGCGGACACCTCCTATGTTAATTCACTTTGTCAAAGTTAATGGGATGGTACACGATTTCTGGGCCCACAAGTTCAGCTTCTGAAATCTCTGCAGGCTCAGCTTTGCTAGTATGGGTAGGCTGAAGAGGACTCTCCACCAGCCTCAGATAAACTGTCTCACTCTTGCAACTTCCATCTGGTTATCTTTAACTGTGCTGATACGCATACACATACCCATCCTTAAAGAAGAGAAAAGCGAAACCCTTACGACCCCAAACCCTACCTACATCATTGGAAAGATCTTAAACAGGGTGACAGAGCTGTTGTCAGCAAGCTCTCACCCACTGCCCAGACTTGCTTCTGCATTTCCCTACCGCTTGCACCCTCTGGCCTTTTCATCTCTTCCTCCCAGCCTCTCCACATACTCTTCACCGGCTGTAGAGTCCCTCAGAAATGCCCCTTCTTCACGGGCCTACTGCTATAGGTAAATGACCATAAATGAGAAGGCAGCCTGAAACAGGAGAGCTTCAACAGAGACCTCAGAGTGGGAGGGGGCAAGGCACAGGTCATTGCACAAGCGTGATGTTGGATTCAGGGTCCAGATGTACTTGCATGCAGGAGGTGCAGCAGTATATTAAATTTCTTTATTGAATTCTGGTTGATAATAATAGCCGGTTATTCATTTATTTACATGTCGCTCTCTTGTTTGTCAGAGTAGGTGGGAGAGGAGCAGAAAACCAGGGCTCTGCATGAGTCATAACCCAGAAAAAGCTCTGCCGAGAACACAGCTCACACTGCTCTGCAGCGTAGCCCAGGTGATAAGCATCAGCGTTGCTGCTGTCTCCATGTCGTCGGTCTCATATTACCATGAATGACAAGATTTACTATGAGGTATTCAAATGGGGCTGTAGGTAGGGATAGGTAGAGACTTCTCCATTTCATTTTCTTGTATTTGTCTTTTTCATACTACCACAAGAAAGAGGAAATGCAGCATAAAGAAAAATAACTACTTGTTTAGAATAAACATAGAAATACAGGAAAGGCGTTACTTCTAAATCCAGGGGTTTGACCTCAGTTCTGTTCAGCTGTACTTTTGATCTTGCAAGAAATTGCACAAGGCTAGATCCAGCTGTGGGGCCCAAGGGAGGGTTTATACATCTCTGCTGCTTATCCCACTACACAAGTGGGCAGTGCCTATGTGTCAGCCACAGCCCTGTCACTCTCTGTCACCCCTACAACTGGCAGATAGCTGGCAGGTCTTTCTTTTAAATATAGGACAGCCCCAGTGAACTCTGTGGGACCTTCCTAGCTAAGAGCTGGGCACAGAGTGAGGGAACAACAGGGCCTGGTGTTCTCACTGAAATCTGCGGTTTGAGTACGTGTTTAAAGGCAGCCTTCCTGCCCACGTTAGGAGATGGGCTGCTCGGTGCTGGGTCTGCAATGAACTTCTCACAGACGGACCCTGGAGCAATCACTGCTGGATGAGGACCACTGGCCGCATCCACGCTGCTCTCAATGCGCCAAGCTGGGGATGGCAGCGAGCACTGACCTGGGTACCTCTTCTCCTCACACCTGCCTCACGCAGAAGCTGAAGACCATTTGGGGCTGCTGGGGTGCTGGACATATGAGGTCCTGCATGTCCCACGGAGGGCAAGCGAGCTCTGGCTGTGCCTGGAGCTGCCCTTTGTAGGCTGGGTCTCTGCAGCAGCACCAGCATCTCGCCCACCGGCCTCCTCCGGCCCTGCAGCAGTCTGTGCCAACAGACTCCGAGTAGTTGCCAGAGATTCCAGTATTTGAGTAGTTTATCGATGCTTCCTGTATTTATTGTGCTTCTTCTTTTCCCAGTGGAGTACTGAAAACTACAGTGTCAGTGCCTAGACAGAGTGATTCCTATCCCATTTCTAATTGCATTCACTTTCTAAACATGACATAATCTCCTTTACAATAATATGTGTGGGGAAAAAAAATCTTGGTAGCATTTTTGTTCAGATCACCTGTGATGAAGCTTCCTTTTCTCTTTCCTCTGCCTATTGTGCTTTTCTTTAAACTTTTGCTGAACCTACATTTTGTACTGAGTTCCTTTCTGCTTTGTACTACAGAGATCCAAGGAAAAAAGCATGCAAAGTCTAGAAACAGGCGTGCTGTAAAGACGGTTTAAAAACATACATTTTCCTCTGTGTGTATTTAACAGTTTCCATCTTTGCCATATGTTCTTTCCCTCATCAATTTGCCTTTTAGATTGTTCTTTAACACTTGCCTATTTTCTTGCTTCTGCAACAGAAGGGAAGTTGATCTTTCATTTGTTGCGCAAATATTCCTTATTGTCCCAGGTTTTATTACCCCATCTGTTATTGTGTGATCAATTGAAGTCTCTTGTGGTCTCACTTTTCCAACTGATCTCACTATACCACAGGTTATATTTCAATTTAATTGCTATCTACTGTATGATGCGTAAACTAGAAAGAGGAGCAAAAAGATGAGGATATTTTTCCCCTGCCTACCATTCCTCTCCTTCTGTGTAAGCACGTATCTTCAGTGCTTACTTGTTATCTGTGACAGCGTTTAAACTAAATCCCTCGTCTCCACTCTTTTCTACACAAATACGATGCTTCCATCTCAGTGTTTACTACTTTAGAGCACAAAAGTATACAGAGAACAAGCTCACCAACACTTGAGGGAAACGGGTAGCTACTGTCACACTTCATGAGCTGAAGCAACGCTTCCCTGCAGCACCCTTACCAAAACAGAAACTTCTCCCCCCCAAGCACAGTGTTTCCCCGTTCTCCCTCTGCCATCTCCCAGCCCTTTCCTACTGCTCTCAGCGCTTGTTCTTGGTCCTGCACCGGTTGTGTTAACTCTGCCTATCTGCATAGTTTTAAAATTAATTTTTCTCCCATATTTTTAGGCATTTACAGACACTATCTTCTGCAAAGTCCTCTTTCATCTTCCGGCACTCAGCTCTGTCTATCACAGCAAGGTGCTCAAGAAAGACATACTTTTAAAATTAGAGATATAGTACTGTTTCTGCAAGGGGAAACTAACTCTGTAAGTGTGATCCAGCTGATTTGAAGAAAGTGAGTCTTTTGCAGCAGGACAAATAGATGGAAATTTCTCCTATCTGTCCAGCGCTATGGGAGAGAAGACTCAGCAGTATGACTACTTATAACTATTTATAACTATTGCTTTTCATAATAATAGAGCAAAGTGGGTCATTGCCAGGGAGGAACACGGAGGCAGCTCCTGCTGTAACAAGGCTTGGGAGAGATTGCGTAAGAAGCAGTACCCCTGATTTGACCCTGAAAATAATGACTCAAAGTATTGATGTTCATGCATGTGGCGTGAATCCAGTGTCACATCCACATGTGTTGCTAATTTGGTGTTGTGACCTCTCATTCGAGCATGTGCTTAAAGACCAGACTGTCTCTTGGAAATCAGGCCTCGGGGGACTGAGCAATTTATTGGGCAAGCCATTTATAAAAGCTAAACAGGATCTTTAATGTGGAGCTGTGCAGTGGAATGTTCTGCTTCTGGATGTGCAGGTGGACATTAAATTTATCCCAAAAGCTCCTGATGCCACTGCTGGGAACCAAGACATTTTACAAGAGCTGCCTGTGCTAAGCCGAGAAAGAACAAAAAAGGTGACGGTCTTCTACAGCGCTGTGTGGGCAAGCTTGAGATGTGCACGGCTTTACAGAGGGGAAGGAGGAACTGAGGTAGGAAATAAAATTAAGGCAAGCAAATGCAAATGTAGGTGGAGAGGAAAGCTGCTGTAAATCTATCGAGCCAAATATCTTTCCCTCAAGATATTTGAATGAAAAACTCTTCCTGGATTTGACTCTTTCCTCAAAAATATTGAGTAAAAAAAAATAAAATATATACAAAAATCGCAGTGCTAAGAATGGACAGCACCTTCTGGCTCCCTAAGTGAACTCAAACCCCAAAACGGAAGGCAGTGCCAAATTCCCACTGGAAGGCATGAAGGCATTCGGCTCTGCCTTACACACGTGTGTGGTGTGGGTGCACGGACAGGAGCTCACCCCATGGACTGGGCGACTCTCCATCAGCAGCCGGGAGACAACCAGACATGTCTCCTCACTTCAGCCTCAGCCTAAAACAGCTGAGCGAGAGGAATTCCACTTTGGGAGCCCAGCCTGCGGTTTCAGAGGAGATAAACACCTAAATAACCCCGTGCTACCGGATCAGGAATAAGGAGGGCTGACCCTGCGCCCATGCCAGGGCCCCGCCGAGCCTGGCCGAGCTGCTGGGGAGGCTCCAGGGTGGCGGGGGGAGGGTGCCGGGACAGGGTCAGCCCCCTTGCGGGTGGCAGTGACGAGGGTTTTGGCGGGAGATGCCCGTCGCCCCGCCCCCCGGGACACGCCCCCCGCGTTTTGGCGGTGTGTCCTGCCCCCTCGCGGCGAGGGGCTGACACCGCCCCGGCCCGACCCACGGACCACCGAAAGCCTCCGGGCCACCTGCCGTGTCAGCAGCAAACTTGGGGGGGTGGGGGGGTGGAATCTTTTAAAAATGGTGCAGTAACATAATCGCAGGAGAAATCTCAGTTGTCGCTCAAGCTGAGTTTCAAATCTGGCACCCGCACTCAGGATGGCGTGAAAAACCGGACTGTATCCCTGTAGATACGATAGATATCCCTGTAGCTACAATAACAGCGTTTCCAGCTTTGTAGCTGATACTGCAACAACGCGCTATTTTCCAAAACGCATCTTCTCTCAACTTATTTGAAGTGAATACATAATTCTGAATACATACAAGCATACTACTCTGCAAGAATTATTAAGCCTTCCCTGTACTGAGTAAATAGAAGTGTACATTAAAAGAAAACAAAGCCAAAACCCAATGAAAACCTCCAGAACCTTGTGCATAAGTATACACTATACCTTGGATTTTCTTGGAGGGGTGGTTCAAAAAGAAATATTAGCAACTCTGGGAAATAACGTTCACGTGCTGCACCAAGCTCCCATTCCTGCAGGAACAGTTTCAGTGTTAGCTAGGCAATTGGGAGCACTTTGTTACCACTCTTTAACATCATGCACAAAGATGGTCAGTTTGCAACCGTGGAAAAGTACTTGTAAACAAAACGAAAATCACTACAGAGGCTGAGGATGACAGTTCTTTATCTGATGCTTTCAAAAACATCAAAAGCATTTTGAAAATGCAAATGAGAGGATGAGGTAAAGGAGGAAAAGTTGCAGCAACAAGTCTGTAGACCTTAATTGTCTGAAGACCCTGGATATGATGTGAGCATGATCTAAGTGAGCTTGAGGCCTCTAGAGGGCCCTGGGGTAAAATCCCAGCCACCAGGGATTCTGCCATTTCCTTTAATAGAGGTGGGATTTCATCCAGGGCAGCTCCAGGACAATACAGAGGCCTCTGCACAACCCAAGCGTAGAAAACTGAAGTTGGTGGGCTCACATGCACCTTTACAACTATTTCTGTGCTAATCAGAAGCACAGCGTGCACAGAAGGAGGAGGGCTCTTTACCATCCTTTTGTTTCGAAAATTTCAGGTCATCTCAGGCAGGTGGAGTCACATAAGGTGTCTCTTGCTGGAATGAGAAAAGGTTAGTCACACCTCTGCGGGCCGCACTCATGTCCTAGTATTTTCACAAGGCTTTTGAAGCAGGCTCAATGTGCATCAATCGCCAGCCCCAGATGAGTCTCTAATATAAGCTGAGTTTGAACTCAGCTACTGATGAGAGCTGGTCAGAAAAATTGCTTTCTTTTAACTTCAGATAATGGCAGCTTTTCAGCACACGTGAGGAAATTGGAGTTTAATCTGGAAATACTGCTGGAGTGGTTGTTGCGGGTTATACCAACTACCTCCCATCCCTATCCTGTTTTATGGGTTGAATGACTACCTTGTTTTGGTGATTCTAATTAGGCTACAATGCCTGAAGAGAGATTAAGTAGAATTAGGGCACTTGGACATGGAGGAAAGTGAGCATAAGACGCTGCTGAGGGACAACACCCATGAATTATAAAATAATTGGATTTACAACAGGTATTCAGTCAGCAGACATTGCTTTTTTCCTAATGGTTTTAGCCGAGAGGTAAACAGGCTAGAAAAACATATTCAGGTAAAATGGAAAAAGGAAACGAACCTCAGCCCTGAGGGGACTCCCCTGCCCTGCCCCACGGCTGCCCGCTGCAGGGCAGAGGGGTGGCCCCGGCACTGTGCTACCCACCATGTGTGTCCCCCCTCAAATGCACTCTTGGGAACCAGTCTGCAGATTCCCACTGACCCATTTCAAATCCGTCTCCGTGAGAGCCCAGCCATGCCCGTCTGGGCTGGAGTTGGTCCCTGACCTTCACTCAGCACCGCTTGGTTTTCTCTGATACCTGGGTGAATGATTGCCAGCAGTAGTAAATGATTTACTCCACGTAAAGCAATGTCTACTCAAGGGGCATATCCCTCGCTACGCTGCAGAGAAAAAATACTGCCATAGACCCCCAAAGATTATGAAATTATCTGATTATTTACATAATAAATAATTAAAGGTAATGATAGTGGTGCTGAAAGAAGCTTATGATTCCTTTTTTCCATGGTAAAAGAAAAATTAGGGAAAAGGGTCTAGATTTTCATAATTACTACAGAACTCATAGTTGTGTTCACAGTCGAAGATAACATACTTTTGACAGAGCAGCTTGATCCAGAATGCCCAGGTAGATTCAGGCATTTTTGATTGTTTAGTGAGGCTAACCTCCGGTTTATTTTGGTCCGTATTTGGGCATCTTTTCCTCATGATGATAGCACTATGTGTTTTTCATGCGTGTATCGTTGCAGCCCCACAGAGCTGACTCCTACCATTTGGTCTCTGTGAAGATGTGGGCTACACAGCCTGGAGGTGAGAAAAACTACATATGCTGCTGGAGCTGCCTGTTTTGCTGCAGGAGGCACTGGTTTATTAGTTTGCTGGATTTCCTCACTACACATCCAAGCAACGTTGGGACTGAAGGCAGATAACTTCATTGACTGTGTTGTAGACCCTCGATCACACAGAATTAAATCTTTGGTATATTACCTTTTAACTTCAGCTAGATTTCCCAGTTGTTTAAAAGCTAGATGTTCAAAAAGCAAGAAGATGGCATTTGTCTCTTCATGGGGTCATTGGGAGCAGCAGGGTAGGCCACGAGAGCTGCTAATGCCGGAGGTGGGCTTGGAGGCTGCCCCCAGTGCTTCTCATTGTGCACCCGTGGCCACCTCAATGTCCAGGAGCTGAGGCACTCCAGGTGCAGGCACAGCCTTGGGAAACCAATTCATGCCACTACTAAAAACAGGAGCCAGCTCTACGGTCCTGTCTGAACTGGGGGAACTCTATAACTTTTGACCTTGTAATGAAGTGAGCACTTTCCTGAGTGGTCCATTCCTACTCTGTTTCTCGCAAAATGGATTAAATTTAACCTCCCTTCTCTTCCAACAGCTTTCACTTTTTGTGCTGAAGAAAATACCTTCTGCATCTCCTTCTGAGGTGACGAGTGCTGACAGTGAGACTGCTGGAAAATCACCTCTTTGCACTGCACAAATCAAGTTCTGCTATAGTGACAAAAAGAGATGGTCATGGTGCCCAGTTCTGCCCTTCTCCTCTGCGCAAAAAATGTGTGCTGATGAATTATGGCAAAATTTATTTACAGCTCTATTTTATTATGAATTTGGAACAAAATCTGAATGGTGGGAATGACCATCAGGAGCAAAGTAGGAAGATTATTTTGATTGTAGTGTGGTACTGATGATTTGGTTGGATTAGAGAAGGACAAATCAAGTGGTAATCAAGGTTTCAAGAATGATACAAATGTAGATATGCTTTAAATTGAGATTGTAAGGAAATAGCAGCAAGAACTGAAGAGTGGGAGTTGTGAATAAAAAGTATTTGTCAGTAAAGGTATATATATGTGTGTGTATGTGTGTATATATAATTAAACAATAAATTGATACCTTGTCACAATACAACTTACTATGCAGGAATATGCAGGCCATTAATTTTTCCAGATAAGTCATTTAAAGCTAGATTACATCTTAAAACCAGCCGTTCATTATTTTGCCAGCCAATATTTGCTTGCCAGTAAAAGCCCTTGAGACAGTTAAATGGCAAGTAGTCCCTCAACAGTATACAAAAATGGAAATTCTTAAAAGCACCAACTTAAAAATACCCTTTTTTTCAGTTTTTAGGAAATGTTACAATAATTCTTAGCTACAGTTTTTCACTTGCACTCTTTGAAAAGCCACATGCTATGCATCAAATATGCAAATAATCTTTTAAAGATACTTTTTAATAGAAATGGTATACTTTATTTATTATTATCAGACAATACTTCTCAATCCCATTTTTCACTCACATTGCATTAACAAGTACATACAAGTACATACTTTTTAGATACATACAACATCTTTCTAGATTTTTCTGGTGGGAACTTTAGGGAGGATGTTGAGAGGGCGGGTGAAACTCTACATGGTTAGAGGTAACCTGCCTGAGATTTTTGCAACTTGCCTTTGGTGGTATCATCTTATTGTTCTGATTTTAGCATCACAGTCCATTCCCTAGTATTTGCCAGCAATCAATACTCAAATGAGGTTGACCATCTCTCCTCACATTGGGCACAGTTTGATCATGTTTGACACGGCTGTGACAAAATCCCATTTGATGCAGTCCAATAAGAACTCATACGCCCCATTCCTCCATGAAACCCATGTAATCCCACCTACCTGCTATTCTTTTTCAGCCCTTCAGACCTCAAAGATTTGTCATCCTACTGACCTCTTTGTGAGGCCTTGAAGCTGCTCCAAGAGCTGGCCAAATGCGTGTGAGTTATGTGCCCAAAACACATGCACCCCTAGTCCTGTGATAGGCATGTGTCTGCTCGTATGATGAGAGTTTACACTGGGATGATGCGATGGAATGTGTGTAGATCGTATTGCAGAGAAGTGTTTCTCCCATGACCAAAATTTTGGGTTTTCATTCGTGTCATGTGATGGTGAAGCCTTCATTTTGGTCATCTCGGGGGTGTTTTTCCAGACATGAAATAGGGAAAGATCAGGCAGTATGGGTCCTGAGTACCACTGCTGGACTGTGTCCAGCACAGCCAGCTTGGAAGCCAGAGCACAATTGCAATCAAGCACTCATTAGCTGGCCATTAGGAAACGTGCATTTGCTTAATGCTGAGCTTGATGCCAGACAACTGAAGTCACATTCCCATCCTCATATAACGCCTTCCTTTCTTCTTCTCATTTGCGTCCAAAAACCGGGCAAGAAGTTGACCATTTCAGCTGCAAAGCAACTTGTTACAAGCTTTCGGTGCCTGAAGTGGGGAACACCATTAGGATTATGAATGTTGGGTCACGCTGATCTGTGTGTCTAACGAACACAGAGGAGACAGATGAGCTCCAACGCTCGGGAGGAGGGCAGGGCTTATGCCACCAAGCCAAACCCGAAAGTTTTTTGCCGTGGTTAACGTTTTGGCGGCGGCGGGGCCAGGCCGGAGAAGCGGGTCGGGAGGCGGGAGGGTAGCAGCCAGCAAGGGGTTAAGCGCAAAGCCGAGCCCGGGTAGGACGAGCGAAGGGACGGGGGGGTCCGCGGGGCTGGCGGGGGGCCGGGGCAGAGCCCGTTCCCTCCTCTCCCCTCCCCTCCGCCGCTCCCACCGGTTGCGGCCGCCGCCAGGCTTAGTCAGAGGAATGTGGGTGGGACTCTCCCTCCTCTCCCGGCGCCTTAAAAACCCGCTCGGAGCGACAGGCACGCAGTCACCCGTCCCGGCGGAGCGTCCCCGCCGCACCCCATCCGCCGCTCTCGGGCTCGCCGGGTGTCGCGTCCCCCGTCCCGTCCCCAACCCCTCGCCGGCCGGGCAGGATGGTGGTGTGCGGCCTCGCCTGCTGGAGGTGCAGGTGGCTCCTGCCCCTGCTGCTGGGGCTGGCCATCATCATGGGCATCATCGCCCTGGCGGGCAGGGGCTGGCTGGAGTCCGAGTCGGAGCCCTACGTGCAGCAAGCGTCGCTGTGGGAGAGCTGCACCCGCACCCCGAATGCCCTCAACTGGAATTGCGAATCCCTCATGGACTACGGTAAGTGCGGGGATACCTCCTGTGTTCCATGGGACCGTGGCGCCTACCACCTGCGGCACCCAGCGTCGGCAGCTGTAAAGCAGCAGGTTCAGTGGTGGGGAGCGGTGGCTTTCTGGGATGGGGTTTCCCTCGCAGAACCAGGACTAATGCTGTTTCAGGGCTTAAACCAGCCAAGAATTACAGGTCCAGGCTGCTTCAGAGCAATCTTTTCTTATCGATACAACACTGAGAAGTCAGGGTGTTTTGTGTTGTTTTTTCTTTTTTTTTTTTTAAAAGTTACTTTACAATGGAACTAAGCGAGCCAACTGACTACAAGTCCCTTCAGCTCTCCAGTTTGCTTTCTTGCAGTGACCTGCGGGCTGCGGTCCCGGCAGCCTGGCCAGCACTTGCCAGCACTGGTGGCCTTACTGGTCATATGGTGAATGTGGAAACCTTCATGAAGGGCCTCCTACACAGAGCCCCACCTGGATGGTAGCAAAGCTGCCTTTTCCCAGCCCTCTAGAGGGAGAGAGCACCTTAATTGAATCCCTGCCTGGCCAAGGGAACTTGGATATTCAGTTGCCTCCCGACCTGTAGTTTAAAATGGCCTGTTATGGGTTTGCAGATGGAAAAAAAACCATTTCCTGAATATACCTCTCTGTTGCACTGGGGCCTAAATCAGGGGATAATTGGGCCTCTGTTTTAACTTGCTGAACTGCTTCTGTATCTGGCATTGCGAGTGTAATATTCTTACTGCACACTCCCTGTTTCTGGGCTTTTGGGGGACTTTTTGTTTTTTTGCTAGAATGCGTGGATCTGCTTACATCTGCTTTTCCCTCAAACAAAATACTTTTGGACAAATAAGGAGGCCTGCCTTAAGATCCTGGACAAGGGTACTTTGGGGACTGGGAAGCTGGAAGGGCGTGTTTCAGCTGGGAGAGCTGGGACTGCTGCCCCAGGCAGATCCCTTGTCGCTCAAGCACCATGGACTGACTTCCAGAAGCTTTCCATGGCAACACTCACGCGTAAGCTAAACGTTCAATATATTGCAAGAGCGGTGGCTTCATTTCTGAGCCAGGTGATGACTGCAGGCCTTACTGTAGGTGGAAGAAATCTGGCCAGTGTGACAAAACTATCCATCTCCCCCATGAGACAGAGAAGAAAAGCTAGTGCAGAGTTGCTGAAATCTGCATTGCGCAGGGAAGAAGCGCTAATATAGTAGAGCTGCTGCAATTTGGTTTCTCCTGTAATGACACTGCTTCTCATGTCCCTGAGTACTGATGGGTATGTGCTTTGCGCCAGCCTTGTGGGGCAACTTTCTGCTGTTTTTTCTAGTTAACAATCTGTCAAAGAGGAACAGTATCCTTGACTTCGCTTATTTAAGCCTTGGTTTACTTAAACCAAAATTTATTTAAATCCTTGGCTTATTTAAACCAACTTGACTTTGACTCTTCTCTGATTTTCATTACATCAGTGCCACTGTCTACTCAAATACTATTTACATCTGCAGACAGGATGTAACATAGGAGTTCAGGTTTGATTTACTTTGTTTCCTTTTTCTATGCTAATGCAATTAGGCTCTGAATAAGTGAGGGCATTTACAAAAGAAAAAATGCCTAGCAGGCATATACAGCACTGCTGCAGGAAAATAGAAGTTAATTAATTGAGATGCATAACTTGGGTTTTGCATACAATAACTACCATGCACTAACCATCCTGCCCCTCTCCTGATGAAATGAAAACTTCAGAGTGGAACCCCATTAACAGAAAGCCCCATTAGACAGCTTCTTAATTGAGCTGTGGCATATGTACTGAGAAGAGGAAAAGAAAAAGCAGCCGAGTCACTTATTTTAAATGGGGAGAAAGGGGCAGGAACAGACAAAGATTTGCAAATAGGAGTGTCTCCTAAACTGCGTTGCTTCTTAATGCACACTTGCAAATGCCACATGAGAGGGAAGAAGTGGAAAGGGAAAAAGCAGAGAGGGATGTCATTTGGTAGGGAGGCGGGGAAGGGATTTTGTTTAGAGCTCTATACTGGTTTGCGTCTGGGAAGTACCTGGCTGGCAGCGTCTGTGTATTATCAAAATGTTGCAATGCAGAGCTGCTGTACTGCGCTGTAACATGACGCAGGATGACTTAGTCTGGACCATTGCAGGATTAAATTTTTGACTGTGTGTTTAAAACATATCAGTAAACCATCAGATGTGACAAGGATTGTTTGCAATGTGGTTACTTGGAGAGGGTGGTTGTCTTTATAGTGATGAGGCTGTACGTTTAGGAGCAATATTTGTGGGTGACTGTGTCCTCCCAGTTCTGAATGGCTCCTTCAGATTATCACTGTAAAAGATGGGCGTGTATGTGTGAGGTAAAGGTGATCCTATGGAGGTTAACTCTTTCTTATATGCTTAACAGCCAGTTGGTATTCATTAAGAACACAACAGCTGACCTAGGAAAAAGGAAGCATTCATCTGGATCCTTAGTAGGTGCCAAAGAAAAAAAAAAAACCAAGGTGGAACCTGGGAGTAGGAGCCCAGCCTTTGTGAATCACGTTTCACCCTGGTGGTGCCACTATACCTGTGTCCCTAGAGGCATGGACTTTGATACCACAGACTATTGGTGAAGCTGAGTGCTTGTGCCGACTTCACTGAGGGGCCAGGTAAATAAAGGAGGAATGTTACAGGTACGCTTATCTTCTCAGTATGCCTCTCTTCAGGCACGCTTCCATCTGATTTATGATGCCAGGCTGCATTCGAGACAAACTAACTTAGTTTATAGCGTCATCCGAGTGCAGGCACTTGGAATATGCTAATGGCAGAGGTGTAGCCATTGGTGTTCCTGTCTACACCTGGAAAACATTTACTGCATCTCCCCAGTAAAAGATCCCAGCAAGCAGGCGAGGCTGGCGTCCCTACCAGTGGGCTTTGTTGGCCCCCAGGCAGGCACGCTTCCACTGACAGCAACCTGGAGATGCTAAAAATTGGAAATTTATAGGTTTGTGCCTCTCCTGAACTCCTGGCAGAGCCAAGTGACTGAAGCCAAGTTTGTACTAGTGGGCTTTTATTTAATAGTTTGTTAGTACAGCAATTAATTTTCGTGCACTCCTAAAGCCAAAACAGAGCTGTGATTCCCGGTATTAAATCCCAACCATCCCTCCCGGCAAAGCTTTGATTCTGGGCTGTCCTCTGCTTGTGGTGGGTATGCACATAACTTCACCGGCCGTTCTAATGTGGAAGTTTGCACGTTATGTGAGCGAGAAAATATTACTGATAGTGCTCTCCTAGAGTCCACTACTCCTTTGTTTCCTCCACAAAAGCAGATATTTTTGGGCATTCTATGTAGTGGTCTCTCAAGGCCGAACAAGAATTGCTACTGCCATTTATATATAGAAAAATATCATAACTACAGTATAAAAACGTGCCTCATCTGTGCACGTCATGGTAAAAACTTCTACCCTAAGATTCCAGTTATTCACAAGCTAACAAATTAGCTCCTGCTTTTGTAAGTTAGTGAACAAAGATGGGAAAGGTTTGTTACTTCAAACCCTGTAGCAGTTCTTTTTCCTGCTAGACTATTTTCCTAGTCCTTTTATTCATTTCTAAAGGGAAATCTAGATTTAAATATCCTACCCTGTAGAGCTTCCATCTCCTCCCTGGTGAGGATGAGGCACGGCCAGATACAATCGGGAAACACACCTAACACTAAGGCTTTGTTGCCTTTTTTTTTTTTTTAATTTCATCATATTACTGGTGCTCATGATTAACTTTAAATAATCCCATCCCCTCCTAGTTATTTGCATGATAACATTTGCAGCTTAGTTCCTTTCCATAGTCATCATTAATCAAGCTATGTAATAAAACTCTTAATCCTTCCTAATAATTATAGGTCTTCAGCCCCCAAACAGTTTGGTTTTTTAATGTTCTTTCAACACCACCTAATTGATAAATACTTTTCTGCTGATTAGAGGCAAAGAACTCTTCTTTGAGGCAAAGGAGACCTGGGGAATGCTAATACTTCCAATTGTTCTTCTGCTTTTCTGCTGTCCTGTTTATGCAGCCCCAAATCACTGTGGTGTTATTGTTTGATTTCATAAACAGACATCATATTTATGCCCATTTTGAGTAAGAAGTACTCTGTCTGCCAAATGAAGGGACCTGAGAATTTTTTGTTTTTGTGGAAAATCTAAATTCTGGCTAAATGTCTTGTGATTACAAAGAACTTCTGAGCACAAACCAGCTAGAAACTGCGGCTGATCCGTCTTTCTCTGAGTGTGAGCTGGTCTCTCCAGCTGTTAAGGCAACAAACAGTGAGAGTGTAAACCCCCACCTCTTCCCTCCTGGCAGTCTGGAGCCGTAGGCAGAAGATCTTGCAGATGGAGATAGGAGAGCTGGGTGCCTGCGCGGGCTCAGTCAGCTTTCCAGAGTCTCTGAGGGGAAAAGGAGCTGGGAAAGCCTGACTTGATAGGTATGGGGATGAGGAGCATCCTGCATGGAGAAACATCCATTTCAGCCCCGCTGCTGAAAGCTCTCCCTGTTGGACGGGGGTCGCGATGGTTTGTGTGGGAAAGGAGTGTGCCAGGGCTGCACCCTGTGCTCGGTGAGGGTGAAGCCTCCCACCCCAGCCTCCTCCATGAGTCACTTATTAAAAGGCTTGTGGTTAATTTTTTGAGATTTCTCTCATATTGTGTATATATACACAAGTCCAGAGCTTTTTGATGTTCTTCCCATGACTCCCACCAGTGCTCCTGTGGCAGGCTGGCCACTTGATGGCTGTTGTCTAGTGCAGCCCGGAGTAAGACCCATCCAGCGCTCTGGAGAGCAGCTATGACTCAGTCTTATCAGTATCAACCACCTGATAACGGCTGCTGGAGAAGATAATCCAGCAGGAGAAGAAGAGGAAGGTATGGGGTCACCAGCACTGATCTCTGTCACACATGAGCACAAACACCACTGAATTTCATAATGGTGGTGCCTACTACTGCCCTGTTTCTGAAGACCTGAAACAAAGCTGGACTTGATATTAACCTTCCTGACAAAACATCCCTTACAGCTATATGCGTTGTCATTTTCATGTCGCCAGAGACAAGAAAATAAATCACTGTGAGCAGAGCTGGGGCTGACCTGTATCCAAAAGCTTGTTACACTTTTAATATAGGCACAGAGGATATGGAAATAGCAGAGAGAGCACTGGGGGCTTTACGGCTCGTATCTCCTCCAGTCATGTTTGTGTTGCACCAAACCTCAGGGTGTCTAACCTGCAGGTGTATTTGAGTTTGCAACCTAAATTTTACCAGGCAGATGCCAGACTTAGCTTCTTGCACTATGCCAGCATAGGTAATGCATCTGAAAGGGAAGGTACTTTGATAACTGTTTTTTCTTGTTGTTGTGCTTATTTTTTTAATAGGACAAATATCAATAAATAGCATTCCTAGGTAATTTAGTCTGAATCACTTTTCCTGGGCTGGCTGTGTGTAATGTTTAAATAGCCCTTTATGTGAGTTATCCCTAAATAAATCCTATTGTGGAGACAACATCCAGTACCTGCGTTAGGGATGTCAGAGAATATTTTGTATGAAAAGATTTTATCAGACCACTGACGTAGCTTTAATCTCCAGACGCTCATTGGGTGTCCTCCCTCCCTCCTCACCCTGCAGCCCTCTCTTAGGGAAGGGGTATGAAACATGCCCAACTGGCTGAAGGAGAACTAGTTTGAAAAGTTTTTGCTGTCATGAGTAGCTCCAAGAAGGGAGAGGGGAAAGAAAACCCTTTTCTCTACCCTGTCTATGCCAGCATGGCTGTCTTCAGGTGGTGGTGGTTGAGGATTTCAGGTTGCCCAGGAAAGTTGTTAATGCCCCATCCCTGGAAGTGTTCAAGGCCAGGCTGGATGGGGCTTTGAGCAGCCTGGTCTAGTGGGAGGTGTCCCTGCCCATGGCAGGGGGGTTGGAACTAGATGATCTTTAAGGTCCCTTCCAACCTGAACCATTCTGTGATTTTGGGCCGAGATCTGGCTGACAGATGGCTGCTGTACTCGACTTTTGCTATTGGAATACAGGGAGAAGAAACCAGTTCAGGCAGATCGAATGAAAATAGCTGTAAAACAATGCTTTGCTTTCAGACAGTAAATTGATGTACGTAGTAGAAGTGTCTGAGATAGTTTTACTGCATTCTCTGTCTCAAATTACTAGTTTTTCCCCATTTATGCAACTAGTAGAGGAGGTGGGTTAAGGTGGAGGATTTTAACTCTTTAGGAAAAGGTTCTCTGTCTCACTGTCTTTTTCCTCTTAGTTTTTGCACAGAAAGAACGGAGGCTACTTTGAAAGGAGGGTGTCTCCAGGGTTGCTTCAGCTGTGTTGGAACAGACAGCTCTCATGAAAGAGAGATTTTTTGGGAAAACGTTCTGACCTAGATCTCGCCACTCCCTTTATTCCTACATTAGAGGGAGCTCGGGATCTGGCCCTACCTCTGTCTGAATGTGTGAAAGTGAAGACCCACGTTATGCAGACGTGGAAAGTGAGCTGTGATGACAGCTGACTAGAAAACAAAGCAGTAGCCAGTATGGTTTAGCCCATGTGGGCAGGTGTCCTGCCTCCAGGGCAGGAACACCTTTACTTGTTGTTGTTTGCATTGGGCTCACCTGAACTCCTTGCTTGGTCTCTAAAGAGGACAGGGTCTGGCCATAATGAGGGCCTTTCCTTGAGCCCGTGTTACTGTGAAAGCACGATTGCAGGCTGTTTTTCTGGGAGGTTTCCTTGCCTTTGTCGCTCTGGCCCTGTCCTGTGGTGGGTGAGTCCTGTGCTGATGCTGCTGTGCTGGGATAAGGCCACTTGCTTTGTGCCTGAGCCTCTCTAGCCTGCAGTTGCTTGATGCTGTTGCTTGAACCTAAGAGTCTGCACTACCCCGTCCCATCAAATGTCAAAGTAATGACTCAAAGAGGACTCTTCCACTCTACCTCTGACTCTGCTGTCCTTCCTCTACCTACTGCGTTTTAGCTGTTTCTAAAATCTTTTCAGCTGTGAATAGATATTTATCTTCAACAGCTTTCTTTTTGTCATCTGTTGCTTCAGCTATTCCAACTCTGTTTCTTTGTGGTCGTGCTAATTTTGCTCCACATACTTTATTCTTGTCATAAACAAACAGGCAAGAAGCGGAATGCTGAGAGCACTATTACTTCCCAGCAGTTATCTCCGGTGGTGGTACTCTCTTGTCTGCTCTCACACTTCCCTGTGCATGGAATTGGTTTTGCAAACTGGCATGTCAAACAGGAACGATGATGATAAAGTAGATTCTCAGAGGCTGCGTGCACTATCTGCTTATCTGTCTGTGGGTCTCTTACAGATACGGAGTTTGGAGGTGTTATCTCCGTTACCATGCTGCACTGTATCCCTCTTTTCAGCAGGGCAAGTTAGCAGGCAGGGAGTTCTGTGCTACTTTGCCAGCTGCCTCTCTGCTCTGCAGCTGTGTGCTTTGGAGACACCCAGTATTGCTTTGACATAGGGCATGCTTCTTGCAGTAAAGGATTTCAACAAAAAATGATTAAAGGAACCCAAAGACCTGCAATGACCTACGGTTCGGCACACTGCTGCTGTGTGTAACATCTTTCTTGTTTTCTCTTCAAGGATGGGGGAGAGCAGCAGCTGCCACATACCTCGTTGGCTTTGTGATCCTGGTCATCTGTTTTGCCCTCGCAGTCATTGCATTCTCGATTGAGATACTCCGCTTCAACTTTGTGCGAGGAATTGGAGGCTTGCTCTTTGTTGTTGGTAAGGCTGGGCACAAAGACAAGGTTATTTTAGATGTAAAACAAGCATCAGCAGGAAAACATGCTAGATGGAGCCTCCCTTATGAAATAATCTGTCTTTTGTCTGGTTTATGACTCATTTTCATGAGTCATGAGGGAACGAGGGAAGGCTCATTTACTCTCTGAGAGGACAGTGGTTAGGGAAGCTCCAGTGGCCTTTGTCAGTTAGCACTTTCCCACAAGCAGAGTACAGGGGCAACCAACACCTTTGAACCTGCATGTCACATACTGAGGCTCAGGAGCTGAGAGCCCTGGGTTCTTCCCACCTGCCCGAGGGCAGGAGGAGCGATGGCGCTATGATACAAGCAGGAGGTAACCGGCTCCGCAGGGATCACAGTGCCTGGTGGTAGGACAGGGCTGGTCATGGCATGCAGGTATGTGCCTTAGCAGCCTGGCAATGTCAGCCGTACCTGCTGTAGCCAGATAGGCATGGGAATCTGCCTTGGCCAGAAGTCATGTACCTCTGTAAGAATGCACATTTGATTGTAGGACTGAAACTAATCTTTATGTATCTTAAAAGGATATGCAGTTAACTCCAGGTACCTTTTTTTTTTTAGTGGGAAATGTAATACATTCATGGTCATTTACTCCTTGTTTTCTTTTTTTCTTTCTTTCCCTCTCTAGCTGCATTCCAGATCATAGGCTTGGTCATCTACCCAGTCAAATTCACGGAAGACATCCCACTGATGGGAGATAATATGTTCAGCTGGGCCTATGGCTTTGGTTGGGCCAGCACTGTTGTTGTAATAGGTTGTGCTTTCTTCTTCTGCTGCCTCCCCAACTGGGAAGACGAAGTCCTGGGAAATATCAAGCCTACCTATTACTACTCCTCCCCAGAGAGAGCACCGTACTTAAATTGAAAGATTGAATCCAAGTACAATCAACTGTCAAAACAACAGAGGAGCGCCTCTTGATGTAAATTTGGTGCGATTATAGGAGACTGAAAAAAACCCACCTTATTTCTCCAGAGTATTTCTTACTAACCCTGGCGATAGATTAGTAAAAACATTGGCATCTTTAAGCAAATAACTTTTACCTAAAGTATTGTTTACGTATTTTCATGTCGACTCTGTTTAGGTGGTTTACTTGCTCGTTCCCCTCCCAACTAATTGAGTCATCCTTATTTTATTCAAACATTTGCTTATGAATAAAGATGTAGTGTTTCAAGTGTAGAAAGGAAGAGGAGATATTTTAAACAACCCATTAGAGGGACCTGCAAGTTATTTTGTTTTCACCTCTGACAAAAGTGCCTTAAATGGAACTAGAAAAAACCCAGCCTTCCAAAGAATGCTTTATCTTCCACCAAAGTCAGTCCCAAGGAAGGAACTTCCCTGAGGCTATTGCAGTCACCAGCTGCCTAAGAATCTCTTCTCATTCCTGGTACTGGACTATTGTTGACCATTAGCTATTTGAATTAAGGGGAAAACAAAATTAAATTTTATTTTCCACCAGTTGGTGCTGTTGGACGGAGATCTCCTCTAAAGCATGGAGCTGGTGTGTGTAACAGTGGCTAATGTAACACTTACTGGTGTTTTTGTGGCCACTGCAGGACTTGCGATGGAGCCACATGTAATTTAATATACATTGTCACAGAGAGAATCAATAAACTTTCAGATGTTAAACTACATACATTTTTACATGGTATTTGAGGGATACTGATTTAGAAAATACCTTTGAGTAGAAACATACACCATTCTTTATGTCCACCTTTTTAAAACTGCAGTGTTTTAATTAACAGCTGTGCTTTGGAGGGAAATGTTAGCATAAGGTGTTGAAAACCTCCAAAAGTTTCTAAAGCACACTGTAGGTACTCCAGAGTTTAGTAAACTTGGGGATGCTTTGTGAGTCATTAGGAATAACAGGTAAAAATAGAAAAGCAGTTCTGTGAGCAATTTACATATGCAAACTTCATGCAGACACCTGTCTCGGGAAGCAATCTGGCCGGCTCCTCCCTTGTGTTTCTGGAGCCAGCAATTCCAAATAAGTATTCCAGTGAGGCAGAGCCATGTCTGTTTTGGTCATGGACCTGCAGCAGCTTACAGCAAATTTAATTATGGTCTATAATCTTTGTCAGAGCTTTCTTCAGCTGGGGAAGAAGGAGGAAGAGGCTCATTTGAGGAGCTCCTCTTCCAGGTATGCGGGAAGTAGCTCTAGCGATTTTTTTAGCTTCAGATTTCTGGGCGGGGTGGAAAGCAAGTGCTATGCATTACTCTGTGTGACGAGCAGCTGGGGACTTATTTCTCACTATTGTGAGCCCAGTACTTGGGAGAGTGTAAGTGTGTGAGTATATGTGTTCATGCACATGTACAAAACAGAATATATAAAGCATTAACCAGCATACCAGCTGAAGTCCTTCAGAACTAAGCTTTTTCAATGCCCACTATTTCTTGTGTTGTATATTGTATAGCTTTCTGTTTTATAACACCTTTTTAAATTTGATAATTCTGTATATTGCGTGTGATCCTGTTTTGGAATGGCCAGGTGACTTCTGAAGGTCCTTTCCAGGCCTGTATTTTATACACCTGCAGACTTCAGAAGTGTGTTACAAGCTCAGTCATGGCACATACGATCAACTGTATTTATGATTCTTGCTGAAGAAGAGAATTTTTTTTTTCGTCTTTTCTGTACAGTACTGGCTGGTGGGGAATACTGTGTAGACTTATCTGTATCATGAGTAATGATAGTACCTAACTTTCTAGTGAATTCAAAACACAGCGGAGAATCCCAAATCTGAAAAATCCTTGCACAGCTAAAGCTGAGAAGGAGAGAAGATGTAAGAAAGTGGACACCCTTCCTAATGAAAGGAAGGATTGTTTGGTAATGGAGTTTACCGTAACTTAAGTCTTTTGTATGGTTTTTCTTTTTATAAGCATTGTCATAACTTGTCAAAAAAGCACAAATGGAAAATAAACTTGGCTCTGAATATACTGGGAGGGGTGGAAGCAAACGCAGCATGTTACACAATTAAGATGTTCAGGAGAAAGCTATTGCAAATAGTCATCAATTACTCTCAAGTGATACTAATGTATGTGGCACTCCTTTCAAATGTGGTGGCTTAATTAAAACTGTTTTAACTGACGGTTGTAGAAAGTTGGTGGTGTTTGTGGTTCGATGATTCATTTCATAAACTCAAGCAAATAGCCATTCTTTACTTCTCTTCACGTGAATGTCAGTATCCATGAAGTGCAGGGTTAATAAGATGAAGTTAAAGACCTCATCTGTCCAGGAGGCAACAGCTTCATTTTCCAGTCAAATCAGGTTGGGTATACGCTGCAAAACACGGCTGTGTGCTTTCATCAGAAGTGCCAGACGTAGAAAGGTCTTTACTAAGCCAAAACCTCTTAAATGCATCACAACTTGAGGGGGAACCCTAAACATTTTAAGACCATTATGGTCTACAGGAGGTCTCAGATGCAAGAAGCCTGTTTTTTCTTTATCAAAACTGTGCCAAATAGCTTTCATATACTGATCAAGAATTTTAAGTATAGAGAAAAGGGTGAAGTACTCACCTGCTATTTTCAGTGGAAGACTGCACTTCTGTGATGAGAAACCTTCCCATTTCTAACCTCAGATTATGGATGGCCCGTATACAGCCCTGTGCTAGTGGCATCCTGTATCCTGAACAACCCTTTCTCCCTCTGAGAGAGAAAATCTCTCAGCCACTGCTGTCTTAAACCAGCCTGTGGCTTCTGATTTATGGAAAGACAGGTTCACCATTCTCCTGATTTTTTAGCTGCCCCCTTCCTTAGATGTCCTGGTTTTAAAACACACTTACCACCCTGGATTCTGGCAGCTTGCTTTTTTTGTGTGTGTGTGTGGTTGTTTTTTTTTTTTTGATTGTTTTTCACCCTCCCCCCTTTAATTACTCTTAATTTTATATACACAATCAGGGAAAATATTTTTGTTCTTTTTAGATTTTCCTAAGTGCTTTGAAGATAATTGGAGGGCTTGTATAATGCCCATTTTTTTGACACGAAGAGCATTTGTACTCTTGTTTACCTACCAGTCTGTATTCAGCTGCTGCCTAATTCTGTGCTCGCTAAAATCCCCTGAACAACTCTTGTGAGCTTCAGGCTACAGGGGAGCTCCTTCCAACCCAGCCCTGGAGAGGAGAGAGCAGGTGGGGAGAATCCGGGCATGCTTGGCTCTCGTGTCAGGGGGAGTTATGAGCAATCAAAACCACGTATGAGTGGGTGCTAGGGAAGGCCAAATGACCTGAATGGGATGATTAATGATTAAATCTCATGGATATGGGAAACAGCTGACACGCCCCACTGGGATTTCGTATTTTTAGTTGATGTAACCAGTGACTCATTTTTTAGACAATTCCTTGACAAGGTAGAATTCTTAAGAGAAGCGTTCACCTGACCTTTGCGTCTTGCATCTAAGGACTTTTGGACCTAGAATACATACATAAATCAAGACAGTCTAGTAAGAGATCATTTAAGCCAATATTTTAGGGGGAGTAGGGTTGATATGGTGATAAGCACTATAGAAACAAAAACGCCGATGTACTAAACGAAAAGGTTACACACACACACAAAAAGAGTTGCTGAGATCACTGAGCCCTTTTGAATTAATGATGAACCAAGCACATATATCAATGAAAACCAAAATGCTTCAGGAGATTCACAACAGCCGAGAAAGCTGAGGTATTGGTCCCACAACGCAAAGCAGTGGAGGTTACTGGCGATATGGAACAGCACCCTGAAAAACCAGGGAGTTGTCAGAATAATCCAAAGGGTATTTTTTGCTGTGATTTTTGAGTACCAAAATTTAATAAGGCTTTATTTATAGTAAAGACTGTAGTGGAAATCATGCAGGCATGTCTAGAGCTTTATAATATAAATAATATAACTATAAATAATATAAACAATAAGCAATGTGCATTGTATAATAAAATAATAAATATACATGTTTCCATGAATTATATTCCTTATGGGTTCATCTTTGCAGGATTGGATAACATTTACTAGAAGAATTGGTATGACTTGCTTTTTATTTATTTATGGGACTGTGGGCAACACATACTATTTCCCACAGAGATCTTTCCGAACACAGAATATTTTATAAGTATTAAAAATTGGTAAGTATCAAGGGGACACAGCGAAAATCAGGATTCACTGCGTTTGAGAGGGCCCAGAAAGGTTTGGAGTGAGCATTCACATGAAACTGTGAACCTAAAAGCCTGCTAACTCCTGTCCTTCAGTGTGCTGCCCTGGGAAATTATCACGGATTAGAAGACTTTAGTTGACTGTCACAGTCTTGAGTACACATGGACACATATAATTGGGGCAGGAGCTGACGTGTGGACACTACAGGCCCTTTTCATTAAATAGCCTATTTTTAAGCTCTCTGTGTGTTGGCAATCCCATAGGACAAGAAATAAACAAAACTTATTGTGAAAAAGGAATTTAGATGAATCATAATACTTGAACATTAATTTCTGTTCTGATTTGCAATAGAAAGACAAAACAATTTGCAAAACAAAACTTGGGAAAATCGTAATAGGGATTTTGTATCAAGACAATAGGAAAAGTTGACAATGTTGATAGGAGACCACGATTTTCATTTCAGCACACTTCCCAAACCAATTCCATATCCAACATTTAAAACTGAAGAGATCATTTCAATATAACATTTTCAGTGTAACAGGTTTCAGCAAAACCCTGCTTTTGGCTGGAGGATCTCAAAGTGAAAATTCATGGCTGAAACTCTTTAAAGATATGCCTGGTATGCATGTGTTTTATCTGTAAATCTCAAAGTGCTTAAAGAAGTAGCTGCTGCTGCTCCCAACTGACCCATAAGGCACAATAAATGAAAGCCATTTCTTTGACAGAAAAATGTAACTAGCAGAGGTGTGGCACCTGGGAATTACCTACATAAGGCTGATTTTATTCCTCTCCTAAGGCAGCTGAGCTATATGTTTTACAAGCAGTTACTGCTATGATCCACCGCGATAGGACAACTATTAAGTTAGCCTAGCTATGCTACAGAGAAATTGCGGGGCCCAAAGCAAGTAGTTTAAGTAAAATTATCCCATACGTAGAACAGGGCTGCGCTGTACCACTCTAACTGCTTACACAGAATTTCATAAAAACCCTGTATGCAACACGCTTCATGCGTGCCCACCAGAGAGCTTGTGCTCCTGGCAGCCACCCGAGGAAGATGCAGACCTCCACAATGGTTACAAATGGCCAGAAGCCATCTCAGCTGGTAACTGTGTAGTGGGTTCACAGGGCACCCTTGATTTCAGCTGTTTGCCTGAGGGGAGAGGGGTTGACTGAAGTCGTCAGACTTCTACAGAGCATCTGTAAGAAATAACTGGGGATTAAACCTTGTTCCAGGATAGAGCCTACCCTGAAGAAACCATGTCCTTTAGCAAAAATCAGGTGAAAATGAAATCCATGCTCAGGCACACGGAGACTTCTGTGTTTTCCTAATTTTCTGTTTCCCTAATTTGTGTTTTCCCAATACAGTCTTGAATTGCTCACATAAATAACAATCCTGGATGCAGCCTTATGTTTGCAACTCTGCTGTTAAAACTTGCCCTTGTGATAATTTTCTGGTTTTGCACACGTAGCCTGACTAAGGAAAGGAAGAAAGTGCCTTTTAAGCCTAAGTGTTTGTCTCATTGAGGCAGGTCTGCTTTACTGACAAGAGTGAGGGAGTGCTGTGCGTGGGGCAGGCTTTGGAGGTCCGAGAGCAAGCCAGTCCTGGATGGCTCTTGCTAAAAGCCTTAACAAGACCCTGTGGAAGTTTTCCTCCATGATCAACAGCCAGCGAACAGCAGAGATCTCAAACTTCTGCAGAGCTTTCCTGCACTGTGCGAGGCAGCTAGAGGAAGGCTTTCCCAGATGCATGGCAGCGGGACCGAGCACCAACCACTCCTGGGTCACCACAAGCACCGCGGATGAGCCTCAGTATCCAGCCACCATGGGAGAGTCCCTCAGAAATGCTCGGTGTGTGTGGGAAACTACAAGATCTCAACTGGGTTCATTTTTTTAGGAGGGAGCTCTTATTTTGCAATGAAGTCCAGTTCAAAATGCATTGCCAGTATCCTTCTAATTAACGTAAAGGAACTGCAGCTTGGATTACCCTGGGAACACTTTTGGTGTCTAAAGGTATTTTTCTACATGTGCTTACTATGGATGAAATATTAGTCATATTGAGAACACTATTGCCTGGTGCCCGGGTGATGCAGGGTACAGAGAGTGACCAGAAGGTACAATTGAGCCCAAGTAGGATTTGGCTGACTGAGTTGCATCACTCTATAGGCTGTGGTTGTAACAATATCTGTGGTGCAATATTCCAGTTGCAAGGCAAGGTTCAGACCTCTCCAAAAGGAAATGGGAAATAGCAGATTGGCATTGTCAGAAAAAAAAAGGACCTATGGTTGTAAATGGATTAATAAAGATAATAATAATAATAGTTGTAAGATTTATGATGGCTCATGCACAAAATGTTTCTCAGTTGCTCAGGGTGACTTGTTAGATGTGAGACAGCACACAAGAGAACAGGAAATAACCTTAGCAAAGCTTTTAAAAAACAAAATCTGGGGATTTCTTGTTTGTAAGTGATGCAAATATTAGAGAATGAAAATGGGCTTGCCACAAAAGTCATGGACATGCACCACAGCTGGTCAGCCCACGTCAATCCAGTCATTCATATAGACCAGCTGACCAGGTTGGCAGACTAAAAGTGGATGAAAATGTGCTGCCAAACATTTGTTAGCTTCTCCTTCCACTGAGAAAACCATTTGTGTCATGACTGAAAAGGGCATCTTTTTATTTTCAGCTCTAATGCTGTAGAATTACTTGTTTTATCAATATCCTACTCTTTACTTGATTACTTCAAGTAGCAATGAAGATTCACTAGGAATATCTTCAGATGCAGAAAGTGCACTACAGTCTAATGCTTGATAACATTGATAGTATGTCTTCATTTTCAACAGATGATGCTGGTATTAACCACAGACAGTGAAAAGGAGAAAACATTTGCTTTCATGTAAATACCCAGCCCGTATGCTGCAAAATACAAAGCACACCGTGGGTAAGTCATCACTTCAAATCACAGACTCCTTAACAAAAGTTTTCAATCATTTTTTCCTGTTTGCCGTAGGAGTACCAGAATTACACGAAACACTTCATTTTGTCACCTTTGAATATATCTACCTCTGTGCTGTTCCAGATATCACAAATTACCCTTGTATTGAATGTGATGATTGCTTGTAGTTTTAAGTTACTTAAGGCTGACAAAGATGGGCAAGATGCAGAAACACCCATGATGATTGAATGCTATTCATCTTACTTTCCCAATGTGATAAATATGTTCAGTGGTATCATCTTGCGAATGCTAACATTTGTGACAATATCCATTTGTCCACAGGTGAGTTATAACAAAAACTGATGACAAATCCTTTGGTCATACATGTCTATCTGAGACATGGCTGAGTGTTCAAAAAACAGGGAAGAAAGAGGATTTTATTCTTCAACACTGGCTCTCAAATGCCTGACAGTGCCTGGCTTCATAGTGGATTTCAGCTACAAAATTGCTTTAACTTGATTTGACTATTTTCTCTGAAAAAAAAAAAAGGTTGAGTTTTTAGAAAGCTGTAGCTATTCTTGAAGATTTGAAACTTGGCAAGAGATTGGATAAAGACAGCTGAGTGAGGGCTCAGTGACAGTCTACTGCCACGTGCATGAGTGTTTCTGAAGCTATCTTTCAAAAACTGTTTGTTTAATATCCAAATCCAAATTCACGTTCTCTCAGTCTTTTGGAGTTTATTGTGCCCATTTCTATCTCAGCTGTGGCAACAGAAAGAACACGTGTAAACAGACCTGGACAGCTTGCAGGTACCAGCATATTGCACTAAGGGTCAGTTTCAAATGATACTTGTTTTAAAAAATCATGAATAAAAAACTGGTATATTGCAGTGTTATAGAACTGGTAAATGGCATTTTAAACATTATATTTAGGTTAATGATAACTGGATTTGTGGATAGTACAAATGTGGACTACAAGGGAAGATATATAATATCCTAAAGAAATGGTGGTTCCCTAAAATGTCCTTTACAAAAAATACTTGAGACTGTATTTTGCGGCTCCATCCCAAAACAACAGCTGAGGTGTCTTCATAGTTGGCTTTTGCTTTAAGTGACATTCAAATTTGAAGGTCAAATCTGTAAGAATGTCTCCTGCTCAAGCAGAGTCGTTGAACGCCCCTGAGGGACCTCTCACAGCAGCAGGGATATTGGGCCGTGTCCGTACCAAGGAGGAGGCACTGGCAGGATGCTTCAGCTAGCCAGAATTGCACACAGCCACGCCGCTGCTAATCTACCACCAGGCTAATGAGGTACCTCTGATTAGAGATAAGGCGCAGCGTCACATTAACCTGTTCAAATTGCTTTTGTGACAGAGCTACTACCTCTTCACGGCGCTGCAGCTCATATTGCTGTAGGTGTTCCAGTGTGGGTCTATGCAAGCTCAGCGCCTCTTTCTGCGCTCCCCTGTACAGTGTATAAATACAACATAAATTATTAATTTATTTTATTTAGTCCATTATTGATTTATGAATATTAATTCAGCAAAGTGCCGTGAAGTTTGCAGTTCAGTATGGATGTCACATTTCACTGTGAAAGCTGCAATATAGTAGCATACCTTTGTGAGTAAATGAAGTCTATACTTGGATGCAGACCCTTTTGACAAAACCCACCACGGGGAGCAAAGGATACTTTGCATCCTCTGTGCTTAAATGTGTTTCACAGAAACCAGCTTGCATCCGCCAGGGGTGCAGCTACTTCCAGATGTAAACATGCCTGAGTCCTACCAAAATACTAGCTTGTAGCATGTCTTAGTTCAAAGAGAGAGTGCTACGAACGTGGCTACATCGCTACTGAGCTGAGAGACAGAAACGTCTGCCCGTGCTGGGCTGGGTGGCCTCTCGGGGCAGGGCGAGATGATGGCTGTCTCTGCATGGCACTCGCAGCACGTTGCGGGCAGGCTCTGAAAGGCCCCGGGCACTGCATGGGCAGCCAGAGAGTGTTCGTAAGGCATGGTCAAATCAAAGCTCTGTTTTTGTTCTTCCACTGAGGCTATACCCAGAACATACTATATTTTTAATGGTAAACCTTGTAGTTTATTTTCCCCTGCAGCTATGTCCCAAAAGGAGGAGGGAGGGCAGTCACATGTTCTGTATTATCTTAGCTTTGTAGCAGCTAGAGAAATTTTTTTTTTTTTAATTGTAAAAAAAAAAGGTATAATTTTATTTTTAAATAGAGCCCAAGAAAAGCAGCCTTCAACCTCCAGGTGGCAAGTTTCAGAAGCAACCACCCTCTAATGCAAATAGTTCGCTGGCTTGTCTCCTGTGTTCGCCTGCAGTAACGCAAATCCCTTAGGAGGCAGAAAGGTGTAAACACAGCTGTGAGATGCTCCTGCTGGTGGGGAGTGGCGGGAAGTAAAGTGTTAAATGCCGAGGGTAAACAGCACCTGATTTGTTACCTAGTCAGCAGGGCAGAGAGGATCCCACAGATAAATCCAGCCTTGCAGCTTCTCCCTAGCTCAACTGGTTATTGCTCAGTGGCAGCTCTTACTCATCTGAATCTAGGTGGAGCTCCCTCCCTCCCTCCATCCCTCCCTCTCTCCCTGCCGTCTCTCTCCTGATTAAAAAGCTTTTCTCAGACATCTGCACGCGTGCTCCTAGGCTCCTAGGTACCGACGCTCACTTTCCAGGAGCTTTGCAGAAGCACCCATTGCCTGCTGTCGCTGAATCCGTGGCAGAGACGGCCGTCCTCGTCCCACCAGCCTCCCCCTGCCCTAGAAGATGGTGAAGTACGGCCTTGACTACACGCGGTGCAGATGGATCCTACCCCTGCTCCTGGGCATAGGCGTCATCTTCGGTATCATCGCGCTGGCGGGCAGGGGCTGGCTGGAGTCGCAGACCTTGCCCTACGTGCACCAAGCGTCGTTATGGGAGAGCTGCACCAGGCCTGGTCAGGGTGGGCCATGGACCTGCGAGTCCCTCATGGGTTACGGTAAGTACCTGCAAGGATGGCCGGGAAACAGCCTCTGAAGCAGTGGGTCACATCTCTGAGCTCATCTTCCCACAGCTCTCCTAACCATATCGCCTAATATCTGGCATTTATACATGAAATTATGGGTAATAGGGAATGTCACTGAAATATATCAAGGTTTTTTACCAACAGGATGAAGAAATAAAATGCCCTCACCCTTGTGCAGGAAAAAACCCGGTTGCTTTAAATGGTGGGTTGAATAGTACAAAAAACTACACGTGATAATGTACCAGTGCAGAAATATTACAGTATTTAAAGTTTTCTTCCTCTTTTAGAAGAAGCTAGTAACCTCTTCTCACTAATCACTGCCTTTCAAAGCTTAACATCTACTGCTGATCAAATGTCCAAACAGCAAGTTGCATCGGTAAGCCTGGCATTAGTGTGATAAGCCAGTCCTGAGTGCCAGCAAGAAATGTGGAGGTGAAAATGTAAGATGGTAGGAAGATATTCCCAGGGAGTGTCAGGCTGCAGAATGCTGCCCTGAAACTGCTCCGGTAGGTGGGTCGTGTGAAAGAGTCTCCTTGTGATTATGAAAGAAAGCTTTGAAAGATGAAAGGATTTCTTGTTTGTACTGAGTTTTGGTTAAGCATGCTATTAAAGGTGTTGACCCAGGTGCAACCTTCATCTTGAAAAGATGTAAAGCACTGAGTCTGGGAGACTAGGCCAAGAGAAAGATCGCTCTAGATGTGCCCTGTTTCTTTTTTTCTTTCTTTTTCTTCCCCCCCCCATATATCTGCTATTAGCCACAGTCTAAAAGAAGTTATTGTGAGTGATGGGCTGTTCGCCTGAGCCAGGAGGAAAATTCAAGCAATCTTACAATTTATGCTAATCCAAATCAAAAGGAAGAACATTTTCGCTAAGGCTCAGAATCTCAGCTGCTCTTGTTGAAAACGAGCGTAAAAACACTTGCAGAAGCAATCTCAGGGATCATTCGTTATGGCTTTTAAAAAACTGTTCCTGGAAGTCTATCGTCTACAGTCAAACTCTACCTTCTATGCACAAAATTCAGCTGTAACGAGTTCATTGTAGCAGGCCTCTGGGAGCGTAGGGCTGCAGGAAAAGACTGGCTCCATTCAGCATCATGCCCAGTCCTGCTCTCGGAGCTCCTGCGTCAGCTGCGTGGCTGGGCATAGATCAAGCCAGCAAATTGGCCTCTGGCACACGGCACTGGAGACCAGGAGAGAGACAATGATGCTTAGCGAAGGGCTTCTCAGTCCTGAGTTTCCATGATAAGTGAGCCCTCCTTCTGATCTCCAGGTTAGGCCCTATCTGTGTCATGAATGTCAACTTTAACTGGTCAGAAAGTACTAAGAAGTTTTACCTTGCTTCTCTTGATAATACAAGAGAAGTTTCACCTTATTTCCCAGAAGTTTCACCTTACTTCCAAATCCTACACAGTTGTTTGGCATTTCATTTCCTTTCTTATCCTGCCTCACTCTTACATGCTTAAATTCTGCAGTCGTACGCACAGTTTCCCACTGGACAGCATCTACAGGCAAACCAGGGAGGTCATCCTCTGTGTGGACTATCCTGCAATGTCTGGGGTTACCATGAATCCCGTCCACAGTAAGTCCAGCACTTCTAACACAGAAATGTTGGACTTGGTACACGCAGGCAGGATATTCTCCAGCGTGTACATTGGAGAGTCAGCTGATGCTTCTGAAAGCATTAGAAATGCTGTTCATGTGTTGCGTGACTGTATTATGTTCTCAATGGGCATGCATCTGTCATTTGACCTCTTCAAGCTTACTTAATACCCAGAAAACCTAAGCAAATCCTCAAAATCCTCCTGGACAAAATTTCCAGGTGGAAAGGAAATTATGCCTGGGACAATAAAGTCATTTAGCCAATGGGAGAATATGTAAAGCCTGTGTGTAAAAAATGTGTGCATAGGCCAAGTGACAGTGGATTATCCTGCCAGGCGTCTGCCTCTGCAAGATTATGCCATTACAATGTAGATCTCGGCCATTGCAAGGGTGGGTTACCCCTAACTGGGCTGTAGACCTGACCGTTAAGGATGCAAACTCATGTCGCTGTTCTGATCCTTCCCAGCCCCTTCCTTCAGGCACCTTCTCTCCAGAGCTGGGATGTGTTCGAATCCAATCCTGTCCTCCGGTTTTCCTATCAATCTGTCCTTGCTCAGTTGGTGTGGGGTTGGAATTTTTCTTCTGGGGCTCCTGCTTTTCCTCACGCAGGGCGCAGGTGCCTGATGCTGGTCTTGGATTCCACACAAAAGTCCAGGCCATGATACAGCATCTCACTTGCGAGCATCCAGGTCTTGTGTTGAGCCTGATTCTACCTGCCTCAGTGCTGAAACATAGGATTTTAATAATTCTGGGATTACATTTGTCCACACTGCTACAGAAAGGTCACAGAAAACAAGCATTTGACACCATGTTCTCTGGGGTCTCTAACTTCATATTGTGCCAAGTTAAACATGGTCCTGGATAAACAGAGTGTAATTACACACCTTCCTGAGCACAGAGACAAAAGACGTGATGTAAACAGAAAGGATGGAAGTATTTTCCATCTTCCCTGAGATGAAATCTCTCCTTCCCCCCTCTATTCCACAGTTCCCATCTCTTTTCCTCTGGGCTTTACTCTCAGCTTCCCTGCTTAATCTGCCACTGGCTGGGTAGGTTCTGAAATTTGGTCTTCCTGTAGGGATGGTTTCACTGACATATGTGATACGCATGTGTACCCCAGCAGCTGCCAGCAAATATTCTCGACATGACTTGGACAGTGTAACTGTGTTAATCCACTGCAGACATCTTCAAACTGTCATAATTAGATATAATTGTAACGTTCTTGCAAGTTGTTCAATATGAAGTGCAAATTGAAATCAAATTCTCCACCTACAGTGCTTGTAATTCCCCTTGAATCTCTGCTGGTTGGCTTAATGTATGTATACACATAGATAGAAGACAAAAACCCAACATCATTGCGGTTGGGAATATCAGAAGGGAGGAAGGTTGAATGTTTCATTGGTTGCACGAGTGGAGTTTGGAGTCTCCAAATAGTTGCTTAAACTGGCAGAATTCAAACCTCACAGGGAAGAAAAGAGGCCTGTACAATTTTTTTAAATTTTTTATTTTTTTTGAAAGCCAGTAGAGTAACTCCACTGGTACAGTTATCATCTGTGAAAATATCTGCACACCCTTGGTCTTTTGCAAAGTTTATGAACTCTGTGAGAAGTGAGAATATGAAGAGTTTATACACTCTGTTTTCTTCGCCAAGAGTTCACATCTTCTACTTTAACCATATGACACTCACCTAGACTTTATTGGAAGTCTTTTGCTTTTCAAGCATATTTAGCTCAAATAAATAGAATTTTCTAGGAAAAAAAAAAAAAATCTGTATTGCATTAGGACACTTACCAGAAATGCATGGAGTTTAGGACGAGGGACTGAGAAATGCAAACTGCTGTAGCTCTGCAATGTTCTGGCACTTGGAACAAATAAAGGTCTCAAGCTTATAACATGCTTGGACCTTTACAAAGACAGAGACAAGGACTTTTTTGATAGATGATGAGCACAATATGGAATGTATCTGGCTGGGACATGGCTGAGCTTGCAAAGAAAACGTGGAGGTTAAATCCCTTCATGAAGCTGGCACAGCACTCCCTTGTTTTTCTTGATTTTTGGCTATATAACCTCTCTTGAACAAGGTGTGTCTTGCAGACCTGAGACTGTTTTTCAGTGTGTAATTTATTCTACAGCAGGCTTTGAAGATGTTTAAACATGTGTGGGTTTGGTTGGGGGAAAATAACTGATTTTATTTTATTAGTCCCAATGTGATGCACAATAGGATGAAAATCTCATGGCTACACTTGTCCCATATGTTGTTCCACACAGCGCTGCAGCTCTTCCACATGCAGATGCTGCTATCAAAATAACTGCAAGCTTAAAGCTCTAAATTTAGGTTGAAGTGGTCAGCTCATTTGCACGGTGAAAACAGAGATTTTGGGGGGGTTGTGGGGGGAGAAATCAGAAGGCGGCATTTCCACATGACAAGTGGAATCCAGATCTTCGGTTATTTTCACATCATAGTATTCAATTACAGCCTTTTCCTAGGTTTTGTGGAAAATTTAGTGGCTGTGGAGATTAGTGGAGGGATGAATGATTTTGCCACCTGGAAAGGACACCTTCCTGCATCTTTTCTAACAGGCAAATTTGCCTAAATCAGGCTCTGGGGTCTGGGGAATCTTTTGCCATGATGAAGCACCATTTGTGATTCTGGAGGAATAACAAAGCACAAAAGTATTACAAAAGATTACAAAAGTAATCACTTGCTAAAAATCCCCAACTAATGATACAACAGCAAGGTAGCCGGTGTGGTCAGGAGCAGTCTCCGAGCAGCAAAGGACCTTTCTTGGCGCTACACCAAGAAAGGCAGCTACACTGCTGGCCCCACAGCTCTCCCTCTGGAAAACTAACCTCTCCAGCAGACCAGTGACTCATCACACCTGGGGCACAGGACAGACCAGACACCAAGTTTCCCGGTTGCCACGCTGACTACGTAAAACTCTTTTGCCTTCCCCCATGTTCCCATCACGTCTGTCAGCCAGCAGCTAATCCCAGGCGTGGGGAAGCCCTCACTTGCCTCAAGCTGAAGCGAGCGCCCTGAGCAGAGTGACACGGGGATATTTCCAGAGGGATGGGCTGGGAGACAGCCCCTCTCAGCAGGGCCTGGGAGGAGGAGCAGGCTGTCTCGGCTGCTCTTTGGCATCCCAGGGTGTCTGCACATAGGAATAGAAATGAAGCAAACAAGTAACTGTGCTTTCGAAGCAGGGACCAGCTCATGTCACCGGGCCTTTGTTGAAGACTTTCCCTGAAATCAAGGTTCTGCACCTAAAGGCTTTCAGGATTTGGGAAAATTCAAGTAGATTTGGAAAAGTGTCTTTGCAGCTGGGAAACGTAGGCTGGGGAGGTTTCTGACCAGTCCAGGGAAGCCCGTGGGAGAGCCCAGGATGGGGTCCAGCTCTATGCTCTGTGCATTGCCTGGATTAGAGGGCAAACCTTGACTCCTTTGACACAGGGTGAAATGAAAATGAAAGCTTGTTGCTGTTCCTGCTGTATTGTAGCATGAAACAGTTATATCTATATACGGTGATTGCTGGTGGTTTTAATGACAGCGTATAGAGAAGCACATAATTTCCTAAGTCGTCAGTCTCCTAAAAGTGTAACGTTACCTAGGACCAACCAGTGAGAACTGAGATTACAAGATTAGTTACTGAATAACATAGACTATTCAATCTTTATTCAACACTTAAAATGCTAGAAAATACAGGGTGTTAAGTGTATATGGTAATGAAAATATCACAGCGACAGTGTATTTAAGGAACTATAATGCAAGAAAGAAAGAACAAATTTGATTTTTTTTCCACAGCTTGTAAGAGACACTCTAGTGTTACTAAAGAGGTGTAAGAGAAGGGAATTAAGCCCAGAGCACTTAATTACCATGGCAGTTTTCATTCCTCATCTGCAATCGCTAACATGCCATCCCTTGTAATTTTAGGATTTGTCCTTTTATATGTTTAGTGGCAGATTCATTTAATCAGACTCTTTTCTAAATAATAGTTATGCTCTTCAGCAATTAACTCCACAGAGAGCAATTGCAGATGGCATCCCACTGTTTATTATCCAACCTCCTTCTAATAATTACAGTTAAATTGGGCGGAAAAATAGCAATCGTGTGGAGGACTCTCATCTCCCCATCAGGAAATATGATCTGCTGGTGTTGAGGACTTCATGAAGATCCTCAACACTTTGCGTTGTCAGGACCTTAAGTCCTTGAGAGGATACCATTCATGCCACACACACACACACATAGGAGACATCTCTGCTGAAATTGTGTGGAAACTTGTGGCTAAACTCTCATTTCTCTTCACCTCATCTCTTCCTCTAGTTTATTGAGGTAATCAGATACAGCAGGGCTATAATAACTTCTCCATAGTCTGACCGGTGATAAGGGTTGCAAGGTGGATTTCGAATTCCACTGTAGGGTTAAACAGTCAGGTTACTCTAGGCAGGAAAAGAGTCAGGCAGCAAAGGAAACAAAACTCTCAAAACACTGTTTTTTTCACATTTCCATGTCACTTCTCACTGTCGGCTTGCATTGTTCAGAGCAACCTTGAACACGTTGAGTCAGTGAGTATTGTAATGCCGGGTTTCTTCTTTGTCAAGCACCATTACAAGATCTCTCATTGGTCAAAAATTCCCTGGAACTCAAGGCAGTTTGTGGAGTGTTGATGTTAGCCTATGTCCCAGAGGTTTCTGGCTTCCTTCTGCTGGCACTAAACAACACTTCAGATCACACACAGTCCTGCTGAAGCGCTAATCTGCAACTGAATACATCTAATGTCACCTATTATGTTGAATATGCACACTGTGCCCTAATCAGGCCCTAAATGTGGGAAGTCTCTGCGCGGTTCACTAACTACCCCGTCAGCAATAAGTGGCAAGTGATGAAGACTTTCAGGATGCATTGTAAAAGCTATTTCATTCACAAGAAGAGTAAATAGAGCTTATGATGTATTTTATGAGCGCAAAGTACCATTTCTGCTTATATGTTGGGGTTTTTCTTTTGCAAATGGTAAAATTTTGCTTCTGACAGAAAATTAGATCCAGATTCACAGCTGCTCTCTATCAGAGAGAAACTCCCTAGTGCAAAAGGCGACTTTCAGCAAGGTTTCAGAACAAAGTTTGCTCACAGCATGAAAACTGCAGATCAAGAGTGAGAACAATACTTGGTGCATATGGAAATGAGATGTAAATTCCGTGTTCTTCAGCCTCAAATGGCCCTGGGAATATAAAACTTAAAAGAGCTTTTTGGAAAGGTTCCACTCTGCTGTTTCGATTAAAACTCCTAGTTCATAGCCTGTGTTATAATGGAAATTGATTCTGTTTAATTCATATTAAATATTTTAACCCATCTTTAGCTCAGGGGTAGTTTGGGAGCAAGTACATCTTGGTACTCTGATTAACTGAGTTTATGTATTCTAATTGATTAATCAGTACCCTACCTGCTTTATTTGCCTGACCCTCCCAACCCCCATATACACATGCAAGTGTAAGTAATCCTGCTTTAATTTAAAATAAATAGGAAAAAATAGGAGGAAAAAATGTTACAGAATTAAAGTGTATGAGATTGAGCTTGAATCCCAAGATGTTCTCAAAGTATGAAACTGCTTCTGAAGATAATGTGAGATAGGGGTACTCCCCGACTCTCTCGTGAGCAAACCTTTAATTTTGAGGCACTGTGCGCACATTACTTTTAATAGCTAACTTACTCCCTTGGTGCTCCCTTTGATGATGGCTCTACGCCCTCTGCCACTTCTGCCTCCCTAGCGCTAAGTAAGCATCAGGGAACAGCCCTCGTTAATACAAGATTTGCAGAAGCCAGCTTCTAAGTCAAGCTTGTACATGCCTGGGCTTATGATGAGATGAATTTGCACCACTCCCTCAAGATGTAACTGCTCCTCCCTTCAAATTCAAGTCGGAAGGGCTTCTAAGTTGAGTTACTTACCTCAGTAAGAGGAGAGGTTTGCAGAAGTACATAAAGGCTCGGATGCAGGCTTTGCCTGTATACATTTGTGAGTGAAGTCAGTGGTTTTTGCTTTTTGGTAGGTTTTTGCTTTAAAGTGATTAAAGTCTACTTTAACTGAGCTATCACTTCAGCACTAAACTATGGTCAAGACACTGCTTTCTGTTAATATATACTTCTCTTTTCTGTTAATATATACAGGTTCTTTTCCTGACTGTTGTTTTTTAAAATCATTATGGAGTAATTGTCCTGAAGTCCTAATCCTTTCTCATTTGTATGGGACCTGTTTCTAATCACCAAGAAACTTTTGCAATGAAATTATCTTAGTGTGAACCTAAATAGGTCATTCCCTGCTTCCATGGTTGTCTCTTAAGTAGAGGCAGGCTAAAAGCTGGTTCCCGCTCACATAAAAATAGCTTGCATGTTATGAGATAGTACTCTGTTATTAAATGAAGAGTCCATATTAACTGCCAATGAATTATAAAGAAGTAATGCTTAGGGAAAAAGAATGGCATTACCAAAAAGAATGCCGAACAAAAGGACCAAAAATTTTGTATTCCGCTCTAAATGATATAAACTCTCACAAAAAAATCTAAACAGAAACATCCAGTACTGACTGCCCATGGGAAAGATATTCAGAGAATGCCGTTTTAAGAATGATCCAGACGCAATATAGAAGCTCAGAGAATAATACACATCCAATCATGCCTTTAATATTTTTTTCCTCATTTCATTCTATTCATAAATTATCCATGATGAACATGTGATTTTCTTCATTTGTATAGCTTCATTTGAAAGTATTTTCAGTCAATAGCTTTCAGTCCGCAACATACAGTTTATTCATAAGAAGCCGCTTTTAATAGTGACTGATTTATCTTGGCTGTATACAAACTCATGCACGCTGCTATTTCAATGCGAGCTCATGTGATCAGCAAACACTTGCAGAGGTTTCGGTCTTCACTTTTTTTCAAAAAGGGCACATAAATTTCCCGTAGCTGGCATGTTAAGAGTCGTGATTTCCAGAAGACACTGCCCAGTGTCCAGCGTTGCACTGTCCGGTGTTGCACAGATAACATGGGGAATCCAGAGTCCTGGATAACAGTGGCTTGCATATACATTAACAGCTCGTAACCCTTCAGCTGATGAATTGTGATGTGGATTAGTGAGTTTGATGGGCCACCTTAAGATTCAAGCTAAGGAGAAAATATGTTCTGATGAAGATACGCTCCCTTTCACATGGAAACTGTCTTGAGGAGAACAAACCAAAATGAAATGGATAAAACCCTGCCAAAGCAGTTCCTTTTCGAAGTGAAGCATTTGCTCTGCAGAGTTCACCACACCCTGATGAAGAACGTCAGGTTGAGAAACCCCGAGTGTGTTCAGCTTTGTTTCCAAAATAATGCTCTTTCCCTTTAATCAGAGAGACGTAGAACAGGTTGAGCTCTGCAAACTCAGCCTTGAAACATTCTCATTACGTACAACACAGAGATGAATCACCACCACGGCAGATTTTAGTTCTTGTAAGAATTGCTTTGCAAGACTGGAGCTAGAACTGCAGGGTGTGCGTGTGTTTCTTTCCTTCGGTGGTGTGAAGGACAACAGAGCAAAATATTAGTCTGTTAACATTTTCTTTGCCCCCCTCCCTGTTTCTTTTGAATTGAAACTATCCTTCCTAAAATTGCTGCACTAGTTGCTGCAGTGGCTGATGTGTTAAAACAGTCAGTCAGCAAGAATCTGTAGATAATTATCGATGTCTCTGGCGGGCAATAAACATTTGTTTTTCTTTCCAATGCTAGTTGCGTATTTAGCTTCAAGCCAGGAGGAAAATTTGGAGAAGTGTGTTCTTATTGATTAGACCAGGAGAAGTACTTCTGAACTCCCTGGGGCTGCTTTCAGAAAATGTCACCCAAAGAGAGAGACTCAGTAGTTCCTGTGGTTTGGGGGTACCAGGTCAAGAAAAACATGAGAACGGCACTGTGAATATTTTCCCATGTTTTGAACCACATACAGCAGAAACAGAGAAATTTGTATTTGTCGTGAGGGAAGTAGACTTCACATGCTATTTTCAAGGCACGCCAGCTCTGTTTTGAAGGCACCGTTTGGAGCACGAAGCACAGCAGGCTGAGGAAAGACTAGATCTGGTGGTTCAAAGTTTTGGCTCCAATTACTGCTGAGCAAGGAAGTTTATTTCCTTATGTGTGAAACACGGACAGTGTTTACACCATTGTAAACTGGAAAATGCATGAGGGAGTACAACCAGGAAGGCAGGAAACTGGAGACACTCTTAGCCCTGGATCTCTAATGAAGTCCGTCAGCTTCCCTGTGGCTGCAGTCAGCAATAGGATATTCAGAACGTGTGTAGATGGTGCAATACAAGAGGTAGTGATGCTACCTCTAAGCTGAGTTAGTTTTAATAGCAGAATAATAAAGCTGCGTTGTTATTGTGTACTGTCGTCTCAGCTAATTACCTTGCTCATAAGCTACAGGGAGCTCTGTACTGACATGGGTGGGCTCTTTCTGGTCTCTAAATTAGCTCAGGGGTCTCCTCACACAGCAGGGAGTTTTAGAAGGTGGGCACTTATTTTCATTTTCCAGTCATCACATATGACTGCATTCACCTGCAGGTAGTCCAGACTCTCACAAATCATTGCTGATTGACTTAAAATACACTCTAAATAGAAGCACCCTCCTTCCTGTGCTTGAAATATGCATCAAAACATGGGTTCCTTTTGCCTGTATGGGGTAGCAAGGTCTTGTTTTAAGACAAAATTGCCCAGAAATTTGCCAGCTAGAAGGCGTTTTCAAGAGCAGACTGTGTGTAGCTTCCTACAAACCCTTTCATAATGTTCATTTGTGTTCTTTCAGCTGATAGAGGAGCTGGAAAAGGGAGAAATAGGACTGGCATGCAAGTGTTACAGGATCCTGCTGGTATTCAAGGACACTCTTGCATAAACACACATTTCTTTTCTAACAAGCACATTTTAACTCTTAAACAGCCAAAACATCACTGCCATTTTGGGGGACTGAGAAAACAGATCTCACAAATTGCCGAATATTTTCACAGACTCAGCTTGATGTCCTGTAACCTGCTGCTCCATTTCTATTTTTGATTTGACGCCAGGTAGACTAGATCCTTTCAGCTTTCAACTGCCCTCTCTCTAGAGTCTAGTGTACTTTGAGTTGGTGTTGCACCTGTGATGATTCTTTGGCCTGGAGTTCACATTTTTAAGAGAAAGCTTTGCAGTTAGAACAATTTATTTGTGCTTTTACTTTATGTTAAAGCAAAAAAAAATCCCACAACATTGGAAGAGAAGAAAATATTTGGGACCAGATTAGCCCCTCGCTTGTCAGTGTTTTCTGACCAATTTAATTCTTCCAAGTCTGGCATTTTAAAGGAATTGTAAGTCTTAGTTCTATTGGTAGAGACACTAAGCTACTCTAGTGCTCCTGGCTAGCACAAGGGAAAATAAACATCTCAGATACAGGAACAGTTGCAATTATTCCTACACAAAGCTTTTGCTACCTTTTAGCCTAGAAAGGTAAGATGCTTGCACATTGTGGTCTTAGAGTACTGATAACTGCTACTTTTTGTAAAGGACAGATGAAGTCAGGGTACTGTTCCTCAAAAAACCCCTGTAGTGACTCTACTATGCAATCCTATTGCTTTACTTGGACCTGCGTATTGGTTTTCTTCAAATGTTAGTTCTTTTTCTCTTTTGTAGAAGTGAGAGCCACAAAATTGGCTGTTAGGTGATTAAGCAATGCCTCCTAAAGATGTAAGCATCCTGCAACAAGCATGTCTCTTCTTGCCATATAGCCAGTGCCCGGCGGGCTGGGCGTGCACCCCATCTGCTTTCATACAGTCACAGCATTTGTAACACTACTTCAGGAAAAACACCTGTGCGACCTCGGTGGAGGACGGAGATGATGGCAAGATGCCATCATATATGGCTGTGGCCACCAGGCACCTCCTCTTGAGCCCCCAGCCCAGGTGATGCTCCCACCCCAGGGGACACTGCTCTGCCATCAGCTACTCATGGGAAGCAAGGCTGAGCTTTGTCAGACCGTCTGCTGCCCACAGCAGAGGTGGTGGCAGAGGGTGAGATGAAACCCTCAGTTCTCATGGTGCCTCAGCACTTCCTGGGTGGGCAGCTGTGCTCTGAGACTGCTCTGGGAAAGGACACCCCTTTGCCCAGGAGTTTTGCACCTAATCACAACCAGTTGTGCACATAACAAAAAACATCACCTCTAGATGTCCTTCTCATTTCACCCTTCTGCCCAAAGTTATAGGTCCTGTATCGAAGAGCAGTGAGGTCACTGCTGCTGAACAACTTCTCTTATGGCCAGGTGCCCCTTTTTCTTCTGTTTTAGAGGGGTGGCAGAGAGGCTGGGAGCAGGAGTATCCTCAACAGCATAAACTGAGCCGTGGCAGTACAAGAAATTCCTCTTCCTGGCCGTTCCCTTTGATACTCTGCCTGAGGTGCTGCCCTCCCACCTGCACCTCCACAGTGCACCCTCCTGTAGACTCCCCAAGAGAAGAGTTTGAGCTAGAATACTGAGCTAGAAAATGAGATGTAGGTTTTTGCTGTTCCTTTCAGTCTTCTCGCGCAGCTGCCTGTTTGCAGGAAAAATAATACAGCTGAAAAGCCCTATAAGAACACAGAATCTTTTCAGCATAAGGAAGAAAAAGGACACGACATAATACTGAAAATCTGGTGCAATAGCTAGAATGGAGCAGGGATCACAAAGGGAGGGTGGGGTGGTGAAAAGCAAACAAAAAGGGAAATTGGTTTTGATGGGTTGATAGGAGGAAAAGTAGTGCTGGAAAATCCCGATCCATTTTTCTAGTCTTATAGCAGAGGTGGTGTGGGGCCTGGGGGAAGGGAGTTTGAGCACCAAGGCGTCACTCACCAGGGACAGGATGGTGGCTTTCACGCCTACCTGACACTGGCCAGGGGGAAGGTAGGACACTTTGCATTGTACTACTTGCATGCTCAAAGCAAACAAATCAAAAATCTTAACGTAGTCAGTTCCAGAGGGAACTTTTACTGAGCAGTGTGCACTACGTTTAAGTTGAGTTATAACTGTTGTCAGGGTTGTTTGGGCTGTGATAATTTTTTGGCACTGCTGCTTTATATATTTGGTTAGGAGCTGACACCTTACAAACACATAGTGTAGGCGAGGGGGTGAAGTCTGTAGACGCCCCGCAGACTTTAACTGCCTAGTCCATCTACATACATGATTTAAAAATTGTCAGTGGGCTTTTTACATTCAGAAGAGGAGACACTTTGATCTCTTTGAGCAGTAGTTGCTCCTCAAGACTTAAAATATTGAATGAATAATACCTTTTTTTCAGTTGTTATGCCAACGCAATATGCTTAGATCTGACATGTTATAGCATAAAAGTTATATAATTTGAAAATGAAAGTGTTAATATCCTGAACAAGCTTTTCAAAACGAAGCGGTTCTCACTTTGGATCAAAAGCAGAGGTCAAATTTCCCTACAAAACAGATTCCAAATCTTTAGCTCCATTTAGGACGCAGAGCTAAAAAAAGGCTGAAAAGGCAGAAACCACTGAATTTTGACATTTATGGACTACTGCCATACTTTAAAATTTGCATCCCGGAGTGGTAGTGCTTGTATAAACACTTTTTTTTTTAAAGGAAGAATTTCATTAGTTTCAGGAACCACCTAATTCTCTTTGTCTATGCAAAATGCTGCTGGTTTTATGACATCTGCTGAAGCAACGACATTTCTTGTTGAAGGAGAGTGTCCATTCTTACATCTTTACAGTAATTTTTATCTCAGTTATTAACTGCTAAAGAGGAAGCTTGCATGCAAGGCCCATTGTGTTTTCTACGAGAGGTCAAAGCTGGCGTTTTTATGCATTCTGCACTTAGTGAATGATTTCTTGTGGAAGTAAAATGTTCACCTACAAGAGGAGAGAGCTGACCTTCTTTTCACATTTATTTAAAATCAGCCTTTCATTATAAACCAGAGAAAAATACCGCAAGGCATTATTTTGTTCCTTTCTAATGTATCTTCCTTCTGATTTCAGCTTGGGGAAGAGCTGCGGCTGCCACATACCTGGTCGGCTTTATACTTCTAGTCATCTGCTTTGCTCTGGCCATCATAGCATTTGCCATTGACACACTTCGGTTCAACTTCATACGCGGGATCGGAGGCTTGCTTTTTGTCGCTGGTAAGGCAGTATATGAAGTCAAGTTTAGATTGCGCAGATATATCCATACTAAAACTGCTATTTCCCTCAGCTGATTCTATACCCAGGTCTTTGCCTGTGTGCACTTGAACTCTCAGTAAAAAGTAATATAAAGTCTGTCATGGCAGTGGATCGATTTTCAAATCCTCCAAAATATGGGTGGGTTTAGTTACAGGTATTATGGAGGCAGGCAACGTGATGTGTATTAGCTTAAGCATTTTTTATTTTCTCCTGTTTCTTCAGCTGTGTTCTCCATCATGGGCCTGGTCATTTATCCAGTAAAGTTCTCGACTGAAATTGATATGACAGGAATCAATATGTTCAGCTGGGCTTACGGCTTTGGCTGGACCACTGCCATAATGGAAATATGCTTGGGATTCTTCTTCTGCTGCCTTCCTAACTACGAAGATCAGATCTTGGGTAATGTGAAGCCCACATATTTTTACTCTTCCCCATAAGCGCCAGGAAAAATGTCTTCATACTCCAGAGATATCTGACAAACCAGCTACGTTTTCCAGAATATCATCATCGGATGTCAGTAGAAAAGGCTGGAAACTTTTCAAATGTGTGTAGAAAAACGGTACTGGCATTCTGCAATAAAGTTATCACCTACTCTATTTTGGACCTTCATATCTGATGTGGGTTCATTAGATAAAGTCTAAACATTAAAAAACCTTGTGTTTCCTCATTCATTCCCGTGAGTATGGTGTATGTAGATTCCATTGGATCTTAGATGCACTTATATTTTTGATTAAATTCAGAAGAGCTTTTTAAACTGCCAGTAAACAAAACAACATATATCATCTTCCTGAAGGAAAGCAGCTCACAAAAATCCCATTTTGTATGTATCATCTTACTTTACCCTGAAGATTTTGCATGTTTTTCAAGAAGCCAAATGCCCTTATCCACTGACTGTCAAAGCAGCAAATTAATGAGCCAACACTTCATGGCTCTGCTTCCATTTTTCATTCATTCACTTAAGCCATAGGGGCAGGGTAAGAAAAAGACAAGAGAAAGCCCCCTACCAAAGCCAGCATCTTGTCTATTAACCATCCATGTGGAATTTAAGTATATTGAATATTTGTAAGAGTAAGCAAAGACCATCAGTAGACCCTTAAAACTCCTGGCATGCTGTTGCTGGGGCCAGCACAGGGTGGGCAAAGGCAGAGGGGATTTCAGGCCACCCCTGCAACCTACAGACCTGGTTCGAAGTGGCTCCTGATGTGGCTTTCTTCATGGGTATCTGCCTCTTTTATCTGCTGTATCAAAATCTATGGCTTTAAAAAGCTCTGTTACACTGGTCCAGCTCTTTTATCCAGCATAGAAGGGTCAGGAAGGACTTTAGCAGAGATACGGTTCCCCTCAGCAGACTAGATACACACCAGGAGCGGAGCTGCAGCCATAGGAATGCAGGTATCAAACATTTGTTAAAAGGCCCCTTTTTTCATCGGTTTGCTGTTCATGAGTATTTTAAAAGTGGAAAGTGTATACCGTCATATGCAACTGTAAAATGCATCAATACCCCTTACCATCTCATACTAAGGCTCTCACAGAGAAAAGTCAGATCATAAAACACCTTTCAGTATCTTACACTCCACAGTGCTGCAAACCTGGATACAGTGCAAGCAACGAAGTGTACTCAAGACTCTGCTGGTTTCTGCCTTGTTAATCCTGAGTTTATAATGCTCCATTTCTCCTCTTAAGTCAAAAAATGGGTAATTCTGCTATGTGGAAAAAGAAGCCTCATCGAAACCTTTAGCTAGAGAGGATTGTTACCTGTAACACCTTGCAATTTTGTAACTATCTGTACTTTATGAAAAGTGACCCACCAAATGTTCTTTACTGCAAAGAATGAGAGGTAGAAAAATTTTTTTGTAAAACCTCTGGGTAGCTAAAATTAATAAAGGCACAGGATTTAATATTTTCTTTTTTTTTTTTTTTTAAAAAAAAAAAGCTATTAACTCCATTCACTTTTATGGAGTGACTTTAAACTTTGATAAATAAACATGAGAGTTGTATCAAACCAATGGGGAGAGTATATTCAACAGGGAATAATTAGACAAGAACTTGCAAATACATTAAATGTTTCCTAGTTGGGTGGAAGTTAAAATGAAAAGGAGATGAGAAAGCAGTTTGCATAAAATGGCTTGCAATTCTTTATGTAATGTTATCTGCTCAGGAAAAAAATTACCATAAAGCTTTTCATTATGCTTATCATACTTAATAAATGATGGATCTGTGTATTATTTCAAAAGTGAGTCTTAGCTTTTGTTGTCTACTAAGAACAGGGAAGCGTGGAGGCCCCCGAAGCCTCCTCTTCTTGGGCACCACCTTGGACCACTTGCTACACTGGCTGGGTTTTGAGAGGGGAGAGTAACTAACAAATCTAGCATCACAACGGCTTGTATCGCTCTTCAGTCCTATTCTGGCTGTCTCCTGAGGCCTTATTCACAAATACATGAAAATAGTGGGCTTGCTCTGTTTGCTTGCGGGCTATGTGGAGTCGAGTAACTGTAAGCACGGTTCTGTGCTATAGTGTGCTACAGCTCGTTTTGGCAAGGAGGGCAATGCGCTTGTGTTCAATAGGAAGCCAGTGTGGTCCCGCTTGATGTTTTTGCTCCAATGGATGTGGCAATCCCCTGAGGAAGCAAAAGGGAACTTGAGCAACCACTGATGGTATTTACAGGTTCTTTAACATTAGCTGGACACTGACCCAACGTCTGGAGGTGGGGAAAGGTGTACAAAACAAGGTTTAGGAGTGTGACTCCAACCTTGATGAGAAAACAGAGCATAATTAAAAGGCAAAGAAAATCTCTAGTGACAGATCATCCCCCCCTCCTCCCTCCTCTCCCTTGCTGCTCTCAGCAGCTTCATCACCTCCTCATCCTCCTCTTCCTCCTCCTCCTCCCTCAGGGCGACAGAGCAGTGTCAGGGCTGGTGGCCATGGCTCTGTGGGACACAGCCCCAGTTCCCATTCCCCACTGCCACCTTCCCCTTCCTGGGACGGAGGAGGAATGAAGCAGCTTTGCTGATCCCAGCACAGCTGCAGGGACACTAGCACAGCTCCCTGCTTCGACCACCACAGGGAAAGGCTTTCTCTAAGAAAAAGGAGTGGGTCAGGTGGGTATCCAACAAGCAGAAGCATCACAGGGGCTAGAGATCAAGCGCCTGCCTTTAGGGTAGTTTGCCTGCAGCCACGCCAGGACAGTTCACCACACATCCCTAGAAAAACACATCCTAAACTCTGCAGCAGAAAAACAGTGAGAAAAAGTATAAAGCTGTTATACAGATCCCAGTGCTGTTTCCTGTGACTGCTGCAACAGGGGAGCATGGCAAAAGCAGCATGCAAAATGCAATTGGTTCTGACAGAAAAGGAAGCTGAATCCAGAAGCCAAGGATGTGCCCCAATTAGATTATTAACTAACTAGGTTAAGCTAGGTTATAAACTAAATTGTTAGATTAGTCAACATCCAGGTCAACTAGATAATTAACTAACGAAATTTTTAGATTAACTTGAGCTAAATCAGCATAAGAAAGTTTGGATTTTCAAGCAAAGGAGAAATCAGAAGAGAAGACATCCCTTTAGTTCTGCATCTCTGTTTGGCAGGGCTCTTGCTCCGAGTCTTGCCTGTAAGAGAAAAGGGCACTTAATCACTAAGAGCAGCACAATAAAAGTCTTAAGGTTTCTTTCTGACCAATGGCAATGCTAAAGAGAGATCAGGAAAGAACTGATGTCTGCAAGATTTGGCTTTCAAGAATATCAGGTCTCCTACAACAACAGAAGTAAAGACTTGACTGCCAAAGGCATTGCTGCCATTCCTGCCAAATTAAGAATTAGAGAAACATCAACAAACACATTTTATTTCATTCAATTATATTACTGAAAAGCAAAGGAAAAATTGTGGTGAAAACACGTGGAATGTCAAGCAGCCCTACAGGTACAACTTGAACCAAAAGAAATAATGAAAACTTTCTACTGGTAAGTTAATATGTTCAATTTAATTTCTGGTGTTTCTGCCAGAGCTTGTGTTACATGTGGCATCTTGGTCTTTTCAGTTACCTCTGCAAATATATCCATCTTTCACTATACATTTCAGGCACCTGCCATTTGGTCTTAAAATACAGCTTGCCTAATCAATAATTTAAATGCAATCTACTTTGCAACTATTAAAGCTGTGCATATTTTGTTGAATGAACAAATGCTCTGAGTGAAGTTTTGACCCCATTGACATCGCTTGCAAAACATTTATTGATTTTCTTGAGGCTGACATTTAATCCTCGAAGCACAAGCCCTTTTTTAACATGGGCTCAGAATCAATAGTATCTCTAGGGGTTGCTCCGCTGATTTCAGCAACTCTCTTTGCTTCTGGAGTAGGACACTGGTCTGTGCAAGGTACGGAGCCAGAGGTGTAGCAGACAGGATCATTCCCAGAATAAAGGACGATTCAATGTGTGCAAGATTAGCAGAATCTGGGTCATAATTAAGTCACCTTTTGTTAGATACACAACATGGTCGCAGTAAAAAGGTTCATCTTTCCTTTTTGAAACATCTCAGTTGTGCAACAGTTATTACTTCTTATAATTCAATTTCTTGGAATACTTCCTTGCACATTTCTATATTCAGTGGATTTTGGTGCGCTCTGAAGATGAGTAGATTTAATAAAAGCGTGAAACAATCAAGTATGGGATAAGGGAAAACAAAATTGGCCCATTTGTACACTCTATTGGAAAGCGGGAATCAAACCATCTTACTAGAAGGATAGTGAACTGAACAGCTAAACAGTTACTTCAGAGTAATATCAGAAATTCAAATAAAAAAACTGAGAATTGAAAGACTACTATGCAGTTAATAATGGGGGGAGAGAGAGGAAGTCACATGGATCTTCCTTGATCTTTTTCCTCATTGTCAAAATATTGCTATTGCTAGAAATTTTGGTTTCAAGAAAAAATTGCTGCTCTGGTGTAGCCACATAATAATGTCTAGACCTAAATTTTACCTGCAAAGTTCTTCAGTGCTAAGTGCCAAAATACAGGAAAATCACCTGGATAACCTTAATCTTGCAGATGGTTCTGATGGGGTCATCAGAGCTGTTTACCTGGATGATTCCTTAAGTGACTTACAGATTAGGGCCCATACGCCTGTCTACACACAGTGCTCCATATTGATGTTACACATTAGTTCCACAGATTTCCTGCATATGAAATGATGTAGCAAATTTTCAATTTTCCTTTTAATCTTTTATGATCAGAGTGAAAATGTGGATGCATCATAGAATTTTGCATGTGTTTGCTGTGTGTGAGGAGAATTTATAGAAAAAACTTCCAAAATAGTTTTACTGTTTTTGATAAATGTGGTGAGAGTAGATCAAACTGCCCTCTCTTGGATAGTTTTTATGACACATCCTTTTCCTTTTGCCACTGTTTGCCTAAGCCATCTGTTTTTCTGTAAAAACAGTTTGGTGAAAACCTACTCTAATGACTGTATCATACTGAAAAGAAATTATATTAGGTACCCATGGAGAGCCCATCGTCAAGCACTTTAAATAGTCCTTGATTGTTCAAATGCAGTTCAGACAGAGAGAGATGTTGCCTGTAGGATTTTTCCACAGAATAGTGTAAACCCAAGAGAGGCAGATTCACTCATCTATTGATTGTAGGCCTGGGTTACATGCCCAACTCCCTGTTTCTTACAAAGTAACTAGTTCCCTAGAGCCTTGTCCTTAGCAAAACATCAAACAAATAAATAAAATGCAAACCAGAAAAACAGTGAAGGAAAAATATTACATAAAGGCATATACATATGCACATACTTTGTATCACCAATTAGTCTATAGTTGGCCTCAATGTGAGTAAGGATGGACCAAAGTTATGTAAAAAACGCTTGGGTTTGCACTGTTATTTCCAATTTTGCATATTTTTTTTTTTTTTTCTGCCATATGGAAATTCTCTCCCCTCAGCTTCTGTAAAATGTTACTGCTTTTTGGTAAGCTGTCCCAATTTTACCACACCCTGTCCTGACAAGCACACCCATGCCTCCCTCACTCATATCTGAAGCCTATATAAAGTATTAATACAACTAGGCTTTTATCCCTTAACACTCCCTCTTCACTTAAATAAAAGGGTTTGAAGTAATAAAATCTTGCTGACATTAGGGAAATTAGAAGAAGGGAAGATTTTCTCAGGCTGCTTTAGAATTATCCCTCAAAAGAAGAAAGCAACAAGAACGGAGTTTCAAGAGAAAAACCCAGGCTAGTCCAAAAATGGTATCTCAAAATCTGCTTGCAGTCCTGATGGTAAAATGATTTGGGGTGATTAGCTGCCAAATTACCTTTGCAGCTCCCTCCCTTCACGTGAGTGTATACTCTCCGCTGCCTTGCAGTTTTTCACTAACATCAACAAATCTTCTGGGCACTGGTATCTGAGCCCTCCAGTGCGCAGAAGGAGGAGCTGCCCATCGCCTCTGCCTCCTACAGCACTGGGGGGGAACCTGAAGGAGTCATTTGGCCTTTGTGTGATATGGCTGGTGCCTTCATGGCAGGACAGGTTGGTTACCCACCTGAGCTGAAAGTTTCCCTCAGTTTTAGCCTACAGTCCCAAATGAGTTACTAGCAAGTTGAAATTGGCATTTTATTCAGATGAGAGGGTTGTGTGTGTGGGCTGTTGAAGGTTAGAGTCTTGGTGACTCACAGTGGTTAGCCCAAGATAAAAAAAATATTGTTCTAAAATCAAAAATTCACTGTGTCAAGATTTGCAACCTTCTGTAAGGTACTCCCATGCATAATACACGGAAAAAGGGAGGGAACCGAGGCGCCTATTTATCTTCATAATTGTTAGGCCTGGTGCTTTGACACCAAGAAATACTCTTTGGATTAATAACAGGAGGATGAGTACGAAGAGCTGAAACTTTACACTTTGCCCTGAGTCACAGCATGGGTGAGGACCTCCTGAGTCACTGACTGCTGTCCCTGGCTATCAGAAAAAAATTTCGTATCATCTCGTTCATTATCTGATCCCAGCTCTGCTTTGCCATCCATCTTCCACAGGAGGCTGAACTGATATATCATCTGAGAGTCGGCCTCTGATTTCCATCTGACACGTATCCCTTGCCAGATGACAAGAGGTACCTCTCCCTCTGGCACTGCCTACAGCAATACTCAGACCTCTCCATGGGGCAGCATCGCTGCCTCAGAGCTTTGCTCCAGCACAGCTTCTTACTTCAACTGCAAGAACTTGCATTTTCTCTGCTCCGTCCCCCTGAACACATCCTTCCCCAAGCAGCACACTGCATTCCAAATCTGTGCTCTTGCCCTGACTCCTGCCTCACTTCCCACAACTGGCACTCTGGATAATTACTGCCATCCCCAGCAGTGTCCTGGACATCCTTCAGGTCCCTCCTTTCCCTTGCCCAGCCTAGAGAACAATTATTCTGAGCTGGCCAAGCAGCAGCCAGATGGGGAGCACTGCTCACCCTGTCTGTGTGAGCAGGCTGGAGGGGAGCCTTGGTCATCTCTGCAGCAGCACAAGCTTAAACAGCATCTAGGCCATCAAGAGGGAGCATTGAGAGAAAAAAAAAAATGAAGAATGAGGTGAGAGCAAACTTCAGTTCTCCATCTGCACAGTTAAGACAAATAAGGGCACAAGAACTGTTTGCTAAAACACTTTTTGTAGTGGTGGACTTGAAATGACGTGTTCTGCCTTCACCTCCCAAGCTCCTGAGGGCACTTGGGAACTGTGGTGCTCACAGGGATGAGTCCTCTAAAGGTTCAAAGAAAGTGTGAGGGTTTCTTCTCCACATACATTTCCAACTCCTCCTAGCGATACGACCCAAAGATGGCTCTGGAAGCTGCAATGGGAGTATAACTAACACGAAGAATCAAACCAAAATAGCTCCAAGGAGGAAAGATGGCTTCAGGCATCATAGTGAGTTATCATCTCCTATGTATAATTTTAGTTTACATAGAATATTATATAGATCATATACATTGCATGTATTGGAAAAGGATGCTTTGTTCTAATGTATTAAACATTGGTACAAGTTGGGTATTAGCTTGGATTAATATTGGAAATGAGGATTGATATTCAGCAGCCTTGTGTCACCAAAACAGCTCCAATCTGAGCAGTGTTTATTTTCAGCTTACTGTGTAAAATCCATAAGTTTAATATTAAGTTTGCCTAAATGATTGATTCATTAGGGCGTTTTTGGTTTCTTTTTATTTGACTACTTTCATGATATTAATTTTAGCTTCCTTTTCCCACTATACTTTTTTCCAGATTTTAGAGTAATAAAATTTTGAAATGAAATATTTAAACTTTATTTCAAAGGTATGCAGGTACAACACTTTAGTTGGTTCATTTTTATTTTATAGTACATGAAAATATTCACAAATGACAAATCTGAGAGTTTTAAGTCAAGCTGAGACCTGATTTGCTTTTTAGTGAATAATCTATTTGCCTCATAACTGGTCTGGTTCTGCTGGTGTAAATGCAGTAGCTGTTTTGCTATTAAAAACAACAGCACAGCTAATGTAAAGCTAATGTAATCTGAAGAGATTCTTTCTTCCAAGTGGCTGGCGATAAGGTACAAACGGCGGGTGAAATGCAGAGAAAGGCACGGCTTTGCAGGTTATCAGCTGAGAGATCGCAGAAGACTAAGCCAAGTTACAGATGACTGGGCTTGTACATGGGCTCCTCCTCACTTACTCGCCTGGTTTTGAGAGTCCCTGCCAAGTCAAACACAAACATAAAGACTTGTTGACAGCCTGTGAACAGCATTTTGAAGGCAGGGAGGCACTGCCGACAAATGCCAAATAATTACAGTGCTGCCGCCCGTATGCTCCTGCCGCTAAAAATATGATCTGTGCCTCACTACAGCTCTACAGATGTTTTTGGTTCCTTATGTTAGGAAGCTTCATTTAGTCCGAGTTAATAAAAGGAAGATGCGGGTTGACCTAGTGATAAAAAAATGAATTAACTAATGTGCAGGGGCTGTTTGAAAAGGGAGCGCTTGTGTCCATCGTACAGAGCTTTACCATTGTGCTTCCTTCTTCCCTCACGGCCATGGTAAGCAGTGCTACAATCCACCTCTTCTAAGCAAAAAATATGAACTGATACCCCTCAAATACCAATTCCCATCAGGCTTTGGGACTGCCAAGCTACTGTATAGATGCAAATAGTAGGCATCTAGCGTATCTACTCACATGAAAATTAGGCTCAGCATGAAGCGGTTGATCTGGGCAACAGAAAACCTCTGTTCCAGCTTTAGGGCAGGCAGTGTATTTCTACTGTCACAACAGATGAAGAAACGCACTGAGCAGTCTCAAGGAGCTGAATCAGCAGAAAACGCCGGGCCGAGACGCTAGCGATGTTCAGTATCAGTTTCTTGGGCAGAAAATGCCCCTCGGGCTGGGGCTGGGCTGCTCCAAAGCTCCTCAGCGGAGAAGCAGGAGGCGCAGGCGGTGCTGGGGATCGGCTCCTCTGTGATGGCTCCAGGGCAGCGAGGCAGCTGGCAGAGAAGCCACCACAGCACCAAAATTAAGAGTTACAAGATGCTTTCCCATGGCAGAGCTGGGACATAGCACGGTGCTTTATAATTATGTTTAGGAGCCTCCGCCTTCTTGCCCTAATTTCCAATTAACAGTTGTACCCTTCCCAATAGCGATTGCAAACATCCCGCAAACAGGGGCAGGAGGCCAGGAAGGAACACTCTGCGTAGGTCAGTAGCAGGCGGCAATCTGGAGAAATCACTTTATGTCACCACCAGCAGCTTGTCAGCCCTGGCACCTAATTATTTATCTCTTGTAGACTTGCTGACAGTATATGTAAAGCCACATGGAAAAATGGACAGCGAGTGGAATGAAGATATGGTGGGAATGGAAGGAGCGGGAAAACTGAGAGGAGGCTGCAAGGCAGTGGGATGCAACTTCTGCAATGCCTCAGCCTGGATGTTATGTCTGTTGTCAGCCAGCTGTGACTTATCTAGAGTGAAATGCTGGGCTAAACGTGTCAGCAAGGGATGTCCTTTTCTCTAGTTTGTTTCCCTAACCGTATCTAGATGTTAGATGGTGTCTTCTCCAGTAGGGCTCCTCTGTTTACCCCTACCTCATCCAAGGTGTCCTCCGAAAATTACACTGAGAAACCAATGCTGGTCAGTAATCTCTCGATCTTTTGAAAGGTGGAACATCAAAACTGTACAACTAACAGTATTTTAAAATATTTTCTAGCTTAAGATTTGTGAACTGTTTCATAGCTTTCATAAGCCAGTGCGGGTTTATACACAGATCTTTAAGATGCTCGCAACTCCTGATTCAAATTCAAAATGTGTAAGACCCACATTTTCACGTCTGAAAGTTTGTCAATTGAAATTTCCTGGTGGCTTTAAACAACCGGTAAACCTCTCTGAATGCCGAATGGCACCGACAAAACCATGATATTTGATTTGTGATGGAGGCCAGCAGCACCTACTTTAATGAGGAAGAAAGGTGTAGTTAACTGCTGAAAATACTCTGGTTTACCACGTCGGAATAGGTAGTCCTTCCCTGCTGGGTTATGGCACTTGGTCAGTAGGTTGCAGCTGTGAAGGAAACGTCACTTGCCCATCACACAGATCCTCCTCTGACGCTCTCTCCTCCTCCTCGTTCACTGGTGGAAGGAGGAGGGTTTCTTGACTCTGCAGTCATCCACTCTTTTCATGTGGGTATAAATTAAGGAAAGACCATAACCTCATGAGGCTAATTTAAAGCAACAACTTTGCCCACCGTAACGATAGTAATGGAATATCTCCAATAGAATGTTAAAAGGATGTTTCTCCCTCCATCTGTGTAATAAAGAGTTTCCTTTTAACTTTAATAGTCTTTGTTCTATCATCTGTGACTAGCAGAATGCATTATTAGCAACAAATACAATTTATATAATTAGAGATTTACAGACTTACATTGAACACTTCGCCAGCCTCTTTCTGTTTCTATACACCACAGTTTTCTTGTTTGTTTTTGCAGCTGGTAAGAGCCTGGGTGGCCATTAAAATGGAAATTGCGAAAAATTTTCATATAGAAACCTTTCCCGCTGGAAAAAGCAGATTTGGATAAAAAAAAATCAAAGCAACTTTTATGAGCCAGTTTGGTTTAATAAAGACTTTCACCCAAAAATGTTTAGAACAGACAGTAACACTTCATTTGCAGACTTAGGCACTCTATTTTGATATTATTTTTATTCATGTGAAACAACAAAAATTAGATGCATTTTTTAATTTTATCAAAACAAAAGGACTTTGACGTATGAAAACAGCCTTAGTAAATCCTTAGTTTATGTTTTTAAATAACTTTTCATTTTGATTTTTAAAATCTATTTCACAACAGGTGGAAATATCAAAATATTAAAACATAAATTGCAGAAAAGAAATTTCTGCATTGACCACTGTCAATAAATGGAATTTTTGTCGATGAGCTTTATGAAAGTTTTGATTCTGGTGAAATGATTGGGATGGGTGGTATAAACCAGTAGTTATTTTTCATTAAAGAACTTTTTTACAGGGAAAGAAAAAAAAAGTGAATAAATGTGGAAAAGAGGAATATTCCTGCAGTTATATGTAATGAAATCAAAAGGTAGAAGAAATGTCCATTCTGGTGGAAGAGTACCAAACCTCAGGCTCTGCAACTGGGGCCTCACCTGTTTGGGTGGGTCAGATGCTGCCTTACAGTTCAAACTGAGACCCCGGCACTGGCTGCACTGCTTGCCTTGAGCCATCAAGCACCCGGCACATCTGTCTCCTTAGAACTACCTGAGGAAAAATGTCGGGACAAGGCTGCAGGGGAAGCACAGTCGGACCCGGGGACACAGCTGAATAAGAGCTTGCCTCTTTCTTCACGATGGGAGAAGTTGCAACACCACCAGCTTATGACCAACGCGGTTGCTATTGCTGAGGGTAATGCGTTATAAAGTATTGGCTTCTGCTTCAATCCAGGGTGGCATCCATGACATTTCCTTCACTCCCTGTGTAGTACAAGGTGGATTACAAGCAAAGGGAAGAGTAGTAATTGTATAATTAGCAAATGATTTAAGCTGAAATGTTACCGATTTAGTAAGAGCTTTTATTGGAGCACAAACAAGTAGCCATGTCTCACATAAAAGGCACACAGCTTTTTAGTCATAGCTCTCCGGGAGTTATTAGTGTTAAAGCTTTTTCAAGCTAGCCTGGACTAGAAGGTTGACTGAGTGATCAGCAGCTGCACTAATTGGAAATCTTTCAGCCATCAATCAAGGAGGAGGCAGGGGCAAAGGACAAATGCACGTTCAAGACAAGAGTCTGCATTCCAGTTCAACAAGTTAATATTAACCCATGTTTTTATCCAGTCTTGTCTGATTACACTTGAAGTCTTCTGATAGCAGAAATTAAGGTTAGCTTTTCTTTCCATAGCCTGAAGAAGGCTTTCCCTAAGTATCCTGGGGAAAGAAAACCCTGAATCCACACAGAAATTATAAAAAGGATCCAGGGTTATCTTTTTTTCTTCTTTTTTTTCCAGGAAATGCAGAGTGACCATGACTGGTCGGGTTAGTAAGTGAACTACAGAAGGAGTGAGTGGTGTGGAGGAGGAGGAGGCGGGGGGGGGGTGTGCTATTCTGAGAGATTTTCTTAATGAAGATGTGACAGTGAGGAAGCAGCTCAAGGAGAGCTTGAAATGGCTGCTAATCCTGATGTGAAACACCAGTATTTGAAGTACCGCAGAGGATTGCTTTCAGTGTTATTTTTCAACTCCACCTTGTTACTGCTGCAGCTAGTGGTCCATGTGGGAGTACTGTGGGGAAAGATTTTAGTGAGCTGCATGTACAAACTGGGCTTTCGATGTTATAATTTGCTTCAGGAAAGTCATCATCTTTCAGCAGTTTGTTGTGTGTGAGGGTTTGGGAGGAAAGGGAACCTACAGGGTGTTGAGCTTATCTGTGATTTATTGAGTGGGAACCTCAGTTTTGCCTATACGTGTGGATATAAGGGATGAACAGAAAACCATGGCCAATAATCCAGTGAGCGCAGGAACAGAGCGCTGTAATCCTCCAGTGACACTTTCCTCCTCTGAGCATCTGTTTCCATGTAAAACAGGCATAACAGCATCTTGTAGAGTTGTTGGGAGGATGCATATTTGAAAGGTACACTGAAACTGTGGATGTTTTTGCATTTAGCCGTAACTGATTGCTAAAGCTGGCAAACAATCCGAGCCTGCTGCTCCTCAGGATGCCAACGCAGCCACTCCTCAAAGGCAACACCCAAGGCAACACCACCACCACCCTGATCTGAAAAGAAATGAAGAAGCTGCTTTTCTTCCTCTTACTCCTCTGTGTCCCAAGATCCCAATTTGCTCACGTCAGACGCCGCGGTGATTGAAGCAGGTGAAGCAATTCTGCCCTTTGTGTCCTTTCCCATGTTTTAGAGAAAGGGCAACAGTGACAGCACAAAACTAGAAGCACATTCGAAATACTCAGAATATTTTCAGTAACCTTTGTTGCTGATTAAGAGCAACCTGCAAACTGCTTGGGAGCTGTATGTGTTCTAGAAGAAATCAGCATTGGTTTGTTTGGTTGGTTTTTTTTTTTGTTGTTGTTATTATTATTTTCAGGCCTGGTTGAAAGTTCAAGCTTTGTATGTTAGAGAGGTTGAAGCCCACCCACCCCTCTGTCACCTGCAGCAGTGGCGCTGGTACTGGGGTTACTGCAGTGCACCAAGGACACCAGGACTATCATCATGGCACTAGCAGCGCTAGCATTGTCACTCTCCCCCTGGTTTATGGCATGGCAGTGATTACCTCAGGTCTCTTGGAAGCTGCCGCGCAGCAGAAGTCAGTTTGTTCTTGTAACTGAGCAACGCGTTGCTGTTGCACGCGGGGATGATGAATCACGAGGGTGTTGGCTGGGCAGGGTTTGGCTCGGAGAAGGGCTAAACAGAAGAGCCTAACAAATCTTGCACAAAGCCAGGAAAACACTAACGTCATTGTCCAGGACAGGGACTGGCTCATGCAACAGATAGAAGTGTATGCACGGGAAAACTCCTTGCCTTTGCAGCCAGAGGTGCCAGGTAGCAGAAGCAGCCTCATCAAGTGACCAGAAAATAAATTATATTTACTCTGATTTTTTTTCCCTCAGGGATTACACTGTAACAAAAGCAAGGAGCTAATGTTTGTGCGTGTGTGTGAGGGTGAACACAGAGACTAACAGCATCCACCGAACAGCTTTTGGAAGAACAGTGGCTTTAATGCATTTTAGGGCTTCTGGCAGAATTAGAAGCTTTGAAATTTGGTACCAAATTTAGAAACATATGCAGACTTGTTGTCTCTCAATGGAGCAAGGTGGAATCCGAACTATTCAGGCAATCTGTCAGAGTCCTGGTCAAGCCCCGGTCGAGCCCCATGTTGGGCGCCAATAAATCTGTCTGTCTGGGCTGTGCTGGGCTGGACTGGGCTGGCCACTAAAACAAACTACAGATGCTCTCTCCAGCCTCTCCCTTCAGGGAGAGAAGGATGAGAGAGAGAGAGATTTATGAGTTGAAAAGAAACTAAACTACTTTAATGAAATATTAATAGTAAAAAGAAAAGATAATAATATCAAAAAATAAAACAATGAAATATATATAATATATACAACCCATATCGAGCTCCCAGGATGATGATCGTGTCACCTGTCACCAGCACCCACTGGGAAAGTCCCACGCTGGACTCAGCGATGGGTGGGAACTGAACTCCGGAACTGGATTCAGGAACACACGGGTTGGGATCAAAGGCAGATGAACAGACAGAGTCCTCCTCGGACACCAGCCACTAAAGAAAGAGGCTGACCCTTGGATCCCTCAGCTTTTATACTGGGATGATGCAGATGGGATGGAATACCCTGTTGGTCAGTTTTGGGTCACCTGTGCTGCCTCCTCCTCCCTGCAGCTGCGACCCCCCCACGCTTTTCCGCTCTGACCCTCCGATGGGGCAAATAACAAAGTCAGTTGACCTTGGTAGTTACAGCAATAAGTATAAGCAAGAGCCTCTCTGCATACGTTCCTTGGTTTTAATTATAAACATCAGACCTTATCTCTGCTAGAAGCTGACACTGTCTGAAAAATACGCTGTTAATTTCAGAGAGTTAGAAGAGGCTTAACCGAAAAGTAAAATTACTGAAAAGAAAATTGGTTCTGTTTTACCTCAAACCAGGATGAGACTTAAGGAATGGATTCCTTTAATCAATTTTTCTTGATTTTAATCTCCTATAGCGAGTGTTATGCAAATTATCCTATTCCCTGCTAATCAAACAGGCAATAATGAACGGTGGGGCAGTATCAATTACACAGCTTGATAAGACTGGTAAATAAACAAGCAGACCAACCCATGAAATGCAGTTCTTGAGTGAGTATGTGTGTAAATCTATAATTTCACTAATGAGAGGCTGTGCAAATAGCGATACATTTAGTTTAGGTTGTATGTGAGCTGTGGCACAGATTAGCCTTTATGTCCTTATCAGGGACCCTCCAGGTGGGAATATAAAGGTAACCAACCAAAAGCTTGTCCTTTACCCCAGGTATCATGGGGCTATATCTTGAACTGCTAATTTTCTGCTGTTTATTTTTAAACATAAATCAACATCAATTGAGTTTCAGCCCAGACATTTAGAAATTTCTGTTCTAAATTGAGCTTCCTAGAGACATAAGGATTTTTGTCCATATCAGAAGCTGTCTGACTCTCAAGTCTTCTCATTTGTCAATATTGGAAAGATCAATTTTGTCTCATAAAAATGAGACATAACTAGAGCTCTGGCTTTCCCAAAACCTGGCAATGGCTGAGACAGTCTTTCAAAGCTGCAGAGAAGTATCCTCTTCATTTTAATTTCTTACTATTCCCTTTGTTAGTTGTATGGCCTCCTGCCATAGGTTATACCTTACCGACCTGCCTGCTGAGTGACTTACGTTAATGGTCCCTAACTTGTTTCAAGTATAGTCAGCTGGATTATTTCAAAACTTTTTTCCACCAAGTCTCTACTTTCCTCTGATTTACATTATTTAGCCTTGCTGATTAACAGTGACATGAACTAGAAAATGCTTCTGCCATTGTGTTGTTGACAGAAGAGCTGTGGAAGAAAAATGCACCTGGGAATCACTTTTTCTGCTGTCATTGGACCTAGAAGACAGGCCCTGTCCTTGCAATATGAAGTGCATCTCTGAGAGCTTTCCTAGCTGGGCCAAACTGTGTTTTCATCAAGGTCTTTAGCAAGCCCTTCTTTAGGAGTACGTGGATGTGATTTATTTTTTCAAACTACACTTAATTCTCTGCCTGCTTCCTTCAAAATCCCACAGATCTCCTTTAGAAACACCCATATAAAGTGACAATATAAAGCACTTCTGTGTAGTCCAAATGTACAGCCAATTCTCCATTGATGCTTTCTTTGGTTTCAAAGGAAAAATCCATTGCACTCTGGGGAAAAATAAAGATACGACAGCACACCAAAGGTCAAAATATTTTCAAGTGGACATGTGAGACATCTACAGGAGCTCAGATCTTCTGGCTTTCTCAGTACACACAATGGATAACCTAAACTGATTATCTGTTTTGTGTAAAAACCAAGCAAAACCAAGACCATTTGTCTATATTAATACCCTAAGTCACACGTTGAGTACAACAAATCTGTATTTAGTTTTGAGATTCTATAATTTTAAGAAAAATTCTCCTTTGAAACAGAGAGCCAAAATTAAAATTATTTTCTACTATCCCTAAAAGGAATTGGAGTTAGTTGATTGGCACCACCAGCAGGAAGGATTGATTGAACTGAACTACCCTTTCTCCTTTCTTAAATCAAGAGTTGAAACACATTAATAAGGCAGGGTTGGAGAAGCTTGAATTGTTGCTTCTTATGCTGTACCTGTTGGTAAATGAAGGCAGGATTGCATCTTCCACCACAACTGACAGTGCATTTCATGTGAAATAAGTGTATGGGAAATATGAAAATAAGGAAAGTTAAGAACAGAACTTTGAAACGGATCTGAAACAAAATTTAGACAGCTGCAGTACAGTCTCCTTTGACAGTCAATACTTTTATAGTCAGCAGAGTCTATGAGGAAAATCATCTCATGTGCTCCTCTGCTGAGGAGAAGGTGAGCCCAGCCTGAGCAACTTTGATGTATTCATCTAAGAGAGGTTAACCCATCTACGTGTCTATCTCACTGTCTCTTTATTTGTTTATCAATTTCAATAATCTCAGATTTTGAGTCTGTAAGGGACTTGTCACTACAGTCTTGCCTCTTGCATGACACAACCATAAATGTTATTTTTTAATGAATAAAATGTCAATACTGACAAACTCAGCCTTGAGTTTCTGTCAGAAGAGTGAGATAACTTTTTCAACTTTTTAAATGCTTGCTCTTTTGAAGGATTAATAGAAAATAAATTCAAAATCCAAGCAAACCCTCTTTGCCTGTTCTAATCCCTGGGTCATCTTAAGGTGGGCAGAAAATGCTGCTCAGAATTTACATTTTTTGTACACATTTTCCATACTGCAGAGTTGTGGTGAGCTGTCGTACAGTTCTGGGCCTGTATGACCCAATGCTTTGCTGGTGTGACTGGACACCTCAAGACACCTTACAAGCTTACCTTCTGCAGCTCTAACACGGTATCTACATGCCTGTTCCACTTTGCGTAGATTTTCCTTTTATGCACAAAATAGTCAAAAGACAATCTTTAGGAGCAACGCCTTTTCACCAGGAAGACTGTCAAAAGTTCAGATGCAGCTTATCATGCCCTGGAGTTCTTTGAAGTTTATCCTAAACAAATCCAAGTAAACAATAATTAGCTGTGGATGGGTGTGGGAAAGCACAAAGGATTCATATTTACTAATCCTCTTGTACCAGCCAAGTGTGTCTCCCAGGTGGAAAACTGTTAGGACCTTCAATGGCTCTCTTAATAACTCACAAGAATCTCAAGGACGTTACCCTTTTCAAACTGCCCTAGAAAAGGCAGTCTGTTTCCTCAGATTGAGTACAACAGCCGGAATAGTAGCTTCTAAAGTAAACCTGAGGTATTGATGATCTGCTTTGGGTGTTTCGCTCAGGCTTTTTTACATCTTGATTTGCTTGTTCAAAACACGAGACCAGCTTGAACCTTCCTGTGTCTGTGATGAGAAGGAAGGACCTTACTCTTTTAATAGCATTTTGCAAATAAAAAGTTATTTATCATGTAGGAAAAATAATACCTTATTATGTAAGACTATAATAACTTTAACAATTGATTGGTGTGCCCTCTCTTGTAAAACCTAATTGCTGACCACAACTTAGTTTTTGATGTAGTGGCTGGTTAATTTTTGACGTTGTGCTTTTCTCGGTTGTTTTACCTAGAAAGCATCCTTAGCTTTCTGTATTATTAGTAGCTACATTGACATCTCTTTATTTCATTTCTAGAGACTTAGTTTTTGGAGTAAGAAGGTTGTAATCCCTGCTAGGAATTACCTGGCACATGCTCCCAGTTGGTTTCCTCAGTGGGCAGAGCTGGCTGAACCTTGTGGCTACAAAGGTGTGCTGCTTTTCAGAAAGGAAGAGCTGTCAACATCAGTACAGATGGTCTGATGGTCTTGGAGAGCTCTTTAACACTTCCCTGCCCCAGCAATTATGAAATGTAGTTGAAAATCTGGGAAATTGCGTAGAAGTTTCCAGTAGCCAGCCATTATCGAACTGTCTCATGTCCCTTTTGGTATTAAATCAAAGCAATGCTGGATCAAGAATTTGAAATGAGGGCACGGCATTTCACATGGATAAGGCTGAAATTCAGTCTCACAAACATTTGCATGTGTCTTGTTCATTTGTTTGTTTTGGAACTGATCTGATTTACCATTTACATAACATGAAAAATTATTTATTTGAAAATAGAGAAAAGGTGGATTTTTAAGAAGACATTTGTAAGGATCCCCATTCTTATTCATTTTTATGACAATTGAGCACCCATTTCCCTTCTGATCCTTTGAGAAACTCAGCTCTGTTGACAAAATTTATGTGGGCCATATATATATACTGCAAGGGCCACGTTCACTTTATCTGTCTTGAAGGCTCTAAATATTACATTCATCTACTCTAATAGGGAGTTTGATCCTTTTCCCATGGACATATGCCCAAAACAGCTCACAGAGAGATTTTAATAAGGGACCTAGAAGACTCAGTGGTACGATAAGTTTGAGCTTAAGGAGTAAGTTTGGTAAATAGTTCAGACTTCATAGCTCTGTAACACAGATTTGATTCCTTGTATGTAAACAAGATCATTTCTTCCCCTATACAGGAAGAGATGGAGAAAAAGTAGCAGCGACAGTATTGGCCTTTCTGCCTTCTGTGGTAGCAGGTGGTTTTTGCTGTCCGTGCCCAGGCTGCAGGTCCCATAACCTGAGGGTTTTTTGAATGAGAACACGGTGAGTGAGTAGGCTGAAAGTTCCCAGAGGGCTAAAAACTGCAAACAGAACTATTGTGAGTAATATGTCTAAATTGGGTCTCTTGTTGTCCACACTCGAGCCCATGGCAAAACCTCAGCTGATTCAGCCCAGAAGCAAACCACACATACAGAGCTTTGATACATAGGCTGTTTAGGCAGAGAAACATATAGAAATTCCCTCTTCCATATATTCTCTGAAACATTTTCCAGTGTGGTATCCTGCTCAAAAGAGCTAGACCCTCAGACTGCAACCAAAGCTCAGTTTCTCAATTCTGGTTTCAAGTTGTTGACAGGGAATCATTTAATGGACTGGCCGAGTCCTGTCATCATATGCCACTTGGTGGGTGTGTGTCCACGTTGCTTACAAGGTTTGCACGTCTGCTACAGATGAAGTCATCGTTTCCCTGTTTTGTGTCACATTGCGATGACACTGTCTGCACATTTAGAGCTATTAAATATCTTGGGGGTAGGGGAAGCTACAGAGCCATTCAGCAACCCACTTTTATTCAGCGGATTAGGGAAGGGGAGGTTCAATTTTCCAAACTTGCTGATGCAGAACATGCTGCATGTTAGTGCGTGGGCAAGAGTGACCTGTAAGGGAACAAACACACAAAGAGTGATGTGGCCAGACTGGTGCTGCTAATGAGCAGGATGGTATTAGGTGCCGGCAGGGTGTTGTGCTCAATAGGAGGGCTGGCTGCACTAATTACCAGACAAAGAAAAGCGGCTTATGTAATTCAGTGTCACTAAGGTGAAATAACAACAATAAAACCCAAAATACTTAGTCTAGAAGTGAGTGCAGTCCAAAGAGACTAAGCTACCCCGTGCAGCCAAGCTCCTTGCCGGGCATGTGGACGACGAGGTGCTCCCCGTGCTCGTTCCTCAAGTGCCTGGTGCTTCCTGACTGCAGTGCAGCACCATCCCAAACCCGCAGCAATGCCCTGCGCAAGAGGTCTCACGGCCTTGAATCATAGAATCATAACATTGTTTAGGCTGGAAAAGACCTTGAATTACATATTGTTCTGTCCTCAGAAAATTACAAGAAGAGAGGTATAGTCAGCCAGCCAGGCTAGGTCTCACGAGACCCAGATAAAGAAAAGTTCATTGTTTTGCCTGCCACTCATACCCTGCGTCACTTTGGGTAAAGCAGTAAAGGACAGCTATGCTTTTAAGGGTGCAAGATAGGAAATGTTTGAAGGCAAGAACAGTTATTGGAAACTACCTTAGTTGGAGTGTTATATACTCTACAGGACTGAGAAAGGCATTTTTCTCCATGTGGGACCTATAATTTGGCATCTCCATTAACACAGACACCAAGAGCTTCCTAAACTAAGCAGACAGTGGAGGGAGCTGGTAACCCCCTTGTACTTATTAATTCAGCAGGGGGACGTGCTGCCAGCTCTGGAGGTGGGAAGCCACGTGCCATTGCCCCTGCAGCCTGGGGTAACTCAAACCCACTGCTCCCCTCTGCCAGGTGGCACTCATTCTCCCTCCTGGGGTGGGGACACTGCAGAGGAAAAGGTAAAAGAGCAAAGCAGGAAGATGGAAGGGATCACTGCCCTGAGCTCAGAGATTAGACCTAAGATTCTGCCTTTTCTCAAAGTACTCGTTATACATTTAAGAACTGTTATATAGTCATGAATATGTATGTGCGTTCGTGCTTGTGGACAGGGGTGACTATAATCCAGTTCCCCGCACCTTCTCCCTTCTCTGCCACCTGAGCATCTCCATTGCTGTGCTGCAGAACTGCGCTACCTCTGCAGCCCGGTGGGATGTGAAGCCATGAGACAACATGAGGGAAGGGGCTATAGCCATGTTTTTATGGGAAGCTGCTGAACCTAGGGCTCCCATGGCCTTGTGACTGCTCTACTTGCTGGTGCCTGTCAAAAAGCCAGGCACCTGTGGTGTTTAGAAACCTCCAGGAATAGACAGCAGCCAAACAGGAGTTTGCAGATCTGAATCTGTGCACTTCATTCTGACCATGCACCATTTCATTACCAATGCCTTTTCAAGTACCCTGTCTTTCTGCCCAATATTGAAGAGTGAGAGTATTTATGAGCCAACTGCAGGTATAAACATACTGAAAGGTTCTGAAATTATAGATACTGGAATAATGAGCAAAAATACTTGACATGTCATGGCCTCTGAGTTAGAGATAAAGTAGTTACCTAAGTGATTCCTTTCCAACTGATGCAAGACCAACATTAATCATGTCTAACTATATAATTTCAGCTTGTACAGATACATTCTGGCTCCCTTCCAGCTACCGAAAAGCTTAAGCACATTATAACCACATTTTGATTATCTGTTGCTTAGGGAATCAGCTTGAGGCCTACCGAAGGCAGAAAGGAAACGTGAACAAATGCCGTCAGTATCCTGGCAGGCACCGTCTTTCTTCTCAAAGCACTTTAAGAACCGTGGCAGAGATCTCCGTCTCTCTTGGACGCATCCTTTCTCCTGGAGCAGGCATCTTCTCCCACTGCTGCCTCTGTCCCAGCCCGCTCTGTGCTAGTCCTGGGGTGAGGAGATGGTACAATCTCTGCCAAGCCCGTAACAAAAGCTGTCGATTTGGGAAGAAGAGTCACTGTTCGTGTGCTCTCAGGAGGGGCAGTAAACTGTTAGAGATTCACATTTATGGATGAGTAACAAATTGTTCGGTAGGCAATGTGGCATTAAGGAGTTAATCACCAGCGAGGCAGAGATTAATGTCTAATTGTAGCAACTCCCGGCAGTTTGATTTGCTTCCCTTGGCCTAGTGACAGAGTGAAACCGTCAGCTGGAACCGTGTGAAGCCTGCTCCACCCAAATCAGGGTGGTTTCAGCCAGAAAGTGCCTGACAATCTGCCTGTCCTGCCTCCCCACGTGCACAGAAAAGCAGAAATCATGCACCACTCTCCAACGCCTAATCACCAACTCTTAAGCTCCTCTGCACCGAGGGAATTACCCATGATTAAATCCTTGATGGAAGCTGCTGCCTCCTCAAATTGGTTAGGCACGTTCACGCGCTGAAGAGAAGATAAAGTGGCTGAACAATTTGAGATTAGTCTCTCTCTCCTTTTGTTGGTGCCGTATTCACAGTGCACGGGCCTCGGCCCCTGCACAGGAGGGGAGAATGGGATCAAAGGGATTATTACAAAAAGCTGCAACTCCGCAACACTGCACTGTTTCCTTATGGTGCTTTTCTGTCAGTCACACCCCACTGCCCTGACTCTGGAGTTAGAGCAGACGCAGGGGAAGAACAGGGTGGCCTGCGTTTGGCACTGGGCATTGATTTTGTATCTGCACATCTCTTGGGAAAAGACTTGCAGAAATGTGTCCGCTGTAGCAGTTTTCTTTCAAAAAGAATCCGATATCACCACTTTGTATGGTAATTTATTTCTCACCTCTCCACGCTGTCCAAGTCCTAATAAAGGAGCTGATCTACAGCATACCACAGCAGTGGAGAACTACTGGGAAAGTACCTATATGTTGCATTACCAGCAACAGCAACAGTGGTTGAACCTGCAGGGAACTTCCAGTAGGCTGGATGAAAACGCCCAGATTGGAATTTGGCAAAAAATCTGGATTATTTCCTTTCCCTTAAGAAACATATGATGGAGACCCTAAGGGCTTACACTGCATGGTAAAATCAGTCATGCACCAAAGTAATTTGAATTACTTTTCCCCATGCAAGGTCTCGTCTGCTTTAGGAGAATGTCCTTGCCAGCCTTAATTCTGATGATTATGTTTGCTCGAGAAATAATTACTTTGGGCTACCAGCTCAGAGCCTTTGACGTTACTTCTCATGCAAAAGTGCAGAGAATATTTATGAGCAAACTGCAGGCATAAATATACTGAAAGGCTGCGAACTTACGTGCCCGTTGGCATGTACACGGTGACCCCAAGCCATTGCGGTGAGGCACGTAGGTGGTGAGCTGCTCTGTGAAGGTGTCACAGGCTGCAGCAAGTGCCACTTTTGGCCTTTGCTGAAATAGTTACTGAATTCCTAGCAATACCATGGGGAGATTCACCATGTAAAATGGTGCACTTTTTCAGTTTGAGATAATTATGCTTGGTTTGTGCCTTTTTTTTTTTTTTAAGTGATAAAGACAGGGTGCTTCTGCTGAAAGAGTGAGACGCCGGGGATTAAAAAAATCGGGAGCGACTGCTCACAAAAATCAGAAAATGCCTGAGCTGACCGTGTGTCTTTGCTACTAAATGGTGCCATAGCGGAGAGGTGGCAATTTTTTTCCCATCTCAGGACCTCGGATTTGACAGCTTACTCTGCCCAGTGCCGTGACAGCCAGCAAACCTTCACTTCCAGACACAAGAAAGCTGCCGCCAAACGGAGGGATGGCCTGGGAGAAAATTTCCATGTCCCAGGGGAAGAAGGGAGGCAGGAGTCTGGCTCCATCGGTCCGGCCAGGCAGGAGCCTGGTGCTGCCGGCTCTCTGTAGTTTATCGATCCGCAGAGATGCCGGCAGGCCCCGTGCTCACCCCCGCTCTTGGCACCCACCTGGAACTGGGAGCTCCGCCTCGTTTTCTGTGAATAATAAAATAGCTAAACGTTGACTTCCCCGCCGGGGCTCCCTCTGAGGTGAACGCTTACCACTCCCCAGAAACTCCTAGCTGCCGCCTCCCTGCCTAAATCGCCGCTGGGCTCTGACCCGGGGGTGTTTACTGGGGAGAAGAGAAGAGGGTCTGTCTCTGCAGCGAGGACGCGGCGCTGTTTTCCTACAGCCACTCAGCGCGGAGTCAAACGGCTCCCCGGGCTCATGCTGCTGCACCCCCTCCGTGGGAGCTGCCCCGCCATGGGAACTGCTCCCCGCACGCCCCCGCCGGCTCTCCTCCTCCTCCCCCCCCCCCCGCCCCCCGGCCCGGCGCTGCCTCCCCCGCCGCGCCACCCCACCCCGCTCCCGCCGCCGGGGCGCTGCCCGCGCCCGCCCCCTGCCGGCCACCCGTCGGCGCTGCCGGGCCGCGGGACCCGGGGAGGCGGAGGGGGGGGGGCGGACCGGCACCGGCGCCGCGCCAGGCGCCCCCCGGCAGCGGGCGGGGCAGGGCCGCGGCAGCCGGTCCGGTCTCAGAGGCAAGGAACGTACACGCTGGTGGGCAGTCAGTGTTTGCTTTGTACGTATCTTGCTCCCGAGACTGATGGAGCGGGTCCGGCGGAGGGCCACGAAGATGATGAGAGGGCTGGAGCACCTCTGCTGTGAGGACAGGCTGAGAGAGATGGGGTTGTTCAGCCTGGAGAAGAGAAGGCTCCGGGGAGACCTTGTAGCAGCCTTCCAGTACCTAAAGGGGGCTACAGGAAAGATGGGGAGGGACTCTTTATCAGGAAGTGGAGCGATAGGACGAGGGGTAACGGTTTTAAACTGAAAAAGGGGAGATTTAGATTAGATATTAGGAAGAAATTCTTTACTGTGAGGGTGGTGAGGCACTGGAACGGGTTTCCCAGAGAAGTTGTGGATGCCCCGTCCCTGGAGGTGTTCAAGGCCAGGCTGGATGGGGCTTTGAGCAACCTGGTCTAGTGGGAGGTGTCCCTGCCCATGGCAGGGGGTTGGAACTAGGTGATCTTTAAGGTGCCTTCCAGCCCAAACCATTCTATGATTCTATGATTCTATCACCTGATGACCCCTCCCCACCCAGGAAGAGGAATGAGTGAAAAAACAAGGAATCCTGAGGGCTGAAATATAAACAGGTTTAATAGAACCAGACTAGGTAATTGACATTAATAACACTAAAGAACCAATACCAATATAAAATATACAAGGATTATACTCAGCCAATTCTATCAGCAGGAAGCTGTGCACTCCCAGCAGGGGACAGAAATGTCGGACACTGCGAGCCCGACGGCTTCAGGAGGAAGGGAAGGGATCAGAGGTCTGGCACAAGGGCAAGAAGTTCTCTGGACTGCTGCTGTCAAGGAAGAGAGAGAACTTTGCAGCAAACTTTCTAATTTATACTGAAAGTGACATTCATGGTATGAAATAATCCTCTTGGCCAGGTTGGGTCAAGTGCCCAGGTCTCGCTCCTCCTCATCCCTGCACCTGGCTAACTCAAAAATACTGACACTTTGAATCCTGCATACCATAGCTGGCTACAAAGTAAATATTTTCACAAATTCAGACACTAGGGTCTTCTAAACGTGCAGTTTCCCCAAGCATTAGAAGACAAATTAGTCCTGTCTAATCACTCAAACCGGGACAAAGAACCTGTCCCAGGCTGGGGATTTCACATGGCCATAAGAAAGCCAGCAGAAATTTTAATTTTTCTGTGACATGTTAAACCTCAGGAGGGGATAGACCAGGAACCTCCTGTTGCAGAGCTGTGTGGTGGCTGGGGTGGCTGGCCATTGTCCCTGGCCCGGCAGCGGTCAGCCTCCCTATGCCCAGAGCAGAAGGAGCTCCTGTGCCCACGGTACAAGGTGCGCAGGTGGAGCAGTCCTCCTCTGTGGCATCTCTAATGACTGTCGGCAAGCCCAGCTTCACCCTCTTCACCTTCCTAAGAGAAGGAGTTAGCAGCAGCCCGGCAATGGCTTAGGCCGCTTTCTTGCCTCACACAGCTTGGAAAATGCCTTCTCCCTTTGCAACATGCCACCCAGCTAAAAAAACTCATCTGAAAACTGGGACAGGCTCACAGAAGTACCCTGGGTTTAAAGCTAGGTCTTCCCCAGGTGGGGACGGGCAGATGGATCAGTGACCTCTGTCCAAGAGGAGGAAGGTGCCACAGTCTGGCTGCATGGGAAGAGCTCTGCCGGATCAATGAAAACCCAGCAAGCCCACCCCAGCTGAACCTCGTCCACGGAGGAGCCGTGGTCTGTGACACTGCCGGCTGCTTTGGGATGTAGCTTTTTTTGTGTGCTAAGCACTCACAGAGCTCTGTGGCATCAGGTCCCAGACAGCCCTATAACACTCCAAAGCTCAGTGACACTAAATATCGCTTAAAAAAAAAGAACTTGCAACAGAAGTGCCCTATACCTTTGCTTCTCCCTGGAAATCCATCAGTATTACGTTCTTAGTAGGATGGCAGGACATTCTCAGCACAGTACAATTCGTAACCCCCCCTTCACTGGTTTGCTTTTGCTCAGGCATCTCTTGTTGTGCATGAAGGTTGTGCAAGCAGGATATGCACAACTTTATGAGCACACAGTGATAATCGGTTGACTAAAATGGGACTAATGTGCTACCAAACTGCATTTTGGCAGGCAGAGATGCGATGTGTCCCACCTGGCCTGCCAGCTCCCGGTGCTGAGGGGAAGCAGCAGCCTCCGTTGGTCCTTGGAACATCTTACTGAGCCATTTTGACTCTCTGCTTTATTCCTTAGGGGTTTATACCGCTTCACGTTGGCATTTGTTGCTTGAGTCCTCTCATTAGGAATTAATCCTGCCTGAGCATCTTTATTCTTGTCTTTGCTTTTCCTTGTCTTTGCAGGCATCAGCTGGCATCCTCTTGGAAGGCAAAGGGAGAAGATACGACAGAAATATGAAACTAATTGAATTCTGTTATGTTGTGATAGTCATTTAAGAGGAAATAGAAGCTGCTACTCAGGCCTACCAGCAAGCTTTTCTAGTATTCTTCTGTTGATATGAATTAGATCAATTGTTAGACATTTCTGCAGTTTCTTCTGCAATTCCTTTTTATTATTTGACTATTAGCTAAATAGTAAGTATTCCCACACAATCTGTTTATGATGAGTAAACCAATTTATATGAAATAAACCCGTTACACACTTGTGCTCTTCTTTTTAATTTCAGTTTTCATGCATTTCTGTAAGACTCCTGAAACAGCGTTTCTCTGACCCAAAGTAGAAATGCTAAAGTAGCCTAAGATTTTTGAAGAAAACAAGTAACAAAATATTTTATTTAGGAAATGATCCTAAAAGGATCAAAAAAGGACCAAAAGTACACCAGGAAGTTAAGTGTTTGGGTATGGGATTTTTATAGATATGTAACTACATAAACACTGAATTAATACAAGAAGTAATAGAACTGTTGCCATTTCCATCAGGAATTGGCCATCTGGTACTGGTGGGCGTTTGGTGCCCAGACCTTACTGTGGCTCCTTTTTAGAAAATCTACCCATAGCCACAAGTTGAGATGGCCAAGTGGCCTCTTCAGGTCAGACCTCAAGGATAACCCTTATGTGCTGTACAAGGAGGAAAGGGATTTTCTTTCTTGTGCATTCTCATTCTTTTGGTCTCTCTTTGTCTGTCAGCACTTTTCTCTTTTGAAAACTGTAGGGAAGAAACAAGAATTAACCACTAGATGGCTGTATTCAGTAACAAAAGGCCACACACACGTTCTTATTCTGCTGTAATCCATACTAAATATGCGTTATTATTTTTATACGCTCAATCGGTCTTTTCATGGACGAATTCACATGGACAGGCCAAAGAGGCAGGACAATCCACCCTGAGAAGATTATTGGTGATATAAGCAATCTTGGTTATTCTGTGTATTGGTAGTTGGGCTACTCCAGATGAGGAGGGCTGTAGGGTGCAGAGTTCTGTGCAGTAGCTCTTCACGAAACCAGCCAGGAACAGGACAGCTTGGTCAGCACTGAGCCTGAGCGTGTAGGTCCTGAGCTGTCCTCTAGTGCCAGACCGAGCCTAATTCTGATGGAGGCCAGGGATGACATTTCCTGCTGGTACTATGGAGAGGCGCTCCTGCCTCAGTTTGAGGTGTTGCTAGAAGTTGCAGGTACAGAGTACTTGTCAGCCTATGGCTGTGCCAGCCGTGCTTTTGGGTGGCAGAGGAAGGGTAAGGCAAAAGTAGCACATGTCTGCCCCTTGCCACAAAGGAGAAGTCCACAGATGCCAAAAGAGGGCTGTGGTGGGTTAATCTTGGCTAACAGCCAAACTCCCACCCAGCTGCTCACTCCCTCCTCCCTCCCCTTCTCCTCCAGTAGGACAGAGGGAAAGGTCAGGGGCCAAGATAAAGACAGGGACATTTCTTGCCAATTGCTGTTGCGAGCAAAATGGACTCAAGGGGGTAAAATCAATGCAATTTATTGCCAATTAAAATAGATTTGGGTAGTGAGAAACAAAAAGAAGAGCATTAAAACAATACCCTTCCTCCCCCCTTTCTCAGGTTCAACTTCACTCCTTCAATCCAGACTCTTCTACCCGCCCCAAGTGGTGCAAGATGGTAGAGCTGGGTATGGTCAGTACATAGTGGTTTCTCTCTGCTGCTCCTTCCTCCTCACACTTTTCCTCTCCTCCTGTGTGAATTACCCATGGGCTGCAGTTCCTGTTAGGAAAAATGTGCTCTGGTGTAGGCTCTCCACAAGCTACAGTCCTTCAGGAATATCCATCTGCTCCAGTGTGGGTCCTCCATTGGTCGCAGGGAAAATCTGCTCCCCTGTGGAGCACCTCATCCTCTTTCTCCTTTCTCTCACCTTGGTGTTTCCTCTGCTGCTTCTCACTCTCTTTTTTCTCCTCCTGAGTCTCAGAGGACCCTCTAGAAATCACGGAAAAGAAATACCTAGTGTGCTTACTTGGCTTTGAGCCTTCTTTCAATGATCAACTGTGAAGAGCTTGCCCTCGGGTGCACTGGGAAGGGCTCCCAGCATTTCTGCTACCGTGGGAGCAGCTTGGGCACATCTGGCCTTTCTTCAGTGTCTCTGAGAGGATGTGCAGAAGTGTTAGACTGCCAGCCTCAGGCTCTTGTGACAGCCTGGCAAAGCCATGGCACACAGAGCAGGAGCTCCAAGCATCATGCCATCAGGAGATAGATGCGGAGCTTGTGGGAGGCACGGTCCAGGACAGGGGAAAGGTTGTCTACGGCTACTGTTTGACTTACTGATGATGGTCCTGAGTTGATGGGGTGTTCATCCATTGTCGCCAACAGGGCAAGGGAGCTGTGGGACATGACATCTGTTAGTGAGCCACCACTGATCAAGTGATGGCTGTGAGGTGCATTTTTTTGGTCTTTCATGGGATGCCCTGTGTGTATACTTTAGCAAACAATGACCAAGGATACTTTTTAATGCATGGCTTTACAATGCACAAGCTGGGCTTGTGTCCTGAAATATAAGTCAAAGAGGGCTAGTTGTCCATATCTGTTTATTGCATTTCTGTGGACATGAATAAACCAAAAAAGTATCTTTTTTGTATTTTATCTCAGTAATCCCATGTTGACCATTGTCGGCTTTACCAATCTGCCACGTATCAAGGGGTGGCTGATGTGTCTTTTGCTATCTCTAGTCATAGATTCACAGCCCTAGTTATAAAATGGCAGGCCAGCCTTGTGAAGGTGTCTTTACCTGTACAGACAGCTCTGTAGATCTGGCTGTTCCTTTGCTGCCTGTTCCTCAATTTTGTACATGACAGAAAAGGCAGCTGTGGGTAAGGCCATTTGTCTGAGTGGGACTTCAAGAGCCACAGGATACATCTGATGAGGACATTATGGGGTCACTTAGTGTGATGGAGGGGTCTTGTCAAAGGAACCAAAAAGGTTTGTGCACTGGGTATTGGCTCAGACAGGACCTCAAGTGGATGCTTAGGCAAAGAAGGGAAGGGCTTGCAACGTGGATGTAGTTGGTGCATCCATACTAGCTCCTGTGAAATCTGGGAATGCAGTATTATTTCACTGGCCATGTCTGCATTGCTGTTGAAACACTTCTTCCCCAAAACTGGCCATGGCTTGTCTCACTATTGCCAAATCAAGGTAAAGATAACTTAGGAGTGCTTCCAAAAGCTTCAGTGGTGTACTATCTCTTCTCCACAGGATATCTCGTGACTCAGAGAATCACAGCAAACTTTTGTTCTTGGAGAAAAGAAAATATTAGTTCTGTCAACAGCGAAGGTATTGCTGTGGTCAGTTAGATTTACAGTGAAAGTCAGAAACAACTGATCTCTGGTCACTGCAACCTAGAAAGTAAAACTTTAATCCAGTTTTGTTATCCATACTTAGCAAGCCTTTTAAATGCTTTTGAATGTTAATTATACTGTGACAATTGCGCCAGGCCCTGGGTTCTAGATGGCATCTAAATTAATAAACCTGAAACCTCTGCAATGATACTTGAAACGGTGCAATGATTTCAGTGGATCAGACAGATAGAAAGTTAAGACCAATGAAAATGAGATCGTGTGCCTACTACATAGATGTTACCTACAGGTGAGTTAGGTGAGTTGTTTCAATGGCTCCCAATGGCCTGGCAGCATGTCCACACTGCTTTGAGCCTACCACAAGCACAGCATGGGGCACAGCACCCCAGGGCAGAGGAGATGACCGTCCGGTAGGGATCACAGCTCCCAGGCAGGGTCATAAATCACAACAGTCCCATTCAGCTGTAACACAGTCTGGGCAGAATGGCCCTGGACAATAGGGTGAGGATCAAAACCCCAATACGCTACTAGACTGCAGCAAGGTGCTGCCATCTAGCATCCTCTGAAAGTTTTTTCCTGTGCCATTTAGTTTGTCAGGAATTAACAGGAAATGTTCTCCTGTCTTTAAAGTGCTTTTCCAGCTCCTGATACCTACTGTGGGTGTGTGAAAGCAGAGGTGCCCATGTCTTAGCCAGTGTGGAATTCCATGCCCTGTAACATCCACTTTTACCCCTTTACATAAATGCGGTCATTTTCCTTGAGGGAAATAGATGCTAATTTTGCATTTTCAGAGGTGGTCAATGCATGGATATAGGTACTTAATTTTAGTCTGCCATAGTTGAAAATATTCTTGTAAAGGAAATGTTAACATTCATGGAGTAAGAAACGTTGCTTATTCAGCGTTGTATTGTTTCTTTCACCATTTAGGAATAAAAATGTTGTGCCAAAAATCCATAAGAAAGCAAATTAAAAATCATTAAAAAGGGCTGAAAATTGTCTTTCATAAAGGATTTTGAAATTTTTGAAACCTGAGTGTTGAACTTGTCACCAAAGAACGCTAGACAAGTGATAACTATTCGGCAATTAGTCTAACTTGGACTTGCACAGGAATTTCACTTTAACAAAAACCTGTAGTTTCAGTGTTCATTTTTTTATTTTAATGAGAAATTTAAGCAGATCATCTGACTATGTCAGGAATTACTCATTTCCTCTGAAATAGTATTGTGGCAGAATCAATGTGATATTGGGAAATATCGCTTTGATAACACTGCTTTTTTTTAATTCAGAAGTGTTCCATCAGGTTTTTTTTTCAACCACTTTGGATGTGACTAACCTGTGTAACGCATTTCCTTCCTGACCACCTGCTTTTTATAATCATTACGATATCCAGACTGATTTCACAGGTAGAATGTGGAAAACTGGCCTCACAGACAAGCAAGAGGAAAATCAGCCACTGTCTTCAGCGTGTCAAGCTTTTTCCACCTACGGTTCCTGGAGCTGTTTCATTCTCGGCCAGGCAATTAAATTACTTGTTTTAATGATTTTTTTCCCCCTGTAGAGCGGCTTTTTTGTTTCTACATAGATTAGAAAGAGAAGAGTGATTTTTAAAAGTAGAAAGGTTTTAACAGATTCTTGTGCACTTAAAATGTGAAAATTGTGGGTTCATCTTAAGAGAGGAGCAGAAGTTCAAGGCAGTTCTGCCTGATCTGAAGCGATGCTGCATCCCAGTTACCAAGCATTACCGTGAGCGCCCAGTGATAGGAAGTCTTGGCTTCTGTATCCATATCTGACAAAATCTTCTAAATAGATTCCTATTTCTTGACATAAACCAGTGATACGTAAGCACTCGATAAAGCACTGGGTTAATCACTGGGGTGTCCTGAAAGTTCTCTGCCCAACAGGGCTGAACTCCTGGTTGCTGCCACTCGTGGGGACTCTGATACGCGCTGACAGGGATTAAGAAGAAGCAGCGATGGAGAATGGCAGGCAGGTCAGGCAATAGCTACCAAAACAACTGGCCCACAAGGAGGGATTGGTGTATCTTCTTGACCATGTCAATTGCCTTCAAAATCTTGTAGCAAATTCCCAGGCGAAGAGTATAGGTGTTTTTTCTACACCTTTTCACTGCTCCAGCAGTGAGATTTGAATTTAGATTATTAGCTACTATATTAAAACTGGGGTCATCTGAGAGTGTCTGAGATGAGATTTAGCTGAGGCTGAAATAGTTTAATCAAATTTTTACCTTCTTCTTAGTCTTTTGGTAAAAGGGAAGCTCTTTCTCCAGAGTATATCATGTGAAACTGGTGACTGCAAATTTATTTACAAGACTTCATAACAATTGTGCAAACCCGTTTCTAAAAATTTTTTATTAATATCATGGCAATAGAAATCAGTATAAATTTCAGATGATGCAAATAAGTAGTTACACAAGCATACTCTAGAGACTTTTCTTACGCTGAGTGGTGATCTATTTATTAACTTTTTGTCCATTTGTGTCGATTGCCAGTAAGTCTCCGGAGTTCTGTCTGTTGTTTCTAATAACAGGACCAGGACCTATGCAAATTTGGAGAAAACACATGATTGCAGCTTTCTAAAATGGGGAAATGAGGGATTTCTTAACAGACCTGAAAGCTAATCTTGCATCCCTGGTTAGTCAGTCCTTGATGAAATTGCCCGTTGTGATGCCAAAAAGAAAGTGAGTTGTGATTATGAACCTTTCTTTAGAGCTTGCTGGCTATGAGCCTAGCTCTGACCATCATCTCCTCTTACAGAAGCATCGTACCTTCAGGAGATGATGGTGTCTTCTGTTTGCTGCACCAGCACTAGGAGGCAGGATTAGGTATGTATATATAATATGTATTTTTATAGAATATCTCCAACACCTGATCTAGTATATGAAAATGTTGTGCAGAGCAGTGTTACTAGGAATTTTTAAAAAATCCAGCAACTGAAGCATTGATAAGTTAAACTATTTGTCTAGGTTATACAGGGAAATTGTGGGAGACTCCATAACAGCCTTGAATCCCCCCAAACCCACAGAATTATCTTATTCACAGACAGGCCTCTAGAAAGGATCCACCTACATTGGAGGTAGTGGAAATTGAACTCCAATGCTCTTGTTTCCTCTCTCCATGTAATGAATCCTTTGTTCACCTTTTCCTTCTTTCTCTACATGACTGAAAGTAGTGCACGTTCAATGTGCAGCCGCACCTGTACCGTGCTCCTCATGGCTACATACTGTTTGTTCTGCATACCTTCAGCAGCTATCATGAATGCCCATCCGCAAACATTTATATGAAGTTATTATTATTATTTATTTAAAGATGTGACACATAACATCAAGGATGAACACTGACGAAAAAGCAAGCTGTCAGATACTGATTCAAAAGTCTCAGGACTGCTCATCTGGAACCCAGTGCACCACGAGGTCAAGTACTTCCCCTTATTCAACCACACACAATACCCCTGGCTGCTCTATATTTTTAGTTTCAAGTGTTTTCTATCTTTGGTATCGGATTGTTCCACCAACAAAACAAGGTACAAGAAAAGTTTTGAAGCTGCCAGGAAGCTTTGTTGGAAAGCTTGCGGTGTTAACCCAGGCGCTGGCGTACTTCTCGCTCTCAGATTTGAAGGGATGGCAATGGAAGACTTCAAGCCGCAGGCAAAACCATGTCAGTTCTGTACGGTTTTCTGTAAGCAGGTGGAGGTGACACCTTCCTCAGGAAAAGGATGTCAAGTAGAAAAAACACAAGTAGAGAGATAGCGTGTAGTAGTGAGGTTTTCTAGGGCCTTCTTTATGGGAGAATTGTGCTGTTGATGAGCAGCATCTTGCATGGCTGGTGGTGCCCCTTGGGACAGTAAGAATAGTAATGGCTGTTCGGGTCACTTTCAGTCTCAACATTGAAATTTGCCTGAAGTTCGATTTTCTTCTCTGATCTTCTCCTTTTGCAGTTTTAATCAATGAATGAGCATGCTTAGGTAGACAGGCCTTCCTCTGCTGTGCGTGTAACCCAGCCCTCAGAGTGATGGGTTTGAACCTGAGAACCTCCAAGTGACACTGACTGTCTGCCTCTTTGAAGCTGAGAGCAATGCAATCCATAAATAAAGTGTTCGGGCAAGTACAAGTTGTTTACCTGATTCATCTAAAGTGCATCATCCCTCTTTTTTGCTTTTAGAAAGAAACATGCATCAAATTTCTCATGAAGCTCTAAAGAGAGAGCTATAGCCCACATAGCTATATCTTGCTCATTACTGTGATATTTGAATATTTTATTGGACTCTATAATGCATGACTGTCAGCTACTGAGGCTTGTGGTGTTTTTCTCTACCTTCAACAGGCACTGGAAAGACCAGAAGGCATCTGGATTCCCTTTTACAAAATGGAGGTGACATGAAGAAAATTACTGAAGAGGGACGAAATATTTACAAATAGTAGCTATGTGACTTCTCAAGCCAAAAAAAAAAAAAAAAAAAAAAAAGGGAAAAAACCCCCACATAGTTTAATGGCAGGAAGTGGTTCTTCAGGGAACAATTCTCCCGAGTTCTTGTGCCGTTTTTAACCTTGATCACCTAAGCTGAACACAGCAGCTCTTGAAGGACCCAGGTGGGCTGCTGGCTCCACGGGACACGTGCAGGCACACTGCTGGTCGGTCTGAGTGAGGAGGGAAAGAGGGCACTTGCATGCCTCTGGGGAGGTGATGCCTCAGAAAAGGTAGGTATAGAAGATGTCTATAGAGGATTACAGATGACAACTAGATTGTTTCTCTGGGAAGTATAGAGAATATTTTTTCTTTCATTGCCCATTAGGTAGCATCGTCTCCCATGCTTTTGTTATGGTTAGAAATGAAACCTCATCTGGCTGCAACACTGGCTGTTCTGGCTTGCAAGAGGCAAGGTGAGGTTGTACACCTACATTGCATTCTCCGAAACGTGGAGGGTGCAGTCAGACAGTGCAAGAGCCAGCCCTGCCTTACCCTCTTCGGTCTGTCCCACATGGGATGAGGGGATGGACGCAGCTCGCTCCAGGGCTAGCCCTTCCTGGGGCTTTCCCACGGCTCTCCCCAGAAGCCCTTCTTCAGCCCTTTCCACTGAAAACAACTGCGGCGAACGAAGTACAAACAGCTCCACGCAAAGCCCAAAGCCTGGGTGTGCTCCCAAGCGCAGGGTGAATAAAAGATACTCACAGTTGGGTAGGCTGCTAATCACTTGGTGGAAACATTTCTTAATTATGCAACCAGCGGCCTTAAATAACCTCCTCGAAAAAAACCAAACACTTCTTCCCTCTTGATGCAATACCTTCTTAAAGAGGCAGAGAAGCACCTAGAGGGCAACAGAGACAGGCGGTCACTGTGAAGTCCTGTGGGCTTCACAGGGCGGCTGTGGTGCGAGGGGTGGGCCGGCAAGAATCCTATGCTGGAAAGCTGGGCATGTGGGGCAGAGCAGGATGGTTGCTGGTCATGGAGTGACGTGCTTGTTGGCAGAGGGGAAGACGAAATGCAGCAGGCAGGCAGCTGGCCAAGCAGGCAGGAGGAGGCTGTGACAAGCAAGGGGAAGGCAAAAAATGGCTAAAAGAGGAACTGGGAAGGAGAATCTACCCACAAGGAAACAGCACTCTCACTGCACGAGGGCAGCTGTGCCGACCACGGGTGCTGCCCCGATGCCCTGGCTGGCTCAGGGTGCTCCAGCCCCATCCCAGCATGGGCAGGCAGCAATGAGCCTCTGCAATTGGAAAGCACAGAGGGGGAGATGTCGGCACGCCAAAGCAGATGGGAGACCATGCATGCAGTGAAGGTGTGGAGATCCACCAGCCCTTGGAAGACAATGGAGATCCAATGGTGGGAACTGAAGGCATCATCAGACGAGTGTGCATGATGTGCTGCTCCAGCCAAAGGCCCGCTTCTCATCTGACATCTTCTGGCAGCATTCACTTTTGAGATGATTGGAAATACCTGAGACATTTTGGAAAAATATGACAATATTTTCACGTTGCTTGGAGAGATGTGACTGAAGATAAGAGCTGTGTCTAAAACAACTCATCCTGAACTCAAATAAAGAAAAATTGAGTCTAATGTACAAGTATTTGCAACTAAGGTACATAGATATGTGTGAAAAGCACGTAGATAAAGTGTCTGAGGAACAAGAACTATTTTCACGTGGGAAAGGAAGAGGTTGCATGAATCATGATATACTTCCAACTTAGATTTTACAGCAGTGAGGTTTTAGGGAGGAGAGATACCATCTAAAAGTTGACAGAATTTGTTTTTAAAACACCTATCTGTGGAAATCCGATACTTCAAACAAACAAACAAAAATATTAAGTCAGAATAAACCACTTTGTTTAGCAAAATAGCTGCATGGTCTACCAAACCCTGTCTTGCGATGGCACGCCACATGAAATCTGTGCAGATAAGCCATTACCAGTGGCTAGCTTCCCCTGTGTCTCACTGACAAGGGGTGGGGAGGAGTATGCGTAATTAATACCCCGGGGAAAAGCAGGGGACATCTGTTGAAGTAATCCCTCATTACTCTCAAGCGGGTATTGATCAAATGAAATCAAATATGCTTTTGTACTCATATTCCTCCGGATGGCAGAACCTGGAGGTGGTCCTAGCAGAAGCATCAGAGGAGCTGCTAGGTGGCCCGGTCATACAGAATCCCGCCGAGCGCTGTGTGCCTGAAGGGGTGGAGGAGGTGGGACAGGGGGAGACCCTCTGCTGAGCTGAGCCCATGCACCACGCTGCTGGTGGGCATAGAGGACAGACTCGTCCAGTCTGGGTGAGTATTTAAGGGTGCATTTTTTTGTTGAGGTTTTCACATGCCGTCTTTGATTAAGCTAGAAGTAGGAGGACAAAAATGAGTATTTGAAGGTTGGAAAAAATCACCTGTCATTTGTTCAGGAAACTCAGGTTATTCTGTGACTGTGCAAGAGAAGTTTCTGGGTGTGGTGTGACTTATCTTTTCCTGTTTCTCACTGTTATTCAGCGAGATGATGGCTTTTTAATTGCAGTTATTATCTTTACATGGTAAACTTAGTTCTGGTGACAAGATAAATAATGTTGTAAGCCAGACCTCATTTTCCTCTCACTGGTTTCTTTGGTTAAGTGACTTACGTTAGTTATGGAGGAAAGCAAGGCAGATTGTAAATATACTCTCTCCTTTTAATCCAGCCTTTCAGTAATATTGCGTTGTGCCAGGTAACAACTTAATGTTAAGGTTTTGACATTATGTACAATAATATTGCAAAAAGCTTATGTAGTTTTGACACAGAAAATTTTACAATTATAATATGCAGTATTAAAAAAACCCCAAAACAAAGCAACGAAACTGTCTGCTTTCTCTTTCTTCACCCTCCTCACAATTTTTCATAAAAAATCAGTTACACAAAATTTTTCCTCTTAAATTTGTAATTAGAGTTCCCTTGAAATTTCAAAGCCTGGAAATATTTAGAGCACAGATACCCTGCTTCATTTGCTGTCAGCAAGGCTAAGCACAGTTCTGCGCATCCGTCTGTCCCGAGCGACCGGTGCGGTATCAACGTGCCCATCCACACTCGCGCCTCCAGCTCTCTAGAGAATCATTCTGAGAAAAGCTGAGATGGATGAACCAGAATTTAATACCTAAAAAAAAAAAGTTGTGTCCTTGTGGGTGACTGGGGTGGTGTCGGTGGTTAGAAACTCACACTTAGCTCACGCTTCACTGCACAAGGGGTTTTGCCACGCGTCCTGAAGACCCTTGGCGGCATTTTGTGTGCCGTGGGGCAAACTGATGGAGGCTGCATTGAGCTTGGGGTGAAAACAAGCTCTAATGAGCTGACTTCTCCAGCTTTCCACATTGCTTTGGTCATGCTGGAGAGCCCAAGGGGAGCGCTCCAGCTCCTGTGCCCCGGGGAGCACCTAGGGTATTGCTGGGCAGGGATGGATGCTCTGACCTGCCTGAGTGCCCTGACAGGAGCTGCCTCAGTTTACAAACACGGGGTCCTCGGAGTAAAGCAGCAACGCTAGTGTTTGCTGGCATATGAAATGCATGGAGAGGAGGAAAGAAATGAAAATTCTGCCAAATGTGAAGCAGCCAGGCGCCGACCGCACAGTGGAGTGCTGCTGCTCTCCCAGCACGACCAAACCACCTGAGCACCTGGACACTGGTGTGAACCCCTGGCTGGTTCACCCAGACTGTGCCCACCAGCCTGCACCTGAGAGTCAGCTGATGCCGTTCTTCTTGGTAATTAACTCTTTTTAAAAAGTCAACATGGTAATCTCCTGTAGTCACAAATGGGAAACCCCCTCTTTGCAAATGACCTTGTAAAAGTGCCACTTAGACTCTGCCCAGATGGAGCCTTCCGAGAGAAAAATTCCTCTTCAGACTTACCAGGCCTGAATGTGTTGGAGAAAAATGGTCCTGAGGTGTCCTCAGCCCTGTAAGTTGTAACCTGGAGTTCTTGGAGCTGAGGGGGACAGCGAAATCCGAGATAAAGGATGTTTCTCTGGAGAAAAGGCTTTAACAGGCTTCCTTTAGGTTACCTCCAAAGCCAGCTCCAAGACCAGCCCATCACTGAGTGGGACCAGTATCCCCAGAAAAAGAAATATCCCGTATACAACAAGGATTTTTCATTTCTCCTTTGGGGATGAGCTACCCTATGCTTTATCTAGGTGACTTGCCACATATCTCACCTGCCCTGTGACAACATCACGCCTGGGATCCTGCTGGGAAGGACTGCTGATGGGACGTGCACTATTTGAACACAGCCTGGATCGGGGCTGAGCTAAGTTGCAAAGCGGCTTGGAGCTGGACAAGGGGGACCCAGCAACCACCCCAGGACTCAGCGAGCATAGACAAGTGTAGGTGTGGTCATGCTGATCCCTAGTCACCACGAAGCACCCCATAGCGTAGAGACTGATGATAGTTGGTCTGCTGCGAATTTGACATTTTTCATTTCTTTTAGTAAGAAAAATAAAAATATCTCAATTCTTCATAAGCTTCCCCCCCCCCAAATATAAGCTAATCTGAGAGCTATGTAATTCTCGTTTACATGGCACTTTTTATTCTGAAAGCAAATATACTTCTAAGTTCTTTTACTTGTGTCCCTATGTAAATCTTAGTACAAATATGTGAATTACAGTTTCTTAAAATAACACTTCTGTCTTGAAAGTTTTCAGTGACCTGATGGAGGAAACCAATAGCATATTGTTTTCTCTTACTTAATTATTTTTTTTTATTGCATTTGCAGTTTGTTTAGCTCTTGTACAACACAGCAATTGAGTAGAAGTAAAAATAAAGAACATCACACTTTCCAGACCGAGGGACCAAAGGGTCCTTTCCTCAGCTGTGCTGAAGCAGCTTGGTAGCCAGAGTATGGCAGTGGAGCTGGGTGGATGGCGCAGACACGTAGGAGTAGGGAACTTTTTGCATTGCCACATAATGCCAAAACTTGACAGTTGAACTCTAACCCAGCACCCTGTGTGTCATCCATTTGTTCCTTTGACATCTGACTTGTTTACAGCATGAACACTTCTCTCCCACATGCAGGGATCGAAACTCCCTGAAGTCTGGCACCAGATGCCAGGAGATAGGGTGGTTTACATGTTTTGAACAGATGATCGGTAAAAAAAATTACCTGGTACGAAACTTTTTCAAGAGTTTGACTTTGATGATTTTTTGTGTGGATTTGATGGGTACACGGGGGCTACTAGAGGGAGAGCCTTTATACGGTAGGTTATCTCCCTAGGTCATTTTTTGTCTCAAGTCAAAATTTTCTTGCAGTTCAGAACTGACAGGCAATGGGCGGCATAAAATGATTAGATCTTTTCAAAGGAATTCCACTTTATCAAAACAGAACATGAATATTCGTAGAAGGATGAATTTAGAAACATTTTGGACATCTTCCCAAGTCCGAGTTGCACTCACATCAAGGGAAAATCTGAGGCTGGCAAATCTAAAGGCAATAAAGAATTTTTTTATCATCAAATTAATCTCAGAGGTAGTAAATATCTCCTCCGGAGATAATAAAATTCTAAACATAGAGGGAAAGAGTGTTCAGCAAACATCCCGGTACTGTATCTAACATTTTTCTTAAATATTAATGTAATAGAAATATTGTTCTTACGTGATACAAGTAAATAATATCACTTCTTCCTGAGTGCAACTTACACCCACAAATCCTGCAACAGTTGCTCGAAGAAGAAGGAAAACAACCAGTGTCATTCTGTGTTATTTAGTAGAGAAAAAACTTCCTAAATAAACCTGATTCCATGCTTGACTGATGACAATTATTAGCCTGGCTGATAAAAGCAATTACGTAGACTTTTGTGAGGTATTTGTTTCAGTATTGTACAATGCTTCACCAGAAAAATCTAGCAGCTCTTGCTGGCAAAAGACCCATGCCCATTTAACTGAGAACTGATGCCCCAGCAGAATTACTAATAGGTTGGCAATAAGAAATCTTCAGCACATGACTTCTCTAGTTATTTTCTGCAGAGATCAGTGCCAGATTTGATCTCATTCTACATTTTCATCTGTGGCCAGGAAGAAAATATTAAGTCACTACTGATAAAAACCAAAGACGACAGGAAGACTGGGAAAGCAGTAAAAAGAGAGGAGGGAGAGGAGTCAGACAGTATAAAATAGACGGATTAGCACTGAAACTGAAATGCACTTTAATACAGGCAAATACAAGGGACATATAGACAAAGACCAAATGGGGCACAGTGGGTGAATAGATCAGTATGAATTCACAGTTCATTACAGGGGTAAAAGGGAACAATGCAATTCATGGGTGTATAAGCAAGCTAGGAGAAGTGGTGATTCTTGCCTCTGTATTTCTCATTGCTGGGATATTTTTCCATGCTAGTAATTCTAAGATTTTTTTACCGGTACTTCCCAGGTCTCACTGAGATCACAATTCTATCTTTATTATGAATATTTTTCCACTGCAAAGAGGGTGTTTATCCCTTGGTTATGGTAATAAGTCACTGCAGAAATAGATAAAAGCCAGCTAGATGAACTTCTCACTTAACTTCCTTGTTCATGCCACAGTGGTTTGTTCTCATCTCCTTTGATAACCTTGAAAACCTCAGAGTAAACAAGTGGGTCATCTATTTCCCCTAATTTATAACATTAATCATCGTGCAAGGCAGATACAAATTCCCTGGTACATCTCAACTGTATTATCATTCAAAGACGCTAAACATACTGATCTGCAGCCAGCTGCAAGCAGAGTACAGAGAACCATGGCCCAGTACTTTTCCTTGTCATTTGACAACATTTCAGATCTTTTGCTTTGTTAGAAAGAGAAACTGATGATGGAGCCAGGTAGTTCTTTAATGCAATTCCATTGACTACAAAGGAAAACCCTGTTTTCTTGAATGCATTATTAATGCGAGTGGAGGGTATATTGTCTTTGGCAGCAAGATTCTTACCATTAACACTTATTCCAAACAGCTCTACCCTGATATAAATGCATCTGCGTTGATTTTCTACACTAGGAACATGTTAGGCCAGAACTGGAAATCATGTGAGAATTCAAATACATTTCTAGAACACTGGTAAAATAACCAAGGAATTGGTAATGAAGTGTGCTTAGTAGTTAGCTGTTGTTTAGTGCAGAGACATGCATCTAGTTCCACACACTCCCCTTGGGCAAGTTTCATTTTGGTTCCTCTATATTCCATAGAGTACCTGAAAGAAAACAAGACAAAGTCACTTCAGAAAAATGAGAGAGGAGTCTCAAAAGGTGAGACTTGGTTGATCTGCAAGTTATGCTGTTATTGAGGAGTGAATACGTTCTCAATGCAGATATAGAAATATTAAGCATTGTTATTTATGTATTGGACTTTTCACCTCAGGATGTCAGTGCATACTGTAATCATCGATGAATTTAATCTTATAACTACCGAGGAGAGTTAGGTGAGTGTTATTTCTCCAATTTCATGCAGAAGAAATATATAAATGGAGGAAGTGAGAGGTTAATTACCCCAGATATGCAAGGCATTTAAATGCCTAACACCCATTGACTTCAGAAGGCACTGGTGGCCATAAGTTTTGAGCAACTCTGTAGTTTGCTCAGCATCAAACTCATTATAATGTCAGGAAGCTATGAAGTAAAAGGCAATCTGCATATTGCCCTGATTTTCTAACTTTCTGCAAGAGCAAACATCACCTTAGAAATGGTTTGTGAGATTCATCTCAGCAAGCGTGTCACCTTTACAAAGTAAACATCTGCGTCTGGACTAGTCATCTTCTAGTCACCTTCTAGTCAAGGGCGTGAAAGACAACAGAGACGAATTCCACCTTGGGTGTCTGCACCGCAAAAGCGGAATACCAAATGCAGCCTACACCAGCTGTGGTCATCCACTTATCCTCCCCTCTCTTATTTGCTATCCTGAGATTCACCGGAAAAAATTACAAAACGTATCCAGGGGATTTCCACGCAGTCCTTGATGCTATCTTTAGAGTGCTCTAATGCAGTTTCAGAATAAAGAACTTGTTTGTACTTTTTCTTGTGTCTACTTGTCTCTGCTTCACCCAGCTCAAAACAAGAGAGTTTATAGATTAAACACTTACTGGCTCCACATGCCTATAAACTTATCATCTTCTGGTTTTGCTGACCTCTGTGATGTCCTGTGATTATTTTCCATTTATTATAGGCTTTGCTGGGTTAATTTTATCTGCTGATGATATTTTCACCATTGCAGTATTAAAACAGAGATTTATGCAATCTTTTATACATTAGCAAGTATTTTTAAATCACTTATTGCTTTTTAACTGGGCAAAAATAAGTCATGATTGATGTGATTTAGCTACACATTCCCTAGAACTGAAAATATTTAGTTACACCCTGAAACGTAATAGAGCGAGCGTGTTAAGAAAAAGAGGTTAGGCACAAACATAGCTTCAGCAGCTATTCTGCAGATGTTATTATTACAGGCTGAACCTTCATTACAGAGAAGAAAAAAAGAGATAAAAACCTACCCATGACTGCCGTATCTCCTGCTAGATTTTGATGAGAGCTTAATTCAGAGTTATTTCCAAATAGGAAGCATTGTTAACTCAAAAGAGCAAATACTGTGAAATCTGGAAGTTCAGCCCTTTGCAGAGCACGATCGGACTTCTGGATTGTTAAAGATGAAGCCATCTGCCAGATGAAGAAGGCAAGCATAAAGGAGAAGCATTAGGTGCTGGAAATTTTCAGCAAGGCGTGCATGTGACCCTCGCCTTCTCCAAAGCCTCGGGGAGTGGAGGAATGTGCCCAACCCCGGAGCCGGCATGAGGATGGGGGAACAGTGAGGCAGAAGCCTTGTTGTGGTGCAAAATGAAACCACAGGTACCTTGAGGAGTTGGTTGAAGCTGGAAATGCTGTGCCATCTACAGCACATGTAGACAGTTCTATAAGTGAAAGTATAGCTGCACAGTGGAAAGTGTAGCAAAGCTCTACAAATTAAAGACCAGCTTGTTCTTGGTCAAAGCTGTTGGCAGGTTTCTCTTCTGGGAGAGGAGAGTGAGCCTGGATCAGAGAATGGATGCGTGACAGTGAGGTAACTCAACATTGTAGACGATGTTGTGGTTGTAGTCAACATGAAAAACCCAAATCCTCGGAAAAAAATCCTGCCACTGTGAGGAGGGCTGAGGTCATAGTGGAGCCCAGAGTGGAAATCTGATGTAGCCCCAGTGCAGGGAAGATGAGCAAAGCTTAAAGGTCTGGTGTAACAGCAAACTGTCTGAACTGAAAGTTGGTTAATTAAATAATGAAACCTCGATAGATATGAAACTCTGCCTTAAAAGGTCTTCTCTGCTGAGTGCCCAAAAGAAAAAGTGAGAGGAAGAAAATTCTGGTGATGAATATGTTAAATTTGACATTCACGTAGACTCAGGTTTGGCTGGGCCTGACGGGGCCTGAGCTACACATCTGGTCTGAGTAATGCATTTTGAACTTTAATGGCGCACACTACTGATATGACTCAAATGCACAGGAGCGCCAGCAAGCACCGGAGGCTCTCCTGCCTCCAAGCGCCTGACCTGGCGCCAGCCTTCCAAGAGAACAGCTATGCCAGGGGTCATCATTCATTGCTCTATCACCACCACCCAAACTTCCCGTTTTTAAAAAAAGTCTGTGGAAATGATGACTTTTTTTCTTTTAGGCAAATGTAGGCTAGTCTAGACATGCACATGATTGTGAAAGAGCCACGCAACATCATCCTTTTCTGTTAGACTGTGCATTAATAATACGTAAATAAAAAAAATATATCATTTCTTCCCTCCAGTAGAAATAAGTCTTGTCCTCATTGCAGGTAATGAGTTCCAGGCTAAATAAGCTATAACCTATCATGCTGAAATATAGGTTTGGCGACTTTTCTTGTCTTTTAAGTGGTTGTGTGTTAAGGACCACAGTGAAGGCTAAGACACCTAGTTCCCATTAAACTGTAACCAGCAAGCAATGCAAGATGGGCATATATTTAAATGAGGTCTTAAAAACAAAGTCTGCTTAGATAGGCATGCTTTTGTGGCATGAGGATTGCAACAGAGGCAATTTAAGGTGCATCTTTTCACTCCAGAACGTATAAAAGGAAGTAAGAGGCTGTTTTTATATGATAGCTGGCCAAATCCCCATCCATGTTATCCTACAGCATACTTGGAGTAAATTTGCTGAAGCCAGGCAAATTATGAAAGGTTTACACCAATATAAACATTGCCAGAGTTTGCAGTAAGATGTTTACCGGGCGTCACTGCAGAGCGCACTCTTCTGTCAACAGGAAATGAAACGAGTCCTCCACCAAGTAATGTTAGTAAGCGGGAATTCTGACCGGGTGGTCTCATGGTACGTAATACTTCATGCCGTGACCAAATTCTGCCCCACGGTACTCAGCGGCGCTTCTGAGAGCAGTCAGTAGGAAAACCATTGGTTTCAAAGTGCAAACCACGGCACAGAGCTGCGTTCCTCACAGCAGATCCCCAGCTCACTGCCTTTGCGTTACATTGTAAATGACAAGGGGATTTTGACCCCTTCTTATGATGTGCGACCAAGCAGTTGCTTTTTTAATAAAAAACAGTACTGGCTGGGAATCGGGCTAACTCACGATGTGCATTCGTATGAGTTCATATGAATCCCTTGACATGGAGCCATAACCAGAGAACAAAACTGAAGTTTTCCCCCCCACACCAGTAATTCACCAGGGGAAATCTGACTTACCGCCCAACACCATGGATGTGTACTAGAGCTTAACCAGAAAAAAAGGTGGGGGGAGGAAGCTAAATCAATAACAAAGAAGAATCATTGCTGTCAGAGACCAGGGGAGGTGGGAGGGGGGAGTGGTTGCGTACACAATATTATTCACTTTAGTGAGGCTGGAGGAGGGGGCAGTCTGGATAGCATGCCGTAGGCTGTCTTTCAATATTAGACACAGGGATTTTTTTGAAAATTAACATTAGTACAAAAAGAAGTCATCACAAAACTCCCAAGCAAAATTACCTGCTCTTATTTTAGGTTTCTGTTTGACAGACATTAAATACGTGATGTTTAAAAAAAAAAAAAAAAAGTATATATACATACAGGCTTTTTTTTCAATAGACATTTATCTTGCCAAATGGAGATGTAATCACACCGGGCTGAATAAGTTTCCTACGGCAGCTGTTTGGTGTGAAAGGGCTGCGAGAGCCCTTTGCAGGGCTTGCTGGGCTGCCCGGGAGGCAGTGGGAGGACAGCCATGGCTCCAGCTAGCTGTCAGCGGTGGCTGGCTACCAGACGGGCTGGAGAACTGACCGAGTTGGCTCGGCTGCAGGATGAGAAGCGATAATGCTCATACAGGAGCTGTGGGTGTCCTACTAAATGTGTAGAATGTGTTAATACAAGAGCTAGAGGAATAACTGTTGTGAGAGGTAGTGGCAGTCTTCTCCAAAATGACCATGGATGGTCAAGGAAAGAGTTAATGAAGTAGCAGCTCAATTAAACCACTTCCAAGCATTTTGCCTTTCTTCCTATGCAGCTAGGACAACCCTTGTGAACCAGGCAAGGGCTGATGCTATCAGTATTTATCACCAATGTGGAGAAAGCATCAGCACAGAAATGACTGAACAGGTTTGCGTGACCGCATTGAATCTGCTCCCACCAGCGACAGCTTTGCTGCACTGCGTGTTAAACGCCAGCACCTGAGAAATGGAGCACTCGGATGTAAAGGCACCTGTACTTCTAACTCCGGATTTTAAGGGGCCTTGGCAGCTTAAGATAAACTGAAATTGTAACTGTTTGGTGTTGTGGTTTTCTATTTCGGAGCTGTACATATTACACTATAGCATCCTACTCAAGTATGCATGATAAAATTACGCAGTCGCTGCTCCTCTGTGGCTCCCACCTGAACAAAACATGCGTCATACCACTGTGCTGAACCACTTATTTTGCACAGATTGAATGCACAAGCTAATGCCATGCACTGGAGATTTATATCCAAAACACTTATATCCAACATCTAGACACTACTGAAATTTTCACGGGTCCCCTCAAATACTGCCTGAAGTCCTTCAGCTCCCCTGTCAGTAAAACCCCCAGGTTCTGAGGATCTCTCTGGTGAGTCTGTGTCCCCATTCCCATGCTGCAGAGATGCTCAGAGGTCTTTCTGGTGCCAAAGTCTCAGCAGGACTCTCAGACAAAGCATGGTCCTGGGCATCTGAACTACCAGGTCTGGCCCTATCAGATATCCCTGCCCACTCATTGCCTTCTAGGCACAGATGGGAATGAGCAGGTTAAGATTTTTTTTTTCTTAGAGTCAGGTATCCCTGTCCCAGGTGGGAAAGACACCTTAGCATATCCCAAGAGCTTTGGTCTCATGATGGGAGTGGGGTTTTTGTGTGTATCCTAATCACTGAACCGCCTTCTCTTCTATGCCTATCACTGTCAGTGTAAAGGTCATAGCTGCCAGATATGTATGGTTTAACTGACTTTAGACACTTCTGAGGAATGGGGTGGTATAAATTAGGACAATATCTGTAATGTGCAGGGACATGAGGAGGAAAGACGGCTGGCAAAATAGCTATCACTTGCGAGTCAATCAATCACATAAAAAGTAGATATGAAGCCACTCCTACATTGACACAAACTCAGACAAGTGTTTTTCATTTCCATTTATTGCACTCCTACTTGCTCCAGGCCGTCGGTGGGTCAGCTGGAACCTGTACACCAAGTTGCACGGCAAGCAACTGCTGAATGGCTAATCAAATAAGACAGCCTTACTTAAATAACCACGTCTTGATGACTACCTCAGAGAGACGCGGTTTGGCCTTGAGGTCTGCCTGCAGCAAAGGAATAGCAGTGCAGCCTACATCTAGCTACCTGCTACATCTGCACGTAACTTTCCTTCTGCTCTGCTGGGTGAGGGGGAGTAGTGGGCGGGATGGGGATGGGGCCGAACAAGTGCAGGAAGAAAGGATGGGCAGATGGCTCACAGGCCATCAATAGGATGCCTTACCTTCTGTGTAAATGCAGAACATCGCAGCTGACGTCTCCGTTCTTGCTTTCCCTGCGAGCCACTGACCACACTGGGTCCTGCCTGGGGCTCCTACTTAGGTCAGCAGCTTGATGGAAGCGTTTTGATCTAACAGAGGATGTGCTGGTTGATATTCCCAGCCCTGTTAAGTGGTCTAGTACTTCAGATCACACCAAAGACTTGCTGAGCAGAGCACTGAAGTATCAAAAGATAAACTGATATTCTCTCTACACTAAAAATTTACTTAGTGCTTTCGTCTTTTCTATATCATAACTTATCTGTTAATGTAGTGGTTAGATCCTTGAGAAATCCAGAAACATAGATAATATTCAGATGATCCATCTTCCCAGTCAGGAATTACTGTAATCACCTAAAAGAATCCCTTCCACGAACAAAATGAATATATAAGCACAGCCTGTGCAGCAATGCCTTCCTGAACTGTGTTAGAAGTAATTCCAGTGCAATGTAAGTAGTCATTAAGCCAATTGTTTTATGTTAGTTTTGCCTTTCTACTAAGAAAGGAATCTCTGCCTATGAAAGATCTGCATCTTAGCAAAGAGACTTCCAGAAGTGGTCACAAAAAGGGAGAATCCAAATAAAAGTTCTCTCTTGCAAAACAGGAAGGAAAAAAATACATGAACTTGAAGAGGTGTCTGGGCAAAGAGCAGAAAGTAGCAGAGGGTCAAAATCCCCTAAGGACATAAGGGAAATACCAGAGTATTTAAAAAAAAAGGCCCTACCAGCTTTAATGTTCCCACACAAGTAAATCGCAAGAGTCAGGCTGAGCACTCATTTACATAGGGGCGTCAGAACGAGACGAGCCTCATGTGACTTTAGGGTTATGAGTAACGGGCCCAGAAAGCAGCAGAGAAAAGTCAGTGGGATCTGGGGCATTTCACCTGAAATCCTTCCTCTCTGCAGAAGTCGCAGTTAACAGCAACTGCAGTTAACCAGCCTCCTGACGCTGAAGGTGTCGTGATGGAGGCTCTGCCTTTTCAGTGCGCAGGGGCTGATGGTTGCCGACACTGGATGCCATGAGCTGCCTCCATCTCCTGGTAGAGACATCCTTCCCAGTCTTTGCCCGCTCTTTCAGCACCGAGGTGTCTGTCTGGTGCAGAAGTTGGATGAATCGGGCAGGCATGTGAGTTGCATGAGTTGCAAAGAAAGGGGAAAGAGGGTATGGATAAAGAGAGAGTCAGATTTTGAAAAAGAAGAGTATGCTGTACAGATGGGGTTGGCAGATCCAGCAGGCTCTGCTCTGTGGGGAGAAGGCTGACTTCTATGTTGTATGCTCTGAAAGGAGGGATACATGGGTCCAGAGGGAGCTGGACTAAACTGGAAGGAGAGCAGTGGGCACGAGGAAGGTGGACAGGCATCCGGAAACATGGGCTAGAGAGCTGAGTGAATTACAAGGACTAGCTAACCTGTGGCAAAAGTACTCAGGAACTTAACAGCACTGAAACACTTGCAGAGGTGTGCTCCTGAACAGCTGGGAGGGATTAAAGAGTTAACCAGGATAGAGAGCAGCTGATCTGGAGAGGTCTGGTCAGCCTCTTAGGAAAGGGCCCTCTTTCCTGACTACACAGGGACATTTGCAGCCCTCACTCATTTTTTTCCTTCAGGTCACGGGCAACACCAAGAAGCCATGGTAGTGTGCAGTATTGCCTGTCTAGGCAGAGGTCTGAAACACCTGAGTGCCAGGACAGGCATACTCATGCCACGCTAAGGGAGCATTACAGTGCAGAAATCCCCTGGCAGGGGGGCTGGGTTGGGCTGAGCTTGGGATGAGAAGAAAACACAGCTTTCATAGAACCATAGAATGGTTAGAGTTGGAACGGACCTTAAAGATCATCTAGTTCCAACCCCCCTGCCATGGGCAGGGACACCTCCCACTAGACCAGGCTGCTCAAAGCCCCAACCAGCCTGGCCTTGAACGCTTCCAGGGATGGGGCATTGACAACTTCTCTGGGCAGCCTGTTCCAGTGCCTCACCACCCTCACAGTAAAGAATTTCTTCCTAATATCTAATCTAAATCTCCCCTCTTTCAGTTTAAAACTGTTTCCCCTTGTCCTGTTGCTACAATCCCTGATAAAGAGTCCCTCCCCATTCTTCCCTGTAGGTTCCCTTTAGCTACTGAAAGGCCGCTATAAGGTCTCCCTGAGCCTCCTCCAGGCTGAACAACCGCAACTCTCTCAGCCTGTCTTCATAGGAGAGGTGCTCCAGCACTCCCATCATCTTTGTGGCCTCCCTCTAGACTCGCTCCAACAGGTCCATGTCCTTCTTACATTGGGGGCTCCAGAGCCGGATGCAGTACTCCAGGTGTGGTCTCATGAGAGCAGAATAGAGGGGCAGAATCACCTCCCTCGACCCGCTGGCCATGCTTCTTTTGATGCAGCCCAAGTACTTTTACAAGTAGCAGATGGCAACTTGCTTTTTATGAGCTATTGAGCAGCCCAGATGCCAAGACCAAAAGGTGAGGGGCTTCCCTGCTGCCCCTGGCAAGGGGAGGTGGTAGGGCTGTGCCTTCAGGGCTGCGCCTTCAGGGCTGCACACATGGCTGGGCAGAGGTGTGGGTCACCTGCTGCCATCTCCACCTCACAAGGTGGCACTCAAGCAACATCAGGTGGGAATCCCTAGCATAACTGATGGATGAATGAAGAAAGCAAAGTCAAGTCAGTCTAAGTTTAACTTCTCTTACAGACTGCTTTCCTACACCCGTAGTTCCGGGTACTGAAGACACTTTGTACCCACAGGAGCCAACTCCTTATGCACACTGACTGCATGGGTCTCCCATGGTACCAAGAACTCTTCCTGAGAGGACAACAACACAAGGTGGGAGTATGCAGAAACTTCCAGCAAGTTATCACCTCCTCAAAACACGTGGCTACATCATCCGAACCAGGGAGCACTTGGTAACATGCTGAATGGTGATCCTGAATAAATGCTTTCTTCAGTGGGTGTCTCATTCTCAACTCTGCTCTCTCTCATCAATACAAAATACCAAATTCAATCCTTCAATAATTTATTTCTTTATATCAGAGAATGTTTTCAATTACACATTTAAGTTTTTAACTTTCAACTCAAGAGTAAATATATGTAAAAAAAATCCTAGCTGTGCAAATTTCAAAGGTTGCATTGTTTCAAATAATATAAATATTTTAATAAAACATATGTTCACATTAAGGTTCACAAAATATATAAAATTTAACAGAAATAATTCATGAGTTATTTAATTTTTTTTTCCTTTTAAAAACTGTTTTTTAATAACTAGAAAAAGATTTTAAACTTGAGAAGCAACTTAGAAGACGTATGACCTCCAAAATCATAGCAGCAAAACAGAGGCTGAAAACTGAAAAGGTGTGAAAGGAGAAGCGAAAAGCAGGTACCAGGCACAATGGTAAAGGCAAGGTCACTAAAGAAAGCATTGCAGATTGAGAAGTGGATGTGAGAGCTCCAGGAGTAAAGTCTCGATCCTAAAGCACTCCGTTACCAAGCTTATCAATGCATGATAACAGAATCACATTAAGGATAACAGAAGTAAGTGTGACAGAGATGAGGAAGGAGGGTATGAACAGCAGCACACATATTCCCGACAGTTACAAAGCAAGAGAAGAGAGTTGCTCTGGTTTCAGAACTGAAGCTGAAGACAAAGGACTTTGGGTTTTTTTGTCTGTTGGAGGCAATTCCTTCCGTATGAGTGGGGAATGGCAGGGTTCGGTCTTCCCATTGTACGCACATTCTCATGAAAGTTGCTTCTGTAGTCACCTATCTTTCCAGCTGTCTTGGGATTTGGGAAAGGATCTAAATGCTGGTTAGGTTAAGCATGTTAAAGGAGCAGACCACTGCTGGTCTTGTTTTTTGGCTGCAGTTTGCTCAGGGCTCTGCAAACACAGAACCACTCGCTGTTAGCACCCTGAACGCCTGCGGGAGCTCCCTCCTGCCTTGACGAGCTCCTTGACGAAGAACACCAGCAAGGACACGGGCAACCCAAAGCGAGTTTCTTTGGACATCAACTGCAAGTTGCATCAGCCTATCCTGGGGGATCCCTCTCAGGAAAGACTTGCCTCTGACTGATGGATGCAAACATAAAGAGCTCCTGCACCTCTGACCATAGCTGCGGCTCCTCACCTGGGAGCAGGGGAGGTATTGAGGAAGAGGCAGAACTGGGAAGTTCTTTGGATTCAAATGCTTCACACTTCTTCCTGGGAAGTCCAAGAATTAAATATGGCATTGTAGGAGCTTAGTCACGAACGACAGCTCTGTGCAGAAGGCAACCTGCCCTTCTCAGCAGTCCTTGTATGCAGTGTTTAGAGGAAGTAGACATTTATTCCCATTCATGGGAATAAACACGAGCATGAGCAGACAGCTTATATTTCCCCCTGCCCTCCTGCTCCCAGGACCATTAAGTGTTTTGGACATAGCACCGTTTCAGCGAAAGAAGTAGCTGGTATCGCTTTCTTGCTCTGTACCAACTCCTCCCCTCCGCTAGCCATAGATCTGTTTGAACTGGTAGCATTCATTGCAGTAGCCGTTGCACTTGGCATTCCCATAGTGATCACAAGCAGGGGCTCGGCAGCGTTGCTTTGGGGGCTCCTCCGCAGCCGGGTCCCTGGCACCCCCCGCCGGTGGAAGCTGAGCGAGGCGCTGGCACTCCTGGCACAAGTCATCGCTTCTGCAGGCCAGATTGTTTCTACACGAAGCCACAGCACACTGTCTCTTCTGGCTACTCAACGCCGCTCGCTGCAAATCTCTGTGCTGTCCTGTTCTCTTGAAAAAAAAAAAAAAAAAAACCAAACCACATTAAAACGCATTGTTAGTTGCTGTGCTGGCAGCGCAAGCGGCTTTTCATTCACTTTCAACTCTGCTCGTGGTTTGTACAGGTAACCACCAGGGGTTATTGCAGACATGTTTCTTCTGAAAAGTACAATACCAAGAGCCAAGTTGGGCTTTACCAGAGAAAAATCACAAATTCTGTCACTTCTTAGAAAAAAAATCATTTTTATCTTTGGCAACTCTCAATTCCAAAAGGGACAAACCAAACCAAATAAAAATCTGTAGTACAAAAAAACCTGTAATGGGCTCAATGAAACACACAACGTGAAGCGGACTGAACCCCTTGATGCAGCTGTATAGCTCTAAGGGTAAGAATGAAAATCTCTCCCCAGCCAGCAAACAAACCAACTGTTGGTCCGATTCCTTCCACTGAAATTGCTGATGAAATCCCAGCTGACATAAAACTCAACATGGCCGTGATCACCCGAAACTGAGAACAACTTGGACCTGGCAGAGTGCGGCTCAGTTGCAGCAGGTAAAAATCATCAGATATTCTATGCTTGTCTTTCCGTGATACTTAGGAAGCAGTCATTTTAGGATTTTCTAGTACGCATTCAGTGTCATTCTCACAAGAGAAAAACAGCGCTAAACATGAAGAAGATTTTGAGAAGTTCACACTTACTTCTGTCTGTCTCACCAGCTGTTCTTCTGTCCTCCTGGCTTCCTGAAATCGCTGGTTCTGGGCTTTAATGAAGCAGTTCTGGCAGTAGCCTTCAAGCATCGTGCTGCCCAGGGTGCCGCAGTCACGCCGCTGGCAGGACACGCTGTTACGGAAGGCGGCAGCGGAGGTTCCCAGCTGACCCACTGCCGAGGTCTTCCTCTGAGATCTCCTCTGGTGGCGTAGCAAAGTGCTGTCTGTAATGCAAAGTAAGGACAGGAGGAGTTTGAATGTGCCCAGTAGATCTGATGGCAACTATTAAAAGCTCCCCCAAATAATAAAAAAACCCTAATCTACCAGCCTCACAGATGGGTTTTGCACAATCCTGAGACCCCTCAGTTGATGCACTTTCCTCCATGTTACATAAACAAGGGAGCTAATACAGCCTGATTTTCATATCAGAAGCTGTTGGAAACAGCTGATTTGGGAAAAACTTGCCCTCAGTGGCAAAACTAAATACTGTTGAAGTCAAGAGGGATTTCACCTTTGGCTTCAGCATCTCATCTGTGGCCTACCCTGGCACTTCCCTTTCGGCCTCCCCCTTTCAGGCACATGGGGTAATGGAAGTACAGCAGTACAGAGCTTAATGGGAAAAAGTGCCTTATGGTTTTTATTCTCATGAAGCAATCACATATTCCACAATCAGAAGGAAAAAAATTTTCATTGTGAACCATGCTAGAAAACAAGCTGGCATAGAAGTTCCCTAATTTGAAAGTATGAGGAAAGCGCAGCATTGGCACGCTTGTCAGCAATGAAACAGTCTTAACAGATATGCAATAATTCTGTCTTTCACACTCTATACCCAAGGGCTCATTGCCTGTGTAACAGGGCAGTAGCATGAAAGATGAAGATTTCATGCTGCGATTTATTCACAGACTATCACGTTTTTGAAGGCTGCCATTAAATGCACATGCACACGCATGCACATGATACTACCAAGAACGATTTCAAGGTAGATTATAACAATAGGCTCCTATGTTACTCCAAAATACAAGCACATCATCTACAGTCAACTTCTGCTTGTTCTGCTTATCAAGGCGACTTCAGTAGTTACTCCAGAGTGTTATACCTGTCACATCCAGAATGATATGGATCCTCAAATTCATCACCGGGTTTTTAGAAGCCTTGCTAAAACAACTCGTTTCCAGTAGCATCAATACAATAGTATTTCCCTCACTGACTCCTACAACTTGTCTAGCTGTGAAGAAAACTCATCCCAAACCATGACTGCAGTGGACAGTGGGGAAGGATCACAACCCAGCCCCATCTAGTTTTGCTTCCATGAAAGCCAACAGGAAGTTTTACAAGAGATTTCACAGATTTCCCACACTGCTCCTGCATGCCCCATTAAGGGATAATAACGACCAAAAAAGCACCTTCTCCTCAGACTGCTGCTTCTGCTCCACACCGTTTCCATCACCCCCCGCCCTTTTAGCATCCGGTGCACACAGAGCTTCATAGCTCCAGAAGGACCCATCTGCAGCCAAAGTGTGCCAAAGCTCACTCCATCGCCACTTACCGTGGTTTTCCCTGTACTCAAAGAAGCACAGCGTGCAAAAGCCCTCATTCTGTGATGTCCCAAAAAACTTGCAGCCAGGTTTCCTGCAGAGGTTACCTCCCCTCTTCTCCTCGGGAGGCAGCACTGCCGGCGGGGGCTCCTCACCGTGGATGTTGGGAGGCTGGTGGCAGGAGTGCTGGAGAAGGCTCTGTGAGATCTGGGATGGGTCAGATGTCGATCTCTGATGGCACACGGGCAGAAAAGCGGGGCTGCCATTTGAGGAGCGCTCTGTAGTCCTTTTGAAGCAAGTGCTGCATATGCCATTGAAGGTCCTGTTGGCCTTCTGACGGCACACTTTGCACGTGGCATAGTCTAAATGTCTCTGGTCATCCAAGTTGTTGCAAGGAGCGAGCTGCCTGGAGTTGTAGCAGCGTTCGCAAAGCCCATTGTGCTGCACATTCAACGTAAAGGGGCAGTCCGGTGTCCTGCATTTCATGGCTGTGGTCTCGCTATATAGGAAAAGGCTTGGAGCAGTCGGAGGTGCGGAGCGAGGCCCTGTTACAGGCTCTTCAGACATCCATCCCCCAGGTTCACAAACGTCCCCACGGGAGGAGCCCGACCCAGCCGCCTTCAGTTTCTCGGGTGCTGTTTTGGAGGTCTGCTTTCTTCCTTTGCTTCCTTGGGATCTCCGCTCAAAGCACTCGTGGCAGTAAGGCTGGGTGTTCACAGACATGTAGAAAGGGCAGTTTGGCGTTTCACATTTCACCTGTAAGAGGGAGAGCTGGGAGAGGGACAGTTCCTGTCTGTTCCTGGAGCAGGTCTCTCTTCTAGCAGGTTCAGCGTTCTCCTGCCACTTCTTGTACTCGTGCTGTACCAGTTGAAAGTAATCTTCCACAAGGTTTATTTCTTTGGGTAGGTTGCCTTCATCTAACCTGAGAGCCAAAAAAAAGGAAGATTGCATCAGTGTTTGAAAAGGGCAGATGGTGGGGGTGGAGGCAAATACAAGCAATGTGGGGAGGAAATGTATATTTAATGCACATCCATATTACTCAGCTAGAAGATCCAGGATGTTAAACCGTTGCCGTAAATGGAAATAATTTTAAAAACAGGTGTCCAGTGATGTCAAATGGAGACTTTCATATCTGAAGAAATGGTTTGACACAATGCTAAACAGAAGTATTCTTAAAAGGATTTTCTAGGTGAGGCTTTTTTGTCTGAGAGCTGTTTGCAGGAATAATATGGATAATCTCTCAGAAGCAAAAAGAAAAAATCCCCCCAAATGAATTCCTCTGAAGACCAGTGCTCAGCTGAGCTGAGGTTAGAGTGGAAGACCCCCCCTTCTTCACCAGCCCACACTAAGAACAAGCCTTCCCTACAGCAGGCTCAGCATTTCATGATATATATTATCATGAAATCTGCTCCTGGTTTTGCCCTGTTGGGTCTGTATCTACCAGCGGAATCCTCCAAACCAACTATGGGTCTGCAGTGCAGCGTGTGTAATGCTAGCATCCATCCCACCACCCCTACCCTGCCCCTGACCACAGAGAATACCCTACACCAGGCCTTCACCATGCCACAGTTGGGAGGATGAGGAGCTAGTGTTCCTGATAAGAACACGTCTGTGCAGTGGGGCTAGGGAACATGGATTGCTACTCTTTACATACGCGTATATCCTTTGGGTAGGAGGGCTTCCATTTTGAAGGCTCCCGAACCACCACTCCCTGTGTGGTAATGGAAGCAAAAACAGAGGATTCAAGGGGTCGCTTCCCTCCCACACTTGTGAAGGGGCTGGGCAGACACTGCTGCCTGCATCTCCTAAATGTGAGAAGCCGGTGAGTGCCGCCAGCTGCCCCCTGCACGTTACTGATGCTCAACTGTCAGTGGGATGAGCGCAGACGCCGGTTCCTCCACCAGCCACAGCTTCCTGCCTGCCGCCGCACTGCAACAGCCCAGGGTGTCGAGGCATCTGCCCTAAGAACATACCGCCAAGTACTTTCCCCTAAGGCAGCCAAAATTATGCCAGCTACCTTTTATGCAATGTGCCCTTACATAAAGCGCAAGAGTTCGGTCTAAATAGTTTCTGGGTTTAACTACTTTTCAGCCACCTGCCTGTGTAGTCTAAAAGTTGGTGAAACTAACCCATTGGGTTTACTCTTCTAAAATATTAGGTTCAGTCTGATAAGTCTGAAGACATTTTTGCCTTTAAATTTGAGACTGGCTTGAGCTCATCTCCCCAAAGCACATCAGCAGTAATGCCATTATTTCATATTGCAGAGGGTAAACACGGGTGCCACTGTGGAAGGAAGGAACACGCTGGGCTGCCTGGCTGCTCCCACCACTGTACACAAGATAACTGAGGAAACAGGAATGACACTCACTTTGCAGCATTAATTAGATGAGTTGTACCATGATCCCAGCCTTGCACTGGAATTTCTATCACTATCAAGTAGTCTTTTAGCAGCTGCTCTTTCTCCCTCTCCTCTGCGTCTGTCAGAAAGTGCACACTCAAGTCCTCAAATCTGCCTCGTTCACTGGTGACCAGAGGGACAGCCCGGATTTCTGTGGGGAAACAAGATGGATTAGTGCATATATATATATATATATATATATATGTATATTTTACCAGTCAGGAGTAACCACAAGATACAATACAGAGATGTCACCACTGCCGCTGATTTTCGGAGAGAGAGAAGAACAGCCGTCAAGAGTAAGCAGTTTCTAAATTGTACCACTGGGGGAGGACACAGACACATCTGCATCACGAATCTAGCCCCATCCCATGGGAGTTTTAATGTCCCCATAGCAATTCTCCTCTCAGTGTGGGCAGCACTGTAGATCTTAGTTTGTTATATCTTTCCAACGGATGATGGCCTAGCCTGAACCTAGAGAACTGCTACCCGTTCAGAAGAGATGCGCTAAACACAGCAAAGCATGTATCTCATTAGCCCTGCCAGGCAGTGGTATGTCGCTGGGAGACCATGTGCTTCAAAGCTTCTTCTCTTATCACGGGGCACGGAAAGGAGGCCGGAACACAATGAAGCAGAGGCCACTCTTTGACTGATCCCAGCCTGCAAGCAGGTGGGTTGCACTCTACTTTCAACCAGCATTTTGAAGACAATCTTTTCTTTCTGTTCAGACTGACAGTCAACACTGCTTCTGCTCACATTGTAAGCACGTCTTCCAAAGGAATCTTTTACATTTATTTTAACTTTTGAAATGCAAATCTAAACCAGATTATATTAAAATGCTTTACCAGCATGATGATATTGAAGAAGCTACATAAATACCAAACAAGGTACGTGAAAAATACCTGGCCCGCTGTCCTTCAGAGTCACTAGTGGCGTAAAATGCATGTTGTCGTAGCCAAGCACAATTGGGTATCTGTAGCATTCTTCAGCTGGCCAAAGGAGAGGCAAGTAAATACCACCAACGTTCAGAGGAGCAAAACTGGAGCCTGACTCTAAACTTCTCACCACTTTATCTGCATAAGGAAGGTACAGAAAACACAAATAAACACAAATAAGTACGTGCTACAGGCAAGAGAAAACATAGTCTGGGTGTTTTAGAACAATTGCTGAAAACGCCCAGTTTCTACCTGAAAACAATTGTGAGTGAAATAAGATTACTGGTACAGCAGAGAGTAACACAGTCCAAGGCCAGGCTGGATGGAGCTTTGAGCAACCTGGTCTAGTGGGGGGTGTCCCTGCCCACGGCAGGGGGGTTGGAACTAGATGATCTTTAAGGTCCCTTCCAACCCGAACCATTCTGTGATTCTATAATGCGAGACGACTGGTGGGGCAACTCACCTGCAATGACAATGACTGGCCGTCTGAGGATGTTAGCAAGGATGAAGATGTGGATTTCTTCCAGTGCATTATATGGAAGCCTGTTTCGAGCCCCAGATGTTTCTGGGGAGGTCATTTCAATGAGGTATTCCCACTCCTCCTCCCAGTTCTGAGGAAAGAAACATCTGTCAGCAACGGTTCCAAGACATGGAGGTCAGAACCAACTGCAGCACAGCAGTGCTTAAACAGTCACGCTTTCCCATTTCCTCCAAAGGAAGACTACTTCTGCTCTCCACTAATGGCAGAATCCGTGAAGCCAAAAAGCGAGCGAAATCAGCAAGGCACCGCTGACGAGCACTCAGAAAACAGCACCTTTCCCTCAGGCCACCTTACCCGGGTGTCATAGTGGAGTCCTGTTTCTACAAACTCCTGGGATTTAATAGCCTCCCGCTGCCAGCGGAGCTTGAAGTTCCGTGTGTCAATCTCCCTGAGTGCACTAAACAATGTTTTTCTTAAGACGAGGTCGATATCTTCAATACCCCACATGTACTGTGATGCAGCATGCATGAGGCAATTTCCATCACCTGCAAAAAAAGGAGGAGTACGTGATTTTTAAGTGGCTACTTAAATAAAACCCCACAAGCATGCGGGATGTAGAATTACGCTGCGCCTATGCATATTCCCTGTGCAATTCTCTCTAAGTCTTGGACAGAACGGTTTTAACAAGACTACAGCTAGGAGCTCTCTGCTGAGAGACAGAAAGGAAGAAAGTCCCCTCTCTACTGGTTTTGCCCCTTCACTGGTTGGTGTTAAGCTGTCATTCAGCAATGGTGGGAAGCCTGTCCCTTATCCGTCTGACTTAACTGTGACTGATATCATGAATTAGATTTTGAGGTCAACTGCAAACGTCAAACAGTGGAAATATAACTTTTAAACACAACAAAGTCAACTTAAAATTACAAAACAATTGCGTAAATCTCCTTCATCCATGCTTATACAAGAACACCTGATGGCACAGGGTAGAGATCATGGAAACCACTAAGAATACACTATAGTAACACCAAGCCTCATGTCCCCTGACCAGCTCCATATTGAAAGGCTTAGCACTTGGCTGGGCTTGATGGAGGAACTGTAATAAAAAAAAGAGACAGAAAGAGAAGAGTAGGTGATATATGTAAAGCAATCCTAGGAACACCTCTTCCTTCCTCTCAGAGCTGATAGTATGCTGGGCTGTTAAATATTTTATTTAGAGGGTTGTTTTTTAAAAACAAAATTAAAATCAAATAAATGCAAAACATAATAATTTGATTTCCATTTAGACACCTTCCTTGCACTGAAAAAGTCCTCTTTACAAGTAGGAAGGAAAGTGATGTTCTGCAGTTCCAGAGGGGAAGAAACTGGGAATCAGAGGAGTTAACTAAATTAAAAGGTGTGACAAAATATGCCTATGGCTGGGTTTCAAATTCTATCTCTAGCCATCTTCTTCAAAAGAGGATGTCTCCCCTGAAAGGGAGACATAAAGAATCATTACTGTCACATCCTCAGATTCAAAACTAGGTCCGGTGTTTACTACAGTGGTAAGCAGATTCACCCAATGCTAAGAAACCACAGCAATTTCCTTGGAATAGAGGACATCAGCCATGATAAAGCTATGAGATTTTTCTCATGTGGAAAAAAACCCCACCCAAAGAACCCCCACCAAAGACTTAATTCCAGTTTGCTACATACATTAAGAGCTCAAGTAGACTGCTTGTGAACACTTTTGCTACTTTTTCTATGAGACTGCAGAGAAAAACCTACAACAGACCCCAGATCCTGAAAAAGCTACCATTTGAAATCTGCTTAACACTTCATAAATTCCTATGGACTCGGTGCGTATCAGGTTCCTGCAAACTGTGCTCTGGTCTCTGAATGCTGTCTTGCGAAGCTTACTTCAAGTCTGCAGGCTGCTTACTTGAGCTCAAAAATCAGGGAACAACACATTAGACAGAAAAACTGACTGGGTTTCCTTCTGACCAAGAAAGATGACATATCGATCCCATTAAAATTTTCCCTTTGCAAAATCTAGAGCAAAGATAAGATTTTTTTTTTTTCTGTCTCTCTCCTCTCTCTGAGAGATCGCTTTCAGTTCTTTATTGAGAAGCGCTGCCCAAAATTCCTTACACAGCACTTGGAATTCCCCTGCGCCGTTTGACTAGCAATTGAGCAACAGTTGTACTTTTTGTTCTGCGGCGCACAGGGCTGAGCAGCGAAGCCTCCCTCGGACTTTCCCGGGGGGTGTGGCTGGGCGAGCTGGAATGAATGCCGATTCATTATACAAGTGAAATCTCTACAGCCAATAGCTGCTGGAATTTTTAAATTAAAAAAAAAAAAACCAACCAAAAAACTCTTTCGATTTTTATACCTCCTACTGCTTTCCTTCTATCCTCCATTTACATGTCTGCAAAGAAAAGCGTGGTGATTCAAAAGGGCTTTTTTTAATTAAAAACCTCCCATCCCTCCACAAACTATATACATATTAGGCAAAATATACACTGAAAGATCCTATGGGAGACACTTTCTCCGTTTTCAACAATTACAGCCTTCATCAGAAAAAAACCCCAGAATTTTCTGAAGAAAGCCCACTGTTGACTGCAAGAACTAATATATTCCTCCCACATGTATGGGTTAAGAAGCTAAATGCTTTAAAAAAATATTCTTCATGCCACATGGCAGAAAAAAGCCCCCATGTTATTTTCTGGGGTAACGCAGGACTTCTCCAGGCTTCTGTCCCTTCTTTCAGGGATCTCCTCCTTCAGTCCAGTCTACCTTCTCTCTCCTGCAAAGGTCCCTCACTGTGACTACTTTGCATTAACCGCAGGTTCCCAAAGCCACTCCTACTCATGCACTTAATGACCCTAAAGCATTGAACTGAAGCTGAGTTCATTAGCCACGCAGGGGCTACGGGGTGGTGGTGGGGACCACAAAGCGAGCCCTTGCTTTGCCTTGCCTCAGCCTGCCCCAGTATTTCAGCACCTTGTATATTGGTAGGCTTGCTCACGGATGGGATCCAGGTCCCCAGTTCTCAAATTGTTCCCATTTATAACACTGGACAACAGTCATGAGACAATGCAAGAGGTCACAGTTATTGAATACAGTGTTGTCAGCAACAAGGGCCTGTCCAGGCAATGTTAACCCCTGCAGGACTTGCATTAACAGGAGATGGGGGATTCCCAAAACATTGCTCTTTGCCCTGGGCAAAAATTAGGCATGGTGTCCATTTTCCTACTAAATCTGTTAAGAATTTATCTCCTGGGGTGAAGTTTTGAAGATGCAACACTTGGAGTGATGTTACCTTCCCAGTACCTGCAAAGCACTGCCGGCCCTGGCTGCAACTCCAGTCCTTCTGGAAGTTCAAAATTAGACAATCTCCATGCACAGCCTAATTACAGTCATGAGAATTTTATGTCAGTGCAGAGGCAGCCCACAAAAGCCCACCAGAAGGTCAGTGCTTCTATGACAGTTAGAGACGCACATTAGGATCAGGGTCTTCTAGGTTGGGGCTGTGACATCTACACAGCACTTCTATTTTTACAGCTTTTACACAACACGGCTGCGTGCAATCAGACTGAGAAATACGGTAGAACTTGGGAAAGGAAGAATGTGGACTGGGAAGATAAGGGCAATGTGTATAACAACAGATATGAAAAGAGCCATCCACAGAACATAATGTAAGGACTTCAACAGGGCTGCAGGTCCGCCACACACAGTGTTTCTATAACCAGTGTCATCTGCTCCTTGAGCAAAGAATATATATTTTACATGTTCTTGGAGTCCTCACTGTCCCAAGTCTACCTTCCCAGCTTTAGGGAATCCTGAGTCTAATCCTGTTTGCAGCTGCGTGACCGTAAGTCATAGCCATTACCCAGTCTTTCCTCCACTGAATGTGGAATGCCCAGTGACTCTTAAGAGTCATGTGCAAAAGTTTCCTGCTCCAGTTCTGTGGACACATGCACCCTATTCAAGAAATCTTTGTGCTACTGCTCTGCCTTTTCACGTACAGTGCTTGATGCAATACACACAAAGTAACCCCAAAGCCGAGTCCTGAAACCAGCACTGACCCTCGAAAGAAAAGGGCACTGCACACTTTGCGTGGCACAAAGATGTCAGTCATTCACGCACCCAGGAGTTTCTGGTGAGCCCTGAGGGAAGGGAAGAGCTGGCAAACTCCAGCAGGCAGCCGAGGATGAGGGAGCCGGCCGGGTGCGGGACTCTGACTCCAGGGCCAGTGAGATCAGGTTCCCAGAGGTTCCAAGTCCAGGATGCTCCCGCTGGCAGCGCTGTTAAAGCTGGATCAGCAAGGGAACCTTGCCTGCCAGCTACGGTTGCAGGGCTTATGGCAGGATATTAACTTCTGCTATATACACATGGGAATGTATCCTCGTCACTCAAAACATCTGAAGTCTCCTCTTGCCTGGCATTAAGGGCCATTCGGTACTTCTGACAAGGCAGCCGACACGTAGCAGAGTCAGATACACGGAAAGGCAGTGGGTTGCAAGTCAAGGTTCCCACCTGGTATTTTATTCTGATGTGCCACAGGTTACTGATATTATGAAAATATCTGTGAAATATTCAGGCTGTTCATAATACCATGATACGGGCAGGGGACTGCTACAGCCTCAGGACAATACCTCACATGGAAAGAATTTTAGTTTACAAAACTGAGATTAAAAGGCACCACTTTTTTAAAGCCATGCGCTTCTGTTTCAGTAATGTGAGCTCAGATGCTATTAATTAAGGTGCTACATTCATATTACCCATTTTAATGCGTGTGCAAAGACCCGCTCATAACTTACCATTAGTCTTCAGAGGCACAAGTCTCCGAACTTCCATGCACCAGTTGAGCTTCCTCTGGCGCTCCAGCGAAGCCTGGGTGGCCTGGTCAGTCAGGGCCTTCTGAAGTGTTTCCCGAAACTGAGGACAAAACTGGCACATTCTGAACATTTCTATGGTGTATCTGTGCATAGTCCTGAAGTGGTGAATTATTCCACTGGGGGGTTTGACCAGATCTTCGGGTGTCCTCTCTCTAATCTTCATGGCTTTCAGCATGTTGCTCTGATACAAAGCTTGAGGAAGGATGTGTTGGCCAGCCATGTTTCTAGAAGACATCTGAAATGAAAAAGGATCCTTTTATTGGCATGTTAATGTCCTTAATGCTATCACTTCTGCAGAGACTGAGAAGGCACTTTCAGGGGCGGGATTCTGGCTCCAGTTTTGCCCCAAATGAGCACAGAGTAGATGCAGTCCACTCAGCCTTATATAGATGATGGTTTTTAAAGCTCATATCCATTAGCCTCTCTGCATTACTTATACAGACACTGACCAGCTTATTCCAGTCATTTACTGCTATCACTTACTGAGATATTAAAAAAAAATTATTCATAACTAAGGAAATTGCGTCATTATTCCAAAAAAAAAAAAAAAAAAAGGCATTTCAATCAAAGTAAGGATAAAAGAAAGCAAGATCAAGGGAAGGGAAAATTATCCTGGAAACTTGGCTAATTGATAATTGCACACTGTAATCCCATAGGAACTTGCTGAACTTTCAGCACACTTCAACCTCTTGTTTTGATGACATGCCAAAAAAAAGCAGATAATGACCATTTCAGGTTTCCGCAGCCCATATGTTCTGAGAAGCGATGCTTGGTACAGTACAAAAAGAGCCCCAAGAATTACATGCCATGCTAGTATCTGTCCCATACTTACGGTGGCTGAAGATGGCAAATGAGGAATTTGTAGCAGAGCAAGTGCTCAAGGACAGACTTATGTTATTCTTCTTGGGGCTCCTTATATTTTGTGAGCGGCAGAGCCACTGCACAGAGGTGCTTGTGCAGCGTGTGGGGGTGCAGACTGCAGTGCTGCTATTACTCAGCGGTAAGTCAACATAGCTGAAAAAGCATTTCCACTTGGCTCAAAAACCCCAATATTTTTCCACAGTGGGACATGTAATGTTTGCTGCCCTGCATCCCTTTCTTCAGTGTCTCTGGCCCCACGGGCTACGACAGGAAGAACAAAAAAAGCCCCATAACCTCAAACTGTCTACACTCTAAAATACTTACTCGGAGCACACTTTGTGGCTAGCTAGAGCCAAATGTAGGGACCACATCCCTCAAAACTCCCATGCATTACACTAACAACAACAACCTATTTTTACATGGAGAGACTCTCCATGCTGTCCACGTACATTACTGCTCTGTTTAAAAACAAGGCAAAATTTCTATTAAGACAAATAAAGGTATGCATGCCTATCATGTTTAGAACACAGCCTGTTGCGTTAGGAGAGCCCACTATTGTGATTATGAATCTATGGAAAAATATCAGGCCATAGGTATATATTGAGGTCGTGATGTATACCATGCCAAGTACAAAGAGACAAGAAGCAACTGAAAACTGATTTATGCAACTATTAGGAAGTTTTCTCATGGAGATGGGAGTCTGGAGGGGCAAAGAGAAGAAGAAGGACTACAACCTGACAGACTGACCAGGAAGGGACTCCCAGGTCTGTGGAGGCAGAAAACCCCTCTTGCACAGAAAGACTTAAGCACATCCTTCCCCGCAGGGAACCAGCTGCTCTCTCCTCTTCACCCAGACACTTCCACTGGTGACATCCACCTCCCACCACCCAGCCGGAGCGCTGGAAAGGACCCTGCCAGGGTAAGAGGGGACCTCAAGCTCCTGCTGCCAACAGCTGCCCTCTATAACCTCTCTGAGAACCAGCTGATCAAGGGACTCAGTGGATGCCATGTCAAGCCCTAAATAGAGGCAGGTGAAACACGAGACGCTGTAAAGTCCTTTCTGCTCAGCCAGGGCAATGTCATTCACGCAGTGTTTCCTCTGCTCCTGTAAGCGCACTAGGGACAGGGACACTCAGACCTGTCACATCCTGCAACACGTGGAAAAGCTTTCCTTTAGATAATAAAGATGGCATATTCTTATCATTCCCCCACCAACATACAACCTTAAAATGGATATAACACATTTTCTCATCCACTTTCCCCTGCCGCTCCCCCAATATAGTGCTATTTATATAATCCTAATGGATTGTTTAAGGAATGAAATATAACCAACCCCTTGTTAATCTGTTTAATAATCACCTCTATACTTTGCTCTGAGATGACCAAAATACTGGATTCCTCACTTATGTAAGTAGAGCCACTGAGCCAATGGGATTTTTTTACATGAATAAAGACTAATCACATGATTAAGCACTACCGGTCTGGACCCTTGAAATGGTTATTTCCAGCTTTAAGTAACAAAAAGTACTGAGCTTACAGAAGCATGCACTGAAACTGTATTATTCAATATTACATTCTACATGTATATTTTCCTCTCCACACGTGGAAATTACTGTCTATGCTATTTACGGTCATTAAATGTCAATCAAGGCAAAAAACTGAGCAACCCTTATTTTCAAAAACAGTGTGATGAGACAAGCAGAACTCAATAGCCACCTAAGCTAGAGATTTAAAGAACGGAAAGCTCAGCTACAATTATATTAGTTTATACTGTAGCGTGCTTTAATGTATGCTATACTACTTTAACCTTTTGACATGTAGTGACTATGAATTCTCAGAAAAGAACAGCTGTAAACAATGATTAAATAGCTAGCTGAGGCAGCATCCTTTCTGCACGTGCCATACTGAGGATGCTGGGCTCAGGAAAGCTGAAAACTGTTTTGAGATGTGCCAGTGGCTTCATGAAGTTATTTTCATTATTTGTCCTCTATCTGCAAAACAGCAATAATAATAAACTCTTTTCCGTAAAGTGCTAACACAACACTAAAATAAACATGCTTAATACACCTTCAGCACCCACGGATTTCTATGCCTGGGTCCGTGAGCGCTTGGTACAGAATTAAGCACATAATCACTCTTTACCAAGGACGATGATGAGGATTAAGGGTGTTTTATGTACCACAGGACTGGTTTACGCGGCTCAGTTCCCTAACTCACTGGTCTGCTGGTAACATGCGTACGCAAGGTGGCAACGACAGCCGCTATTGCCACCTGCCAGCTTCAGAGGAGAAGGAGCTCACAGCAGACAACTTCTCCAGCAGCCAAAAACAAGCCCAGCAAACCCCCCTCCCCCGCCGGTCGGTTTCCCCGAGATCCGCGCTGGGAGTCGCCCGCTGAGCCCCCCGCGGGGTCCGGGGTCCCGCCGAGCCCGGGCCAGCGCCAGGCACCGGCGGGCACAACTTCACCGCCCGGACAAAGATGTCCAACGCCAACCGGGAACCGGCGCCCAGGCCTCCCCGCAGCGATAAACTGCGGGGCTGCTGAGCGCAACACGAACAAACACCGCGGCCAAACCCGCCGGGTGCCCCGAAGAGCCCTCCTGCAGCGGGATGGAGGAGACGGAGCCGATTTGGAGGTCCGCCGCCCCGCTGTGCCCGCCTCCCCTTCCCCGTCCCCGCAGCCGCGCTCACCCCTCCGCCGGCGGGCTCCTCCTCCGGTCGATCCCGCTCCGGTAACTCCTGTTCAGCAGCGGGGCTGGGGCGGTGGGATGAAGCCGAGCCCGGGAGCCATCAACCCCGCGCCGAGCCGGGGCTCCCTTCCCTCCGCCGCCCCCTCCCCGCCGGAGCTGCTGCTGCTGCCGCCGCCGCTGCCGCGGAATGAAGGGCTGAGCCGAGCCTCTTGGGGTTTTTTTTTTTTTTCCCCTTTCTGTTTCAGCGTCCGGGCGCATTAAAAAAAAAAAAAAAAAAAAAAAAGGAAAAACACACAACAACAAAAAAAAAACCCCACCGGGGATTTCCACCGGCAGCGCCGGGGACTTTCCGACATGTGACAACAGCGGCCGCCGCCGCCTGCCCCGCCCGCCGCCGCCAGGGGGCGCCACCGCTCCCGCCCACCCCCCCCCGCCTCCCGCCCCGCCGTCGCCGGGCAGCCCCGCCGCCTCTCCGCCCGCCCTGACCCACCGGCGGGCTTTTCGGGAGCCGGGCCGTCGGTTTTCCCTTCCTTATTCCGTTTTCTCCCCGCTCCGTCTCGCAGGCTTCGCTCCGCAGCCCTGGCGGCCCCGGTGGGTGCTCGGCGGGACGCCGCGGCGCGGGGGAGGGCAGCCCGCAGGCCGGGCTGCTGGGGACGGAGCGGCTCTGTGCCCCCCCTGCGGGGCATTGCCCTGGTGTCACCACGGCGGTGTCCTTCGGGCACGGGGGAGTTGTCCTGGGGAACCAGCAGCTGCAGCCGGTCCTGCCCTGCCCTGCCCTGCCCAGAGCTCGGGGCAGCATCCTGCCTGCATCCCTGCCTGTACCCCTGGCTGCATCCCTGTCTCCATCCCTGCCTGCATCCCTCTCTGTACCCCTGCCAGTACTCCTGCCTGCACCCCTGCCTGTACCCCTGCCAGTACTCCTGCCTGCATCCCTGGCTCTACCCCTGCCTGCATTCTGGCTACATGCCTGGCTGTATCCTGGCACCCTCTGAGCACCAGTAGCAGCAGCAGCAAGAGGCTCTCACTTTCCCAGGAGCTGTTACCTGGTCCTCGGCCGTGCGAGCGTGACTCCCTGCACACAGAGGAGTCTCAGGGTGTAGGTGCCCACCTCTCCGGAGCTGACGTCCCAACAGGATGGAAAGGGAGCTCATTCTGTTTGAAGCTATTGCTCTTCTAGAGCATTTTCAAACCCAAGCAAGTTGTTGGGGTTTTTGGTTTTTTCTCATTTAAGTTGCATCTGCTTCACAGTTTTGGCTTAGTATTGTATGTAACCACAAGTGACTCCATTTCTTTAATTAGGGGTTAGACTGATATGTAATCCCATAACTCCATATGCTGGTATTTTAGGCAGGAGATGTTAATGTGCTTTAATCCAAACCTGGTCAAGGTAAAGTCATTTTAGGCAAGAGGCAGAACTTCAGACTAGAGTTATTAAATCAGAGAGATATTAATGCCTGAGTGTGCTCGTAAATTCTTGGCCACACCTAGCAATTTGCAGGAATCATTAAATTAAATGATTGTAATCAATTAATTCACACCTCTAAACCATGTCCTAAAATCTGTGCAATGGAAAAACTCACTGAATAAAACACAATATTTAAGGCCTATAAATATGACTTATAGATGGGATTTATGCTGGAAAAACGCACCACCTTCCTTGCCCACCAGGCTTGTAACCTGAAGGCCCCCAGGAATGAAATACAGGGCAACAAAGTTTCTTGAAGTCTTAAAAGAGGACTCACAGATGCTGAGCTCCTGCCCATTCCCGAGCATCCACCACTCCCACTGACTTGGTGTTGTTCCACACCTTGAAATCAGGTCTTAAATCATGACTCCTTCGGAGAACAGGTGGATTTTGGAAGAGTTCAGCCTTGAGCTCCCTCACCTTGCCTCCAGTAGCAGCAGCTGGCCCAGCTCATGGGCTCCTGTCACATGCCATGGTTACGTGGCAGCATGCACCTTCCCAAGGCTTACATGCCTGCGCAGCCTGCCATCCTTCTTCCTCTGCCTTTGTTCAATAAGAAGTCAGAGATACGGCTGGAAAAAGAATAATCCCAGGTTTTTTTTTTTCTCCTTTCCTTGCGGAGATTTCTTTTAAAGATTTTTGTGGGTGATGTTTTTTTTTTTTATAGTACAGCTCTTTTTTTTTTTTTTCCCTTCCCCCCCCCCCCCCCCTTTTTTCCCCTAACCTCTTTGCTGCCTTGGAAAGCAGTAGTTGGGTAGGAAGGCTCAGTGTTTAAGGACGGATGGCCTGAGGGATGACTGAGATCCAGGGGTCTGGATGCCTGAGGGAACTGGGCCTGAGCAATTTCTTGCATAACTAGGGCAGCATCTGTGGCGTGGTTTACCCAGTGTATGTTTCCTTCAGCATCTTGCCATTCCTTGCTCCTGGACATTTTTCCCTGTCCCCTTATGTGGGCTGAGGTACTGGATTACTGACGTGATCTGATTAGAAAACAGCTATACATATATTTATTTTTATCCAAGCCAATTCTCTCATGTGATGTGAAGCCCGGCCACTCAGTGAGTTTTACAGAGAGTGTTGGAAGCGATGGCGAGTTTTATCATGGAGTGGGAACGAGGAGCTAAGGTAGGAAGCAGGGACTTCTACCTTGCATTCTACATGAAACTGCAGCAAATAGATTAACAAGTGGTCCTAGCGCCTTCTGGTTTTCGCTTACAGGAAGAAGGAAAGGAAAATAAGTGTGAGTAAGGCGACTAGTAGTTCTGCAGGTAGTAGCTGCGAGCCTGTGAGGGAGAGGCGGAGTCCCAGGAAAACCTGAAAAGGCAACTGCTTGGTTTTGTTTTTCTAAATGGTGAGCACATCTGAATATTCCTAATTACTATTTACACCTCGATAAACTGAAAGTTGGTTGCACGTGGCTAAGGCTGATGTTTATCATACAGGTCTGAGCAGGATGGCAGGAATGTATTTGATCTGAGTTTGCACAGCATAAAATAAAGTTCTGTCTTGTCAACTGAATCTCCTAGGCAATATAGGAATACATTAAAAACATCAACAACATAAATAATTGTAGAGTGCATGAATACACATTCCTCTTTTCTGATTTACTCCTATTTCTTGTAATTATACCCCATAGGTTACCCCACCATTTATGAGATAATGTTTGTATTTGACAGAATATAAACATATATACATATATATAAGGGCAAGGAAAATTTTCTTGTTTGAAGTGTGTGTGTAGACACACACATACACATACCTACATATATATACACACACATACCTACATATATACACACACATACACCTACATAGACACACACACACACACTTTTTTGTGTATATATACATATCTGTATCTCTTGAGGGAAGGGGGAAGTTCTCCTTGTCATTGAGGACAGGATAAGAAATACTTTGAATTGTAGCTACCTAGATTCTGGTCAGGCATAAGGGTAAAAAAACCCACCCTTAAAAGTGGTGAAGTTTGTATAACCCTGGAACAGGCTGTCTGGGGAAGCTGCAGAATATCCAGCTTTGGAGGGTATTTAAGTAATCAGTTTCATGCACATCAGTCAATAACAATTCTTTATTTTACTTGGGAAGAACAATAAATCTCTCAAGGCCCCATTCAGCTTTGTATCTTGAAATTATTTCAATTATTTATGTTCTTTTTATGGTTCAGGAAGGAGGAGCTCATGCTCACTAAGTTAAACCCAAACCTCTGAGTGTTCAGACCCCGTCGCCAAGTGTTTGGAGTTGTTCAGAGGTTGCATTAGGAAAGACCCATTGTCAAGACAGTACTCATATAATATTCTATCATAGGATGATGACTACGATAATATCTATGGATAGTAACATTCAGACTTTAATAGCTCAATCATTTGCCAGGTCTTTTAATATCAGATAATTCTGTAAGAGGTGTGATTCATCTAGAGGGGAGGAAAAGGATCATAAAAGGGAAATCCCTTCTACTGCAATAGCAGTGCTTGAGGTCACGCATGAGTTCAGCACTTCTGCCTTCCAGGAGCCATTTAGTTCCTTCTTTTCCTGGCGGAGAAGTGATGAGAAGCTCTTGTCGGTGCAGAGGAGAAAGAGGGAGGAAAATCCCTTAAACCTCTATCAGACAGAAAACCGGTGCTTACTACTGAATCAAGTAGTGATGGTAAAAAAAAAAAATACCCAAACTCATCTCTGCCACTTAGATAGCAAGAGCTGAACTAGTTTTGTGATTTTTCCATTATACTCATCTGAATACATTAAGAGAACTCCAAATTCCCAGGGAGACTTTTACCAGGGTATTGTGGCAAGGGACTGTAGTGGGAGTAGGCTTCTTTATGCCACTGGGCCAAGCCTCCCTCTGCTTTTCTTCTGCTTTTTCTCTTCTTTTTTTCCTTCTCTTCTTCTTTTTTAGTGGCTGTGATACAAATGTCAGACGTAAAGGGCTAGAACTGCAGTGAGTTCCAATGAAGTTGAAAGTTCAAATCTTGCCTTAGCCCCTTTTCTTGAGCTGTAGGTTAAATGTTAAGGATAATATTCTTCCATTAAGGCTGGTGACATTGCAATAAATGACCTATGGAGCCAAACATTGGATGTTTTTAAGAACAGGTTATATTAGCTAGAAGAAGGTTAAGTATGGCCTTAACCATACTTAAGGTTAGCCTTAACCATACTTACCTCCTGGCGTGGAGGTTAACGGGCAAGCTGAAATCTCAGAGGGCATTTCCAGCGCTGTTTTACAAGAGTCTGTGAAACGTGTGAAAAGGTTGCAGTGGTAATGATAATATCTTCCTAGCTTGATTTTTATCTGTCATACATTCCTCTGATATCTGTACATACTGGATCAAGCCTCAGGGCCCCTAAAAGCCTCAGAGTCGTATAGCTATCTATAGCTATATTTGAGACAGCAGCTCAACCCAGTGTTGCTGACCCTCTGCAATGCATAATATAGAGAATTCCAAGAACCCCCCAGTGAGAAATAAGCAGAAGACCAACGTTATTTTTGCCTAAGAGAGCAAAGTTCTTCCAGTGGATTTTGAAGCAGGCTCAGACAGGGCTTGTGGCTTAAATTGAAGAAAATAAGAACAGCAGTAGCAAGCCAAATCAAAGGCCCACAGAGCTCAGTGTTCTCTTTCTCACAGTGGTTGAGAAAACGCCTAGGAAGGAGCATAGAAATGGCATGGGTCATTCCTAATACTTTTCCAGCCTGCACTTTGCCACAGTTTTCCTGTGGGATTTGAGGCTGTGGCTTAGCATTCTGGTACTTCAGTTTCTCAGTTGTACTCTGCGTGTAAGGGTGTTTTTTGTCTCACACTTTTCCATATCTTGCTTCTTTAATTTTGACTACAAACTCGTTAGGATAGAGTCTTTTGTTGTTTTGTGTTTGCCATACCTTAACACCTAGGCACGTGCATATTTACCATGCATATTTACAGTGTAGTCCCTGCTTCAGGAAAGTTACCATCCAAGTCTAGCAGACTTCACGTGACTGTGAACTGCGACTGTCGTAATGGTCTTTGATTTAGGTTGAGGGTTGTAAAGATAAAGCACCGTATGTCACAACGCTGGGTTCTGCATAGGGATGGTCTTCTCTTTCCCAAACTGTGGTAGTCAGCATGCCTTAACGCACAGCGCAAATGGCTGGCTTTAGGTAGTGCAAGCCCACTCGTTCTAGCCTTTACCTTGATTTTTAGGCTGCGACAACTGCTGCGCTGCCTGAATGTACAGTGCTCACCACAGCAGGGGCCCCTAAAGCAGAGTCTGGATGTCGGAGCTGTTTGCTTCAGCCAGGACTTCAGCATCCATGAGTCAGCAACCAGTTAACAAATAAATAGCTAAAGAAAGGGCCTCATTTGAAAGCCAGGGGAACTACTATTGTGTTCCTTTCTTCTGTATTCCCGTCTGATGAGATTACATAAGCAGCTATTCCGACTTGAAGTATGAAGTAAGAGTTTAGCAAAGAGCTATACCCTCTGGGAGCAGATCAGAAGGGCTGGAGAATGGACCTAGAGAATGCCTGCTCACGTAATTAAAGCGCTTACTCCTCCTCTATTCCCTGGACAATTTCAACATATAATGCAGTCGGTCAAACTTTCTTAGATAAAACAGCCTGCAGTTCAGCAGACTTACCAGTCTTCTAGGTGTTTAGCATGCTATGCTATCGTAGCTCCTTTCCCAGTGAAGCCTAGTCTCACTGTAAGTTTTTATTTTCTCCCCAAATTTATGCAGTTTGTATAATCTGAATAGTAAAAAGATCACTGCAACCTGTTCTCGTTTCTTTTAGATATTTCCAAGAATGTATTTTCTTACGTATGTTTCCACTTATTAAGCCAATCTTATACTCTTTAAAATCAGTAAAACTATTTTAAATTGTGGTTAATTTCCATGTGCATGGTGAATACGTAAATGAATGACTCTGTATCATTCCTTACTAACATGGGAGAACTGCTGATACAGTTTTCTGTCAAGATGGAAATATCTCTTCTTCTCCGCAATGGAATTAAGTGGGGACTGCTAAGTGAATAAAAAGTCACCATGTGAAGGTAATCTTTAGTCACAAATCATAGAGCATGAAGCTTGTCAATCTTTTCCCTGTGTAATTTTTGAAATTTCCCCCAATTCATCAAAATGTGGAGAAATAGCCAAGAAATATCCATTTCTAGAGGACACGGTGAATGTTTCTGACCAGCTTTTTATGTTCGTAGTTGCCTAGTCTGACCTCCTCAGTAACACAGGCCACTGAGCTTCATCTGCAGTTTCTGTGTCAACACCATAACTTCTGCTACATGCACAGCATCTCTTTCAGGAAGAGACTATTTTAATGTTGTCAAAGAGAACAGAATTGTACAAGGGGTCTGATACGCCCAGCGCTTACTGTAAATCCTATTTTAGAATCACTAGTGTAGGTGTGGGATTTAATCTCATTTGGCAAAGCCCCAGCCAAACAGTTTCACTGGGGTTTTACCTCAAAAATGTTAAGTATCGAATAGGTTTCAGTACCTTGTGTGTTAAGAGGTTAACTACATTTTGGGTATGTTCAAATCTCATAGCCATTTTCAATGACGATGAGGAAGTGAATTCATTCCTGGACTTTCAAAAGCAGAGGAAAGGCATTTCCTTTGCGTAGAGCAAATTCTGTGCATGGGGGAATAACATGAGAGGCGTATATGAGTGGCCAGAAATTCAAGCTAGATTTCCAAGTGGAAAGAAAATCTATTTGCCCTGTATTAGCAGTGACAGAATTTCCCCAAGAAAAATTCCTCCAAAGAAGGAGGTTTGTTTACACATGGGAATTTACCAGCATTGGCTGAATTAAATAACAAACTCCATAGATTGTTTCCTAAAGACTAACAGTCGTCTCCCACCAGGGAAACGGTGATTTTGCTTTGTAAACATGGGTTTAGTCAATGTCCATGGGGTGACTCTGACCATGTGTTTTAGCTCAAAAAGTATATTGTTTTCCATGGAATTTCTTCTGATTCATACTGATTTCAGGGAGAAGGGACTCCTCATTTTTGCAACGACAGCACTTATTGGTAACAATAACATAATCATTTATTCCTACCTTCACAGGGAAGGTTTGGTAAGATTTCTGCCATGTGCACATGGGGAATGTGTTTTCATGCCACATCCCCCCACTTCTGTAATTTTTGCAGCTGCAGAACACAGCCCACAAGCTGCTTACTATAAATTATCGCTCGCTCATTCAGGTGGAGAGAAGTAAAAGTAGTCCCAGATAGATCTGGGAATAGTAGAGAGACAAGTAGTATATCACATCTAGCAGATGGTATAGAAATGTATTAATCTCTGGTCTGCATGGAGCACCCTAAGTAATCGTGTTTCCATCCTCATGGTCCTAGAGCTTTAGAATTAAGGACTATCTGATCTGGATCGCCTGTACCAAGCAAATGCATCTCTGTGTGTTGACCTTCTTCATATGGGGTGGGAGTCCTTTTCATGGCACAGTAACATAGTCCAGACAGTGCGGGACAGGCAACTGCTGAGGGGCCATAGATTTATGATTTTTGGTATGTTCCTGTAATAATTGGTTGTCCAAAAGCATTTTGCATGCTTTCTGATTGGACCGATCAATTTGCCATACTCTTTAAAGGAGGCATTTCTTTGTTTGGTAGACCGGTTTTACAGAAAGCTGCTTTTTCCATTGCAAAACCATCTTTTTTTTTTTTTTTTTTCAAATGGGAACATTGCTGAAGTGCTAGTCAGCTCCTCATCATTGTCATCAAAATAGGTTTACCTTTCGAGTCCTCTCTGTGCAGACTATATGTTGAAAAAGAAAACTAACCAGATGCTTTTGCATGATAGCTGAAGATGGATTGAAGGAAATATCTCACTGTGGACAAGGTAAAGACTGAAAGACTAACACCAAAAAGTTAAGTACAGTATGTACAACTTTATCCTAGCTGAGTTACACCTGCCTTGGGGAGCAGTAGTCAAACAACCTAAGAAGTCCAGCGTACAGCTGATCCTGATCTCGACCTTCTTGTTCTGCTGCTTTGCCATTTTTTGCCTTTTATGGTTATACACATTGCCCAACTCATTCATTTTAAAAATAGATGAAAGGCAAACTCTAACTTTATGGCTAGTTCTCAGGTAACTTGTCATGAAATTACATGAGACCATGAGGCAGAAACACAAGGAGCTCAGAGTCAGTAACTATTCCATGGGATTTGTTACTGCGGTAAAGGCCTGCACTGGCTTGACATGTTTCGATGAGGCCAATTGTATCTGCCTGCATAGGTTTCCCCTTGCAGTTTCAGCAGGTTTATGGCATCCTGTCATTTCCTGGCCTAAATAAAGTCATTTAGATGTGCACTGAGATGCAGCTATGATACTGTCCCAAAGAAATGGCTGCATTTCAGGGATAGTTCCAGTTTACAAGAAAACGAGAGAGAGAATGAGTATCAAAAAGTGCCCTGCGTCAGATCATCTGCTGAGAAACACAGAACAGCATAACCCGGATATGTGTGTGAATAATAATTATTCTATCATGAAAGTGATACATGGGCTGTATTCTCCAGTAAGGATATATAACTATGTGCGCATGTGTGCACAGATGGTACAGAAGTGGAACAGAGAAGGCTAAACCTTAAGATGATAGAGGCAGTAGAATGCAAACAACAGGGATAAAGACTGTGGCGTGATATCTACAGAGTACAGAGTGGGAGGGCTGGAGCACCTCTGCTGTGAGGACAGGCTGAGAGAGCTGGGGTTGTTCAGCCTGGAGAAGAGAAGGCTCCGGGGAGACCTTATAGCGGCCTTCCAGTACCCAAAGGGGGCTACAGGAAAGATGGGGAGGGACTCTTTATCAGGAAGTGGAGCGATAGGACAAGGGGTAACGGTTTCAAACTGGAAAAGGGTAGATTTGATTAGATATTAGGAAGAAATTCTTCACTGTGAGGGTGGTGAGACACTGGAACATGTTGCCCAGAGCAGTTGTGGATGCCCCATCCCTGGAAGTGTTCAAGGCCAGGCTGGATGGGGCTTTGAGCAACCTGGTCTAGTGGGAGGTGTCTCTGCCCATGGCAGGGGGGTTGGAACTAGGTGATCTTTAAGGTCCCTTCTAACCTGAATCATTCTGTGATGGATTCTGTGATTCTAATTTCTGCTCTTTGACAGAATAGCTTTTCAGCTATTTTCAGCTGTTCTGTCAGCTATAGTTTTTCAGCTTTTCATGGCTTCTCTGAATCTCTGTGCCTTTCTGTGGTTACGGGTACAGTGCCGGGCTACCATGTGGCTGGTCTGCGAGGGCACCCGTCCCCGCTGCACAGGTCTGCCTGCATTGCACTCCCCTGAGCTCCTGGCACTGGGGGTAGCCAGGGCGGCATAAGCTCAAGTCTGTCCGCTCCAACAGCACCCTTACTGGCCATCCCACTAGCTGAGCAGGAAAGTATCTCTTTTGCCGTTCCCAGCGGATCTAACAGCATTGTGATCAGTTATAACCATGATTCAGAATCCACATCGTGAAAGGGGCTTAATCTCGTTTGTTTCAGTGTGATGAAAAATGAAATGGAGTAATACGCTTCAGGCTTTTCTTGTGACGCTTCAAGATCACCAGTCCTAGGGATGGTATCTCAGCGTCTGTGTGGCTCGCTAGGTATGCTCGGACACGGTCACTCTCATCTAGCCCCTGCAAGTACGCTCAGCCTACACGTGTCTGTCTTTTTAAAGTCCTCTGTCTGAAATAGCAGCCATTAGTTACTCCTGGTCACAGACCAGGACCTTCCTCTAAGCACACATTTTTCCAGGAGCCCCTGTGTTCCTATGGGTATTTACTCTTCTGGCTGCAGGTATGATACATTGTCTGTGGGAGCAGGTATCTGTATGATCTATCTCTGTTCTCTTTCTACGGTACATTGAATCCCTAGAGATGCAGGGAGGAAGTAATCTCTGCACCCTCTGCCTTTGTGGTAGATTCTTGTGGAGATTGCAGAAGGAAGATCTGTTCTTCCCCCTTGGCTGCTTGGCAACCATACCATAATTGGGAATTAATGAAACCAGGATTATCTCTGACCTCATGTTCTGCAGAGAGATTAGTTCCTTTATAGATAGGACAGATTGCACCAGAATGGGAAGAATTTCCAACAGGCCAAAGTAGAGCAGCACTGTTACTCTGAAGTTCAAAGTGGGAGTCTGCAAACTCCAGAGAAACTTCCTGGTACCAGAGCTATCCTGGGCAGAGAGGGCAACTCCTTCTAATGAAGTTCTGCACGATTCTAACGAAGCTCTGCAGTAGTTCACCTACTTCCACTGAACTGTGCATAAAACCCCCACAACACTGTTGCAGTCCCTGGCTAATTTTACATCCGAATTGCTCGTCAAAGGTAAATCCCCTAATTGAACATTCACTGTTGCAGATTGGAGGCACCCATGCACACTTACCCATTTCTCACTTTAGTTCCATACTCAGTGTATCTACTTGATGTTGAGCCATCACTGTCATTATTCAGAGAAAGTTGATACAGCATCTCTCAAGAATGAGAGATTCAGTCTTATATCTTAATTATAAGCAGGATCAGGTGAAAACATTTTACTAAGTTGCTCCTCATTGCTGGTGTTAAAGCCCAGTTTCCTATTTTTTCCATGTTTGTCAAATCACATCTGTTTTGGATGAGATGTCTGAAGTTGATATCCACAGTGAATGTGGGGAGGGAGGTGAGAAAGAGGGAAAGGATGACTTAAAATAGCTCATTTGTTTCTAGGGTCAAGGCTAGGGGAAAAATATATCATTTTGCCTGTGTAAAAAAAAATTCTAGCAAGTTTTTCCTTAAATTGCTCAGGTGACCCATTCTTTGGAGCAGAAACCTGATAGGAAGACGTATGCATCAGGGATGTGCTATTTGCAACTCAAAGAAATGTCAGGCCAAGCCTATTGCTAGTCAACTGCTATTTGCAGCTGGGGGTAGAGAATTTTAAAAGTCAAACTACAGGTGGTTCTGTAATGAGTGATCATGTGCTAATGCCCCTTCGCTCCTCACAGGGGTGGCCGTTCCACTGTGCCTCCCTCTGTTCTGGCTGGAGCTGTGTCTCAAGACCGTGTCCTACAGAGCTCACTCCATACCTTGGCTTGGCCGTGCTGCTTTCAGTGAACAGCATATCTGCCTGCCATCCAAGAAGTGTGTTCTGGAGTCACATCATATGCTTGCACCCGGAAAATATTCCAGCGTGAACACAAGTGGAATTGGCAAGTCTTCCTGTTGCCCAGTGGCCCAGGGGAAGTCACACGTACAGAATGTGGTTGGCCCTGTTTAATTTCTGCCTCTGACGCAGAAAGCTAGGTGAGGACAGAGGCAAACCTAGATTTCCTTTACGCTCCTTGAGGAAAAAGGAAATTTCTGAGCCGTGCTGAGGCACAGAGTATGCAGGAGAAGTCTTAGAAGTCTTTCAGTCCCTCTTGCTCAAACTGTGGCACTTAGAGAAATAATTATTTATTTTCTGTGTAGGAGAGAAAGCACCAAGGAGTTAGGTTTAATCATAGACTAACAAAGAGGAATCTTACTGAGGTTACTCCAATTAATAGATATTTCTGAATAGAGTGGGGTAGTCTCAACATGCAAGGTTGGGAGCACCTTGTCCTGGGTGATACCATTTGGTGACACTAGCTGTGGAAGGAGAGCCTGGGTCTCCTCACATACCAAAAGTTAACTGAAAGCTCCTTACTTAAAAGGCAGGAAGCTACCGCACTGCTTCCTTGTCCTTTGTGCCCTTTGTTTTTTATGTTTCCAATGCTGTAAATGGAAAGGAAAGGTTTTCTAATGAGTAAACATGCAGGTCAATGTAATTTTTCAGGTTAGTAAAAGGAACAGAAAAATCTGCATTTTCCTCCAGATCAAACCACTTCTTTTATTGATTTTACAGTTATTCCACCAAACCAAACCAGGTTTACCCAGAGCTGGAATAAGTTGCCATCCTGCAACTGTATGCTCCCCACAGGGTGATGGAGCATACGCCGTCCCCTCACAGATCCAGCACTGCCCACAGGGTGCAACCATGCAGGGTGATCCCGAGGAGGTTTGCTGCAGCCCAGACCTGTAGGGCAAGGCTAGACCTCCTACAGTTCCTGCCCCCAACCAGTCCAAACTAAGGTGGGAGGCAATGAAATGAAACTTGGGAACTTCTCTCTATCTCATGCTTTTAGTGGCCTTTGTCTTGCTGACAAGCACGGTAGAAGAGGGGAATATCTGTGAGTTGGATGGAACCTGGTGTTATTTGAGTGGCAGCTGAGACTTGGTGGTGATTGATGGTATCTGAAGTTGAAGAAGACTGAATTTCGGAGCTGGGGAAACTGGGGACACAGAGCAGTTTCTGTGGGAGACAGGAAACCAGGAGCTGTGAAGCTGCGTAAGGGAAGCAATTCAGTCAAGCAATTCACTCATCAGTGGTACTAGAACGAAAACCAACCAGGATTGAGGAACTGCTGGTGGAAAAAAAGTCAGCACCTATTAGGAATTAAAATATGGAATGAGAAAAGGAAATGACTGGAGAACAAAAGATCAAGTCAAGGAAGGAAATGAGTGGGACGGGAATAGGAGGAGCCCAAGGAAAAATTTACAGTGAGAAGCTGGGAAACAGAGAATAGAGACGATGAAGGCTATCAGCAAAATGGCCAATATTATGAATTTTGAAGACATGAAGAGTGAGCCAGGAGGGCTAGAAAAGAGGACTGGAACTTGGTAAGGCAAGGAGTATGGAGCTTGAGGTATGGATACTGAAAGTTGAAAAGAACAAAATTAGAGGGATAAGAAAGAAACAGGTGGAACTTGAACAGGGAGGAGTGAGGAATGAGAAGGAGAAAATATGAGGCAGTGGGCAGACACGTGTGCCCCACTACACGATCTATGTTTGGGCCTGGATTAGTGTTCAAGCCCCTTGAGTTTTGCCATTCCTACATCAGATATCCACTTATTCTAATGGATAACCTATCCATTGTTTTTGTCCCACACTTCCTATCGCTCTCCCTGAAATTAAAGTGCATTAAAGTCACAAAGTGTGATATGTGAGAATGCCCGTCTCCTTCACAGTAGATAAGACATCAGTCCTGGGGGAGTTGGGGGTGCGAGGCAGAGCAAACAAGACGTCCCCTGCGTGTCCAGGACCTCTTCCCTGCCCACCATCTCGTTCTGAAGCTGCAGGCTGAAGGAAGGGGTTGCACCCAGAGCAAGCACAGCCGCCTGCTGGCCTGGGAAACTGTACTTTATCCTCTTCCTTGCCGCAAAATTTCTGTGCGGTGCCGGGCAAATTTTTGAAACCTACCTTGTCAGAGCTGGTGATCGACTGGGTGCTCCTCGTATTTCACATGTGTGGGCGGAGATTTCGAGTCTGACGTGAGGGAGTGCTGAGTTCTCACAGCTGTAGCTGAGGTAATGCACACTGTGCTTTGGAGACAGAAAGTAGAGTATTAAATAAACTGAGAAATCAGGTCCTAGGGAGTACACAGAAGTAATGGAAACTTTTGACCTTAATCACTTTGTCCTTCAGTTCCCGATGTGTAAAATGTGGATTGTACCACCCCCTCATGTTGCAGGGCTTACGAAGAAAGATTAGCTAACATTTAAAGATACTCCGATGCTTTAGCGATGAGGCAAGAGCAAGAGTCTGTGAGTAATTTTATTTTCAGAGCCATTTTTGAGTAGTAGGTAAAGCGTGAGGCTAGCTGCTGAGCAAAGGGGAGGACACGAAAGCCCAGATAGCTCCTCACCAAATGACTAGCTTAGCAGCCTGTGCACGCACAGGGATGGCAGCGGGGTGGAAAAAGTTCTCATGAGATGGTGAAAGGACTCTCTCCTAAGGCACAGAGCAACTAAAATAGAGCTGCAAAGGTAACTTAAATTCTGGCATTTCCTACCCTGAGTGGCTGGTTTGTAAGTGTCCCATGAACATTTTTGTGTGTTAGCAAACTCTGTTTAGTAAACGGACGTTTCTCTCTGCCTGTGAGGCAAGATGAGTGAGGCTTGCCTCCTTGTAGAATAGTATACTGTTAGTGAATAATACTGTTATTTATGCAGTAATTTTAATTAACGTTGGCATTCATAGTAGCAGAATTTTAGAAAAGCAGGTAAATATCACAACCATTTTACAGAACTATCCTACCCATATTTGAAATGAGCATTGAAGAGTTGTGAACAAACCATAGATCCCTTGGTGCTCCTTCCCTTAAATTAAAAATAAGATGTGAATTTTGTTCCAGTCACATTGGGTCAGAAACACTACATAAATAAACACAGGTCTGCTGTTAACCTTGGAGTCAGGTGGTTGCCTTGCTATTTAATGTAACTAGGGGCAGGCCTAAGATGAATAATTATTTGTGAACACTGAGATGTCAGAAGAGAAATCCAGGCCTGACACTGAAGGAAATCTTAATGAATCTTGATTTTGCAAAAATCTCTGGGTCTGGATGGGTCTGATTTGATGGAATCGAAAGAGCTTCTGGTATCAAGATCACAGCTCAAAGCCAGGGACACGGATGAGGAGTCTAGCTTTGGAATTAAAGGCAGTTTCCTAGAACTGACATTTACCTGTACCTCAATGAGCAAAGGGGTACTCCTTTCCACTGCACTGAGAGTATGTGGAATCCCCTCTAATAACTGATAATGAAACTGTAACTGATACTTCTAAAATCACACATTTGGTGGTTTGTTTTTTATGAATTTCTGTGAGTCACAGGAATCTGTGAGGCTAGTTGGGAGCAGGGGGAGAAAAAGAAACCCACTACAAATGTAGGTCGGTAATTATTGAAAAGTCAGTGGAAAAAAAATAAAAGCCCCAAACCAAGTATGGGTCCTTACTCTAGTTACTATTTCTAGTAATTATCGAAAAGTCAGTGGAGAAAAAATAAAAGCCCCAGACCAAGTATAGGTCCTTACTCTAGACACTATTTTGGGTACAGAAACATTTAATTTCTGAGTGAATAAGAACCCACAACTTGGAATTGTGTTTTTTTCTCCACCATGAAAACAAGATTGGAGGGAAATTTATCCCAAATGTCATTACAGTCTGTAGATTCCGAGCAATGAGTCTCACATCATGTGGGACATTTATCAGTAACATTTTAAAAGGCAGTATACACAATTTTCCCAGTGGCTGTCTTTGCTAGTGGCTTCTCTTGGTCTCAGACATGAGTTTTCTCTTTTACATACTCTGTATTAATAGCAGGAAGGGCAATGTATTGTCTTCCTTTTTTTTTTTTTTAAACTTTTTGTAATATTTAACAATGTGTCTTCAAAATGGGACTGGAACTTTCTTTAATTACACTGTGGATGCAATAAGTAAAAAGGTAATATAAAAGTATCTCCAGCCTTTCCAAGGCAAACCCAAGAAAGCAGTCATTAAACAAAGGAATTGTGCTGATTCTTACCTTCTCTTCTGCTGCAGCTGAAATTGTGGGCCTGGCATCAACAACTTGAAAAAGCTTAATATTAGCTGTGAGCTGAAAATGCTGCAGGCCTTGACCTATCATTTTTCTTCACCACAGTCAGAGCATGTATCTCATTTAGACAACTGATTCTCTGCCATATTTACTGTTGTGGCATATTAGGATTTGCTCACAACAAGCACTGTCAGTTAGGATCGGGACTTGTGGCATGGAGGAGGCAACAGGTACGAACAGCTCCTGAGAGGTACGTTGAGATCTGGAAGAGAACACAGAAGCAGTAACACAGTTCAAGGAGGTCTTAAGTTCTAAGATTCATCTCAAGCTATTAAGGACCCTATTAATGAGGCCTTATGGCAAACATGCTGTTAGGGAGCTTCTAGCTTATCTGGTTAAACTCCTGGAAGATGATCTTTCTGGCATACCTCTTCTCCTGCAATAAGAATATATTGGAGAAGGGTTCAGCAGCAGGACTACTGATTATAATTCTTTATGGTGTTGCCTCTAATCCAGACCATTTGAACATCTGGATTATTATCTGGATGAACATACCTGTTTTTCATGTATACAAACACATGAACTTATGCCCTAAAGTTTCTACCCTATTTTTCAAAGAACAGTGAAAAAATGGAGAGGCAGTATAGTATAGGTAGAGTTCATACCTTATCTGACCAGCTGGTGTAGTTGGAAAAAACAGACAAAAAACTGGGTGCACAAGCCCTTCCTCCACTTTGTGATAGAAGATTCAGTTTTCAGAAATTAAGAGGCGTTTTTGAGAGGACATCTTTCACTAGGAGATTTAAACGGCACAAAACTTTGGGCCGAAAGAAGATCAGCTTTGTTTTTGATAAGCGTTTTCTAAAGAAGACAGGACTGGCTGCTAATGGTAGAAAAAAGCAAACAAACCCCAGTGGCTGGAAGTCAAAGCTAGACAAGTTCATATGAGAAGTTAGATGCTCATAGCTAAATTATGGTTAATCGTTATTGGACAAATACAAGATGAAGCCAAGATCTCTTGCATGTCAAATCTAAACAAGACAACTCTCTGGATGATAAGCATCAGCAGAACACCACGGAATGCAACTAACTGTGTTCAGTGCAGGGGTGACTAGGAGATTTGTAACACTGGGGTTGACAAGTGATCTGATTGCCCCCCTCGGCCTGTGGCTCTCTGAAGCTGTAGGTGATCACTTTGTTGAAGAACACATAAAGCTCCCACTGCTTAGATAAATGGGTCACAAACCCAACCACACCTTGGAGTGTTTGGACCTGAAGGTCCAACCTTCAGAAGTGACCTTTGTCTCATCTGTGCTGAAAAGTCCAGAATATTGCTAATATGAGCCAGCAATGTGCCCTCGTGGCAAAGCCAGTCAGCAGCATCCTGGGCTGCATCAGGAGGAGTGTCACCATCAGGTGGAGGGAGGTGATCCTTCCCCTCTGCTCAGCCTAAGAGACACACCTGGAGCACTGGGTCCAGTGCTGGGCTCCCCAGCACAAGTGAGATGTGGACTTGCTAGGGCGAGACCAGTGACAGCCCACAAAGATCATTAAGGGACCAAAGCATCTGTCATATGAGAAGAGGCTGGGAGAGCTGGGACCAGCTCAGCCTGGAGAAGAGAAGGCTCAGGGGGATCTCATCAATGTGTACAAATACCCAGTTGGGAGGAAGGAAAGAGAAGGGAGCCAGGTGCTGCTCAGTGGTGCCCAATGGCAGGACAAGAGGCAATGGGAACGAATTGAAACACAGAAAACTCCACGTAAACGTAAGAAAAAACTTTTTTCCTGTGAGGGTGGTCAAATGCTGGAAGATGTTTCCCAGAAAGGCTGTGGAGTCTCCACCCTTGGAGATATTCAAAACCTGTCTGGACACAGTGCTGAGCACCCAGCTCAAGCTGACCTTCCTCTGAACTGAGTGGCCTCCACCAGGTGACCTCCAGAGGTGTCTTCCCACCTCAGCGCGCCTGGGACTCTGTGACCATGCTAAAGAGGCAAATTCAGGCAGCGTATTACAGCCTGACAGGTTTCTTTACTTGGATGAACCGTGGTTTATGATAATCACACACAAATACCGCTCTCCATGCTGGTCTTGCTGGATGCGGGCACTGGCAAATAAGTACAATGTCTCATACTAAAATACTACTGGTATTCATTGGGGGGTGTGTTTGTATTAATACATAAACAAACACAAAGATATTTATAAATAAATATATACAAAATATTGTTTCATGCCAATGCAACTTGCTCCAATTCAACAGCTGGTAATTAATAAAAAGTATTTACTACAGCTTAATAAAAAGTATTTACTACAGCTATGTATCAGAACTGTTACTAGCACAACTATGTTGGCAGAAAATCACCTCTCTTATCAGCATGTTTATACTAATTAAAAAAAAAAAGAACTGTATACTGAAGTCCCAAGTATTTATGTAAAAAATCTGGCATAGGGTCCAAAATTATATAGGTATTTTTGAACCACTCCATATGCAGGTAGTAGTACTGCTAAGGGCAAGCAGCCATCTGCATCCAGAGGAGACACATTTACATGGCTGTGAAGGTGCTCTATGCTTCCATACCACAGTAAAAGACAAAAATTATGTTGACGGAAGTTAGCTCTTTCTTGATAAAATATGTCCAAAGCAAGAATTGTATGATTCCAGCAAAAAATTGCATCCCTCATTTACAAAGTTCCTTGCCAAAAAATCTGAGGTTATCAGAGGAGCGAAGTAACTCTTTTTGCCTCTGTTTTGTTTTTTTTTTTTAAGTTTGGACACTGACTCTAGTAAGTGAGAGGGGTGTTGGAGTGTGGATATTTCAAACACATCCTAAAACTGGATTAGCTGAGGTGCAATATACCTCTGCGTGTAGACATTGGATACATGGTCTCCTTACCAACATACACAGTCTCTTAAACACACATAGAGTGGAACATCATCCTGTTAACCAACTCAAAAAAAGGAGAAGGTATAACTCTTCTGCATAGGGCCTGTACCCACAAAGCAGTTATGGGTCATAAAGCTGCGCTCACTTTCAAGAAAACCAAAAATGGCAAAATCAGGTAATAAAAATCTTTGAATACATATGTTTTGACTGAATGAGGTATTAAGAAAAATAGCAATACCCTCCATAGAAAGGAGGAGTATGTAGGAGCATCCTTTTTAATATAAGGTAACTAGTAACTGTTTTTTAAATGGCTTCCTTTGCTGTTCAGATCTTCAATGATTACTAGTTGGTGTCTTAGATTTTGTGTACCAGCCACCCAAAAGAAACTCAAGGAAGTGCACTCATGTAGCACTGTAGAAGATTCTGGTCTGTTTAAATACCTCTCAAAAAGACACTGCCAGAAGAAGGCAAGTGAGATGAGTAGTCACTTTTGAGGGGTTTGCCCCACAAAGACAGGAGTGTGCTTCTGGGTGCGCAGTGGCAAGTATTACTCCTGGGTTGCTGAAGCACTGACCTCCATGGTTTTCAAACACAAGTGTTTAACACTGCTGCAAGCCTTCGGCGTTTTCCTGCCTAGCCGTCCTGACACAGGGCAGTCTCACCTTGTGAGGGTTACCCCTGGCCAGTAATACAAGGCTGCCATGGCTGGAGGGAGAACATGCACATGATCCTCCTGCCATTATTTTATCGGTGGGGGAGGGTCTGCTACTGTTACATGCTGCTGAAGTGACTTGAAAAGTTGCACAGTAACTCAGGTCGGTGATGCTGCATCATGGTAATGTGTGCTAGGTTGCAAAGTTGCTGTCATCGTGACTTTAAGCAGTCGTGCTTTTCTCCCAGCAGGTGCATCTTTATAGAATTAAAAGAGTTAAGTACGAGATGCTGATCTAAGAAAGAAGGTCAAATCACTTTCATCCTTTCCTACTGTCTCCCTTTGTTTCCACAGCATTTTGGCACAATAAAGCATTTATGACTTTCTCCGCAAATAACAAATCTGCTGCTGCAGACGCTAAAGCCCTCTTAACCTTGGTTCTTTTCATACCTCTCAGTGGCCACAACACGTTGACATCCAACCCATTTTATTCACCTTAGTTACATGATCAGTATCACCCCAAAAGGGACTTAATCTGGCTCACTTGCTTGTGTAGCCACTTCAAGAGATGGCAGATTGAAGCCACTGGTATGTTGTCAGTGGAAAGGCCCATCCTTGCTGCGCTGGTCTGGAGTAAAACTGTGTGCTAAAGATACGTGCATGTAGGAATAAAAAGCCACTATATTCTTAGAAATGGATGGCCTCTGGAAGTGGTGAGTGTAGCGGTCAGTCATCTCAGCCCACGTCATGTACCAGATGTGGGAGGATGCGCCCACACTCGTTAACATTTATATAGATATAGGCTAATTTAACATCCCTTGGCTGCTTTCTTTTAAGCAATATCTTCTTTTCTTTCATTCTCTCTTTTTTTTTTTTTTTTTTTTTTTTCAGAGGGGAATGCCAGACTTGACTAACAAAGACAAGAGCAGACTAAATGTTTCCTTCACAGGAAGCCACTAGCTCTCCGCTTAGCAAGTGGGGAGGGAAAGCCTTTAAAACTGTTCAAACTTTCTTATGCAAATTTCAGTTACACACAAGTCAAACTTTAGGGAGAATGTCCCAGGGAAAAACTATTCAATTGGAAATTGAGCCCCTCAGTCCTTTCCAAAAAGTGACTGTGGTCTCTCGGTTATTATAAATGCACAGTACAGAGAACTGCATGCAGCACTACACAGAAATCTAAAGGTGAGGACGCTTTCAGGTCTCCCAGGGTGGTGTTCCACAGTTTCCATCTGATCTGGTTTTGGCTGAGGATAACATCTTTTCTAAGAAAAGCATTAGAAGAGCTTTGAAGAAAAAAAATAGAGCGTTGAAAAGCAAAGTAATGCAGTCCCCCTAGAGGAACAGGAGATTCTCAAATTAAGGCATTTACTACAGTTGTAGCCAGAAAATTGGTGTTTGAGTGGCTATTTGAAACATCTGCATATATAATTGCCATCATTAGAAAATATCCGAGAGTCCTGTCAGAGGTCAAGGATGCTTTTCTAACTGCTCTTCTCACATACATCAAGGACACCATTTTTATCTTCAGACTGTTCTGCCATGGACTTGGGACCTGTATGTGTACTTTCTTTGTGACCTCGGTGGTGCCCATCACATCACATAAAGATAATAAGCACATGTGCAGGGATGGAGGCCTTAGTCAGTGACAAGATACCATGAGAGGGTAAAGCAGAAAAAGTGATAAGTGAGAGATGGGCCATTGTTTACAGGCTGTCTTCTCCAGTCCTCATGGTAAAAAGGATGTGAAGCAGTTCAGGTGAATTAAGAGCCATTGCAGCTGCCATAATGGTCTTCCTAGAAAAACAAGTGTCGGTACCAACCTCTCTTCCCTGGACTTTTGCCTCTCTCTTGCTGAGAGGCACAGAAAATGATTGTGATGGTTTCCATTGGACTTTGTAGGACAGTCTGCAGAGGGACAAGTGTCTTAGTTGGGTTGCATGTGAGATAGCTTTAAAACTGCACTGCCTGGCACATACATCCCAAAACTGAAGATCATTGTGTGCCTGGCCTGATGGCTGTCAGAGACACCAGCCTGAATTCTGCTTTTATATATTAGATGCTATCTAATGGTCCTAAGGAGGGGATACCACAGTTGATTATCAGGAGAGCAGTTATTTGGGCATGTTCCCCCTCTTCACCTCCCACCCCCCCCACTGTCAGAAAAGCAGGATGCCTTTTGCATTTGAGCGAGCTACCTGCAGCTGGGCATATCTCAAAGCAGGCACAAAGCCACAGGGGGGGTTGCTACTTGAGCTAATGCTTCAGGGCAAGAAGTGCAGTCTGTCCCTTGAGCTCTGGGCCCAGTTTCCCCAGCTCAACCCCTTCACTGAGAGGAGGGACAGTGTTTTATCATGATGACATGGACATGCATCTGGAAGTGTTCAAGGCCAGGCTGGATGGGGCTTTGAGCAACCTGGTCTAGTGGGAGGTGTCCCTGCCCATGGCAGGGGGGTTGGAACTAGGTGATCTTTAAGGTCCTTTCCAACCTAAACCATTCTATGATCGTCATGAGGACTAGACAGCTCTTGGTGTACAAGACCCTGGTTGTACTCTTGCTTCTGCTATGGCATCTCTCTGCCTCAGTTTCCTCATCTGTCAAATGTGAATAAGGATGCTGCTCTCCTTTGTGGAGTCTGCTGAGAAATGTGGCTGAAGCAGTGCGCAAAGGAGAAGAACTTGGAGGCAGCTCAGGGTAGAACACAACGCTGGCCTGGCACAGTCTGTGATGTGCTACTATGGTATGTGACATAGTGACAGCTGTAATCTTTCTCAGATAAGGAGAGAGATGGTCTGAGTTGCCTTAGCTACCCTTGCTTTGCTTGTCTTCTTGAGGAAGCAACCACTTTTATCCATGTGGCTGACGTCTGAGAGAAGTGACCATTCTCTAGAGAACTGAAAGTGCCTTTTGGGATGCCAGAACATTTTATTCCCTAACAGATAAGCACAGCACTTGTTACTGAGAAATCACCCCGGACCGTATCGACTGTCTCTAGCTGTCTGCAGCCTTAGGTCATCATATGGCCACACATCAGCAGATAAAGTGCTCTGGGCCCTGCTGGAGGGTAGGAGATGGTGAAGGAAATTCCCGTGTGCTGCAGATGGTAACGTGGCAACAGTGGAAGCAATGATTCAGGAGGTGGCATTATTTTCTCTGAGTCATCACTGATCCTTTACCTCTGCCTGATGTTAGAGAAACTGTGCTGGTGCATAGTTACTATCTTTCTCATGATATTTAAAACTGAGGTTTTGACACTTTTTAGCATCAGCAGAGGCTACAGCACTTTTTGCAGTAGCAGGTTGAAATGAGTTTTTATTGGGTCATGAGAGACAAGGCAAGAAGCCTGGCACTCAGAGGTGATCTGTCCTATCCCTGTCCTGAGACGGGACCCCACACACCTCAGCGAACCCTGGCAGATGCCCCTATTACCTGCTCTTAAACACCTGCAATGATGAGGGTTTCACGCTCGCTCTTGGCAAACTGATCCAGTGACTCCTTAGTTTTACTGACTGCAGGTGTCTCCTCATGTTTAACTTTCAGCTCCCTGCCCTGTGCACTCTGCAGTTGGAGCCAAGTAGTGGGAGTGTAAGTGTCATTTGGCATCAAACACTTCTATTTTGTAGGAAGTAAGTGAAGGATTCTTTTTCCCACTAAAGAAATGTGGGGAAATTGGGTATTTATAGTGCAAGTGCCTAATTTCAGACTTTGCTTTACATCTTCATAGTGAAAAGCTAACCTAGAAAACCCACCACTGCAGGCTGGATGTCGCAGGTGCCCCTGATCTGCAGTTAGGACCAGTGGCAGCACCGAGCCACAAACTCCACATCACTGGCACATGCTGTCACTGCTACTGGTCCGAGACCTGCAAGCCCAGCCGCTGCTTCACTTCAGCATTTCACGTGTCTGCAGTGAAGCTGGGGGCCGTTGTGACGGACGGTGTGGTAGAGTGTACACAGGCAACTGAGTCACTCTGTGGGTGGCGGGAGGGCAACAGTCCCATTTGGTGACCTTGTCCTCACCCACCCATCCCCAAGTGTCCTCTCGCCGTAGTCTGGCTGACGAGCACCACAGAAAGCTGATGTATTTCTTATTTTGATTATGTGCAGAACGAGGAATTCTTAGTGGACGTTGGTGGTTCCTCCTGGGCTGGGTGGTGGCTTTCAGCACACCCCACGGCACATCAGCTGGTGTTCATGGTGGGGCGCTGGCACCAGGCAGGGTTTGGGGCATGGCCGAGGCAGCACAGCGAGATGGGGGGCAGTGCGAGGCAACACGGGAAGTCACATTCCTGACGCGGTGATACTAGCAAAACATTCTAGGACTTGGCTTTCCACAGAAACAAACACAAATGAGGTTAATGTCTTGTTTGACCACCTTCAGAGAACTTCAGATCAGGTCCTATACCTCTTTTTATCCTGTGGACTTATCTTTTATTTCACTTTTATCAACCAGATAATTAAGCAAAGAGCTACATCCTCGATAAATCAGAACAGCTCAATTGAAGTCAACAGCACAGCTATATTATTTTTAGTAGCAGCATGTGGGTTCAGACCCCAAATTGAAAATTAACTTATTATCTGCCTGGATATAAATTTATGGCATAGGTCATCACTTTCCCACACTGTCCCATCCTGCTAAAGAAGCCACCAGGCTGGTTCAGCTTGTTTCAGTGTGGATGTGCCAGTAGTTTTTGGTGCTTTGGATCATAACCCAGCAGCCACTGCCTGCATAGCAATTCCCTTATTAATTTTCTCTTTCAAAGGTGGCAACCTAACCTTCTTCTTATCCATCAAAATTCTGTCCTCAAGTACCAATTTAAAATATATGCATATATTCATTTGCATATGGATTCATTCCTGTGCCTCTGCTGAATTTGTCAAGAATTTTGCATTAGCCAAACTCTTGTAATTACATAATGGAGGAAAAAACAAAGGAAAACCACTTGAATCATTCGTACTGCACGTTTACCAATGCTCCTTAATGCATCTAGTTCTCGTGCATCAAGTATGTGGCAACTTCCCAAGAATCAACTGCCACTTTACTGAAAGTGACTTTTAGCTATATGAGCAGGGAAAGCCGCTATTACTTTTTGTTTCCCAACAGCAACCAATTTAGTTTGAAATTCATGTTTTGTCATAGCTGAAATGAATATATTTTTCTACCAGACAATCCTGGTGACTTTTTACCATAAGACCAGCAACACCGGGCAGATGGAAGTGGATCATTTCCACTAAGAGAGGTCACCAGCTCTGTTGCAAAAGTGGCTACTGATTCCAGCGGGACGCTTAATGACTAATTTTTAATGAACAGTTTTTGCAAGCCTGTTGGTTTGCTTATTTTTACTTTACACTGACTATCTACCTTTTCTATCGTTTTGACAAAAGCTCCATGGTTTCAGAAGTGCAACTGCTTTCTGTGCATCTCTGCTTCTAGCAGTCGCCTGAAAGCGTTTTACCTTTAAGGGCTCGTACTCCTGCTGATACAGATGTCAGCTCAAAAGAGGAAAGCGATTTTTCTCTTTGTTTGGCTATCCCATTTTTGACCAGGCAAACCTAGGTGTGATTTAGGTGATTGCCAGCTACGCCAGAGGGCTCATTCGGCTCGCTGCGGCTGAGGCCAGAGGCTGATCTCATACACACATTGTTTTTACAGGCGTGCGACTCTGCTGACGTCCTTCGGCTTCCTGCGCGGTGAGGCTGCTGCGCTCGGCGTCCTTGGCTTTAGGCACAACTTGTACCCTCTTAGACTTCACCCTCTGGCTCACGTTTTGCTTCATCAGCCCTTCCCCGCCTGCAAATAACGTTTGGTCGTGAGGGAAGGTCCCCTCTGCTGCAGCCCTTTTGGTGGCAGCAGCGTGGGCGAGGTAGGTGTGCGAGGGAGGGAGAGGGAGCAAGTTTCAGGCAGGCGCTGGTAGCATGAGAGACATGTGGTGGGTGGTGTTCCACACCCCCTCCCCCCCCATTAAACCTTCAGGTTACAAGTGGGTTGAATCCTGTCGGGTCATAGGCATGTTACAAAAATAAACACAGACCTCTGATGTGGATAGATTACTGCTGAGGGGGCAGCAGCATGGCTAAATCAGATCATTCCTCTTTCTGGTAAATACCGAGAGTAAAATCAATTGTTCCTACTGCTGAAAGGCTTTGCCTCCCCTTAGCGCTGCTGGTGTTGATGCTGTGCTGCATGTTTTGGGTGGCCACACCAAGGAAAAGTCCTGCCCACGCTGAAGTTTCGAAGTGCACTTGAAGGTCCTGAGAGCTGTTTTCTGGTGCCAGACTGGAATAATAACAACGGGCTAGCAAAGAGCTTCTCTGAGGATTGCTGAGACCAGAATCGAGAGTCGTGCCTGTCCATCCTTTTATTTTTGAGATATTAGTTAGGGAGGAGGTTTCAGGTGTTATTTGGAGGAAATTAGGGCAGACAGCACTTCTCCCTGTGTTCCAGTCTGTCCTTTTCTGAACCCCATTTCAGTAATAAACTCATGTAGCATTCCCCAAAACAGACATCTCATAATATAAGCTGAGGATTTCACTGCCTGAAACATTCCGCTGTCTACGATTCAGAAGTAGTGCTGTGTTTTGCCAGTGGAAGCAAGAGAGCCCCGAGTGACCTGGTCTGAGCTCACAGCTGAGCCTGCTTTGAGCAGGAGGTTGGAGCAGACACCTGTCAACATCCCTTCCAGTCCGATACCCTGTGATCCTATGTCTAGGATTTTGCCGATATCCCACACTCTGAGTGTTGTGAGAAGTCTCAGAATTGAGTGAAGGGTTGAAAAGATAAAAGGAATATATTTTGACCCCTCTCTCCACCTTTGAAAAATCGATTCAGCTCCAGGCCAGCAGCAATGGTGTTTCCTGATTTCTCTGACCATGATCAGGCAGTGGGCTTGTATAACAGTTTTAAGATGAGCTCAGAGGAGGTGAGCGCTTGGCAGAGGGGATGATGCACCCACTGCCTGAGGAGCTTCTAATGCTAAAGCAGGGCTCAATCGAGCATGAGTACCTGAGCCTCACGGGATGCCCTGTAGGCTCAGAGGTAGGAACAGAAACCCAGCTTTGTCCAGCAAGATATATCCAGTGGGATACCCCTGGTAAATGAGCTGCTGATAGACATAAAGACAACGCATATAACATTGACCAATTTTAACAGTTTTTATCTGCTCAGAATACAAAACAATCTGCCCAGCATTAAAATAATTGCTGTTATTTGGGCTATTTCACTTCCCAACCTTAAATTAGTTGCATGCAAAATCAGCTCTGAGATTAGGGCACCCGTGTTGCCCGTAGGGCAGTTGCTGTGCTCAGTGGGGCCACTGTACCATACTTCTTCCTTTCTTCCTTGTGGATCAGAAGCTTGGAGTGTGTCTGTCCCCTCCCCGCAGATCCCAGTGCTGAGCAGCCACTGGCAGCCAAGAGAGTCACCGTGTTTGTGTTGGTTCGGGGTTTTTTAATGAATGCAGGAATTGCCACAATTGAATGAATAATTCATTCACTAAAATGATGCATGAAAAAGAAAAGTGTTCCGCTGTTATTCTTGGAAATTTTTAACCCAGTTGCTTTTTTTTTGCCTTTGCTGTGGTGGGGGCCGGCAGCGCCCGTCGCTGGGAGCCAGCGAGTTCATGCTCAGTGAAAGTTTGCAAACGAGGAGGAGGAAAGGTGCATGTCTTCTGGGGATGGGCTCTGACCCGCTGTCACTGATGGCTTCTGTGGGCGTTGTCAGAAAGTCCTGCCGAGCGGCGGGGGTGACTCACCGGCAGCTGACTGAAGGCAGGCAGGAGGCCAACAGCCCCAGCACAACTGGAAAGTACAGAGTGAGCCCAGTGCGCACAAGAAAAAGGAGAAGATGTCATGTAGTAATGTGTCTGTCTGCCTGTCTTGTCTGTCTGTCACAAGGCGAGAAAACCTGGCTACTCTGTATTCCTTGTAGGAGACAGGGGAGCTCGGTGATGTGAAGCCACCTTCGTTCTTGCAAGAGGGCATGTTACATGGTTACATATCAAAACGGGGGAGCTACCGCAGCCTTTCTGCAGACTGCTTGGCAAACCAGACTTTCTAAGGTAAATTTGATACTAAATTCTTTCACAGGAGCACAGCATACCTTGAGAATTCTTGAGGACTAGGGTCAGGTTTACTCTATCAAACCCACTCACTCCCTTATGAAACTGCTCTTGCCGCTTTCCAGCAGGCAAGTGGTGGGGACCCAAAGGGATAATGCATACAGTCATATAGGGCTGGGGGCATAAATACAGCCCAAGTCTTGTTTTGTGTCATCTCCTTCACTGGAGGCTCTGAAGAGCAAGTTAGGGTAGCCAGTTGTGTGTATTAGCCCTGGAGCTTGTAAAGGCTCGTTTTCTACAGAGCTGTGCCTGCAACTCTTGTGATGGCAAGCTCTGACTGGGGATCTTCCTGTGATGAGCTTATCTATAAGATGCCATTTCTCTGCAGGCTCACTGGTGCCCGAGGAGGGTTATCCTCCTGTCATAGCATCCCTCTACCACCTGGGCCGCTTGCCCTGACAAACTGCCTCTTCTCACAGATTTGGCAGAATTTGATTTTCTTCAAAACTCCTGCCCCTGGGAGTCATGGTTGGCATTGGCCAACAGGCTCTGGGCTAGCTGGCAGGGTATTTCTGAGAGAGGGGGCAGGCAGGAATGGCAGGACGGACAGGCAGAGAGGCAGGCAGGCAGGCAGACATACACACCATGACTCCTGTCACTTTTTAAGGAAGCCGAAGTGAGCATCTGCTGGGGGTGGCCCCAGGTGGGAGCTTGTTACTGCCGCCAGGACCCTGCCTAGATAGAGCTGGAGGTAGCAGACCACCAGCAGCACGTGTCTGGGGCTTATGTGAATGGGCCTGACCAGGACCCTGCCTGGACATCCCGGGGCTGTGTCTGATGCTGGTTCCCCTCGCCAGACCTGATCCTGACCCTCACCCACAGGCCAACATCCCGTCCCCACCCCCGGGGAGGTACCCAATGCCAAATCCTGGCCAGTTCCTTCCTGGCCCCTGATGCCCAAGGCACGTTAATAACCAGGAATGAAGAGTCACTGGAGTGCTTGAGGCCGAGGAGCTACAGCATGTCCCTAGCTGCAGCTGAGCCATGGTATTTCAGAGACGACTGACTCCCCAGTCCCGGCTCCCACTGACAGCAAAGTTATTCATCAAAGGCAGGAAAAAAGCCTTCCTGGTTTCAAGCCTCTGGGTAAGCACTGAGACATGGGCCCAGAATGATATAATACAGAGCAAACAGTGATTCAGTTTTGATTCAAAGCCCCTGGCGAAGCGCATGGACAGCTTGCCTTTCTCTCTTTTTTCCTTGAAAGGGCAGTTCTCTGCCAGTATTACACCCTGGGGAGTTGTGAACGCATTTCCCCCTTCCCACAGGATCAAAAGCGGGAGGGTTTTGTGTGTGGGGTCCTTCGAAAAGCCCATGGAATCCACTTCGCGTCTCTCCGGCAGACAAGTACCGTTCAGCTGGCGTGGGGTGACTCAGATGGTTTGGGAAACGCTGCAGACTGTTCCCTGGGGTTGGGGTGCAGTTATTCCCGCTGCCGGTGGGCAAGGCAAAGAGGCTGCTGGAGCAACCGCAGCTGCTCTTGCTCGTACGGACCTTGAGAGCCCCACGAGGGCTACTCTGGGGACAACCTACGAGAAGAGGTTTACCTATCAGCCCTTCAGGCTGGTTTGGTTAAATCCCCACTTAAGTAGCTGTCCTAATATGGGCAAGACATAAAACTCTGGAGTTTAAAGAGGGAACTGACACTAGTGTTTAGGGATGAAAATAGTGAAGCGTTCCTTTTTTCAGTAAGAATGACTGGTCTCCAGCGGCAGAGAGGGAGTTTTTCACAATGCAGGCGCATACTTGTGTGGTTTGGACTGCCTGACAACCATTCAAGCTACAGAAACCACCAAGTAAGTCTTTTCTGTGATGAATGCAAGACAAGATTGAAAAGCGACCCTGTAAAAACAGATGACCTCTGCAAATGCTCAGTACTTCATAAAATCAAGGGCTGATAACGCCAGTGTGGGAGTGACGGCACCGTGCATCCTTCTGTGCGGGGCTCCTGGTTTCCAGCTAGAGAAGGCAAAGGCGAGGGCAGAGGGGAGGGGACCCTGTAAGGATCAAGGAGGGACCAATTAGTCTGCACTTGCTTGGAGTAACTGGAACTTCTTTCTTTTTTCTGTGGGTGTTTTGTTTATATTTTAGTCTCCCTTTATCCAAGAAAGAGGTGTGACGTTCAAGAATTCCTTTAGCCTAACCCAAAGACCAAGGGGACTTGGTTGCTACAGTTCTATGATGCTGAACTCAGCAATGTTCAGAAAAAGACCCTAGAGACAGGTACTGCAGAAATACAGAGCCTGATCCTATTGGACCTACTAGCACAAACTTTTTAGGGCACCTCTACCCCCTCTGCTGGGACAGCAGCGTGCAAAGCACATGTGTGACAAGGTGCCATGTCATGGGGCAGCTCCAGGACAGCTTGGCATCCTTTTGCTAGCCTGGCACTGTGCCAGGGGTGACAAGCTCTACGTCCGGGCAGGGAGGATTGGCTTGGGCAGAGAACCATCCCAGGAGCACTGGTACTGCCTTACCAGCCACCAGAGGAAGGCTGCTGAGGGTCCCCTGGCAGTTCCCTTGCCAGCCCGGGCCATGGGTGAAGCCAGCCCAGACTTTGCTGTGCTGAACATTTGAAACACCGACATATCTTCTTGTCCCAGCAGATGTTTTGAATGCTAGGGCTGTGCAGCAAGGTTTATGCTGTTAAGGGTCTATATCATCCCCTGCTTTCTGTGTCAGAGGTTTTGGGGCAAAGATTGTCAAAATACATCTTTTCTTTTCCTTGTAATGTGCTTTCCTGTGACAGAATGAATGAAAATAATACATATGTCTGAAGAATAAGAAAGGAAAGAACTGGAAAAAGCCAGAAAGAAGCCCTGATATTAAGTTATACTTGTCAGGCTTCTCAATGGGTAAGATCAGGTTTAAAAAAAAAATATTTAGATTCAGACTCCTCCTTAATAAGCATGCAGCTGATTTAAGAGGAACTGATAAACCACTTCTCATACAGGATGTGGACTGGAGTTCCTCATCTTCATTGAGTCCTATGGATTGCAAGGGCATGATGGTCTGTTAATCAAAAGCAAAACCCTAAGCAGTGAGTGAGGACAAGCCAAAGGTACAAACACAGGAAACTCCCTCGCACTGATTCCACAGTTCCCGTTCAAGTGCTGCCTGAACTGCAGGAGGCAGCTTAAATTATCTCCTGTTTCTTCCATCTGCCGCTCCATTTCCTCATGTGTCAACTGTCCAGCAAAGCAAGTGTAAACCATCAGCCCGAAATATTCCTTCTTGCTCTGTTGAAAAGACAGCCATCAATTTCAGCTCCTCTTAAGGAAATGTACAGGGCCAGCAGATAAGATACTGCGACCTAAATATGGCTTCTTCTTAAGAAGAAAAGAGATATGAAAAATATTGTGGGCACGTTAGCCATGGAGAAGTCTTAGGGGAAGGTCAAAGTTTAGCTTAAGCCAGTACATACTGTTTATTGTTAATAGATTCAGAGTTTGTGAAGGACCCAAACAAGCATAAAGGTATGAAAGGTGGAAAAATATTCTGTCTGGGCTGTGAGTGTGCTTTAGTGCTGGAGCAGAGAGGCCAGCTGGAGGCAGGAGGACAGTAAAGTCCTCTTGTCAGGTCTGTTTGTCTGCCTTGAGACCACCAGCAGGACTGTTACTGAGATGGTGATCCCCAGCCGCATGTCAGCGCGATACCGCATGGCAACGTCTCACCCTGAAGGCTGCCCAGGGAGGTGGTGGAGTCACCATTCCTGAATGTGTGTAAGAGTCATTTAGATGTGGTGTTGGGGGATATGGTGTAGGGGAGAACTTTGTAGAGTGGGGTTGATGATTGGACTTGATGATCCCAAGAGTCTTTTCCAACTTGAATGATTCTATGATTCTATGATTCTATGAAAGCTATCAAGGTTCCTGGTTGCCACCCCTTTAGGAAAGCTATGTTGTTGCCTTGGCTTTCAGTAAAAAAACTCTTTTCAACCTTTTAATTTATTTCTGTCATGCTCTGTAGAGCTGCACCACAAATGACATTGCTTTGGCTGGTTTCATCAGCAGTAAAAAAGAGTCTTCAAAATGTAGTACATACAAAGGTCTGTCATATACTGAGAACCATAAAAAATTTAAAAAGCGGTCTTGAGTAGGAGGCTGCTTGCAGACATCTGAGTTTCTGTGACCAATTTGCCCATTGTTAAGAATTGAGATAATGATAGTCCCACAGAAAAGCTCCTGGACATCTATGGACAAAGCCAGCTACCTGATATTTTACCTTGCTTTCACTATAATTGCTGTTAGCAGTGCATGGACTTTGTGTACAGTGAAATGGTTGCAAGCCAGACTGGTACAAGCCACAATTAGGCTTGCTCCTAGTAGGAGAAAAGCAAAAAAGCAATCTGAGTCTCTGACAGATGACCACTGATGATGCTTGGCATAGCAATTGAAGATGCCAGCCCTGGCAGCTCTCTGCACTGCTTCTCCAGCAGAGCTTGCTCTCGCTCAGCAGAGCTGGTGGATCTGCATCCCGCTTGTGCCTTAGGCATCCTGGTTCACAGTTTGATATTCTGGGGTACCCAGGGAGTCACTTTTTGTCATATTAAGGTACCCAAAGTGTAGAGGACTGTAGCCTTGTGCTAAGATTTTGGCACATAGGCAAATGTCGCATTCTGACCATTCCCTCATAGGAATGGAAACCTCTGGCTTTGGTTCTTGGTGGACCAGAAGTGTCAGTAACATCTTCATATTTCCTGGTTGGATTTTCCAGAGCTTGTCAGGCCTAAAAGGAATTATAAAATGGACTTTAGTTAAATCAGCACAACTTCCCTGTGTAGATGTGGCCAGAGATTCTTACAGCACTGACCTAAAAAGGAAGAAGAAAAAAAGTGTAGAGTTCCCTCAGTCCCCACAAAGCCCTAGTCTCTGTATTCTCTTTTTCCTGAAGAGCTGGAAAATATGTCTGTTTTCTTCTAAAAAGGACAAACTACATGTGGATTTCAAACTACATTTTCCCATCTCTGAGTTCATGCAGTCACACTTTCTGAGAGTTCAATCCCTTCTTTCACAAGGCAGAAAGGATAGGTGAAAAATCTGGATTTTATTTCAGTATTCTCATCATCAGACCACATCAGATCCTGGCAATGAATCTGTTCTGTGCTGAGATTTTCAAGATGCTCCCAAGATGCCAAAAAGAGTGCCACGACACAGTAATGAAGAGACCACTATTCCAAGTGCTTAAGTAATCACTTGATTGATGGCAGAGCACTACTCATTTCTGACCGCTGTTACTGTGCGTTTCCAGCCAAGCTCCCAAAGACACATAATGGCCAGCAAAAGGCAAACGGCCCACTTCCAGAACCAGGGAAGGTAATTCAGGCTGTCAGTTGTTGGAGCATGAGCAAAGCATCCCTGCTGATGGGTGCTGATGGGTGGTGCGGGACTGGGAGAGTGGGATGGTCATGGCTGGGTGAGAGGAGAGGGAGGGCGATGGAGGGCACGTGGTGCATGGCCAGAGCAGCAGCAGAGCAGAGAGCTCTGAGACCTCAGGAAGGATCTGGGAGTAGAAAAGTGCAGGAAAGGGGAAACAGAAATGCAAACAGAGACAGCGTAAGCAGAGAGATTTGCACTGAACGTGGAACAAGAGCTGCACGGAGGCTTCAGAGGGGAGCGTGTGGCAAAGGCGCAGAAGAGGAAGATGAGCGTTTGCTTTGGCTGCTTATGAACAAAGCTGTACGTATGGCTGCTGGCAATAGTCACTACACCCATCAGTCTTGGTAACAGACATAGATCAAGTGCTGACAATAAACAAAATATTTATTATCTATTCCAAGCTAACTGAAGTGGTTAACCTTATGGTTCAGAGGATGTTGTGACGGGGTAACCCATCTTTTGTTGGGACTATGGTTACAACACTGGCTCTGATCATGTTGCCTTCTGCACATCTCTCAAAAAGTATTCAGGGAAGTTTTATTACCCTCAATTAACTGTGCCCCCCAAAATGGAAAGATTCCAAGACCAACATGAAAAAAAGTCAAAATATTTCCATTCCTTGCTGAGAAATTATGAGGGTATGTAAAGTACCCTCCTTGCTGAGAAATGTATGTAAAGTACCCTTCCTTGCTGAGAAGTGGTGAGGGTATGTATCTAGACCAGGGTAGTTTAAGGGGTTCTGAGGAACAATATGCTGCAACAGTGATCCAAGCAAAACTTTCCCATACATTGATTTGTGAACATTGGTCTTCAATGACGTGCCCAGACTTTGCTGACTCCGTTCTGTGGGGGCACCATCAGGTCATGTTTCATTTTCTTTTTCCTGTTGCAGCTTTTAAATCTCCCTCAGCTTCAGCAAAGCTACAGAGCAGGTGAAAAAACAACCACTAAAAAAATACAGTTTAACACTGGCCCTAGGGAAAAGTGAAAAGCTAAATTTTATCAGGCTTGAATAGTTCACTGCCATACATTTTACCCAACTGGAGACAGTATGAATAATCACAAGATGGAAAAAGAAAAAAAAAAAAAAGACGATTTGTATTAAAATTTTGTTGTTAGTGTAGTGTGAAATCCTCAGGGGGCTCATCTAAAATAGCAGAGTCATGGCTGGGGATTCATAAATGTTTTCAAGGACAGCATTTTCAATGGAGAAAACAGCCTTGTCATGAGAAGCAGCAAACAAGCATTTTCATTCTCCACTACCTGAACATTTCTTGGCAGACTATCACAGCAAAAGCAATTTTTGCTTTGTTTCGAGTCTTCTGTCTTGCCTTTAACTTCTTCCACTTTCTGTTTCCTTCCTTGTCATTTCCCGGCCTTTGCAGGAAAAATTGGGTGACTGGCTATTAACCTGAATTTTCTTTGGGAAGGGACCTACTTCTCCACAATGAGTATTGAGTACATGTAAAGATTAATTCCCCTTTTTGAGTAAGAAATTCTCCATTCTGAACTGCCGTAACTACAGACTGTATAACTGGAATTGATTCTCAAAATAGAAAACAGAAAGAGAAAGAATTGTGGAATGGAAATCACCTCCAGTGAATCCTTATTTTTAGACCTTCCAGGTAAAGTCCAACCCCATGGGGTTGATGAGATTTAGGATTTTGCCCATCCTTTTTCATTCTTGTACAGTAGCTAAAACTTGGAGTCATTATAGGAGACGTTGCTGTCAGACCAGTCTCTACCCTATACGGCCACCTCTCTTGTCCTTCCTGGTTTGCCGGGAAGTTCCCAGCTTGCAAGATTATGGCATAAATGTAAAAAAGAGGCAGAAGTTAGTAGGAAATTGGTGAATCAGTTGCCTAAAGTGCTGTGTGTCACGTAGCAGGAATGCCAGTGCCTTCAACACTCAGTCCCTTTGCTGCCTGTTGAGAGCATGGCTTTTACCATTTCATATTGTTTTAAGACAAGAACCAGTGCCTGCTGCAGTGCCAGCATTATCAGAGCTCTCCCTGGAATCGGTGTCCACTTTGATGACCCAGGCTTGCTCACAGGACGGATCAGGGCACCACCAGTGCACTGGTAAGAGTGGCTGCCAGCAGGACTGGCCGCTGGGAGGCTGGCATCCCCTGAGCATCCCCTGAGCATCCCCTGGTAACCTGCCACTTCTTCTCTTTGCTTCAAATCTGCTCAAGAATAAGCCTCTCCGCTTCTCCTGCACCACACACTGCCAGTGCCAAAAATTCAGGTTGGGAGCGCGTGACAGGCTTCCTTTTCAATCCTGTTTCTTTCCTGTCCTTCAAATGATGTTCCCAGGGGAGCTTGGTCAGAGGCGAGCACACCGGGGACAGCAGGCTGCCTGCTCCATACAGACACCTTTGTGAATCAGGGGAAAAAAAGACTTCAAAAACTTCATTATGTCAGTTCAACCTCACACACAGGAGTGGGAAATATGCTGCCCTTTAGTCAGAGATGGGGTGAGAGATGTTTCTTTCTCTGATTATGAAACAGGGATTGTTGTGGTTACCACCTGTATTTCCTGATAACAGCAATATCGGGATGTGTTGTCAGATCCCTCTGACTGGGACAAGAAGTGCTGTGATGTTTATCCCGCTCACCCCAAAGGAGCGGCTGGAGCAGAAGCAGGACACCCATCTTGTGCTTCCTCCTGGGCCAGTGTGCCCAGGGGGTGTCTGGGTTGCATACTGGGGCACCCCTCTGCTGTGGGCGATCACAGCAGAGGAGTGCCAGGCACCATCAAACCACCAAGCCTCTGTCACCCAAAAATGCTCCCATGAGAGCACCCACCGTCACGTGGAGCTCCAAGTTGCAGACGAGATCCAGGTATCCTAAGGAGGCATCTACATCCTGTTATCTCCAAGAGGAAGACACAGCACATTGACGCCGTATTGCACAAGTGCATCAGGTGCCTGTGGGATGTGGGGACCAGCTGATGGGATGGGACTGGACAGAGTCCCTTTACCTCCACCATCGGCACCAATCCAGAGCCTCTGAGCGAAGCCCTGGAGGACACCTGCGGAGAGGAGCCAGCATCAGGAGCCAGCGCAGGGGGTGCAGAAAGCGCCCTGTAGTTTTGACTGGGCTTTGTTGGATGAACAGCCCAAAGCCTGGGTGCCTTAATTTCCTTTTCACCCTTCCCTTCAGGTTCACTCTGCACACTCCTGCCCTTTCTGTCCTTCCAAATCCTTTCTGTCCTTTCCCACTTCCTTCTTGTGATTGTCTTTCCATCTCACTGACCTTTCTGTCATGAGTATGACACCCTTCCCTCTGCCAAGAATCCTCCTGGTCTAGCGAGACTCTGCCACATTGTACCACATTTGCAGAAGGGCTGCCAGCCTCCTGCTCCTGCATAACTGCTCTGAATTTGATGTTGCATCTAAGCAGTGAGTCTCCGAGTTAACTGAGGGCTGCAAAGCAACTGCTGTGAACAAATGCATTTTTTAGTTTCGTTTCAGTTTCTGAGGCAGGTGTTTATTAAGAAAAAGATACACACATGCACTCACACAGACTTTTCCCCCAAACTACACCCTTTTTTATTAATCGCAGCAGTGACCAAGCAGTAGGATGTGCAAAGTATGAAGAACATGAAGAAAGCGTATCTCCTCTGAAAATGTTCAAATGAGCTTGGAGAACTAGATTGTGTTCTTCTGGTTGATGTTTTGAAGAGCAAAGAGAGTGGAAAAAACCCCAAGAAAACAAAAGTTTTATTTTTAAGGGCCCATAAAAGTTCTAAAGAAGTACAATTATTGTGCTGTGACAGGAGCTCATACTCCAGATGTTCAGTTTAACTCTAGGGAGACAATAGGTTTGTTTGGAGACTAAAGGCCTTAACATTGAGGAGAAAATACTTGCAATTTTACTGACAAAAATTACGAAGGTCTTCTGTTAACTGAAATGAAGTGCTGCCCAAACCAGACAGGATAATCTGACTGTATGACAGAGCAAGAAGTGAGTTTGCAGTGTCAAATTACTACAGACCAGAACTTGCTGAGATAATGCTGGGCTGATCTTTCTGTCTGTTAAAAGTAACATTTCTGTGAGTCATCCTAGATAATTCTTCAGATGCTTTTCTGGCCTTAGAGCAGGAAACCTCTCCTTCTTTCTGGTGGGAATTTTCCCTGTGCTATAGCAGAGTCTGCTGTGGTTTCATAGAAAGGAAATCCATATGTCCCTCCCAGGAATGCAACTGTCAGGGCTGTGGTTTAGTTTGGCAGTTATGATATTTTGACTTTATGTTCCATAGCATTTTGTCTTCCACTCACTCTGAGCTCTCTGCAATGGCCTTCAGGGGTCCTGGGCTTTACCCATAGCTTGTACCTCCTTCTGGGTTGGTTGCTCTGCATGTTTACATGTCCTCTCACACACAAATATACACTGGGGCTAAGAGCTGTATCACCTTCATCTCAGGCAAATGGGATGCATGCATGGAAAAGGGCTCATAGAAGCAGTGGCCTAGGACTCCCCAATATAAGGCAGCTGTGTCTCTGTCCTCTGGGTGCATCACTGCCAGGATCTGGCCAATGCCTCAACACAGAGTGACAGCTTTGTATCAGACAAGCTGGGCTGCAGCAGAGATACCTCCTGAGCCCTCAGGTGCTCCTGCAAGCAGAAAGCTGTATAAAGTCATCCCCCCCTCCCTGTGAGTGACCTACACCCACCGGTTCTGCTGCACTGCAGCAGTCAAACAAATCCCAGCTGCTTCACTTGGCCAGTGGCAAGGGCTCCTCGCTAATAATAATCGCTGGTGTGGCAACAGTCGTTTCTTCTGCTCTGTTTATATAGCATGGCACTTTATGGGAACATTCCTAGTCATAAAGAGGAGATGGAAAAAGAGATAGATGTAAGAAGAAGCAAACAGATCAGGAAGATAAAGCTGGCATATATTATCCTCTTTTTTCTCTTTTTCTTTTTTCTTTTTTTTTTTCCCCACAATACCTTCTCTTGAATCACATGCGTATATGCAAATGCCTCTTGTTCTTCATGAAGAAGTTCTGCCCACACAAAGAGGAGCCCTGTGCTGCACTTTAAAATGAGCACCATTAAATATTGTTTGCAAGGGAACATCTTCTTAAAAAGAAAGCATATAAAACAATATTTCCATTGCTAACTCTACCCTTCTCCACATGGTAAGCACTGAAAAAAGGGAAGGTGTGCCACCCGACAATGTTCCTTGGCACAAGTGGTTCTTTACCTTCCAGGCAGTCATCTTGAAAGAGAAAGTTCTCCCTATAGATGAAGGTAGCAATGTGGTTACTTAATTAAAGCAAGCAAATATCTGTGAAAGCAAACAAAATAAAAAGGACCTTTCATCAGTAGCTAAGTTATGCCAGTAACTGCAAGTTAATGTTCCTACAGGTAATAACCATATAACAAGCAATTATATTTGGAAAGCAGCAGCGCTGTAGCTGGCAATGTCAGGAAATACTGTCAACTCTTGCTCTGTCTCCTAAAGAGAAGTGAAAAGCACCGGGGACGTCGTAGGCTGTGACTCTCTGCCAAGCACATTTTCGCCAACGCATGCGTGGTCGCCGCCCCGGCCAGCTGGTGCCAGTGGCTGTGCTTGTACTGCCCAGGGCTGCAGCACAGTGACAGCATCCAGGTCACAGTGGGCTTGCCCCAGCCCTCCTCCAAGCTCCAAGCAGTGCAGCTGGGGCTTTAGGACATCATCAGTGTTTCTTCTGTTGTTTTCTCAGTTCAAAGTGTCTGAAGCAATGAGAGGGTTGCATCGCAGCCCACTGCAGAGGTACTTTTATAGCGTGAAACTGAGGGTACCTCCAGGTTATTGCATGCCACACCATGTGGGGTGAGGTCATGGGGAAGCTGGTGCCCAGGGGTGCCTGTGTGGGACAGTGCTGGAGGACGACATGGAGTGAAGGAAGGCAAACCTGGTGCAGATTGCCCATACCACCTCCTCAGGCCATCTTGGGGTGAATGGTTCTCCCCGCTGAACTTGGGTTTGTTTCAGAGGGAACCAGCTGCCCTATACCGAAATGACTTGGAAATGAACTGGTGCTTCTCCAGGGTGGATGAGCAGGAGGCTGGGAGTCATGGGGGCACTGAGTTAGCTCTCAGGCTAAATGAGGGTATGACAACATAGCTAGAACAGCATCCTCTCTCACACATTTTGTCATATGTGCTAGTGATCTTATCTCACTGTCAAAGGGCAAGATCTGGAGAACTTCCTGGAAATGGCACCGTGGCCCCAGTTCTCATTGAGTTGGGGATGCAAGAGAGGCTGTCATTTTGCTGAGGCCCAGAAGCAATTTTACGTTACTCCAAGTGCAGTGTAACTGCATGGGATACTGTTGAAAGGACAGGTCTCACTCTTCCCCAACCCTGGCTGACCTTTTGGCTCCTTTCCCGGGGTCACCTAGTGACCAAGTGGCCAGACATTGAGCTGGAGCCACCTACCGATCTGCCAGAAAGAGAATACAATAGTTAGAGATTGCTAGGTCCACAAGAGCCAAGCTATCCCTTTGAAGAGGAACCCCCAGTCCGCAGTCACAGGAGGAAATGAGCCAGCAGGGTTGTCCTGGGACCCAGCTGCATGCCCAGTCCTGCTCTCTCCCACATTGCTCCTGGAATTTCCCCTCCTCTCAGCTTGTGGTGGTGCAGTATGTGGTGGGTGTCTCATAGCCTCCGGGCACAGGGAAGCGTCAGGATGGAGTGGGGAAGACCAGGGAGTTTGGCCATTGCTGGCCCACCTCCCAGGGACAAGCGGGAAAACTGGGATGACTCAACTAAACCTGCAAAGTCAGTCCGCAGAAATGAAAGCACTTAAGCTGCACCCCACCCTTTCAGAAGGCACCAAGCATGCTTTTACTTGTAGAAATGGAGTTCACACCTTTAGCAGAGTCGTCTTAACTTTCTTGAGAGTCAGGCTAGCCCTGGTTAGACAAACCTTCAGTGATTTCCAGATGGAAGGCAAGAAGCCTGGTTAGTGTCAGTGTAGATAAGGCCAACAGGCACCTCATCTACGTGGGTAACAATCTTCAGCTAACAAGCCATGCCTTGGGCTACTGGCTCAGAGGGGAATTTTGGTAATGTGCCCTTTGACAAAGAAATCTTAACAAACAGGGACTGCCAAATTCAAGTGAGAAAGCACCAAATGGCAGTCACTTACCTGCACAGGCACTTTCAGATGCTAGTAGATACTCAGAAATAAGGCTAAGAAACGCAGTTAAGGGGTCCCAGCCTTGGTAAGGACTGACAGACAGAACTGTATTTTGTTTTTCCTGGGGTGAATCAGGAATAATAGTGTCCATGGGGATTCACCATCTAATAAGCTCGCCAGTAAGAGCGACGTCCTACCTGGGATGCAACAGAAAAAAAAGCAAAAAAATGTAATTTAAATATTTAATTTTGAGAACTGGACTTTAGGCCATGGACAGACATCTCTGGCTCCAGCTGTGTCTGGGTGCTGCCACAGCTGCTCTTCAGGGCTTTAATCTAATGTCTAATGTTTAATCTAAGAGGAGTTTATCTAAACTGAACCCACTGCACTGTAAACTGGGGAAAAAAACATTTACGCAAGGATTTCTACTTCGTGCATGCTTTTACATTTTATTCCTGGTAGAAAAATGATACCTTTCTACCAGCTGATGGAAAACACCCCAGAAAACACCAGTTGCAGCTTCCTCTCTGGCTGTCAGCACAGCGCCAGGGTAGAGATGGCACGATTGATGCCTGTCCCAACAGTCGTCCAGCCACGGTCTTGTCATCCACTTTCTTCATTCAGCAGTGATTGCTCTGGTCACAGCTTTCACCTGCCTTGGCCAACATACTGCCCTATGCTCTCTAATCCCTCTTTATTACCTACCAACAGCTTTGGAAACCTCTTTGTTTGCTGCCCAGCTTCCTGAGAAGGCAAATAAATGGACTCCACTACCTAAACCTCCTCTCCCTGCCCAGTCTGGGAAGGATGTTCTCGGTCTACTCAGCCTGCAGAAAGAAACAGCTAAGGGAGTCTAGCTACAGGGCAGCCTGTAGCTCAGGACTCGGGTGTTGAGGTTGGGGATATTAGCCAGGAGCAGCAGAGAGCTGAGACGGAATGCAAAGGATCTAGGGAGCACATATTTTAAGTGAGGGTGGAAACAGGGGCAGGGAACTGGCCTCCACCCTTGTCATTGCAAAAACCCAGCATGATCCAAGGGAACAACCTCTGAAGGCCACAATGACGAGAAGAAGGGCAGTGATGCTGAGATGAAACGAACACAAAAAGCTTGTGGAGACGCAGGGTGTCTTTGAAATGCAGCAGGGCTGGCCCTAAGGCAAATGTAAGCAAGGAGGGAGACAGTTTTAATGCAATCCTGTCTGATTTCTTTTTAAATGTGTGGGCTTTTCTCCTGGTGTCCTTGCAAGGTATCTTGTCCAAATCTGCAAAAATACTCCTTTTGTCTGTGTCATCTCTGCACTGTTTTCTGGAAGAGCATCTTCCAGAATGCTTTATCTGAGATCCTGAGGAAAATTCACTCTGCTTCTTCTATCATAGTGTGACTTTTTATAATAAGCTCTGTAGGGACCATCTCTGTAAGCTGCTGTGTATCAACAGGCTCCAGAGCCTGCCTTCTGTAGGCTTCATCACCTTCAAGAATGATGCAAGGGTACTTGAAATTGCTACTAAATTCCCTTGTTGAGGCTACACCTATATGCTCCCTTTACTTAAAATGAGTTTGCAAGGAACCCCTGTACTAGCTGTGCCTGTAGCTATACAGCTGTCCCAAAGCAAGCTGTCCAGAAAGCTGCCACTATTGCCATATTGATTGGCCTGTCTCTGTAAATGTTTGGGTTGTTTTTTTTTCTAGGGAACCCTTAAAGTTGACACATTCCTTTTGCTACCTACTGAAGTATGAACAATTCTCAGTGTTTCTTCCCAGTGATACCAGTGTTCAGGAGAAGCTCAGCCTTCATAGTCCAGCAACAGCGACCCAAATCAGCATTCAGAACAAAAGAGAGGCATATCCTTGGAGCCTCATGCCTCCACAGAAACCTCCAAGTTCTTCTGACTGAGAAAAAAGACCTAGCAGGGGCTCCAAGCCAGGACAGCACAGAAGTATTGCAAGCTTCCAGACAGGAAAAACAAAGAAACCTGGTGTATCCATGACATTGGATCAGCTGCAGTAACCCAGATGTTACAGGCCAGCACGGAGCAAAGGCTCTTCACTGGCTAAGAGGCACCTAGCTGTGTGTGAGCAGACAGCAGAGGAGCCAGCTCAGGCCTTCTGAGCCCAGTTTGAGTCTTTGTCCTAATTGCAGGAAAATTAATCTCTCTCAAGATGAAAAGCAAAGCCATGCATTGTGGAATAGATACTAATGCACCAAACAAAATGTCCCATCACCAAACCAGTCTGAAACAGGAGCTTATACGGTATTTTTATTGTCTCTTTCCGTTCATACATCAAATAAGAGAACGTAGGGCACAGCACTGACCTTGACAGTTCCCTTAGGTGAACAGCTCTGCAAACGGCTTTAAAAACTGCTCTTGTGCTTCATGCTGAAACTCGGCAAGCAGCGTGTCCAGCACTGGTTGCCATCTCAGGACTCCCCCTGTGCCTCAGCTTGTGGTCCCAGTGCCCAGTGCTCTGCAATAACAGGAAGGGGTTTGGTCTCCTCTGAGGTTCAGCCCAGCCTTGAGGAATTACTTCTGGCCTTTCAGAAGCACATACAGCCGTCACTCTACACCTGCTTACGTGGAAGTGAATCTCTGCTGCTCCTCACATCTCCAGCGAGCCTTTTCCTGAGACGTGGTCTGTCACTCTTCACTCATTGCTGCTATTCTGATGCCACCAGCATGTCTGGAGAGGACTGTCCCTGCTTGCATCCCACGAGATGTCTCATGTCCCAGAAAATGCATGTTTGCCAAAGCCAATGGCAATGACACATCTCCACTGACCCAGCAGTACCTGCAGGGAGCAGGGAAGAGGCAGAATGAGGAGGTGCAGTCCCTCTTTTTCCCCATTCATGGAGGCCATTCCATTATCTGTGACAAAAATTGTTGCATGGGCTCATTATCCTGTGCAGAAGATATTCCTCGTGGCTTTGCACACCTCCGTCTTGCCCATCCTTTCCCCTGTTCCCTCCCAGTTCTTGCTAGCCCCAGGCTCGTGGCTGTTCCAGCCCTGAGCTGATTCCCCACTGACCTCCTGTCTGAGCTGACACCCCTGATTGCCTTCCCCATAGGAAAATAGCTTTCCCTGCACCACCGTGCTGCTGGGGGGATGGGGAAAATGCAGCCGTGCAATTCCAGGAATGTGGCTTTCCCCCACGGACAAGGATGCTGCTCGTCAGGTCACCGGTCACTGCTACCACAGCGATGGTTTTCACCTGCTGCAGAAGGATATCGCAGCTGGTCTAAAACTGATCTGCAAATTCTGCTGATCCAAGCATAATCTGCATTAATGATGGATAGAGGAAAAATATATGGAAATAAAAAGGTTTCTTTTAAAAAGTGCAAAAGGTATGGGAAGCAGATGTATGATGGAGGAAGTGTCAGGCATGCACTCAAACTCTTACAGTATTCTGCTGCTGTATAGAAATCCCACACTTCCATGCAAAAATGCTCTACGAGGCATTGCCCCAGGGAGCAGCAGAGAGGACTTTGGGTTTCCAAATCTGGGCTCACACAGGTACTGGCAGTGCCCAGCCCTGCCAAAGTACTCGGATGTGTGCACTGTCCAATGACAGAGCATTTTGGCAGGCTGTGCACCTGACTTGGTACAACAAACCAAAATAAATAACCAGAACCACGGGCAGAAATACCTGACGCTAATAAATCTGTAGATCCATTTATATGTAAAGTCTTTCCAGCAATATTATGTCAGTTAGAAGTATGGGGGTTTTTTGCTAACGCAGTTATGCCACAAAAAGCACTAGCATAGATTCAGATACCTCAGTATAAATTGCTTTTTATTCATATTTGCTTCCTATAATGAAATGAGCAGTTGATCCTCTTCAGTACTACAATACTACAAGATGCAGTTCCTCCTGTAGAGCCTTTGAGTGTCTTAGGCTACTAGAAGAGATGGTAGCAAAATCTTTGCCTAAGTTGCTATGAGACTCTGCCATCTGGGTAAACTGGCATGTTCATGGCAAAACTGTGGTGCAAAAGAATTTGTTCAAGTATTCATACACTTGAGTATGCATATAGCTTGAATGGGAAAACACAGAAAGACCTTTCTGATGAAGATGGTTTCCATGTTACAGGCCTGAACACCACCCATGGTGACTGAGACTGAGGAGAGGAGGGAAGATTGGGAGGCAGTGCCAGAGAAGGCTGGAGTCCTGGGGCCAGGGAAGGCGAGAGTTTCATGACCACCACTGTCTGTGGCGAGAAGGGTGGACAGATCAAGAAAGCTGATAGCAAGTTTTTGGCTGTGAGGTTCAGCTAGGAAAGCGGTGGTCAGAAACTCAGCAGAGTACCGTTTGGAAAGTCTAGACTGGAAGCAATGTGAAACCCATTTGCCAAGAACCTGGAGGTCTTCACTGGAAAAGCAAGAGAAATTGAGGCTGTTGTTCTCTAAGAGGGAGACATTCGTAGTATGAAGGAAAGAGCCAGAGGAAAGTGAGGGTGAAGCTACAGTTAGTGGTTTGAGCCAATCTCACAGCGTGTGGCCACTGAAGGAGGAAGGTCCTGCTCCTCCACCCACTGCCTCTCATCTTTCCTTGCTCAGATGCTGCCCCACTGGCTTTCAATTCACGGTCGTAAATTCAGCCCAATAAAACCCTGCAGGAAAAAACTCAGCTAAAAGCCTCAGAAGGACATTTTCTGTGGGGTTAATGAGTTGAATTGGCCCAAAGAAATGTTGAGTGAGCTGGCACTCTTGAGGCTTGACAAGGGAACGGCGGGAGCTGGAAAGGATGGGGCAACACAAAGGTCCCCCTCCCACAACCCTGAGAGGTGAGATTGGATCTGTTTCCCTGTGTAATACCAACCTGAGAAGCTGCAGAAGAGGTAATGAAGGGAGATGAAGAGATAGACTGGGATCCCTGGGGGAAATGACTAGGTGAGAGAAGAAAGGAAGGCAGAAAAAGAACTTTTCTATGAGAAGAAGGCTGTATGGCTCTGGAGAGGCAGGAACAAGAATAAATGACATTAGAGATGCAGAAATGCTTTGATAAGAACAACAAAGAACAAGCAAATGAATTTGTAACACAGAAAATCAGCCTAGTCATAGACTTACTGAAAGTGGTCATCAACCCCAGAGGACCACTCCTGGGAGGGGCAGAAGTGAAGAGCAAACCAGGGGCTGGGGTGAGCCAGGAGAGACTTTGCCATGGGAGGTGTGTGGGGGTCCCTGGTGGGTTTGGGAGAACTGGAAACTTCAAGAATCAGGGAGGGAGAGCTGACAGCATCTAAGAACATCCAAGTTACCATCTGTGTTGATGGACTGAAAGTTGGATAAAGGTCACCTGGCAGGTAACGTGGATCAGTTATCAGAGCTGGGTGAAGGTAAGGGAGCGCAATGCTGGAGGGAGCACAGCGCTTCAAGAAACCAAGTGCCCTAAATGTCAGATGTGGTATGTGGGAGGGCTGGACTGTGCTGGAAGGTAGGGTGACAGTGTGAGGACAAAGAAATAAACAGTAAGCTATTACAGGGGCCAGCAGCAAAATATTGATATTATGAGAAGGGCAGAGAAAGGACAGCAGTGAAAGTCAGAGGGAAGGGCATTGGGGAAGGAGGAGGGGAAATGACAGAAGGAGAAGGGGGTGATATGGAATAGAAGATAAAATGGGAAGGAGAGGTAGATGCAGATTCAATTGACGGTTATGTAAAGAGGCTGCAGCACTGTAACTAATACTGTCTTAGCCTTCAGCATATGAGAAGTGACACGCATTGCGCATAGTCTCAATCTGATCCTCTGGTCCTGACTCCCAGGATTTTATCCCTGCCTGCTTCAACCACCTCCTTGTCTGCTTTTGGTGCCTGGTCCATCTGCATTCAGGTAGGCATCTGTCTTCTCCTGGGCCTAGGAGGAGGAGCCAGGGCTCCCCAGGAGCGTTAGCATCGCTACTGTCATCTCTGGTGCTTAAATCTGGTAGTGCTCTGCATCAGCCTGGAACACGGATCTTTCTGAAGTCCTGGCACTAAACATTCCCAGAGCAAACTGTCGTTGGGGAAGATCCAGTGAACTTTTTCCTGAGGACATGCAAACTGAAATTTCTCCAAAAGCTTCTATATCTTGACCAAATTTGGGCAGATTGTTCCAAGAACAGCAAAACTCTCTTCTCTGAATGAAAGCCATCTCCCTGCTAAATGCAAAGCCCTGCTCCAGCATGTTGGGGCACTGCAGCTTTGCCAAAATTATGTGTCTGCCAAAATTCTGGGCTAAACAGGGTTTGTTCCTCAGTTTCACTCTTGCAAAGGGTTTTGGCTGCAGTTTTCTCCATGCTCCTAAGAAAAACTCACCCCAAACCAGCCACTTGGGCATGAAAATTTGGGCCTGAAAGCTGAAATCTTATTATGAGCAGCGTCAGGTAGCATCGATCTTCTGTGGATGTCTTCCCTCATTGCCTCATGACTTCACTCTGTTTCTGCATGCAAGAAGTCTCTCCTCCCTCCTAACAGGGCCCTTGCATACTGAGTCTCTTTCCTTCCAAAATCTGCAACACAGAGTGCATGCACTTGTCTGGTTTCTTCACCCGGGCACAGATCCTGCTCCCCCTGAGGCAGCGGTGGCACTGTGCATTTGGCAGGCATGCTGGCAGAGGTCTGCAAGCCCCCTTCTGAGGACACACAGAGCCCATGCACGTTCTTGATTATCAGCTCTCTTGGGTTAGGCCTGTGAGCTGGCATGCCAGTAATGGCTTTTTCTCCCATCTCTTGCCCTGTACCCACACAATGTCGTGGAACAACTCACCCAGGACTGGATGAAGGCATCTGGCCATACTTGTATGCCACTCATACTTGTATGAGTGGATGGTGTACAATGAAGGGTAAGGCAGCTCATCAATCTGTCACCTGCAACAAAGAAATACAGATGAAAACTGAATAAAAGAAAGGGAGATATTTCCTTCTCTTCTGCCCTTCTTCACTAGTGGTAGACGCCACGCACGATGCGTGGCATAGGGAGAGGTATTGGTGTTATGCAGCCTGCGGTGGCAGCCCAAAATGGGAGATTGGCTGCCTGCTTAGAGGGAGAAAATGGGACTTATGACTTAGCATAACTTCTCCTCCAGCTATGTAGGGGGCTTGGCTCCCACCTTAGAGCGGCCACGTTACTTAGGTGCCTGAAGTTTGATGATATCCGTAATGCTCCATCTTTTTTGCAGCACGGGTGGGAGCAGGGGAGCCACGTGGAGTGCATCTGGTTGAGAGTGAAATAAACATCAAATAAACACCTTTATTTACAGGCTGCGGAGGCCAAGGCGGCCCAGGCCCAGGGTTCAGCTGCTCTAGGCATGGCTCAGGTAATGAATGAAAATGTGGCCATCACAGTGTAGTGCTGCCCTTCCCGCTGCCCTCCTCTCACCTCCCATCGCTGTTTGATCTTCACTGTGTATTGTGCATCCTTTTTCTCTTCAGCTTTAACATGTGCCTCTTTTACTTACTGCTGTAGGAAGAAGTCCCAGGAAACTTTGCCTCCTCGGCGTGCTCCTTTGTGCCCGCTGGCCATAGGAAGGGCTGTGGGGCAGAGACCCAGTTTGTACCCTCTGCTGGACCTTTGTTTCACTTCTAAAGAAGTCCTCAGAAACACCTCAGGTTGATACTGACCTGATGTTAAACCGAGCTAGCAGAGCCGAGCAATCTGCACCAAGACCATGCTGCGAAAACACATCTTTTCCTGCCTTTCCTGCAAACCAGTTCATTTCTATGGGTTCATCTGGGAAAGCAACCAGACACCTCTGGTTGCCAGGCTGCTCAGGCCTCCAGGGACCCTGTGTGGCGACGCGGGGCATCGCAGGCTGTGGGTTACTTTATTCTGCAATTCAGAGGCCCAGGAAAAACTAGAGTCTTTCCCCAGCCAGTGATATGAGCTGGACCCAGGCTCTCTGCCTGGAGATGCAGAAGAAGCCAATGCTGCCTTGGGGGTGTCTGGCTCGGGGCAGTGCCTTCAGTGCTGAATGGGTCCCTTTGCCTGTGGAAGGGAATTAAATTTGCAGCAAGGAGGGGGTCTGAAAGACACATGAAAGCCCTAACATTTGTTTGTCAGGGCCTCAAATTTCCCTCCATTGCTCAGAGGTGCAAAGGCCGTTCATTCATGCCTGTTTCCCAGCACAGTGATATCCAAAGCACAGCCCTGCTCATCTGCCCTGCTCATCTTCAGCAGGATGGGAAGGGCGGAGAGGGGAGGGAGGAGTACGCAGTGCCAGGCCAGGAACACGGGGGGCTGGTAGGGAGCAGAGATGGGGAACAGGGCACCCAGGAGATCCAGAAGGGGATGCAAAGGGCCAGGGAAAGGGGTCACTATGGGGCCCCAGGAAAGGTTAGGGGGAAAGGAGAGCAGAGGGAGCATAGTGAGGAGAAGAGGAGCTCCAGGGCACCTCTGAAGGACATGGCATACCTGGGAAGCAGGCTGTGAGGAGGAGGGAGGGAGACCCGGCTTCTTCCCCAAGTGGGCAATGGACTTGCTGGCAGAAGTGGCCACCATGTGGCCACCTCCAGTACATTTCCCCATCTTGTCCTGGGATGCCGGAAGGCAGAGTGTTTTTCTGGGTCATGCTTATTTACCTAGACAGCTTGCTTTCAGGCAAGGATTTATGTGCTCCAGGGCCACCAGTGGCCATCATGACCCTGTGGCTGCTGCTGTGGGCTTCTCCATGTTTCAGGAAATCCCTCGGACACACAAGTCAGCAGGGAAATGGGAGCTCCCAGCTGTTGGGACAGCTTGGAAACACCGAAGGATTTTGCTCTTGGACACAGCAGGGGCAGAGTTCAGCTCACTTTGCTTTTCCAAACACTTGACACATCAAAAGGAGCTGGAAAACCCACATGGGCCTTTTTTGCCCCTTTGCCTGCAACCTCAGCGCCTGCGGGCCTGCCACCGTAGGACGGGGAGAAGGGGGAGGTGAAAACGAAAAGGTGATTTCCCCCGGTGCTGTTTGCGATTCCAGCTGTGCTGACTTCCCTTTCTGGCGGTGGGAGGGAACTATGACTTATTTCTTCTGTCAAGAACATGCTGTTCCTCTTCCTACTTCACCTGCCATTTGATTGCTATGGGGTAGTACTTTAAAAATTTGTGGAACAAAAGGGATACCTTAAAGTCAGCGTAAAAAAATGTTTTCTTTCTGGCTAACAAGTGGTAGCTAGCTAGCTAGAGTAATTTCTTTGCACCTCCCAGCTGTGTGAATCATGGTTATTCATCACAGAAGGAGACTTTGATCTTTCTGCATGTACTTATCAGTTAAATAACTGATACATCTCTTGGATGGACCTCATGCTGATATAATTTTCTTTCCCTCAGCTCCTGCAATTATGATTCTAAATATCTAAAAATATCATTCTCCTGTTGACTAGAAACCTTTGCTTCAGTTGCCTATGTTTTAGGAGAGGAAATGTTTTCTGTAGAGCAGGCAGAAAGAGCTTTGCTTAGGGACAGGCTCTGGTCTTGGCACTCCATCTATATTCCTGGGGCCAGGATATATCTGGGAATAAAATATCATTGTTAGGTGCCAAAGGACCAGCCTGCTCTGCTGCCCATAAAATCAGGATGTTTTTAAGCAGTGCAAGGAGATATTTCATAACAATGAGGACTTTTTTTCGGGGCTATATTGAGCCACTTTAAAAATAGAAAACTTGTGTCAAGTCCCATCATGGCTTGCCACGTGCTTCCTGCTTTGTCCCTTCACGCACGCTTTTCTCTAGTTAGTGTTTTCCTTTGGCAGCAAAGAAATCTTTTGCTTACATAAAAAAAAAAAAAGAAAAAAAAGGCAAAATGGGGGAAAAAATGAGAACACATCCCTGGCAGCATTTTCAGAGCCTCACGCACTGCAGCCACCTGGTGCTGCCCCATCCAGGCGGATGCTGGCACCGGCAACCAAAGCGCATGCCAGCCGCTCTGCACCGATGAGGTAGAACAGTGGGTCCAGCGTTTCTCTGGACTTCTTAAAGCCTCGCCTGCCCTGCCAGCTCAACCCCTGCCTTGGTGACAGTGCTGGCAGGCCTGGCAGCCACCCCAAGGGAGCAGCGATGCCTTTGGCGTAGGCTGGGCGATTTCCTGGTGCCCGCCCTGCGTAGCCTGGGGCAGGTACCCAGGCTGGGCAGCCTTCCTGGAGCCTCTTTTGGAGATCTCCTGGTGCCAGCAAGCTGCACTCCCTCCTGTCCTCCAGACCAGGGTCTCAGCTACTGCCCTGGACATCCCTCCAACCCTCTGTGGCTGTTACTGCCAGGTGGTCCCATGTGGGTCACAGCGCTTCAGCAGGGCTCGGGTCATCCTCGGTTCTCCACCAGGGATGCTCTACTGATGAGGGGTCATGTTTGGCCAAAGTGTTTCATTTGTGGGACCATCGTCTACCACCCATCACCCCCAGGATGCCTGGGCGCTCCCTGCTGAGGGATGGTCCAGCGACAGGGACCCCTGACCACCTGGTCGGAGCGGCCGTGGAGTGCTGTGAACACGACATCTGGCTCGGAAGAGCTGCTGACAGAGGGAGGAGCAAACTGGAAAAGACTGGAAAAAGGAGAAGTTGGTGCAGAGGGGAGAGGTGAGGGCAGAAGCAGCCAAGTGGCCCACAGGAAACACCCAGAGAGGGAAAGAAAATGAAAAAAGGAAGAGACAAACAACACAGAAATGATTTAAAGACACAGAGACTTGGTGAGATTTAGAATAAAGAAGTTCAAATAATTTCCCAAGGAATGTTTTAGCACCAGCTAATGTACCTTTCAGGCAGCTCTCCTGTTACTCTCATGGGGACACAGGAACCCAAGCTGGCAAGGACTCCTTCCATAAGTCCTGTCCCTGCTACCTGTCACCTCCAGCGTGCCATCCTATCCCGCAGCAATAGTGCCAGTGTTCCCGTTTTCATGGCTGTGCCTGAAAGCATCAGTAAATACTATCACTTAGGGCTCTTTCTGCAGCCTGCTTTGTGAAGGAGGCCTGTGGCAGACACCTTTGTTTTGTGTCTGGGGAAACCAAAGCACAAAAGATGAAACAACTTGCTCAAGGTTATCTGTGAAGGCAGTGCCAGAACTGAGACCAGAGCCCAGAGGCTGAGAGTCCCCTTGTCTGTCCATGGGGTCAAAAAAGAGCCAAAGCTGCTGCACGTAGGGTCTTCAATATCTCCAGAGTGCGTGCAAATGTAGTTCAAGGTGCTCATTATCTGCAGTGCCAGGATCTTTATTTAAAACATCTGTTTCAACATTTCCACTTCAAGCCAAAGGAAACATTCCTGCGCTTTGGCAGCGCATCGCCAGCCAGACTTCTGGGCAGATACCTTACCAATATCTAGCAGATCTTATTTTAAGTTGACCTGTTCTGAATAACATTCTCCAGTGACAGCTGTTGCTTCTTCCTAAACTAGCATCCTCCCTCGAGGAAAAAAAAAAAACCCCAAACACCTTAATCATCATCATCATCATCATCATTATTATTATTATTGTTATTATTATTTAGTTTGAGTATGTCATAAGGACTTCCCCTTCAGCTAACCCCAAGAAGCCTGCTGGCACCTGGTGGGGGATCTGAAGACTATTTACATTCCAGAGGAATATGCTGGGAAAGTCCAGGACTCTCAGGGCTTTGAACATCACACATCTGAGGAGAGACGCCTGATTGCTGTAACCCGAGACGGGGCTCTTTGCTGAAGTGTCTGAAGCCCTTGTCCAGTTGCAAACCAGCTCTCTGCGAGCTTGACTGGCTCGGGTCTGTACCAACAACAACAACAGCAAAGCAAGCGTGCAGGTGCTGGCCAAGCACCTCTGGCTGAGTTTGCGAGGCTGCACAGCCTGCGGTGAGAAACCTCAGGTTTGCTGTTTGTTTGCCACATAGTCAACGTTACTGGTATTATGTTACTGCCTGTAGCTGAGATGCTCCACAGTCACAAATATCAAAGGGAAAGAAAACGTTTTATGGTTCTCTGTCACGACCCTGTTAACAGAATATCTTACCAAAGCGAAACTATTTTCTTACAGGTATGGCCCCGTGATGAAGCAGGACAGACTCAAAATGACCTTTGACCACAGGTCATTTCAGACCTGGGGGATGCAGGGGCAGCTTTGTCACCTCTCTACCTGCACTAGCACCACAGCTGACCTTTTGGCTATGTCTGACCTAGAGAAAAAGAGAAAATATCTTTTTTTGTTTTTGTAAAAAAAGGAAAGATAATAAAGGCCTATCATCCAGATGAAGTGAGTACCAGTCTTCAAAGCTCACTCAGAGATTCTCAGCATTGTGGGGAATATTGCACTTTGGTGTCATGCACGTGCCAGCAGCAGCCAGCCTGGCTTCCCATAGCCTTGACATGGAGCCAGGGCCATCGTCACACGCAGTCTGCTCCTCTAGGCAGGTTTGTGTCACCCTCAGTCCTAGCCTGGGCTAGGAAAAGAGCTGTAAGGATTTTTCAAATGGTTTCACTCAGCAGGTTTCCAAATGAACCTGAAAGTTCCTCTGCTAAAGGTAACCACGGGGGACAACAGCTGAAGAACGAGCGTGAGTGAACTAAGTGCATTTTCCAGAGGTTTAGGGAGAGAGAAAGAGATTATTTCATTCCCGCTGTTTAGACAGTCCTGTTGAAATGAAGGTCTGACACTGTCACTGGTCTGATGCTGCACAAGGAGTATTTGCCTCAGCCCCTGGCTGGCACCAAAGTCCAGAAGGTGGATGGGGCCAGTTTTGAAGAGCTCTCACATTACTCTCCACGTGGCTCTTACAGCGACCCCTGCTCATCCCCACAGCGGGAAGCTTCAGCTCCTGCCTCTGTGTGCATGGCTGTGCATGTCTTGTCCACAGATGGGCTCAAATGTGGCCCTCAGAGCCTGGCTACGGGGTCCCTCAGACGTCCAGGGAAGCAGCATGAGTTGACCAAGCGGCGCTGGCTGCCTGCGTGCTTGCGACATGGCTTTCCCGAGCACCTGGCCAGCGCTTGGTGTTCTCATCCCTGCCTCCCAACAGTCACTTGCTGCTCTGATTTACCTCAGCCCCCTTCTGCCAGCTGCCAGCATGGCCTGGGAAAGTTTGGGGAACCTCTTACTGAACACAGCATCAACTCATTGACCAGAGTTCAGCTGTGAGAAACACCCTGTGACTGCCTATTAGAAACTGCACTTTGCTCATTTTTTCCTTTGTCTGGATGGCATATAGAAAGAAACAGAACCAAGGAAAATGCTAAGTTAGCAAACACCAGCCTCCACACAAACATTGTAATATGAGTGCCTAAGCAACAGCCCACACCAGCATCAAAATACACGTGCTTGCTGGGGAAGCTGGGTTGTGACATGGCAAAATAAAGTTGGATTGAATGCAGAAATAGGAAAGGCACTTTTATTTTTAGTTTGCCAATAGTTTGTTTGCAGATAGTAGTTCCTTGCTAGGAAACACTGTCATTTCCGCCTGGACAGTAGTTTGGCCAGGATGAGCTACAGATTGTTCCCATCCACCCTGGGTTACTGTAATTCCTCTGCACAAGTGCAATGGGAGCAACAGGGAGACACCAGCTGATACGACAAGTCATTGCCTGCATCCTCTGCAGTGAGGGCTCCCAGGATCGGTGCTCAGGGATTCCAGGCTCCATACTGGTTACCAGTCTGTTTCTGAAGTGACATTAAAGCCAAATCCGTATGTCAAATTATGAATTCAGACTCAGGAGTGATTAAGATGGCTGCACTCTTACTGAGTGTCAAGCTGTCCAGCTACAGGGCAAAATCCCAGACGAGAGCAGGAAAAGCCCCTTCATGAGCTTTCTGAAGCCTTTTGCGCCAACTGAACCTTCCCAGCGTCGTGAGAGCTTTGGAAAACTGAAAGTCTTTCAGCTTGTCTCCCACCCCCCCAAAAAATACAGTTTCTCCTCAGAAACCTACAAATAACCCCTTCAAAACTTGTTGCAGAAGTTAACCAACCCAGCCCTTCTCCATGCTGATCTTTTATCTCCCTGTGTGGCAGAAGAGCCAGAGTGCCTCCCAGTGTGCTGGGGCTTTTGCTATCTCCAGTTGCTTTTTCCTAGAAAGGCCAGAACGGATATATACAGCGTGGGTACAGCATAAAACACAGAAAAGTGCTGTGTTATCAAATTTAAGCAAAGTCATTTTTGTGCAAGTGTCGGAGCAACCACTGACTACAGCATAAGGGCATATGCATGCCCACCCTGGAGAAGAGGTGGCTTTCTGTGGTAGCGCACCAGGGCAGAATACAGCTCCAAAGACTGTGGGGAAAAAGGGAGGAGGGGACTTGGGGATTTCTTATCCCCTGCCTACTACCAGTGGATTATTTTGAAGCAGTTGACTTCTCTCTTTGCAGATCCACGAGAAGACTAATGCCTGCACGTGGCTGCTTTCTGTCCCCAGCGCTGCCCTTTAGCTGGCATTTTGGTTATGCAGATCAGAAGAGGAGGCATTAAACCCAGAGTCCATTTTCCGTCATGCAAAGGTGAATGGTTGTCAAGGGCCATAGGTCTCTGACTCACACTCCCAGCTGCGCTGGTTTACAACATTACCACCATCCTCCCTCTTTCTCTCCCCATGCACAGATGTCTGTACCTCTACTCTACTGGCTTAAGATAGCGTGCCAGGCAATAAAAGCTGATAAACCAGCTGTGAACTGGGGCAAAAGGGCAGTAAATACACACTTAGTCCATCACGCCTAACAGGGTGTGATTCCCTGGCATTTGTTTGTCAGAGTCCAAAGGATTTTCTGTGCCTGCACTTTGTCTACCCAGATTCACTCTGCTCTTCCCCAAAGGTATAATAATTGTCTTCCTTTTCCTTTTTAACCATCAGGGTGAATGGTTACAGCCTCAGGAACAGTTCTTGTCTCCCACTGCAGTGCTTGTCCTATGGTCATAGATAATATCATTTCACATGGCGTTTGGAGTTTCATGGTGCCTTGCTGCAGTCCCCAGAAGTTTTGTCACCCATTTCAGCTGTCACAGGCATAGATCCGTGAGTAACACCACTCCTGTGTGTGTGCCAAGAAGAGTGAAGATCTCTGGTCTCAATGTGTGATGGCAGGACTGAACCACCTTGGAGCTGTAGAGATTTCAGGACACAGCAATAACTATTTTTTTATATTATGTAGTTCCAAGTCGGTTACAGAAAAAAAGCCTTGGCATAATGTTTTCACTTAAAATCCTCTGCTGTACAGGAGAGCAAAGATTATGAATTCTTTTCTTGGTAGAATCAGATCTGGAAAAGGCGTAGGAAGACCATGTGTTTCTTAAAGGGTGAGCCTCCAGAAAGCAGGAGCCTGCAGAGTTCAAAGGTGGGTCTCCTGGCACTGTAGGGCACCACTACGAAAACCACATCAGTTTCTGTGACTTTGCTGTAAGCCCACTGGGGAGAGATGTGCTTTCAGCCTTGGGTAAATCACTGTCTGTCTCTCTAAAGGCCGTTTGTTTGTTCAGGTTATGAAGTAATGACTTTGAAGGGAGGAAAAAAAAAGCATCTTGGACTTCCCCTTTGATATTTCTATTCAGTTTGCCAATAAGCAGTGGAAGTTTGATACTTCCTTTTATGTCTACAATAGAGCACAAAAGTACACGGTAAACTCCTCTTTCCATTGCAAACAACTCACACGAAAACAGCAGCATAAATTTGAGGGTGATTTCTCCTGGAGATACTCCAGGACAAAAGAGCATAACTCCCACCCATTTAATCTCCCACGAGACTCACTGTGAGCCACCAGGGACATTCTCTGTGTGGGTCTGTCACACTGACGGAAAAGATCAGGGGATGAAATAACCTCGTGTGAACCGGTAGAGGCCTTCTGCTTTAACATACAGCCCTCTGAACATCCCTCAAACGAAGAGGTAGCTTTATCGTATGCTTCTTTAAAGTCTCACATCTGGAAATGTTCCCAGACTTCTTCATAATTGTTAAAAGAGGTAAAATTTAAATGAAGAATTAATAGATTTTGTGAGGTGAAAAAAAAGGGATACATTATAATTTCGTTGTAATTCAGTTAGTAGTCCTGTAATGAAGAATCAAGCAATTTCTGTTAGACTCAGAATAGCAGATCCACACAATCACAGACTCCACGACCTTCAGGTTGGGCCATTACAATGGCTTGCATATTCTCTCTTTTCTCATAAGAAACAGACTGAAAAATTTCCCTTGTTCTCTCTACAAGGAAAAAAAAACCAAAAACACCACAAACATTTTAAAGAAACTTAGAAGAGAGAATGTCCTTTTCTTCTTCACACCCTAACCTCTTTCGAAAAGGAAAAAAAAAGTGTTTGTCCTCTGTCTTTGTGCCACTTGTTTCGTCTTGAGCTGCAGACCTCTAGTAGTATTTAAATATCGAGTGCTTTTAGCCAGCTTTACAAGAAGATGACAACATGACCTCTGTTTCAGCACTTCCTTTAGAGACAGTCAGGTTTTTTTTCACATTTTTGAAATTTTGTAATAAATTTCACCACGTACAGGGGAAAAAGCAATTGCTCATCTCCTGAATTTCCCCGTTACCATCGTTAGAGGAATAACGTGCAAAAAGTTTTAAGGACCTGTTGGGAACTGCTTTCCCTTGTAAAGAATATTTTATAAACATGTTCTGATTATAAATCCATCTTGTTAGTCTAAACACAAATATGTTTTGATATAGCACTAAATGATTATATTTTCATGTAAGTCACAAACTCTCAGCAGCCCCTGCCTTGCAGAAAAAGTAATTTCAGGAAGGAACATATATATGTGTCGTGTGTGTGTGCATGTCTGGAGCCACATGAAAAAATATTTAAAATTCTTTTTGATTCAAAGTTGCCTTGCACACCAGCCACGGACATGACCACTATTGCATTAAATAAACCACAAACTATTTTCCCTACCAAAACGCAACTTCCATTTTTGGTGCCACCAGAAACATGGTACTTTTCAGGCAAGGGGATGATCCTAAGAATTTCCCAGGGAATGCTGAGAGGAAATGGAAGACGTTATAACAAGAACCATCAGATTTCTGACCTTATTCTTGGACTGTTCAGAGCTATGATTAGATTTCATTTGCTTTCTGACTTCTCTGCTTACCCTCAGAGAAGAAAAAGCTTCCCATGTTACTCATTAACAAAAGAAAACATACTTTTGAGTAATTTTTGGACTAGAATGAAGTTTGTTCACTCTATTTTGGACCTTGTGTTTTCCATAAAAGTTTGTGGAAATGTTCATCAGGCATCAAAATCTTCTTGGAAGAGGACAAGATATTACTACCACATGTCTCAGGAATCCTGGAATTACCCGACTTTGCGGATGGCTGCACAGTGTTGTTGAGGGGATCCCAAGTTTGACCAACCGGGACAACACGGGCATTGAACCACCTGCTTCAAAAGCAGCCTCCTCCCTTTGAAGACCAACAGGGACAATATATGATCTCCTCTCATTAATGTTTGGGGTTTGTGCCCTAAATAATCATGCTAACAACAAACAGCAGTGCCACTGTCAGGTGCTTCCACCTTCTATGGGTGCATCATGCAGTTTTGACCTTTCCTGTGCGCCCATGGGTAGCGTTCATGTGAAGCGGCAGCAGAGAGAGATTTTCAACTCTGGGCAACCTGATATCAACCTGATGTTGTTCCTGGGAGCAGAGTCAGGAATGACAGTGGTAGTGCCCAATTCTTGATCTGCCCATTCGGATTTGTGAGTCTGCAGGCAATGGTAAGGCAGGTGAGACTCAGGGACTGGGTTTGTTGCTTTACTGTGTTGTCAGTTAAGAGGTATAGCACAATAGCCTTCCCCCAAAGTCACAGTCTGCCTTGGGAACTGGGGTTATGTTTATTAATATCACAAGTTACATTTGATAGCAAAATCACATAATATATTAATAAAAGGCTGCAAGGGTCTATAACCAAAGTCTCGGTAGGTTTGGAAAATAGTTTTCCTAGATCTTTAGAAGTTATAAGTTGCAATACCTGTCTTCTTACAACCAGGGGATTTACTAAAACAGATACCTGGGCCTGTCTATGGGAGTAAAACGTGAAGTTTTCTCAAGAGAGGAGAATGGGTATAGCAGCATTTAGCTTCTGATATTCTAAAAAAATACATCTGTTTTTATCATTTGCTAAAGACACACATGAAGATCAAGCTAAGCAGGGGTTAAAGCTCCATGCTGAGGAGCTGAAGCAGTATCTGCTTCAGTGAGGGGATATACTTGGCTCTGATATCAGCAGTACCTTCTGACATGACTGATGACTCCATTGCCAGAAGGAGTCATTATTTTAGTTAAAGCTGTTTGTCAGGTCTAAATGTCAGATGACTGGCCATAATCAAGGTGGGCCAATGTGTTTGAAGTGAAGCTCACAAGAGACCTAGCAGGTCTCGTCGCGGTGCTGTGGAGGTGGAGGGAAAGCCAGCAAAATGGCAAACATTACTGAGCGGTTTTCATCTCAGCAGCTCCCTCAGCCAGGTGGGGTTTCCGTGCATTTAACCTCTCCCTCCCGACCCTCGCTGTGTTTCCCCTGCAGCCCTACAGGCTACGACAGCAGCCTCATGCTGGGCATCCCCTGGCGACAGAGCCACCTCCTGATCCTTGTCGGGGGACCACAGGCGAGGGGGCAGAGGTAAACCCGGAGCACTCTGACCCCACAATCACCCCCATGGAGTGAGGTCCAGCAGGTCAGACCCTGCCACCAAAAAAGAGCAAGAAAGTGCCCACCATCCTTGCCCCCTCCTGTCCCCCCGGCACTGTGGCACATCCCAGTGTGGTGGGGGGCTTATATCAGCCCTGAGTCCCAGCGGGATTGCCCACCCCCGGTGGCCAAGAGCTCCACAGTCCGCCCCCCAGGCATTTCCTAGCCGAGGGCACCCATGGGGCAAGCTCAAGCAGGGGCGAGCAGGGGGGGGACTGAAGCAGTCGCACCCCAGCTCCCGTGCGAGTCTGTACGCCCACGCTAGCACTCGTTACGTTTTCAGGAACTGGGATCATTTTTCACCAGCGCCTGGAGGTATCCACGTAATTTTAGAAAATGCATAGGATCCTCTGCCTCAACTGACCTGATTTTGATTTGTGAATTGGGATTTTTTTTTTCCTGTCAAAACTCTTCCGGGGGTTGCAATGCCCAAATTAGGATGAGAAGGCAAAAGGGACAGTGCGTTCCAGTGCTCTTATTTTTTTTTCTGCCTGGTTATTAATTAGCAGCAGTGAAAAATAGGACTTAAGGAAAATTAGAGACCTTTTTTTTTTTTAATGGAATGCCCATTTCATTAAAAAAAAAATAAAATCAAGTTCTCCCAGAACAATTTGGAGGGAAATTACAAGCTTTGATGGAAAATTTTTGATTGCCTTTAAAAAAATCCTTCTTTCTAATTTCAATCAAGTTTGCTTTGAAAAGTAAGCTCTTCTAAACAATAAAAATATAAAACTCAAGCAATCTTTTTTTTTTTCACAATGAGCAGAAACATTCCCATTTGAAATTCTTCCCTCTGTCCTAAAGAAGAAAAATTTTAAATTTCTTGAGAATGGTGATGAGATGGGAAACATGTATTTTGCTCTCATAAATACCTGTACATACCCTACCCATGATACCATTTCAGTGGGCGGCAGTGGCACTTAACAGTACCTGTCTGATTTCTTATTTGCTCGCAAGTTTAATTTCTCTTTATCTCAAAGGAACAGAAATCCACAGACCAAGTTTGACCTTGCTGTAATTCTGAATGGTGTCATTCTGTCATTGCTGAATTTGGTCCGTTACGATTACAAAGTGTGCTTAGCTGGCAAGGAAATTAGCTGAGCGTATGTGCTTAATTTTAAGCATGCTTTTAATGCTATCCCTTTTCAACAAACCACTTAGACACATGCTTAACAGCCCGTGTGCTTGAAGTTAATTAAGTACCTAATTGCTTTTCTGAATGTGGGCCTGAATAGGGATGGACTAAAGCCTGTACTTGAGTTCTCAGTTAAATTGCATCCTAAAAAGCAACCATTTTCCTAACCCTTCACCTCCCCTTCATCCTTGCTCAATTTATTTCATTACCCCAACAGCCAACTCATCCCTATGTTTGCGTAACAAAAATCCAACCTAAAACGAGTTGCGGTCTCTTTGCGCTAGCTCTAAATATACTCGTAAATAGCTGTAATTAAATCCAGAACTCTAGTAACGTGGCATTAATTAGTAATGGAGAACTGAGAGAGAAATGTGGTTTCTGAGGCAGTAAAATTCTGTGCCCCGCAATACAAGACACACTGGTCAAAACCTAGCTCAGAAGAACTCTAGGGAATACTAAACCTTGTCAGGACTGGGGTTTTTTTTTGGTGGGGGAAAAAAAAAAAAAAATTGGCAGAAAATTCAGATTCACCAGAACTCTTTCAGAAGTGCAACTGGTCGCTTTTCTTGGCGGGTGGCTGGGCTGCTGGTGGGAGAGGGCGAGGAGGGACCGGGCGCCCCGGGCAGGCACTCCCTGTGGGTGTGGGAGAACAGGGCTGGGACAGATCACAAATACCTTGGCCAAACATCGCGGAGCAGCAATCCACCACGGGTTCAGGTGATTTAAAACACGTTACCTTTGTCCCACAGGTTTCCTTCCTGAAGAGGGTTGGTGGCAACCTGGTGCAGGTCGGGCTGCTGCCACAGCAGGGGCTGGCTGACCAGTCCCACAAACCCTCTGGAACACCTCAATTTTTCCCAAATGACATAAAAAACCAATGAAAACCCATATCTCTGTGTTGACATACGACTGAATTCCTGTCCACTGGCCTCTCCCAAGCTTTGCTTTATGCCCCTGCAGAATTCCCCGGTGCCCAGTGTGCCCTACCAGTGTGCCCACCAGTGCTGGCATGGGGCAGCCGTTGGCCAAAGACACCAGACTCCAGCCCAGCTCTTGCTGCGTGCAACTGTGAGGAAGAAGAAGGGAAGAGAAAGGCAGAGCAGAGAGGAATTGCTTGCCTGCAACTTGTTGCCAAAGTAACATAAGAAAGAAAACCAGCCCCCACAAACCCTCTGAAACATCTCCATTTTCCCCAAATGACACAAAACCCCAACAAATACCCGTATCTCTGCGTTGCCATATGACTGAATTCCTGTTCACCAGCCTGTCCCAAGCTTTTCTTTATTCTCCCGCACGGTTCCCTGGTACCTGTTTCGCACCGCACCACAGAAATGCTCGTAACCCCTAACAGGTGTTAAAAATCGTTATTGCACGGCTTAAACTAATGGGTGACTTGGGCCCCGCGGCTTCTTTTAGTGATAAAAGTAGCGTAACCGTTCCCCTCCCGCCTTTCCCGATCCGTGCCAGGGAAAACCCCTGGAAGATGGGGTTTGCCGCGACCCACCGGCAGCGGCTGCAGGACGCCGGTTCTGCCGCAGCCCCCCTGTCCCGACAGAAGCTGCTTCCCTGCTGGCCCCGGCCGAGCGCTGTCGTGACATGTGCTGCCCTGCCGTGCCAGAGCTCAGTACTGCAGCTGCGGGAGAGGCGTGACGACAGCAGGCTAACGTCATCGTGACGCGGGGGCCAGCGAGGGATGAAAGAGGCAACTCATTAGGATTTTTTCCCCTGATTCACGCGGGCAGCGCGTAATTTGTGCTCATGCGGTAAAAAAAAACCGGTGGTGTTAACCTCTCTCCTTTTTCGTTATCATGAATTTGGTAACGATCTCCAGGTGAGATCCCCTCCGGCTCCTTTGAGGACCAGAAAGTGCCTCTGCCCAGGAAGCCGCCAAACCTCTTCTGCAGGAGTAGGTACCGCTGTCCCTGTTACAGGACAGGCTATGGCAAGTGGGATGTATCACATACTGGGAAAAAACACTTCTCTCGAAGACCGTTCCACGTTCAACATGTACTCACATGAAGCAAGTGGCCTTGTCATCATACTCTTTCCACAGTACATCCCAAACCTTATGCATAGTTAAGTCTGTCTTATAGCAAGCCACTTTCCCCTCCTTCTTCTGGTTCTCTCAGCAGCCCGGGAGGCTGCCTGGCAGCTCTCCAAACTCCTCTGGAAGTACCTCGGTTTGCAGAGGCAGCAAGCCGGAGTCTTGTCCATCTGCACTCTCTGGTAAGGACTGATGTTTGAAACACCTGCGTGGACATCACATGGCTGGGGGAGAGATGCTGCCATTGCCTGCCTGGTGGGAAAAGCACAGTCTTTTCCCTCCAGTCACCAGTAAGATTTAGGACACCTAACTCTCTGCAAAGTTTATACATTATTGAATCACACTGTTCAACCCTCTGCCAGTACAATGTATATTCCTACCTGAGCTCCTGTTATACATTGTAAAAACTGTTCTCTCACATCCTGTGACCAAGCAACAAATTGTATTTACCCTGTAACATACTGAATGAGTGTATGTACAAACGTTGGCAAGAGGAAGTGTGGATTGTCACATTGCCACATTGCAAACACCAAAGTGCCTCCAGTCTGTTTATTGTCAGAGAAACTGGCAAAGCCTTGAGTGATTCATAGACATTAGATTATACAAGGGAAAAAAGATGAGGGAAGCTGCCAGAAACTGGAAGGCTGGAAAATAGGGTCTTTTGTATTAGTAACATTTATGGCCAAATAATATCCTACAGTATGACTCTGTAGGCACTGAACTGTTATTGGAGCAAAGAGCAATTAATAAACTGTATCACCACAGGAGCTTTTGCTATGGCACGCATGTGAAATTTCCTGATACCTTCCAGCCCGCCTGGAACACTAGCTTGAACCTGAGCCCTTGCAAGATCATGAAGTCTCCACCTCTGCAAAAACCCTAGGCTAGTTCCTTGAACCATGTTTTCTGCTACAGTGGTAGCAACCATCAGTACAGCTGCCAGAGAAACCTGTGGACCACCGAGAGGACCTGCTGCACAGCAGGCTGAGATGTGCCTAGGTCCAGAAGCACGTGAATATTAAGATCTATTTGAACAGAAATGCACTAGGCATCTCTAGAAACCCAGGCCAACCTGCAGCAGGGGCCACAGAAAAGGAACTGTTTTTTCCCTGCACTGTATACCTCTGTCCCTTGTCTCCATGAAATGCCCACAGGCAGCTGAGCTCCTGTCCTGGCAGAGCTTTTGTGGTTTTCCTGGGCTCTTGGGGAACACCTAAGAGCCCAGATGTCCCTGGGATTAACCCTGCCCCATGCATAGATTACTCAGGGATCTGGTGTGGAGTGGCACTCAGTGAGACAAGGTAGGGTCCCTTGGCCCCACCAAGCACCATGTGTCTGCTCCAGGCTGCTTCGATGATGATGGACTGTTGAAGAGCGGCTGCTAGAGCTCAATTACTAGTAACACCTCAGCAATTTGGGGATCTGCAGAGTGGTCAGTTCTGACACACACATTGCCCAGCCTGCTCTGTGTCTGCAGTAAAGTGCACGGTCACCAGGCTGCTGGCAGCCTGCTCTGACTTTGTGCACTCCTGGTGCTGGCTATTCCCAGTGGCTCTGTCTGACTTGTCTTATTGCAGGACTTCGAAGGCATCACTCTGACAAGTGTGGGCAGGCTGTGGGGATGGGGAAATGGCACTGGTGTGAGGACTGCTGGGGAAAGGCTGCTGCTGCATGCAGTAGGGTGCCACACCATGGCCATGTCCTCCTTGCACAGCCCACACGAGACATAAATCAGTAGCACAGACTCCAGGAAGCCCTGGTAGAGCAGTCTGGACCACCCAAGCACAGCAAGCTGGCCAAGGCTGCTCTGCAGTCCAGTCTTGACCCCTCCAAATCCACGTGGCAGAGCTGCACTGAGAGCAGGTGGACACAGGGCAGTGTGGGAGTGCTCAGCGCTACCAGGTGGAAAAGGAGCTGCTGTGCCCATTCCCAAAGCTGGATACTTCACTGAAGGCCTTTGCCTCCTTCGGTCAAGCCTGTTGAGGACTTCACCCATTCCCTGAGCTCTGCTCCAGTCTGTTCCAGTCTGCTGTGAGTTAGGCTGTGTGCCTGTGGGTGTTGTTGTGGTCACAGCTTCTTCACAAGTGATCCCCCTCAGCACCATTCTCCTCCTCCAGACCTCTCCCAAAGAGGCCCTTCCTCCTTGGCACAGCAAACCAGAAAGCAGCACACCTCTGTGAGTTAGCAGCGACAACTGTTGGACATGATCTGGCTCATGATTCCTCCTAGTGCTCTTGCTCCTGCCATGCAAAGGTGCAAAGTCCAGCAACATCCCAGCAGCTCTGAAACCCTGCCAGGCAAGGGCACCTGCACGAAGATGCTTTGCCTGCCATCCTCAGTGCTAACCCACACTGTCAACGCAGGCTCTCCTCCTCACAGAGAGGTCCCTGGGATGAGGAGGCTAGTGCTGATGGACTGTGTCACTTGGGTCCTGCATATGTGCAGTGCCAGAGGCAGACAAAGCATTTCAGACAATGCAGGGCCACAGCTGAGGTCCATTGCTGACACCCTCCTTGCTGCTTTCAGGACAGAGGGACCTGGAGGAGCCTGGTGAGCCCCAGCCACTGGGGTGACAGACCCACCAACTTGTCTGAGGGAGCCAGGGCTAGAGGGGAGGTTTGGCTGCCGGATCTCACGGCACGGGGGGAGGAAGGCAGTGCAAAACCATCACAGTGGCTCCTGGGGAAGAAGATGTTGGGAAGAGAGGGAGATGGAGCACACACACAAGTACGCACACAGAGCTTGTTGCTCTGGGCGTCGCCAAGAAGCGTGACCCTCTTGGCCCATCCTCACTCAGGCAGTGGCCCCATGTCTCCAGAGCAGCCAGAAGCTGCTCCCACTTGTGTCTTGCGTCAGTGTCCAGCACTTATGGTGGGGAATATCTTGGAGCCTTGGAGAAAGTGGCATTGTGCATGCACGCACTGTATCTGATGCATCTCCAGAGGCAGAGGTGACAGGCACACTGCTTTGGGCAGCCTTGGGGACCACAGCACCCTGCATCCACTCATCCTCCCACGGCAAGTAGGAAAGTTCCCAAGATAGGACAAGTGGTTAGTGCATCCCAAGTGTAGGGAAAAGCTCTAAGCCTGGGAAGGGTGGTCAGTCGCCAGCACCAACCCTAGTGAGCTGTGCATCTCTACAGCAGCTAGGCTTCAGAAGGTGAAGCAGCTAGCAATGACCAGGGAAAAACCAGCCTGTGTACTGGATAGCATCCTTATGATTTCTTTCTCACCTGCTGTGTGTGTTGTTGAGAACACCGATGATGTATTGCCTGTTCAGATGCCTTCCTGAAGCCTGGAAATCCCTGAAGGGCAGGGGTAAGTTGGCATCCAACAGATCTGCTTCTCACTGAGTTGCTCTAACCACAAGTAGGTGCCTGTCTGGAATTTGCCATCCTCCCTGGTTCTGAATGGGTCTCACCGGTGTGTGGGGTTATTCCTCCCCAGGTAGAGGACTTTGCAGCCTGTGTTGACCGTCATGAGGTTCTCCTCAGCTTATTCCTCAAGGCTTCAGGCCCTTCTGACCAGCAGCCCTGCAGCTGGCTGTGAGGAAGGGAGCCTGCCATGGAGCAGCAGCATGTGGGGATCCTGCTGAGCCCCCAGGGGTCTGGGCATGTGGCAAGGATGTGGTCTCAGGGAGACTGACCTGCAAGGGGCCAGGGTGCATGACCTTAAGTTTAAGTCACTGGTTTGAATGAGACTCAAGGAGAAAGGTGCATAAGGGCAAGTGGGGGGAGGAGAAAAACATATTTCGACCACCACTTCACACCATGGACACACCACGGGCACACCACATAAACCTCATAAATTCAGTCCTGACAGCTGTAGTTATTGTTTCTGAGTAAGTGGGAGGTTGTATTCTTAGTCTAGGTGGTACCATCTTAAAATGAGTCCCAGCCCGTGTCACTCAGGGAGGGTGACAAAAAGGAGTGACTGCGCTTGTCTCCAGGTTTCTCTACTGATCCAAGCAAGGCAGTTGTAAAGGTACCATGTCCGCTGAGACCCTGCTGCCTTGGTGCTAGTGATGTGGGGACTTGTGGAAGGGGACAAGCAACCTTCTCACCAGGGCTTCCAGACTGGCCAAGAACCACAGGGTTTCATCCAGAAAATTGCTTCCTGTTGATCAGATTATCTTGTGCTTTACCATTGTAATCCAAGAAACTGAGTGCACACTCTGATGGTAAAAGGACATTCATCTTGTGGAAGATGGATCCAGCATCTATTTCTTGCCACCTTGCCTTCTTCCCTCTAGGGGACTTCATAGTTGTACTGTTCTTGCTTGTGTTCACCGAGTACCAGAACAGCTGTGCTGGATGGATCCTACTGTAAGACATTGCTGCAGAGAGCACCCCTCAAACCAGACAGGTCTGCATGACCTTGTCCAGCATCCAACAAGTAGCAGCAGGTCTTTCTAGGAAATCATGACTAGGGTCAGATAGCTCTGTTCAGGCACGCTATTGCAAACAGAGCTCCCCTGTAACTCTTTGCATGCCTAGAACTTGCTTCTTGGCCAGCTGGATGTCTCTCATTTGCCGTGCAATTTCTAAGGACTTAATTCTTACGCCCTTAACTTCCCGGTTCTGCGTGGAGAAAGAAGAGCGCTGTGGATTCCAGCAGCTAGTGGGATGCAGAGTTAGTTATTGCACTCACCGAACTCCTTTGTAACCTCAGCCATAAAGTAACACTTAGGAGCCAGTTTTACAGCGATCACATGGAGTCTAACTGGGGAGAAGCAATAGGAGGTTGGTTCAGCTGTGGGCTTTTCTTGCAATTATGAAAGACTTCTTTGGGGAGCTAAATGGGTATGTGGTTTTAATAGCTGAAGATTCTCCCAGGAGTTGGAAGGGCCTTTTTTTTTGTTTCTTTTTCTTTACTTCTTTTAATAAAGACAACAGCAGCTGGAAGCATTTCCTTGAAGATAGCCCTTAGCAGTTTTTCTTTTGCTGGGGTTTTGTCTGGGGAGTGGATGGAAAGGTTTTTTTCCCCCCACCGCAGGAGAACAAAGCATTTATAGGATGGCAGTTCTGAGCAGATTTAAAGGGATGTTCTGGTTTTATATAACTTCTGTGTTTAGCAGAACATAAATATTTTAGTGGAGAATGGTTATTGCACTGTAACGGCCTGACTCCCTCTGCCTTCAGCAAAAAAAAAAAAAAAAAAAAAAAGAAGCAGAGTGGGCTTTTATTGTAAATACATACTTTTCGTTACATACAGACGTTACCCAGGGGTGAGAACCGGGGTACGCCCCCAGCTGGCTCTCCCAATGCGGAGTTTAGCCTGGGCAGGGACCCCCACAGAAACACCCCCGCCCCCCCCCAAAAACCCCACGTTACCCGGGCGCGGCCGCCAGGGGGCGCTCCAGGAGCGCTGTGCGGGATGAGGGCTGCGGGATGAGGGATGGAGGGTGAGGGATGCGGGGTACCGGGTGCCTTGTGGGGGATGCGGGGTGAGGGGTGCTGGGTGAGGGACGCGGGTTGAGGGGTGAGGCGTGAGGGATGCGGGGTGCCGGGTGAAGGGTGAGGGATGCAGGCTGGGGGGGGGGGCGGGGTGAGGGATGCCGGGCATAGGGTCAGGGCTGAGGGATGCGGGGTGGGGGGTACGGGATGCGGGGTTCTGAGTGTTGGATTGGGAGTAAGGGGGGGGTGAAGGATGCAGGGTGCAGGGTGAGGGGTGGGGTTGCGGGATGTAGGATGCTGGATGCGGGGTGAGGGATGTAGGATGCAGGATGCGGGGTGCAGGGTGGGGAGTGCGGGGTGTGGAGACCGGAGCCACGGGTTTCCCGCAGTGCCAGCAGTCTGATCCTTGACGTGTCCTTAAACGGAAGCGCTTGCCTTCCCTTTCTCTGGTAAATTTGCGTTGGTTTGTGCAGGTTGGCCAGCTGAATGTCACCCACAGCAGAGCTGCCGCAGGAGCTGCTCAGCCTTCAGGAAATTTCATGTTCTTTGATGAATTTGGGCTCTATTTTCTACAGAGGAAAACATTGCACCCCCATGTGCTCCAAACTATGAAACTAAACATGGAAAGGCCAACCCCAGTCCCCCCAAATAATGACATCAAGGACATTAAGAGTGACAGATGGGAGCAAAGCAAGCCAGGTCTTTGACAAGACAGAGAGTTTGGGAACAATTTAAAGACTCGAATGAGTGTCTGGAAAAGTAGCAGAATACATTTCTTTAAGGGTGTACTAGTGCTTAGTCATGGATGGCAGTGACAGCTTTGCCTCTTAACAATGCCTAGGAAGCAGTAACTTCCTTCAGTGAATGACATCCGACATCAAAATCTCAAGATTGATCTTGGCTTTGCAATGGGCCTCCATGCACCAGGTATTTCCAAAGTCAGTCCCTGGAGAGAACATAGTGTCCGTGTGCCTGGTGGATCACAGACATACTCCATTCAGAAAGCTCCCAGATGCTTACATGCATATTTTAACTTCTACTGGAAAGCCAGACTAGAAACTGCCATGTGACAAGGAATTTCAAATTTATTTTCTTCTAATGCTGAATAAGGACGTTCATAAAAGGAAGGGAACCAGAACCATCCTGAAAACTGGGTTTCCTTTGCTTTGCTTTGCAACCCAATATTCAACTTTTTTTTGGTAGTGCCTTGCCGGCCCCTGAGCTGTGAGGGCAGACATCCACCTCACCTGTGACTTTTGGATGGCTGTCTGGTACTCAAACTTGCTCTCATGCTGATTGCGTGAGTTAGGAGGCTCATCGAGCCTATTGTTCAACTGTTGGCCTGAAAGCAGGCCCTGCTCCTGCTGGAATGCCTTTGGTGGGTGCCTGTAGTGCCAATGCATAGGTTTGTTACAGCCTTGTACGCTTTCAGGAGGAAACTGTTCCCGTGATGGAGCAGAGTACCAGAAGGGGTGACAGGAGATATGGTGTGAGTGAGCAGGTCCCACAGAAGGAAGCAGTAGGAGGGGAGAATATGCTTTATATGGGGAGGGTTGAGAGTATGGTGGCGGAGAGGAGGGAGGCAGTGGGAAGGGGAAGTGGGAGACAGGGGAGTGCTTAGTTTGTGGCTGATTAAGGAAACTGTGGTAGTCAGGGTCACTGCGGCTGCTGTAGAAAGAGGATTTGAGTTTGTTACTGCCCACACCACTCACTCGATTGTGTCATCCTTGTAGAGCTTCATTTTCAGGTTTATGCAGCTCTTTCATCCAAGTTGTTTGTTCCAGAACTGAAGGAGGAAATTACACCCGTTAACAGTTATCTCAACACGGAAGTCTTGAGTACTCCCTTGTTTGCAAACACCAGGACCAGAGCAGGGTTTTTCTGTGTGTTGGTGGGTGAGTTGTTGGCACTGGGCAGAACTGGGAGCTCTAACAGTGTGGGGGTGCTTGTGTGAGCAGGACATCGGGCAGAATGGTCTGGTACCATTTGCTGTGCCAGAGCACATTACAGCTTGCTGGTTGTGCCGATACAGCCATTGATCCTGAAAACTCAGCTCTCCAAATCAGCCATTTCCAGCACTCATGCCTAAGACATGACAGAAAATGAAATAGCTCCCTCCGTCATACTGCAGAAGGGGACCTGGGCTGGTCTGGGATTTCAGCAGCTATTTGGGACAGAGCCTAGATGTGGATAAAGACACGGCTCAATGAAGTTCAGATCCAGGTAAGAGAGTTGGTCCTTGCTCATCCTTCACTGTGGCAAAATCCACAGGGAGGGGATAACCAAGAGAGTTAACTCATGATTTATTCCATAGGGAGGGAGGGTTGCTCCTGACTCCCTTTGCCCTTTCAAACTGCTTGACTCTCCAAGTCTCTGCTCCCCTGCACCAGCCGCAGGACTGGTGGGACCTCTCAGTGGGGCTGTACCAGGACATCTCTGCCCCTTGAGTGTTCCAGCTCCCTGGTCTGCAAGAGAGAGTTTCTACAGAGACCATGAACAAATCCCAGCTGTTTTCCTTGCTCAGCCGGCTTGTCTGCAATAACAAGCTCTTATAAAGGGTACACATGATTTGTGAGAACTGAGCAAAGGACCAAGAAGATGGTTGTATGTCTTGGTGGCCAGTGCTTGATGTTACACCAGTCCAGTTGGGGCTAAACCCTGAACCAGTCTTGTTCATCTATTCAGTAACGCTGCTGTGCCGTTTTAAGGAAGAGAGAATTCTATGGGGAATACTGAACTTAGGAAAACCTTTTCTGCATTTTGGGGGCAGGAGAATCTTTCACATGTGCTTAACATCAGGACCAGAGGCTGACAGGACTTCTGCCCCTTCTTCAGAAGCCAAATTGGGTATCCCATGATGTGAATGTATTTTTATTGGCATTAGCACAGGTGCGCCTTTGCATCTCAGCAAGGCAGAGGGGCTATTTTCAAACTGTTGATGCAAAACAAGCTGAAACAACAGCATCCATCAGGCTACCAAATTGTCATTCTCAAGAAGTATGAAGGCAATTTTTGTTTAGATAAAATTTGCTGGTAAGACAGCAATGAACACGAGATATTCAACGTTCTAATAAAATAGTAATGCTGCAAGCTCAGCGGCTCATGAAACATTTACAATCTGCAGCTAGTAAAGTGCAAACAAGAGATTTAAGAACCGCTGTTGCTAGATGGATGGAAACTGGTTAGAAGATTAGCTGGAAGATTATTCCACACAGGTTAGAATGAGGTTCATTAAATGCCTATCAGTTCTCTCATTTGCTGTAGGAGACAGGGAGGGCTGTAGGGTCGCACCTGTTGAAGCACTGCTCATCTTCAACGCCAGAGTTAACCCAAATGAGCTCTTCTCTTCAGCTTCTAGTTTCTTTTGCTTCTCTCATCTCCCTGCATCAGGCGTTCGCAGAAGCAGTATTACCAGTGCACTCTCAGGTTCCTATTCTTTATGTAGAAAACTAATTAGGTCCCGGACTTGCAGTGGGCTCTGGAGGATGGGGGCGATGAAGGAGAGGGCACAGCCAGTAGCCACAGAGCTCTCCGTAAGTTCAGGGTAAGAGATGTAATTAAGGAGACTTCACTCACTTCAAGCCCAAGTAAAAATTACTCACCAGGCAGATGATTTTATCCACTGTTCAGTTTTTAACCTTTGCTCTGACCCCGTTTTATCATGTGCTACAGTAAATTGCAATCATTACTGTCATACATAAGTGCTTCTCCACAGCTCCGTTGCAAATTAGAGGTTAAAAGAAGGGTGGTGGATAAGATCAGACAGGGAAGTCCCCAGATGCCTGCCTTCCTGTGTCCCGCGTTACTCTAGTCAAGTCATTCTCATTCTTTTCTAAGCAGTTCTTGCGTAAAACAAGCAGTCCTTGCTTTTTGGTCTCTTACTGTACAGTAGGGGTCACGCACCGAGACACTCTGCTTCTTTTAAATCTGGCCCATAATTATTATTGTGTTTTAGGAAGAAAACCTGAGGCTTTCTGGACCGCTGAATGTGTGACAAATTAAACAAACAATTTTAATCTACTGAGGGAGAAATCATGTTTTTCTGTGTCCAGTGTCCATGAACACCGTAACCCTGTGAAATGCCTATGCCTTTTTAACACTCTAGTAATACAGGCAATAGCAATAATGGCCTTGGGTGGAATCCTGATCCTGTTGCAGTTAAGAAGTGCTGTTAGCCCTTGTTACAGGCTGTGCCTGTCATGCACTGTGAGATTTCACGCTATAAACAGAGATACAATGTTCTCACAAATGTTAACATGACACGTCTGCACTGTGTATGACAATGGAAAGCTCATGGAAGTATTTAATTTGAAAAATTGAGATCCAACTATTTTAGGACTGTTCTCAATCCAGAAACATATAGTAACGTCAATAAATCCTGAAATGGGAATCAATCCTGCCCTGGGTTCCTTGAGCATGCTTCTGAGAGAAATGGTTGAAGAAGAAGTCCTGTGGTTCCGGGTGGTGAGGGTCACAGAGAAAAATGGGTAACTTCCATAATAGATAGCAAAGAAGGTAAAGGCCTTGTGCTTTTGGCAACAAGTGTAGAGCCTACTTAAGCTCACAGGACATCGGTGTTTGAACGGATGATCAAGTTATTAACGACAGTTCTATGAATCATTGCAATAGGTAAGGGTGGTCAGGGTTGCTAAAGATAAGGGATGGAGGTTTCCGAAGTGATTCAGCTGCCAGCAGTACCAGTGGTGCCGATTGTACCTGTGCCCGTGATGAGGACGCAAGTTGGCAGAGGGTAAAGCAAACAGATGCACTGAAGCTGAAAGAATAAGGTGAGGACAAGGATCTCAATGCAACGTGGTGGCTGTAAAGTTCAGGCTTTGGGAGTTTTGAAATATTACCAGCTTAATTCCTTTCAGGAGAGAGAAATACGGAGGGAAGGATGAAATAACCTGTATTCTTGTTAGCTATAGGTTGTGCAAGATTTAGTATACAGAAGGTCAATAAACTTTAAACAAAATTAGTAAACAGCTTCCTAGGGTGAAGTTACAGAGATTTTGAAAGTAGCTTAGCTGAAGTTGTCATTTTAGCACCTCAGAAACAGACCCGTTTTAGGGAAGAAGAAAAGCTTTGGAAAAAGCCAACATAATGATGATAAATTCAAGTACTGCTGAAAGTCAGTACAGGGACTACAGTATTCCTCTCATGATGTATTAGCTGGCCATCCTCTTATAAAACATTGCATTAAGGAAATACGGATGAGAAGGAAACAGGCAACTGAGGAAATTGTAGCATCTCTGTTATTTGAAAGTGCTAAAGAACTGAACTGAACTTTGTCCCTGTTCTTGAAAAGTAATTGTCATGAAAAATGGAATGAAAACACTACTGATTATGTAAATAAAAAAATTATTAATTATAAAAATATTTTTGACTGATTTTTTAAAAGTTTTTAAGGACTTCATGTTGTATTTGTTGCTGCATTTTCAGTTCTCATTGAAAAATGAAAGCCATCTTTTCAATAATGTTATGCAAACCAGGACTTCTGGTCAACTCTATTAACCTGATTAGGTGAGAGCAAACAGACAGGTGAAGTTATTTGTTACAGCTGCACGTTCTTTAACTGTGTGCTGCAATTACGGCATCCTCTGATTGAATCCCAGCAGCGCTTTTCCCAGCTGCAGTTGGACTTGTCCTGACCACAGGACAACTTGCATAAAACTAAATGTGTCTCTCCTGCTTTCAGGATTCCAGCTAAGTCTCCATGAAGTGTTGCACCACGATGTGTAGGTCTACCAGCACGTTGAGTTCCAGCTCCCAGGTGTCTGCATAAGGCATCGATAGAAACGTCTTTACTCTCTGAACTCCCAAATCACTTTGGAGGCTGAGACTGTAAATCTAAAATCACCAAAATGAGCAAAGCCAAAATGGAGTACCTTTAATGATGTTTCTTTGCCTACCAGACGTTGCCTCTTGCTGGAGGTTTGCAGAGTTCCTGTGCTGGATCTCAATGAAATCAAACAAGCTCCTCCTCCACAGGACTGTTTCTTAGTGGTTTCACTTCCAAACTTCTGGAAGAGAGCAACGGAGATCACTTTTTAACTTTCCACATTTTAAATCACACAAAACCGCCCCAGAATTTAGGAGCAATGCCGCAATACTTGGCAATGGTGCTGAAGCAGGGACACAGGGACCAGCCTCATGAAGGACTACTTCAGAATCACACCAACACTTCACAGGCATTTCCAAGGAAAAGTCTGTGTCTGCACTTTAAATGCTTCACATTTCTCTGAGCTCGCTTTGAAATCTGACAGCCAAACCATAAAGCTGTATCTCTAGCTCTTAGCTATTATTATTGCTACTGCCAATATTATTGATATTAATAGTAGTAGAAACTTCTGACACAGGATGTGGCACAGTAACTCTGTTTTCATCCTATGAGAAGTTTATACAGCTTCCTTTTAAATGAATAACATTTTGGTCAGTGACTCAAGTGAGCGTGCATAAAAGCTACCTTTAAAAGCAGAATGTTGTCAGCAGATAGCAGAGAGAGTTCGTCTACTCTGCTTGGGGAAAGCAGGCTACCTGTGTAATTATCTCCTTAGCGAGGCTGCATAAAACTTCTGTTGCATTTAATTCAACACAAAACAATTTCTATATTTCATGTCATGGGTGGAATGAAAATGGAGATAGTTCATCAATGCTGATATGTGATACAAAAAGAGCTGAGAAGCCAAGGGTATGAGAGTGCATAAAAATGTTTTGTGTCCTGACCAGTACATTGCTTAAAAAAAAATTTTACAATCAGCCCCAATTGTTCATTCTTCCCATGCAGAAGATACTCACATATTCATTTTTAAAAGGGCAAATCAACCATAATTCAGTTTATAAACTGTGAAGCTGGTTGCGAATGTCTGGATGAATATTCATTAGAATCTCTTAATCTGCCATCGACTGTGATTCATTAGGCATATGTAAATATCACTCACTTTAATTGCCCCTAAACTGACTTAACATAATATTGTCATTAGCAAATTATTAGTTATTTGTGTAACTAATGGTACATTATGGTGTACACGTTAAATCGCCAAATATATGATTACAATTATGATGATGTTTTATGCTGGGTGCTTTGTAAACTATTTGATGAAATATAATGGAGCCAAATCAAATCTGGTATGTTAATAGGACAGTTGTGCAACTTTATTATTATATTTCTACACCTTGGTGACTGCTGTAATACGTGAGCCTTGACCCCACCCCGTGCTTCGATGGATTATGGATGGGCTTCGCTTTCCATATCAGAGGCTGGCGTGACATTCCCGTGCCTGCTTACCCCTTGTTTTACCTAATGAACTCAATTCCAGGTAATTATTGGTGAAAGCCCCCTAGGTTGCTGTGGTAAGGCCTTTTCACTGAATAGCCTGGGGGAGGGAGCAGAGAAGATGGGCTCCACAGCCTGAAGCGTGAATGGGCCTTGCTGGCGAGTGCTGGTGTTGAGGTAGCAGCATGGCACCAGCTTTCTTCCAGTGCCTGTAATCTGTTTATTTTCCTGTAATCCATTCAGGTACCAGGGGTTTGTATTTTCCCTGCCTCTTAACTCACTGCCTCTTACTCACTTGTGCGATGGGAAGTCTTGTCGGGATTGTTCCACCCACCCACTCTCCAGCATTTCCAATAGTTATGCATCGAGCGAGCCGCTTTAAAGAAGCCAAAGTTATGATGGCGAAGCCTGCAATTAGCGTTGTTAAAAGGTTTTTAATTACAAGGCTAATAATAACAACGCGATTATGTTTGTGCAAAAGGGATGAACGGTATCCTCAAAGGCTTTTAGTGGGTCTTGTGTCTAAATGCAAGTGTATTATGAGCATGTTAATGTTTATAGTCCCAGCAAGTTAAGAAAGAGCCAGTTCCCATTACCACATATTTATTCAAGATGCGTTTAATGTGACAGTTACTTTATTTCTTTAAAAAGAGCTTATTAAGGCACATTTACTAGGAACTGATGAAAATGTAATGAATACGGATCTGCTCACAAATTAATACAAGGCCTTTGAAGGAAGATCCTGCATCACTGAGTGGCTCTCCAGCCACTCCTGTCAGCCGTGCTGCTCTGCCTGGGACCTCGCACCTCAGGTGCTGCAAGTCGGACTGTACCTGCAGCCGGTAGCGTGGAGGCAATTTCTATCAGCTCTACTCCTGGCCTTCCAAATCAAATGAGACACTTAACTGTAAGTTGAATGGATGTAGATGTCATGAATCTTGAGGGAACTTTTCGCCTAAGTTCAAAAGACTTTGGGACAGGTGCAAAACACCACATGTTAGAGAAATGGACAAAAGGCATGGGAAATGGGTGCTGATGTTGCGAGATGGAACTATCACATTGGAAACCTGGTTCAGAGGGCTTTATTTACGTGCAGTGTTGACTAAACTTAACTAAAGCTGTGGCTTTCCACTGATTTGGTTAAAACAGTGCAAAAAGCACATGGAAAATATTTGGATGTGACCCAGATTTTATTGATTTAAGTGAATTCAGTTAGAAACAGATTTATGCTAAACCACAGGGAAAAAAAAAAAGGAAAACAAAGTAAAAGATCTCACATGGGATTATGTACCGGTTTAATGGAAATAGCCCATATTCTTATCCAGACATTCCCTAAAATTTGCTGGTATCAGGTCGACCCCACTCCCAGGCGTACAGCAGACCTCTGGAACCAATCAAGAGAGTTCAGATACTGTTCAGTGGGTATTTGCGAGAAACTCGTGGCAAATTAATTGCAGAATAATTCACATAAATTATTGCCTGGGTAATTTTGAATAATGAATCAAGCAGGCGAAAAGGACGCGTTATTACATAATTTGTTCAAGTCCTAATAGAAACATTAATAATGCTCAATAAGGGTAAAATAAATTGCACTTAGAGATTACTTAGCCCTATCTCAAACCTCACTGAAGGCAGCAGGAACCCTTCTTCGGGTCTGGTATGGGCAGAATATAAAAGAGAGAGAGAAGCAGAAGACGGACTGGGAGATGGGCTGTGGTAACAAATGCATTTCCATGGCAGGTAGAAATGCCAGTGGGTGATGAGCTCTTTGGGGAGGGGAGCCAGCAAACTGGCCTCCAGTTCTGTCCTTTGAAGACCCCATTCCAGAATCTGCTGAGCTCTGCAGACTGTCCCTATGATTTTTGGGAACTTGCTCCTCAGGGCTGGAAGCTTTTGGAGGGTGGAGGAGGAGAAAGAAAGGAAATGGCCTCAAGGTCATTCGTGGTGCTACTGTGCAAGACCCCAGACCAGTTTCCAGCTCTGTCACTGCGCTGCTGGAAAACCTTGGATGGATCAGACTTTGCTTCTCCTCCAGTAAAGCAGAGATAGTGGTGGGAAGGAGGCAGAGGCTTGCAGATGCAAAATAAGCTGGTTTGAGAGATTCCAGGCAATTGCTGTGAATTAACATTTTTGGACCGTTTTCTTCCTGTGTGGAGGATTTTGCAGATCTGCAGCCATACCAGCAGTCGCATCGGTGCCACAGAGGTAGAGGGTTTCATCAGCACGAAGGCAGGGGCTGAAATCTCTTTCAGGAAAGGTACGAGGGGCTACTTTGTAGGAGGCCTCCTTAAACAAGAGCTCAGATGAAAGTGAATCGACTGTGGCTGAATTCACATGTAGGACAAGAAGTTTGCACTGATGTTAGTTGTTAATTAAAAAGGAAAACAAAGATACGATGTTTTTATTATAGTAGAATGTTTGGGTTGCTTGTTAGAATTCTTTCTGGTTAATAAACCACCTGCCAGATGAAAATGTAATAATAATAAAACTACCATAGTCTGATGATTAAATACAATGTAAGGTTGATTTTAAATATGAGTGCTTACAGCACCGGTAAGAGGTACACACCTGAAAAATGTACTTCTCAGAAGGAAGAAAAATGTCTGGGAAACGAACATGTAAAATAGATACCATAAAACATAAATGGCTTGCTGAAATAAGAGTGTTAGAAGCAATTTTCCTGAGGTGACGCAGTACATTACCAGGTTCCTGGAGCCACCAGGCTGGGTTACAAAGGCAAGCAAGATGCCTTGAAGGAAAACAATCACTTTGATCCCAGTAACAGCAGTGCATTAGCTCTGCCTCTTGCTTTCTGGCAAGGCAGGCATGTGAGTTTCTGCAGTAGGTTCAGGTTATGTGACACCCCCTTGCTCATCTACTTGCTCCTGGTGGAATAATATTCATAACACATTCATTTTGCCTAGAGAACAGGGCTAGCTGCTCACATTGAGGAAGGTTTGAAAGGCTGGCATGGCTTAAGTGGATTCTTACACTGATCTCCTGCATGTGGGCAGGAGCTGAAAGTCTTTGTCAGCCATCTCCCCTCCTACTTATCTCAGTCTCACTTGGAAAAAGAGACTGAGACTGAACTCTTAGAAGGGATTGGTAAACCTTCAGAATTTTAAAAGTAAGTTCTACCTTACAGGTGTGTTTGGAGCACACCTGCAGGAGCCTGCTTGACATTGTCCCTCTCAGGTGTTAGACACACCAATGCTGACACCACCATAGTGCTCCTTGGAGGTGCTTCCTTCCTTCTTGGAGCAACTTTTCAGTCACTACAGAAAACGATCACAGCAGTCGCTTGGAGGAGGATGGACCATTCTATGATTCTATGATTCTATATATGTCACTTTCCCACATCCAGAAGCATATGCACTCTTGTAGGATGGTCAGTGACAATGCCTCAGATGTCTAGAGGCAGGTAAGTTTGTGTCCCATGTGGCGGTATGGACGATTGTGGGTGGGGAGAGAGTTGGGGGAAAGAGGAACAGACTGGATAATTAAAGGAGACTTAGATTGCTTTGGATCCTCACTATAATGGGCACATCCTGTAACTTGAACAGTCTTCAAAGTAACTCACACTGCCTCAGCAGATGCCAGCTCAAGCCATGGTGCCATGTACACACAGCCCAGAATTTCTCCTTGTTCACTCGTGGTTTTTATACCAGGGCTTGCAAAGGGCTCTCTTGTTATATCAGGGCTCTCCACAGGTCCTGCAACAGAGGTTGGGGTCAACCCCAAATCTTGGGGGGGGACTTTTAAATTCCCTTTAGTCTGCTCCAGTCACCTCCTTGGTTTACAGGTTCCTGTCGCGATGAGAAACCATGCTGCCTGCTATTACACAGGAAAAAGATCCAGCTTCTAGGCTCTGTTTTGTGAGAAATGTATCTGACCTGTGCCTCTCTCATGCAACTTTTTGTGATACTGTGCTACATGGTGCTGTAATGGTCTGGATTAAACATACTCTTAAAATATGGACAAATCTGGAAAATTACCATGTGGATTGAAACCATGTCTGGGGAACGTCAGCTGCCGTTAATGGAGAAGGTACGGAATGAAGACCTGACCACATGTTAAAGACCTGCTGACAATTTCAGTCCTTGGCAAGCAGCTGGGAAGAGGCAGAGGGGAACTGCCAGGACTGCTGAGAGCAGTGCTCGCCATCAGGGTCTCCAGGGTGTCGTGGCTTCAAACCAGCTCCCCAAAGCCAGTTTCGGAAGGTGTAAAATCAGGACAATGTTATGTTCTTGCTTTTATAACGCACATCTTTCAGATCCATGGACTAAAAGTACAATATAAAAGCTGCTCATTATTATAATGATCCTTTTTCTTACTACATATGCATAAACATCTAACTTCAGGTTGTTTTTAATGATGAATACTTGATGTGGCAATGCAATGGCTGTAGTAGTCTCAACAGAACTTGCCATTAATCTAAGAAACTAAGACATTGCCTTAAATGTCTACGCCCATCATGGAAAAATTGCACCCAGGTTCACAGTTTGGCTTATGAAGAAATCTTTTAGGAGCCAAGCTTGCAGGCCTTACAGAAACAGAGACTGTGCCACCACCATTGCATCGTTTACCTTGTCTGATCAGACAGAAGGAGGGGTCTGTGCGCCCAAGGAGTTTGAATCACACAAAATCAAAATCCATTAAGTTGTGATACATTCAAACCTGTAATTGCTGCCGCTTAGAATTCAGCGGAGAACTTTGCATAATGCCAAGAGGTGACCTTTTTTCTGAGGTGCTCTTGCGCAATTGTTAGGACCTTGTAACAAATGCCTAGCACCATTTAACGAAGGAATGACATATCTCTGATATGCAAATTTTTACAGCGCAGCAATTAAGCGGTTTAGAATTTTACGATAGTGTTTGGGCTTTATACAACAAAAAAAAGGGCCAATAAAGGGCTGTGATGGATGGGCTAATCCCCACTGGAAATATACCATGTAATCTCGTGGAGACAATGCATTATGGATAGCACTGTGATTATTGGTTGTTAATATCTCCCCCTCCTCCTCCTCCCCTCATTCCCTCCCCGTGGCACCCCCCGTCCCCTGCTCCCGGCCCCGATGAAAACTGCATGGCTGCCACATTGTCGGGGGCACAGGCCTGGGATACAGATGGGAAAATTGGGCCACTGCAATCTGCTGCGCGCACGGACGACAGTGAAAAGGGGGCTTGCAGCGAGGCAGCTTGTCAGCAGGGGACAGGGCTGGGGGCCATATGCCTCTCTTCTTCTCCCTTCTGTCGCTGAGTCTGCTGCCGCATCCTGCTGTCGGGGGACACTTTAATGATGAACACATTTTAAACAGTTTTGCTTACCTCGCGACAGCTTTTCGGGGGGTGGGGGGAGTGTGTCACAATTAGACATCTTCCGCAGTTTGGGTGGGTTGTATTTTTCTGCAGGCGTCCCTCTGTCTGTCCGTGGGTCCATCCACTGCCCTCCCCCTCACAGCCGGGCGCTGCCTGCAGCTGTGGTCCCCACGTCTCGCCATCTTCCACCGGCTACAAAGGGCACATCGCTTTTACTCCACGTGCCGCTAGCTACCCATCCCAATCGTCATCTGGAGTCTGCTGCGGAGCGGGCGGAGGCGTTCATAGCCGAGCCTGTGCTGCAGGCATAGAACTTGCACGGTTTCAGGCTGGTGGGAGAGCTGTGAGAGGCGCTGATCCCGGAGTGGGAGGACGTCCGCCTGGGAAACATGGTAGCAAGATAGGCACTGGGAATTTTAACTCTGTTTTTAAAAGGAGCTTGTAAAATAAAAAGGAAAAAAACATCTCTGCTCTTTGGAGTGACAAAGTAAAGTAATTTAAAGCTTGAAGTCACTCTCTTGCTCTTTGTTCACTGTCTTAGGGAGTTAAATAGAGCTATTTTCTTCCTTTTTTTCCTGATCTTTTATACCCTCTAGAGCTGCTACCGCAGTACTTTTTTTGGAGAGGAGAGTAGGGGACTTGGGGAAAATGGATTCTGTTGTGTGTTTATTTAAAGTTTTTTTTTAGATGATCAGACATTCCATCAGTCTGTGTTATGACCAAAGTTAATAAAGATCAATGTTACCCAAAAAAATTCTGATCTTGTTGCCCTTCTGACCTGGAAAACCCCTTGGCAGGGGTGTTCTGGGAAGCAAAACCACCACGGGGATTCCCTGACGGGGCTCCTTAAACCGGCAAGCTGGTGGGACGAGGGGAAGAGAAGTAGTTTCGCTGGAGCAAATACAATCCCTCCAACAACACAGGGGCCTTCCACCAAGTGTGATTGACCCCTAGGAAACACAGAAAGCAGAACAATTTGTGTGGAAGAAATTATTTCAGCACTAGCTCTGATTTCCCATAACCTCTCCTTGAGGGTCTTTCCCTAACAGCATCCAGCTGGGAGAGAAGTCTCCCCACACCCCTGCCATTAGGCTAAGAGGGGCCCTGAGCAGGCATTGTGGCGTGGTCCCCTTCTTCAGGCTCTCAGAGATCCATCTTGTTGTTTAACCACTAAGCTTGCCCTGCCTTCTCTCTGACTATTTCAATGGAAAAAAAATATTGAGGACAACAGCTGAAATAAACAGCTGGATAGACAGATGGATGGATGAGTAAATAGTTAGATGGAGGGAGGGAGGGATGGATGGACGGATGGATGGATAGACAGATAGATAGATAGATAGATAGATAGATAGATAGATAGATAGATAGATAGATAGATAGATATAGACAGGGTAAGAGACAGACATACATACAGACAGATATTGTTGGGAACGGTGCATGGACATGGACTTTAAACATCAAACAAGTCCCTTGCTAAGCTGGGAACAGTCAACAGGAGCTGTCCTGCTTCAAACCTCTGACCCCAAGTGAAGCTAAAACACTTCCTCTGAACCCAGCACGGGAGGCTAATTCCAGTCTTGAGAAACAAGACATCATGTCACACCGTGATTTTATTACAGGATGTGCCAAAATAAATATCCTGCATAGCTGGTAGTTTGACAGTAACAACTTGGCAGGTAAAAATAGGAAGCCCTTGAAACGTTGGGCTTTTTCAGACTTTTTTAAATTGTCTTTTTCCGCAAGGTGACAAATACATTTCCTGAAAGCGTCCGTTTGTCTCTACAGCACGATGGAGCTGATCAAAGGAAAGGAAGTGCTTCCTAGTAGTGAGTCTGTCTGACTTTGAAGGAGTGACATAAAAGAAGAGAGAGAGCCCTTGTAATCTTCATGTTTTAAAATATGGCAGGACATACAGAAATGCAGCCCCTTATAGGACAGGCAAGAGGCTGTGCTAGGAGAAGGATGAGTAACTCCTCTGAGTAATAATACCCACTTCATCCCTTTCATTCCTGTGAGGAGGAGCCCCTTCACAAGGCACTGCAGTTCCTACCGATGGGTAAAGGGCCCCATGCAGGATAGTCACTTTGTCTTTGGGAGATCTTGACCACACTGCCTCCTTCCAACCGCTCACCCAGACAACTTGGTACTTGGCAAATGCCTAACTTAGTCTTCATCCGAGTCAAGGTTACGCCTCTGCATCTTTCTCACTTCTCAGTTGCTACAATCCAGTGTCCAGCTCCTCATGAGAGGGATAACTGACCACCTGGCATGGGGCACCACTCACTACCAGTTACCAACTCAGCATTCCCACAATGGCAAGTGTAAAGTAGTGAAGCCTGGGAGCAATTACCTGTATCTGATTTCTGATCCGGAATGGAGATGGAAGAATTTGGTGGTACAAATACTTAGCAGAACCCAAGTCATGGCACTGGTGGGAAGCCTTCCCCTTGCTGCCATCCGTGTGATGGTACAAGCAAATGCTTGTGTTGGCAATGTGGTCCAGCTTCATCAATTATAGCAATAAGGGATCAAAGGGGATGGTTGGTACTTATTTACAGTAATGGAAGTACCTAACAGTACTAACCAGGGGATCCCAGACAGCGCTACCTTAGAGATGTCTTTAAGGATGGCAGCAAAAATGAGGCTGTGACATTAATATCTCCTGTTGCAAAACAGTAATATAAAGACAAGAATGCTGCCCAGCTCCTGGGATCCCTCAGCAGCCTGGTAACTTCTGTGAAACTTTGCATTAGGACCTGAACACGTAGAGCAGAGACATGGTGAGTCACCATGCCTGAATCTTCAAGGAAAAATCATCTTTTATCTGAGTCTAAACAGAAACGGACTGCAGAGTGATTAAACATAAGAATTATTTGGAGACAGATAGGTATCTTCATTAATTTAATTGATGTTTTTTCACAAAATTATGACACTGTTTGTGGAGTGAAAAAAATGTTACTGACAAGGTATAACAGGTATAATCAGTTTAAAAAAAATATCCAAACACCAAACCCAAGGCCACAAGGGATCAGGTTTCCTGAAGACTTTGCTAAGGTTAAAAGTTATCAAAGTGGCTTTTGTTTTCAAAGTTGCGGTGATTCAGTCTTGGAAATTATCTGAAGTCATCGCATGAGATTGCCTCTTTTCTTTACCTTGAAAAGCGACTGGAAATTAAATGAAATTATTTCCAAACAGTACTTTGGAAATCACTGATGGAGCCATAGCACGTCACAGGTCACAAGAAGATGTGTGGCCTAGAAAAAGAGGAGATCGCTTATTTTGATAATCTTCATGTAATAAACCTTATTACACATACAAATTCTGTTTCTACCAAGATACAGTACACCTGCATTTTCAGTTAGCATTGCTTTGTATTTTTGATTCTTGCATTTTGAACAACTGGTGGATGTCAACATAACAGTTTTGCTTGCTTTTCTCAAGTGTGCATGAAGCCACTCATCCTTCCTTGCTCGGCAAAACTTGGGTTAACTTCCACGATGGTGGATGCGGAGAAATTATCGTTTCCATGGTCTTGAATAACAGAAATGTATATAGGTGAAATGGGTTAGACAAATCAGATCTGAGATAATTTCGGTGCCTCATGCCAAATGAAGTTTTTCTTATTTGAATTATGAACAATATAATCTTAAGCGCTATCACAAAACAATGTCAGTGCAGACTAAAAATGCCCTCTGCTATTCCAGTGCCTGAACTGGACTGTGATCACCAGATCCTTCTATTTCTAAGACAGTGTGGAAGGTGTCTATTTCAAAAAGAGCTTGAACATAAATCAGTGTATTTTCTCAGGTCAGTTAATTTTTACTAAGGGTTACTAGAGAGTTACACCATTACCTACACTACCACCCTGAGAATACCAAAGGTCTAAGAGAAAACCTAGGAAGGAAGATCAAAAAGTCTGGGGCTTTCCAGATCCCGGAGATGATAAATAATATGTTTGGGTTTAAGAATAAACAAATAGCAAGTAAGAAGAACGCTGTAATGGGGCCAGGTTGGTAACACCTCTTTCTGTAGTGGAAAGAAAGATGGCAAATTGAGCACCAACCAAACAGTTAACTCACAGAATGGTACGGAAGCCATGCAAATTCACGTGGATTTCATTATCTTGGGAGCCTGCCTATGAGCCTGCCAGAACGGCAGTACAAATAAGAACAATATCTTGGGTTACGATAACAAAAATTGAACTAATCATGGGTTTCCAATTCAAAACATAAACTAATCTCTCAATCGCTGCAACTGCAAAACAGTGAGTACGTTATTCCTCCAAATGTTTCTCCTGATTTTTTTTTGCTGTTGTTGTATAAGAGACGATAGTGGGTTATAGTGTCCAACAGTCTTACCCGTTTGATAATTTATGTGTGCCTCTTGGTCAAATCTGGATCTGTTCACCTTGCATATCTGTATGTTGTGCTGGAAAACAAAACAATAACTTTAATATCCTGGTGATTTGGGGGAGACTGTTACAAGTATCTGATTCTGGTGGTATCACTCAAAGACTCATATACTACACAATCTGTATGTGTTGGGGAAAAAAGGAAACAGGCTGAAGATAATTTTTATTGATGCAGAAACAGAGCTTTTAGCAACAATGCTGCATGAGGAATGTCCTTTTACCTGCATCAGGTTTTCTTTGGTGTTATGTTTGGGGTATACTATAATTATGTTCACAAAGTTAGTGTAGGATTTTAATTACAGACAAGAAGGATAATTTCATTGCAAGCCAACAAACTTCATTATATTTTTAATCCATCTTTTGATGTGTCTGGATTACTTTATGTATATGGAGTCAGTATTGTTGCCTTCCTTCCTGCACAGTGGAGGGAAAACAATTTATTATTAGGATTGTGGATGAGACAACTAGCTGGGGAAAATGACAAAAATCATGTGAAGGCAGAGCTTTAGCTCAGGTAAATTCCCACAGTTCCCATTAAAACTGGGATGAAGAGAAAAAGGGTAAAGTAGGGTTTTTCTGAGAGAAGACACTAAGGCACAGTGAGGTGAGCTAACCAGAAGGTGGGATGGAGATATGGAAGATGAAGTGGATGCCTGCATCCCACAGGAAAGTGGGACCAGTTGAGAAGGGCTTAACTCTAGCGCTCAGACTGCTTTACTTCTGAATAAGAGCAGCCGCACAATGATTTAATGCTCTTAGATTTATGCACTCTAATTTCTCGCACTTTGTTAATTTGTCTCATGTTCCTGACCGTCCCAGGGTCTGCCGCGCTTAAACACCTCATTTTTCTCTACCTTAGTCACAAGTGGGTGACAGCCGTGGCGGCAGAGTGACAGAGAAGCAGGGCGATGATGGATGGCAGGGAAGAAATGTGAGGGGAAAAGGACCAGGGAGCGCCGGGTGGGAAGGCGCAGGAGATGGGCTCCTGCATCCCACTGCCCGCTCCCACCTGGGGGGACCGGGGCTCTGGCCTGCAGCAGGGGCGAGGGTCCCCAGTGAGCAGAGATCGCACAGGGGTAGTTCTATCTGTTAGCCAGGCCATAAACCCATGTAGTCAATAGATGGCACTGCTTGGTTTAGTCTTACATTTGTTTTTGCGGGTTTGGGAGGAAAGGCAGGAAGTTGCTGGAGTTAGCAGCTTAGACAGGCACAGCTCTACCTTCTATGACTTTATTTAAGTAGTTGTTATTCAAAAAAAGCAACAAACAAAGCCAAAAAGAAAGGGGCGCTTTTTTCCTCCCCACAGAAGTGGAAGTGGGTCAGCCTGCGAGGAGAGCAGCAGCATCGAGGTGCAGTGGGTGAGAACCTCCTTCTCCTCCCTGTGTAGGTAAAACCCCAGCTCCTGAGTTGAAAACAGCTGCTTTCCTCCTGTGAGGTGATCCGTTGGGAAGCGTGGAGCATCCAGCAGGTCCCGAGGGCTGGTCCAGGATTTGTGACTGCCATTGGGCTGCTGGGCACAGGAGCAGGGCAAGGTGTCTGCTGCAGGCAGCTGGGGGGTTGCGTGGATTTATGAGCCCACCTGAGTCAATGTGCCATCCTCGGTCCATCTCAGAGGGCTTGCTCCTGGTCCGAATTGACCAAGGATACCAAAACCAGGTACAGCATTTAGAAAGTGTCTGCATTCTTTTTTTTTTTTTTTTTTTTTTTTTTTGAGAGAGAGAGAGAGAGAACTTTGGAAAGTATCAAGTCAAAAAGGCTGGAAGAGTGGAAGAGATATTTCAGATTGCCAGAGGAACTATATATCAAGTCTTCAAGTATCTGGCTACTTCTGTTATTAGCACAAATAATCAGGGATTTTTAACTTCCATCAGCACAGCCCCATGTGCTACACCTGGTTCACATGGCTGTGAACATTTCCCCCACCTCACTCTTGCTGCATCCACCCTTGCTAATGTTTGATTGGCCATATTGCCCGTGGCCAAAGGTATCTTTTTTTAATGGATGCGTTCCCTAGACCTCACTTCTCCCATCATTAATATGGGCAGGCATAGTTTGATGAGGTAATATGTACGGAATAAAATTCAGTCAAAATTCGTTTGGAAAAAGCAGACTGTTTAGACGGTGACTATATATTCATATACCCTGTATGGCAGGGACCCGCTTCCAGTCTACTGATACTCATTTGTAGATGCTATTAAATGTCAAATATATTACAAAGAATCACAGAATGGTAGGGTTGGAAGGGACCTCTGGAGATCATCTAGTCCAACCACTCTGCCAGCGCAGGGTGACCTAGAGCAGGTTGCACAGGAAGGCGTCCAGGCGGGTTTTGAATGTCTCCAGAGACGGAGACTCCACCACCTCTCTGGGCAGCCTGTTCCAGTGCTCTGCCACCCTCAAAGTAAAGAAGTTCCTTCTCATATTAATCCCGTTCAACAACTCATTTGTACCAGGAACTGAATACATCCAATACTATTAACATTATTTACTTCGCAGTATGACCTAGGAGGCCTTGTCAGAGATGGCACTCATTGTGCTAGGCACTGTATGAATACAAAGAAAAAAACATGTCGCGGCTCCACCGGAATGTAAGAAAACTTGCAGGCTGGAAGTAGCTTGAAGGCAGCCTCAGAGAAGCCCGAAGGTGCTTGAAATTCCAAAGGCAGAGCAAGCAGCTGGGCTTGGCTTCTCCTTCATTAGAAATTGCTGTAGCTGCCCTGGACCCCACTCCAAACCACACTGGCAGGCAGGGGGGAGCGAGGAGGAGTTCCCAGCCCTGGCTGGGGGAAGCCACCTTTGCAGAACTGTTAGTGAGTTGAGTGGGAACAGATTGCATTTGTCGTGTTCTGGGATTTAGTTTCCACACGCAGTCTGGTGGGGTTTTTTAGCAGTTACCGCACAATGTCATTTGTGGTTTTATGTGCCACTACCTCAGAGTGGCAGGGATGAAACCAGGGATGAAAATTTAAAGGTGTTTTTTGCAGTCAGAAGGGAGTACTTATTAACAACTTACAAAGTTCTTAACAGGACTAGCCAGTGAAGCTTTGCCTCAGCTTTTTCTTATAACAGCCACTGATTGCAGATCCTTTGAAAGCAGCAATGAGAGATATTCCCTTGCTGAGAGGGTGAGGATTTTTCTTAAAGTTTTATCATGCTGTTACTCTGAGAAACCCTGCTAGATGATGGTAATAACAAGTGTTTCCTATACACTAATCCTCCCAGGGTACAGCTGGCACCATGAGTGTGAGAAGGAAAGGGCTTTGGCAATGAATTCACTGCAGTTCATTGCAGATTAGAGCAATGGGAAAAAGAGTGAAGTCACAGCACAAGAGACAGATAAGTGAAGCTGAATGCGAAAGCAGGGATTTTAGTTACAATATTTAAGAACATGTTAGTGCAAGGAAAACTGGAAGGTGGTAACACTGTGGGGTTGGAGTCCTCCTGAAGTTAGCAGTATCGAGCAGGATGAGAACGTTAATACCAAAGCCTTCCTGACAACTTGGGCTCCGATGTTGCTGCCGTTGGCGCACACCGTTGGCTGTCAGGAGAAAGGATGTCTGCATAAAACACTCTCCCCACCTTCCTTTAAAGTTGGAGACAGCTCACAATGTAGGCAAACCTGAAACATCGCAAACAAAACAAGGAAAAACAACATTTTATCTTCTTTACAATTAAAAACAAAGGGCGAGAAAACCACCTGAACCTCCAAATGTTTAACTGTCCTCATGCTGTCTCACATATTTAAGCCCGCCAGGAGCTATGGAATGAAGCAGTAGTATGTAGTTCCTTGCTCCTGGCTGAATGCTGGCATAATCCATTTGACATCAGGTTCATATATGATGATTTGTGTATTACCAGCCTGTAGTATGAAGCCAGAAGGAGCATACATGGATGTGCTCGGTATGGCAGGTGAAATGAGGTATAACCCAATGTTGGTGCAAAGTGGATGAGTTTTCCTGAAGCTGCTGCAGCTCTGGCAGTTCGTACCACAGGAAAGCCTGATCCAAAGCTGTTACATATCTGCCTAACAGTTGCTCTGTGTACAGCATGTCTCTCTTCCTGTCACTGCATACCTAGCTGCTTATTTAATTCCAGCATATAAAGTAGTGCAAAATGCCGACTGAACTCGCTCACACATTCCAGTCACCTCAGGCAAACTTAGTAGGCAAAACTTCACAAGTGCACGAATTTTCAATTTGACTTCAAATAATATACATGGACATCAGTTGTGTAGCATTGCCAGAAGATGGCAAAGTCAGAGTACAGCACTGAAAAAAACCCTAAACTTGGACAGAGAAGTGAAAGTCTAAAGGAACTCAGCTAAGGAATTACTTGGGTGTGTATGAGGTAATCTACCATGGGTATCTAAAAGAATAATGAAACATTTCAATTAGGAATAAGTTAAATTAGAGGCTATTGCATGTATTTTAGATTTCCACAATCTGCTGGATCTTTAACTTAAAAGTTTACATCTTTTAGTGGAAAAATTAATTTCTCTTTCACAAGTTCCACTTAGATTTTGTTGCTAATAAACCCAAGGATGTAAATACTATTAAGTACAAAACAGCCTGCTGCATAATTGTTTCAAAGCAATTACAGATTATGTCGAGCCATTCGTTGAGCAGAAACAGTTTTTTCCAAGACACCAGCTCCCTGTACCTTGAAATTTTATTAGTCTAAGAATTTCATGCACCATATGTTGTAATACGAGACTAGCTGCAATTGAACAAACAACTTTCTGATATATAAGTGAATGATAACCTGATTTTAAATGTGTTTATCTAATGAGATAGTAACTGTAATTTACAGCACATATAAAAACTCCCACTGTTACTCCTGGTGCACCTTTTGGCTAAAAAGGGTGATGCGCTGAGATATGCTAATGAATATCGTCTTGGTTTTTACCAAGTCAGTAATAAAATTTGCATTTGATATTGTGCACAGTAAACTGGGTTATTAGCCTTGAAAATGAGTCTCATAAAATTTAAATATAGGCTTAAATCATATTAACTGTCCTGTAGATTTTCTGAGAGGCTTTAAAGCATTGTGCTCTCGTTCTATAGCGTTGAGCATGCAGATGTCATTTTGCCTTCAGGGGTGCCCCAAAATACGCACGCATTGGAGCCTGCAGGATGAAGAGCAGATCAACTCCGTCTTCTTTCATGCCTGGGGAACTGAATGCAGTTCCATAGCTGGGAAAACTGCTGTGGGAAGGGGGAAAGGAAAAGGGGAGAAGGTAGTGTTGTAAGGAGTTGCCCCTGAGCTCGGGCAAGACAAAGCAGTGGGTTCAGCCCCACACGTCCGACCTCACCAGTCTGATCAGTGGTGACCATGCGTGGGGGTAAAGGTTTGTCTGGTGGGGTCACGTCTGGTGGCAAGTTCTATTGGTTCAGAGCAATGCTGTTTCAGCTGCATGGTCATGGAGGAGACGAGAATTTCATCCTTGGTGTTTTGAGTGAGTAGGAGGTATTTGAAGGACAGATGGGTCTCCACCATGGACAGAATCACGGTGCCTTCAGAGGAGTCATCAGTGCAGAGGAAGATGGCCAAAGATGAAAAACGATGGCCTGTCTCCACTCCGAGGGAAGCCCTAGTCCCAGCAATGTGCAGAGACGAGCAGCGTGTTGAGCTTGGCTCTGCCCAGCTCTAGGTGCTCCTCTGGGCATCAAGGTTAGGGCTTAAACACTTTAAAACACAGCACAAACTTCTCTCTGTTTTGAAAGGAAGGCTGCATGCGTTCAGAATGCTTCAATGGTATGTCAGACCTTTTAATTCTCTTTATGAGCCCAAATCTGCTTTTAGTAAAGGCTGAGGTTTTCAGGGAAAGGAAGACATTTCTTGCAACTGTTGTCCAGCACCAGTGCAGTGCTGTCTTGTCTTACACAAGGGGCGATCTAACCCTTGTGCTATATAAGAAAGAAGAGTTGTTTTGCCTCTCGTTTTACCCACCATAATACCGTAGTGTTTGCTAGGAAACAGGCCCTTATCCCTAACTGTCAGAAAAAGCTTTGGCTCAGGAGGAAGTCTCTGTCAGTCATGTAATGATAGCATTGCATAATATCATTATGGCTGTGTCACTGGTTCTATATCCATCAGGAAGAAATTACCACTCTAAAACAGGACACAGTCAACCTATATTCAGTTCCAAAGCATATAATGAACCCTCTTTGCTTATCTGTGCAAAGTCTTCTACTATTACAATACAAGCGTTAACAGGGATAAAATTACAGCCTTGTGACAAACAGCATTTATTATGAAATCCCAGCTCTTGTTAGTGATAAAAGTGTCTGGGTATGGTGCAAAGTACTATGCAAATTGTTCCAAAGTGTGCTACCTGGATTAGGCACTAGGCTGTAGCATGAAAGTCTATAAATATCTCCAACAATGGAGTCCAAAGGCTGATTTTTGCACTTCTGCTTTAGTAAGGTGTAATATAATATTTTTATCGTATATTGTCTTAGACTATACGAATACCTGAAAAGTGGATGTGAACACCAAACAACAACAGTACTGTGGGCATCAGAGCCTCTGAGTTGGGACACAGCAATCACCTACTCAAGCAGACACGAGGTCTTGCATCTCCTCTGCTTTCCATGGCAGTGACTGGTCCTGGCTGCTTCAGGAGAGAAACCTGGTGGTAAGCAGGAGGGAGAGGTAGAGAATGTGCTGCCTTCAGTGTAGGACCAACTCTGACACCGAGACATCAGAGGTTGCCTTAAGGTCTGAAGTATAAAGTTGAATATCCCCACCATGCTGCCATTGGCATTGATTATTGATAACTCCAGAAATTCTTTCTAGTAGTATTATCACTAACCCTTTTTTAATTTCAACACAATCAATATTATACTGATGTAAACAGGAGCACACTTATCTTCCTTTTGCTACTCACTGAACAAACACAGTATTGTAACATCAGGACCCTGTGATGCTTCATGAGGCCAGGCTGACTGCCAAGAGCCACGCACTTGAAAATTGAAGAAAAAAAAAAAAGAAAGAAAAAAAAAAAAGATGAGCAAAACACTCTCCCAGCCACCAAAAAAGAAGGATTTCCTGACGGTGCGGGAAAGTTTCTCATCTAGGTGCAGCACCCTTGGGCAGTTTGCATGGCACTTCCCGCAGTACTCCGTCTCCGTCTGTTCCAGCGTATTAGGATTTGGCAGGCGCCCGAGCTGCATTATGTAGTGTTAAAAGAGGTTGACACTTCCTTTGGCTGAGACATCTTTCCCGACTGAGCCTTCTCCGCTCAGCTTAAAGAAGAGGAAACACCAGGCTGGTTCCTCTTGTTTAACTGCTAATGACACAGCTCCGCAGACCACCTAGCAGGTCCTTCCTGCTATGGCTGGCCGGGCAATTAGATGATTGCTTTATTACTAGGTTTATCTAAGGCAACTATAACATTTCTAGATAAAGATTCCCCAGGAGAAATATTAACTACCAAATGTTAATCACAGACTTTTCTCTGGTTTTGCTTGATTTCTGTGCCATGAGGAAATTTTGCTTTGGGAAAAAGTGAAGAGAGAAAGGACATAACTAACGCCTCGATCACTGGCTGAGTAGTTTGGACTTCCTCCATCATTAAAAGCAGATGAAAGGAGCCCTTCATCATCATTATGGACCCCATGGTATCATGACTATGAGCCCTGGGTGAGGGATCGCGTCTGACTGGGACACCCCACAAGCACAAGAGTATCAAGAGAAGGAGAAAATCCTAATTGTACCCCTGATCCTCCTGAAGGCCTAGGCTCCCCCTTGCTCTTTCCTGGCAGACATGGCTTCTCTTTCCATGCAAATGTCACCCAGGGGAGGGTGGATGGGAGGTCAGCGGTTGGGTGGCAGGGGGCAGGTTTGAGACTCCACTCGTACAGAGGTAAAATAGCAGCATCTTTAGACCACCTTCAATCTAATCTCTGTTGCAGATATTTCATGCAAGAAATAAAGGTGGGCTTTTTTTTACCTGAGCCAAGATGGTGCTTTAAAGTGGCTTGTGACTGAGTACACTGACTTGTGCAAATACTGACGTGAAGGAGTGAATGAGCAGAGAAAGGAAGACAGTTTAAAGAAAGATAGTAAGTGGAGGTAGAGCACCCGTCTTACAAGCAAGCTACTTTAGCTTGCCTCACTGGTCACTGGTAGCAGGCATTAAAGTGAAGCAGCAGTGGAAATCATGCACATAGAAGTTATCATGCAGGTTTTTTTCTTCTCCTTTAGGCTATCCCCATGTATCCTCAAAATATGGAGGGTCCTGCTTATTTTCATTCTCAACGCTGGAGCGCCTCTGTCTGTACCAGTACATTCTGTCCCCATTGTCACCATGAAGTGTAACAACACCGGTGCTGACAATGGTTTATTAGCTGATTTATAGGGGTAAATCAGGGGTAAATTGAGCCCTTCTTTAGAAAGCCTTGAGTTCACAATGCCAAGATATGCTGAGCATAAAAATTCATGTGGGGAAAAAAAAAGGGCCAGAACAATACTGACACTGTGTGGAGCCAGGTTATATATGCAATCACGCAATCTCAGGAGGTCTGTGAAGAAAACACAGCGTGCAGTATGGTGGAAGGGTTCGTAAACACAGTATCACCTATTGTCTTGGCTCAGAAAAACGGAAATATTTCTGTGCAAAAAATAACACCAAAAGTAAAATGTTATTATTTGGTGGGAGGGGGCAGAATTTAGGGAGAACTTTTACTAAGCCCAAACTCAAGATTTCAACTTTGGCTTTACTCTCAAGAAAACAGAAGAGTGTGAAAAGAGAAGAGTTGAAAGAGAGAAAAAAAGATGTGTTGGTTTTGTTTAGACCACTACTTTTTGTAAAAGAACCTCTCTGCCATTTCTAGAAATTATATTTATTTTCTGTATTTATAAATATACTGTGTAGTTATTAACTGTTTATAAAGACATGTATAAATGACTTTTATATGTGTATGTACATATATATATGTACACATATATACTTATATATAAACACATGTGTGTATAAAATCAAACTATTTCTCAGTTCTATGCACACATCTAGAAAGGGCCAGACTTCACCCAGGAGAGCTTTTGATGCAAAATGCAGAAGAACGTGAGTGGGAAACTGTATCCTATACTTTGTCAAAGTGCTATCACTGTGATATCAACAGCCACAAGGTTTAAAGTGAGGAATCAAAGTACCAGTCTCCCACTGGTAAACTCATATCAACCTGTGATTTCATGTCAGGAGCTGAGGATGTCCATGTCGAAGATTGCATTACGCTGGAAAAAATTTCTAAGAAAATTTCAGCCTGCTAGAGGCAGTGGAAAATGAAAGTTGTATTCATGTGAAAGGATTCTTGTGTCTCTGGCTTTGAAGCTCTGATAACCTTTGAGGCTATGTCCAGCTTGTAGAGCAGATAGGGTCTGAGGCTGGGGATGTGTTGGAAATCACTGTCTCTCTTGTCTTATGCTACCCAGCTTTCTTCCCTAGGAAACTGGAGCACAGAAAGAGACATTATAGTGTGCATCAGTTCTTCATCTTCATGTGTAGCTAGAAGGTGACAGATGCATGTGCCCAGATACAAGAGGTAAGAAACACTCTTTTTTGTCCCAAACAGCCTGTGTTGCCTCTTTGCAGCTAATTTTAGGCCCTTTCCATGGGGAAGAGAATAACAGCCACATCTGCCAAAGTTAGGAGACTTAGAAGATAAATTCCTCCGACCTTCTCGGGAGGCAGAGCAGCTCCGCTCTGCTGGAGCAGGGGGAAGCAGGGGAGCAAGGGAAGCTCATCTCCTCAGCAGCATGACTCCAAGCGTCCATGTACACACCAAAGCAAGCTGGGCAGATGCACATTTCTCACAATAGCAGTCTGTGCGGCACCGACAGTGTCTTTTTTATAGAATAAACCTCTTGCTTCAGCCAAATGCAAACTAGTAGTTTGTACACAGTCTGAAGATGAACAGCTTATAAAGCTCTAGCATTTGTAAATGTTTGGTTTTAACTCAGCCAATCCATTTAAAACAAATAAACAAACCTCAACACCAAAATACTTTGAAGTACTGTTCTCCACAAAACCAGACATAGCCAGAATGGGACACATCAGCCTGAAAGACTGCCCATTTTATAGCCCCTCTCTCAAGCTAACCAGCCCAACTTCTCTCAAATGATGCAGGATCATTTAGCCATCAGGGTGATCTGACTACATAGTATGTAGCCAGAAAGAAAAATGTGCAGGTATTACATATTTAAATTTTTTTTGTACAACAATTTGATTCTTTGACAGAATTTCTAAAAGTAGTAACATTTTTTTTTATGTCATGGAAGAGGTCCTTTTTTTTGTGAATAAGGTAGCGTAGTCAGCTCTCCTTCTAGCTGCTGTTTTACTTATGCTCCATCTGAAAACCTCTGTGCTTGTGAAACTCCCTGCTTCCAGAAAGAGAAGGTTTCAGGCGTGCATGGTTGCTGTGGGAAATCGGAAAACATGAACCACTGGGCTCAAAACCCAAAAGAAAATGAAAAGAATAACCCATGATTTAAACAAATTGTATGTTTGTGTGGGTTTAGCTCATCGTGTGTCAACACCTATTGTGATGTGCAATGGACCATTTTTCATCCCCTCATTACTTAGACAACATTGATGATACCGGTTGAGTTTAGCCTGAGACCTGGGATGAGCTCCTTGGTACCCCTCCAGCCCCAATGCTGAGAGTCCTTCCACATTAAGTGCTTGCCCAGATCTTCCTGCAAAGCCTTCTGCGAGGAGGCTGGCTAGAGATGTCCACACACCCCTCAGTCCCAAGGGTGAGCCGGACACCCACAGCAGCTGCCAAGCAGATGCTTGCAGGTACCTCTGGAGAGGCTCAATGCAGAAACGTGAAATTCTACAACGTGTAGTTTTGCAGATGAAACCCGTTGCTTTCGGCCTGGTGAGAGCCTGATGGCTGGTGCTGCTGTACTGCTGCCCCTTCCCTGGGCTGTTATTCATCTTTGCATCTAAGATGGACTAAGCAGCGGACATTCTGGCTGGTTCCTTCATGCGTGACAGATACAGATGTTTCCTTTCCTGGCCATGGTGCATGCACAGTATTCTCTGCATCACTGGCTTGTACCATTAGGCGATACTTTATTTTCTTTACCTAACATGCTTGCAGATAGAGGGTGCAAAGGAGGAGCAGCTCACTCATTGTTCATCTTTTAGCTTACAGGACATTCCTTTGCAAGCCTAATAGTAGCATATGACGTTTCTAATTTCAGCTACTATGATTTAAAAAGCGTGAAGGCCAGTTTCCCCTTAAGCCATCAGGATGCCAGGTATTACTTCATGAGGCATGCCTTCAGTGTAAACTCTGTCAGAGGTTTATAAGGGATTTTTGCAGGGCAAAATATGAACAAGAGTCATGGGCTCTGATCAAGAGCAGGCTTGGTAGTTCAAAATAAATCCCATTCCTCACATAGTCTTCTATTTGAAAAGAGGGGCAAAAAGCAAGAAGGAAGGAAAACCTCTGACCATTTTGGCTGAGCAGAATATTTTCCCATATGTTAAAATAAAATATTCATTTATTCTAGCTTTTCTGGCATTGGCTCTATCACCAAAGTGAATTTTTTTTGTAAGTCTCTCTGAGACCCGCTGCAGCCCAGCACGGTCATGTCTGCCTCAGCTGCGGGCACGATTCCTCTCCCCGGCTCCAATCCGCATCGCCTCCCTCATTCGAAATGGTAACAGCAGGGACAAAAGAGATGGACTTTTCAACCGGCCCTCACCGCCGATGGGAACATTGCTACTGACAACGCTCGCCAGGTTTTGCTGGCGATGGGCGCCTGATCTGACATGGCAAAGGGAGCAAAGTATTTGGCCGGTCGGGGAGGGCACGGGGCACCCAACCTGCTCCTGCCGCCCTCCCAGGCTAAAGCGTGACGCCCAGCATGTCTGCGGGGGCTTAACAAACCACGCTCCCTGGGCTGGGGAGGTCCACGGGGGGTTAATGCAGGGCTGGGTTGCCACAACACTGGAGGCATTCAGAGGAGAGGGCTGCAGTTGCTGCAGAGGCACATTTGGCCCAGGTTGCCAAAGAGGCTGTGTGTGTTACTGCAGAGGAGTACACTGCCTGCCACTGTTGGGCTATTAGTATGGAAATGAGGCATGTGTGTGACAGGTGGCCTTACAACCAACACAATTAACTTTCTCCATTAGCTGACGCACTGACAAAACAGATGCAGCATCAATAAGCACCAAAAAACCCACAAACACTGAATAGGAATGACACGTTGCACACCCCTATTATTTATAAGGAGGAACAGCATAATTTCTTTGGAACATAGTGGCGAGTAGGAGGCAGCCGGGGGTTTTTCTCCATTGATTATGATGTTTGTTTGCTTTCTTCTAATTATTATTTTAATCTTCAACTTTGTAGAAAATATTGCCACAGACCTTTAGGAGCTCTGGGTGTTGCACAGCAGATTCAGGAAGGTTTGTCACAGTGGAGGCACAGGAAGCACACAGATCCTTTTTGATAGGAAATAATTCAAGTTGCAGAAGTCATCTGACCAGATGCAGGAACACCAGGCTCTGAACTAGAGAGAATCACTTCCCAGCCCTCCAGTACGGCACGTTTCAGTTGCCTCTGACAACACCACTAAGGACAGTGAAGGTGGAGCAGCTGGTCATGTCCCTAACGTGAGTTAAAGGGCTCGTGACTCAGCTGAAAACATGGGGTTGGGGAGGAGCACTTGGCATATTAGACTGCAGCAGAGGAACTGGCTTCAAAGAAAATCAGTTTAAATATTGGTTGTTCATAAGAAGTAAATGGAAAGGGGGGCTAGTTGGTTTTGGTTTTAAATTTCCTGTTGTGTTGGTTTTTTTTTTTTTCAGCCAGGTTGTTGCTCCTGACAATGTGTGCAAACCATAGTGGGGACTTAAACAAAAGCAACAACTTGAACTCTCTGACATGCAGAACTGTAACATAATAACAAAAACTTACATAAAAGCTTCCTTATGTCAGCTGGTACCTCGTGAAATATTTAGAGATACACTGAGTAGCATTCTTGGCACATCTGAACTCTCATCGGCCTTTGGCTCCACTGGTCTACACCAGAGTTTTCCCAGGTTAAAGCCACTGTAGATCCCATCCCATACTATCCCTGTATGAAAACGTCCTGGAACAGAGCATCAGCTGCCGGGTCGCCCTGGCAGCATGTTAATTCATGGCATATAGCTCCAACTAGAAGGATGTTTGAGGATATAAAGCACCCAGTCTGCAAACCAGCCCAGTATGGCCATGATTAAAACCAACTGGCCGTCTTTCACTGACCTGTGAAGCGATGGGTGGGAGGCAGCAGCACAGCCCTGCAGGCGGCTGCGGCAGACGTGGCGAGGGTGGTACGGGGACAGGAACGGGGCATGTTCCACACACCTTCTTTAACAGCCCCTTCAGCTCCCAAGTCAGGAAACAATGTGCTGAAACCTTCATGGCCGTGCCCACTTTGCATTTCAAATGTGAGGTTACAGGTGTCAGCACAGTCGTGAATTAATTTAAAGCTAAACTCACTTCTGGGAGAAAACATCCATATTTGCCATGCTACTCACTTCTGTTTTCTTTAACTTAACAGAAATTTAACATTGCTTCCTCTGTCTGATTTTCCATATCCCACCTGTGTGCAGACATATTTTTATATTGAGATTAGGTTCTCTAGAACCCACGGCATACATATATAGCAGATATGAATTTCAGGACCTTTTATTCTCAGTTGCAAACAGAAATGGAAGAATAATTGTAAAATGACTCATTTTATTAAAAGAACATAATACCGATATTGGTATTAATGTAGAATTAATAACATCACATGGGATGCAAGTCCAGTACAATTTTCTTGAAGGCTTTTTGTTGGATGTGCTGCTTTTAGGATGAGACAAGAAGCTACCATCCCGATGGAGGGGATCGATGCTGTGCTGTCTGCAAGTGCCGAGATGAGCTGCATCAAGCTGGCCAACTTCTGCGGTGAAGAATAACTGCCTTCTGAACATCCAAGTGTCTTGCAGTATTTTCAAGTACATGGAGAATTCTCCCCCAAGCATCTGTACAACATTTTATACAGTTTTTGAATTCTGCAACAACAACAAAAAATTGCTGTTAAAGCAAGTGGGTGTGTGTATTTGCAGTTATGGACAGAGATTATTAATTTAAAAAATAATCTTGCTGGTGGTGTGATCAGTGGTACTTTGCCTGCTCCTGAGCCAGAGGTTTTCAACGAAAACAACTGGAATTTTCAGGGAGGTCATTTGGAGACATCTGAAATCTGGATTATAAAGTTATTTTCTGGCTACATTTTACAGATGCAGATCTGGAGAGGGGAGAATTTCTTGTGACAGGACTGGTGACAGCACCAGGCTCATGGTGGAAAGCATGAAATCTTACCTAGAAAGTAGTAACTCTCTCTCCATAATAATTACATGAGCTGTTAATTTTATCATTTTGTGTGGCGCCTTGGGATACATACCATGAAAGACCTTGCTATTAAAGCATAGTTTAATTGGCTGAATTATGGGACATCCAAAGCACAAAACCCTACTAATCTAATTAGATGCCCTTAGTTGTGCATTTCCTTCTCCCTTCCCTGTAAACTCCGGTGTGCAGGCGCCTGCACTGTCGAGCTTCGTTCTAAGGACCTTGCTCAGTAATCCCAGCCACATAAAGCTGGCTGGTCTTTCCTATCCCACACCCATTCATCTACCTGACCACTTAATTGCTCTCAACAAATATGTGTTAATGAGGTAGCCTGAATGGAGGTGGCTCCAGGGAGAGGGATGTGGAATGGTGTGAAGGTGGGTTGTTCTTAATGGGAAATTCCCATTTTGCTGCCTCTCTGTGACTAAGGAGTTGCAACTGGGTGACTGACAGACAGACAGACAGACAGACAGCCTGTGGGCTCAGGTCAGGGGACGTCTTCCACTTCAGCTGTGCCATAAGTGAGTGGCTGAGATTTGGATGCAGTCACACCTGAAATTCCCTGGTTCTTCCTGCTCTCACTTGCTGGTGAGCACTGTGTGAAAGGCTCATGGGGAATGGGTTTTGCCAGTTTTTTAGGCACAATTTACCTGTGCAGAGGCTATGAGCAAGCCTTTTTAGAAGGAAAGGAGGATTTTCAGAAAGGATTCCAAAATAAAGAAAGGAGGTGTTGGCCTTAATTGTGATCATTTGCCCATGCAAGCAGTCCCCTGTTCACATGCACATGTGGCAACATCCATTTCAGTAAATGTCCTTAGGAAAGCAGAGAAGAGAAGTGACCAGGGCAGAATCAAAGAGCTACTCAGCATCCACTCAGATAGAAATAATAGTGCCTATATTTGTCCAGCTAGAATCATGACTTTTCCTTAAATTTGCTTTCCTTGCTTCACCCTAAAGGTGCCCATTTGTTTGATTTTGAAAAAGTCAGAATGATTTACTGAATAGTTATCGAGCCAAGCTGGTAGGAAATTTGTAGATATTGGGTGGGTTTGTATGCACGTGTACCTGTTGTCTTCTGTATGAATTTATATATATATAAAACTGTTATTTTCCCATTTAAAAATATGAAGTCAGATTTTTTTGGGCACCAAAATTAGAAAGCAATGATGTGTTCTGGCTGTTCACACAACTGCATAATAAGCGACAGGAGTTCTTAGTTCTTAGGATGAACATAAGCACTGTTATTCAACTTACCTCTCTGTTTTTGAATAGGAAACCAGTCGGTTATCCAAAAGAAGAGTATTTTCCCCACAGCTAGTTTAAAATGTCACAAGTAAAAGCTTCTCCATTTCTTATCATTCTTATTTAATCTGTTGAACTGTCTGCCTGGATAGTGCTGAGTTTTGTATTGATTTAGCATATAGACTGCAATAAAAACACTTTTTCAGGATATCTTTTCAGATGTGGTTTGCTAGCACAATGGAATGAGGCACGGGAACCTTGATAAACTCTCTACGTCTCGTTTTGTTTCCTCTTGTCACAAATTGACTCTGAGGAGAGTTATTAGGAGGTGGCTGGTAGATTTCTACCAGTCCCATCCTTCTTCTCCTTTGACATTTGCTTTGTGTTGTGTGTATGGTTTTTCCTCTTCAGTAGTATGAAGTAGAAGAGGGAGCAGAATCCTAGACTGCAACAGGCAAAGGCTTTTCAGATGCCACTGGGAAATACCATATCTCAGTAATCCCTTAAAAATATCATCAGACAGGTGCTGCCCTGAGGTGCACTTCAGTGGACTGACAAAGGGAGTGGCAGATTGACACAAGCCTAAAGGAGATATTGGCCCTTCTGGAGAAGCAGCTGACAACCAGACAGGATGCCCTAAAGTGTCTTAAATGGATTAGATGCTTGTGTGTAGGCAACTGCATTGCATCCTTTAGTCACAGCAAGAGTCATGAGATTGTGAGAACCGGGGCTACAAATCCTGATCTTAAGCTATTAATATTCAATACAGACCCAGTCTTCGACAAAAGACAGTGAAACAATGGGGCTGAAACACAGTCATAGTGAAGAATAACTTACAGATACAAGCTCTAGGCATTTTTTCCCATGTAATGAGAAATGGATTGGAATAAATACCAGGTAAATATAATCTCCTAATACTTGGCCATAGGAAAACATCTTCAAAGGAGGCTTCTTCAATATATATTTAGGCTGTGGAATTCCTTGCTACAGGATCGTGTGGGTGCCAGAATTTTACTCAAGTTCAGAAAGCATCTGGGCAAACTTATGGAAAAAGAAACCATCAAAGGCTATTATATTGTTATACCAGGAAACACAAGAAAGTCACCTTTGTTAAGAATCTCCTGCAGCAGCACAGAACTCTGCACTGAAAGATCATTGCATTTCTGCTCTTTGACCCTTGGACCTGCATATTGACCTACATGGGTTTGGGGTCTCACCCGGGATACCCATAATTATGTTTTTGGGCTGCCTTTTGCAATGCTTGGATCATAATCTGCCTGAAATATTTGAGGTTTGTTTCTAAATTCAGGATTCCTTTGAAGAAAGAAGAGAAAAATGGGGTCTGTCATTCATTTACACAAGTGCAGAACTCTTATGTCTCTCAAACACCTCCTAATTAGACAGCATTATGGATGGAGGTGCTCTTGAAGTTCCATTTATTCCAATCTCAATCAATTTAAGTTGCATTAAGTTACAATAATGGATTATTTGCAACTCCAGGATCAGGAAGTTATTGGTTGATGCAGTCATTCCTCTTCAATTATGATGTCTTCTTTGAAAACAATTGCAAGGGGGAAGAAACCAGAATACCTGTTCCTCTTTCATTATAAGCTTATATAATCTTTTATGTATATATATACACACAGATATATATATTCACATGCACGTATGTGTATGTATATGTATGCGTGTGTGTATGTATATACAGGCATACAACTAGGTTGTCTATGTAATGTTTTAAACATATATATATTATTAGATTGTAAGATTATAAAATTATAAGATTACAAGATTACAAAGCAAGCCCTACTGAAATCCTTTGAGGTACAGCTCTATAAAGGTTGGACAGGAGGGGATGGGCAAGATCCATGCGGTGGCAGAAAGGGGCGGTGATGGCTCTGCTTCTTTCTTGACAGATCATTTGTAGAAAAGTGCAGTAGCTGAAAAATTGCTGAGCCTGAGCTGGCAAACTGACTGCGAGCCCCACACAAAGGCTGTTGGAGTCGGCTGAAGCCTGAGGTAGCAAAGCTGTGCAAGGGGCACTTGATGGTTTGGGACAAAAACTATTCCAAGCCATTTTCTAGCATGAACGTGAAGGAAGGCTTTTGTTCAGTTTGCAGCCTCCGCTTCCTCTTCTCTCAGTATTTATATCTTCTCCGAGACTGTGGGACGGTATCTTGGATTTACAGTACCTATGGCTGAGCTATAAAACACTTGGAGTATCCGAGGCTCTCTTTCCTGCCATGCCAAATAAAAGGCCTGTTTAACCGCGGAAAACCAAGGCAGCAAATGGAACTAATGGGAAAGATGCATCAGTGTGACCTAACTCTACTGGTTTAACAAGGCTAAAAATGCATGACTCAATTACACAAGAGTTAGCTAATGAGGAATGGGGAAGATGTTACAGTTTAAAACAAATGGCTACTAAATGAATTGGGCACTGCCTTTCAAATCTATGCCATTTAACAAAAACCTGGCAAGACATTTTCTTCACAGGATATGAATCATCTGAAATAAAAAAAGCAAGACTAGGGCCACCTACATTCAGAGTTTGTACAGTATGACCTTAAGGCCCAACATCTACCAGAAGTTGAGTAGCAAAAGGCCAAGCTCCAAAGAATAAAAGGGCTTACATCAGTATTAAATAATTCTCTCTTAGAGATGCAAATTTCTAATTAGTTACTGTGGAAACTGTAGAGGCCTGGAAGTAAGCCCTGCACAATGAGAGTGAGAGTTTACTTTTTTGATTTACTGCAGGGCTGCAGTAGTTGAGGGAGGGCTGAGAGGGGGAAATAAATTCATTGCTTTTAACATGACAACAGAATAAAGTGCAGCAAAAGAAGTGACTTTGTTTTGTGTGATGCTGCTGCTGCTGCGACAGATCCCCAAGGAGCTTTATGCAACACAGGCTCACTTAAAATGTCTCGCAAGGAATTGTAAAATGCTTTGTTTACAAACAAGTGACTTTCTCAACACCCTCACTTGTTGCATCTCTGACAAAGCCTTGGGAGGGTGTTTTTCAAAGCCAGCAGGAACTGGGGGTGCCTTCTGTTGGTTAGGTGACCAAACTGAGATACCTGAATTTCAAAGCGTAACATTTCTGAAAATCAAGGTGCCCTAACCCAACCTATGCTAAGCACCAAAAATGTCTTGTTGGAAATGCTTTTAGGATTCTAAATGCAGAATATAAATAATTTAAGTAGTTCTTTGCCTTAGAGTTCCTTTTCCTTTTTTTTTTTTTTTTACTTCTAATTATTTAGTTTAAATTTGTAGAATAATTTCACTTCTATGGGCATGTTGGAATGTGTGATCTCATCCTGTACCGCCTAGAGTCAAGGGGGACCCAGTTTATTTTTTTAGAGACCAGAGGAATTTGAGATGCTTCATTCCTCACAAATTCAGGTAGCACACACCTCTTCAGTCTTTTTTCAGGGTAGTGCATTCTAATATAGAGCAGTCACAAACTCAAAAAGAAAATTCACAAATAAATGTCTTTATATGCTTTTTATTTTAGCAGGAACCTACTCAAACTGTGTGAAAAGATTTAGCCATATTCCTTGTCAGAAATAAGTAACACTGCTGGATATTCAGTAGTTAAATTCAGGGCTAGCTTGAACGGGGAACTGAGAATACAACTGAACGTAAATTTAGGGAAGGAATGAAAAACATATCATGTTGTAATTTCTATGTAATCTGTTTTAGTCTTTTAGTGAACTCTTATCTGAGTTAAAAGAAATGGTGTTTGCTCCCCCGCAGAGCCTGGACTGGATGAGGAGGCAGAGCATCACTGCAGAGCCTGGCCCAGCTCGTCAGACTCCCACTCGCCGTATGGGATGTCCCAGCTCTGCGGGAGCTGGTCTCAGGCCGAATTCAGAGCAGTGGGGAAGGTCTGAGCAGCTGCACGCAACTTGGGTGTTTGCAGACTGGGGCTGACGTGTCAGCACTGTTACCAACCTTGGTTGCAGGAGAAAGGAGAGGGAGGATGGCAGACTGACATGACTTGCTGTACGCAGCCTCTTATTTTGGTGCCAGTAGCAGTTTTACAGAGACACATTATTTCTTTTCAGCCCTGGCCAAGTAAAATCCACCTGTCTGAGCCACGCACTGGCAGCAGCGGGTGTTTTGCCACCCGACCAAGGAGACGTCAGAGTGAAGGAGACTGAAAGCACTAGTCTGCTCGGTAGACGGACCTCAGCCAAAACAAAGTATTGGTGCATTGCTGTTTGTTTGTAGCTGCAGAAGGCTGGTTTGGTGTGATTCAGCAAAGGCAGGAATATTAGCTCAACCAGGACAGGGTAAGCATCCTTCCTCCTTGCAGGTCACAGACTAATGGCTCTGAATTAATTTAATTCCGACCATGCTTGTGCTAAGTCTATTTCCGTCTTGATACGCCCCAGAAATTTCTGAAGCAAGGAATTACTAATGCTAAAATAATAGGAAGCTGCCATTTGAATTTTAAACATCTTTTATGAAAACACAGCTAAAAACTTGCAGATAGCACAGAGAAGGCAAACCAGGAAGTTAACGATTGCAACACTCTGAGTTTACCATGGGAAATCAAGAAAAGCTGGAAATACTTTAAACTGATATAACTTTTATAAGCAGGATTCTAGGTCAGCATCACTGCAGAATTTCAGGGTATGCAGCCCGAGCTGTTCCTGCTTAACACTCTGTCCTTACAAAGCCCAACTTAAAGGCCAGCAATTTTTATGCTCAGTTCACTATAGCATGGTTACCTCTGTAGGTAGCACAGGAGTGGAAGTTGCCCAGATGTGCCTTTAGTATTTTGAATAGGATCTGGGCTGGGCATCATCTTCTTGTGTCTCATTGTCATCTCACAGCCATGTTCGATCCCCAAACAGTTTTTATCAGTGACCTTACCTGTCCAAGTCCTTCCCTGAACTGTACAATTAGCCAAACGTACTGGGGCACAGACAGCACTCTTCTGCACATTCGAGTTACCTGTGATTGGCAGTTACCAGATTGAACATTAGGAAGAAGTTCTTCACCATGAGGGTGGTGAGACACTGGAACAGGTTGCCCAGAGAGGTGGTGGAAGCCCCATCCCTGGAAGTTTTTAAGGCCAGGTTGGATGGGGCTGTGAGCAACCTGATCTAGTGGGAGGTGTTCCTGCCCATGGCAGGGGAGTTGGAACTAGATGATCTTTAAGGTCCCTTCCAACCCTAACAATTCTATGATTCTAAGGAAAGTCTATGAATAGATCTTTTTAATGCTCCATGCAGATCACTGCTGCCAGCAGTTCAGTTATCACCCTGCCATCCTGGCCAGCCTGCTGTAATGGCCCATTTTCAACTGGATTCTCACTGCCCCTCAGAGCTGCACCCAGATTTGCCTTTGGATTGATGCCAGGGAATAAGCATTTTTATAGCACTTGTTTCCTTTGCTACTTCTGTACTAAGCAGTTCCTTATGCAGGGTTTTGCATTTTCTCTCCAGCAAAGCACTGAGCCAGTTGCCCAGCCTCTTCCAGAGTTAACTAAACAATTAAGGACCACCATTTGGGTCCCTCCAAAAATGAAAACGTGGCTTTGAGAAGTTTTTTAGTTGATAGAAAGGATGAGACAAAACTGCAAAGAAGCACTTTTCTGTGTACTTCAGACCCCTCCGGAGCTTTGAAGAGCTGTCTCCAGCTGAAGTGTGCTGACAATTCCCGCAGCAAAGTTCCCAGGGAACTATCCCATCAAACCTCCTCACAAATGATCAGCCATAAAGCTCTCATCTTCATATGGACCTTCCTGATTACTTTCTCCAGGCTTCTGCCCTTTATATAAGAAGTACATGGCTCAGATTGCATTACCCACAGTAATCAAGCATCATAAGTGTTTTTTCCTTCCTTCCTTAACTAAAAATAAAATAACATTCATAGCTAAACAGTACATTTAGTACACAAAAAGCCTCCAGGGCTCCTGAGAAATCTTGTTATTCACTTTTTTTTTTTTTTATTTGATATAAGGGTTAATATATACACTATTTGAAATACATTTGTATTCCAAATGCCACAGAAACTGTAAAACCCTCGACAACAGCTCTATCCTAGAAATTATTTGTAAAGAGTTGGTCTAAAATAGTCCATCAAAATATTTTTCATCCCATTCTGCTGATGCAGCTGCATTGACAATTTTTCAGAGTTTGTTCAGAGTTTGGCATTCAAAGTCAAAAAATTGCCGACAATATGAAAGTCTCTGAGTAGCTGATCTCCCTCCAAAGCCAGAGCTCCCAAAGTGCGCCGATCCTCAGCAGCTCATTTGGATAAGTGGCTGGGAGCCAGAAAGCCTTGCTATCTTTAGCTTTCATCTTCTTCTGTCTTCTTTCACAGTCCAGAATGTCAAGATTCATGGTACCAGGGTGTCCATTGGATGGATTACCTAGGAGCTGGGATTTGATTCCCTTTTGTTTCCTATTGGAACAAAACCTAGATATGAAACTCCCCATGAAATGAGGTTACTTTTCTCTGACAAGTTCTGCTCCAAAAAACCTGGCAATATGGTTTTCCAAGGCTTATATGAACTTTGGGAAATAAATCTTTCAATTCTTCCTAGACTGATGTGAGAAATAGTTTATTGAATCATTTCTACTGAGAAATTAAAGGGAAGGAGAAGAAAGAAGCAAGGAAGGGATATAGCTAAAACTCCAGGGTCATGGCCTGACAAATTAAAATTAAGTCTGTCTTCTAAAAATGGGTTGGAGATGTTTTATTTGAGAAACAGTCTTAAAGCATTGCTGTCCCTGCATACTCAGGGAGATGGGGGTGGTGTGGATGCAAGAAGAGAGAATCATTCCTTGCACAATGCTAATGGCTTTACTACAACTGTAGAGAGTGATTAAGAATAAAACAACATTTCAATCCGTTTTCCTAAGGAACCTTCACTTAAAGAACAGAAAAAATTAAACCAAGACAGTAAAACTCTGAGGAAACAAAGGAGGGGAACTGCCAGCCTGTGAAGTCCTAATGCTCATTATATCTGGTGCATGTTTAGCTTGTAAGGAGGGCTTGGGGAGGAAAGTAATTTAAGCAAACCAACCTGGGCCGTCTTTTCATTCTTTGTCATGCACTGCTGTTGTTACCTTTAGAAATCCAGCAGCGGGGCTGGTTGTGTCCTGTTTTAGTGCCCTTCGTAAAGCATTCCTTTTTCACCAGCTCCGATAGCCCCATTGGAGTGGCCATGACAATGGATGTTCATTTTACCGCTATAAAAGGGTTTAATGATTAAAAGGCCGCACCATTGCACTCAGCCACAAAACTCATTCTTCCACTTCTGTGGAGCCCTTTGATTCAAAATGTTCTTTTGACAGGATCAAGAGTGGTTTTCATTCTGTCGGGCAGCAGAAACATCTGCATTTTTTATCCTCTGCCTCCTCCTCAGTGCACATAGTTAATGTGTAATTAATGAAACATCCCTTCTCGGAGTGGCACACAATCAGCATAGGTCTCCCACCAACCTCGCTCCAGCTCCAGTAAAGCAGGTTTGCTTTTATATCCTTGTACTCTCATTCAGCAGTAGTAATAAACCCAGTTCCAGGCTTATCTAGCCAGCTTACATCTTAATCTTTCTTTTTTCCCTCCTCTCTCTCTCTCTGTCTCCTCAGGGAAAAGGGATGAAAAAAAAAAAGGACTTCTCTTTCTTTTGGGTTATCCGAGCACATTGGGAGGGGGGAACCAAACACACCACAACATTCAAAGCAAAACAGAGAGAACAAGGGGTCTAGGGAAAAGTCCCCTCCTCCCTCCTTTCCATGGAAGGAAAAATAAAGACCTTGGTAAGTAGTCAAGCAAACTGAAAAGGCAGTTACACAGGAAGGATTCCTAAGCCCTATAGGGTAGGGCCTTCAAGAGCAGGGGAGTGCTTGCTCTCATTAGTGCAATGCATCTGAGATCTAATATATAACGTGTCAGAAAAGTACTGCGCCCTCCTACACAGGAGTAGCCTCTTCATGTGCTCTTCCATTTGCAGAGTTTGGGAGGCCAGGAGCATGCTTGAGAGCTCTAACGTTAGTGCCCAAGTACTATCAAGGCTAAGGCTACATACTGCACAGTGACTGCTGAATGGTTTGCAGTCATGTTTATTCACATAAGCTTTGCTAAGTGTACTATGAGTGGCTATGTAGAACAGTGGAGAAATGTACTTCTGCATTTGTTCACCTATAATAACCCCTCAGCACACATCAGCACTGGAGTGGCTCTAAGTGCTTGAAATGGAGTCGGATGGATCATGACCCACCAGCAGCTCTCAGGTAAGTTTTCAGAGCCACATTTATGCAGCAGCTCTAGAGAGTAATGCAGTGTAAGCGAGTTGCCATAAAGAGCTTCCTGTATGGAAAACCATGACAAGGCAAAGACAAGTAACAGATCAAAAAGAGAAATATGTGGGCCCACGTTGCTCCTACCTGCAACAATGTAAAGTAGAATCTCTGGGAAGGCCGGGAGATGTAAGCTATGTGGGAAAGCGAAGTCATCACTTTTAAGCTTTCCTGACTGTGGAGCTGTTATCCCTGATGTCCTGTGGCATCTCGTGGCTCTAACGAGAGAGGCTCTAACAGAGGAGAAAACTCTGCTCTTGAGGTTTTCATTTTGAGCCAAAGGTTCAGCTGCAGCTGTAGTGTGGAGAGAGAAATATCAAAGAAAATTATCTGCTTGTTAAGAAATTCACCTCTGAATGAAGCCTGGTTCATCCCAATCTACTTAAAAAATCAGGTCAAAATCAGAAAGTAGGTTTGCCTGGAAGAAAAAGTTCAGAGGTAAATCACAACGCTCTCTCTCCCTTTCATCCTCCTGCAAAGGTAGACTGCCTCCTGTCCAAGGATGCTGCCCACCTTGAGGACGTGGAAACCACACGTGTGAGTCATTCCTTCTATTGATAGGAATTGTCCTTTTGCTTCCCAGTTTGTAGGACTATGTCCTAGTCATCCAACCACTCTCTATAGGAAATTTAGTCTCCACTATCCATTTATCTGTGAGTATCAAAGAAGCTTAAATGAATAATGTTCACAGCTAAAAAGGTGTGCATTCCGAAGAAGTTTAGGCCCCCTTTTGAATTAGTCCCATTGGAAGCTTCCCCCTTCCTGCATGTGAGGAAGAAAGGAGATTCTTCCCCAGATGCCTGCACACGATTCTTTTTATCTTCCTGTTTTTAAAGAGTTGAAACTGAGTGCAAAAGACATCATCTGACTTCCTACAGTACACTTAATCTGAAAAATTACTAATGTTCCAATAAAATCAGACTAATATAGGAAACTGTTGCAAATATATAATGCTGCAAATATTATATTTCTTCTTTGGAATCACAGCTAGAAGGAAGATCTGCCTGCAAAAATGAAAGGAACTGGTAAAAAGGAGTTGGTATACAAATGCCCACCCAGCATGATATACAACAGACCCAATGCAGTTCTCACTTGCGCCAGTCCAGCTCTGAGTAACCGCCTGAGATCTGTAGAATTATTTGTATTCCCATCCACACAGCCTCTGTTGCAGTCAGCTGTTATTTGTCTACAAATAGCAAGAATCAAGATTTGGAGCAGGGCAAGGGGAAACAGCATCTTGCAACACAACTCTTTGGGCCAAATTCCACATGCACAGCTCCCACTGAGATCCAAATATGGGCAACATTTGTTTCCAGATTGAGCACAGAATGTGTCTCTATTGTTATTGAAATGGAAAAGGGCACGAGCTTTTGAACATTATTCCACTGGTCAGACTTGCCAGCTCAACCTATGTCCAGTGATCAGAAATAATTTCACTAAATCACTTATTTTCTATTTCCACAATGGTGCATGTTGTAATGTAAGGCATTGGAGATAGCGAACTGATAAAAATAGGCAAATTCACTGTGGGTAAACTTTGCTCAAGAATGTTGGCTGCAGCTGTGCTTGAATAAGCAGCTTCCTGCTTGAAAAAGAAGCATGTCCTTCTGATCCCATGCCACAGGAAGACTGGTGTGCTGGGAGGGCCTGGGACAATTGCTACAGTCACTGAGCCGCACTGTGATACATTTGAATTCTGGCCAGAGACTGGGAAGTCCACGTTAGCTTGCCAGACCATTCAGAGAAAAGGGGCTTCAAAGAGAACTTTTTACCCTTGATTCCAAAGTGTAAGTGAGTACGGAAAGAGTATAATGTTTGCTGTTGGGATTAGCCCCCTACTGCGTCAGCCACATATGAACGCACTGAAAATTGGCGGCATGCAAGGGGAAACCTCTCAGCTCGCTGCAGCTGAGCTAAACCCAGGGTAGATTTCCAAGCACCAGAGCAGAAGGTGTGTGAACCTCATTATCATCTCTCAGCACAGAAAAGGAACAAAGCAGAAATCGCATTGAAAGGAAAAGAAACCAAAGACCACGTAGGATGGGAAAATATTCCCCATTTTAAGTGGTATAAGAAAACCTTTGGTACTCCTGAGGGACTGCTTAAAAGGACTTGTTGCACAACTGTGTACAAAACTAAAAAACAAAGAGTTAGAATTTGTGCTATAAGGAAAAAGATAATTCTGGTTAAAATTATGGTAGAGGATTTTTCAGTTCCATGAGGAAGTAACAGGATAAAGATTCCCATCTATTAGACAGCCAGCTCTCTCCTCAGCTTAGGAAGGAGTCGTGTCATGCCGCACCAGTTTTTCCTCATGCAGACTATTCAAGCATAACACAAAATCAAAGAGTCACTCTGCCCAGTATGATCTCAAGGTTTTTCCCTGACTCAAGAGTTTCTCCAGGAGCCTTTTGTATTTCCGACTCTAAGAGCCATTTCTGAAAGCTATACCCACACAAGGAATGAGACGCTCACCCTTGGCACTGTAACACTGCGAATTCAGTGATTTTCCTCTCCGTATTCATAGCCCCAAGTGAGGGGTTTAAATTCTTCAGAGCAGCCCTGGGGAAGAGTTTTGCACTGCAGAACAAGAGGAACAACAGCCAGCATGCTGGAAAAAAAACACCAACTGCCTAAGGTAGCTTGTGACAATGCTGAGAGAGGCTGAACTAGGCACCTTGTACCCTCCTCCATGGTCAGAGGGGACTGCAGGGACACGTATTTCAGTTGCCAAACCTCCCACATGGAGTCATGAAATGGAAACCAATTCGCCTGAGGAAGCGAGAATGGCCAAGAGAAACACTACCAGACCCATTAGCAGAAATGGCAGGGAGCTGAGCGCCGGGCAGCAAACAGGAGCAGCAGCAAGGGAGAGGGAAGTGCAAGAGCTGTCCTGCCTCCCTTTGCCAGTACTGGCAGAGGAAGGATGCAGTGCAGTGCAGACAGGAGGCCATAAACCAGCTGTAAGAGAGGAAATTGCTCTGAGGAGTGATTTAAACCTCTGTGGGCTATGGGTGCTCTCAGGGAAACTTTAGTCACACAGATTGTACTTTTTATTTTTTGTTCTGAGCTCGGTATTGACATGAATGCCAACTTCCAACACTTAGCCAAAAGTGTTGAAACTGCTGCACCATGCCAGTAGACCTTCAATGAAAGCCTTTAACATTGCCATACCACCTATGAGTTTCTGAAAAATTGTTTTTTAAATACTATTTAAATACAGATCTTGCAGACTAAGTAACAGACAGCTCCCCGAATCTCATACTGGGGACCTAGGTGATGTCACTTTGGAGAAAAGGTTGGAAAATTCTTTCACATATTGAGAGTTGCTAAGAAATGGGATTTTGTCTTCAGTTTGGGGAAGAGAGGTATATTTTGAATCAGTAAACTGAGACTGCAATACATACTGTGTCAGTGCTGTTTAAACCACCTCTAATTGTCCTCTCTCCAAATTTCCTTTACACCTCTACTTCCTCTCCAGTCTGTCCCTGTTTCAGTACAATGGGTTTTGTAGCACTATGGTAAATGAGGAATTTAACTAACCTGGTTGAAAAATAATCCAGAAAAATATAACCTTTTATTGCTTACCCAGATCAGTTTCTGGATACTGTTTACCATAGGGGTCATGTGAACAGCTGTAGTAGCATAGTGGAGGAGGTGATGCAGGAGAAAGAATCAAACAAATCAGGACTGATGCCAAAACATGGCTCACATAATCACAGCCTGAAGAACTACATTGTATAAAAACAGAATAAAATTGCATCTCAGTGATGTGCAGCTGGTCTTCTCCACGTTTTCAAATGGAGATGTATCTCCCACATACTTGTAAAACAAATATTAAATACTATATATATTCACAGTTTTAAACCAAGAGACAGATGTGTTAGCACTACCAGAGGCCCCGTTGCTTGCCCAGACCTCGTGGGGATTCATGGGCATTGCTGGCATCCCTGAGCCTGCATCTGGTATCTCCTGCTCTACTGTTCTCAGTCTAGGACTGCGAGATCTAAAGCAGCTACAACACCTTGTCACACCTTGTCTAAAGCAACTACACCACCTTTATTTCCATGTGACATGGTTTGTTTAATGCAAGGCAAATGAAATGGATCACTCAGTCCAGCATGGCTATTTGCTGGATGCAGTGAAACTCTTGCCACTGCGACAAGCTGCTGCTCCTTGCACTAAGGAATGCAGGTGCAGCAATCTGGTTGTCTGTGTTTTTTTGCAATTACAACTCTTGCAGACCCTTTAGGAGTGTCTATTGCGCAAGGACAGAAGGTACAGCTATGAGTCCAAGATTCCATCAATTTTAAAAGAGAAACTTGGGAAAGCAGGAGATAAACAGAGAATAAACTCTGATTACAAAAAGTACTAGAAACAATAATTTTAATATACAAGCTTTCCTGGCAGGAACAAGAAAAATAATTTGCTTTAAACACAGCACTGCTTTGGTTGCCCTATCCAGCTTGTGCCCAGTGTAAGCATTCCCTTGAAATGGATACAGCTGTAAGTCTCATTTTGCTACTGTGGGTTCAAAGACCTGATTTAGTAGTGTTTCTTTTTGAAAATCTAGTTGCCTGTATGCTCATTTAAAATGTTGATTGCCTTTCCTTGACGGTTTGGCTTCAGAAACATGCTGTAGAATTTAAATTCATCCCCCTCCCGTGCTAATGTTGACATTATTTGTGTGTAAACACATTACATGGGATAGCAAAAATGTAAATGAGATTTCAATGTTGAGTTGATTTATAAACAGCGAGTCTCTTAATTTATTGAAGTCTGCTTTGTGCTGTTTGCACACGATTAGCAGCATATACCATACATAGGGTGCCCTTCTGTAACATGTTACAGAAAGAAGAAATGGAAAATGTATACCATTACAGAACCAAATTAAGATCTTATTGAGCTTCAAGATGCTTTGAAACATGTAATTACTAACTTAACTCTGCCTGTGAACTTGTCCTCATTAACTCCATAATTAGCAAGATCTTGTTTGATCTTGGAGTTCATTAGACATTGCAGCTGGAAGATTGTTTCAGTTTTAACACATCAGAATAGACAATTAAAGTGATAATAAAGAATCAATATCGCTTCCTGGTTTCTTAGATTTTTCCAAGGTTGCGGTGTGCCTAATTAAACCTGGTTTGAAACAGTGAGAAATTAAAAAAGTAATGTGGTCATATTTATTTTGGTTTAACAGGCTATTTAAAAGGCTGTTTGAAATGTGCCCTGGGACATACTTTCTACCTGCACAATGCGTAAATGGATGGGATGATTTCAAGATTCAGCTGTAGATTTAACTGGAGACTTGAGTAGATGTTACGCTCATGTCCCCTGTATTGCCTGTGCCACATGCAAATCCCCTTTCCTCTTTTTACTCTGTGACTGGATACAACCTCATAGTTCACATTGGCTAGTGCTCCAACATAAAGAGAAAAATGTGCTGAGCTCAAGTTATTCACATGACTCTGACTTTTCCACACCACAGTCCGAACTGATGTACATTCACCCTCCAGAGCAGAAGCCTGATTCTCTAGTGTATCAGCACCTCCTTGTACAAGTTAGCTGTAGAACTAGCATAGTGTTGAGAGTGTCTGCAGCAGAACCAAGCCTGAACTCATACTGTATGGGGCTCCTTCCACCTCTACTTTGCCCACAGGAGGCAGAGTGGATTCTCTTACACACAGGTAGTTATTTCTCCACTTGTCATCACAGCCTAGAAAGCAATGTAAACTGGAGGAAGCAGAGAGCGGTCTGTGCTCAGAAACCTCATGTTCAGGTGGACCTGATGCTGCTTTCTGCCTGTCTTCTGATTGGCAAGTAACTGAAATGTAATACATTTCTGTATCTCCATTTTTCTATGACAGAGTGAGGCTCTGACACTTAACACTGGAAGAAGATGTAGGAAACCTCAATGAAATTTCCTATGTAATGAAATGCAATAACATTCTAAACAAGATTAGCAAAATTCAACACGCTCCTTCTACATATGTACTTTTGCCTCAATCCTTCATCATTTTCATTTAATAAGCACAGTTAACTGAAGACACAAATCATGTCACTGAGGGAGAAATGGATAATGAAGGACCACTGAAGCACTAATCCAACTAATCTTGCCTTTGGCTCTTGAATTTGTGTAGATCCCAACAGTAAATATTAAGTTCCAGATTCACCCAGTTGATTTCAGTGGTTTTCCTTCAGCCTACAGGGTGCCACATCTCTTCATTGTATTTGCAACCACTTGAAACTAAATTGTTTTAAAGATATTAATGCCTCATTGATTTTAACTGAAACAGACTCCAATTATTGGCATTTGGGGCAGATTATAGAAATAGGGTCAGATCCCTAGCTGGTGTGAATCCATCAAAGACAACAAAATGACAATGAGGATCCTAGCTTATCTACCCTGGATGTAATGCCCTTGATTTATGGTAGTATTAGGAGGGGAAAAAAATTGCCCACTTGGAACATTGATGTGCCAAGATGACTGTAGACAAGCAGAGATAGCAACATCTAGGCCTGATTTTCTTCTCTGTGACACATTTCACTGTGTATAGTACAGATCTGATTGCAAACGAGGACTACTCCATCAGCAGCAGCCCACTCCCTTGTGCAGCGACACAAGAGGCTGAGGCTGGCCTGGGCACACCTGCAATGTCCTACCCTTTGAGCCTCCCCCGGGCATGGCCCTTTGCCAACCAGCATTTGAAGTGCTCCTAGAAAGGCCTTTTAAATCTTGACAGGACAATAAGTCAGTTGAGTCCCATATCCTGTATTCCCACCGCCCAGTACAATGCAGATTTGCCTTGGCTCGGAGTGACATAGATATTTATCTCACTTGCACCGTTACCAGCTATCACCTCATAACAAATCGGGCTTTGGTTGGAGCCACACCGCTCTTTCAGGGCCTGTCTTAGCAAATTGGACAGAGTGACTAAATGAATGCTTAAACCTTTGGCCTTGGAAGCCTTAATGCTGTCAGGGACCACACTGGGTCCCTGTGAGCCAAACCGAGCCCTGCCAGCTGTTTCCCACATCCTCTCTGGCACTTCTCGCCTGGGGCCGAAATGAAACCTGGTAACTGGGTCAGCACCCGCCTGAGGGAAGCAGGGAGAAACAGCCCTGTATGATCCAGAAGCCTCACTGCTGCTGGCCAGGGCATCGTCCCTCTGCTCTGATGGGCCCTGAGCTGACACGTAGTCAGGCCGCGCCTGGCCATGTCACTGCTGTAAGGTTTCTGGTCATCAAGAAGCCTGACAAAGCTGGCGAGGAGGTGGGTCCCCCCAGGCCTGTCTGGACTACACTGAGAGCCATGGCCTGCAGGTCTAGACTTCAAGACCCTGAGAGAAAGGGTCCGCTCTGGCTGCAGTCCTCCAAAAAGTACCTTTGCTGACGTGCCAGTGGTGCCCGTCTCTTAGAAGCTCCACTACCACCCCTCTATGCAGGCCGAGACTGTGGAGCGTGCTGGGGCCTGTTCAAAATGGCCTTGGACCAGAGAGCTGACCCCTGCAAGTTGGTGAGGGAGAAAACGGGAAGGGGCCAGAAGCCGCAGGGTGTGCAGCAGCAGCTGAGGGACATCACGGCACCACACGTGCAGGCAAACTGGCTGGTGCTGAGGTACGAGAAAGACCAAGGGCTTGATTGGTCACGCCCTGAAATGGTGGACTGGCTTTGGCCTGGGCCTCTGCATGGCTGCAGCTTCTACCCAGCAAGAAGTGTGCACGTGGACAGCTTCTTCTGGAGGGCCAGACAGGGCACTCACTGCTCCCTGACTTCAGGGCCCAGAAACTACCTGGGATCCATGGCAGCTCCCAGCACTGAGAGACAAGATGGCACCCGCTGCCTTGGGTGAGTCATCAGGACGCTCTGATTGGCTGCCACTGGCCAGGGCTGTGAGGCAGTTGGTTGCTAGGCAGGCCTAGGTTGCTAGGCAACCTCAGGTTTGGTGGTAGGGGCAGGGAGAGGCCTGTGGTGTCCCCAGGGCAGGGGGTGCTGTCCTGGGGCTCTTCAGCCAGGAGGGAGGGAGGAAGGGCAGGCCAGGGGCAAGTGGGCATGGATTTAATCCTTCGATCCCCAACAGCAGCCCTCAGGGGCAGCTGTGTGAGCCACTCACAACATGCAGCCATGCAGCCCCAGATTTCCAGCTCAGAGTGACCCGGGGAAGTGCCAGGCCCCCCCAGAGCTCTCCCTGTCATCCAGAGGGCTGCGCTGGTGGGGGCCTCATGAGCACTGCAGAGGGGATGGTGGCAGGACACCGGCGCTGAGCCCCCAGAGACCCACAGCATCCCAGGTCACAGGTGAGGCCTGCCGGCAGGAGGGCAGCAGGGCGTGAGGCCTTCAGAAATCAAAATCCTCTCACTTCGCCTGTAAAATCCACAGTGTCCTGAGGGAGTGAGTGCTGCGGGCACCTGTGGACCATGTGGGAAGCATTTCATACTAATGAAGGCAGTTTCCTTATACACAAATTGTTTCCTTTCTTTTCTCCTGTTGGGAAGTCTAAAGCAAGGGAAGAGTGTGCCAGCGTACCATGACCGTGGGGATCCCCTGATCCCAGGGATTCTCCCTGCCCCGAAGGGCTGGGCTCTGCCAGGCCCCCTCCCATGCCAACCCACAGGACAGCACGCTGGCCAAGCTGCAGGCTGGGCGGCACTGCTGGAATCAGAGGAGATCACAGGTGCGATATCAGCAGTGTCCCTCGAATGTGGAGACTAGTAACAGTTCTTCATGTGACTGGTGTTTCTGTGGCAAGCTGTAAGGTCAAGTCCTACAGCTCCACCAGTACTAGGTTTAGCTAGCAGTTTAGTCTCATCCCATTAAATCATACATGTTCTCTGATATACACAGCAAAACTCTTCCCTGAGCTGTTTCTTGTTACTGAAGTGACTTTAGTGCATTGGGGGGTTTGGCTTAGGATGTTTCCAAGAGACAATCTTATTGCTTTACCCATGGAAAGTTAAGAATCTATCCTCATCTTCTGTCCCTGTGACATTCAGGCAGTTCTTGTGAAAAAAAAAAAAAAAAAAAAAAAAAAAAAAAAAAAAAAAAAGGACTCCTAGTCCCTAGGCTGATTTTGGGATGCTTTATACTATCTCTAAACAGCAGGTTAATTTCAGCTGACACTTATTTATGAAAGCACAAAGTCTGGTGAGGTAATAAAAAAGTCAACTCCCAGAGAATATATAGCCTTAGATTTTCTTACCTAACATGGTTTTATCTAGAGATTTATTGAGCAAAATAAAGATTTGGCTAGCAAATAATGTTATCAATTGCTCCATATTTTAAAATCTTTTGAAAGCACATACAAAAACCAGATTAATTTCCTTGTACACTGTCTACTGTGGGGTATATAAACACACTTTATTCAATGACTAGCCAAGAAAATGTAAATTAGCTGTCTGACATTTGGGAAATTCGTGTGGCTGAATTATATGACTTGTCTATTTAGAAAACCTGTAGGGTTCGTAAGTATCCAGGTGGATGTTAATTTTAAGTAACAGCCCAGTCAAATGCTGAGGTTTCAGTGTTGAATCAAAGACATAGAAACTTCTCCCTTCTCTTTACCTAGGTATGGTTAGAAGATTTGATGTCTGAAATCAGTTTTCAGAGAGACTGAATGAATAATAGAACTGGTCACTTGCAAGCTGACTTTTTCTCTGCTGCCCTGTTAGCATTTGGCAAAGAAATCTGCTTACATGGCCCGATTCTCACTTCTGTGTGGGGTAAAAGGGTCCCCCGTAAGATGGAGAGCCAGTGCCTTTGACTGGGGCCGCCATCCCTGCTCCACTCCCTATCTTTGCGGCCAGGGAAGGATGGAGCGGTAGTCCACCATTCCCTGCACAAATCTGCCATTCAGCAGGGCGAGCTGGGGAAATAATGAAGTCAGCACATTAGTGCCGAGCCTGCTGAGCTCACACTGCTGAAAGCTGCCGCTGGGTGAATTTCCCAGCGTTTGGAAACTTTGTCTCAGTTCTGCGCGTTTGCTCAAGTGTACGATGGCTGTTTGCAAGGGAGCTTTCCCGCTGGGTGGGTTTGCTTTCCTCCTCGCAGCTCAGGGAAGGTGAGAGCTCTCCTTCATGTCCTCCCTGCCCCCACTGCTGCCCCTCGCTCACCCCACAAACACAATGCTCTTCCCGCGGGTCCCCTCCTCTAGGGAGCTTTTCCCTCTCCCAACTCCCACACTGGGACATTTTTCCACATTTCCAGGATTATGGCCACTTTCACTTAGATCTATGTGTGTTGCCTCCACATACAAAGAAGCACTTGGCGACAGGATTAGTAGGATTAGAAGAGATTCACATATGTCCAGTTCAAGCAATTGGTATTCAAAGCTTTACACTTCCAAATGCCACCAAGAGAGAGAAAAGGAACTGGGCCCTTGCTTTGCATTTCAGCACCTTCCTGCGGGGGACAGGGCTCTTTGTCTAGGGGGGGACACACACACAAATTCCCCCCCCCCCCCCCCCCCGCCGGCCCCACCTAATCCAGCACCCCTTAGCCACCAGCCCCTCCTGTACCACTGGTGGGACTCTGCTATAGCCTCGAACAAGAAGACAGAATTTACCGTGGCTTTGCTGTTTCTCTTTTTAGAGCAGCCCGTTCTGCAAACTCATGGCAATCTCTGCTGGGGTTTGGTAGGCAAATTGAGGTCGTCTCCCGTGCAGTTTTTTACAAAATTTCTTGTCTGTCGTTGGAAGGCAAGGGAGCATCACTGGGTTTAGAATACAAAGGCACAACATTCTTAAAAGAGTGCCTTTGCTCATATTAAGTTAAATCCTTCACGTGTAAGTGAACTGTTCACATGGGCAAAGCAAGGCCCTAAGATTAAACAAGTGTGTTAGGCATTTCTGATGAAGCAATAGAAGAATCTGCTTTTTCCCTTTCCATTTCTGATACACTGCCTCCCTCGTTGCCTTTAGGGCAATGACAGTGATGATTTCCTGATATTAGACACATCAGTAAAGGCACAGTCTACGTAACACTGCTATCTTACGTTGCATTTTGGCAATCACTCCAAATGTGAACAAATCATATGGTTCAAAAATGAGGAGGAGAGCTTTAATGTTAGTCAGTTTAACAAACCCCGCTGTAGTATAGTGAGAGATTTTTGGAGCGGAGCAGGTGGAGCCTTTTTTTAATACATTCATCCATTAATTAATTAATTCATTCTTTTGTTCAGTCTTTCTGCTCACTTTCTGTTCACTGGGATAAAAGCTCTTGTGGAATACTATATTGTTTGCTATGACTTATAAGGGACAGGAACATATACAACCAGATGAAAAAAAAAGGAAAACATTTCATACCCTGAAGAATATCTTTTAAGTGATTTTTTTGTTTGCAATAAGTGTGCGTTTGTTTTACAATTTTCAGCCCAGAAATTACATTTCAGAGTACATGAAATAGGCTGAAGGAAACTGAAATGTTGCTAAAATATCAAAGATACTCTCTTAATTATTTCCATTTACTTTTATCTTTAAAATGCTAAAATACTTTAAATACTCCTGGATTAGTATTAGCTGAAGTCAATATATTTAATATTAATCTACTAATACCAGAGTAAGACAGTATAAAGCCCAATGGGTCTTTATTCTCATGAATAAAATGGGCCAAGTTTGAGCTAATATTTTGTTAACTTGTTATTTTGCAACTCCAAGTCTTACTCCAATAAAATCATGTAGTAAAGGGTGCCATGAATATCCATATTTAAGGAACTAAATGTATGAATTCTGGTGATTTTGATAAGTCACTAAATTTTGCCATGTACAAGTGACTTAATAGGATTTCAGATAAGTGGAAACCCTTAAAACACTGAAAAGCAGGGAGGCTATGAGGTCTGTACATGGTCCCCAAATCTTCAGGGAGTTCTGAATAGTTCATGTACACTAATGACACAAAACAAGGCCTCTACAATTTAGGAAAAAGGTAGCAATCTCTGCAAAATCCGGAACTGTAACACACTGATTATCCATTTCAGGTGCCTGCCAGCTGCAGAAAAAAGGGTCACTTAGAAACAAAACCAATATGAAGAAGACAACCCAGAGCATACATACTCAAGAACTTTGTTTTAAATTGAATTTCATTTTCAGAAGTGGTAAAAATATTACTTCCCACTGCAGCTGTGAACATCAGTCATACAGAGCTATAAATCTAAAAAAAATATATAATTTCTTGCTTCTTCCCCTTTACTTTTTGTTGTTCTGCTTATTGTTGCCTGGTCTTTCCCATCTGTCTTATCTTTTTACACAGTACTCCTCTCAGGGAAGATTTTGCACATTTCAACATTTCCATCATTTTGGAGTCTGTTGGCCTCACTGAACTACAGGTAATAATTGTTAGCAGGAGTTAATAATGAGTATATGAGATAAAATATTTATTTATATTTGTGCAAAACAGTTTTCTGGCAATTAAGAGGAAAAGGATTTTCCTTGTTCTGTGTGTGTATCATCCCACTCCAAAAGGATATTCTTTGTGCCTGGAATAAGCTTAGCGTTCTCGCCTCCCGTGAGCGTACAAAATATCTGGAAGAAAAAAGGGGTCAGCATAGGAGCCATGCCAGCTGCTTGTGTTGCTGTGTACAAACTGGTTGAGAAGGTGCTGTAGGTCCCGAGATCCTGTTCCATCCCATGCTCCCAGACAGCAGCATTTCCGATGGCCAGGCAGAGGACTCAGGGCACTAACTTCCATCGAGGAATCAGTCATGTTGCATGTATTTCCTCTGCAAATTAAATTTGCTGGCAGTAAATCAAGCCACTGAGTTCCGCGTGAAGGCAGAGATTTCACAGGGACCCAGCTAAGCACCCCTGCAGGGAAGTGTCTTCCTGACAAAGAAGAAGAGATGATGGCTTCAGGCTAGATCTGGATACACTTTGCTGCTGCTGCTGCTGGACACTCACCTTTGGTTCGGGTGCAAAAGAATAACAGGCAAAACAGTTACAGAAGTGGTATTAGCAAACTAGAGAAGCTGGCTTGCTTTTCACTCACTGGTCCTTCCCTGGAAACCTTTTTGCTCAGCATTAGTGGCTGAAAAGAAACTGAGCTCCCTCAGCCGAGCTTGGCGTCTATGGCTGGCACAGGCTGTCTTAAGATCTTATTATTAACATTTTGCTAATCGATTTCCTTCTTGGGAAACAAATATGAAAGGGCTTGCCCCCAATTAAAGCATTTTTGTTTAAAAACTAAATGATCTCATTGGAGTAATTAAGCCCTTCCTTACAGTACTCACTAGTTCTTTATTGCAAGGAACTGCACTGCTGATTTGAATTTTAGGGGCCTGACCTCTGAGTCTATTGAAACCGAGAGACATCAGTCAGCTTCAGTAAGGTTTGGTTCTGGCCCTGACAGGCCTCATAATAAGCAAACAAACACCACAGTTCGTCAGTGTTTCAATAGTTAATAATTAACCTTTGCCATAAGCTGATGAGAAAAGATGGTGTTGATAGACCTAGTCTTCTCTCCTTCTCTCTCTCTTTTAAGAGACAGAGGTGGGACTTTTATGATCCTCATTACTCTTGTGCCTGAGCACTTCTAAGCCTGCTCCAAGCTGCTGAGAATCACGGGCTCCCAGTGTTGTATCCATAGGTTTGTAGGTTTTCCAGTCAAACGCCGCATTCTAATCCTATGTCCTGACCCAGGCTGAAGAACTGCAGGACCAAGAAAGGGCACTGATGGGTCCTGCAGCCACCGATCTTCTGTAGCACAGCAGCCTTCTGCCTGCTCTTAACTACTCACCTAGCATGATTCCAATCCCTGCAGTTAGGCTGCTGCTTGAGGACTTCTCCCAGATGGACCTCGGACCCTTGTCCCCCTTGTGCGAGACATGAACATTTCTGTAGACTAGTGGGGGGGTTCTGCAGGTGTGGTGGGGCAATGACCATGGGGCTACACACTGCCAACACTATCCTTTCCCATCTGCCTGCTTTCTGACCACCATTCTTCTCTTTTATACTTGTGCTTGACGTTATTTTCCTCCAGTGTATTTTATTTTCCATTTGTGGAACTGCATTTACATTAACGGTGTAATTGCCATGGAAAATGGACTGCCTCATTTGAACTGCAACTTTAAACAAGATGAAAATGGAGAGTTATTGAAATTGTAAGGGTGGGAAAATGCAATTTAAATGGCGCAAAAAACTTATTTTATACAGTAAAGCCTCCCCGAACATTTGAAGTCTCAACAGCTTAATTAAAAACAGTATAGCAAGAGACTCAGAAGTGATTTATAAAAACAGGCCTTATGCCTTAGCCGGGCCAGATTTTACCATCGTTTTGTGGTGTTCATTAGCATCTCATTGCACATGTCGTCCCATTGATCCCAATGGAACAAGCCCACACAATAGAGTTCTATTCAAGGGTGGTGAAGGCAGTCCATACGCCCATCCCCAAACCCTGAGACATGGCAAAGGTTTGTGAATAGACTGCAGATAATTTTTGTTTTCTCTTCTAGAATTTGTACTAGCCTATTAGCAACTCGTAAATATTCACTTCAGACATGCATTGTTTAAAATTGAGATACAAAATGACACAAGGATTTTTTTTTTCTTTCTCTTTAATGAGTCTTCCATGCTTTCGAATGTCTAGTGGATGAGTTATTCAATAATTCCTACAGCTTTATTTGCTTTCACTATAGCTATGAAAAATAAAATGCATTAAACTGATTTGTTTGTGAGACAACAAAACATTTCAACCTTTAGTGGTTATAACACTGAAGTTTTCACTCTGGACTAACATAACTTTAAACAGTTGAGAAGCTTAGTAAACAGCAGCGCATCTGGGGTTTCTGATGGGGAGGATTTTGGGGGGAGTGGGGGAGAGGTCTCCTGTGCTCTATGTCCATCTCCTACTTTGTTTATAGCTGATATTTAAATAGCCTACGTGACTTTGAGACTGACCCAGTAACTGTTGACTATCTACCAAAGCAGCAAGGGAGACAGCTCTTAGAAATCAGTGGGTGAGTTTCGGTATCAAGTGTAGAAGGTGGAGAAAGTTCACAGTAACAAGAGTGCAAGCAACTGCAAGTGATGTGAAAGGCCAGAAAGACAAAGAAAACTTGCCCATTGGAGAACATTAACATTTTAGGTGCGAATATGGGCCCAGGACATAAAGGCAAAAGAGAAAATAAATACGGTCCTTTGAGCAGCATTATTATCCTTCCATGCAGGGACAAGCCAGCCGTGATTCCAAAGTACGTGACAAGTTTGTTTGCCAGGAATGCCAGCTTTAGCCCGTTCTGCGTGTGTGAAGTGTGCACCACTGTCTAAGCTCTGCATATGGGAAATGTGCATCACAGCCTCAGCTCTTTGGCGGATGGACGCTTTCAGTATTTTGGAATAAGTGCAAATTCTACCAAGCATCTAAATATAAACTATTTAATGGATGCATGTTCAACAAGGTTTGGTTTTTTTCTTAAATTTCAAAGACAGCAAAATATTTTATAGTTGACTAATACCACAGCACATCCGATAGCTTTAGAAACACTCAAACTGATTTTATATAATCTTTTTTCTAAATATAATGGAGGTTTCAGGTGCATTCAGTACAGAAAACAATAAAGGAAATAAATGCAAACTGTTGATTAAGTAGGTTTTATTGTTTACGGAAACTAATTTCAGGCTTTTGGTAGCAAATGTTGTATATCAGAGGATTAATTTGGATGTCTCTAATTAATTAATCTTTGACATTTTAAATTTTATTACTAAGGTTTTATGCCATATTTTTTACAGAAGTTTTGCAAATCAGTATTTAAATACAGAAAATAAAATGCCATCCGTAATTAGCTGCACTGGAATGCCCATCAGTTATTTCCTTTAAGGTTATATTCTCCCCAGAAGCAGTGCCTGGTATGGACCCGATCCTGTTGTCATCCACAGGATACTTTCAAAGTCTGAGTAAGAGCTCCAGTTTCACGCTTAATAAATGAGGAAATTTTGTTCTGACCCCTTGTTGCCAACGGATTTGAAAATATATGAATGGAGAAGAAATTTCCTGTATCCAGGCAAAAGAATATTATCTCTGGGTTTATCTGACTGCAGAATTTGACTACAGCAGCCCCGAACAGCCTTCTCACACCTTTCCAGTCATTGCCCTCATATTGCCTTACTTCTGGAGAGCAAATTCGTGATAAACACAAGAACTAAAATAGTCTTTCAGCCTATTCACGTTGGTGATGTCAAAGTGTCAGAGGACAAGATGCTATCAATCTGAATTATACTGTCAATCTAAATGTAATCCAGTAAAATATTTTTCAGCAAAACCAGCGTGCAGTTAGGGAATCTCGGCTGCCCTCTCTAAAATAAAATGAACGCTGTTTAGAAACAACCAAATTTCAGCTTTGGCACCCAGTGTGGGGTAGCACAACCCCTTCATCGCAGCACTCGTCTCACACAGCTGGCTGAGAGCTTTCTCCTAACGCCGTGATCTGTGTTTCTGCAAGAGGAGCAACAACTACCTGATTATAACGCTAACATTTATAACTATTTTTACACCAAAAGCACGGTTGTCAAACGTCCAAATTAAATTAAAAGCAAGCAGAGATAGCAAAAACTAATAGCCATAAACCGTAAAAGCTAATAGCCTTGTAATAAACCCACAAGAAAAAAACATAATACTGATTTTAACCAGTCATCATGCATCAGATTCCGAGCTGCCGGTCAGGTCAATAAAGCCAAGGGAAGGGCAGGATTTCGTGTTCTTTCAGAGTAATGCTACGCAAGAGAAAATTACATCCAATTTCCCTGCCAAACTCTATGAGAATTCAAAATCGGGCACTGCCCTCAAAGTGCAGCCATTAGTTAAAATCCGATGTTTGAAAACGCACGGATTCCACTCCGAGAAGCCTCTAAAAACCAAACCTGCCCCGTGAGCCACCCGCGGCGTCAGCCCTGTGGCTACCGCGGCACCGTGGGCTGGGAGCGGGTCGCCTTTCCCACGGCCCCGTTCGGTGCGAGAGGCTCTCGCACCCGGTGTTCTCCGTACTCCGGAGCAGTTCGCCGTTCCAGAGAAAACACGTTTCTTTCCCTCACCTCTCTGCCTTTATGAAATCGGGAATTAGAAGGCGGGGGAGTGCAGGTTAATTTGATTTAGCTACAACTCAGCTACCATTTTCGCCTTTCTCCTACGCCCCGATAAGGAAAACATTTGATATCTGACTCCCGGGGGTTAATTTCGTTGCTGCCGGCGTCGGGGGGAGTTTTGCTGCTGACTGAACCGGGAGAGCGGCACGCCCGGACCTCCTCCGCAGCCCTGTCCCAAACGCCCCTGGCCGGGCATGGGGACGGCGGCCACTCGCCCGGGTGGGAAGCGCAGCCAGCCCGCCCCGGGGAGCGCGGCCCCCGCCCCGCCGAGCGCTCACGTTGCCCGCCGCCGGCACCGGCACCGGCACCGGCCCGCCCGGCCCCGCCGCTTTCCGCCGGCTCAGCTAGTGAGGGTGCGGGCGGCTCTGCTCCCACCGGGCTGCCCCCACGAGTGGCACTTCCCACGCATCGTTCTGCTGCGCTGAGACCTTTCATTTTTCTATTTCTCTCTCAATGTGTTTTTTTTATTATATTCTCTTTTTTTTTGATCTTTCTTTCCTTCTTTCTTTCCTTCCCTTTTTCCTTCTTTCCTTCTTTCCATCTTTCCTTCCTTTTTCCCTTCTTTCCTTCTCTCCTTCTTTCTCATTCCTTCTTTCTTTCCTTCTCTTTCCTTTTCTTTCTTTCTTTCTTTCTTTCTTCCTTTCTTCCTTTCTTCCTTTCTTCCTTTCTTTCTTCCTTTCTCTCTTTCTCTCTTTCTTTCTCTCTTTCTCTCTTTCTTTCTCTCTCTCTCTCTTTCTCTCTCTCTTTCTCTCTCTCTTTTATTCTTTTATTCTTTTTTCCTTCCTTTTTGTCTTTCTTACTCCCTCCCTCTCTCTCTTCCTCTATCTCTCTCCAGCATGAGCAAAGTAAAAGCAGCTTTAAAGGAAAGCAGCGGGGGAGGCTGGATGCTCCAGGCGATTTTCGGACCAGCAGTCGTGCTGGAGCAGCGCTGCCCTTCTGCCCTTTTCCGAAACGACTTCCTTGTGGGGCGACTTTCCTGCGAGGCTCCCTGTGCCTGGGATTTAATTTTCCCAAAGCGTTACTTTCCCAAATCCTTCCTTTGCCCTAAGGTGACTCCGAGCACAGCCGGGCCCCGCCGCCCCGTCCCGGGGCGGGGACGCTGCGTCCGCGCAGCCGGGACTGTCCCGCCCGGCCGAAACGGGGGCGTTGGGGAGCAGCGACATCGCCGGGACGGGGGAGAGAAGAAATATTCGCAATATTCCTCCGAGTGACGACCCGACCTTTCCATCCTGTCCCAGCGCCCGCCCCTCTCCGCCCCGCGGTGCACCCGCGCCTCCGTAGGCCGGTATCGCCCCCCGACCCCGTCCCGAAGAAGCCCCAGGCCCGGAGGGGAGCGGGGCTCGCCGGAGCAGCCCACCCCGGGGCCGGAGGGGAGGACGGGACCCCTCCTGTTGCTTCCCCCGACGGCATCTTGTCGCCTTCCTCTTCTCAGTCCCCGTCGGACTCGAACACACCCAAAACGAGCTGCGCGTCTCCTCCGGAGCGGCGGACGCGGGGATGAGGAGTGGGAGCTGCCGCGCCCCGGGCAGCCTCCGGCCCCGGGGTCAGGATTTCCCCCCCATCTTGCGTGTTTTCCTGCAGCCGCCGCCGTCACCGTGTCAAGTTTTGTTCATTTGCTTCATCCCGGCTCCACGGAAGGGCAAGGCGGAGGGAGGAGCAGGCAGCCCCCGGGTGCCCCCCGGAGAGCGGCCCTGCGGGCAGGGGCAGCCGCCCGCGCCTCCCCCGCGGGGTGCGGAGACCGGCGGCGCCCAGCTCCGCGGGAGCGAAGGAGACGGCACTGGGGGCTCCGGGCCCGGCCAAGTTTCCTCCCTGTTTGCCCGGCAAACCTCTCAGCTGGGGGAAAATCTGGGTGGGTTTACGGCTTTCGTGGCGGAAGTGGGGTAAGGCGAGGTCGCATTCAGTTATTTCTGATATATTCTCCTAAATTCTTCTTTCTTTCCTTTCCTTTTCTTTTCTTTCCTTTTCTTTCCTTTTCTTTTCTTTTCTTTTCTTTTCTTTTCTTTTCTTTTCTTTTCTTTTCTTTTCTTTTCTTTTCTTTTCTTTTCTTTTCTTTTCTTTTCTTTTCTTTTCTTTTCTTTTCTTTTCTTTTCTTTTCTTTTCTTTTCTTTTCTTTTCTCTTTTTCTCACCGCGGGATTTACTGACAGTGTTGAAATCGGAATGCTTTAATTTTGCTCAGCAGACTAAGCACAGTTAGACTCAGTCGGATGAAAGTGTCCCTCTTTTCCTGGCTCCTCGCTCCCCTCGGGGCCTGGAGACTATGGAGGAGCGAGGTCCTGCCAAGGAGGTTTCTCCTGAGCCCTACGCGCTTGTTGGCAGGTGGAAACTCATCCCGACGGCTCCCCGCGGGAAAGCGGAGGCACCCGATCCGGCTCCGAGAGCGCCAGGGCCCGCCCGCCGCGGGTGGCTCCCGTCCCGTCCCGGCTGGCAGCCCCGCACTCACCGCGTAGGCACCCCCGGGAGTGGGAAGATGCGGTGGAGGACCACGCTCCCTTCCGCGGCCACGCACACGGCTTGGACAAGCTGCTCCTGACGCCGTCCCTGCGGGGGGATGCTCGCCCCCCCGGGGGCAGAGGCAGCGCCCGGCAGAGGCTGATAACGGCCGAGAGCTGGGGCGGTGACACCTGCCCCAGGTGTCCCACCAGCCCTGCCCGGCCGAGCCCCGACTTGCCCGGCCCCACGCACCCCCTCCCTTCCCCGCCCCACTTCCCGCCCAGGCTGCAGCGGTGCCCGGAGCCGATTTACTTACTGCCGCGAACGCCTGGGGATGTTTTGCAGCGCTGCCCACCCCCCCGGGGCCGACTCCCTTCCCGCCTGCGTCCGGCCCGGCCCGGCCTTGAACGCAGGACTCTCCGTCCCTCCGACGGCTGCTCCGGTCGCCCCGCCGCGCCGCCCTCCTGCCGGAGCCCGGGACCAGCGGAGCCCCGGGGGCTGCCGCCCGCCCCCGAGCCGGCCCTCCCGGCCGGCCGCCCCTCCCGCCGCCAAGCACACCGACTTGCCGCCGCACCCCGGCTTTCCCCGTTTATTTAAAGGGAGTCGCTGGCCCGGGGAGGGGGGGAGGCGGGTTTCCCAACGCGCATCTTCCCGCGGAGGCTGCCCGAGTCATCGCTCATTTAAACAAAGCGGCGACCCAGGTACGAGACAATTGTGGCCAGTCCGGCCGGGCGAGGGCCAGCCGGTGCCGCACCACAAACCCCGGCCAGGGGCGGGGGGGGCGGGGGGGACGGGACCGGGGAAGGGGGAGGGAAAGGCAAACAAAGCGGGGAGTCGCGCTTGGAGCCTGGCACGCTGCTGGACGGGGGGCGACCAATGCCCCCACACCCTCCCGCCGGGGCGGGGAGAATTCCCCGGGCGGCTCCGGCCCGCTGCCGCCCGCGGCCGGGGTTTCCTCGCCGGCTCCGAGCAGGCGCGCAGCCCCCTGTAACCCCCCGCAGCCCCTCGCCTCCCTACTGTAGACGGGATGCGGTTTTATATTGGAAATGAGGGGCAGGGGGAGGAGATGGCGCGCACACGGAGCGATGAGTGTGCGGTGTCAATCAGAGGGGTTTTGTGTCTCCTTGACTCCTGATGGTCCGTGGCTGAGGTGTCCCGGGTGGCACCACAATGAATATGAATAGGGGTCCTTGCTAAATGGGACAGTCAAAGCGCACCGCCCTGAATAATGGCACGTCATCCTAACTAGACCATTATACATAGGAGGGCTCCTTTTGTCTCTGCTCTCTGCTGCAGCTCTATAAAAGCCCCTCTTTTTCAGGCTGAGGTTAGTCCAAGCATACACTAACTAGCCATCCTGTAAACAGGCTGAGTAACCGGGGGAGAGAGAGAGAGAGAGAGAGGAGAGATTGGTGAGAGAAGGGACTGAGGGGCTTTTTTCCTCTTCCTCCAGCATTTCCAGCCTTTCGCTGGCAGAGCCTGCCGTCCGTTTGTTTCCTTTTCGTTCTGTTTTCGTTGCTTTTTGAGGGAGAGTTGTCTTGTTCCGCCGCCTCCAGAGCAGGGAAGAGTTTCTTGCTCAGAAGCCCGAATACAATGAATTCTGACTCCAGCTCTGTCTCCAGCAGAGCTTCCTCGCCAGACATGGATGAGATGTACCTGAGAGACCACCACCACCACCACCACCATCACCACCACCAAGACAGCCGGCTCAACTCCGTCTCTTCCACCCAGAACGACCTGGTGCAGAAGATGTCCGGGGAAGGCCTCTCCAGGAACGGCTCCAAGGCCGGAGGGGAAGGCAGCAAGTACAAAATCAAGAAGCAGCTCTCGGAGCAGGACCTGCAGCAGCTGCGGCTGAAGATCAACGGCCGGGAGCGTAAGAGGATGCACGACCTCAACCTTGCCATGGACGGGCTGCGGGAGGTGATGCCCTACGCCCACGGACCTTCCGTGAGAAAACTCTCCAAAATCGCCACCCTCCTGCTGGCCAGAAACTATATCCTGATGCTCACCAGCTCCCTGGAGGAGATGAAGAGGCTGGTGGGGGAAATCTACGGGGGGCACCACTCGGCCTTTCACTGCGGCACGGTGGGACACTCCGCCGGGCACCCGCCCCACGCCGCCGGCACCGTGCACCAGGTGCATCCCATCCTCGGCAGTGCCTTGTCCTCCGCCAACACCTCCTCCTCCCTCTCCGCCTCCCTGCCAGCCATCGGCACCATCCGGCCCCCCCACTCCCTGCTCAAGACCCCCTCGACCCCCCCTGCCCTGCAGCTCGGCAGCGGCTTCCAGCACTGGGCGGGCTTGCCGTGCCCCTGCACCATCTGCCAGATGCCCCCCCCGCCCCACCTCTCGGCCCTCACCGCCTCCAACATGGCCAGGATCTCGGGGGAGACCAAGGACCTGCTGAAGTGACTCGGCGGGGCCCCCCCGGCCCCCGGGGCTGCGCTGGAGCCGGCGCTCCCACGGGCGGGGAGGGGGCTGCGGATGGCCCCCCCTCCCCGCGCCGCCGACGGACCTGCCCCCGCTGCCCCCCGCCCCACCAAGCCCCCCCCCCCCCCCCCCCCGTAACACGGGATTAGTGTAGTAAGGACCTTGCAAAGGTAATGTTTTAGCCGGCTCCTCGGGCGATGTTTTCTTATTATACTAAACCGGAAAAAAAATGTCCCTGTTGTAAAAAGAATAATAATAATAATTAATAATAATAATAATGCCGCTGATGGTGATCAAATGTAAATAACTCCTTAAAATGGATGCAAAAGGAAAAAAAAAAAAAGACATGGTTGTCATTGTAGTGTTCGCAGCTACTACGAGACGATGAGATCGGTTTGGGGCTTCGTCTCCTTCTTTTTGCGGGCTTTTCCTTTCTTTCCTTTCGCACGGCGACACCTCCGAAACCCCCCGCCCCAAACCCGACTCCGGTGGCAGCGGAGCGGCGACCCGGCGTAGCCCGGGGGGTGCATGCATGCTTCCCACCGCATCGTCCCACCCGTGGGTACCGGCCACGGGCGACTGCCCTGGCAACAAGGACTTCCGAGTGAATTCACTAAAGTTTTGTGGGGTTTTTGTTCTGTTTTTCAGATTTGGTTGAGATGCTGTTTTGTTTGCCATTCTTTTTCTTCTTCCCTCTGTGTCTGCTTGAAGAAAATAAAAAAAAAATAATTAAAAAAAAAAATAGGAGAGGGTGCAAAACACAGCACAACCCTCCTGCGGGTCTGTTTTGCCAAATCTCCCATCTCCTGCTCTCGGTGAAATGTGCTAGTTCAGCTGGCTGGGGGACTCGTCGCTTATTTCTCTTGTTGGCTTTGGGTTTGTTCTGGTTTGCTGCCTTTTTTTTTTTTTTTTTTTTTTTTTTTTTAAGTTTGATTTGGTTTGGTTTTGCGTGCGGGGTCGGCTCTGGCCAGATCAGTGACTTGTATAACTAAATCGGAATCTTTGTTGCTGTTTATTTCCTTTTCGGTACGTTTTCCTGGGCGTTTGCTTGAAATACTGTTATTATTCATTTCGTTTGTTTGTTTGTTTGTATGTTTGTTTTTGGTTAGGGACTCAAAGACAACACCGTGTCTTTATTTTTTATATATTCTTGATAACTATCGATATATTTATTATTGACCAGTGTTTCTGGATGAGATTTCCAAATAAAATAAAAAATGAATTACGAGCTGCGTCATTCGCCTTTGTCTGAGACTGGAAGCTGAGAAAAGGCGCCGTATTTGATCGCTCTGGGTTTTGCCACGACTTTTCTGACCCAGCCCGAAGAGGCTGGTGAATCTCCTTGTGTGGCTCAGGAGCCGCCCTGCCTCGGAAGCAGCGATAAACCCGACAGCGATTGCTCAAACGACCGCCGGGTCGGGCTCCCCCGTTTCACACCGGGCTGGAAGTCGGCAGGAATTCATAAACCTTCACGGGAGGATGGGCTGCGGGCACAGTTGCGGGAGGAAGGGGGTGGGGCAGGTTCGTTTGTAGGTGAAAAAGGGCAAAATATATATCTATCTCTATATATATAATTTTTTTTTCCTGGAGATCCAGCTGCCAACACTTTTCCGGGAGGGAAACGGCAAGCCGGGCAGGGCTGGGAAAGGCAGCTCTGCCGCGGCGGGCGGCGGGGTGGGTGCGGGCAGAGGGAGCGCAGCTGGCGGCTGCCAGCGATCACCGGCTCCGCACATGGGAGCGGGTCCTGAGCCCCCCGGCCAGGCACCCTCGGCCTGCGGCGCCCTTCGGTGTCCAGGAGGGACCTGAAGAAACACGGAGAAGGCGATTCCCTCCTAGTCGCAAGCTGAGTATTGACGGCGGGGGGGGGGGGGGGGGGGTGTGCATTTAAACCGAGATGCGAAACAACTTTTGCATTTTGATCACCTCTGGGTGATCGTGCTGGTAACCGGGCTGTGCAATACTGCAGCAACCAAATCATCGTTAAGGCATAGGCACACATATGCAAACGTTTGAAAATCACAAGGAGAATGTATATTTGCCCCGAAAACACACTGAACTAACGAATCATGTTGTAAAAAAGCCATTCCCCCGCTAAAGTAAATCCTTCCAGTACTTCAGCAAGATGACCAAGACACACTGTAGATTCCTTCCTTCCTTCCTTCCTTCCTTCCTTCCTTCCTTCCTTCCTTCCTTCCTTCCTTCCTTCCTTCCTTCCTTCCTTCCTTCCTTCCTTCCTTCCTTCCTTCCTCCTCCTCCTTCCTTCCTTCCTCCCTCCCTCCTCCCTCCCTTCCTTCCTCCCTTCCTTCCTTCCTTCCTTCCTTCCTTCCTTCCTTCCGTCCTCCCTTCCTTCCGTCCTCCCTTCCTTCCTTCCTCCCTTCCGTCCTCCCTTCCGTCCTCCCTCCCTTCCGCCCTTCCTCCCTTCCTTCCTCCCTTCCTTCCTTCCTCCCTTCCTCCCTTCCTCCCTTCCTCCCTTCCTTCCTCCCTTCCTTCCTCCCTTCCTTCCTCCCTTCTCCCTTCCTTCCTCCCTTCTCTTTCCCTTCTCTTCCTTCTTCCTTCCTTGCTTTCCCTCCTTTCCTTCCTTTTCCTCTGCCGTCCAGGAGGGTTTTCGCCTCTGCCCGTCAGCGCGGTGCCCGGCCCCACGGCTCCACCTCCCCTCCCGGCCCCCCCACCCCCACCCCCCGGCCCTGGCTGCAGGCATCAGGCGGGGGGCCCGCCGCAGAAGACCCCGGAACTGCCCCGGGAAGGGGCCTGGGGGCGCGGCGGGGGTGACCCCCGTGGGGCCACCGGAGCTGGGCTCCGGGCTCTGTGCAGGGCGCTGGCACCTGCCCCGCCGCCCCGGGGAGAGGGGGCTGGGGCTCTCGTCCCGACCCCGCCTGCAGCGGCAGCGTGCGGGGCTGGTGGTGGAGGGAAAGCGAGCAGAGGGCATGGACAGGCGGGGGGAGAGGCGGCGTGTCGGGGCAGGGGAGCTGCGGGGAGTGGGCTGCGGGGTGCAGGGCCGGCCGCGGGGCTACCGGCCCCTCCGCAGCCAACCCCGACGTCCCCGGCGCACCCCCTCCGTGCGGGGCTGACACGCGTGGGGCGCAAAGCCGCGGCTCCCCCCCGGCCCCGCATCGTCCTCTCCTACCCCGCATGCACCCCGGCCCCGCATCCTCCCGGGGCGAGCAAGGCAGCCTTGAACGGGGCTGCTTCTCCCTGGGACTGCCCCCCGGCTGCGGCTGCCAACAGCTTGCGGAGCCTGCGACGGGGCTGGACTGTAAATCACAGCCGAGAGGAGGGCGAAGTCACCCCTCCGTCCCGGGGCAGTCGTCTGGAGCCGACAGCCAGGTGCCCGGGACTCGCCGCAGTCCCCGGCCGCGCTGCCTCTCCCCAGAGCATCCCTGCAGCTCGGCCCCTTCGGTCCCGGGGGCGGAGGACGCTTTGCCTGAGCAAAAGGGCCCTTTGGGGGCATTTGATCCCCACCCAACCACCCGCAGCCGCCCCGGGCTCTGCCCCTCTTTCCCCGGGAGCCCCGGGCTCCTTCCCAGCCGCAGAGCAAGGGGTGGGGGAACGGCGCACAAGCCGCTTCGCGCTTTTCCGCAGCAAAAGGGACCGAGCAGCCGCATGAGGCTGAATGGAGGTTTTGAGACCCCAGGAAAGGGGCGACAAATGTCCCGAGTCTCCGGGTCCTCTCCGGCAGCACCGTGCCCCGGGCGGAGCGAATGAAACGCCAGGCTTCTCCTCTCCCTGGTTTCACGTCCTGGCTCGTGGAGAGGGGGAAAAGGAAAGAGCATCCGCAGAGACGCCGTTTCCTTCTCCTTCCCGATGGGTCGAGTAGGGAAACCCCGAGAGATTTGGAGATGCGATGCTTCGGGCGAGGAGGCGCGCTCGGAGAGGTCTCCTCGCCTGCTCTCTGCCGGGGAGGAAACTTCCGTCTGACAACAGAAATTTAAGTCACTCCGAGTCCCTCACCTCGGGCTCCTGCACCGGTGCGACAGGAGGGGTGGTCTTTCCCTTCCCTTCCCTTCCCTTCCCTTCCCTTCCCTTCCCTTCCCTTCCCTTCCCTTCCCTTCCCTTCCCTTCCCTTCCCTTCCCTTCCCTTCCCTTCCCTTCCCTTCCCTTCCCTTCGAAAAAAAAAAAAGGGAATAACTTCTGGATAAGCTACCTATAGGGAAAGAAGGGGGAACGGTGGGGTTTTCTTCGGGAGGGTTTCCCTCCACAAACACACTCTGCAAATAAAAAAAAAAAAATTTTTTTTGTTAAAAAAAAAAGCACAAAAGGCAAAAGAGGCAAGGGGGGGGGGGGTGCGGAAATGGTTGGGAGCTAGAAATAGGAAAGCGGGAAAGATCCGATGGTGATGGTGCCTGGCAGCTCCCGCCCTCTGGGCTAGTCCGTGCTCGACGGGGCGGGCAGGACGCGGCGCGGCTTGCGGGACCGGGACGGCACGGCTTGGCACGGCTCGGCTGGGCTCGGCTCGGCTCGGCTCGAACTGCTTCGGCGGGGGCAGACGGGAGCTTTGCGCTCTCAGGAAATTCGTTTATTTTTCACCACAAAAATAAGTAATGTCTGCGTGCACATATATAAAATATATACGTGTGTACATAAACAAATAATACAAATACAAATACACATATACATATAAGTATACATACAGATATAGATATAGATATAGATATAGATATAGATATAGATATAGATATAAATAAATGTAAAATCTGGGGTGGATGGACCCCGTTCGTTTTCAGTTGTGCATCCACTTGCTTTCCCACAGGTCCCGGCAGGGCCGGGCCGTGGGGACGGCGGGTGCTGCTCTTACTCCCAGGGGGAAGCAGCTCCCCCTCCCTTCCCAGTGCTTCCCAGTTCCCATGGGGGAGGGTGGAAGATCCCGCTGCCCCCACCTCCAGGGGTCTGCCACAGACTTGACAACAATCCCCCAGGCTCTGGGCGTTTGATTTAACTCCCTCAGTTGTGGGGTTTCTTTTCACTTCCATCCCCCCGGCTCCCATCCCACCGGACTCCCGTCCCCTCACCGGGCGCCTCTTCCCCAGCGACGCGGGGCCGGGGAGGAGGCGGGGGCGGGCTCGTGTTTTGATTAATATGGAAATAAAACGCAGAAATAGCAGCAGTACTTAGCTTCATTGCTTCAGTTTAGAGATTTATTGGCCAGGAGATAAACACCAGGCTGGGAGCTAGCTCGGTAATTCACCGTCCCCATCGGTTATTACCAAATGAGCAAATCGTTTTTCTTTGAAGCCGCAGAGGAGGAAAAAAAAAAAAAAAAAGAAATGGGGAAAAAAAAGAGTAATTTTTTTAATCGGCTACTACCTCCTCCCTCCCCTGGGTCCTGTCCCCGGGACTGCCCGGCAGCACTGGCGGCCCCCATCGGGCCCTTCTCTCCAAGCAAAACTAACAAGGGGTTTACCATGGATTCGTGCCTCTTAAAAATCGTGTGTCCTGCTCTGCCTCCCTCCGACTTTCTTTTGTATTTTCTCAGGAAAACTTGCTCCTATCCAAATGCCGGGGGTTTTTTATTTATTTATTTATTTATTTATTTTATTCTTTATAGCCCCATTTTCTGTCCTGCAGAAGCAAGTAGAGATGTATTTGAGCTGGAAAGAGCTGTCACAAGATGACAATGCAGTGCTGCCAAGGAAAACAAAGGGGCAAGGTGAGAGGGGGATTATAATCTTTTACTAGATGAGGTGATATTGTTGGGGAAAATGGGCACTGGGTCGGCACACAAACCCATTCTCAGGTCTGACATGGAAGCAGCAAACTAGAAGCTAAGTACTAGCTAAACACTTAGCATGTAAGCAGACATCTTTCACTGGACTTCTGTGAAATCTATGGATTTGAGTTTGTTGCTTTGTATTCAGTGCCATTTGAGATGCCCTGCGACACCCACAGCGTGCTCCTGAAAATGATTCAGGACCTGCTGAACACTCGTATTCTTCTGCACCAGCAGGAGAGGCCAGGTGAGATATACTAGGGCATCTCAGTGATCTTAGTAAATACCTATGTTTAGTGGCTAAATTGAGCCTTAATTGCTGATCATTTTGTGTTCTATGATTTTTCAAGTAATCAGACTAATTAGGACCATGAAAGGTTTAAGGGTCAAACAAATAAAACAAAGAGGAGTTACTGACCTATGTCACATCATGAGGATGATACAGTTTTTGACAGAGCAGTAGCTCCGGATGTGCTTCCTTTGATCCAGCCAACAAATGCTGAGTAGAAAGCACTGAACTCAAGACACCAGAAGAGTGAACGGAAGTGCCTGCAGCCTGCTTATCCCACCCAACCACTCTTCCTTCTCCTTCCTGCCATTTCCCCATCCTGAAGTTGAAACAAAGCCATTTTGCTTGATATTACATTGAAGTAAACCCCTATGTAAAGACATTGCAGCTGCAGGACAGAAAAGTCTGGCTGAAGGGCAAGACCTCCTAAAAATGAATATAATCAGTTGACAGAGACTGTGTGAGCAAAACCTGTACCCAGCTCCCCCAAGCCTCCTGAATTTGTTGTGGGTTTAGGATGGGGTTTTATATAGCCCTGGCAAAAGACTGCAGATCAATATTTTAATTCAATCTTTTTATGTTTGTTTGTTTTCCCCCAAAGTGATGTTGTTGCTGTTGTTGACACGTACATCTTGAAAGTTACCTGGCAGAACAGCATCAGGCCCTGCCAGATGGGCAAGAGAAAAACTACAAGCAATGCAGTAATTTTAGCATTTATGATGAAGGTGATTTGTGGAGGAGACCTGCAAATCAAAAACTAATGGGTTCCTTGTAAAACATGCAGGGGATTGACAATGAAAGAAATTTGCACAGGGCCTGGTCCTGATGCCTTGTAAGCTACTATAAGCAGATAAAACTCATTTTTAAAGGCAGGGATAACTGTACAGCAGAGTCAGACCACAAAAGCTCCTGGTTATAGCAGGATCATCAGCCAGCAGTACTATATGCCCCTCAGTTGTCATCTAGAGCAACTAGAGGAGAGAGAAGTTTATTAGTGCTTAAATATAAGCGCATAGGGTTTCATGAGCATTGCACAGACATTCAGTTATAATAAAGAACAGGCAGTTCTTCAAAAGGAGCTTCCTTTTATTGCTATAATGTCACATGCAATCTTTTCAAAGGCAGCTTTAAATACGGGCCAGTAAAGCAGAGAACAGGGCAGGGAAGGAGCCGTTTCTGGATGCATGTCTCACTTCCAGGGAACCCTGCCCTATGTCAGGGATAGCAATGAGGATGCGGTGATGCTTTAGTCACACTACCAGAGGAAACATTTCACAAATTATTCACTAAAGGGAAGTTAATGCTTGTATTATAAGAAATTAATTCTGTTTTTCACAACACTAAATGACCTTTCTGCAAACTTACTTGCTTTTTGCATGTGTATTTTTTTTTTTTTAAATGGTATGTATTTCACTTTTACTTTCACCTACCCATTGGCTCTGACTGTCACGCACCAGGTGCTACTTTGCTATCTTTCAGCTGCAAACTGTTAGGTGACTGTCTGAAAACCATGAGAATTCATTTGTGTTTTTTAAAAAGTGGAGAAATGTTTCACAACTAATTAAAATTTATTTTTACAAAATTGGACCTTTGGCCTGAGGGAGTCTCGAGTCTTCGTCCATGGGATCAGAGGAAGAGCAATGAAGTGACCACATAAAACATTCTGTTCCCAGGGTGCTAAACAAAGGTTTGTTGAGTGTCGTATAGAAAGTAGATGACTAAAAAGGCAGTTTGTCCCCCGTGCTCCCCTACCCCACACTTTGCAGAGGAATCAGCCTCAGTGCATTTTGCGGCCTGTGCTGTCAGGCTTTTGCAGAGCAGTTGATTTTTCAGGCACTCGGGGAGAGGCAGCTTGAAACACCTGCTGGGAGAGCTTCTATCCCCTGCTTCAGTACTTGGCTTTGTCCCAAAACTGCAAGTGACAGCAACTAAATCAGTCACAACTGTGGTGATCATTGGTGTGACGACGGTTTGCTTGAGCACACTGAGAATTGAGTTTGTTCACCACTCCACAGCATGTAAGCGTGAATACTCATAATGGGCTACAGATCAAGTGGAAACAGACCTGCCAGGGCTCGAAACCATGGAAGCCTTGCTGTGACCATGGTCTCCTGAGGTGCCTGCAGCCCAGCCAACCTCCAGGCACAATGTTTGAGGGACTCCGCATGTTTTGGAGAGTGCTTTCTGACCAGGCTCCAGCCCACACTTGCCAGTTCACTGGCTGCACAACCCTCTGGGCTGCCTGCTCCTTGCAGCTTTGAGACCTTGTCTGTAAGCAGTGCATGCACCCCTTTTTCTTCCTCACAGATTACCTTTGGGGGGTTTAGCCGTGTTCAATTTTGAAGCAGGATAAGGTATGCTCTGCAAAAGTACTTGAGTGCAGACTTTCCAAAGCCCTAGGCTCTCCAGCACAGTCCCTTTGCCCTTTCCAGAGATGGAAATGTACATCCCTGCTACATCATATCTTCCATTGCTTCTGCCAGGATATCATCTCTTCCGTATGTGACTTACAGACATGGATTGTCAGAGAGTGTATGAGGAGATTTCCTCCATAATACGCTCAGTCAATAGTGATACCAAGTTTTCAGGGCTTTCAGTTTCCAGCAGATGCCTAGAATTTCACGTGACTTGTGGCATCCACTGCTTCAGAACCCACATCACATGCCTATATCTTATTCATTCATGAAGTGTCATGGAAATGACTTGCCAATCACCTTTAATGGATAATACATCCTTCTGAGTCGAACTGTACTGTAAACCAGAGGATACATCTTGATATGGACTTGATGTCTCTTGGCTGACACTAGCACATCATTTTGCATAACTTAATTGAGGAGTCTGTCACCGACACTTTAACTAGGTTTTATTTATCAATACCCATTTATCACTGTTACAGGCCCTTGTACACTGTTCTACATGAGAGCGATAACCCAGATCCTCCTCAACAATACACATCTGGCTGCATTTGTGTCCCTATCCCAATTCCTTTTCTCTTATGTTGCCTTTAGTTCAAGTTGGCTTGGCCCTGGTTCCTTGCATAATGCTCTTGGATATAATCTTCATCTCCTACCCCTTCACTAAAATAGGACTATAAGACATCCTTTAATAGATCTTGAGGATCAATGACGAATCCTCAGTAGCTTATTTACACCCTAAGGTGCATCTTTTTAAGCAGATACGTTAGCTAAAGCAAGGAGAATGATTTTGTGTTTCAAAAGCCAGGTATTCTTTATTGTGACTGGTAGAGCACATTGATGCAGCAACAGGCAAAAGCATGCCTGTCTCCATTTTATCAGCACACTCTTGTGTCTGTTGGGTGCTTTAGGGTTTTCTGTGTCTCAGGGTGCTCTAAGATGTCCAAGATTTCCATTGCAGACTAGGATCACAGACCTCATCTCTCCTAGTAAATGAAATAGTGCCACATAATGTTCTCAGACACAGGAACTCAATTATTTATAGTCAAATTTTTACAACGGTTCCTGGCACGGTTTGGCCCCAGACAACTATCTCTCTCCTGAACATTTCCCAGGCATGGTTTGGGGACAGCATAGACCAAAGGCCAATCTCAGCAGGCAATTTGTATTCAGCCACACTGCCTGGAAAGCAAGGATTGAATAATGTGGACACAGGCCAGTCTGTGCCAGTTGGTTTCAGAGCTATATAATGGTCACAGGCACATTTTGTATAGATGTAGTCTCAGTCTTTCTCTCTTACACCAGGCTTTTGCCCTTCTTGCCATCTCTTTCTGCTTGTCTTTCTCTCCAGATTACTTTTGTGAAGTGAGACATTTATCAGAATTATTAACTGATCAAAGTCTCTCATTAGTTGATTTGTTTCCATTACTCTTTGGCTTTCTCTGCTTGGCTTCTCCCATTTGTACAAGACTGGTCTATTGAACTATGAAACTGTGAAGAACGTCTATTTCTACTTTTGTGCCATGTGCAATAAATCCTTCTTCCATCTTCCATGGGTTTTATGTCAACATGGGGCAAAAGATGCCCAAGGTAGTGAGGTCCCAGAGTCCACAGGGTCTTTTTTGGTTCATAGATATGACACATAGACATAAAGTAGTCCTCAGTATCAGAATACACCTGATATCCAGACGCAGACCTTCCTTTCTAATCATTGCATCTCCACCAAGAAAAATGAACCTGTGATACCACTTCTTTTGCTTTTTCCACTCCCAAATTTGTAAGCAGTTGGGGCACGCACAGGGCTTTTGCCTTTTGCTTTGTAGGGGTCAGATAACTCGTGGGAGAAGTGGTTCCAGTCCCAGGTTGAATGTGAACATTAGGGCTTTCCCCTGAGTCCAGTCCCCTCTTCTTTCCACCTGCTGAGACCAGGCAAGCTGTACTTAGTGCCCCATCCTTCACTTGTTTCAGCAAATCTCAATTCATCAACGCAAAACTATGGTCCAAAGAGAAAACCACTTTTCTCTTTTTTATTGTGTTTCCTCAAAAAGTTGCAGTGTTTTTTTTCCTCCCACTGGTGCATTTCATGAATTTGGCAGCACTCCATCCATGCTTCTGAATCACAGCACTTCTTTGCAGTGTCTTCGTGTCCAAGCTTTCTGCCTAAAATCCTGCCTACAGGCAAAGCCAGCACTAACTAAATACCCTTAGTCAGACCAGCACTGATTGCTTCTTCACTTCTGCCCAAGTGGATTGTATCTGAGATCTCTGGGGTTAACTTTGTTCCCAGCAATACAGCAGAAGGACAGTCCTCTTGTAATTCCAAAATCGACATTTCTGCTCCTTCTGTTTTATACATATTGCCAGGGGAGCAGGACAGGTTCCTTTACCTGGCCTGCCCCCACGAAGTTCCCAGCATGTCTCACATCTTGTAGGGCCCCGCAGTTGGCAGCTGACCCTTTCTTTGGGTTTGTCAGGTTCAGTTGCTTGAACATCTCCTGCTCATTCCCTCACCTGGCCGCTGGCTCCATCCATCTCTCTCCATGCACAGCCCTCTTCCTCCAGCTGCAGCATCTTCTATTCCAGCCTTCACTGCTGTGGTTGTCTCACCTTGCCATTGCATCTGCCTGACCATCTGTTGAATCATGTGCAATATAAATAACAGCTAGTGACAAATAATAGCTACAGATACCCTCCTCTAATACTCTGGTGGCCTTACTGGACATCCGCCACTTCATAGCATTTTGTTATTTTACTTTGCAGGTCCCAATTATATGGTACTATTAAAGGGATTTCTAATGTTAAAGTGGTTGAGGGTCCTCAGGCTACTTTATACACAATTTTTATATTTTCCCCCAAAGTGTTTGCTATTATTAATTCCTCTTGTTTCCAACCGTGAAACTCTTCTGTAACTGGAGAGAACATAATGTAGGTCCTTATTCTATGCTTCAACACAGCATTAAAGATGCCACACTGATTGCAATAGGTAAGGGAAAATCAGCTTTTAAAACCAACCACATTTAGTAATTTACACCAGGAAAATGCTGAGAAGTGAGAATAGTAGATTTCTCTACATCCCTGTTGTGATTTAACTCCAGCTGGCAAGTAGGACCATGCAGCTGCTCGCTCGCTCTCCTCCCCAGTAGGGTAGGGAGAAGAGGGAGAAAAAGGAGGGGGGGGAAACTCATGGGCTGAGATAAAGACAGTTTAATAGAACAGTAAGAGAAGAGGAAAAAGATAATGATAATAATAATAATGATAATAATGGTAAAAGAATATACAAAATAAAGTGGTACAACACGAGTCACTCTTACCACCTGTTGATCGATATCCCAGCCCGTCCTGAGCAGTGATCACAAATTCCTGCCCCCCGGCAAATCCCCATTGTCATACTGAGCATGACATCTATGGTATGGAATATTCCTTAGGCCAGCTTGTCCTGTCTATGCTCTCCCTTAGCTTCTACAGGAAGCTGAAAAAGTCTTTGACTAATGTAAACATCACTTAGCAACAACTAAAACAATATGTGTTATTAACACTACTCTCATACTAAATCTAAAACACAGCAGCTCCTAGAAAGAAAAGTGACTCTATTCCAGTTGAAACCAGGACAATCCCCTTGGCTGAGCAAGAAGTATTTTGGCTTTTTCTGCACAGAGAAGCAAAAGGTTTTTAATCTAGGTTATAGAGAAGGTGAAAACCTGTCTTAATGTGTCTGATCAATAGCAGGTCTTTAGTCTTTAACTTCACTGAGACCTTTAACTCACCCTCAGGCATGGACTGGGTCACTGGAGTGCTGAAAACATGTTGTAGGTGAGGTAGTGGCTTCATCCAGTAAAGTCATGGACAGCTTTGCTTAGAGGCCAGCAGTGGAGCTGCAGCCTTGCGACAGGAATTTGTCCTCGATCTCGCATCTTTCTGGCTACATCTGAATGCCGAAAATGAATAGACCTAAACATAGCTCTGGAGCTAATTGATGGCACAGATGCATGCCAAAGTAATCTTTGAACAGTTGCAAAGATCCTAATGGTGAGCATAGCTGGGTGGTATTAGAAAAGCTTTGTTTTTCACTTTCATTCCTGATTCGGTTCAGGGATCTTCACAAAACTACTACATTTGACAAAGTGCTTGTTTTATTCCCCAGCTGCCTTGAACTAACAAGTTGATGACAGATTTTCAGTACAGATGGGATTGTTTCAGGAAAATATGCCTAGCAAGCAGGCTCACTTTTTAAGCAAAGTTATTTCAGTTTATCATGCTCGGCTCTCAAGGCATGCGAGCTTCTCCAGCAAGGGGAGCTGCTGGGCTCAGCTCAGGGGAAGGATGAAAAAGAAGTGTCAGAACTCTACTGATGCCTAAGGGGAACTTCCAGCTCTTTTTTATTTTTTCTATTGAAGATGGCCTTGCGCTCACTGTCTGAAGATGCTTATTTCTGTAGGTTGAAGATGGGCAGGTGTTTCCTAAACACCACGTTTTATTCATGCCTCCCCCCAGCTGTGGAGCTGCCTGTGAGGATGCCATCTGCACCTCCTCTGCTCAGTTCACTCCTGTGGAGACCCTGGAGTCCACCAGCATTGGGGACCGCGATGACTGATGGTAGAGAGATGCTTGAGATACTGTACAACCAAAGCTGCCTGTCCCATAGTGAGCCTCCCAGGGGCTCTGCACCCTCTGTACATCTGTGCTGGAAGTTGGGGTACCTGTGCAGACGCCTGCAGACAGCAGCCTGGGGGCGTACATGATCAAGACACCTCTAATTGCATTACAGACACCAATTAACTCCTTGACCTTTGGTAGGGCTTTGGGGTTACGCAGAGGTTTGGAAGTTATGAGCAATCGGCTACTCAGTTTATCTGGTCAACTGTAACTTGGAAAGGCACAGAAATTGTTGGTGTGGATGAAAACCCCAGTACCAACAGCTCCACAAAGAGGTGGTATTGATCTAGAGAGGGGGACAAAACACCGCTGAAGGTGCTCATCCTCCCTTCCTTCCACACCCTCCTCAATACATACAGTGCACCTACAGTGAGTTTCCCTTCCCTGTTTTCCCTAAGCCATTAGGCCAGCTCCATGTGTTTCAGCATGGCCACGGACAACACTTGTCTGGTTTTGATGGGGATTTTCAGGAAAAAACCCAAAACACTAGGCTGGGTTAAAACTGGTTAAATCCCTCAGGACCTCAGTAGTGTTTTAAAACATATGCGAAGGGGAGGAACCATTTTTCACACGTCTTGAAGAATATAGCTGACATATGGACCATTCAAAGGAAATTTTATTCAGGCCATTGGCCATGCATGAATGGCCTGGCTTATGCAGTGGGGACCCAAGCTACGATGAGGATCTTCTTGCAGAAACTGGGTTTTCTAGGTAGCGAGAGCAGGTCCCGTAGATGCTAACCCTGTTGCAGGCTCTTGGAGCCGGTACCAGACCCAGGAGCCAGCTGGAGGAGCAGGAGTGGGCTGGGATGGCACAGCCCACATCTCCCCCACCCCAAGCCTGTCCCAGCAGAACCTGCCCCACACAGCCCCACTTTTGCTCCTCTCCACAAGCTTTCTCCTGGCCATGTTCACTAGTGCTTGCTGCTCCAGCCACTGCTTCACTGCAACTGGGCGCCGTTGCAATGCTGCAGGTAGATTTAGCATCTCAATCATCTTCCCACTAAATACTTCCAAGTCCCCAGAGAAACGCCTCGTAAATCTTTGTGGTCCCTCAGAAAACAAAACCAAACAAAACAAAACCAACAACAAACTGCAAGGAAGTTCAGGGAAATAAACCCCTAAATCGAATTTCTTGCTTTAAAAGTGCTTTACATATATCACCACCAACCAGCATGTAAATTTTAGTCAGCTACTGGACTAGTCTTTTAAAGAAGTTGAAAAATGGCCTTGCGTCCTCAAAGGACACACCTGTTATCTGAAACAGTTTTTAACCAGCTTGTTAAGCAGCTTTGACAGATCAAAGACCCCGGACAATGGGCACAAACTTTAACAATAGTTTAGCCTTGAGCAAAAGCTTCTGTCAAAGCAAGGCTTGTGCCAGTAGTATTATGGCCTGCAATTGAAAATAAATTTTACTTGAATAAGTACCTCAGCCCGATCAGAGGCACTGCCGCCAGGGAGACAAAAGCAGTTGGGGATAAGTTATTGACTCCACTGACAGCATGAATGAAGTTCATTATGCCAGCCCACTCTTGGTAAATGTGTCAGGTTTTAAACTGAATTAGGTGGCAGGTGCATGGACCATTTTCCTGCCCCCCTTGAGACAGTAGAGGGCCAGCCATCACCTGATTCTACAGACAAATGTTTAGATTTGGTTTTCATATCGCACGGGCACAAGCGACAGCGTATTTAAATCATAAATAAGGCTTCCTGTGAGCCCTCATCTATCCTTCTCTCTCTCTCTCCTTCCCCGGTCGCTGCCTGGCCGTGCTCCCTCCTTGTTGCCCACTGCACCCTGGAGGTGGGTTTGCCCCCCTGCCACAGCAGCCACTGCAGCCCCCTTTCTCGTTCCTTTTCCTATCTGCCGCAGGTGTGTGCAGGATTTGGGCTTCCACAGGCCACCTCTGGGGTCCAGTCACGAGTCAGAGGGAAGTCCAAACTCTTCTGCCCCTAGTCGAGGGACATCACACACAGCCACACGTTTCCGACTGTGACAAGGTCTGGATCAAGCCCTCCCATAGCCGATATTATGTGATATGTATGGGCATAAAAGGATCGAATCCAGATGTCCGGTGTTAGCCTCCAGAAATGCTTTCTACAGTGAAACAGTATTTAATCCTTGCAAGCCTCTGATGACAAACATCACTGCAATTTCACAGAACTACAAGCTGCACCAGAAAGAAAGTATGTGAAACATATACATAGATCTATGTGTGTATATATACATCCAAAACCACATATAAAAATACAAATACACCTACATATGTACCAGTGTTTAAAAATTTCACTAGAATTCAAATAAATAAGGTGATAATCTGCCATAATTTGATATTCCTCTGCTTTAAGATTGAACTGCAGTTTTAAGGTGTATCTTTTATTTATTTCTCATCTGCATATTTTGCTTGAAAACATTTTGGTTTATAGCCTGCCAGGACCTACAAGGATAATGCAAGATCAGCTGAACTTCAGATACTTTGGATGCCAGCTCTCATTACTTAATCATGAGACACAGGACTATTAAGACTCTTAAAACTGAAAGCCTTGTTCTCTGACCAGGGAGGGAAGAGTTGGCATATGCCTTTGGCTGCATGCCTTATTTACGTTAATGAGCAAGTAAGATTCCTTCCCCCTGTGAGGGAGCTGAACATCTCTTCTCCTGAAACTTTTGGGATCTGCAGCCTGCATTAGTTACAAAAGGAGAGCCTTTTGCTTTTGGACAGCATTCTGGATACACTTGGGTATTTTTTTGCACTTGAGTCTTAATTTTTGATCTTAATTTTTTAAGAATGCTTTTGTAAGCCTGAAAATGTGTTGTGTTCATTTTTTCCACGTGCTGAAGGTAAAGGCTTTGTGGTCATCTGCTTAATAGCATACGCTTGCCTCTGAACTTTAATAAAAAATATTTATCCCCTTTCTCCAAGGATTTCAAAGGGCTGAACAAACACCAGCTAGTCCTTGCAACACTCTCCTGGAGAAAAATGTTATTGCTGCTGTTCCTCGAAACTGAGACCCGGTTCAAAAAAGGAGTCATGAGACTTGCCCAATGTCACAAGCGAGTCAGTGGCAGACTCACACTCCAGCGGGTGCTTTCACCGTCAGATAGCACTTCACCCCCCTAACACAACATTGCTAAAGACACATTTGGCTCAGTTCATGGTTGTGTTTAGTACACCTGTTAATATGGGCGTATCAAACCCTTTCTTTTTCTGGCTCCGATACAAATAGACTCAGGAAGTCTCACCCATGGACACCCATCAAGAGAAAATGTTTCGTTCCCCTTTACACAAATCTGGAAAAACAAAGTAGGCTTATTCTTTGGGGCTATCTAAAGACTGCTGTGTGTCAACACACAAAATCATTTCTCACAGTGGTATCACTTGCTGGATATGTTCCTTCCCTCCAACTACAGCAGATGGTGTTTCATAGTTGGTCACAAATGGCTGTCAGCGAGCGTTTGTCTGCCTGCCAGTAACCTGTAGTTTGGGGACTCCCTCGGAGAGTGTACCAGCACTGACTCTGCTGATAGCAGCATCTGAGAAAATGATCCGTCCTTCCTTGTCAGGCACAAAATTAGCCATCTCACTTCCAAACTGTTGACAAGGGGGATATGAAAGAAATAAGGGCTGTGCCGGCCCAGATGATGTTTCTTCAGCTCCAGTTGGATGCAGCTAGAGCTGACTACAGGAGAGAAGCTGCCTTTACTGCAGTGAATATTGACCTCTGGTGAAAGATGGAGATACGAGCGCAGCCCCCTCCTGGTGTCAAGATTTTGCATGGCATTTCCACCACCACCTTTCCCAAGCTCAGTTTAGATTTCTCTTGGCCAGCATTAGCAACAAGAAGGAGATGACCTTTAGTGACATTGCCCTGTAGCAGGAAAAAACCTTCGACTGGCCATAGGTCCCAGTGCAAGGGTCAGGTTTGCTGCTGGCTTCACGTGTGTGGGGAGAAGGCAGGCAGCCTGGCATCTGCCATGACTGCAGCCTTGCCCCAGCAGCAGGGAATGGGAGGGATGGGAGAAACAGGAGACAACAGTGATGGAGACCAAATACTTCTGTCCCCATCACCTGAGACACAAAACATTTTTGGAAGCTTTGCGGCAGCTTGTAACAGCAGCCATTACCTTGCTGGTGCACACCCAGATTTCAAGCACACACCGCTACAACCCTAAATGATTTATTTCAACAGAAATCTTAAAGATGAGTCCAAGGAGCAGAGCCAAAAGCTCTCCATAGCAGCTATCTCAGGGTCTTCTGCCTGTAGAGCAATTTCTGTTTAAAACCCCAAGTGAGATCTGGACCGGTAAGCTCGGCTGGCCTCACTTTCCACCTGGCTTAGCCAGGCCAGGGGTCTCCTCCAGGTACATCTTCTGCCTGGTGGAGGGGACACATGTTACTCACGACTGGGTGGCACCACTGTCAAAGGGGTCTGGTGGCAGCGTGCATTTGCAGCTCGCCAGATTTCACACCTGCAGGGAAGCTGAGGGATGCGTCAGTCCTCTGTAGCAAAAATCCTGCATTGGTCAAGGGAAAACCAGATCGTATGGGTGCAAGTCACTACAGATGGCAATTCTGCTACTCCAGCTCTGTCCCACTAGAAGAGATTTAGAGAAAACCCAGTTTCAGAATTTCCCTTTCACAAAGAGTTTCTAACATTGCAAAATTCCTTTTCATCCTAATTGTAGCCTCTGTGAGAGAAAGGCACATTAAATAAAAATCCAAGTCATGCAAAAGAGAAATTGTAACTGCCTTGGAAAACACCAGAATGATCCATCTGAAATGAAATATTCTAAAAAAGGCTGAATTACTTAGCTTCAAAGTCCTTATTTTTGTCACTGAGTTCAAGTTAAAAAATACAAGTACTAAATAAGGCAATAGTTAATAGTCAAAACGAAGAGCTTAAACCTTGTTGAAATAAAACCTTCCAGTCTTCTAAAAATGAAATATTGTGGTAATTGGATTTCATTAAGATTGGTACCTCCCTTCAAATCTGCTTCTTTTGGTGCAAATTTTGTTTTCAAATGAGCATTTTGAGCTACTTTTTGGAATATTCATAAACAAAACCAAACACACAATAATTACACAACACCAACGACAACAACATCCCAGAAAAAAAAAGGACATGACAATTTTGCTCAGCTGGAATGAGGCTTCAACAGAAGAGATTTTTTAAAGATGATTGAAGGTGGAGTCTACATGGAAAGTTGAAAATCAGGTCTCCCATCATGATCCTGTTGCATAAAGTCTGTAACTATATAGCAATTTTCCATATTCCCTGAGTTTCAGTACTGGATTTTTGTTTTGATTTCTTTGTGTGTGAATAAGTCTGTTTCTGTTCTTCTCTTTTGGCTACAAAGATTTTCCTGAGAAAAACAGAGACAGAAGTTAGCTGAGGTAAGGCTGTCTGCCTGAGAATGCAAAGAGATTTTAACTCAGGTGCCTGCTGAGAATTATGGAAATGCCTGTTTCACTACTGATCAGAATGAGTACAAAAGAAGAATGATGACCATACTAAGCTTGATCCTCAGTAGGTGCCTTGTCCCCTGGCTTGTGTCCAGCAATGCGTTCGAGCATGCAGTCTGAGTAGGACAACACAAACATCTAAATTTAAGTACATGTATAAATATTCTCACCATATTTCAGCTGGGAAACTTTCTAGAACCTGGCTAAGAACAGCCGACTGCCTCCTTACATGGGTATGCCTAAACTCAGCTCAGCTTACTCTAATCCCTGGTAGGCCATTAAACCCTGTATTTGTTTTGCCCAGCCACATTATTGTGTTTGTGTCTGTACTGGTCACACGAATGTAATGTTCATATCCTTGACCACTCAGAGACAGGCTATCAATAACTTGATGACTGACATGCCTAATATCTGCAGCTTCTTTTTTTTAGGACCAAAGTGGAGAACGTTACACAACAAGTAGTTGTTTTTCAGACAGCACTGCTTCAGGCAAAGATCCAAAAAGAAAAGGCAGTTGAAATCCCCCTGTAGTTCAGCATCTTCCTAACTGGGGCCATCTCCTCTTGGGAAAGTCCATGGGGGCAGAACTTGCTTTGTGTATGTTTTCAGAGCATATCACTAATGTTTTCCATTTTCCCCTCTGGAAATACAACCAGGGAGGGTAAATGAAAGGAGTGTCTGAAAGAATGCAAGTGGCCGAGTGGGTTTATGTCTTCCCAAACCACCACTTGTTGCTTCAGTATGTAAACCACTCATGCTTAGGGAAAAGTGTTTCTCTGAATCAGTATCTTATGTTACCTTGTTGACTTGGCTAAGACTATTGGCGTCCAGAGATAACATTGTGGCTACTTCAGTGGCCAGCCTGTGATCAGCCAGACAAACATTTCCAACACAGAGATCTTGTTTAGTTAGAAAAAAAGTTAAGCCACTTCAGAGAAGTGTTGTCCGTCACTGGGGCCATCTTCAACAGCACCTGTCATGGTCAACAGAGTTGGCTCCTCTGGCTGAATAGGAGGTATACACAGAGTTTTGGATGTCATCAATTTTATCAAGAGAGCTGCCCTGCACCAGGAAGAGGGCATGGCGGCTGAGGCAATCTGTAATGCTCCCACACACTATGGGGAGCTCTGCTGCCACACACACTCACAGTGAACCATGTGCTAGTCCAGGACTCTGAAGGCAGGGATGGATCTGTGGGCTTACATGCATCAGGAAGTCCAGTAGTACTGCATCTGAGCATCTGGCTCATTTCAGGCACCTGAGAATTTGAGCATCTGCCTCAAATTGGCAGTGGTTGATGTACAGGATGAACAAGTGTAAGGCTGTCTCATGGATTTGTTTGGGATAGAAGATGGGGAAACAGATAAAGTTAGTTGAGGAACACTGTAGTGCATTTCTGAGTTTTCCTACCATTCCATAAGCTGAATATTTAAAACTTAGTTTCCTAGCTTTCTAGTATCTACTTTTCTTGAACGTGACCTTTTTTCCCTGCATTTCTCTTACTCACTTTGCTGGGTTTGTAATCTTTAGTCAAGCTGGAATAATATTTTTTTTTTTTCATGGGAATTTCACTAGCTTTTTGATAAAGTTGTCAAGGAAAAATACTGGTACTCTGCCATATGGAAGCATTTATTCACTACCAAGTATGTAAATTAGATTACATCCTTGATGGCAGCTGTGTTAATTAGCATATCTTGGTCTCCTGCTTGCTAGAACTGGGCCGAAAGTTTGTCTGTCTTTTTTTCCCTTTTTCCCAAGCTACTCTTGAGGCCGTCACAAAACCCCTTAACCTGGCCAGATCTGCCTCAGATCCCTGCAAGAGTCCCTCTGGGGATTAGAAATTCCTTGCAGCATTTGCCCTCTGCTGGGGTCTCTCCAGCTGAAGATCTCGGCGGAACTGAGGAGATTAACAGGAACCCCTTTGGGGACTGAGGAGATCTGCTTCGCAACATGGCTTTAAATGTTGACTGGACTCATTACGAGATGCAGAAGCTCTGCAAGAGCCCTCAAGTTAATTAGGGGAACTTGCCAAGGCCTGTCAGACACTTGGTGATCGGCACTGGATCCTTCAGACTTTTGGCAAAGCTTCGGAGACAGCGACATGCCAGTGAAAAGCTCTGGCTGTGCTAAGTAACCACAAGCACATTCCCCCAGAGTTACCACCATTTCTTGGAAATAGCAAAAGCAACAGAGCAATTCATGAGCTTCATAGCAAACCAGGTCTGATGTCTCTTACCCTCTCTAAAATTTGACCCCAACCCCCTCACAATTCATCAAGTGGTCGAGATACCCCATTTTTCTAACATCTTTGTTGCAGATTCGATGCAATAGTTTATATTGGTTAAAATAGCAGTCTCTTGCACCCTGACTTGACACATTTGAAAAGCTTTAGAAAGCAATAATGGTATTTGAATATCCATCTTGAAAATCCTTGGAGTGAAGATTGGCACTTTACAGCATAAAATAGTGACAATTTACCTCTCGAAAATCCATTAGTCTCAACACAACACATTGTCAATCATTTACCAGTCAGGTCCTACAGATATTTCCAAGATAGTAGATGTTTCCCTTTCCTGTAAAGTGTCATGTTTTCATAAAAAATACAGATATTGTTATCAGCAAGACAAAATAAACTTAGAAGACCCCAAAGGACATGGTTGACAGCAACTCCAATTCTTCTCAAGAATGGTACTTTGCAGAGGAGATATGAACCAGAAATGCCAAATGTTTGTCAACTTTAGTCATAACACAATTTACAAAAATGAGGATGCTAACATTATTATTGCAGCTAAATTTTACCCACCTACCACATGTTCAGCCAGGTTTGGCCTTGTATACAGCAAACAGGAGTTGACAATGTTGTTGATAGTGTTAGGTCTAAGGAACACATTCCATTATGTGCAGATGTGTGACCCCCTACTTTCATCAGCACAGTTATAGGATGCTGGCTAATGGTGTTCTAAGCTTTTAATTTGATGCCTCTTCCTTCACTGCAATCTGATGTGTATGTCCAGCCTCGTAATGTAATTGAACAGATATCCTTCCTTATTGCACCTTGTCCTGCTTTCGTCTGTCCAACCAAGAGTAGCAATAGAGAAGAAACTTGAAGGAAGTTTAGGAGATAATCGGCCTCATTCTGCAAACGTTTCTATGGAAAAGACTCCTGCAGGCAAACCACCCTCAGCAAACACAATGCTCAGCAACAGAGTTTAAGGACACTGAGAAAGAAAAGTAACTCTCTCCTTTGCAGTCTCCACCCAAGACAGTATGACTTGGATTAGGATGTAAGCGATGAAAGTGCTTTCCAGCACTTTTATTTTGCAGTCATTTTCTGAATATAAACATTATTATTATCCAAGTATTTGACCATCAAAAAACATGTTCTGGTGCTCTCAATTAACTTTAAAGTGTGTTTCAGGGATTATTTATCTGATTTGGTGTTTTCATAGAAATACTCTGCTTCATGTCCTGCATTTCACTGACTAATCTGAAGACAGTACTTGGTTTTGTACGTGTGTAAGTACATACCTGCAAAAATAAAACTTCATGTGTGACCTCAGTATGACACCCCCAATCTTTTCCTTATCTGACAACAGCATGAAGATGAAGACAGTTTGGGACTTCTAGCACTACACAGCCCCAGACTGCTTCTTCTGTCACATGCGCGCTGGCCTGTTGGCTGACCACGCCACAGATACCTACACACTTCAGTATCTACAACTTGGCTGGCTCAGGATGTTGTTGCTCCATTCACCAAAACAGCATACTTATGTTTTAGCCAGATACTTAAGCACAAGGCTCAAAATAGACCCGTAGTAAAGCCAGATATTGATACTCAGCTTCAGTAGGCCAAGATGTCACTGGAGGTGACGATGGGTTAGGAGGTTGTAAGCAGGAGGAATGCTTCCCTTCCTGCATGGATCCACCTGCAGCCTTGCATTGGTACAGCACTGATGCCAAACGTTTGTGGCCCATGATTCAACCTCCTCAGTACAACTCTAAAATTGTTGTTACTGTTGATTGATGGTGGTGAAGATGACTCTTATGCTACTGTTAATTCTTCAGGGAGTTGAAAATCTTGCATCAGATGTGTGCACAGGACAGATCATAGTTAAGGGGATGAAACACTCATTTTCTTTAGCTAAAACTTCTTAATTTTCAAACTCAATTCTCCACCACTGTAAGAACATGTGTCTTCTTTCCTTCTGTGAAGATACTTTTGCTGCTTCCTTCTTGGTGCCCAGATTCCTCGAACACCCTGTCCTAACTGATTGTAATTCTTGAGCTGACTGGTACAACTGGGAGTGAAACTACACTCTCTCATGCTCACTGCCACATTTAATTAATGCTCCGTCTATGCAGAATGACTCATTAGATCAATAGAAAATATATGGCAATGCCAATGAGCGTAAGTATTGATACTTAATGGCATCACAGAACAGAAGTTAATGAGTATGGGGAAATCCTAACATACAACAGAAATAGTTACTTCCTCAATTTATTGGTGTGGATGCTGGGGACTGATTAGCTTAAGTATTAATTAAAAGATTAACTATGATTCCTTCACCGTATCATTTCTTCATCTTTCTGCCTTGGGCTGATTTACATAATCACCTAAATTCTTGTTTAATATCTTTGCATTTTAGGACAGTATTTATGCCTGCATTTAACTTCAAGTATACACCAAAGTACTATTCTAAATATGGATGCTTTCTCAAATTGGGTGTTTAATTTATATTTCATACATTTTTTTCCTTCGGTTATTGCTCAAAATGGTTTTCTTTCTTTAAAAGATCTGTAAAAATAGGAATAAAAAAAGATTTTGTGAGCCTTTTTTCTTTCTAAATTAAAAAAAATGTTAAGTCTCATTTTATTAGCACCAAAAGCCAGATGTTCTTTGCCGGTTTTAAGTACTCTGAGTTGTATCTGTTCACTGAAGTTTAATGCTGGGAAGAGCAGTGAAGTAATTCACAAGGTTTGATCTTAGTGTTAATTTTTTGCATTAACCATAAACCAGTTTGCTCTCTTGAAAATAACAATTTGTACAGTGGTTAGAATCAATGAAGGGAAAGACATTTTGCGAAGCATTTCAAGGCGTTTTTCAGCTATAAACCACTCTTACAGCAGCAATTAGGGATTACTCAAATAAACTTCTTTGAATTATACTACTAAATGAAACTCAGTTGCTTTTCCAGTCTCTGCTATCTTACAGCTTTTCATATTGCAACCCACCATCTAAAATGGTTTTCCAAATGCCAGTGCCAGCATATAGAGCCTTGGGAGTTCTGGGCGGCGTAACGCCAACAGCAACGCTTGTCTACCTGTATCGTCTGACAGTGTTTATCACAGGGCAGAAGCCAGACCAGAGGTTGCAAAGGCCTTTTCCATATACTGCTGTGAGAAAATAAGACCCAAAGATGATGATTACTGACTGTTGAGTCAACCACTTCATTTTTTTTCGCTCTTGCAATATTAGTAGCGCACGAAAATGAATTTGGGGAGAGTAGGTTTGCCGAAATAAATCCAAGTTGCATCCCACACTTTCCTTTAAAACAGAGAAATGGGAAATTGCAATTCTGCTGAAGAATATTAGAAGTCAAACTCTTCCACACGGAAACACACAAAAAGCACATGGAGCGGGGGCAGGGTTTGTATGCTGACTAGGTGCAAAAATTGATTTTAGTTCAGGTAAAAATTGACACTGCAAAATTATGCAAGCTTTATTTCTATCATCAAAAGTGTGACTGGTAGTAATACTGTGACCAACATCTTCTAAGAAAAGTTCTAACTTTCTTATGAAGCCAGCCATAACAAAATCTCAAACTTCAAAGGCTTGAAATTTTTCCTGGAAATATTTTCTACAACACTCATGTTAATATGCATGCAAGCGTATATATGTGTGTAGTCAGGCGTATGCATGGGAATGCGCTCAGCTTCCATGCAGGTGGACATCAAATTTTGTGGTGAAACAATCCATCCGTTGAAGACGAGGCAATACTTCTTCATCCCTAGCCATTGCCTGGTCCCTGCCCAGGACTGTCCGCTTCTCCCCAGGGATTTGCCACGTGGTGCCTCAAGAAAAACCACAAAAGTGGCTTTGAGAGGGATCTTTTTGGTTGATGTCTTTTCAGGTGAATCTTTCTGCCACTTAAAATGGGCTGTGTTCTCTGAAAGATACAGTTAGTCGGGACCTTGTGGACTTTGCAAAGGGATCATCTTTGAATATCTGCTGTCCCTTTTCCCTCTTAAACAATGTTGGACTGGGCAGGTCCTCCTGGTTAAAGTCCGTCCCCCATTTTTACACTTTTTTTCACTGTGTGATTGGGACACTGGTGTTGTCTCCTCTTATGACCATAGACCTGCTGAAGAGGCAGCTGTGGGATGTGGTAAGCGATGTGCCGGTGCAGGACATATATCCCATCTCGCTGGAGTTGGCTGGTTGCAGATGAAAAGCTTCTGAAACTAAAAAGAATCATTGCAGATGTGCTCGGGAAGCACAGCGAGCACGAGCCTGGCTTTTTCTGGTTTCTCTTAAAGGTAGCAACCCTCAGGTCCAGGGAGGCAGTGTGGGTTTTGTTGGTCAGGAAGCATCTTCCCCAGCAAAGATTTTGGTGAGCAGCGTGTGTGTGGGTAGAGCGTGCCGTGGGAGACGACCGCGGACTGATATGAGAGATGATATCGGAGATTAGTTAACCGTATGGGCTGGGTCCCCGGGGAGGTGTGTGAAATGAATCAGATTAAACAAAATTGATAATGTGAATACTTAATCAAACAGACAAAGGTAGTCTGCACAGCTAATTAGGGGCAAATAGAGCGTCCCTCTTGTACCTCATTTAACTGACAAATTGTGCAGACAGTTTTAATGGGAGTCTGTTTAGCAAAGAGAAGGCTGTACAGTTGACAGCTTGGCAAAATGTGGTTTCTGTAACACCACATGATGCTTATGGAAATTAGCCTGGTGCAGCTGAGCTCCGAGTAGGTGAGAGCTGCCCAAACTCTAGTAAAATGGTAAAATGGACCTTTTGTAGGCCTCTGCTCCTGACTTCTTAAAGGGACATAGCTGCTTTTCTGCAAGCTGGCAGGGAACATTTCTGAAGAAATGTAAAGGATCGTTACAATACCAGAAAGGGCCACTTTTGTAGCCAAGAAGGTAGATAAAAAAATCAGACTACATCATCTTAGCTTATTGCAATTTTCTGGTTGGATTCTTTGTAAAAACAAAGACACTTTCACAGCTTCTCAGGAGGTATGTAGATATGAATTGCTGTCAGTGTTTTACATATGAAGAAAATGACAGCACAAAGCAATCAGCTGAGTCCCGCAATATGGGCCAACACCAGGGCCAGGCCGAGGACTGAGGAGTTGGCCAAACCTGGGGCCACAGCTCATCTTCTGGTGCAGGAGGGGCTCGGCAGCACTGAGGAGTGACTCTCTTAACAAACACAGGTCTCCAGTTTCTTAAGCCCTGAGTAACACAGATGTCAAGTTTTTCTACATTTTCTGATGACCCTTTCCTCTGCATCTGTCTCCTATCCTTCTCCAAAATAACCATATCCAGTCACTGCCTCTCCTTGTGTGTTCCCAAGGCCTGCATGCCTAGCCATCTTCCAGAGGAAGATGAAAATGTTTGGTTATGTTGTAAAGTCTGATGAGAGACTTTGCAAATATGAGTTGGACACCCAGCCCTTCAGGAAAGTGAGACAAGTGGCCAACCCTAGTTAATACTCAGTGGCCTTCACCAGATCTCTCATGAGCAGTTGCTGTTGCACTGATGTGGAAAAGCAAAGTGTCTTCCTGGTAAAGGGAGAACAGCTAAAAGTGTCTTAAATTTGTGAAACTGTATTCAGGCCTCTTCTCCAGTTTTACATCTGCACCAGTTTATAGTCATAATTTCTAGCATGTTAAATGGGAGAGACTTGCGAGATTTTGAGCAAATCTCTTTGAGTTGGTTCTGCTCAAAAGACTACTCCATCTCACGCTGAGTATCACCAGGAGCAAGGGGAGTAGACCTATTACTGATGCAAGACCACCTAAGGATAATACAGGTTTTGCTGGGAATGATCATCTGAGACATGGCATCCTCTGTGGTTAAGCTTCTCTTTTAGTTTCACTGGCCAGTAAACATCACAAGAATTTGGTGAATGTGTATGAGTACATCCGTGGGTGTGCACGTGTATGTGTGCACATCTGTGTGCACATACATGCTGTGTTCACTCAGACAAGCTATGCATTTTGATCATAAAACCAGCATACTGTAATGCTTAGAGAGTGCAAAGTCTGAGGCTGTAAAGTGAACAATGACTTTCCACTTATGCTGGCCATTTCACTTGGCTCTTCTGTACTTCAGCTTCTACACCCACAAGACAGGATTATCCTTGCTACCTCAGAGCACTATTAGAAAGAAATGCCATCTTCACCATGATCCTTGGTGGTGAAGCACAGGATCTGGCATAGGTCAAGTTCTTAGCTAATGAAAACTGGATAGCGCAGCCCAAATCGTGTGTTGAAAGTGTCCAGGAAGAAAGTGCAAATCTTAGGGAATTTGTGGCTTCTGTTTTTGTGACTCACTTGGGAAGCATGTTAGCTTCCTTCCCTTCCAGCCAAGTGGCGCTTATCACCTCAGCACTGCAAGAGCTTCAGCAGAAGAAAAATTGAGTGCTGTCATCTCCACAACAGCGTGGAGTGTTGTCACATTTGACATCTGACTTATGCTTAAACACTGTTGAAAGGCATGAGTTTATGATGGAACATAAAGATGGTAAACGCATGCCCTGAACTGAGCATTTCAGGAGTGAAGTGTATTATATATGTAATAAAGCTGCAAAACCGAGTCACTGCCTGGAGGTAATGCTTTGGCTGAATGCACTTCTGGAGCTCTCCTTGTGCAGCTCTGTCCTTGCAAGGAAATTCCTTAATTTGGAACTTATAGAGAAACTAATTAAAAGGTGGGAAAGAACAGAAATTATTTAATCAAACCAATATCACATGCCAGTTACAAAACATAAAATTTGATCCTTGTATAGTTGTGGATTATTTTGGTCTGTTTGTGCTAGGTTTTTCTATCGTATCTTCTCAAGAAACCTTCATAATATGTAAAGACATCCGATTCATTTATTGAATAGTTTCACATGTTTGGGCAGAAGTCTATGTAAACCAGTAATTCCCATTCTGGTCCCTGGTCCCTAGTGACTTACTCATCTTAGCCTACCACCACTAATGTGAAATGGGGATAATGGAAATTTCCTACAGAAACACAAGTGTTTGAGTGTGTCAGTTAGCATTTGGAGAACAAAAGAAAGAAGGAAAGAATGAAAGGATGAATGAGAGAATGAAGGAATGAACAGGCAAAGGAACAAAAGAGAAAGAAATAGAAAAATGATGGGGAAGCTTCTGTCTGAAGGCCCCAAATCCCTCCCCTACACCTCTGAGGAGCAGCCTTTCTGTCAGGTGGACACAATACAGCTATTGCAGTAGCTGAAAAAGCCTTCGGGAAGCAGGAGGATTTCTTTTTTTAACCTCTTCTCCAACTTGTTAAAGCCTGGGTAAATCCCACCAGCTCCCTCATGAAACGCTTGCCTGAGCAAAAGTTTTTCCAGAGCATTTCATGAGTCTCACATAATTGAAATAGGAGGGGGTTTGAGCCTGCTTCAATAGAGCGGTTTGAGTTAATTGATAAACCTTCCCTTTTTATTATCAGTGCTACCCTTCTGTCTGAAAGGCAGGGAGATTTCCTTATGGGATTTGAGCAAATATTGGAAATTGCAGTGGCAAATTAGCAGGGGCCACAAACCAGAAGTGACAGCTCAAGGAGGCTGGTAGAGGGAGTGGAGCAATCCCTTACCAGAAGCAATTGGCCAGACTTATCATATGGACTAATCACAACAGAGCTGGTGAAATAATGGGCACCAGATGTTAGCGCTTTGTAGACCTAGGCTCTCTGGAGACCAGCTCCGCCAAGCGAGCTCCCCAGGAGCAGGAGCATGGCTCTCTCCTCTATTAATAGGACAGGGGGCTGCTGGTCAGTGCCTATTCCACGTATCTAATTGGTAATGCTACGGCCCCTTTCCCCAGCTTAAGGAATATTTGCATTCATGAGGAGCATTTCCACAGCTTGTATGCCTTAGATTCCCGGCACTTTGTTTTGTTAACAGAGATTCTCATGAGCGAGTGAGTGAAAACTAGTCATGCAATAGATCAAATTATTAGTGCTTGCCTCCACAGAGGTCTTTTATAGGGATGCTTCTTTGTAAAGTGCTGAATATACCCCTGCAGTCTTCTACAGCTGCAAAGATTTTACTGGCACCGAGGGCAGGAGGGAACAGGGTGGGAATGTTTTTCCCCCAGGAGCTTTGCAGAGAAAGCCCTAAACTGCTCCCCAGAGCCCGGGAGCTGCAAATCCAGACAGGGAGCAAAGTAGACTCCTCTCTTCCCCTTCACGCCACGTTCCCAGACCAGGCCTGGCCACGATCTAGCCTTATAGGATTAGTTTATGCCTCTCTAATTATTTGTACTAAGCTTGCTTGACAAGAGAGAGATTTGCAGCTAAGCCTCTGCTAAGAGCACTGCCACCATCGCCGCTGTCAGCTGCGGCGCGCTGTGCTGTGCCGTGCCACTGCTCGGAGGGACAACGCGGGTGTGGATTAGGGTTTGTGCAGGGGATCCAGCCTGGTGAGGTAGTCAGCCTGGTGGGGGGCCAAAGAGGGTCGGGGACCTTGCCTAAAGCAGAGGTGGCACAGAAGACAGTCACAGAGTTAAACATAACCTCTACTTAAATAAGGTTGAATGTACCTGTAAGCCACGTTCGCTGTGGTTTGTTCTGAGGGAGTCACGTCTGCAGCGTGAGCCCCATTGCTGCCAGTGCAGGGCACAGAGCAGAGCTCCTCCTCCTCCCCTGTCTCCAGCTCTGCCAAACCAGCTCTGCTCCTTCTCCATTCCTTTTCCCCTTCCCCTGCAATGGGCTGGCACTGACTGTCTGTGGTTTCAGTCTGACAGATGGGAGCTGTCTCTTCTATGTGATCCATCCACCTCCTAGCACAGGGCTTCCCAGGCTTTTTCGTGGGCTGGGACCCATCTCTGCAGAGGGAGTATAATGTGGACGGCCTTTTAGTGTACAGAGCAAATAAGAGACGCTGTTTTCCACAGTTTAACAATCTTCAGCCAACACGTCTTACGGGTCCTGACCACTCTATCCAAAATCAGAGGCGCAGGCAGTCCTGTCTCTGCTTACCTGGGTCCTCCTTGGCTGAAAAGAAAGATGCTCTGATGAGGAAGACTCATAATCATAACTTATATACTCATAAATTATATAATAATTACAGAAGTATAGGAACAACCTTAGATATTTGTAATAGAAATATGTACTATGATGTGGCTTGAGAGACATCAGTACATTTGTGCGCTCAGCGTGAGTAGGACTGCAGGGCTTTTGGGTTGGAGTGGGCTTCTCTGTGGCAGGAGAGAACGGGGGTGTCACTACCCTATCCCTACAGAAAGGTCCCGTCATCTCTTCTCTAGGAACTTCTGTAAGCAAAAGTGAGAGGGTAAAGCTTGGAGCTTATAGAGCAGCTTTCAATGGTAAATGGTGACCATTAAGCTTCCTGTGACTTCAAAGTGGGATTTCAGAGTTTCTTTCTTTGCTTATTCAATGCTCCTTGGCATCAGCAGGGTTTGCCAGAACTTCAACTGTTCTGGGCACCTTCTTTTTAGGCACCATGAAGGTACCCAGGTTTTAGAAAGCACTGAGTGCTTCCTTTTTGAAAACTAAGAGAAGTTCACATTTTGTTTACCAAGGAGGTCAGGTCACACCAGGCACAGGAAACCATTTCTTACTTATGAAATCCCATCTCCTGGGTTTTAAAGGGAATGGCAGCCCAAAAAGAGCTACCTTCCTGAAAGGGACACTGACGGTAGAAATGACTAGTCATGCGGCTCCACTCATTCATAGCTGGCAAGGCCCTGGCATGTCATAGAGATTGGATGTCACCAGATTTTTTATCACAGTCATTAGAACCAGGTCACTGTTCCTGAATAATGCACTTACTTTTTACCATCACCTTTAATACTAAACTACATTCACGTACCTCTTTTTTTCCTGTATTAAGATTTCAGTGGTATTTATTTATAAAAATATGAGATTTTTCCTAGGAAGTTTTTTAGTAATATTTGTGTGTGTGAGAGAGCTTAGAAAAGCTGAGTTGGTGGAGACAGAAGAACTGACAGTTCCCATTTAAATACCAAATGTCTCTTCTTAACTTCAATCTGCATCTAAAACAAAAAAACTCTGCAAGACACAGACATTCCTTGCAGTCATTAACGCTATTCCTGCAGTCCCCCAAGAGTTGTAGCTTTTTCTTTTGACACTTGAGATCAAACGATCAATCACCGAGTACTTCCCCCTGTATCTGGATTAGGAATCAGTCCATTCTCCAGCATATGCCAGGATTGTCTTCCCCTCCCTTCTACAGGATGCATTTCAACTTGAAGCAGCATCTTAGCCTTTGCGGTAGCAATCACAAGCCTGGTGATGTCTGGTGGACATTGGCAGGAATGTCCCAACCGGAGAGGTAAGAAGGGAAAAAGTAAGAGGGTTTCTGTCAACTCCTGACAGTGGCAGGAATGTCCCATTTTCCTGATGAGCTGCCTTTCAAGCCTTGGCAGAGCCATTACCAATTCTATGGCTGCATTTCCCTGCATTGGGGGCCATCTGTCTTTACTCCTTCCATTCTGAAGTCAGGAAAGAAAATTATTTTCACATTAGCAACTCATTAAATGGCCCCAAACTTGTAGCACAATCGCTGCTGGAGCCAAACCCATTGTTTTTACACTTCCAAATACCTACTTGGAGGCATTGTTCGGAGAGCGGGGGGCTGGCTTGCAGGACCTTCTGTCATGCACATGGGCAAGTGGGTGGGGTGGAGCCCTGTCACCCTCATCCATCATTCTCCATCAATGTCACCACCACCTGCAGAGGCATTACTCCCAGTCAGTCACTCACTCGATCTTTTATTTCTGTCCATCAACGTGAGCAGAAGGAGAGGATATGAGCCGTCGGTATCAAAGCTGGTAAGATTCCTAAGGCTTGTTTAAGACAGTTGAGGTACTGAAGAGCATCCAATGACTTAGGGAAGCTGCACTTTGAGCTTAGTTTCTCAGCACAAAGAAGCCCTCAGGAGGTCAGGTACGGTGCGGATACTCACCATACAAATGCTCAAGGCTACTGCTGATTAATCCATGTAAAAATACAGTGCCTTTGGCACTTTGGCTGGGGAAAGACAGAAAAGCTGTTGTTTCATCAAAGCTGTTTTTTCAGCAGAATCTTGTCACCCACTTTCATGTTTCTTTAGCTCATTGTGAGAAGGGAAACACAGAGGTTTCTTTTGAAGACCTAGCTCAAACTCATCCCAAGCTCTCCTTCAAAACCCCTCAGTTTCCCCTCCCTGGAGCAAATTACTCACTACCTCACTAACTGAAAGAGTCTGACCAGCAGGCACGGGGGGGATCCCCACCAAAACCAGCATGCAGTGCTGCCCCCGCAGCAGCCCCTCAGCCCACACCCCTCCCGGAGAGGGCAGTGCTGACTGCAGCAGCCCTGCGCTGGCAAAAATACACTGAAGAGCAGCGATGGGAGAGCCATTAGTGTGGGTCAACCCACGAAAGAGCAAATGCACTTCTGTGCTGCTTGGCTAAGCCCATACTAACATCCGAACAACTTTTAAAACTTCAGCCTCGCAACCGGCCACTGAAATCCTCTTTGGGAACAGCCCCGAGTTCCCTCAGCCTGCCCAGCAGCTTGAAGCAGATGGTGGACGTGGTACCTTCTCTCCACGATTTTTCTGAAGCGGGTTGTGTTACTGCGGCTTTCCTGAGAGCTAACACGGGCCCTGGGAGATGCAGCTGCATTTTAAGGGCTGAGCAAAACATTTCCTGCATTGCATATGAAAAGCCTTCTGGGAATCAGAGGGTATTAATCAATTTTAAATGTACCATTCCTTGCCTTTAAAAATCAGGGCTCCTTGCACATTGTCAAAGCCTCCCCGAGCCCTTTCTGTCCCTGGAGTCGATCACTGTGAAATGAGGACATGTCACGGCATAGCTTATTAGGGGAACTGGGGTGTTTCCGTTTGTTTGGATTTGTACAGAAAAGGGTTTTTCACAGGGGCCGTGCTTTGACAGTCTCGTCCTCCCCCAGGCTGGTTAGCATTTAGCAAGGAGCGGCTGACAAAGCTCCTGGGCCACGGAGATCCACAAGGTGCTTGCAGCTGGCACAGATACCTCATTAGAAATTCATTTTTTCCTGTCATAATAACAAAGTGCAGAGCAGCGGTGGCAACATAGTTTCGTATGGGAAAGCACACAAAAGGGGACAGCTGAAAGAAGCTGTGCTTTTCTCCTGTATTTCCAGCCCGACAGAAGCATCTTCAAAGGGAGCAGCCTTGCCCGTCCGCCGCACCCTCTCGGCCTGAATCGCTTGAATGGCATTTTATACACCTACTGCACCCTGGGGCCAGCCAGCCTCCGGGAAACCCATTCACCCGGCCCCGCTCCTTCTCCCGGCGTTTTGTTGTTTCCTACCCCGCGGAAGCAGCGGGCAAATCAAAATGACACCCCCCGGCTCGTGAGCGCCAGGTCCTTCGCAAGCATTTCTGAAGCTGCGTTTCCAGGCAAGCGGAGCCCGCTCGGTTTGTTTTGGGGAGGGCGGAAAGCCTCCAAAAGCAAAGAATGCTTGCCGTCTAATCCTCATTTTTGTTTGTTTGTACAGTGAAAGTGAACAAGTAGCTTTAGGAAGAGCAGGAGCGAGAGCAGAGCAGCGCTGCCACTGTGGCTGTCACCGCTGGGATAACACACTGATGAGCACTAATGACCCCAGCCAGTCACTGTGGAGGTGGAGGGTGGCAATGAGTGACCCTTGTCATCCACAAGCACCTTGATCCACCTCACCAAAGCTAATTAAATAGACGGTGGGGTTTTGAAGGTCAGGAGATTTCAACTTCCTAAAATCATAGTGCAGAAGCCTGGCAAAGGTCTCGTTTCAAAATCTTGGCTTTATTTTTCTCCCTACCTTTTTCTTTTCTGTCTTTCCCTCCTTTAGTTTGTTTGGGTTTTTTCTTCACATCAGCACGTGTTAGAAAAAATGAGGAGGATGAAGGAGAGAGAGACAGAGGGTAAACAAGCAGTGTGGGAATAAGAAAGGTCTGAGGGCCAAGAACTGAAAATCCTCAAACTAAGTAGTTACAACTCAGAAACCTCCCTCTCATACACAAACCAAAACTGTACGTACTAATTTCCACTTCAGATTTTTTTCCTTAAAAAAAAAAAAAGACAAAAAAAAGACAAAAAAGAATACTGATAAAAAAATTTAGTCCAATCTGTGTCACAAATTAAACACTGGCACTTGACCGTCACGCCACTCCTCCGTAACACGGGACCAAGGAGCCTTGGCAGAAGTACAGCAGATGAACCCATTTTAATCACTCAGCCTGGAAGGGAAGCTGCCAGGGAAGAACACGAGGCAGATGACCAGTGCAAATGTCATACTTGCAGTTTTCTGTCAGAGAAATATGAATCCCAACTTTGCTGTACGTGGCAGCCCAGACACACCAGCATCAGAAATCCCAGATAGTGGGAGCGAGAAGGGGACTGCAGACCATGAGACAAAGACCACTGGGCAAACCTTTAACACATTCCAGGAGTACCACCATCCATGCAAGAATAATGGATAAACGCCTTTTCTAGCCAAGAAAGCAACTGCCAGGGCAACCATGGGGCATTTTTGTTACGGACATTGTTATGTTCACAAAGTTATGTTTAAATGGGGATTCACTGTAGCTTGGATAGATGTTTAAAAGTGCACAGATATACTGAGTCTAATTTCAGGCACTCTGAGAACCATTACCTAGCCCTCCAGAGGGCTCTGGCTTTCTCCACTGCCTAAATGGATAGGGACTGGGATGACTATCTTAACTTCAGACTATTTGGGATATTCTAAAAGTGAGTGCCTGTGGAGGGCAGGGATGGGGGTACCGGGCTGGATGTGATGACGAAACTCGGAGAGACACAAAGCGAAGACATTCACCACCTTGGTCTGTAACGGGAATTTAAGAAATGTGGGGGTGGTGTAGAAGAGGGTGTCTATCAGGCTGAGCAGGACGCGCACTAAAGGGGAGATGCTGACCTTAGCTAACTTGAGCTGTGCAGACATTTGGGTTGTGCTCTCAGCTCATCGCCACAACCTCATTTGTTTTTTGGCTGCCAGGGGATTTCCAGAGGGTCCCTTGTTCTGTCTAGTTGGGGTATATCTCAGGGTGGGGGTGAATTGCTGTCTGGAGAATATCCATATTGCCTTCCATCTGCAATGAGAAGATAGACTAGACAAGAGGAAACAAGACTAATCTGGTAAATCTAGGTGGAATAATTTATCTGAGACATTTAACATCTGGGCAATTTCTATGACTCCCCAGATTGAAACTGAACTCTAGCTTGTTTACATGCAGCAGGCATAGAATATGCTCATATGAGGGCTGCAGGTGACATCTATGCTAAGTAAAATGGACCATCACTGTGTTTTCTGGCTCCAAGGTTAAGTGGCACGATGACTCTCACATCCACACAAATAAACTCTCTTCTCCCTAAACCTGCATGATCTAGTCCACAGTACCCTCCAGGGACAATCTGCGTTTCACACCATCCTCCAAACATTGCCAAGGAAAGCATTGCCTGTCTCAAACAGAGCTTCACTGAGGTGGGCAATAAATACTGGCCAGTGGGAGTGACTATAGGATGGTGCCTGAGCCCACACTCTGACCATAGTTACTAGTTTAGACATGGCAACCCAGTCCCTCATAGAGACAGCTATGACTCAGAGGAGAAAATAAAGGGTAAATGTTAGCGAGGCATGAAGGGATAATGATAGTTGGCTGACCAAGAGAAGTTTTTCTGCTTGTAAAGCTACGTATTGGACCTTTAGATTAATCTGTTGCATTTGAGAAGACTCCTTACAGAGACTGTCAAGCCAATATGCCAAGAATTAGGAGATGGCAAATCATTCAGGTAAAGAAAAGACAGCAAGCTCAGGATTAATATTGGAAAACACAGATTTAGCACATGACAAACTTGTCATGAAGGGGTTACAGTGACCATGAAAGTTCTTTTGTCAGACTGTGAGAAGCACAGAGGAGCTGGAGCATGAATCAGACAATAATCCAGGTGTGAGACCACTTAGCTGCAATAGGAGACACTGATTCAGAGCAGTTATTTAAGCCTCTGTCGATCCCAGCCCCTGAAAGGACACTGCTCAGTGAAGGGCTGGATGCTTGAGAGGGATGCCCAGTTTTTCCAAGCGTCAGAAGTGGTGCTCTGCTAGAAATATGGGAAATCTCAAAAACCATGTTTTTTCCACAATGGAAAACCATTACCTGTCCATTCTTAATTCATAGCATCCCCACAGAAATTCAGATGTATTGGGTAGAGTCTAAGGTACCTAACACTGGCTGGGATCAAGAGCTGCTTCATAGATGAGTGTAAAATCCCCCAAACCAACACTATGCAAAACAAAATCCTACTAGTCCCCAGTACCCCTTGTGCAGGAAGAGTTTCCCCTGCATCCCTTGACCTGAGCTGTACCCTTGCATGTCATCTTGCTGATGAGGTGGATCCAGCAGTTCCAGATGGGCTCAGAGACCCTTGGCCTGCTCATACCTGCCAAGTACATTGTGCTGAGACTTTACTGCACAGGTTGCACCAGTTAGCTGTCAAGTCCATTTGCATCCTAAATAACATGGTACATTTGATATTCTGCAGCAATCAGTAATGGTTTAGGAATATCATGTCCTACACTAAGCGTGGCCAGCCAGCCCTGTGTGCTCATTTCTCTAGTAGTGTCTAGGATGGAACGAGTAGTGCAAGCCTGCGTGGCAGTCCCTGCATAACACGGGGAGAGCTGCAAGCAGAGACCATGGGGAGGTATCACATGGGCACGTAGATAGTGGTGTTGGGGTGCTGTGGTTGCTAAAGGATGTCCAATAAGAAGCATTGTAATTTTACTTGTCAGAAGGGTTGACTGGCTTATCCTACTCTCTATCCTAGATGACTCTTTATGTGGTTAACTGCTAATACTCCTTTCTGCTGCTTCTTTCCTGCACTGCGTTAGACTTGCATGGGGAAAAGGGAAAAAGAAGAGGTACAAATTGCTCGAGCAGAGCACAAGAGCATTACGCCTCATCTGTCTAGAGAAGATGTCAAAGTCAGGAGAGGTTCTTTTCCTGTCCTCAACCCAGAGGGATGAATACTCAGCTCACTTCCTTGTAATTTTTGACCACCTTTGTAAAGGTAAATATTTATGCAGATTTGGAGACCTGCAGATGGAGGTCACTGGCATGTGCACTACACCCAAGGCGGAACACAACGATTGTAAAATTCAGCCTCAAGGTAAAAATACATCTGTAATTTCATGGTTGACAAGTGCAGATCAGCCAGGCCTGTGAAAGGCTGCCATGCTCTTGCATGGCTTTCCTCCTTCCCCATCCACCACCTCCCTCCTCAGCAAAAGCACCTGAGAACGGAAGCGACTTGTTGCCTGGCTCCCAATTTGTGAGCAGGCCTGGTGGGCGCTGTTTGCACAAAGTCCCACTCTGTGCTCCATTTCTGGCAGCCTGGCCCTGCCATGCATGTATAAAAGAGCATCAGAAAGCAAGCTGGACTCTTGCCTAGTTGAAATCTGGGTTGGCTTAGTCAGCGCAGGAGTGAGAAAAGGCTTTCAGTGGAATTCAAAGGTTTCTGGAGCCTGCAGCAGACTCAAGCACCACTGAATGGAGCGAAAGTGATGGACTAGGAGTTGAGACTCCAGTCTCTGGCACCCCTCTGATCATCAGCAACCATGATGTGTTTATTCCCCCAGGGAAAAGAGCAAATGACCTTACAGTAACCAGCTGTGGGATCATGCAGCCCTTTGACATAGCCGGCTGCCTTTTAATCCTGGGTAACTGCAAGTGGGCATCAGCCCTGGAGCAAATAAGGTTTATGGGTTTTGCCCCTAACTGACTCCTGGCCTATTTAGTTCACAGTGATGTCAAACACAAAATTCCTTTTGATAAAAACAGGACAGGATCAGGCTTAGAGGAGGCAGGAATCTGCTGCCTGAATTGCACCACATTCCCCTTCAGCCCCTCTCCGGGTCTCTTTCAGTCACACATTGGAAGGGTTACTCCCTGTCCTGCTGCTGTCAGCTGGGTTGGGGGTGTGTGTGTTTGTTTTCTTCAGCATTTTATTTTTGTAAATCGTTATTAATTAATTTTCATGGCCTTGAGTGTAACTGTCTTGAAAGTAACAGACCCCGAAATTCATTAAATGTGTGAAATGACAGGAGAAAAAGTGTGAAATTGTAACAATCTGTTTGGGGTTGATTAATAGAAATTTCTCCTGACAATCCCTGGGCCCTTCCGGGGGTCACTGGAACGGAGCAGCTGTAAAGACAGCAGGAGCAATTTAGAGGCTGCCCAATGGGGGCCGTGCAGATTTCGGAACAAGTGGGGAGAGTCCCATGCCCTTGTTCAGGCCAGTGGGGGACGATTGGCCACCACAGTGTCACGTTAACATGTAGATTAGCATGGAGAGGTGCTCCCACCAGCCTCGAAAGGGTTATTTTGCTGTAAGGGAGGTTATTGTTGTTACTGCTGTTTCCAGTCCTCCAGCAATGTCACCTATAAAGCTGTTCCTGCTGTATTGCCGCATCTTGCTGGCCGTGCTTCTGCTGAACAGCAAAGTGCTAGCAAGGAAAAAGCCTTGTGGTGGGAAGTGTACGCCGTGGCGGTGAGGCCGGGGGGAGATTGCTTCAGTTGCGCTCTTCCTTGGTGGCTGAAGAGTCACCAGCCAGGGCCCGAGCGGGAGCTGGACGCGGTGCTGGGGCTGCTGCTGGGTGAAGTCCTCAGTGGTGAAGGCAGCCAGCACCGAGGACCAGGGAGGTCGGATGTCCGTGCCCACAAGGGGTAATGTTTTCCTGGCTCCCACCAGGCACCCCAACCTGAACCGCTGACTTTTTTTCTTCTTCTTTTTTTTTTTTTTTTTTTTGAGCAGCTCTACATAGCCAAATGCTTTCACCCTAAGAAAGATACAAAAGAAAACATCAAAGTAAATGTCCCCACACTGACATAAGGCTAGAATAATGGTGACCTAGTAGCTAAAGACTGGGACGAATACTGAAAGTAATTCACTCCCCTCCATAACAATGGGGCATGTGTGACAATGATATATACCAGGAGGCGAGGAGAGCCACTTTTGTTGGGTAGCGATACCCCACAAACCCAATTGTAGAGAGATCAATACTGTCATAGGACAATCATCAAAGCCCATCAGCTCATCATATTTTCATACCATAAGCAGCTCAAGGCGCCGGGGCTGCCTCTCCGGCAGAAAGCCCCGCGTGGAAATTTGAAGGGTGTGAAATCGACATGATTAATAATTATAGTTATTAGCACATGTACCAGCTGCTCATGTATGGCTTAGCCCGTGATTTATGGGGCCATAAATGCCCATATCTGCTTCTGACGCGGAAAGGAGAAGGGCACGCAGTCATGGGCAGAAAGCATCGTCCCTGGTGCCAGGAGCTTTCCTCCCCCCCGCCCCCGACAAAATTAAAACAACAACAAAAATGGGCCAAAAAGTCACCCCTGCTCCACAGCAATGGAAGGAGCTCTTTTGTTCGCGTGTCTGCCTTAACTGTGGCTGAAACCTGTCTGCTCAATGTCCCCAAAGCCTTTGAAGTTTGGATCCCAGCTAACAAGGGCTAGAGTTTTCCCTCCCCCACGCAACTTCACGCTGTTGCCAGGCTGCAAACAATCACCATACATATTACGGATGAAACCACGAGGACCAACAACAGAAGAAGCAAAAACTAATTGTCTAGGTGCCAGAAGTTAAAGCTTTTGTTTCCAAATGTAATTTGATTCCCCTCTCCCCCACCTCCCCCCCGCCCCCACCCCACCATCCATTTACAACGTGGTTCATCATAGAAAATGATTTTACTTTGATGAGATCTGAAAAAAATGGTTTGAAATGGCCACACATACAATTTCACCACCCTTCCCCAGTGCATTACCTCTTCCAAGGTTATTCTTGACTTCTGAAGTCTTATAAAAATGTTTTTTCCCCCCCTGCCAGAACAAGAAATCCTGGTTAGTGCTGCAGAGAAGAATCACAACCTGCCACTGCCTGTGAATGTGCAGAAATGAAGCACAGAGAGCTGTGGACCTATTTTTCCATAATGTTCATAGCGATGGACTCGCCATGTCTTGTTCTCAAGCAGAAGCCAAAGTCGGTGCCTTATCCTAGCGATGCTATTTCCAGCCTGCACTGAAGTCAGTAGTAACGCTGACCACCCCTCCTCCGGATCAGGTGGTAGCAGAGCACATGGCAAATGGACCAAATACATCTCGTGAAACCTTGTGAGCCGCGCCATTTCGTGAAACCTGCTGATCTCACATTTACCTGGAGAGCTAGAAACCTCAGTGAGACGAAGGATTGCCTGAATGCTGAAGATGAATGCAGCTAAGAAAATAACATGGCACGGTAACACATCTCAGGAGCTTAAATGATATCAAGATACCAGAACAGCCTGCATCAAACCCTGGATTTGGGATGCAAGAAGGGAGAGAAAGGGGGTTATGCCACCATATGTCTTCCATTCTACAAAACAGCGACCAAAAGATGTAGCAGGATAATGGCAAATGTACTGGGACGTCAAAAGGATTACTGAATTATTCTTTTAAACAGACTACATGTAGTTCTCATAGTTCAAGGTGGAGGAAAGACCAATGTTAACAAAATAACTTAATATAAATAATTTATTCAGTGAATCTCATAGAATTGATTTCTATTTCTTTTCCTTTGTGAAACTAAGTACTTTGGGCCAAAAAATTAGTCTGTCTTCAAGTAAAAGGTTTTGTTAAAAAACTTACATATTCCAGGGAAAGAAAACACTTTTCATAGAAAGTATGTTTAGTCAAAACCAATGGTTTTCCATTGAAAATCTGTTTTAGTGGGAAAAATTGACCAGTCTTTAAATCATGTTAGTGAACATGTTCATAGCGTGCTCACCTATTATACCCCTTTCCTTCAGTACTGAAACACACCCTTCAAAGAGCTTGTGAGCTTTTTCCTGTGTGTATTTGTTGGTCCCCATGCATGCTCAGGAAGGCCTGATTTTGAAGTGCAAGCTATGAATGGTAATTTGGATGCCTAGTGTTGCCTGTTTCCCAACGTATTGCTGGATCTGTATCCTAAACAAGAAGATTTTAGCCTCTTGAATTTTAAGTGGCCCTCCATGGCATTGGGTAACAGCCAAGCTGTAGCCAAACATGAGCTGTGCTCTGCTCAGAGACAGTCATCTGGTTGAGTACAAGAATAACTGGGTGAAATATGAGGACCTGGGGGTAGGGGTCAGACTAAGCCATCTAATGCTTCTTTTTCATCTTCCATTGCATGAATCTGGGAGCCTCCCACAGTGAGACCGCGGATGTGGGTGCTGCATGGGGTGGACAAGCCAGGCTGGGTTCAGATGGAGCATCTCCGGTGTCTGCAGTGGGCTGTGTCTTTTGGCCGAGCTCACCAGTAAAGCCAGTTAAGGGAATGGTTGGTGCGCAGCACCAGCAATGCCAGGCTGCAGCACAGCCACACGCAATGAGCCCACCAACTTTTGGTGTCTTCAGAGAGAAGCAGCATTTTCTCTGTGGACTCAAAACTTCCACAGTCAGTTCTGATCTGATCTGTTGATTGATTTTTTACTCATCCCATTCTCCTAAAATAACCCTAAAAACCCCCTTTCCACAAAGTTATCTTGTGTGTGTGTATGTGCATGTGTATGTGTACATGTAAAACAGAAAGCTATGAAGACACAAGGCAGGTTCTCAATTGCTTCATGTGAACCATATCATCTGATTTTGGCAAAGACATCAGTGCCAGGGATCCTTTATACTGTTGCCTTGGACATCCGAGGTAGATGGGAAGTCGCAGATTCTTCTATTTGCATATTATATGAGTGTATGGCAAGAAGCAATTAGATTATTTTTTTTCCTCCAGATATGCGTATATCTACCCATAAACATGGATATACATCTATGTGTAGTTTTACCTGCATTTTAAGTACCAAAAATTTTATTAAATATCAGATTATACTGGAATATTCTGTCCCATCAGCCAGTCTTATTATATGGAGCGACAAAAGTCATTGGCAAATATGTTTACTGGTTTTTTTATGAAGGAGTTCATGTGTAGAAGCATATAAATACATGTGTGAACATCTGTGTGCATCTGTGTCTGAATTGTATGTGCGTATTTGTAGCACATACAATTTCTCCACTGAAAAGCTGAAAGAAGAAATAAACATAGTGACCAAGAAATATCCTTTCAGGTAAAGTCAGGTAAGCTAACTTGCATATTTGTTATAACCAGGATGTAGCCCAAAGGGAATTACTCAGAAATGGTTAACTGTTGATTGTATTCAATCACTTCATTAAAATGTCACAAAAGCTTTTCTTCTGTTATATTTGTTCACATTTGGCCTGTTTAGATTTAACTCTCAAGCAATTTAACAATATGTATTACTTCACTGAAGTGACACTGGTTTTCATAGCTGAGATTTGAATAGACCAAAAAATGTTTGTTCTTATGCAAAATGGGTGGTTTTACAACATGCTGATGATATCTATTCTAGGGACAAGGGAATGAAAATGTCTCATTGCAGTGAGGAAAAACAAGATCTTTTTCACTTTCTAACAAACAAGTTAAGAAATAATGCGAAGGTCTCACAATAGGTCTGTAACCTGTATGCATGGCAGATGATAAATGGGGACAGCCACCAATGTAGCAGGATACTGAAGGAGACAGCCGGTGAAATAACTTTGGCTACTGATTAGTTCACCTGATTTCATAACAGTGCTGTATCAGGCAAACTGGAAGATATTTTAGAATCACAGAATGTGTTGGGTTGGAAGGGACCTTTAAGGGTCATCTAGTCCAACCCCCCTGCAGTAAGCAGGGACATCTTTAACTAGATCAGATTGCTTTTCTGAAGGTATGATTCTACGTAGTGTTTAGAAAAAAATGAGGAAGTATATGACTACCTCACCAAAAACGTCCAAAAAGAATAAAGGAAGAGGGAATCATGTGACAGAATGGCCAAGGAAGCCCATGAGGTAGTTGTCTAGTAGAAACTGCATCTGTTTATATGTAAATATGTATGACACAAGCATGTGTGTGTGTGTGCATGTGTATCCATATTTGAGTATATGCTGATCTGTGGGAGTGTATGCAAATGATCTGTCCTCATTCAATAAGCTCTTAGGTTACCTTTAAGATGAACAAATGAAATGAGTCATCTCTACATGACTTTAGCATTTCTCCCTTCTTGACTGTCTGACGTTGAGCCTTTGCTGTGGCCCATCCAGATGGCTGCACTGTGGAAGCTCTCCCCTCTCACCTCTCGATTCTGCCTCTTCCAAGAGTAGATGTTCTCAAATTGTTCATCTTTTTTTTTTTTCTCCTGGACTCATTAGGAGTCCTGAAGGAGATCAGGAAATGAAGCACTTGTTTTAAGGTTGGACAGAGAGGATTCAGAATTTGTAGAGAAAGGGAAATTTAGTAACAGCTTTTAATAAAGATTTTCAGTATCAGAAGATAAAGTCAATAAAAGTTCAAAACAGTTTTAGTGGTCAATGGGACCTTGGTTGGCTATGTGAATGGATATTACAGAAAATTTATTGGATTTAAAGAAAGTGAGGAGAGTCATTGCTTCCAGAGAAAGGACTGAAGAATCACAGCTGCTGGCCTGACAGGGGGATACAGTTAGAGGAAAGTCTAAACATCACCGCTGGAAACCAGAACTCTGCAAGGAGCACTTAGAGCAATTCAACACCAATCATAACTATTTAACTAGTTCAATAATATGTTACCCAGCTAGTCTGCAATTTTCCTAAAGAACAGTTATGCGGAAATGGGCATCTGCTCAGATCACCCAATTCAAAACAAACCATTTGCATAATAAATATTTGCAGAGGAACAAGTGGGTGGGGTTTAGGCAAGTGCACAGATGAACATAAAAATCAAATATGGCCAGAAAGAAACTAGACTTAATTACTGGAGGAAAACAAAACAAAACAAAGCAAAACAAAACAAAACAAAGCCCTCATATTTCTTCAACTACTTTAAAAAAGATCAGTGCAAATATCTCTGATATATCCATTTGCCTCTTTCCAGAGTAGTCATTTTCTTCCTGTTCCTCACTGACTAATAAAAAGGAACTTGCGGGCTTGTTCCAGTGCCCTGCACTACTTCATTTGCAAGCGAATAGTTTGAGAGTACGTATGTGTGCTTCTGTGGGTGTGCAGGGAGGTGAGGGCGGATGGCAAAATGCCAGGGTCTATAGCACTGTTCCCAAATAAAGTCTGCTTCACAATGACACTTAGGTTAAAAAATAGCTACAGCTTTTTTAATACCAGAAGTTCACCCAGGCACTGCTCTTGCACTGAGTCCCAGCACGCATTGTGGGAAATTCAGTGGCACTTTTTACCTCCCATGGTCTCCTTCCAGCTGTAATTTGTCTGTCACTAATGTGACCAACCACTTATTACATTATATCTTCCAAAGGAAATATCATTCTACTGTGTTTCCCATAGAGTTAGTGGTAGAGTGGCAACAGATGAAATGAAACTCACGAAAATGAGTTAAAAATGGTTTGACTAGACTCACTTGTTGATTGTGGACAGCTCAGAAAAGCCTGTAAAAAGGAGAGGATTGGGAGGAGAATGTTAAAATGAGCAGAGAGGGGTCTAAAAAAGGGAAAAAACCCCCAACCAACCAACACCACCCCCCTCCCATCCAAATCACCCATCTTTCCTGGATCTCACAACGAAGAAATTAAGTTGGAAGGATGTGAGAGAGAAAAGGAGGACAAGTAGCATGGCAGCCTAGCCAGGAAAAATCATTGTAGTGAGATCCTTGGCATGTTCCCAGCACGAGGAAACTTGATGAACATTTAATCCAAGCACATTCTTCATGGGGCTTCTGCCTCTCTTAGCAGCACAGAAGCTTGTCCGCAGTGAGGAGGATATAAGATCAAGGTCTCTCGGTGTGACCTCTGCATGGCAATATGTAATGGTGACATATTAAATATGACTAATATGACTAATATTTTCTTCAGAACCGAGTTTACAAAAATACATGATCAGCTGTGGTCAGCAAACAAGACCATAATGTGGTGTCTATCATAGCACAAACAGTGTATTAATGGAGCCATTAATCACCATCAAAACTGTATTAGGAGTGAAGATAGCCAAAGAGAGCTTAACTGACAGCAAGTGGCCATAAACCTGTCCAAAAACTAATTTGATTACCATCATACCAGCATCTGTGCCACTTATGAGGGTTCATTTTTTTGATGAAATTAAGTAGACAAGTCGTTCATGCGTATAATAGACATCTAAATCATGGTAAACATGTTGCTGGCAAGAGAAATAGTTAAAGAAAGTGGGAGACTGCTTTGCAGGTGAAATTTCAGGCAAAATGCACTGCCAGTGTCACAACAGTTGGTTCGAAAACCGTTGTCAAACTCATCTTGCCAAGCCGTGAGTGAGAAATGTTTTGGATCCACATTCAACAGAATAAACGCTGCTGCAAGTCAGGGGATGTCGGGAGCCTCTAGCTATTTACAAGAAGGACGGCTTTTGCCAATATAAACTCTTGCTCTTTATCGGCAATAAATATTCCCTACAAACAATCTGTTTTATTCATAGACAGTTGGACCCATTATGTTTTGGTCTTGACAGACGGGACAGTAGGATGCTGCATTTAAATGACACAGACTGTATAGGAATGTATTTCCAGATGATGACTGAGCCTGGAGCTTCCACATAAATCAGGGGAAGGAAATTATTCTGTAAGAAATATGCTCAGATTTCAACCTCATAAATACAGAGAGAAACCAAATTTTCAGGGCTTCTTAACTTTTATGTGAGCATTTTAATGATCATTTTAGACAGCTACCAAGAAATTCACGTTTACTATTAGCAAAGTTATGCACATGAGAAGTCTCTCAGGAAAGTAAAGAATAAGGTTGTCCCACCTACACATAACTAAGAGGCTCAAGTCTGAAAAGATCTCCGTTTTGGAGGTCAGGGATAATTGGGTTTTCTGGCAGAACAAAACTGTCCAATTGCCAAAATGAATATAGACTAAAAATCACATTTTTCCCACTTGCTTTACCACACAGCTGATATAGGTAGGGGTGAATGTGTAGCTGCGTGCACAGCTACCACTGGAAGGAAGGGATGAGATCTCCTATCTCAAACAAGAAAGTAGTTGAGAGCCTGCTTTAACTTGCCACCTTTAAATAGGCTTAGCACAGCTGGCGATCTTAGGCCACTTCAAATGTATCCCACGTAGGTGCTGTACATACGCTGAATGCACAATATAATTGAATATGGAACAGGAAGGGGATCAGTCCCTGGAGAGGGAGATTGTTTCTTCAAACTAGACGCTAATGATAGAGTGAGTGACATTTATCTCCGGTCCTTTTATGAATCACTGAGACGCAAACAGTGAACACCTTGCCTTTGCTGTGAGCTGTGCCTCAAGCCATGGGAAGCTGCCTGCCATTCACAAGCCAATGCCTTGTAGGCAGCTCCATCTTACCTGAGTTCGCAGATGGGCCATTCCCCAGGTGGGTCTGGCAAAACACTTCTCATTAATCATTGCTTAAAACCCTCTCAGTGGGAAGACCTCAGGTTAGACATCATTTGGAAACAAATTGGGTGAAAAATAGCTCTGACAATAAGGAGCCCACACAGAATTCCCCTGTGAGAGCTTCAGCGGTGTGAAAACAGACTCTTCCAGGACACTAAATGATCTGTCAGTTAGCAAATGACATTATAATCCAGTTTTATGCCACAGACAAATCAAAGCCTTTGCTGCACTTCCTCATTTTTCCTTCTATTTTTCCCCCCTTGCCTCCTTTAAAGTGACTGAATATTTGAGTTAGGGAAGGAAAGAAAAGGATCTGCCAAAGAATTTACAAAACATACCCTTTATTTTCAGTAAGGTGAAATAGTATCAGATTTTCTGTGTTAAGTGATAGCAGGAAACAAAATATCTCAGAAAGAAGACAGTGTTTTCGTCTGTGGTACAGGAGAGAGAGACTGAAATTTCAGCTTTGCCCCCTACTGTGCTCCAAGTCCCCTTTGATTATCCTTTTCACTTTTATGGGCAGAGATCCTGATTCTGCACACACCTAACTTTCTGGAGGCAATGGACTCAGTGACATGCTTAAACAAAAGCTGTGCTTATGCACCTTAATGTTTGAATCAGGGCTGTAATAGCAACACCGCACTTGCTCACCTCACGGGAGTGGGACTCCTACCTGTACAGCACCCTGAAGACTTGAAGAACTATTTACAGTGAGACTAATCTTAGAGAAAAATTAAGGTAGAGGTAAGACAGTTGAAGGAAGTCATCTTGCATTGTCCAGAACACGTTTGCCAAGTGTACCTGTCCTGGACAGAAAGAAGTGAACCCCAAATCCAAACCTACTTCCCAGACAGATAGCCAAGTTGCAAACACTTCCAAGGGACAAACCTAAGGCTTGCAGTGTTGTCTTGTTGCCTCTCTTCTCTTTCTGCCATCAATAACAGCAGGAACCCACCCACAACCTACCAGAGACATCACAAGTGACTGAAAGTCTGCTCAAGCTCTCGATTGCTACTGGTGCTGGCCAAAGGATGCAGTTGTCCCCAGCCCTTCCTGTTGGTGGGGTTCCATCTTCTTCTCTGGTTTAGGTTCATGCACTGAAGTCCTGTTGGGGTCATTTTTAAAATAAAGCTTTAAAATGAAGCATGGACTCAAGCGCTTTCTGAAGGGAGGTCAAAGCAAAATCCTTGTGCGCTCAAACTGGGCAGCCTGGTTATTCCCTATTAAAAGACAATATTCATTTTCAAGTGCTGACACTTCATGCCACCAGTAACTCCGGGTCCTCAGAGGCACTGAGTGTTGACCAACCCAAGTAAACTTAAAAACTATATTTCTTCTCTGCCTCCAGCATTTCCTCTTTTCTCAAGTACACCCAAAGGTTAAATTGACCCCGGGCATGGACAACAAAAAAGGGAGATGGCAAGTGTGCAGCAGAATTTACCCAAACTGAACAGAGGAGTAAAGTGTAATGTGGCCCAAGTCAGAGACTCTTCACTGAAAGACACGGAATATAGCCCAGCTACCACACACAGGCATGGACACAGGCAAAACCCGCTGCCACGAGAGACTGAAAGGTAAATGGTAATTGTAAAAACTCAGGTTTTGCTTCTTGATGATGTTTCATACTGACTTACCTACATGAACATCTGCCTGCATATTACACTAGAAAGGGTTAAGGGCTAATTTTTTAATGGGTTCCAGCTATGACACCCAGTGTCCTTGCATGATGTAAGAAGGTTCTTTGAAGTCTCCCCATTCACAGTCCTAACACAACAGGTCTTGGAATTTGGATAACAAGTTTACAGCAGTCTGAATCCAGGCAGGCCGCTACCAACTGGGGAAAACAAATATTTTAGGGCTCAGGGTCTGTGCAACAAGCTGTTGAGGTTTGATCCCTTGCTTTTGCCTTCCCACTGAAATATCCCCAAGGTATTTCAGACTCCTTGCTCTCATGCTTTTGCCCAGAGATCTTTCTGTCAGCATTTTTGTTTGGGGTGAATTAGTCGCTTCTGCCACACATCTACCAATACTTAACATCCCTTTAGGTTTCCAGAGCTTTATTATCCATAGGTTCAACACAGACCTCAAAGATTGGTTGGCCCCAAATACTGAATTAGTTTTTCTCCCAGTATGATTTGTCAGGAACATGGGTGAAGGATTCAGTGTGGTCCATGCTGGAGTTCCTCCCTGCGCCCTATCTGTTGGTATCCTCTGCCCAGAGCATGCCAGAGTGTCCCCCAGCATGAATATTTGCTAAGAAGTGAGAACTATGTCAATTATTTAGCAAACACACAGCCCATCTGCACTATTTCTTCCTGCTCTGGGCACCACCTTGCACCACGAACAGTCTTGCTGAAATCAAGCTTAAAATTGACAGCGTTTCCATGGCATATTGCTGTCAGATTTCCAGTAATGGCCTCAAGGTGTGGAGAAAGGGACACTGATCCAGCACTTGTCCCAACTCAATATGTTTGCACCTCTCTGCTGGCCTCTGGAAATGACGGGGATGCAGCCAGCCTCACTCATCACACAGAATTAGTGAGCCTGTGAGTGTCTTCGCATGGCAGCCCTGCGCAGCAGTCAGCAAGTAAGAAGATTTATTGCTTTATTTGACACTCTGTTATTCACTAACTGAGCATGACACATCTGGGACTAGGAACCATCTATTTGACATCGATGAGCTTTTTTTGCACTGATTGAGTTTATCCAGTTCATGCACAGAATACAACCGGAGTAAGGAAAGACTCCCAAAATGGGCTGGAATGGGAGCTGCTGGTTTTATATATTTTTTTTTTCCAGGAGAATTAATAGGATGGGCAAATGACCTCATGTATTACAGAGCAAGGAGGGGTGATGTCAGTCACTTCAGCACCATCCTTCTTGTCACGAGGCACCATAATGATGAGAAGCCATTTCTTTAATGCCGATAGACTGGTGGGGAAGCAGAGATCAAAATGCCATAAATAATAACAGTAATGTCTGGGGTCTGAGTGAAATTAAATTACCTTGCCTGGCCCATAGACGAGACCATGAAGGACATGAGTTGCACAATATTCCATGTGTTCTCTGCAGAGCTGGGAACAATGATCACCACAGTTACTTTTTCCCTTCCCTAACCAGTGGGACATGCCAACCCATGTGCATGGTATTGCTCTGAATTAGAGATAAAATATAGAAAAACAGAAAAGTCTTATCAGTCTTACACAGAGCTTAGACTGAGCTCTAAGTGCACTTTGGTTGTACAGGCAGCTTGGACTATTGCTGGACTAATGAACCCCTCATTGTTTGGGTGTTAAATCAGAACCCCTCCTAAACAATTCAAATAGTCCTATGAACCCCAAAGGGAGAGCTCATGCTTCCTAAATGGAACATTTTAATTTTTTTTTTACTTATAATTACTCCCAAGTCTGTAATTAAACTGCCCCCTATGCTGATGAGTGCCAAGACCTTTTTGTAGCTGCAATTTTGCAGATATAAAAAGGGAATTTGCTCAGCAGGTGAATTTAACCTGGAGCTTCAGCTCTTTTAGCCACCTCGTTGTGAAGAGAACATTTCCCCTCCTTTATATGTAGCTGTTGATATGGCAATGCATAATCAAATCATTCTGCAGAGAAATTGTACATCGAAAAAGGAGAGAAATAAGTGATCTGTCAATAGTACAATATGTCAGTAATCTCCTGTTTTAAACCCACCAGTGCTTCTTTTTGGTTTGGAGTGCACTTAGCACTCATCAAAGCCAGCAGGTCTCACCAGAGCTACACACTCAGGCTTTGCCACCCTTGAAATACTGTGCCAGATCACACACCAGCTCTATCTAGCCTACTATTAGTGATGACTGGGATTTCCTACTTTTCCTTTTCCTTTATCAATTACCTTTCTAAAACAGGCAATCCCAGGCCTTTTTAATGACCTTGTAATTTGTTTTGTTATAAAAACTGGTCCAAGCACTGGTCTTGATACTAGTCCTGTCAATTTTTTCATTCGACCTTAATGTTGTTTCTTGGACTGCAGTTGCACGTTGATATTTTTCCTCTAATATGTATAATATTTTTTCCTTTAATAAACTTTTCAATTCTTGGCACCACAGCTCTTTTGCCAACATGCTGTGTGTTGCCTTGCATGGGTCTTTTGTTTGAAATTATCTACAAAGGAAAATTATAGAAGAAGAATCATTTGGTTTACCTAAAATGCTTCATCTACACAAATGTGATGAAGTTTCAATTTCAGATTTGTTTTTTCTAATTGTAAGGCATAATATGGCACAACATAGCATTTCAAGACAAATCTTTATTTTCTGAAAGAAAATATATTCAAATGAAGATGGATATTTTATTTCCCAGTAATTCAAATGGAACACTGTCAGAACTTTCTTTTCTCCAGATTTTTTCCAAATTGGATTGATCAAATTTTGTGAGACATTTTAGTTTGTGGGTAACTGTTTAGTCCCAGTACCAGTGTTTCTCCAACTAGGTTTACAACATCAAACATAATGTGTGTAAGCTTGGGAGAGACCGTCATTAGCTTGTGTCACAATGACAAAATGCCATTTATTCTTTGTTTCCTGTCCCTCAGCAATATTTTTCATTCCTAATTCTCAGATTCTTTCATAACATTTTATGCCAGGCCATATGGAAAGTCTAACTATAGTAGATCAAGGAGCTCTCCATTATCTTTTATGATGTTGACACATTCAAATGATGATATGGGCTGGACCATTTTTGTATCTGTGAATTGCCATGCCATAAAAACTGAAACATTCTGAGAAGTATAAGTTTTCAACACGCTTCTTCCATAAGCAGTTAGGTTTCCAATAAAACTTCTCATACATACTACTTTGCATTTACAGTCAGTGGATTTCATTTCAGTAGAGCACACTGCCTCTTAGGCACGTTGAATATCTGTGAGCTGGATGACTCCCAGGCTCGGCACCTCTAGTTCTTGCACTTTGGGAAAGCTGGGAGGTTCTATTTTCATTCATGAAGTTCCACATCTCTTTCCAAAGACAACAGAAGAATTCTCGAATGCATGAAACCACCTTTATAGATATCAAAATTCTCCACTTTGTTTCCACCAGTTTGCCACATGCAGATGCAAGGTAGATTACCTCTGCCATTTCTTAGGTCCAGCATCTGCTGTTCTCTTGCTTTTGGATCAGTGACTGTTTTCAGTGTTTTCCATATGTCCTACTTAAGTTCCACTTATTGACCCACCCATCTTCTGTAAAGAGTCACCATAGCAGCAACATCTAGAACATCAAGTCCACATGTCACAGTATTGGGGGTCCCCCTGTTTATTAACTGAGTCTGGTAAGCAACATTTTTTTTTAATGATGAGCTGTCTCTGTTACTTCTACCAAGCTCCCAGTCAATGAGATTTCTCATCTTTGTCACTAGAAAACAATGCAGCCAGGGAAGACCTTGCTCTGATAACTTCAGCAGTGAAGCTTGTTGGAAAGAGAGCTTTCTTACCAGTTTGGGTAATCAAGGCAGTAAGGGTTGTATTGCTTCTGAGTTTAGGCTATTTCCAGAAGTTCAAGAAGCATCATAAACTAAATCACAAATCCAGATCAGAAAGAAAGTAGCAGAGTGTCTCTAAAGCGGAAGGAGTAGCAGCCTGGAAGGACACAGATATCCCATGGAAGGGAGCCTGGACACCAAATGGAGGTATAGAGAGCATAGAGGACGTTTTGAGATACAAAAGCCTTAGCAAGGCAAGCACTGAGATTGCTGCAGAGCACAATAAGCTCTCATTGAAGCATTCAGTGTGGAGATGAGAAAAAAATACTCGTGGCAGAAAGAGAAACACCTCCTCTGTGTTGAAATATGTTTCCTAGAGGAAACCTAAATGCTAGCAAACTCTGGCACATATAAGCACATACAGAGACAAAGTCACATGTACAACAACATACCCCACCCCAAAATGCATGGGTTTTAGAGTACAGATATAAAACAAGAAGGATTTGTATGGAGGAGAGAAACAGATGAGGGGACTCTTCCACTACTACTAGCTAGAAATGACTACTTACCCCTAACGTTTTTGTCTGCTTGCGCCTGTGATGGGGTGGGTTTTGTTCTGCTTTCATTAGGTGTGGAGATGGTTGTTTCTTGAGGAATTCTGGGAGAACTCTCACCTTTTTGATAGTTTGCAATCAATTTCAAGTCACAAAGGATACTACTACTGGTCTTCACAGTCTGTTCCTGTTGCCCTTTTGGTGGCCAGTGGAGCAAAATACTAAAGCAAGACTGGCACAGCTCTGTGGCTGAGAAGAGGCATTCAGATGTAGCATTGCAACATCTCTCCTGCTTTCATGCTTCTGTTTGTCAGCTCGTATAAGGAAGACCAGTAAGACTGGAGCCTGCTAAGTCACCGCAGAAATAAAGATCAGAGAGAACGGGTGTCTTGGGGAAAGGAAACGGCTGTTTCTCGGAAAGCTTTGCTGGAGTCAACAGAAAGACAGGACTCCCATGGGCTCTAAGGCACACAGCAGGTTAGCAGAAGTTGTAAACCAGCAAAATCAGTGAAATTATGGGTTTGAAGTAAGTCAGGCACAGACTGAAATTTGTTACACGTAGACATGTAGCCAAACGGTGGGGTTTTTTTAATCCCCTCAGTTAACTTTCACTGCTTCAGGTTCATGTTCAAGTTTGCCATCCTTCAGGGGATTCTTACCAGCTGCTTCTTAAAAAAGCCCAGCATAACTGAAGTCAGACAAAATGGTTACCACCTCTCACAATCACATAAATTTCTTAATCTAGTGTCACACTATCTATGTGAGGTAAGTAAATACCAAAGCTCCACTTAAAGGAACTTGAGACTTGCAAGAGATTAAAAATTCTTCTTTATCCATGCAAGCTAAAATAAATACATAAATAAAGAGAAATATGGTCTTCTCTGTCATTCAGCTGATTGCTTGAAACAGGAAGAAGCAAACTTGCCTGGAAAATCTGATGAGCATCCTTAGTCCTCTTCCACCAGTCACTTAGGAAACAGGGGAAACTATTTCAATACAAGACTCATTTGATTGCTTAGCACATTTTCTTGATTCAGTGGTTTCTTTTAGAAAGATTGTAAAAAAAAAAGTTACAATCAAAGTGCTAAGAACCCCCAACTTTTAAGATGCTTTTGCATTGTCTGATCAAAGTAGGCTTCGTAAAGAAGTACTGTGTATTCTTGACATCTAGTGCAAATCAATACAGAGAGTCCATGTCATCTCCATGCAGGACCTCAAATGCAAATCAGAAAAAACATATTTCATGGAGCAGAATATACCCTGCAACTTAAGGAAATCCTGGGAAACCTAACGAAATACTAACAAAACATCCACATAACTATCTCATTCCCGTGACCAGATGCAGAGAAGGCTGTTGCTGGGAATCATAGTGCGTGAGTCATACAAAAAGCGCATTTATTTGGTTGAGAAGAATGTATCCGTCTCTCTATCAATAAACATCTGAATGCTTGAGCCTTCTGTGCTCATGCCTGAGACCTCTCTCTTTCTTACTGTACTCTCCCAAATCTTACCATCAGTCGGTCACAACAAAACTAAGTGATGGGTTTTTGAGTTCAGGGAAGGATTAAATCAAATCATAGTTAATACTGATCAAAACCCTAAAGCTGCACTGCTGCTGTCATTAGGGTGATCCTGGGGTACGTGCATCCAGATAGACATGCTCATGAGCTAAGGGATTATAAACAGGAAGCCCATGAAAGCAATTTCAGGTGGTAGAAGAGTCTCAGGAGATAAAATCTCAGGAGAGGCATTTCTTTTTCTTCAGAAAGGAAAGTAATTTCAGTTAGATTAGCTATTCCTGTTACTCTCCACATCTCTCTTTTCTTTTTTGGATATGGAAAAGGCTTTCGGAAGGCTCATACATAAATGGCAGTGCCTAGGAGTAAGGCGATCATTCCTGTATTAGCTACCAAGCAAAACCATTTTGGGTTATGGCTGCTGTGAAGCAAGGCTCACAAAACTGCCAGTGGGAGACAAAAGACTCACAGCTGTCTGAGGAACAGATCCTTAAGGTTCCTGTGCTTGCTGTATGCTCCTTTAATTCCTTTTAAATTGCATGCATTTATGCTAAAAGTCTTCTACAGGCTGTTTTCACTGAGACAAACATCCTTGACTCTGGACATGCTACAAACAGCAACTTCAAGGGAGAGCTCAGTGTTAACACTATTAGGAATTAACCTCTCTTTTTTTGTGATGTTATGTGATTAAAACCTCAAACTAACTTCAATGCCAGAAATGTGTTAACTGCTGCTTTGTGCGTCCAGCTGCGGTGAGCCCAAATGCACTACGTAGGGTGTAAATCTGTCCTTTGAGAAAAACAATTAAAGGATTTTTTTAAAGGTATTTTTTTCTTTCCTACCACAGCATGGAAAGCAAAAAGCAGCAAACAGCTAGGCAGAAGGGTTAACCCAGGATGCTGCCGGGCAGGGAAGGGTGGAAGTATTTGCATAGAATAGCATCTGGAATCTATATGTCCTCAAATACTTTGAGGGGGGAAGCAGTTTTCCACATTCATTACAGCCTGGTAAGGAAGAGGAGAAAAGAAACAAGGGGGGACAGAAAAGAAACAGGGGACTCCTTTTGTATCTGTGTCCAATATGGTTTCTTTTGATTTTTCATTCTCCATAGTCAAGAGCTCCCCATGGGTTCTCATCTGTTACCCAGGCTTTGCCATACCTGCCTGCCTGTGTGAAAATGGCTCAGCTGCCGGCGCTGGATGAGGCTAACAGATCACATCTATCTCTCTGGCGTCTACTGAGCACACAGGGCTCCAAGGATCAAACCCTGGGCAAGAGCACAAAAGCAGGTCTGTATAGAAGCAGCCAACCTTCTGCATCGTCCGCAGCTCATTGTGCGGACACCGGAGGTCAAAACTCGCCGGCATTCCTGCTTTCCCCACAAGGTTGTGTGTGTGTGTGTGTGTGTGTGTGTGAGAGAGAGAGTGAGCAAAAGGCAGCTCAAGCTTATACCAGAGTGTTGCTTTACTTCATCATTTTGGGCAGTAATTCATGGGATGAAAGACATCTCAAAAGCACTGGGAATGTGCATATGTACATTACAGATAGAGGTAGAGACAGAGACAGAGACAGAGACAGAGAGAGAGAGAGAGAGAGAGACAGAGATAGAGATGATAGAGATAGAGATAGAGACAGAGATAGATAGATAGATAGATAAATAGATGGGGGGGGGGGGAGAGAGAGAGAGATGATAGAGACAGAGATAAATGGAGATAGAGATGGAAATAGAGACAGAAATAGAGATAGAGACATACCCTTCCTAGCTTAAAATACAGCAATTCTGGACAGCAAGTGCAGATTAAATGGGTTTTCACATTCTGATGGGTAGGTAGTAAGAGTTGTCTGGCTCTCTGAACGTGCATTCAGAAAGGGAAGGTGAAGGATGAAATTAAAAATGTAAATAAATGGAAATGTCTGCTGGGTGAACACGGTTCTGCTGTCAGTAAGCAGGATGGGATGAAAAAATTGTGAGAAACTGTAGAAGAAATCCAAAGTAAACACAGAAACAAGACTGTTAATGATGAGGATCAGGGAATGCATCTTTGAAAGGGGAAGGGAAAACTTTCAGTTCTGTGAAATAGTACCAGAAGGGGGAAAAAAAACTAATAGCAAAACATGAGAATATCTCTTTTGCTAGTTCCCCCTTTTACGTGAGTTTAGATGAGTTCAGTAAAACAATGAGTTTCCAATGACCAGTCCCTCTGAAAATTAATAAGTAATTCATTTTCAATACTTTCCAAACATAAACAAATCAGCTAAACTGGAAAAATTAGAGAGAATTAAATGCCTGGCATTTATGAGCTGGAATTTATACCTGTAAGTTTTCATGATACAACATGGGCATCAGGCTCCTGCTTTCCTTCCTGGGGAGATTTCACATTTCCATTTGAGGTCCCAATCAAAGTCTTTTCCTGCAGTCTGTGTTCTGCTAAAGACGCCTCTCTAGTCATCAGTGAGAAATGCATCAAGTAGTCCAAGGAGTTTGGTTTCACAGCCTGGTATATTTTTTAACAAGTGTTTTTGATAATATTGTATTATCAAAGAACCTCATTGCTCATGTGCCTTTTTTTTCTTCCACTCTGCCTCTCTCCCTCCTTTCCACTTGCCCTCTTTTCCTTCCTTCCTTCCTTCCTTCCTTCCTTCCTTCCTTCCTTCCTTCCTTCCTTCCTTCCCTTTCTCTTTGCCTTTCTTAATTTCTCTTTCTCTCTTTCTCTCTTTCTTTCTTCCTTTCTTCCTTTCTTCCTTTCTTCCTTTCTTCCTTTCTTCCTTCCTTTCTTCCTTTCTTCCTTTCTTCCTTTCTTCCTTTCTTCCTTTCTCTCTTTCTTTCTTTTCTTTCTTTCTTTCTTTCTTTCTTTCTTTCTTTCTTTCTTTCTTTCTTTCTTTCTTTCTTTCTTTCTTTCTCTTTCTTCCTTTCTTTCTCTTTCTTCCTTTCTCTCTTTCTTTCTTCTTTTCTTCCTTTCTCTTTCTTCCACCCTCCCTCCCTCTCTGCAACCCCTCCTTTTTCCTTCTTTTCCCACTGTCTCTATAGAGCTTTTCAGCCTCTGTAAACGAGCGACCGAAGAAAGATTTGCTGTCCCATTCGTTCCGCACTGCCCCCATAAAAAGCAAATATTTTCAGGTTGACTGAAAGTTTAACTTTGTTATTTTTTTTATTTTTAAAGAAAATCCAGCGTGACATGGCACGCGTTGGTGCCCTTGCCACTTAACAAATTACTTGTTTTTTTGACCTAAGTTAAATGCTGTGCAAATTTCCCTTGTCCATGTTTTCATTGTGTGCAGACTTCACTGATAAAGAATAAAGAGCTAACTTGTTGGGACTTCTTAGGCAGAGCTTCCTTCATTCACAACAGATTTTTTTTTACTATGTCTTTAATGACACAAAAGCCTGGATCCTCAGCTGATGTAAATTGGCCATTGCAGTATTGCCCTCAGCCAAGCCATGCTTATACCAGTTGTTGGTGGCCTGGGACATTCAGGCAGGACTTCAATGTGCAGCAGGGTCTTCTTGCCTGGCTCTTCTGAACCCACTGGATGCCTTTGTTTCCCATCCCAGGGAGCAAATGTGTTTTACCATCACTAGATGCTTCCTCACAAGCCACAAATATGCAAGTCGTGCAGGTATTGATGAAAAACTCGAAGTGTCTGTTGTTTTTGCAAACACAAAACCTGATTCAGCCTCTTTCACTGGCGAAGCCCAAGGGCTGGTGTCCCTGCAGGCAGTGGAGCCCAGCGAAGCCGCTCCAAGGGCTGGAGCATCGGTGGGTGCAGGCTGCCATCCCTGCCCGCGCTGCCTGCAAGCACTGGGGGGACAGGAGGGTCACTAATAATCCTGGTACACTGCCCTGTATGTGACTCCAGCTTTGGGATAGAAGCTCCACCAGAAACCCGCAAAAACCAAGCGTGCCCTTCATGGTGCAACTCACTCCCTCCACCACAATAACTTGTATACAACTGCTGTATACTTAAACCATTTGTCCACTCAGCCCTGAAGGCTGAACTGGCCGGGCATGGGCTCACCCCCTCCCATCAGCCCTCTTTTATTTTCCCTAACATGCCATTTAATTTTCAAAAGAGAGAAATACAGTACAGTTATAAATCTCGTCTCTCTCCCCGCCCGACCCACAGGCCCTCTTGCCCTGCGTGCCGCTCTACCTCTGCTGGTGATTTAGGGCGGCAGGTCAACCCGCCCCACCGCTGCCGGCGGGTGGTCCCACACAGGGAGTGGAGCTGGGCAGCCCAAGGTGAGGCAAAGTCTCCTTCTGCGACGACGTAGTGGCGGCGTTTCATTGCCGGCCCCTTGGAGACTCCTGTGACAGTCCTCCCTGTGACAGATTGCTGGCCCAACAATGAACCCTTTGTGCCCTCCCATTACTCCTGCAACCTCAGCTTCCACCAAAATTGCACCCTCCTCGCAATTTTCTTTCCTTGGGAGAAAGCAAAAAGCAAAATAAATAAGCACTGCTCATCTTTCTTAGGAACTGGGTTCCTTCAATTGGGAAAGCCCAGGACTTTATACAGACTTTTTTTTTGGCACTGCTGCATCACAGCAATGTCTCTGCAAAGTTGTTTTGGAATGGATAAATCATCTTGTTTCGCTTTTTTTCTCATCCTTGTATGACTTCCTTTCCAGAGACATGCGAAATAATTGTCGCTGTGGAACAGAAACTGGTTTGATGTTCTGGTTTGGTGCCAGAACATCAGCAGCTGAAATTAAGTCTTACCGAGCAGTGCATCATTGCTTGTTTTTACCAAAAGAGACAAGGGTTTTCCCAGGGGCATCTTCAAAGCCTGGCCATACGGGCAGTGACATTAGCCATGTGAGAAGTTCCCTCACCATTCTGAATTACGATTATTTTTGTGCACGTAGGGCAAGAAATTAAATTTATAGCATTTAAATTCTGCACCCAGTGATATCAGCTTTGGGCACCTTGAGGGGGTCTGCAGGTGCTGGAAGCAAAACACCGCAGGAGTGGGCACATGCCAATAGGCTCACCTTGGCAGTAACACCAGGGTTGTTTCTGCTGCCCTCTCCCCTAAGTCTATGTGCTGCACCCCTTGCCATCATTTTCCTTCCCTTTCCTTGCTGGTGTCAGTCAGGTATCTGTGCTGGGAGAGGGAATGGGTTACAGAGGAGGCTGTCCCAGAAGCGTGCTGCAAGCAGCGGTTAGGGCTGGCTGGAAACTGAACCCACAGGTCAGAGGAGGGGAAAAGTTTTTGTGATCTTTTTCACTCCTTTTCCAACCCACTGTGGTTGCTCTGAACTCTGTTGTAAAAAGACACAGGCACTTTATTATCCCAAGTAATTGGATTATCACTTGGGGTAATAACCAGTGCCCTCTTTTCCGTAACCAGTTAATGAGGTTCAAAGGGGTGGGAGATGGAGTTAACAAAGGATGAGACAGCAGACGGAGCACATCTGTGCCCCGGCCACCGAGAAGGCAGCGCAAGGAAATGTGGTTTGCTCCTGCTTGTCTTTTTCCTCTGGTCACTGCTGCCTTTCTCTATACATTATCCCACGCTCTGGCTTAACCATGCCACAAGAGGGGCCTTGGGGAGCAGTGTGTGTGTATACAGCTGTGCCTGCATGCGTGTGTGTACGTTCACTAAGATCGAACTTGAGAGACAGCCTTCCCAGGAGGCTTGGAGGGTGCGATACTCTTGGAGGAGGCTCTGCATTTTCACCAGAATAAGTCAAAGAGAAGCTCCCCTCTCCCCCTGGCTTACCCCCACCTGGTTTTTTGCTCATACAGTGAAGGCCAGGCCCATACGTGGGGAGACCAGGGCTCCGGCCCTTGTACCTACAACAATGTTCCTGTGCCAGCTCCTGCCCCATCTCTCCAGGTTCAGTCAGGTACTTCCAGGATTTGAGTTGGCAACTGGGTTTCAGGACTGGCATCACTAACTTTACATTAATCTTTAACTTGGCCAAGACATCAGCCTTTCCCTTACCTCAGAATTTGGCTTTTCAGTCCTGCCGTGTTAGCAGAGCTACTGGAGGGGAGTGAGGCTAACCACATATAAGCAAATGGCTACATCAGGACTTTCTCAGCAGGATTTCAGGAGCTCTGCTATGAAATTGCCTGCACCTGTCTGCTCTGTGACAGCTTCATTTGTGCGTTTAGTTCCCTTGCATTGCACAACCAGCACACCTTCTCCTTCACCAGCCTCTGCTTTTCCGTATGAGTCTGCAAGGTACAACGATGAACAGTTATGGAAACTTTTCTCACCAACAACTTTTCAGAAGGATCTACCTATTTAAAGTAAGGATTTATTTTGTTCAGGTGATTGCTTTTACCCTAAAATATATTAAAATCCTTTTAAAATCTGTAATGATATACACAGCCTCTACATAGCTATTTCTGCTAATAAGCACAGGAAATAAATAATTACTATAGACAAACAAGTTAGAAATTTGTCTAATTGTCTCTGCTCAAGTCACTTTACATGTTGCACTGTGAAATCTGTTGTGGAATGATCACTGACCTGTCCCACTCGGGATCCACATTTTTGTCTCATGCCAAACGTCCCCCATGTTGACAAAAAGTCTTTACTTATGTATAGGATTAGCACACTCTCAGTTTCAGAAGAAGAGTGACAGTGACCAAATCAATCAGATCACAAATCACTTAAAATATCAGATAGTCTCCCTGAAGGGCATATGCTGTGCATTAGCAGAAAGTAAGTTGCGTATAATGGTAAAAGCACTATACCAGGGAAAGGTAAAGCCTCCACAAGACAGGCTTTCTAGCCAGGCAGCACTTTGATAGGAGGTGCACGGTGGTATTTCTGTAACACTTAAAGAAACATTAATTACAGTACTTGATATTTTGTTTCCTTCAAAGCCAACAGCAGAAAAATAAGGCATTTATTTAAAACCAAAACAACAAACAAACAAACAAAGAAAAACAGCCCTTCACAGGACAGCCAATCTGGGGACTGTGTTGAGCTACAAGCAGCCTAAAGCCCCTGGCAAAGGCTCCCCTTTGCAACTCAAGCAACCTGCAACAGGACATCTTCCAAAACCGCAGGTCTCAGTTTCTGCTGCATAAATTTGTTTCCGTCCTGGATTGTGTGGAAGAGATTGACAACTTGTAGCCGTGCATCCAAGCAGGGAGTGAAGCTCTTAATTGTATTAAGTACAGCTTGAAGTCGCTTAAACCCACTGATGTGATCTGTGCCTGAGGACACAGCACTGTCACGTTCAGAGGTGTGCCCGCGAGGCCAGTCAGGGTCAGGGAAGAGCCCTGAAAAGGACACGACAGCAAGCACTGAAGTGACAGCATCCCTCTCCTGGGCTGCCCAGGCTCGGTGCTGGTGCCAGGGGAGGCCTCTTGCCTCTCTCATTAAATGATTCAGGAGTTCACATCCGTGTGACGGCACCACTGGCAGCTCTGCACTGGCATGCCAGCAGTTCACCTCCAGAGTATGCCCCAAAAGATGGGCAATCTTTTGTTGACCCCATCAATTTTCAGTACCCTGCCCTGCTCTTCTTAATCAAAATCACTTCAAAGACCCAAACCAGATTGATTCACATGTGAACACGACCCGAACTGTCTTCCAAGGGGGCAAATACTTGTCTTATGTTCCTTTGAACCCACTGTTGCCCGTTTACTTGTATTTACTTTGCGTGGCCTAAGGCTGAACCATGGAAATTAGAAAACAAACTCCTATTCAGCAAGTCATGTCAAAGGTGACCGCTATGCCAGAGAGTCGACTGTGGGACAAACATTCCCCTGATCGGAGGCCTCTTCTGCAGCGCTGCTGTCTCCACAGTTACATACCTGTCTGCAGAAGCCTTTAGTTTATCTTGTCTATGCTGGAAGTCCTAGACGATGCCATCAATCTGAGAGATGAGAGGGATGCTCCTTTGACACTCGCACAATGGCTGCGGTGCAAGAGAAAGAAAACCAGCTCCCCTGCGAACCGCCTCCCTTTGAAGGGCGCAGGGCGCATCAGGGCGGTCGCCATCTTCACGGCCAGGTCTTGTGAACCAAGGGGCGGAGCAGGAGAGGCCACCTCACCCCTCTGTGGGGGGCTGTGGGCGCCGCAAAGTGCCGAGAAAGTTCAAACTGGCTCCTAGTTTTCCATCCGCATGAGCCAGGGGGGCCTGGCTGGAGCAGGGGGTGCAAACCTCCCATGGGCACAGTGAGATGATGGAGTTTAAAACCTTCCTTTCTAAAACTGTGTGGTTTCAGAGGCTGGTTAGGGACCCACATTCATTGTGAAGAGCAACAGAGTGGTGGCTATGGGAAGCAGGGACCCAAGGGCAGCTTGCAGCCCTTCTCCAGACCAGCAGAAGCGGGGGTGGGCATCTGAGAAGCTCTGCAGGTGGTTAAACCCCAGTGATGAAACCTCTAAAGCACCTAACGGCCTTGGGAAACAAATGCTGTGCTTTGGTATAATGGCTCCATTTAGACCTCATTTACAGGACCTCCAAGACAGAAAAATAATCCAAATACACTTTATCACGGAGCTCTCTAACCCACTTTCAATGGTCTTAGTTGTGTCTCTTTATCACAGTTGTGTCTTGATCAAGTAATTTTTGAGACTTGCTGGCAAGACCAAAAGAATACAGCAGTATAGCTTGTCAGCAAAACAGGATTTCCTGGGACTTTCTTACTCTTTTAAGGCCCTTGGAGGAGCTTTAAAAGTATTACAGGGCCATAAAAAGGAACTGGGTGATTTTCCCACTAGCAGGCTACTGCTGAGACAGTGCGGGAGAGTTGAAGGCAGTGATGCTGTACGGTATAATAAAATGCCCAAACATATCTGAGCATCTCAGTGCTCTTCAAGCCAAGATATTACATTCGTGCCTCTTCACCACAGTGCTGATGAAAGCTCTCGTCTTGCTCCAGCTTGTTAATCCTCCCAGCTCACTGTGGCTTGGCTGCCCTGTGCGCCCTGGAAAGCTACAATTCTATATATCTCACCCAGATAAGTCAACTACATTTCACTCGTGCAGTAACACCCAGGACTGTTACAAAAATGGGGAGCCTGGTGTCCATCTGGTCACGCTCTTCCCACAGAGTATGGCATAGCATCCAGTGTCTCAGCCCAGTGAAGTCAATATGAGACTGTGGAGTAAAATGCTAACCAGGAATCAAAAGGCTGTTGCAAACTGCTTTGTATTGATACCATACAAAGAGCAACCTGAATAGTAGGAGATATTTACATGTGAAAATCCACAAAACAGATTTGGAAGTCCAGTTTGTTATAGATGAGTATATTTGGCTCAGGATAATAATTTCCCCACCTTTGACTATAATATGCAGGTGAGTCCTTGTACCAGGAAACTACATCTTGAGTGTAAAAAGCTTTTAAGGACAGTGTCAAAATACGTGTTTTAAATCTACATAAAATCTAACTCTTCTCACATAAAGCTGAACAACAAATGTTCCTCCCGTGACACAAAGATGCTGAGGTGCAGATAAACTAAACTTGCAAGAAGTTCCCTAATGCTGACAGCTTTTATGCCCTAGACTCTAAAGCATATCAAAGACTGCAGAAGAAATGGTAGAGGGACAGAGCACCATTCCAGCTCTGCTATCGTCCCATCTTTGTGTTGGTTTATGTGTGGAGAGAGAAATAATGATAGAAAAACAGAAAGGAAGGGAGAAGGCTCAAATGAATCATAGAATCATAGAATGGTTTGGGTTGGAAAGGACCTTAAAGATCATCTAGTTCCAACCCCCCTGCCATTGGCAGGGACACCTCCCACTAGATCAGGTTGCTCAGAGCCCCATCCAGCCTGGTCTTAAAAACTTCCAGGGATGGGGCTTCCACCACCTCTCTGGGCAACCTGTTCCAGTGTCTCACCACCCTCATGGTGAAGAACTTCTTCCTAATGTCCAATCTGAATCGACCCATCTCTAGTTTTAACCCATTCCCTCTAGTCCTACCATTACCCGACAAATGAAATGGTAAAATATGAGGAGAGCTTTCAGAAAGAGTAGATCTTTTTGACTCAGTTCCTTTTTTTTTTTTTTTTTTTTCTTTCTTGAACAGAACAGAGTTGGTGCCACAATGGCTCTGCAAGCTTCCCTCTGCAGAGCACAGCTGGTGACTGGCCCTGGTTTTAGGGAAGTGCTCCACATTCCCCCTTTTGCAAATACTTGAAGAACAGCCGCTTGCCTAGTGCTGGGATGCTTTGCTTTGAGCAAAATCGGTTAGCCCCTCTCTGGTCCCACAGACAGCCTTTTCACTGGTGGCCTTGTTGTCCCAAAGGATGTCAGAGGTTTGCAATGAAACTAGAAAAGGAGCAAACATTATTGGGTTTCAAAGAGTCACATGTGCCCACTTACTGCTACACTGCATTCCCTGGAATTCTCCCAAAGGTACAGAAGCCCAGCCTAGGTCTAGGGTTTCTGCATATAAAGAGCATGTATTTGGAATTACAGCCATGAATTTCACAATTGATGGATCTCTGGGATTTCTACACAAAAGTGAGAATGTCAAAGTTTCCAGCTGAATTTCTTTATGGATTAGAAGCCAGCTCAGGCAGAGACAGCCGTCCTTGCTCTGATGGTTTCAGATCACACTGCTGCTTCTGGATGCTGCCACACAGCCCAGTCGTAATTCTAACTTGTGATGAAATAGGGAGATAAAAGGATCAAGGTCCCAAGTGCAATCCCTTGGAACACCAGCTCAGAGTTTTCATCCCCCAAAGTGGGCTGAGTAGCCAGTTCAGAACCTACGGGTTACATCCGTAATGGTACCTAGAGGAAGGCAAGCACATATTGGACTGACCGCTTTATTGCTGTTTTTACCTGCCTGCTGGCAGGCAGAGGGGTGACTGGATTACTTGAGACAAGCAGCGCAGAGATGGGTTTGCAGCAGGCACTTGACCTCTGGCCTGAGATGACAAGACTGGATGCAATGCAACACTGCATTGCTCCCTTAAGTCTTGAGGCTGAAAGGAGGCAGAACCGTTGGTTTCCTCCCCCCCTCCCTCCCCCCCAAATTTCCCTATTTCTGGTCCTTTAAGCCTCTTGCTTCTCTGCCGCTCTGCCACCAGAAGAGTGAAGCTGTGGCCAAGATGAAAACCGAGCAGTAACTCTGGTGCTGAGGCTCTCCTTGCTGCCTTGTGGGCAGAGCCCCCTTCCCAATAGCAGCCCATGGCACAGCAACCAGGTCCCTCTTCCCCAAACCTCCAAATAATTTCCTGAATCCAAGCCTTGCAAAGCACCATTTGGCCACATGCAATAAACTCTCGCATCCCCCCTCTCTCCCTCTGTCACTCCCTCCCTCCCTCCAGGGGTCCCAGGCCAATAGCACAGCACTTCGACACCCTGCGAGGCTGCCTCTCAGTTACCGGGAATGCTCAGCCCTCCTACGTGCTTCAGCATTTTAGAAACCGTAGGGTTTCATCGCTGTGCTGTGTTTAGCTTAGGGAGCGCAAATAAGTTCCCCGAGACCCATCGTATGGTTAGTGTGAGCCAATGAGCGGGCTCACGGAGGGCACCACTTGCCAAAAGAGCAGATGTGTCCGAAGCCTGTACCAGTTAATTTCGTGACCTACCGAAATCACTGAGAGATTTATACTACTAATTACTGACTTTGTTTCTGGTTTAATCATCCTTTCCTTCACCTCTCTGTAAAGCCGAGAAAGAGAAAAATGCTCATAAACATCTCATTTTAAGCAGGATATTGTTTCAAATATAAGCACATGAATTAAAAGACATTTGGGCTTTTTGGGGAAAAAAAAAAAACCCTACAAAGAAAATATTTTAAGTAAAGCTTAATTCAGCAGTGAGGCATATCTTTACCTTGTTTCCCAGCCAGAATCCTTCCTGCGGTGAAAGCAAAATTATTTAAAAATACTTTTTCTGTTCTGGACATGAACATATGATCTGCAATAGATTGAAATTTCTCATAAATGCCCAGGAACAGGAATGACAGGGATGAGACGTTGTAGAAATGTTACAAAATACACTAAAACCTTGCTTCTGCAAAGTTTTACTCCCCTTCATGAATACATTTAGCATATAATTTCACTGAACCTGGTATGGCTACATACACGCATAAAACCACCATGTGTAGGCAGTCTCAGGAAGCGTGTTAACCTAATCCTATTTTCTGTCTAAATGGTTCTTTTTGTGACTTGCTCTGAGTTTACGTGCTTCACTCCCCTATACACCTCTGATGCTGGGTTCCCATATTTTCTGTCAGTACTGGCGCTGGGAACACCGTGCAAACGTACATGCAAAAAGGCCCGACAAGGTACCGTGGATTAATAGACTGAACAGAAAAACTGTGCCTTTGTTTTTTACGTAGCAGACCTGGCTTTGAAACTGATTTCTCCTGAGGCCTCGGGCACGTTACTCAAACCTCTCTCTTACCCCTCAGGAGAGGCATCAGTTCTTACAGCCTGGTGACACTGACAAGCTGCCACAACCACCACAGAACAAAGTCCCTCAGTGCTCATGGTCTTTCCTTCAGGAGAGATCTGGTTGCTGGAGAGCACATGTAGTGGGCCAAAGGCTGTATTTTGACCTTCCCACTGCAAACGCTGCAGCTCAGAGAGCTAACGGGGAGAGCAAAGGCAGTGCGGCACGTCCCCCTGCGTGTTTTACTTCAGCAGCTGCATCACTTGGTGCACTGAGCATTTTACTGTCTCCGGGCCGTGAGGCGGCACTGGTTTCTGTGGTTCAGCTGAGGTGGGCAGGGCTGGGACCACTGGTTCAGGTTTCTTCCCGACAGACAGTGGGTACCTTGCCTCCCGCTCTTATCAGTTCTCTTCCCACCCACCTTCTGGGCTTGCCTTGCACCTGGTGTTTGGGAAAATGAAGAACTCTATAAGAAAAGTTGGGCTGTAGCACTTGAAGGCCTCTGTTTCTCCTTCCTGCATATTCATACCCTCTCCAGCTGATGGCCTGGGTGCTAATACACAAGTGGCACCAAAGTACTGAAGCAGTCAGTCTCCACTGCCTCTCAGACCCTGAGCAATAGGGATTTTTACAGTTCCCACCATCTCCTCCCAGGGCATCCCTGTAGTTAACTGAGGCACAGAGCCCTCAGCCCCCCAAACCAAACCAAACCAAACCAAACCAAACCAGCGCCGCCAACATCAGTGTGCCGCGCAACCGGTTGTTTCCCCAATCCCGGAAAATTTGTTGTCAGGGACTTAACTCTGTATGAAAGGAATGTTGTTTCATTTCAGAACCAGAGATTTCCGACAAGACAGAGCATGAGCTTTCTGAAAGGCGAGAGCTTTTTGTTTTTTTCTCACAAACATGCTCAGACATAGCTTTCCTTTCAGCTAATTAAGCTGTTTTAAAGCAAACTGGTCAAACAGTGACATCGTGGTGGGGAGCCTTGGAATCAATTGCATGATATAGAAGGCAGGACATTTAAAGGGTGACTTCTGCCATTGTTTCCCCCGGCTGAATCTTTTCTCCTTGGTCAATGCTGCCAGAGTGACCCTATACAATTGGGAGAATTCAAAGCCACTGACCTCAAGAGATGCCATTAAGAAGGCAACTGCAGAATAAGATTTCATGGTTGGGAGCCAAATTTACCTTCTCCTTCCAAGTATGATGCTTACAATATTTTATATGTATGTTTTCTTCCTGTCATTAGCATACTGTTATACCAGCTAAATAAAAAGAGAAGGCAGACGTAAGGCAGTGTTGGCAATAACTGCATCTTGCTGTATGGAAGAGCTGCAGCGTTTAAGGTGAAAGCTAGGACTGCAAACAAATCATCTTCTGGCATTACGGTGGTTCCTTCAACTTTGTGACAGTGAGTGATTGGTAGGAGTAAGATTCACTTTGCTAGCACAGAAGATGTACTCTGACGAGCATATATTTTGTTAAACAGAGTATGACATCCATTGTTTTTCCAAGCTGCTGGATATAAAATCAGTGAGTTTCAACATCTGCCAAATGACCATACAGTTTCCCATGTGCAAAGAATAGACAAAATTGAAACATTCTATTAATAACCAGAAGCGCTGGCAAAAATGGGTTCCTCACTGTTTTCTTTCTGAGGACATCAGGGAGGCCATTCAGCTGGGCAGCCAACACACAAAGAAACCTTGGGAAACCTGCAAACGGGGGAGCCCCCGCTGCAGCCCCGCGCAAAGCCACACTGAACGCAGTGGCCGCAGCTAGAGAAAGTTTCCCGTGCCACCGGAGAGCTGCTCCATGCAGCTGTTTTCAGCATGCCCAAGGAAGCTGAGGCTGTGCCGAGGTTCACAGCATCAGGTCCCCTCTCCACAAAGACGTGGTGGGTTTGCCCCTGTGTGCTCAGCACACGCAGACAAAATGGAGGTGGTGCAGGACCACATTGCAACGTGTCATGAACAATCCCTACATGTCCATTTCTGCTCCGCAAGAATTTACCCAAAGCCCAGCCAGTCCTCCTGGATGTACCCTGTGCCATTGCCCTCCTGCATGTACCCCTTGCTGCTGTGTGGAGAGCCTGCATCCCCTCGGACAGGTGGTCTTCTGCAGGATCAAGGGGATCCAGCACCTCACCATGCCACATGAGGAGAGCAGTGCCACTGCCTGTGCTGGGGGGTCAGGCCAGGGTTGTCCTGGGGCTCCCTGTACAGTTACGCAGGGCATCTCTGTGGCCGTGGGGCCATCTTGCACCTGCATCCCATGCCATGCATCCACACTATTTCAGAGGGTGCAAGAGGAATCTCTTTTACAGGATCATGGCAGCTAGATATCCTCAGGTTACATTGCAGGGCAACATGACCCACATGGAAGTGTCATGCAGTAGCTTGCTCCAAAGCTCAACTGTCTCCAGCACAGATGGTCTCAGCTCTGGACCATGGCTGCACGTGCCCCAGCTGGGTGGTGGGGCACGTGTCCCTGCCCAGAGACCCCTTTGTGTCAGGGCCTTTCTCTGTTGAGTCAGCCCAGCCTGTCCAAACAACAGGGCTACAACCACAGCAGCAGAAACATCAGCGGGTGATGGAGGCTGCTGCATCACAGGGGTAGGTGGCCCCATGCACCCCCCAGCCAACAGCTCCCCTGGAAAGACATTGCAGCTGCCTTTCAGCCACTGGGATGGGCAGAGGAGCCCATCCACGGGAGCGCGTCAGCCCTGGGCCACCCCTTTCCCCAGGCGTGCACGCCTGTGTGCTGGCACCCATGGGCACCCTGCCCCTCGCCCCGGCGCCCAGCCCCGCTCCCCTCCCCGTGGTGTCACATGTTCAACATGATGACTTGCTCTATAGAAGCCATGTGTTGTCATAATGTAACATCATTAAACAAAGTGTTTAGAGCAGTTTTCGCAGAGCCAGAACACGAACAACAAAACCCGCCAATTACAGTGTCATTTTGTGTAGTTGTTAAGGTTTCAAATGTCTCCAACTTTCTCTGGTAGGCCATATTGAGCATGTCACAGCGAACATCTGAGATAACGATTTGCTAGGCAATGTGCAATTCTCGCCTTTTTTTTTTTTTAATATCCGAGAAGAAAGAGTTCTTTATAATAATTTGGCTCAAATGTCTACACACATTGCTCCAGCGTCTGTAGCAGCATGTGTTTCTAGGATTGTTCTGGAAGAGAAAATGCAGAAACAGCAGGGAGCAGAAGATAAACAGGCAATTCGTGACTCATTAAAACAAGCATTGGTAGCCAACATTGTGGAGTGTGTGAAGGCCCCAGATCCAACTCGCCTATAAACTTTTTTTACCAGCTGGACTTAGCATCTGTCAGAGTTTGGAAGGAGAGATAATCTGGTACAAATGATTTCAGTGTGTCGCATTTATTAACCTGCCACCTTACATAACACTGCTGATTGGGAACTGGGGGACCGGCTCGAGCAGTGACACAGCTTATTGTCCAAACGCTGCAACTTTGCCATTAAAGATGCCGTCTTTCCTCTCTCTTTTTAAATTATAATGAAGACAATGGAGCAACCGCAAAAGAGATAATGAAGCGAACTTTAAAAGCGGCGCAGTTTCGAGAAACGTATGTGCCAAGATGACATCCTCAGCACATCTTTTTTTGCTTTGCTTCAACACACACCCTCCCACCCCCCCCCCCCCAGTTCCCACTTTAATCCACATGCTCAGAAAACTTTTTAGCCATCTTGTCACAGGAGCTGGGATACGCACCTCCGAACCCGACAAACACCCCGTCTCGCTCCCCCAGCTACCGCCCGCCGAGTGCCGTGTTATTTATTGCCTGAATGGCTCCAGGAGTGGGAAACATCGCGGACGTCATGGCAGGCTCAACACCCCACATAAAAATGAACATGAATTTTATTTTTTTTTCCAAAGCATTTTAAAGAATTTCAAATATGTTCTCCCTTTTTAATGCAGTTTCTCTCATTAAGGGCCTGATCCTTCTCTAATTAATGTAGATGGAAAAATTCCTTTTGATTCCAAAAGGGAAAAGGCTGGTTCCCGATGCTCTGCAGGAACTGCTGGCTTGGCAAGAGGGAAAAAAATTCATCAAAAATAATATATACATTTATCCTAGTTTGGGGTTCGGCTCTTTCCAGCTCATTGAACACTTACTAGGGACTACTTGACAAATAGAAAACCACAAAGTGGTGTTTTGCTTCTTTTCCAGATCAGATGTCATGAATTTCAAATTAATAGAGATGTTTACTCACTAATACAAAATTTACATGTATTAGCTTATAAAATATGAATATGCCAGTTTCTTGTTGCAAAATACAGTGTTGCCATTTAAAAAACAAAAACTGCAGAGACTTCGGGAGAAAAAAACCCCAACACTCAGGCTTAGGAATACCTCACATTTCATTTCGGTTAGCCTATTATTTGTAGTTTTGAAACTTTATTGGTCCCCGATCTAATCTTTTCTGAGTATGAAAACATTAACATATGGTTTAACACAGCACAGGGCTGGAAAGTCCATATCCCAAATGCACATTGTATGCAGGGTGACATTCACACTAAATATCATCCCACAGGGTCTGTACTCCATTTTACCTGGGATTGGAGAGCCATGAAATCTCTGGAAAAGTTGTTCATGAGTCTGAACCAAATGGCGCGCAGTGTACTGAGATACTAGCAGCGTGTGCTGCTGCCAAAGGTTGTGGCTCAAATGTCTCTCTAAGTAACATTAAAAATCTGCTGCTTCATGCCTATGAATTTCAATATTTATAGCGTTCAATAAAATGGTCCACTGTCAGAGAGAGATGTGCCACTGTGCACTCTCTGAGCAGATGGGCTGCAATATGGCACATTTACATGGACCAGCTGTGGAGTGCAGAAATGAATGCCGGTCAGAGGCAGGCTGGAGGCGCCACATCTGGAATGCAAACAGACCCACCGCCGCCACCGCCGGGACCTTTCCCGAGCAGGATGAGCTCTGATTTAGGGCCGCTCACCAGTGTACCTTAAACTGCATCAAGAGTCCTCATTAACACAAGAGACTACGGTGAGGTTTAGGGGCTGGAGCTTCTCTGCCGGGCATCTGTTAGAGCCCGGGGATGGCACTCTGTAGCCTGCCGTAGAGGCGCCCCGGGGACACATTCTCTCCTGTACCGTGTTACGGGCTAAATTTAACTTCTTTTTTTTTTTTAAATTCTCTCCCGTACAGTGTTGTACACTGAACGCCTTCTGATGCAAACGGCAAACAAGCTTCTCTGGCTTCCCACCCCTCCCTGTGCCCCCCTGGGCAACCGGGGACTCTGCTAATACTCTGAAACTTAATTGATTTTTTTTTTTTTAAGCAGAAAACAGCAAATACTCCAGCACCGCATAAAAAGAATAAAGCGCACATCTGCTTTGTTTGTGCAGTAAAAAGGGATTTTTGAACCTTTAGTTCACAATTTCTGGAAAAAAGGCTGGTGGTCACTTCTATATAAATCATTTTACACCATGTGTGGGCAAAATCCCGGAGCCTCTGAAGTCAATGGCACAATTCCCACTGATTTCCAGTAGAGTTTGGATTTTGCTCAATTAGAATAAATAGACCTTAAAGTGGGTATAAAAAATAATTTACTCACATATTAAGGCCCCTCTGTGCTTTCAGAGTTGTCTAATGTGTCCTTAGTGTATATAAAAATCATATGTTTGAATCAAAAGGACGGAGCAAATGTATATCTTTAATACAGCACAGAAATAATCAAAACCAAATTAATACATCTGATATTGCATATCAGACCTTCCAATTTTTCCAAATCAACATATTTCATCACCACTTTTTACTTTTATGGAAGTGTTAAGTGTGTGTTGGGGGGTGGGAGTGCGGAGCGGGAAATAGAGGTGTGAGAGAGAAACTACTTTTTGAAATCTGATGGTTGTTGGCATTTCAGCCTTCCCAGAGCTAATACCGGAGATATCCTGCCAGCTGAAGTGCGGTGCTGCCCAGTTACTAGCCTGCGGTATGGCAGCTCCCCCACTTACCTGGCTTTGGAGTATAAACGAAAGAGTTTCGCGTGTCCCTGAGGCTGAGCATACAAAGCTGCCGAGAATAATTGGTGCTTTTCTCCTAGGGAGTTTCCTTACCCCTCTTCTCCCCCTCCTCTTACCTCCCACCCTCTCCCCCCTGCTGTTCACAGGTTTTTAGAGCATTTTTAAAGGCTTGGCTGGTTTTAATGAATAGGAACACAAAGGAGGAAATAAACTGCCCGGTTTATGATTGCTTCTGTCATCTCGCTGGAGGAAGGCATGACGAGAACTAACACGAATATGGCTTTTGAAAGAGCATTGCTACATATCTACCCTGTTCTTTTTCGTCATTTCTGGGTATTTGTGATGCTGCGAAGCCCAAACGTGCTGAGGAAATCCATCGCCAACATATACACAGCAAGGACTCCGTAGCGTAGGGCATCAATGTGCGTTTAAAAATTGTGGTGAAAATACAGATACATGCACTTTGTGCCCAATTCTGCTCTCAGGGAAGTAAACGTCAGTCCTCCCTTCGACTGCTGCAGCTCGGAGCCATTCTTTGTTCTTCAATTAATAATTCAGAGTACATCTGAAAGCACACATCCAGCATACTCCAAAGCTGCACCAGGCACAGCGTGTCGCGCCTTAGCAATTGTACCCCAAATCCAGCTAGGGCTGAATAGCTCTGTCCTCGTGGGGCAGGTCCCGGGGCCTCTCCCTGAGCACAGGAGGTGCACTGCAGCGCTGCTCCCCTTTGCTCTGCCCGGGGACAAACCACAAATTGTATTGTGGGGTGGAGGGCACCGTCTGAGACGCAGGGGATTAGGATGCCAACCCAGGAGCGGAGAGCCCCTGCTCGGCCACTTAGCGAAAGCTAAACTGGGGGAACCTGGGGATGTATGAGGGTTTAACGCACACACATACATTCAAACCATCAAGGATGTGTGGACGGGCATGGAAATCAGGCAAAACCCCTGAGCACCTCTTCCAGAGACCCCAGCAACAGGGGAGCCTGGGACTCAGCCCTGCAGCTAGCTGGTGGTGCGGGCAGAGCCCTGCTTTCTCTGCCTGTGAACCCAAAAGAAAAGTCCTACCCCATCGCAGGGGAGCAGTGAGGAAAAACACGCAGCAGGTTGTGAGGTCCCTCGGGACCGTGGCCACAGGGCCATATTCACACCAAAAATACATGGAGGGCTTGATGCCCTTTGGGACTGACGGTTGCCTACTAATCAAGGAAAGCTTAGGTAATTGCTAGCTGAAGCAAGACTCGCAGCATCTGTGTTGCAGTAGCGTCTCAGATCTGTTAGGGCAATTTTAATCCAGATTTGCAGGCATCACCTTCCTCCTGCACCAGGCCAAAAGGTGGGACCCACCTGAGGGGGAGAAGGTGGCTCTCTCAGTCCAGGCGAGCGTGGCCGAGCGGCTCCCAGCCAGCAAGAAGTAAGTTACAGCACTGGGAGCCCCTCTCTGTGGCTGGAAGGCGACAGACAGAGCCGTTACCATCACAAATCACTCCGACGCTGGATGTCCATCAGGCAAGCACTGTTCCAGCGCGGGGCTGTCTGGCGCAACATGTGCCTGTCATGGACTGCTGCACATGCAAGTTTTCCCATCTTGTAGGAGGTATTTTGACCATATCCTTCCTGACAAGAAACAAGTCTATTTATGGCTAGCTTCTTTTCATAAATAACCCAGCCCTTGCTATTCTGCAAACACATGTGTATTTGGCTTCTGGTGTTATTTATTATCCTTTCTTTTTTTCTTTTCTTTCTTTTCCTCCTATTGAAAAAGCAGATCAAGGAACTCCTAACTTTTATTGTAATTGCTATAAGGATTTTTACAAGGACTCAGACCTCATGGTCTATTTGACCTCAGCTATTTTTTGCCAACAGCAGCATTTGGTTGCTCAATAACGAACTATACAATCCTGGGTGACTGCACGGTAAAGCAAGATTTTCTGCTCTGATCAAATGACACACGGTGGAAAAAGGCAGGTATTAGTGAGTTAGTGACAGATCTCAGATGCTCTTGCTCATCCCCAAGACCTGCTGAGTCCCATCTCCGGGCTAAATTTAGAGCAGCCTGTGGGCTAATCTGATCTACATTCTCCTGGCAGTGGTCACTGGAGGGGCTTCTGCCAGCTGATGATGGGCTGGATGAGATGAAATCATGGGCTATATCCAGCCACAAACTGTACATTCTCCACCTGACAGCAGCACATATACCCCTTTCAAGTAGCGAACAGTCTAGATTTTCCTGAGCAGAAAGATCTCCTAATGCTTTACCCCTATTCATGGTGCAGAACTAGCACAGCCCAGGGAGAGGAGGTGGGATTCTGTGCATCCAACAGAGCTACTCAGCAAAGGTGGCTTGGAGGGACTTTTTTTGTGGTACTGGTGGAAATCTATCAGCAACTGTGAAGTCAGCCTGACTTTCACATTCCTTCATAGCTTGCAAAGGAAAACGAACATCTTTTTTGCTTATAATCTGAGTACATCTCATCTGGAAATTAATGCAAGACAAGTGCAGAGCTCTCTTCCTTCAGGCCAAGTCCTTTCTGATGGGAAGGAAAGGAGGTACCATGGTGCACCTCAGCATTCGCTGCATGTGGGGGAACACCAAAAAAAAAAAGTCAGCATGTGATTAAACCAAATTTGTTGCACTAGCTTCTGCAATCCTGGTTTTGGTGCAAATATTAGGGATCAAGTTGCTGCTTGACAAAGCAAAATTATCACGATATACAGCTTGAATAGAGATGCCAAGGAAGGCCAGTGTGTGCTGGCCAGCAGCAGTCCAGCATGACCAAAGAAGCAGCAGTGGATCTTGGTCCATATGTTTGTCCTGCTCTCACCACTGAGCAGAATCCTGCTGCACCGGTTTCAGAGCTTTGAAGGCCAGAAGGGACCATTATATCATGCCGTCACCAGCCCTGGCTGGGGCTGCCCAGGCAACAGATGGCTGAAATGTAAGCGAAGCTCATCAGGAGAAAAAAATTCTGCTTTATAATAATTTTCCAGAAAAAAAAAAAAAAGCAACCCAAACCCAGGAAATCCTAAAACTCTATATAGAGCTTTAACAACGAGGGGGGAAAAATTGCAAAAACCAACCCTGCAGTATTTTGTTCTGGAAGCATTAAAACATGATGTTTATAAAACAAATCAGGCTCCCTTGGGCTCTTAGCAGCTGCCAGACTGTTTCATCCCCTCTTTTAACAGTGGGAAGCTTTTCAGCCACAAGATAGTGTAGTGCTGGCAGCGAGGGGTACTCCAGTGGGTCAGGATTTTGCTGAAGGCTCAGACCACGCTACTGCAAAGCTGCATGTCCTCAGAGGAGCTGTGGATTGCCACCGCTCATGGAGTCGTGCCACACAATGTGCCCTCTCCAGGTGGCAGAGATGATGTTTAAGCTAGCAGGGAGGCAGCTGCCTGGGGGAAATCACCCAGGACTGGGCGCCAAAGCAGTCCCGGGTCCTCTGGGTTACCTGCACTTTAGGCAAGGTGGCTTCCCAGTGTTGAGAGTGGAGCAACCTGGTGGAGGCACCCCAGGGCCCCCAGGAATGTGTTTGGCTGACATGGGCATGGCCAGCCCCAGCCATCACTCCGCTCCATCAGCAGCCAGCCTCTGCCGCGCCGTGCCCTGTGCAAGCACAGGGACCCCATGTGCCAACGTTGGAAAGGTGCCCGCGAAGTCACGGTTAGCCCCCAAGTGCAATTCTTGCAAGAAATGTCTCTCTGTAGCACCCACGAGCACCGTAGCCCACAGAGGCACCACAGAGGTGGCCCAGCTGGGGCAGCAGACCTGCACCCCTTGAACCGCTTTGGCAGCTGGTCTGGCTGCAGCCTGCACGGCATCCAGCATCTCACCACGCAGCCCTCTGCACCCGCGTCTCAGCGAGGCAGCCCTTCGGCCCTCTCCTTTCTCTGCGGCGTCGGGATGTTGATTCCCCCGAAATCGGGGGCTGGAGCGAGGCACCGACAATGGTCTTGACGCCGTTTTCATTTTGCAGTTGGCTGCATAATCTGAATAGAGCTGGAGAGCGCTGCGGGGACAATGAGAGAAAATTCATTTCTAAAAAGATACGGCGGTGTCAGCAGCGTCGGGTAGAAAACCTGCCCCGGGTAGCGGTCTGCTGCTATGCCGGGGCACGTGGCACTCCCTGCTACCTAACAGGCTAAGCCTGTCATAAGCAAGGTACATGACTTTAAAACTTAAAGAAAAGTCTAGTTAAAGGGCTGCCGAAGGGCAGCTGGGCCCTCAGGTTTCTGCGGTGACTCTTCATCTCTCGGCATCTCTACTCGTCACTTCCACCTTTGGTTCCTCCCTCTCGACTTCCAGAGCAACAAATCTGCTGTGCAACAGTGAATCCCCCTCGGAGCTCACAAATCTTTCTGCAGGTAACTCCCTTCAAAGGAGGCGAGGAGCAGACCAGAGCCCCAGCGCTGTAGTGCTTCACATGCCGTCGGCAGGGCCCTCTGCGTTTATAAATTTGTACCAGTCTATGGATTTATCTCAGAGCTGGAAATGAATAATATAACACAGTAAATACTCACTGGGGAAAATCCAAACAGACCATCATTCATGCGCTACATTTTTTCCTAGTATCTAGCGTGCTACTACCTACTGGCCAGAAAGACTTTGCATAGCAGTAAAACTGTCTCCCTCTGGTAAAATGAGAAAGGGGGTAGAAGGCATGGAGAATATTTGCATTTAACTTCATCTCATGGAGACAGAACATTAAAATGCTATTTGGTAACTTAGTCATAGAGAAGAATAGTAGAGCCATAGGTCTTTTTTCTTTTTTTTTTTTTTAAGATGTAACTCTTTTAAGAGTCCCCTTAAGAGCGCTCAGTAGGGTGTGTCAATATTGCTCCCCATGGAAATCATATGGTTTGCCTATGCAGACAGTGAATTGTTTTGTGGCTGTGAAATATTGTGTGTTGCCCTGTGAGCAGTGGAGCCAGTGGCTCGAGGAACCGTTGTTGAGACTGACAGTTACATTGTGCCACTGAATAGTGAAACGGCAGTATCAAAAACGCAAGTGGACCCAGACAGAATGTCCTGACCTTTAAGTAAAAGGCTGATTGGATATGGTGGGAGCTCCCCTTCATCTTCCACCATAATCCATTACACCTTTCTTGGCAAACCCTCGTAATTCATGTAGCCGCACAGATACATTTCCCATAGAATTTTTTAACATGCTTAACATTAAATTTATCTCTTATAACTTACTTGCCTTTGTATGGTCCAGTTGCGACGTGAAGTGTCAGCTCCCTATGTTTGAAGCATTCATAGTGTCCTCCCTAAGAAGTAATTCTGCGCCTTGCAGTGTGAAAGCCCAGCAATAATAAATTTGTAGGAACCCTGTCAGATGGAAAGTTTCTGCAGCACTGAAATAAATGCACGCAAATATATTATATAATGACCTGCAAAAATAACAGACCACAGCCACATGAAAGCTGTGAACTTTATTACACTAGGTCCATATTTTTAATTTGTCCAAACTAGACTGTAAAGTATTTGGGGCAGACACATTTTATGTGTCTATAATGTGCCGTGCACAGCACCTTACAAGTAAGAAAGAAAATAATAATGGCATTATTAATATTGTCTGTAAACTCTACTTTAGAGAGAATCAATGTTACATAAACTAAAGAGAATAAAATTGTGTTTTTTCAATCTTAATTTTTAATTTCAGAGTTGATTTTTACCATTTTCAATAGTTTACTTAAATAACTGCTATGTGTGTAGATAAGGAAAGATAGCAGCGTTGAAAGACGCTGATTAATTTTTAATAGAACATTACTAGCATGTGTGGAAAGATGAGTTTCCTTCTTTAAATATATCACCTTGATCCTGGAAGTCAGAACTAGTGTGGTTTGTACCCAGCGCTCTTTTTTAGTGATGACAGAGTAAGAAATATATTCTATATCCCCACATCCAACTGCGTTTTTTCCTTAGGGACACATGAACTTGTGGACACTTTTTTCCCTTATAAAGTGTTTTAAGGACTGACTGCCCACCCCTTTTTTTCTCCTTATTTTTGTGGGTTTGAGAGTGAAAGCCATGCACCTTGTAGGTTTGCAATACAGAGTACTGAAAACCCACACATCAATTTTATGTTATCGTACATATAAAGATATATTCCTCTGTACGAGGCTGTGTACACAGACACGTTATTTGCCTGGATGCTACCTCCTCTGTGGATAGATTATCCTGTTTAATCGCACACATTCCTTCTGCCTGATGGTATGCGCTTCACCCACTTGCTTTGAATGAAACTGTACGACAGCTCCCGACACGTCTGAATGTGGCACTGGCATTTCTTGCATCCCTCTTCTGCGAGAGGCGAGAATCTTCAAACTCAATTAGCATTTTAAAGAATAGGTTCAGTTTTGTGGTCCATTAAAGTCGGCTAAATTGATGCACTGCATGTCTTTATTTCAAAAATAAAGCTGAACAATTAAAGCCCATGTCTCTTTGCTCAGCTTTTGATTCCTCACAAAGCTTTCCCACTTGCTGCCTTTGGATGTAATGTTAACAAAGTCAGTTAACATCAAGAGCAGCGCTAACAGGCATGGCACAATTCCTTGTTTTTGCTCAATCAGTCTGTGTTCAAACTATCAGTTTGATTTATTTGTCCACGCTGACCCTTATTCACCACTTAATTATCCTCGTATAATGTTTCAAGAGCCTCCTGACACAAGGAGAAAGACAATTGCCGATGTTCTGTGGAACAACTGTTGACCTGATGGCCAAAATGATGACTGCGGGTCGAAGGTTGGTCTCCTTTTGAAGGACCCACTCCATTCTTGAGGGCTCTGGCCGGAGCCACTTAGCCTGGTAGCCGCTGGCACCGGGCAGCCTGCTGGCCCCCTGGTCCTCCAACGCGCCTGAGGTCAGCCCGGCCCAGCACGGCCAGCTGAGAGCCAGCCTCCTCCGAGCAGCAGCTTATCTGCCGAAAGAGCCGGGGTTTCGGGTGGGCAGTCGGTGGGCTCGCTCTGATCCCCTCCACCCCTGCTCCGCTCCAGCATCAGCACACGACTTCACTGGAACTAATCCCAACATCAAATTGCCAAAACCGAGATTGGAACCACGTCCTCTAGGAAAAACAGATGCTATAAGCACGACGGTCTCCATCCTCACCCCTGAGCAAAGGGGCTGGCCCTTATTCTTACAGCAAAGGACGTTAGTTTAAAGTCCCCACCGTGTATGCTCAGCCCCATGCCAGAGATAGTGCACAATGACCTCCATTCATCCGGAAACGGTCCTTTCTGCCGCTCTGGCTTGGAAACTCTGAATGACATTCCTATTCGTTTCCCATTCAAAAGCGAATAATCAACTAATAGGTTAATTTTGACAGGACACTGGCATCTCATGGGGACAGAGGGCACGATCCGCATTTTCAGGGAAGCTGAAGCAGTGCTCGGGAGCTGGGGAAAGAAGGGGCCAAAGTGGCAGCGTGTGAGAGCCCGGGCATTAGCTGAGCAGCTACTGCAGGCATTTCAGCTGTTGGGGGCTGCGCAGGGGAAGAAATCTGGCTCTCTTTTTAAAAGCAATATCCACCTCAAGCGTAAGCAGCCAGGGCATGTTTAGTTAATTTTTTTATTATTTTTTTCTCAAATAACTGACCTTCCCTGAGCACGTGGGGTTTGTATTTCAGCGAATTTACACCATTTCAGATCCCTGCTTGAATTCTACTGATTAAAGAGGTGCTCAGCTGTAAAGGTCTAGCATCCTCACCGCCACCACCAGATAAAGCGTGATTAATCAGCTCCATGATCCCCATGCCAGGAAGACCTTTGGCAACACAGAGGCAGTGGGTCAACTCCTTTGTTGACCACTCCATCTAGTTTTCTGGTGTCATTGCTGAAAGACAGCGTGAACATATTTCTTTCTGGCTCACTGATCCCTGCCCATCTTTGCAGCCTCAAGGAGGACTGGCAAGCACCACAACTGGGAGCAGATTTTGGACTGCTCTAGGTGGGATCAGCAGGGTGCACAGCCAGCCCTGGAGCAGAGGAGTATGGAGCCTAACTTGGGACATCCCCACTCGCTTACCGCTGTTTATAGTTCCCAGCCACCACCAAGCATCTGAGTCACAGCAAGGTTGAAACCACAAAGAAATATCATGGCAGCCTGGACGTCAGGCCACAGCATTGGGTTCACCAGCTCATGAGACTCTGGGGCATAACGCGGTTGGTGCTTGGCCTACCACTTTCTTTCAAAACTCCTGTTTGAGCAGAAATGTTCATGCATTAGTATTATTGTCATCTGAAAGGCTTTTAAGCTTAGTTTTCAGGCAACCACATTTTATGTTTTCATTTTTAATGAAAACTCAAAAGCTGTCAAAGACATATTTTGGCAAGACAGAGAAAAATCGTTTTCATTGGTCTTTTCCAGGAGAGAAATACATAAAGAATTCCCCAGCTGTCCTTATTAAATTGCAGACATCTGATTGTGAAGGCAGGACGCCGCCAGCTCTTTGCTGATTCTTCTCTTGATGTCCCTGAGAAATAACCCTTGGTAATCCCCAACACTCGTATCTCCAAAACCCTGTATGAGCAGGGATTGCTCCTGTACTAACACTGTCCACGTAGCAGACCCCTCCAGACATCAGAAGAGGAAGCGGTTGCCATATTCCCCACGTCACAGAGGTAGACTGGAGCAGAGGATGAAGTGTCCAGGCTCACAGAGCTCCAGCTGGCACCTTTGAAAACCTGGAGGTTGCTGCTGGAGCATGAGGGGGTTTAAGTGACTTGCTCCTCGAAGCCTTGTGTGCAGCACATGGTGGCTGCTGGCTGCTCCCCATGGCAGGGACCATCAGCCCTCCTCCATCTGCTTCCCATGGGACAGCAGCAAGAGCTGGGTCCAGACCCCTGCCTGGGGTCACTTCAAAAGCCACTGAACACCACGCGGCGCAGTTGTTCATCCAGGTCTCCCCATCGGCTGCAGATGAGGGGCCGGGTGGGAGAGCCAGCACGGGGCACAGGGGCACGCACAGGACCTGGGAGCACAGGCAGGGATTGGCCAGGGGACACTGTGCTCAGCCACAAGCACGGGGCCACCAGCAGACTGTGCCCAGCACGCCCCGGTCTCTTGGCTTGGCCGTGCCGCCGGGGAGGAGCTCGCCGTCCCTCCATGCCGCAGCTGTGCTGGCGCGAGACTCAGCACCAACTCATCTCCACATGATGAGCCTTGGTCGGAAACCCGCAACTTTTATCAGTGCTAGGAAAATCAAATTCTGGCTATTTTAAGGTACCTAGGAGAGGGCCAAGGGTTTCCCTGAAAGCTCATCTTTCATTTTGAAAAGAGCATCTAATCACTTAGGGGTAGAATAGCAGGACAGGGCAAGTCTCAAACCTTGTCTGAAAGATGGAAAATTTATGGCTGCAAAGGGCAGCGTATATCAAAGAGCTTTTGGCCAAGGCTCACCAATAAAGCAATTCACCTACTGGGTGATGTGAGGACAGAGCAAGATGAAAGTAAAGTTCGATCATTTCTTCCCATCGCAACAAAAAGGTTGATAAAGAATATACTTGATATCAAACAGAGCTTCCTGCTGTCTCTAGTTACCTGGGAGTTTGGAGCCTGCAGTTTGAATAATGTTTCCTCCATAATAGGGTTGACAGCAGAAGTGTGGAGAGACTGATGGGCCTTCATGCAGGCTCAGCTTTTGTAGTTCAGGCTCATTCTTTATTCTCAGAGTGGAGCAGATAATAAATGTGTAAATAAATAGTTACCAATCTTCTGGCACGGTAAAATAACTAGTTGCTTTCTTGCGCTGCAGAAGAATTCAATCATACCGATAGTAAAAGGGCACCGCTCGCAATGTTTCATGCACTTTGCAAATAGCTCGGGAAAGTCGTTTGCATCGTTTGAGATGGAGTGTGGGTAATGCTAAATGTGGCTGCCAACAGGACTGAAACAAAACAGCCACTGCTGTAATGGGGGGAAGTTAAGTGCTTATAAAAAATGAAAATTCAGGACTTTTTTCTCCCTTTTGTTTATAAAAACAAGTCCGTGCTAAATTCTGACTCAGTCTAATGTTATTAGTATGCTTTTTGTTTAAATGACCTCTGAGGAAATGATAACAGAAGGGAATTGATACTAAAAGCCGCAGTCCTTTTTATAAAAATACTGGGATTTCCATGTGACTGCAATGGCTGTTGAGCTCTGTGTTTATCACACCAAGTTCATACACTTGGGAGAGATTTTTGACCCTTAGTTCCACAGCAAAGCAGAGCCACAGAGAAATATTTAAATGTTTTTAACTGGGTTTTTTTCTGTGAGTCATACAACGTTTAAGCAGCCATTGATTTTAATGGCAGATATAAGCTAAAACAATGCACGAATGATTTGGATATATCTGGGCAAATTAAGTATTTCATCAATTTATTTTCCATTAAAACGTGAGCGGAAAGTGTGCTGTTCATCATTTTTTAACTGTTTGTTACAGCCCAGCCCTGTCTTTAAACAGGCTGCCACGCACTTCTCTGGGCCAGGTCAGGGTTGTAGTAATGAAAAGATGCCATCAGCGAGTACATTACACTTTTCAGAGCACAGTTAGATAAAATAAACCGGGTAGTTTTAAGGAGATACCCAAGAAGATGAGAGGGAATACACCCTGTGAAATTCTCCTAAATTAAAGCATAATCTCTGGGGAAGACCTTTAGAGATGACTGGAAGTGCCATTATTCCCCTCAGCTTGGTGCTTCAAAGGCACTTTTTTTTCTTTTTTTCTTTTTTTTTTTCCCTTCTGTGAGGAACTTGTTCTCAGGCTGCTTGAAATGAGAGCTGGCTGAATTTTTCCTTTTTCAAAAAGTAATTCAAATGAGAACTGATCCTTAGACATAAAATTACTGCAGAAAAATCTCTTTTTCAGCATCTTTTTTTTCATAGAAGAAAATGCAAACTGTTCAAATTGAAATAATTTCTGTAAGATTATCCCTTTTTATGATCAACTGATTTTTTTTTTATCGCAGTCAAAATGTTTACCTGAAACTGCTTTTTTTTAAAACTGAGGCATTTACTGTTTCCGTTTAGTTCTGTAGTGACAACAAAAACATAAAACACTGCAAATTTTGACATAAATGAGAAAGAGAAAAGAAAACACCAAGGAAAAATAACTGTCATTTTCCACTCCACTGACCAATATCTATCTCAACTCATTTGTAAAATATAGCCTAAGATAATATGGATCCAAATTTTCAAAAATGTGATGCTCTTTTTAAACCTGGTGTTACGGAAAATGCTCCTTGCTCTTCAAAAGGCAGTAGCCTGTGCGAAGCCAGTACTCTGAGAAGGCAATGCAGTATTGCTCCCTACAGTTTCAGGCGGCAACTCAGCATTAGCAGCATCCTTGACATCAAATGGCTGAAGCCCACGCTTAAAGTTAAAAGCAGCCTAAATGTAATGCTAAATAGCCGCATTGACACTTCATTAATTAGTAAATTAATGCCTCTAGCAAATAGCCTGTCTGCACACTCAGTGTCCGTTTCCTCCACAGATCTCTCCAGGCAATATTAGCAGCTAGAGGAGTAAATACAATTACAAAGGGTGCAGATTTGACCGCCTGTGTCAGTACTGATTTAAGTGATGAGGCAAAAATCTTCTAAAGGTGTCGATGAGTTAACGCTGCCCTTCTGTGCGGTACTGTCACAAGCTGCCCTTACACTGGTCTCGTGAAGGAGCGAAGGGCTTGCGTTTAAGGTACTGTTTCTATTTAAACGCGTCTCTCTCTTGACACAGCGGCCACCAAATCCCTGACTTCCAAAGTGGAGGCTGACGTTGGGTCTTTGTCTCGGCAAGTGCATTCAAGTGCAGCAGCCAGCGTGTGGGGAGGGAGCTCTGTGCCTGCCCGGGGACAGCTGCGGCAGAGGACTGGCACAGGATCGCATCTTTTTGCAAGTGAGAATTTCACTGAGAGGGCTACAATCTCCATGTTACAATGAAAATTTTAGAACAGAAAAGTGAAAGTGGATAAAACCAATCTGTTTTACTCGAGAGACTAAATTTTTTCATTCTTTGGAGCAGGGAAGAGGGAAGAAAAACTCCCATGCTGCCATAGAAAAAAAAAAAGTAGTCTCTTGCCGATCCAAAGCTATGAACCCTGATGAGAGCTGGAGTGAGAAAATGTGATTTAGTGAAAAATCCGCGTATAAGCAAACAGCGCTACGATCGTTTTGGAGACAGCATCACACCCTGTTTGCAGAGGGACTCACTCACAGATAACACACGACTGCGTGCTCAGTCTGCTTCCCTTCTCCTCAAACACTGCCCAAAACCAGAGCTGGGGCACTTGGGTTGCAACGTAAAGAGTTCTTCCCGTGAGTTTCCTACACGTTCACATCCACAGAGCCTGAGAGATGCAGCCAGATTTTGGCTGCATTTGAAATCTGAGGCTCAGATCCAGGACTTTGCTCCACTGTTGTGGCAGGTCATTTTCCCCACATAAAGACTCTTTCTAGCAAACTTTCTTCCAGGCTTCAGCTTGTTTCAAAAATAATTTTATGTCCATACAGAACAGAAGTTTCACCATAAAAATCACTGTTATGCTCCCTCCAGCTCAGCAGCTGGGAACCCGAAGGCACGCAGGCAGAGTCCCTACATCAGAGAAGAGCTATTTTAGGGATTTGTTCCAATTTCCGCTTAATATAGATGTGCTGGCACAACCTTGTGCTGACAGGTGAATGCTGGTGGAAGAGCCTGCAATTAGAGCAGCGGAGCTCTGCTTCCCCTGGGAGGGCCACAGCGGCCCGTGAAGCTCCAGCAGAGACCTGGGCAGGATCCAGCAGCCTTTTCTTCTTCGGCTCTCTACCAGAAAACCTGCCAAGCACAAGCCACTCTCTCAGGGTCTGCTTCCTAAATCCGCCAGAAAGGTCGGTAGTGCTTTCTTTGATTCCTCAAGGCAGCAAGACAATCCTTGACAGAGGAGGGGATTTGGGTGGACAGATTCAGTTTGAGATCTAGTGATGAGAAGGACTAGATGGAATTATTATAATTTTTTTTTTTTTTTGCTGGTCTTTCTTGTCATCGTAACGAGGTGGCTCCCCCTTCAGCGGGCTGCTGCCAGGTTGCAGTCTGAAAACATCCCTGAGAAAAGGGGGGTGTTTTGATGCAGAGCTCTGCTCACCCCTGCACTGGGGCAATGCACACCCTGGGCAATGCTGGCATCTCCCCTGGAGGGATGCTCACAGGGGCGGGTCTGCTGGCCTGGGGGGTGCATGGACCCCGCATATGGCAGTTTGGGCAGTGACACCACCCCAGGAGCGAGGGTTTGGGGGTCTGGCTCCTGAAGACAAGTGTCTCAGCCCAGCTACCAGGGCCTCCTGGCCAGGGCTTGCCAGCAGGGCTGGGCACAGCGCGCGCTTCCCACCAGCCCGGGCCGCCCACCGAATCCAGTGCCATGCTGTGGTGCCTGCCTGCCCACCAGCCTGCCTCAAAGCAAAGGCACTATAGTTAAAGACAAGATTTAGGGCCTCAGTTATTTCAAAGTCGCGTATTCCTTGATTATTGATAATAGTGGAAGGACGTCTATGCTGTTTAATCATTCAGCAAGGAACAAATGTGTTAGAGTCAAAACAAAGACATCAAATGGTTTCTAAACCTGTACTAATACTTGCTTATATTTTAACTGGAAGTAACAGGATAAAAATTGTTATTTAACAACCCTAACTCCATCATATATCCTAAAACATATGCTTTATACATACTTTTTTACATATTATTGTCATGCTCAGTGCAGCATGAATACTCTGTAAAAATCATATTCTTGTAATTAGGGGACATCATGACTGCTCCAAAGACATGAAAGACAAACTGCCTTATATAGCCTATGAAAGATATTTTTCTGCATACTGCTTTAGAGGAACTAAGCAGTTAAAACATGTGAGCTGCCGTCTGCCTTTCCAAAAGTGCACAAAATCAGTTTATTGTCAACACATGTCAATACATTTACTTGCGCCGAGGAAATGGCTTCTGTTGATTGTTTTCAACCAGGCTGATGCCTGTATGCCAGATTTGCAAATCAAATGTTACCACTACTGCGTTTCTGGCAGAAGAAATCAGAGCTGTAACTGCAGTACTGAAAAACGTCTGTCTTTCACAGTCACCTGACAGCTTTTGCAGACAGGGATATGAGATTGCAGCTTTTCTCCCAGAGAAGCAATGGCGAAATTCAGGCTAGTCTCCACTGGAGCCATTCAGGAGCCTGAGGGGCAGTGCTGGAGAAAGCACTCCCAGCTGACTGAGCCTTTTAGCTAGCTATTGTCTGGGATGATATTATGTTTAGCTTTTGGCAATAAGGAAACAAGCAGTAAGAAAGCACCAAACTCAGCAGAACTTCCAAGCTATTTAAAGTACTATCTGCTGGTTTGAGGAAATCACACCTTATTGGAAATGTAGGCAGCACAAACTTCTACCAGGTCAAGTATCATGGACTCATGGACTGAAGCAATGCTGGTTGGAAGGGATCCCTGAAAGTCGTATTGTCCAGTCCCCCACTCAGAGCAGGACCATCACCAGGACTGGATCTGCGGCAGTTGTGCACTCATCAGAAGATGATTTAAGTGTAAGTCTAAATACAGTTCATCCATAAGTCTCCAACCCACCTCTGTCCTTATGAAAGTTTCCATTCACCTTGCTCTCATGACGCGCGATCCACCAGGGCACGGTTTGGAAGAGGGACGATGACAGTGCGGGCAGAGGCAACACTGAAGGTTAACTACCTGGAAGAAGTGCGATCCAGCATTAAATCTGGGAAGCACAAGTTCTCTCTAGTAATTGCCTTTGTGCATTAGCAAATCCCAGAAGAATTAGCCTTCCAGAAAACAAAAAATTCCCACTTTAAGCTTGAAGTTCAATGGAAGCTCCAACAGACTTTTCACTACAGCCACCTGATTCAGATTTTCCTGTGAGTGAAGAGAAGGTGCGTGTTTGCTTTGCCATTATCCCTCGCATCTCAAACACTCTCTAACTTGTAATTATTTCACCTTAAAACATGGTGCAGCACAGCCCAGTTTAATTGCGTACACATCCATGCAAGTTGCCTATCAGCACCAGGAGCAGGGTGTGCAAAGCAGAGTGGAGCAAATAGAAATAATTTTGTGTACGTTATACAAAACTCTGTGCAAATACTTTGTTTCTTTATGTCTACAGCATTATACACAATGTTCAAAGACATCCAGCTTTTAATGATCCCAAATGGTTTCTAGCCTTTCGAATTTGATAGGACTTTTCCCTGGGAGGACAGTCCATATTCAGGACTTGGAGCTTGTTACGGCAACAGAGTCTGGAAAACAGCATGTGGAATCAGTCAGTACCAGTGTCTAGAAGAAGAATAGGCTCAGCCTTGAATGTTCATGTTGGATATTGTCTGAAAAGTTGCCCGTCATGTTACTGCTTGGAAGCTCTGGCAGTCGGGGATGACACGCTCCGGCTTCCCTATTAGCCCCCCTGTGCCGCCGGGACAAAGGGAACTGCAGGCTCCCAGCCAAGCACATACATTTGCAAACTGCCGCCAGTCAGTTCCCAAGGCCAGGGGCTGGATGCCATTGACAAAGAGATGTGAACCACAGGCATAGCCTGCTCTGCTCTCCCTGCCGAGCGAGTGGCGCTTCTCATGGAGATCTATAGGGCCTGCTCTCTCCCCCTCACTGCCCGCAAAGGGCTGGCCAGGACCTGCTTCTGATTTTTCAGGTTTTTAACCGGTCCCTTCCACCCAGGAGCCACCAGAACATCGTACACTCTTCACCAGCATCCCCTTCAGCCACAGATCTGTGTGGCGACATTTATCCGCCAGCGCACACAACACCATGGTCTTTAATCCACAGCGTGGGAGATCAGACTTTGATAACCCTGCTGGACACTCGGTCTGATGTTGCGGGTAGATGAAAAAAAGCAGCAGCACAGCAACAGGTGATCTCAGGAAAAGATCACAGAGCCATGTGAAGCACAGGCACCTGGCTTATGTTTGCTCACTTGACTTTAACTTTGCTGCTTCCCTACGGCAACGGCATGCAAGGCTGAAGGGGTGTGGAGAGGAAATCCTCTATGAACTGTAGCTTCCACTTGGAGATGCCCAGCGCCCAAGCTCATACTCCTGTCATGCTGCTATCCCAAACTATCACAAATCCAAACAGATGGTTTGGGGTTTTTTTGCTAGTGAAATCAGCCCTGAAACTGCCCTGAGATGATCCAGGCCGAATTTTGGCTTGCGATGAGATGAACTACCTGGGTCTCAGCATAGCCTGCATGGTAAGGAAAGCCCTGCCTTTCCTAGGGAGATGGCCCAGCCAGCCAATACCCCCTTCTTTAGAGAGAAGCTGACGGCTCTCCAGCACACGGCACCAGCCCTGTGAAGTGCAGCCACAATCCCACCATGCCTCCTGCTCTAGGTTTATGTGCCGAATGCAAGCGTGGAAAATGATCTGACATGTGCTGTTAGCGGGCTACATGAGAGCAAGATCCAGGGAAAAAACACATCTCCAAATAGCATGTGAGACAACACGTGCAAGTCCTGCCCATCGTCTCCTTGGAGGAGACCAGGACACAGGGGAAGGGTGATGCCCTTTGTTTAGAGAGTGACCAGTGCACAGGAAACCCTTTTCTCCATCACTTTGCTGGCACCACATGCTCTCTCCATCTCCTTCATCCTTTCTCCTCACCTCTTAATTTTTCTCTTCTCTGTGCCTGGGCCTTACTTCTCTCTAGGTGCTCTAAAGGCACGATGGGGACAGGACATCTCAGTCCAGCATTGACACTAACTCCCGGGTGGCTTTTCACTAGCAACTTGCCTGTTAGGTGGGAAACAAGTGCTAGGACCTGCCATGCATGCTTGGTCTTTCCACGCAGGACATGCCACCAAAGCAGAGGAGCCACAGCACTATACCTAACGTCAGCTGGAGACAGAAAGGATGTTCTTATTTGAAGGCTGAAAATACTAACCCTGCCCGGAGGCTGTGTTATTCATAGCAGAATTTCCATCCTTACCCCGTGACCTTGGCCTGACAGGGTTTTATGTGTGGTTTTTCTACAGAGAGTTTTTACCACATTTAGCTGAAAACGTGGGAAAACCCATCCCAGACCACAGCTATTCCTGAGCTGAGAACTCTTCTAGACTATGGTTCGTTCCATGAACGCCTCCAGCACACTCACAACACTCTTGTCTTTTCCTATCTGGCTATGAAATGGTGGGCTGCAACACTCCTCCTTCCCCGGTCATTAGTCAGCCACCCCCGCAGCCCACTCTCAATGTACACAGATGTTGCTTAGTCTGTTGCAGCAGCAGCGGTTTTATCTTTTTTTTTGCTTGCTGCAGAAATAGAGTGTGACAGTCAAAGCCTTCAAACCTCCCAAGCACGAGGACTGAGGACTCTGCCAGCGTGGGGACGTTACATGTACCTACAAGATGAAGCAATGTCAGGAATTAAATCCCACGAGGGAAAAATCTGGCAGTTCATTATTGTACATTTACCTAAGAGAATATATATATAAAATACATATGGAACACTTAGACTGATTTTTTTCCAGCAGAATTTAATTCCTTCCATAATGCATCAGACTGAGGACCCAAGCAAGCTTTGAAAAGCACACTGGATCCCAGGAATCCACCAGGCTGAAGGATCACTGCATTGCTGTGACCCCCTCATATGTATCTGACAGATTTTTGCAGAGCAGAGATACAGACCTCTCGCCATCACCACTCTCAATTTACTCTCACATTCACATCTTTAGGCTGGGGTAGAGCACTGACAGAAATAGAATCCTTTTCCTTCCATTTTCAAACCCCATTCCCAAGCACTCAGTAATCAGACTGTTAGTGGACATGTAGCAAACGTTCTGGTTTTGCCCATCTCCTCCTTCTTCCCTCTGCCTAACACTTTTTCTTCTTCAGCAGTGACTTAGAGCGTGTAACCTTCTGGCTCCAGTAAATATCACTGGTTCAAAAGCATTTTTGCCATTTGCCTAGCTTTTAGCCAACATCTCCGCAATCTTTTCTCCCTGTTTAAAGCCAAAACTTAACTCAAAGCAGTGAGAATGACTCTACTTTTCAGTTGGAGCTACGTCAAACCAGAAAAAGCAGCAAAAATCTTTGTTGCATCAGGCATTGCATTCAGAGCCCAGAAGAATTAATACCGTTGTCATAATCAGGAGAAAAATCCCATGAGGCTGAATATGCGCACACACATGCGAATGCAACACATACCCAAACCCAGATTTTTATGAGCGGTGCCGTCAGCAGGGAGATTGTTTATAGTCGCCAGAAATTTATAGCTTTTAAATGTAATGTTGGAATGTAAATAACTTTCCCTGTCCCCTTCCCTCAGCGATCTGCTCATGAATAAGGCTGAAAGGAGCCCAAGCAGGAGACACAACTGGGGAGGATGAGGAGACAGGGAACGACTCAGCCTGCCCCTGCTGTCTCCCAACCGCTGGATATGTCATCCCCCGGCCATGGGATCTGCTCCCGGCTCAGCGTGAGGACTCACTTGCTGCACAGCTATGTGGGACATGATACCTAACAACTCCTATCCCAGGAAATGAAATGGGAATAGCGCTCACTCTACGCTGCAGCAAAAATGGATGAAATGGCATTAAGAAAAAACCCAAGCTTTTGGGGGCCTTTGACAGCAAGACAAGGTTTTTCCTTTCCCCGCAGGATAAATGGCCATACCAATGTTCGCCTCTTTTCTTTCTCCTACCTTTTCAGATCAGTAGATATTGAAATATTGAGATATTGAAAACTCTCTTTTCATTCCTTCGGTGCCATTCAACATCAGAACTGCTGAAGTCAGTTTTATCACTGTTTAGTGGTGCTACAATTCATTGGCGCTATCGGGAACGTGCTTCCTCTTTATGCAGTTACAGTCTGATTGAAAAAACTTCCCAAGGGTGTTCTCCCAGACAGCTGCCTTTGCCCAGCCTGCCCAAAAGACCAGCCTGAAACCAATTGCTTTGGCTGCTGGCTTCTGCCAGGTTCAACTGCGAAGGCTTTGCAGGAAGATATATAAAATAAGAAGTTCATCAAATTACTGTACCTTTCATATTCATGGCACTAACAAAAAAGGTTATCTCCAGGGCTTTGTATCTCCCTTCTCTAGTGTTTTCACTATTTTTCTTCTCCCCCTCATGACAGAGATTTCTATTTATTAATATCTATGATAAGCTACAGTTTGGACTCTATAAAACATTTTTGGGTTCTGCAGGTGAAAGGCAGGGGATAGCCTGACAGATATTTATGAATAAACACTGAGACCTGCAAAATATCTGCCTCACCTCTCACACTGGTGAATAACAGAAAGCAATGAAAAAGTTTACGGTACCAGGCAGATGTGAACAAAGCTATCAGACTGATCCTAAGCAAAGAGAGAAACAGCTCATTAGCAAACACCTGAGTCCTCAGCAGCTTAGAGAAATTACTAATAAAGAACCAACCTGGGCCACTAACTGTACAAAAAAAAAAAAAGAAAAAGAAAAACAAAACAAACCATGAAGGTTGTTACCAAATGCTTAAAAATGAGCCATATTAGAGCTTTATTTAAAATCCATGGAAACTCGGGGAGATTTTTTTGGTGGGCAGAACTTAGGGGCCAACTTTTGCAGCTTTTTTTTCATCACCTCTGCAGACAAGAAAATCCCACCTCATTTTGAAGGTGCAGCTGAGGCTTTGCCGTGCTTACACGGTCGCAGAGTGAGGGTTTTGAAGAGGAGCATCAATATCACAGCGACGGAGCAAGAGGACTGCGGGGCGAGTGAGCAGCAGGCGGGTGGGGAAGGGCATGGGGAAAGGCTGACGGAGACTGAAAAGGGACACAGACTTTATGATCATTGTGTGAGTTGGCGAATCTATATGGCAGCCTAGTATTTGTAACGTGTGTCAACGCACACAGATAGAAGGTAGAAGAAGCAATCTCCTGCTAGAGCTGGCAAGAGTCAGCCTTGGTCTGAAGAGCCTTGGATTTGTCACATGGCAATCTAAATACAATTTTTGTCCCTTAAGTTATTTTTATGTAGAGATAACAAGCAAAGGGTTTTTAGCACTTTTAACAATCTGAGCGACCAAGGATAAACTATGTACACTTTTGCTTCCATTACTTAAGATAAATGAGTAGAAAATTAATTTCGCCGGGTTTGTTTCACTGAAAATCTCTGCAGCAGCCATTGTTTCCAGATAAGATTATCAAGACTATTATCATTGTTATAATTTTAAAGACCTGGAAAGCAAATAAAGCAAACACTAAAAAGCCTGACATCCAACAGGTTAGTTTTCAACTGTAAATGCTCTCTTAGAAGTTAAAAATTTCAATTTGTCTGTTAGAGGTAATTTTCCATTGTCTCGTTTTTTTTTCTTTTTTTTTCCACAAGAGTTCCCTAATATGCGAGGAAATGTTTCTAAAGTTAAGTCAATCAAAGCAAAATGCATGTCTTTTGGAAGAAACTCTGCCTGATGCTGCTCAGTCAGAAGCGTGACTATTCCCACTGCTGCAGGGCTGTTGTCTCTGCAGTCACAGGTTACGGTGGTTGCTTAGTCCCTGGGAGACCAATCTCCAAAATCTTCACTTGGTGAGCTTAACCCAGTCGTATTCGGGTGAATAGGACTTTTGTCCCTGGCTCTGGTGGGTGCAGGATTACACCCTTAGACTGAGCCTTCACCTCACTGAAGTCGCAGGAAGAGGTATCTGCCTTTTTTTGGCAGGCCAGTCTGCTTTCTGAAGGGCCTTTGGCAAAGTGCAGCCCTGCTGGAAGATGGTGTAAAACCAAACTCTCAGTTCAACGCAAGTATAATAATAATAACACTGAGGGGCTAAGGCACAAGGACACATTCCCTAGTAAAACTGAGGCTTACCCTGTGCCTTGATAGGTTCAGATGGCTTTCAGTCCACCATCCTGAAGCCCAAAGCCTGTCCTTTGCGAGTGGCTCAAGATGGAGAAACACCATGAGATTTCACATGCAAATGAGCCTATCCACAACATTTTACAAACCGGAGTGGAGGGGAGCAATGTCATTCACCATGAAGCAATAGCCACAGCAGATGTTCTAGCAGAGCCACAACTTAGTGTTGGCCTCCTCAGGACACATCCATCTTCTGCCAAATTCAAGGCATGCTTGCTCCTCCAGGTCCCACAGAGGTGCTCCAGGGTGGGGGGTCCCTATTGAGAGGCTGTGGTGGGCAGCCACCAGTCCTTTTCCCACTCCAGGGTCAGGTCTCCTCTCCTCATGCTGAAAGCTGGCTGAGAGGATGGGCTGGGAGTCAGTGTGGCACATCTCTACGAGCACCCATGGACCTGCCCTTTCCCAAGGCCCCCTGGGCTGCATTTCAGTCTCCTCCACTCTCATACAGCCGTGAAAAGCCAAGTCTTCACCCTTTCAGGACACTTCCCAATTCTTAATTAATCCATCCTCCTTCTGCTTCCAGGGAGGGGTCAGTTGAGGTGCTCTTCCCCTTGCAGTGAGGAAGGAGCAGCCCCATTGCTGCAGAGCAGCTCAGTGGTCACCACAGACATGCCCCAGGGAATGTACTAGTGTTTGCATATTTAGCTTAAAAAACTTCTGAAAGTTTCTGCTACACAAGGAATTGTTTGCCCTTTATTAAACTAGTAAGACCTCAAATGCACCCTAAAATCCAGTGGAAGTTTTCAGGTCAAATAAATGACAGTGGTTTAAAAGTATCTCTTTGCCTTCCAGGTCAGAGAGTGCCTCTGATGAAGTTAAAGAGAAGGTTTTATGCATTTACAGTACTCCTCAATTCATTAACTCCTTAAAGCTGTGCTTTATTGAACATCAAGTACTTTCTATCTAGCAAATAAAAAAATTAGTGCAATAATTACCTTGAAAAATGCTGTGATACAGTTCGTTTGGATAATTTTAAGCTGTCATCACATGGTAAAAAGAGCCAAATGACCACATTTATAGTATGAACAACCCTAAATTACAGTTAATATAGTTTCTGCAACAGCACTTATTGGAAAAGTGACTGCACATTTATGGAAGTTTATTGAAGGGTTTTTCTTCATTTTAAAAATGCTCAGATTGAAAATGTCTGTATTTGCTTGGACCCATATTTCTTGGGAATATTTCAGATTCTTCAACTACTCCACATTCAGGCTCTTTATGAAGTCTGCAAAAGTTTAAAGCAAGCCACAAATTCTATATACCACCCCCATATATGCAATATATCAGAACATGGTTTGCTGCAGAAACAGATAACGCATAAACTGGGGTTGGATTGAGCAGACAGAATGAAGGTGAATAAACCAAATTAAATATCTCATTTGCCACAGCGGAAACTCTAAGTGTGCATTTGTTCATTTTTAATTATACAGATAGTGGAAATTATGCCATTCAGCAGAGACAAATCAGGCTTCAAATGGAAAGCATAATTCAGGTCAAGTAAGTAGCTGAAGGAAAAAATCGATATAATTAAATATTGCCATTTGCATTCTTAAGACTCGGGTCTGTGGGAGCTGGATTGAGATCCCACCCAGGCAGGAGCAAAATATAGCATTTTTCCGGAATAGTAACGTGGGAAAGGCTTTCAGATTCTTCCAGAAGCTGTGGAAGTCTCTGTTTTGATGTCCTTCTGCACAGCACCAAAGGCTGCTTTACGCTTGGAACACTGCAAAATACCGGTATCCTGTTCTGTGGTGAGTAAGCACATTTATAGAATTATTCAAGATAGAATCCTCCAGTTTCTTTCAGGACATTCTGATCCATGTTGTGATAATCATTGAAACTTCAGTGTTGAAAACAATTTCAAATTCCCTGAGGAAAATAAATCAATCACTTCTAAACTAAAGTAATGTTAATCTGAAAAGTAAATATCTGTGAGAATGCAATTATGTAATGATTACTGTTAAAAAGTATTTTGGTTTTCGGTGAGTGAAACAATTTTTTTTAATGCTTGTTAGCAATCTTACACAGACATACAGCATATTGTCTGTTCAGAATGACTATGGCTGATGTGTATTTTTTAAGTTAGTTTCAAAACATCCCTTCCTGTTAATCAGCTAACGGCAGCAGCTTCCTTCCTATTCAGCATTTTACACCACGTTCACCCTTCCGACAAATACTATTAAATACCCATTGCCACAGCCTCTCTGGAATTGCCCAGAGAATTGCAGCCTGTGACCGCAGCCTGCTCAGCATCAGTTCTGCGTTCTGTTTCGATCCTTTGCTAAACAAACTCAATATGCATTTGTCTGGTGGCTTAGGATATTGTTCAGCAGCAAACACATCACCCTTGGAATAAGAATGCTCGAGACAAAAAGAGATGTGGCAACTAGGGCAACAGTGATACCCTAAATGCCTCATTTGATACTCCGGCATGGTCAAAATATTTGGACTGTAAATGATAATGTGGAGAAAGGACAGGGGATAGCAGAATATTTCATGGCAGATATGACTCTGCTGTTCCTGCCCAGGGAAAATCATTCTGTCTCTGAAATACACGTAAGATTTCTTTACAAAACTGAAACGGATTCATGTCCATTCAAGTCATTATTAGTCACTGAAACTGTAAGGTAATCATTTAATAGAATTTTAATACTGTTGCTTTTTTACCCCTCTGCCAACTGCACTGCTGTAATTTGCTTGTTTTAATGTTGGCTTGTCATACAGCATGTTGTATGGTTAAATAGCATCCTAAAAATACTTTGTATCAATTGAGGCTACTGTATAAAATGCTTTGGGTTTTAACCTCTTTTAACCATTGCATTTGTGAGACTTTCTGTATAACAGTAGTGGCAAAAAGGACGGAAATTTTAAAATAAAATTCTTCAAATAAAATACACCATTCACTGCCTATAGCTTACAACCCGAGGCCAATACTTTTCTCAATAGCTGTGCTCTGTCAATCTCTGTGCATTTTTGCAGTCTTCATTTGACACCGAGGGAGTTGCTATTTTCCCAGTTGCGTTTCCTTTCCTCCCAAAGCGTCCAGCCCTGCAGAAGCACATGCCTACAGATACATGTGAGCGTATGAGCAACTCCATCCCTTCACCGGGGACCGCGCACCTCCCGTGGGCACATAACTAAGCGCACAAAAAAATCATTTTCTTGTTTTTCTAACAAATTAGCACTTTGCTTTTACACCACTTTGCAAAGCATAAATGTATTCCTCAATACACTGTGTTAGGATCTGCTTTCCTAACCATATTTAAGCTCAAGCACATCACCGGGCGTAAATGTAAAAATAAGGGTCAATTATTGATTAGTAACTCGGAGAAGAGGGTGGTGGGCGGTCGGTCCGTCCGCGCACAGAAGCGCCCTGGGTGCACCCCCGCGATGCCGGGGCTGGAGTCCGGGGCCGGGCAGCCACCGCCGCCCCCCGCCGCCCCCCGCCATCGGCACCGGCCCCGCCGCTGTCCTACAGTGACTCCAAGCGGATTTGTAGAGCTATTGCCGTGCCCAGGAAAGGAAGCTTTGCTTTGGGGCACTTCAGTTAGCCTGGATGAATCTTCACCATTTACTGCCTCAGGCTCGGGCACAACTTTATCCGCTGAGTAGAAACACTGATTTTATTGACGTTACTTATCTGAAGAAAGCTGTTTGTGTGCATGCCTTCATCGGAATCTTTAGATACAAGTTACATATAGATATTGATATAAAGATACAGATACAAAAGGTCTGAAATCTAGTCTTGCAAACTTTTAAGCATATCTTTCTCTATCGTTTGATGGCCCTGCTGGCCATGAGAAGGGGTAGGCACAGGTACACCCAGCTGCAGGATGAGTGAAATCCCCCAAATACTCTATGGCCTCTGTGGCAATTAACTGTATATTGTGGAAGAATTTGCCCCCGTAAGTCATCTAGGTATTTTCTTCTTGAGATTTTCTGAAAGGAAAGGCCCATGTTACTGTGGTATCTCAGCCACCTTTCTTGGATAGTTTTTAATCCAGGATCTTACATGAATGGCATCGTTATAGAAGATACCGACATTTAAAAGCAAAAAGGAATATTTCTCGCAGCCATTTCTGAAGGTAAATTCAGGTGCTTCTCCTTATCACTTATTCAATAAGTTTGTTATCACAAACAAGCAGTGAGCCACCTACAGAACTTTGAAAGATCTGCTGTGCTTGAAAAGGCTTCTTTGGGCACCAGCAATAGAATATTTACAGACAGACTGAATTTTTGGAAGCGCTTATTACCATTTATGCAGCATGTTGGGATCTGCGTATCCTCCTAGCCCCAGGAGAAGGATATTACTCATCTAGCAAGCATTGCCTCCATCAACATTTGTTATTGAAACTGCACGTGTTTGCACTGGCAGCTGCATGCTGCCCTTTCACAGCCCTATACCCTCCTCTAGATCAGCAGAAGAGAACTCTAGAGTTCCTTTCTAAGAGAACCATACACCTGGCAGGAGGACCACCAGCGGTGAGCTGCTCCTGCCCAGCCTGGGGAGGTGGGAAGCTCTGGAGGCGGAGGCAGAGCTTCCCTGGGGGTCCCTGCCCACCCGCCGCTGCTGTTGCGAGGCAGTGCCAGCCGCCAAAAGTCTCCCAGAGGCGCTTGGGTCACGGGTTAAGCAGAATTCAGTTCTGCATCCACTTTCTCCATCTCTTGCTCTTGTGTGAAACAGATGTGAATGATTTCAAAAGCCTGGAAAATTCTGATAAGGTTGCACTTTACGTGCCCTCTGCATAAGTGTGAAATACACCCCATATAAGCACCCTGTCAGGCCCAGAACAACAGCTGTGCTACGCAGTCTGGGTTTCTTCAGGTTTTTGCTTACAAACATGTTTCAGGAAGAATTTCAGGCACAGTCAACATCCACCTCCAGATCTCCCAAGGTAAGAGCCAGATCATATCTCCAGTAAATTGTCAGCACCTAATAAAAAGGCTAAATCATTCCATGGAGCCCAGCTTGAGTCATTTAAAAAAGAAAACAACTCGCGGAGCCACTACTGCTCCATAGCAAGGAGCCATTATTAGACAAATCCTCAGGGGCAAACTCGGTTGCGGTTGGTCAGTCATTTAAATATTCCTATTTGGCTGCCTCCATGCTGTCCAGGACATGAAGCAAATGAAGCCTGGCTGTTACCCAGATGATCCACGATGTTGTGACCAGATGGAACTTCGCTTACAACATGTGTAGGTGCCTGCTGGACAATAAACAGGCTTTCACTGTCTTTTGCTCTGACGAACTCAAGGGGGTTACTGGCAGGTTAAAACAATCACAGCCCCCAAAAGATTTATTTTTTTTTTTTTAATTTATGCCAGATGAGCAGAACAACAGCAACAGCAAAGGTTAAATGGATGTTTATTTTTTGCATTAGTACTGATTTCTGGTTTTGCCACTTAACTCGGGATCAGCAAGAAAACAGCTGTATTTTTGCCCACATGCTTGTGGTTTTCATTTTTTTCTCTTGAAATTGTTGTGACAGTTGCAAACACAGTTTACATATAAAACAAAAATTATTTATAGCCTCATTTCCATTCGGGGGTGTGTGTGGGAGGGTGGGTTTATCTGTGTGCGCTCATGAGTGGCCCCCCCCATGCGCATTTCTGCATGACTGGCCATCCTCCTTTCCAATAACTTTAGAATGAATTGGACAATTTCCATTAAACACCAACTGAGTTCTTACAAATACCATGAAAATAAAAAGCCAGAGATGGAAGAAAGAGAAACGTTCTAGCTCCTGTTGAAAGGAAAATGGCAGTGCAGACTCCACCCTTGCTACCCATCAGAAACTGGAGAAAAGGGAGAGATGTGCACGCGCGCACACACACAAACACACATATTCTCACTGTTCTAGTTGCAGGAAAAGCCTTATTAGATAGCAGAGAAGATGCAATTCCATGGCCAGCCAGGCTACAGTGGCCCTACTGTGCTGTTTCTCAGAGCATGGACGTGTGAAACCTGGGTGTAGAATAGAAGCAGGACTGGGCAGAGGCCAAAGCTTATGCAGAAATGTCAGTTGTTCTCTGCACCCTCAGCTTCATATTTGTTAATGAAGTCCCTGGCTGTTCTCAACAACAGAAGAGCCAGAACTAAACAGCCTTTAAACAGAATTTCCTCATTCATGACAAAGGATGTAAAAGTTGATCCCACACTTCAAATAAAATTTTAAAGGAAAGTTGTTTGATTGCCCCTCACTCAGATGTAATCCCCAGTTCCAGAAGCTGAACACTGAGGGGTTGTGAGCACTCCCAACCTGCTCCTGGAGAAATTCAGCGTGCTCAGTTGAAACCACTGTCAAAGATCGCGCTAATGTGTCCAGGTTTATGATGTAGGGAACACCCATCAGGTTTGTTCCAGCAGCTCAGCTGCGTGGGGAAAAACATCCAGATGAGCAGTCATAATGAACAGCTGGCAATTTTTTCAAATGCTTCAGCTCGCTCTCAAAGGATTTTGTAACAACATCCCTGCAAGAACAGAAAACTCTGCTTCTTTCACAGGAGAGAAGATGGAAAACAGGCGCTGTTTAGTATGAATTGTTATTTTCCTGTAGCTCTACACAAAGCGTATGTCGCTTTCCTGAAATGCCACATTTGTGCTGGAACGATAAGAAACAAACCACAGTCATCAGAGCACAGGAACTTGGCAGCCTATGCCTTTTAGTGAAGCTACTCTGATGTTAAATGTGTTGGGTGCCTGTATCAATTTCATTTCCATGTTTTCCTGCTGTTGAACTGTACTTATTCTGCCAACGTGAATTTTTCTGCTCTTCCTCACAAAAATAGTCTTATTGCCAAGAGCTATCACGTGTTTGTGAGGTTGAGGACGAAGCACATTCAAAGACCAGTACATTCATATTTTCATTTCCAAGTGCCAGAAGGAGAAGCATAGGCCACAGGAACAGCTGAAGCAACAGTAGTTTTGGGGTTTTTTTAATTAAAAAACAAGACCTCTATAGGCAGACCAAACTTCTTGTTGCCGTGGATAGCTGGTGCCAGAATTTTACTTATGCCACTGTTATGGAGATGTGCTGTTGTGAGGGGCCATGTTAGGGTTTCCTAAGGAAGGCAGCTGTGATGGATGCCTGATCAGGAAGAAGGGGTTAAAAGTTTGTATTTTAGCCTTGTAAATGCAGACACTTATAATAAGAAATGGTGGTATAGAAACTAGTTTCTAAAACCAGAGAAATCCTGGCTCAGAGTTGTTTCCATGAGTGTATATCAAATGTTTAATCCAGAGTGATAAACTATTCCAGACAAGTGGACACCCAGGAAGAAAGCTCGTTGGAAATGCTCTTGCCATTTGGAAGTAGAGAAAAAGTTTAAGGCAGCATGGTCAGTCTTGGAGAGGAAAAAAAAAGACAGGGGATAAAGATATATGGGGAAGAGGTATGCTGAGGTGAAATTACCTGCCTTGTGGCTGTGATGCCTTTCCCTCTCTATAGGACATAGGTTTGCTGCAGCAGATACTTGAGTCAATCGAGGTGAAGCCTGGGCAGCGAGCAGTAACGCTATTGTGTGTGGCTGTGATAAGCATTGTATCCACAGCCCAGTCATGCCAGACCGGCTTTCCAAAGCAATTTCTGACGAGACTCCAGCACCAGCTCGCCCCCTCCTACCCCTGGATGAGCAAAACTCCACTTTCAGTTCTGTGGGGTAGGAGCTGATGGTAAGGAAAGGTGACAGGACACGTCAGGCAGGCTTTGGGAAGCTGATGGGAAACAGTATGAACTTTGGAGGGCTGGGCTTGTAGGCCAGGATGAAACATGGAGGTTTCAGTGGGCTGTGGATAAAGATATCTCCCTTTTCCTCCTTGTCTCTCACAAACGCCTCATCCTCCTGGTTTATCTGATACCAGGCTCTACTTCCTGCCCTCTCTCTATAATGATATGGGCTATTCATATAAATGATTACAGCTGGCGCTTCAAAATTGATCACCTTAGAGATAAACAACACCTGAGAAGATAATTTTTAAGACAAGCTGTAGTATCCCAAAGAGTTTCACGGGGCCAATTGACTTACATGGACACTGAACAGAGGCCACTTAGCTGAAGACTGGTGAAATGTTCCTACACCTGGTTCTGAGCCTGGGTTTCCTCAGAAGCTGAAGACTCCAGCTGAGGTCTGTCAAGGAAAGGGGAGTGTGCACAGATACTATCACTCCTGATGTCCTCTCCAATATTTTCTTACACTGGATACTATCTCCGAAACAAGATCTTGCCTCTTGGATGCCACTTCTTGTTTGTTATCCAGGGCTTGCTTCTGCCCAAGTATTTTTCAACTGTCCTCTGACTCTTGCTTGGCTCTTCTATTTAAACTGCATACTTAAAGCACATAATGCCAAATGAAGTGGTTTAAGGCAGAACGAGAACCTGACTGACTAAGTTCATGAATCTAACTAAAGATCTTTAATACTACCAGGACTGTAAGTCACCATTCATTCATTACTACACAGACAGATTTGGCTACAATAATCACTTTTGAAACCTTTTTGTTGCAGATATAGTAGATTAGTATGGCTAAACAAGTGCACTGCAGAGTGCAGTCAGCATCAGGAAAATAAGATGACAAGTCAGTGTCATTTCTCCATTTCTGAATATTAGAAAATACTATGTGCAATAGTCATATGAAATGAGGTACTAGAAAATGACAACTGGCTAAGCAATTGAACAGCAAATTACTTTGTGCAGTAATAATACAGGGAAACTTCATGTTTCTGAACTGCAAGAATGTCTTCACTCATTAGCTCCAGATACTGATGTAGATAATTTCAAAGCATGCATATTTACAAATCAACCATTTGAACACTACATGCAAGAAAAAATACACAACTGTGGGTTGAGTCATACCTCATTGACTATGCTTGTGCTGCATTTGGTAGCAACACTGGAAGGCAGATGAAGTTTCATGACCCAGGTCTTACAAAGCAGTTGTAAACGCTGCTGCACTTTAGCAGGAGCATGCTCAGGCTGTGCAACTACCTATGGTGCTTTGCATGTCATTACATCAGGTCTTTCTTAACCAACACTATTTACCACCATCATCAGGCTGTAACTCCCCCATCCATGCCCCGGAACACCCTACGTTGGAGACCACAATCCTCTCAGGGACTGCACTGGACTTGCAGGGAGCCTGGACAGCAAATTGTCTCCTCCAAGCCCTCAGGCCAAGACCTGGGCCCTTGGAGGAGGTGGGCAAAGCAACCCCTTGCTTCCTCGCCCAGCCCATGCAGCACCAGGGAGACACTCCAGCCTGAGAACCCTCTGCTCCATGGCCCTCTAGAGAGTAACCAACACCTAGTCTTGGATAAGGGTGTAGCCATGCAGCCTGTAATAGTGTATTGCCATTGCAAGGAAAAGGCTATTTTTCTTATTTTCTAATTCACGGTGTGTCTATAGTTATTTTTTTAAAACTTTTATTTATCTTTGTCTGGTATTGCTGTGGTTTTACCAATATAACATAAGGTGTGATATAGAGAAAAACAGTCTTGTAGCAAGTACGCAGTGCCTGCTCCTGCTGTGACCCCGGGGCACCTGGGTAGGGAAAGGGCTAGCGTCATCTTTTGCAGACAGGCGAGTCAGCAGTCTCAGGGTACCAGTCTCTCATAATCAAAAACCTCCCTAATCTGCTGCCTGAGTCATTCAGACCTGCCTAAACAACTCTGGGCCACACAGCCAAGTTAGTCAGGTGTGGAACTACTGCTAGGTAGTGACAGAGCATAAGTTTGGTCTCCTAACAGCAAAACAGCATCCTGAGGCACAGGCGTGACACCACCATTTCAAATGCCATTAGTGTTTTCCAGTGTTTCTGCAGAGCTAGCATGAGGACAAGGTCTCCCAAGCTACCGTCCCACAGTCCCGGGCAATGAGGCACGGCTCCCAGCAGAAAAAGAGTACAAAAGGTACACTTACACGGCACGAAATCGAGTAGTATCGTGTCAGTAATCTAAACCACCTGGGACTATTTGACTAGCATCACCAAGTATCTCCCCATTAGCCACAGGATCCTTCCTTGTCTCAAGAGGCAACTGCAATTTCTCTAAAAAGAAATGGAAAAGAAAATGCACACACACAAAAACTCCCAACAACAACCAGGAAGATTATCTCCAGCTCTTTAAATTCCAAGTTGAAACCAAAGCAAAGCAAAGAAGTTATGATACATTATTGCAAAGAAATATGATTCTGTCAGGAAAATTACTTGCTCTGTGTCATGGTTTAACCCCAGATGGCAACTAGGACCACCCAGCCATTTACTCACTCACCCCTCCGAGTAGGATAGGGAGAAGAGGGAGAAAAAGGGAAAAAAACCCCAACTCTTGGGTTGAGAAAAAGCCAGTTTAATAGAACAGTAATGGAAGGTAAAATAATAATAATAATAATGGTAAAAGAATATACAAAATCAGCAATGCAACACAATTGCTCACCACCTAATGATCGATTTCCCAGCCCATCCTGAGCAGTGATCACAGATTCCTGCCCCCTGGCCAACCCCGATTGATATACTGAGCATGATGTCTATAGTATGGAATACTCCTTTGTCCAGCTTGTCTTGGCCAAAGCTCCCTCTCAGCTTCTACAGGAAGGTGAAAAAGTCCCTGACTTAATATAAGCATCACTTAGCAACAACAATATGTGTTATCAACACTATTCTCATACTAAATCCAAAACACAGCAGCTACTAGGAAGAAAAGTGACTCTATTCCAGTTGAAACCAGGACACACTGTCATCAGTTTTCCTTCCTACTAGAAGCCATTGGCTTTCAAAGTTCAGCAGCTTGGGTCAAAACTAGGCAGCACAACACAGTCAGTGCTATCAAGGGCAAGACATGTTTTTTATGGAATCTCTGAGGGTTCTGTTGTTTTTTGCATGTCCTGCAGTGTGTAATGTCAGCTTATTTAGGAACAGAGGTTCTCTTCTATTTTCACAGTTCCGCAGATAACAGAAAAAGGATTTCAAAACTCTTTCAGGGAAGTAGCAGTTGAAACATTCTGTACCATGTAGCACTCTTGCACAACGTGCGCATTCTGCATTCTCTTACCAGCCACAGTTGATAATTTTTGCAGACTTTTATGTACTCTTGTACAATTGAATATCCAAAGAGACCATCGTAATCACCTGGTCCACCTTTGTGCACAGTGTAAGCACTTACTAATTTCTGCGTTACATTTCTTTGTTTCTGCATTAATCCGAGAACTTCTGTTAAGCTATGGCATATTTTCTAGAAAGATGATTGCTCTTGATTTAATATCAAGTGCTAAAGATCCTATCAGTTCCCTGCATAATTTGTTCTGATGAGACATATTGCTAAAAATATATATAGATACGTTTTTTGCATTGCATCTGTTTACAATGTTTCCCCTAGGTTGAAGTTCTATGTTCTATCAGAAATCTCTTCCACACCTAGGGAGTCCCCAATTTGCCTTCTGTCAGGTAAACCGTACTAATTGACTTGGTTTAGTTTCTTTTTACCATGAGAATTTCCAGATCTCAGATTATTCTTTTCTGGATGCCCTGTAATTTTTAAGCAATCCAGGCACCCTAAATAGTCACGACATTGAAGTATCTACCCCAATTATTTTATCTATGGTTATAACATAGTATTCCTTCTACGCTTGTCTGATTTTCTTCTGCTCATGCATTCCAGAGTTATATTAGCTCTCTGACATACAGCTTCCTATTGGGAGCTCCCAAGAAGTAGCACCCTAAGTAAAACCAAATGTCCATCTGGTCCTTATGCTCACAGTGGCACCTAGGTTAGGGTGTACAGATGCTCAGAATAGGGCACGTGCACTCATTTAGATACAGGGCACATAGAGATAGATCCTCTCCTTGATAACACAACCCAGTATCTAGTGAAGAGCCTCACCAGCAAACTCAACAAAGCTCTCCACATCAATCCATTACTGGCACCATGTGATGTTAAACAGGTAGAATGTGCGACATCAGCGCTTTTTTTGCCTCCACAAACAACCTGATATACACATTGCCAACTGTAGTTGATTTGAAAGAAAAGCAAGAAAATATTTAATATTGTTGCTTTAAACAGCATGCTGGACATCATCCTCACAAGTGTGCTGCCCTTCTGAAGTCAGGGTTTGACAGAGGAAGTTTATTTTCAATAATTTTTTTCTTAAATTTGAAAACTTTTTTTTGGGGGGGGGCTATAAAATAAAGGTAAAAAGATATTTGGATACAATTTTGCTGGAAGTAGTAGAAAGACCTCAATTAAATAAAAATCCTCACCACAAGCATATGTCCCCAACTATAAGTTCAATGATAACAGTTCTAGATCTTCCTAAGTGCAAACTGCATCCAGCTGATGGCCTCAGTCTGTTCCCATACGAAGTTTCATTTTGACTTTGGATGGAATAGATGTAACTAAATTTAAAGAGAAGCTAGCAAGGCAAAACGTCAGACCTGCAACGCTCCTTTTGATCTGTGAGTGCTCACTGGCAGGATGGAAGACCTATGAATTCGCCCCCTGACTCTTTACTGCTCTCCTATAGGATTATCTTTATGTATGTTAATAATATTCTGACTTACAAAAAAACAGAAAGCAAGTGATATGAAATAAAAGTAAACTAGGCTTGCTGTAATCTCAGCAAAACAGACATTTATTTTCAGAAGACCATATAGATGGTATTCCAGTCTCTGTTTTGAGAATAGAAACTATTTCTTGAGAATGTTTACATGCCATTAAAGTAATGACACTATACTCAGTCAACTTAAATATGATGTAAAGCCTTTTATGTTAGATTTTGCAGCCTTTCAGTGCTTAAATTGCAAATTTTAAAATGTTAAAAATGCACATTAGTGAAGTAGCTACATCCATTTCTCCCTGCATGTGTGCTTTTAATGCAAACTTCAAGGGCATCTAGCTGTAGACAGAAATGTAACTCAGTGTTTTTTCACTGCCTTTCTGTTGTGGTTTAACCCCAACCAGCAACTAAACACCACGCAGCCGCTCGCTCACTCCCCACTCAGCAGGATGGGGGGGATGGGGGGGGGGGATGACACACAGGGGAAGAGGATTGGATGCGTAAAAGTGAGAAAACTTGTGAGTTGAGATAAGAACAGTTTAATAATTGAAATATAACTCCAATCATACAAATCCAAACATAGCGTCATACTAGATACTACGAAGAAAATTATCTCTACCCCAGCCAAAACCAGCACATTCTCCACCCTTTATTCCATACCATTTATGTCATGCTGAGGTCCCACACTATCCAATACATTCTCATTAACTGCCACCCCTCTTCCCATCCTTTGACACCATACATAGATATCATTCCTTTAGTCTATGGACCATACCTGTGAAATGTCTGGGCAAATGTCCACAAAATGTCCACTGAGTTCATTTAGTCCGTGACTTTGGTCTTTATCTGCTACGGTAGTCACTCAGGACACAAGAGATGGTGTGTTGCATGAAGTTATTGGGCACCAAAGCCAGCTCAGGTTGGTTCACTGCTGCACTTGCACTGCTTCTTGTAAGGCTTGTCCTCCATTGGTTCGGGTGGTTCCTGCTACAGTAATTCCTATAACATGCAACTCAAATAATGGGCCACAACAATTTAAAGGTATATCCATTACAGTCACCACCCTTGGTCCCTTTTTGCCAGGTTATAGGATTTAACATCACAATGAACTCCTCCCCTTGCCCCTGGGCTGACTAGCAGCAAGGGGTTCCTGCTATAGTACTTCCTATAACATGCAACTCAAATCCAGGGTTACAACAATTTAAAGGTATTTGCATTACAATTACATTACAATTACATATTTCCATTACAATCTCCACACTGCTCCCTTTGGACTGGACCATAATAGGGTTTAACATTGCAATGATCTTGCCCTTGCCCCTTGTCCCTGCTCCGGCTTGGACTTATCCACAGACTGCAGTACCTGCTCCAAATGGAGCCTTGTCTATGAGCCATAGTCTCTCCAGGGGTACACCTGCTGTGACACAGACTTATCCACAGCCACGGTCGCTTTGTGGTACACCTGTTCCAGTGTGGCCTTATCCATGGGCCGCAATGCCTTCAGAGATATACCTGCTCCAGCATGGCCTTACCCACAGCCACAGCCCCTTCAGAACTAAACGTGCTCCAATATGGCTTTACCTGTGGTTGCAGTTCTTCCAGGGATGTACCTGCTCTGTCATGGGCTTATCCATGGCCACACACTTTGAGATGCTCCAGCATGACTTCATGCACAGCAACTGATGTTTTAAGGTGTACCTGTTGCAGCACGGACTTATCCACAGTCACAGATGCTGCAAGGTGTTCCTTCTCCAGTGTGGACTTATCCTTGGATCACAATCCCTTCAGAGGTTAACCTGCTGTGGCACAGACATAATCATGGCCACAGACACTTTGAGATGTACCTGCTCTGGTGTGGGCTTATCCATGACCACAGATGCTTCAGGGTGTCCTGCTCCTGAGTGGACTCAGCCACAGGTCACAGTCCCTTTGACTCGAGTTCACACAGGAGTTCCAGCCTGTCCAGGACAGAAACAGCAGCGATGCCCTGCCCATCTACCAGCCCAGGCACGTTGCGATTGCTGTTATCAAAACGTTCCCAGGTACCACAGAGTAAGATGATAAGCAGTACAGCAGTACTGCAAGTGGCGAAAGCGAAAAGAAGCCACTAACAGGCACCAGACTCTAATACACAGTAAGGCAAGCAAGCCACATGGCAAGCGCAGAAGCTTGCCCATTAATAGCTAAACAGCAGTAACAGCTATAAATTCGATCTAGCACATTCCAATCAAATCTGTCATTATCTCAAACCCTCTGAGCCCCAGGTTGGGCACACTTTCAAACACAGACGTGTTTTCTTCCATAGTTACTGTATGACATATATGCTAACAATAGCACCTACTAGTTCCTCTCATTAGAAAGAGGGAAAACTGAGGAAGTGCTAGAAGATGTCACTTGTAAAAAGTCCTTTGATGGCCAGCAGCAGGACCAGAAACAGATCCCTGGCTCCTAAGTCTTAGGCCAGTACTTTTCTTTTTTCCCCTCTTTTTGCTACCTCCTTTACTCTCTAAATCAAGCTATTTGTTTTCCACTCAGACATACTATCATTGCTTCAACTCTAGAACTCCAGCTTTTAATAGTCCCTTAATCCCACATGAAGTATCGTATCTAATAACAAATAGCTCTCCAGTTCAACCTGACAGATGCCTCTGGGGGCACAGGATGATAGTGGAGAAAAACATGTAATGATGCACTCAGCCCACAGTCACTCAGCAGCAGCAGATTTCGCAACAGGGCTTATGAGTTCTTCTTAGGACTAAAGGGAATAGACTGCTGTAACACTCATAGTCTTCCATGGTAATGCAGAAGGACGGGGTCTTAATTTGCAGGGTCAGAGCGCTGAGAAGGGAGACAGTTTCCATTTCCCTGTGCACTTGTATGTTCTCACACCTTGCAAGTGGCTGATTAGCAGAAGGATCTTGAAAAATGGTTGTGGCAGCAAAGCAGCCCCAGAGAAAGACTCAGGGGTGGGGGAAAGATGCTTCAGATGTAGATTTTCACACACCAGCTATGTCTCCCCAACCCTGACATTCATCAGCACAGGTACATCTAAACAACTACAAGAGGAAATTAAAACCAAACATGCTCCAGATGTCAGCAGCTGAGTCCCTTGGATGTGAGGAAATAAAAACAGGAGTACTGTGTTCGTCATGATTGTTGAGTTAGATGCTCCAGTCTCGCTCCTGAAGGCCTTCCCAAGTGTACCTTCAGAGGAGTCAGGCCTCGGTCAACTCCCACAGGCTTACTGTAGCCACTAATGAATTATAACAGAGGGGTTTAAATTCCCCTTTCTCTTCTTGCAAGAAAAACCATGCTGAAGCAATGGGCTTTAGGAGCAGAAGGGGAAAAACGTGGGGACTGGATGTGGCAGAAGCTGCTGTGCAGGCTGGTAGCTGTGGAGGAGCTGGAGGGAAGCCGGAGGAGGGGTTGCAGAGCAGTGCTGTGCGGATGACTTGCCTGTACCACAACGAGGAGGAGGAGATCAAGTCAGATGAAATGACAGTTAAGCAGCAAAAGCCCTTGTAATCTTTGATAAATCTGTGCTTGTTCTGGGACATGATGCCAAAGTCTCTGACTTTGAAGGTCCCAGTCACCAGCTACCCCTTCACTTTGCAGTCAGACTCACCTAGGGATTTCCACACGAACCTTTGACACAGCTGTTCAGAGGGACCTGCTATACATTTCTCCAGATTAAGGCACTATTTATTCTTTCACCTAAAGTTACACAGCATGCAAGACTGAAGCATGAAACCAACAAACAGATCTACAGGTCTTTTCCCTTAAATTTTCTTACCTCACTGACATTCCTTATCTCTGGGGGAAAAAAAAAAAAAAAAAAAAAACCACAAATAAACACAAAAAACAATGAGCAAACCAACCAACCAAAACCCCCTTTAATGCCTGCAACATTATCTCTCTTTTCACAGGTCATACCAGCAAGTTAGCTTTTTCACTGACACACTTGGGTAGCTCTTGAAATCCCATAAAAGTTTGTATTCTGCACTCTTGCCTCTAGAAGGGTGAAGTGTTTTAGGCAATACACTGCCAGCTGTTTTTTATCTTAATTCTTCTGAAACTGCGCACCTGAGACTGGCTTGGGCATTATTGTGTTAGTACTCCCTATTGGTTCTGAAGTGGTCTCTTTGCACCTTCCTCTGATTTAATTCTATTTGTTCTGAAGATCTACGCAAGCCTGACAGACACCGATTTGAAAATCAGCTGGAAATCTGACTCATTTGTCAAGCTCGTAAGGAAAAGAAGGCAGACATTTTGCTCAGTCATGACAACAGCCGTGCAGAGAGACATACACAAAAATGCAGAGGCCCCCTCTTCCCAGCCGCCCAAATCTGTTTATCCCACAAGATACAGTCACGTATCAAAGCCTTTTTTATGGTCAGGTTGTGAGGAGCATTTTGGTTGCAAACCAGCTCACTCAGTCATGTGTTCACACAGAAAAAGAAGGGCAGTTACTATGCTTATATTCATTTTCCTCTGCAAATACGTGCTGGTCTATATGCTGTTTTTAATCACTAAATTCCACCTGCTTGCATCCTTTTTCCAAAAACAGCAACTGTCAAGACTGTGGCTCTTAGGGCATCAATCACAACCACTCATTTACATACAGGAGCAATTTAATCATCTACTTTGTGATAGATGATTAAATCTAATCATCTACTTTTTATGCTTTGAAACATAAGAGTGGCTAACATTTGGTTTTCAGCAGAAAGCTTAATATCTTGACTCCATTTTGCCAGCCAAGTCACTGATCTTTCAGAATAGCTGCAAACTGCATAAGCAAGTGTTTGTCTATCATTTCCATCTCTTGATGAAAAAATAGCCACTTCCTCTTTGGTCAAAATCATTCAAAGACTTGGTAATGAACACAGTCCTCTGGGACTACATCCCTGCCTTTAAAAACTAAATCATTATTTCTGGCTCCCTTTCAGACCCACTCCACATTTCTGTAACCTACAGCTTTATTCATGTCTTATCAGGCAAAGGCAATCCCCTCCCAGCCACAGCAGGCACAACACAAATGCCTCATGTTCCCCTCTTCAAAACTCTGGTATATATATAGCATTGACAGTATATCGAGGCTGGGCTTGCAGCACATGTTGAAACATCTCAGCACATGGCAGGCTGCCAGAAACAGGTATCTAAATAGACAGACGCATTTTTAGCCTTCACCCAGAAGCTAAAAAAGTTCTCAGAAAGTACATTTTGCGGCCAAAAATTGCTGATAAACTTCAGCCTTGGCCCAACGTTATCTGCACTGACAGAGAAAACTCTTTGAAAGGGAGTCTTTTCTGGGGCATTTGTATGTCATGGTTTAACATCTGAGTGGGTTTTCATCACATATCTTAACATTTATTAAATTTTGCATTAGGAGAAAAAGGAATAAAATTTAAAAGCATTTTTTTTTCTTCTTACTGTTATTGGTGTTTTGGCACCAATACAAAAATAAAGACTTAATCCTTGATCTTTAAAGTAAAAGCACGTTCACATTTATTTTATATTAACAAGATCCACTGTGTATGAAGGGCTATGTCAGGTCTTCATTGTTTATCTCATATCTGCTGTTATTTACTGAACATATGTTTATTCCTTTTGATTGTAACTTGCGGAAACTTATAGTGATTTTGGTTTCCTTTATGAGACCGAGTCATGGTTTCTTTTCTACCAGAACCTGAACATTGCAAGAATCAAACAAGAAGAAATCTCTTCTAACATCTTCAAGCTTTTGCCAAGGCAGTGTTCTTCCTAAAATGTTCCTGTTCTTTGTTTCGTTCCTTATTAATTCTTTCTTTTGTTTATAGTTTGGGGTTTTTTTTCTACTTTTCCTTCCTGCTCTCCACGTGCTTCCGAGTAGTGTTTCTGTAGGGATACCTGCCCATAGCCACATGTCCCTTGCTACCACGTTCACAAATCTCAGCTTCTGACTTGTAGAATGGCCTGTGTTTGAGCAGTAACTCCTGCTGTTTCAGCTATAAGAAGTGCACATGCCCCCTGTGCAGGACTGCAGCCATGTCCAGCAGCTGCAGTGAAGTTTCACAGTCTCAGTAATTAAAATACCTTCTCTCTCTTGACCCATCTTCCCGCTGAAGCACAAAAGCGTGACATTCTGTATGGCCCAAAATGATGAAGGGAAAAGAAATAATGACAGATTGCAAATAGCACAATGTAGAGAGGCTACAACCCCCCAAAAAAGCATTCAAGCGCAGAGATCCTGCCACACCTAGCCTTTCATTATACATTTTCCTTAGTGAAACTTTTGTTGTTGACCAAGGGGCTGCAATCCAGACAGAAACAGGGCATCTATACAGAAGGATTTGGGAGGTGGCACTTCCCATTCCCCGTTCTCCATGCTGAAGCTGCATCTGGCCAGGGGGAGAGGTAGCCTGGCTGTGAAGGCCAGTGATGAGGCTCCTTCAGGAAAAGAGGAGTCCTGGGCTCTGGTTCTTACTGGTAGCACTGTTATGCTTATTATCCAGTTATTTGCAGAGCAGTTGGCAGTATGGCACCTGTTGTAGTTGTAGCAAATCGGCCACCTCTTTTGGCCAGCGATGATCAATGTGTCTCTTAAATATCTGGAAACAGCATATCCCCAAGGATGCCCTTCAAACTTTCTTGTTCCCCACTCTGCTTGCCACAAATTGCAGAGCCTGCCCTAACATTGTCAACCTCCTTCAGCAGACCAAAATGCACCTGTGCAAAGGTAGCTGTGTGCCTATACACTTTGATTTATTGCCAGTCCTATCTGGGTATCTCCATTTGTATATGGTATCTCAGAAAAGCAAAATTCTCCACAGATCAGACACACTTACACCTCTTCTTTTTCTTATTTCAGATTAGTTTCTGGTTCCTATTAAAGCCTCGTCCCAGACTGGATAAGCCATGTACTTTTCTGAGGTTAAATTCTCCTGGATCTTTCCAGCTGACAGCTTGAAACTTCCTCTTCGTTTTCACCACTATTTATCTGCACCATGGAGTTGAGCTGAACAAACCTCACAGAGGAATCAGAGGACTCCTCTCTGTGTTAACAAACTTGTGTATTAATTAAGTGTGGGGAAACTGGCCCACCTTTGCTGGGAAACAGGGTGTTCACAGGCAAGAGTTAATGAGAAACCGATCATATTTTCTGTTGGATGGTCTTAACTATTGTCTTTGGCTGGCCCAATTTCCTGTAAATACAGGTGGCACCTGTGGTGGTTTTTCATTCTCTGATCTTTTTCTCCACTTGCCCCCTCTGTGAGTCCTTGCTACAGCAAGCAGCCACCAACCCAAGTTGTTAAAAAGATGCACAGACCTTGCCTTTCCTGTGTAAGCTCAGCACACGTGGAATTATCCTAAAGAGCGGGTCAAAGTTATGACACAAAGAATATACGTTTCTAGCACATATTTGCAATATAAGACAATCGATGGAGGGGGAAAAAAAAAAAAAAGCAAACTGGGACATTGTTCCCTTTCACCCAGCTGAACCTGAAGCTTTTCTATGACAGTACTTGATTCCTCAGGCCACACTGGTTTTCTTTCAGTTTGTACTCAAAAGATAGTAATTGTGAAGATCATTCCAGAATAAAAACAACAAAGTTTAGTTTGGAAATGGAAAATATTCCTTTCTGTCTCCTGGACATCTGCCAATGCATACTCTGATCCTTGTGTAAGGGTAAGTGGGAGGAGAGCGTCTGCTCCTTTAGGGTCATCTGGTCAAGGACCTTCTTGAATGAAGGAAAGGGATAATATGAGGATACAAAACATACAGGGACACAAACGTGACCGACAAATGGTAAGGGAGGCAGTGACGAGGGCCAAACCTGGTCAGTCACACTAATTGATGAGGGAGTGTTAGAGTGTGGGAAGGTTTATTCCAGCAAGGTTATCTGATCAGGGACCTTGTCAGTTGGTAAACTAAGAGGAAAAGGGGGGAACCAGAAATAAATAGCCAGAGACACAGACCTGGCAAAACAACGACAAAACCCAACCACAGTGATTGATGGGCTATCCAGAAACTACTGGCACCATTTCCAGGAAGATCAACCTGGACTTTGCAATGGCTAGGACTGCATGCCAGGGGAGACCTGGCCAGGGAGGGCTGTGGGAATGGTCAGAGCTGTACAAACCCCTGGGGGACGCCAAGGGGAAGGGGCGCAGGGAGGAACAAAGAGGGTAGGCAAAAAATGGTATAAAGGGGGCTGGTTGGATGTAAAATGGGTCTGGTCAGTGCATCTTTCTGTCTGAGCCCTGTGCATGGTCACAACAGTCTGTCCTTTACAGGGGTGAGGGAGGCGAGCTAGGGGCTCTGCCACGGTGGCTGCAAGGGGAGATGTGGGTCACAGTCTGGGTGCCTGGTGCCGGCTGCTGGGGGAGAGGGTCTGTGTCCCCCCCAAGCCGGGTGTGTGTGGGGTGTGCATCTGTGCTCACAGCGAACTTTAAACTGGACCAGCCAGTGAGTAAGGGGGCCTCAGGTCTGGGGTATCAGGCAGGCAGGGGGCCAGTGCTGCTATGCCTGGAGTGACTTGGGACCATGGGATGTCTCAGGGATGAGTGTGCGAGCATGTGGGTGTTTGCAGTGAGCCTCAAGCTAGACCAACCGGTGAGTGGGAGGGGACCCATGGGGAAATAAGGGGATCTGGGATGCAGGCAGGGGTGCTGAGTGGGCAGAGGGGTCGTGCTGGTGCTCCGGGAATCCATGAATGCACATGTGCTTATGAACACAGAGTGTGTGATGCGTGTGCCTGAACTAGTCACCTTCCGTCTTTGTCAGCCCCAGAGGGGGACACTTTGCTGTCCATATTTTTTGTGAGCCCTACCTGTGGGTGCTTTTGAAGCCAAGGTATTATCTGGAGGAGGCGATCACTCTCTTAACATCCCTTAACACCTTGCATCCCTTCCAGACAGCAGGAGGAATTAGCGATTTGTGCATCTGACTTGCAATTTTCCGTGTTCATCTTCCCTTTTTATTCAGCGGATGGTTATAGAGAGAGTAGAAAATAACTACCCTAATCAAGACCATCAGGCCAAGAATAATTGCTTTTCTACAATCTGTTCTGTATGCTTGTGGATCTGCAAGTGTTTTTACGGATGTACACACCCATATACTGAACACTCGTACTGAAACAAAGTTCAAAGGTGCCTTTCTTATCTAAGATGTCTGAAGAACTTTTTTTTTAATTCCTCCTGGTTGACTTCCATAAAAATAAATGCTTTGGATGAGAACAGAGAGCTGCACGTGATTTTCTGATGTAATTGTAGGTAGTTTTGTCTCCAACACATGCACAATGTAGGTTCAAAGATTTGCCCAGACAACAGCATTCTGTTTTGCTTTGGGAACAGAATGATTAGGGAACCAAATTGTAAAATAATCCATGTGTGTGGTCAGCTGCTCTTCGACATGGTTTTCATGTTCATTGCTCCATTTGCACTGAAATGCAAATGTAGTGGTTTTGCCTACCACAGCCTGGTTTTGTTAAATATGCAGCACACATACAGCCCTCTGTGATCTCTGTCTCCCACTGCCTTTCCTGGAAAACTGATTATTTGCAATTAAACATCAGTAGTTCAGAGAAAAGGCACTAAAAAAACTACACCTGTATAATCTGGACAAACCGTACCTCTATGTTCCTGACAGTTTTACACTTTCGTATCTTTACACACCATTTCAGAGATCCTCCCTGTTTCCTGGCTTAGGGGTGATTTTGAACTCCTTGGCTGTATATGGCCCTCCTCCCAGTAACAGAAAATCACCAATGTTTCATGCTGCTTTTCAGGGAAAACATAAAGAACTGTAGAAAAGTTCAGGAAAACAGAATCACACAAACTACTAATTGGTTGGTTAGTTGCCTGTTTGTTGCATATCATTATATTATACTTAGATTCTACAGTGTGCTATGTAAATTTGTTACAGACCGGTCTCATCTACTATGAAAGTGAACTAATTTAGTCTTACAAAATCTAAAACATTCTTGACATTTTTGTTTTCAACAACTGATTTCTTAGACTGAAGTTGATACAGTGGATGTATGCATTAATTTATTAATCTTACTATGGTCAGTATTGTGGCAGATCTTTGAACTGCCTAGTCTGTGTGTAGCTCTGCCTGGTATCTTGTTTCTATATGATTACAAATGAAACCCATGGCCAGTAGAAATCAGAAAGATTCCTTAGAAATTGAGTGGGGTTTTTTCTCCTTTCACCAGGTTTTATTCTGCTTTTGGCAGTACTATTTCAGAGTTCTGTCACAAGATTTTTTCTCTTATGGGGGTATGGTTTGATTTTTGTCCTACAAAACCTTAAAAAAAAAAAGGTTGAGAGGATATCAATAACATACTTCACAAGAAAAATACGCTCTAAAATAAAATATGCTCAGCAGCTAATATTTTCATACATTCTTTAGTTCACTAGTAATCCAGACAGATTACCAGAGTACTTTTCACTGCTATAGCAGGTAGTCTTGTTAAGTAATTTCTTTCTTAAATGATCACATCCTTTATTAAAACTAACTACATTTTTATTCACATTAATCTTATCAGGAAACTGTTCCAAGCTCTAACCTTGTGAAAATTAGAAACCTTCTTCTAGTTTTCAGCCTTAATTCAGGCAGGAACTTTTTCTACTTCGTGATTTTGTATAAATTTCACCTTTTGGTTTAGATACCTGAGACTGCTTGAATCATGAATTGTGCTTGAACCCATTTATAGAGAGGAGAAGCTGCCCTTTCAGCCTTTTCTTTTACCAGACTAGATAAGACAAGTATTTTTAGCCTCTTCTCAGAAGAGAGAATACCCACTTTCAACCGTTGATCAGACTAGCTCCTTTCAGCACCTGTAACTGGCTGTATTTGTCCCCTTGGGACAGAGGTGAGCAGCCCAGTGCAGTGCTGCAGAAGGCATCTATCCGTTTCCTCAAACGATGGAATTGATATTTCCCTGTCTCTGCTGAATTCAACATACTTCCAACTGAAAACTGACCAAAAAAAAATGTGATACCATTGCCCACAGTCTTCTTAATTAGCACACAGATCAATAACAGCAAGTTTCTGAACACAATAAATTATTGTATAGAATAAAGACCAAGTGTTTGTTCTGGATTCAGCTCATGTGCCAGTTTCCTGACCCACCACTAATTTATCAAATATGCTGTAGTTCTTTTTTAACAGCAGAAGCATAAAACCAATAAATTATATCTAACAAAGGGTTAAGGTAAAAAAGCATTGTTGATAAATTTGGAAAGATGTTGCAAATGTAAAATATTCTTCCTTTTTTTCTCATAAAATATCTTATTTTGTATTACATGTATTTTTGAAAGTATCTGTGTCCATCCTCAGACCTCCTCATTATTTATAATTCCATTCTGCTTTTGAATAGTCCCTACATAGAGTTACAAGAAACGATACTTAATTTGGATTGCATTGATTAATGCTTATCCTGACTATACATGATGGTTCTGCTATGAATTTTTAATCACTAGGCGTCATGCAGAATTTCAGTATGTCCTATTGTGATACTTTGTTCCTGCTATGAAAATGCTTTTTAGAAATTTATAACATTCAACGAAACAGGCAATTTCCATTCTTTAGCTTGTCCCCAGTAGTCTGTCAAACAACAGTGTGGTCTGTATAAGATTGATTTGCATAATAGAATAATTATATGTCTTTAAAGGCACCATATGCAGTATCTCTAAAACATAGCTAATATTTGGCAATTATTTTGCATGGGATGTTCCACATCAGACAGAGACATTGGATTACTGAAGGCAGATGAAGGACCCAACATTTTTTCTTCTGAGATTAATGTGCTGCTTCTGATTAATGTGCTAGCCTGTTTTACGAGGCGGAACTCTTTATCAGAAGACCTTTTTGCACCCAGATTAATGGCACTGTTTCCCAGAAAGTTATAGAAGATACAATGTTTCTGGTCTACATTTGAACTTTTAGGAGGTCTAAGCCAGATGTAAATATGCAGAAGTTCACAAAGGCATTGCACAGAGTTTTTGTCTGCACCATGATTTTGTTTATCATGCTTTTCTTTCCCATGCTTAGGGAAGGAAATGCTTAGATATCCCTTCCTTAACCAAAAGAGTAGACTAATCTCATTTCTGTAACAGTGCTATTTTTGCCAAGCGAAGTGGTTAGCCTTTTACTCAGACCTGTATCTGGGGATGGGACCAGCAACTACACTAACACACAGTAAGGGTTTGCACTATAACTTCATGTATAATGCACAAAAGACTACAGTATTAGGAGGAAAAAAAAAAAAACAAAACAGAAAAAAAAACCCCACAAAACAAACCACCCATGTCCCAAATGCAGTAATTATCTCTAGCTTTTTCTTTTCTTAAGGGTTTCAGAATGTTCAAATATATTTAAGAAAGTGAGAAGCTCCTGGTTTTCCTTTCTTTTACCTCATTCAGAGCTCCAATTAAAGTTAGGCCCTCTCCTTTTACTGATGAAGGTTAATGACTCTCCTTTCTGTCCCAAACCATCAGGGTACCTCTCCCAGCCTGAGAGCGGACCAGCTGTCATGCAGAAGCTGGTCTGCATTACTGTCCATTACACTAGCTTTATCTCAGGGTGCATATCAAGTCACACATGCATTAGACAAACACAAGTAACAGAGCATGAGAGGTCATCTGCCAATGCGGCAGCTACAGCAGCTGTCACACTGAAAACACTGCAGCTTTTTAGAGACTTGATCATAATCTCACAACCCCATCTTCTTCATCTATCCTTGCTACCTCTCTCTTTGTTTTCTTTTACCTTACGATTCAGGCAGGTACCTTCCTCAGGCTCAAATAAACCTGTTGTCTTTGATTTGGTGGTCAACTTCTAAGTAGTGTTCACTGCTGCTGTACTGGAGAGGTCACCACCCGAGTCAGCTGCCGCTAGACCAATAACAGCATTTGGTGATACCATGATTTCGATGGCGCATTTTTATCTACTTCCTTCAGGATTCAGTGCAAGAGTAATTACAGGATACACAGCATGCACATTTAAAAGAGCTTCAGTCCTAGGGTATACGTAATTTCCTGGGTAGTGGACCATTTTCTTTCACTTTGGGAACAAGTGATAGAAGTCTCTGATAAGAGCACAGCTTAGACTGCTTCAGGTCTCCTTGCTTCAGTTCTCTGACACCTGGAACTGTGGATTTGGAAAGAATGGCTAACCGAGGAGAATCAAAATGGGCAAAAATTTAAAATGACTTCTAGAGAGTTAGGAATGACACTCCTGAAATATCAAAATGTATATTTTTAACCTAAGTCTGTATGAGAAGATCACTGAACTTCCTGACAGATTCAAGGGATGTACAGAAGCTAAATGATCATTAATGAGCACTGTTTTTATGTTTGGGGGTGGTGGTGAACACAGCTGGTGCTTTTAATTGCTGGGGGAAAGCTCTGTTTAGAGATAACTTCTTTGTGTCTGTGATTTCTCTTTGTGATAGCATTTGAAGAAAAGGTGGCAGTACCTTTGAAACATGCCTTTCCTAAGAATATTCTTACACAGCCTCATACAGGCTCCAAACTCCTTCCCACACTGATACTGTACGGTAGATACCTTAGTTTCTTGGGCAGTATTTCAAAGCCAAAACTCTGAAGGTCCGGAACATAGACTGGTTTGTGAGAAAGCATGTAGGAAACTGCAATGACTGTCATGATGAATCAGAGGAGTAGGCATTTCAGCCAAGTTGAAGATCCTGTACCTATTTCTGCAAGGACAACAAAACCCCAAGGAGTGCTACTGCACATGCACATGTACTCTGGCATAAGAACTCTGCGACCCAAGGAACTGATAGCTAAAAAACAAAAAAGCAAACAAACAAGCAAGCAAAAGACTGTGGAAACTTGTTCCACGATGTGAGAAGTTGTTTATCTTGTCAAGAGCTTTCTCACAGAGAGGCATGTGACCACCACTTGGGGTGAGCATGAAAGTGAGTGCAAAGGAGGAAGTCACAAGATGCTTTACATGAAAATGGCCAAAATTTTTGTTCTCTTTTCTGATGTGTAACAATTCAAGACAAGGAAAAATTTTAGCAAGTTTTGGTAGTGAGGGACTCCACTGGCTGCACAGTGAGAGCAGCCCCTGCCAGGAGCTGTCTACACAGGTCCTGGTGGCACACGCAGAAGGTGTGCTAGGTACAGCTCTCATAACTGAAATTACATTTCATTAATTTCTCTGTAGAGAGCTGACTTAACTTTTATTCCTTGTTTTCACCTTTCATAATCTTCCGTCAACTCTGAGCAGTATTGTCATAAAAAACTCTTACCTTACTAAGCTCTGTTGATGTCACTCTTACCTAAGGCACACTGTCAGCCCTTGATATAACTGTCAGAATATCTAACCTCTATCCAGGGCTGGTGATTCCTTGTTTTCACTTACTTTTGTGTAAAATACCATTTCAACCTTAGAATCATAGAATCATGTAGGTTGGAAAAGACCTTTAAGATCATCAAGTCCAAATGTTAACATAATACTGCCAAGTCCACCACTAAACTATGTCCCTCAGCACCACATCTGCACGTCTTTTAAATACCTCCAGGGATGGTGACTCAACCGCTTCCCTGGGCAGCCTGTTCCAATGCTTGACAACCCTTTTGGTGAAGAAATTTCCCCTAATATCCAATCTAAACCTGCCCTGGCGCAATTTGAGGCCATTTCCTCTCATCCTATCATTATGTCCTAGAAAATGCATTATATGTTAAAAAATATTATGAAAGCATGCCACCATTCAGGAAGTTAAAATCCACATGCCAGTGAGCAGCCAATATTTCAATCAAGACAGTTATGTACTTGTTGATTGTGAGGCTCATGACTGCACTCTCATGAAGCACAAAGGTCAGCCTCTGAGTGTAGTGTTCCTACATAACGTAAGCGTTGCTTCACGATCCATTTTCATCAGCCTTAGTGCAGCTGGGAGGAGATGCTGGCTCTCTAACCCACGCTGACACTACACCCCACAGCATCACCTCATCACCTGTGGGGACACCATCATTTCTGAGGCCATACCAGTGGGGTGTTTTCTTCAGCATCCAGCACTGGCTTGCAATCTTCCCTCTCCTCACTCACTCATTCCCTCTGGTGCAGCAAATCATGCTGTCTCCTCAGTTTTGCAAATGCAAATGGCAGATGGCAAGAAAAACAATTCCTCCACACCATTCTCCAGGAATCGGGACCATGTTTGGGACAGGAAATAATGGTGAGGGAGCAGTTAAAGTTACTTTTCCAGGCCAGGCAAGACAAAGGGGAAGCATAATGTCTCTGGCAAGTAGCTCTGTTTCCTCCTTCCTGTCTCTTTGAAAGCCTGGGAAAAAGCGTGGGTATGCAGGATCCCTCAAGCTGCCTCCATTTTAGATCTGGAAAAACGGTTATTTGCAGAATCTCTGACACGAGCCTAAAAAGCTGCTATATCCTCCTTACAGCTGGGGAGGTTTCTTCTGTGTCCTTCTCATCTGGCCCAGGGTGGCCTTGAGGTTGAATGATTAAGGTGCAGAATTATCTGGCATTGGGACTCTGGGTGGGAGACGTAGGAGCAGGAGGGCCGAAAAAGCTGCCGTCTCCATTGTGCTTGGCACCCCTTCATGATTTTTATTTATTTTTTTTTTACAGTGCATATACATTCAGGTTATCTGCAAGAAAGAATAAAATCAATCTCTCAGCATAAATTAAAAGCCCTCTACATGTGTGAATTCAAAGTACTGTTTCTGAAATACTCCACAAGATGAACGCTTTGCGTTTTTTGAGAAACGAGGGGAGAGCAGAAGGCCCAAGATATCAAGGAGGAGGACGATGCTTTTTCAGCGTCTGGGGCTGACAGGCCATCACACCGCATCGGCACTTAAAACAAAATCAGAACACAAAATTACCAGAATCAGGGGATCGCGCAGGCGAACATCCCCACTGCCGCCGCCCGGCCCCGAGGCCTCCTCCCCCGCCGGGCCGGCGCCCCCCCTGCCCGCTGGGCCCCTCAGGCCCCCGCTCCCCGCCCCGGCCACCCGGCAGTGACCCGCCAGGCTTCCTCCCCCCACCCCGACACCGCCCGCCCTCCCTGCTAGAGGCGGGACCCGCCCCCTCCTTCCCGGCCGTGCACGCCTAGAGGGGAGAGCGTAGCGCGCAGGCGCCGGGGCTGAGGCGACGGGAGCGGAGCGGGGCGCGGTGGGGCAGTACGAGCCGGGGCAGTTCCCCCTCTGCCTTCCGGCCGCCATGCAGGTGCTTCGGGCCCTCCTGGCCTTTGCCGTGGTGGCAGCCAGCCGGAGCGAGGCCTCCCGCGGGGAGCAGCCGCCCGCAGGTAACGGGACAGGGGGATGGGGCGGGTGGGCAGGCCTGAGGTGGGGCGGCGGGCCCGGAACCGGCGGAGGCTCCGCCGTCGGTAACGCACCCTGTCCCGGAGCCGTTCGTGACGGGGAGCCGCCGCGGGGCCCCCGGCGCCGCGTCCTTGCCGCCGCTCTCCCCGCCGGGAGATGGAGGGGAAGCGGCGGGTCCCGCTTTGCCAGCTGGGGAGCGAGGAGCGGCCGGGCGGCGGGCAGGGAACCGCGTCCGGCTTTGTTCGGCCTCCCCCCGTCCCCCGGGGGCTGCCGCGCCGAGGCGAGCCGGTGCCGGCTGAGCTGCCTCTGGGGTCGCGAAGTTAAGCCTTGCTGTGTGAGTGACTTACTGACATGCAAATCGGTTCTGGTGACACAGCGCCGTCGGGGCGTGTGGCAACGTCTCTCTGCTGCTGGGTGGTTGTTACGGGCGTAACTCCTGATGTTACCGCAGCTGTAATTAATGGTGACCGTCCTTTACGGTAAGGCGGCTATATCAGCCACGGAATCATGGAATCGTATAGGTTGGAAGAGACCTTTAAGATCATCAAGTCCAACCGTTAACCCAGCACTGCCAAGTTACCACTAAACCGTGTCCCTCAGCACCACATCTACACGTCTTTTGAATACCTCCGGGGATGGCGACTCCGCCACTTCCCTGGGCAGCCTGTTCTAATGCTTGATAACCCTTTCGGTGAAGGAATTTTTCCTAATATCCAATCTAAACCTCGGGCGTTTGTGCATTTTGTCACGTAAAGCAAGATCAGGGTGGGCCTAGAACAGGCCTACCTCACTGTGCCTTATAAATGTGTTTGTCAGAAAAAGCAGAGGAACTGGGAATTTCACAGCAAAGAGGGAGAGCACGAGACCAGGCAGTCCAAACAAGGCAGCGGGATCATGACCTTGACCAAGGTGTGGGGGCACCTTTCAGCCGAGCGCTGGTGGGGAGGAGGGGCGGCCTTCCGGCAAAGATCAGAGCTTTGTCTCTGTTTGGGCAGAGTCGTTGCAAGTAAATTATGAAAGAAATACTCAAGTTTGGTTTACAAGTTTCACTTCAAACTGGAACAGCTCATTAAAACCTGAGGCTGCTGTCTAATCGGTCAGGTCAAAAGAGAACGTGTGTTTTGTTTTTAACAATATTGTGAGCGTGATGAAAGGGCTTGAAATAGGAAGCATGTCCACACATTGCATAAATTGTAGCAGTACTCTCCTGAGCTTTGCCCACAAAGCAAGATCCATTTACCTAAAATGCTGCTTGCGGTTGGTGACAGAAACACTGTTTATGTCTCCAGGCTCCTTGGATTCTGCAACTGCATAATGCAGTTTCAGTGGGACTTCATGCAGTTTAGATCCATCCCCAGGTGGAATGACTGAACTCAGTTGTCCCTGGGGAAGGGCCACGCCACTGGGAAGTTTGGAAGACTGCTTAGGTTTACCTGGTGTGGACTAGGAACAGTAAAAATGGTAATCTGCCTGCTGACTTGTCCCTTGGTAGTTTACAACTTGTGTGTCCAGTTTGTTTGACTTGGTGGGTCAGGGAAGCTCCTTTTTTTTCACATTTTAGCTGTAAGGAGGCTTGATATGTTAAATACTGTCTTTCGAGGTCTGACTGCACCTCTTCTAAGGGCATGCTTTTATTGCTAATAAAATATGCTACTTTCACATTGTATTTAGCAATTTTAAGGTAAAAATACAATACCAGTAAATCACTTGTAAAACAAACCTGCTGTAATCCAGCCTAGACCAGCACAGCAGTTACCTCCATGTAAGACCACAGTGCAGTGATGTAGCTGATGTGCCAAGCTGCCTAGAAGCAAAAAGTTCATTTCGCTGCATGTGAGTGCAGCAAACCCTCAGGTGAAAGGAGCGGAATATACTTCTGAATTAGGTCTCTGGAGACATTCAAAACCCGCCTGGACGCATTCTTGTGCAGCCTGCTCTAGGTGAACCTGCCCTGACAGGGGGGTTGGAGCAGGTGATCTCCAGAGGTCCCTTCCAACCCCTACCATTCTGTGCTTTGAAAACAAAAGCAGAGTTTTCCTGGTGACTTGCACTCAGGTTGGCCACGGCCTCTATAACCGTACCCTTCAGAGACTTCATCATTTAAGCAAAACCCTAGGTTTTTAGTGAACAAAAACATGTTGAAGGGAATTCTAGTAGATATTGATGTGTATTAGCTGAATGAAAATGCTGGTTGTATCTGTAATGACAGACTAGTACCATGTCCTTACTTCATTATTACATTGATGCAAGCAGACGTGCTGGCTTGCAGTAGAAAGATGAAAGTAGAAGGGGAATTCTGAAGCATGTTTATAATGCTTTCCTTTGCAATGATACATTGATTATTTTTTTTTTTTCTTAACTCTTAGTAGGGTTTTCAGTGTGCCAGTAGTGTAATACATACCTCAAGGCTGAGTGTGTAATGAGGAAATACCCAATCATCTTCTCTTGTAGGACACAGTTTTCCTTAGAAAAGCCAGACAACCAAACAGCAGTTGTCTGAATAGCTGAATGCCCCCTGTGTTTCCTAGAGCTGGGTGCGTATCGTGTCTGCATAGATGGGCCTGTGACTCATCAGAGGAACTGGGCACTTGTTGATGGGAACTCTCAGTCTGCGTTTAAGTATTCTGGAAGAGGAGCTCCCTAGTCAAGATTATCGTAGTAGAAGATTTGGAGACTGTGACGGTAGTTCCTGTGCTTCTTGCCCATTGAAAGCCAGATTTCCAAGGAGATGTGTGTACTTCATTTTTGCAGCTGACTTCCTGTTGTGTGCGATGATCTTGGTAGTCTTGATTTGTTCTTTTGTGTTTCAGATTATTGGCAGTCATAGCAGTTGTCTGTCCAGCTGCAAACAAAAACAAATTGCTGCTGATAGAAAGTGTTGTATTTAGATATCATCTATTACAATGACTTCTCAGCTATAACAAAAGGGAAGAATAGTCATAAAATAGATAAAACAATATTTAGCTTCTGTTATTACAGCAGTTTTTAAAATGTCTATCTTGTGCAACTTACTGTGTTTTTCTGAAGATGGTGATCTAGGTCTGCGTCTCCTCTTAGTACAGCGTACCACCTTGTGGAGATTTTTATCATAAATGATTTTTAAAAGCTCCATGGAACAATGTCAAACCTGTGAGCCCTAAGAAAGTAAAAGCCTGTTGTAAATAGAAGCTGTAAAAATGCCCTAAATACTGTGTATAGTGTTTATTCCTGATTCCTGTGAAATAATTTAAGTTCATTTCACTAAATATTTAAAAAACTAATAGTTTTAAATTTTACCCCTGGCGTTCATACTACCCTCATTTGTAAATTGAGTGTGGCTTCCTTTTTGAATTTAAGATCTTTTGAGAATTTCTGGTAGAACATTCTGCATGGAATTGCTGTTACATGCACTAATTTAAGCTTGTTTGTAATAACTTTGTTAAGGAAGTACTATTGAGGTATAGGAGCGGCATTACAAGAGAAGTGCATATCCTGGGTTTCTTTTGGAGGGATGAATGAAAGCGGGTAACGGCAAGCACATGCAAACCTTTCCAGGTACGCTATGTGGCTGCTGCCACTTAGAAGAAGGCCGGGCGGTTAGCAGGAACAAAATTCTTCAGCACCTTGCTGCTTGGTGTTTGCCGGTCTGTTGAGCTCCCCGCTGAAGCCAGCCTCCCCTCCAGCAGTGTGGCAAGAGCAGGAACTGGGCTGTTTATTGCCTGGCCTGCCAGGAGCACAGGGTAGAGATAGATGGATGCAAACCCGGGTGTGCTGCCCTGAAGGGGAATGCGGCAGTGGACGGAGCCCTCTCTCTGGCAGTCACTTCCCATTTCTCCCCATGGCATGTGCTCGGTGCTCTTGAAGCCTGTGCTGAACGCCGACCCCTTCCTGCTGAAATTCTGTCTTGCAGTTCCTCTAGCTCTCTTCTAGCTCGTGCCAGGTGCCTGTACACTGCTTTAATACAGGCTGATTTTGTTTGATGCAGAACAGATTGAAGTGAGGCTCTAAATGATTAAAGAGGACCATTCTAGAAGGAAATGCAGCTTTTCAGGACCAAATCAAATTCTTTTTATGTGCTATTTTTCACCCTTAGCACAGACTTGTTACTCTCTGAATTCATTTTTCAGGGTATTGGCTGCCTTTTTGCCACCTTTATTTTTTTCTTTTCATTCTGCAGTGTCCTGTGGAAGCATTCTCAAGTAGTGCAGATTTATCTGATCTTTTTTCCCGTGTCTCGCAGTGGTGGTGAAAGCTAAGGAGAATCACTTTTTTACGTTTGTGAAGTCGCCAAAGCTGCTACCCTTTCTGGGTGCAGTTAAAGTGCCTATATGAGCTCAGAGGGAGCACAGGGCTGGTGTAAGGAAGGCGCACCATTTTCCCAGTCAGGGTCCCGGAAGGGACTGATCTATTAGCATTGTATCTGGCTGTCTTTTAACAGGCTAAATGGCGAGTTACGCACTTGGCATGAATCTACAGCAAAGTTCAAACTGTCGTCCCTCTTGGCCTATTGAAATGGCTTAAAACTGTTTTCCTGTGATGTGTCACTTAGGGATTATAAGGATTTTTTTGTTTTTTATGGAAATCCAGAAAAGCAGTAGACTTTCAAAAGATGTTTTTACTTGGTTTTTTTTTTTTTTCACACTTTGTCTTTTTAAGCTTTCAATCTGTATTTCAGTGCCTAAATGATGTTTAATAGGCACATGCAAATTGAGTGAACTCTATGGTTCTTTAAGCCGTTGGTGCCTCAGATAGCTGTACCATAGAGTCTGCATTGTGGACTCATCAGGCCCTGTTCTCTTATATGCAGTATTGCACTTCCAGTTAAATTCCACTTCCGTGAACAGTCTCTGTGTGTACAGTAATGCCTCGTGGCCCCTGCCAGAATGAGAGAAGGAAGTTTGGTGTTGCACAAGATATAAACATCAGTATGAAGGCTGTCTCATTTTTACATCTCTGAAATGTCCTGTTCTCCAGTTCATTGATTTAATTTTTGCTGTTGGACAATGCATTGCTGAGGCTCAATGAACAGGCAGGGCATCAACATATATTAAAAAAAAAAAAAAAAAACAACTAAGTCCTTCTGTATATGCTTTAAAAATAGATTTTATTGAATATATAGCTGCTTCAAACTTGTGTTTCATGAGTACTTTCCATAGGAAGTATTGTTCAGGAGCATTTACACAGTGAACAACATAGTCTAATTTCACTCAGTTTGCGTGTGTCTGACGCTGCTGAGATTTGTCGAAGATGTGCAGTGGGGCGTTTTTGACCTGGGGAAGTGAATGTACAAAACAAGACGAGTTAGACTTGTCTTGTAGATACGAGCAAGCATTTTCTGGTTTGATGGATGCTTTTGAAGCAGAACTGTATCATACATTGTGTGCAACTAGTGGATTATTTCTATGAGTTATCTTCCTTAGTCTTAGAAGATGCAACTAGGTGCACTTGTTCCTGTTACTTTGAAAAAAAACACCCTTAAGAAATTTCTTATCAGCCTGAAACCAAGTAGCAGATATTTGCAGTAAAAAAAGTGTCTTTTGGTGACATTTGGTTTTTAATTTCCTCCCACATTTATTTCCTTCCTGTCTGCTATGCAAGTTTGCTGAAGATGTGAATGTTTACAAAACTTAAATACATTTGTTAAGGTAATTGCACATTGAGAAGATATTTGGTTATATATATACACACATACCACACTAGTCGCACCTGCTGTGGTCTTTGCCACCAATATGGCAGCTATAGTTAGTCTGGATTGTTTGTATTTGAACAAGTAACTCAGAAGTGTGAATATTTTTGTATGTTAGTTACAAACCGATGCAGGCATGAGTCTGCTGAGATAAACTGTGCAGTTGCATCCCCATGTCTGTTCTCTGTTAAATGCTTAACTTCTAGGTCACCCTGTGGTCATGTTTGTGTTTGCTTTTACCTCTACCTTACTCCTACCTTTGCTTTCCAACATTCCAGTTCTTTATCATCAAAATCATTAGCATGCTTAATTTCCTCTAGCACTCTTAAAAAAAGTTAAATCTGACTGGCGTACCTTTGTCTTTTATTCCTTTATTCTGTGGACATAGAACTGCTGTCTAAAGTTCCCCTTATGTTGTTCCACAACACACGTACGCAATTCAATTCCTGTGGAAAAAATTGTTCTTGCTGACATCTCTGTTGCCTTTCTGGTAGCCAGGATTGTGGTCTTACAAGGCGAGGTGAACGGAGCAAACTGCAGATGGAAATCACTGCATTTGAACTGGAGGCGAACTAGAACTTGATAAAGTCCTGTATCATGCATCACGACATGATTTGCTGATCAATTTTCTTCTCAGTTTTTCCACGCTTAGTGTCTCACTGTTAGAATTTGCACCTTGAGTGTTGCTGCATTTATGTTTATTATAAATTAGAAGTTTTATGTTTAAAATTGCAGCACTAGCCACTATCATCTTCCTCCAGTTGTGCCTGCTGAACAACATAGAACAGGGTATAACATGTTTAAAAAATGAATGCTTCATTATGGGTTAAGTAAAATGGCATTCACATACAGTATTATGGCATTTTAACTGGCAATATGCAGAAATAACATCTGTGAAGATCAGACATTAGCACTTTGAAAATCTGCAATTTTCTCTACGGTCTGTAGTCTTGATGCTGGAGTGAATTGAGGCTGGGGTGTCCCAAGGCTCTGTCTCTGTGCTGGGTGGAGGAGAAACCATTAGAAGTCAGATAGACAGCCTGAGTCAAGGGACTGCGAGCTGGACAATTAAGATCATTTGATTGACTGGGGAGGGGCATGCAGGGGACATAACAAACCTGAAAAAAAGGGACTAGAATTGTCTGACCAAGGCACTAAAAGTAAACTTACCATGGGTGATCACAAGCTAATCTATTTTCCGTGCCCGTTTTGAGGACCTTTGGTCTGAACTGTTGCAGTGCTGAGCACTCACTTCTGCATCTTAAGCTGCTGTCACTTGCACTAAGTTTCTGTGTATTATTACTAAATGACCTGAAGAGTGAGGTCCTTGGTCACTCAAATTGGTTAGGCAAGGTTTGAAGGTAGATGTAGTCTTCCATAAAAATAACCAGTGTAATTAGGGAAGGGAGATGAGATTTCAGGCTTTCTTTGGCTTTAAAGTAGAACCAGCAAACCTCAAAAATAAGCACAAGCTGAGAAAAATTTATGTTTTACTTTACTACATGTCCATTAGACCACTTGAGAGACAAGATGTATGGTGCCTGTAGAGAATAAGGGAAGTGGTAGAAGGAGTAATAACATGTCATCCCTTAGAAAAAGAGAGGGAGATAATTCTTGGCCTGTGAAACATGGGGAGGTTAATGGGGTGAGAGAAGGTGTGCTATAAACTTATTTCTATACTGACTTTTTTTTGTGAGTAGAGTTATGACTTTTAGCTTCTCAGCTCATGATGAAAGGTGTCCTTTAGGTCTGTCGTGAGGATATGGAGTGAAAGATCAGAGAGGGGGATAGTCTTTGACTAACTTGATCACTGAAAGCAAAGTTGTTAAAAGTGAGGATGAAAAGGATGAGCTGATGGTATGTGTAAACTCGTTCCTCTAAGTGATCAAGGCAAACTTGTAGTGCAATCAGAGATCTTGACGTATTTGTGGTGATGTTCTTCATGGCTGGTAAAGTGGTTTATATGGGGGTATAGTTTGTGAGGACAGTTGTCTTTTTGTGAGGAAGGCTTGTTTCCTGCTAGTTCCTTTGTAGTCTCAGAGCTGGAGCACGTTAAAAGCCATCTCTGGATGTAAGAGCGAAGGATTAGGTTGAGTAGTCTTTCATGGAGCTATGGAGGAGTGACTAGAACTAAAAAGAATCTACCTAGTTGGTCGCTCAGCATGCACAACTACTCCAGTGCGTTACATTCCCGTCTGCTCTTCTCCCAATTTATACTTGTGCCCAGCATTACTCCATCCCAGGTGCAGAATCCAACATTTGGACTTGTTAAATTTCATCCCATTAATCATTGCCCAGTGTTCCAGTCTATTTAGATCCCTCTGCAAGGCCTTCAGAGACTCAACGGCACCTCACAGTTTAGTATCATTGGCAAATTTGCTAATGATGCATTCAACTCCTGCATCCAGATCATTGGTAAAAATAACTGAACAGAACAGACCCTAGAATTGAGCCCTGAGGAACACTGCTGGTGACCAGTTGCCACCCAGGTGTACCCCCATTCACTACAACCCTTGGAGTCCTGCCATTCAGCCAGTTCTTCACCCAGAGCACCAGGTACTTGCTGCCTTCACGGTTGGACAATTTTTTCTGAAGAGTGGTGTGAGGGACAGTATCAAAAGCCTTACTAAAATTCAGAAAAACTAGACCCACCGCCTTCCCTTCATCCACTCGGTGGGTGACCATATCATAGAAGGATATTAAATTAAACAGGATTTTCCCTTTGTGAACCCATGTTGACTGTGCCTGATGATTGTATTGTTCTTTAAATGTCTTTCAGTAGCACCCGGTATGCTCTTCTCCCTAATTTTTTCAGGTACTGAGGTTAGACTAACAGGTCTGTAGTTTCCTGGGTCTTCCCTCATGGCTGCCTTGTAAACTGGAATAGTGTTGGCTAGCTTCCAGTCAGTAGGGACCTCCCCAGATCTTTGTTAGGTGATTGAGAGAGGTCCTACTGTAACACCTGCTCTCTCCTTCAGAAGTGCTCTGGCATGAATCCCATCAGACCCCATGAACTTGTGAACATTCAGCTGATACAGCTGTCCCCTTACAATTCCAGTGTCCATAAATAGTAGGTAACTCTTCTGGCACTTGGGGTTCACCTGGGGCCTGGGACAGACCAGGCATACCAAAGTCTATCGGTATTAGGCAAAAAAACTCCATTGGATGCCTCTGCTTTTTCTTCATCCCTATTAGTCTGGTGACCGTCTTCAACAAGGATTGGTCCAATGTTTTCCTCAGCCCTCCACTTGCTATTAACATGATCAGCTTTTTTAAATATGTTATCTGAAATGACACTGTCTAGTTTCAACTCTAGATCAGCTTTGGCCTTTTTGTGTCTTCTCGCTACAAACCATGACTCTATAATCTTCCTGTGAAGCCTGACCTTGCTTCCAGATACCATACAATTTCTTTTACCTCCTGAGCTCCACAAGGCGTTCCCTGTTCAGCCACACTGATCAGTGCCACTTGCTTAACTTACACCACCATGGGATTGCCTGCTCTTGTGCTTCTAAAACATCGTTCTTAAAAGCTGGCCAGTGCTCATGGACCCCTAAGCCCTTAAAAGCAGATTCCCAGGGGACACTGCTAAGTAGCTCCCTGAGTAACTTAAAGTTCACTTTCTTGAAATCCAGGATAGCAACCCTGTCTATGTCCAAAATAAAACAAAAATGTGGAGATGGAAAGAAGAATGAGGGAGGAGAAAGCAGAGTGGTATGTAATTGCGTAATTAAAAGCCATGTAGCTTCTAGTGGCTGTTCAAATATGTTCTGGGATTTCATTTTCCACTCTTTTGTTAAGCATAGTTTTATTTGTATAATAGCACACAAAAGTAAAATTTTGTAAGACTTACTACACCATGCCTTAAAACTAAATATTTGAAGTAACATTTGTGTGCTTTGACACCTCTTCTGTCAACTTGTCACCTTTTTTTCTTGTGGTTGAGAATGTGATGACTATGTTCTTTTTCCAATAACTGAAATAACATTTTTGTACATATTAAACATAACTAAACCACAGCACCATTTGCAGAGTGATGTATGTTACGTGTGTCGAGTCTTCGTGGTTAATAGCATATCTCAGCCTGTGTTACTTTCTGCAGAGTGTTATCTTTGTGGTCTTGTTCTCAAGATGTGAAAATTGTTTACTTTCTCTCAATATATCACAGATTGAAGTTGCAGCACTTGCTTTGTGAACAAGCAGCAGTCTAGAGCAGGTCAAATATGAGTTCTGTCACAAAATCTGTATTAATAGAATATTAAGGATCCAAACCAGTCATTGAGAAGTTAATTAGCAGCAATTAAAATCAAATTGGTTGAGTGACCTTTTTCTTCTTCTTCTCCTGAATGCCATGTGACAGCCCTTAAATAGTTATAGGATTGTGTAACTTTCCTTCCCCCACAGCTGCTTCCCCAATATCCCTGTCACTGTCGGTGCTTAGGATAGAAGCTTGCTGTATGAGGAAACTATCGATGCTGCTTTTTGTTTTTGTATTGCTTACTACGCTACCTCTGATATTGTTTATTAAGTGTACTTCGAATGCTTTCCTCTATATGAAATTACATTACAGCTTGATGTTTGAATTCCTTACAAATTTTAGTAACTTATTATTATCATCACAGCTTTCTAGAAATACTGCTGGAGTGGTAAAATGGGATTGTCAGAAATTCATGTGTAATCCAGGCTTTTCCAAGCAGGGCTCTTTTCTTTTGCAAGGCTGAGTCAGGAGACAGTAGGATTCAGTAGGACTCACCTGGAGCATAGACCCTGATACTGCAGGTTTGGTATCCTTCCAGCCCCCCTTCAGTTTCTGAAGAGCAAGAGAAATCTACAGGAGCTGGGCTAATCTCCTCTAACTTTAGTAAATTCATACTGTCTGTCTTGCTGCTATATCTGTATAATACCAACATAGGGATATTAGGTTCATAAGCTGTGATGATTATATGGGCATGGGTTATCTGAGGTTCTGGATTGTAAACAGGAAGAAAGCTGTCTCTGTAGGACAGAAGAATAATAAAACAGCTTGCAGGGCTCATGTGTCCATACTGGTGACAAACTGGTCCATTTGGGGGGCAGTATTTTTGATTTTTATGTCTATTTTTTCCTGTCATTTCTAGCATGGTGTCTTTTCCAGATAACTTAGAAATATATTTGGCTGTTCTTACGTTTGACTAGGTCTGTTTATCAAAATGCAATTGTTCTGTTTCTTCTAGTGCCTTCACCAACACGGATCCAAGTAACATCAGAAAATTTCAAAACTACCTTGCATTGGCAGTACCCACCTATGTATGAAACTCCTCACTTTATTGTGGAAATCAAACCTTACAAGTAAGTTCTTATTCTTCTGTCATTTCCTGTACCTGATATTCTTAGAAGCATATAAAAGCAGTCAGTCCATGGTAAATGCTTTGTTTCTATGTGGTGAAGTCATGTAGGGTGAAAGTTGCCTAAGTGTAAATTAAGGCAAAACTTGTCAAATAATAGGATGGTTGAGATTGTCAGGGACCTCTGGAGGTCATCTGGTCCAACCCCTCTGCTCAAGTAAGATCACCAAGAGCTGGTTGCCCAGGACCATGTCCACATGGCTTTTGAATATCTCCAGGGATGCAGACTCCACAGCCTCCCTGGGCAACCTGTGCCAGTGCTTGGTCACCCTCACAGATGTTTTGTCACAGGCAGTTGTGGTGGGTTGACCCTGTCTGGATGCCAGGTGCCCACCAAAGCCACTCTGTCACTCCCCTCAGCTGGACAGGGGGATGGGGAATGGGGGTTGTGGTCAATTCATCACACGTTGTTTCTGCTGCTCCTTCTTCCTCAGTGGAAGGACTCCTCACACTCTTTGGCTCCTCACACATGCTGCAGCATGGAGTCCCTTCCACGGGGTGCAGTCTTTCAGGAGCAAACTGCTCTAGCGTGGGTCCCCCATGGGGTCACAAGTCCTGCCAGCAAACCTGCTCCAGCATGGGCTCCTCTGGGCTCCTCTCTCCACTGGGCCACATGTCCTGCCAGGAGTCTGCTCCAGCGTGGGCTTCCTGCAGGGTTGCAGCCTCCTTCGGGCATCCGCCTGCCCCAGTGTAGGATCCTCCACAGGCTGCAGGTGGATATCTGCTTCGCCGTGGACCTCCATGGGCTGCAGGAAAATCTCTGTTCTGGCGCCTAGAGCACTGCCTCCTGCTCCTTCTTCACTGACCTTGGTGTCTGCAGAGTTGTTTCTTTCGTATTCTTACTCCTCTCTTCTGGCTGCAATTACACAGGTTTTGGGGTTTTTTTTTCCCCTTCTTCTTAAATATGTTATTACAGAGGTGCTACCACTGTCACTGAGTGGCTCAGCCTTGGCCAGTGGTGGGTCTGTCTTGGAACTGGCTGGCATTGGCTCTGTCAGACATAAGGGAAGCTTCTAGCAGCTTCTCACAGAAGCCACCCCTATAGCTCCTCCTGCTACCAAAACCTTGCCATGCAAGCCCAGTACAGCAGTGTATTGTACAATATTGTGCAATTGGAATGGTATTAACTATTACTTGATCTGTTTTACAGTCTGGGTTCCTATAAGATCGTCTCAACTTGTGTGAACATTTCGGCTCATTTTTGTGATGTCTCAAGGGAAATACACGATCCTTTTGCCTCTCACTGGCTTCGAGTTAAAGCTGTTGTTGGGTCACAACAGTCTGACTATGTTGAGACAGATGAGTTTATTTTGCAAAAGCATGGTAAGTTCCATCATAAACTAAACCTTGTACTTTTTTCCCAAAATTTAAAAAATTAGTAATTATCCTTTTTGCAGTAGTATTGTGTTTCATTTGGGAATATTATAAAGTCAGGACTCCAAGATGAAATGAAGCATGATGGTTGTTCAGTAGGAACTTCTGTAGTTCTGCCTCGGCAGGGAGTTGTTAGCCCTGTCACTGTGGTACCTGAATATTTTTTTTCAAAACTTTTAAAGGCAAGTTTAGAATGCTGATGGTGCGGTCTGCGCATCCTTTCCATATTCTTGCCTGGTGTCCTAGACATCAGTTTAAGGTAGGAGACTGCCACTGGAAGCTGTGGACCTTATACTTCCACCTGCTGACAGCTTTGAGTGTCTAGATACTGTGTAGAAGCTATGGGAGTCTGCTGTAGCTGGATAACTAACAGTTACTCGTTCTTTGTATAAATCCTTTGGGCTTTCAGGAGAAATCAGTTTTTCACATCAATGTTGTAAAAGTAAATTGTGTGTCTAGACTCCAAGCCAGCCCTGAGTGTTGCATGGGCAGGGCAAAGCAGACACAACAGAGTGAGGAAAGACTGAGAGATTTCCTCTTGTACTTGCTCCAGTCTCAACATATAGCTTTCAGGCAGGACATTGCCCATCAGATTCTCCCTGACTTGGGCTATGCTTTAGATAGAGCTGGATTTCTGCATTGCTGGAGCTGAAGAAGCTGAGTCCCTCTTTGTTTTCCACTATGATTCCCTTCCCACCCAACACACCCATGAGTTGGAATCAGTGGCTGGTTTCTAGTGTTTGACAAAGGGACAGAAGTCATGGTAATGATGCTGAGTTTGACAGTTCGCAGAAAATTGGTAGCCGTGTATGGAGGAGGGAGACAAAATCATTTTCCCATTGAACAAGAAACTTGTATGTTCAGTCAGATCATTAGACGCCATTGCCGTGGGAAATCAGGCTTCCAAAGTACTGTTGCTCAAGATGCAATTTATTTTGATTTTTCAGATAGCCTTTGTTTCAGTACAATATTGTTTTTATCTGAGTGCAATTTATGGTGGGATCTAGTCAGCAGTATTTTGTGTTCTGTTCTTGTTCGCATATATATGTTTAATTGCTTTGTTAGTTTTTTGTGTTGTCAGTGAGCTGAATTTTTATAGCTTATATATAGGAAAGTTGGTTTGCTTAACAGTGAAATTCTGCATGGACAATCTCTGTCTCCATTTTAGAAGCAGGTTCATGAATGTATCCAAATGCCTCTGGCACTTCTAAGTCTCACAGCTGTGCGATATTAACACCAGTGAAATAAACACATCATTCTTCTCAAATCTATGATGAATTTTGGAAAGCTAACAATAAAGAGCATATTTTATGTTAAAAGCTTTGGCCTAATTGCAAAGGTGCGATATGTTGCAGGAAAAATAGGACCACCAAAACTAAATCTCTCAAGGCACAGTGATAAAATCATCGTTGATATTTACCATCCTGCGTTCCCATCTGTGGAGCTTCTTCCTTGGATCGAAGAAGCTTATTTACAGCTCATGTACATGGTGACTTTTTGGAATAAGAAAAATCAGGTAAGTTCCAAAGTGAAAACTTCAAATTAAAAATTCTTGGTTACCTTAAACACATAAACAAGGGGTTCACTCCTGCGACACACAGAGCCAACAGATAGCAAGAGAACAGTCGAACATAACATAGGACTACTGAAGCCCTAAAATGTCAAGTGCGTCACAGTGAGATGTGTGACTGGAAGGTCTGGGTTTTAGATGGCTGCTGATCAAAAATGAGATTACTGCATTAGCTGTAAACAAGATAGAGTTACGTGATACCATGCTATTGTTTCTGAATACATGCTGAAACAACTTTACTTGTGCCCCTTTCACTTGTCTAGATAGACCTTTCATTTAAGAAGGTTACCTTTCAAGATACTGATACCACTTTATTTAACAACCATGGAAGGTGAACTTGAGGAAAATAATAGTAGGTATGTTTATTTACAGTTACCTTTTCATGTGCATCCCTGTACAAGTTTTGTAAGTGAACTAGGAATGCAAATATAGACTATGAGCAGCAAAAACTTTAGCTGCAAGCACCATGGTCTGATCAAATATAAATCTTAAGGTAGCTCATAAGCTGATAGCTGAAGTTCACATCACATTTGCAAGGCATGTAGATGATGTAGGAGCCACATCTAATAGCATTGTAACATTTTTGGAAGTGTTGGAAGGTACTGTAACATTTATGTTGTTATATTGAGTCAAATGATATAATGTGACTTCCATTTTTTGCAGAGTGAGGAAGAGTTCCCTGGAGATAACTGTACGATGTATAAATGTAGCCTCAGCATCCCAATTCCTGCTGAAGGTTCCACTTACTGTGTTTCAGCAAAGGGAAGTTTCTATCATGATCTGATGTTTGGCACCCCATCAGAAGAAAACTGCATTTATGTTCCTGTCAAGCAGACATTGAGTAAGAGGGTTCTAAAACTTTAATAAGACCATAGTGACTCTGACCAGAGATCTGTTCTAGCTAAGTATTCAAGTTCTGATATAGCCATGGGAGGACTTGGATGCCTATGGGAGAATATGCAAAATGGGAAAGCATAGTCATTCTTTTCCAAATGCACTTTCACAGTTCTAAAGACCTTTAAAGATCATGTATTGTTTTCAAGTAATCTTGACTTCTTTGGGGTGCTTTTCGTGCTTCATTGGTATTACAAAACCTGTTTCCATTGCACCTGATCATTGGTCTAATTCACAAATGGCAAATGGATCATTCACCGAATTACATGGTTTTCAGAAGCATTGTCTCTCTGTTCTAACAAACGGCTTTTTGCTCAGCCTCACCACTGAGGAAAATGTATACAGACTTTCTTGAGTTTGAAGCAACTGTAAACTTGTGGTCATAAAATTGAGGTATTGACATCTTTTTCTTAATTAAAGAGAACAAAGGCAGCTAGCGACCCAACTTTATATCTCTGATAGCCTCTTAAAAACTTTTTAATGTTACTTCATTATAGCCCAAAATTTCACTAGAGAAAAGAGAGAAAATAGATAGAAGCAGTTGTATTTGTTCTTTTATGCACAAGTGCAGTGGTATGATTGAGGGAGAGGACATTAAGGAGAGTCAGACTAGTGGAATCTTACAAGTAATAATTAACAATTCTATGTTTTGGAAGATTTTAATTTTATTATACATAGACTATGTGTAATTATTATGTCAGTTCATATGCTATCACATAGAAAACATACAAACCTTTTCATCCCCGTCTGTCATCTCTAAGGAACAAAAAATCAGTTATACAATTCCTTACCTCTATAAAAACATCATTGTGTTTATGTAAGTTGAAAATCTTCTATATTCTAATTTTTATTTACTTGATATAATGCTTTATAGATTAAGTTTTCTTGAGTGAAAAAAGGTGGTAAACTGACAAATTCACACATTACAGCTAAGCATTCTGAGCTCTTACAGTTTTTGAAGTTATTCTAAATGATATAGCAGTGGTTTATTTTTCCAAACTTCATAACAGATTTTGCTCTAACTTTTTAGGTGCACAATATATCTTCATTCCGTGTGTTCTTGTTGTTCTGAGCCTGAGTATAATGTTGATAGTATGTTGTGGCTGCAAGAAACTAAGGAAGGAGAACATAAAGCTGCCTAAGTCTTTGGTAAGTTCAGACTTCTTATCTGTGTCAGATTTTTAATATTCAACTAGGTGACTTTTATAACTCTAACATCTTTATGCCTGTCTCTTTTTTTATTTTTTTTTTATTTTTTATTTTTTACCATGGTCTCATAGATGTTTAGGTTTTATGCCAGTCTAATGTTCTGACAGCCTCGGCAACCAGATGCCTTGTATTTGTTTTAGGATTAGACTTCAGTGTCTTTTTAACTGAAGTAGCAGTAGTTGGTCTAGTTTGAAAGCTTAGTTCTTAAAAACTCAATGTGTGTGTCCAGAGACAGGTTTGTATTCATTCTAGTAGCGGAGGCACAGAATCACTGAGGTTAGAAGAGACTTTTTGACATCATCTAGTCCAACCCTTTTTGCTCAAATGGGATCAACGTTAGCAGGTTGCTCGGGACTTTATCCAGTGGGGTTTTGAATACTTCCAAGGAAGGAGATTCCACAACTAGTCTGGGCAATTTATTCCAGTGTTTAACCACCCTCACACTAAAAATTGTTTTCTTAGATTCAGATAAAATTCCAAATGTTTCAGTTTGTGCCCGTTTCATTTTGTCCTGTCACTGGACACCTGTAAGATTCCTTCATTACATGGTAATACTGTGATACTGCTAAGGGCTACAATGTTCTTAAAGTGATGTGCAGAGTAAGGGGAGGGGTGGAGTAATAGTGCTGTAGGAGAGAGAAGAACAACTAGAGGAAATTTGTTGTCACACTGAGCAGTCATGGGGAAGAGGGGTCAGCAGCTGCTGTATCTTAAAAAGCTCTCTGTAGTCATCCTTAGGAGGAAACAGAGTGGATGTTCCCTAACCAGCAGCAGCACTCCTTGGTTCCACATCAGACAAGAGGCAGAGTATCTCACAAGTATTGTTATAATGTCCTCCTGGTGTCTCATTAGTCACAGCAACTGATCGATCAGCAGCAGTTGAAACAGCTTTCAAGAACTGCCATGTGAGGCGGTGGTAAATGGGAATCATATCAAGAGTGTATCCTCTCAGCAGATGCAGGAAGTGTCCCAAGACTTCTTGAGAGGAGAAGCAATGATCTTCAATTCCATGTTCTTCAAAACCCTTTGAAGTGACTCCTTGATAGTACAGGGGAAGCTCAATGCCTGAGATCCTCCTGGAGCCTTCTCTCTTTTCAATAGAATATTAGGAGGTGAAATTGCTCTGATTAAGTGTAGATATCCAAGCCAGTGATGCTAGCTAGCTCCCTTTGTAGTAAGCAGTAATCTAATCCATCAATTTATGCAGCACAAGATGATTAATCTCACTCTGAAATAATATGCACTTCTGGTCAGACCAAACGCTCTCTAAAATGCCTGGTTCTCTCCATGGAAAGTGACAGAGCCGTGACACTAGTTCAGAGATAGCCATTCACACTGTAAACTTCAAAAAAATCACGAGAGAAACCTGTCTGATGGAATTTGCAGCTAGACTCCAATATCAAAACACAGAGGCCTATAGAAAAAGTGAGACATTGCAGATTTTTTTCATCTTCGCACCAGTATGTAACAGTCTGAATACCTAACGTCCTACATACGCACAGTAATTTTTGTGAAGATTGTTCATTATAGAAAAAGACAGCTCATCCAGAATGACAGTGCTATGCTCAATGGAGACATAGTTATTCTGGCTTCCCAGTACCACTGTGGTATCACATCTAAAGGATCAGGAAAAAGAACATCACACAAATAGATTGTGTGCTCCTTAACTCCTGTGAGCTTCCTGATGCATCCTCCAAGATCATGCTTTACCTCACCTTGTAGAAACTCATTTGTGTGGCCATATTCTCAATTTACAGGGCTGTATGTTATCTTGTGATTCCTAACCTCCAGTGTACCACAATCTGATTCACATTCCACATCATACTTTGTTGCTAAGGAGGTAAATGAAACATATAACTATTTATAAATACTGTTATCGGGGTGGTCAAGCACTAAGACAAGTTCCCCAGGGAAGTGGTCATGACCTCGAACCTGTCAATGTTCAAGAAGCATTTGGACCGTGCTCTTAGATGTATGGTTTAACTTCTAGGTTGCCCTGAGTGGGGTCAGGAGTTGGACTCTGTGGTCCTCGTGGATCCTTTGCAACTCAGGATATTCTTTGATTCTGTTGATTTCCATTGAAGTCTCTAGTGAAAAATATAAATTGCAAAGCTCACAAGCTTAGCTTCAGTACAGGTGATACGAATAATCATAGAATCATAGAGTTGTTTAGGTTGGAAAAGAATGTAAAGATCATCAAGTCCAACCAACACCTAGCACTGCCAAGTCCACCACTAAACCATTCCCCTAAGCAACATATTTACACCTCACAAATATCTCCAATAATGTGTGAATGTAAAATGAATAATTAATAACATGATTAATTATTGATTAGTTTTATAATTACTCAGTTTAAGTAATTAATAAACAATGTAAATAATATGTATAATAGCTTCATATTATTAAACTTACCCCTGTAGACTTCTTGGAGCTAAGAGCCTGTCATTGACCTTTGAATGTGTGATAAATATTTCTTTCTCTACTGGTTATGATCATTGTGCTTTACCTGAGCTTGTCTGGAAATGAATCGTCTAGGGAGATTTTCCGTCTGTTAAAAGGCTGGGCGAGGTGTCCTACCTTCGTACTGCTGCCTTCCAGTGATCTGCTTCCTGTCAGCTTTAGGTAGATGCTAAAACATCATTTGAGTGACTTTCAGCAAGTTGGAATTCTCCAACAGAAGGAAAAATAAGAGTAACCATCAAGCAGTTGTCTTTGCTGAGTCTCATGTACCCAGAGAAAAGGGGGAAAAAAAAAAAAAAAAAATCTATTGCCATTTAGATCTCAAGAACTTTTATATCGTCTTTTCTATGCTGTTTGTGACTTCCAAAAATAACGTCAATCATGTACAGGTCCTACTTTCACAGTACAACTTGCTGTACAACTAACACAGGATTACCTTTATTAGAGAAAATGTTCATTTACATGTTTTAAACATCATTAGTTGTAGTAGGATCCTACCAGGAATATGCATCTGGTGAAACGGGACAGATTCCTTCACAAGACTTCATCATGCTAGTCTTCTGCTGGATCACAGGAGTGTGATGTTTCAGCAGTCCAGCTGTAGTTAGAGACGTTCCTTCCCCCCACCATCTTTAGTCTTTCCAATTTGTCCTCTGTGTGATTTATCCTGTACTACAGTTTTGTTGTAAGATTTGTGATAAGGGCTTATCCACTTCAAAAGGAGCCTGACCTTAACTTACTGTGGCATGTCTGTGGGCATCTCTGTCTGCTTTAACTTCACTGTCTTTTTTTTTTTCAGTGCCTCTTACCTTTAAATGCTGGCAAATATTTTAGTGGATAGAAAACACCCACTCTGTGAGAGAAAGATTCATTGAAAAGCATCAGGTTTGACTTGTAGCTCAAACTTCAGTCAACTTTTCTGCTATCTGCTGGTGCTTTTTCTGAGCCTGACGGCAGTGACAAGGCTTTGTTCTCTCACTATATTTGTAGAACACTTAATGGATATTATTAACGAAACACTTACTTAGGAATTTTCTTTGTGACTCTGGCTTTTTTGGTTATACAACGTATATTTTTGATTCAGAGGAATTGTAATTGTTCCTGTAAATTTTGACTGGTATTTAGCACAAATAATTGTCATCTTATAAGAGAGAAGCTGCTTCATTAGCTTTTGTGAAGATTTTTTTTTTCCTGTGATCATCTGTAGAGCGGTTAAGCAGTCTTCTATTTATACATTTACAAAGCATTAGTTTGTTGTGGAACCATGCAAAGGCCATGCAGATTTTTCAAGGTCCTAATAAGATTTGAAATGGACTTCTCAAACTCTTCTCCAGAAAATGTGCACCTGAAAATTACTGGGAATCCATAGGTGGACAAGCCCTTAGAAAAGAAAGTTAAGAAAGGAAGTGTCGATTACCTTAACTGTTATGGATTCCTTGGGATATATTATTTATATGTATCCTTGAGCCTAGCTTCCACCGGTGTATCTCCCTAGTCTCTTGAGATAGTGAAAGACCTGAAAGCTTAGGTGCTGTCATTGGAGACAGGAAGATATCTGAGCATCTGCACATGCCAGGAAATACTGCTGACATCCAACTTAAGCTCACGGGCAGTCAGTTTGCTAGTATTAGATAATGTGCACAAAAGGAAAATATTAACTTACCTACAGTAAATACTTTTCATCAAATAGCAACCATATCTTAATTACCCTTGTTACTTGAGATGCTGCGAATAGCATTATAGGTAGTGTAGTAAGCTGTGGTTCTTCTCTTTGAAGCTAGAAGTAACCGCATGAATTGCTAAATTGTCTTGTAGTCATGACTCAGTGATTCTTAAAGAACCTTTGGTACCAGGAAACCCATAAGAATTTTTTCTTCTGATGGCTTCCTTCTTTCATGGGTGGGAATAGGAGTGTCTTTGCACCATCTTGCTTTGGTCAAAAACTCACCACAAGAAAAACGTCTTTTCCTTTTTGAAGAATGAGAGTCTTGGATGTAACTGTATAGAGAGTACTTGTTTAATCCTTGGGGTCTGTCTCTAAGTGTTGACAGCTGGCACTGTGGAATGCAGCAGCATCTGTGTAGAGTACAAGGCGTTCCCTTAACACATTTTAACACTATGATTTTTAGAGCCATGTGAAAATCCTAGAAGGACAGAAATGAGATCTTGTTGGTTTTTGGTTTTAACTTTAGTGTAGGATGTACTAGTACAGGGAGAGATGGGAAGTTGTAAATGCAGCCATAGTCATAGTATACCATGTTGTTTTAATTCACATTCCTCAAGTATTCCATCTTACACAGAGAATTTTATTCTTTTGTCACTTAATGTGTGCTTGTTGGAATCAGATTTTTGCTACCCCAAAAAATCTACAGATTCTGTCCCTTCAAGGTCACTGTCAGTATAGCGTAAGTATCCAATATTTTTTCATGTATCTGTATAAACGGGTTTTCAAAAGGTATGTTAATCCTACCAGCTATATGTAACATTTTCACTGTCTACGCATTCTTGATTGTATTCTGGTTTCTGCAACTATCTTTTAAGCATTTCCTCCTTACAAACAGGTGATTTTTATAGATACGGAAATTACTCTGAATATTCTTCATATAGTATTCTGACTGCTTCCACGTAACAAAAAATGAACATCTAGAGAGAATGATGGCTGAATGGCAGCTAGGTTGTAGTGTGGTGTATTCTCAGTGCCAGGAGCCACCTTAATGCTCTTTTTACTACTTTTCCAGGGACAGTCCTTGATTCCCAAGGGGATCACCTCACCTTAGTGGTGCTAACATAGCTGTTTATAAAACTCACTTAGATTACAAATTAACTGCTCTTCAGGGAGTGTTTGTTTGCTTTATGGTAGTGTTTGTTGTTGGGTTTTTTGTTTGTTTGTTTTTTTTAAACTCCAGTAGTTTCATTGTTCCAGCATAAACCACATTACCATCAACAGATATCAGGGCAACTGAGGGGAAAGGTATGAGGCTGAAGTGAGAGATGAAGGCAAGTTTTTCACAGTCAGCACACTCTGAAGGTATGAATGTAAGATACAGCCTCACATCCTTCTGATCAAGGAAGATTCTTGAAAAGCACGGTCAGATTTGATCATCTGGTTTTGATGGCGCTCTCAGTTCTTACACTAATACAGACTGGGAGGTTCTTTTTGCCTGTTTGTAGCTTTTCTTAAACAACATTCTTTTTCTCCTCCTACCTATATCCCTTTCTTCCAAATTTGCCTCAACCTGTATTTTCAGTCAGATTATTTTCTTACAAACTATATCAGAAAACAGTGATTGTGTACATGTTGTTCTGAGGTGTGCTGGCTACACTGCAGTACAGTTGTCATACAGAGATGAGCCAGGGGCTCCTGAAGTAATAGGATCCAAGAGGAATACACCAGTGAAATACCACAAAGGGATTAAGGGGTGTTTCCCTAAGAAGGTGGCACAGCCAACAGCCCAGCTGAAGTGCCTCTACACCAATGCAGACAGCATTGGCAACAACAGGAGGAGTTGGAAGCCACTGTGCTGCTAGAAAGCTACAACCTAGTTGCCATTACTGAAACCTGGTTAGACAAATTCCATGACTGGAGTGCAGCTATCAATGACTTCAGGCTGTTCAGAAGGGACAGGTGAGGTCGGAGGGGCGTAAGCATTGCCCTCTACATAGAGAAATGGATAGAGTGTGAAGAGTTGTCTCTGAAGAATAGTCACGAGCAGGTTGAAAGCATATGGGTAAGAACTGGAGACCGAAGCAAAAAAGGGAACCTTGTGGTTGATGTCTGCTACAGGCCTCACAATCAAGGGGAGCCTGTTGATGAAACCTTCTTACTCCAGCTAGAAGAGATATCATGCTCGCAGGTTTTTGCCCTGATGGGGAACTTCATCCACCCTGACATCTGCTGGAAAAGTAGCACGGTGAGCTGTAGGCAATCCAGGACACTCCTGGAGTGCATGGAGGGTAACAACTTAAGCCAGGTAATAGCCCCATCAGAGGAGATGTGATACTGGACCTAATGGTCACCAATGTGAGCGAGCTAATTGGTGACATCAACATTGGGGGCAGCCTGGGCTGCAGTGATCATGCACTCGTGGAGTTTGCAGTCCTGAAGGATATGGGTCAGGCAAAGAGTAAAGTCAGGACCCTGAATTTTAGGAAAGCAAAATTCCAGCTGTTCAAGGAGTCAGTCAAAAGGACCCACTGGGAAATTGCCCTCTGGGGCAAGAGAGCAGAACAGGGTTGGCAGATCTTTAAGGATGCTTTCCACAGAGCACAAGAGCTTTCTATCCCCAGGTGTAAGAAATCGGGAAAGGAGGGCAAGAGACCGGCATGTCTGAGTCAAGACCTGCTGGTCAAACAAAAGGCCAAGAAAGTGATGCACAGGCAGTGGAAGCAGGGACAGATATTCTAGGAAAAGTATTGGGACACTACCCAGTTACGTAGAGATGGCACAGGAAGGCCAAGGCACAGCTGGAGCTGAACTCGGCAAGGGATGCAAAGAATAATAAGAAGGGCTTCTACAGGTATGTCACCCAGAAAAGGAAGGTCAAAGAAAGTGTACACCCCCCTCGCCAATGAGCACAACTGTCAAACTGGTAATAATGGACAAGGAGAAGGCTGTTACTCAGCAACTTTTTTGCCTCAGTCTTCACTGGCAACCGCTTTTCCTTTGCCTCTGGAGTGGATGGACCGCAAGGCAGGGATGGGGTGAGCGAAGTCCCTCCCACTGTAACAGAAGATCAGGTTCATGACCCCCTGAAGAACCTGAACGTACAGAAGTCTATGGGATCTGATGAGATGCATCCCAGAGTCCTGATGGAATTGGCTGCTGTAGTTGCCAAGCTACTCTCCATGATATTTGAAAAGTCACAGCAGTCAGGTGAAGCCCCTGGTGACTGGAGAAAGGGAAACATTGCACCCATTTTAAAAAAAGATAGAAAGGAGGACGCTGGGAACTGCCACCCTGTCAACCTCACCTCTGTGCCTGGGAAGATCATGGAATAGATCCTCCTAGAAGCTATGCTAAGGCATATGGAGGATGGGGAGGTGATTCAAGATAGCCAGTATGGCTTTACTAAGGGCAAGTCCTGCCTGACCAACCTAGTGGCCTTCTGTGATGGAGTGACTACATCAGTGGACAAGGGAAGAGCTATGGATGTCATCTGGACTTCTGTAAGGCCTTTGATGTGGTCCCCCACAACATCCTCTCTCAATTGGAGAGGTATGGATTTTATGGATGCACTGTTTGTTGGATGAGTATTGGTTGGATGGTCGCATCCAGAGGATAGTGGTCAACGGCTCAGTGTCCAGATGGAGATCCATGACAATTGGTGCCCCTCAGTGGTCCGTATTGGGACCAGTACTGTTTAATATCTTCATCAATGACATAGACAGTGGGATCAAGTGCACCCCAGCAAGTTTGTGGATGACGCCAAGCTGAGTGGTGCGGTTGACACACCTGAGGGATGTCATGTCATCCAGAGGGACCTGGACAAGCTTGAGAAGTGCGCCTGTGTGAACCTCATGAGGTTCAACACGGCCAAGTGCAGGGCTCTGCACCTAGGTTGGGGCAACCCCCAGCATCAATACAGGCTGGGGGATGAAGAGATTGAGAGTCACCCTGCCGAGAAAGACTTGGGGGTACTGGTGGATGAAAAGCTGTACGTGAGCCGACACTGGGCGTTTGCAGCCCAGAAGGCCAACCATATCCTGGGCCGCATCAAAGGAAGCGTGGCCAGCATGTCGGAGGAAGTGATTCCACCACTCTGCTCTGGTGAGACCCTACCTGGAGTGCTGCATCCAGCTCTGGAGTCCTCCAGAGGAGGGCCACAAAAAGGATCAGAGGGTTGGAGCACCTCTCTTGTGAGGATAGGCTGAGAGAGTTTGGATTGTTCAGACTGGAAAAGAGAAGGCTCCAGGGAGACCTTATTGTGATCTTTCAGTACTTAAAGAGGGCTATGGGAAAGATGGGGACAAACTTTTTATCAGGGCCTGTTGTGATAGGACAAGGGGTAATGGCTTTAAACTAAAAGAGGGAAGATTTAGACTAGATATAAGAAGGAAATTTTTTACGCTGTGGATGGTGAAACCCTGGAACAGGTTGCCCAGAGAGGTGGTAGATGCCCCATTGTTGGAAACATTCAAGGTCAGGTTGGATGGGGCTCTGAGCAACCTGATCTAGTTGAAGATGTCCCTGCTCATTGCAGGAGGGTTGGACTAGATGATCTTTAAAGGTCCCTTCCAACCCAAACTTTCTATGACCCTATGATTTTATGAAGAAATTACCTTATCTGTAGTACTTGATAGTCTGCAATACACATATATAATGAATTACAAAATTCAGAAAAGGACACTATAAATTGAGTAACCTTTTCTCCCTATGCTTTCTATTAGCTTTAGAGAAAACCATCATACAGATGGAAATTTACCCTACTTTGTTTTTCATATCTATTCTTGAAAACACCTTCTGAAAAACCATATCAGAAGAATCTAAACAGCCTGAAGGCATGTCATAATCCTTTAAAAAAATCTGGAGCCTGGCCATTGAAGGAATTTATATGTTCTTCCTGTGGAGGGTTTAAAAGTAAAATATTGAAGTTTGTTGCAACGTTGAGGGAGTGCTTAGTGACACAGGTGAAATAACTAGGAAGACTTCGGCATAGATGTGTGACCACTGGGTATGCATAAATGTTCTCGTGTCGTTCTAAAGATCTCTTTCCCAAGTTCACTTCTCTCCCAGTTGGGACAGTTGCCACAAAATATTACAGTCATTGCAAGTTATGCTCATTAGCTATAAAGTATGAAAGATTTCCCCAGATGGTTGAAGAGTATTACAGCTTTTTCTTCCTTTGCTGTTCTCCTCCATGTTGCAAACTTCAAATGACTTAAAATACAGTGGGTGATGTGAAATGGATTATTTGGTCCTTGCAAATGCATTTGCACATAGAAAGCATTTTTGAGATCTTGCATAACGGTGTTCAACAGTTGAAGTGATAGGTATAGGGTAGTGACCTTGCCAAATCATAATTTTGCTAACTGCTGTTGGGATTGGTTATAATGGCATTAAAATTGTATTATGAACTTGTATCTTTTTATTTTTTAACCTCCAAACTTTGACAGAAGATAAAGCAAATAATTTAGTAGATTATGTAGAACTAAAAATGATTTTTTTTTTTAATTTTTTTTTTTTCCATTTAAGGTCAGTGTGATAAGAAACCTGAACACGGACAGCATTCTAGAATCAAAATCGGAGCCAAAATACATATCTGTAATAAGCTTCATGCCAGGCCAGTCAACATCGCCAGTGAATAATGATGAAGTAACCTCACTGGAGGTGGAGCCACAAGAAGAAACTGTTAGTTGTGAGAATTCCAGTGAAGGAGCATCTTCTGTTCCTCCCCCAGAGGCACCAGCCAAAGCAGAAGAGGTGTCTGTGCAGGAAAGCACAGAAGAGGTATCTTCTGATGATGAACAGAATCGCAAAGTAAAGGAGAGTTATTTCATTTCTGACCACAGCCAAATGGATATATGCAGTAGCTCTTCAGGTCCAGAGGTTTCTGACACAGAAATACAACAAACAGTCATTCCAAGCAGCAGTCTCAAGTTTTCTGGCTATGACAAGCCTCATGTTCCGTTAGATATGTTGATAGATGTTGGTGAAGAACAGCCTGTGATTGCTTACAGGCCGACTGACTAACAAGGACAGCTGAAGTGTTTAACCAGAACTCGGGAAGAACAGCATTACTGAAGACTTTGGAAAGTCTGGGTTATATTATGAACATGTACAAGTTGTACTTGTTCTGATCCAACCAGAGTAACCAGTACACAACTTAGTACAGTGGGATCCTGAAATGGGACTGAAACTAGTGCTGAGAACAGCATAAAAAGTGGGGGGAAATTTCATAATAACTACTTTTAGAAGTGTTTGTGTATATGACATAAATCACTATTTCCTATTTGAAATAGCCCTCTGCTTTTTTAACAGTAGTCTGTGGAGAATGGACTTCATGAAGGAGTATAAAACAGCAGCTACATCATTATTCCCTTCTGTTTCAAATCTTTTTCAAAATTAATTTGATGAACGTTATGCTTACAAAGTTCTTCGCTTGGTTACAGTAGAGACATGCAAGAAATACTTGAGAGTTTTTGCCTTTATTGGAGGTGTTCTGCTTGGTTTTTTTCCTTCTTAAAGGGTATTTTTGTATTGAATGAAATGCTACTATTTCTTTCAGGTAAGAATATGCCTATAACCTTTTCCTGTATATCTTAAGAATTTGATTCCATGACCAAAACGCACCTATTTATAGCCTTTTCTGCAACTAGAAGTATGTACTTCGCAGGAATGTTACTTTATACATTTCAGTGAGTATGTGATAGACTTTTTCCTTTGTAACATAAGTCTTGTGACTGAAGAAGCTGTTTCTAAAAGTGCTGTTTGTATATAGCTGCATACATTTGGATGACCTAGGTACATTGTGTAACCATGTCACATTCTGGATAATTCCTGTATTAGCATGCTGGCTGATCATCATTGGAAAAAAAGTGTATATTGTGTGGTTGCATAAATTCTTCAGAAAATGTTTTCAAAATTCAAAAGCCTGTTTTCCTCCAGAGCATTTTTATGCTAATTCTTAGAACAATGTGATTATTTTATTTTTTTTTTTAACAGAACTACACATATTATCTCCCTCTAAAAATATACATCAAGACAATAGAAAAGTAGTGTGGTAAGTTATGGTTCATAACTTACTGTCACCTGACAGGCCTCTGAATTTTTGTAGCATGAGATAGTAGTTTTGAAAACCAAAGGGTAAGGATTTTATTTTTTTATATTTAAAAACTTCTGAGTCTAATGCCTGCAATTCAGTTATTTCCCTTTAGTCAAGTCTTCATCGGTATTTCCTGTTTGTGAGAAATGCTTACAATAATTCTTATTGAAGCTTAGTTCAGGAAAAAAAAAGCATATTTTACAGACACAAGGCGGTGCACTTACACAAAATTATGTCTTTGTTTTAAAAGGTATTTTTTGTAGGATTATCAGAAATGTTTGCATGTTACAGAAGGTGATCTTAAAGGAAAAGCAATATCATAGTACTTCTGTCCTTACGTTTCTCAGTGGCATGAGTATTCCTAAGATAAAGTTTGTTTATACAGCAGTTTCTGGGCTGCTTCCATTCCTGCAGATATCGGACATTAACCACAGTGGTACATACTCAGTTCCCAATGATTTAAACACTATAGCTGTTTTGCCATTCTCTACTCATGGGAAGGTAACAGACCTGTTAGCAGGGTTTTGATAATTTTAGGAAAAGCCAAAACAAACAGGTGAATTTTGTAGTTACGGTGTAATGGAAAGCCCAACTAGAAGGATTTCAGTACGCGTTAGCTGGCTTTGATTCATGTCTGCATTACGTTCAAATGTAGGGAGACCCCCGGTAACTTCTCCAATGTCACGTTCTGGGTTGAGTTCCTAGAAGGCAGTGCTGGTGGCTTACTCCTTAGCATCCACTAGTGTGTAGATATCAGCATTGCAGAAGTGAAGAAAATAACTCTCTTGGCAGGGCGGGTAGTTACATAGCATGGAAAGACACTCTTATTCTGTAAGCTGAAAATCAAGCGCAGGAGTTTGAGTGGTTTGTGCTATACAACATACCTAGATATAGATACATATATGCACACAACTGACCTCCTCTTGTAACTATCGTGGAGTTAAATGTGTTTGGGGTTTTTTTGTGAAAAATTCAGAACTGTCATTACAAAAGCCACTGGATTATCACCCTCCTTGCAGGTATGTCTTCTGTGTGCTATGTACTTAACAAGTATCCAGTAGCGTGGGGATAGTTTAGATGTTTAAATTGGTCAGGCCAACTTGGAGGTTTTATAACTGTGAAATAAAGAAGTTTAAAGGTGCGCAAAGTACCAGTTTCTCTTAGGAGCTGTGACTAGCTGAAAACGTGAGGCCACATTGAGACAAGAATGTGTTCCCTGGGTCAATAAGCTCTATTTTCCCCGGTCTTGATTCTAGCAGTTGCTAGCGGTGGTGTTAGGAGAGAGCCTAAAAACAGGGCAAGTCCACGATGGCATTTCTGCTAGGATACAATTCAGCAGCCTGCAGTATGAGGACTTCTTGGGACAGGGAAATGCCTTACCAGCTACAGCTAATTAGCCTTGCTTTTGGACTACCAAATATCTGAGCCATGTGGTTTGGGAGGTGTGAGGTAGTATTTATCCATGCATTTTCACTTAACTACTAAATTAGTTTAAATTAATAAATTTTTAATCTTGTGATGAAGAAGTAGTTTGTTCAAGCTTCTGGATATTCATGCGTAGCACCTCGACACAGGATATCAGTGCCTAACGTTTACACATTCAACATCATTCCATATTCGTGCCTTTTACAGACGTATCAGGTATCCAATATGACATACATAGAAGGTTTCACCACTTCGAGCTGTTTCAGGTGACTTTACTCTTGTCACCACTGCTCACGTTCCTCCCTTCTTGTCTCCTAAAAGATGAGTTGGGGGATGATGGAATACAAGACTCCAAAACATTATATCCTGTGTATGAGAAATTGCATCACAAAACTTTGGCCTAATACCTGACAAATTTTCTAAGTTCTTTAGTTCTTGTTTTTGCATGGACATCGTAACTTTTTATTTTCAGATCAGCAATCAACAGTGAAGTTTTGTGGTAATACTGCATGCTGGCACAGAAGCATCGGATGTTCTGCTTTTATGTTTTTTCCGCATAAATCAATAATGTAGTTTAAAAAAATAACCCTTGTCGAATCTACTGACATCTGTAGAAACAAGACGCCTTGTAGTGTCCTAGTTGCTTAGAACAGATGTGCATATTTGTATGTAGTCCTTCACTAGTTAAGATTGCAGGAAAAGAAACTTGCAGGAGAAGAGCTGTTTTTCTCAAGGCTAGAAATAACCAGTTGCTCTGAAGTGGTGCCATGTAAACAATTTAGTATTAATAAAGAAGAGTTATTGTACTTGGTTCAATTAATAGCTTCAGCATGTCTAAAACCAAAAAAAATGAACAAAACCCCACAAAACAACAAACCAAACACAAAGCAACTTTCATCTTATAAGTGAGCTGCATAGATTTCTTTAGTGTGGTTTAAAAAAAACCAGTCCTTTAACTATGAAGCCCTTGGTTATTAATACAATTTCTATATTCCCCAAATGGATGCAATCATGGGGCTAGGTTGGACCTCCAGGGATCTGCGGTTCACTCTTCTCCCCAGAACTGCATCATTCCTCCTGCGTGTTTGTCTAAAGACTCCACAACCCCATCAGGAAATCATAGAATCATAGAATCATAGAACCATAGGGTTGGAAGGGACCTCTGGAGATCATCTAGTCCAACCCCCCTGCCAGAGCAGGGTCACCTAGAGCAGGTTACACAGGAACACGTCCAGGCGGGTTTTGAATGTCTCCAGAGATGGAGACTCCACCACCTCTCTGGGCAGCCTGTTCCAGTGCTCTGACACCCTCAGGGTAAAGAAGTTCCTCCTCATGTTTAGGTGGAACTTCTTGTGCTCAAGTTTGTGCCCATTGCCTCTTGTCCTGTCCCCGGGCACTACTGAAAGAGCCTGGTCCCATCCTCCTGACATCCACCCTTTAAGTATTTATAAGTGTTGATAAGATCCCCCCTCAGCCGTCTTTTTTCCAGACTGAAGAGACCCAAATCCCTCAGCCTTTCCTTATAAGAGAGGTGTTCCAGTCCCCTAATCATCTTGGTAGCCCTCTGCTGCACCCTTTCCAGCAGTTCCGTGTCCCTCTTGTACCGGGGAGCCCAGAACTGGACACAGTACTCCAGGTGTGGCCTCACCAATGCAGAGTAGAGGGGGAGGATGACCTCCCTTGACCTGCTGGCCACACTCTTTTTGATGCACCCCAGGATGCCATTGGCCTTCTTGGCCACAAGGGCACATTGCTGGCTCATGGTCATCCTGTTGTCCACCAGGACTCCCAGATCTCTTTCCACAGAGCTGCTCTCCAGCAGGTCAGCCCCCAACCTGTACTGGTGCATGGGGTTGTTCCTCCCCAGGTGCAGCACCCTACACTTGCCCTTGTTGAATTTCATAAGGTTTCTCTCTGCCCAGATCTCCAACCTGTCCAGGTCTCTCTGTATGGCAGCACAGCCCTCCGGTGTGTCAGCCGCCCCCCCCAGCTTTGTGGCTCCTGTCTCATTCAACAGTGGGCCCACAACTTCTCTGGTCTTCCTTTTGCTTCCAATATACTTGTAGAAGCTCTTTTTGTTGTGCTTAACATCCCTAGCCAGGTCTAATTCCAAGGCGGCCTTGGCTTTCCTTGTTTCATCCCTGCACGCTCTGGTGGCATTCTTGTAATCCTCCCAAGGGGTCAGTCCCTTCTTCCACTTATTATAAACTTCCTTCTTCCACTTGAGCTTTTTCTGAAGCTCCCTGCTTAACCATGCAGGTCTCCTGCGTCCCTTGGCCGATTTCTTTCTCTTCGGGATGCACCGATCCTGAGCTTGGAGGAAGTGGTCTTTGAATATCAACCAGCTTTCTTGAGCCCCTTTGCCTTCCAGAGCCCTAGCCCACGGGATCTCTCCAAGCAGTTTCTTGAAGAGGCCAAAGTTAGCCCTCCTGAAATCCAAGGTTGTAATTTTACTTCTTGTTGTTTTGTGGATAGTGCCCATGATCCTGAACTCAATCATTTCATGATCACTACAACCTAGGGTGCCCCCAACCTTAATGTCCTCCACCAATCCCTCTGTGTTTGTCAGTACCAGGTCCAGGAGTACTCCTCTCCTTGTTGGCTCCTGTACCACCTGTGTCAAAAAGTTGTCATCAACGCACTGGAGGAGCCTCCTGGACTGCCCATGCCTGTCTGTGTGGTCTTCCCAGCAGATATCAGGGTGATTGAAGTCCCCCATGAGAACCAGGGCCTGTGATTGCGAGGCTACCTTCAGTTGTCTGTAAAAAGCCTCATCAGTTTCCCCATCCTGATCAGGTGGCCTGTAATAAACACCCACCCACTCTTTATTCTAAGAGTTCTTTACCCCTAGAAAGTGTTTTATAATGCAAGTCTTCCTGGCTTTAGAAACGTAACTACCCATAATGGGCATGCTGAACATACTTTGGTTGTCTGAAATTTGTAACTAAATGACTTGTAAATACTGTAAATTCTAAATGTTTTTACTTTGAATTAAAAAAATCTCAAAGACGAAAGTGCATGCTCACCTTTTTTTTCTTTTCTTATTTGGGGGCAAAGAAGTCTTATGTTCTAATGTGCAGCCACGGGTTAAAAGAAGAAATGCAGTAGACACAGAGCAAATAATGATCAGGCAAACCAGGTGGTGCTGCCCCCTTCGTTGCTGTGTGTTCTGCAAAGTTAATCCTGCCGTTGCCAAATATTTGCAACACGTGTGCTTTTTCCTGTGCTGACACCTCTTGAGGAGCACAGCCTCTGAAAGGTTGCTTATACAAATTATGCGCCTTCAAAAATACCCTTCCACAAAGCGTACATGGGATCCTTTCAGATTGAAAATACAGGGTGAAAAGAGTAAAAATCTGATACACTGTATTTTCATTCTAGGTGTGACTGTTCTCTGTTACGTTTTGAGGTGGGTTTGTTTGGTTTTTTTTAAGTTAATAACAGTTGATTGTAGGAAGGGTGGACGATGTGCAGTCCCATCCCAGAAGGTGGGAACCGTTGTGTGCCTTTTGTGACCAGATTTGTTAGAGCTGAGGCCTGTGACAACAACAGCCACAATTGCAACCTGCTGCAAATGTGATTAAAAGTGAAATAAATTTGAACAGGTAAGGGCAGGCTGCAAAAGCTTGCCTGAATGGCTAGAGGGCGGCGTCAGCACCTTTGCCATTCCTCAGTCCCGTCTTCCACCTGGCTTCATCCCGGGAATCCGTCTGGCCTTAATATCAGGCATTAGTGCAGTACCTGTTCCTCACACGCACACCCCCCAGTATTTACAGAAACTGGAACAAAACACTGTGGATTTGGGTCACTGATTACTGAGTGACTTCATCAACTGCTTCAGGGTACGCAGCAAAATCAGCAATTTTATTTGAGGGGTGCCAAATTTCATATCCTGTAAGAAAGTATGCAACAAAGCTTTTTGGCAAGTATCACAGGGTGATCTAAATGTACTGGTTAAATGGTCAGGTTGCAGTAAGCTCGAAACTCGCACCTCTGCGAAGTGTGAAAACCAGCTGTGCTGAGCGTGGAGGAGTCTGTCCTGAAAAGCTCAGCACACCGAGTCCTGAATGCCAGGAGATTGTGTCCACACAAGGTCTGAGATGTTGTATTTAAAAAAAAAGGACAAACAAACAAACAACAAAAACTTGTAAAATGACAGTATGTTTACAAATTCAATAGGAATTTGGAGGTGGCGGTGGTGAAGATTGTTGTTAGAATAGAGTCCTGTTCTAGAGTTCCCACTCCTTTGGTAATAGATGATACTGAGAATTTGAAAGACAACCAAGCACAGAAATGGAAAGTGTGATGCTTACAAACTCCCACTTGCAGAAGGGATGAGTGAAAGGCAGTTTTCTTTTTTTTTTTTCTTTTCTTCTTTTTCTTTTTTTCCCTTGGCCAGGAAAAGCCCTGGAGCTTGCATCTTTCCCAGTTTTATTGCCCAAAGCAGCTACCCAGAACCATTCTCTCCTCCTGCAGCAGCCCGAGCCTTGACGACAGCCGGGCAAGCAGGCATCCCAGTTCCTTCCGCCTCTTCCCCCAGCCTCTCGCCCTTCTCGTGCTACCTGCTGATGAGTCAGCCTGGGGCGGTCTGTGGTCTGCACAGGCCCGCCGTGATCAGGCACGCAGACTTCCAGCCACCACCTACAAAAAAATGAACGCGTGGGTCGTCACCCTCCCCACACGGGTAATATTTCAGGTGTTGCCTCCGCTGCTGCTGGTGGCGGAGAGAGTGAGCGTCGTCACTTTGCTTTGAGCCTTCATTTCTTTACTTTAGTAGGTGGACCAAGAAAGCATGAGCAATGTTTGGTTTTTGTACCTTTCCAGGCTTATCTGGGGTTTCTGCTGGCTAAGTGGTCACCTGGCACCTTTCTTATGCTATCAAGAATCACCTAAGCAAAACCAACAAATTATGGAGTATTTATTCCACATGTCTCTGAGCTGGTGGGTTTTTGCCTGTAGATGGTTTGGTGAGGGACCCGCAACCTAAAGAAAAAATTGTCTTTTCTCAACCTTAGACAAGCTACAGCACTCCTTAGCGATAGGAAAAAAAAAAAAATCATATGCCTTTGCAAATTAGAAAAACTGACGATTTTAAAGAAACTTGTCATTTAAATAAAAGGCTTTGAGCTAATTTGGGGGTTGTTGTTACCTACAGCTCCTAATGAACATTAGTGTTGGTTACTAACTTTCTGGTGCAACTCAGTGTCTTGCTCGTCATTAAATGAATATTGTCTGTGCAAATAACGACTTCCAACGCAGCGAGCCTTCAGCAGATCATCTTTATTACGTTCAAATGTCTCACTGTCAAGGTGCAGCTACAGCATCGGGAATTTCGAACCGTAATCTTTAAAATGTTGACACAAGCCCTTTAAACAGTGAGAGCTGAACAGTTCGTGCCTGTGGGCGGGAAGCAGCGGAGGCACGCGCTGCGCAGTGAAAGTCCGCCTGGCTTCCTCAGAAACTTCTCTGTAAGAACCACTGCGATGCAATGCCTCTTCCCTGAAGGGCAGGGGAAAAAAAATATCCAAAAAGTCCCTCCTGCCTGACTGTGGTTTTTTTTTTTCTTTTTTCTTTTTTTTTTTTTTTGTGTGTGTGTAGTGATGCATTTTCCCAGTCCCCGCTGAGCAGGTGAATGGTCATCCAGCCGCACGTGACACACCAGAAGAGGCTGAGGGAGCTGGGTCCCTCCAGCTGGGAGAGGCGATGGCCGGGGAGGGGATCTAATGGCAGTTGCCAACCATATAAACATTCGCAAGAAAAGACAGACTCTTCTCTGAGGTCTCCAATGAAAAGACAAAAAAGCAGCTGTCAGAAGTTGCAGCGGGGGAATCCCACTTAGATATATGGGAGGAAAACTCACACTGGAAATGGTTAAGTGTGGGATAACACTGCCATTAGCCCTGCTCCAAGCGTTAGGCTGGACTGTACGGCATCCAGAGCCCCTTCCAAGACAGGTTCTTCTGTGAGTCCATGCTGGTTGCTTAGAAGGGGAAGAGACTGAAAACTACAGCTCCAATTGAGAATAGTCTTTGGGTCCAGAATAATCTGAACCACTCTTTTATTATTGACAGTTTGTGTGAAGTGAGAGAGGCTCGTCTGGCCTCTGCCAGGTACTAGAAGTATTCTCCGTGTGCTTCGGGAGTTTCTCCCCTTCTTCATCTTCCCGCACCCTCATCCAGGTGTTTAGGCAAAACCCAACCTCACATCCACTGCAAATATCAGAGACTCGCATCTGAAAAGCCAAAGGGGGTGCTGCAGGACCCTTCTTCTCCTCTTATGGACGGGAAACGACTCCTTCAAGGGAAAAAAGAAAAAAAAACAAAACCAATGAGGTGGTTCTATCAGATTGGATGAGTCAAGCCCCTGCCAGCAAGAATGTACTTGGCTTTTACCTCTGTGTAGCAATATTCAGTCCTTAAGAGAAAGAAATCTGTTTACCCAGCATTCAGACAGGTTTTTATTCAGGGAAGTGAAAAAGTTCTCATGCCCACGGTTCTATGTTGGTTCACAGAAACAGCAGCACTACAGTTTCACAAAGGTTTGGATCAAAAAGGTGCTTCAGTGGAAGCTAGGATGAATTAGTAGTGTAACTACTTATGTGGACTCCGCTGGGGAAAATGACACATTTTCATTTTCCATTTCTTCATAAAATACTGTTCGGGGTATTCGTAAACAATACTGTTTTTTAAAAGTTCTCATTCACATTTTAAATAGCACTGCAGTGCACGTCATCCTATAGTGCTCCTCAATTGTTTACATTTTTAAATGTACTACACATGTATCCTGTGAAACTCAAGACACATCTGTATGTGCATGTCTGTAGATGTCTGTGTGTGTATCTGGTACTTGTTTGACTGGTTTTATCACAGAAATCACCGAATAAGCACAACTGAAGTTGATGAGTCGCACGTTACGGATGCTAATCATCCGGGGATTACCAGTGGCCATTTCGATACCCACAAAAAATGGGGTGAAGAGTTACCGATTACTTCAGAGTGCCAAGCCCAATCGCAGATAAAGCGCTATCAGAGTGCAGCGCACAGGAAACCCCGAGTTTTTCTGCGGAATAAGCGTTCCTTTCCCCGTTTCACCACACCGCAGAGCAGCCTTTTCTGAGCGAAACCCACTGGCGCCGGGCGAGCTGGCCCTCGGCTCTGCCTTCGTAGGAGGAACCGCCATCACAAGCGATTTTGGCAAAGCTCCACGCTTCAGCTCCTGGCAACGGGCTGTTACGCGGGGTACGGGAAGGTGTGTTGGTACAATTCAAGTAAGCAAATACACAATTGTGACAAGTGACTAAACTTTGATGACATTTCAGGCCGGTGATTGGTTTATAAAAGTTCCCCCTTCCCACACTTAAGCTCATATAATATGATGAAAGACTAATTGCATTTGGTGTGGGGAACTACTTAAAGGTCATTGGATGTTGAAAATGTGTTTGGGAAATGGATAGATAAAAAATTCCCAGACGATAACGGCAGGGTGGCCTTTCTGCCTTCTACCTCCCTTCTGGGTTTTGGTTTTTTTTTTTTTTCTTTTCTGCATTTCTTCTCAGTTCTTTAATTCCCTTAATTGGGTTAACCAGATAGTTCTTCAAAGCTGTGCATCTAGAGTTTTCATACATCTGCTGCAGATTCGGTGCTTTGCTGATGAGGTAGAGCTGATCAGCTGAACTGAGAGTCTGAGCCCGTGAACGCGACTGAGGCCAGATTCTTGATTAGAAGTTGTCCAGTCTGACGAGTATAGCCAAACGCCTTTAAATAAAAAAATACCTTAATTTGAACCAGAGCCTGAACTTTTTTGACCTAACAGGTGTTTTGCTTCCACCTTTTCCCAAAGCAAAGATGATTATCAGGCAAATTTTTGTTTCTGCAGACAGGCAGTCTTCACACCAATTATTTTTTCAGTGGGCGACGTGACACAGCGCTGCGCTGTGTCATACAGAATTTGGCTTTTCTATTCTTGCTTGTTGAGGTGGACTTGCAAAAGGAGAAGACATCCTGACTTTTGCCCAGGAGTGCACGTGGATGTCAGTGCCAGGGAGCTTTCGGGGGGGTGGAAGAGCAAGGGGCAAGGCTGGGAGGAGGAGCAGCAGGCTCCCAGCTGCCTCCAGCAGCACCACGTTTGCTGCCAGCGACTGACTTAGCTGAGCTTTCCGTACATCCCAGGAGCACGAAACCTGGCTCCCAGCAGGCAGGCGCACACATGGCATTAAAGCATTCACAAACACAAGGTGAGCTCCCTTTCGCCGGGGAGCCCCGGCATCCCCAGCCCTGTGGTCAGGCTGGCAGGATGCTCGCAGGGATGCGTGTATCCCAAAAGGTGGGATTCAGAGGACAAATGGCAATAATTGTGCAGGCAGCCTTGTGGCACACCCGCACCGGTTGGGACATATGACTCCTGGCAGTCTGAAAGTCCAACGCAGAGTGGCACTTTGTCCCGATGGGCTGGGCTCGCCTCCCCGGTGCCTGCCCAGAGGCTGCCAGTGCCGCGGCTGCCCCGTGGCATCCCAGCATCTCTCTCTCCAGCAGCCGGCGCGCTGTGGATGCGCTGCCCCGGAGCACGGCTGGCGGCGGTGTCACGGCCCCTCGTTCCTCCAATGATACAGGCCTAGATGACGTCCCGCCGCAAACATCCCTGCAAACTCCCTCAGCTCGCGTTCGACCCAAAGACAGGCCACCAAAACAGATGACATCCCACGGGTAGGTCTTTTACATCTTTGCAGAAAATTTTCTTGTGTTCTTCAGCTGTGAGTGATTAGTGAGATGAAAAACAAACAAGCAAGCAAACAAACAAATAAATAAATAACTTAGCACGGCAAGCAACAAGCTTGTGTGACAAATTTATGGAATAAAGCAATATTGCCAGACATCACTTGGGAATAAGAGCCTAAAACAAAAGGACCTTTTTTCACGCTAGTTTGCTTCATAATTAGTTCCAAACTTCAGAGTGACCACAGCTGCCAAGTAAGAACAATTGCTTGTGTTTAATTTAGAGTAACTCATACATTTCTCAGCGAAATTAAACCAAAGCCAAACCGGGGATTTTGGAAACCGCTGAAAATAAGGGGAACTCTGGAGTGTTTAACAATTACTTCCTCGTAAGACATGCCCAAGAGGAAGAGAGATGCTCTTCAGTCATGGAGCTGCTCTCGTAAGCATGAGGGGGATCACGCTTTCCTCCCTCTGCTTACTGATGCACCTGCTTCAGGATGAGACAGCCAGTAAGTAAAGGCTTTCTGCTCTTTTCCGATGGGGGGAGGGGGTGCTGGGTCTGTGTCTGAATCCCTGGATGAGTCAAGAAATCTCTGGGTCTTTAGGTGGATTTCAAAAGTCCTGTCGCTTCCAAATTAGCCTGCAACTTTGTCTTTGAAGGTTCTGAAATGCAGCTGAAAGAAGCATGCTGCCCATTAAATTTATTCATAGCTGTGTTATCCGTTTCAGTTCCACTAATACAACTCTTACCTGATTCTGTGATAAGCCAGGGGTAAAGCTGCAGTAGTAGTGAGTCACCGGGGTCACAAAACTCAGAAAAATGTTAGGATTTGGATGCTTCAAAGCGGTTGTTAACTGATTCTGTCACCTGTAACCATTGCAGTTTGAAAACAGATTATCTTGAAAATTGTCAGGCAGCTTTATCCAGAAGTTCAGATTGGAAAAGCAGGGAAACTCGGGTTATATTTTATTAGGCAAGAGCTGATAAACACGGCTGTGGCAACTGTTAAAAACACCTATAATCCCTGCAGGTTAAAGTTGAGACGTGGAGGAAAGAGCACTCAAGTTTAAATACTGATGCGGCTGCTTACTGCAGGCTCTGTGAACTGATCCGAAGGGTTTGTTTCCTGGGATGTCCATCAGGCATCTTTCACCACAGTAAACTCACTAAGGAAAAATGAAAGAAAAAAAAAAAACAACAAAACAAAACCTAAAACCAAACCACATAAAAGTGTTCCTTTCATAATACTAAGCGCGTTTGTTCTGTAACTACCAGATCTGGGAAGTTTTGAACATGAGATCCAGAAAATTTAATTTCCCTGCAGTCTGCTAGTCATGAAAACAAATGAGCTGTAGCAATACCACTCCCCCTGCCCCCCCCCCCCCCCCCCCCCCCCGCCATTTAAATACAGAGGAGCATGTCTGTGACAAACACGTTATGTTACCAGTCCTTATTATTTGCAGCGATTTTAGTTTTGGAAAACCCAGACCTGCAAGCTTCGATTAAGCCGCAGAAGGTAGAGTTCCGCTCGTTAAACTTCAACAGCACTTTGCATTGGCAGCCTGGGAGGGCCAGAGAGGCAAGAGACACGGTTTACTTCGTGCAGTATAAAGTGTAAGTACCTGGGGAACTCCAGCTTCCCGCCAGGCTGGGGCCCATCCCTGCGTGTGAAAGGGATTTCTCAGGTGACAGGGGATATTGTCCCCACGTCTGGGCAACAGCCACGTCCTGCTCGGCTGCCAGCTCTGGGTTGTTTCTGCACTTATCAATAGCCCGTAAGGGGCAGCTGAACAGCTGGTGGCAGGCAGGGAACAAGCACCTCCAGCAAGATATTCTGCACCCTCATTGCACTGTAGAGTTGCAGAAAAATGTAGTTTGCTGGGGACTTCTGGAGGCAACCGGGTCCAACCGCCTGCCTGAAGCAGGTCTAGCTAGGTCAGGTGCTCCTGCAATAGGGCGTTGAAGGTGTTTCAGTGGCCCACCTTGCCCACAGCAGTGCTGCAGGGTGCTTCACGTGGCAAGCTTGAGGCAGCGCTAGGGGCTGGTCCTCAGAGGGGGTATGCTCCTGTCCCTGGTGAGCACCTGAAATCACCTTTGAGAAATTATTTGGTGGAAAACAGTGTTCTGTCCATCATTAAACGCGCTGGCTAAGCCAAAGCCCACCCACCTCTCCTGAGGGCCAAGTGTGCAGTGGCTTCCTACAGGGCTGGTGACCCACATTTCCTCCATTTTGGGTTTCTTTCAGAAAAGACAGAAACCCGTAGCTCCCAAATGCCCATGAAATCAATCTTGCCTGCCATTAAGTTGAAGAAGAGGGTTAATTTCCACAGCAAAACGCCTGTCAGTACTGCTGAGTTAAAACGGATGGTTAAAAATCTGTAGAGAACCAGTTGGCGATAGCTAAAGCTTACATCCTTCCTCCTCTTTCTCCATAGGTATGGGCAGAGCACATGGCAAAACAAAGATGACTGCTGGGGAATTCAAAACCACGTCTGTGACCTAACGAATGAGACCTCTGACATTCAAGAGCCTTATTACGGCAGAGTGAAAGCCGCGTCAGCTGGCGTCTATTCCGACTGGAGCCTCAGCTGCAGATTCACTCCCTGGCGAGAAAGTAAGTACAAGCATATGGGTCTCTCTGAGAAAGAAATTGGATTTTCTGTGGCATGGAATACATCATTTTCGCTCACAATTTGCAAACATGAGTAATCCTTTTCTAGCTACGAAGCTGTACCAAAAGAAGTTGCGAGTCAATAGCTCTCATGCGAAGGGTTGTGATAAAATAATTTTCCCCACACTTGGTTGCCAACCAATTACGGATAAGTAGCCACTTATCTCTTTAGAGGACCAGAAACGATCGGCTCCCTTTAAGGCAACCCCTTCCTCAAAGCATGGAATTATAAAAATTATTTTCAGCTGGTTTTGGTGCTGCTGCAAGGACTGCGCACGAGGTGGAAAAGAAGGAAACATTCTCTGCTTGAGGGGAACAGGGAGAAGAGAACAGCTGTGTGGCCACCAATCTTCTCACATTTATGCGTTTTCCTGACTGCAATGTAATTAGACAGGACATGAGCAAAGCTTTTAGTTAGTAGAGTCATTATAATGCCATAGTATGCCAGAAATTGGAGGATTGTCAAAACACTGAACAGTACCAGTGTACCTACCAGCAAATTCCCCGTGAATTAACCAGTTTTCCCTCACCAATCAACACAAAATTGAATTGTGAATGTCAGTGCAGGTCACTTCACAGCCCTGAGGTGCAAACTACCTTGAGCCTCTTGTACAGAAGAAACCAGAAGCTTTGACATAAAGCGGCACCTTGCAGCAGCAGCAGCCCGTCTTGCCCTGTGCCACCTCCTCCTCCTGCAGAGACACATGGGGCAGCTGCTGCCTAGTTTGGGCACATAGCTGGGTTTAGCCAAGTGGATTGCAAAAAATTTTGAAAGTAATGATTGAAGCCGCATCCTTGACGTGACTGAAAAGGGTTCAAATAGCTGTTTTATGCAGTCCAAGCACACAGACAAGCACGGGAAAAGAAAAGAAAATCGGGGCAAAGAATCCGAAGCATTTTGCTTGACCAGCCTGCAGTCAGCAGCGCGCAGCTCTGAGAGATATCAAAGAGTTTAGCTCAAAAATAGATTTACAAACATGGGGAACGTCACCCCCAAAATGTCCCAAGCAATAACCACCAAGAAGCAAGGATTTACAAAGTGGCACTTCAACGGTAAATACAGCATAATATAATGTTAGTAACAAAAACAATAAATCATTGAAAGAATTCAAACTGTGGTCTGTGAAACATTAACAAACTGTGATTTTGTTCATGGCTTTGGTGTTTTCCCTTAGCTATGATAGGACCTCCGATGGTAACTGTGGTTCATAGCAACACATCCATAATACTAAAGCTCCAGGCTCCACGTTCTCCTTATAAAAGGAAGAGAGGCAGCAAGATACCAATGACAAATTATTATGATCTGCTCTATCAAGTCTTCATAATTAACAACTTTCTAGACGAGGTAAGTGCATATTCAAGTATAAATCCTTCACTATTGAAAGGCCTAGATTAAAAAAAACAAAACAAAACAAAACAACAAACTGGGACAGGAGGGGAATTTTAGGGGGAATTTTCTTTAAAAATCATAAATCAATTATTAATGTTGTTGACTTCGTGCAAGTCCACGTGCTGCTCTGCATCCTCCAGCCTTATCCAACTTGAGTCACAGCCACACTTTCTAGGGCAATGTGCTTGACTGGCTGTTTTTACTCCACTCTGAAGCAACACAGAGTCCTGGTGTACGAAGGAAAAGACAAGGTTATTAAAATAGAAGATTTGAGGCCCGGGGTCAGCTACTGCATTGTGGCTAAAACGTACGTGCCGATGCTGGACCGCAGCAGCGCCTACAGCAGCAGGCAATGCACCGTGCTGCAGTGACAGGGCCGGCACCTCTGCGACAGGTAAGTCACCAGCTCAAACTGGAGATGACTCTGGAAGTCAAGAGTTATCCCCTCACCAAAGGCAGATACTCTCCAAAAGGAGAAAAAAAAAGATGTGGCATAAAATCTGCCATCCCATACGACAATATTAGCCAGAGATCTTACGTCATCTCAGCTGGTTTCACACCAGCTGAGAATGATACAGCCAAGGAGATTAGAGGAATAATGTGGATAATTATTTACATGCTGGCATGGTCCTCAGAAACACCTCCCTCTTCCCTTTCTTTAAACAGTTATACATAGTATTGCTTTTATCAGTTTTTATTGCTGTCAAGTAATAATTAACTAGGCAAATGAGTGACCTCCAATTTTACTAACATGCAATTCTGCTGCAAGCTCTGCAATTCTGTTCAGGGATTTATCTGATGTATTGAATTCAAATGGGCCTGTCCTCTTTTCATGGACATTTTTCAGGTGTAATGTGTTTAAAAATAAATCAGTTATCAAATTTCGTGAGTTTCCATGGGCCAAAATGCAAGAGTTACCTCAGTTAGCTGGTCTGAAAAATCTGTTTACTTACGTCAATCACTAGCCTACCCTCGCATATCGTATGCCTAGCAGAGAGATTTACTATCGATCCTGCCTTGCAGGTGCCGAGGCACGGAGTGTTTGAAGACCTAAGCCAAAGCTGACTTCAGTGTCGTTGGTCTTAGCAAGCTCAGATTCGGGTCCTTTCTAGGGGTAACAGGAAAACTGCAAAAGCATCAAAGTTTGAACCTGTGCTTCTGTGCTCAGCTTGGTACCCTAACTGTAAAAGATTTTCATTCTTCTGCTTCATAATATGATGCGTTGGTCTCTCTTGAGAATTGGTCAGTGGATTTAGGCTAGGGATTGAGATTCACCCAGGTTTCTGGGTGATTTTCCTGCATTTTTTCTTGCTTTCACAGTACTGTAAAAGGTTGGAAGCTCAGGTTAGAGCTAGACTGCTGAACAACCTGCAGAGGTACAGGAGGGATGCAGGCAAATAGCATGAGTTGCATTTTCAGCTAAATTGAATACCATCTGACTTAAACGTGCACTCTGGTGGCAATTCTCTTTCTCTTCCCAGTTACAGGAATAATGGCGGAAGATGCCTCCCATCACAGATCCAGCTGTAAATTGACGTATGTGGTCAATGTCTGGAATGCATACTTGGATGCTTTTTAAATGAAACATTGCTGCATTCAATTATCAGATTCATCATAATCATTTTCGGCTACAAAGGCCAAGGATACTTTGTATATCCTATATTACAATTTAAAATGGTATATATTTGCATTTAGAAAGCAAATAGTCATGTACTGTAATACTAAAGAAAGCAAAAAGCTCTTGTGAAAATATCCTTAAGATTGTTTCTGGGGGATTTCTATTTTAAGCCTTGGAATTAAAATACAGTTTATAAAATAGATGTTTCAGATATTTTATTTCTTCTACAGCAAAGGTTGCAACAGCAGATGAAAAAAGTGTCCTCTCTTTAAAATAAGAACTGTATAGTGTGCATACTCCACGGTCCCAATGTCTTCATAGTGCCCTCAACATAACATTTCCGATAGTTATATCAGTATGTGATTAGACAGGAGCTCATTTAAACTGAAATGGAAAAGATGTTCACTTTCAGTCAACGACAGACAGTTAAATGGAAAAGATCTCTATTTCAACCGTTTCACAGTAAATGATGAATGGAGGCCGACCATCACCTGGAGTTTCTAATGATTTTACTCCTACAAGTCTTCATCTCATAAGTGAAAAGATTTCCCGGGCAAGGTCTGGGTATATATACACTAAGGCACCCCGAAATGGAGAGGTGAAGTGGCTTTTCTACATCTGCAAGGTCTGTAACTAATCAGAATCTTAATACTTAACTGCATTCTGTTATTGCATATTAAATGAGAGGAGGTAAGAGTGGCCCAGACACAGGAGGGCAAAGAAAGCCCTGGGGAAAGAGGAGCTCCCTGCTACATGATCACTATCCACTTTTCCCTTAATTCCCATACACAAAGGCGGATCGGTTCAGTTTAAATAACAGACCTTGAGTTCACTTAAGCCACATCCAAAGCACTTTTCATGGTCTGTGGCTAGCACCTCACCTGGAGGCAGCACTGCTGAGAGCTGCACCAGCATGCTGGCAGTAGGCACCTGGGAGGAGGCTGTGTTTAAGTAAGTGAATGCTGGTCACTCTCGCCTTCATCAAAATCAAAAAGAGCATTACATATTAAATATTTCCACTGTCTGACTCTAACACATGATATATTTGAATGACTAGATTTGCAGGCATCCAGCTGCATCCACATATCTAGTCCATAAAACCAGGTTTCCTTCACCATGCTTCCCTTTTTGCTCCTCTCCCATTTCTTCCAATTATTTTACCCCACCTGTATCACAGTTTCTTAATTTAGGTAAGTTTCTTTGGGAAATGGGACTTATTAAATCTCTGTATAGTACCTAGCACCATGACAAGTCTAAGATCCAGCATTGCCCCACCACCCCTCTTGCACTGGGCAGAACCACAATGAAACCGTTCAGGCAAACAATTAAGAAATAGCCTGTCTTATATTTCAGCAGTGGTGACTTCATCCACTCGTGGGTTATCACAGCCTGAAAACAGTATCTACAGTAATTCAAGTTCTTCTCAAATTCAATTCTTTCCTTAAGGCAACTTATGTTGCTGCTGTTACACAAAAGTAAAGCTTTATTAAGGTAACATCTACTAACCCTGGACAGGGAACAGACTCTGACAATGCTGGATGCTGTACATATGTCAGATGCAGAGGACGAAACTGTTTAGGGCTCTCAAATCTTAAAGAAGACATTTGAAAAAAGAAGCAGCAGAGCCATAGGGGTGCCTGCAGCATTCAGACCTGACTAGAAATATAGCAGCTGCCATGATACAGGTCTATGGAAATGTTGGAAACCCGAAAGTTTTTCAATTTGATAAAATTATACAAAATGTGCAGCACCTATACTGGGAAAAACAATAAAAGGTCTGAAGAAGTCTTGTGCTGTTATTTTTGCTAGCCAGATTTCACTTCCTCAGCAACAAGGCAGGTTTCCAGAAAGCAGCGCAAGAGTTGCAGGAACGACTCACTTCCATTCTGACGGTACCGGGATTTATTGTTGCCGACCCCATGATATTCTGCAAAAGCCAATTTTCTCTTTCCATTTGAAATGCAAATTTCCTTGCAGCTCTGCTCTGACATGTAATTGTACTGGGGAATGGTTTGGTAAAATGACTGGTGCTGTGTGTTTTCTCCGCAGCCAGCGGTAGCGGCCTGTTCCCCAGACATGCTCCACTGGGGTCGCAGGATGGGGATCCTGCAAGAGAGGTACTTTGCTGTAGCATGTACCAACTGGGTGATCTGCACCCACGGCTTCTGGATAAGCATTGATAATGCTGTAGTTTTTAAAAACAGCTTCATTGTGCCTTAGTCTGTATGCTGCATTGTCGTTTATGTCTCTGTGAGGGGGGAACGGAAGAACTCTTCCAGGCCCTGAACTACAGCTGGGGTTTTCTTGCAGTTTGAAAATACCTGGAAAAGTGAGCTCTGGCCCTCCTTACCCTTCCTCCTTCTAGACACAAAGAGAACATATGCTGTGGGGCCACCTCTCCAGAGCTTCCTGGGGTGGCACGTGGCTCCAGGGTGGTTAGGGCACATGCACACCACTCAGCGCAGGACATCTTCACATCGTCAGCCTGACTCCTTCTCACCATAAGTTTGCAAGGCCCAGCTGAAAACACCCTTTTCTTGGGTTTTTTTAGTCACTTACAGAGCAGGCATTTTCTAACAACATGCCAAATGGCAGCTTCTGTTTCAGGAAAGAGAGAAATAAATGCTGGCTCCGAGGGCTATGGCGTTGGGAGGGGAAGACTAAGCAGTGTCACAAGAGTAGGACTGTGCAGCCCATTCTGTCAGCCCTCTCCTGCGGTGTCACCAGGGGATGTCTGCAGTCATGGGCACGGCCTGTCGCAGTGGCCTCATCTGGCCAAGTCCTTGTGTCACGACTGAGGGTCCTGATGATGAGAAACAGATAATACGCCTTTTACAGTTTGCAACTATTGATCTTCGTGTGAAGCGGAGTCCATTCTACAAGGGCCTACCCTTCTTTCTTTCACAACTGTGGGAAAGCAACAGAAAATTGGCGAGGAGGACTGTAAATACGCTCAAGTGACCTGCACCTGGGGTGCTGGAAAGCACGTATATCACACTAATTGTTATTCAGTCTCAGCTGCTTGCAAGGAAAACACTTGCACTTAGATAACATAAGTCTGTGATGGGCTCAGGGACACCTTATCTAGCCACTTGAGAATCCTGGCCTGTTGTGTAAGAAGATCAAAGCACAGTGAGAAAGCTATGCCTGTTTGAACCTTATAAATACCAACAAGAACGGGGAGTCCATGCACACGCTCTTGCTAACAAGGACTCTCTCGCTGCCAGGGACTCTTGCTAACAAGAACTCTCTCGCGCGCCACGGTGCCTGCGTCCCTGCTTGCGTGCCTCTGCCCGGGTGTTGCTTCGGAGATTCCCCGGTCTGTGAGGTGTTGAGATTAAATTTGTCCTTTGCCTTTCATCCGTGGTTTGTGGTTGCTCCTGTGTCCTGCCTGCATCGTCTCACACAATGACCATGGCTGAACATTATCTTACCTTACCTTATCTGTCGAATGGAGTAAGAGCTTATCTCCCACTGTAAATGCCTTTAACTTCCCATTCCACCGGCACTCAGAAGAGCAGGATCCAGCTACCAGAAATTCAAGAACAGGGCTCCGGAAAAGCTGATAGAGCAACAGCAATGACCAGATGCTTCAGCCTTATAAATTAGAAGAAGATTATGCATAGCCAGCTGTACCATATAAATGCCTGGTTTTATGTGATGCCATGATCCTCGGTGTTTATCATATGGTCTAGCATCTGGCCATTCCTGTTCATACTTCCCATATATCTGCTCTAATCAGATGTGGACTTGGGGTTTATTTGCTTGCATGACTTGATCTCAGCTAAGAACGGCTCTCTTGGCCGCGGGGTGGGGTGCTATTGTGAAATGACATTGGCTTTTGCCACAGATCTGTCAGACGTTATCAACTAGGGATATCAAACTGCAGGGAATTTATCGTAAGTAGATGGGGGTTTCTGTGGATTTTCTATGTTTTCAATGTTTGCTACAATGATCAAGGATACTAATCTGTAAAATCTGTCTGACAAGAAAAAAAGAAGAAAGAAGAAAGTAAAACCCAAACTCCTGAGGTTTGATTTGCCACAAAGGACTCAAGGCACAAAACAAGGGTACTTCTGCAGAGAGTTGGAGGGAAAGAAATAACACCACTGCCCATCATCAGGAATCTCCTTTGCAACTTGCTTTCAGAGTCTTTTATAAAGTGCTTCCAAAGAGAAGAAAAACTTGAAAATATAATTCCCCAAATGGTGACATCACTGGCCATTTAATTGCAAGTCTTACGTGTTAAGTCCACTGAAGGCCCAGCTCAAGCAGTCATTGCTGTCATAGTTTTGGCTTACGATGGGGAAAACTGGGAAGCTTGAGCCCTGATGCTCACAAGGAAAGTTCAAAAGGGGAATTCCTGAGAAGGCGCTATCATCTGAGGTAAATACTGAAGACCCACTAAAAACTTTAGTTTTTTTAATATTGTGCTTTTTTCTAAGGCAGTGGGGACCTGATGCTGAGTTGCCTAAACACCTTCAGTATTGACAAAACGCAGCCCAATAATATCACACTCTGAGGACCAGGCCCTTCAGAGATGTCCTTACTTTTAAACACGGGAACACGATGACAATGAAGAGCCATTGTGCTAATTGCTATAACAACAACCGAGCAATTGGAAAATTGTCATTAAATGAATTTATTTCAGGAAATGTCATTCTGACACAGCTTTCCTGGGGGTAAGAACTCATACAAACCATACTGATTTCCAAGAAATAGCTATAAGCTCTTGTTTTTCATTTTCATTTTCAGACAAGTATTTTTTAACATTGCTTGTTATGGGACACTGGGTTTGTTTAACAGCTGACAAGCACTTGATTGTTACCAGACTGGGCTAAAGCTCTTAGTTCTGGGCTAAATTCTCACTATAAATTCTTATATTGGGAAGAATAAAGCTCCTAAAAGACATCAGCAAAAAGAAAAACAATAGGGTTGTCTCCATTATATTAAACTTAAACACTTTCAGAGGGTCTGTGAAGTTACTAATCATGCCCCGAGTGGATTGAGAATCAGAGAGACAAGCCTGGGGAAGAAACTGCTGGAAAAGGCCGAATTAAGCTCTGAAGAATTAGAAAGAGTCTGCAGAGCAGCAGAGCAACTAATACAAGGAGAGAAGACAAAATACCCACAGAGAGGGGCTGGGAACAAAAGAGCCTGCAGCATTAGAGCAGAAATGTGTATTTCAACAAGCTTACAACCTGCGAGCAAAGTGGTTTGGCCAGCAACACAGTATAGCTGCTGGCACAGACACTAAGCAGTTTCTGCCTCAGAAAAGGACTGCTATATTTTTCTATGGACCAAAATTATTTTATACATGTACATAGCTAAGAAGAAGATATAAGGACACAACGTTTATGTGTTCTGCTCAGAGAGACCATTTCAGCTGTTTCAGCAGCAATCTGAGAGGGCAAACAGCCATTACCAAGAGGATTTCAAAAGCTGGAGATAAATTTATCAGTGGAAGAAACAGCACCAATTACTGGAAAGGCTTAGTCATTGCAACTCTTCAAGAAGCCAACATAGACACACAGTGTCTATGGGACTCAGTCACCTCAGCATAGATGCCTCAACATTTAAGATACCTCTGAGTTTCCACAGCATTCACACATGATTGGCAGAAACAGCAAGTGATCTGCAGGAGATCCACACCTCCACGGAGTAGCAGCTGAAGTCATGAGGGGACATCCCACAGACATGCACTAGACATCTCTGCTTGGGTGACTGAAACTCTACCCCAGTTAGTGAAATGCTACTGTAACGTACTAATGGGATAATTACCAGGTATAAGCTGGACCCTGAAGTCATGTGTATATGATTTGTAGGGCTACATTAATAAAGCCAAAGAGAAAATCTTTTCACGGGGATGGAACGCAGTTGAGAAAATCTTGGTGTGTACGTTGGAGTTGCAGAGTGTCTTGTGTGCCTTAGCCTTTCTAATGTCCAAGGCCTTCCCTTTGCATTCGAATGATGACTTGCACATTTGAATGGTCTTGTGCAAGACCCTTGTGGAAGACTTGAGGAGCATGAAGAATGAAACTCAGAAAACTGAATGTGAAGAGACTGCAGAAATTGAATGAGATCCTGGTTTGGTACAGCTTTATGGCACGTTCAGTCTGAGTATCTTCTTGAAGCTGATTCTCTCACCTGCTGAAATATTGCTCCACTTTGATAAATACCATGAAAAATTAGGCCAAAAATATAGAATAGGATTAAATAAGTTAAAAGTTTTCAGCTGCACAAGATGTATCATAATGCCCTTCCTGAGCACACAAGGCCACCATTTCTTGCCAAGTTGCTCCTTAATGGTGTTTGCCACAAAAAGATAGACTTCTAGAAATAATAGAAGACCCAATGACACAAAATGTAATGTACTTGGAGTTCTCAGGTTTTGAAACAGAAGAGGCTGGGATCAAGCAGAAGCACTGGGAAGAGCTCAGCAGGACATCCCCAAGACTAGGAAATCTACCTGGGAGACACGGGGATATCCATTATTGTATATATTCCAGGCATGTGCCTCCTTGCACTGTAAGCTGTGCTACCACCTCAAAAAAGAAGCAAAGAGCCACAAACAAGTAAAAGCTGCTGCAGCTGTGCACTCCTTTAGCGTGTGTAAACAGTAGCTGTGACACATTGGAGTAAAGCTGGCCAAAATGGCTTAGACTAGGAAAGATTTTTTTTCCCTAATGTTTATACCCGCTGTATATTAAAGACAGCTGAAAGCACCAACTCATATTACCAGCAGCCATCTAAAGGAACACTATGTTGTTCATTTTACCACGACTGACCATTACAGCAAAAAAAAATCCTGCTACTTCCAGATAAAGTAGGAGCAGTAACATTTTAGAGCTAGGCCATCAACGCGATCAAAGGAAAGGGCTGTGCATCAGTGAACCCAAGACCTGGTAAGTTGTGGCCAGAAACATGACCTGTCAAGGTCCAACGATAGCCAGTCACATTGTGGGATAAAATGGTGAAATGAGCTAAACAGGGGAGGGCAAACTGAAGAGCAGAAAAGCTTCAATCATTTTCAGTAAGCCCCTGCACTGCATATGAATAGGATCAATGTAAACGATTCTAGGCAAATGTTTCTAATGAAAAACTGGAATTTTACTGAAAGAAAAAAACACTTCTTAAAATATCTTTCATAAAATGTTGGTTTTCAAATGAAAAAACAATACAAGTTTCTTTTGTCTGTGGTGAAAAGCCCATATTCTTCATTTTCCAAGCTGTAAGATTCCCAATGCCATGTCTACATTTCCTAGAGTAGGACCGGAATGCACATTTTCCTTGACAGCCCTGATCAATCTTTACCTAACACATCCAGTCGGAGCTTATACTCCAGTCAGTAACCTTTGGGATGGCTTTCAGTGAGGCGCTATTTCTCTGAAAGCAATAACCCTTCCTGGAAGACAGAATACACCCATGACCCGAGGCAGGAAGCAAGAAAGAGGATGTTGCTCTGCACAGCCTTCAGTCCTACGAGGAACGCTCACATCAGAAGATGAGGTCGCTCCAGTCAGCCTCTGCTTCTTATTAATGACAGCCCTGTGATTTCACTAACAGAGACTGATGTATTAGTGTTAAGTTGACATGAAACCAAAGACTCTCCCCCACCTCCGGTCAGGCCTCTTCCCCGCTGCAGGGGCTCTGCTCCTGCTCACTTTGTGCAAGTTTCCTAAATTTCACCTCACAGCATCTCATTTCCTTGCTGCGCTGGCTAGAAAAGAAGAAAACCACAGAAACAACACCCAAGAAACTTCTGCTATGTAGTCACAGGGGTCCAGACGGCTTACTGAGGCTTGCATGTAGCAAACTGAATATTAACTCCCCACTCTGCTTTTCATTTTGGCTGGTGAAAAGTACAGAATAGGGTGTAATTCCATAAACAATCAAGATTAAAATCATCTGTTTCATGTTTGCAAGCCAAACGCCACCACCAGTATTTCTAACGAATTTCAAAACTTGCGCAAGCTAAAGGCTGAAGTGTGACCAACCAATGGGCCAGAAGAAGGGACCAGAAGACATTACACCCACGTTACCCAGTTGGCAACCTGCAAGCAGGCACAACAGAACACAGAAACTAGCTGCTTGTATTAATGAATGTACTATAATAATAATATTTCTTAAGTAGAAATGGGTTTTGAGGCACTCATCAAGGCCTCCTGCAAATTATGTCCCTACCAGCCTTGAAGCACTTCAGCTGACTGGACAACAATGTGGACAAGCTCACTGAGAGGAAGTCGGGCAGTCCAGTGAGTACAAGTCCTAGGGATATGGAGAACACAGAATTTCCCAGACCTATTAACAGTTTCTTAATGGTCAAGTAGAAGAAAAGGGTGAGACGTTCACTATTCCCTCTTGGCCGCCTTGCGTTGGCTGTCATTGCTCAGGGGGCTGCATGCTTAACCCTCACGAGCAATTTACTCACGTGGCAAGAACAGCTTCTAGGTAAGGGCTGAGCAGGTACTAGTGGTACCGCACATAATGGGTGTGAATGGGTCCGGGGTTGTATTGCAGCTATTGCAGAGAGGCTGTGGAGCACAAGTAGGCACAGACTCTTTGCTTGCTCTAGGCTGTGCCAAAATCTGAACCGGCTTTCACAATCCAATGGCTGACTTCATGCCATGCCACAGACCATCTGCATTCACTTGCTTAGAGACAGCATCTTAGCCACGGTCTGCATAAAAACAGCAGATGTGAATGTTTCACTGCCATAGAAAAATCAGAATTGCTTGGTAAGGATGTTCCTAATTTCAAAAATATAAGGGAAAAAAAAATCCAACCACAGTCAGGGGTATAATTTCTTCGTATTTGCTAAGGTTGTATAGCTTGCCATGAGCTGTGCCTGGAAAAGTGCATTTCAGAACTGAAGCTTTAATTAATGTTTGCACTCCCTTTATTTGTTTAAAGAAAAGCATTTAAAAAACTAAGAATGAAACAAATTCAAGTAGGTTTTTTGTTCCTGAAACAGGTCTGCTTTCATTTTGTCCAAAGATGTACATTTCTACTCAGTGCACACAGCTATTTCTCCACAGATCGAAAAAAAACCCCAAAGCTGAAAAGAACAACAGCAAAATCCCAAATCCCAAAGCAACTTTTTGTAACTAAGCTAGGGAACTAGAAAGAGAACAGTCTGGCTGAATCATACATGGGACTATAGTGACATATTGTGGCAAGAAACAAGTAATGCAATGCCTTAATCACTTCTGTGACCATGAGCTACCCTGGTACCCTCCTCCCTCTGGTTAAGGAACAGAGAAAAGTCTGGGGTCCTCAGTGCCAGACTGAGGACAGGGACAAGAAACCTGAGAAAATACAGAAGCAAGACCTCATGACTGGATCCTTCCAATGCTTCCAACCACAGTATCTGGAACAACTGTGTCATTTCCACATCTTAGCGTAGTGAAACATCCCGTTCAGTTACGGAGAGGCAGAGCAGATTGCCCCCCTGTCTTTGAACCCAGAGCTGAAAAGCCTACACTCCGCACAACTGTAGTTGTGCATTTGGAGGCCTCCAACCTCTGAGCTTTCAGCCAGCCAGGAAGCTCTTTGTTTTCCAAATAATTGTCCCTGAATGACTCAGTTGAATAATCTTTCACATATCGTTGATGCTTTGGGAAAAAAGTTTCGGCACAAGTTGTGCCTTGAGACATGACATTTTCAGAGCAAAAAGAGCATGCAGACAAAATAATTCCCAGAACTCTGGCAATTAATAAGCTGTCTGGACTGAATGTCCCCTTGACCATGGTGACAGGCAGTCAGGCAGGACCACCCCAGGCTGCAGAGTTCAGAACTGCAGTTTTAGCAATTTCAGCCTCTTCAAATAAGAAAAAACATGTTGTAAGCGTGATCACTGTGTACCTCTCTTTCCCAATGTAATTTCATCACCGGGTAGAACTGCCCCTTTTTCGCCCCCACTTTTGTCTTCCCAGCAAATGCCCTAGGCCATTCATAATAAAATATTGTCACCTCCCTCTAATGACTTCTGGTACTAATTTTTTCCTCTAGCATGGACTTAGGAACCCTTTCAGTCCACAGAATCACAAGAATCAGTTACTGCCAGAGAGCTACAACTCATCCTAACCAGAGAGCAGTTGTGGCAGGTGGGTAAAGGTTGATGTGAACCAAGGTTGACCAACCACAGTTCCACCACGCCACCAGTTGCACAAGCTGGAAGACTTCCACAGAGTTACTTGGTGCACAGCAACAGCTGTAACCTTCTTTCTGGGCTATGAGACAATTTTCAAACATAGAATTACATAGAATGTGTTGGGTTGGAAGGGACCTTTAAAGGTCATCTAGTCCAACCCCCCTGCAGTAAGCAGGGACATCTTTAACTAGATCAGGTTGCTCAGAGCCTCATCAAGCCTGGCCTTGAATGTCTCCAGGGATGGGACCTCAACCACTTCTCTGGGCAACCTCTTCCAGTGTCTCACCACCCTCATTGTAAAGAACTTCATCCTAATGTCTAATCTAAACCTACCCTGCTCTAGTTTAAAACCATTGCCCCTCGTCCTATCGCTACATGCCCTTGCAAACAGCCCCTCCCCAACTTTCTTATAGGCCTCCTTCAGGTACTGGACTTTGTATGACCACGGAGACCACAGTCATTTAAACAGCAAACCAGCTAGCAGAGCTCATATATCCTAGGTAAAAAGAAACCTGTTTCTTTTTCTTCCAGTGAAGAACCCTATTCAGTCACCATTGACTTCAGTGGGAATTACTCACCCAAATACCCCCAGTTTCAGAGTGCCTTAAAACCTGTTATATTTATCTTTGCAGTATTCCTGTGAAATAGGGAAGGGCTCTAATCCGGTCTATAAAGATATTCAGAGGTGTTAAGATATACAGGTACCCAACCACCTTTGAACTAAGGGATTTGATAAGATTACACAGAAAGATTATGGGCAGCACAGGGAACTAGACCTTTTTTTCTCTGCTCTGAGGATCTCAGATACCAGACTGCTGTGACGCTGCCTATCACTCAAAAATAATTATCAAAATAATACATGAATACCAAATTTGAACAAAAGTCTTCCTTTGCAGTAAAAATAATAACAGAGTTTATATCATGATCAACAGACTCAGTGGTTAAAGGTCGGTCTGAATCACAAGCGCCAAGTCATTTTAAGGGGAAATATCCATTCTGGCATGCTGGGTTTCAAAAGATGCAGAAAGCTACAGAAGAGCTGACTCATCAGAAGAAATCATGCTCCCTTCTCTGAGTCCAGCCTGCATGACTAAAGACGCATCTTTTTTTTTGCTACTTGGAAGAAAACACTAAACAAGCACCAAAACATTGTCACTGAACAAAAAAGTATGTTTCCTGCTTCAGCAGAAAATGCCCACTCATTTACTTCTCAGATCATCAAAAATGTGGATCCTTGATCTACAGGTTGAGATGTTTTAACCACTGCTGTGTCCCGAGTCTTTAACCTTTGTTGTAATTAAAAACAGATTCCTACCAATGGCCCTATTATGTAGTAAGTGAATTGCAGTTTTGACTCTGCTGAGCTTTATGTTGAAGTGAATTTAGTTTTGTTACTCACTGTTACTTCACGCAGTACTTGGCTCCTCAGGCACAGGGGAGCATACAGCTACAGAAGAGCTGTGACTATTTCTGTAGGAAACCCGCAGTATACAGAAATGAGCAGGCAATACCTGTTCTGCCTACTGAGGGAATGTTTTCTGGAGGTGAACCACATGTGGTATTACCACCTATAGTAAAAGGAATAATTTTTCAACAGTTGCTGGCACCTGACAAAGTCCTTTCACATCCCTACCACTGCATAGTGCATAATTCTCCTTTCTGTCCTGATATAAATGTCAGTTGTCAGAATAAACACAGCTACAAATACCAAATGGCTTGAAGATTACTCAGAAGAAAAATAAAAAGCATCACCTGTAAAACAGTTAAAGTACCCCTGAGGTGAGAAGGTTTAAATCAGTGTTTCTTTAATATACTTACAATTTCCTTGGCCAGAGGTGAAAAAACTTGAAAAAAGCTATTTCACAGCTCAGTGCTTCTGCTGCTTCCTTGCACTAGTAATTATTTTGGTATTTTATGTTACTGCAGAGACTAGAGGAAGCCACCCCAGGCAACATACAGCTCCCTGGTGAGCACAGCCTGATGTCACCCTCTTGCTCTGTTCGAGTCACTGCCCACATCCCTGAGGAGCGCACTCAGCCGCTGCATGCGTGGGCTGCCCCTGGCTGGGAGGACCCCAGCAGGGAATGGGGCAGCCCACCTGGCACGCTGCAGCGCCAGTAGCCGGATTTTTGGTGACACCCAACTTTACCTCCCAAGTAGCCACGGAAGGGTGAGCCGGCAGCAGTGCAGCAGCTCCTCTCGGGCTGTGCTAGAGGCTGCACCTGTAGGGGAGCAGCAGCATCCCGCCAGCATCCATGGGCTCCTGGCCCTGCGAACAGCAGGGGTGAGAGGAAGGCCCTGCACTGCCACTTTTCCCCATCAACAGATTGCTTCAGGGACAGCTTCTGGCTCCGTCCAGGCCCTCCAGCATGCCAGGAAGAGAAGGGCAGGGCAAGAAAGCAGCAGTCAGGGAGTACTAATAGGCCAGAATATAGTGAGAGGCAAGATGCATAACAATTCCAGCATGGGAGTATGGCAATAAGAAAGAGATGGTAACACCAGTGAGACTTTCCACAGAATCACAGAATGGTAGAGGTTGGAAGGGACCTCTGGAGATCATCTAGTCCAACCCCCCTCCCAGAGCAGGGTCACCTAGAGCAGGTTGCACAGGAATGCCTCCATGTGGGTTTTGAATATCTCCAGAGAAGGAGACTCCACCACCTCTCTGGGCAGCCTGTTCCAGTGCTCTGCCACCCTCAAAGAAAAGTTTTTCCTCATGTTAAGATGGCATTTCCTGTGTTAATTTCCTGTGTTTTCCCCAGCAAGTTAGGCACTTCACCAGAGACTGTGCACTGCACTAGGCACAATGCCTACAAACTAAATTTTACAATGCTGAATGTTGCAATGCGTGAATCCTACTCGTCTCCCTACCCCATGGAGCCCTGGAAAAAGTGCAGGTTTTTTTAGATGAAGGCTTAGACAAGCCATGTGCTGACTAGCAACCCTCTGCAGGAAGCAGATAGGAGAAGGCTAGGTGTACCTAGAGGAGACAACCCACCCCACCACCGCTCCAAAGCAGACCATGTAAGAGCATCCTGTGATCTGCAATACGGATACGTATAAGTGTTAGCTTGAAAAACTCATCACTTGAATGCTTGAAAATGAGAACCTGCTTTGAAAACTCGGTGAGTATTTCCGACCTGGCTATTAGATACAGTATCGACGATCTTGCCAAAGAAACCTGAAGAGGCAGAAAGCCTCGCGTTCCTCTTGAACTTCTGCATCTCCTCGGAAGGGGGAGCACAGCGGACATCCCCGCTGCCTGGCCGGCTGCAGACCTCGGGGAGTGACAATGTGACAGTCCTCTGGTTTCCTGGCACTCACACCTTGTCCAGGGGAGGAAGTTTCAGTGGGTGACCTGTGAATTTTAAAGCTATCGAGTTTCCCTATATAGCTAAGTCTACACTCTGAGGTTTTTTTCAGTTTTATTTATGTGACAAACTTAGGTCCTCGACTCCTCTCTAGCTATGCTGACATTAACAGTCCACAAAGCAGATGTAGAAACTGAAAATCTGATTTCCCAAGGGTGAAACTTCTTACACTATGAGTACACTTGCCAGTGACAGAAGATAACTGGTAGAAACTCGCATGCTTATGGTGCTCTCTGCTATTTAAACCATTTGGTTTTTTACTATTAGTAAAACTGATAAAAACTTTTCCACAGTAGCAAAACCAGACCAGTAAGGCCATGGCTTGAGTGTAGCACACAACGAGTACCTATCACTGAAGGTTTCTTGAGGTGAGATTTGTCAGGTGATGGGCAAGTGACGGCATACCTGCTGTTTGATGATAACAAAACTCAGGGGACCATATAAAGGCAATAATAATAAAACAGCAGGAGGGCAGGGTTAGACATGAATAAGCCAATTTTTAAGAGAAACCTCTATCTAGTGTATGCCCAGAGGCTTTTTACAGAGTTTTGTGAACAAGCACGCAATCCAGGCAGCCAAGTAGCTGACTGGATACTTGATGCCCTCTGAAGTAGGCAGTCTTGGCAGCCCAGTCAGCCTCCAGCTTTGGTCCTTCTGTAAATTCCCCACTTTGCCATGTGATTTGCTGGAAGGAGGTGTCACCCCAGCCAGAAACAAGTTTATGTCTGTTCTTGGTTCCTTCAAGGTCAGCCTGTCGCTGCCATCTCTTGTGCTATCGCTGCTTGTCAGTAACATGCAGTAAGAAAGGAGGAAGTACAAAGTATCGCAACAATGGCATTTCCATGAGATTGTGAATGTGAGGTGTAAGTCGGCTCAGACTGACACGCTCACTACCTTTATCGTTATTTGAGAAAACATAACAGCATCAACCAAGCAGAAAACTCCTCAGGTATTTTCTTACATTTTAGCATGGTTCCAAGAGTACAATGCAATGGGACTGTAATTTCTCTCTGTAGGCAGATGGCAAGACAACACAGAAAGCATTGTAATGATCAGTATGGGGTGTCATTAATACATGAATTAAAGCTCCTCAACTAAAAAGTCTAGGATTTTGTAGAGATGAACTACATTATGGACACACGCTTTCAGTGTGGGCTCATAAAAATTACCAGAAATTAAGATCATGCTTAGCCGGTGGGTACTTATGGGGTTGATCTGATTATGCGTCACCCATCTAGCTTTGTCTACACCTAATTGTTTTCTCTTGTGGGAAGCCCTTTCAAGCTGAGTCCTCTGATATAGGTTTTCAAGTGTTGAAACGCATCCTACGAGGCAAGTTCAAATCAAATGGAATTGAAATTATACCTTTGAGCAGCCTCTTTCAGACCAAACATCACACAGGAGACTAGAAGTTTCATTTAATTCCAACATTTAGTTCCAGTTTTAATAGTACTCCACTGAAAACACACATCTCGGGAAGGATGTAGTTACCTAAATCAGAGCAGCAAGTACATTTTAGGTGCTGAGGGTATCTTGCCTGGTCTCCAGCGGCCACTGCAAAAGAGACTTCACGTCTCCCTATAACATATGCTGTATCTACCTGTACCTGGATACTGAAGGGCATGGTAACCTGAGTATCTAATATTAACAGCTACCAGAGTGCTGCATATTAATACTTCTGTCCTTTTAAGTGGTGATGTATTTTCCTCCTGCAAGTTCTTGGCTGAGGTACAGCAAATTGCACACCTGAAGTACATATCCTTGTTTAAATGAAGTAAAGACTGCAGTCAACAATGCAGTCAAAATGAGTGCAGGTTCTTCATCACTGTTTAGGTGCTCACTCTTAAGCTGATCTTCAAACTAGCCATTTTGGATGCTGTTAGCCGAGTAGTCATGAAAATGACAAAAAAAACTAACAACCTGAGTATTGCAGTCCATACAGAGTTCCATATTCCCATCAGCTATAGGTATCTCAGATACCTTGGATGTAGGTCTAGATGCCACCATGGGATAGCATAATTCTAGTCACAGTGAGTGCATAGCTCTGGTCGTGCGATGTGGAGTAAACCACTGCAATGAGAACATATACCTGCCACGTCCCTGTCTATGTTGCTGAGACCTGTGTACTTTGTACCACTGTCCCACTGTGGCCGCGGTGCCACCCGGCCTCACAGACAACCCATTCTCATGACTGAGGTCTGGGAAATCTTCCCCCTTCCCTGCACAAACCATCCCTGCTATGTTTGGAGTTTTTTGCTTACTTGATGCAGCCATGGTAGGCCAGTGCAGAAGCCAAGATACCAGACTTAAAAGGTTAATGATCTATCCATTATGCTAAATCCTATGCAGCAGCACTAATTCTTCCTATTCAATCATCCTTTTCCCAAGAGCTCGGGACAATACGAGAGACATGAAAGGCTAGCTGATTTATTGCTTTCATGCAAAAGGTCAGACTAAGACCAGCCACTGGAGTCTGTCGCCCTATAAACTGAGTATCTGACTAGCCATTGGTTAGCTTGTCTTCAAAATATCCTTTGACATGGAGAAGTTACTATAAAAATAGCACTGGGAGACTTCCAGTAACTTGTACTTCACTTATCTGGTTTTCCCATAAAGCAAATGAGGAAAAAAAAAAAAGTTTTATTACTTCCAGCATCACATATTCACTCTGGAATGAAAAGCTGATGATTTACCATATCAGCTACACCTATATCTTCATGTCGGTGGGGTAAATTGATGAAAGTTATCATAGAAGATAACCCCAGAGTAAGACTGTAGCCAAAATTCCCCTTACTGAGTCAGAATACTCAGTGTGAACAGAAATAAGTAGTAAACATTTTTCCTATGAAATAAACAAGCATACCTCTCACTTTTCAGCTTAAAACTACAATTTAAGACTATTGAGAACACATACATCAATATACACACACCGGTACAAAAATGGTACTGGTATGAGTATGAAATATTTCTCTGTGTATATACAAACATATATGCATGTAACATAGATACGTATTTATTATATATGAGCATATATAGTCTCTGGAAGCTGAGAGACACAAAAGACCCTAAGCTACCACTTCTGAGCTGATCTCTGTAGGAGCGTTACCTTCTGACAGCAAGATAAATGAAGGGGCAGCTGTGTTCATTTTCTAGCGCTCATGCTTGTTTAGTACCCTGATTAATGATGAGTGCTATACTTTGTCTAATTTATCTCTTGCAAGCCTTTATATGCTGTTCAGAACCCAATGTAAAGTTTATGTGCAGATGCACCCACACAATAAAACGATTCCATATTGAAAATTACTTTAGTTTAATTTCAGAGTCCCCCAGGACCTCATTGCTAGGGATGTAGTATCTCCCAGTCTGCCTTGACTTAAGCGCACATTACGGGGTCGTTGGCAGCCCACAAGAGTTACAACATCGCAGTAAAAAGGCGCAGTAGATATTGTGAGAAAGCAGTGACATACAGTTGCTACTTAGGTAAATTTTTTAGTTCATTTGGCCATTTCAGAAGGAGATGGAAAGAAGCAAGAGTACTGATAGAAAAAGAATCTTGTATGCTAGAAGCCCATCCTGAGCAGACATATCTATCTGAGGAAGGTGAGAGATTCGAACCTTTACTCTAAGACTCCTTCTGGCTGAAAAAGAGGTTCCATCCAAGAAAAAAGTACAGGTGGAGGAAACATCATGGCATGACCCTTCTAGAGAAAAAGCAAATGATGGAATCCTGATGTGCCCTTATAAAAGATCTCTAACTACATTTCCCCTTTCAGCTAAATAAATATTTTATGGGATGAAAGTCATTAATAAAACAGCATAATGGGGGATCATCAGGAGGAGTTTCAACACTTCTTCCTGGACTGGTTTCCTGCAAACCTTTGCACTGAGAAAGAGCCATGTGAGCGACCTTCACATGAACTGAGCACCAAACAGCTGCAGAAGCTTAGAAATAGTCTGTGGTGGCAGAGCGGGTAACAGGAAAAACCGCTTTGTTATAAAGTCGAATGCACACCGTTAGGCAGATGTGAACTCAACAACATTCGCTGGCTTTCAGCAAGTCCAGCAGAAATCAGGAATAATTGTCAAGTTGGCATGTAAGGTGGTAAGAGCAGGAGGCTTATTAGTCTCAAAAGAAAGGATCCTTTATGTGGAAAGGCAAAAATGAAAAACAAATGAAAGGGTAATTCTTCACATCATAACAGCAAAGAAGAGCAGCTGGCTTAGACCACAAATCCATGCTCTACATTTAGGTAATTCTTGCTTTTTGTTGAGATGAATGCTGCCATCTATTTGTCAGGACACTACCGAGGCCTGCAAAAGGCTTGCATATCCTCATCAATTGGCTAATTAGACATTAATTTTGAGACTAATCTTACTCAGAGTCACAACTTCAGCTTTGACTGTGTATTTCCTCTTTGCTTAGTATTTCATTTTAAATGTAAGCTGATGCTTTTTGAGTACAACTTCCCTAAGTAACACTGCTCTAGGGCGATGAATACAGATATTTTTCTTTTCTTTTTTTTTTTAATTAGAGCTTGTATAGTAAGCAAACCCTAATAAAATTTGTCTCTAAAATCTTTGAGATTTTTGTAGCAAATATAAATTCAGTGCTTTTTTTTCTAAAGCTAAGATGTTCTAATGTGTGTTATATGACACTGATGTTGATAAATGCAGAAGTTGCAGTTTTCTGAAGAGAGTGAATTGTTAACATTTTAAAAAACAGATTTAATAGAATTTACAATGACACAAGTATTCACGCTATGAAGCATTTCTGTGGTCATATCAATTTCTTTAACATTGCATGGAAATCAAGAAGCAATAATGCTTGTTTCCTTCAGAAGTTAACAGTCTGAGTTACAGCTAATAGTTTTAAAATTATACCATTACGGTTTCTTCATAGGCTATTTGTTTCTTCTTTCAGTTTCCTGCAGCAACAAAATACTTGTAAAAACTTGATTTCAAGGGTTAACAATCTGATACTGGAGTTAAGCAGAGAAGATAAAATCAACAGAAACTTTATTCAGAAGCTACGAGATTTGCTCATTTTCTGAACAACTATAATGGAAGCAAAATTTCTACTTAGGTTATTGCGGTTACTACAATAAATGCAAACTCGTCCTCTAGCCTCTGAAAAACAAGGCTGTGATTCATATGCCTAATTTCTAATTGGTAGTCTCATTAAACTCTTGCAGTGTTAATCTTCTCCATATGCACATATTCACTGTGTTGCTGCTTCTGTGAGCTTTAAAATGACACGTCACTTCCATGGGTTTCAAGGGACTTGGCTTGCATCATAGTAACAACTATTGCATGCAGTGGCAGTAGAATGCAGACTATTAATTCATCATCTGTTAATTTATTTTAATTCCCTTGTTTGTCCACAGTAAGATGCCTGATTGTCGACAATACCTTTGCAAATTAGCAGCTGTCTTCAAGAAGCAGTGTGTCATGTCCTGTTCCTAAGAAACGTGGTCATGGGTGTGACTGTCCTGAGATATCCCACTGCAGGCTTCACAAGGGATTTCACCAGGTAAAAGATGGCAAATCACCTCCTTAAACTGGATCTAAAGCATTACTGGGATATTGGAGGCAAAGCCTTATTCGAGTTGGGTAGTTTGATGGTAAAGAAAATTAAACATGAAGGAAAAATCCAACAAATTATTTTATTAAAACTCTAGACCAATTAACAGTCATCTATTTATTTCAAATGTACTACCCTCCTATTACCTCCAGACATAGCAAATGCAGGCTGGACTTAGGCCGTAAGCTCAGAAAGTCAACGTTGTAGGAGGGGTAGCCATCAGGGTACTTGGCTTTATATCACACTTTGCAGGAACCAGCACAAAACACATTGTTACCTCTTCTTTTACATCCACCAGATGATTCTGGGACACCTCAGAGTGTCCCTGGTTCTTTTTTGCTGCAGTAATGCAGGAAATCCTCCTCCTGGTAGCCCTGTTCCAGCCCAGGACAATACTCCAACATCCTTTCTAGTCTCTCCTTTTTCCTGCTGTCCTCATGAATAACCCACCCCAATTTCCTCTGCACATGTTCATTCGTACTTACTTCCAACTACAGCTGTCCACTGGCCAGCCAAACCCCCCACCTGGTGACCAAGGAGCAGTGTAGATTCAGGAAAACAAGCCAGAAAAATGAGTCCGCCTGACTTGTACAGGATGACGACTTTTGAAGCTGTCCAGTTGTATCCCTGCCTTTGCTGCCAGGTGATGCTCAAGCACAGGTTTCTTATCCAAGACTATTGGGAATGTGTGCTGAGGGGGAGCCCAGGCAACAAAGTGTGTTCAAACCATGCCAAACCTGGGAAGCTGGACCATGCCAAGGCAGGAGGGTGGATTCCATGGTTTGGTGGGGGAGACTTGGTAGTGTTAGGTTAACAGCTGGACTAGATGATCTTAAGGGTCTTCTCCAACCTAAATGACTCTATGATTCTATGACCTAACTCTTTCAATCAACACTTCTGCTTCTGTGACACTTCATGCTGAGTTCAATTGAACATGGAAATGGTGGCAATAACCACATTTACCACCTGACCTTGGAAGGACAGCATCCACTTAAGATGTGGGGGACTTAAATTTCTTTACCCAGGAAAGAATGTCTGTGCAGGTGCCAGAAGCTCTCAGCAGGATGTGAATGTTTCCATGGTCAATGTTTTATTGACCATTATCCTGAATGGTCTGGCCTCAGTGTACCTGCAGAATGGAGATGCACAGCTCACCCCTAACCCTGAGAGAGGCCAGACTCATGGTGCAGAGGCATTCAGCACCCACGGCAAACCCATCAGCCCACCTCCTAGGGCCTTCTCCAACTGCTGTGAACCTCTGTTTGGGTACTCACCACATTGCCACTCACTCAGAGGGGGAAGTCCACCCTCCTGAATTGCTCTCTGTGGTACAGCAGTCCTCAACACTGCAGTGCCAAAGGTCTTCTACCTCTACTGAGTCTCAGGCACCCTCAAACTTTTACCACAAACCATCAAACCCCACTGACTGAAGTAAGGTGCTGTGCAGCAGCCAGCCATGGCACCTCCTGTATCAAACAGCATCCAACTACCCTTTAACGACAACAACTGTGTTTCAGGTGCGTGCCGTAGCTCAAAGCAGCTGATGGGAAGTACAACATCATATCAGCTGTGCGTGTTGCTTCTCCACTTGGAACCATTCTTCCTCCCCTTCAGGACAAAACCCTGCCTTCAGGCATCTCTCCAGTGTTCTCCTTCCCTAACAAAACTCTGCTACAGTGACAACACTCCCTCTTACTTACTTGCCATCTCTTTCAGGAGTTCAATACAAGAGAAACCATTCATTATTTATACGGAACTAAGCCTTCTCCATTCATTTGAATGACTGTTTCAACCGTCTCATGATTAATTAAGTATTTGCAATGTTTTCCTTTTTCTTTGTTATAGTATCATAACACATCAGCATCACTTTGAATGGGATGGTTTGCACTTTGTTCCCAAGGGGATGTAACAGTAATATAACATCTGCGTTGATTACATTATGGCGAAATCTTTAAAAGTGTGGCTTCTTTATTCATGGTTTCTTGAGTATGACCGTATTTTTGCACATGTAATTCCTAGATGGCAGTGCTGCCTGGGCTAACCAGACCAAGTTAAGCCATGATCTGAAAGGTGCTTCCCAGAGCAGGAACACTTTAAGTAAAAATAAGTAAAAAAAAGCGCCTACTTGTGTGATGGCCATTTAATCTACACATATGCAGTGAACTCTGCCCTGCATGTGGTGTCTCCAGTCTTATTGCACATGTGATGAAAAGCCCTGACAATATAAGTTATCCAGATTCAGGCTTCTCCAATTCTTAAGACGTGTCTGTGGGCACCTACATGAATAATTACATGTGGCATTCCAGCTGCCTGAGCAAGGGCACTAATCACAACAAGATCTTCCAAAGTGAATTGGAGGCCTCCATTTTAGGAAGGCATCTAAAACAGGTGTTGTTGTCAAAACATGAACACTTGAACAGGTGACTGAAAATCAGTCTTTTTAAAGCTCGGGCACGGTAGCCATCCAAATAAGGTAGTGCCCCAAATAACCAGCCTTAAAAAGCCTGCAGCTGCTCCAAAATAATTTGTGAACATAGAGTAAGCCCACAAATACAGATGTCTGACCTAAACCCAGCTGAGATTGCATCATTCTTCTACTTCTCAGGCCAGGGATGATACATATAGCAGCAGGGGACATAGCTAAGAAACCTGTCTGCAGTTTCTAGGCCAGGTGCCATAGTATGAAGGGCAGGTTATAGTCTGAGGATCCAGACAGGAATATGTTTCCCTCTTATTTCAGGTGTTTCCTAGACTCATTTCTGTTCTACAAGGCTATATCTTAAGGTTACAAATGTTTCTGATAAACAAGAAGTCTGGTTTGCAGGACAGGCACATTTTTTAGCGTACCATGATCCCAGTTTTCTGAATGTTCATGAGAGATCTCCTGGGAGTCATGCTAAGTCCTTTCTAGGACTTAGCACGGCAGGATTTATCTTCCTATGTCTCACTGTACTGCTTAATTATCCAGTAAATTAATAAAGAGAAGGGGATGAGGGAAATAAAATGGCTTGACCAGCTCAGTGAGACCTATGCATACAAATGACTTACTGAATCATTGTTTTCCTCTACTAACCTCTGCCCAGGAGACAGCAGAGTGATATGCAATTCATGGTCAAGCCATTCAGGCTGCTCTTGATCCCACTTAATCCTTGGGTGCAACTTTCTGATGTTCTGGGTGTTGTTTTTCTGAGGACAGGATAAATTAAGTCTCTTCAGGAGGGATGCCAAGTTTTTTCCTCTTGAGGAGTCATTAATGGATTTCCACCAGCAGAGGATCTTAACTCAGAGACACACTTCCTATTGCACGCTGTTGGGCTCAAACATTTCTCAGAGCTCTTCGTGCTTCAGTGAGTGCCCTGGGTCAACCTCAGTTGGGGATGCTGCTGTTATGATTATTACTTCTCTGTCTAGGTTAGATTTTTCCGTCTCAGTGAACTCACCTTGGATTTGGTTTTACAAAACAGCAGGAGTGCTCTTGGCTGTGGTCAGTGCTTGGGCCTGCTGTCTGGACTATGCAAATCAGGATTTGTAAATATACCGTTCAAAATAGCTCTGCAGCTGTGACTTTGGAGGGTGGAAGAATGATTTTCACTTCCCTTATCAATGGCTTAACTTTATGGGTTTTGGTAATATCAGTAGATGGGAGTCAAATCAAGATCACATGTCGCATCCTCCTACATATAACACCTGATGTAATATGATGGTGAATCATAATTAGTCTTCTTAGTTGAATTAGAGACAGGGAACAACTCTAGTAAAGGTATTAGCAAGTATGGTCACTGGAAGGCTTACCATGCTTTCCTGGCCTGTTAGTCCTTACAATACAGAGTTTATGTTTATAGGGATTATTGGTATCATGGTAGATTCAGTAGTCTGAGGGATTTTGCTGGGAGAAGACTTCTACTTTGGGATTTCCTTGTCGATAAAATCCAGAACAGAGCGTATGTATGGCTATCTCTGCGCTGACCTGAAACAGTCAAGAGAGTCTCCTAAGAAAGACTCGCTTCAGTTCAGCCATGACACAAGGGAGATGGGGGTCAGCTGCAGGTGGGACCCTCCCATCCGGCACTGATAGAGCTGCCACTCCGGCTGCTGCGGAAGGGGACAGGGGTGGACAAGGAGGTATATCTCCATTTCCACCCTTTTCACTGAAGGGAGCCTATATGCAAAGCGTCTACACACACGCTGGATCTTGGATATCAGAACTTTTTCCTCGGTCAAGTTTGCATTTTTTAGCAGCAGCTTGTAAGGAGGCAAGAGGCAAAGCATTTGCAGAAGTTCCACAGTTTAACAGTGTCCAGGGTTTAGAACGTGTTAATCTCATGCATCTGAGCTTGTGCTACAGGGAGTGCTCTGTAAGGGTGGATTTCTAATTACAGCTGTGTATAAGAATGACTTTTGATTAACACTGCTTTGTTTTACTTATGAGCTTAAGAATACTTATTTCGTTTAGTCAATAAATCTACTAAGAGCAAAGGAAGATGCAACAAGCAATTTTTCAGGTGTTTCAGTTCACTGTGAGCCATAGCAGGACTTTCTGAGATGTTTCTTTTTCCAAAGTTCTGGAGAAGAACACTGTTTAAACGAGATCTGTTGATCTCATACCCAAGTTCTTAGTGAAATACAAACATCTGATCCTTTTCTTAAGCCTGCTACTGAAAATAACAGTGCTGTTTTGTGTACTTTGGAAATAATGAACTTTTATATAATCTTTTATAGTAAGTGACAAAAATACATTAGGAAACAAGATGATGAAGAATCTCTTTCACAAGAAGTACTTTATGGGGGAAGATGAATAACTGTTGCTACACTGAAACTAGTAGCATGAGGAATAACCTATAAACTCTGTCTGGAGGAACATGAGTCATCCCTCAAAACTCTCTTCACTAACACAACAATTTTATTTTTCCCTCCGCAGCTTTCTCTTTGAAAGCTCTGCTAGATTCACATATTAGGGAAGGAAAAACATGTTATTTAACTTATTGTTTCCTAAGTATGTATTTCTTCTATTGTCAAAATGTGACTGAATTTCATTATCAGAAAGGAAGAATCGCAACTGAGCGAGTTCTGTTTGTATTTTCCTTTGGATGATTTCTTGTTACAATTTTTTAAATAACAGCATGGAGGGCCACAAAGCGAGCAATTGGGCAGGCTGCCCATTGATGTGGACAGTACCAGAGGCACTTACTGGCAAAGCAACAAATACCAGGGTTTAGCAAAAGATACACTTTCCCATTTATCTTCTGCTGAGCTGAAGGAATTGCCTTTTGATTGCACCAGCAAAACCCAGTAGCCTGCGCTCGAGTTTTAACCCGGCTGGCAGAATAAAGTTTCAAGACCACAGAACTGGTGAGTCGGCAAAGGAGGTTGCAAGCATGAAAGGCATTAAACTGCACATTATCAGAACAAAAGCATCCCAATCTAACCCTAAATCAATTGGTTAAACCAAAAAAACCTCTTACTCACGACTGCAAGGTGGCGGGCGCTCAGGATGCACAAGGCACACAGGTCTGTTCCTATAGCGAGCACAAAACACAAACAATGCCTTCCTCAGTTCTGCATCTGGATTTCAAAACCTAAGTCCGATAGCATCTTTTAATATTTTCAAGCACTTTTTATTTAAGTTTCACTGAAGAATGCTAAGCTGCTACTCTCTTACTGAACTAATGCAAAGGCAGGAATTCCCTGAAATGTGTTCTGAGTAACAGTGTAAGTTTGTCTTTTCCATGTACAATTTAAAAATTGGCCAGGGCAGCCTCCCTACATGTTTAATTAAAACAATTTAAATATTTCCATAGAAAGATTGGTTTTGCAAAGCTGTATTGGAACACGGCCACATCTCTGAACTTCCCAGTTCCTTCCTAGTGCTCATGTTGTTCTTTATGAATACATTTGGCAATGTCTGATGCTATCTGCACTGAAACAAGCCTTTTATTTACACTCCTGAGTTAAAATATTTAGAGAGTAAAGCGTGGGCTCTAATTTTCTGAGGCCATCTCTCTGTTGGTGGGAGGAAAAGTCCCGGAAAAGTCCTTTCTTCACTGATAGCAGGCACAGATTCATGGGGCTACATCAGCAGCCTGATATTCTAGACTAAAATCAAAATCTATTTTGTCCAAACAGGGTTTTCTATTGCTTGCGGACAATAAACAACATCTGTAGTAATATCTATGCAGCCCACCTACCTCACTTTTCACCCGTTAACACACCCAGTGATAGTCACCACCCAAGTGTAGTCAATATATCACCATCATCTGGCATAAACAGAAGGCCAGACACTGCATGCCTCACGCAGGCAAATTTCCAATGCAAGGCAACAGCAACTTAGACTGAGAAAGGAGCGTAGGACTAAAGATAGCGTTGAAGCCAAAAGCTGTGTGTATTCATGTACACGTGCACTGTTCCATAAAATAAACATATTTCTTGGAAACATGAGCAGTACTCAAATGAGAGGGAGATTGCTGAAAAGCCCAACTACGACTTGATTTCAGTTGCATCTCTCATGATCAGAGAAAGGAAGAAAAATTAAAAAAAAAAAAAAAAGGACCCTTGCAGACCCAGACTGATGCATTCAGGCTGGTTATCACCCTCAGCATCTCCTCCCTCCTGCTGGGCTTCTGGGGCTAAGGAGGTCAGGTGAAGAAGCAAAGAAGCACCCCAAGCCTGCCAGCAAGTTCCTTGGAGAAGCAAGCTGCTCCTCAACACCTGTGCCACAGCTTCTTATCAGGAAAGATTATCATCTCTTTCCCATGCTTGTTTGACACAGGCAGGAGCTAATCCCTACACCATCTCATAGCCCCAACAGCTAAAAAGGAGTATAAATCAACGTATCAAGGATTGGAATTTTTTTTTTTTTTTTTGCAAAATTAACTTGCGCACGTAATCCTAAATGGACGTGTGACTTTTTCCATTGTATAAATAACTCCACTTCTTGAACTATTGTTTTATAATAAAGAAAAGATTATCGACCCAATTCAGTCTCTTAGCCACTTTGGACAGCAGTTAAATTCTGCTCTTAACCACTCTCTTCTACAGTTGGTCTGGAGTAAATCTACAGAAGTTATGGGCTAATGCAAATTTGCTGTGATGTAAATGAGAGAGACACTGTCCCACTAAAATTAGGTTTTTCCATCGTTAATTTGTTACATATGTCCTTTAATTTAGAGGGAGGGAAAATGGATTTAGAGAAGAAAAAGACCAAATTACGACGGAAACAAAGCTCCACTGTCATGGGTGGTAGAGGCAGCCAGAGGTGATGGCAGAGCATATGGGCAGTGCCAAACTCTGGCAGGAAGCAAAGATATAAAAATGGTGGGGTTTTTTTTCTTCAAGACAAAAAAGAAAATGGAAAAGGAGACACTGAAATTCAGGGGATAGTTTCACTCTTCATAACACTGACAGACTTTAACCGCTTATGACAAGGATTCCAGTCTAGAAGGTAGGCTGAAGGCTCAGGCTTTAAGCCAAATCAGCTGGGATATTTCCAAGAACAAGGGCAGGGGAATGAAAAACCCTTCCTCCCACTTCTCCTCCCACTTCTCCTCAAAATGCCAACAACGTTTATCCACAGGAGTTCAAGAAGTTTCAACTGAATGCGGAAAAATTTCCAGTTAGAAAAAGCAGTGTGATCTTTTATCAAAGTACCTTTTCAGAACCCACACTGACCATCATTTCAAAGCAGATTGATACGCAGCAGTCAGCTCTTGCTCGTAGAAAAGCCTGAGGGAAACGGCAGGGAGGTAACTGGCCATGAAAGGATGGAGAAACTGAAAACTGGCAAATGGGTGCCAGGGTAGCGGGGGTGTAAAATGGAAGGGAGACAAAATAACTGTGAGGACAGCAAAAAGGCCAGTTGACAGGAAAGGAGCTGGCAAGGGTCCATCTGGGGGAAGGAGAAGGGCCCATGTCATGGCAGTCCCAACTGCTAGAGCCTCCCCAAGCGTTGTCTGTATCACACCATGAGCAGAGCATACTCCCTTTCAGGTTCTCCCACCTCGTTCTGCTCTGACGGTTGCACTTACCAGCTCCACACAAACTCAGTGAGATCTCCGTCTGCAAACAAAGCATGTTATTTCTTATAGTCCCAGAGTCACTGAGGTAGGAACCCACCTCGGCAGACCTTTTAGTCCAACCAGGGTCAGGTGGAGCAGGGTGCTCAGCTCTATGATCAGCTGGATTTTTAATATCTCCAAGGATGGAGACTCCATAGCGTTTTCCTGTGTTCAAACAGACTATTTAATGTGAACTAATGGGAAAAAATCAGACACCTGAACACCCAAAGATGTAGCACGTTGGCCTTCAGCTTCCTCTGGGGAAAAAAAAAAAAAAAAAAAAAGAAAAAAGAAAAAAAGAGGTATAACAACATCCCACCCGCATCTATTGGTGGCTTCGAGGGAGAGTTACTCATCAGCAAAGGGGTGCAGCAGAAGACGCCCCTCCGCTTGGAGACGGCGCCACGCCGGCAAGACGGGGCCGGCGGCAGCCACCACCCCCCCGGGCGGGACCCACCGCCCCGCAGAAGCAACCCCGCCACCGCGCAGCCCCCAGCACCGCCGCCGTGGGAGCACCCCGCCCCGCAGCCACCCGCCCACCTCCGTGGGAGCATCCCCGGCACCGCGCAGCGCCCCCCCCACACCCCCGTCCGCTTTCGTGGGAGCCCCCCCTTCCCGGCTCCTCCTCTCTCTCCTCTCCACCCCTCCCCTCCCCTCCCCTGCCCTGCGCGTCCCGCCCGCCGGTTCCTTCCACCTGCGCGGCGGCGGCGCTGGGGAGCCGGTGCCCCGGGGCCGGGCGATGTGAGCCCCCATGGGCGCCGGCCGGCCGCAGCGGGGGGCGGCCTGGCTGCTGGTGCTGCCGCTGCTCCTGCCGCCGCCCCCCGCGGCGCACACAGGTAGGTGGCGGCGCTGCCCGGCCGTCCCGGTCCCCGCCGGGGATGCGCATCCCGCCCCGGGACGCGGGTGGGAGCCGGACCCTCCCTGCGCCGCGGGTCCCCGGGGTCGTTTCTGCGCTCGGTTGTCCCGGCAGAGCTGGCCCGGCCCCGAGGGCTCGTCGCCCCGAGCGGGGCCCAGCTGAGCCGAGCCGAGCCGAGCCGGGGCCCCTCTGCCTGCGGGCGGGCGGAGGCGGCCCGAGAGGCGGCTTGTGCCGCTGCCGGTCGGGCCGGGGTTGGGGCGCTGTGTGCCGCTCGCGTTAGACAGCGGTGCCTGTATTTAACGCTGGGTTTTTTCTGGCCGTCGGTGCTTAACTGGAAGAAGAGGACTGGGTATTTCTGTAATGTTGCTTCGTCTTTTTCTTTTCTCCATAGCTATGCTGGAATTAGAGTTTACAAAGCTTTATGTTAATTTGCTTTCTGGTGTAAGTTGATAGCGTGCTCTTGAGATAGTCCTTGTTGTATGCATCGGGATAATTCCCCAAATATCTTTGCTGTTTGTATTTTCCTTTGTGCTTGATAGTCACCATCCCCAGGAGTCTTACCTGAGCGGTCAAGAGACAGATTAAAACAAAAGGCAGGATGGGGTTTTGGCAGAGATATTCAGCTCCTGTGCTGGTGTCCCGAGTGGCTCTGATTCCCTTCTCCCGCCTGTAAACCGGAGCGCTCCTCCAGTGACAGACAGACATCCAAGCACAAGGAGGCAGAGGGAGCAGAAAAGGTGGCAGCTGGAGTGGGCTGTGGGAGCAGGTCAGAGAGCAAACTGGCCCCGGCACGGGCAAGGATGTTGCCAAGTGGATGTAAACCGGGGCTGTGGAATGTGTGTGCATGGTGGGTGCCTTGCTGCTGTTAAACGCATCACACGAATTCTTTTTTTATATCCCTCAAGTATAAAACACAGCAAGGCATTGCAGAGATTAGCAGATCTTCTGAGAAACCTACTCCGTCTTCGTGCTCTTGTTCTCAGCTGCAAATGTTGCCTCCAAAACTGAATACATAAGGACAGAGTCTGTTCCTATTTAACTCCACAGCAAAACTTCCAGATGCTGTGCGAGCTGGGCGGCAGTAAGGAGTGTTCTTCATACCCTGAATGCTCTTGAGTAGCACTAAGTGCTGTGTCTCAGCTCTTTTGACAAACTACTCTGTTATGCATCAGTGATTTTTTAGTGGCTTTCAGAGCTACCAAGGGCAGCTTCTTTTTAGGTAACTGACTAAGTCTTATTTAAATCTGCTGATCATCAGTGCAAGTGTCTTAGAAAATCTGTATAACTGCCATTCAGTTGCCCTTTAAAAAAAAAAAAAATTAAAATTTGATTAATACTGGGTTTGCTTCCAAAGAAGGTTTAGAAAAACATCAAGGGAGTTATGTTGGTTTTCTCTAATGGTTTGAGGGAGAAGGGAATCTGTTTGCATGTTCCTGAGGTTTTAGCTGGACATAATTTCAGGGTTTTGTTGACAGCAATACTAGCAGGGAGGGGAGAGCTGTGTCTTTCACTGAAGGCTTAGAGTTTCCATTTTCACCTCTTTCAGTGTGGGACAGTAAAAGTTGTTTTAATTCAACCGATCAGGATTTTGCTAATAATGGAAAAAATTATACGAGGTGCAGAACCGTCATAGCGGTGCTCCTGCTCTTTCTCCAAAGTGAAGTGATAGGCAGAGGAGTCCCTTTTGGGTACTCTCTTCCAAGAGAAGAAGCTTGGGTTGCCAGTGTAGAGCAGATGCAAACCAGAAAATACTGCAGTTGCCCTGAGTGTTTGATCTGATACTGGAATAGGAACAGATTCTTCCCGGGCCCAAGTACCACAGAAAGCAGCTTCACAGCAGGATTTCCCAGACTACAATTCTTGCATCTTATGGGATCTGTGCTGTGCCTGCCCCTTTGGGATCTCTTGTTGAGTTCCTTTTCTGAACTCTTTGGCAGCAGCATTTAAATGCTAACTTATAATTGGACCTTTGCAAAACTCTTTTGTTTTCCCTGTGGTGTGTTAGTGGCTACAACTTTATCCTTACTGGATTACATTTACTGTTTCAGCGGTCTCTGCGTTCTGTTCTAGGTCACTGCTGTCCAATGACCTGTGCCCACCTAACAGGCCATCTGAGCGTTAACCTGGTTTTGCACAGGACAAAAATTTCGCTTGTCGCTGCACTTCAGTGGAATTCTTATAAATTGGTGTTTCACTCACCGTTTAAATGTCTGTACTCTAGAACAAATGAAAAAGCACAGAAAAAGCAAAATGGAAAAGTAAATTAAAAAAAAAAAAAAAGGAAAATTCATTGTTTAATCAATAGGATCAAGAATTATAGCATGTTCCTCTTTACCACATGGGAGAGTTTAGCAATTTTTGCAAGAGACTAGTAAGTATAGGAAGGAACATCCTGAATTTTGAAGTAGTAGAATGTCAATCTGTTATTTACCGAGCTCCATCTTAAATCCTTCCCCATACTCTTAGTGGAGGTTTCTCTAACTACATTCTTCTGCAGTTAGAGAAACCTTTGAATTTCTGGCCCATAAAGTCCAGTCTCTGTCTTATAGATCTATACAGAAGAAAGAATGCAAGGGGTACTACAATATATATTTATTCTCAGGAAAGGGAAATGAGCCTGAATGCTGTACTGCAAAAATAGAAGCATTTTGATATATTTAAGGCATGTTTACTATTTTTGTTCAGGTAAGGCGTATGATTTGGAAGCAAATCTCTCGATCGTTTCACTTACTGTGCTTTTGTCTGTATTGTGATGCAGTCTTGAAACTGGATTTCTTATGGATGAAGCTGCCCTGGAAGATGTGCTCCATCAGCATATCTAATGAGAGTAGAGCTAATCCAATGTTAAAAGAAAGCCTGAAATGTGTGTAGCATAGGCAAGATTTTCTCAATGCCAACATTGTCATAGAACAGACTTGCTCATATTGGGTTGCATTATTCACTAACGTAGAGGTAGCCTTAGGTTCTGCTTGAGTTGGTATGTGGCTACACCAAATACGTTTCTTATGATGGGACCTTGAAAGCTTCCCTCTTCTAATGGTTGCATAAGTTGCTTGGTCTGCACTGATGTGCCTGATTTAATGTCCTTGTCTTTCATCTTCCACTTTGTCATATTTTTACTAATAAATAGATCTATATTTTGAGAAGCATCTTCAGGCCTCCCTTTAAGCAAATTTCAGTATGTTTTCTTTCATAGTTACTAGAATGTTGAAATGTACAAAACATCCCTTTTGACCAAGATGTTGCTCTGGGAAATACAGAATAAAAAGATAAAAGGGATCACGGTATGGGCTTTGCAGTTATGCCACTGAGCTGGAGTTCAGGGACCACACTGATGCCCAGACATATTTTATCATGTTAAAACTATCCAGAGGGCAGGCAGTATTCCAAGTGCTAATAATCCACATCCTTTCCTTCTCACATACCCACAGTGAATCGTCGAGAAGGCTTCCTGCTGTCAGCATACACACAGTGCTTAACTAGAAGTCGCTGTGTGGGTGCTGCTCCTGGATTCAAGAGGAGGGGAGAGACTGCTGTTTGCAATTCAGTCTCCCTGAAAGCAGAAAGTCCCCCCCCAGAAGCGACTTGCTCAGCTTATTTTGACAGAAACAAAACCTGAACAGCCACTTTTATTCCTGCACGAATACACGGTCTTTGAGGACCAGTCATAATTTGTGAAGGACGAAAGTTAAATGCTTGTCTCCAAGTCAAACTGTGCTGACACATTTAGGTGTTGACACAAGGTGATTTAAGGTACATTATGGATCTGAGAAGAGGCTGGTCTCTTCCATTGACACAGCCAGTATTAACTAAATGTTAAATAGCAAACTGAAACATCAGATTATTTCATATATATGGCATGCAGTGTGCACATGTTAAACAGGCTAATTGCCCTGTGGATATACTCTTGATGTCTATGTCCTGGAAAATTTATAGATTGCACTTGAATTGATGGCTGTACATAACTGAAATGCAGTAAGAACTCACAGAAAATTGTCTTCTTTGATTAGGTAAATGATTCAAAGAAGAAAAAATATGTTCATGCAACAGTAGAGATGAGAAAAGCAGTGGGGAAAAATATTGTAAAATATAATGATTTTTGAACTCTTAGAAAACATGACAATGATGTTGTGCATGGAGTATTTTGAATTACCTAGTATATATCTGTATATTCAGCAGGACTGATCTGTGCCCTGGTGGTTGGCTTTGCTTATGATTTCCACAACTTGACAAATTCTTATTGCCTGTTAATTAGGAATAGAAATGTTTAAAGGAGGTAGTTCATTCTATAGAGAAACTTTGAACGCTGTTCAGATTTATCGTTAAAGTCCAGAACTTAGATGTGCATTACAGTTCCCCATGTGAACATTCAGGTTCTCCACTGTAGCTGATAACCTTACCCTTCCGTGGCTGTTGTTCTCCAGTGGCCTTTACACTCTTAATTCCAAGAGAAGCAAGTGGTTAGGATTACTCAAGTCATTTGTGCATGTGGTTCCATTTATGTTTGTTTTTATAGTTGTGGCTTGTGCAGATTGATTTCTGCTGATTGATTTCTCTCCAAGAAGTGGTGTTGATTATCTGCAATGACAGGATTAATAGCTGAGAGAGAGAAAATTCACGCTTTATGAGCCAGTCAAGATCTCCCATATTTTAAGAAGCTTAGCTTTGTAAGAGCCTGAATTCTGGAAGCCAGGCCCACCTCTAGACAAAAATAAGAGAGCGTTTTCATTAGAGAGCTGTGTTTAAAAGATGTACAGATCTGTTTGTGCTTTATACTTGGTGTACCAGCAACTTGCAGGTTTTTATCCACTGGTCATCCTGTCTTGAAAACAGTAAAGTAAAACTAGGTAAATCATAAAGCAACGGAAACTAGTTTTAGGACTGGAGGCATGGGACAGTTCACATATGAAGAGATTAAATTATCTACATCTCTTTCTCATCGAAAAGAGAGTACTTTTCCTGTCTGCCTAGCTACTGCGAGAATATTTTAAGGTCAATGAAGGGACAGGAGGAAGACTGTAGTCTTTTCTTCCCTTCTTTATACCCCAGCACCCTGAGTTAAATCCTACCCGATAGCTCAGCTATTTTTCAGCCTTCCATTTTCCACTCCCATTCCTGTGATGGGAACAGGAATGTGTCCAATGAGAAGTAAGAGAACAAGAATGTTGCTTCAGGAAGTGCAAGGATCTTACATGCTTTAACCAAGATTTGTGCGTTTGAGCTTAATCACACTCAGCGCATAAAAACACACACGACTGGGTATTACAGCTTTTAGGTGAAAATGGGATTAATTTATTTCCTACTCGTTTCTTAAAGGCTGGAGGGAGCAGTTGAGATAGTATTTGTTATTGCATCTGCTTTGCACAAGACTTCACTTCTCTTGGCTTTCCTTGTCTTTTCCAAAAGTACATCAATATCCTGCTGTTAGTGGGTACCGTAGTCAAAATAGTAAAGTAGAGGATGTGGCTCAGAAGCACTGAAAACTGACTGAGGCACGTGTAATTGCTGACAGGGCTTTTTCCCACTGTAAGAAGGCAGCAGACAGACACAGGAGCAGTCTGAGTTAAATCAACTTGCAGTAGCTCAAACATTACCGAGAGGTAGCTCCTCCGTCAGCCCAGGCCATGGTCAGGCTCCTCCTGGGCCCATCAAAGTGTGTTGGCTGTTCCCTTGAATGTCAGCGTTCCTTGGATCCAGCTGGGCATGTTACTGCCTTCAACATCATTTCTGAGGCAGCCTTTCATAACTTACATGTAAGAGACGTAGGTGATAATGCTGCATAACTTCCTCTGTACAGCAAAATCTATAGGCGGGTAAATGAGTGTAAAAATCATGACTGGTGGTTTTAACAAAAAACGCCTGTTGAGTACAGGAAAGATAGTAAAAATACTACTAAACCTATAATTGGATACTGACTTGTTCACATCTGAAATTACTGTGGGACACTGAACAGTCATACGGTGCCTCAAAACACAGCAGCCTGCACCTGACAGGAGAGCAACAGAAATGGGGGGGTACCCCAGGAAACCTTCATTTCTCGCGGCTTCTCTGCAAGCAGTTGCTTCCCAAAGGCACTCCTATCCTTGATCAACTGTGGGGAGCAGCATAAATCATAAATGTGGGGTGCAAGAGGGAATAATAATTCTGAGAGAGCTTTGAGTAGTAGAGACACTCATATCTGCTGGGGTATCGCCGGACAGTCTCCATCACCGGGCAAGAGATCAAACCTAGAGCCATCCTGGCTGTCCCACGGGGTGAGCTTGAAATTGCCTCTCGCCGTTTGCAAGCACTGGCTGGGGACTGGAAGTAGGCCCTTCCTTCATGGTCGTTCAGACAGGGGTGGCTGTGTGACCCCATCAACCCGATTGCCTGCGAGAGACAAGGCATCACAGCATCGCTAGGAGTGTTGGTCCTTCTTCTCAGATCTCGGATGCAGAAGGTGGTGACTGACTTGCATCTTCTGAGGATTGCCCTTCCCTCAGAAATGAAGGCAAGTGCTCATCCTCCTTTAACAACACAGTCTCCTGCCCAGGGGAAAACGTGGATTCAAAAGAGGGGATTTCACTAATTACATTATTTTGGACTCCAAGAAAAACGAAATCCCTTCTCTAGACAAGCCATCAGTAGGTCAGAGAGCAAGAAGCAACACCTGTTAGGCAATAAATATAATGCTGTCAGTTCTAATTGTGTATTGTTGTTGCCTAATAGATATTAGCCAGCACCAAATGATGACAGCCAAAACTAATTTTTTGCTCAGTTTCTGTGTAAAAAATAGATATTTTATGTAAGAATGGATTAGGAGTGTTCCAAAATGTGGTGTGTCAGGATTCAGCTGATAACTGTCACACAGCATAAATTTTACACTATTTCAAGCAGAAAGCTTACTTAACCCTTGGGTATTTTGAAAAACCAAATGTAAGATGTCAGAGGTATTCTAGTTAAGCTTTCATTTTCTTGGCTGTTGGGTTGTGATTGATCTAAGCAATAATAAATTGGTAATGCCAAACATGTAAATCCTCAAAATTAAATGCTGGACATTCGGGCTATTTTTAATATATTATAAAACTTCAAAACATCTGTTTTAAAAAGCAGCTATTCGGTCATGAATTTGTGTCAACAGCGGGCTTTTAAAATTAATTTAGTTCTTTGTGACAAAAAATGTTTTTGCATTCCAAGTTTAACAAAAACTCATTCAATTTGATAATTTAAAAAAAAAAAAAAAAAAAAAACCAAACCCAAAACCAACAAACCAGACCAAACACAAAACACCTCTGATGGACTGATGACTCTGAAAGCCTCGAAGGGGTTGTGAGTAATTTTAGAGAAGCACACCTTGAATTGCACTCCTCTTGTTTCAGGCCAGTATTGATCACTCAGGACTAATAGAAAGCATACCTACAATAACTTTCTCCTGTTGGAGTGCATCAAGGACAGGTTTTTGCAGCAGGACGTGGTTAGGTAGTATGAGGTACTCTTGCAAACCTTCAACACAGTGGGAAGGAAATTCAGTTTATTTTGTTTCTGTCATGCAAGTTAGCAAAAAGGAATGGATGTTCAGCTGCCGTGGGTCTCTCCAGTTGTCTCCTAGCAAGCCTTCAATGGACTGGGAAGACTTTCTCCTCCTTTCTGAAGTTGGGTCTTTCTGGACTGAGTCTGAAATGTTCTTTGACCAATATTCTCTGTAGGGGTGTTTTTATAAGTTAGGACATAGTTTAGATAAATAAATGCAAGGCTTCGCGTGGAGGAGGAGAGCATGTCAGGGCAAGCCGCAGCTTCAGTTCCCCCTCTGCATCTCTCCCATTCTTCAGTCTGTATTTCCACTCTCACTCTTTCCCCAAATAACCTCCTCGGGTTCACTGTTTGCACTGGCAGCCTGCCTATTTCTTCAAAAACAAAACCCACATGCCCCAGTCTTGTCCTTCTCTCACGCTTTTCTGTCTGTTCCACCACCTGGTCTACATTTAGTCTTGCGACTCCGTTTCTGTCCCCATCTTTCCCTCCCCTGTGCCCCTTCTGAGGAGGGAGCGACGGGCTCCTGTTCCGGGAGGGCAAGAGTGTGCTTTGTGGTTTGCTCTCGAACGCTGTTATGACTCGAACAGGAAATCACCTCCGTGCTCCTCCCCACATTCCCACCAGCGCTGCTCGAGTCAAAGGGTTTCGCTAGCCCGGCTTCATACGCGGCGGTCACAGAGCTCCAGCAACCCACCAGGAGAAAGGCAGCTAAGCTGTAATGACAACTCCTCCTCCTCCTCCTCCTTGTTATCCAGCCTGTTGAGTTCAAGTCTAAAAGAATCATCACAGAGGAAAAACTTTCAAGCCCACTTAATTTAAAAAAAAGTTAACTCATTTGTTTAAATTGTCGCTAAGATGACTAATAGCAGGTTATGACATTTGCTAATGCATATTCCTGGCTTTGCTGGGTTTCCCTTGCTCTCTGCAACTTCTGATCTCCTGTTTTGGCTCCATTCCCCTGTTTACCACTTGGTGTACTCCCTCGCATTCCTGCATGGCCAGTGCCAGCTTGCTTGAGGCTGTAGATGTGCCAGAAAAGACGTCCCCAACCCTCTGCTAGCAAGTGCCACCAAACACAATGCTAAACGGACATTTGTTCTGACGGAGTGTGACCATTTTTATGTTACGCTTAGGCATGTGTTTGAGGGAATATTTTTCACCGAGAAGGACATAACCATTGAAACAGATGAGCTGGAAGAAGAGATCGAAAATTCCTTAAAAAATGAAGAGCAGCAGCATAGAAGGAGCAAGCGAGGTTTTGCAGGAATTTGCTGGAAGTCACCCAAAGTTGAACAGAAAGACTAAAGAAAGGGCAAAGGGCTTACAGCGATGCCAGAAGTGAATGTTTGGTGGCGTAGGTTGCTCTTAAGTTGCTTGAGGCTCCACTGCTGGGTCTAAGCTCCCAGTGGGAAAAGGTGAATCAGGGACTCAGCCTGTTTGAAAGGCTGCCCGCTCAGCTTGGTGTGTAAGCGGGGATTAGATCCGTGGCCTTGAAGTGGCACCTGCAAATGGCGAGGTGTGGGGAGTGCCTGTGGCGTTACCCATAAATTCAGTGCCTGGCGCAAAGGAGCCCCTTCAGTGCTCCCAAGGGCCTCTTGCTTATACGAAAATACAGCAGCAATTGAAGCCAAAGTCTCGCTCTTTCTCAGGAAAGGAGTTCCTCGTTTGAACTCTGAGAGGACCGTAGGGGAGGAGTCCCTGGTTTTACTGGTGTAGCTAATGGCAAAAGCTGTGTTGCGCTAAGGTTCGCCTTTCTGTCTCAATGCTTTCCATGTCGCTCACTGTCTTAAATTATACCTTACAGCTGTCTAAAGAAGCACTGTGACCTTCTTTGTTGTTTTATTTTATTGGATAATTTGGTGTTTTCACCCTTGTAGCCATGCCACAGTAAAATGCAGCAGATGATTGCTCTGCGTGAGTGCAGTGCAATCAACAACAGTACTTACACAGGAGGAATTTCTGTGCCAACGCGTCAGCCTTCAGTGGGTCATCTGCCTTCTCCCCACCCAGAACTATAGCCAGTGTACTGAAAAAAAAAAAAAAAATCAGTATTTTTAGGTATTTACGTATTTTTATGCTTTGCAGCTGCTAGGTTACCTAACTCAAGTGAAAAGGTAACAAATCTGTCTATAGTGAGAGGGCGCAGGTAGTTGCAGCTGTGTTTGTTCTGTGGCATTGAGGTTAAACACAGCTGTTTGACACTGAGTTAGCCTGCGGTGCCTCCTAGCACATAAAAAGCAGATACACTGAACGGATAATAGTTGCGACATGGAAAAGACGTATTTATATTTGTATGTATGCGTGCACGCGTGTGTGTGCGTATGCATGTGTGGATAGATGTGGAAAACTAAGATTTGAATAGCACCGACTCAGGCAAGGCACATGCCTGGCAGGGAACTCTACGTGATTAAAACTGACCAGGTTTTTTAACCCAACAGACACTTTCATAAAGAGAAGATGGGGCACCTGCCGCGCAGTCTTTCACTCGTGTGAATAATCTCACTGACGTCAGTGGGTTTTTTCGCTCACACGTGAAGGTGTTTTCAGGCTAAGCCATGTCTATTTCGGGGAGTCTCGCAATAGCTTGTTCTAAGATCAGGACTTGACTCTTCATTGTGGTGGTGACGTTTGCAAGCCTATATTATTACTATCTTTCCAGTCCAGGTGTGTAGAGTCATGAAGATGTAAAGAATGATATTATTCGAGGTTTGATTTACAGCATTTCCAAAGACAGCAATAAGGGCTCCACGTTTTTCCATGCAAGAAATAAAGTGACTTTGTTATACTGGGAAGTGATGACAGCCATTGCAGACTGTTGTTGAGACAGACTAAACCTAGCGAAGCAACATGTATGACCAATTTCGGCTCTCACGAAGGCCAGTACGAAATGAAAATTCTCCATGGGACACCCATGCCATTAATACCGGTTAATGGAAATAAAATCAGAATATAACTGGATATATTGTGTTTAAAGACAAGATACTGAAATAAGCAGCTGATGCACATACTTGACTCCGTTCCTGACTGATAACCATGGAACATACAAGCTCTATGTATGATCTATTTTCTATGCATGCCTCCTGATACTATTGAGTGTCAAATAGACATGAAGGAGTTTATTCTTAACTCTTGCTGGAGAAATAAGGGGGTATGGAATGAGTGATAGGACGAGGGGTAGTGGCTTCAGACTGGAAGAGGGTAGATTTAGATTGGATATCAGGAAGAAATTTTTCACTCTGAGGGTGGTGAGGCACTGGAACAGGTTGTCCAGAGAAGTTGTGGATGCCCCATCCCTGAAAGTGTTCAAGGCCAGGCTGGATGGGGCTTTGAGCAACCTGGTCTAGTGGGAGGTGTCCCTGCCCATGGCAGGGGGGTTGGAACTAGATGATCTTTAAGCTCCCTCCCAACCTAAACCATTCTATGATTCTATTCTATGGTAGTTTTATTCTTGTTTGACAGATGCAGAATTGAGGAATAAAAAACTTGCATGATTTGTCGTAAGGGCAAACAGAAGCCTTTACTAAAGGGGCAAGACCAGACATAGAAACCAAATCTCTGCTTTTGCAGCTAATGGAAAGTTAACGGTCTCAGTCCCTCTGCCTTTCAAATCACACTGAGCTGGGGGCAGGTGGGAGCGCACAGGCAGTGTTGTAATGCTTTAGATCTTGTAAAGATACGGTCTGTGGGTTCTGCATGCTGAGATTGGCTCATCTGCTGCAGTCAGTGTTTCTGTTTTGAAACTTCATTTACCACAGCAGAAACCACACTGGGTGGAGGGAAATTTAAAAAAAAAAAAAGACAAAAAAGTACTTTTGTGTGTTACTGGTTTAAAAATATTTTGATGTAACAGACAAATGCATGACTCCTGCTATTTTAAAATGTGCTCGAGGAATATAAATATTTTTGTGCAAGGATGGGCAAATGTTGAAAGGTACAGGCAAACAAAAACTATTCAGAAAACCAATGGAAGTAATTTATTTCCCTTGTCTGTGATGAGCTGGCTGCCTCCAGCCAGTTGAATTTGGTGACTATGGATTAGCCTGATAAGTATTACACATTTTAAAAACTTTTCAAGAAAAAAGGTGTGAAAAGTGAGCTGTTAGGAACATTTTTAGCTGTCCTGTGCCTGGTTCGGTAGTACCCCTGCCGAATTTATTACTACACAGTGAGAAACCAGATTTATTGGATAGTGTAAGAAGGCCAATGAAAATGGGGCTGGCGGTGACTGTAAGAGATCACCCGGTGAATCCCACTACTGCTAGGCAGAATCAGCTAAATTGGTGTCATTGCTGGTAGATGTTTTTCTAATCTGCACTCTGAAACATCCAGCAGCCTCCCAGGTGATCCATCCTCACAAGGCGCTCCACTTCCCACGAGGGATTTACTCCCAATGCCTCCTTTCTTGTTGAAACTGAACTCCGTTCCTTTTCCTCCTTGTTCATGGTGGACATGGAGGATAGATTATCCTTCTCATTTAAAGACTTACAGCATTTCTCGCCACTCATCCCTGGGCAGTGCATCTCTGGTAAGTTTGACTGCCAAGGAAGCGGAGATCAAGGCTGATGGTCTTGACCACCATCTCCACTGCAGGGAGAGAGATGCAGCCAGTCTGGTCCATCCTAACTAGAAAGATAAAACAACCTGTGGAAGAGTTTATCTTCCTCTGCCCTTTATGACCACTGCAAAGTAGATGCCTTGCTCAGAGCCCAAGTCACCAGAGACAACAAGTCTCTTCCTCATCTGCTGCTGTTCAAGGGCTAGAATTTTTTAAATCTTTCCTCCAGAGGTTTTTGGACCATGCAGTATATACTGTATTCTCCTTCAGACTCTGTTTTACTCTTAAATCTCTTCATGTTGGGCATTTTAGTTTTTCCTCATTGTTTTTTAATGAGAAGCCTGTTATGGCTTTGATCCCCAGCAGCCTAAGAAAATACCTACACTGTATTTCCTCCTACTTGGGAATTGCAGCAGAAAGTTTGTTTGTGCCTCAGGCCCTCCCTCCCTTTCTACACAGATTGCCTGGTTGCCTTTCTCAGGGCTTTGGCAGGCTTTTGTGACATCTGATTTTATTTTTATTTTTTTAATCTCTTATTCACAGTTATTGATTATGCAGTTGATGGGTTTCCTGTAGTCTCATACCCTTTCGTGCTGGGCTGTGGTACAAAGAATGAAACTTGATGCATGGATGATTTCTCGTAGTCCATGTAATGTTGGTTTTGGGTTGTTCTTCTTAGCAGCATGCACATTAGTGGTTTAGGAGCTTCTCTATTTTACTGAACAGATCTTGTAAATTTTACAGTGTTTTCTTGGCTTTCTTAGGCTGCTTCATATTTACGTTTGGATTAGTTTCACCTGAAACAGTTGCAGAGGACATTTATTTTAGGGGAAATCAAAACCTTTTATTTTCTAGATTCTGTATCTCCCGCTTGGAAGGAAATGTTAGAGTAAAGCAGATTGCTGGAGGTCGTCTTCTGCTGCTTTCACATCCTCTGGCATCCTGACACTTTTTTTATTTCATTACATCTGAATCTATAGTTTGAGCTCTTACCAGATGACTGTCACTGGGCATTTCTCTGTTCAAGTGTTCAAGGAAATGGGACTTTCTACATACTTTTTGTAAATAAATAAGATTGCCCTAAGGACTATACCCAATGAAACTTGTTCTCTGAATGGAAAGAATTCGAAAGCCACTGAAGACTAGCTTAAGTGCTAGAGATAAAAGAGAGCAACATTAGAAATACCCGCCATAAGCAGCTTTATGATCTGAAGATAACGATGCAGGGATATATCGGAGTTTGTTTTGAACATTAACATAGATTTAAATCTTAGAATTTAAAGCTTAGAAAGCTTAAATGTAAAGCTTAGAAAACCCAAAGTTTCCACCAAGACAGTTTAAAGTAATAGGTCTCTACAGAATTGCAAGGAGATTGCTTTGGTAAGTGTATTGAAGAGAAAAGCTTTTACTGCTTGTCTCAAAGACAGTAGAAGTTGGCAAGTTAATCAGGAAAATGGTGGTGACTTTTACTTACAAAAGCAACTGTATGTTACATATACATGAGGATGAACACTATTACTCTAGTAATAGTAAAATATACTATAAAAAAAAAAAAACCCAAAGGTCTGCTTACAGAAGCAACAAAGGTCAAGGACTATTCATTCAGACAGGTTCCCACTGTTTGTGTTAATATGCTTTATTTCCCCCATTCTTTGTCCCTTTTTGTTATCTTAAGAACTAGAACTGCATCCCTGGAGGAAGACCTTAAAAGGTTTTGAAAAGTCCTGAAGGACCACAGAGTTACTTTTTCTCTTCCCTATTATGCTCTGGTGGCCACACTTGCAATGAGAAGCTCTTTTCCAGCTGCTGCAGCTCCAGGGCTGGTCTCGGGATTGCTCCCATGGGCGCAGCTCTTGTGGCAGGAGATGCTGGGGATTGAGTCACAACTTGGAGCTTGGGATTCTGCCTATGGGCCTCTGTTTTGCAAACAATTTAGCAATGTGAGCATCTCCATTAAATTTATTAGATTAGGAGTGTCCATTAGGAAAACATGAAACCCCCAGACTTGCTTGTTTATTCATTTCAAAAGCTGGTGCAATGAACAGCAATTTAGATGAGTGACCTAAGAGTAGGTGTTCACTTTTGACTTTATGGAGAATCAACATACTTCTGTTCTTCTTCTGGAGAAGTCATACTTCTGTTGTAAAGCTGTGTTTGCAGTAGACTCTACCTGTCTTTTAAAAAATACCTGGTTTGATATTTAAAAGTCCACTCAGCTGCAATAAGAATTCTACCAAAGCATTAAAGGTATTTTTACAATTTCCAGTGTTAAATTGTTCTGATATTCAAATAGCTGTACAATTTTAAAAATGCGTGTCTCTTCTAGGCCAGACTTTTCTAGCTTTAGCTTCCAGTCCCTGGAAATTTTCATGGCAATGTCTGTCACAAATGACAAAGCCATTTTTGCTAGAGGAAAAACATATTCATACAGATGGAATTTGGGTCTGCACTAGCTAGGGACACTTTTGAAACAAAATTGATTTCCATAGCCAACAACGTTGTGCTTTTCATGATAAGAAAGACAGTAGGTAGAATTTTGTGGCATACTTAAAAATAAGTATCTTTTTTGGTTAACTTGGAAGCAATACGTATTTGCAGATTCTTAGTGTATGTTGTTCCTTTCTTATTTTCTTTCTCAGGAGAGTTGTATTGTTCTTTGCCCAACCCTAGGAATGTCCATTTTGAATCTATAAACATGAAGAATGTCCTTCACTGGTCAGCACCAGAAGGCACAGGAGATGGAGTACTCTACAAGGTGAAGTATTCAGTGTAAGTTGGCTTGTTTATTTTATCCCCCACTGACTTTTATTTTAGCATTTTAAATAATAATTTAAAAAAAAATCTTTATGCAAGACAGGGCTGCTAAAAAGTAAAGAATGGAGAACTAAAATGTGGGTTAGACTTAAGCAATGTGGTTTTTAACTTTTACTTCTGGTACTGCTTACTTCAGATCCAGTAAAAAAAAAACATTATAAGGAGACTTTCTTCCTATTAAAGATGCGTAGGGTGCAACATGGAAGCTTTCAGGGGCATTCCTGAGGAATGAGACAGAAGAATGAAGAAGGACTGTGCTGTAGATAGGCATCTGTACACATTAGCCTTGTGTACATGTTTAAACAGATCTGGAGATGTAGTATTTAATAGAATATTAACAGCACCCAGAGTTTTGTTGGTCTTTTCTAACAGACCCAGCTCCCACAGATTTCTTCTGATCCTGCAAGCCCCTCCAGTCTAGAAGAAAATCCACTGAAGTTATCAAGTATTGTAGAAAAACAAGTAATGTGATTGGAAGCAGGCCCTTCTATTTTCAAGATCTACACCTTTGTAGGATATCAAGGAATTTCAGTGAGGACCAGGATCTGTTTCCTTTACTGCCACCGAGGGAGCACTAGGTCATTCTGCAGGACAGCACTGGAAGTTTAGCTTAAAAGTAGGCATAGCAGTGTGGTCATGTACGAGGTAATACTCCCAATCTTCACCTCTAATACGAACAATTCCCTCGGTCTAGTAATTTTTTCATGACAGTAAGACAAATTTATATCTCCAGAACTTTCCTGTAACTCATACTGGCTACTAAAAAAAGCAAGGACCTGCCTCTGCAGTCAGACACTGCAACCGTTTTTGCCCAGATCTTGCTCACCATGCTAACAGAGCGACATAGTCCACCTCCTAGAAAAGGGGAGAGTGCTCAGTAATTCGGGAATGAATGATAATTGTGTAGAAGGTAAAATGCTCAGAAAGCACTAGCTACACTGACTCTGCAGGGTCAGCTGGTCCACAGAAGAGTCTGTAGTCGTAGGTGCGGCCACCGCTCACACTGAAGACAAATATTCATATGTGCTTCTACCTGTCTAGGAGAGCAAGGCCTTGAGCTAGGTGGAAAATGCTGGTGAATGATACTGTCCTACGTCACGTAGAAGCTGCCACATGCCCTTACTAATTAGCAGCCAAAGGGGAATTCTTTTCCACATAACGTGAATTTGAGGAGCAGGAGCTTCTCAGCAAATACAGGCAGGAATTTTCCAAGGAAACCTTCATTTCTTCTGCTACTGTATAAGAGCTAGTCAGTTCTGAGGCACTGTTGGTGGCAAGTGTATGCCCCTTTTTCAAATAGAAAGCTTTTGAAGTCCATTGTATTCCAATGGAATCTTTCTTTTAAATAAGAAAAAGAAGTAACTGTCAGCAATAAGTAGGCTCCTGTCCACTCATCTTGGAGACCCTGAGCATCATCTGTCCCCATACACCAGGATGAGCCACTGACCACTTTGACAGAACTCTTTATCTCAGTTATCCTGACTCCGTTATCCTGTGTTAAGAGTTTAAACTAAAGCTGTGGAGACTGAAGTTGAGAGATCTCTGGTCTGTGTAAGCAAAACCAGACTTAGATTGGTATCAGTAACATCCCAATTAGTTCCATAGGGTCTCTTCTGGATAGGACCTACTCTGATTTATTTTTCATTAAAAACTTGGAGAAATCTTATGTTTTATCTCAGCTGACAGTGAGAATTACTTGAAATTGTAGATTTCTGCAAAACAAGCAAACTGTTTTATCAGCCGCAATATCAGTTTCTGTGCTATGTTATCAGGTGACTAATATCATGGCAATAGCTTTTATACAGCTCCTTTCTCTTTCTTTTTCAATATAGATACGGTGTTGGCAAATGGATTAGAAAGCCAGAATGCAGGAATATCAACAGAACATGGTGTGACCTCTCCAATGAGACCTCTGACTACGAAGAACAATACTACGCGAGCGTTAAAGCTGTCCTAAATGGGATGTGCTCTGACTGGATGGAGACCACGCGATTCAACCCTCTTACAGACAGTAAGGAGAGCTAATCACACAGCCAGATGTTCAATGGCCTTCATTAATACTGTATTCTCAGACTGCATGTGCCTTCACAGTATATAATATTTTAATTTTAACATGAGGTTAGATTTTTTTTTTTGCAGTTGTTTCACATTTATGCTTTTGGCAAAAGTAATTGAAATAATCATATTAGAATTTGGATATATGTGTTACATAAACAGTCTTCTACATACTGAATACTGTCTTATGCTATGGTAAAGCTTTACTCAAGGCAAATAAAAGTTGTGGCACATGCACAGTATAAAAAACTCTGATTTTGAAAAGTGTCTATTAAACCAAGCAGTAATCATATTCTAGAGCACAATATCTCTTATCTGTGCCAGATAATCTGAGAACATACCAGTAATTTAGCTTATTTTAGCAAATATATAAATTGAGTTTCAAGGTTGTTTATCCTGCGAAGTCACAGTATTTCCTAGGCAAAATTCCAAGTCAGTGTTCCCTTTCTCACTGTAAAGATCCTCTTAGCTATCTGATAAAATAATTTTCTAACAATATAAATGAATTGTTCAAAGTCCTACTGGGAATCCACAAAAAAAAAATAATCATATCATCCACTCTAAGAAACTGTATGGTCAAATCAGTGTGCCTCTGCTGCATTTAACTGCTTTCTGTACATCTTCATTTTTCCAGCGAAAATTGACCCACCCACGGTAAGCGTATCTTCTACTGAGAAATCTATTTCAATCTTTCTGACTGCTCCTGAGAAGTGGAAGAGAAGTCCTGAGGAAGAATCTGTATCTCTGCTTCAAGTGTATCCTGGCCTGCAATACAACGTGTCTGTCCTCAACAAAAAAACAAAGAAGCGGGTAAGCTTTGACAAGGCTGTAGAACTGCAATGGTTAAATCTGCGCTTACTGAAATGCACTTTGTCACAGCCAGGATCAAAATAGCCTTATAGGAATTGTAGCATCATTCAGGTTGGAAGGGAGCTCAGGAGGTCTCTAGTCCAAAGTCCTGTTCACAGCAGGATGAGCTGTGAACTCAGACCAGGTCGCTCAGGGTTTTTCCAGTTACATCCTGAAAACCTCCAAGGACAGGGTGCACAACCTGTTTCCACTGCTTGACTTTCCTCTTAGGGAAAAGTGTTTCTTTATATCCAGTATGAACCTTTTCTTTTGAACTTATGTCCATTGTCTCTCATCCTCCCACCATTGAGCACTGTGAAGAGCCTGGCTCCGTCTTCGTGATGACCTCCCTGGGTCATCCTTGAGGGCTGCTGTTAGGTTCCCCTGAAGCCATCTCTCCTTCCCCAAGTGGAACAAATGCCAGTCCCTCAGCCTCCCCTCACAGGGCAACTGCTCCAGCCCCAACCATCCTGGTGATCATCTACTAAACCCACTCCAGATCGTCGGACTTTTCTGTATTTGGGGGAACAAAACTGGTCACAGATGTGGTCTGATGAGTGCGGAATGGAGGGGGATAATTCCTCCCTTCCATCTGCTCCCTCTTCTCCTCTTAACACAGCCCAGGCTGCTGTTGACTTCCTTTGCTGTGAGGGCACGTTGCTGGCTCACGTTCAGCTTACTGCCTGTCCCCAGTCCTCTTGGCAGAGCTGCTCCCCAGCCAGCTAGTCTCTTGGCAATACTCATAATACATCGTGACAAAGTGCAACCTTTGTCACCACATCTGAACATCTTCATTTGTCTGTCTCTGCAGATTTACATTTAACTACCAAGTAGTAGTTCCCAGCGTAAACACAGTAGATGAGGAAGAGTTCAGTGTTCAGTTACAAAAACATTTATTCTTCTGTTCCCATTCTCCAGACACAATCTGTGCCTGGCAGACCTCTGAATTTCCTGAAAAGAGACAGAAACTTTAACACCAAAAATGTCACTTTTTGTCAAAGGGGATATTAAAATGCCAAGATTAGCAATTAGAGGTATACAGTAGGTTTTTTGTTTTGGGGTTGGGTTGTTTTTGGTTTTTTTTAATAAAGGTGCTTGACACAGAGCAATTACTTTACCTTGGATTCCAAGGTCTACATAACACCCGTTATTCTAAGGCACCTAACTTTACCAGAACATCCCAATTTGAAAGATTTTGTGGAACCGTACCTTGTGCCTTTTATTGGCCTAGGCGTCAGGGCAGGGCTGGAGTGAGGCTTTAGCTCTACTGCAACATCACCGTGAGAATGTGGGCTAGTGGTAGTACACAGTCCTGCTTCATATAAAGCATGAAATTGTTTAGTGGTGGTAAAAGAATGATTGGATGGAAGATGAAATATTCAGAGAGGATGTGACCTAATTGTATTCAGGAAAAAAAGGACACAGTTGACAGTTCGTATCGTATGATTATTCCTTCCAGAAAATTTGTGTGCTTGTGGTATATTTTGTATATACCTTTCTGTAAGTGAGGAGTTAAAAGGGAAAAAAAAAATTCCATTTTTATGTTTTCCAGTGGTGGTTTTCCGTCAGCAACAACACCTTGGTTGTACCCTGGTTAGAACCTGGAACAGCTTATTGCGTCAGTGCACAGATATATGTCACCACACCACTTCTGCACAGTGGGTTCTCTAAAGAATATTGCATTGCTACTTTGAAAGGTATGTGTAAGCTGGCAAATTACAAAAAGAAGCAGCAAATTAGAAAAAAAAAGCACAGTGAGTGAGTTTGTAAGTTTTTCAGGTGTCCATTCAGAGAGTGAAAAGCTAGCATTGTTTCTCCCTTCTCTGCGCATTTGTACTGATGGAAGAAATTTTTGCCTTTAATAAAACACAGCTGGTGTCTACTGACTGCAAGGTTCAACAGTATCTCTGAAGCAAAGGATCTGCATTCTTTGAGTCTTAGTGAATGGAGAATGATTTTTGTCCTTGAATAAGGTCTGAGAGTGGCAGAGCTGGGTCAGTCTCAGAGGGCAGAAGTTAGCAAAAGGAGAACCTGAGGGAAGGATCGTTACTTCTTTTTAGAACTTAATTTATAATTAAAGTTTGTCCTGTAGCTCAAATGTAATTTTTAAAATTTTCCTGCGAATTCCTTGTTTATCTAAAACATTTGCATCTAATAATCAAAAAGCACTGTTGTGAATGCACATTACTATCTGAATACATTAAAAAGTTGCTCAGGACAATGAAAACTTTTGTTTTGTTAACAGATAAAACGACAGATGAGACTATAACAATCGTATTTGGATACGTTCTGCCTATCATGCTTGCTGTCCTTTCTATTTCAATGACGTGCTATTGTGTGCACAGGTATATTCACGTCAGCAAACAGAAACACCCAACAAACCTGGTAAGTGTTCTCTGTTGCAGGAGGTCGCTGCCAACCTTGGCACTCACAGGAGAGATGTGCATTTTCTACGGCTCCAAGTCAGCTGGGAGGCAACCATGGCTAATTGCAAATCAAAGCTCTAGTTGCCACTCAGATCAAGAAAAGAACATCACATTCGGGGTTATTAAATGCAAGAAAAACAGAGTAATAACTCAAGTTAGCAAGTGTTTCTAAGAAGATGCCCAGATCTGAAAAGAAGACCGGAGCTGATGAGGATCAGAACCAAGCTGTTGGTTTGGGAAGAGTCATTGCCATAAGCAAGGTCTGAGGTGCACTGGGGCAAATTCTGTTAGGAAGTCAGCACTTCCTAAATTGATCTAGGAAGAAGCACAGTAGAGATTCATTGAACAAAAGTTATTATTTCGTTGAAATCAGAAGGTAATTAAGCAGTGCAGAAACCCCATGATATTTTCTTGGGCTATTGCTGGGTATTACCACATTTTACCATTTAGTTGTGATTGTGAAGGGTTTAACACATGTGCATCATACAGATAATTTATCCTGGATTTCAAGAATACTTTCAAATACTGCAGTGTTTCCCAACAGCCAAAAATGTACCAACAAACACATTCTGTTATTTACACAACCAAAATACACTTTCTATGTAAAAATTTTTGCAAGTTTCTTAGAGCTGCAAAGTTTGTTAATTTTCAGAAAGAACACATAAAGTCCAAGAAAGGCTATTGGTTTCCAGCTCGTGAGCCCAGCAGAGCTTTCTCACAGTTATCTCTGAAAAGTTGCTCAAGCATAAACGTGCAATTACAGTAATAAATGAACACTTTGATGTTAATCCAATCTGCATGACACCGTGGGATGGGAGGTATAAGGCAATTGGTTTCAACATGCTGATCTTTCTGAAGAAATCTAGAGCAGCACAGAGGTGATAGGAAAAATGTTCACACATGGACTGTGGGTTCAGAAGGAGTAGAGCAGTTACTGCTGCAGTGTGTTCAGATGTGCATGGAGACATCTCCTGCACCTGACAAGGCACCAACTTTATCATAGACTCGTGGAATCACAGAGTTTGCATTGAAAGGGACCTTCAAAGATCATCTAGTCCAACCACCCTGCTGTGGGCAGGGACATCTTTCACTAGACCATGTTGCTCAAAGCCCCATCCTACCTGACTTTGAATGCTTGCAATGGTGGGGCATCCACAGCTTCTCTGGGCAACCTCTTGCAGTGCCTCACCACCCTCACAGTAAAGAATTTCTTCCTTATATCCAACCTAAGTCTACGTTCATTCAATTTGAAACTGTTACCCATTGTTACTACAGGCCGTGGTAAAAAGTCTTTCACTGTCTGTCTTATTCTTTATACTGGGGTGCAGGGCATGGAAGGTGCATATAGCTTGGTTTCCCTTGGAAATCTATCGGATCAGAGCTCTTTACAGTCCATGAATGTAAAGGGCCACATAGTGAAAAATTCCTGCTCAGTAGCAGACTAAACTCCAACTCCACGAGTTTTTTCTCTAATAAATATATAATTAGTACGTTGGGGGTGGTTTTGATGTCCATTGCAATATTTTATGACCACCTTGAAGCTTCAATTTTATTTCTCCACCTCTGGATTCAATTGATGTTAAGGGGTAGCAAATGAATATAGACCTGGTATTTTAATGATGCTCTTTGGCTTTCCCAACCTACAGACTATTCCGCATGGGCACCCCGTGTGGTCAGGGGGAGGTGGAATAAGCAGTTTGTTTTGGTGCAGCACTTCTGACCTGGGGGAGCTTTCAGACTACCTGGTACATCGATTAGTGGTCTTAGTCTTCCATTCAAGCTTGAAAGCACTGAAGCGCAGTTTCTGGATGTTGTTTCTCTATGGCACTTTTCTTTAGTGACTGCTTATACAGTATTTATTCCTGTTTGAAATATTACTCATTTCAGAAAGATTCCTGTTGTTTAACTAGATGGTTTTTCATGGGGTCACAAAAGCAGCCTCTGACAGACTGCGCAGTGCAGGCTCCATACACTGAACTTCAACCTTCTGTATAGCTTCCTCTCTGAAAAGAAGCCTGATACTATTTGATTCTCTGTAAGCTGTACCTTAACATGGTACCTGACTCTGCTTGTGGGATGTGGTTTTGACTTCGTTTCCTCTTCACTGTTTAAAAAGAGTGGAATAGATTCCATAATCTATGACCCAAGGACGACTTTGATCTTTTCTCCAAAGTCACTTGAGTTTATGCTGGTGGAAACAAGACCAGAATTTGACAAAATTGTTCTAACCATTATTTTGATGTGGGGAAGATGAGAAAATGGATATTAGAGCTGGTCATAATATAGTTTTACTTTGGATAGAATAAAAAAAGTGGAGGATATTAACACTCCTGGAGGTTTATACTGTGAACTTCCTTCTTCCCTGAATTGAAATAACTTCCTAATAAGGTCTAGCCTAGCCTTATGTTTTAAAAATACATGACAGTATAAGAAGCAGCAAGATGGGTTTTTTTATTGTATTTCACTGAAATAAAAATATTTTTTGCTTTCCAGGTATGGCACTACACTGACAAATGCAAGGAAAAGGTTTTCATACCATGTGAAAAAATAGTGGTCAACCTTATCACTCTTAATGTGGATGAGTATAAGCTGTCTCAGGAATCCAATCATCTGTCGGAAAGGAAAAGTCCCCATTACTACACTGTTTACAATGGCACCGAAGGGAAGGATTTGCCTTCAACAGAAGGGCTGGAAACAAAACACTTGCTTGATATTTCACATGAAGAGATTTCACTCAAAGAAGATATTTTAGCGGAAGGGGACCAAACTGGGAACTGGCCATCTTATGGCCAGACTGGAACAAAGAATACTTTGAGACACAAAAATGCAGGGACTGTGGAATATGAACATGATGTAAGGGCTGAAGACTTCAGTCCTGGTCAGAAACTAGAAGACCTCTGTTTGAAAGAGAAGAGCTCTGCTTCCAAGGGACTACTAGGTGAGCCACAGATTGTTTTGGGGGACTTGTTTAATATGAAAACAGGACAGCCGTATTGCCCCCAGCTAGAGATGAGGGCAACAGAGCCTTGTTTGGGACACAAAATAGAGGAACTTCATTTGAAGATGGTTGATGCAGCAGATGAACAGCCAGCTATCAACTTGGTGGACTTGAATACTGAAAAATCTGGGCAGACATCCTATCCTCAGCTGGAACAAATAGCACAGGGCCTCATGGAGAAAGAGGGTGGACAGACCATATTAGTAGATTGGGATCCTCACACTGGAAGACTGTATATTCCTACCTTGTCCAGTGTTGAAAATCAGGTGTGTGAAAGAGTATTCACGTGTGATGGTCCGGACAAAGATGGAATTTTGTCCAGACTGTTTGAGAAAGAGGTATCTGATAAATCATCGGAGGACCAGGAAATGTATCTCCTGCAATTCAAGGAACAATGGGGACTGCATGTAGAAATGGAAGACTGAACAGTAATTTTCTAAAATATTCTAAAATGCAAAATCTTGTGTCATTTGCCAAAGAGAGCGATGGACTCAGTAGAGCAAACACATCTTAATGTACTGAAGTTTTTGAAACCATCTCAGTTGAACAACTTATTCATGATTTGTTATTTATAACAGTTTCCAAACGTGATACAAGTGATTTCAACTCCCATCGTAAACCCCTCGGGTAAAATATGATGGTTATGAGAGTATCTAATTTTTTTTAAAAGATATGTATTTTTACAGAGGATACTGTTAAGATTTTCACATTGTAATTTCTACCAAAAAAAAATTTGAAAGCAGTTATTCTTGGCAAATAAAAAGCAACAATATGATATTTTGCTGGGCTATTTCGTATATCTGGACACAATGCAGTCTTTTCTAGGTCTCACTCCTGCTACGTGTAATGGTTTGAGCTGACTTTTGTGGAAGTTAAGGGCATTCCAGTATATTTTTTGTTTCTGCCTTAGAAGCATTCTCCTACTTAATGGAGTTCTCATGTATTTCTGTTGAAAGACTTGTGTGAGGTGCGGCGTCCCGTCCATACTGTGCCGCACAGATACGCAACCAGCAACAATTCTGGTAGCAGATGTGCCTACAGGCTCAACAGACGTAAGGGAGAAGAAAGCAAGCATTAGTCATATTTTAAACTTGGGGGGAAATGTGGCACGGAGGGATTCAGTGAAACGCCTGTAATCTTACTGGATGGACCGTGTCTCACTCAGCCTTAGACATCACAGTGCCCTGTCTGTGTGACTCATGTCCTGCAAGTGTCTGTTCTTCTTCCATGACTTTAACGGTGGGCTGGCATGACTAGCTCAGACGGAGAATTCTGCCCCAGACACACCGCTGCTTCTGCAGACATGTCCCACTTGCCATGGCAGACTCAGAAAGTGTACCTGTGGGCTTTCTTTTATTATCTGATCTCCTGACCGGGACTTTCGACACAAGTTCACTTTTTCTCCACGTCATGGGATATTTATTTAGGATAGTAAAATTACAGGGTATTTTAGAAATTATTTACTAAGGTAGATTATATTTTTCTTTTCAAAGCCTATCTGTCACTTTTCTACTTAATGGACCTTCTTTTTTGAACGCCAAAAAAAAAATAACAGTAATGTGTTTGAAGAGGAGAAGCAAAAAAGAGAAAAAACTTTTCTATGGTGTTTAAAACTTGTACCCTCCAAACTAGGTACATGGTTAGGTGTATTTTTGAAGGAAGACTTTTACCGATATCTTTTGTCTCAAGTACTGTTTTTGTTGCATGACCTTGGTATTTTCTGTGACTATTCATCCTCTGAAATATTTCAATTGTAGTCATAGTCTTTAAAACCAGAAATGACAGTAAAATATTTCATGTTGATGACTCCTTATCTGATGTAAAATATGTCCTCAACTGCTTTTATAATAAAGATATAGATCATGTAGTGAAGTTATACCTAAATACTTACATCAATGCATTTGTTATAGCTCAGTGTGAAAGAAGAAAATAGTTGGAAATGTGAAAATGTCAACATTTTTACTACTGCCAGCCTCATTTAAGCCATCCAAAATCTTTCCCAATATTTCTTAAAGATTTCTTAACAAAACTCTTTGTGCATAATCTCTTACTTGTTTTTTGTGATGTGGGGGCTCTAACTCATAGGTAGGAAACAATTATTTACTTTTTTCTGTAGTCTGTTGAATTTTACCCAGTTACTGCTGCCCTAAGACCAATCACTTGTGTTTAGCATGTATCTTCCATGTGGAAGGATGAGGATGCTCCGGCTCCCTCAACAGTTTGGTGCAGCTGCCAACCAACCTTCCTTGAAGAGGAAGGTATCCCTTATTTTTGGTTTGTATTTCTCCTGGACTTACTTGCCTGCTGCTGGTGTCTGCTGCTTCTTTTTTTGTTAGATAAACAAGCCTTGCCCGAACAGTTACTTCACGTAAGGACACTTAACATACGGTAATCAAGTCACTGATGACTAAAATTTGAAAACTTAGTAACTAGACCATAGAATCTCACTTCATTCAGTTCTTCGGTTGCTGTAATCTCCTTTCTCAGCATCTTATCCCATTGTTTTTTTCACTTTTCAGTTACAATTAAGTTGTATAGCATTTATTTCCTCTCTTGTACTTGAAAAGGTATCACCTTCCTACTTAACATTACTTGTGGTCAGGGTACGAGATACTGAAATTCTTGCAAAGGTGCATTTTCATCATAAACTTATGTATTTTTGGACCAAAGTATTTGTAATAGGAGTTTGCCACACTTTCAGTGTTGTTTCCTTTTGATCTGAATTTGCATTAAATTCAGAACTGATACTAGATTATGCAAACAATCCTTCTTCATATTTATATGATATACTTTCAAAATGTTCTCAGGATAATCACAGAAAAAAAAAAGGCAGGGGTGAAAAAAAAAAGTAAATTAAGCTAAGAACTTTGTTTTATATGCAAAAGAATTTTTTGGATTAGCTAGTCGAGTCCTGGAATTGATGAGGCAGAAAAAATTATGCCAGTTTCTATCAATATAATACCAGTAAATTGTTGGTGGTGTTTTTATTATCCTCAAAGTTACTCATATTTTGCCTTAAAATCTTCTAATTATATTAAACAAATGAAACTGATTAGACATGGTACCTTCAGCAAGCCAAACAGCAAGGAGCAAAATACTTCCATGGAAAATTGTAATTCTACCTACAAGATTTCAGACAAGGGACAACTACTAATTACATGGAAAATCCCAGCAATAAGAGAACTGACATGTTCCTAGTCTTTATTACACTTTGTTAAACTTTGGTTAGCCACATTTAATAGACTTAATGCAGCCAAAAGCAAGGTCATATATCTGGAAGCGAAGACTGTGGACTCTACTCAAACATAAGGCTACTTGTAGCTTGTGAAATCAATGATTTTGAAAATGATGTGGGAGATTAATAGAACTAAGTAGCGGTATGTTGAGGACAAAACGATGTGTATTTCTGGATTACAATGGCAATGGAAATAGAATTTCACCTGTGTCTGCAGGGCTGATGTGACCACTACTGGAAATACAGCATCCAGTTTACAAAATAAGCCAAGCCATGAAGACAGAAGGCAAATACTACTATTGCTAAGACAGTGCTCTTTTGAGCTTGAAAAACAGGAAGTCTAGCTATCAAAATGAGATCTAATGGTGATGAAATTGATAGGTGTGGGCACACACAGTTTTGGAAAAGGAACTATAATTTGTAAGTGTGGTTTTGCTGCCGACAACTTAGAGAGAGTGACAGGGCTCTTGGAGGAGAGACTGAAACAGGCAGCTGAGCGCAGGATACCCGTGGTCTGACTTACACCAGCCCTGGAAAAACTACTGCACAATGCGAACAAGCAGATGGAAAAGTCCAAATACGGCAGGCAAAAATGCAGTACAAGCTGTGTGCCTGGCATGATAAGGACTGCAACCAGAAGAGGAGCTCCTGCTCAGTGCATGAAGTTGGCCAGGTGAGGAATGCATGCTGCAGGATAACCTGTAACGTGAGGCCTAGGGAAATGATCAAATTGTTAGAAGGAAAATCAAATTACACAGCCATTGGATGCAAGCAGCTGGATTGCCTGAACTTCACGGGGGTCTGATCAACTCACCAGAGGCCCACTAAAGGAGCATGGGTGGCTGGACAAGGCTGAGATGAGGATGTTCTCTGCGAAAGTGGGATCAGAAAGAGTTCTTGGAATGGCCCGCTGTGGGCGGAGCGTAAGTAGGTGAATTTTGGAGGTGCCAGCAGTGCATTAGCATCTGTGATGGTTCAGTAATTTGCAACACAATCATAGTGCAGTGGTTAGGAGAGGTAGGCTCTGGAAAGAGTAGCTAATACTCAGCTATTAAGGTGGGTCCAGGAAGAGCTCTAAAATACATTCTTGGGGTCTAGAAAATGCACATTATGAAAACATCCTGAGCAAGGAAATACCTCAAACTACATTATTAATAAATGACTGCACAGAAACATGCTCAATTTCTACTGATTTCAAATTAAATTTTAAGTTAAGATTATGCTTTAGCACTTCCCTACAAAGGAATTAATTTCTGAATTTGGGACTTACAAAATCTGTCCAAGTTTATCAGAAGAGAGTTAAGTCATGACTTCCATAAGGTCTAACCTGCAAATACAGGCTTAACCAGATGAAATGATTGGAATGCGAAGTAAGGAAAAAAAAAAATAGAACAGCAGCACGGTTCAAACATTTTAAAACAAGGACAATTGACTATTTACCAAGAGCTGTGAAAATTCTCCAATGCCTGTAGGTATTTCAAACAAGCGTGTCCTTCCTCAACAATAATGCTGACAGATGGGTGACATTTCTTGCCTGGAATATGCTGAATGGTATGATGATGCTCATACACTGTCAAGTCTTAAAACTGATCAATTCTTTTTCCCCCCCTTTAAATAAGAAATGTTGGCTCTCCTATACAGTGGAGCTAAAAAATAGTTATTCCAAGCATTTTATTTTTAAACAATTGCAGCTTCTATGTCTGACATGATTCATTCTTGCAAAGTCAAAGATTTAAACCTGTTTAGCTATCTCCCATTGTCCATTCAAAATACCAGTGTTCTCCATAAAAGGAAGACACGGCAACAAGTCAAGATTTTTCTGCTTTGGTTTTGCATATAGGTTTCAAGCTTCATCAGCCTAGGATCACATAGCAGTAAGTGTAGGAAGTCATTTTCATGTTTAGTGTCACCTAGAAACCATAAAGATTTTTGGTAATTTGTACCGGCAATAACACTAAGCTGGTCTCCTTAATTTCTCACTGTCTTTTCCCTTTCTGGTACAAAAAAAAAGAGAACAAAAAGTACAGACTTCCGTTTTTTGAAACCTCCAGAATCAGTTTAGCTGAGACAGATTTTCCTGGACTACGTTAGGTTTTAAGAAGAGGATGGGGTCCTTAGCACCACATATAGCTATGAAAATCCTCTCTCACTGAGAGAAGACACACAGCTCTCAGCTTTTACATCCATTTTTTCCTGGGGGAACAGGAAAAATGTTGCATTGCAGCAACGTTTTTCAATCACACTGTTCCTGCTCTGAATGCACGTTACTTGCCACTGCCCTTTATGACACTGTAAGGTCTCTGCAGGCTGAGAAACCTGCAGAAAGGGAACAGCTAATTCCGTATCACTTGCAAGACAGCCTCCGAGATCTCACTCTGCCTTACTCGCTACCTTGTCGAAGTTACAAGGAGTTATTCACCAAAGTAGAAAGCTAGCACTGCTCCTCGTCTCTGCCAGCAGCTTCAGCAAATGCTGTCTGATAGCATCCAAAATTGCTGCAGTGACTCCCATAGTGCCAAAAACTCTTCTCATTTCACGGTAACTCACCCAGGTACTGGCTTTAGCAGCAGCAGCAGCAGCCTGTGCCGTAAACACACACCGTCAGCTCTGCCTTCCAAAAACTGGCATTAAGAAATGTCTTCCAGCTATCCAAAGTAAGTTGGCAGACTGACAGCAGCTTGGCCCAGCATCAGGGCAGTAAATTGGTTTGGGTTTCTAAATTCTCATGTCATTGCAAGCTGCGAGTGGAGGAAAATGTTCAGCAGGACCCCTTACTTGAAATAAGCAGGGAACTCTACCTGGAACTTTGCAGTGTGACAGAAATAGGTCAAAAGATTCAAGCATTTTGACTGTTATGGATTAGGAAACTCAGCACTTGTGTATTTTAATTTTGGCCTTGACTTTTATTTCTGTTCATATTTCAGGCCCTCCAAATGTTTTACAGTCATTAACTGTAAAGAAAGAGGAGTTGCTATTCCAGTTTTACAGACAGGGAAACTGATACATGGAAAGGCTGAAATAGCTTGAAAACCATCATACAGTAAATGTGGGGTGTAGGGCAGGAGAGGAGAAAGCACAGATCCCCCTCCTTCCCCAGTATCATGCATTAACTGCTAAGGTCACAGTTCCCCTCACCAGTGTGTCGCCATAGTGCAGGTTACTCTGAGTTGTTGGATGTGTAAGCTTTTACACATACGCAGTTTGGCTTGAATTAAGAAAGTCAAATTTTAAGGTGACAATTTAGTATGTGAACCAGCTGCAGAGTCCAGAGATGATCAACAAGAACACTGGAGTTCTGGCAAACCCAATCCCCAGGGCAAAGTCAGCCAAACAGACCCAGGAAAACTACTCTCTTGTGAATCACAGAATCACAGAATGGTAGGGGTTGGAAGGGACCTCTGGAGATCATCTAGTCCAACCCCCCTGCCAAAGCAGGTTCACCTAGAGCAGGTTGCACAAGAACACGTCCAAGCGGGTTATGAATGTCTCCAGTGATGGAGACCTCTCTGGGCAGCCTGTTCCAGTGCTCTGCCATGTCAAAATAAAGTTCCTCCTCATGTTTAGATGGAATTTCCTATGTTCAAGTTTGTGTCCATCACCTCTTGTCCTGTCGCTGGGCACCAATGAAAAGAGCCTGGCCTCATCCTCCTGACACCTATCCTTTAAATATTTATAAGCATTGATAAGATCCCCGCTCAGTCTTCTTTTTTCCAGACTAGAAAGACCCAAGTCCCTCAGCCTTTCTTCATAAGAGAGATGGTCCAGTCCCCTCATCATCTTTGTAGCCCTTTGTTGTACCCTCTCCAGCAGTTCCCTGTCCTTCTGGAACCAGGGAGCCCAGAACTGGGCACGGTACTCCAGGTGTGGCCTCACCAAGGCAGAGTAGAGGGGGAGGATGACCTCCCTCAACCTGCTGGCCACACTCTTCTTGATGCACCCCAGGATGCCATTGGCCTTCTTGGCCACAAGGGCACGTTGCTGGCTATGGTCATCCTGTTGTCCACCAGGACTCCCAGGTCTCTTTCCACAGAGATGCTATGTAACAAGGTAAAAAGCAATGCCATGCAGCCATCTTAATGTGGCATTAATGTCTGATGTGCTGAGTGGGGTGAGCTCCCGACTGACCCCAGTGCAGGGACATTCTGTCCCACCACTTCATTAATGCTGCCATTAACGGTGTTTTGCTGGATGATTGATTGTCTGTTTTGTAGCATTGCTTTCTTCCAAGAAGGACAGTAGACCAGTGGAGTAGATAGCCTGGGAAGAGTGGACAGTCCTTAAGAATTAAAAGCAAATTAGGAAAACATCAGTCGGGGTGGTTTAGATACAGTTGATCTTGCCAAGGAGCAGGGTAACAATCAAATTATCTGTTCCTCTTTTATACCAGTGAGCTTTGCTAACCAATGCAATGCTCTACAGCAAGCTGCATCAACCCAAACAGCAAAGAGAAGTCCCACTATGCAGTCAAGCTATTGATCGGAGAGGTGCTTCTACACCTCTCCTTCACTCTTGGCCTCAGGTGAGGCACGGCTTGAGGGAAGTGGTACTCTTCATGAAAACCCCCGTCTGAGCTGTCACGGGGCTGTCTCCACCAGTGTCCAGTTTTCTCAGTCATGCCCTTCACTACTTGTGACAGCTTCCAGGCTCCTGGTCTTTTAAGCCCTGAATAACCATTTCATACTTATCCCAGTGCTCCTCATCCTGTCTCTGGGAAACGGTGTTCCTTAGACTACCCCTTGCTCCTTGTAATGTAAGCACTATTACATCTACAAAAAGATCACAGGGACTCAGCTTGTGCAATGTGATTTGGAGACTGTTTACTCGTCTCCCACTGGACTTAAAAACACAGCATGCTCTATTTGTCTCCTGACTTACACAAAAACCCCAAAATAATTTTTCTAAACTGAATGTGCTTATGTTTTCCTGTGTGGTCACAGAGATATTTTACTCTTTAAGCAGTTACCGCAGATTATACACATCCTAACAGAAAACAAGCCTCTGTTTTTATTATTAACTAGGTTTTAAAGATAGATCTTAAAAAGTCTTGAGGTGAACTTTTCCCTGGTGTGCAAGACTGAACTTGCATAACTCACAGACTGATGAAATCAGATGTTTATTATTTACCCAGCTCCATAAAGACATAATACAAATTTTAGTAAACCTTACAGAGCTTTCCTGGTTAATCGGAAATTTTAACACACACCCTCCCCATATTTTTTAGGTGTGGAAAAACATGGGTAACAGTCTGTTCTGCTGCTCAACGCTATTCTCTCTTTTGCTTCCATCTCCTGTTTTTCTGGGCCTCACATTTTTAAGCAGTAGCCAAGAAGCAGCCTGAGAGTAGGGCGGTAAGGATGGTGTGCGTTGCCAAAGAGCAAAGGAAAATAGCAAAAGCTTTTTAAGGGTTGTTTTCTACTGAATCAGGAATTTAACCATGCTGGAGATGAGCACAGAATCATAGAATCATAGAATCTTCATGGTTGGAAAGGACCTTTGACATCATCGAGTCCAACCATACGCACACACAAAAAACCTCTATAATCTCTGCCACTAGAGCATGCCCTGAAGTGCCAGATCTACATGTTTCTTAAATACCTCTAGGGATGGTGACTCAACCACATCCCTGGGCAGGCTGTTCCAGTGCCTGAACACTCTTTCAGTAAAGTAATTCTTCCTAATTTCTAATCTAAACCTCCCCTGCTGCAACTTCAGACCATTAAGAAGAAGGAGCCCTGTGCCCGCCCCGCGGCAATGGCAGGAGCTTTCTACCCTCTTCTTTTTGGCAGAAACTTGTTGCCACTTGGAAATAGGAGTGCCTACATCCCAGCACTGACCTACTGGGATGCTCAATATGCAGTAATGAAAGTGTTTGGTAAAGGGCTCCAAATGAATTATACCTACAAGTTTAGCCTCTGCCTGAAGCTGGCACTCAAAATATTTCTGTGAGGATTGCAAGCAAAGATATTTCCAGGGAACAATAGAGGTAGTGATAGGAAATCTGACTTCTCCTCCTTTCTCTCAGTCTCCTGCTCACTAAGAAAGCCGAGGTTTGTCGGCAAACTGATTCCATGTTTTTTAAAACTTGAATGTGACCATGAACCTGAAAAAAACTCCAAACCATCTACTCTATTCATCTATTGATAGATGGTCCACAATACCTTTGGTGTGCCTTACACCACTAGTTAAACATTAATTTACTTCCATTTGTGTCCTTCCTGTATTTGCAACATCCTTAATTTCTCATTGCCATCACAAATATTTCATCACGGTCTTTTGGTACAATTCTACTCCTAGTTTATCCAAAATGCAGGTGTCAGAACTACCCAATCTCACAGCCCTTGTCAAAACAGCCCCAGGTCTCTGTAAACACATTCCAGTCCAACACATGGAGGTGCAGCAAGACTATCACCTTTTACCCAATTAGTCAACACAATTGATTTGTGTGACAAAGAGAAAAGACTCTTACTTCCATTATGCCAACTAATAAATTTCTCATAAACAGGTCTCTCAGGAGGGGTCAGTTCTACCCCACTTACACATTACCTTTGATAGAAACCTTTCCATAATCAATACAAGTTCGATCTAAGCATGCTTCTCAAAACCTTCTATTTTTCAAAACACAGGGTATGCTTATGGAGTGAAAAATACTCCTGTTTTCCAAGATTATATCAATACCATTAATAAAAATAAACTGACCCAAGATGAAGTGAAGAAGAGCAGCCAACCCACAGCTTCCCTCTAGAGTAGAATGGCTGTGCACCTGGCCTTACGTCTGACTACTATATGCTCTATTTTTTCCATTCTCCTGGCAGCGGTACACTATTATAGCAGTAGATGTTTTACGCCATTGCTTGTGTCATGCTATGTTTCCTCTGTTCTGTTAAGGTTAATACCAGTTTTCTTTTCCTAGTTAACCTCCAAGGAAATCTCAGCAAAATCTTGGTATTTTAGTGCTTCTCTCAGATCCAGTGTCCATCCTGGCCAGCCAAGCGAGCAGGACATTTAGAAGCCATTGCCAAATTGCCAGCTTCCTTCTCAGCACTACGAGAAAAGTGAGAGAGATTGATCCATCACTTCTGCCAGGGCTGGAGAGTCTGAAAGGCAGCGTGGTCAGCACCCAAAATCCTCAGGGACTGGAGCATTTGGAAAAGAAACTCCACCTTCTTCCATGAAAGTAGGGGAGAGGCGGGGGCGGCTCTACATTTGATAGAAGATGTAATGAAGATAGAAAATGAGAACTGAAGATTATATTCTGAATGCCTGGAGCACTCTCTTAATACTGGCAAATTTCCTGACATTTCTGTGGCATTCAGCAATGCAGAATTTCCCATTACTAAGGGCCTTCTTAATACCTGTGATTGTGTTGAAGTCCATGCTGTAAAAGCAAAACCATCCCACTCATCATCTGTAGTTTGTGCAGTGATCAGGTCATGTTACTACTGGCTCCCTTAAAAATTAGTGTTTTAATTGCTTGACAGAGATGAAACATGCGTCTTCAAGGCTCCTACTGATCCAAAGCCAAATATTCCAGTAAATGGCAATAGTCAAAATCCATTAAGTGGATGGACCAGTTGTGGCTTGTTTTCCCTAGCTTTTTACTGTTATGTTTTTCATTAGTAAGAAGGCAGATCTGTTCCTCGTAACTTCGTTAGCATTTATCAGGAAGCTATCTGCTATAGCGAGGCCGTCAGAGTTCCCTAGAAATATATATAGAGACCAAAACAAGCAACCACATTGAGACTAGGTTTGTAAATTTGCTTATCTTTTAATTTCTGGTCACCATGACACAGGGCAGATGGCTAGGTTTCTTTCAGTCTGATTTGATTACTACTTGTTTTTGTCTCTTCTGCAAGAGAGCACATGAGATTTCACACTGAGTTAGCTGGGAAGGACCTCGTCCTAACAGTCTCATCAAGGTAATCTTGTTACTCCATGATCCAGTGCCCACTTCAGTGTCCCTAGTAGCAAAGAAACATCAAACGCCAGCGTGCATGGTTGCAATTCAGTTAAACTAAGCACCTGAACTAGGTAGTCTGAATTTTATCTATTAAAAATAGAAATCTCGTAGCAACAAGCATGGTAGAAATGTCAACATGGAGAAATGTCTTCAGTTAGGGATGGAAAACTGATAGCAGTTCAGATCCAGGACTGTGATTTAGTATTTAATCCTCAGTCTTGCAACACTCTTCACTAGGACTTCAGGCAAACCAAATTATTTCTTCCTGTTTTCTACTTCTGCCTCTGTTACTCCATGTTTATTATTTAGAAAGTTCCCCAAACCTCTCTCAGCTTTGGTCTGCCTCATGCAATACATGCAGGGACTCAGTTTCTGCCTCGGGCAGTTTTCGTTCAGCCAGAGAAGAAGTAGAAGGAAACTAGAGTTTTGGCTGCCAAAACACATTGCAATTTCTTACAACAAACCCCAGGAGCTGCAGGGGAAATCCTTTGATTCATTCTCTAAACCACGAAAGCCGCTTGGCAGAAATGTGTCACTACTGAGTGGGGAGGCCAGGTCAGCACCTAGGAATCTGGCTCCAGATCCGTGAACACCCCGAGACGAGGAGACATCCCCACTTTCCCAAAGCCCTCTCTCTCTCAGAGGGAGGGAGGGTATCCCAAGCACTTTGTATGTTAAAGAAACAAAGGATGCTTGAGTCTTCCCACGCAACAGCTGCTGAGCGGTGCCAGTACACCCAGGGAAGTTGCCCATTGAGTGAAAAGCTGTTCACAAACAGAATAGGAAGTTAAAATCACAAAATGGATGGACTAAATCCGCTGCAGCTTTTTGACATTTTAAAGGTGTTGCCAGCAGTGCAGGAGGAAGTAGAGAGCCAGACACTCATCAGTCACAGAGTTTCAAGGAGAGCAGATGGCTGAGACTTTGGTCATACTGACTTATGCTGAACCCCACTTTTCATTCCCTTTTTTCTCAGCTACTCCATATCTGTCCAGGTTGTAAGCTTCGGAGCACAGTTTAGACCCATCTCATCTCCTCTGCATCTTTTCTGTAATATAAAAAGGACAAAAACGGCAGAGTAGAAGATTCAACATGAACCTTCCAGTGTGTAATGAGCACATCTAGAGACAAAAACTTGCAGTGAGTGAAATCCACGCACTATTTCGATATCTAAAAATGTAAATCAAGTGGATGTCTCCCAGATGAATACATTACAATATACAGTAATGTTAGAAGGCTAAACAAGACAGGCTGCTCCGAAGGAGCATAAGTGTGATACGTAACTGAGGCTACTGCATAAACCTGGGGCAGTCTTGGCTCTGTAACTAACCACAAATGACCACACACACTGCCTGGACTCACTTTCATCCATACATTTGTATTCATTTCCAAATGAGACCTCTTTGGGAAGACTGGCTCATGGTTTTGCGTCTAATCTCAAGGGCTGCTTATAATCTTGTCTGATTTCCATTCATCAAAATTAGTGTCTCTAGCTAAATAGTTTTTGCTGGTTTAACTAGCTGGGTAGTTTTATCTATGAGGTGTCCAACATTGCCAGGAATTTTCCTCTCCAGGAAACATCTCTTCAGCACTGCTGAGGCAAACCTCAGACGCATTCATCCAGCTGTACACCCACAAGTTCATCCATCCGCAAGCAGGCCAGCAGAAACTGGAGGCTGAAGATAGTCATTGGTATTTCTTTCAGCGAGGAGACTCATCTTTTGGCTGCTGGACAGGAAGAGAAGTGTACGAGCACCTACCAGTTCGGCCTCAGTACCGAGCCGGGGGCCTCTGCTCACACTGCCACATACAGAACAAGGGCATTCTTGCGTCTCAGGGAGGGGTGAAGGTAAAGGAAAGATTTTTTTCTCATCTGCTGTATGTTTCAGTATTTCAAAAGCAGAAAGCAGAGCAGCCAAGACGTGCTGTCTGTCATTTTCCTAAATATATTTGTTTCTATGTGTTTTTTTCTCTTCCTTTTTATTTTTTTTCTCTGTGCTGTCTGAGGTTTTGCGCTTATGAGACCTTGCTGTGGGCTAACCCCAGCCAGCAGCTCAGCGCCCCCCCCCCCCGCCAGCTGCACGCTCAGCACCCCCCCAGTGGGGTAGGGGGACAATCAGAAGGGTAAAAGTGAGAAAACTTGTGAGCTGAGATAAAGAGAGTTTAATAGGGAAAACAAAGCTGTGCACGCAAGCAAAGCAAAACAAGGAATTCACTCAGTACTTTCCATTGGCAGGCAGGTGTTCAGCCATCTCCAGGAAAGCAGGGCTCCATCATGCGTAATGGTTACTTGGGAAGACAAACACCACAACCATGAACATCCATCCCCTCCTTCCTCCTCCTTTCCCTGTGCTTATATTGCTGGGCACAGTGCCATATGGTATGGAATATCCCTTTGGTCAGTTGGGGTCAGCTGTCCCAGCTGTGTCCCCTCCCAGCCTCTTGTGCACCCCTAGCCCAATTGCTGGGGTGGTGGCATGAAACAGCAAGAACTAAAACATCCCTGTGTTATCAACAACACAGCACCATCCCAGGTGCTATGAAGAAACTTAACCCCATCCCAGCCAAAACCAGTGCAGACCTGCTAGAAACTCTTCCAGGGACAAATACCAAACAACGCAGCTCGAAGCATGGGTGCAGACCCAGGACAGTCCACTCACCTGCCCTACCTACACCCTTTCTGCAAGACTAGCTAGCCCAGCATCTTGTTACAGCAATACTTTTAATGGTCCTAGTCACCAAACAGTCATGTCTCTGGCACGGGTATCTCTGAAATGCATTTTGCTTTGTAACTTATAAATTCAGAACTGGCAGGACTATTTCTGCACTTGCGGAATAGGTAACATCAAAGGACTGAAAGATGGGCTTCTCTGCACACAAGGCTTTATACTTTCCCCTGTTCTGCTTGTCAGTGTAATAAAGGTACATCCTCAGCTACAAACCTTTCCCATGGAGAAAAGGCAAATCATGTCACCCAGGACTTCTGGAAGAGGTCTTTTTATGAGAATGCCTGCTAAACGTGGCACAGCACACAGAGAGGTGCAGACTGAGGGTTCTGGAAAGTTTCATGACTCTTTACTGCCATATTAACAGTTTTACAGAAAAGCCTGAAAACCTCAGAAGAACACACGTCTAATATACACCCAGACTCAAACACCTTCACAGACCTGGCATAGATGACCCCAGGGCTCCACAAGAACTCCTCACAAACCTTTTTTCCCTCTGCTTTTTGGTATCTAGGTGGGAAGCTGCCTCCAGGCTTGTCAGCACCTTCCCTTCCCCACACTCAAGAGAAGTTTTAAGCCAGGTAATTGGCAGCTGGACTTGCCTGTCTAAACCAACAAGTAAATAAACTGTCCTTGGGATCCACACTCCTGCAAGCCAGGCTGTTAACAAGCTTTTAGGTGGGGCGACAGCTTTTTCCATTGCAGTACTCTGTGTATGCCTGTTATTTGGAAGTGGGCTAGTACACTGAAACCCACTGGGCTCTGCAAGCCCCTTGTCCCCTCCAGGCCTCAGCCGGGACACTCAGAAATGCCTGTTGGGTGGCTTCTGCCATCCTGTGCTTGCCTTGCGGAGCTCCTGCAAGTGGGTGGGAAATGATCATGAGTTTCCTTTGCATTTTTTAAGGACACCTACAAGAGTTTCAATATATTTTCTGCTTAGGCACTTGGTGCCTTATTGGAGAATGTTACCCTTGATCAAATTTTAATCATAGAATCATAGAATCGTCTAGGTTGGAAGGGACCTTTAACATCATCGAGTCCAACCATCAACCTAACACTGACAAAACCACCACTAAACCAGATCCCAGATTACACCACTTCCCCGGGCAGCCTGTTGCAAAGTTTGATAACCCTTTTGGTGAAGAAGTTTTTCCTAATATCCAATATAAGCCTCCTTTGGCATAACATGAGGCCATTTCCTCCTGTCCTATTGCTTGTTGTTACTTGTGAGGAAGAGACCGACCCCCACCTCTCTACAACCTCCTTTCAGATAGTTGTAGAGAGTGATAAGTTCTGCCCTCAACCTCCTTTTCTCCAGGCTAAATAACCCCAGTTCCCTCAGATGCCCCTCATAAGACTTGTGCTCCAGACCCCTCACCAGCTTCATTGCCCTTCTCTGGATGTGGTCCAGCACCTCAATGTATTTCTTGTAGTGAGGGGCCCAAAACTGGACACAATATTCAAGGTGGGGCCTCATCAGTGCCTAGTATAGGGGGATGATCACTTCCCTAGTCCTGCTGCCCACACTTTCTGATATGTTGGCTGGATGCTGTTGGCCTTCTGGGATACCTGGGCACACAGCTGGCTCATATTCAGCTGACTACCAACCAACAAAGTTACAGTGATATTTTAGCATGTGCCCAAAATTTATTTATATTTAGCTTGCTTAGGATGCCCAGGTAGGGACAACCACGGCTTCTGCTGCCTGTCTAAAACATGTGCCATTGGCAACACTTTGCCACCAGACAGTCTTTTTCTTTGAACTTGAACCGAGAGGTTTCCTCATTCCTTTACACTTTTAAGACACGAGGATTTAAAAAAAAAAAAAGGCCACCCAACCCAAAAACGCGGATTTCCTCGGACCATCACCCCCCGGAGCCCACCACCCTCGAAACGCCGCGTATCGGCGACAAGCGACCCCCACCGCCTGGCGCCACCTGGCGGTGGCGGCGGTGCCGGTACCGATCGGGATAGGGGGACGGGTACCGGTACCCGTCCTTCTGCAGGACAACCCATGGACTGGGCGGAAAAAAAAAAAAAAAAAAGCATGTTTTCTTCCCCCCCAACTCCGCAGTTATGTGTTTCTTGTGTATTTTTTAACACTTCAGCACTTTAAAAGTTGGTAAAGCTGCGCGGTGACGAAGGGCACCTGCCATGTGTGAGTATTGCAGGACTTACCAGATCTTTCAATTGCTTGATTCTCATCAAGTCATGTTAGACACAATGTCCCCATCTGTGTCCAGCAGGGACTGCAGAGGACTGATTTCACACAGCACAGGTGAAATACTGCCATTGCCACACATCCACACTTTGTTCAGTAAAGAAAGGCGACTACTAGGTCAGGATGAAACTACAGCCATTTTACCAGGCATGTTCGAGCAATTACCTGACCTGGTTAGGGACTAATCCTCTGGGATTAACATTCTTTAAATTCTGGAGCTATCTTAAGAAACTATCAGTAGTTAGGATTTCCACTTTACACCACATTGGACAAACACACATGTTGCTTAGATCTTCCTCTCTCCAATGGTGAAAACAGCTCCAGTATCTGCTCAGAAAGTATTCAGCTCAAGCCAACTCTGCTGTGTATCCTCCAAGCGAAACAAAGTATAGTCTCCCTTTGGCAGGTATTTTAATTGCACGAGCATGCCTAGGTTTGAAAGAGCCTTGGAGGGGGTTATTTTCCTCTTTATTCTTCTCAGAGAGAGGAATCTGTGACGCATGTCCTCACATCAGCAAGATTTTGGAAAGGAAAGTAGATTAAATGCAGCTCATCCTTTACCAGCCGCCATCTCTGCCATAAATCACACCAAATAATCACCAGCAGGCCGGCTGAAGAACACATGGAAAGGCAAGAATCATGGAATCATAGAATGGTTTGGTTTGGAAGGGACTTTTAAAGGTCTTTCAGTCCAACCCCCCTGCAATGAGCAGGGACATCTTCAACTAGATCAGGTTGCTCAGCATCCCGTCCAACCTGACCTTGAATGTTTCCAGGGATGGGGCATCAATGACCTCTCTGGGAAACTTGCTCCCCTGTTTCACCACACACATTGTAAAAAATTTCTTCCTTATATCTAGTCTGAATTTTCCCTCTTTTAGTTTAAAACCATTACCCCTTGTCCTATTGCAACAGGCCCTGCTAAAAAGTCTGCCCCAATCTTTCTTATAAGCCCCCTTTAAGCATTGAAAGGCTGTGATAAGGTCTTCCTGGGGCCTTCTCCAGGCTGAACGACCCCAACTCTCTCAGCCTCTCTCCTCTCTCAGGAGAAGCCCCCGGGGTGTTTGCGCAGAGGTCTGTGAGAGCAGCTCCCAGGATGGAACACATACTGAAGCCCTTTTTATCTGTCTGTCTAGAAGCTCCCCACCAGGTTCCTCTCCATTTTGAGGGTTGTCTTCCTCTTTCCAGATAGCAGAGATGTAGCCTGAGATTTTTAATAATTCCACATGCAGTGAGTTCTCACTATTTTCTCATCATTTCTTAGATTTGTATTTCTCAATTTCCTAAGAAAAAGTGAGAGCAAAGTAAAATCCAATAAAGATCTTAAGTGCAAGAACCTGCCCCAGACTGGACTCCAAACTCTGATTTGGTGCCCAGAGTGGCTATTTAAGGAATAGGGACAGTTAGCTGTCTCAGGAGGCACCAGAGCAACCAGTGCTCAAGGCAGAGAGCCCATCTGAAGTCAGCAAACCAAGTCACCAAACAGGAGTGTGCAAGGGGAAATCTCAGGCCTTTCTGGGATGTCAGCACCTTGTGGTAGGTGTAAAGGAAGCTCCACACTTGGTATCCTGAGCCCTGAAATACCTTCTGAAAACAGGTGTTCAAAGCAAGAAGGGCTCAGTCTTCTCCTAAGCAGGATCACTGGGTGGTAATCGTATCACCAGTACGTTTGAAAGATTGGATCATTCTCCCAGGAAGTGGGTCACAGAGTTTAAGCTCTTCCTCTGCCCAAGGAGGGATCCAAATCTGTACCAATTTGAACACTCCATACACCGGGAACTTTTGAGGTTATATAGCAATTCAAGGAGGAAAACCTTCCATTTCTCTTGAAGAACACAAGAGGAAGCAACTGTGTCATTTCTTGTTAGAATTGGGAAATCATCTATTTTTGTCCCTGCTCCCAGTACTGTTTTACTTGTAAATGTAAATGCTACCTACAATGGAAAGAATGGCAACTCGTCTGGATATCCTGTAGGAGAACACAGCAGCTAGCACACAATTTAAGGGGAGATCAGACTTGTCAGTGTGTGTGAGAACAGACAAATTGATAAAGCCCTTAGGAAGATTTGGGGGAGGGGGGGGGGGATGTATAAAAAAAATAAATTTCTGGATCCCAGTCAGACTCAGACATAATTGAAGTGTACCTCCTGCCAAGACTCAGGTGTTGCCTAATCTGAACCTATCTATCTTTTCCACCATTTAAATACCCCTATTCCACACACTCCATACCTCCAGCTGTTGAAGAAACATTTTCAACAAAGTGTGTTTTTCTTTCAATAAACAATAGGAATCGTAGAAGACAGAGACGTTCAACAGCAAAAGTTGTCTCAGGGAAGCAGGATTAATAGCAACCATGTAAGAACAAATCCCATACTATTACAGTTCAAGAGAGTACAAGGAATTGAACAACGAGGCATAAACTCAGGGATAATCCAAGGATGGTGGGAAATCTTGCTTTAGCTGTTACTAGTGAAGATGATGCAGAATATGACAAGTAGGAGAACATAGCCAAAATGTCTCACGGGGATGGATGTGCTAAACTATAAATTGCGATCCATGATTTGCAAACAGACCGTGCAATCACAGAAAGAAAAAATAGGATAGAAATGAGAACAAAGTTTCTCACTACTGGAGAGTTAAAGCTCTGGAATGGCAGCAAAGGGCCCAAACCTGGCCATTTTTAGGAGCTTCATAAATCAGTGAAGGGGATTATATTAAAGACTGGACCAAAATGACCCTAAATATCCTTGGCAGTTATAGGTTCATGTTTATAAACCAGGGGACAGAGACTCAACAAAGTCCCTGAGAGGCTAATCACAATCACCCTTCTGCAGGATCAAAAATAGTGTTAGAATAGAATAATATTTCAGTCAGATCAAATAAAAGCCAAATTTTGCTTCCAGTTCTTCAGATTTTCCATTATGTATGTGTGAAGTTCCCACAGTTGGCTGTGGTCTATAATTAATATGTTTCATGCAAATTTTGGGCCATCTCCTTATATCCTGCATGGCCACATGCAAGCATAAGTCCTCTAAATGAGCGGGAACATTTTGTTGCCATCGTACTGAAAAATGGATGCCGTCAGCAATCCTCCACGTCCTGCTGCCCTTAGAAAGAGGAGAGTGTAGTGCCAGGCCATGAGGCTGTGAAGCCAGGGAAGCGGCAACACTGCACATACGGTGATGGGTAACATACCTCTTCTACAGCAAGTGTTTCCCCCTTCTGCTAGAGTAATGCCACTAACGGGCATTTGAGGCCTAGAAACAGCTTACACCTTGCTCTAGCACTTGGCCATGGAGCCTCAACACAGTCCTCTTAGTTTCTCTGCTGTGCATCAGAAAGACCGAATTATGGCGCTCGCATCTTTTTCCTCATGGAGCTGCTAGAAAGTGAGGGGTCTGTTCCTGGGAGGACAAGCTACAAACAAGTGCCCCAGAAGATCAAGCCGGTACTGCCCAGGCTCCCTGGAACAATTTCTGATTGCCGTAAAGAGCCTGATGTTACTTTGAATCAATGGCTCAAGATTCACCGATTTTCAGAAGGTATGAACACCATAGGTAGATGGAGGATGTGGACGTGGCAGCAATCCCACAGAGACAATAATACCAGTAATTCGCATTTTGCTTTGGGTTTACTTCCTTTTTAAAATTTACTTAAATAAAAGCAATCACTTTTTCAGACAAGCCCAAATAATCAAGACATCTGTCGAGACTTCTCAATTGGTCTTCTCTTTGAAGATAAATTGACTGCTTTTATGTTCATACGCAGAATCTTCTGCTACGTAACATCAGCCTATCAGAGACACTGGCAGTCTCTGAAAAACAACCAAAGGGGCAGGAGGGCAGCTTTAATCATTTGTAGCTACACTGTGCAACACAGAGAGACCGGGGAGAATAATTCCATATAGGAAGTCAAAAGTATTGTATTCCTTACAATTACCCGTCTTCAAAGAAAAGAAAGGCTTTGGTGGTATAAAAAAATAATAGTGGTGCTGTAGTTATGCCGTATTTGCTGCATCCTGTGTGAATTAGTTTCATTCAAGTATGAACTGTGTTGGTGGCTTTCTAATTTACATTATGCTTCGGAACAGTTTTCTATAGCGCTTTTTGAGAAGAACTTGGGGTTTTAGACAAATTGAATATTGTTCTCTCTTTCATGTAGATCATCCGGATCCAGTCAATGACTCAGTTTTTTATAGCCCTTTTAAAATTTCGTTTTATTTTTAGAGTGCAGAACTTTTTTTGATTTGTTGGAGCCTGTTCTTTTGCAGAGACACATTGTTCAAGAAATCACAAGTGGTTTCACATAAATACTCAGGAAGGATCAGAGACTGGAAAAGCTGTAGAGGCCGTAGGAAAATCTGAGGCACTCAGCACTGGAATGCGATGCGGTGTATTACAGCAAATATCAGATTAAGTGGAAGAGCTACTTGCTGTTCAACATATTTCAAGCCTTTGCCATGCTTGTTACTTTGGGAAGGGATGGGGTGAGGCAGGAGCTGCATTTGCTGCACAACACGGCAGTGACAGCAGGATCTGACGAAAAGAATTTGCTGTGCTGGGTTGTGACAGAGCGATGCTGCTGCTGCCGCTTTCCTGGGCACAGGGCAACCATCTGCTGCCTCTCATGAAATGCAAGCCCTCCCATGAGGGCTCCGGCTCCAAACTTCAAATTCCCAAACCCTCTGGCTCTAAAGGACAGGGAAATAGTAGCCTGAAGCCTGACCCTACTGAGGGGTTTTTCCTCTCTCATGGATGACCCCAGACTGAGGACCACATAGGGAATCTCTGAGGAAGACAAACTTGGTTTTCCCCATTCTTTTGCAACTTTCTGATGCTCACTACCCAGTCTTCTCGATCACTATCTACAGCATATGGTGCTCACATCCATCTTCACTTGCTTCTGGAGGGTACATGGTTCCCCACTGTAGAAGCAGTTGTCTGTGACAAGCACAGCAGGTACACTGTCTGGGTAGCTACTTCTGTGTCTGGGTAGCTGCTTCCATAGGTCCCATAGCATGCTCTCTGTTACCAGAAATAGCAGATAGCCTGGTTTAAAAAAGAAAAAAAAGACAAAACCTCACAGAGGCACAGAAAGCTGCCTCGCCAGGGCATTCAGGGCCAGGCATGTGTGTGAGCGGGGCAGCTCAGGAGCAGCGCGGCTCTGTTCACATGGTGATACACCCATGTAAACCAGTCGAAGTAATCCCGTGCTGTCACACACAGCTACCACAGGTGTCTCTGCACCTGGGGCAATCTGTACTTTAGATAATCTTCCCAGGAACAATAAGGAGTTATTGAGAATAACTCATACACTAATCCCCAGAGCAGACCAACCCAGGAGTGTCACAACCCATTTTTACAGAGGAGGAACAAGAACTTCAAAGCCCTGAAGAAGGTTTTGGGAATGACAGTGCCTGGTTTCGAGGCTGCCTGTTGCCTGGTGGAGTCCTCTGCCCCCGAGGAGGGACGCAGGCCTGCAGGTGGCTGGGGACAGGGATGGGTGCCAAAGCGTGGGAGTCGGGGACTCATGCTGCCAGCCAGGAACTGCCAAACAGAGCAGTGCGTTTGAAGATCAGCATTGACAAGGTATTTCAGGTCTTTTATTCACTTGTTGCCAGCAGTAATTTGTCCGTAGCTTGAAGTTTGCCATTTGGTAATTTTTGTGTAGTTAATGAGGACAAACCTGTGTCCCCTGCATCCTGTAACTGCTCGCTCTTTGTTGTTACCACAGAAATATAATCTCCAAAACGTAGTTAGTAGAGAGCCTCCAAAACACACAGGATTCATACTACAAAAATATACCCTAGACTAATACTTACTACTGAAATGCATTTGACATCTTTTGTAACAGTACGAAATTCAGGGGGAGTTTTTCAAATGACTAATGATTATTGGTCTGTTTGGTCCCATTGGAGTCATCTGTGAAACTCCCATTACCCAAACAAGAAGCAAGTAAGAAAAGCTGTTTACCACTGACACTCCATTTATCTTCTAAAGTAAGTGATGCTCATACATGCCCAACTTGACAGGCAGAAGTATTTCTCTGAAGCAAGAAACAGTGTTAAAACACACACACACACACACACACTTTATTCTGTCTTACTTGGGTTTACAGTCGGAGGCAGAATTTTTTTTCGTCTACTGAAGAGTGAACAGTGTTGTCAGAGGTAGCAGCAACATTTTCCATCTGCAATATATAGGCTCAGCTCACTGCTACGGAACACCAGACAGTACGATCCCAAGTGACTGCTCAGCTGAGCTTTTCACTGCAAATAATACAATACACCGTGGGCTCAGAGGTCTTTTCTGTAAAGAGGAAAAGAGCATCTGCGCAGCTGCTCTACAGGAGGACTCGCTGCACCTTCTTTATCTCACTTCTACACCTGTGAGCTCTCTTCATTAGTTCATCTTCCCCTCTTCACATACAAGCTATTATGAATTAAGGAATATTGCATAACGTATTTTACTAATAAGAGGTTACCCACAGATGGAAACCCATATTAGATGAGGCAATGCTATCCATCTGCCCTGACAGGTTTGTGAACTGTGAGCAATTTTATTATGCACTTGCAGTTTTATCTTCTAGTAGCACATACAATTGCAGAGGATCACTCAACAGTTTATTTTGATTGCAAAGTCTTTGGGCAGAGACCATCTCTTGTATAATCAGAGACTAACACAATAGGGACACGATTTTGTCTGCGTCCTCCAGATACTGCTGGGATGTAAGTTCTAAATTCTTTCAGTTCACAAGATTGATTTATTCCTGAGTCCTTCCACTGCATAAAGTTGGTATAATCCACTCGGTGTTGTGTCAATTGCTTTATAAAATTAAACCTTTGTGCATTTACTGCAGAAGCATATGGAAAAAATAAAAGCTACATGCCCAAGGAGAAACACACACACACACACACGCGTCCAGGTGTTTACAGAAATAGTCCTCAGCTGCTGCCTGTATTTGAAGTCCACAGTCATTGAATCTTCTGCCACTGGCCAAACACAAAACCCTTCAGTCCGACCACCACCAGCACTTCAGTCCTACTACCAGTTTCCACCTCTACATCCAACCATTGCCAGTAAGACCCAGACCAGGTTCCCCCATCACCTCGCTCTTTGGTGAGCACTGTAGTAGAGAACCTAATTTGGGCAGACACAGAGAGATGAGGAGCTGAACGAGCGGAGATCCTCCAGGAAAGGGACCAGAACAAAGAGTCACAGTGGGAACAGGTACCTACTCATCTGCTGAAACAACCTACAATCCTTTCTGCTCCTTGCACCAAAGGAGCATGTGTTGGTATGGTCTTGGGTGGGCTCTGGTCTCCTTGCTGCAGCAGTTAGAAAATTACCACAGTGACTGTGACCGTTTCAGCTCTCTCCGAGGCACAGGAGACAACTGTTGAGCTCTGAGATGGTTGGTGCAGGGTTCAGCTCCTGAGATCAAGCCTTAGGTGCAACTCCTGAGTGCCCCCACACTGCTTTTTGCAACCCCGTTGACTACATATAGCTCAGGAAAGCCTGCATGTCATCTACTCAGCATATATACATACCTTTGGCCCCTGGGAGGGGCTGGTCACCTTAATGTAGGGATGGAGAGCTCCACAGGGGGAAGAGCAATTAAAATCAAGTTTTGCCATCCATGACCACGTGTCTTTGTGCCGCTGTTTGTCTTGTGCCTTTGGAAGGTTCAACCTTGCATGTGTTCGGCTTTTAGTGCTTTAACAGATCTTCCAGCCATGCGAATCAAATTGTCATTGAATCCAGTCATTTCAAATCAGATCAAGTGTTAGTCTTCAAATTAGAATGTTAAGCATAAAAATCAATGGAAACATTTTACTATTGCACTCCTGGGATTGTTTTAGAGATGCAGTTACAGATTTCAGTCAGCCGTGGTCGACTGCAGGAGTATCTTTCAGTCTGGAGCCATACCTCTGCTTATCTTCTGCACATATACATGGCCGTTGCTCATCTGGATGACATACTCCTGTGCTGAACACTGACAGCATAAATTTGAGGCCTGAACGTTCATCTACAGCCCATGGCACGTACAGGTTTTCTGCTGCTGCGTCAGCAAACAGACCTCGCCAGCTGGGAAATTTCTGAAAGTTAAGTACTTGTAGATTGGTATTGGGCTGCGTGTGTCTTACTGGAGACCAAACCATCTTTGAGTCATCAAGTGTAGGCTCATCACTGGGGAAAATCAGAGCAGAAGGACAATGAAGGAAGTTTTGATTTAGTACAACCTTAAGCCTGGCTAGATTGAGGTTCTTCTCTGTTGATTTTAGGCCTTCAAAAGTCTAGGCATTGGAACTTACAGAGTATTGGAGGCATCTATCTCTGGGTTATCCTGTTATTAAAAGCTTATATATGTAAAATTTGCTATAGGATTTTGCTGTTTTAAAACTGTCCTCTGCTGCCACAGATGAGATCCAGCTAGATCCATCATTCAGATCAAGATTTTGAGCAACTTTTGAGTATTCTTTGTGTCACAAAGTACCCTGAAGCCCTAGCACATCTCTTCCATCCTGGAATGCAAAGAGATGGTGCCTGCAAAGGATGTGGGAGCTGAAAACAAATGGCAGATACAACAAAGGGCAAGCATATAAGACCATTATGTCCTACAGCTGCAAGGCACTGCTCAGTGTTGCACAGCAAGTCATCATCCCATTCCAGTTCAGTGTTTTGTAGACATGATGGGTGGGAGCAGTAAAATGGAATTTTGATGACTATCTATTGACATAGCTCCATGTTGTACTTGTAAACTGGGGATTGTCTAGTAGTTCCTTGAGGAGACTGGAGCAGGTACCTCATTCACTTGCAAGGTATTCTCTTAGGAACACGGTGTAAGTGGGCGCTGCCCATAATCCTTATAAATACCATATGTCTGTTTGTGATTACTGTGGAGTTTAGTAGCTGAGGAGGTGGGGGATTCCAGCAAGGCATACACTCGAAAGCAGTCAGTGCTGGTGAACTTTTTCACCTGAACTCAATGGCCTTTGCAAGGATCTTTCTTTACTTCTAACCATGCCGAGTCACTATTTTGGCACAGCAGAGGATAAAACCAGGCCAGAGACTGCAACAAAGAAATTAGCAGCAGGAAAGCACAGTTATTAAAATAAGGATCAAGGGCAGAAGGAAGTAAATTGCTGGAGGACAGATTTTCTAAGACCTTTGAAGATGAAGGATATCTTGAAGAAACCTTTACAGGTTTTCTTCTAGAGAAGGCGTTAGAGAAAACATACAAATGACCATACTGGGTCAAACCAAAGGTCCATCTTCCCTGGTATCCCATCTTTAGCAGTGCCATAAGCAGGTGCCTGAGGTGAGAACAGGAGGCTGTGCATGGTACGTCCTCTGAATACTTTCCCAGACTCAACGTATTTCCATCTCAAAGGACTTCCTGATCTATGTGTGGCTTTCTATATTTATTAACCCTCTGTGGAGTTCTCTTCCATGTACCTATGTTGTAAAGTAAACTATTAGCTTCCACTACATCCTTTGTCAGCAAGTGCCACCAGTTTACCACCTCCTATGTGAAGGGCATTTCTATTTGTTTTGAACCCAGAGCTACAGCACAGTCCCCACATTATATCAGCTAATTCTACTTGGAAAAAAGCCACAGTGAAAATGATAGTTATACCTGAGGGCAGTGAGACCCACAGAAAAATCAGGGCCAAATGTGGACAAGGCCAGTCTGCCCTTGGTGGCACTGAATAGTCATATAACACAGACACAATCACTCTGCACCACTTGCAGTGTAGATACGGCCAGAAGTGCAAATGGTGCAAGACAAGCACAAGATTTGACAGTGTGAAATGCAGCAGAACCATGAAGAATGTATCTTTTAACTAAACTAAAGATTAACCATTTCAGATCTTCAGCCAGCGGTCATTTTAATTTGAGATACTCCTACCTGCAGCCAATTAATTCCAATTAATGCCAGTAGTAATGCTCTGCCTTTAATCTGTTAGCTTTCCCATGTCTTGTCCTTCACTTTGAAGGTACCAAACCACCGAGTCAAAGTTAATTCAACCAATGAACCGTTCTGTTCCAGTGGACTTTCTTAGCAGGGATCAGACAAGGAAAAGAAGCCCTTAAAGTCAGTCCATGGATCGCATTGTTTAGCGGGTTTAGCCCCTTGCTGTTTCAGACAGAGCTAACAGCTACATGCAGTCACCCCAAGGATCACTTCGATAACTGAAGCAAACGCTACTGTACAAAAACATGCTACCCAAGGTCTGGTGAGCTTACTGGTTGCTAATGCAGAGCAGCTTTACTGATCTAAGGTCTAACAGGAATTGTAGATTTCTGTAATTTCTGTAATCACAAACATTTCTAGAATTACAGAAATGTTATCATCATCTTCCTCCTACCAATGCAGGACAGCCCGTTTCTGCATCCTTTTACCCCTGTGTGTTTTATTTGTTGTTGATCACCACGCAGGAGTAGTAACAGAGAGGACAGTTAAATCCGCAGCTAGATGGTGTGTCAGGTAATGTGGAAAGCTGCGCAGGTCAGGGTTGTTTGCAGCTCAGGGTGTAATGCTCACATTGCTCCTACCAGTGCGTAACGATGTCCAGGAATTCACAGGGTGTATCTAGCTCAGTAGTAATACATCAGGATGTCACGGCATAGCTGCAGTACAAATAGGGAAGCTAATTTAAAAGTGCGTAAGTAACTGCTCATTTTAGTAAATATTTAATAAAAAAATTAGAACTTCAGAAATTTACTTTTGTTTTTAAAGTTATGGTTTTTCTTTCCCCACCACGCAGTGAAGGTTTCATTCCCCCAGCGCCATACACTGTCTATTCAGGACCTGCTGCAAGGAAGCCTGTGATCGAGATGGGGAGCCTGCCGATGGGCAGCTGGAAGGCGGAGGCGGCCAGTTATCTCCTCAAGTGGATCTGCCATTGATGGGGTTTTTAGCCCCCGCTGAGTTCATCCCCATTTCCTGCATCAGACATTCCTCACCTCTGAATTTTGCCAAGATCCACAATTTGCAGACTGCAACTAAAATCAAGAGGCAGGTATCTCCCAGCATAGAGTTTGTAGTTGGACACAAGGAGTAGTGTGAAAACCTTAACTAATGACAAAATGACAGCAAACTGTGTAGCACCGAGAGAAAAAATAGTCAGTAAAAAGGTCTCCATTCGACATCCCTAAATGCCAGTAGACAACAGTTCCCATAGGAAACTGCTCCACAACATGGGAAATTGTAACAAGGCAAAAATCCTGAGCAACACCTGGGGCAGCCCCCATGACAAAAGTGTCATAAATCATACCCCCCCACACAGGACCTGTTTTACGCTCGTCTCTGCTGCCACAGCAGAGAACTCTGCAGCTTTATGTGCATCGTTTCCTGACCAGGAGAGATGCTTACAGCTCATGGGGGAACTATTGGTCCTGAACCAACTTCTTCCCAATCAATTTCATTGGCATTATGGGACCGTGCCAGTGTAGCGGAAGAGAAAAGGTTTTTTACTTTTTTTGAAGCACATTGATCTCACCAAATCTACAGAATTAACCCACAGTACAAATCAATGGATGAAACTCCCAAATACTCACGCCTATCAATGGATGAAACTCACAAATACTCATGCCTCCTCTTGCAAAAGCAAGTGACAGCACAATTTCAGAGGGAGCGCAATTATGTTTACAGCTGAAAAGGGCCCAGCAAGGAAAGACCTGGCTATAATCCAAGTTTAATGGCCTTTATTTAAATGTACACACCAGCCCTGGAACACAGCGTCTCCTGTCACAACTGGTGTAACAAAAATGCTAGTTTTGGCGGATCATCTAATCTTTATCTCACATATCAGACCAAAAGTGAAGAGGGCAGTTCACCCAAACCCTCACCAGTCTTTCAGAAAGCAAGTTAGCAGAAACAAAGATGACTAAATTAGCCTGAAGGCCATGGTCCAAAAAAAAAAAAAAAAAAAAAAAATCAGCACTGCTGGCTTTCTTTTTATTCTGGCAACACTGCAATGTGAATGCCAGTTTAGACGTCACAAAAAATATGTGGGTGGGGAGAGATTTGCCCCTGAAGGAAAGAGGGCAGCAAACAGGACCATCGACCTGAAACCGGTTGTGAAGTTCTAAATTTCAGCTGGATACATAAAGGCATCCTTGGACAGAAAGAGGCAGCAGGTGTATTTATTTCCAGCCTCCCAAGTCCCTGCAGGCCATGGATGTGGCCTGCTCCAACCAGCTGTTGTGGTGCGCTGGGATGCCTATGGATCGGACCCAGGTAGCTCCTGCCGAAGCACCTCAAGGGCTCCCTGCACCCACATTTGCATCAGATAGTGATGCTGGATTTACTGTAATCCAAATTATCTATGTCCATCTCGTTAGTACTCAAATTGGTCATTATTCTGACTGAAAAACGCATAGCAACAGCACTGTAAATCTTTGGGAATGTGTCCATGGGACTCTAGTTTTTGTGCTTCCCTTTTTTTGCTTTCTGTCTTTCTTGATAGCTTATAATACTCTTACATTATTACTCAAGATTAGCGTTTTTGTTAAAATGAGAGCAGTTTTCTGCGTGAAATTGCAAAATTGATCTCGTGTGTCTCTACTGGCAGTCACCCACAGTCAGACCTCATGCGCCCTAACGCTGGAAAGGCACTCACCTAAATTAGATATCCCATCGCAGCAGAGTGCACTGATAGCAGGGGCTTATCAGTGACGCCTGCGCCCTGGGAATCAGCTGGCTGCTCCTTATCTTGCAGGAGACTGAATTTATGGCATTTTTTTTATTCTAAGGCTCAACTGTAAGGATGCCAGATTTCTTTGTCAAGTCAGCTCAAGAATAACACTAAATCTCGGGTGTTCTCCAGTGGTTTTGAAGGTTCGCTGTAGCAAAGCCGCTTTACAGAGCTCGTTCTTTATTACGGTCCTTACCTTTACATCTTCGTTTTCCCAGCCACTTAGAAGGCAATGAAAATAAGGCAGCCACCAACCTAATCCATTCCATACACTGAATTATTTTGCAAGTTCAGCCAGTGCTGTTTTGCCTGCAGGAACTTGCTTCTTAAATAAATCTTTTCTTATAAAAAAAACCTAATAGTGGATTTGCATTTTTCCTTTCAGAAATATAGAGGAAGCTGTGACTGGGCAAAAAAAAAAAAAAAGTAATATAATAAAGGAACCATTTCTGCTCCGATAATAGCCTGCCTGGATTGCTCGTGTAAAATCTGTGCTATTCCCCTCCCTCGCCGCGGTGCCACTGAACACCTGAGCTGAGCTGCTGCCCCAGGCTCGGAGGAGGCCGAGGGAGCTGCCATGAGCCAGCTCCCCCTGAGGTGCTTCAGGAAAGGGGCAAACCCACAGAATCACAGAATGGTAGGGTTGGAAGGGACCTCTGGAGATCATCTAGTCCAACACCCCTGTCAGAGCAGGGTCACCTAGAGCAGGTTACACAGGAACATGTCCAGGTGGGTTTTGAATGTCTCCAGAGATGGAGACTCCACCACCTCTCTGGGCAGCCTGTTCCAGTACTCTGCCACCCTCAGGGTAAAGAAGTTCTTTCTCATGTTTAGATGGAATTTCCTATGTTCAAGTTTGAGCCTGTTACCCCTTGTCCTGTCACTCGGCACCACTGAAAAGAGCCTGGCCCCATCCTCCTGACACCCACCCTTTAAGTATTTATAAGCATTGATAAGATCCCCCCTCAATGGTTTTTTTTCCAGACTAGAAAGATCCAAGTCCCTCAGCCTTTCTTCATAAGAGAGATGGTCCAGTCCCCTCATCATCTTCGTAGCCCTGGCCCCACAGGAGAACACTCATCCATGCAGCATCAGTGGCAAGAGCTGCTCTCCCAGGCAGTTACAGCTGTGCTTGTTCGAGGGTGCCGGCGCAGCCCCGGTGGCTGGTGGCCCTTCGCCGGTGGCACGTCTGTGCCTCCCAACCCAATGGCATACGCTGAGCCAGCAAAATCTCCCTTCTCCTGCAGCAGGTGATTTTACCATCAGTTGCCCTGCCACAGCCATGTGAGCAAATAGATTTTGAGTGGGAGGGGTGTTTCTTTGACTTTGCATTGCTGGAATTGTGAGTGTTAGCTCCTCAAGCACAGATAGAGAATTAATCCCCAAACCCACTTCTAAACCTCTCCTCAGGTTGGAGAGGTGAAACACCAGCCACTACTGAACCCCTAATGCAGCAAAATGCTTTCATTTAGGTTCATGTCCTACTGAACGAAGGCTCTGTCAAGGCACAAAATAAACATATGCTTAAATGTTTTGGTAGAAAGGCGAGGACTACTGCATCAGAACATCCACGATGGCAACCTGGAAGGTGTTGCAGTGACTGTGCTATGTTCCCACCTAGGAATCTGCATTCTCACAGCAGCCCGCGTCTTCAAATTTTGCCAATTTACGTGCCAGCACGTTGGATCTATACAATGCACCAAGAGGAGCCCCACCAAGAAATAATCTCCAGTTTCAACCCACGCTTTAAATGCAGAGATGCAGTGAAGCCTCCTTGACTCTGAAGGCCTTACTCACTGTGCCTGTTCATGATGAGTATAAATCACTGTAAATCAGTAATGGAGCTCAATCACAGAACAGCATGTCCTTGTCTTTGTCCTGGAGAGTGGGATCTGATGTTTTTTGTCTGCTGGCTGCCGCTTTGATTTCCCTGATGAGGATTCACAGGGTGTGCACCAGGCCTGGAACCACATTTTGCCCTACCCAACCAGTCACAGAGGGACAGGCGGAGCTGAAGTTGGCAGAAACAGAATAAAATAAAAAAAAGAATGGTGCCAAATCAACACTAAAGCTCAGTCAAGACCCAAATTTGCTCATTTTGAGGAAGGGCACTGAAGTAGATAAAGCTGGGGAAAGTCTAAAGCTTGGACAGCAAATTACCTGAGCTCCTCCTTCAAAAGCTTCTGTTGAAAAGCCAGTTCTGGCTGTCATTTTCATCTTCCATGTCTTAAAGGAAAATATGGTAAACCAGGGGGAACCAATTTCAAGTGACACATCCCCACGAAACCAAGACTGCTCTTCGGTAGCTAGCTATTGCTTAGTACCTTTCCTGAACTGCAGCGTTGAACACTTGGAGCAGCTGATTGTACAAAAGACCTTTACGAGCATACAAGTATAGTTTATCATTGCTAATTAGATCCTCCAAAAGGGAAAAGAAACTGCACTGGTTGTGTTGGATGACAGAGCTGGATGCAGCACGATTAGCCCTGGTTTGACCAAGCCACTGCAACATTCAAGTGGTTCAGAAGAGCTCAGCACCCAGAAGGCACCCCAGGACACGGCCAGATATTACAGACTATTCTGCTCATGCTTAACTGTTATTAATAAAAAAAACCCAAACAAAACAGTTGAGCAATTTTGAAAGTCCAGCCTTGTCTCAGTAATCCTTGAAATATGCTGCTGGCTTGGCAGTGGTGCTTCTTTGGAGAGGAGCTCTTCACAGAGTCCTGCACCCCAACTTTCCTAAGTTAAGCAATTACTTCCATGTTGCCAGGCAAATGCACCCCAGTTTCTTTTGATTTTGAAAGTATTGCAAATCTCAGGGCCAAAATTGTGTGACCGGGCACTGTCAGTTGTGATGTGTTGTGTGTGCATCAGCTTCCTGGTGTTCAATGAATATACAGACCCAGTGACCTGTCAGCCACTATGCTTGAGGAAATGGAATTTTTTTCCTGTAAAATTGTGATAAGGACATGTTTTGCCACTTTTCATATGTTTGTAATAATGTACATTATTGGACCTTTTCTGTGCCACTGAATGTTCACTCACTCAAGAAGGCACATCCACAGAGGGAACCTCTGTCCCCTTCCAAGCCCAGGTTGGCTAGTGGTGTGATAACCAGAAGGGAAAAATCCATATTTTACATTTTAACCAATTGTACACGGTTTGGAATTGGACAGACCATAAAGACAGATTTACAGAGATACTCTGAAGACTGAAAATACACTGAAGATAATTAGGGCAATTCAAGACGCAAGGATTTAATGGTGATGTACACAGAACCCTGTAGCTATTTCTATTTATTAATTGATACTCAATATTCACAGCAGCCGGTAAACCTGACTGGTTCTCTCTCATGACCAGTTCCAGCTTATTATTGTCTCTCACCTGACCCCCTCCCATGACAGGTAAGAAACAGCCTGTGACCTTAGCAGTTATTGCCCTTTTTGAGATAAATCCTAAATTCTGTTAAAGAATTGTTGAAATCTGTCTTGTGGTGTCAGGAACAAAATCAATAGCACCTAATAAAAAAAAAAAAAAAAGGTGTAATTTTGAGAACAAAAGTGACATTGCTTTTATTTGATAAAGGAACAACTGATCAATAAAATTAACATGCCCAGAGCAGAATTTCTTGTACCTGTCCAGTAAGAAAAAAATCACAGGGCCACAAAGAGCAGATCCACCTGTCTTTCCCCCAGCCAGGATATACACTCTGCTTCTCGCCTTCATGTGTATCCCTCTTCCAGGGCCCCAAACTCAAGTGCATTCACTGCAGATTCACCGCACTGTTTAGCCCTGGCTTTCTGGTGCCGTTACTATTTCTTTCCATGTAAGACCAGTGACAAACTGAAATGTGGTGGAGGGGCTGGCTTTCAGCTCCCCAGGCATGTGGGTGTAGGAGATGGATACGAACTGACACATTTTGCTTTTCTGCAGACTCTCCTATTTTCCCCATCCATCCTAATTTGTAACTCTCATGTTTTCCACACCCATCCTAATCCAAATCCCATGTACTTCTTTGAGCAGTGTTTTCATGCTCTCTCCATCTCAGGTGCAGTCTCTCTCCTATTCAAACACAATGTCCAGCATTAAAGCGTGTCAGGCTTTCTTAGTCTCCACCTATAATAAAAATGAGCCTGGCTCAACAGCAATAATGATGGCAACCCCTTTTAGGGTTTATAACTTTATTACTCAAAATGCTTTTACTGTGAAAAAATTCTCCTTCTGGTTTTACGTAGATAACAAATACCCACACCAGCGTGCAGGACCAGGAGATTTCGGTGCTGGCCAGCTGGCAGAGAGAGGGCCCTCGCTCCGTCTGCCCTGTGCACAGACCAGCTCTGTGGGATACTGGTGGGCAGCCCTGGCCCAGCTCCGCAGGATACTGGTGCGCAGCCCTGGCCCAGCTCCACAAGAAGCTGGTAGGCAGCCACGGCTGAGCTATATCGGGAGCGGGTACGCAGGGAGCGGGTGGGCAGAAACGTGCAGAAAGGTAGCGAGGAGCAATCTGGACATAGGCGATCCTGCTGGTCCATCCCCTCCCTGCCCTTCTAGCAAAAAAAAGAAAATAACAATAATAATATGTCAGAAGCTTCTGTGGCAAGTCCTCCGCCACCGGCAGAGGTTTTCAGGCTGGACAGTGGAAACAAGATTTGGGAAATACAGCAGGAACAAGGGAAGAGAAAAGGAGGGAATGTGCATGCTCATCAGCTCCTGACGGGAGAGGGGTGGAAGTGAGAAGCTTCCTGATGACCTCCAACAAGCTCCTGAAGCATGAGTATAGCAGCTAACTGCAAGGCAGAGTTGATTGCCTGCACTGCACTTAGAGGCTTCAGGTTAAAAAAAAACCACAGAAAAAACCTCAAAGCAAACGTGAGATTATACAGGCACGGGCAGAGAGGGCAAGGAGACGGGAATCTGTGGTGTTAAACCTTAACAAGGACAAGCAGCAAAATGTTCAAATGTTAATTTAGAGACCAGAGCTGAAGCGCTTGCACCTTTCTGCCTACTGAAGCCTTCGCCTGCAGCAAACAGATGTAATCAAATTACAGCAGGCTGTTAAGCACTGGCAATAAACTATCCCTGGACAGACACCGGACTGTGGAGTGTTGCTTAATAAACTGTGAAATTTCTTTCACTCTCACCTGGGTTTTTTTGCAGGTTGCTCTTCATTTTCCTTCTGGAAGGGACGGTAAACTCAGGATCAGTTTGTCAGTGATGTATGCAACTTTTTTACTTACCCTTAGAAATTTATTTGTCCTTGCCTCCAAATACCCTGGCCTCCCTTTAATTTCTTTGAGAAAATAATGTGGTTTAGAAAAGACAGCCGGTCTGGCTTTCATTTTCCTGTTGCGTGTGTATTTGTGTGCGTGGGTGTGCATGTGCATGCGTACATAGTAGTGCTAGAGCAGGTGTTACTCGATGATGTGTTGTCACTGAAATGAATGTTTATTCTCAAAGCAGTCATTGTGCATCAGGTTCATTCATTATCCTGGAACAAGGACAGTTTCTTTCTCTAAACCGTCCCGCAGGCACATTTGTGTGGAGCTCTAAGATGAATTCTGCCATAATCACCAGCCTCAGTGTCTGGCACAACCCAGTTCCAGCCACGGGCACGCTACATACCTTTCACCGAAAGCAAACGGGTAAAAATTAACACTTAAATCATCTCCTAGGGTTGCCATGTGACATAGTTGGTAGTACAAATACTTAACATTGTAAAATAAAATCAGTATTAAGTCCTTTAATAATGCAATGATTTTATAATATGACTCTTAATAAGGAGCCTCTTATTTTTATGTATTCTAAAGTTACAGCAGTTACACTAGTGACACTAAATCATCTTAAATACGTAACCAGAGAAATCGCTGCTGAGAACCACAGATACGTCAAGCTGCACAGAGGATTCGGCCACTTCAGGTTCTTGTGTTCCTTTGTCTGTCCTCAGGCCCTCTGTCCGTGACAGTATTTATAGTGTGTGGTCACATGCTGAGGAAACTTGGACGGTATAAAGGCACAAGAATAACTATAAATGAACCAAAAATGAGCACCCCAGAGCAGCAACAATAAGAAAACCAGAAGGCTTTTGGAAAGCAGTGCATTTTATTCCCACATCTCATTCTGCAGTCTTCCGCTGATGCTATTAAAATACCTCAGCACGAGGCAGTATTTTTATTTTATTGTGCGACGGTCTCTTTTACTGAAAAAGTGGATTGCATTTGCCAAATTCCCATTTTAATTTAGGGAATTTACAGGTATAAACAGAATGCAATATAATCACATTTCAACCACACATGCAAATGTACAACATCGTAACAGCAGCTTTTTTAAGAGTCAAAACTGTTCGAATTTCCGCAAGTTTCTACTAATACTTCAACAGCAGTAAGCGGCAAAACACTGAACTCCCCCAGGAAAAAGTCCTGCAACAAGGGTCCGGGGGGGGGACAGCTTTCTACAGCACGTGCCAAACACGGAGTGTGCGCTACAGGATCTAAGGCTGGCATACCGGTGGTAAGAAGATCCACATTTCTTGTGGACAGAAAACACTGAGCACACTGAGGACAGATCAGAAATGTGGGTTTCTCTTCATCCATCCGTACGACTACAGTGAAGTTCAGTATCGTTAACGAGTTTAGTAATACAGCAACTATAAGTCATAGGCACAAACTTCTTCAGGATGCATTCGAAAAACTAACAAAAATCCTATTATATTAGCCTAGAAACACAACATAGTGCTTTTTTTGCAAAAGATGCTGTGTGGAGCTTGAGCAGAAAGTAGACGATGTGTTTTGGCATACAGCCAGAATCTCTCGATACTCACAAGCTATACATAACGTGTGATGTACAGAGATCTCTGTGCCCCGTCCCCCAGCTCAGCAGCTACAGGCTTTTAGCCTGAATGTCTTTATAGTCATCTGTTTCAAAATTCATGGGTGATGCCAGGTCACCCGATTTCTGCACTCACTCAAAAAACATAATGTCGCACCCGATGCCTCTGCCTGCATTTATTGACAAGAATCTAAAGCTCCCATAGAGATCGGTTTTGCAAATATTCCCTGCTGGGTAAATTGCTCATTTTGGATTTCAGTGCTGAACTTGCTGTGAGGCTAATGCTGCCTGCTTGGCTTGAGAAGGCATTGGGCTAGGCACTGCTTGACTAGGGCTGTGGGAATAATTGATTTTCAGTTCAGTGGCTTAATAAATAATAATAACAATAATAACAACAACAATAATAATAATAATAATAATAATAATAATAATAATAATAATAATAATAGAAGAAACAACAACAACAACAAACTTGGTTCATTTTTGTCAGGAGATTATAACAATGTGTTTTAGCCTGTGGTCAAGATGGCCCGATGGCTGGGGCACCCTTTTGGGATGAGGAAGACTCACAGTCAAATCTCTTCTCTGCCTGGTTCTGAGCAAAGGTTTGACCCAAGGACCCCTGCCTCCTGAAAGGGTGTCCCCGGGCTAAGAAGTACTCAAATGCTTGTTTCCCCAGCTTTTCCCGTTAAACTTATATGGTACAAAATATCAGTATATTCAGTAGAGGCCCCGCTGGAGCACCTGCTTCCCACTTCCCATGGGATTGCTGGAACGGCCAGGGGGGAGAGGCAGCTCTGCCCCTCGCAGCCCACGGGGACAGTCTGGGCACAGGGCAGCAGGTTCCACCAAAGCCACCGACATCTCGGTGCCTGCGAGCGCGCGGCTGCGGGACCTGCCGGAGCACACTGCAGCTCCCTGCCTGCCTGCCCTTTCTTCCACCGCACACCCCAGCACGGGGACAGGGAGGGCTGATACACACAAAGCCGTGTCCCAACATGTGGCCAGGATATAGCAAAACTGTCCCACAAAAGCAGCCCTGGGAAGCCCGGAGAGGTGGTGTCCCCAGTTTGGCTATCAGTCTGTACTTCTGGAAGAGGGAGATGGAGAGGACACCTAGGTTCCGGTCCAGGCTCTGCTTCCCCCGACTTTAGGGTACAAGGAGGGGATAGCACAAGGCACATGCTTTCTCCCTAATTTTTTTATAGCCCTCCCAAATCAAATTAATACATACCAACATTTCCAAACTCTTTTATTTAGGTCAAGCTATTATTCCCAATGCTACATGTAGTTAAAGCTCATAGAAAAACATCCTTCTTTTGCTAACCAAACCTTCTCAAAAGCTCAGATCTGGTTCTGCTCTCATGTACACCACCGCAAGACAAAACTATTTCTACTGAAGAGACAAACCACCCAATGTAAACCAGGTCCGAGGTCCAGCCTGGCCACAGAATCAGGGAGAGTTTCAATTCTTCAGTTAAGAGGGTGATTTTACACCAATGTAATTGAAGTGGCACAACCTCTAGCTCTGTTGCAATTGTACTGACGCAGAGGAGCACATAAAAGTGTAGTTAATAAGAGCTTATATATTGTAGGAATATATTTATAAAGAGTACCTATAATTGGATGAATAGAGATACGGAAGCACATTGACAGAGCCTCCAAATGGTGTTAAAATCACAAGGCTCCAGACACAAGCTAAGCTACAGTCCACCGCCCTGTCACCGGCACTGCCGACTAACTCAATGGTACTGATGTCCCCCATGGCCCAGGCCGCTGGGCAAGTGCCCCCTGACTTCCCATCACCCAACTCTCCCTGTGGCCACAGCAGAGGACTCAGCACCTTTAGCTGTGGTGGGTCTAAACTGATGTACTGAAAGCAGCTGAAAGCAAGCCCAAAGCATGAGCAAACTCTGACCTGTTGCTTTTTGACAATGAGGTAAAGTCATCCTACGTGATTTGGATTTGTCAGCATTGATGTGGAAATGTATGCTCTGCCTTTCCCCCTGTACAGAGAACCAGGTGTCTGTCCTCAAGCAATAGGTTTTCAAACCTGCTTTTTAAGGGTTTGGTAGCTCTTCATTTTCTATCAAATAATCCTTCTTTATATAATTAGCACCCCTCACCAACCTCCATACTCCAAGATAGGCATCCTTCAGCGAGCTCCTGTTCACTTCTTGTGTGCCGGTGGCTTTCCCCTGGACTGCCAGTCCCTTGGCAGGTTTCTCAGTGCTGTCCTTCTCTTCCTCTCTGCTCTGGCTGTCCCCCATGGCTGATCCTTCCATTGCTGCTTCCTCAGCTCCCTTCTCCTGGGAAATCGCCTCCATTGCAAACAGTGCTTGGTCCCCAGCCTGCCTTTTCGCCTCCTCTTCTCTAGCTTCTTTCTCCAGGTCCTCGTAATTGCTTTGCCGTCTGGTCTCAATGTACTTGGCCACGCAGTAAATGACAGACCCCAAGGTGTTGACCACAACACCAGCTATAAATAACTTTGTGGGCTCCACATCATTGAACGCCACCATGCCCACTGTGATGGTTGCTATGCTCTTCACCACCCCTACGAAGCTGGTGGTCACAGCCGAGTTAATGTAAGTGCAGTGAAGGGTGGTAAAGTTCATGGCACAGCTAATCAGGACACAAGCGATAAAGATGCATACCATGGCAGGGTCCTTCCAGCCCGGGAAGGACCAGACGTTGATGGAATCCATGCTGGCAAAGGAGCAGATGATGAGAAAAGGGGTGGCCGAAACAGCAATGGCGTACTGAGCTGTGAGGGGTCCATATTCACTGTCTACACTAGTCTTCTGAATGAGCACCAGGTAGGCAGCATGTATCAGCACGGCCAGCACGCCTGTCACATAGCCCATAGCATCCCCGGTCAGGTCACCAGCTCCTGTTGGGAGAGTCACAGAAGGAAACAAGCATGGTTTTTGCATGTGAGACAGGCAAAGTTTTGCGCTGGGGGGATATTTAGGAAATAGGTATCAGTGCCCTTACTGTAACTCCTAGGATTTGTCATGCTTGTCCCGAGGCTGGACACACTTACCTCCCAACAGATATACCTCTTCTTTTTTTTTTTTTTTTTTGCATGCTGCAAAGCTATTGAATGTCCTTTACTTTCCCCCTAAATCCTGCAGCCAAAATCAGATTGCGTTCTCCCTTTTGTGAAGACATTACAGGAGATTTGCAGCTGAAATTGCACATACACACAGCAACAGGGCAGGCACACATCAGCTCCGGCTGGCCGGTCTGCCTGCCCCCCAGCCCCCTAGCCTTCCTTCTGCCCTCCTGCACCCCCAGCAAGGCCAAGTGATGTGGGGCCCTCACAGCGAGAGCCTCCCTGCTGAGCCCCCAGTCAGGCTTCCTTGCAGATCAAACTATTCACCATGTGTGTGTGCTCTGTTCCCTGGGCAGCCCCCAACCCAGGAGCGCTGCCAGGCCACGCAGAGCCAGCTTTGCCTCCCACCCCACCTACACCTCGGCTGGAAACCAACACAGGTAGGGCCCCTGGCCCCGTGGGGTTGCAGGTGACCCCAAAGGTTGCTCCTACCCCTGTAAGACTGCACTTACCCCAGGAGGGCTGCAGTTGCCCCCACGGGCTTGCAAGTTGCCCCCAAAAGATTACATCTACCCCTGTAAGGCTGCACCCACCTCCCGTAAGACCACACCTCCCTCTACAGGGTTGCAGCTTCACTAACAGGGTTGCAATAAGGTTGCACCGACCCCTATAGAGCTGCACCGACCCCCGCAAGGACGCACCCACCTCCCTGAGGTTGCACTGAGCCCTGCAAGATTGTACCCCTCACAGCGGGGCTGCATCCACCCCGCAAGGTCGCACCTGCCCCCGTGCGGTTCCGCCTGCCACAGGGGGGGCCGCAGCTGCCCCCCCCCCCCTCCCCCGGGGTTGCACGGCCCCCCGTACCCCCGCTCCTTTCCCCCCCGCGCTGCCGGTGCCCGCCCCGTCCCGTCACGGAGCCCAGCGGGAGCGGCGGGGGCTCCCAATGGAGAAGCGGCGCGGCCGTCGGGGAGCCCCGCGGCGCGGCCGCCCGCCCCGTCCCGTCCCGTCCCGTCCCTCCGCGGCGTGGCGGTCGCACTCACCGGCCAGCGCGGCTCCGCAGGTGGTGATGAGGACGGCGACGAGGACGCCGGGCGAAGGCATGCCGTCGCGGAGCACCAGGGCGCCGGTGAGGAGGGTGACGAGGGGCAGGCAGCGCTTGAAGACGACGTACATGGGGAGGCTGAGGCCGCGCAGCGACCAGAGGGTGAGGGTGGACTGCAGGGTGGCCAGGGCGGCCACGGCGGCGAAGGGGCGCGCCAGGCGGGGCCCGAAGGGCGGCAGCGCCGCCAGCCCCCGCCGCCGCAGCGCCTCCAGCCCCAGCGCCGCCGCCGCGCTGCTGAGGCACTGCAGCAGCGTCAGGAAGGCGAAGTGGTAGCGGGCCAGCAGGAACTTCAGCAGGATGTTCAGCGAGCCCGAGCACAGCCCGTGCGCCACCGCCACCGCGACGCCCCGCGCCCGGCCCCGCCACCGGACCATCCTCCCCACGCACCGACCCGCCGCCGAGGCCCGCGGCACTGCCGCCCGGCCGCCCGGCCACCAGCGGCGGCGGCGGCGGGGGGGGGGGGTACGGAGGGAGGCAGGGGGCGGGCGGAGGCAGGACGCGCTCCCGGCAGGGCGGCCGCCGCCCCCGACGTGTCGTCGGTCCCCCCCCCCCCCCCGCGTCGCCCCCGGAATGTCCCCACCGCGCCGCCCCCGACGTGTCGCCCACCGCACCGCCCCCGATGTGTCCCCCCTCCTCCCCGCCCCTCCTGTCCCCTCCCCGCCACCGCCCCCGGCGTGTCCCCCCGCCGCCTTCGGTGTACCCCCCCATCCCGCCGCCCCCGGTGTCCCCCCAGCCTCGCCCCGCGGTGTCCCTCGGAGCACGCCCCGGCTCAGCGAGGGGTGGGAAGCCACCCTCCCCGCCGCCCGCAAGCTCTCCCAGACCCCACGGAGGACCGCAGCGGGGGACGGGGGGGACGGGCGGCGGCAGCGCGGTGCTTTCAGCCTGGGGGATAAAAGCGGGGCGCCCGCAGCATCGCGGCGGAGCGCGACCGGCCCGACCCGCCGCTATCGTGGGAGACCCGTAGGAAACCCCACGTCTCCCGGAGCGGGGAGGTCGGCGCAAGCCCACCCCCCTGGGTAGTACTGCTTTTCTCTCCCCAGAAGCGTACGGCTTCCCAGGGAAAAAGCATCCATCGAGCCTACCGGCGGCATCCCGCCTGCAGCATCCCGCTTCCTCCCGCTGGGGTCCTGGCGTTCCCCGGCCGCCCTCCGGGTCGCCAAAGGAAGCCCCTTCTCGGGCGGGGGAAGCCAGACGAGAACCGCTGCTGAGAAAGCAGGGGGAACCTGTTTGTAGCGGGGGTGGGGGGGACTTTCCTTGGAAAGTCACTAAAAATTGGTAACTGCACAGAGTCTTCGAAAGTGACGTTTTAAAGCCTGGTCAAGTTCAAATAAGCTCATCCTTTCTCTCGACTTGCCAGGTGAAGGTTTTTAACGGGAGACTGCAATAGGGCACCTCGACTCTTGAGGAGCAGCAGAAGCAGCTCTCGGCCAGCCAGCCCTCTGCCAGCTCCTGCACCAACAGGCGACGCAAGGGAATGAAAAACTGTACTTTTATTCAGAGCTGCCTTATAATCTTGAGCCTTCTATCTTCACACACGATAGGTCTCTCTCACTAGCAGACTACCTTTCACCCATCAATACAAGATTAGCGAAGTTATTCTTTATTTTAAGCAAACTTGAGGCAAAACCAGCCTCCTCCCTCTCCACAGGAATGGTATGAGGAAGAGCCAGCTTGGGGGAAAATGGCATGCTTGACACCCAAAGCTTGTTTTTGGAATACTTACAGTAAAAAGAGCGGACCAAATCCTGACAAGGATTGCTAGTGCTGGTGGGCTTGTATGGAATTTAGCACAGCACGCCTTTCAGCAGCATTAAAAAGACACAGCTATTGTCTTTTGAGATTTCTGCAGAAAAATGTTACAGTTCAGTCCATAGACCGAACTGCTGTCTAGACAAGCCCAGCTTCCAAAGCCAGCTATACTTCTTCCCAGTCATTGCACTGGGAACGCTTATACAGCTCGGTGAGACCTGTAGCAATGGCAGGAAAGGAGTGCTGATGCCAACAGCTCTCGGAGCAGGGCAGGCGTGAGGACTGCCAGGCAAGCAAGGGGAATGAAATGACCATGCTGGTCGGGAGGAGTGGCAGGAAAAACACAGGGGACCCGCGGTGCTGTGCTCTTCGTCTGAGCCATGAGAAGCCGCGTGTGCCCAGGGCTGTTGCTGGCTGCAGTGAAGGGGCTCTTGGTGGTCAAGAGGATCAGTTGCACCAAAGAGGATGCGTTAGAAATTCCCTGGGCTACAACTGGCAGTGGAGCTGGAAGGGCAAGGAGGCAGGGCAAGGTTTATAAAACGGAACAAGAGAGGTACACATTAAGGTGTGAGTGTTTGAAGCTGAAAATTGGTAATGAGGGAAAGGAAACCATGTGCACCATGGAAATTAAACAGAGGTGAATCACAAGAGAAATAATATTCTCTAAGCAAAAACTAAAGGAACTTCTTTTTTATCAGCCTTTGGGGTAAACATGTGGATGGAGACAGAAGCGATGTTTGGAAATCTAACTTGCAGTCTGCTTCCAGAAGCTGGGAGCTGAGTGCGAGTCCACCTTGCACTTCAACGCCACCATCCATGCTAGCAGCCGCTGTCACTCTGCCTGTGACTGACGCAGGCATAGCAGTGCTTCCTTCTACTTTGTGACGTGTTCCTGGATGAAGACTATTTGTCAGCAGAGGCAAGGCTGTTATTTTTCAGTCTTCGATTTATTCATTTTTTATCAGGCTGCTGTTCTCACTCCCTCTTTCTTGCCTGGCCTTTTCTCACCTTCCTTCCTTTCCGCACTCCCATTACAGAGCCTGACATTAATGCAAGAACAAGACTGTGACTTTGTGAGGACCACTGTAATACTCACCTGACTCAAAGCTGCAGCCTCTCTTTTCCTCCTTCTTCATCTTTACAGAATCTATGGGGGGATTCTCCTGATATATATAATTTTAAGTTGGCTTTTTCCCTTTTGACTTTAAGCGTTCCCTAATTATTTTCCATGACAGTTTCCATTTCGTTCTCTCTCTGGTTCTTACCAAGGCAGTTGTATTTTCATCTTCTTCTTACATGGAAATCTTTAGTTTTATTAGTATTTGAGTACTTTTCTATTGATTAAAAACTCCACCAATTGAAATATTAAACACTGAAAAAAACCCACCCCAGAACTGTGTGTGGATGCTTGCTTTTAAAAAGTGAGAGTAATACCTATCTGAATTTCTCAGGTTACCTCAGTCACAAAAGCCATGGATGCAGTCAGGACACTTGGAAGTTTCACCTGTGCTAAGTCAGGGCGGGAAGAAAACATGCACCAAAACCCAGAAGTTTTCAGGCAAAATGACGTGCCAGTTGCGGTCACCTCCTTGGAGTCATGGGGCGCTCTACCTCGGGGGCCTTCATCCACTTCAGCAGCATAAAATGTAAACTCACAGTTAAGTGGCTTGAAATATTAAGGCATATAAAGGTTGAAACTCTCATTTAAACTTACTGGAGACCAAGTTTGGCTTCAAAGCCCGCTGAAGAACTGTGCCGATGCACTTACTCCAGCCTCTCTTTGGACTCATCCCAAGCCCACACAGCACAGTTTAAAGGAACGTGGGGATCACTGTGACAATGCTTGCACATGGGAGGAAAAAAAGGCCTTCTGCCAAATAAGTGCAGATGGAAAAAAAAAATATCTAATTATGCTTTCTGGAAATACTGCAGTAATTGGAACTCCACTTAAGTGTAACCTCTGGAAGAAACCATTTTGTTCCCTCACCAGTGAAATTATCACTAGAGAGAGTGTCTCTGACATTGCAGAGGATCAGGCTGCAAGTCTGCATTGGGGGCTGAACACTTCCAATTGAAACAGAAAAATTGTCTCTCTAGGAAGCCTGTTCCAGTGTTTGACCACCCTCTCAGTAAAGAAATGCTTCCTGATGTCCAGTCTAGACCTTCCCCAGTGCAGCTTTGCACCATTCCCAAGCGTCCTGTCACTGGATCCCAGGGAGAAGAGCTCAGCACCTCCCTCTCCACTCCCCCTCCTCAGGAAGCTGTAGGTCGCCCCTCAGCCTCCTTTTCTCCGAACTAGATAAGCCCCAAGTCCTCAGCTGCTCCTCACAGGACATTCCTTCCAGCCCTTTCATCAGCTTTGTTTCCCTCCTCTGGATGCATTCAAGGACCTTTGCATCCTTATGAAATTGTGGGGCCCAGAACTGCACACAGTTGCACTAACACTAAATTTGGGAACTCAAGTGCCCGTGTCCCAAACACCATATCCTATTACTTGGAACTCACCTGTGTGGCGAGGCCAACTTCTCTTGCAACATCTCTCATGGTACCCCTAATTTCAGTCTATCTATACACAGCAAAGGAAGGTGCTAACCCTTGCCAAACCATCCCTTTCTCAACACGGATTCAGGCCAGGCCCAGTACTAGTCTCAGAAAAGACAAGTTCTGCACTTCCCTGGGAAGGAATTGGATAAAGCAACATCATTTGAGGTGACACTGCAGTGAAGGTACTTCCCTCACACTATCTGTTCTCGTGTCCAGAGCCAGCAGTGGGTGCTCAGTTCGTAAATTGACTCTGTTACTAAATGTTGACCTAGCGGTGGGGCACAGATCATGGTAATGAATAGCTCTGTGGTTCCTTACAGTAATGAGATGATTATGATGCCTTAACTCTAATCCTTTGGTGCGAATTATGCTCAGCTCTACATTTCACCTAGGTACAATGACATAGGTAACAGAAAAAAAAAAAAAACCACATGGAGCACATTGCTGTCAAATTCCTAAGGGCACCTTTTTAAAAATGGTTTCTCTGAGGAAAACTGGTGGAACAAATTGGCGTCAAATTCCTAAGGGCATCTTTTTAAAATGGTTTCTTGGCTGAAAATGGTGAAGATCTATATAAAATATTTAATGGACAGTTTTTTCTAATTAGGGTCTAATACAACCATGAGGTATATAGAGGAAGCCTTGTGCAGACTTGTATCCATTCCCCCTCACATGCCCTGAGCACATCCAAAGCTGAGCAGCGCTACTGGGAGGCTTAGTACACCCAAGCCTCTGCAGCAAAATTTGAGGCCAGTACTGTATTGACTAGAAGAGAGACATCACTGCATCACTGACATGCAGCCTGCACAAGCAGTCACAAAGAATGATTTAAAACAGCTTTCCTTTATCAAAATGCAGACCTGATGGGACATACAGCTAGGCAAAGTTGCCTAAAGTATGGTCACTATAAGTACGGAGGAAAAAATGCGACTGTCACCCAGTATTCATACAAGACATAAACCATGATTACAATCTCTTTACTTATAAGATACTCTGTCTTTCGCTGCATTTACTTTTTGATCAACGTTTCTTAATTGGGGAAGTGAATACAAGAATGTAGCCAAAGACACTGTGTGCAATTAATTTAATAGCATTGTAGAACAGCAAATCCACTCCTTTAGAACATGATTAATCAGTATGTTTCTTGAACCAAGGAGAAATCTATTGGTTCCATGACACAAAATCTTCCACAGGAACAAGTTTAAAAGTAGAACACATTACATCTTCAAGATTGTGGCCGTTAAAGGTCTCTTTCAGTAAATGAAAAAAAGATCAGAAGCTAGTATTACGGTCATAAAATAAGAAGTGTTTCTTTAAAACAATTACAGCAAACATTCCCTGAGAATTAAGAATCAGCAACAACTACTGCCAGATTGGTTGTTCTGTTACAGTGCAGAAATGTTACAGCACATTCTCTCCATTCAAAGATCACGCAGGAAGATTAAAGGCTACAGTTTTTGTTTACTATGTCCATCTTCTGGATGCACTTGTTTTTCAAGAGAATTAAATCTGGATGCAGCAACCCTCAGCTCGGGACACGAGAGGAGAGAAGGCAGTTAAGAAAGGTTTAACCCATGTGTTGAATGTGTGTGTTCAGAATTCCTTCCCCCCCTTCCTTCTGTGCTAGGTTTTCCAAATTTGCCCTTCCAACTCATAGGCTATAGCAGCATTCTGGAATATCCCCCTCCTTTCGCCCAGAAACACGCATATAAAATACATACCCACCACCAAAATGTTCCATTCACTCAGACAAGTAACTTGTAGTCTAAGCAGAAAAGGGAGATAAAGCAGCAGAGTGGAGTAACTATTAAAGTTGAAATAATCAATTTTAATGCCTAAAATTAGATTTTATGGCCCATGGTGTTGCTGAAAGCTGTATGCATCACAGCTTTATCATTGCATCATTCCTCAGCACACAGAATTAAAGTGCAGTAACATGTGGAATTTGGTGCAACACACTGTCGGGAAAACAAAATCTACTTTTTGTTAATAATTCAGCTCAAGAAGATGGCATTCTGGGGTCAGTTTGCATTGACCCAGAAAAATATAAGATCCTATCAGGATCCAAATTCTCATGTTGCAGAAGAGGGTTTCTTTCTGTCTTGCCCTAACAGCAAATCAATATATGCGTATCTCCCTGTGGCTACCTGCTAGTTCCCTGGCTCTTTCTCCAAGATAGCACAATCATTCTTTCCTTGCAAGTTGCAGGTCTCAGCTCTGCTGAATTCTTTCTTTCATTTCTTCAAAGCATCCAGCAGATCTGGCAGTGTCTGCTATTGCTTGATATACGAGTTGTGCAGCCCAGAAGTGTACAGCATTCATTAACAGGAGACTATGAAACCCCAACCAAAGCTCTGCAGAGACCTGACCTGCAAAGAGTGTTCTGATGGTAAAGTTTGTTGATATGGAGTAACAGCAGAAAGGAGACAGCTTTAAGGTGGTAAAAAAAAATTAAAATAAAATAGGCTAGCAGGAAACCAGGACAGAAGCCTAACATACACCAATGAGAACCGCAGGACTACCACAGTTGCATCCTGAAAGAGTATTCAGAGGACACTGGAGAAGCATAAAAACTGAACATCTCTACTTGCCCCAGAAAAACTCAGATGAAAATAAACTCAGATGAAAATACCAGCATGTCGGCTGAGCAGTCAAGCTGGGCACGCAAAGTACTCAACATACCTGTAACACGTTGGATGTGTTCTTTTAAGTATAATAGCTTGGCCACACTGGACCTCTACGCTGATGCCATGCAGTTAATCTGCAAGTATCTAGGTGCAACTGGTCTGGACATCAGCTCCCACCTTGGCCAGGCTGTCAGAGGTCCAGAAACACCAAATATATGACCACATTCCTCTTCTTATCTCTTGGAAAAACTTTCTAAGTGGAAATAGAAGACAAGCCTAATAAAAGAGATGGTTGTCCTATCTCTAAATCTTGAGGATTGTGATGCAATTAGCGTTGCATATATTTCATTTTTTCCTACGTGTTTTCTCTATCATCAGTGTATCTTTCTGCATGACTTCATCAATTGTTTTACTCAAGGAGATCTAAGGGAAAAAAATGTATGAAAATAATCCTTACCATCTTTGTGAAGCTGCAATCAAAAAGGTCAAACAAATCAGTTGGCTATAAACTATGACATTTACTGTCTATCAAGAGTATTGATCATATTGCACAAGAAAATAATGCAATGTGAGTCATGGTAAAACATATAAATATAAATGCATCTGAGTGATACAAACCTCAGATCAACATTACAGCATTTTACAGTGAAAAGCCACTCTTTTTCTTTTCTACAGTGACATTATTTCAAAATACACTGCCAGTTACTTTTATTCTTTATAAGGATCAAGAAGACTTGATCTGCTCTCATCAAGAAGCCTCTGCTCTCAACATTAGCCAGACAGATCACAAAACTGTGTTGGTGATTCTACTCTGAAGACACCAGCTCGGATCTGCTACAGCCACTCTTCGGCCATTAAGTAGCTGCTGAACTTTTTGCTGGCTCAAGTACTACCTGTACAATAAACCAAGCCCTAAGGTCTCCACATGCTGAAGTGCACAACACTCCGTTCAAGCAGTCTTTTACTTAAAAAGAAACACTAAGATTAGTGACACAGTTGACACTTTAGCACAAGTCTGCTTGTGGGGGAAGAGAAAGGTTCCTGGTGTGTCAGATCTCCTTCACTTTCTCTCTAGACAGGAACTGTCAGACACGATGGAGTATAAATCTTGACTAGTTCGTCCCAAGCACAGTCCACCACCTACAAAGCAAACAAAATCTATTTAGATCCTTCAATAAGTGTCATTTTTACAAAAAACAGAAGGAACTTAGAAGAAATTAAGGCATATTGTGGAGTCAGTGTTGTTTGGTACTCTGATTTACAATGCTTCAAAATTATATAATAATGCAGCTGATTTTGTTTTGTCTTGGTTTTTTTTTTTTTGTTTGTTTGTTTGTTTGTTTTTTAAACTTTGTCTTAACTTTACTAAGGTCCATGAAAATTAACAATTTCCTATTTTTCATCCTCCCATGAGGAAAGCAGGGAAACCTTTGGGTTTCAACTGATTGTTTCAAATAGGCTAAAGAAAGAAAGTAACTGAGAATGAAGTGAAGGAAGGACACACAAAAGTCCAGACCTTGTGGTGCTTCTTCTCTTTACAGGGTCTCAGGACCCTTTTATATCTATACACTTCATGATCAAATCTGACCAACTTTCTTATATTTGCAGGTAGGGAAAATTATTATAGACATTTTCCTAATGGAGAGCTGAGGAATGGAGAAATAAAGAAGTTGACAAAAATGATGCAGGAAGTTTCTTGAAGAAGGAAGCCAGAACCTCAGTCTCACACTGTTAAGCTATGAGATGGTCTATTGTTCAGAAAACAGACGTCTACTTGCTGAGCACTGAGTACTGGGGGTGGTGTTGCTTCAAGCACTACCCCAACAGTCTGATGAGAAGTGATACCACTTGTGCCAATGGCATCTTATAAACACAGCTACCAATTCCAATATAACTTAAACTTTTCTGATTTGCAAATCCCAAGCTCTATTCTAGATACAGGTTTGAACCTAAAAATCACGAGCAGAAGGTTAACCAAATTCTATAATATTAAAAGATTTTAATAAATAACCGGATTCCACAGAAGATGACTACAGAATGCTTTAGGTTTGCAAATGATTTCATTATGCACTTTAGTGTTTGTAACAAAGTGAAAGGGTTAACCACACTGACAATTACTCAAGTAGATGACCTATAATATATATTCACAAAAAATATTGTGGGGGACAAGAACTAAGGCAAAGGGAAGAAGAAAGAGGAGAGCTAAAGAGAAAAAGCTGATGAGTCCAATAAATATATGCCAGTAAATCTGGCTAAATCTATCTTGCATTATCTTTATAATGTCCTTTCCAGTTGGGATCACAAAGGATACAGTATTGGATCCTCTGCAGAACAAGTTCCTTCTGCTGCAGACTGCAATTCCTGTTCTCTTCTAGAGCCAGAATGAACAGCTGCACACTAGAAATTTGGAAATCCAACTTCAATATTTGATTTCAGACTATAATTAGCCCATTTTGTGTTTACTATACTGGACTATTATTCATTTTTATTGCTTCCTTAGCTGGTTCTACTTAGTTATTTGAAGTGCTTTCCATATACATCTAAATGGATCAAAAAAATCTCTTGACAAAGTGTCTGTCTATTCATACGACATAATAGAGCTTTGTGTAATATAATGTTCAGCTGCATTGCAGTCCCCCAAATCATACCAAAAAGAAAATTTGAGTTCTCCACTAAACACTATATAGAAACTGGCAATCATATAAAACACTTTTTTTTTTTTTTTTTTTAACATCCTCCACAGCTCTGGATCAGTATCTGTTTTTCTATAGGCAACACTTTCTACTTTCATAAAGAAACAAGAAACAGAGATAGCATCTGGAAAAAATCCCATGGGAATTCCCACCTGTTATCAATATAATTAGCATCCCTGAAGTAGCCTCTGAACAAATATAGTTACAGAACCATTTAATCTAGCAACACTAAAAACAAACAGGGGATATGAAAAGGGACTCTGAAAAGGATCACTTGCAGTAATTTGCCCAACTCATTGACTTAATGATAGCACATGAAAGATGAAAACACAACCGGCAAACAAAAGGAAAATAAAAGCTACAGCAAATAACGGTGTATCCAGTTCTCCTGTGCAGCAGGAAATCTATAATGGAATACTGACATCAGAAACCTTGATGAAAATACACATGCAAAGAACAGCAAACAGGTATGTATGGGAACCCGGGACACTATAGCATGGAACAGCATTACGAAATGCAATAGCCTTTCCATTTCTCCATAAAACTTCCACCAAAATACAGCCAAGACTGTAAGAGAAAGGGGACAATTGTAAGCTAACAGCATGGCAGCCAGCATTAACTGATGGACAGCTGCTACCAGCCCCTTCGCAGTATCTCATAGATTATCACTGCCTCAAATACAAATGACTAAAATGAACGCTGGGATAAAGAGAAGTGCCTGTTCATGCAGCTACTGCATCCGTTTACAAAATGTCTTCTCCTTTCATTTTGCCTTTTTTCTTACGACCTGTCTTACAGAATGGTCTTATGACCACTGTATGCCTTTCGCCAGAAAAAGGGAACATAGGATATTGAATGCAAGTGCTTTAGAAGTATTTAGAAATATCAGTTCTCATGGGACATTTGAACATTTTTAATACATACTTTAAAGCACTTTAGCCATTGTTTTAGCCATTTTTTGAAAAACTTAATGCTACTTAATTTAAATTTTAAAATAGCAGCAGGAATTCCATTGGGATGAGAGCTGATCCAGCACACCACGGTAAATAAATATGCCATAAAAAAAAGCTGCAACTTCCTAGAGTTTATATTTTGATCAATGAGATGATGTTACTAACAGGTGGAGAAAATCCTCCTGTGATAGGATGAAGGACAAAGGAAAACTGAAAACGGACACACACATTATTTGCATACCTGATACAAGTCCTCGCCATTAGGAACACAAAGGCATGGAGGTTTGTCTTTCTGTGAAAATGTCTTTACTGTCTTGGGTACAAGTTTTACTCTCAGATTGAAACAAACCTTACTGATTTCAGTATTTAGAGGGTGCATGATTTACATATTTTATTTTTTTTTAAGCTGACATGCAGAGTAGAAGACAGTTTATTTCAGTTGCAAAAAACTGTATAAATTGTAGTATCCTTATACTATTGAATATTTTGGACACCCATATGCTATGCAATTTTCAGTATTGTTTCTGAATACTAAATTGCTCTTGTAAATATGGAATAAAATTCTACTATAGCAACTTTTAACTACCAGAAATTGCAGGGAAAAGGAGAATAACTAGATCTTAATTGTAAATGAGGAATACTCTACTCTACACTGACTGGTAAGTTGCATCAAGAAATAATGCAAATAGAAAAAGCATTCTAAACCTCGTAATTTTAACTAAACTATACAGGACAAAGGCAGTCTAACAAAATGACATTTATTACTTGTCTCTAATGCTTTTATGTCAGTAGCAAAGTTGCAGCACTCATATCTATGCTGGGGTACTGTACTGTTATTACTGCAGAATAAACATCATGCCAAGTTATCTGCCAGTAGAGATTTAAGTCTATTTGAAGCACGTAAAATGGGGATCACTGTATTTCCCTTCAAGTAAAGCCAAAACGCAAGCAAACAAAAAACTGCAGTCATCACAGGAAGCTGATTGCTTGACTAGAAAAATCATAGTTTAACTCAAATGAAACAGCTATCCTGTATTTTACTGAAGTGTTTATCCTTGTTCCAGAGGATAACAATGTTTCCCACCAACTGATTTAATATTGACATCCATTCATTTATCAAAGCCATTTCCATTGACTCACTAACTGATTTACTCCTCTGACAGGCCCTCTGTTTGCTATTCATCACAATCATCTTGCTTTGCAATAGGCTTAGACCTTTTCCAGCACCTGAGGGCAAACCATTCAGTCTAGTGCAATTGCCTGCGTGACGTTCTGCCTCGTTACTGTTCAGAAGCAGCAAGAAAACAAGAGAAATCTCCCAAGTCAGTAGCTAACTTGTTTCAATATTTCAAGGCATAATAAACCCCCAAGCCCTAACCAAGATTAAATACGTTCTAAAGAACGACTAGAAATTTCGGGTTCAGTAACCCCTTTATGACAAGGTTTAATCAGAAGAAAGTACAGTTCTCTCTACATTAGTATTTCCAGAAGTATCTTGGTGCCACTCAGCTTCCAGAGTGCTCATAATAAATCATAGGATAAGACACAAATGTGTCTAAGAGTGACCCACTTCTCTTCTCAGCTTCTCTCCATCCCATCCCATTTTCAAATAAAACCAAAAAGACCTGCCTTTTTTTTTTTTTTTCTGTAGAAGAGAGAGTGGAAAAATTATTCAGTTCTTCACTTCCATTAATGTTGTGCTTCCCTTCCTCTTTTAGTTTCTTATCTTCTGTGTCTTTTCATGCAGAATTTAATGGTCTATTTATATCATTATTACGTATTTTTGAGGGGTCTTGAGCATCCTCTGTAAGCGTGTGGGATGGAGATTAAGTGGAGATAAAGCAAGCTATTAGGTTTGTTACTCATCAAATTTACTTTCACAGGTGATCATTCCTCATATTCCACTTCCAGACCAGAAGAGTTTTGGCCATAGTCCACATTCACACTTCATGCACTAGAAAAAAGTGAGTAGAAGGTACTTCTATTTTAGCACTACATTCTTTTGATCGGGGCCATTTAAAAAGATACAGGTACATTAAAATTGCTTGGTTAAATGCGTAAGGGATCACGCATGAGTTTAAATACATTCAATACCTAATTTTTAACAGAAAATCTGAACCACTAGTGTAGCCTTTTGTTCGGTCAACAGTTGCTGGGGTGAACTGCACACGATGCCTACCTTTACATAAGAGTGAAAGTGATGGGAGTTTGTAAATGAAAACTTTTTATTTTCAATGTGCAATAACACCAATGATTTTTTTAATTTACTTTTGAAAAAACACACATTAATTATTTTTTCCAGTCAAGACAGAAAAAAACAAACCCTGGACCAGAAGTTCTTATGAACATCTAGGTTCAAACTACAGTAGTCAGAAACAGATGTTCCAAATACTGCTTAAGAAATCCATTTCTTTCTTAAGGAGAGAAAAGATATAAGATAGAAGACTTGAGAAGCATTACTTTTCAGATTGCAAAGATACATGACAAAGAACTGATCAGAAAAACAGGGAGCTGCCTCAACATTTGTTTCGTTGCTCAGACATGGTCAACAGGAAGATGACTTGGTAGTCATGCTGCACATTTCTAAATGCAAGTCTTCTGAGGGTGCATTTCATCACTAAGATGTAAAGGAAATTGAGATGTGAGTTGCAGGTTAGAGAGAAATTCTTAGATTTCCCACAGTATTTGTAGCAATTTCAGCAATTTCTCTGTACTCTACAGATAAGGGGAAAGACATTTCCCCAGTCTTTCAAGAACTGTTTTTATTTGGTAAAGTCAATCATAAGTTCTGTAGCAGATACGTTGGAACTGAAAAATGCCTTTGTGTGCTGATACTAACCTCAGTGACCCCAAATGCAGTCAATTTACATGCAGTGAAACTGTGTTTTCTAATGCCCCTGTCCAATCTTCAAACTCATCCTTGAGCTCAGAGTGCAGTTAAGCTCCTTCCTTTTGGAATATAATCATAAGACAAACAATGCTTTCAGTAACAGCTGCAAAATCCTGTTGTCTCCTATTGAGTTTCACTTAGTGCAATTCACTGGGACTTCTCAAACAGATTTATTGATCATGCAGAAAAGAAACAAAATCCACTACGCTGACAAAAAGACGAGACTCACAGTGGAAAGTATTTGTAAACCACTGAATCAAATACAAGGCACAGGCAACGCATTTATTGGGTAAAAAACTGCTGCCTCCCACGTCTTCCCAGTACTTCAGAATCAAAATTAAAGTATATTGTCCTCTCAATAAGCTGACATTGCAGCTTTTACAGAATTGTAATGCCTGACAGCAACCTTTCCAAACACCTTCAGATGACACTTCAGCTGATAATGGCAAAAAGCAACCATTACTCATGAATGGCTAGCTTTGATTTATGCAGTGAAAGTTTAATTTTAACAGTTTATGAAAGACACATAATAAGCACCAGTAAGAAAAGTCACTTCCCTTTCACCCCTCCAACTCTGTAAAGGAATTCAAACTGGTCTAACATTTGCAGTTGGTTAAATCTGATCTTTTCATGCAAAAATCCACTCTGAAATTAAGTAAAAGAACAGATGCTGTAGGATCTTTTCATCTCAAAGGATCACTAACTACATAACTTTAGTAGCATCCTGGGAAACGACCATAAGGAAAGATTAAAAAGAAGTACAGATAGGGATATAATTATAGCAATGTGATAGCCACAACAGCTGGGTGGAAGCTATCAGTTCCTTGGCAATTAAGTGTAAAAGATAAGAGCAAGCGATCAAAAAGTCTCTGCTTTTCTGTACATTTCCACAAGACGTAACTACTTTTATATGAAACAGTCAACATTTCTGGGCCTGTTGAAGGCATACGATTAATTTAAATGAACAGCAAAATACATAGCACAACAGCTTCAATAAAGACATCTTCTGCATTTATATTTGGCTATACTGGGTAAGCCAACTTCAGCAGCCACTCTCCTGTCTGTTCTCCTACTTGCTGTGTTGGCGTAGCTAATGTGGCACATTGCACAAGCTGCAGATAGAAAACAGGCAGCAGAACAAACCTGCACACCAAAACTTCACAGATGATCAAAAATTTCTCCATAAAGCTGGAAGAATTTAGGACTACATTTCAGTTACCTTCAGGGGATGCAGTATACAGTTTGGCTATGACTGCCCTCCAGCTTGTAAGAAATGACACCATTTAAAATTGTAGTGATACTGATGCCATAAGAAAAGTCAAGATACCATCAGTACAGCCACATTTCACGGGATCAATAGACTGATGCTACAAAGCAGGCACCTCTCAGTTCTGGGTGGAAGAAAGGAGCAGACTGTGGCATGGCACAACATGCTGGTGATACCCCGCGGCTTTATGGAGAAGAAAGTGGAGGTTCGGGAAAGCTGGATCACAAGGACAGTGTAACATAGAGCACAAGACTGGTTTCATGGGTACAGCACTGGTATTATCCCTGTCTCCATATTATTTGGTATCATGTGCATGTATTGCCATATCACCTATCAGCATCTCCAAATGCAATACAGAACAATTGTGGCCAGGTCCTTTCTTGCACTGATGTGTCCCAGAGCTGCAGGTGCTCTGAAGAAATAAGAGAAACCAGTTTTATGTGAACTAATCTGCTCTGCAGGGGGAATATTTACACAAGGAGGTGAAGCCATACAGAGGGCTAGAGAAAACAAGTTTGCCTCCCAAACCATGTTGACACAAACAGGTATTTAGACAGCTAGCTGGTCATTTGTAGTATAATTACCACCCAAACACACACAACCACAGCAAAAGAAAATTGTAAGTGATCACTATTTGTGTCGTACTAAGTTATTGTAAAACCTAGACTTTAACATCCATTTGGATAACACATGACCTTTAAAGGTCCCTTGCAACACAAACTATTCCATGATTCTATTCTATGATTTTGGAGTAGAGAACTGACATTGGGTTTATTCTCATTTGCTGCAGAACAATTTTAATTTCCAAAGGGAGCACCTCAGTATTGTATATTGTTGAAGTCCTGTTCTGATTTGGCATGTCACAGATGTATAATGTGCTCTTCATGTATTCTAAGCCACTGCATCACTTGCCATCGCTTACGTTGAAAATCACATACCCTTGCAATTTAGGAATGTCATTGTTCTTAGCGTAAAAGTACAGAGAAATTGAAAGATTCCTCTCCGATTCCTGTTAAATACTTAATCCCATTCTCAGTAGCAAGATAGAAAGCCTGGCTCAATAGAAAGCATTAATTTGTACTTTCCACTGGCTGCTTTACAGAGTGCAGAACAGACAGGAGGTGTAGGCTGAGAAAGGTTTTCAGACAAAATTCAGAGCTTCAGACTTTCTTCCATTTGTGTTAAGCAAAATACACCTTTAAGCACTACAACAGAAAGAGTTGAGTATTTGGTATTCTTTATACACTTATTTAAACCATTTCAGAATCAAGACAAGACGTGAATGTTCACAGTACCCGTACTTTGTGTCATTGATGGATTGCCTAAAAGACAGTTAAAATTAATTAATGACTGCCGTATCACATTCAACATACAGCATAAGAAAAAGGCTGCTTTTAAATAAAGCTGCACAAATGATACCAAAAGAACTTAGGTTCATGCTTACATGCTGTACGTAAACACAGCAAAATCCAAGTAGGAGCTAGGCTTAAAGGAATATCATATTAACTCATCAGAACTTTCACAGATCACATACAGGGAAAGTAAATATCAGGAGAAAAATAAGAAATCTGATGAGCTACAGACTACAATTCCAATTTATGGTCCAGTATTATCAGTGCTCAGTGAGGAATAGCACATAGTTGATTACCATTTTCATATTCTCTATATACATCCTATGCCTATCTACCGTATATAGAAAGGAGCAAGCTTTAATTGTTTTCCTTATCCCCAAATTTTGGAAGGAACTATTATGTCTGGTTTAAAAAATTGCATCTCTTAATACTGCTGACAAGGTCAATGAATTTGTTCAGTTCTTAATACACCATTAGTTCTTAGTACACCATTACAAATTTAAAAGACACTTAGTGCTTAGGGTCTTGTCACTGTTCTTGTGTGTGCCAAAGCTACTTTGGCTGAAAGCTGGAGTCGGGAGTATTTTCTCCTAGACGCCCTGCCTTGCAAGCTCTTGCATCAACAGTTGTAGTTTACAGAGAAATACCCTGAATATCATGAGGACCATTTCTGTCTATGCTTTGCACTGCAAAGTGCACATTTTTCTATGCACCTCAATGTTTGTTTGCTAGTTGTCTGAAATTGCTGTGAACCTGACACTAACATTATGATGAAAAAAAAAAAACAAAACAACCAACAACCCAGACCAAACAACAGTTGATTTTATTAAAATGCAAAGCTTTCAACAAATGCTTACTTTATGTAGAGGCAGATACTGCAAAATAGATACCAGAATCTTAATGAAGCACAAAGAAGTTTTCTGTTTCATCCAGCTTATATTTACCTTCACAGCCTGGGACCCATTCCTTATGATCAGATCTCTCTCTCACATGTTGCCTCCCCCTAGCAGGACACTGTACAAGAACCAGCTTGCCCGCATGTACCTACTCTCTGGCTGTGGATTTTATTCACAGCTCAATCCGTTCCACAGGAATGTCTTGTAATTCCTAGATCAGATACTTAATCACAGTATCTATTTTTAACACTTTTTCAAAACTACAGACTGTATTTTTCTTGACATGTAAAAGATACTTCAAAAATATTCAAGTTCATTTGGCACAGCCAAAGAAAATATCATCTGGCTCAACAACAAAAATATCATTAAGAATGAAAGCAAAGGTTAATGACTAGAATGGTGCTCAATTTGACTATAAATGAAAAGCTTGTCCATTATGAATAAAATACCCTGCATGCATGGAAGAGAGAAGCAGTTCAAATCTCAGATCACAACTCCTCATAAAGCACACAGTGAAAATCACAAATCAGATAAATGCACAAAGAACAACACTGAGTGGGGCTCATTATCAGGTCTCGATAGAGAGCAGACATGAAGGCAACCTACATACTGGGAACAGCAGCATAAAATGTAAGCAAATAATCTTTGTTTGACCAATGGAGGAGCCAGTGAAAGGCTGCAAGTACTCATACTGGAAGCAACTATTCCATAAGTGTTCATTCTTTATCTTGTAGTTACAGTTTAATTCTATCACAGGATTTTAAATTTCTTTTAAAAACCAGAATGCCTACATTTTGCATTGCTGTGATATCCAACCCTGAAAATACATTATATCAACTCCATAGAAAAAAAAAAACAAAACAGAGAATTATTAAAGCTGTTGCAGATGCCAAATTTCTGTCTGGAAGGCACATTGGCATGCAGTATATATTGGATACATACCCCAGATTTACAGATTTTATGCATTAAGACCAACATAGGACTTGCAGAATTTCTGCCTGGAAAAAAAATACCTGGATGCACAAATACCCTAATGTAGATGGGTATGCACACCATCATTTTCCTTTTTCTAATATACAAGTGCATGTGCAGCTGTTTGCTTTCAATTCATTATCTATCCTTAATGAGCATTTACTAGGCCTTGTTCCAAGAAGGCTATTCCATACATTGCAGTTACAGAAGAAAGAAGAATATCCACATAGCAGCAACTGCAAGTTTGACAGATAAATCATACAAAAAGAAGTCATATCTAGCCAGACAGTCAGAAACACTATCCACTGAGATCCATCCTGTAACACGCAGGGCTCCCTGCAACTGGCTTATAATCAAGACGTAATCACATCTTCAATAAAAAAAATGAAGAAAAGCCTTCTTGTCCCATTCAAATCCATGGCAAAACCCACACCAACTTCATGGGAAGCTGAACTGGGCTCAGGGCATGCAGTGATGTAACACTGTAAGGCCTAATGTACTACACTATGCTTGCTGCTCCCTCTGGACCCAATTCAACCAGAATTGTACCTATGCACTCACTTGGGATGAAGTTTTAATTCCCAGCAACTGGTCTTTAAAGTATTCTTGCCTTGCCTCGATGAAAAATAACCTGAAACTTCAGAATTTTTTTTTCAGCCTTACAAATTCCCCTATGTGGTTCACAGCATGGCCTAATGAACAGTTACTCGCAGCACCTCTGAGGCAACAGAATTAAGGGAACAAGCAACCAGGCAGGAAACTCTTTAAGCTAGCATTTGGCTAGAATGGTTCCACATACATTAAGGTAAGTATTTTGCCAAACTTACATCTTCCTCCTGTGTCTTTTTATCAGTAGCAGAAATTACAATGGTTTTATCTGCTTTGTACAAACAGAATTTCATCACAGATGTTACAAGTCATTTTTATCTGTGGTAAAAAATTAATTTCACTGTGAATTAGAAAGGAATCTAGATGCAAATGATACCTGTGGCATGTTAAATAGTGTATTAGTTACAGTTAACTCAGTGACAGTAATTTCTGTGTGAAAACTATAGGCTTTCTCATTTTAAAGCAAATAATTAACTTTCATATCTCTGCCTTTCTTGCCTGGAAAAACAGTTCATACTACAAACAACAATCCTCTGTTTGCAAAACAGGAACGATTGTAGCAACAGCAGTAGAGGAGAGTCCTGCTGCAACCAGTACAGAAATAAGTGTCCCTGAGAAAATGGGTTCCCCTCATTCACGTCAATAGCTGAGGGCTTTAGAATTCTAACTACATATTAAGCCTCTTCTAGTACTCCAAATATTATGACAAATCAGGTCTAGGTATTGTGTTTGACACTATCAATGTTTAGCTTGCCATTCTACATAGATGGAAGAAAGCTCTGCATCTCAGCTTGGCATTTTAGGCCCTTCTCTATTACTCTTCCTTCTGAAACAAAACTACCTAATTTTCCCTGAGCTCACCGTGGCTTTCAGCTATCTGATTTTGCAATTCTGTCTGTCCTGCCCTCCTCTCCTGCCCAACACAAGTAACTGCTTTATAAATAAATATGGACCTGAAGTGAGGTTTATTTAATAAGCAATCAGCCAGACTCACTTCCAGAAGCTTCCTGCAATTTGGTGGCTCTTATTCAGGACCTGAGTCCTGCAGTCCAGCCATGACCACACTGGCTATAATAGGCAAGTGAAAAGTAAATTCATCCCAGTTCTTACCTGACCATGGTTGTGAAGACTTAAATCTAGTCCACATGTAAATTCAGTATGATGCTCAACTGTTTCCAGCAAAGGGTTAGGCTTGGAAAAGTCCCAGAATCTATAGAGAGAGCGAGGGAGGGAGGGGGAGAGAGAGAGGAGGGACAAAAAAAAAAAAAAAAAATTAAAATCAAACAAACCACAATTAAAGTAATTGAAAGGCCATTTCAAAAAAAATAATGCAAGATATTGACAAATCTGTTGCTGCCAGGGTATTTAAAAAAGCAAACTCATCCACTTAGGAAACATAACAAATCATATTCCTGCAAAGCCATCTGCTGATTTGCATAAATTAAACCCCAGTGGGCAAAACCATCTTTGTCTCCTGTTGCAGAAACTGAGATCAAAGTTGGCACCAAAGAGCAGTCATTGGGACATTATTAAAACAGAATAAAATGTAGGCTAGAATACTTTTGTTATATTTCTTGATGGCTGGGTAATTTTATCCCTGAAAGACATGAACACAATTTATAACTTTTTCTCAGGTTTTGGCGTTTGTTCACTATGGGGTCTTTATTTACTGAAAACTATATATAAGATATATAGAGAGATACTGGTCATTCCCAGTCTCAAATTTGAGATTGTGTTCCTGTGAAACACAATTTAATATTATAATTTAATAATAAATTTGTACTACAAAGATCAGTTGCATTATGCAGTTAATTCCACTAATTCATATTTCAAAAAGAAACTTTTCTTTCCACGCTTGGTTGAGAGAATGATTGGAAAATAGATTTCTGAAGTGCTCTGCTTCTCTCAGCTACTCCCCCCCCATCATATGCAATGTCCACCAGTGCAGGTAACAGCAAGGATAAGAGAGGTATAAGAGAAAATGGGATGAAAGTATAGGTACAAGAAATCTCAGTCATGAAAAAAGGATTCAGGAATAGAACTTGCAGTTAATAACACACTGAGAAAACACTGTATGATGGCACAAAAGAAAAATTTGGTTTTCTTTTTTGTCCTGTAAATACTGCTTAGAGAAGTCCATAGGCTGCAAAACACAGCACATTTTGTGGGCTAGCAGATGTAATTGAGTTTTCTACAGCCCAAATTTCCCACAGTGGTCAATCATGTGCTTTACTACTTCTGCAACAACCACAGAGGTCTCTCTGCCTTACTCCTATTGGGGAAAGTGACAATACTTAATAAGAACAGTTCATTATCAAACCAATGACACTGAAAGCACTGTATGTTCAAACCAATTCAGGTAAAATAGCAAACACTGGAGCCAGCAGGGTCAGTTTGTTTAACATGTAGATGTTATTTCCTTCATAAATGAGCAGACTGGTATCAGCACAATGGCTATGCCATAGCAACAACCCTCTTAACTTTTTCCTAGTACCTGAGATCTAAGATAAACAACTTATTTTGCGGGAGAGAGGAGCAAAAGACCATCTCAGCATTTTCATCCTCCCACAATTGTTCGTAAGGAAGGAAACAAATTTTTGTTGTTTCTAAGTATGAGTGGTAGCCTTCCTTACTGCATTAGCTCTCTACTAACTCTTGAAAGACATGTTCATAACTGAAAACTAAGGTTAAAGGTGACAACTTCAGATCTAAATGAACAAAAACTTAGAAAAGACTTTCAAATCCATTTTAAAAATAGTAGGACAGTTTGATGTTTACTGCATGGAGTTATGTTCGCAAAAAGTCAGCAGTACATAGTTTAAGAGTACTGCAACTTAGTTCAAGTTCCACAGACTGACTGTGACCTTTGATTTTTTGATATAAAAATAATTACTAGTGAAAGTCCCCAAAAAATGTAGAGCCTCAAGACTGAGAACCATAGATGGTAAGTTAATGATGGCTCTTAAACAACTGTGCAGCCCGAAGTGAAAAACACTATCTATAGCCCAGCTTCCAAGACTAGCATGGTGACAACAATATTTTACTCAGAGTGAACTTCCATCGTGTTCTGAAGACTGAAAGCGCAACGCAGGTCTTCTAAGATGGTGTTTACCCCAGCAGGATAGCTGTACAGCAAAATGAAGATGCATTCACAGCGCAAATAGGCATGCTTGAGTTACTGTACCTATAGGTATATCTACATAGTTGGCAGCATGAACTTCAACAGTGGGCCAGACAACCACATACGCTTTTAAGGTCCATGACAGGTTTGTACAGCCTGTACAATCAGACGTGTGCCACTAAGACAGAACTGCCATTCTTACCCATATTATGTACATTAAAACTAGCACTCATAACTGCAGTCATACCTGTACTGACACAGACACCCTGTAACCTATACGAGTGCATTTTCTTAAACTTCTTTTCACTGGAACTCTTGAAAGTACACCTTTTCCCCCATTTCTTGATAGTACCTTTTGTTTTACATGTACTTCACATGCAGTTCATAAGCTGCACGTACATTGCAAGTGAACTGCTTATTCTAAACAAGCCATTACGTGAAGAGAAAAAGCCTGTCATCCTATGGATTTTGTATTTTGTACCACCCATGGCAATATCACGGAGGTCTATCTTGCTACATATGTCTCCTGTGCTCCCTTACCAAAAGACTTTTATCAACTCCCAATATCTATCTCCTACCATGTTCTCCTCCCCACTCTACCCTTATGTCCTGCCCCTGCGCCTTCACCACTGGCTGCGAAAAGAAAGGCAGCAAGTACCATTTCAGGTTCCAGTGTCTGTATAAGGCAGTACAATGCATGTGTTGTGGTAGCCTGTTCCTGCACGCAGAGGAGCTAGCAGATGAGAAAGCAAATTAGACAGGTGGTGAATTCATGCTACATCTTTTGCCTTCCACAAGGTAATACTTTGGATTTCACTCTCTTGTATGCTCATGAGTTTCCAGTAAATTTGTATAAGCTCAGGAAATTTAGACTACAACTTTCCTGTCAAATCTAATTAAGTTTTCAATGATTCAGGGAAAATGCACAGATGGAAGCTGTAAGAACAGAAGTCCTCAAGCCTGTTTCCTTCTGGGGAACAAAAAAAAAAAAATTATGATAATTATTTATGCATGAAAGCTTTACTACTGCTCTTAGGTTTCAAATAGAAGATGTCTTCATACATTGTATTTTCAGGTGGGAGTGAATCAGCTATTTAGAGACCGCTTTCCATAAAAGCCCACGCAATGCCAGCTTGCACGTGCAGCCACATCAGGCAGAGGTCACAGTAGCATATGGATGTATACAACCAAGACATTTTCAAGAGCAACCCAGAACTCAGTGTTAGTTTACTACATGTGTATCACGCAACTCATTCTCCTGCTACCATTCTCTAATCCCTGTGTAAAGATAGCTACCTGCAAAAGGACAAGTTCTTCCTGCAAACTAGAAAAAAACCTTATGTTTGAGCAGAACTTAGCATCAAGCTCCTTTTGGATCCAGGCCAATCAGAGCAATGTTGTTACTTCAGGCATTAACTGGGGACATCTAATTATTCCACAATAATATCCTTAAGAGATTATTTCATTACAGTTCAAGTAAAGTACCAACATTATGAAGCAGCTCAGGTATAGAAGAAAGCCTTTTTTCAAAGTATTATCTTCCATAAGCATCAAAGAAATGACGAAGAATTGCTTGAGAGCCAAATCAAACAGAAGAGGATCCAGAAAAGTAATTCTGAAATAGGTTTTACATTTGAGTTTCCTCCAGTAGCATAGTTCCTCTCTAAGGACTCAACTTAAACTCTTTATTTTGAAGTAATTCTTGCTGAAATGCTAACTTCTTAGTTCACTTCACATGTATTGTATGGGAAAACAATGCACATCACCTGCACATTTATGACTTGACTCTAATAGAACTGCATATGCACCACTGTTTTTTCTCATTACACGTGATCTGATGTTCTGACAATGAAATCCTGTACAAACATCTTTCTGTAAGGCAAAATGGCAGATTGTGTTGTTTGTTTCAATTCTTCTGCCACAATACAACAGAGTAACTTTTAAGAACAACTAGTTACTAGCCTTTGTAATATCCCTTCTGCTTTTGAAGAACTTCAAATTTGCAAAACTTACCAGTAGCTTTAATACTTTCCTCCAAACAATGATTTCAGAATAACTCTCATGATCATTATGGACTTAAAGCCAACCTGAGAACATATTTATATCATCATTCTATTGAGGTATCAACCAAAGATCCTAAACCAGAAAAAGTGCCCTGAAAAACACAGCATGCTCACAAAATGAAAATATTTCTTGTCACTAAGAAGTTCAATCTGATTTAAGAAATGCAAGTGAGAAACTCTATTTAAGCAAGTACATGCCTTCTCTAGTACTTTTAGTTTAAATCAATGCAAGGTGCAGCCCAAGATGCAGCATCATGTGCTATGCTAATCTTGAAGGATGAAGACATGAGCCTATATGGGCTGGTTGGTGTACAAGAGTACCAATTTCATTGCTGCTGATACACATAATTTAAGTGTAGTTATGACAGTGAAGTTATCCAGCTTACTCTTTGCTCCCTGATTTCTCCCCAAACCACGAATTAACTAAAAGGGGATGCAAACCCCTAACTTAGGAACATATATCATCTCATCATAGCTGCTAGATATTCGCCATTTTTTAGTATCGTTAATTCTAGACTAGCGCTTCAGTTCACACTCTTCATCAAGCACTGGTAAATGTCAGTTCGCTAAAAATGGGTAAGTCAGATGCCTGAGAAATACAGAAATGGTTGTCACCAACATACAGGTAATACTGTAGGTACGTGTGGTCTCTCTCAATACTTCTGCTTCTTCATCTGTCCACAAAAAAAATCCTAACTTTGCCTTTCAGACAGACAGGATACATTTTGTAGAGAAAGATATAAATGTATTTGTGTGACAAACTGAGAAACAACAGATAAGTTTCACAACCAAAAAGTAAAAAGGGGTTATTTAGAAGAAAAAGATGCACTTTCCATAAGAACAAAAATATTCAGATGCTGCCATAGTTAAATATTCAAGTATAAATACTTGAACATTTATATTTAACGTGTCAAGGTATATATATAAATTACATATTTTTGTGTATATGAGTATTTAACACACAGACCTGTTTATTAAGAGAAATGAACAAGAAAAAAATACAGGTATCTCTTTGCTGTATTCTTCAACCAACATTTTTGTTATTCATAGCACCAGAAAATTTTTTTTCATAGATAAAAAATATTAATCTATTTATCAGGTTGAATCATTTGATGAGTAGCTCCTGTGGCCAACGCTTTTACAGTTTTAGGATAAATTCCATCTCATACTACTTATTTCAAAGAAAACTAGCATACACAGGCAGAAAAATGCCAGTAAATTTAAAAAATACAAGAACCTGGGCACTCATTTATATGTCAAAATATTCACCATGAAATCGTAATTCTTGTTTTAATCCAAAAAAGCAAACATGTAGGAGAACAGATATGCTTTACACTGGTGTATGAATGATTTTGACTAACTCTATAGTTACAACAGTTAAATCATAATTGTAAAGTACAATCAGTTTTGAATTATTAGTTTCATCAGATGTAATGCCCAAATCTCTGACAATCAAGGAGACTTTTTATAATGATGCAGGAGCTATCATCAACTGAGACATTCAAGTTAACAGGTTCTTCTAGTGCAGAGTTTTCAGCTTCATACTGGAAACCACTAATGACAAACATTTTGATCAGCGAGAAGACTCTTTCCATTTGGGGGAAAAAAAAAAAAAAAAGAAGAGAGAGCAAATGAGCAAACACCCACCTTTTCACCTTGAAGAAAAAAAAAAGAAAAAAAAAGAAAAAAAAAGACAGCAAGGATAATTAACCAAAGTGAAAAACAGTTTCTTTTACGAGCAGCATTATTCCAAAAGTTCTTAAGACTTCTTTGCGATCCAAGTTACTGAACTTGTACATAGCAATGGAGAACTGGAGACCTCCTTAATGGTTCACCTTAAAGCGCCTTGCAGAGATGATGTCCAGTATAGCATAACTTTCAACAAAAATCGCCTTTTTGCCTCAGAGGCAAACTTCTGTGAATACAAATCAAGATTTGGCCTGATACCAGCTTAATGAGGTTCTATAATTTATCAGATTTTCTGTTTAGATTTTGGTGAGCACTGTCTGTGCCTAATGCACCAAGGTATTTTTTTTATACTGAAGAGAGTCCAAAAATATAAAACAGTGATTCCAGTAAGAGATGACACTGATGTTCTTTCAAACTGAATTTTTATAGAGATAAGGTTTAAGAACATGCATGCAGACCTAAATAAGTCCTGGAAATGTTACAGTACTTTGTACATTTCCTGGCATTTTAATGATTCACTTGTGTTAAAACTGCTCTTTAATTAACCTACATTTTCCCTGAACTTTTCCAAAGAATAAGGAAATGGTATAGAAAAAATTTGTCTCAATGAGGCCTTTACTAGACGGAGATTAAATCTAAATCATTATACCCACGTATGTAAAAACTCAAGTTCAATTCTACACCTTCTTTTCCTTAGCCCCCAGTTGTCATGTGAACTAGTTTTCTTTTCAATAGCCTGACTACAACGCACACATGCAATTATTATACTATTTGCAAAGAATGAAGCTAAGTATTGTTAACTTTCCTTTCAACCTACCATTTTTTTGCTTTTTGATAGCCAGTTGTAATTACATGCCAAACCAGCTGTTCTACCTGAAACAAACAAAAACCCTGCCTCTTCTATGGCAGTTTGGTAATCTTATCTAAGATTTGTTTTGGTTAAACTATAGTGCTTCAGTACCATTTAAGATTTAGTAACAGTTAAGAGCTTAAACAGTAAGCTATGCTGTATCAAGTTATCTACTAATGCTTACAAACAATTCTGAGCTTCAAATAGAAAAGTTCAAGAAAATTAAAAAAACCAATACCATAACTAAGCTGCTATTAAAATAACATTACTTGTATCAATGAATCTATGTTAAAAGGAGTGCCATACCATAATGTTCTATGAATTGTTATCAAATGTGGCTAAAAAGTCACAGGCCTTGAGCAGATTCAACAAGATCCAAAATTAATATCAAGTACTGGAATCCCTACTTCTCTTCCACCTGTTATATATTTATTAAGTATTTTTGTTCTTAAATTGAAATATGTGTATATCTGTGTATAGTGTCATGTACACATGTGTATGTGTATATGCATGTGCATACATGAGGGCATGTGTGCACATATGTACATGTGGAGCGCGTGGTCCATACAGTCGAACTCTGAACATTTCTAAGTGAACTCTACTTCTTACCGTGAGGTGCATTCCTTCCTGTAAATGCCAGTACAGGATATGTGGCAGAGGTACAACACAGTCGTCATATTATATTCTTTAAAAGAGATGTTCCCAAAGTGTTGTGTTAACAAGTTCCCTCCATTATACAGAATATTTTGCTTGTACCACCTTTTCCAAACTTTCACCTGGCCTTCTCTGTTGTTTGTTCACTCATACCAAACCCAGCAACTAATAGTTTTAGAAAATTGCAAAAAAATCTGTATTTCATCTCTTCATCCCTGCACTCTGTCTCTAGCCACAAGTAATTGTTTGGACAGAAGAATAATGCCTAGAGTGGCATTTTGTGAAAAGGTCCCCAGGCTCTGCATTTACAGACACCCTGGGATATAAGCTAGGAGCTCTCCTCATCTTTACTGACAGTTTCCACATATGAAAATGTCAGAGCTGAAATTGCACTAGATTTCAGTACTACATGAAGCACATGAGTGCCAAACTTGAAGGATATATAGTTGGTGTCAAAAACAGGAAGAACATGACAACACAATCAAGTCACTTCAATGCATCAGCATGCTGATTATTAGTCTTATTGCTCTGACAAGGCCACTGGAAGAAATCAATTACCACTTTTTATTTTAGACCTAGAAGCCTTCTGAGAAATGATACACTGTCAACCAGCTGGCACTGCATCAGAAGAGGATGTTAGGTAAGATTGCGTAAATAACCTTCCACAGACTACTGTGCAGTATCCTATGAGAATTGCATTTTAAACATAAATAAAATTAAGCACTTTATATAAGACAGAATGCTGGTACAGCAGCTTAGGGAGTTATATACATATGGACATCACAGCGCTTACACTGTCAGGCTCCTGGCACTGACCACATGACAGTGGATATCACTGGCAAGGCACTACCCCTTATTACAGTAAGCAAAAAAATAACAATTAACATAAACTTAGGAAAGGTTCTCAAGCACTTAAGTCCTTTACTGAAATAATGACATGCTTATGGGGGGGCAGGAGTATTATATAAACTCACCATCCAGTTCTAATCTACAAGAGAAAGGCACAATGTTTGAAAAGAATAATCCCATGTAGGGACTGAAATTTAAGGGAGTGACTGGACTGCTAAATTCATGGATTTAACATTATCACCCTCGCGCCTTCCTAGCCTCTCTTTCCTGAAGAGCCTTTATCCACTGCAGCACTCCAATCTTGTGAGCGGTCCCACCAGCCCTCTATAATCCCCAAGAGGCCACAGCTCTGCCACCACACGTGGACTTCTAATTCCCCATTTGTCTCCACTGCCATATACAGGTGTCAGGCTGCTTTCACAGGTAAAGGGCAAAAGCCCCTGGCATTATCCTGTTCCCCACACTATTCTCTGATCCTCATGCTTCCACTTCTCTTCAGGTTATGGTCACTCTGCCCTGATACCTGTAGTTTAAAACACTCCTCACTGGGTTACCAAGCCTATTGACAAAGATGCTCTTGCCCAACTTCGTCAGAAAGGTCTTATGCTGCCTCACAGTACCCAATCACTTAAAAGAGGACCCTGTGGTTGGTTGTGAGAGTCAAAGCCCTGCTTGTGACACCAGCTATGCAAACAAGCGTTGACTTGCCAGAGATGTCTTTTCCTACCTGAACCTTTTGCTTTCATTGTCAGGACCAAGGAAAACACCATCTGGACCCCAATGCCATGTAGCTCCTCTTGATATGTTCGTGTTCACCTCTTTCAGTAACATGAGAAGCCATACAGGTAAGTGGGAAAAGGCAGTGTTCTGAATCTGGACAAGCTCTAGCAGTCTCTCCAGAGAGTCCTCAGCATCCCTCAGCTCAAGGGAGGCAACAAAACCTTCCAAGACATTAAGCTGGATTGGCAGACATGCTTCAAGAGGCAATGCAACAGGAGGCAGTCTCCAGTGATGATACACATTTTTCTTTTGGTGCAGACACTTGATTCAGGCTCAGCTGACTGACACCTCCCTGAACTGAGCTTGCTCTTGCTCACTCATTTACAGGGCCTAAATCTGTTCTTTAACTCCAACTTGTGTTGCCAGAAATCACAAGTTTCCAGCCTCCCCCATCATGGGAATCTTTATCCTTATCCTCTACTGCTTGAAGCACAATCTCTAACTGTCCCTCCTTCCTTGCACTGTGGGATTTGGGCTCTCACCTCTTAAGGATATCTGTGAAGACCCTGTCAATCTTGTGTTCACCATCCATGATGGTATGCAGTCTGCTTATCTCCTGCAGCTCCTTCACCTCAGTACCTCAAAGAGAACACACCTCCCACAGGTAAGGCCACCATCACCCCCAGCCCCAGGAAGAGGCACAAGGCACTCCCTGCAGCCTAAAACCAGGAAGGCAACATCCTCTCTACTGCTATCGAGGACTCACATGTACCAAGGACAACTGCTCCAGCAACTGTCTCCCTGTGGAACATCACCACTGTTACTGTATAGTCTCAAGCAGTCCCACACCATCTGTAGCAGAGCTTCGGAGCCCCTTCGCACCCCTGCCTGTTTCTGTTAGCTGTGTTCTGGGAGCTCCGACCAAGAGCTGGGATGAAAACAGACTGCTCCAGCTATACCACTCTTACAGTAAGAGTTTTGAAAATATACAAAATTCCTACAATGCTTAACACACTAACTTCATTATGCAACTTTATATGATGTTATGTCACAAGACTATACAGATGTATGATTTAGAAAGATGTACAGGCACTGACTATTTCCTAAGGTGTCCCTTAGGAAACAGCACCTTTCTGTGTCTGGTGTCAGACCACTTAGGACACGAGTGACATTAATTGGGATGATTTGGGCAAGTGGAATAACTTTGCAGTCACTTGTGGAGGCAAGAGGGCTTCTCCCATTTGTAAATGTACTGCCTACTATATTCAGTCCATGTTATAAAATTAAAATGTAGATCAAAGAATGTGACTGAAATATTCAGAAACATGCTTCATAGTGTATTGACTTACAACACTGTGTATCTTAGAGAAGTCCTAGTGTGAAGTCAAACTTCTTTAGGACTTTTAATCAGCTGCACTATAAAATCCTCAGCAGTATCAGATATACTGGTCAGCCAGGGGAACTTGCAGAGGTACTGTCTAAAAAACTTCAGCATACACACCGTGGAACAATACTGAAGCTTCCTCAGATACTGACAGGACAAAAACTTTGTACATAAAAAGCTTAAATAAAAATATGTCACAGAAACATACAAAGTCATCCATCTACATTTATTTAAGAGGTTATTACCTTCTTATCAGACACTATCACAGCCGGATGAAGCTACATTCAGCAGAATGATGTGAAAAGGATTACAGAAAGCATCTGTCAGAGCAGATATCATTCAGAAGAGTGAATGAGCTAGCCTGTAAGTGAAGAATCCATGCATTTTCAACATAGCTTATGAAGAGAGAAAACATCCAATAGCAACATTAACTGCACTTCAGTATGTCCACTCTAGAACTGTTTTCTATTGCAAGCCACATTAAAATAGATTATCTTTCCATTTTTATCCAATAAAAAAGACAACTATACCTCACAGTAAAATCGTAGGAGCAAGAGGCCAATAAGGTTGCATGGAATGGTGAAAACTGCAAGAAAACAGAACAGAACAACTTTTAAAGTAAAAACATTGTGAACATCTACAGACTTACAAGCAGAAAGTTACCAAAGTTTAACCATTTAAACTGTCTTGATAGGTAACACATCATGCTGCAACAAAACAGACTACTTCAACAAATTTCCCTGGCATGCTTCTAATTACAAGGAATGCTCTACAGGATCCTGGTTTGGTCTGAATTCATTCAAGCAGTGCAAAACAACCCTCCTGTAAAGTTAAGAAGTTTCAGGAAAGTCGTATAAAAAGTGATTAAATTCTGCTTTTGTCTGACAAGCTATCATCTCACATAAAGCAAGTTTCAGAAAAGCTATGTGACCAGTTTATTATTTTATGAGAGAGAAAAATTGTGCCATACTGTAGAGAATGTAAGATATATTACTGTCATCAATTCCATGTCCTAAAATTTTGAAATTATTTACAGAAATAGGAAAATTGGAGGTAAGTTGAAAAACTGAAGGGAGTATAATGTCACTTCATAATTTCCCCCTCTCCTGCAGGGTATTTTATGGGACACATTCTTCTACAGACTCTTGCAGATAGGCCTAAGAACTGCAGCAATACGGATGCAGTTCGGCAAAATTTGTTCACCTCAGCTCCAGCTTTTTGGTAACCCTCAGTTTCCAACTATTTTAAGGTCTGTATTTCTCAACATGAAATACACAAGCCATTGACATAACTTCAGTTTGAAATGCAGGTCCCCCACATCATGGTTCCTTGGTAAGATTCTTCCTGCAAGACTTCCAATATTATTCACGGCTACTACAAAGTCAAAAGTTAAGACTGGGCTACTGCCACAACTGCCCAAGTTGCCAAGAGAGCAGTGTATGCTGCTGCCTGCTCAACTCTGCTGACTCAGTTCTCTTTACTGTAGCACAATTGAGGGATGTACATGCTTGAACTTTAACCTCCCCAAATTTCCAACAATTTTTCTGGAACAAAAAAAACCAGTCACAACAAAACATCTTTTTCTTCTGCGCCTCAGGAATATAAATGGGGAAGAAGTCTGATGTGCAGCAAAAACCAATGGCACATTTCCCACATGTCCCCCTTTGGATCTTTGTCAACATAGTTTCCAATGACACAAAAACATCTTCTCAAAGCTGAAAAGCTTTGTCATTAACCTTAAGTATCCTAGAAACTTATCTAAGCAAAATCTATCAAAACACTTAGCAGTGCTACACATATAAATGGAAAGACTTTGTGTAATTCTGTTCTACTTAACTGTATGATACTACAATTTTAGAATCTGAACAGTTGTATATAGACAGAAGAGACCAACATGTCATCCAGCCTGACCTCCAATACTTCACAGATCCAAATACCTTTTTAGGTAAACTCAAAAACCATAACTACATTTCAGTATAAGAGATTGAAGCCAGCTAAGAATATGAGACAGTCAAATGAACTAATGTAAAAATCTCTGGAACAGGGCTCCAGAAAACCTCAGTGTCTGGTACTGCAGTAAAAGATCACAAGAAATCTGCAGGAATCCTGAAAGTATTGTGTTGTGTAGAATTTCTTGCCAGCCTCAGATCTGAGAGTCAACACAACCCTGAATAAGTGAACAGAATACAAAAGACAGAAAACTGAAGAGTGTGATTTCATGGTTGGTTGAAGCTAATTTAAGAGTGCATTGCTGCCAAGACTCGTGGCCTTCTCTTTCCTTTCCACTTCAGGCTGTGTGCTCTTGCCCTCCTCCTTTGTGTCAGGGTTTGCAATTGTGTGGTTGAGTGACAAATTGAGACAGCTTAGTGATCCAGACAGAAACTAGTCAGTTTTAGGCACAGGATTTTCAGTCAGAGCCATCAGCTGAGCCAGCTTGCTGCAAAGCTTTATAATTGCTAGTGTCAGCACAATGTAGGGGAAGGGACATCAGTGAGACAGCTGCCTCTATTTAGGTAGCATCCTGGCTTCTCTCTCCATTTAGTGTGACTGGTGAGTTACACCACGCAAGCATAGATATGCTGCACCAACTCCAAGTGCTAGCCCACATTCTTATATCTTATGTCCACAGGGACCATGTCTATCTTGAAATGGAAGCTATAAAAGCTGCTAAGATGGAACAGAAGTCACGTACTCATATACCTCTCCTTTGCCCATGTAAGCATATGCAGCCTCCCCACCATCTCCTTAAAGCCATTTAGTGAACTGATCTGAGGGGTTGGTGCAAAGAAAGTTCTACTACTGGCCAACTGCTAATAACCATTTCAAGGCATTTTAAGAAAAATCTCTTCTAGTATCTGTTTATCGACCAGCTGCTATCCGTGAACCTGATGCTAGTGTCTGCCTATGCAAAAACAGCCACCACCAGCGGGGACAGCAGGCAAGGGTAGCTGGGATAAGGAGGAGCAGGAGCTTGCCTAGCCACAAACAGGATTTGTGATATGGAATCACTCCCTGAGTCACACCCTTTTCTGACAAATTACAACCTAAGCACAGGAACTTTTAAAGTTGTTAGAAACACATTAAAAACTCCAAGGGCATGTGAAGCAAAACACTGACCCAGGATAATTTTTTTCTGCCAGTTCAGACTTCCTAGAAAATATTAATAAACATATCCATTCCTGAAAGGCTTTAAAAGGATTAGGTATTATCTGACTAATACAAAAAAAAAAAATAACCACTGACTAATAAGAAAAAAATGTCATCATGCATCTAGAACAAATTCCTATCGGCAGGTGATCTAGTAGACACAGATCCAATCCGTAGCCTTTTGTGCATGAAGTTTCAAAATGTGTTTGAACATATTAACACTTTCTTTGTATACACAAAAATATATATTCATGAGTTCTATATCTTGCCCTATGTGAATATTGACCCTTTGTATAGAAAGAAAAAGGCACAGCACCATTAAAAAAACCAAACCAACAAACAAGGGAAAGCACTTTCTCTATCGCAAATTTCCCATATAACTTAGCTGAAGTAAACCTCCCAACCCTCTCTCAAGCTCTAAAACACTCCTCATGCAAATATATTGACTTTGAAGATGTCATTTACTTTGAAATCCCAGCAATCTGCTGAACATCAAAATATTTTACAGTGCTAAACTGAAGGTTTCCAAGAATAGTAGCTGCAGCATCTAAAATCTTCAACACCTGTTGGTTTTTTCATAGTTATTAGATAATATAAAATATTACTGCTTTACAGGAAAATTTGTGTAACAATTCAGTGGTGTCCAATGGGGAATAAAGTACAACTTACTTTTACTCTTCTGATAGCATAGGTATGACCAAGCAAGATGAACACCGGTTGCCGGATGTTCCGCAAATCCCAGCCTTTCAAGCTACAGTCAACTGCACCAGTTACCAGCAAGTTCTGATGATTTGATAAAACACAGATATATCAGGACAATTTAATTATTAAATTGCAGTGATGCATGTGTTGGCTACAACAGTTAGATAAATCAAACAATACAGCTGAATAAATCATAAATGAGGTCTCCAGTGTGTAAATTAAAGAGAACAGAGAAATACAAACTGTTTCTCCACTATGGACTATTCTGTCCACTATGCAAAAGAATAAGCAAAACCTCTGATCTACCTGGGCTGTCCACGTGTTGGAACAATGCTCTTCTGAAGATGTAGTAGTGAATGAGAGCAACAAACAACTAGACATGTTTTCATAAAGAGAAGATGCATTAATGTTGCAGTAAAAAAACCCCGCTATTTAGTGAGAGTGGTTCAATTAGGAAAACATTTGGATGATCCAACAGGTTTTTACCTCATCATATTTGCACCAGTCACAGCTCAAGATCTCAGCCTGGTGGGCCGGTATCACAAGTTTGACTCCTGGGGCTTTCACATCCCAAATTCTTAAAGTCTGGTCACCTGAAATAAAGAGAAATTGATTCAACATTGTTGAATCAGTTATGAGATACAGTTAATCTGCTGGTACTTAGTAGACAACTGTTTCTTAGCTGTATAAAATACAAACTATTATACGAGGATACTCACGCCAAATAAAGCAAGCACATTATAGACAGAGGTCAGACATGCACAAAAGGAATCAGAATTTATTATTGCTCTTTCATTAGGAAAAAAAAAAACCAAACAAAAAGGATATGGGGTAAAATACTTAAGTAACATTTAATTAAACTAGGAGCTTAAGGTCCATTTAAAAATGGACTTAGAAGACCAAAATAATGAAAATACTTTCTCTGCGAGCCAGCTGCGAAAAAGTACATAGACACACGCTTTTGGCATGCAGAAAAGTGAACAGTATTTAAAATATAACTTAATTCCAGATTCTTTCAATGAAAGGAAAATCTAATTCTCATTACCTGTACTTGTCATGTGCAAAACCTGCACAGTTACTCTCATTTATTGAAATATGGGAAGATAAAGTCAGTCTGCTGTAACACATATTAAAGGCAACGTCTGCTTTAACCTCAGAGCACACGCACACACAGAGGTCTTCATAAAGCAATGAAGGGAGTCCAGCTTAACTTAAGAGCTGGGAATCACCCGAGCCTCTCTCTTTACCTTCAGCCATAAGCTGTCTTCTACCCCTAAAGATCTTCAGCATTTGTGTATACCCTTCTTACAAATTCAGTTCCTAACAGCTTACAAAGACATGGAAAACTGCATCAGCTGACAAGACAACCATGCTTTTCAATTTTTTTTAATTGTTATTCTCTCTTTAACCCTGAATATTTAGCTTTGCATCAGGACAAATGGATTCTCCAGCTTATTTGTTTACAGAGAGAGAAAAATTAATTAGAATTCATTATTATGCCTGTGTTTGTTCAAGAGACAAATGAAATCACTAGAAGCTGTATCCAAACACCCATGATTTCTACAGAAAGCATGTATCAATACTACCTAACTTAAAAAAAACCACTGTTTAACCTTCCTACTGAAGAAATTACTAATGTGTCTTTACCAGAAACACTTCTGGAAATCCTCAAATTGGTTATCATCAATAATCATGATTTTTATGCTCTTTAGATACAAGCATTTTGATGGTTTTAGTGCCCAGTTGGTCACTGGCCTTAAACTATACAGCTGGGCACGCAAAATCATAGCTCTTTTCAAGAAACTGGCTACAGTTCAAACAAAACCATCCCTTAAAGCCACAACAACAATATCCCTATTGCATGAACTACCAGACCCTGTAGACTTTACAAGAAGAAATAAAACGTTTGGAAAGCGTGAATACAAAAATGAAGCTACAGAGAGCTTGGCTCCACTACATGACACAAGACCGGTCTTATGCCTTGTGGTACTACACAGATCACGGGAAGCTTTGTTCTGATGGTTGGTCGGCTTTTTCCTCAGTACTCTTGGCGGATAAATTCCCTTCCTTTAAGGTGGGCACAAAACACGATTTCTCACGGTTTTCACTCCCTTCACCTATTTTAATACTGTCAAGAGCAAGACTGCTGCTCAGTATATGTATAGCACTCCTGGCAATGACACCCTGCAGTCAGCTGAGGCCCCAAACATCACTACAATGCTTTTAAAAACAGGGCAGCATATGGAGAGGAAGAAACACGACCAGCAGGGTCTTGGCAAAATAAAAAGGTAGTATGCCCATCCACCCACCATTAGTCTTGCTAATCTGCCTGCCTGCAGAGTACAGATTTCAGTTTGAGTCTTAAGTCTTTCAGAGATATTATAATAGACTTCTTAAAAAGCTTTCATTTTAATTTAATCAGATAACATAGATTTGAAGGGGAAACACATATTTCACTACAGACAGGATCATTTTTCACAAGCAAATAAATATATAAATGCAGGTAAACTAGAATGAACTGCTACAGAGATGGGCCACAGTAGCATTATGAGGGCCAAAAACATTTGGAAAAGTAAGTTACTCAGCCAATAACAATTTTGACACTAAGTATACAATTGCCCCAATTATTTCTTTTTTAATAGAAAATGCTGATGCACGAGAAAAAGAGTTATTTTCCCTTTCTTTTCTTTTTTTTTTTTTTTTTTCTTTTCATTTCTTTGAAAATGCTAGACTTAGCTGTTATTAATTCTGGCTGGCACTATTTGTGAAATGTTTTTAATGGAGTAACATAACATGCAAGCGAATCTTCCTGTGAATAGAAAAGACTGAATTAAAGCCAAAGGCAAATCCAATTTTTCCATTTAAGCTTTAAGTAGGAGAATCAGATTACTAAAGGAAAAAAAGCTCATAAACAGTGTAATCCTGACACATTACACATTTTAACAAACTTTTTTTTTTTAACCTCAAACATCTTTCCATGACCTCACAACATATATATATATATATATTTTTTTTTTTTTTTTTCACATTTCATTTCAATAAAAATTGCTGTTAAAGAATTTGGAATTTCCATGAATCTTTCAAATCTGCATTACAAAGGATGCATTTCTTTCATATGGTAAAGCTGAAGTAGGATAATAGAAAGTACAAGTAAAGCACCCCTAGTATAATCATATTCACTAACAGCCACTTCCAGTTGGCATCCCAAAGTAAGCAACCACAGAAGTGGCCAACATTTCCCCCACAAAATATTTCTATTTTTGTAAGAAGCAATTTCTCTATGGTAACAGATTTTTTGCTGGTCTGTTAGATAATTATGATTCGAGATTTGTTTGTATATTGTACTTGCTTTCTTTCATTTTAATGAATATTTGTGAAATCTTGGACGAATCAATAGAACTACACAATATATACTCATCTATTCAAAATTTTTGAAAGAGATGTTCATCTACAAGTACATCGTGCCCATACATGGGATAAAGATTGCTAATGTGAATGACAATGTATGATAGCGAAAAGATATGGTTTATTTAAGATTTAAATTTCACGTAGGTTTTATGCTGGCGTTTTACTCATAGATATATTTTACTCAAATCCATAAATCATAATCTCCTAAATCCTGTGACAAAAATCAGCTAAGCAATCATTGCCAGACACTGCAGAGGTACAACATTAACTCTAAAAAATAGCTAAGTGTTTGGGAGATTAATAAAAACCCAAGAAACCTTAAACACTATCTGAAGGCAAAAAGGATTCTAACCAGGACAGATATAATGTTTTTCAAGAACCAAAGTACTGTTAGCTTGAAGTTCTACTTAAAAAGATGAATCTGGTTTTTAAGTTCTAAAGCAAGAAATCTGATCTTCTGACACTGTTCTCTCATCAAAAGAAAAAAAAAAACACCAAAAAAACAAATAATGTATCTTTAATTTACTTAGGAAAATAATTCAGCATGAGACACACAAATATTGGCATATATGGTATAACATCAAAGAAATCTCGATTAATGTGAGTACTTCTGCAGTGCCATTGAATGATTACAAGTTACTTGTATGTATTTTTTAAATACTAAACCAGATTACATTATTTAGCCAGAATCCCATAGAAAATCTGTGGGAGAATAAAGAGCAGAACACAAATCTCATGACTCTCAAAACCAATCTTTTGAGGCATGTTAAAAAGATCATGCTGTCCGTTTCCATCATAGATGGCATAAGTGAACACAGAACATGATTAAGAAAGCTCATGAGATTCCATACAGAGAGACAGAAATAGGGTGACACAAATAACAGCTTGATTTAAATTATCCAACAGGACTCTTCTGAATGCACAAAATCTATTTCCATGTAGCACAGCCTAGATATCAAGTAAACATAATTCGAGTGGAAACATACTTTCCAACTGGTAATTTTTTGGTCTGATACAAAATGCTGTAAAGCTAAAAATCAAAAGAGCTTTAAGTTATTTCAGAGAAGACCTCAACAGAGCCTTTTTCTGAAAAAAGTAAATTGTTTTTGAAAAAAGCTTTTATTTCAGTGTTTTCCAAGATGATAAACATAAATCTTGGGACAATTTTTTTATTTCAAAGTTGACCTCATTTATGACTTGTTATTAAACCGTTCTTTAGCAAATGGCAATATTGGCTAGATACATAACTCTAACCCAAATGACCCAAAACATATTAATTCACTGTAAAAAACCTGTTACTGCATTCTTCTCAATACTAACCATTACTTTACAATGAGATTCTAATATAAAATATTATAACCTGAAAGTGATTTCTATTCTAGGATGTGCTGCATACAATACTTCACTATGGTTAGCACACGCTATAAATTGAGGGTCAAACTCATTTCCTGAAAAATATTTCAGCTTGCACATTAGAGGTTGATTTAGTAAAGCTTAAAGAACACAAGACTTGGATGAATTCAGTTCTGTGCTGGTATGTCTTGAAGCAATAGACTGCAAATGAAACACCCACCTCACTTCAGTACATAGACTGGACACAACAAAGTAAGCAAGTAAATTATATTTTAATAGCTTCTAGCATAAACAGCAGTTTAGCCAAACTGCAACAAAACACAGTAACTCTGTAGTCAGTTTGCTCTCTAGACACTTGATTTGTACCATGCAGTAAGTTGAAGCCTCTTATTCTTTCATCCCTCAAGGATTTAGATTCCAAAAATGACCAAGTTTTGCAAATCCTTGAACCTTCTTCATGATGGCACTTCTTCTAGCACATTCAACAAGCAAATAACCAGAAAAAACATCATAAGAAGCAAATAGTGGACCCACACCACACACAAACTAATGGAATATAGACCTCTAGTTGGATCTCATGACAAACCACTGTCATAGCAGAACAGAAGATTATTTCCTTCATTTTTTTAGGAACCTGAACAAACACAAACATCTTTGGAATCACTTGTCTGCAAGCCCTACTCCCCAACAGCTCCTCATTTTGCCCTGTGCTACTTCTGAAGCAGAAATGTAAGCTGAAGCTTCAGAAAGTTGAAGTCGAAGACCTGACAACCCCAAATTTGGTCGAGGAACTCATACATGGAAAACAGTTCTTTATTGAGGAGCTGCACTCAAGGCTATTCCCCTCCAGCGAATTCAGTAACCATCCTCTTAGTAGATGTACACCTTCCCCAGCTCATTCTTTCATGCAAACTAATTTGGTTTTAGTTTTCTTTCACAATTTGGATACTAAACACAGAAAGGCGTGTGAAGTCTACATGCCAGACTGATTTATGAAACTACAGCTTGACAAGCCCTTAACCACACACATTTGTCACTGAGAGACCAGTAGCCAAGAAAACAAACTTCTAAAAAGGCAACTCACTATGTCAGGACTGGCAATAAAACAGACTATGAGATAAACAATATCTTTTAATTTTAACCTTGAAGTCGAGCACTGAATGCAAGGGTTTACAGAGAGTGTAGGTGGGATTTACAAGTTTATTTGTAAGTCAGCAAAGCTACAGTTCCCCAACACTTCTGTCAACATAATGAAAATTTCTCAGAAATGATCACACCTTGTTGTGGTATGACAAAATTTTTCACCCTGGGCTTTCATTCTGAAAAATAAGTCTTTGAGTAAAGAATATAATTAATTGATCTAAATAACGATGAATACAGATATTATCTTGAAGGTTTAAGAAACAATTCTTTCCCTTATTCATGATTTAAGATGTTTAAGATCAGTAAACTTAAGGAGTGCAGTAATGATTTAAAAATGAATGCAGCATTAAAACTGAGGTCCCAGTAGCTAAGATAAAAGCTACCAGTCATTCTAAATCTGGGCTTTGCCAAATCCTAAACATTCATATTTTCATTTGCAAGTGTCGTAGCTGTATCAAAGAATACTACTGTTATGCAGACAAGGGTAAAATGGTACTCATTAATTAATTCCCACTCTTAAATTTAAAGGGCAATAAAACCAGTTCGTACTATAAGGGATGCTTTCTTTATAAGCCACCCTGCTTGCAGGGCCTATTGCTCTGCAGTTATGGAGAATCATTTAGTAGAACTGATTTATGTTTGACTATATACTAATGTTGCATGCATTTATCACTTTCTTTATGTGCTTCTCACCATTTGCTCTCTGGGTGAAGAAAACCACAAAAAAACCCAACCAAGATACCTTCTGGGCAAATGACACAATGACTCATTAAACCCTTTTAGCCATGAAGATGCTGTTAAACATTTATGTCACTTCTTTAATGACATTTTCCACATCACTGTTTTTTCAGTGAAAGGCAGACATTTACCAGGGCTCTGGTTTGGTGCCCCACGTACAGCTGAACATCCTGCTTATCTTATCATCTCAGAAATTGTTACTGACATCACAACAGCAGTTATTTACACATACAGAATTAACAGTTCGTTCTGTTACTATTAACTCCCAATTCCAAACAAAAAGAGATAAGCCATTTACTTGCTTTTTGAGACTATAATGATTGCACATGAAGACAATAGCATTATAAAGTACCTCACACATCCCTGGAAACATTAAATGGAAGTGTACTAGATGCTGAATAAAAGCTAATTTAACTGAAGCATCAGACATATTTATCTTCCGTAATTCAATTGCATTTTATTGTCCACTGCAGACAAACTTAGTTTTCCTGTACGTATTCTGATTGGAGACTTAATGAAGCAAAATAACCACACTCAGTATCAAATTCTTTTTCAACTGCTTTATATTGCAGTCTTAGGTTTCTTATTTTCTTCACTCATATTCTTTTTCGAGTCTCATAATAGTTTGAGAAAAAGTCATATTCCAAAAACAAAGATTTAACCTTATTAGCATCGGGGAAAAGTTGTCTAGGCACATAACAGTCCTTCTGAGCAGCTATTTTACTGTGGCTAACAGTTGTGCCTTGTTTTCTGTTTTCAGTGTTCAAAACTAATCAGTTAAGTAGAAATCAAACTTCTGCTGGCATTTACGTGGATTCAAATAAAGGCAGAAAAAGGGCAGAGGTGAGGCATGCAAAAGGTTCCTAAACCTCCTTCCCTCTTGCTTATTTTCTTTAAAATAAAAAAAAAAAATTAAAAAGTGCATTGCTTTACTTAAATAGGAAGCATTTTGAGACCAACATTTTTTTCCAATCTGTAGTTAACAACATACATAACTTATTTTACTAGCACATGCAAAATGGAGATGCTGCAACATGAAAACAGTTCATTTCTGGTCTGAATTGCTAAGATGATATACTGTTAAGGTATGACTAAGTACATGGTTGTGAGTGGGTATGTGTGAGGTGGGATGAGAAAAAGGGGACAGGAAGGGCAAGAGAGAGAAAGAATACATGTGAAGACACTACAATCCTAAAACAGCACTGTCTCCTTCAAAAAGAGAATGTTTCAATATCCTTCAGCAATACCCTTCAAAAAGTTTCCCTCCGGACACATTTTCAGTTATTAATTTTCAAGACAACACAAAGTTGCAAAAGAAGAGACCACAAAACTTCAGGTCAACCCTACCAGCAAGCGTATCAAAGAAAGGAAAAGCTGTAAATTCCGCAGAGTACTATCGAGTTGAGATTGCAGTTTTTCTCCAGCTCCAACTTTAGTTCAATAGGAGATCAGTCATCAGTGAAATTAAGCTTTCTGTCGCATAATTTTCTGTCATCCTTATAAAGTGTGCGGATCATAGCAAGTTTCAAATGAGGAGGTCCAGCCCCCTGAACAGTTCCACTTGATTTTCATCATATATCTTGACGGACAAAGTAGAATGCCATTAAACATTAAACAGTGAAGTCGCTCTAACATAAACAGTGTGATATGCCTTTCTTACAATAAGGAAATGGCATTTATACCCACAGCTAGAGGGTCATCAGTACTTCTACTACCCACAATGCTGCTGACCAAGGAAAAAACTCCCAATACGTATCTTCTATAGTGAAGTAATTTAATCAAACCACAGGAGAATTCCAATGTAAACTAAAACCAAAAGCAAACAAAGAAATCTTTTCCATATAGCTATGTCATGATTTCTATGCAAGATCTTTGGTTCGAAGTTATTTCATTTAGCAGCACAGTAGATGCTTTATTTCACAAACTGTAAGAAAGTTCACCATCATTTTGAAGACATCATTTTCTCTTACCTAATGATTTTACACCTAGCACTACACTGTAAGATTATATTTCACACCTGAGTAGTACTTACAGAAGAAAAATACTGTGTCTTTTGTGCACGTTGTTTTTCCTATAATATACTATCGAGTCATCAATTACTGAAAACTGACTGCAATTAGCTTCAAGCTCCAGCAGTATATGTTAGCCCCTTTCAAGAGTCAAAGTACAATTCACAAAAGACTAGCAACTCTTTAGTGTTTTAGTCAGAACTTCCAACAGCTGCACCCACTGAGTCACTCAAAGAACAGATCAATTGCATGTTGCTGTACCCAATTTAAGTACCACCACATACAGCATCTAACAATCAATGTTTCCTAAAATTGTTGAAGTGGCAATGTATTAGAAGAGAGTTTGGCTTCATAGCCTAGAGAATCAAATTTGAAATAACTAGCTGGATCAGTAAAGCCCTTTTGTTCATCTAGAATGTCAGAAATTTTCTATGAGTAAGACTGCCATGGAGGGGAGGCTTCTGAGCAGGTCTTTAAAAAGATCATGACATCCTCTAGAATTTGCGAAAAATACTAAGCACTGTTTTCTCCACTTACCTTTGACCAAACGGTACTTAGCTAGCCTTTTGTAGTATATAGCTGCATTTCAGTAGAACTGTTCATACAGCGTACAGGGCTCGATCCTGTAAATTTCTGTACATCCTATTAGATCGGTATCTCACTAAGTGTTACCTCAATGAATCTTCAAATAAGTTGGAAATATCTGTGCACCAGCATCTGGCTTCCAAGTGTTGCTATGTTAGAACAAATACATGTAACTTGCTAGTCATTCTAGTTCAACTCTGCAGGCAAAGTCAGATGGAGACAGCCAGACTGAAATTTTATGAAAGGCATGCGTACATTTTCATCAAACTTCCCATGGAATAGGGAAGACCAGTATCTGTCTGTACTCACTGTCTCGCTTTAATTTCAGTAACAGGAAAACGTATTTATACTTGCTTACCCTCTTGATATAAGAACTAAACAATTTCTAAATCAGTACAGAAGTCAAACAGACTTCAAATTAGAGAAATTTAAGCCGCTGGAGTTAACCTACCGATATTTGTATTAAGGCAGCGTCTTACTGCCCCTCTATTTCCCAAGCAAACTCTGTGGCTCACAGCACCCCTTGCCCAGTTAGTCCACAGTTAGGCTCCAGGTCTCACTCCAGAGCTCTCCTTGTGCCTCTGGAGCAGGAGCAGTGTTTGGAAAATACTGTCATCTTACCATACAGTCTCTTTGCCTCTAGGTACACCCAACTCAATTATGATTGTATTGACTAGCAAGTTTCATAGCACTGGACAAAGCAGAAAAGTAAAATTGATTATTACCTTTCCCAAAGAACAAGACACAGAGATGTACAGCAGCACTTAGAACAGTTCAATGGGAACTGACTATGTTTCTCACAGAGCTAACAGTCTACTGACACTTGAGATAATTTGAACAAAAACATAAACCAGAACACAAAATAAAGCATATAACATGATTTAGTGGTCAACAACAAGAGTGAGGTGAATGGAAGACAGCTACATAAAATAACACAAAAAATTGCCACACCATCACTGAAGTGACTGCTAGAAAACTGCTGATCCCTGTATAAGCGGCCCAAGAGGATGATTTACAGACTGCAACGGAACTTACAAATCCAGCTGCAGCAATAAGTTTGTCTTTCCTTCTTCCGTTTTTATGTATGACACACACTACCATCTACTGGACAAAGTGCTGAACAAATCCAATAACATACAAGGTTTTTTTGTTGTGAAAACCTCTTTACCTGAGGCAGATGCAAAACAACCTGGGATGTGTGGAGACCATATAGTGCTGTAAACGACCCCTTCGTGGCCTTTAAAAGTGCATAATGACTTCCCCACAGCTGGATCCCACTGAATAAAGTAAAGAGAAAACTGTTCAGGTACACATTCAATAAGAAAGGAAAAGGTTTCATATATAAAAAAGCTTTATACATACAGAAAGGACTACATGAACTTAGTTTTACCATGTATCGTGAAAAGTATTTATATACTTAAACTGATATCCACTCAGGGATAAAGCAACATCTCAGTTAAACAGAATTTCAGCCTCAGTGTAAAAATAAAGGGGAAAAGTGAATCAATGCTGTTTCTTAACACAAAGAACCATCAGATCCAAAACAAATCACATTTTTCACCTTCAGCAAAAAAACAACATACCAGCTTAGCTGTTTGATCCCATGAACCAGACACCACTAGCTGCTCTCCTCTAGTTTGGCTCCAGTCAACACTATATGCCTATAAACGATATAACAACCTAGTTTAGAAAGAGCATTAGAATACAAGCTTGAGACTTTAGTTAGCCAAAGTTCCATGAAATAGACTTATATTTGCAGATTGTATCATAAACAGCTAAAGAACTACACAAGTCAGGCACCACAAAGCTGCCAACAATGCCATTTACCTGAACAGAAATTAAATTTAACATCCCAGTCCGGCATTACAGTACGTAAGGGTCAGAAAGGTATCAAAAAAAGTAAAAATGGGCCAAAATGGAAGGCGGGGGGGAGAATTTGTAACAAAATCCACCTATACCCACCATCACTAAAAGTTTCTACCACTGTAAAAAGCCATAATTCAGATTGATTTCTTATCTCTGATCCAATTTTACTCAAACATCTGCAGTTTCTAATTGTTAGCAATGTAAATGCCATCTCTCTTCAGAGCTATGGAGTTGACTTTGAGGTATTAGCTGAGTAACAGTAAATGCTTTTTTATGATATCTAATTCTCATAAGAAATCCACGCTATAAAATACTCCCGATCTTCATCTTTTCCAGGTTCTATGACACTCTTTTTTTACCATTTGTATCCTCAAACAAATTAAATAAAATTAAAAACTCAACTTCCCTCATAACTAATCATTTCAGCTATTAAGAAGTTGCTTTTCACTGTGTGGTTGAAATAAGCTTCCTCTTTGACAGTTTATTCTAACGTTGGTCCCCACCTTGACAGAGGATACCTTAACTCCATCTTTCACGGCTGATTTCTAGCTCTGCTGCCTCAGCGAAAACAAATGCTCTAAGGCAATTCTTCAAACTACTTCAAATCTGAAAGCCTCAACAACGTATACAACTTCCATCTTCGAATGCACCATACCTTTATCTATGTGATGGAAGGTGCATTCTATTATGTCTAGTTTTACCTCTCACCAAAATGGCTCAATAAGCTGCAGTGGGACATGAACCATTTCAGTGCTAAAGTGGATAAATATTAGCTGAAACAGTTTATTTGCTACACCTCCTGACCCAATCAGATCTTCCATAACACTTCTGAAGAAACGTGGTCACTACCTACCAGTAGCAGGTGGCACTGCTCTCAACAGTTGGGCCACTAACCACCGAGGATTTGTACTTCAGCTGGGACAATCTAGTTCTAGCACAGCATTGGATCTAATCTGCAAGTCAATATACCAGATGCTGTGTTTGTCTTGGATAGATGGAATTGTGTATTAAATGACAGCAACCCTGTTTTGAGGGTGAAAATTTTTGGACCTGTGTTGCCAGAGAAAAGAAACAGAGAAGTTGGACTGGAAAAAAATCCAGCAAAAGCCAAAGTCTTCTATGGAAAGTGTCATGTATAAGAAAGGAAATCAAGGTACTTTTTTAGCTACTTCTGAGCATTTTCCCTCCTTAGAAATATTTCGAGCTATGCTAGATGCACCTTAAATTAACTGTTTTTCATCTATTTGCTTATTTCCCCATAAGTGGAAGGCAATCACTGCACACAGAAAAACAATGTGCATTATCTGCAACTTCCCTTTTTTATTTTACAATGTCCTGCTTCCCATATACTGAAAGGCGTATTGCTCTGGCACCATTTTGTGCTAGCTCCCTTCCTTGAGGAGTTTATAATCCAAATGTATAAGACACCCAGACAGTACTTGACAAAAGCCAAATAACAAACTGAGATGTAGTTCTTTTGTTTGTTTTTACAAACCATTTCTTTACCTCTTGGCTTTTCTACTTTTGTTAGCTAAGTGTCAGTACTACAGCTCATTAAAACACCCTCCCTTTCAACCTTACTCCTCCTACTAAAATAATAACAAAGGAGACACACAAGTACCTGCTCATATTTTAAGAATGGAAGACATCACAGTTCTCTGAAGCGGCTCCTGAGGTTCTCACAAACATTAGCCTCTCTCCTTCCCCCTGAGCCTCTGTTCAACTCCTAAGCTGTTGCTGTTTGGAAATTCCCCTAAATGTATCCCTACGTAGTATGCCTCTTTCACACAACAGCCCTATGAAGTCAGTTCAGCTGAAGTGTTTGGCTCTCACATTGATGTCCAAGATTTTCCAGAAAGACATATGCACCTGTGTCACACAATTCAGCTAAGTCCCACATATTTGTGATGTATCAGATCTACTACACAGATAAGGCAAAGCGCACATATGGCTTACAGCTCACTTGCAAGCTATCAGCACATGGATCTATTGAACACGTTGTGACACGGATCTGTGTACATATGGCAGATATGGTTGGGACTGCCCCGCACTCTGCAGCTGCATCAGAGGCAATGGGACCTGGGCAAATTCTCCTTCAGGCAAGAGTTACAAACAGAACAGACAACAGGCTCAGAAAAAGCAAGAGCTATTTTCTATTTGGCATGTGACAGGTCCAGGTAACGGGAACAGAATAAAAAGGAGGAGGTGTGGAGAACCAAGTAAGGTTCACTTTTATTCTTCATTCCTTTTCATGCTATCATCCAACAAATCAACAGACGCTTCAACAGAAGCTGTGTTGAGCAACCGGGAAAGACTAATAACACAGCATAAACCTTAGTTATTAATCTTTTAGTGCTTTATCTTCAGCCATAAAATACATTAATACTAGTTTATGCCTAAACAGCAGCAAGAAATGCCTCAGGCAAGATGAAAATACGATAAAAGAAAGATGTAAAAACATAAAACATAGTTCCAAACAAATGCTCAGGCTCACTTTACAAGACAAATTTAATTCAAGCATTCTATTGTCTCACATTCCAGTGAGACTTTATTAAAACCAAAGTAAATTAGTCTAATTTATGCATGAGATTCAGCAGTTGGTTAGTGCTGGAATAAAACTCATTGTCCTTTGATAATAAAGATGCACTTTAAAATTAAAAATGCATATTCTTTTTGAGAAGGGACAATGATCTCATTTAGAAAACAAGAAATAGAACCCTGTCAATCTTGCATTAGAAATACTATAAAATGCAGTGACAAAATTGTCATTAGAAATGTCAAACAGGGATTAAGGATTAGGAAGGCAGTCAATAATTTTAAAGAGCACTGTCTGTCAGTGTCTACCACAAACTATTAAATATGTTCCCTCTGAGATCTATCCTCTTAATGCATGTTTATAAAGAATCAATACAACCTTTTGTATCCCACAATAAACACTCAGGCCATGTTTTCTATACTGTCTTTCTAACTCATGGATGAATGCGTCCAATCTCCCCATGCTACCTGCTAAACTAAGCTTTGGACACACAAACGTTTACTTCACAAACAACAGATGGCATAGCAGAACTAAAACAAACTTATGGACAGAATTTCAATGAAGAAATGATAGAGACAAAAAACCCACGATTTTGGTATTATGCTTTGCCTATATCTTTCTGTTAGTACCATCAGCCTTTGAATACTATCATAAAATCCTTATCACAACTACAAACTCATCTCTTAAAATTATTTACATAGTATATGTATTAAACCAAAGTAGCAAAATTACAAAGAAATAAGGTACAGAAGACAGACTGTCATGTAGCTGCAGTCACTCAGCTGAGAGTTCATATCTGAAAAAATCTTGAGGTCTTTGTGAATAAAAAACTGATTTCCTCCATCATTTTATATTGACTACATATCCACTAGGTTATTTTATTCAGATTTATGTCATTTAGATAAAGCATCAGTAATCCAGGCTAACACTGACTGCATCTAGACTTCAAAGACTTGACAGAAGTGAGTGGAGAGTTAGAAGAAAAGCACGGAGGGAAAAAAAACCACATACAAAAATCACTTGGTGAAAGATAAATATACAAAAGCGTAAATGTCTTTAAAAATATACAAATACATTTATGAACATTGTTCTCTACTCTTATCGCACTGTATAAATGAACTGAGATTTTAAGAAAATCAAATGCAACGATATCAAACCAAGGCTAAAAAAATACATGCTGTCCTAATAGGTGACTACTGTTATTTGAGTAGGATCTCACAGATGCTAGAATGGAAAAGGATAAGTAGTTCCCAGGTATGACAGAAGTCCTAAGGATCTGCCTAATGTGTACAACTTTATATCTTCAAGAATAACACTGCCATATACATCAGCTGTCTGACTTAGACCTATCCAATAATGCCCTCTAAATATCACAGAATGACTGCAATACTTTTATACAACACAATGATTACCTACCCTATAAGAAACCACAAACGCTATTTCTGAATATATTAATTTATGTAATTAAGCAGTACCTACTACAGCATATGAATGTACATACAAATATGTACAATAGGTAATTCACTTTATATTCAAGTTAGGTTATAAATCCAAACCACAAGCCCAAACAAAGTTAAAAAATAGACAACGAAACCCCCTTTTGATTATAAGTCCACACATAAATCTTTTACTAATTCAAACATTAGATTGTCCATTAAATTGTTCAAGTTTGCTCGGTTTACCTCCTGAGTGTGCTCTTTATAGACTTGTAGTGGACCTTTGGTTTTAGCTGTATCCCAGATTTGCAAAGATCCATCTCCACTGGAAGTGATCAACACATGTTCATTATTCTCACTCCAGGTCACATCAAACAGGCCATCATTCCAGTCAAAACTAAATCGGAACAATGAAGATATTTGTCCGTGAGAAAGCACAACATAAAAGTCTGAACTAGTTACATGCAAAGACAGTATTTCTTTAAATCACCCTCTTTACCAATCTAAACAGCTGTTTTATATATTTGAGTTTCCAGTAAATCTCCTTACAAGTAACTTACTTGTTATAATGTGAACTTTTACAACTGTATGCCCAAATAGGTTGAATAAGTAAATGAGACAAGGACTTCCACACACAGAGAATGAAATCTGATTTCAGTCTTAAACTTGTCAGGCAGACAGAGAGAGAGGTACTACATGTCTCAGTCTGATCTAGAGTTTCTGCAGGGTGTTGCTACAGAGGTAGGAGTCCTTTGTCTATAACAGCTGTGGTAAACAAATAAATAAAACTGTTTGTGTTGTGAGACCTCTATCCAATTCACAACACCATTAGGAAGCTAAATCACAATGAAAGACCAATGGAAAGACAGTCATGAACATATTAAAGATCTCTACGCTCCCTTAAAAGGGTTTTCAACATACCAATGATTCATCATATGGGATCTGATGTCATATATGAGTTGCTCTGCAACAACTGTCAATGACCCCTAAGCTCTAGTTAAACTTCATGGCACCCTGCAGTAATGATGAAGGTAATAATGAGCACGTACGAAGAATGTTTCAATAGAGAAAATGACACAGCTTATGGCTCAGGAAGTTACAGGACTTTCTACCACAAAATAAGTGGAGTTACTGGAAATGTAGAAATGAACAGTACAAAACCAGAGCACTTAGCAGGACTAACAAAGTGTTGAACAGCTTCAAAGAGTCTTGCTTTACAATTATGAATTAAAAAGACTTTCTCTGAATATGATTAACTATTTGTTAAGCATTTCTGTTTCAGCCCTCTTAATCTAAACAATTGCTGTTTCAAAACTTTCTTCAAAAAAATTCTATGTCAATGATGGTCAAGTATTAAACCCCCTCCTTCCTAACCTTTCTCCTCCCACCCAGAACACAAACCAAACTCCTCTAAAACCCTTAGAATATTGCATCTCCTAGGAAGGACCTCTATGACTTTATGCAGCTTCCTGCTCTATTTTCCGCATAAGTCAATCATAAGGGCATAAATTTAGGTGGCAATGTACTGTTGCTAAAAAGCTAAACCTTTTAGTTTCAAGCTAGGGCAGAGAGGTTGCTTGTAATTTACATTGTCTGTTTTCTGTAAAACAGTTTATGCTACAGAAAGGTGCAATCCTGATTACTTCCTATAACAAAATCTGTGCAAGGTAAACATCATTTGTATGGAAATACAAATACATTCATGTGTATGGAACTACAAAGACATATTTCAGTAGATACTATAGCATGTATACAATACTTTCTATTGCTAACAATAACCCAAAATACTTTGGATGTGTCTTCTACTCACAGATACATAGTAAGTTTTCCTCTTGCAAAAAACCCCAAATATAAACCTATGTTACCTCCTGAGCAGAACAATCCCAGCTTCATTTTGTTCCAGCACTACCAGAGTTCCACAGCCTAAAATAAAATAAATAAATATAGAAATAATACAAAATAAATCACAACTAGTTGGCCCATGCCAAAGAAAACTACTGTGGTTCTGAGGTAGCTACAGTGTGCAAATACAAATGGCATCTGAACTTTAAGAGGCCAAACAATTAATTGCATAAATAAACATCTTGTTGTCTCATGTTCTCTAAAACTGTAATTCATTTACATCTTCAGTGGGATGGCAGAGTTGACAGGGCCTGTCTGGACATTCAACGACTGAGACTAGAACAGTTAAAATTCTATGGAAAAAATATTTTCAGACATTTCATCCACATTGTGTATGTCTCTACTACTATGTTTATTCTCAATCCTATAAAATTAGTCCTCCTCTCAGAAGGTCTTGTGAAAAACACAACCAAAGCAGCAGGACTGTGTTTTTATGCGCTGCCGGAGGATGCGGCAGGTTGGGGGCTTGAGGCAAGCCCCAGGCTGGCGACCCGCTCTGCCACTCACCCCGTCCTGCTCACGGAGAATCACAGAATCATACAATGGTTTGGGTTGGAAAGGACCTTAAAGATCATCTAGTCCACCCCCCCTGCCATGGGCAGGGACACCTCCAACTAGACCGGGTTGCTCAAAGCCCCATCCAGCCTGGCCTTGAACACTTCCAGGGATGGGGCATCCACAGCTTCTCTGGGCAACCTGTTCCAGTGCCTCACCACCCTCACAGTGAAAAATTTCTTCCTGATATCTAATCCAAATCTACTCTCTTCCAGTTTGAAGCCATTACCCCTCGTCCTATCACTACACTGCCTAATAAAGAGTCCCTCCCCATCCTTCCTTTAGGTACTGGAAGGCTGCTATAAGGTCTCCCTGGAATCTTCTCTTCTCCAGACAACAACCCCAGCTCTCTCAGCCTGTCCTCACAGGAGAGGTGCTCCAGCCCTCTCATCATTTTTGTGGCCCTCCCCTGGACCCGCTCCAAGAGGTCTGTGTCTTTCCAGTGCTGAGGGTCCCCGAGTTGGACGCAGCACTCCAAGCGCGGTCTCACCAGAGCGCAACAGAGACGTTGTACCCAAGCAAAACAAAAGCAACGGGAAAGGAAATCCCAAAACACTTTTTACAGACACGGACTTACGGCCCGGACACACCGATTTCCAGCCACGAGGGAGCCCCCCTTAGGATCCACCACCAGCAACGTACGTTAACGGTTACCCCCTCCCCCCTCGCCGCCGCCGCCGCGGAGGCCCCGCCCGCACCTGCGATGCCGTAGTACTGCGCGGCGGCGCAGGCCACGCGTCCCGGCCAGTAGGGCGAGAACTCCACCGCGTAGCCGTGCAGCCCGGGCAGCCGCAGGGCACCGCCGCCGCCGCCCGCCGTGCCCATGGCCCCCGCCCGGGCCGAGGCCGAGGCCCGGAGGTGCCGCTGCGCGCCCGCCGCGCGCAGGGCCCCGCCGGAAGCGGCCCGCCCGGCGGGCGGTGCTGAAGCTGAGGCGCCGCCGCCATCTTTGGGGATGGCAGAGGGCGGCCTCGGACGCGGTCGGAGTGGTGCGCTGCCACGGTCCCTTGGCTGGGCCTGGCTGAGAGGGCACCGCTGCCGCCTCAGAGGCCTCAGGGGAATTGCTGCTGGCCCTAGGTGGCTGCCCCCCCGCTCTGCTCTGAGCGGCTCTGCGGAGGTGGCAGCTGCAGCCTTGGCCGTCTGTGGCTTATCCCTCTGGTGCGGCCTTGTCCTCTGACCTCTTCAGAGGGAAGCTGTATGCTTAGGAGGGCCTACTGAGGCATTTATCACTTCATACTGTTGGGCATTCATACGTACCACAGTGTAATTAGTAATTAAAGGTCATCTGGCCCAGACCAGGCATCTGACCACTCGCTGCCTGTTTCTTACAATAAACAGTTCTGCAAAATCACCTTCCAAACTAAAAAAAAAAAGACAATCCCTTCTTTTATATGCAATGTTAAGACACATCAGCTTATTGTGTGTTCATTAGCTTGAATACATGAGATGCTTCAATCACAGTACAACTATGTTACCTGTCATTTTTTCTTTTAAAAAGCCCTTCTAAGCTATTTCTTTCTCTAATTTCTTGAATAGATCTGTATATTTTATCATTCTTCTTGTGATGCAGTTATGCTTTATGGAAGTCCTTTTGGGAACAAACTGAAGTTTTCTTAACACCCGTGACAACTTCTGTTTAAGTCAGTGGAAATTTTGCCTTTGAAAGGAAGGTGGGGGGTTATTAGGCTTAGAAAATAAGTATTTTGGCAGAGCAGCAGCTGCAGCTTTTGTTACATTCTATCCTGTGTGTGATACACAGGAGTTTCAAATGCAGACATACGAGATTATTCCAGTTGAACACACACTACACGGACTATCAGTGATAATGACCCATCTATGTGTGTAGAGACAAAAATGCAAAAGTATTACTTTACACAGCAAAGGTGAATTAGATTATTTAATCAAGGTTACATCATGGAGCTTGGAGGATAGTTACGTACTCCTGGTACTCAGACTTATATTTAAAACTAAACCTTGACTACAAAATGTATTGTAAAGCCACACAAAATGTCTAATTCCTTTAACTGGTACTCAAACGCAGATCGCTGAATTAGGCAGTTCTAGTAATTCTTTCATCTTGTGATAAAAGTGAAAACAAATAAGTTTATCAAACAGCCTCCAGGATTTTAGAATAAAATCAATCCAAATTCAGAGCAAGTGAAGCTCAATTTAATGTATCCTATTGATTACCACAGCAGTTCCCAAAGCCTCACAACTGGCAATTTATAGGTTTAATTTATTGACAGACACCATATGAGATCAGATTTTCTTAACCCTAGGGCAAAGGAATACCTTACTGAATTGGCTGCTTCAGGCCAAATTCCACCAATTTTAACCTCAGTGGAATCTTTTAAAATCAATGTATCTTTTCAAAATGCAAGTTACAAGACCGTTTTCTGAGCAAGTGTTTTTAAAGTAGTTGCCCTTTGTGACTGGGATGTCAATAACAACATTTGAAAAGATACATAGCCACCGCATTGTGCAGTAAGTAAATTTGGACATGGCCCTTTGCGAGGTGTTGTCAGTCAAGTGCTTGACGGTATAAAGTCCAGTTACTCTATGGAAAATTTATCACTGCTGAGTATTGGAAAGTTTTCATCGAGTGCATTTTCAAATCTAGCTGATCTTTTGTAATCAGTGAAATTCCACGAAGAAGTTATGCAAGCAGGAAGCAGTCCTTAAAACAAAGCCCAGCTTTAAAGACAGACTAAAAGAATTTTCGTGGACATAAAGATCAAGAAGTGGATAAAAGGTTACAAGAAAGAAGAACTCGTTCCCAAAACAATTTTTTTCACAGACAAGCTTGTGAATTCAGGTTTTGAAGATCCTTAGAAGTAGGAAGTAATGTAATACGGTGAGTGAAAGTATTTGCATAGGAAGATTTCAAGGTAGAATAACTAAAGAAAGGAAAGCTATTTTACAAACAAAGAGAGAAGGGCCCAACAAACAAAGCTGCTAAACAGAGCTGTGTTTCCTCCTCAACCCCTGGGCAGATGAGGAAATTCAAGAAAGATGAAGGATCACCAATTATTGTAGCATTGTGTACGCAGCTATTGAAACCCGATGGTGCACCAGCCTCTACCAGCCAGTTCTTCCCACCAGCTGACACCGAAGGGACGTTCCCCACCTGCAGCGGTAGATGGCAGCCACGTTCCACGTGAAAACTGAAAGCCCACAGTTCTAGGAAAAAATTCCCCAGCTGCGCTGGCATTATTTTTTTCCTGTCCCAGCATCGCTTCAATGAATTAAAAAAAAATGGAAGTTGCTTAGCATGCAACTTTTAGGCCATATTTATGCTGCATTTACTCCTCTGAGCTGAGCTCACAGTCATACCCCTTGTTAGCATTAGGATAGGTAGTTGAGATGCTTACAGCGGTACCTCCACATCCAGTTCACCACCCTGGTGACATTTCAGTCCAATGAGCTCTGTTCTGTCACAAACACATGTCCCTCATTTCCTCAGCTCGCTGGCTGACAGCTAGCTTAGGTGCAAGTTGAGCTGGTAACCATCACTGCTGTATACACAAATCCTGAAAAAAAATCTTACTGGTCAGCACAAACAGTTACCAGGAAGGCTCTAGTCTGAGTATTTAAAGAAGTTAAGAAAGAAGCTTTTCTACCAGAGAAAGTAGATTATGAGCTATTCCCTCACGTACAAGGACAGGTAGCTTAAAACACTGAAAATACTCATGGACTGCAGTAAACTTTTTCCTGTCTTGTAGCTATTGAGCCGTTCATTAGGCTTCATGCTATCACGATTTTCTTCTACAACAGTGAATGTTTATTGACTAATAGAAACATAGAGTTGTTTCCAGTTGAAATTCCCATACAGTCATAAAGCTGTATGAGTTGAAGCTTGAAGAAAAAGCATTTAGTGTCCCAAGGATCATGAGAAGATTGCAAAACTGGCAACGCTGAAAATAAAGGAAAGTAACGAAAGGGGTTGCAGGAACGAATGCAAAGGGAAAAGGTTCCCCTCATACAGGGAAAGTAAGGGTTGTGGAAGTGGGAAGGAAGAGGCAGTTAGCACGGAGATTTTTCTGGAAGTGTCACGGTTTGGGCTGGGCTGGCCACTGAAGAACAAAAGAAGCAAGAGGAGCGAAAGATGCTGGAGCAGAGGAAGATTTAGACGAGAAGATTTAGAAAGAAGCGTGAGAGTTGTTGTGAGGAAAAAGGGTATGAAGCAAGAACAGTGCACATTCTTCACCATGCTCCAAGGACAGTCCTGACTGATGAAATATCCAACCCCAAGGATGTATCCACATTGCTCCGTCAGTTTTTGCGGACTGCCATTTATGTGCACCATGCCATAATTTGGTAAGCGGATTCCTCATGTTGTTACTGTTCCATGATCAACTGCATCCCTACAGAATGGCCACCAGCTCTATTTACCAGCCCCTTTGTACTTAAATATTGCTTAAATGTTCAGTGTAACCATAGATTTACCTCATCTTAAAGACTGGCAGCCGACTGCCTCATAAGAAAATATTGCCCTCTGTATATTGAACATAAAGGCTGCTTCTGAGTGTCTACAGAGATATACTAGTCTAACTTTTCAGGACAGTTTTTAGAAACAAGTTTTTTATTTCAGTTTAATAATTTCTACTGTTTGTGAGAGTTCTGGTCTAAAGCTTATAGAAATTGCGCTAGTTTATGTACTTTCAGTATCTCATTTTGATTTTTCTATCTGCAACTTTCTTTACAATTGAAGCATAGTGCACTTTACTCCTGCAAACTTCTTTGTCCTTCTTATCAGTGAAGAGTTCATGGTGTATCTCTAACCTCTCGTTCCTATGTATTATCCTGTAGTTAAATAAGAGGGCCTTAAAGTATGGATGAAATTTAGCATCTGTTTTAAAACCAATATCTATAGCGATGAATTTTAGTCCATTCTATCAATTCCATCAGCACTACCATAAAAAAAATTCAAAATGCAGATAAGTCTAGAATAATTTTTCTCCCTCTAATTACAGCCTCTGATGGCTGTAATAAATGAAAAATATAATTTGGAGTTATATTAAATGCACATATGTTTTAAACTCATCTCTATAAATCAGGATACACTGGAACTAACTTTTTTGGTCTTGGATCTTGTTTACACTAGTTTGAGTGGCTAAATGCAGCCTGGGGCATCTGTCATATGCTGTTTGTCACTCATCAAAAACTGCATTTATATTTGCAAATAATAAAGTTGGCAAAATCTTGGATGTTGAAATTATAATTATGGTTAAACCTAGAGGCCAGTGATGTATAGCTGTAAAAAACATGTAATGAAGAGAGGGTCATTCTTTCAACAAATTCACAGCTAACTGCTTGTTACAACTTTTTGTCATTAAAAAAATCAGAGATGGAACAGGGCGATACTGAATTGTGATTATATATAAACCATCTGGTGCTAGAGATGTTAATTTTATAGCACTTTAGAAACAAGTGAAGAAGGTAAGCGTAGTTCTCATAACAAATGGGGTTTTACTTTGGTTTTAAAACAATCCTTTGAATTATCATCTCCTAAACACAAGAGCTCCTAAATGTCTGATCTCTCACTTCAAAGAGTTAGCAGAGTAAAAGATATGTTTTCACTTTATAAAAACATGGGCAATTTATGTTTGTTATTCCAGTTTCAACAGCATTTTGATTATTTTTTTTTCCCGGTTTAGGGCCCAACCTCACTCCCAGCCAAATCAATCGAAAAACTAACTTGAACATGGAATAGACGCGGTGCTACTAACGAAGGAAGGCTCACAAGTCAGTCACGCTAAGTGGAATCGCGTGCTGCTTCCGTCCCCTTCCAGCCTGAGACTTCCTTCTGCGCTTGACAAACACGGGCTGTTCTCCAGCACAACAGAGACATATTGTTCTTGCTTCCTGCAAGGTGATGTAACTGCAGAGCTGAATGGATTAACTCTGATTCTGCATTTTGTGGAAAATTATGTTATTTAGAAAAAACACAGATTGCTATTCAGACTGGAGCAAGAAACAATAACCTACTGTATCTGGCTGATTAGCAAATATTAACTTTTCTCTGTAAATTAGTCTTTAGTTTGCTCGTCATCTTCCCACCCCATTTACCCATTCCTTATCAGCAGAAGCAAATGCCAGGCATATCTCGTCGAAAGAAGGGGACTGCTCAACGCAAAAGCAAACACAGCTACTGAAGGTGCTGCAGTGACTAATTTTTCTAATTATTCCCAAATTGATCCTGTCTACAGAAGTCATGGAAAACAATGAGATACGGGAGCAGGCTTTGTGCCAACAAGTTGATTAGCCTTAATGAGATCAATTTTAACAGGATGGACCTGTTGATACGATACATAAACGTAACTATAAGTATGTACTGTTTTCCCTCCTTTTTTCCTTTACCTATTTGATAGAAATCCCTCATAAAACTAAAAAATATTGAATAAATCATCTAGTTTCACAGGACTTCTGTTCAAAAGCAGACTGCAGAAGTCTCAACGCCCTTTTCCTTTCCAAATCCACTTCGAGTTTCCTCAGAGCTTCGCTCTTGGCCTGCAAATGATCTGAAAGTTTGAGATGTTCACCCTTCACGTTACGCATTGCTTCAAATGCCAAAGGGTCTCGTCCTCGCGTGGGTGGCCGCCACACCACCGCCTCAGCGCCGCTCTTGGCTGCACGCTCCTCGCTCCGACTCATCTCCTTTCCCGCGAAGAAACATTTTGCTTAATTACCAAGCACTCAAGGGGTCCGGACGGGCAAATTCCAGGCGAATGAAAGAAGCCGATGTAATTTAATCAACACACAGGGGCAGTTTTCCCGGCGGGAAACTCCCACGCGGGACCCCCTACTCCCACGCACCCGGGGGGGAAGCGGGCGGTGGGAGCGCCGAGGGGGCGTGGCCACTCCTGCCCGGGGGGGCGTGCCAGGGGGCGTGTCCCGGCGCTGGCTCCGCCCCGCCCGCCGCCGCTGGGCCGAGGCGGGGGCGCAGGAGAGCGGTCGGTCCCACAAGTGGTTCCTCCTCGCGGCCCAGTAATTTCGCCCGGGGAGCGTAAACGGCCGGAGGTTCCCCTACGGGCGGCGGCGGGAAGAAGGAGGGGCCGGGGGTCGGCTCGCCTCGCCGGGTAGTCCCTGCAGGTGCGGGGGAGAAGGGAGCGGCGCGCCATGGTGCCGGCGGCAGACACCGAAGGAGGCTGTGCTTGTCTGCCCGCCTCCGGCAGCCTCCGCTAGCGCCCGAAGGGGAGCCCCTCGCTTCACCCCGGCCGCTTCACCCCTCCAGCAGCTCAGCGGGACGGTTCCGGGGCGGCCGGCGCAGCATGGCATCCGCCTAAGCCCAGCCGGCACAGCAGAACCCGGGACGCGCCGCGGCGGCGGCGGCGGCTGCCCCCACGCCGGGATGAGTGACAGCGGCGAGGGGATCATCAGCTTGCCGGTGCCCAGCCCTCCCGGCGCCGGCCCCCCCGGCGAGGAGGCGCTGGGCAGGCGGGCGCAGGGGGCCGAGGCCGGCGCCCGCAGCCTCCTGCCCGACTTGGCCGCGCCGCCGCCTGGCACCCTCTGGGCTGAGGACGGGGCCGCCGCCGCCGGTGCCTGCCCGGGCATCGCGTCGCGGGCCAAAGGTGGCGGCAGGCGGACGGCCGTCACCTATGTGATCAACGAGGCGAGCCAGGGGCCGCTGCTGGCGGCGGAGAGCGGCGCCCTGCAGAGCCTGCGGGAGGCGTGCGAGGTGGTGGGGGCCGCCCTGGAGACCCTCCACTTCGGCAAGCTGGACTTCGGCGAGACGGCGGTGCTGGACCGCTTCTACAACGCAGGTGAGAGCGACCGGCAGCGGGAACGGCTCGGCCCGGGCTCGCTCTCGCCTCCCTTGGCCCGGGCCGCTCCGGCAGCAGGCGCGGCTCTTCCCCGCCCCCGCGGGGTCGGCTCCGGCCACGGAACCCTCTGGGCGCTGCGCCCCGGGGCGGCCCCACTCCCCCGGGCCTCGGTGACAGCCTTCGGGCGGGTACGTGGGGTGGCAAAAGTGCGTCAGAGCCTGTTTTTGTCTGGGTCCCGTCGGTACCCCCCCCCCCCCCCCCCCCCCCGCTAATGTGTTTTGGAGAAGAAACTCCCTGTCAGCAAGCGTGCTGTGAATCAGCAACTTGTGGCTTTTTACCTGTGGATTAAACATGACCTGGCTGTTTTTCTCTCCCAGTCTCCCAGCAAAGTGCAGGGATGCAAGTTTCTTACTGACATCCTAAGCTCTGGCTGGAACAGGCAGGAGGTGCGAGGCCCCGAGAGTTTTGGAAAGCAGATTTGGCACCAGCCAAACAATTTCTTCGAGCAGACCCAGTATCTGGGACGCACCGTGTGTTTGTGCTTGGAAGTTTGTGCTTCTGGATACCGGTTGCATAAAACATTTGAGGGATGGGCTTGAACAAAGAGCTGCGTGCACCCATCCAGTTAGTTGGCGTGAATGCCCTCTGCTGCATCCTCTCACCCCCCCTTTGCTGAGGTTATGTGTTACGATTTACCTAGCCCCATTTTAAAAAATAATAACAGAAAACTTCCCCGTGTCTTTTTTATTAGCAGATACGTGGTGTGAATGTAGGATACAAAAGCCTACTTTCTAGACTTGTAAAGACTTCATAAAACTAAAATTATAGTACTGAATTAATGTCTTTTTGTCTTGAAAAGAATCAGAAGCAGGAAATCCACCTTACCTATAATCTTAAGCTTATTGTGCGGTATGATTTTTGTGTATGTGAAATACGTGCAAGAAATAAGCATTTAAAAAGTTTTGACTGTTATTATAGTTTCCTCCTCCCCTGAGGAGGGACGAAAAGAAAGAAATAAACTAAAACCAAACAAATGAAAAAAAACCTCTTGGCTGCATTGTAGCTAGTTTCCACAAAAGACTCTTCAGCACGGGCATGCAGATGCGTGTCATCTCTTGGAAACTCAGCAAGCTGTGCCTCATGGGCCGCTGCTTTCAGTTCAGTGAGGTGGGTGATTTCTGAAGCATGCAGTCGCGGCTTATTCCTTGTGCCTCTCGCAGAGCTGTGTGGTTAGAGCTGATGTTCTCAGAAGTCAGAGGAGCTGTCCTCACAGGTGCGAATAGGAAGGCCATAGAGCTATAGATCCTGTACTCTCCACATACAGATAAGAAGGACTTCAGATTTCGAGCACCCTCACACCTCTTCTTTCCAGGACAGGTGAAACCTGAGAGTCTCTTTTGGTTCTGCTGTGGAAGCTGTCACGTAGTGAGACTCCCGGAGTTGAATTAGTCGTCGTGGTTTTGTGCTTCTTGTGTTGGTTAATTTTTAGACTCCGAGCTGCACAATAGGCAGACTCTCGGTGGTTCACGGAGGTTGTTCTTGTAATGGGAGATTTGACTTGAAGTGGGCCCCTTTTAATGCTGGCAGTAGGCGTCTGGCATATAGTGCTACATAACTGCACGCTTATGTAATATAATTTGCCTATTTCAATGGCTTTTGAGCAAACTGTGTAAATGCAAAAACATTACTTTTCCTTTCAGTACTGTTAGGCTGTGGGAATTTAATCAAAGTATTGCAAAACAGGAAAAACGCTTTGCCGTTCTGCTTTAGTAGCAAAGCCTGTAAACATGTAAAGAACAGAACTAGGAGAGAAACATCCAGCTCTGGGACTGAAGAGAGCAGGACACAGAAGTTTGTGTCTGCTCCACATACACTCTGTACTGACCTGTACTCTGAGCTGACCAGTCATAAACCAGCTGCAGTCCCAAAACTACACTGTGCTGCTGGCTCTAAGGCTGAACTTAGGGTCTAGAAGGATCTGTGAGTTTTCATACTTGTTTCTTCATTCCTGCTGCATTTTATGTACTCTCTCTCCAAATGTTTTTAAGAATTGGTTGTTCTCCAGAAACTTCAAGCTAGTGAAAAAATGACTCTCAGGTTAGGAACAGAACACCATTAAAGAGCAGAAGCTGTGTAAGCTGAAGAATGAAAATGGGGAGTAGTGTAGGGAACAAAACCAATACGGTCATGGAGAGTGTAACTATTGCCCAGATTTTTAAATTTTTTTTAATTGCTTTAACAGGGTGGTGGGGCAGAGCATTTGTAGGTGACCTGAACTTCCCTATTCCCCTTCTTGTTCTTAGTCTTGCTGTGTGCTTTCAGTGATCAAAGATGATATTAACAATATTGATAAAGAATGCACACTACATTATTTAAAAAATGCAGCATATGAAAAAATAGTACAGCATGACTGAATGTTGAAGAAGAATTTAGCGGTAAAAGTACTTTCAAATTAAGTGATGGTTAATTGGCCTTATTCAAGGTATCAAGCTTAACTGGACTCAGTGTAAAGGACAGCTAAGTTAGAGTAAGGAGCGATGTGATTTCACAAAAGCTTGGGAAATCAAGTTTATAACTGTATTTGAATGAAATAAAACAATACGTCTCAATTCTTGTAATGCGTATAAATCAACTGTGATTTGGGGGGGGGGCGGTGAGTGCTACAGTATAATGTATCTATCTATCATCAAGACTTCCCTTTTTAATATCTTGTTTCTGCTTTGTATAACATAGTCTGAACTCTTGGTGATCTCCGATGTAGGTTCACTTCATGCCTTTCACTGCTTCAAAGAGAACTTCAAGGAGTATTAAATAAAATCTAATCTCGGATGTAAATACTCATCATCCGCTCTAAATGTAGATTAGCCTGCTAATAATCTTCTTCTGCCAGCTTCAGTCAACTGATGGTCCTTAAATGCTGAGACATAATTAGCAATGCATGTGATTAGTGAGTAGGTCTCAGCTATGTATAACTGAACCATTCAAGCACCAAACATTAAGAATGAGCCTATTGTAATATTTCTGCTTGGATGGTTTAAACTCCTCTTGATTTCAGCAAAAAAAAAATAAATTGCTTCTTGAGAAGTGAGTGTCAAATCAGCCCTGGAAACTGTTGGAAAAGTGTCTGACAAAAATAGAGATTTCAACATTTATCACACTTTACTCCACTTAAATAGACAGGTGAGGAGAGAAAACTCTAATCTAATTTCTTGCAAAACTCGATATTCATCTGGGTTTGATCAGCTGTCTCAATGACTTTTTTCCTTCATGAAGAGGATACTTAAGAGTTTTTCTTCCTTTTTATTTTTCTCCAGTTGTATTAAGCTGCTCGGGTGAATTGCAAGTCTTTTAAATATGGCTTAATTTCTAAACAGTTCAGGAATGTTTAAAGACTCAGGCAATTGGAGACATGCCAAAATACAGCAGGGGAACCTTTCTACAGTGCAGTAGATAGCCGTGGTGTTATAAAAGTTACTATAAGCATTGATATTTGTAATGAAATGGTATTTTCACTACATTATAATGACCAGATCTGCATATTATGTTCATTGGGTTTTTTCTTTAATTGCTCAGTTCCTTTTGAAAACTGAGTCATAAATGAATATAGAGTACTTAGAGTTTGTTTGGCTTAGGTAAGCATTCTTTTTTTTTTTTTCTTTCCCATCTTTTTTTAGGCAATTGAAATTAGGATGATTTGCTTTCTGTGCAGATCTTTACACAGTCATTTTGTGTTACACAAGTGCATCAAGGACTAGCTGAGCAGAGTGTTTCAGAAAAAGAAAAAAGCTAAAAGTACTGTAAAAGGAAAAAAAACCCCATGAATTGGTAATCTGGGTCAGTTCTTCATGAGGAGGTGGTGCTCTGAGTCAAGGTAATTTCTTCACATGTGTTTTTAGGATTAGGCAGGTTTTTCTCAAAGAAATGTCTCATTTGACTTGTAATTTGGAATTTACTTTTAAATTGTATTGACTTTAAAGGGCAGAGTAAGTTAGGGGTGGGCGCTCAGTTGACTAGCAAGACAAGTGGTGTACAAGTGTCAAACCCAGGATAACTAATAAAGAGAGGTTTTTGGAATGACCTGTAGAGTACAGTACTGTAAGGTGAAAGTTGTGCTCTTTCCTCTTGAAGAGGTTAGTAATCTCATATTTTGACACACCTTACGGAGCTAGAGAGAAACCTTATCAGAAATTTGTCTTGTTCTGGAGTACCTCACACGCTCTTTTCGGGAAAATTATGTTGACTTTCAGTGCATGGATAGAGGCATCATTTATTTAGTGTTTTCAGGTGTGTGTTCCTCCTTTTCTGCCTTACAAGATTAAGGTACAGAATTAAAACTATTTTTTTCGGAAGAATGGTAATTTGTCGGAAGCACAGCATCAATCATTCTGACTTTTTGTGTGCAATCTCAGAGGGACTGATGGAAGATCAGAAAGATCACGCAGTGACTGAGGAGGATCTGGGTTTTCTAATCTGTACAGTCACTTGTTTTAGGATGGTTCTCAAGTTTAACAGCTTGACTGATGTGCTTGTCATACAAATCTTTTCTTGTAACTTTAATGTTGTCTTATATTGGAGAATTTTCTTTTCTTCAGCTTCTTATGCTCAAGTTCCATAAATCAATGGCACTTAGGATAATATTCTATATTAACAGTTGTGTGGGGCTATTGACGTAATTCCCTGGAACAGCAATGATTGACTAAAATAGAGTTAATAGAATAACAGATAATAAAATAGGTCTAGTCTCTTATCTTTGTTTCTGGGATTCAGCATCATTGCTCTTAGAATTCATGCAGGCTTGGGCTAGAAATTGTCAGCATCAGTTTACGGGGCTTAGAAATATATTGTGCAATGTGTTCGGGGAGAATTTTGGCATACAAAATGACAAAATCTTCAGAGAGCCGGTGCAATCGCTTATGTGAAAGTGAACTTTGCTTGGAAGACATTCTATGCCTACCTAAATTGTTTCTGCAGGCTTTACAGAATATTTGTGGATTTTGCCTGTATAAATGTTTACAGGCACAGAGAAATGCAGTAAAGCGGTACCAGGGCTCCACTGCGTTCTTGCAGTTTCTTCCTGTTTTTCTCTAAACACACCAAATTCTGTGATGCTAAATTGTTTTTTGAAGTCATTTATGCCTTTATATAAGTTTCCTGGAAGTTCTGTGATTGTGACACACAAATGCAGACTCTCCTCTTAAACCTGAAGAGGTGGTGTTCTTGATTCTAGCAGTTGATGTAAATGTTTTTTGTGTTAAAAAGTGGTGTGCTTCCTACTATGTTAGTTGTGTTTGTAGGAGCAAAAAAAACCCAACACTGCCAGAAAGAGAGTAACTGCAAGCTTTATTCTACTCCACATTGCCTCTCAGAACGATTAGGTGTTTTTACCACCTCTTTCTCTGTATTCCCTGATTATTATTTTTTTCCTTTCACTATCAGAGTTTTGTCAGACACTTGAAATACTGCACTTGCTTTCTGTGATTATGCATCACTCTCATCCATCACTTATTTTGCTATTTTGACACCACCCTCCCCCCCGTTCCCCCAGGTGCTGCTGAATCACCACTACTGTTTCTATAGCGTCATGACTGGAGAATCCCTGTTCTAAATGGTAGTTCTTATTAACGTAGCAGAAGAAATTATTCTGATCTTCTCCAATTTCAGAGTCAAGAGCAACTACTAAAAAAAAAGTTTAGTCCCACTGTCTGTGGAACTCACGTTGAAAGAGCTTTGCATTTCAGCAGCACTTTGTTGCAAGTGATGAGTTGGAGGAAGAAATGCTGAGTAATTTAATAATGCAGATGCTGTGCAGAATGGAGTTGATGATTATAGCCGTACTTTCAAGATGGACATGTCAGGATGTGAGGTATTATGAGTACAGAGTCTTTGTGTCTGATGCGTATGTTACATTTAGATGGGGTGGGTTTTGACTCTAGATATTGATTCCAGAGTCTATTAGAAGGCAGCATTAGAAGCCTAAAACAAGTGCATGACACATCTTCAATATAAAACAATATTTTATTCTGAAGCACCTGAATGTGATTTATATCTACAACAAAAATTATGATGAGGAGGAATCTGGAAAAAAAAATATGATCCTGGTATAAAGTTTCTTTTGTTTATTCATAGTTAGTGCTAGTGGAGAACTTCTGAATTTATACGGAAACTTTGGAATTTGAAACAACATATTCGCAAATACTTCCATGGCTGGATCAGCTATAAATTTTATAATCAAATTCCAATATTTGTACTGTATGTGTAACTTCCGTCAGTCAACAGGTGACTGGAAGACTGGTCTCCCATCAGTTTCCGTATGAAGTAGGAGGAGCGCAGCAGATGCATGGAGGGCATGTCTGGAGTGGATGTATGTGGGCTATGAGACCTGGGCTCTCTTTCAAACTTAGTCACTGGCCTGTCACAGCGATTTGTTGCTCTGCTGTGCAGCAAGAGCTTCCTTGGGCCTCACCCCCAGCCGAGACACTTGTAGAGCATATTGCATGGGTGCCCTGGGCACAGAAGCCGTGATGCCAGTGTGAATTTCCAGCCATTTCTATAATCTCAATAACATTAAGGGTATGCTTTTTCAGTGCTTATTCACCAAATCTCCCAGTGATACCAGTGAGACACCTGAACAGATAGTCCACATCCAGGCTTTTGTTGGATTATTGGAAGCTACAGGCTTTTGAAATGTTACCTTCTCTGTTAAGTGCATCGGGGCGTTAGAGCTAGTTTTCAAATACTATGATGTGCTGCATAGTATTTGAAGTGGCAGGAGAAATGCAGGTTGTGAAATTATTAGGGTCTCTTAAAATACAATAAAGATGTAAAACTCATCATGAGGCATCTATATGAGCAGACATCACAAAAGTATATTCCCCAGTGGAGAGAAGGCTGAATGGAGCTAGATAAATGCTTTTTGAGAGTAATGCAGAAGAAAGCATATGACTGATTTTTCTGCAGTTTGCATTTCTGTAGCCCTGAACAGGATGTGTCATGCAGAAATGACTCTTGAACTTACCCCAATCATGATAAGAATTTGACTTCTCTCTTTAGTTGCTTCCAAAAGTAAAGAAGCACAATCCAAACAACTGTATATGTAGCAAGTGACAACAGAATGGAACAAATTGTGTTAAAGCCTAAAGGATCAAGTGAAGAATAGAAAAGGCCTTAATACATAATTTAGCACCATTATTCTCAGTAAATTTTCCCATTTGTTACAGTCTTAAATAAAATTGTTAAGCAAGTGAAAGTTTCATTTTCTTTTGTCTCTTAGTAGAGAAGAGCTGAGTTCTAAGTGCATTCTGTAGGGCTAGTCATTTAAAACTTGTTCCTGTTTTTTCCCCAGCCCTTTGGAACAGTTGCTATTTAGCACTGCTCTATCTGCATGTGTAGGTACCAAATTTACAAGTTGTATTTTTAAGTTATACCCAAAGAAACTAAAAAACCTCAGTAGCTCAACAATGATAGAGATTTTACACGTTTGTGGTTAATAAAATGGAAGTTATTGCTGGGATTCTCATCTCTCATCACAGGCTCCCTGCTTTAGATTGTCCCTGAATGTCCACTGTAGTCTCCTACCACTTATTTTCTATGGCCTGAGGGTTTATATTCAGTGATACAGACACACTCAGAAGTGCAGCGTTTGTCAGAATGCGATAGACCTATGAAGCAGTCAGTGAAGTTGTTTTGTACAGCACGACGTGTGTGTGACAGATGACAGCAGCATCTCTTTTGACAATTGTGGAATTTTCTGGTAATTGGTGATGGGTAGATTTCTGTAAGTTGTTTGCAATTGTTTGTATTCCAAGAGAAAATGAACCTCAGGCTGAGTTTGACACACAAGCACAGGCTGCTTCTTTTTAGTGTATATTACTTTTTTCCTCAGAGACCAAATTTATTCCTCGACTGGAGCAGATATCATACTACTTCCAGTTATGAAGAGCTACTCATCAACTACTAACAATGGAATGCCAGAGTTGAATTCACTTCTAAATTGTGTCTGCCTTTATTCATAACTTTTGGGATGCGTTTAGATGCAACATGGGGCTTAAAGATTTTCCACAGACTGAGTCAGTTGAAGTCAGTGGGAATCGGCACTCTTTCAAATCCCACAAGAAACGTGTGTTTTGATTTAGAAACTAGATACCCTTGTAAAAATCTGGCTTTGCATTTCTCCCTTACTGTAATAAAGTAAATGAGTTGCTCTGGGATTTGCTTGCTGATGGCATCAGTGGATGTCTCTTGCAGAGAGTGCACTCTGGGTGAGTAAGCAGCTGGTGCTTTCAGTGGTGAAGACAGCTCTTCAGTGATGTCTCAACAGAAGAGCTATCCGCAGCTCTTGCAGAGAGTTTTATCTGATGTTCTTTACCTCCACACAGTACGTGTCTGGTACAGGTATAATGCTGCTTTCAGTACAATCTTGCTGGTTTACGAGGGACCATAGACTGAAACCTGCAGTCTGTGAAGTGTGAAGATAGATGCAGGTTAAATAATTGTCAAGAGTTGAAAGTCCTTCAGCACCTTCCCATGGACTAAGGGCTTCCAACAGAAGTATGTTCTGCAACGTGCAAGAGTGCCTGAATCAGTCTTCTGACCGTAGCACAGAAAGCCCTGGGTGTGAACAAGGAAGACTCGGTGATGTACAGAGAGGAAAAGAGCACTTGTACCACTGTCGGAATTCATTTATGGTTCTGAAACGGGGCCCCTTGTTCTTGGGATAAATTTATCCAGTTATGTTGACACAGTAGCAAAGTGCTTCATTTAACTCCACTGTAGAGGCACACCCATAAGATTAAAAGCTCTTACTTCCACGCTCCAATTTCAATATGATTTTTACAGCCACGCATGCTTTTAAAAGCATGACAATACTGGTTTTTCCATCTAGAAAAATATATCTGAGCGGAAACATGCTAGATGTATGCCCTAATTTTGTGTTTTATTGGTTTATGACTGCCTTTCAATGCAGTATCTAAGATAAGGTTTCTCAGCCTTCCTCCAGGAACCTTATGGGTGATTCACATGAAAATGGATTGACTTAAATCTGAATGTATATGTGTTGACCACTTGTTCTGCTTCCACATGCTGGCAATAATGTGGTATGCTGATGAAAGCCAGGTTTTTGGTTGCGTGCTCCATCCTTTCTTCACTTGCTTCATGCAGCTTGTGCCATCAGTGGAAGTGACGTGTGGCATCTGTGGAGAAGGGCAGAAGCTATTTGCCTCCTGAACGAACTTCGTCTTCCAGATCACAGTTGGAAATGAGAAGTTTTTGCCAGGTTGTTGGAGTGAAGAACTGGGAATGCTTCCAAGTCTCCTTAGGAGTGGAATTTGGTCAGTTCTGAACACTGTCTCCATTCCTGGGTCAAGTGCAATTGCAAAAGGCTTAGTGACACTGTCCCCGTCACTTTCACTAGAAAAGAAGTGGTTGTTACCTGTGTAAATAGACTGAAGTCCTGTTTATTTATGTTCTGTTTCCTTGAGGTCAGTTTCAATTTTTGTTTTCTGCAGAGCTGAACTTGATGGTACTTCATATAATAATAAATATACTTCATATGATACTTGGAGTCCCTTAACAAGTAATCTCTCAATGAGGGTTTTCAGTGACCTTGCAAATCAGGGAAACTGCTGTGCAGAAACTGTTTTGTTTGCTTACGATGATTAAACTTATTTCAGGGGGTAAACTTCCCTGATTAATTCAGTCAATATTTGTATATTATTTACGTTTCAAGACTGAGAAACCTGTGTGACTCTACCTTCTGCAACTGTTTTTTATGAGTGTATGCTAACTAGGAGAGGAGCAGGACTTCTTAAAGATTTGTTTATTTTTTTATTTTGTGTATATTTTGTGTAACTCAAAACCTTGGTGCTTCTAGTTTCCTTTTATTTCTGCTTGAGTTTTTTATTCCTTTTATGTCTTTCAGGCTTGTCATTGAATTTGGGAATTTTCCTGACTTATTAACCAGGAGTAACAACTCTGGGGATAGCAAGTGTTGCGCATATGAAGCACAGGAGAGATCACAGGGCAAACCAGAAAAAAGGGGCACTTCCAAAATATCCTGTACAGTTATAGCATTGCTGTCCAAAGCAGGATTTTTTTTATTTATTTTTTTTTTAAAGGGTGCTGGTAAAGGGGAGAAGGAGCGTGTTCTCTAGTGCTGCAGCTCTAAGGCGAGGATGGGAGAAAAGTCGCTACCCTTGTCGTGAGAGCAGGCTGATGTGGCCAATGCTGTTATCTTTGAGGAAGTGCTGGGATCTTGCAGCGCTGCCCGCTTCTGCTCTGTTCTTGAGGGATTATGTTTCTTCCTACCCCTAGATCAGAGTGAGCAGAGAACTATTTTTTCTTTTCCTCTTTTACTACTTCTCACAGACCAAGGGCAGCACGTGGGTACCCTGACCCACCTGTAGAAGGCCATCTCTGGTGGTGAGGTCTGAACTTCACACGGCATTGCTGAATCCACGGTTGTAGCTGAAGAGAGAAAGTATTTCCTGAACCCCCCTGCATGAAGGGGGAAGCCCTCTGGCCTGGGTTCGAGCTGAGGATGGGTGGTGTATGCTGGGTTCTGGACAAGCCTTCTCCTAGGCTGGATCCTATGTGGGCAGCACTGGCCAGGGTGGAGACTGCATGGTGCAGCCCAGCCCAGATCTGCTGGCAGCTTTGCGCTGAACCAGTCGTGGGGTGTATAGCAGAACTCTCTGCAGATGAGTTACCAAATGTCTCATGGGCTGGATTTAGCTGCCACTCAAAGAGCTCATATTGAAGCTTTACTCAGATGCACTTATTTCTTTGAGGCTTAATAACAACAAAAGTTTGTGGAGGTCATTAAGCGTGAAGTAGTTTTAACTTGGTTCAAATACCTCAGCACACTTGGATGTACTTCACAATTTTGAGGAAAATGGAGAAAGTGTTAAAAGTATGCATTCTGAAAGTCTTCTGCAAAAGAAGCAAGAAAATAAGGATTCTTGCCAGTAATTCTGTTACCAGAACCCATGATCTCCCTTTTCCAGCTGATGCAAGAAGGCCAAAATGCAATAAAAGTGCTAGGAAAATGGACTAATCTAAAGCAAGAGTTTCTGTAGCAAACCCTGCCAGACGGGTGTGTAACTGGAAAACTTCCAGTCCCTTTTGTTGCTTAACTGCTCACATTTTGGTGTGTTTTCTGCGGTGTCCCAGAAGTGTCTCTGCTTTGAATGATCAGTGTGTTGACAACCTGATATTTTGTCTCTATTTCTTCTCTGTTCAAGTACTTTAATAGTAGCTCCAGTGGAAAAATTTCTCAGTAGGCAGACTGCCCAAGCCTCAGTGGATTTCAGTTTATGCGGTGGCTGGTTGCAAACTGGCAGGTGCCCGTCTTCAGGATTTAATTCAATTCGTAAGAAATGATTTATTCCTTGTCTGTTATGGATTGAAGCTACCGCTGTAGTAATTTCTGGCTGTACTTTTGCAGTAGAAGCTCAGGCTTCCAGCACTAAAAGGCCTAGCTGACATGGCAGGCTTTCAAATAATCTTTAATGCTGATAAATAAATAAATACAAGTAAGGTTACAATCACTGCAATGTGCGTATCAGTATCAGAAAAGAGAATTATCCTCTTGCTAAGAGTATACTGCTCCCTCTCTCCCCCTACCTGCTGTGCTAAGTAGGGAAAGATCATAAAATCCATTTTTATGTGCACTTTGTCTCAAAGAGTTGAGTGTATTGTATGTATCTCTTTGAGGTGTAGTCCCATGGCAGCTGAAGTGGATGAAAGGCTGGACTCACACACTTCTCCCTGATGCTGCTTTCAGCGTTCAGATCCTTATGTGAGCCGACCTGATTGCTAACTCACCTCTCTATGTATTTCTGGTTAGCTTTCTGTTGAGTAAGGTCTCAGAGCTGAGCCACGCGGTCCAGAGGACGGACCAAAAGCAAGACTGCAGCAACCAGGGTTGAGATTACCTAAAGGTGTGGTTTCATGTTATTCTTGATCCTTTCTGGTTGTGGGTTACCTCATATCCTTTCCTCTTCCGGCAAGGGTGGCGAACGAGTGTATTTCACGTCGGCTGTGCCAGCTGTTTGTGCTCTTAGCCTGATGTTTTTCAGAAAATTTCAGTTTACAGGAAGGTTTGAAAACATTGTTTGGGTTTTGCTCTGGATTGGAAAAAAAACTTCAGGACGTCTCATCAGCTGAAAGTTCAAAGATTCTGCCACTCAAATTGAAATTTGTGACCGCATCTCTGCAGCAAATGAGAACATTCATGGATACCAGAGCTCAGTTGCCTGTGCTGTTAAGTTTTTACTGCTTCTGGCATGCTTTTGGCCTGGTCCAACTGGTACGGTCTCAGTAGCATTCCCAGTGGTGAGCTTGAAGGGAGCAACCTGGGCCTAGGGGTCTTTAATATGAATGTAAGCCATTCCATGTCACTTGGTCCTGGATTTAACAGGCTGCCCAGGGAAGTGATTGAATCATCATCCCTGGAGGTATTTAAAAGACGGGTAGACATAGTGCTGAGGGACACGGTTTAGTGGTGGTTTTGGCAGTGTTAGGTTGATGGTTGGACTTAATGATCTTAAAGGTCCCTTCCAACCTAGGTGATTCCATGATTGGTCCTCATGCAGAAGTGGGACCTGGGGCATGTTTAACCAATCAACGTTGCTTTACTGTTTTTTTCCTAGTTTAGGTGTAACAAGTGTGCTCCTTTGAAGAGGTTTGAAGCTTGCACTGACGGCTGGGGACGTGCAGCGTTGTCAGTGCCATATCTATTCAGGGAGGTGGGTTAAAGATTGCATCTGTGAATGCAAAATTCCAGCAGCTATCTTAGTTTCCAAATTCACAGTCTTTCTTGGAGCCCTTAAACTGGATGAAGGCAGTGAATAGCTATGGCAAGTCTTAGGCCTCAGGAGTCATCAGGCAAATAATATGCTTAATATGTGCTGTCTGTTGACAAGGAATCTTGCCAAAAAACACCTTATAGAACTAGATTGCAAGTACAGCATTTGTGCATCTTTTCCAGCATGGATCATCACTTCCTTTGTATCAGCATGTAACATCCAAAAAGTCATAATTGAATATGATGTAAAAAATTTTATTTTCCGCTTTAGTACCTTTGGACTTCCAGTCCAACTGTAAGGCCTAACTGAGAGACCACTTCTCAGCTCCTGCTTTGATAAAAGATATAATATTTTCCAGTGATTAATTTCAGCATAATATAACTGTTCTGCATTACTGCAATTATACTGAAAAGCCTTCAGTGTGGAAAATGAAGGTTGACTGTGAAAGAAACAAATGAAGTTTCAGGACCTTAATTTGGACTTATGCTGTTGTAAGTCATTTGTTCAATGCTGGCAAAATTGGTTCCTAGGTTTCATGGTTTAATGTGCTGGCCTTTGTATCCAGGTATTTTTGGACAAATCTCAGTATTCCTTACAGTGAAAAAGTGGTTACTGTGCTCAAAACAAATGTGTGAATAGGTGGTGGCTGTTGTCACCTTTTTTTTTTTGTCAGTGTGTCTAATGCTTCTTAATCTTAAATTATTCTCTTTCTCCTCTTTAGAAGTTGAAGAAGAGGCTGAAGCCTGAGAATTCAAGTATTAATACTATACAAATGCGAACTGAGATGCATTTCTTACCAGCTGTGTTGGTTATTTAGTTTGTGTAAAGCTGAACATTTATTTTGCTGGCAATTATTCAAAGACTTGCATCTGTGTAGCTTTCCTATTCATATCAGTAATTGTTGTAGGAAAAAAAGAATTCTATATTTAGCAGAAATGACTTGTTATCTTACCAGTTCATCACTTCAGCTTGAATGGAGCTTGAAGCCTACATTGAATCTTGCAGTTAGATCTTGCATACTGAGTTATTTTAGTTAATTGGTACCGGGCCACTTGGAATACTAATGAATTCCAGAAGTTATTTGGAATGAAAACATTTTTACCAGTACATAGAATACAGTAGGACTAGAAAGATAAGATTGATAAAATCATCTGTTAAATATGCAAATGGTCACTCCTACCATTTTGGCTGTACTAAGCTATGCCAGTCATCAAACTTCCTCTCGGACCACTGATTTAGCCAGTTGGAATTGACGAATTCAGAGGCTTCTTCTAGTATAATTTCCTTGGTTCAGTTTTGGTCTACCTAGCATGGGTTTTCTCTGTCTGCTGTGGTTCAAAAATCCAGATGATAGATTAGTTTTTAGTCTGTTTTCTCAAATTAAAGTATTTGGCTGTGTTCCTCTTCTTTTGGTCCTTGTTCTTACTCAAAAATACAAAATGTATAGCCTCATTTGTAGCAATAGTGCTAGTTCTGTTTCAAAAACCACTACCAGCACAATATTTTTTTTTTCTAAACATGGCATTCAGCACTGTGCTAGTTTGGTGAATGCCCATGTATCAATACTTCAGAACCAAATTCAACACTTAACAGTCCTTCAGGTGTTTTATCTCAAAGTTGCTTCTGCCAGCGACAATGCTGACCATTCCTGTATGTGGGTGATGTGTCTGCTTGCGGATGTCAGCTATAGATCCTGAAGCACTTCACAGAGGGAACGAACAGCAAGCGTATCATTTTAAGGATAGTGAAACCAAAGGGACAGAGAGTAAAGTGACTTGCCTGAGGTTTGGCAGGGGACTGTAGCGAGAGCTGAGGAGACAATTCAGGTTTCCTTAGAGTTTGTGAGCTGCCGGCTAGATTAGATGTGCTGCTGCTGTGATCACTGGTGATTTAGATACGACTCACTTCTTTTAGGAAGTTGAGAACATCTATGATCCTTAACATCAAATCAGAAGAAAAGTTTTAAAAACTCTTACAGAATGGCTGGATATTAGACTGTATTGCAGTAATTCTAAATCGGTGGTGTGGCAAAATAAAAGCAGCTTTTGGTGCTGGAATCGTATGCCTTTGATGGTTTGCCTTTGAAAGTAAAGTTTGTCCATTTCTGTATTCGTATAGACAGCGACAAAGCAACAGTAAGTCAAGGCAATTCTTTTTGCTGTAAAACTGAATCGAATGAGAATGAAATCATAGCTATCGCAGGCCACCTGCAGTTACCATTGACAAAGCCAAAAGCGGACCTGCTTATCAGAGCTGTTTAATCTCGTTTTGCAGCAATTAGCAGCCATCATGTCAAGTCTTAAGAATTTAACTCAGATGAGTCATATCCGTTTTCTGCTGCGGGATGCAATAGTGCGGTTACTTGTGAGGCTGGGCAGAGGCAGATGGTGCAGTGGTGAGAGCAGTAGTCACTTTAGGTATATAGTATTTTCTGTGTTGGTTTGCAAATGAATAGTTGCTTCTCAGGAAATTTGAGTGTGAAAATCCAGGAACTCAAATACTAAGTAATTTTTTCTGTGCACACAGGCAGGTGTTTTCTTCCTCCTTGGTACGAGTAAGGCACGTACCTCCTCCTCTCCCCTTTGCTGATACTCTCACCCTGTCAGGGTAATGACAGGCTTGAAACATGAGGGGTAGCTATGGGATCTGTGCTCGGCTTGGCTAAAGCAGGGAGTCATATCTCAAATTCTGAAATCAATTTCAAAGTTGATTTATGTAAAAGGAAGATAATCTGAAGGTGAATAAAGCAGCCTGGATGAATCTGTGTTGGAACTTAAAGATGCTCTGGTTCTAATAAAGCTTTTATGCCAGCAGTTCCAAACATTCAGTGATCATGCACTGGGTACCTAAATTAAGAAGCTGGATCAGGATCACAACTTGCAGGAAAAACTAGTATACTTCAGCGTCAAGTATGTCTTCTAAATTAATTTAAATTTTGTAAGCCTAACGTTCTCAAAATTTCATGTTTTTTAGTTTTTCCTAGATGAGGGTATTTTATTTTATTTTAATCCAAAACTTTTGTAACTATTGTCCTTGAGCGCCAGTGAGAGATGAGATTTACAAACAAACAGCCATTCCAAACTTTCCTGCAGCTAGCAATACTACTTGCACTGTAATCAAACTTGTACGTCTGCAACTGTACACAAGGCTGCAACTTTGCTTCTTTCTGCTGGAGGTAAACTCCTCATCCTTGTTAGCTTCTAACAAGACACTCTAAATATTTAAAAGGATTCGAGGCTTTTGTGTCACAGGGCAAGATTACTTAAGTCCATGCTGTGGAGCACTTTGCGAAGTGGGACGCTGATTCCATCTAGATCTTTTGTGAATTAAGTAACAGTGCCACGTGCTGTGTCAGTGATGTATGTCAGATTCTGATAGAGGGTTGTTTTTTTAATTTCTGAATACTCCAAACTATAGTCTCATCTTTAAATATGAGAATTTCTTTTCTGTGTGAAGTAGATACTTTTATGCGGTGTTTTTGGTGGATCCCAGGGGATCTTTCAAACTAAGTTTGATCGGGTGTTTAGTCTGCACTTTCCCTGTGTTGACTGAAGTAAATCGATTTGTGTGTCTGAGTGCTGCAGGTGGTACAAAGGGTTCAGATTTTTCCCTGCTAAATTGCAAGGAGGGCTGCGTGCAAAATTCATGCTTATGACTTACGCATCAGTAAGGTCTCACCAAACCCTGGGAGGGTTGTCCTACCTGCTTTCAAGTCACGTTTGACTTGTGAAGCTTTTAGTACTAGTGTTAAGTGGAAAAAAGCAACTTAACTGTAATTCTGTAGCTTGCCTTTGTTGATGATAGAAAGTGGTGGTGTTTTCTCTCATTTTCGTTTTTTTTTCCAATTTTAATTTTTTCTTTTTAAAAGGAAGAGCTAGTAATGGGTAAGGTATATGAGAGATGGGAGCAGATACTGATGTGTCTTCCTGCTTTTCAAGGTTTTCTTTGAAATGGGACATAAATAGGCTTTGTAAGGTGCAGATGAGTAGGAAAAATTAGAAATAATCTTTTGAATTTAAATAATGAATATTTAGGACATTGCATGTAGACAATAAAGCACAATAAATCCATGTGCTACAGATGGTGAATTTATTGTTTTGCCTGTAGGGAAAGAACATGCTTTGCTACCTGGAAACTTGTGAGCAATGATGCAATTGATAAACTAGTGTTTATATGGGTTTGTTTTGAGAAACATTGGCCAGTGTGGTCACTAGACTGATTTTAAAAGCAAATGAATAGGCAGAGACACAAAAAGATTAAATGCTGCTGGGCATACTTATTTTCTAATCTATTAGGATGCTTAACAGAGGCTAGAGGTATTGTGACTAAATTTCTGAAAACCTCATGGGAGTAATAAATAAATAAAAACATCAGGAGTTACTAGGAAAGAAACAGGAAAACCTAGAAAAGTCACTTGCTGTATAAATCTGTGATGTGTCATATCTTCATTATTGCATGCATCTCTGCTCATCTCATTTCAAAAACTGGATTTGTAACTTGGTGGAAGACACAGACAATGGAAAAAAGGATTGTCAGAAGTAGTCATGGAATTGTTTCCATGCAGGTGGAGACAATAGATACGGTCCCTTCAGAAGGAAAACAAAGGGAAAGGTGACATAATTTAAAATCAGGAATGGGAAGGAAAATATGATTAAGGAACAATTACTCATTTTTAAATTTTGGCCTTCTAGATCTTGTCTGCAAGCAACTTTAGAAGAAGCTAAAGGAAGCACTTTTCCATACAAGGACGTAGTTAAATAGTCTTGAAAAGGACTATAATTCATGAGGGATGGGTTTGCTGAGACCTGTTATGCATGGTGGACATGTGAAATGACTTAGGAGCTCTTTGGGGTTTTGAATTTCTATGAAGACAGGCTGAGTGAGTTGGGATTGTTCAGCCTGGAGAAGAGAAGGCCCCAGGGAGACCTCATAGCAATCTTCCAGTACCTGAAGGAGGCCTAGAAGAAAGCTGGGGAGGGGCTGTTTGCAAGGGCATGTAGTGATAGGATGAGGGGTAATGGTTTTAAACTAGAGCAGGGTAGGTTTAGATTAGACATTAGGAAGAAGTTCTTTACAATGAGGGTGGTGAGACACTGGAACAGGTTGCCCAGAGAGGCGGTGGAGGCCCCATCCCTGGAGACATTCAAGGCCAGGCTTGATGAGGCTCCGAGCAACCTGATCTAGTTAAAGATGTCCCTGCTTACTGCAGGGGGGTTGGACTAGATGACCTTTAAAGGTCCCTTCCAACCCAATACATTCTATGATTCTATGTACCAAGTGGTTCTGCAGTTGCTCTGTTTCTTTTCTTTTCCCTAATAACTGCTGTTGGCAGTGGAAGGGATAAGGTACTGGACTAGGTGGATGTTTTGATCTGACTTAATGCTGCTACCCTTAAGACCAAACTGACACAGCTCATTGGCAGATGATGGAAATTTTTTTAACTAACTTGCAAGACAAATGAAATTGTATATGTTTTCCAGAAGTAGATGCAAATGATGATGATGAACAAGGCTGATCTATTTAATGCCAGGTGGATAAGATCATCAGCTAACATAAACCGATTCACAGAAGCATACTGGCATCTGAAATAGCAGGAAAACTGTCCCTAAGTGTAGTGCCAGGTTGGCTTTGGGATGTGTTTTCTGTGCACTGTTGTGTGGCCACCTGTCTGGCCTCCTTAGCTTCATCACAGAGGAGCTCCAAGAGCTCTCCTGTCAGGATGCTGTTCTTTGGCAGTAGTTCTGCATCTTTAATTTGTGTCTCACCTTCAAAGTGAAGCCAGGGATTTCAGTGTTTAAGCTCATGTTTTTTGAAATGTGAATTCCAGCAATCTGGAATTGAGACCTATAGAGCACAATCAGGAGGAGGGGGACTAGGATCCACTGCTGAGTGTATCCGAGAGGACCTCCCTAGGATATGCTGAGACCTCATAGGTACTTGAAGCAACCTGGGTTCTGGTGAAATGAAGCTCATCTTAACTTGATTTCTTCTTGGTGACCTGTCTCTGTAATGGTGGGGATATCCCTAGGGAAACTTTAGCACATGTTTTTCCACAGTTGGGTTTCTGACAACTATGTTTTACTCTTTGTGGTTAAAGTGGTGCCTGTTTGGAGGTGGATAAAAGCAGTGAAAAACAATTTCTGTTGATGTAGCTGATGTTAGTAAAGGATACAAACTAATCGTGGCTCTCTGGGTATTTTGGACAATTTTCTGACAGTGGGAAGGGGGTGTTTTATTTTAAAAAGTTCTTATCAGTAACTTAATGCCTTTGCCCTTCAGTTACTACCTTTGATTTGAGTGTAAGAAAGGTTGATCAATACAGAGTACTTCTGAAGGCAACATCCTGCATTACAACTCCTGTAACTCGGACACATGAGGAAGATTTTATAGAAGGTGCTTCTAGGAACTTCTTTTGGTTGGGATGTGTGTGTGTGGAGGTATTATGCAATGCTTAATTTGTGCAAAAACATTGAAAGTACGTGAGAGACATCTAGAACATACTAGAGTAAAAGGAGCGCTTTCCATGGAACATCTTGTTTTACTCTTGCGCAATTTGCTTTCTGTGCTGAAACAAATAATAGTGTGGTTGAGCATCCTCAAAGGAAATTTTCCATTTTGTCTTTTCCTTTCACAGAAGTTTGAAAGGAGGTTCTTTACCCATTTTCATCCATCCGATCCAGATATCGGGATTTTCTTGTAAAGAGTAAATAAAATGAGGTCTCGGGCTGCTGGAGGTGTTTGTTGTCTGCTTCTGTATTAATTTCTATATTCCATGAAAGCTCCTCTGATATATAATCAAAATATTCTAGATCAGACCTGTGTATACAGACTGTTTGGAATACCTGCAGGGTAGATACTGGCATAAAAGCATTCCTATTCTATTTGATTTTAGCATCATTACGTTGTTATGAATGCATTTTAAACATGGAGAAAACTGAAAAAGGTGGTGTCCTAATTGTGTGAAGTCAGAGCCAGCAGCACAGTATGTTTTTTGTTAAATGGGAATAGTGTGGTTTGCAAATATAAAATGGGCAATGCAAATTGTAGAAGAATGTAGGGTTGGCAGTGAGTCCATGGAGTCACTAATCTACCTTGAACTCCAGGGATGGATCAGGTATTGATGCCTCCACCTGCCACCACTCTTCCAAATCTCCTTTACTTTGGATGCAAATGCATTCTAAGAGATGTTTAAAAAAATAAAAAACCAAACTACTACAATGTTATTCCATGTTTTAATTTAAAGTAAATTTTTATTTAGTCCTATTTTCTTTTGTTGTTCATAAACACAGAGAAAACAATTGCTGAGACACTGTAACAGGTTGCCCAGGGAAGTTGTGGATGCCCCATCCCTGGAAGTGTTCAAGGCCAGGCTGGATGGGGCTTTGAGCAACCTGGTCTAGTGGGAGGTGTCCCTGCCCAGGGCAGGTGGGGTGGAACTGGATGATCTTTAAGGTCCCTTCCAACTCTAACCATTCTATGATTCTGCTTGGCAGCAACATTTTATGCAGTGAGGACATACAACATGTACAGCAATAATTTTTTTTTTCCTTATAGATGAAACAACTCTAGTGTGTTCAGTAATTCCTCCTTAATCGTGTGTCTTTAGATCTGTTATCACTCTCATATTTTGTTCCTTTCTTCTAGACACTTTGCCAGTTTGACTTTCTTCTTTCAATTATGCCCCAGATTGTGCACAGTATTTCATGCCTCATGAGTGCCAGGTAGAGGACGATTATAATGTCTTGTGTTTTTCATATGAAACTCCCCTTTACACAGTACAGAATGTGGGTTTTTTTTGCAGTAGCCTACAGTGCTGGCTCCTTTGTTCTGTGACTGCTAATACATGCAAAATATTATTATATTTTTCCTTCTTTCCTGTATGCTGTCTAGACAGTTTTACCTTTTATTTCAGCACCCCTAAACATCAGGGGCTAATAAATTCTCACGTTTATTGAATGTTGTCAGTCTCACTTCAGACAAAATTTCCTTCCTGTCCTTTAGGGTGCTTCCCAAATGGGTGCCATAAACAATTCTAGCCATATTGACCTACAACTCAGGAATGCAAGTATGACTTTGCTCTTGTGATATTGTGCTGCAGTTTGACAGTGAATCATGGGTAAATACTCTCATCCTATAAGAAAAACTGTGTGGTTTTTATAGAACTTGGAGTTTATCTTAAAATGTTCAAGAGACAACTGCAAAACGTAGGAGTGAGCAGTTTAAATTCCTAAGTCCTGGATCCAGCCTTAAGTTTAAGCAACATAGCATATTGCCAGCTCAGTAGTTATGATCAGATACTTTAGATGAGACTTCTCTTATCAGTTTTTTTTTTAACAGAATATGAATTGTTACAATTACTTTGCAGCATAGCTACTAAGAATGTACTTCTTTCTGGATCAAGCCTAATGAATAAAGATTCATGCATTTTTTAAGATGTGATGGTGTTTTCTATCAGAAAACATGACACGTGAGAATCCTAAGCCCTTGGAAATTTAGTTTTCTCTGTGTCTTTCTGTTCCTGGGAAAACACCAGACACAGTAAAATGCTGCAACATAGAGATTTTTGTGGAGAGAGTGGTGAGAACCAGGGATGGTAGATGTACTTTGTACCTTTTGGTTATGATGAGACTTGGGGCCTAACATTCTCAAATACTGTAGTATTTTTGAGAGATATTTTCTTGACTAAGTGAAGGCATTTAACAAATGTGTGTGTTTACATCTCTTCGAATATTTCTGCTTCCAAATTTTCAGAAGCCTGGTAAGGTCCCCATTTTTTCCAGGCATTCCAGCTGCTGTTCATCATATTCCTGAAATACTATGTATTTATTTTTCAATCTGTGCTTGCTGCTCATGAATCTTCTATGTTTAAACCATTTTGTGGTGTCGCTGGATTGGGAAATGGTAACTCCCATGGCTTGAAAATAATGTTGTAAGAAATAATTCTGCATCTTCATATCAGGAACACTTCTGGGTTTGTTTTTTCAGCAGCTTAATGGGCATGGCTCTGGCCATCTTCAGAAGGGTCTACACACTCTGCCTCAGTCTGTCTTAGCCTTTTATTTTGGCTTGGTGCAGATCACATTTCTACTAGAGCTTGTGTAAAAATGAGCAAGCTTCTTAGCAAGAAATTGAAAGGAGTAACTAAAAAGAGGAGAAGCTTTCAGATAGCATGAAGACATCTTAAGGAAAATTGCTTCCAGAAAATGCATGCTACATGTTAAAAGAAATTTTAAAGTAACCCACAGAAGGTGGCACTGCCAAGAGGATGAAGGAATGGAATGATGCCCTTTGAAAGGAGAACTTCTGTCCAGATGAGGAAACAAGTTAAAAAAACTATGAACTATGGCAAAATAAATGTAAGCCTTAGTGAGACAGTTTCCAGAAGAGTTTGAGCAATACTTGCTGAAGATAGACTACAAAAAAAAAAGCATTCTTGAATGCTTCACCAACAGGGAGCAAGGTAAGGATCCTATGCAGTCAAGATAGAAAAGGAGGACTTTAGAAAGATGCATCTTTCCTGCTGTGATCTTAAGAAAGACTTTCTTTAAAGGGATAAGGCTGAGGACCTGCCTCAGATTTAAATTGCCAGGAGGAGTTGTTTTAAAATGAACAGTAACAACTCATAGGAACTATGGGATGATGACTCAAAAGTACTCAAAAGACCTCCAACTGAAACAAGCTAAGCTGTTAATTATGGTGCATGACTTCCAACTTTAGTTGATGTTGGCAGCACAGGAAAGGGAGATGGACAAATGGGCTGAAAATAGAAATCAAAAATACATTGCATAGACATGTGGATAAAATCCAGCAGTAGGGAAGAGTTGACATGGCTTTTTGTAGAGGGAAATCACACTTTTTTGGCGAGCCTGTACTTAAAGGTCATCCATTCAAGACAATACATTGGGATGTCAAAAAGCTTTTGACGGAATACCTCACCGAAAACTCTTTAAGAGAAAAAATAACTGGAGATGACATCTTTACTCTATTCAGATGAATGGGTTCTTAAAGGAATTGAACAGAAGAACAATTTTGCAATGAAGCAAGGTTGCCAGTAGGAAAATGTGCTGGTGAAAGGATTGCTCTGTACTTTCTTTGTGAATTGGGCTTTTCAGAGGATTCATGGCTGATCTGGAAACTTCTTGCTGGTGAACAGCAGGATGGCAATATTTGCTGATGTGCAGGCTAGTCAAAACTATAAAAAAATGGCTGTAAAAAGTTGCAGAAGGTCTTAAGGTACCAGGCAAATGAGCAGGTAAAGGACAGCTAAAGTTCAATGATAGCGAATGCAAAGTAACGCATATGAAGAAAAGCAGCTCTAATTATTCACACAATATTAAGCGCTATGTTAGTTGTTGCTATTCAGCTTTCTAGTTAGCTCAAGAGTTCTCTGAAAAATGTCTCTGGACTGCTAACTGAGAAAGGTCACTCTTTATTTGCCCCATTCTTACAATCTCTACAAAATTGATTGCTGGCTTCTGGCAGAGAGGAGACACTGAGCTAAACAGAGCTTTGATCTGATCCCTCTAGCTGCTGCAATGAACCCCAGAGTTGTTTTTTGAAGCTTGGAGGTGGATCTGCCTGGACATTCTTGTCTCAGTGAGCTGCTCAAAGAAGCCAAATATATAACCATGTTATAAATGAAAATAGATTTTATTAGAAGAAAATTTAGAATACTTCTCTTAGGTGGAGAAAACTTCAGGTCACTAAGGCAGAAATAAACAGAACAGAATAAACAGAAATAAAAAGAACTTTTGATCAACTTTCCTCCTGCCCTTCCTGTCCTTCAGGTGGATTGTTGTTTCCTGCCTTGGTTTTAATGAACTCTGCACCTTTGGAGCTGTGGCAAACTCTCTACAGTTCCTTTAGACTTTAGGAAATCTTTCCATCACCCCTCAGGCCTGGCTGTTTGCTTTTTGTAGGTCTCTTTTCTTTTCTGAGCTCTTCTGTTGGTACACGTGTGGTCCCACAAGTACTTTCTTCTTGGATAGTCTCAGTCACTTCAGAGAATGAATAATCAGTCCTTCCTCTCTTATCTTCAAGGCACTTAATTTGAAAACATAAACCAAAATAATCACACAGATACCATCACATCTCTTGTTTATTGTCTGCTTAAGATCTTGTCCAGGCCAAAGGAGTGCTTGGTCTTTCAGTACTTAAAGGGGGCTTATAAGAAAGATGGGGTAAAACTTTTTAGCAGGGCCTGTTGCGATATTACAAAGGATAATGATTTTAAACTAAAAGAGGGTAGATTTAGACTAGATATAAGGAAGAAATTTTTTACAATGAGGGTGGTGAGACACTGGAACAGGTTGCCCAAAGAGGTGGCAGATGTGCCATCCCTGGAAACATTTAAGGTCAGGTTGAACAGGGCTCTGAGCAACCTGATCTAGTTGAAGATGTCCCTCCTCACTGCAGGGGGGTTGGACTGGATGACCTGTAAAGGTCCCTTCCAAACCAAACAATTCTGTGATTGGTCTTCATTGAAAAAAATTTGCACTGATATGAATCCTCAGGACAAAACTTCTAAATGTAGAAGTACTGAGTTGCTACAGTTTGCCTTGTTTTCCGTGACTTTTTTTGCTGTTGTGTTTGTAGATTGTTTAAAAACACATTAACACTTGGTACAGGTCCTAACACTTACTATCCCTCCAATGTGCTCATGCCTTCAACTGAGCCTCATTAGTTACCTCTTTGAGCTCTGAGTATTTTTTCTGATGCAAAGTTTGGAGTTGAGATAATATTTATTATTTGGTGTTCTTGGCAGTAGGGAGCCTGTTTCGCTGGGATTGATACACATGCAGTGAGCCTGAATGTATTAAGGTTATTTTTAAATAAATGTCTCTTTGTTTGCTTGTCATCTTTTATTCTTGCCTAATCCTGAGTTCCTCCCACGTGCATAAAGCTGAGAGTGGGGTTTTGGTTTTTTTTCAATTGTTGGGGGTTGGAATCATGTGATAACATTACAGTCTTTTGTCTTGGGCCAAGAGAGAGTGGATTTTTTGAATCTCAAGCTTTCTTTTTTTTTTTCTCCCTTCAGCAAAAAGTCTCTCTGTATTGTTCCAGTTGTCTTCAGATCATTGATATAGTCATTTAGATTTTGCCATGTAGTTTGCTGTATTAATCCCTGCACACTCCCGTTTTGTTTGTCACATGCATTTTTTTCCCCTTCTCATTCCTTTTCTAACATCCGTATGAACGGATTTGTGTTACCAGTTAGTTGCCAGTTTCTGCTGTTTTATTTCGGTAAGTACCTTCTGCTTTGCTCCCATCAGCCTTGGATTACAGAAGCAAGTTTTTTCCCTTCACATCCTTGAAGTGCAGTCAACAAGGCCAGGGTTTCACTCGGAGGCTCTCAGTCTAGAACACTATTGTTGTAAAAAAGAAAAAAACCAATCGGTTGGTTTTGTTCTCCTCCTTGTCTGGATGGTTCTGCTTGGTGAAGTCCTGCACTTGGTTTGATGAGAATGATCTGAACCAATTACAACTACAACTACAACTACAAAAGTTGGCAGGAATTGATTTGCACAGGTTTTTCTAAGAAGCACCTTGATGTATCGTGGGAGAGAGTGCAAGTTTTGCAGTGCTCCTATGCAACAGCAGAGCAAACACCACTGATCAGTTAAACATTTGGGGAGGTGCTCCAGAACATTTCTGGTTTAAATTTATACAGGGGCATCTTATATTTGCTCTTGTGCCACACTGTCATCCTTAAGTAGTTCTTCTTTCTTACCTTATCTATCAAGAAATCAGCAACTATCAATGTTTTTAAAAGAGGAAAGGTTGCTTTTTAAGCGATTAACTAATTTATTTTTGTTATTGAGCAGATTCCTAGAGATCTAAATTGGGTCATATACAGAGTCTGTCAGTATGGGTATAGAGGCTTAATTTGTATCTGTAATGAGGTGGATTTGGGGGGTAGGGGTGGTGTGTTCATTTGTTTTCTGTATTGTGCCTCAAGGAACTCTTCTTCCTGTGATGTTATATCTGGGGTTCCTGAACAAGTGGATGTTGCATCCATGTGTGTATGGAGGATAAAATTTCCTTACCTACTGGAACAATATGTGACTCTCAATCTTAAGCAGAATTCGGGAGGTATTCTTTTGCATCCCTGCAGATATTGTGGTGTCTGGTGTCTTCTCTGTATAGGACCTAGTGATTGTGTGGGTGGAAAGTGAGATCATCTAACTGAGCCAGAAGGCAACTGATCCTGTGCACTCCCCCCAGCCCTGCAAGCCAACAGATAGACTTACTCGCCTCATTGGGTATTAACCACACTAGGTCTGATACAGACACGTGGGGGAGGGTCAGGACCACCCCTAACAGTAACAGCTAGCTGTTCAAAGAGTTTATCTGAAGTGAAATCATACCTTTTGCTTATGGGTCTAGGTGTAGAAGTTCACTTTGAAATTCAGAACTCTCAGAATTCTCAGTTTAGCTGCTCAGGGAGTGGTGGGCTGAACACCAGCATGAGGGTAACATGGTACAGTTGTATTCAAAGGTAACTTGTTGGGTTTGTATTAGGGTAAGTATTAGGTGCTCTTAATTACTTCTGTCTCCACTTTGTGCTATGCAGCATTCAGAAAGGGACACCCACCAGTCTGCTGGGCTTGTGTTTCATCTGCTGGGAACGTGTGCTCAGAAATTCCCCTTCAAGTACACTGCAGGATTGGCTCTGGTTTGTACTTCAGTGATCAGAATCTCTGCTTCTATTTCAGAAAAATGAGACCACTTGAGCCAGGATTACTATAAGGATCCTGAATCATAATGTTTTATGCTAGATAAGAACTAGCATGTTTCCATCGCGTGTCTCTGTCTTAGTGCCCTTGAGCATACTTTGCACATCAGTTGGAGCTTCTACAAAAACTGTGCTTTTTCTCTAATACATGGAATATTTAACTCACCTGTATGGTCATTACCTGCTTTTCCTTCCCCGTATCCAATGTTTTTTTTCTGGCTAGCCTCTCCCAACAGACTGGCTTGGCTGGATGGGTTTCCTGGGAGGTCAGCCATTCCCCTGTGTTTAGATGTTCTCACCTCAGCGGCTCCCAGCAATTGTTTCCGGTCTTGGAGACGTATGAGACACTCTTGACGGGAAATGTCTGATTCCAGTGGTGCTGACAAGTCAGTGACGCTGTGACTGGCATGGTTGAACCAGAAATACCAAACTGTACTGGCGTGGTGCTGGGATTTCCTACCTCGTGCAGGGCAGTATCTGGGTAAAGAGGAAGATATCCGTGCCAAGTGTAGTGAACCATGTAGAAGCTGAAGTAGATAAGGATGTTGTTTGCTTGTTTCTGAAAGCTTACCCAATAGCAAATGGCTTGTCGAAAATATCATTATAATGCTGAATGGAGAGCTGCTACTGCAGTGTGAAAAGCGCTTAGTGTTCAGACTGGCACTGAATAAGTTTTGTCTCAAGGTGGAAAAGAACGGTAAATGTTGGTCTGTCTCAGAAGTTGCCGTTATCAGCTTTCATTTTGTGCTGATTAATTGTGAGACAATGAATGTAAGGCAATGGCTGTGTGTTTAATACCAATTAATCAGAAGATAATAGCAAACATAAACATTCATTAATTTTATAGCTGCTTTGTTTGTACTCTCTATTTTTTCCTGGCAGCACTGTAGTAAGCAGGTAGTATCAAAAAGTAGGGTGTGCATGTATGATATCTCAGAGCATTTGTTTAAACATTCTTCTTTGCCCTGTTACATTTTAAACAATGAGTAGGAGATGAACTTTGACCACTGCATTTCATTTATCGCTTTCTTGGTGACTAAAGGCATTGGCAATAGCCAAGAGCAAAGGGCTTTATATCCACCAATGGACACCTACCCTTCTTGACCATGTTATCGTGTATAATCTTAAGTTTTTACCATTTCTTAAGAAAGGTTAACTAGTAGAGATTTTATATCTGAAGTTCTCAGTCTTTGCACGCATAACTTGAAAGGAGCTGAATGGGTTTACGCTGTAGGTGAGAATTGTTGGTAACACAGTTGTAATATGTGTCAGGCTTCACAGAGACGCGTCCTTAAGCTTCTACTACTTCTCAGGCAAGAAGGGTCAAGTCAACTGCCTCCAGCTCCATCCCATGAATCTGCTTTCCCATGCTAATAAGAAGCCAATTCCCAGTGTAGTGGAATTTTGTTCTCTTGAATGAGTGACAGTGTACTTCAGGCTATTGGTATAGTTAGCCTAATAACATAGAGTGTGACTGCTTGGTGGTTGTTGCTGTGTCTGCAGCTCAGAGTGTGGTTACCCAGCTCATGTGTAGGTAGGCAACTTCATTACAGGCGGCTTGGTTGCTGTCAGTAGGCAGGTAGAGCTCAGGGTGGTTTAGGAAATGGACACAAAGAGATTATAGAACTGCCTGATGCTGTATTTGCGGTGCTTCTGCTACCTAGGCCAGAGCTAAGCTTTAGTTTCATGCTTATGATAAGTTTCGGTCACATCTGTGTAGGCATGCCAATTGTTTAAGGAGATGGGAGAGAAAGTTTTGGGTAGACTTACTTTTTTGTTTGTAAACTATCAAGACACAAGAACTTACTGTAAGATTTATTATAGGACTTTAGGCATAATGTCAAAGATGACTAGCAAAGGCAAAGACCATACTAACCCTGTTGTCTTTAAATACTATCAGTGATCTGTAATCAGGCCTGCTATCATGAGGCAGACAAAGTGAAATTTCATCTTGTGCTCGAGACTGAAGTAAGGGATAAAATCTGTTCTTTCCCGCAACCTGTGGGGTTGCAAGAATTACAGGTTTTCTGCTTCCATGTCTCTTGCTCCTGTTTTGCACAATGTTCCTCCACGCCCACCCTGCTCATTAGTCTGCTGTAGCCTGAACAGACTTCCTTTGCTGCAACACAGAAGGTGTACAAGAGCATTTGGAGTGAATTGTCAGTCCCTGGTCTTCAGAGTGCCTCATCCTGAGGGTTTAGGTGTTGAGAGGACTCTTCTCTGATTCCCATGCTTGGTCAATTGTTGTTTTGCTTTCCTTGAAACTGAAACTGCAAATACTTGGATAAGTAGGGTTTATTCCCGTGTAACTGTAGAGGTAATTCTTCCACCTTTATTGAAATACCATTTTGCCTTGAGAAATTGTATTTTCCAGTGAATGGAAAAACGTATCTTTCATTGCAGCGGGCTATTAGATCAATTTCGTCTGTGGGAAATGAGAGTGAGAGCCTGATAAATAGGATTCTGGCAGCATATGTATTGATGACCAAATAATTCCTGTGGGCTTAACTAAATCCTGGCTCTTCCAAACTAGTGAGCATTTTGATGTATGTTTACTTGACTTAGAGTTGTATTGAAAACCATCAAGTCTTGCTCAGCTTCACTAGACTTCTAATCATATCTTGTATAGCTGAATATAGTATTTAGCTGCTTTGTAGTGCACTTGACTGTACATTTCAGGCGCTTTATAGGAATCATTACTGCTACTCTTTTCTTATGAGCTTCTGTATTTGACTTCTGAAGTTCTGACCAGTGCTCCATACACTGATCCCTCCTTTGGTCAGAGAGTTTATCTCCTGATGTTGTGAAAGAAGATAGTGAGAAATGGGTCTGTCGGATGAGCCGGTTTAGGGTATAGGGCTTTTTATTGGATAGACACCTGGTCCCAAAAGTGCATATACCTTTTGTGCTTCCCTGGAATTGCAGGTAAGAATTGGGCTGTTCCTCTTGGAAACTGTGGTACCAGCCCTGAGGCTAACCTGGACTTTAAAAATCTGATCTCATCATGAATGAGCAACTTCATCTTAAAATACCTAACTGCTAGAGTGAGAACGAAAACTTCACAGAAGTTGGACCTTTTCTAAGGAAGATACAGCTTTATCAAATGAGATTATCGAGAAGACCTGGATTTCACAGAAGTCTTAACATGTAAAGGAAAGAGATCCTCTTTAGTTACATAAGAAATACAAGTATCACAACAGAGTTTATACCAATTTCTTCGTGTAATTTTTCTTACAGGTGTCTTATTCTTGTGGCCCTTCCATCCTCTTGTTTAAGTGACTCAAGGCTTTTGTTTGGGGTTTTTTTGTGTTGCTATGATAGGGATAAGACAGGACCCAAGAACATTTCTTGCAGTGTGGCCCTAAGTAAGATTGTGTTAAATGGATTTAACACAATCACAGAGAAATTGTGGATGCCCCATCCCTGGAAGTGTTCAAGGCCAGGCTGGATGGGGCTTTGAGCAGCCTGGTCTAGTGGGAGGTGTCCCTGCCCATGGCAGGGGGGCTGGAACTAGATGATCTTTAAGGTCCCTTCCAACCCAAACCATTCTATGATTTGGCCAGCTGATCTTGACAGTAATATATACACACACACATGTATATAATTTTATCTTTTTAAAGAGTTATTCTTTCCTTCACGGTCCTGGGAACTTGCCATTTTAACTTAGGATTTCTCACGCATTTTCTGTTTCTAACTTTGATCGGGCTCTATCACTTTATTTTTCTTTTTAAAGTAATATTTCTCTTTCAATCTTAGTTTTGCAACTCCAGTGAGAGCACGTTATCTTGCAAGATCTGAGAATTAAGTTATGGCAAGTTGTGCAAATTTTCCTCCTGTTCAGTGTAACAGAAATGTACCATAGACTCACAGTTGCTCAAGGTTAGACTTCTCTATGAATGAGTAGTTAAAAATAGAGCTTGTATTAGGGCAACTTCCTAGAGAAAATAAACAAACAAGCCCTAGTCTCACCCAAACAAAATATAGTCGCAGTATCATCACTCTTGTTTGCCTTTTGGGATGTCTCAGTTTCCTAAAATCAATGAAAGTCAGCATAAGTATGGTCTTAGCAATGCACTGCATTTTTTATTTCTATAAAATGTATTTGATGGAATCCACACTGCAAATATTTATGTGAAATTGGACAGAGGAAGATTCTTAGAACACAAATTATTAAACTTTTAGAAAACATAATTAATATTTGATTTTTGAGGGGAAAAAAATTAAAAATTCTTTTTTTTTTTTTTTTTATACCATGTTAGTCTCCTCTCTTTTAATCTTGTTTCTTGAAGAGCCTAAGCTCTTATAGGCAAATGTTGTCTGGTCATCCCCCTGTGTGTATCTATCCTTTCTTCAGCTTTTTCATAATTCCTAAGCCTGTAGGCCAGTAACAGTAAAGTATGACTGAAGAGCAGATGTCTCAAAGATGGTACTTTTCAACAAGGTGAAGAGATACGCTTACTGCCTTCCCAGTTGAGAGCATGACCACGAGGCTTATCTTTTATTGAATATCTTCATTGTTATTTTAATCATCTATGTAAATAGGCAAGATGAAAACTTGTGGTTGGAGGTAGAATCTCTTACTAGATCAATTAGAGTAGAGAAACTCGAGGGTACGAAAGCTTTTTGCATACAGGACTTGTCTTGCTATCTGTTTTTTTCTGTCATAAAAGCATTTGCAGGTAGGAAAAAGCAGGGAGAGACACTGGAAACCAGGCTAATTTTTTTTGTTGTACTATTCACAGAACTACATTTCACTCAATTTATTTTTTTTTTTTCTAAAAGAAAAGAAAAAAATGAATTGGGTGAAGAGACAGAAGGGTGTCTGTGGGAGAGGTGGAGATGAGTAATTTTTCTTGTTTTGCTCTCTTGATCCCGCAAGCCTTTTTCAGTGGAAATATGCTGCCTAATATAATAGAAGCTTAATTATTTCTGCTGACACTTGTAACTGCCTCTTATTTTACTTTTACATTGGTGTGAATCTGGGTGAGTGAAACACACGTTATAAGAGAATTTGTGGACTACATTCCTTGTTCTGTTAGCATTTGTACATGTGCTTAATTTTATTCAGGCAGGTAAAATTTATTTTGAACAGAATTTTCCACACAATAAAGTTCTTACTTATATGGGAACTTCTATGGCTTTACATATTGACGACTTCTTTCCTTCTCTTCTGTACCTAGTCCTTTTCTGTCTGGTCTTTCTATATGATTGGAAATAGATCTGAATGGTAGTTTACATTGGACCTTTACTTTTGCTATTCTTTCAATTTACAGCTGTTTTCTTTCAAAGTTCTAGTACAGAATCTATATAGTAGATACAGCCATGTATATATATTGCATGAATTTTTACTATGTTTTGCACAGAGGGTGCAAATACATCTCAAATGTAATTTTTTTCTTTTTTTCCATGAGGTCATCAATTAACCAAACAGATTTTATTCTGCAAGGCACCAAATGAACTTTTTGCCTTTTCTTGATTAGTGATGTTTTACCCCTTTTTTCCCTGAGGAAGTGAAGGTCTCATTTAAAGAAAAAAAAGGGGGGAGGAATGAAGAAAGAAATGAGAAAAAATTAAACCACATCCTGCTGACTATATTCAAAATTCAGTTGTAACAGCTAAAATGGGGAAATCCCTCTAAATATCTTATTTCCTACTTAAAATCTTCTTATCGAAGCAAATTGTTTGAAGAGATATGGTGTAGAAGTATTTGGCTGTCAGAAATGCATGGCATTGACAATTTTTCCTTTCTTTCTGCAGATATTGCTGTCGTAGAGATGAGTGATGCCTTCCGCCAGCCGTCTCTCTTCTACCACCTGGGAGTCAGGGAGAGCTTCAGCATGGCTAACAACATCATCCTCTACTGTGACACAAATGCGGAGTCTCTGCAGTCCCTGAAGGTACCTTTGGATGGAAAAACGTGGTGTGTTAGGGGGGAAGTCACAGTTGGTCCAACTCCTGAAATGGGTTGTCTGTTCCCATAGGAAATACAGATGCTGCTTGTGGTTCACAAAAGTGTATCAAAAATATTCTGAGGCCTGGAAAACATGGCCACACTGAAGTGCTGAAAAACTCTGTTTAGTTTTCCCTGGAGAAAGATTTAGATGACTTTATCATGGTCAGTTAAATACCTAGGTGTTAAAGGGCTCTTTAGGGAAACAGAGGTCTGAGAAATTTCAGATGAAATGAAATACGTGGTTTTATCATTCAAGGGAATTACCGGTGTTTGGAGTAAATTGTTACAGTAATAACAATCAATGGAGAACAGTAGCGTGTAGGGGGTGGCAAAACAATTCTTAAGTTTTAACTCCCATGTAAAGTTAGCAGTTTTGTGGCCAAACCTGATGGGGCCCCAATTGGTCTCTGGTGTGTCTTGCTGAGTTACAGCTGTTGGCATCAGGTACCTGCAGGATTGCTGTGCTGGAGATTACCAGCAGGGTAGCAGAATTAGTAAAAACAAAACTTGTGCCTGGTTCTCAGGGTCACAGTTCACAGTATGGTAGGTTGGTTTAAGGCAAGATGGTGGTTTCAGATAATCTATGGGGCTGTGAATTGTGTCAGCCAAGGGGTTGATACTTGCTTCCTCCTACTAACTCTACTAAAGGCTTAGTAACTTCAGTGGGGATGGGGGAGGGCAGACGACTTGGATGGCAGTCTTTGCAGTTACTTCCCCTCCCTCAGATGCATTGGCTCTGATCAGGAGGTGGTTTATGCTATTGCACTTCCATTCTAGGCATTGCTGAAAAGAAGCATTTTAGTAAGCAGCTTGGTGAGTCAGGCTGCAATCTGGGCACTGCTGCCTCTCATGAAGGGTTTGCTTCTACTGCGTCTGGCTAGTGCAGGATATTTGGTTTTGATTCTGTCCCGTTATTTGCAGCTTGGCCCGCCACTGGGAGAACGTACCTGGAGTAACTCAGTTTCTTCCCCCTGTTCTTCCCTCCAGATTTTCTTAAACAACGGGACTGCTTGCAATCCTTTCGTTTTGCAAAACAAAGAGTATTCGGATAAAAGCCCTAAAAACAAAGCTGCTAATGACAAAAGACCTATCTGTGGATTGAATTCAATTATGCAAGTACAATGATCTACAGTATAAGCAGAGCGGAATTTCATTGTACTGAGTAAGGAGCCAAATACCCGACTCCTACTGAAAATAGCTTAGAGTGAGGCTCCAGGCTTCCTTGGGCAATTAAGGGAACTTTTTACTAGTTTAGGAGGTGGACTTTGCAAACGGGTCATGTGCAGGGTTCCCACTGACGTCGGTGGAAGCCCATTTCTGCGCAGGGAGACTTGGATGTCCCAGTTGCCACTGGTACAGTGCCCACTGGAAGACTGTCTTCAGTTTCCTTTAACTTTGAGCTGGGCCCGTGTTTCTGCTTTTGACTGTTTGCAGGAAAGTCACCGAAGAGCGAGACCCTTTTTGTAATATTTAGTAACTGCCTGAAAAAAGTAGTTACGGGCATGCCTGGCCATCTTCTGAGGCAATGTTTGTTCCTGTATTAGCTCCAGCCATCAGATAGAGTAGAAGCAATGCGGGAGTGTCACTGCGGTTTTAACCTTGTGTAGAGAAGGTGGTGAATTCAAAAACTGAAAATGGCCATGAAAATGTAGGAAATGCAAAACTGCAGCACATGGTAACTGGGATACAAAGCAATGTAGGTAAAACCTTGCTGGTGGAATATTCCTCTGTATGAAGATCCAGGTCAGGCTGGATGGGGCTTTGAGCAACCTGATCTAGTGAAAGATGTCCCTGCCCGTGTCAGAGGGGTTTGACTAGATGTTTGTTCCATGCTTGGAAAGCTGGCAACAGTCGTGTGTGAAGTATGCCCCCTCAAGAGGGGGAAGAGTGGTTTTATGGAAGCCTGACTTATGCAACATGGAAAGTATGAGGCGCCTTGGTTTGGCACAGTGTGTGGTTTTTAATGCTGTGGTGTAGGTGAAGCTGCTCAGCAGTCCCAGTGGCACGGGTGTAGCAATGCTGCCTGACAAATCCGGCAGGGTTATTATCAGTTGCTGCGATCAGAAATTACTGACAAATCTTCCTGAAAGCAAGGTCAGCGTCCACAAGTGGTTCACACTTGGGCTGTACCACCCACATTAGTGTGCAAGAACCAGCTCTTTCCATCCGTGTGTGCTCTAGCTTCTTCTTCTCTGAAACTTTACATTTGAAATGTGAAGATACATTCTTTGCATCAGACTTATTAGAGCAACATGAATTTCAACCAGTTTTTGGAATATTTTAAAACCTCATAGAAATACTACACTTACTCTTCTTCACTGTTGCTTCTGCTGGCAGCAGAATGTTACTTCCTACTTTTAACTTCTCAAATATGAGTAGATGTGTATTAACAGTCAACTTTTGGGCAGCATCCCTCTAGGAAAATTGATATAGGGAGGGGTATGTATATGTGTGCATCTGTATATATGTATGTACAGATGTACACAGCACATATAATCCTGTGTGTATAAATAGGATGTATGTATTTACTTGGTTCCATAGTAATTTTGTGTCTCCTGAGACAATATTTGATTTATATTGATTTGACAGGCATAGAAAACATCTGCCAACCAACCTTTTCAGGTCATGTGTCTGTAAATGTTAATATTAGCAAGTCATACTGATCAGATATCTTTTCTAGTAGTTGTTCAGAGCTATCAACATTATTTTTTTTTCTTCTTTTTCATTCCAGGAAATTATTTGCCAGAAGAATAATGTAAGTATGATTTCTGGGTGCCTGTTGAATTCTAGGCATTCCAAACTTGTGTTCTATGTAATGTTGTTTATCTTATGTTTTCTACTTGAATCCTTTAACACTCTCCTACTGTATTTTACAGAGTTAGATGCAGAATTCTGGAAATCCTAGCAGCAAATCTGTGTATATCACTTTGTTGCTAGGTTCCAGGCTCACTTCTTACCTTGCCTCTGTCTATCAGTGGTATTTTCCTTGCTGCCTTTACTTGTCTGTCATATTTTTTCACATAATATTTACATCTTTCATTTTGGGTTTTTTTTTCTGGTGCCTTTTTCTGTACAGCGTTCTTTAGTGTTTTTAAAAAATACTCCATTGAAAAGGAGAGTTATTTGGAAACCGATGCTCGTTTTAGAAACCCATGGCTACAGCTATGAAAATACATATATATTTATAAAGAGAGAGTGTGTGTTTATTTCTGGAAGTTGAGTCTTGGAGGCTGTCAGTCCCAGTGCAGCGCAGATCCCCATAGACTGTCTGTGACTGCCAGTCATTAAACTGTAGGTTTCTGCACCTTGGCATCCCTCTGGTTTCTGAGGTTGGCCTTGCAAATCCCCCTTCCCTTTTTCACTCCCAAGTTCAAAGGAGGCAGAGACCTGGGAGTGAGAGCACCGCTTTCTCTCTGCGGTTTGTTCTGGAGCAGCTGGGCCAGTCATGTCAGAATATATATCTGGCATGTTGAGTTGTTCTTGGCTTCCCTTCGGGACTTACTGGTAGCCATATATGCTAAGATATAATTTTATAGTGGTTAGGCAGCAGTGTGTAGATATCCTGAGGTGCTATGTGTGCGCTGTACAATTCCGTGTATTTGAATAAACTTTTCTAAGGGGCGTACGAAGTATTTAATTTTAGAAATTGGTCAGGTTTTATTTCCCACAGTGTTAAAACTGCCATAAAAACTGCAGTATTCCTGGTTTTACTTTTTTATTTAACAGTGCAATTCATGGATTAAGTGCTGAATTTTCTGCTAGTATGAAACATGATTCTTTGAAAAAGATGCAGTTATCTACTATTACTGGTAGAGTTTCTAAAGATGTCTTCAAAACCAGTGCAAGCTTTGGCCCTAATGCTGCATTTTAAGGGTGTTTTTTTTTTTTTGTTGGTTGGTTGGATTTTGTTTGTTTGGTGGTTGGTTTTTTTTATATAGAGGTTTTTTAATAGAGTTTCTCTAGAACTCTTAAAAACTGCTTTTCGGAGACTCACAGAATGCTGTGAATGACGCGCTAGACTAAAAATCTCTTGCCTTTCTTTAATAAAAGTGTAAATGAATGTATTGCATCCTGTATTTTTGTTCTGGTGGCCCAGGATCTAGGGAAACTGATGTGTGACTAATGTAATGTCCCTGCGAGGGTAGGGGTAAGAGCTCTGTTAGCAGGAAACCAGCAGGAGATGGCTGGTAGAGTAGAATAAAGGGGACATGTTATCATCTTGTCCTATTTTTAAATGACAGTCCCTGAAGCTCAAGGAGAGGTATGATAACTTGGCCTTCTTCTGTTTGAGAAAGGATTGTTCTGTTTTCCATTTAAATTTGGAGAGGTGGCTGTGAAACTGTCATTTAGCACTTTTAGAAATGTTTCAATGTATGCCACAAAAAGAGTGTGTTCCTTGAGAGTCTCATATGTTTTCAAGCACACCCACATAACATCGTTTCTGGGAGGAAGTATTTTTCCAGGGATTAGGACAGGGAAGTCAGTAAAACTGGTTTAGCATCTCTGCAACTGATTTTTTTTTTTCCTCCTTTTTCCTCGTTTTTTGGCATGATGTCAGCCAAATTACCTGGAAGTAGACTTTTCATAGCGCTGCTGCATGCCTAACTATTGAATATAATTCCTGCTTCGTGCAAATCATGTTTCTTCATAAATTGCAAGACTCTTGAATAAATTGGTATGATAAAGGTGCTGTTTTTGAGAGGCTGTGACGCCCACCCTTACCAAAAATAGTCATATGACTGATTATGTGAGGGTTGCAACTATGAAAAAATGAAATTCACATATGAATAAACCAGGAGTTTAGTCCTGCTGTTCTAGAACTTGTTTTTTAATAGCACGCAAACATCAGCTGTAACAGGACAAAGGTATCCCTGGTACCAGGGGATTAAAAAAGCTGCAAAACAAGTACATGTGTGTGTGCATCTATATATATCTGTCTAACTGAAATGCCTTGTGTTTGCTTTTCCTGAACCTTGTATCCCTAAAACTAGTGCGGAGTAAAAAAAAAAAAAAAATAAAAAAAAAAAAAAATCCATTACCAACTGTTTTGTTCTTTGTTCTGACTGGGTTTTTGTGCTTCCTAATAATAGTCAATAGAATGTTGCATAGCGAGGATAAGCTGCCTGGAGCCTGTCAGGGCAGAGCAGTGCAAGATAACGTGGGCTCATTTCCTGTTATATGGGGTTTTATAGCTATTTAGTTGGAGCTTTTCCAACTGTTGCAGTAATACCAAAACCATTCATTTTTATGGGGAGCGATACTTTGACAGGAGGCAGTTACTTTGAAAGCTTAAGTTTAGTTTTTGCTGTTACCTGATTTTTGAGGTCAACCAAGCAGCAGAGGCATTCAGGAAATGACTGGTAAAGGGTTTCAGTCACAAGGAGATGTTGGTATAAAGGTTACCGTTCGTGGCTGTACTTTGCTTGTTTTAGCTCACCAGTTTTTATTTCATCCTAGTTCTCCCTGGTTTGAATCTCTCCAACTTTGGAGAAAAGCTGCAGGTCAGGTTCCAAATGGCCAGTTATTCAATTTATTTATTTATTTTTAAAATTTCACTTCTTGCTGAATCTGAGGAAGCTTAATGTGCGTTTAGGTACTGCTAAAAGACTGTATATCCCACAGGATGTGTCTAGCTATTGGTCTCTTTTGCTGTGGAAATAGGGGGAAATATTTTTAATACTCCTCACCCAGCTGACAAATAATTTGGGGCAGTTCGACTTTTGGTATCCAAGTATGTAAGAATGCCATGTAGCAACCTTCAGTAAATATTTCGTTGATAATGACGTCTGTGGTATTTATTGTTATTTATGATACATCACTCTTTTGCTCATTCTTTCGTTTTTTGAATTCTTTGACTAATATATTTGGCACATACTTTCCTTGAAAAAAGCTAGAACTTTTTTTCCTGTGAGGATATGATGAAAGAACCACATAGAGTGTATGCTGATTTTTTTTTTTAACAAGCATTTAGGATCTGGCATGGCTGCAATAGGACGTTATTGCTGGACATATAAAGAAAGCATATATTCCCAAAGAAAATGGGAAATACTTAAAAGAGTAGACCCAGTCTCTGTGCTTCAGTTCATTTGAGGTGTGAGGCTTGCTTATGTTCCTTTTTGAATCAATAGCAAGGCTGTCATTTGTGTGAGTGGGATTTGAAATAAACCCAAACTGAGTCTGTATTCATTAAAACATCAGCACATGTTGATTTACTGTGTGTTTGGGGGATGGAGGGAATCGATTTAATAACTTGGTTTAGGATTTTGCCATCTGCTACGTGTAACACCATGTGCAGTCAGAGAATTACCTTTAAGAAAAATCTCATGAGAAGAATTGAAATGAGCAGATATTTCTCAGAAGAACTAGTAGGAGAAAGGCAAAAAAGCTGATCTTAATTGGAGGAGAGTCAGCAGGAAGAACAGTTCCTACTGTGAGAAATACTGGCTATTTTTATTACCTCAGCTGATTTTATATTTATTTAGTTATTTATTTTTAAAAGTTAAATGGGATGCTGACCTGAAGCTTAGGCAAGTAGATGGAGTTCTGCTAGATGCTCCCATCCTTGATTAAAGCATCATGGTTTTGTTCCGGGGGATTTTTGTTTTCTTTGACACTTCTTGTCTTTGAAGGCAGCTCTCTTCTGTTGATAGATATTTGACTATTAAATGATTCCAACAGAGCAGTGTTAGTGAAGAGCCTCAGGGAGCTGAGAGGACTGCACATCACCGGCTCCCTGGGATTTTGCAGATTTTCTCTCTCCTTTGGAAGTAAAATTCAAGATCTGAGAACTAATTGAGCAGAACTCCAATGCTCATTTGTGTAGCACTGTGTCTTCTTAATATGTGCAACTTTCAGAGAAAAATCTTCTGTACTATGTCAGATGTATTTGTGGGGCAGAGAATAGTGATTATCTTATTGCATGATGCTGCTTCTAAGAAGACGTGGTCTCCAAACTGAATTCCCCAAAGGCTGCCCCTTTTACAAGTAACAGTTATGTATTAGAGGAGGATATTGAAAGAAGGGCTGGTTTATATTCTTACTGCGATCATTAAAATATAACTATATGCTACACATGTTTATTATCTCTTGAATACAAATAGGTGCTGCATTAATTTCTTTTCAGAAGCTGAGACAGGATATCAAACGAGAAGAAAGTGCTTAATGTTGCAGTGACCAGTAGGTCGAGCTAGGAGCAGCGCAGTCTTCAATTCTGTAATGGTAGAGCTGTTAAGACAATCACACGGTTGTATTTAAACTGAAATTGCACACGCTCTGGAATTGTTTAGTTTTGCACAATAAGTAAACGGAAATTAGAAAAATACAAACCAATTAAAACATTTGCAAAAATTAATTACAAATGTCCCTTTGTGGTAAGCGTGTATGGCTCCAGCCAGTACTTCTGCCTTCTGATTAGTCTGACTGATTTGATGAAATGGTCTATGACACAGATAGCCTTTCAGAAGGTGGCCTGATGTTGCCAGGTACTGAGTGTGCTGGCCCAAAGCCTTCAAAGGTATGTATGTTTGTATCTCCGAGATATAACCAGTTCAGCTGATCTGAGAGCTCAGGCCAAGCTTACCTTATCTAATGTCCTGAGTTCTTGTGCATCAGGCTGAACCATAGTAACTATCTGCATGCACACTCACGGCCTGTCCCAGCCCCTGGTGTTTTCAGTAACGCCTTCCAGGTTACAACTCAGGTGGCCTGCAATCACCTTGTAACTTTCATTAGTGTAATTTGAGCTTTTGAACCTCAAATGATGCAGGATTTATAAAGAAAAAGGGTTGGGAAATGAAACTTCTAGCACCTGTTGTTGAGCGAAAGGGTCTACTCCACCCATTTTTGAAGCCCCTTTATGCTACTCATGTTTTTTAAAGGGTTTTGACATAACTGAGAGTACTGCATTGGATTTAAGGTGTTACTCCTTCAAAAATTGCCCATTTTTCTTGAATGGCTTGATTCTATTGCTTTCATTCTACATGGTATGACAAGTCAGAGGAATGAATCAAAGGAAAACAACAATTTTGTCTTGGGTGCTCAGCAAACTTAGAATATAGAGTGAACTTAATTAGAGTCAGGAAAGAATATCAAGAGTTTGTGAGATCAGAGTTGGGGTGGAGTGTTATGAGGCAGATTTTAATAGGATGAGTGGAATATGTTTAAACTTCCAAGTGGAATAATGTGCACTAAGTCAAAATGTAAAGCGATGTGTGAGCAGATACGAAGTGTGTGTCAGAAAGACGACCTAAGCCTTTCTGACTGAGGTTAGTGTAGCTTATATTTTGACAAAGAAAGGTGAGGAAGGAAGTAAAAGAGCTGAGGCAGAGGTTGTGTAGTCTGGGAATGAGGGAAAGAAGCAAGTCGTGCACTCTGCTTTGGGGAAGAGGGTTTAGAGCTGTCTGACAGTGGAGCAGCTCCTCAGCTGCTGCCCCCACAGCCTGGTCCTCTTGGGCTCCCATCCCAATCATTGCCCAAAGGCAGTCGGGCTTGGGCTCTTTGTAGTTAGAATTTGTGATGATGATAGAATATGTTTCTCCACAGGGGGAGACCATAGACTTCATTACACAAGAGCGGTCTTGCTGTCATTGTTATTTTATCTTTCTTCCACCACCACCTTTAGTAAATAATATATAACTTCTGATTGTAGGTATTTTTTTTTCTTTTGTCGTCAGAGCTTCTGCATGTCTGCCTTTGTCAGGTTCAGCTGTTAAATATCTAATATATTCTTTAGCTAGGAAAGTGAAATCGAGGTAACTATTTCTTAACTTTACTGCATGTGGGTTTTTTCTATTTTTTTTTTTTAAAGCCTGCTTCCTAAGGAAATGAAACTTAACAGCTTGTACTGTTTTTTCATCCTCCACCCTCTTTCTGTATCTGCCTGTTTGTCTGATGAATTTCAACCAAATTGGAGAGGTTTCAGAGATCCAGAGCTCCCCACAAAACGTAACTGTCTAGCTGAAGTTAACAATGAAATTAATGCCTGGCTGAGGGAAAGGCCACTGTGTTCCCACACTACTTGCCACCAAGGATCAAGATGAGACAATTCCCTGAGAACCCTGGGGTCCCTCTGAACAACTGTAAACTAATTTTATTTTCTTCTGTTTTCCTCCCATGTTTGCCAGTGGCTTCTCCTGTCTTTTACTGTGAAGTTCTTCCTTGTCCACCACTTCCAAAGGCTACTGGGTCTGCCTGACGTCTATAGCAGGCTCTGTAATATAATCCGCTTTTTTCCCCCCCTCAGGTAATGGGAAAAATGCATGTAAACTAATCTTTGCTGGCTCTCTTATTCCACTGAAATAGATGTTCCGCTGAATAGATGCATCTTCCTATAGAAGGTGCACTCGGGATCAGTTTGTAAGAGCTCTTGCTCAGTAATGGACTCAGGCACTTGACCTCTGCAGGAAGAGTAGTTTTCCTGCTCGTAGGATTATTTATGAAGACTTCAGGACTGTCTCTGTAGGTGGCCTGACCATTATGCCAGGATAAACTTTGGGTTCTGTGAATTTGAAGAGCTGGAAACATCCTTTTTCGGAGCCGATTTTTTAATTAAGACTTGAGCTTTGGGAGCAGCGTGCCAGAGGTCTGAGCAGGCCTTCCTGCAAGCAGTCTTGAATTTATTTTTAATGTACTGAATAAACATTAGGAAGTAAAATGCTTGCCCCAGGATATCTGTAGCTACTTTACCCTTTCTCTTGGCTCTGACTTCCCAACCTTTTTCTCCTTTATTTAAAAAAGGCAAGTCGGAGAATAGTCTGCCTATGCTTAATAGTGGCTCCTGTGCCAGTCGCTGCCCACCCTTGTCCTGTAATTGCTGAAGCCAGTTCCAGCAAATTCATAATTTCCTCTCTGCTTCTTACTGTGGGGCCTGTTAGGTTTTAGCAGGGTCAAGGATTCATCCGTTAACTCTTGAAAGTGTGTGATCGCCTTACATGCTAGCGTATTCCTGAGCAGGAGTGTCCATTCAGTTCTCCATTGTAAGGGTTAGTTGAGCTCAGTGGACCTCATGTAAATGCCTGCATCAATTACTTTTAAGTTTTACAGAGTTTGTCTATATCCCTCAGAAGTGGGGATGGCATTGCCTTTATAGCGAGGTCTTACAGTGTCATAGTGTGATAGGTATAATTAAAAAATTTAAAAAAAGGCAATTCCTGTACTATTCATAGTCAATCTCTGATCTGTACATGAACATATGTTTACTGATATTGTACATTTATACAGACTAGAGTACCTCAGTCCTTCCATGTTTTTAAAATCTAATAATGCATGTTAAAATGCATGTTTTAAGCACATAGCTTGAGAACTATTCAGTGACTGCTTTCTCAATGCACGGAGCTCAGCTTGTCAGGAGAGTCTCTGAAGTGATGTTCTCATTGCTGTATTGTCTTCTGGGAGAGCAGAAGCAGCTGACCAGAAAGTAATTAACTTTGGAAGTGATTTAGAGGCTCTCAAGAATTGCTTCTTAGGGCTTTTCTTTATGGGCTGCTGGACAGTTCAGAGTGCACTCTGAGCTTTGAAAACCAAATGGCAAAACTCCTGATTTTGGTGGTGTGCTGTCTCATAGTTAAGACCCTTCAGAACCACAAATATTCAGCAAGCTTTCTATGTGCATAAATCTGTACTCACACACATACCACCAGACATCTTGCCTCCCTCTTTCCAGGAAGAGAAATGATTTTTTTTTTTTTTTGCAAAGTATCTGTCATACATTGATATATAGAAATCAATACAGTTTGGCAATGCTAAGACATTCCGTAAGTGATTATTCTGAAATAAGTGTGGTTTTAAGTCCCACTGGCCAGGTAGGTTTGCTACGTGGCAGGGAATTTAATTTGTTTTTGTTATGCTAAACTATTTGAGTTCATATGAGGATTAGTTTTTCTCTACAGTTTTCCTGTTGTGAGGCACCTCGCTTGTTGTTACTGTTTTCAACATCTGTGAGCCTAACTATACTAAATTGCAGAGTGCTTGGTCTCTTCTGAACATCCATGACCTTGAAAAGAGTGTACGTCACCTTCACTTGAGTCCACCTGCTGCCTTGGGGTGCCTGGGGTGTGCCCTCGGAATGGTTTCACTGTTGAGCCAATGGCTATTTCAAGGTCAACATGATGCTTCTAAAAAGACTCATCTTACAAGAAGCAGTTCAGGAATCTGAAAGAATACGTTTCAGGTGTATATCATATTTGAGATGAAAACTGAATTTACGTAGGCTTCATCAGTAAAATCTTGGTTTTGCTGAAGTAAGCAGCGAATCTCCCTTTGACTTTAATGGTTGAAGTTCTGCAGATGGTATATGCAACTGTTTTATGCTTAGGCTTGTCAAACCATAACTGCCCTAAATATTGCCCATTGTTTCCCTACAGATGTGCACTGGTAACTACATATTTGTTCCTTATATGATAACTCCACATAACAAGGTGTACTGCTGTGATAGCAGTTTTATGAAGGGACTAACAGAACTGATGCAGCCCAGTTTTGAGTCCCTGCTTGGGCCGATATGCTTACCTCTGGTGGATCGATTTATTCAGCTCTTGAAGGTGGCACAGGCCAGTTCAAGGTGAGTTGTCTTTTTGTACCCCTGTGTAAAATTCATATGTTCCTACTGGCAATATAAATGTCAGACTCTTGCTTCAGGGTGATGCCATGTTTTGCCTTCTGTTGAGTCAAATCGATAATGAATAATTTAGCTTGACCAAATCTCCCCACTGACACTGCTCTATCAATAAATATGTGTTCCACATATACGTTGTGGGCGAGCTGCAGGGCCAGAAAAACAAATGCAAGGGACCTGTCCCAAATGGCTGACGTGAAGTTGTTCCTCTCCAGCCAGTATTTCCGGGAATCCATCCTGAACGACATCAGGAAGGCCCGTACCCTCTACACAGGCAAAGAGCTTGCAGCAGAGCTGGCAAGGATTCGACAGCGGGTGGATAATGTTGAAGTCTTGTCTGCTGACATTGTCATAAACTTGCTGCTGTCCTACAGAGACATCCAGGTATGAATACAGTGCTCTAAGGTCATCTAAAACATAGCAAATTAAATCACATTCTCAGTGAAATTTTTAGTGTATTTTGCACACAGATCTGCCAACAAACTATGTGAATAATGCACACTAGTAAAAATCTTCTACAGTATCTTCAATGATGCTTTTTACTTTAACTTGTAGTTACACTGCTTATAGTGTGCATTTACATAGCAGAAAAGTGGTGTTATTTTATAGCAGCACCTAAAATGTGCACAACATACAATAACTGTTCTCTGTCTCAGCATTACTATGTGATGAACTGCCCATAAAGGCTATGGTAGCATTCTGCTATTGATATGTATATGTATTCTTTGTCCTTGTGACATTTCTCGTGGAAACATAACATGTTCATATGCATTTCAGCTTCTGGAATGGTGATTGTTATATGTAATTTCAACTATTGTTCCTTAAAGATTTTGAAGTGGTTTGGTTTTGGTTTTCTTTGGGATTGTTTTTTGGGGTTTTTTTTGTTTTTTTTGGTTTTTTTTTTTTAAATATGTCAGTGAGTAAGCTACTTTAAAAACTGTGGTATTGAAAGATTTTCTAATTTTGTTTTTGTGTCTCATGCCTACTTCAGAGTTTTGGGATGCCTTAATTCAGATTCAGTTAGCATTGTAATGTCTGTACAATATGAACTCTGATATGTGTTCAGCCCCTGAAGCTAACTTTCATCATGAAATAGATGTACTAAAACTTCCATGGGTCCACATTGAAGCAGTAGGGGAGACCAAAATTGTGTTTCCCTGCTAAATACTGTGCATGTTCACATTTCTGATGAGTGCCAGCCTATTTACGGTTTGAGACTGAAGAAACTGAAATCCATAAAACTTTCAATGAACTGAAAATACTTCTTAGTATGAAATGAGAGGTGCTTAGTTCAAAGAGCAGTTTATATGGGCATACCTCAGTATAGGCACCTAAAACTTCATTATTCCCTTCTTTTGGAAGGATTACGATTCCATTGTGAAACTGGTGAAAACTTTAGAAAAACTGCCTACTTTTGACTTGGCTTCCCACCACCATGTGAGGCTTCATTATGCATTTGCTCTGAACAGGTAAGAATCTGTCCTTCCTTCTGCTGTTGAACATTAAATCAGAACTTTGAGTTTAAACAAGTTATTTAGACCTCAAGGTCACCATTTTCTAAAAAAAGTCACCTTGGAAAACAGGAGTTGGCTAGTTCACTGGGACACTAAAAAACCTGCAAGACTACAATATCATCTTTTCAGGAAGGTCCTTATACTTCATTGGTTCTACTGGGACTTCTTGCAGACTGAAAGGTCTATTTTGAGGGGTTTTGTCATACAAAAGGTGTACACAGTACCTCCATAGGAGTTCAGATCAGATTTTCCTCTCCCTCGCTTCTCTGGATCGTACCTTCAACTGGAATCCATGACAGCCATGAAAATGTTCATGCTTTGGTGTATGCCAAGAAGGAATTACTTGGGCTAATTGTAGCTTTCTCCTTGGTGGGAGTATAGAGGATGTTTCCTGAGCTAAGGCATGTCTGGAATACTCTGCAGATCTGAATGTTTACTGTGGAAGACACTGTCCCTCTTGCTTCTAATCCAGGTCACTAGTACGGAAGGAAGGAGCGGCTCAATTAGTCAGGATTAGTCTGACCTAAATCAAGAAAGTGTGTGAGGGCACTGATGATGGAAGAGTAAGCAGAAAGAAGCATAGGGACCTCTATCTCTGGAGACCAGCAAAGTGTAAACGGCTCATATTACAACACACTGTTGTGCCTTACCAATTTTGTTCTCATTAAGTTCAGCTAGCTGTTGGTTTGATCTGGATTAGTGGTAGTTGATACAAGGTGTGGAATAGTAATCCACCTGAAACTCCATTCTGACAATTGCCCTTCTGTTATGGAAGTCAACCGAAAAACATAAAGCTGCAGACTTACCCGTGTTGCTTTACTTGCGTGATCAATATGAGAACAGAAAACAAAAGGAAGCAAACCTTCAACAACTGGGCAAGTGATCAATTGGCAGGGGAACCAAAATAACACAGACCTGAAGGAGCCTGTTACTTGCTCAGCCAGGAGCACTTGATTTCTCTCCCTGGGACCTGGGACTGGGAGCACTTGTCCCTCTCAAATGAGTGCACCAGCCTTGCTGTGCCATTCTAGAAGTACTTGAGGAGCCCACTGCAGCTCTGTAGTCTGAGGGGACTTTTCTGAATTTGTTAGAACTTGACTGGTCTGAAGGTTGGGAAGAGACAGCACTGAGTTTCACTTTGTATTTCTCATCAGGCTGAGACACCAGTAGAGGTTGGCCCAGCACATAGACTTGCACACTCTATTTGGTCTTTTTCCTCAGGGAAGCAGTTTACACTGTCTGCCCAAACAAGTACTCTTGCTCTGTTTTCTTAATTATTTTTGTTATGATGTAAGTACTCGTTCATCCTCTGTTACCCATTGTGCTTGACTTAAACCTTTTCTTCCACATCGTGCCCTCACGGAGCTGCGCACATGAGCTCACAAGCTCAGGTATCACTTAGAGGACACATGCTCTCATCTCTCAGGTTTGGCATTGACACTGCCTCTGCAGATGCATCAAAACTTTGATACGTTCTTGTAGAGGAGGAAGAAAAAAATCTATTACTGAAACTCTGGTCAAGTAGTAGTGTCTGCTTTAATATGGCAGTGGCTTTTGATGTGTTTTTTTTTCTTTCCGAGACAGCCTTGTCTTGCAACCTTCGGTGCAAAGCTTGCAAGCCAGATACAAAACCCCTTTTATATATTCCCCTCGATTCAAATTGTAGCCACTCAAATATTACAAGCAATTTCTCTGAAAGAACATAATATTCTCCCAAACCACTGGAGAACAGTTTTTGCTGAGAAAGAAGTCATTTGCTTGTTCAGTACACAAATACATAAAAAATTCTAAACTCTTGATGCTAAGTGATGTATGTATCCAAACTGTGAGTCACCAGGAAGTGTCTAATGCTTGCAGTTACGTGGTTTATTTGTCTGAAGTACTTTTATTAATATTACCTTATTGGCTTCACTTCCTAACCTTCCCTATCATGGGAATTCAGACTGGTTTATGCTTTTGGGGCTTTTTTGCTTCACATTCAAAATGTATATTTAAAAAAAAAAAAAATATATCACAAACACAAGACGGAATCTTTTTTCCTTTAAAGCATGAATTACTATGAAAGAAACATTAACTATGAAACAAGAGGTTTATATCTTCCTGGTTTGTAAGAAAGTAACACAGGATCTTTCTAAAAAATGCTCTTGAGGCTCTTATTGCTGTTGTCAGTGCTTTGTTCTAGCTGATGCTTCATGAGAGAGAGAAAACATGTTCGGGGCTTTTATAAAGGTGTCCCTTGGTATTAAGAAAAGAAAAAAAAGAAGGGGGGGCAAGCATGTTATGTATAATATAGTCCATTCTGTCTGGAAGCACATTTTAAAGGCATGAAGTCATACATATATGTATTCAAACACAGTCATGAAAAATTATTTCTTGATAACTTTATTTCTTGTTAACTTTATTGTGTTTTTTAATCAAAATTTTTATTTTTTGATAGGCGAAATCTGCCTGGAGACAGACAGAAAGCTCTAGAAATTATGATTCCCCTGGTAGAACAGGAAGACCAAGTAGCTTCAGATATGTACTGCCTGGTTGGTCGAATTTACAAGGACATGTTTTTGGAATCTGGATTCATAGATACCGAAAGCAGGGACAAAGGGACATTCTGGTAAGTGCTGTTTTCCTGCTCTATGTCCTTTTGTTAGCTTTGGGAAAATATTCCTTAAACAACAATATATTTCAGCTGTTTTTCATTCTAAATGTTTGGCATCCTTAAGGGATACACTGAGTCTCCTAATCTTTGCTTATTTGTTAGGAATGAGAGATTTATGTTGTTCACAGATCTGGTTCCACGAAGTTCTTGAAGTGCCTCAGAGACTTGGAAGTTTAGGTAGCTCTCATCGGAGTGTATTTTCCTCCTTTTTCCCAAATGTGAAGTCTCCTGTTTATTAATCTTAGGAATCCTGTGCAGACAATAATCAGCCGTGAATCAATTGGCATATCTGCAGTCTGATAGACGATAGCTAGCTAGGCTTAAAGGTGCTCAGGTTTAACTCTGCACTGATGCTTAGCATCTACCATTCTGTCTTTTTTTGGCTTCCATGCGCACAAGCAATATGACTGTTCCAAACTCACGCTGGCCAAAAGTTTTATCACCCCATCATCACCGTATAGTGTACGCATGGTGCAGTGGACTACAGTATCATAGATAGTCAAAGCAGCACATGATAGGCTAGACAAATTCGTATCTTAATTTTAGGGGCAAGTATTGTGTTTTTTTACTGCTTTTGAAGTGCACTAGAACGCTGTTACGTGGAATAGGCTAAAAAATGGAGGCACTGGACAGCATCCAAGACTTCAGTCAGGATGAGCTGTTTTTCTCCATTATGATTTGGATGAGAAAACAGACAATCTGTGTTTGTGTCCTGCACATCAGATCCTAGTTCTGGTCTTGTGCTCGTCAGCTGCCTGTTGAAGTAAATGCTTAGAATGGAAAGCTTTCTTCTCCCTTTGTCATTTGTCACTTGTTTTCAGTAAACTTCAGATTAGAACTGTCTTTGGTAAAAGATAAGATAAAATTGTTTACCATTTATGGCCTCAGAATACAAGAACAGTTTATAATTGGTGGTCATGCTTTACAGTTTTGCAATGCTAACTGGATTTTTTAAAGATGTTGAAATAATAGGAATGCAGCATATTGTTGTTGTCATCCCCCCCTTCATAATTTTGGATTTAAAAAAATTTTTATTTCCTTTAAGGCAAAACCCATAAAAAACTTTAAATATTCTGTTTTAAAAAACAAATATTTTGCTAATGTCATGAACCAATATAAAAAGAAAACAGTAGTCCTGTATACAAATACTAGGCATTATCGCAGGCTAAATAGAATAAATAGAAATTACTTTTGCTATTGTGCATCTTGCTTTTTCTTCATTCATAGTGCCTTATGAACAGATAAACTTTGAGATTTTCAAACATAATTGAACTAGGAATGAGTATATGTACAGTAGTGGTAATTACTTCTAGGATATTTCATGTAGGCATTTTAACATGCTTCTAATAGATGCATCTTAGCAATCATGGTGTTCATACATTTGAGGAGGGGAAGTGATTGCAGTCAGGCATACCACTTTGGGAAAGGCCGGCAGCTCCTGCAGCAGGGTGGGATGCTGACCGGCCAGCCCCCAAATAATCCCCGAAGTCTCTGGCAAGTAAGAGCCAACAGAGACCGCTCCGTGCTGACATGGAACAACGTGATCTCGGTTGGGTCAACGTGGAGTTTGACCAGAAGCTGTCCTGGACGGGCCAGTTGCTTTGGGTTTGTACTTTATGCTGGATATTGATTTGGATTCTAGAGTTAGTCATACAGCAAGCTTGACGTGGCTGAAGGGTTGACTCATAACTCATTGGAAGGCTCTCGGGAAGCAGCAGAGCTACTCTAGCGCTCCAGCAGGCCACAACAAGGGAAGGTATGTGCAGGAACAGTGCCTCCATGATAGCGTTACTTTAAGTTGAGATAAAGGTTATTATCTCAATCTTAGAGAAATAAGGATGTAGGAGAAGTATAGTGAATTGCATAAGATAATGAGAATTTGGCAGCAGAACTGAAGCATTGGTTTTGCAACAACTAGTGATGTGATGTCAAGGTACTTGGTCTATTCCAAAAAAAAAAAAAAACCCACCCCAAAAAAACAACCCAGGTAGGCAGGCAGTGTGTTTTCCTGACAATTAAAAAGCAGAATAAAAGACATCTTTCGTATAAATATGAGAGAAGAGATGAAAGATTAATTATTAACTGTCACTTTCTTGTTGCATACTGACAGTGTAAATCAGACTTACCAAAGCTATCAAGTCTTTACTCAAATCTTTTCACTGCTGCCTCCCTAATTCAGTATCTGCACTGCAACGTTTTCCAAAATGTCAGCTTTCAGTTTCTTGATAGCATTTATAATCGCATCAGCTAAGCCAACCTCTACTTTATAGGCAGACTTTTAAACCTTACCGCCTTTCTACGATCCTGCACAGGTTCCTCCAGTGATATTTGGGGCGTGACAATGTACAGCAATTGCGCCATTTGAATTTAAGTCAATTCAGTCAACAGATGTGTCTAGTGAGTTGTTTGGGAAACCACGAATATTTTCATCTGTTCAAAATTAATTATTACAGGTGGTGGGTTTTTATTTTTATTTTTTTGTCTGTAAATTTTTCCTGTCCAGGCTATGTGGATATAAGGCCAGTTTAAGAATGTCAGCAGAGGATCACACCACGTATAAAATGAGACTTTTGGTTGTATCAGTTTAGGAAAGGTGAATAGGACTACAGAGGTCCAAGATACTAGTATTTCTTGGTCTGAGTAGCATGTAAAGATGTCTAGAAAAATGAATTTCTGCTGTGGGGAAGGGAGATTTGGAAGCAATTTGGAAAGAAAGGGCAGAGCCCAGGAATAAAAATTCCCATGAAGTCCCTTCTGGTCTACTGGGGGTAGGTGGCAAGGTCCAGGCAGCAGAGGACTGCAGGGGTGGCCTCTGACAAGAGACATGGAGCTACCCTATGTCAGACACAGCCCATTCCAGCCAACTCCGATGGCCAAAAACTGAGCACATCAGCAACGCTGGTGGCACCTCTGTGGTAACATATTTAAGAAAGAGGGTTTTTTGGGGCTGTTTCACCAGTGCTTCTGCAAGCGGCAACTATTTTGCAAACTTAAGCTCATCTCCACCTCCTTTGCCTGTATGATTAGCGCTGTTTACAGCACAACCGTGCCCACCTGTTGATACGCAGGAGAGATGCTTATTTTATCTTTAAATTTTGAAGTTTTATATGTATCTGTCTGAGAACTAGAGAACTTTTGATAGTCATGCCAGAAATTCAGCATCTGGGGGCAAAACAAAAAAGTGAAAGGATAGTCTCTTGTATTGGAACAAAAATACTTATTTTCAAGGTTTTTTCTTCTGTCAGTCTTTCCTCTCTCCTTTTCCTAATATTGCATGAGGATTCCAGCATGAAAGATCTCCAAACCAAAAAAGGGAGTCCAGTTCTCAACATCGCTGTCTGCAAACAGATTATGCCAGCCAACTGGTCTCTTCTAGCTATATATACTTAGAATCAATTAAAGTGTTGTCCTGTTTGGTCGGCAGGTTTTTGTGGGGTTTGGTTTTTTGTTGTGGGTTGGTTTTGGGTTTTTTTTTAAGTGAGTGAAAGTGTTTTGTATGTACTTTCTTCCTTGTTTTGTTGTAACGGACAGTACAAGAGGAAAGGCAGATGATTAAATGAAATAATTAATTGAGTCTTCTCTGCTCATCATGCTTTTTTTAGAGGACTAAACTCTTGTCTCATGATTAAGTTCTCTGGAGGTGGGTGACAGGAGTATAGAAAGAGTATATGTGTAGCAGATTGAAGAGGAGCCTGTCTTAACGTAAGCAGAACTTATGTTAAAGGATGCAAAGTCCTAAATCATTAAAGCAGGAAAATCAACAAACAAAACTGAAAAACAAAATTAAAAAACAGCCATATTTTTGGCCTGGTAGGATCAAAATGTGTTAGCTTTCTTACACGTCAAAGTGTGGTCTGGAAGCCTAATCCTTTGTTTTTGCACAGATTATTTTTCTTTCCTTCCTTATGTATTAATCTCACAACCTGCTTAACTTTTTTTTTATGTCATCCATTTGGCTGTCTGGATTTTTCCCATCCTTTTGAAAGTGATTTTAAACTCCATTGCTTTTACTGTAGTGGAAGTTGTGCTGACTGAATCTCTTGTGCTCCTTAACTCACATATGGTATTCTTGTTTGCCGCCTCCTTTCAGAGCTGGGGGGGTGGGTGTGTGTATGTATATATGCAACCAAACATTTTTATTCTGTAGAACAAGACAGAACAATGCCACAGCTGGCATTGTTAGCATGAGGAGAGTGCGTGCTGTGTTTTTGTTAAGCCCCTTGACTTCTTTTAAGATTTAGGCTAGGTGAATTCTTGCTTGCTCACTTTGCCTTGAGGAAAATAAAATCTGATATAGCCCTTTTTCCTGTGAATAGACTCAAAGGACAATGTCAGTGAGACCCCCAGTAAAGAATAAAATTTGGAGTAGCTGAAATCATAGCTAAATGCGAAGTATGTTCTTGTTTCACTTGCTTTTGTGCTTATGCATTTTGATATGCTTGTATGTCACTGTAGCAGATCCACAATAGAATCTAAGGTTTCAAGTCAGTGAAAATTCATATATTTAAAACTAAAAAAGTAAATTATAGATTTTATATATATATGTACACATACACATATTATATAACTGTGAAACAGGTCTCTCACAAGCTGATAGTACTAATATTTTTTTTTCTTTAATCTCAAAATTGGAAATTAGTAAGATACTATAACTTTACTGGGATGGATGAGTAGGGTCTGTGCTTGTTGTGTGAGGGGAAAGGAAATGGGAGGAGGATGTATAAATAACGGACTCCTAAAAATAACCACAAAGCATGTGTGGAAAACAGTAAAATATTTTTTGCTTCCATGGATTCTTGCTGTGTAAACAGAAGATAAGCACTTAAAGTACCTAAAAGTATAATTATGTCCCTGTTAGAACGCATTATTTAGAAAGTAAACTTGTATGTTTGTTTTTTCTAGGTTCAAGAAGGCGTTTGAGTCGGAGCCAACATTACAGTCAGGGATTAATTATGCAGTACTCCTCCTGGCAGCTGGACATTGCTTTGATACTTCTTTTGAGCTGCGGAAAGTTGGTAATTATAGCTTGCAAATTCACAGTGAAATCACATTCTAGGGAAAGTACGACACCACCCACTGTCATAGGGGAAAAAACCTGATGGTTGTATACGAATGCTTTGATAGCCAGCATGTGAATATTTAAGTTGGTTCCCCTCCCCCGCCACTGATCCCACCTGATTGTGCGTGAGCGCTGTCGTTGAAGACCTGGTTCCAGTTTCAAGGTCTTAACTGCTTACCAGAGCTCAGTGAAAACTGACAGCCCTTCTTTGTGATGGTATCATTTGTGTGAAAAAGGAACACCTGAAGGGGAAATCCAGTTCCAGCTAGCATTCTTTAAAACAAACAAACAAATAAAAATCCCTGTAGAACTGTAGGGAATACGGACAAAAAGCCCATCCTAAGAGTGGGGAAAATGAACTTGTCCTGAGCTTGGGATGAGCTGAGAGAAGAATGTTTCTCTTCCGATGCTTTCTTTGAGGTTTCCCAAATGTCTGTATTCGTAGAATCACAGAGTGGTTTGGGTTGGAAGGGACCTTTTAAAGACCAACTAGTCTGCCCAACCCCTGGCTGTGGGCAGGGACATCTTTCACTAGATCAGGTTGCTCAACCTGAGCTTCAACACTTCCAACAAAGGGGCATGCACAGCTTCCCTGTGCAGCCTGGTCCAATGTCTCACCACCTTCGTCATAAAAAATTTCTTGCTTAAGAAAGAAGAATTAAGGTGTTCGTTTTGTTTCTGATTTTTTTTTTTTTGGTGATTTTGCTGGATTTGAGGAGAGTGCAAAGTCAAGATTGGTTAGTAGTACTTTTAGGGAAGGTATGGGAGAAAGCACTGAATGCTGTAAAATGTAGTAACATTTGCAACTGGTGGTGTTTTCCATGAATTCAGACAATTCTTGCCTATTGTAAAGTCTTCGTTTTATCCTTCTGTCTCCTGAGGAGGTTGTCAAGTGAGACAGTAACAATGTTTTTCGCTCCACAGAATGTATCTGTAATCGGCCACTGCTCTAGTTTAGAAGTCAGATGTGCACTGCATGTCTGTAAGTAATTTTCTGGATAGAGAAGGTTTTTGGGTGTGAAGGTCAGAATGGGATGGTTACTTTCACATAGATAATGCAAGTGAAATTGAAATTCTCTGGTGTGAATGAAGGTATTCATTTGGATGTGACAGGCTGCGTAGAGATGCCCCAGCTACTGTGTTTGCCCTTCTGTGAGTGGGTGAGACTTTGCTTTTTGGGTCAAATAGAATACTGTCATCTCCTAATCTGAAATTTGAATTCTTTTGCCAATGTAGGAGGTAAAAATATGTGTTTTGCTTTCTACATAGCATTTGTAAATAGTCACTTAGCTGGCCCAGTTTTAAATTAGATAGTTTAGCAAAGATGGGCCATGTTTATTGTGTAGTTTAATTTGAATCCTTCCCTTTTAAAGAAACTTCTCAATTGCACACAGGCTACAGCCAATTAGATTTGGACAAATTAATTGTACTGATGAAATCTGGGTGTTGTTTGTAGGGATCAGATGTTTGGTATCATCTGGTGAGTTTGTCTAATGTTGTTTTCCTTGTTGTCTTTATGGAGAAGATTACAGAAATTAAGGTTCCTTGTTATTTAAAGTTCCATCCATGGCTGATGAATGATTTAGTGGAGAAATATCCAGTAGCTGTTTGGTGGAAGGTGGTGGAGTTTTTTTGGGCTGTTGGTTTGCGTCTCTCTTATGTAAACATTTACTTGGTGTCTGCTGAAAATCCTTGATACAGCAACCTCCTTCTGTTGTCTACTAGTGTCTATCTCTATCTTTCTTATTTTGTTATGGGAAATATTGTCAAAACACTTTAAGCCTCAGACTGACTTAGCTATTTTGAAACAAGCTTTCAAATACACGTATAATAATGTAGACCCATTGTGTGTCATTGGTCATTAATTTCTTGTTGACAAGACTGTGGTCATTGTTCATAGAAACATAGAATATGAGGTTGGAAGGGACTTCCAAGGATCATCTGGCCCAACCGTTCTTGGCAAAAGCACGTTCAAGACAAGATGGCCCAGCACCCTGTCCAGCTGAATCTTAAAAGTGCCCAATGTTGGGGAATCCACCACTTCCCTGGGGAGATTATTCCAATGGCTGATTGTTCTCAGCGTGAAAAATTTTCCTTTTGTGTTCCTTTTGGAATCTCCCCTGGAGTAACTTGTACCCATTATCCTTTGTCTTTTCCATGTGATTCCTTGTAAAAAGGGAGTCTTGATCTTCTCTGTAGCTATGCTTGAAATACTGGAACATGGTGATAAGGTCTCCCCTAAGCTTTCTTTTCTCAAGGCTGAACAAACCCAGTTCTGTCAGCCTTTCCTCATATGGCAGGCTTCCCAGTCTTTTGATCATCTTGGTGGCCCTTCTCTGGACTCTCTCCAGCCTGTCCACATCTTTTTTGTGTGGTGGGGACCAAAACTGAACACAGTATTCCAGATGTGGCGTGACAAGCGTGGAGTGAGGTAATGACTTCTTTATCTCTACTGGTGATGCCCTTGTAGATGCGACCCAGTATCCTGTAGGTTTTCTTTGCCACAGCAGCACACTGTTCACTCATATTGGGCTTGAGGTCCTCCAGGTCCCTTTCCACAGAGCTGCTTTCCAGCTGGGTAGATCCCAGCCAGTGCTACACTCCTGGATTATGTTTTTCCAGGTGCAAGACCTGACATTTTTCTTTGTACAATAAGGTTTGTCAGCTGGCTTGAGTTGTGCTATTCTGAGGATAATTTAGTATTTTCTATGTCTTGGGCTAACGCTAATGTTTTAAAAAAAAGAATAAGCAAAACCACAGAGATCGTGTGGGAAAATGTTTTGATTTTTTTTGTCCTGTCCCAAGAGTCTCTTAAGTGTATGTCATTCTTTTGATGTCACCTCTTATTTAGATCTGTGTGTACAAGACCATTCATTAGCAGTAGTTAGATTTGCCTGGTGGCAGTGCTTTCAGTTTGGTGTCTGCCCACAACATTATCAGTTGCACATAGAAATTAGAGGAAGTCTGACTTCTGGTGGGAAATGAGGAGAGAAGCGAGAGCAAACTGGCTGCAGTTCAGTCCAGGTTATAAGGAAATTATATTGGTAGGTTGGGAAAGGCTAAAGGAAGATATGGTCCCTAATAGCACTTCAGAGGGTGCATAAGGCTGTAATTAGAAGATGCATATCTGATTACATTGGCAATAATGTAATAACTCCAATAAAGCTAAGAGTAAGCCCAGTATTCGGGAGAATTTTTACCAATTTGCATCAGATGAGAAAATTTGCCTTCTAAACATCCCTTCGTCTACTTGTCAGATAATAGTTCACAACTAAATGATCATGTGAAGCATTAATGAAAATCCTCCTCCTGTTTTCTGAACTGTACAAAATTGCCAAACTTTGCGACCAAAACAGAAATGCGGTGCTTTGCATTGACAGTGATGACCTCTGCAGGCTGCGCAACTTTGACGCACAAAGGATCCTGTAATATGAATTGGTCTGTCAATATTTGAGCAAGGAAAGCAGTTTATTTATAAAGCCTTCATAGTAATATTTAACTGGTAATATCTACTTACTGTATCTTATTTTCTTCACAAGCTGTGGGTATATTCTTGGCGTTATAAAAACAATGGCTTTTCTGGCATTAATGGTTCCTCTGGTTTGGCTCATTTATTTTTAAGGCAAAATGTTTTTGATAAAATAACTGGAATTCAGCTGCTGCTTTTTTTTTTTTTTTCTCCCTCTGTCAATGCCAAGTTTATCATGGAAAGAGAGAATTTCTTGACTCTGCCTGGATTTTCTTATACTCTCAAAAAAACTTCTAAAGATAGTGAAATCAAAATAAACTAGAGAAGAGAAATTATACAAGGAGACCAGAAACTCAGTGAAATTCGTGAAGGTGTTCACTTTGCATGTTTGAATAGAAAGTTGGTTTGCCTTTTTTTTTTTTTAATTCCTCCACCCCCCAGAAAAGACCAAACCCACTGGAAAACAAAACAAAACTAAAAAACCCCACCTCTATAAATTATAGTCTTTTGAACCTATTGCTAATGTCTCCACACTGCAACTGCGTTTTTCCAACTTGCCTTTTGGTGATAAGTGAGTTTGTAGATGAGCTTTGTAGAGGAAGGTCAGCAAAGTAGAGTGAGTTTTAGCACTGAGTGACCTCGTCTTTCTCAGAAGAAATTGATGAGAGGCTGATGTTGTCTTCCCTAAGGTAATAGGATTCACTTCACAGAATACTTGGGTAAAAATTCCAGTTCATCCAGGCTACATAACAGTAATGATGCCCAAACTTGGTGTCCTCAGATATCATTGCTGCTACAGATTCATCCTTCCTCCCACCGTTATCCTATAGCTCTCTCTTATTCCATGAGCTGGAACTCAAAATCCTTGCTATCACCAGTCTTACCCTACTAACAAACACTTCTCCCTGCTGCACCAGTCATCTCAGTCCTCTCCCCATGCGTTGTACTTTTCATCAAAACCACACACTCAGTTTGTACCAACTTTGTATCTGTTCCCACCTCTGGAGCACTGGGGGGGTGTGACGGGTGGGTTCCTGCAGGCGCAATGAAGCATGGCAGAGTGTGCAAACCTGTCAACCAGAGACCAGTGCTGCTGCTCGCTATGACAAGTAGCTTGTGATAGCTTGCCGGCGGTCACTGCAACTGTGAGTGCCATTGCCCAGTACTCAGCAAAGACCCTCCGCAAAGCTAAATTGCTCCCTTTCCCCTTCCTCCCAGCAAAGATATACACATTTGAAATGATCTATGTATTCCTGTGATACCAATTCCTTACTTCTCTTGTGATGAGGTCGCCTTCAAAGCCCGTGGAAATTAGCAGGTGTCTGTCTGCTCTTGTATGTTCCTATCATGTTCATGTGGATGTTTTAGATATTCTAGCAGAGCCCTTCAGCCTTTGAGGATATTGCTGAGTAGTGTTACTCTAGGGTGCTGGGGGCGATGATTTTTTTTCCGTTTGCTGTGTTGCGTGGATAACAGGTAGGTTTTGGTTTCTAGAACCCCGCAGAAGTTGAACACATTAAACACAAATTCCCTCTTTCTGTCCTACACCGACAAGTGCAGATGTACATCCTCAAGCAATCCTCTTGACAATGTGTGTGTAGATAACACCTTGGCTTAACGCCTTGCAGAGGTGATATACGTAGAGACGGTCACCACTGTACGTTGTCAAGTTGCTGGAGGCGATGTACATTGCATCATGTTTCAGGTAGAGCTGAGATATTTTGTGAAACCTATTGCATTTTTTTCTCTTCGGGAATAACTAAACAAACTTTTTTCCCAAGAAGCAAACAAATGATGATACGATTTGATATGATTTAAGTACTATTTGGTTCTGTATGTTGCTCAAGCATGACAATTTCTTGTTAGCAAGAGAGCACAAAGTGTGAAATATAGATGTGTAATAGGCTATAGACCACTTGGATACTATTTTACATTTTAAAAACTGTTGTTGGTAATATAAAAATGTGAACAACATGAGAAAACAAGATGAATTTTGTAGGCTGAAATGTGGCTAATGTAATGATGTCCATTTTGATAAGATTTATTGCCGCTTCCAGCATGCAGTTTAGTCTGCCAGCTACTTAAGGAAGGTTAAGGAGAAATAAAGATCAACAGTTGCATTGAAATTTCTTGTGAATACTCAGCCTTAATATCAAGGACAATGGAAGGTGATGTGGGAGGGAAACTGTCATAGTGGAGTAGTGTGGGAAAAGTGAATAAAAGACTATGCTGTGAAGAGGCTTGTCTTCTAAGCTGCAAATGGTTTTATTTGTGGGGGATGGTGTAGCATATCTCATGTTAGCTATAAATATTTAGCAGCTAATACAAACTAAAAATCATCCTGAAGGCCACAGGGAAACTTGTTCTCAGAAAACTTAGCAAGTCAAAATAAAACCTGAGGCTCTCCATAGTCTTGAGTTGCTGAGGGACTTATGAATATTAATAGATGTCTTTCATTGGGGTAGGACTTGCGGCTTGTTAAAAGAACATCACTGCTGGAAGAAGCCCAGTGGATCATCTGTTCCTTCTGCATGGGACCTTGTCTATAAAGGTAAGTTTGGGGCTTGGGGCTTGTAAATCAAAAAACAAAGCAGAAAAAAACATAATAGGTGCCTTATTCAGCATCTGTTAAGTTTTTACAGCTATGTTGTGTAGCCTAAGGCCCCAATTTACCTTTACAGATGAGGTCCATGCAAGAACGTAGGTAATCTGACTGTGGCCTTGTCCTGAGAGTGATGTTTTAAAGTTCCTTTCTTGAGAAGCCTTTAGGAAGAGGGGGAGGGGAAAAAAACCCTGGTACGGCTTAGGGTGTTTGGAAAGCATATAACATTAACTGGTAAGTATGATTTCTATCTTACTTTATTGAAATGGAGAGGCTACAGTAATTTAAGCAATTAATAGATTTCAACTCAGGGAAATGGTTATTTTTGTAAAACTGCATTAATACATTTCTGTGACCTGTTATTCTTTTTACTACAGGAGTAAAGATCAGCAGCCTACTTGGTAAAAAGGGGAGCTTGGAGAAACTGCAGAGTTATTGGGAAGTGGGATCTTTCTTGGGGGCCAGTATGTTGGCTAATGACCATATAAGAGTGATCCAGGCTTCAGAAAAGCTGTTTAAGCTAAAGGCACCAGCATGGTAAGGTGATAAACGGGATCGTGTACATTGCTCTATATTAAAATATTGGACTCCTTCAGCTTTCACGTTCGGCGTTGTATTTAGCTGACAGGAGATTGGTTTTGTTTTTTTAACAGATTTTGCTGTCTGTGCATTGTTTCACTGCACTTTTACCTAGGCAGCTGACTCTCTTCCCCTTTTGCCCTTATTCAGGAATAGATTTGATATGGGTCTTTAGTTTGATGTCTGAGAAGGGCAGATTCACCATTGGCTCCAGGCTCTTCTGGAGGGCAAGGGGGAAAGGAGGAGTTGCTTGGAGGCACCGTACTTCAGCGCTTACATTGCTGAAGAGAAGCAGTAGTGGCATGTGGGTTTAGTCGTAACTGCCTGAAAGTTTTGGGGGGTGCAGGCAGCTTGGCTAGAGAGGTATGGATGAACCTTGGAATACTGTGATGGTTATTGCACACACCAGCTGGTTCAGGAGCCTGGACACGAACGAGCTGTATGGTGCAAGTTCCATCTCATCATGATTGAGAAGAAGGCAGATTAAAGTCCAATTAGCAGAAAGGTTATAAATCTTTACAGGGTTGAAGACAACCCTGTAAACTCAACATCTGTATGCGAAGGCCAAGAGATGTGTGCTCTGACAGCGGGCTCCCGGCACCTATGTCCTGCTTTGGATATAGGTAGGAAGTAAGGACCAGTCACCTACTCATCAAGGGCTGGGATCCTGTTAGCTGGGGTGAGCCAAGGCTCCTTTCTACCTAAAAAAGTTGTCACTCTACCAATTGAAAGAGTGCATATGTCTCAGCCTATGTATTTTTGTTTTTATAAAAGCTAGAAAGTGTCTCCAAAAGCTGAGATAGATGTATGTATGTATGTGGGCTAAAATATGGAAGTGCTAAACTTCTATATTGAACACAGAAAGCTGTCAAAATTAAGAACTCTAATTTTCTGACCAAGTATTTTATAAGTGCTGTTAGCAGTGTATTTATCTGCAAGGTTTTCTATTTTTACTATGTGCATGTTTTACCGAGAAGCTGGGTAGCATTCTCTGGAAGTCTCCTGGTAGAGTTTTCTGGAGTTTATGAATACCTGGTTGTCGAGATTTTATGTACCAGTGCCTTTGGGGTTTAAGGCTGTGGATTAAACTCTGAAAACACAGCGTGTTCATTTGTGCTCCAGGAAGGATTTCTCCTGTGAGCAATTCCTCCCCACTCTGTTGCCTGTTGTTCAGCAGAGCCCACTTGGTGCAAAGGGGAGTAGATGCAGTACCTTAAGCCAGATATCCCCATGGCCTAAGAAGGATAACTGGAAAAGGAAAGGCCTTTCCTGCTCCCAAAAGGCCCTCTGAGTTTACGTTATGCCTTCTTGTCATAAGCCTGAAAACAAAGCTTCTGTGAATAGTCTGAATAGTCTGTGATAAGGCGATAGCTGTGATAAATCCTCTTTAAACATGTATATCTCATTGCTATAGTATTAATAAAAATTGCATGAGATTGTTTACAACTTTTTGTCAGAAATGCCAAGAGAAAGCAATGTTGTGAGGAGCCCCATGAATCAGCCCCAGAAAGTAGAACAGCGGAGAGAGGGACGAGCTGCGTTCAGGGGAGACATTCAGCACTTCTCTTGTCCTTCCCTAGCAGTCCCGAAAGGCCGCTTAGCGTAGCTGTTCTCCTCTTTCTAGGACAAGCAATTCCACAAGCGTCGTTTTAAAAATCTGTGTTAAACAATTGCCAATGCAGATACAATACAGAAGACAGAACAGTGTAGAAAGTTAAACTAGTGGACTTTTCACCTGGGTTTTTATTTGAGGTTGGTCACCACTGAAACAGTTTGACCTGGTTTCGGTTTGACCCATAGGTAGAGGATTTAGATATTTCATGAAACTTCTATGGTTTAGGAAAGGAGACAGGATATGGGATCAGGAATATATGCAGGAAGGTGTGTCCCAGCACTCATTTATATTTCAGGTTACTAATATAGCAGCTACGCTTCCAGTTCTAAATGGGGAATTGCTATTATTGAAAGCAATCCTAGAGAACCAAAATCTTACTGGCTGCCTTCGTGTTGCAATGGTGAATGCTTCAGTTGTGATTAAAGGTAGAGATATTATTACTTACAAACTGTATTAAATTTCCTATCTCTGTATGCTTGGATGATCGCAGGTACCTGAAGTCTATCGTAGAGACTATTTTGATATATCAGCATTTTAAGAAACTGACTCCAGAACAACATACGGCCAAACAGGAACTTGTGGACTTCTGGATGGACTTCCTTGTTGAAGCCACAAAGACAGATGTGTCTGTAGTTCGATTTCCAGTAAGTGGTTGTTTTGTTGTTTGCGCGTTTTTTGTTGTTTTGTGGTGGTTGGCTTTTTTCCCCAATAAATCGTGACATGAACACAAAACACTGCTTGTTTTTAGGTTGCCAGACAATAAACTGCTTGTCCGGAAGAAATTTATTTAGCCTCCATATTAGGTTGGTTTTAATTGATTGCACATGTCTACAGTGGGGTTGCACAGTGCGTTCCATATGAAAGTAATGAGGAAAAAAGTCAAGACAGAACTGTGCTGTACAGTGTTTGCTACCAAACTATACTAAGTATACTTCTAAAGCAAACCTTTGCAGTGTATTCCAGGTGATATTATACTAACTATATTCTGTTTTGAAGAAAAGCTATTTAATTTCAGTCTCTTTCTAGCTCAGCAGGCTTTGCATGCCCTACCAGAGCACGCCTGTGCTCTGTTAGAGGTTAAAAATCAGCCCAAGCGGTCAAAGATCTATTGTGCCAGCTACCAGACAATGTATTTCAACAACATTGCCCTATAAGCATATATATACTTTTCTGATTTGTTCCACAAATACTTTGCTGAAATTTTTTTCTAGATACCCTGGTGTTGTACAATGTCCTGAAAGTATACCGTGAAAAGATCTTTGTTCCCTGTATATATTAACTATACATGTATGGGAAATAACGTCTTGGCTATTCCTTTCAGCTAACCATGATGTTGTTTTAAATAGCAGTTGCTATTGTCTCCCAGATACTTGAAGTGTGTACTGGCTGTTTTGTACAGTTCTTTTGGCTTCCGTGTGTAGATGGGATAATAAACCATAAGGAAGACTCTCGTGTTGAACAGTGACAGCTTGAGGCGGTAAAATGAAAGCAACATGAGACTCCCTAGAGAGTCTGGTTCTCCTTCTCTGAGGAGAATCAGTGTAAAGTCTTGCAGGGAAGCAAAAAATATTTTCAGTCCTCTGTTTTTGTTTTGTTTTTGTTTTGTTTTTTTTAAAGACAAGGCCATGTTCTTTTTGGATGATGAAATGGCACAATTAGATACTTAAAATAGGCTCTGAATTATAAAACTTTCCAAGTCAAATGATTTGGATTTTTATTAAGAGACAAACTGAAACTGGTCATTGCGATAGCATAAGCCAAAAGATAAACTCAGTAACCACGTACTTTGATTGTGTTGTACAGGAAACTATTCAGGTGTTGCAGACAGACATACATGATCTCTCATAATACAAAAATGCCACTTGTGCCTATTCAGAAGGAAAATCCCACCTTTCAGCAAGGCAACAAAATGAAACAGTAACTTTCTTTTCCCTCCCTTCTCCCAGATTCTTGCAAATAATTTAATCTAAAATAAGTTTTCAGATTTCCTTATTGTGAATAAGGGGAACTTGAACTGAAAGAGTTCAATGTATGTCAGTACTAGCTGACCTGTCAGTTACTCTCTTATCTTGTAGCATCAGTGTTATCATCCTTTTTTCGGCCTTCAGAGGAAGAAATGACACAGTATGTGGGTAACTTGCTGTAGGCTGAAGACCCCAATTTGTGAAATGGTCTTAACCAGGTTTTAGAAATTGTAAGTGTCTGGAGATGCCAAGCGACACATTTGAAATCCCATTGGTTATCATTTACAGAGTTAAATGCCAAGGTACTTTTTTAAAATTTGGCCTTGCACTTCTTCCAGTGTATTTGTGTGCTTATTGACTCTGTAGGAGGTGATGTGGCTTAGATTCGACTCTAAGCCATGGCTTTTTCCAAGACTTTCTGCTTAAGTGTTTATGTATTTTTTTTTTTAAATAGATGTGGACCAAGTTGCCCCAGTCAGTCATTATTTCCTGAAGCAATTCTTTGAACTCCAAAAATTTTCAAATGAGAAATTGGATATTTTGAAGATGATGTTTGATTGGAGCTTTTATGGGAGAGGGAAGGACAGAAGAAAGGAAGGAGGTTATTCGTTTATTAACCATCTTTAACTTAGTCCTACTTTATAAATGTCTTTCAGCTAAACACTGAGGGCTAGAAAGCTTCGGACACATGCTGCAGTGGAAGAGAGTAGCTTTTTCTTGATTTAATGTCAATACTTTACATTCTGAAGAATGAGAATACCTTCAGCACAGGCAATATAGATTTGGAGCTTTATACATCAGATTTTAACCACTGAAAATCTAAAATAAATAGTTCTAATGAGAAACCACGCTTTTTCAGATATCCAAACTTTGTCTTTTTTCTATAAAGCATGCTGGAAGCTTTAAAGATCTGGAAGTAATTCTGGCAGAACCTTATTTAAAGTGGCGGAGTGGCTGGCTTCATTAACTAAGTGGTTATGTTGGAGTAAATCTTGCTGCATTGCATCCCATCGCTTTTACATCACGATTCTAGTTTTTGTTTCACTTATTCCAGGAAATTTTCTATAATCTTTGGCTGTCAGCCTCTTGCAGTGGTGCTTGTTGCTTTTGAGGAAATCATTTGATCTGGTGGCTACAGTTCACAGTGGTCTAAATCAAAAGCAGTTCAGCCTAGCTCTAGGTTGATTTACCCAAATGAGCTTCTACCAAAAGATGGTAAAGGTATACCATGAATCCTGTCCACGTGGGAGATGGACGTTCTTGAATGGCATTGCAAGAGAATGAATTGTGACAGAAAGATTTCAAGATCTGATAGTTGTCAGAGAAATCATTTGGAAAATTAAGATATGTGCTACCAATTGACACATAATAGCATTATATGAAAAACTAAATTAAACTTGGCTTTTTTTTTAATCTTAACTTAATGTCAGCCATACTGAACTAGCCCAGGTGCTAAAATTTTACTTTTTGTTCTGTTTCCCCTGTTTTCCTGCTATAGTATGACTACAGAAATAGTTTTAACAGATTTTAATACTTTTTAAAGTTCTACATATTTTGTACTAACTCTTAAATTTTATGTGTTTTTTCTACAAGGTTTTAATATTAGAACCAACAAAAATCTATCAGCCCTCGTATCTCTCCATCAACAGTGAAGCTGAGGAGAAGACTGTATCTATCTGGCATGTGCTGCCTGATGACAAGGTACACCACGATGTTGTCTGTAGTTGTAACTTTTTTCACAATTTAAAAGTATGCATGGTACGTGAGGCATCTAACATGTACACAGTTGCATCTAGTCATGGATTCTGCAAAGGAGAAAAGTGTTTTAGTAATGCACAGGAAGACGCTGTGGAGATATGTTGCCGTGCATTTTTACAATTTTTTCATTTAATATGGCATTCTTAATTTTTTATTTGTTTGTCCTGTTGATCAATGGATCTTTTGTTTCCATCTTTTTTTAAAATAGCTTGCATCTTCTTTCTGGTTGTTTTAAACCAGTGTATTAATATACGTTGCTTAAGGTTTCATCGGTAATTTGCAATACACTGTCATCATATAAATAATGTAGCATAAAATCGCTTATACAAACAAAACGATCTTCTTCGCTGCAGTATTTCTTGTCAGTGGTTGTAAATACTCCTATGAAAGTAATTGAGACTGGTGTCTTAAAATAGGAGCAGAATCAATCAAAAGCCAAAGAAGTATTTGGCAGAAAGACAGATAGATGCTCAAGAGGTCTAGAAATAGAAAAATCTGGGAAGTCCATATGCCGAGGTGTGAGATAGTCAGGTGTACTTGGAAAGGAGCTTAGAAAATCCAGAGGTGCAAGGGGAGAGGAAACCCTTGAATGTTGTTGCATTCTGGGATGCTCAGGAAGCAAACTGTTGGTAAGAGTGAAGACAGGGAGGACATTGTAGAACCTCAGAGAAGGACGGGAGCATGGAAACGTGGGGGGAGCAGATGAGGCGTGAATGGAGGGTGACTCAGCTGGAGGCACAACACTGGAGATGGTGCCATTTGTAAGAACCAGCACTGTTCGTTCTTCCGTGGCAGCATTTTGTTTGCCTGCAGGATAGGATAGTGAACACCTCTTTTTCAGGTGATGCGTCCTTCAGCTTTTGTACCTGTAGTCTGTTAAAGGAGAAATATTTTTTGCTCGCAGAAGATGTGAGGCTGTACTGCTTAGAATTTCTGTTGTGAGTTCATGAGAAATGGACAGTGGCTGAAACAGCATATTTAGAGGCCAAGCTGAAATGTTTACCTAGACCAATGAATTTCTGTTTATTTGTAATTTATTCTGACTGATGTTTTTGCAAGTAGGCTGAGCTTCTGGTAATAATGTAAAAAATAAATTTATGCCATTCGTGAACAAAGCAAAAATTTGTCACACAGTAAATAATGATTTATCAGTACTACAGAGTAAACCTTGCTATTGTAATGTATCTGTTCTGAGAGTATTTCTGTGTTCAGAATTTAGTCTATTTAGAAACTACTTGTACATGCATAATCCTTTCAGTTTTGTAGGCTCTTTTTTGTGTGCGTGTAGTTCACCTCCAAACAATACTTTCCATTCTGTTAAGTGGCTTATCTGTAGTACAATAAGAATTTTCTGGGCTATTGAGTCCTGTTCAGCCCTGTTGCAGACACTCTTGCCATATAATGTTTTGCATGAAGTGCTCAAGATCTGTCTGAATACTAGGGTAGGTTTTACAGTTGACGGTTTCAGTCTGAATTTGTTTGTTGCCATTTCATACTCATTTGTTCTTTTGCTAACACAGTGTTTATGTTAAGTGGTTCCTTTCTCTCTCTGATGTTTACCTTACGATATTTTTAAGGAGAATCCTAATATCTCTTAGTGTTAGGGGTTTTTTTAGGCAAAACAAGTAGGCTTGGTGTACTGGCCACACGTGGTATCTCATTGCCATGACTTGTTATGTTCCAGTTTGAGTTAACCTTACTTGAGCATGTGCACTCATATTCCAAAAATGATATTTCATGATGCATTCACGTATCTTTGAGCTGCTGGGATATTTTGCTTGATACTTTCAGCAACGGCCTTCTTCATAGCTGTGTCACTTGGCTGCCCAGTCATCCTGTGACTGGGAGAAGGACTTGGATGTATTAGTCTGTACCTGTTCAGTAGAGAGGTAATTTGGCTTTGTGGAGTTTGTAACCTTTGCTTTGCAGTGTTTTCCATTATTGTAACTCTGTTATTTCATTTTTAAAGTTTCTTTATAGTGTGTTGTACCGATTTTTCTCCACCCACCCCCCTCCCCTTTCCTGATTTGGGGAGTGTATCTCTGTTTTTCTGCAGATGCTATTTTCCTATTTTTGCTGCCCTAGTCTTAATCAACAGCATTAGACAAAGTCAGTTTTAAATGCACTCCCTAGTACTTTTGCTCCAACCAGAATCCTTACCATGATGAGCTTAGCGAGTAGCCCGGGATCTGATTGATACTCAGTGCAGGCATCCTTGCCCTGCGAGCCATAATACCCATCAAAAGAATGCAGTGGGCAATTTGGTAGTTACCTCTTCAGCTGTACAATTATAGTCTGTTGTTGCAGGTCTGTCGAAGTTCCTAGAATCCATCAGAAACCCTACAGGGAGAAAAGGGACTAGAAAAATTTGGAGACACCAGCTTCCTTTTCAGTTGAATATGATCAGTATAATATTTGCCTTTGATTGGAGATTTTGTGAAGGAAATCGATGTATTATCTGTCAGCCCACTGCAAAGAGGAGGACTCTTACTTTGATCCTTACTAGGCTGAAAACAGGCATTTTAGGGACTGATTAACAAGTAAAGACCACCTATCCCTACTGCAAGGGCAGGTTAGACAGCTGGGTTTGGAAACTTCTTCAACTATCCGATTTCAATCTACCTACCACTGGTCTGTCAGCGCTCTACCAGCTCACACTTCGGATTCCAGTTCATTTTGGCTCATAAATTCATGGTTCTACTTACTTGCCAAAATCCAATCAGTGCTTTGAGAATAATAATTGTGAGTTACAAAGTGTATGAACTTCCTTTCATGCACAAAGAAACTGAATTTCCATTTTGAATCCAAACTGGAGCTCAGTGGAGCCTGCAGCCAGCAATTTTGTAATAAATGGGCAAATGACAGTCAATACCAGGATAAATAATGTGGCCTCTTCCTGTTCCGTGGCTTTTTTAGCAGCATATCTTAACATTTATGCCTTTAATAATACCAAGTTTAACATGGGCAAATGCCTATAAAAATCAGATAGCATTATGTTTTGTGTAATGCATGTTACCTTTGCCTTGCAGTTCCCTAATTTTAGCAGCCCTTTCCGCACGGGGTTAGAGGAATGCAGCAGCGCTGTTTGCAAGTTTGAAATAGAACAGCCTGTCTCTGTTTCGCCTTGGCTTCTGAATCCAGTTTGAGTTTTGTTTTGGGTGCTTGGTGGTTTTTTTGCCTAACCGAAGAACAGATGCTGAATTTGGATAGCGTGCCTGATATATTTACTCCAATGTATTCAAAACTTGGCAAGATCATGAGGGACGTAACTTTTCTATTATTTCATTGCCCGAGAACTTCATGTGGTAAATAAAAGATGTATGAATCTGTGAGAAATTAGTTGCGCATAGGTGACAGGTAAAACCCACAATACTGAGGCTTCTTGTTATGCTTCTTGAGAATTTATGCCTGTCAAGACGTACATTTTAACTTAGTGAGATTTTAGATTATTCCCAATAGTGGGAATTGGACAAGTACCAATAGCTAAGCTCTGAAGAGAGTTTCCAAGCATGGAAAACTGGAAAGTAGCAGAGTTTGTATATAGAGGGAGGAGTAAAAGACAGTGCAGATACATCGTCTGTATTAGCAGAGGGATTGAGTTTGCGATCTTTCTTCGTGCAAGAGAACCAGGCAACTCAAACAGCAGTTTCATGAACACTTCATACCAGCATCAGTTAGTACCTCCACTTCAAGATGCAATCCCACCTTTTCTTAATATCAGGCTGTTCTCCTGTCCCTGTACCCCACTGCACAAACCCTTCTCTCCATTTAACATTGAGGAGATACTGGTGTTACCGCTCTGTGTTTTACAATTATAATAGTGTGAAGCTTGTGCTTCAAGAAAGATGTTTGCTTGTATTTTTGGTACGTTGTGTTAGGCATTTTATATTAGCATCACAACCTTTAATGCGATCTGAGCAGGAAGGAAAGAATTACAGAGGAGGAGAAAATCTATGTAGGAAGCCTTATAGAAAGCTGTTATAGCTGGGAGAATAATTTCCACTATCATTTCCTGCACATTGGGCAACTATTTTGGCAGTGTATCTGTTCTGACTTCTGTATATTTCACTAGTTATGAAATGTTCTATAAGCTATGCATTTTCCTGTCTTCTTTTGGAATACATTTGATTGTGTTTGGTGCTATGCCCTTATGCTGTAAATTACCTCTCAGCAAGAAATGTCTCTGTGCCTTTTAATTGCTTAAGTCACTAAAATGCCAAATGAAATTCAACTCTAGAAAGCAGAGATTCTTCAAATATGTTTCTTATTGTGGTGGGATCCCAAGGTTGCCAGGACTTCGAGGTGGTTTAGTTCCACCTTTTCCTGAAAGGAGAATGTTTTCATTAGAAGATACAAAAGGCTTCTGTTTCTTACAGTAAAGTTTTATTAGAACACAAACATCGGGCACTATGACTGTCTACAGAGAGAACTCAGTTCTGCTGAATGTGACAGATGTGAATTTCAAAGATCTGAAAATAAGTGAGGCCTGGCCCTTTGTGTTTTCATAGGGTGGCTTCTTTCTTCCAGCCTTGTTTATTACTCCAGCAGCTCTTAGGCGTTTCAGTACATTCTTACTGCTCTCTTCTGGATTCCTAGGGAAATAGTCTCCTTTCTGTTTTTTTGGACACTTGGCCTTCAGATTTGCTCCTTCCCTGAGCAATTCCTCTTTTCAAGAATTTCCCACTTTTCTTTCCAGCATCTGACTTCCTGCTTGTAGCTCTCTCCGCCTGCTCTTCCCACGCACCAGGGCATTGAGCGTGAAGAGCAGCCTCTTCTTATTCTCAGAAGTGGAATTCCCCGCCTCCACCACGCTTTCCAGAGGGTCGCGTGTGACCCCAAGTTCAGTACCCAGACCAGGCTATACTGGCAGCCCCTCTGTTTTGCATGCTTTCTAAAATGTACATTGTATATTGTGTTTGCACAGTAAACAGCAAAGAAACAAACCAAAACTTCTGTTGTTCTGGTTTTGGGTGGAAAAAAAAAAATAAAAGCCCTGAAAAATAACTGTTAAAAGATAATAGGCTGGTGTAATTCAAGTGTTTCTCTTTCCATCTCTTGAGTTTCAGTCTAGAAGATACGCGTACTGGTGCTTCCTTCATAAAAATGATTTATTTATTTTTTTCTGTGTGTTACAGAAAGGTATCCACGAGTGGAACTTCAGTGCTGCTTCTATCAGGGGAGTAAGGTAAGTTGTTTCCCTTTCATGTTTTGAAAAGAAGAGACTAATTGAATGGGTATTGTATGAAGCTGCTGCTGCGGACCTTGGTGGAGTAACAGAGGCAGAGCTGGAGCAGAGTATTGTGGGCACTTTGCCTGGTGCCCTGCTCTAAGTGAAGCCCCAGGAATCTTATTCCGGATTCAGAAATGACCGCTTGCAGAGTTCATTGTGTAAAAATTAGCAACCCTAGCCCATTGAATTAAAGGACTAATATTTTCTAGAAAATGGTATTCACTTACTTAAAATAACTGCCAATGTTTCATGTCATTTTACCCAAGTTCTGTCACAGCCAGGAGCTGCCTGGTACACAGAAATATATAAGCCAGAAAGTAACATGTGGATGCAGAGCTGGGAGGATATGAAGAACTGACAAGATCAGGGTGTCTTGGAATATCCTAGTTGATTACCTGTTCTGGGGTGTGAGTGTGTACATTTGGGGTGCTTTTGTTTCTGTGGCTGTTTATGGATGTGGCAGCAAAACTGTTTCAGAGAAGGCCCGTAAGGAGAGGAGTCTGTCAACGCAGAGTGGTAGTTAGACCACAAAGTGAAAAATTGAAGATCGTTTGAGAGAACAGAAAAGGGAGTCAATAGAAGAAGAAGAAGAAAAAAAAAAAAAAAAAAAAAAAAAAAAGAAAAAACAACCCCTCCTAGCCTCCCAAGGATTCATGTGGAGTAGGTTAACATGGATTAATAAATCACAGGAACAGGAATGACACGTGCAGGACTGGCTTGACTGGATTAGAAGAGAACAATGTTACACACTCGAGGTTGCCTCTCTTTTCTTCAGTGCACTTCCCTCTTTGGGACAGGGCACAACAGAGGAAACTTTGCCATCTATTTGCTTGATTTCAGCAAAATGTTTTCTGTCTACTAGGGAGACTTCTCTAGGGGGAATTCTTTACTGGATTGTGTGCCATATTGCCAGTAGAGAACAGCCAAATCCGAGCCTGTGGGTCTGCTCTGCTCTGCTAGCCAAGGTTGAACGTAGTGTGCATCCTGTTTGGCAGAGTCCAGCCTTGCAAGTGGTATCTTCTGATAGTAAGAAAGTAGTGTTCCACCACTGCTGTGACCTCTTCGGATCAGTTCTTCATCTTAGTCTCTTTTTTTTTTCCCCTAGGATTTGTCTATACTTTGGCAACCTGCAATTTACCACGTTGGTGTTTGCTTTTAGTGTAATTAAAAAAAAAAAAAAAAAGTCCAGAAATCTTACAGTTTTTAAAAATAGTCATTGCTCTGTTCTAATAATAACTGTTCCATACACACAAAGCTGTTGCTATGTCTGCAGGACGTTTTGCACAGATGGATGATTCTTTCTCCTTCCAAAAAGTGACTTAAAAAAACAAACTATCAATAGGCACAAAAATTCAGGTCCTGTGGGATTCAGCTTGTTTTAGGCAAAAAATTGCAATGATACGCTTAGTCTAGTCTGGTTTGGGTTTTGGTTACAGTATGTATTTGTATGCTTCTAAAAAAAGAGGAAAAAAAGGATTTCTTTATTGTCCCCCCTTTTTTTGTGTTCCTCTCCCCCTTATTAAACCATGCGGTGGTCAGTACTGTGTCTGGTGTACCCTCCTGCATTTGTTATTTAAACTGTCAATTGTCATTTAATTTGTCAATTACATTTCCAATCTGTTCATCTGGACAGGTGTCCAAAGCAACTTGGAAGACTTTACAGTGAGCCAAGAGTCTCTGTGAATTCTTAGAAAACTCTCTGGCTGCCTCCATGAGGAGCTGCAGGGGGAAATCTTTATCTTATGCAAGCATAAACCTGAACAAGCCTTTCTTTTTTTTCCTTTCCTTCTTTCAACTATATGTAAGTTTCTGATCACTTAAATTTTCAGTGTTTTTCAGGTATTTTTTCTTGTTTTCTGAAGGCAGGTATTCTTTGGAGTGGAACAGCCTTCGGAACCAGGCCTGCTTCTAATCTATTTTTGTATTAAGACTATTGTCGGCTCCTTTGAAGCTCCTAGACTTAAAGCGGTCTAGGAAGGGGGAGTTCCCAGCTTTATGAGGATTCTCAGCCTTTCTAGACTAGTGAGAGCCAGCTTAAGAAGTGCAGCCTCAACGTACAAGGCAGGTCTTTGTTGAGAAAGCCTCCAAGATCATGTACAAAGGCCTCCATAAATATTTACTGCATTAAATAAGGAGACAGCAAGTCTGAAGAGACATCTAGCATTGAAATGTTTTTGGTAAACGCTTCAAGGAAGTGACTGAGGGGTCACTTCCTCTGTGCGCTGTGTATCAACTGGGGTAATCAGCATCTTATTTCATGAATAATAGTTCAGGTCTCAAGACTTGCAAGGGGATTTGGCAAGTGTATGGAGCTCTCTGAGCAGCACAGTGCTAAATCACACTGTGTATGCAGGGAGGCGTAGTAATTGGGTTTAGCTTAAAAACCCCATTGATTAGTGGATTGTGCACTGACGTAAATAACTCTGCTTTTGTCATATGCCTTTGTGACCCCTTAAACACAAATGTTTATTATTGAATTGGGCCAAAAAGCGCTGTTAATCTCAAAGGCTTCATCAGAGCTTTTGGAAGGTGGCTGCTACCCCAAGGTGCTTTGCATCGTAGGGTATCCACAAGTCCCTAGTGTTCTGCGGAGCTGACATCATACAAGCAAGAAGTTGCCATCTTTATTTTTCCAATTTAAAAATGAAAAATAAAGCAGCAAAATGAAGTTGCTAGACTACAAGTTGGCATTTTCTCAGTGTTCAAAACAAGCCTTGGATTATGAAATAACTGCTGCTTGTGTTGTTTCCATGGGAGAGTACCTCAGAGGTCATGCTGATGAATATAGTGTTAGAAAGTTGGACTCAGATCTGCATCCAGTATTCTTCATAGCTTGAGAATTGACAATGAGGATGCTCATCTTCCATGCCAAGTTCTTGGAGCTTGGAACCTCATCAGACCACTTAATTATGACAGCGGGAGGTGTCTGTACTGCCGCCGCACTTCTAGCGAACAGACAAAAGTTCCACGGAGCTGCTTTTCTGTGATTGCTGCCAATGCTCAACTGTTTTATCTGCTGCTTCGTCTGGAAGTATTAGTAAGCAGTAGTTAACAGCATTTGCAGTATTTATTTCTCATGGACTAAGGGGAGCTCTGGATGCACTCGAGCTGGGCACAAGGGCCACGCTACATCGTGCTTCCTTGTTTGTCATCAGAGTTTTGCAAAATCACCCCAATTCTGCTGTCGTAGAAGTCAATGGGTCCTATGGGTGCTTGGGAACTGTCAGAATGAGGCATTTCCTGAGCACATTATCCCCTTTCTTTTTATAACTTGGTAGTTTTCAGTCTTCCTTTTTTCACTTGAACAACTTTTTTTTTCAGGGAGGAAAGGAACATATAAGCAATGTAAATGCTTGCTTAAAGGCCTTAAATATTTATGAATCTGCCTGCCCTCTGTGTACACTCCACATTCTTACCCTTTTATTCACTGCTGTTTTAGTCGGTGGCTTCTGTGCACGTCAGGTTTAAACTGACAGTTTATTCAGTAAAATGTTTAAACTCACAGGGAACTTGAAATGAATGAGTAATTCTGTTAATATCAGTTATTCCATATCTGGAGAATTTACCTATATGCTTGAGAAACTTGAGTTAAAGGTTAGTTTATAAACTGGGGACAGTGACTCTTTTCCCAGATGTGTGCATTGCTTAGCACTTCTGAATTTCTCCTAACATAAAAATAAATGAGTCACCACACCCAAAGACAAATATTCTTATAATGAAGTTTGCTCTTCACATAATTAGCGTTATGAAAGGCAGGCCCCCCAGCTCGTGTAAAGAGAGTTACAGGCCCATACAATAGAGGAATCATAAAAGGAAGCAAGGATCAGACAACCTTAGACACCCATTAAAGGTTGAAAACTACAAGTGTTTCCTGATATTTCAAGCAAAACTGTTACATTAATCAAATAGTCAATCTTTTGGCACAGCATAGAATACCATTCTACTTTATTGTGCTATAAATTAATTTAAAACATGATGGCTCTCTTGATACAGCTAAAATAGATTGGTTTCACTGGGACTATGGATTTTGTCCAGTATCTAAACAATGTTAACAAGGATACTTAATTTGTCTTGGTTTCTCAAATACTGCGTTATATTCCGTTGTAACACCTCTAGCCATCTTTTTCTCCTCGTCTAATATAGTAACAATCAGTGCTCCTGCATCAGCTTGACACCTGGCACTCAACATGTGAAAAAGTTACACAAAGAGCTATTTCAAATAATGTTTAATGTTTTCTATAAGGAGCACAGTAATGACAGGCATATAAAACAGTTCTAGTGAATTAATATCTTTGCAAGAGCTGCAACCTACTTGGGGTAGAAAGCTGGCAACTGTACCAGAGTTTGCACCTCTTCTGGTCTTCTGTTGGGACATCTATGCATCCATAAGAATAGCATATGTATTTCTTCAGTATCTTTGTTTTCCTGTTGCAGCAGATAAAACCAAAACTGAAGAAAAGCTTAGGTGGGCAAGAGTGGCAAAGTCATTCCCCTCATTTTTTGATGCTGACTTAATTTTAAAATATTTTTCCACATACTATCAATGTACCAATTCACAAGGAACCGATTAGAATTCTTTGTGTTCAGGATTGAACCGTGGCTGGTTTCTAAAGCAGGAGGAACTCATGCTTTGAGTTCAAAGTCCAGCTTTCTATGTGACCTTGAAAGGATGTTTCATCCTGGCTGCAGGAGTGGGAAATTAAGGGCCTTACCTAAGGAGTGGGAAATTAAGGGCCTTACCTAAATGCACCGAAGACAAAAATGACTCTGGTCAGTGAAATAATCCTATTAACTTCTTTGCTCCTACTCTTTCTTGGGCAATGTGTGGACTAGGGGAGCAAGCTGAATGTGAACTTTGGAGGATACAAGAGTGTAATTTTACATTAAGGAAGAACTATGGTGTCTTAGGTTTAATCTAACCCTTTCCCATATTAAATGGGTTGATCTGTGTGGTTTGATACAGCCGGTAGAAGTCCAAATGCATTTTTCCAATAACGTGTTCTGCTTGACTGTTCTTTCAGCATTTCGAAGTTTGAAGAACGGTGCTGTTTCCTATACGTGCTGCACAACTCAGATGACTTTCAAATCTACTTCTGCACAGAACTTCATTGCAGAAGGTGTGTCACTGTTGTTATTTCGGAAAAAACACGGCCTGTGATGGGGTAGATGGTGTCGGCATGCACAACAGGGACTGACTGTTTCAGAACTATTTTGAAAGTTGATCTGAGCATCCTCAGTGATGACCATCTTTCATGCAAAAGCTTTGTACTACAGTACCCTGGAGATGTATCAGCTTTGAAGGGTCAAAGTGCAAACTCAGACAAACATTAGGAACAAATATGATTACAAATTTAATTTTATTTTTTACACACTTTGTGGGATTATTTCTCTACTACTTATCATACTAAGGCTTACTACAAGTGGGTTTTTTTCCCCGCCATCCAAGAAAGCATCCTAAACTTAAAATGGGCTTTCTGAAGTGGGAACGTTTGGAGTAACAACAAGGTCTGGTCAAGATTTCTCTTTTACTGTAACTAAAATTTTATTTACAATTACAAAGAAGCACACTTGATTTCCTTTACATTATCATCATGATGTTTCCTTAAGTAAGATTGTACCAGTATCCCTACAGGAACCTTGGCAAGGGTTTGTTTCACAAAATTTGGGGTGTCTCAGTTTCTCTAAGCTGTGTTTCTGCTCCATAAACTTGAGGGCTGTAGTCCAGAAGGCATTTCCAGAGGAAATTCCATGTCTTTTTATGCTAAAAAAGGCTGCAATTTTACCAAAAATCACTGCAGTACTCTATATTAATGGTTGTGGCCACCTCCCAGCCCAATCCCTAGCTTGTTCTCTCATGCATTCTGTTTCATATCGGTTCTTTTACCACGTTCATTCCCCTTCATATCTGAATACTTCTTAGAAGAGTAAGCAATACCTTAGTGCGACACGGTATTTGTACTTGCATTCTTTCAAAGGAATGGAAGTCATGTGTGATAGTATTTTTTTTTTTTTTTAATGGAAAGTTGTAAAATAGACCTTTTCATTCAAGCAAAAACTTGAAGCTAGCCTTCCTGCACCACAAAAAACTCCTCCAAATGTGGGCAAGGCTTCTAGGCACTTCTCAAGATGCTTCAGTGCTTTCATTGGACATAAAGAAATGGTGATATAGGATGAGAATTTCACCTGATACATAGATTTTGAAATATGAATTCCGTTAGTAATTTCAGGCACCATGGGTATCTTGCACGTATAAAAGGATGATGTAAAAAGTAGGAAAACAGCAGGTTTTGACTGTTAATTCTCCGTGTAAACAATTATTTTCTTTTTGCTGAGAAACAAACGTTTGCACTGAGTTTATACTTACTGAAGTCCTCTTCTGGTTCTTTCGTTACTTTAGAGAAGTGTTCTCTTTGTCCCTATACTGTCTCAAGTGTGTATTTGATCTTCTTTTTTCCTTTTAACAGGTTTTTTGACATGGTGAACAGTATCACTGAAGAAATAGGGAAGACTACAGAGGAAGGGGAATGTGATGGAGACTCTCTAGAGGTATTTTTACTATTATTTTCTTTTCCCCAACATAATTTTCGGCTTCTATTGTAGTGTTTCACTGAAGGGAGTAAATTACTCATTCCTTCTCTGGAAGAAGTTAGACAGGTTACTGTTTACAAAATTTTATCCTTTACTGTTTATACATTAATCATTCTTTTAATGGTCCTCATGTAGTTTTTATAATGAGTATAGCTAAATCTCTCGTATTTCAGATAGCATACTCACTTGGGAAGGTACTGAACTCTGGAATTCTCCAGTCATGCTTATTACAGAGTGACTTTTGTACCAGTTCCTTCAGAGCATAATCATAGTCAGGCAGAATTAGCATCTGTTTAAATTTTAAAGACTGCTTGTTGCCTGTTTCATGCATCATTGGAATCATGTGCACTTACATTATTGGCAGGTCGTCTGCACCACAAGCAAGGATATCCTTGTTGTAGGGGAAGATTTGTCCTTGCTAGTTGCCATCTGTAAGCAGCACAGTAATGAACGCCAAATTCAAATCAGGTGGTGATGTTGGTGCTGCTGGGGGTCTGTTTATACCCTTAGCCTGCTAACTCACACTGAACCTTAGGGTGCCCTACTTCTGCTGCCACCCCTGCTCGCTAAGTTATAGCTTGCCTGGGTATGCAATTACACGCTCTATTCTCACCTTGGGTTTCTCCCTGAACATAACACATAGTTGAAAAGTGGGTTACAGGGCCATCAGCTGCAATGCAGTACTTACGGTGTTTAGGCTTTCTTTTAGGTGGTAGGGAACAGGAAAGAATATCTAAGCCTATGTCCTATCACATGAAAATCCAGTGTCCCGAAGCTCTAAAGACATCCAGAACTGACTGAGAGAGTCAGCGCTGCATAATGAATACAGACAGCCCTCTGTCCCAGTTCTGATGTTGGCATTTTGTAATAAATCTGAAATGGAAGATGGGACAAAGAAACCACTAGAGTGACTTGTGGGATAGAAAAATACCCTGTAATGAGAACCTTAGGGTGCCTAATTTGTTTATTTTAGCAAAAAGAAAGCAGTGGGTGACTTGATTACAGTGGGTAAGTATTTTTACAGGGAAAATTACAATGTGCTAATGATCTCTTTAATCTGTTGAAGAAAAACTAAATGAAATAGTAACACCAAAGAAATTTGAATTGAGGCATGACTTCACCATGACAGTAATTAATTGTTGAAACAAAGTACTAAAAGTAGTGGATCCTCTCTTTCATTAGAAAGATAGCAGTCTTTATTCAGAGGAAAATAAAAAAGTACTTTATCTAGGCATAAAATACTGGGTTTAGCGTGGGAGTGAGCGTGTGAAATTACATGTCTGCGTTACACAAGAAGCTAGATCAAATAATCTATATAATGACTGCTTCTGGACTGGCCTTAAACTCTTTGAAATTCAAATTCAGCTGAAACCACGCTTAATATACTGCAATCGTGACTGACCTCCATTGCCACACTCTGCTGGCTGACCTGGCACTGGCAAAATTGAGGTGGTGCTGGTTTTGGAAGATGTGGTCAGGTCAGGAGAGCACGTGGAACAAATGAAGTGTATCCTGCCTTGCTTTTTATGTCCGTGTGGGAGCCGAAGTTCTCCGTTTGGTGCAGAGTGCCCTCTGTCGTCTTCTCTTGGTTTTACAGCACCTGCCAGCAGAATTGCAGATGCTGTTGAGTAAGACATGCAAGTGTAACCACTCATAACAGGTAGAGGTTAGTTTAGCTTTGTGCACTTACCTGTGAAATGGATACCTTAGAAGCCAGTGCTTCCTGTACAGTCAGTGGAGAAATATAGGCATGTCTGCACGGTATCCAAATTGTCTTCTTAAAGTGTCTTTCTTTCCTTCTCCATGGTCTGCAGAAAGCAATTAGCATCCAAGATGCCTTAGTTATGAGCACAGGGTCAGGTGGAATAAATCTTATCCCTCTGTTTCATTTCATGTTGTTGTTTGCCTTGCAGTATGATTATGAATATGATGAAAATGGCGAGCGAGTCATTCTGGGGAAAGGAACTTACGGCATTGTATATGCTGGACGAGATTTGAGCAATCAAGTCAGAATTGCTATTAAAGAAATCCCAGAGAGAGACAGCAGGTATAGTAACTGTGGCTGATTCCAAATTTTGTGTGTTACATAATTTCATCAGTAATGTGATCAACCAGTTTGCTGATTAAGGAGTATCTCTTCTACCAAGCTGCCAATAAACTACTTGTTGTCTGCTGGGTATAATGGTGTTCCCTATCTTTGTAACTAGATGTTTGCAAGTTGCGAAATAGATTATCATCACAACTGAGAATTTAGATGTTTACTGGGTTTGGTACTAGTAGTTTATAATACTTTTTCTTTCCAAAAGAAGTATTGGTGGAGTACAGTATCACACTCAAACACCTAATGATAAGCCCTATCTACTTAGACATGCTCAGGCATGTCTTTTATAAAGAACTATTGAAATTCATGATTTGTGGAGACCTTTAAAATTCTGAGCCTGAATTGTTGATGAAAACATTTTCCTTTCCTGTTTGTACATCATTTATTATGAAGCCCCTCTGTAGGAGGAAATAACTGTATCCTTGTTTGTGCAGTGTTCAATCTACAACTAACATCAGGAAGGAAGCTGGTTTTAGCCGTCCCTACAAAGCAATCGTCTTAGAGAGTGCTAGTATTCAAAACAGTAGATAAAGGAGGCTATTCTAACCCACCACAGTGGCTGTTACTCTTCCCACTTTTATCTAGAATGTATGTCCCTGTGGAAAAGGGGTATTACTCTCTACAAACCTATCCAGCATCAAGTACTGTTATTTAAATTGTATTGGAGCCTAGATGTTGACAGGATACTGTTTGATAACTCTTATAAAGTTTTCTTTGTGTAATTTACAGACTGGAAGGTCAGTAATGCCACCTGGTGTCCTAGCTCAGTTTCTTTTTCATGGGGCTCTTGTGGGCCTTCCTTCAGTTATTCTGTCCTTAGTTGTTCTTTTCTTTGATGTTTAAAAAATGAATCCTTCTAAATCTTGTTGAATCCATCTGTATTGGCTGTTCAGTATGGGTAAATCTGTGGTCTAATAACTTCTTCGTACTCCCATTTTAAAGATATTAGAACTTAGATTCTGGAAAAGGGAATCCTTCCATCCTCTATATTGTTATTGCAAATTTAACTTCAGAAAGTATGGCCTCATTACATAAAACAATCTTTTGACTCAATAGGGTTTTATTAGTCGATTTTGACTAACAGGGTTGCAAGTTTTCTATAGGCTTAGAAGAAATTTGTTGTTTGTAAGAACTGTGGTTAATAGATAGTCTGAACAGAGCAGTAACTACTTTAAGGGAAAAAAAAAAATCCAGATTTTTCTTCTCCAATACACATTTTTTAAAAATTTTCAATGGAAAAGGTTTCAGATTCAGTGTGCAAAGCATACTGGAAAAGAGATTATCAAGAGGCTGTTAGTCTTTCGTCTAGACTTTAAAAAATATTTATGGGCTTCCAGGACAAATTTCAAGTATTACTCTTGTAATGGCAACGTAAGAAAAAGTTATTAATTAGTTTCTGATTACTTATAACCTGATCTTTTAGCACTTTGAAAGAAATCTATAGAAAGAAAAGGATTCATCTCTGAAGTTAATTCTTAGCATTTTCAAAGTAAAAATGACCATCTTCTGAATTTGTAAGAAATAATTAAATTCTCAGTCAGAGCATGCCCAGAAATGCCATGATTTCTGTGCAAAAAGTAGTGAGTCTTTGATACTGCTGTAAGTTAAATATAAGCTACTGAATAATGTACTTAATTGTTAGGAAATGTTAGACTATGGAGACACATTCAGAAAGAAAAGGAAACATTCCTGCAATGCTGTTGCCCTCAAATGCAAAATAGTACTATGGTACTACAAAATAGTATCAGTGGCTGTATCAACTTTCCAAGTTAAAGCAAAATCATCTTAGGTAGATAATAAGATCTAGCTTTCTAGGACTTAGAATTTGTCTTTCAGCGAACCATTTAAAGTCTCCTAATGACTAAGTTCTAAAATAATAAATGCTTCATCCTATTGGAGAATTTTCTTGCAGCTTTATTTTATTTGCTACATTATTCTAGTTGCTCAAGACTGAATTAACTTTGCAGTTTAAAAGTGCAGAATTGTAATTGTCTTGCTGCTGCTGTTCTGAACGAATATCCCATTAGTATAATTCAGGAATATAATCTCTGATGATTTTGCATTTCCGAATGACTTAACACCATAGAATCTTTATAGTCATGTGTGGAAAGGCAAGCCAAAACTCAAATTAGTTTTTAGTAAATAGACCCAGAGTTGCATAATCACACTTTTCATTAACCAAATACTTTCCTTGTTTTCTGCAAAGTTGTTTTCCACGGGGGTTTTCAGATGCCCACTTTTTTAATGGTTTGGGGTTTTCTTCCCCCTCCACTTTTAAGAGTTCAGCCTCCACTTGTAGCTGAATGCTGTTGTTGGAGGGAGCTCCCTATGCCAAAGGGGAGTGGAGCTCACAGGCACTTTTCCCCTAACAACTTCAATTGCATTTGTGCTTTGATTGCATTCCTGGCACAGGCACTCCACTGACTCCAGGGAGATCTAACTCCTGGACTTGAAACAGCAGGAAGCTACCCCTCCTCCCAATAAATAAATAAAATAAAAGTTTTTTCCCAGTTCATTAGGGGATGAGAATGTACCAGTGTTGGTGTGAGGTCTATGCTGAGAGCAACCCGATGAAGGTGAAGATGGCGGTAAAACTATTCCTTTTGGTGGCAAATAGCTGCAAGGTTGAGTTTGCAGCTATGTTTAGTGCTCCCTCAGTATAAGCATCTGAATATGTTCTCCACTTGCTCAAGACTCTGCAGCTCCTTCTTGTATCTGGACTGATGGAAGGAGGTCTGTGTCCTTCATCTATTCAGCTACCCTGAGAATCTGGCTGCAGATGGTGATCCTTTAGTGAAAATAGCCACCAGACTCAGCATATTGTCTACGTTTTGCCAGACAATACACAGAATCTGGCATCTGACCTGCAACTTGCCTATAGTTGAAAGAAGAGCGTTAGGCCTGGTCTAGGGAGCATATCAGCTGCCGAGCTGTGGTGGTGTTCCACGCTGGAGAAGGATCCAGGCTCCAGAAACCTTCTTGGCAAAAAGACTGCCGAAAAGCTTACATCTCTGAAAAATATTTCACCTTGGACAACATTTGATAAAATTGTTTTGATCAGTTCTTCTAAATATTCCCCCATGAAATTATTCCTTTTTCTTACTCTGCTAGCTGTCCACTCTTGCTTTCAGACAAGACTTTAATTAAAATGTAAGTGGTGTTTGTTTTCATTACTGAGGTGATTTTAATTATACACCAACTTTCTGGTTTACTAGTTCACTTTGGCACTAGTCTGACTCCAACTGCTTGCCCAACTGTTCATTCTCTTTGAATTAGGCTGGAGAGGAGATATTTTTCCACAACTTTTGTTTTGCTCAGTCTGTCTGTGTACACTTACAACACTTTGTGGTTTTGTGTGTGTATGTATACAGAATATTATATATATTTTATGTATGTTATGTGTATTTATATATGATTACATAATTTTTTAGTATGTGGTGGTCACAACCACTGTTGCTAAATGCATCTAACACAAAGTCACTTTCAGTGTAAACATGTTCCATGGGACCTAAAATAGAACTTCAGCTGCTACAGTAAACACAAGACTTTCCTTCCGAAAGTCAATATTGAATAAACTGCTGCTTTTCTTTCCAGGTACTCGCAACCTCTGCATGAAGAAATAGCTTTGCATAAGCATCTCAAACATAAGAACATTGTCCAGTATTTAGGTTCTCTTAGTGAGAATGGCTTCATTAAGATATTCATGGAACAGGTGCCAGGTGGTAAGTTGTGGGGGAGACTGGTTTGTTGATTGCTTGGTTTATTTTTTAACATTTTTAAAGCATAAAACCTATAGCACTGGAACAAGGTATATTTCATGCAAATGTAATTAGTATCTCCTTATGAAATTAATGGGCAAAACTGTGTCTTCAAAGTGTGTGAGTCCTCTCATGCAGTATTTAAGTAGGACATGCTGCAGATACAGCTCAGATCGTTGCTGTGGCAGGCGAGCTCCTACCTACAGATCAGCAATGATGTGTGGTTATCCTACTATAAGGACTTAGCTAGTCTCAGATGGCTGATCCCTCCTCAGGTACCTAACACAAGAGAATGGCGATTGGCGATTGTTACTTCTGTTTGAGACCAAAGAACTCACAGCAGCCAGATGCGACAAAAATCCCACTTCTTGAGATTAGTGTTTCGAGGAACTGTGGAGTTGGTGTATGTGCATCCACCTTTTTTCACTCTTCTACAACGTTCCTCTGGGGCAGCTTCTCTCCAGGCATAGGAGAGACATGAGCACATTGATAAATGGGCTCTGATCTGGCTGCTTGAGGATCAGAACCCACGAGTATCTGATGCAGCTCAGTGGAGATACTGAGACTCTTTAATTACTCACACCAGTGATGATGCAAGTAAGCGTTCTCCTGCAGAGGCCTTTGGTTATAGAATAGGTGCCTACACTTGGTTTGGGATTGATGTTTGTTGTTACTTTTTTTTTTTTCCTTTGTGGGAGAAGGCAGAATTTAATCAGATTTTCACTCTCACTTTTTTGTTCTCCAAAATTATAGGCAGCCTTTCTGCTCTTCTACGATCAAAATGGGGACCATTAAAAAATAATGAGCAGACAATCGGCTTTTACACCAAGCAGATTCTTGAAGGATTAAAATACCTCCATGATAATCAAATAGTGCATCGAGACATAAAGGTAAGAATTTACAGAGTATTAAGCCTGATAGTGTTATGTAACTGCATAGTCATTTATTTGTCCTGTAATTTAAAAACTTTTTTTCTGGATGTTCTTCATTTTCACATACCCTCCCTGATGTTCTGAACTGTGGGTTAGGTAAGTGAACCATTGTTAATTTGAATTTGCACCAACAAAATATTTTTTTCTTTTAGAAGAATTGACACATACCCACTTAAGATGTGATAAAGTGAATATTTTTTAATGAAGTAGATATTTTTATTCCTGTTTTCTGTGACATGATCGAACTTTCATAAAAGCTTATTAGAAGTGAATAAGATGGTGGATCGGGTTATTAGCACGTTCTTTTTCAAGGAGATTTCAGAATAAAAGTTCCCTTTTTTAAAAAAAGAAAAAAAGAAAAAGGCAAAAAAGCACACCTTTTTCCGTCTCTTAGTAATCTTTAACTGAATTCCTAAGTAGGGGAAGTTTTCTTTGAGGTGAAGTTTCTGATAATGGGATTACATAAAGCAAGAACACTATTGATTCCTCTTTCATCTTCCCTCTTAAGGGCCTTAGGAGGTAATTGTTACTTATTAAAGGGTGCATTGTAGAAATAGGCTATGCAAGAAGTCTTAGATGAAGAGTCAGCAGAAAAAAATAATTGCTCTGAATGTTCTGTTCCTCAGGGTGATAATGTGCTTATCAACACGTACAGCGGAGTGTTAAAGATTTCGGACTTTGGAACTTCAAAGAGACTTGCAGGAATCAACCCATGTACTGAAACTTTCACTGGTATGTTCCCAGAGGAGAGACTCTTTCCTCACTCGAACTGTGCGTGTAGGGTCAGAATCTACAGCTGCTGAACTTTCATTGACTTCAAATCAATATGAGAGGTTGCTGCAAGAATAACTATTTTTTACACGCTATACGCTGTAGTTGTATGCACTGTTCAAAGAGAATGCTGTTTTGGAAGTTCCACTTGAGACATGAAAGTCCTCTCCAGCAGAAGAGTTGTGTCTTTCCTGTGTTGTATTTGAGTCTGTCTCTTCTGTGCGCATGGCTTTTTCATCTTGACAATAGAAGTTTGGCTTTTTTCTTTCGTGACTGGCTTGGACATCCTGGCTTCATCTGCAAAACTGCTTATCTACAGAGCCCGTCATTAACTTGGTCCTCATTCTGCTTGCTTGATAATTTGGTTTGGCTGTTAAATCATGCAGTGGCACTGCATTAAATAATTATGCAAAATGAGAAGTGACTGTTATTTTAATTCCATCCTCTGCTCTTCCATTTCTGCAGAATAATGTTTCGGGTTGATTCAGAAAAAGCGTTCATATCACCTGCTGTTTTAGGTTCAGATTTCAGGTTTTACTTCCTTTTCCTCTCTGTATGCAATTTAGAGTGATCTTCCTTATTTTAATCTTAATCTGTAATACAGTAAATTAAGTCTGATCCAAAGCTCATTGAAACCTCTTAATGATTGTCATTGACTTTGAAAAGTGGTATCATTAGATCACTAGATGATATCGGATGCTTTTAGCACAAGTAATATTTTTTAATATTTTGAGTGTCATGTAGAATGCATATGGAAACTTTTGAATTTTGAATAATAGAGTATTTTTTTAACTCTCCCAATATTGCTCACACCCCAAGGATTTTGTTCCTCTTATCCTTTAGCTATCTATTTGCATCATCAGTGCACCTAAATAAAAAAATGAGTGTTTTAAACAGGTACCCTTCAGTATATGGCACCGGAAATCATAGACAAAGGACCGCGTGGCTATGGGAAGGCTGCAGACATCTGGTCTTTGGGATGCACAATCATTGAGATGGCTACAGGGAAGCCCCCGTTTTATGAACTGGGAGAACCACAAGCAGCTATGTTTAAGGTCCGACATCTTCCTTGTACAACTCAGACCGGTATTTGTAAACACAGGAAATCTTATGACTGCTTTGGAGAAGTTAGAATAAGAGATTGCAGGAAAAGAAAATAAAGGAAATGCTTGGTTAGTGAGGATGTTAAGAAGAATGAGCTGATTCAGCTGAGTGGGAGTGCTGTGTAGTTTTGAAGAGAGTAATGGAGCAATAGCAGCTATTCAGCAGCCTGAGTGTTAAAAGAAGAAAAAAAAAAAAAAAAAAAAAAAGAAAAAAGAGAAGCATTCTGCTTTGTGAGAGCCTCTACTTGCAGTTGTGGGGTTTTTAAATGTAATTGTTTGTACAGTTTGTAATAGGTTTTTTCTCTGAATTAATAAACTAGTTACAGAAACAGAATATAAAAACTTGAGAACAATATATGACTTTTATTATCTAAACGCTTTTTTGATGCTATTTAATGTTTGGGAAAAGAACAGTGTAGGTCATTGTTTCTCCCTTTATTTGTCTCAGGTGGGAATGTTTAAAATACACCCAGAGATTCCTGAATCCATGTCTGCAGAAGCCAAGGCTTTCATATTGCGTTGCTTTGAACCAGATCCTGATAAACGAGCTTTTGCTCATGAGCTACTTATAGATGAATTCTTGAAGGTTTCAAGCAAAAAAAGAAAGACCCCATCAAAGCTCTCAGGTAAGCATTGCTAAACTCAATCTGGAATTTTTCTCTTGTTCATGATACTGTTCCCTGAAACTGGTGATTTAGTCTTTAAGATGAACACAGCAGATCTCCATCCCAGTGAACATTCAGTTGTAACCACCTGGTCCAGCAGCTTGCTGCAGAAACACTGTTGTAGCAGAATTCTGTTATATTGTCACAGAGGTGATTTATATAAATATTTCTAATAAGGTTTCTAAAAGTCTGTTTATGGTTTTGTGCAACTTCTACAGTTGTGGGTTTTTTTTAAATTTGCATATGTTTTCATTCAAAGAATGTTTGCATAGAGTACATTTTGTGTAAGGTTAGAACATGCTATTGGACCTCAGGGGAGTTTCCTACATGAGCAAAATAATCTTTGTCCTGTAGAAAATGTGCATGCACTGCATTATTTTTGTTTTATGTACTCATTTCTTGCAGGGTTCTAAATTATGGAAAGTAACAAAGGAGTTTTGATAGCATGAATGACGTATTCTATGTGTGTGCACATATACATATGAATATGTTTTCTGTACCTTTTTAGCATGATACCTAAAATGAAATAAAAATATGAGGTAAAGGAGATGGCATTGGATGATCACTTTTAAAGTGGTTTCCAGATTAAAATTCACTTTAAATAGCAATAAATTATGCTTTTAAAGATTACAGACAGGAGAGTCTGGGTAGTCCATAAAAAAGGGAAGTTATTCTTTAGACTGTGCTTATTTTCTCTTAATTTCAGCACATTTAACTTTCTTTTTTCTTTGCATTTCTCTCACAGTTCTTTCAGCTAACACAAATGGTGAGTTTTAACATACTTCTCTATCAAAACATAACTGTGTAGATCCTGTGGCTATCACTTATTCTGGTACAATTTGTCACACTAAAATGCTGCAAAGAGAAGTGGGCGCAATTATGAAAATAAGTAACCTTCCTCTGTTAGGAACCTCTAATTCATTGTGCAAATTTAAACTACGATTTGTTATCCTGCCAGACTACGGCTTAATTGTCTAGGCAGGTGGGTAATACATAGGGCCATTTAGTGGAAATCTGAACAGGAAACTGAATGGCTGTTTTATAGTAGCAATAGAGCCAAGGTCTGTGGAGAAAGATAACACAGATTTTTATTAGGCTAAATTCTACAACTGAAAAAAATGGAATGCCTGAAACCCCTTGTCAGGCCTGGGTACAGGATACTCATCTCTTTCAAGAAATGAACTGGGGGGGCGGGCCAGGGAAACTGAACAAACACATCGTTACCTTCATGCTGAGTTGCTATCAAAGTACATTTTGAAATGTATACATGTGAAATAGGTATGAATAGTTTCTTGCAGCAGTAATGTGTGCTCTGGATTTAAAAATAAAAGTTCTGACTTAACAAATATGTTTATTATTAATTAAAGACTATGAACTAATTAAACTTCTACAAAATAATCTGATAAAGAAATGTATCTTATGTGTTATAGTATATATACATTCATGTATATATAAATATATATATGCTCATGAAATTAAGATTTTGGAAGGTGCTTACCCTGTGGAAACATTTTGTTACTGCTGAAAGTGCATATTGATGATATGAGATGCACATTCACTCCAGTGGTGAAGGTTCTGTAAATGAACTTGCAAAGAGCCCAGCATTTCTGTATCTCAGGAAGCTTTTGAATAAAAACATAACTGAAAGGTAACTCTATTCCAGAAGAATAAGCTTTAGGAGTTTTTTGCCAATTTTGTTTTTACTATTTTGTACTGGTGGGGGGGAAGACTGGATTCTGTTTCCTCTGAAAGAATAGCCTTTTCACTTCAGAACTGTGATGGCACTATTACATCCTAATTTCTGAATATTCCTATACGAACAGAGTATCTTCGGAGTATATCTTTACCTGTCCCTGTTCTGGTGGAAGATACAAGTAGCAGCAGTGAATATGGTTCTGTGTCACCTGACACAGAATTAAAAATTGATCCATTCTCTTTCAAAACAAGAGCCAAATCCTGTGGAGAAAAAGATGGGAAGGGAATCCGGTCCCTTTTCCTGAGGTAAAGAGCTATCTGGCATTTATGTTACACAGTAGATTAGGAAAGTGTGCATTGGGGTGGTTGTTATAAAGTTTCTTTTCACTGAGTGTCTTTCATTCAGCATCCCAGATGAACATTTTGAGGATCACAGTGCACCTCCTTCACCTGAAGAGAAAGATTCTGGGTTTTTCATGCTGAAGAAGGATAGTGAAAGGAGAGCTACTCTTCACAGGATATTAACTGAGGACCAAGAGAAGGTGGTGAGGAACTTGATGGAAGCTTTGGCTCAGGTAAAGTAATTTCAGAAGGTAGCAAAAATTTTATGCAATTTGAAGACTTATCTGCAATTACCTGGAATTTTTGAAATTACACATAGTAAAGCAATTAAAAAAATAAAGTTTGCTTAAACTAGAAAGCGTACACCGTGTAACCTTTCACTTTATTGTTTTATTGGGTCCATTAAAATGGGCTTTAAAATTGTTTATGCTGCATTGCATATGCCTTTTGTGTTGTTTGTAAATACTATATGCATACCTGGATATTATTGCTGACCAGACAACAGAAAAACATGTTTTCATGAGATTGTATTTTGCCAGTGCTTTTCAAATGGAACTAACTGAGGCTGTCAGGTCAACTCATGTAAGATAGGTCACCCCCAGGAGGTGATTACTGTGCCCCACTTTTAGAGTTCCATCTTCTGGCTGACTGGTTTGATGGAGAGAGGTTTAGGTCTTTTGGCCTGCTTTGGCCTTATGTTAAGTTACTGCGTAGAAAAAAATGTGTGACTGGTACATCATTGCCTTCTAGCCAACAGCCGTAAAAGGGGAAAGAGGGGGCTAGGGAGAAAATAAATTACAGCTATTCCTCACAGTAGTTGGGAGCACATGTGGAGGGGAGGGAAGATGGAGTAACAGTGGGAGCTACGGCAAACAACAAAATAATTGCAGAATGACCTTTGGCACTCCTTTGTGGGGATGATTCATGATGATGTATCAGTTCAGGATGACACTGAATAAATTACAGGTCATCACCACACTGCTAAATGTTGCAACACCATAATTGGATGACATGATTTTTTTGTTCTTGTTTGTAATGCATGTGTTGGTACTTAATTGACTCACCTCATTCTCAAGGCTAAGTATTGCTGGTCTAAAACATATTTGTATAAAATGTGACAACTCGTCTCCTAAAGATAGTACTGTTTAGAAACTGATGCAAATCAATATGATTCTTTTGCATGTATTACAGTTAATGTAATTGGAAATTGCTGCCATACCAATAAAAAGAACTTCTAACTCTTTCTTGGTGGGGGGAGGTGGGGAACCCACAGTTGTCCTGGTAACTATAGAAAGTGTTAAAATAGAAGGCAATAAGAGAGATGCCTGTGATCTGTGCTTTGCTAGAGTATTGCTATAACAGACACAGTTGTTAGCATGTGCATGAAAGGAATAATCAGTGATTGTGAGAGGCTGAAACTGAATCACAAGATCCAGAGAGGGTACTTTGTGTTTCACGCCTTCCTCAGCTGGAGCTGGAACAGCCCAAGATAGGAGCGGAGAGACACGGAGTTGTAGAGCGGAAGAGTTCAAAGCCATACATGCATGGGACTATCTGCCCTTCAAGAGGATACAGAACTCTGACTCTCAAACACCATTTTCTCCCTTGAAAGAGGGATCCTGGTCAAAGAGCAGGAAACTTACTTAAACCACCAGAAAGTGGTAGTAACTGCAGTTCAGGGGAAGTTGAGTTGGCTTCTTGTTATGTCCTGCTAAAATGCAAGAAGTTACCAATAGACGGAAGCCTGACTTGCTTGTTAGGCCTCATCAGGATGTAGGTTTTGATAATTCTTTTCCCTTCACAAAAACTTTTCATAAGAACAATTTCAACAAAGTCAGTGGGTGTGGGGGTTAGGGGAGGAGAACGACCTTCCCAAAATAGGTCACTGTTTCTTATTAGGGAGCCATACTGGTTGCCCTGTCACCAGGATGGCTTGATGGACTTGGATCTTCTAGTCCAGGGCTACAGTATATTGTGTCCACCTATCTGCCCCAATGTCTTTTTAATTATTTACACAAGAAGAAGATCAGCTACTGCAGGACAGAGTGAGGGATCCACTTCAGTGTAGCCAGTCATCAGGTGAATTCTCCAAATCAAAGCGGATCAGGATCAGAGGCCAGGATCTCTTACCTCAGAGATGGGTGCTTTAGTCAGTGAAACTTCTGACTGCTCTAGAGCGGCTTCTTTTTTTTTTAGTTTCTCTCTCTCTCAAATAATCAAATTGTCTTTGTTTCATCCTGATCATAATTAATTAACTATAGTTAAAACCTCAATATTATTGGCAAACAGAGTTCTTGGTGTTTGGCCAGCTGTAATATTCATGGCATAAAACTGTAAAATACAACAGAACTAGACACTATATATCCTTCTGTTACGGAAATCAATGTTAGATATCTGTAGTCTATATAAATAATTACTTAACTTCCTTCAGAATAAGCATCTAATACTTCATGTTGAACAACTAGTATGGTTTTCTATCTCTGGCTTAATTTTAAGATTTCGAATTGAAATTTGCATTCAGTTCGCATAACTTTACAGAGTAAATACAGTCCTCTACTTCCTACTTACTTATACTGATGTTCTGATGAATGCTTTTGAGCTTTTTGCTACTTTTGTAGCTCATGCAAAACCACAAAAGCTTTTAAAAAATAAGCATATTAATATTTATAATAGAAAGGTGAGAGATTTGTAAACCTGCTCTACGAATAGGTAAGTGGAGAAGTTCTGTATCAAGGGAAATTACGTGGGAAAGAACTAGTCTCTTTCTGAGCCTATTGTGTAACTTGGACTAATCCCTTCTTTAAAATGCTACCGTGGGACTTTGCATTTTGTCGCTGAGGCACTCTGAAATGAGAAGCACTGCAAAGTACATGTTTGTTTGTAATTAAGAGTAATTTGTAGTATTTGGTGAACAGTATATTTATTCATATCTTTTCCCTCCTGTACAATGAGACATACAAACTACAGTGTGCACATATACTTCAGCAGCTGATTTAAAGTGAAGTCAACTACTTACTCGTCAGGTAATCTGCATTACCGGGGAGCTCAGCAGTAGAGCTCTGTGCTGCTGTAGTTACACTGCTACTGTTATCTGACCTATACCTTCCTCTTAACCATAGCAGTAGCGTTTCTGAAAATCCGTATTGCCAGCTGATGTCATTGGCTAAAGTCCCTCTGCGTGTACGTTTCAAAAGATGGCTATCAAAACTATTTCTTCTCCTCTCTCTTCTACCAGGGAACCGAAGAACCCAAGCTAAAATGGGAACATATCACAACGCTCGTTTCCAGCCTCAGAGAGTTTGTACGGTCCACTGATCGTAAAATCATCGCAAACACTCTTTCAAAACTGAAACTGGAGTTAGACTTTGACAGCCATGGTATCAGTCAAGTGCAGCTCGTGCTGTTTGGTTTTCAAGATGCTGTAAGTAGTCATTTTTACTAAGCACTTTGTGCACGAAACTGCTAAAATAAAAAGCTAGAAACCAGAAGCAAACAGAACTTCCTTAACTTCCACCCAGAGTTTATGAAACAATAATATTTGAAGGCTTTGAACCTGTAATAACAAAACCCCAGCCCACAGCCATGACTTGGTTGGGTTGCCATGTGATCCTCTGGCAGGACACAGACCCTGAACACAACTGTTGAGATTTTGCTGATTTAAAAATCTAGAAGGTTCAGCATAGTTGTGTGAACATTATGTCATAATACTAAAGCAGCAAAGCCTTTTTAAAAAAATCTCATTGTGGAGGGTTTTCTGGTAAATAAGACCAACGCTGAATGTCAGGCTTATCCTGTGCAAATGCATATCTCTTGATCTTGAGTTCTCTTATAAACTGATACATTAAGCCACTCTATGCCTCCAATAGTAGTCTGTCTACCTTGTAATACTGTATTGAGTTCTTATTCTAGTATTTTTGGTTAGCAGCAAATTTCTGCCAAACTAGACATTTTCATTTCAATTTATAATAAGCAGGATAAAGAGGAGGAAAAAAGGTTACTTTTCTATCAATAATTAATGCAAATTTATGATTTCCTACAGTGAGCAAGCAAGCACACACATGGATACCCTTTAAATAGCTAGTTTACCAAAAGCAAATGTTTTTTCTTCTTAAACTATATATTTAAATGTTAGTTCACAAGCAATTAGGCTTAATGCTTAAGATTGATAACCAACATGGGAGGGTACGGCTGTGCTGGGCATCACTTGTCCAGACTGAAGTCATGTAGTAAAAATGAAATGACAATCCAAGAAGGCATTTGAGGTGGATGATTCTGTTAACATTTAAACCTGGGGCACTCTGACAAGTAAAAGAGCTGTCAGGAAGGATTGCATAGCATGTAAACTGTTGCATAGACTACACTGACAAGAATTAGATGCTGTTTACGAAAAAAACCCTAATGTGTGAAGCGACTCTTTAAAAGAGAGGTTTCCACAAAACAAAGTTTTCTCTTTGAGTCTTCACTTTGACTACACTTCAGCTCTTCTTTCTACTTGGCCTCATATTAATATTGTTTTGACACTTGTAAGAAAAAAACCCGAAACATACAATGTCAAGAAAAAAATGGGGGCGGGGAGGAAGTACAAATATCTGGTTTGATTTTCTGATAGAAATGTTGCTGGGCATCAATTGTTCAGTGGTAATCGCCTGAGTCGTGTTTTTTTCCAGAGAATTTTTACCCTCTTCTGCTAACTTAGTCATTACAAATTGCTGTTTTTTAACTGAGAAATGTATCTTTCATTACTATCTTTCTATTATTTCACTAAGATAACCCACAGAAAGTTCAAAGAAAAACTTTGCTTTATATGTGCCCAGTGTTAATTATTTTGGACATGTGTTAGATTTCTGTAGTAGAACACTGAAATCCAGATCAGTATCAAGACCGCAGATACTGCAGAGACTGGGATATTGCTAAAAGTGAGGGAGAATAGTTCCCTTGTTCTCAGGACTTAATAAGGTAGTCTCGGGTAACAATGTTTAATAATCACATCAGAGCAACCAAGAAAAAGTAGTTTTGTGCTGTAATGTAAATAGCTAAATCACATTACTGTGGATTGTTGTGTTCTTGACAAAGTTACATCGTGCTTCTTCAGTACTTAAATAGGCTGCGCTTAGCTAAACGTGTCAGTGTTTTAGTAGGAGTCAGTATGGCAGGAGTTGTGCTGCCTGGGAGGGCTGTGGGCAAGTCTTCGGGCCCTTAGGCAGCTGCTGCCCAGGTGCTGGGCAGAGGGCAGGCTCCCCGGCGCTGCTGACAGCTCTCCAGGTCCAAGCACAGTGTCCAAGTGCCACCTCGTGGCCATTGGCAAGAGAACTGAGGGAGACATAGGTACTGTGGTGGGTTGACCCTGGCTGGCGGGTATAGTAAAGCCCCTCCCTGCCCATTCGCGCATTTACTCCCTCCCGGCGGGATGGGGGAGAGAATCAGAAGGGCAAAAAGTGCAAAAACTTGTGGTCAAGATAAAGACTGTTTAATAAGTGAACGGGAAAAAACCCAACCCCAAACCTCGTAAGTGACACAAAAGCAGTCACCACTAGTAGACTAATGCCCAGCCAGTCCCTGAGCAATGGCTCCTTTGGAAAAACTACCCCCCTAGTTTTATTGCTGAGCATGATATTTTATGGAAGGGAATATCTCTTAGGGCAGTTGGAGTCAGCTGTGCTGGCCAGGTCCCCTTCCAGCCTTTAGTCCACCTCCAGCCATCCCGCTGTTGGGGCAGCATTGGAAACAGAGAATGCCTTAACACCGTGTAAGCTCTGCTCAGCAATAGCTAAAACATGGGTGTGTTACCAAGGCTGTTTTAGTCACCCCTCTGAAACATAGCACCATATGGGCTGCTGTAATGAAAATTAACTCTGTCCCAGCCAAACCCAGTACAGGTACCTGCATGACTGAATACTGTTGCTTTGGGGCAGTGAAAATAATATGATTAATAAATTTATTAACTTTTACACATCTTCTGAAGGCATCATTTGTGTAACTTCCATCACTTTTTACAAAGAGGTTATCGCAATGTGAGAGAATTAAACTAATCCCCTTTTTAGGAAGACCTAAGAGCGAAGTATCTTCTTGCCACATCACATTTTTTAGTAAGGAGTAGTTGCTACTTTTTTTTTTTATAAGGCTTTGAGTAACTTCATAGTTTTCTAAATGCAGTTATATTTGTTTCTTCCTGCAACTTCTCGAGTCTGCTCCTACAGAGTCTGATGCTTTGGACTGCTTCCATGCCTGGAAAACAGCACCAAGTCTATTTTGTGCTATTGCTGCTTATTGTGGCTAGGTATTTCGCACTACCACCCCACCTGCTTCTTCCCTGTCACTTGGGAGTTGGAAAACAATTTCCCCAAGGTAGAGACATCCTTGCAAATGGCATGGAACGTCCATAGAGGCACCTGGGAATATTGCTAAACGTGGTTTGAAAGCAAGCCTGTAGGGAATTAGTTTTCTGCACTGGGTTGTTCCTATCTGGTTGTACGAAGTAAAAAGTAGAAGGAAAGACAGAATGACACAGCACACAAATGAAGTCCCTTGGCTATTTAAACTAAACTAACTATTTTCTGAATCAAGAAGGAGCCAGCATTACATTAATTCTTTAATATTACCTACAATTGTACTTTAAATAGATAAGTATTGCTCAGAGAAAGCAGTGAAAACGATGACAAAAAATAACACTATTAATTAGCTTAAGTTACAAGCCTTTCATAATATGGTCCTTGGTATTTGTTTGGCTCACATTCTTTTTAAGTTTCTCTCCACACTCATGAAGGTTAAGTAAACTTCAGTATCGCAGCCATCAAAAATCACCTAACACAGGAACTAGTACTTAATAAAAATACAAAACATTGCACGACTTGTACAAAAATGGTGAAAATGGTGAAAGTTGGCAAGGTTCCTATTTTCTTCATTTAATGACAACATGAAATAGTTTTAATCACCTGCTTTGATACAGCATCTATAATTTCAAACACTTTATGTAATGCTGACATATATTATAGTTTTAAGTTGTGGGGGGATATAATATCTGAACTGAATTCTCTGTTGCTAGGTCAATAAAGTTCTCCGAAATCATAACATCAAGCCACATTGGATGTTTGCATTGGACAGCATAATCAGAAAAGCTGTGCAGACTGCTATTACTATTCTGGTCCCAGGTGAGTAATTTCTTAATATTCAGTAAATATTTATTAGCTGATCTCTTTAAATGTGCTTTAGAGCTGTGATTATGATGCTTCTCTTAAGATTTTGAAACCAGCAGTGGCCTTTTTCCTGTTCACTGTTTTGCAACTCAAAAACTAATCGGTGTATTGTCCAAGTTATTTTGGAAAGCACCTTTCCAAGATGCGTAATCTAAACAATTCTGCAACACAGTGAGCAGTAGTAGGCTAAGGTGCTCTGGGGCCTAATTTTTTGAGGTGCATAATGCTGCCTCTGGAAATCCAAAGGACAGACCACTTGCCAGCACATGCCGATTTTTGGAAGGTGTTTTACAAAATGCAGATTAAAGATTTGCTTTTTGGAGCACTCAGAAGTCTCTCTGGCTCCTGGTCAGAAGCTGTCTAAAGCTGGGGGGGCGGGGGGGAATCTGCCATGCCTGCATTTTGAATATTATATTTTGAATGTTGTGGAAGTAGGATGCACAGCTTAGCTGAGGGAAGGAATCTGTGTAGAAGAAACTATTCCATTCTATTATTACTCTAGCTATTTCCAGAGTTAGTTTCGCTGCTGCTTCTTTTAACTTTTAAGCTTCTGATTCCCCTGTTCCCTACAGTGGAATTAATGGTGTAACTTTTAAATATATGATTTAATACTTTAAGTCTGAAGTCAGAATCCTTATTTTCCTGTTTTCTGCAGTAGGTTAAGTCTTAAATTATCAACAAGGGGATCTGAAAATTATGACAAAAGTTACAGCTCTTCCTGTTCTCCTCCGTATTTTCCATATCCCCAGCACAACTAGCAAGGCATAAATAGGGTTTCTGTATTACTTTTGAGTCATAAGGAAAATCTGTCTTTAGATTAGAATGACAAACAATTTTAACAGGCATTTACTTTATTGTTGTATAATAGGAGTACTGTGGAATTCCTCCTTAGTAGACTGTTCTTCCCCATACAGCTCAGTGTCAGTGTTAATTGTACATGGTCAAGCTTGAACAAAAGCCTCTGTGCCCTGCTACTGCTTTCAGGCACTGATCATCTGCCTCTTCCCTAATTGCCTTACCCTGCTTCTGATTGCTTCCCCTTGCCTTTGGCTCTTTTTTTTTCCTTTTATGAATGATGTGAATATTTATCTCTGGCCTTAACACTTCTAAAAGTTACGGGATGTTTTAGGAGTGGTAAGAAGTAGATGTTGTATAGTTCTACTGCCTGGTGGTGAACAATGGCAAAATGAACTTATTAGTGTGATGCAGAAGTTCAAAGCAAACTCAGACATACTTGCCTAGCAGTATTTGGGTAACTGCTGTCTAATAAAACTGCTTTCTTTAGCTTAGAGGAAGCAGAGCTCTGTTCATCTTAGTATGTTCAGCCTTGAAAAAGGTATATAGCATTGAAATGAAGAGACAAAATGGATCAAGGAACAAATGTCTCTTTTGTAAAGAAGAGAAATGTACTTGTTAGTTCTTCAGCAGAAAGGACAAAAACCAAGCATGATTCAGAAAAAAAAAGTATGTTTTGGTGAGGAGACTGAAGGGAGTGCTCAGCAATTAGAAGCCACAATTGAAGGAAGGAAGGAAGAAAGATTTATATTAAATAGCTAGAATTAACAAACAGATGTTGTTGCAATAATAGGTTTTGTAGGATTATAAGATCTTGTGTACATATCTTGCATACCTGGAAAGCTCTGGTAGGTAATTTAAACACGAAATAACAGAAGTCAGAGTACAGTTATAGCTTTGTATCCACGTCTTTGTGCATGTGCATCATTACAAAATAGGCAGTGTTCTCTCTGATAAGTAGAAGGGAAGTGTCCTACTTCTAATTGTCAGGAAAGGGGTCTGTTTGTTATTTCCTCTCTATATCTTTGGATACAATTTTTTGGTAGACACGGTATTCTTATAATGAGAGAATGCTAAATATGCCAGAATAGCAACAACAGGAATAGCTGGATATAAGAGAAATAATGGTTATTTGTTTAATAAAGCATTTCAGGTCAGACACATAAGAAATTAGAAACCACTGAGAATGAGGAAAAGAAAGTACTTCTGCTGCACGTAGTAATTCAGCATAATGTGACGTGAAATGCTAGCCAAAGCTGGAATCACATTAATCCAGATTTTTGGGTTTTTAGAGCTTTTGAACATTTGATAGGTTGAATAATAATCAGTATAAACTAAGATGCTGATATGATCTGAGTTGTCTTAAACACCCAGAAAATTGCTACAGAAATTTCAGGTCTGGTTTAATGAAAGCTGTAGGATGATCTGTAAATAGTCACTTAGGTCTGCTTTTGTTTTAATGTTTAACACCTTTAATGTTTTTTTCTTTTGCTTATATTTTACTGCTACTAATAGAATTGAGGCCACATTTTAGTCTTGCATCTGAAAGTGATACAGCAGATCAAGATGATATAGAAGTTGAAGAAGATCAAGATGAACAGCCTCAGAATCAAACAATCCAACAGCCTTGCATTGTCATGGAAGATGCGGTAGCTACCTCAGGTGTAAGCACACTCAGCTCTACGGTATCCCATGACTCCCAGGCTGCTCACAGATCACTGAGCGTCCAGCTGGACAGGCTAAAATTAGAGACAAACAGGTAAGTCTGGACATCAGGGGACACTAGCCTACTTGTGACAGCGTGTATTGTTTTGCTTTTAAACTATATGTGCTAGCATACTAGTCATAGTATCAAAATTCCACAGTACTGCAAGCTGTTCATTTAAATTACGGTCATTGTTTAGCTGTGACGGATCACTTATATTAGTTTTATTCATTTCAGAACAATAGTGATGCAAGTCAACGTCAGTCCTGGTTTCAGGTGCCCTTTAAAGGCAGGTCTGAAAAAATCGAGCTTGCTGCCAAGCTTCTGCATTTTGTCTCCTTCATATGCTGTGTATGGCTGATGAATAGTGTTGTGTTATGTTTTGTTTCCATTAGGGTAGAACTTGCTGTTCCTTTCTATAGTTATTCTTGGGTAATGAACTCAAGCTAATTGACAGCCATACATGAACTCCACAAGGAAACTGCTTCAGATTTGCACACAGAATTCTCTGCAGCAGGATCTGTGCTTACCAGCAAGCATTACCTTTTTATTAAATAAATCATGTTCATCAGAGAAAGATGGGAAAAATAGGTGTTGTTTAAAAGAAGAAATAAGCCAGAAATTCGGATATTGGATTTTTTTCACAGAAATACACATATTCTACTTTAAACCTGAGAAGTGGTTCTTCTGGGTTTTTTGTTTAAGAAATGTCAGAGACAAATCTGTATCCATTACTTTATCCAAATAATTTTCTATATAATTTTATTTTCATTAAAATATACCAGATAGTCTGTTTAAAGTAGATATTTTAGCTTTTGCAGCATCTGATTTATGACATTGAATTTTGTACTGACCTCAGTAAATTTTGAATATGACCCTGATAGAAAGAGAACATATCTTCAATAAGACAGTTGTTATGCTGCTAGAACATTCTTTGTAGTTATTGTTCGAATTTAAATTAAAATATTAAATTGCACTTTACTTTCAGATGTGTCCAATAATTTTGCCATAATTAGAGTAATTCATTAGATGGTGCTGTTTTTAATAAAGGATCAGTATTTTTGAGTTCTTATATTAAAATTCTTTTTTTTTTTTGCTTGTGATGACCATGACCACTGAGAAATATATTGATTGCCTTATTGATACACTTAAAATAAATACGTAAATAATTTAGATTGGCTCACTTCCCAAGTTTATGATGGGGAGTAGCATCAGAAGGGATCAATTGGTAGAGGTACTGGTTTTTAGCACTTTGCTTTTGTAAATTTCTCAAATGCAAATTGGTCAAATAATCACATCCTGTCATTCATGCAGAAATTTTGAGGTAAATAATATGGACAGTTGTTTAAGTGTTAATTAAAGCTTTATTGGCATAAGCAGCAAGGCGTTATCAGCAGAAAATAGTGCATTATTTTATTGGCCCTGAAGGCCTTTTTCAACCAGAATGGATAGAGGAGGAATAAATTAACGGAAAGGTGACTGCACATTTGTCTGGACGAAATATCAATCTGCACTGAGATTAACCAAGCTGTGGGTGTGCAGAGAGGCACAAACCAGCTCTGTTCATCTGCAGGGTGGACTTGTTAAGAATTGTTAGCTCAGGTATGGAAGCACTCAAATGCAACTGTGCTGCTGGCAGGCCTGCATGCAAGCTAAAAGAAGGGCTAGATGTTTTTACAAATCAATCATATGAGATGCTTCTGTGTAAAGATAGGTAAGGTGTTTCTGTGGCACATTCTCTAGCTGAATTCCAGAATGTCCCTTTCCTTCAGTGTCCCAGAAAAAAATTGCAGTGGTCAACTGGCATAAATAAATAAAATTAAAAATAAAAAAAGGAAACAAAATCATACTAAAATGGACCAGTTATTGCATAGTTCTCAGTCTGACAAAGGCTTCAAGGAAGGGATGAAAGTGCTGCAAGTCTTTCAAGGCAGAACTTCCTAAGAGTCAGAAGTCAATGACAGGTTTATGAGTGTGTTCTCCATGTCCAATTTCTCTGACCAAGTTCCTGAATACATATAGTTCAGAAGTCCTCCTTTTTACTAAAACACTTTTCTAAAATAACGAATTGCAGCAGTTTCACATACTAATTTTCCATTGTATTCTGATTATTTTCCTTTGATCGGTTTGAAACATGCTGACCACTGAATTTCCCTGGGTTTCTCTCTGCGTTTCTGTTATGAAGTCGGACGTGTTCCAATTTGTTTCTGCTTGACATTCTCAAAAGTAATTGCTTAGGTGAGGACACAAGGTAGTTTGCCTCCTCCTTTCTCAGTCTTCATATAGCACGAGGAGGGTACTGCCTAGTATGTGAAGAAGGGACATCCGTTTTGTGGATAAGAACATATTTTCCCCATTTAAGAAATGCAACCATAAGTTTTCACCACATTTTCATCACAGCTTCACGCTTGCCATACCTTTGAAAATGTCTGCTGGAGAGATGTGAACTGATATTTTTCCCTACAAAGGATTATGTCGCAGAGTTTAGACCTTGGTTTATGAAAAACATTGATATTTGTTCTTCTCAGTTACACAGTTTTGTTTAAAACAGAATGCTGTCTGTAGAAATTTCACTGAAATTTTGTACCATACCACCTGTTTAGTGGGTGGATGTGTATATGGAGGCTGGTGTGTTTGAGACTCTTTGTGTTTTTAAGAGCTATAGATTTAGGAACCAGTGAATGTTTATGTCTTGATATAGGTCATAATAAATCTATTCCTGTGAAAGCTGAAGAAGTCTGTCCTTGTCTCTGTCAAGGTGGTTTCCAGTTTAAGTGTAGTACTTAAGGAAATGTGTACTTCCTTCCCATTACTTCACAGGTTATTGGAGGAGTTGGTTCAAAAGGAGAGAGAATTTCAAGTCCTCTTACATCGAGCTATAGAAGAAAAAGATCAAGAGATCAGAAACCTACGGCTTAGGTCACAGCCAATAGGTAAGTGAGAAAACTTTTCAAAGAAAAGTTTCATACTGGCTACAGATGGAAGACAGTGGCAGCTAAAATTCTGTTCTTTTTATTGAGCTAGTCTCAGCAAAGATGCTTTATTATCCTGCTCCTGGTAGGTTTTGCTTTGAAGTAAGAATGTACGTTGCGAAAACAAATTACTGAATTTGTTAATCACAGTACAAGGAATGGTATGATTTAAATATTTTCCACTGTGATTATATGGAAGAATACAAGGCTCATATCCTACAGAATAAATATTATTTCTAAAGAGGATAATCTAGTATGTTTAGGTATGTGTTCTTTGAATTACAGACTGTTCCAATTGTTACACTGAAAGTTCAAGAGGATTTAATTGGTGACACGTAAATACAACTTAAAGCTTACTAAGGGAAGCTGAGTTTGATACGTATCTGCCCTGAAGAAGGTGGAAATGCTAATGCAGTTTGATATTTTAGTGTAATGTGCTTCAGAGAAGTGTTGCTTTCCAAAAGCAGCTGGTCCTCAATCTAAGGCATTGCCTACGCACCAATTATATGAGTTATACTGAACGGTTTAGTTAAATTGGTGCAACAGCCTTAGCGTAGAAACAGTTACATTGAAATTGATGTGCTTTGTACTAGTAAAGTCATTTTCTGAAGAGGACAGAAAACTTATCTGTATCAATGTTCACAGTACTTTAACCAAGTAGAGTAATTGGTGCATAATTGTCAATAAACTGGAATTAAATGTCAATTCCCAAAGCACACGCTTATCTTAATTTATGGGGATACTGGTATTCTAAGCTTGAAAGGAAAGCTCACTGAAGAAAGTGCTTCAGCAATCAAAAACAAGAAGAGGTTGCTTTGGCAACACAAAACCTTATCTCAAAAATGCTTGTTCTAGATATTCCTGGATTGTCTGAGTGTCATCGTCATTCCACTGGCACAGGGAGCGAAGACCCTGAACTTATAAACTGGCTGAGCGTTCAAGGAGCTGATGAGGCCACGATAAACAAGGTAGCAATGATTCTGTTCTCTGACACAGCTACAGTACTGTTTTGTGACTCAATGCAAGAAGATACCAAACCTTTTCAATTGCTTTAGCAGATTTTGAGAGATGAATTTGTTTTCAAAGGATAGGAAAAAGCCATAAATACGAAGGCCTTCACAAAAATACAGTATTGTTAGTAATCCCTATATCAGATTAGGAATAAGGGAATAAAATGTTGTGGTAAATAGTCAGCATTGCTTTGGTTCGTAATTTTTCAGTGTTCTTTACACATTGCAGCAGTCACTGCTGATTATACCCGGGATAAAGGGTACGTGTTCACCCGTAGCTAACTGTGTTGAAATGAAATATCATGAAGTAGATCAGTCTGCTCTGCAGCAAATTACATAATTTTAGAGGTGTTGAGCTTCTCAGAATTTCAGATGACTTAGGAAAACCTGCATGTAGTTATCACTCCTACAGATCTGATCAAAGGTTCCTCAAAATTCAAGTGCATCAAATTTACATGCCACTTTTGAAAACGTAGGTCTTAACTGTTTTTAATTTCCTCATGGATGAAATGTGGTATTAATTATGCCCTAATTTGTGTTCATTGAAGTCTGTGACTCTGAGATACCCATAATAACAATAGAAATGCCAGTTGGCAAAAGTTTTGAGTAGCTGTAAAAGCATTACACCTTTGTGCTTGGTATGCTAATTAAGTAGTTCCACCGTATTTCTAGAAAGAATGTGGATCAACTTGTTACATGTACCACATTTTGGTCCAATTTTAGGTTTCTTCTAAACTTAAACTTCTATTTTTAAGGGCAGACAGTATAAGAAAGTTAGATTATATTTCTAACAAAATGTTCATTTCAATTTATTTTCTTTTTAGTTCTTGGCTGAAGACTATACATTAATGGATGTCCTCTATTATGTTACACGAGATGATCTGAAATGTTTGAGATTGAGGTAATGGTTCACAGTTAAATGAACTGTGCTGAGCAGGAGCTGTGTTTCGTTACAAGTGAAAATAACTGATGCTAAGCCTCTATTTGTTGGATTGTGCAGTATTAATTTAAAATAAGTAACACTTTCTAGTATGTCTTTGTATACTGATGCATTCCTGATAAACACCTGATACTGTTTTACTTTTAAAATGCGCTTTTCTGGTAAAGGAAAGCAAAAGGAAAATTTTAAAGTAAAGCTTCTACCTTACATATGGAGACACCGGATATCCCATTAGAGCCTTGTTTTTATTTTAAAAGGTAGAGATAGCAAAACTTCCTGTAGTTTATCATCATCATCAAACTTCAGAAATACTGCTCATGGACTGCAACTAACGCTAGATTTTACCTAATCATGCCAGGTGTGTGGATCACCGCAGAACCAAGTTTAGGTAGAAACAATAGAAGTTATTAAACACTGTGTGTGTGCCCCATCAGTTTAAAAATAGGCAACTAAATAAAAATTAAAAAAATAAGTGGCAGGTGGTAAGATTTTTGTAATTGACACTTTAATAATGTTGGAAGTCTGCTGTGAGTTATGCAAGTCCTTTGGACTAGAAGTCTGAGTTCCAGAAAGCAGGCATCTGAAAAGTAGAAAGATTGCCCCGTACTGTAATCAGAAAAGGACTCTGTTCCCTATTTGTGTATCGCATGCTGAATTTCACCTTTGACCAGCCTTCCCACTGAATTTCATTGGTCAAAACCAGAGTAAGAAAATCAGAAGGCACCTAAATTGGAATGCTTTCAGGCTAGAAGAGTATCTTTGTATCTGAGCATCTTTATGATTTTTCTTTACAGAGGAGGAATGCTATGCACGCTCTGGAAGGCCATCACTGACTTTAGAAAGAAACGTGCCTGACACTGAAATTTTTCTTCGCTTCTCTGCAGAGAGGAAAAGTTTTCCTTTCAGCACAGAGCAGGTGTGCTGTCAGAAGGACTGTTGCACTTTAATCCAGTATTTGTTTACCAATGTTAAAAACACTGCAGCTTCCTGACTGCTTTTACTCCTATAATCCATAAGGAATCTGTAAACAACCTGCAAAATTATTTTACTTTAAATGTTTTTACATGCAAGTTTTTCAAAAATTAAAAAAAAACTACCAAAAAACATGATAAACTCATGAAATATTGTAGTTAAAGTAACCAGATGTTAATTTCATGAAAAACTGATGTAAGATTTCATGTGACTGTACATCACTGGAACAAAACCAAAATGTGACAAAAGCTTCTAAAGTTTCTTTTTCTTTGTAATATATCTCAATAATCTGTAGTAGAACTTCATAATTTCAATCATAATTAGATATTTTTCTTTCAGTGTGAAGACCTACAGGTAATTGTTTTTACCTACGGCCCTACATAGTTTAATATTGTTTATTTTTGGTAATTTAAGTTCTATGGTGCGTTTGTTTTAGAGTTGTTTATGTACTACTGAACTGTACCAGTTGCATACACCTGAACCACAGTAATGTTAGCTTGTTCTAAAGCTATCTCTGACATACACAGTTGAAAATAAAAAGAACCTAAGACTTACTTTTTCCTATATTTTTGGACTTTTAAAATAATAAAGGTGTAGAACTGGAAAATATTGGAATAAAAAAAAGAAAAAATCATACTGAGTATGAAGGGAACCTTTCTGGCACATGTTAAAGTTACTGCAATTTGAGTTTGATAATCATAGCATTGAATATTTTCTCAGTTTTCCTGTCTAAGGGCAAACAAAAGTCTTCTCTGTGTGCTCTACTTGACTTGAGAAATGAATATCCAGCCTCCATGCACTGAACAGTCACCGTGGCCTGTTATTTTCTTCAGCTTTGTTTATGCAGCCTGTCTTTTCTCACACATAATGAAAAAGGATGGTGGATATCCACCACCTGTCCATCCACTCTCATGCCCACTCCAGCATTCTAGCACTGGGTACCATCAGATTCTTATGGGGCAGCTACAAAAACTTGCACTGTGAGTAAGACTTGCCTGGACAGAAGCTGCTTCTTCCTTCATAAGCTTTGGTAATCAGTGAACAGCTTATGCCCTCTATTTTTCAGGTCTAGCAAGTATTTTCAAAGAAAATTAAGTATTTTTTTTCTGAACATAAACATGTTGTCCTAACATGTATGTAATAATTTTTGCTGACTAAAGACCAACAATTATTTATTAAAAAAATAGGCTAAACAAAGAACATTAAATAATTTTAGTCAGGCTTTTTTACTCTGAAGATGGTTCCAGTGAAGTCTGGGCACAGAATCAACCCATTCCAAAAATTTAATTACCATTTCAGGAGAAACATAGCTACTGTTTAAAAATTTATACTGTTATTACAGCAGAAAACAGTACAATTTCAAAGGTAATTTTAAGCACTGGAAAGACCAGTGGTGGAGATTGACTTGACAAAATCCAAAGCAACTACCCATGGAAAAGCTTGACCCTAAGACAATGAACTCCCCTAATTTGATTTTTGTGTGAAACGTGATCCTTTATCAGTCCACGACTACAGTTTGAAAACCTCTGATTTCATGCAGCATGAATAGACCTGAATGTAATTGCATTGCCTTATTTGTGTGTTGATACTTTGAAAGTGTGCAGTCTGTTCTCTATTATGTATGACTCAGGGTGCTCAGTAATGCCAGCTATGTGTAATAGAAGGCAGTGTGATCGAGGAATCATTTTAATGTCTCCATGAGACCCAGCCTGGCACTCTCTGGGAATTAATTCCTATAGTTCACTCCTGGCCTCACCAGCTTCTGCAGAGCTGCTCAGCAATCAGTTCTGTATTCTCCACTGTAAGACTGTATCAAGTCTGATGCATGCTTAGGCTGGACCATGTACGTTTAAGCTACTTGAGAGATCATGAACTGGTCTGAATGTGGGTCCCTGAACAGCACAGCTTATCTGTCCATGTACCAGATCTGTGCACAAAAGCTTATGTAATATCCCCACTTCAGGCTATTTCATATAGATTGTGCCAGACATGTTACTTTTTATAACCTTGGACAGAATATGGAGAAACATTTTTGTGACAGGGTGTATCAGACAGCCTGGGATTCCTCAGTCTGGCTCCCTGAATATGCTGGTAGATGCCTACATAGACCACAAGTGAGGGATATGAGATTAAGTTGTAAGGACATGTTAAATTTTAGTGCAGGATTTTGATGAGGGCAACCTTTTGACTATAGGACGCACCACTCCCTTTGAGCTTGGAAAGCCTCTTGGTCTTTGCCTAGTGTGCTGTTGTAATCCAGGGCTCAGATTGACCAAGAGACGCCTTTGCACCTCTGTTAAGGGTGCCAGGCAGAATGCAGAAGTGAAAACTTGACCAAGTCAATGCTGTTTTTGGAGTCTCTTGCGACTTTTCAACGTAGAGCCTGGCCTGTTCTTGTATCACAAACACTCTCCTGCCCACAAACCACAGGGCACGTTTGTCACCCAAGCCCCAGGTCCTTCTGTTTTAGAGCACAGATGGCTCCTAGTGCAACAAAATATTCATCCTCCCTTCCCCTGGAAGACGACCTCACACCCTGAACTTAACTGTTTGCGAAAGGAGGATGTTCTCCACGGTGGTGGTGGCGGAAGTTTGCTTTGTTCAGAGCGAGGGAGCTGCACCTCTCCATCTGTTTGCCTGCACGTGTGCCACAGCAGCATGCCATGAGTCCTCAGATTCATTCACCCTCTTTCAACCATAGTTTTGATTGGTACTACCTGTGAGCAGATGCAAAATGAAACGATGTTTTAATCCAGACCTAGAACAATTTTAAGAGAAACAGTTACGGCAAGCAGCTTAGGGCAAGTTTAGTTGAACTCACAGGTAAGGTAACAGGACTGTGACCTTTATAGAAAGGACTGATGCACTGATAACTCTTCACAGAGCCATTTTTTGGAAGCAAGGCGTCACAGGCAGCTTGGGGTACGTACCCATCTGTTTAAAAGTGTGGGCCATAATAACAAGGCTACAGCAGCACAGCTCTTACCCAAACGACACGGCACACCGCCTGGGCTTGTGAGGTGGCCACCACACCTCCCACCTGCTGTCGAGACACCGGTGGGGAATTAATTGGTAATCATCCCCAAAAACTGTTGTTTCTCTCTGCGCCGGTACCCAAATGAGCTGTGTCAATGCGGCGGGAGCCCCGCTGAGGAAAAATATATATATACATCTGGGGAAATGCCGGTATATAGAGGAGAGGGGGCAGCGGCTGTGCGGTCAGGCTGGTCGCCGCCTCGGCCCCGCGCTGAGGGCGGCGGGGTCCGGTGCCCGTGAGGGGCGGCCCTTCCGCGCCGGCGGGCGCTGGGCCCGCCCTCACCTGCTGCCGGGCAGATCCCGCCGCCGCCAGCGGGGGAGGGGGGGGACGTGGCGCTCTCACCTGCCCGGGGCCGCGGATCCGCGGGGCGGAGCAGCCGCGCTTGGCGAGGAGGAGACATGGCGGAGGCCGCGGGCAGGAGCGGCGGGTGCCGGCGCCCCGCAGGTGAGGCGCTGCCGGCGGTTGGGGTGGCGGGGGGGCGGCTGCGGGCGCCCCTGCGCTCCCGGCCGGCTGCGAGCGGGCCGTGAGGGGAGGGAGCGCGGCGGGGCCCGCCGGCGGCCTCCCCTCGCAACAGGTGCGGGGCCGCCGGTGCGCCGGGCTGTGAGGGGGCTTTCCTCCCTTCTCCCAGGCCTCACCCACCGTGAATCGCCGCCTGCAGACCTAGCCCGGAGGGGCGGCCCCAGGCCGGGGCGCTGCGGCCCGCCCGTGCGGCGGGCAGAGCCCTGCCGTGCCGGTGGGGGCGGTGCGTCCGGGCCGTTGTCCCGCCGTAACGGCGAGACCCCTCAGCTCCGGGCCCCACGGAGGGATGTCGGTGGGTGGGCGCCGTCGCGCCCCGGGCTACCGCTCGTTGTTCGAAACCCTTGGCTTGTGGCGCTCGGTGCGCTGCGGGGCGCCCCCGCCGCGACGGGGCTGACGTGGGGGAGGCCGGGTCCGGCCCGGCCCGACCGGCGGGGAAGGGGCTGGCGGGGGCGGCCGGCGGGCTGCGGGTTTTGAAGGGGAGCTGAGGGTAGTGGCGAGCTGCCGCAGTTCGTGTGAATACCTGCAGCGCCCGGCTAACGGGAACGGGGGCGAGGTGCGCCCCGGCGAGGGAGGAGAGGTTGAGGTACGCGGGTAAGGTACCTGGTAGCCGGGGCCTGTGCCCCGCTGGAGCCTGGGGTTTTGCCTGCGCCTTAAAAATGTGCAAGCGATGGGCTTCTGCGAGCCCGTATTTCCTACAGGGCAAGCAGGGAGCTGTCTTTACATCCCCTTTAAGGAGGGGTCTCTGCTGCAAGAGCATTTAAAAACGCTTTTATTTCGCCCTAAGGGTGAGGAGGGTGCAGGGAGGAGATTTTTTGGCTTACGCAAGCAGATCGGCCGCTGTACCACTGTTGTAGGCGCAGATGCTGTTTGCTTTTGCAGGCAGTGGAGGGGTGGCCTTTTTGGCAATGTTGACTGGGAGTGCTGCTTGCTGGACTGTGAAGCCTGACTCCAGCTCTCAGCCCTCTCCTTTTTTCCCCTCCTTCCACAGTACAATGCCGCTCACCCTTTGCCAGTCCTTCGCTTCTCTAACATACATCCAAGTTTATCTCTGAGTCACAGAGTGAGGCTTTCCATCAAAACAGCATATGAATAGGCCATATGGCTGTTGGTTAATTAACTGTGTTTCCACAGTATAATATTTTTAATACATGTTTTATATAACGTGGGCATGCAGTCACAAGCAACAACTGTGGGCAGACCTATCCAAATGCTGTCTTTCTAGAAGGATAGTGCTTTTTCTCAGAAAACCTTTTTACAAATCACTCCCAGACATCACTCCAAAGCTCACCTTCAGAAAGAATGCACATCTGTTATCCTGTGTTTCAGAGTTTGCAACGACAAACTCTGGTTGTCGATGTATTTCTAAAGCCACATTCAACAAACTTTTTTCAAGTTTTCTACCGCACATTGTTGATGTGATTATTTTTTTTTTTCGTAAACTGTTTTAGCAGTCTTTTCTTAATCGTTTATCAAAACTGGAGACGAGCTGACAGGTGATACATATTTTACATATGTATGGTTTTAAAAGGACTTACGTGCCTAGATTTATTCTGAGTTTGCTTTACAGTTTCATTTCATGTTACTGTGTTGAACTTCTACTCATTAGGACACATTTGTAGGTAGGAGGTGGATCTGCTTGCATGAATTGTTGAGTATTTTGAGTTTAAATTGCTTTGTGCAGTCAAAGTTCATTCAAAACTTGGTCATGTATGAAATGTCAGAGTTAAACTTCTATGAAGCTATTTGTTGTCTGTTGAGGTTCTTCTAGGTCTCTGAGTTATCACAGGGGCTGCTTTCCAGGCGTTCACAAACAGGAACACCCTTGTAGTATGTCAGGGAACTGTTTCTTTGGTCCATCTGTGAGCGAGCAGATGTGTGTGCCCAGGGAAGGCTGTGCAGATGGCTTCAGCTGCACTCTGCCCAGCAAGTGGAACACCCGTGTCTGGATCCGGCTCCTCGGGAAAGTCAACCTCCCATCCTGGTTTGGTGAAATTACCTACTGGTTGACTTATTGCTCCTGTTTAAAAAACAAAACAAACCAGCTAAATAGCTCTGTGTGTGTTGTGGTGTGTGTTTGGTATTTTTTTTCCCTCCTGTGGCTTGATATACAGACTTTCAGAGCTGATCTTGGGGAAAGCTTTAACAACACCACCAGAACTTTGCAGAGGGATGTTACAAGTGTTTTTATTTTTATTATTGGGCAGATGGTCTGCTGCACTTAACTAGCTTCCTTCAGGTGAATGGCTTAATTACCAAGGTGAGGGTGGTTTGTTTTTTTTTTTTTTCTCTGCCATTCATAAATGCCTAGATGGCAAAATGAGTACAATGCTAAGGGGGTACTCTGACTTATACCAGTTAGAAATATTTTAGTCATAGTTACTTGAGCACCTTGTAATGCTAACAAGCTTTTACATGATTCCTGAGATGAGAGCCGCCCTCTTGTGGGGAATACCAGAGAAGCTTCTGAAGCACCTCATTGTGTGGCTGCCTACCCGTGAACACAGCAGTGTCTCTGCCTGTGAGACATTCCCTCTCACGCTCTGGGACACTTTGTCCAGGACTATGCACAAGTAACAATTTACTTAGGGCTGGGAGGCTAGAGAGAGCAATGTGCTTGGTATGTTGCAAAAAAAAAACCCCTTTAATGTAATGACACTGCATACTCTTCTAGTTAGTGTTCTCTTCTAAGTGAGTTTAAAGTTATTCCGTTATTTTTACAGGAAAGCAAGTCTGCACTTTAAATGATGTCAGTGTCAGGTAGTTTGTTAACACTAAACAGCGAGGTGTTCTCTCTGTAACAGCTGGTGAGACTTTTCATCTATCGCTTGTTTATCTCCTGGTATTTTCTCCATCTGAGAATAAATCAAGTTTTAGCTTATTGGTTTATTATTTTCTTTTAACAAATAGATAAATTATAGGGGAAAACACAAAGGTACAGAAGGCATACAGTACGTGGGGGGCTAGAACACTGCCTGACTCGCCACATCTCCTTCCCAGCAGTGAAGAAGTGTTTTCCTGGAGAGGATTTATTTATGCGGTATTTTGACACACAGGTGTTATCCCTGCCTGGCACAGAGGGTTCCCGCAACCTCCCAGGGGAGCTACCAGTGTTCCTGTCTCGGTGTGGGAGCAAGCTGCCACCAGGCAGGGAGGGAAAGGGGATGTCCCTCCTGCAGCCTGTGCCCAGCTACTGGCACCCCGGGAGGGGGGAAGACACAACAATGACATGGATGAGGGTACAGGGACAGAGCCCAGCTCCCCACTCTGTGTGTGCTGTACGGCCCCAGAGTTGCCCCAGCTTTGGCAAGCGTGCTTTGCTCCGCCTCGTAAGTTACACCCTGGTTATGAGAGGGCAAGTCATCATAAAGGTAACGGCTATTTGAAGCAAAATGTTTTATTGCTGTGATAGTATATGCTTATAAATGCTGGAAGTATGTATGTTGTTGGAGTACTCAAATTTCCATCCATAATTATTTAAACATCAGCACTATTGTGAATATTTCCTATCTTTTCGTATATAAGTTAGGTTGAAGACCTGTAATTCTTTTATTGCCAACCCTCTCTGATTAAAACCCATTCAAACCAGATCTTACAGTTACTTAATTGGTTCTTCATTAATAATTTCCTGAGTCAGTACTTTAGCTCTGAATGCAGAGAGACTCTGATTTATCAGTAGCTTGTAGAATGAAAATGATATAACTAAATTAAATTTAAAAGTGTGGATTGAGAGCGTTAAAATCTATAAGAAGCCATCCCTCAGATTTAGAAAGCTGCTAAAGTACTTTCTTGGTATCTTTCCTTGGTAATGTTTGTGCAAGGGCTACGCACTGTGGAAAAGTTTGAACAAGCCTTTTTATATGCATATTATGTAACGTGAGTCAGGCTCTCTTTATCCACCCACCTACTCCCAGCACCGCTAGTGTAAAAGAAGGGGGGGGGGGGGCGGGGAGGAAAAAAAAACCCCAACAAACACAAAACCAACAACAAAAAAACCCCCTGACTACAAAAAATAAAAACAAAAAAACCCAAAACCAAACACTGCCACCAAAAAACCTCCAGAGTTCATGAAAAATCAAGCCTGTTAAATGATGCTGGGGCAGTTGGCTTATGTTCTACTTCCCCTACAGGAAGAGAGCTTCTACTAATCTAGCTAAAGTAGTATGCATTGGCATTTTGCTTGGGCTTCATTTTGAAAATGGATGTTCCTTTGTATGTGCTTTTTCAAACTGTAAAAATTGTAAATTTACAGCAATCTGAGGTGGCTGCCATTTTATTTGTATGATGGCTGGTTTATTCCTATCACAGATAAACAAGTTTAATACGTTACAGCTGAAAATTATTTGTGGTGTTAAAGGTAATTAAATATGCAATAATTGCCTCAATTATGTAAATACTGTATAATCTTGCAACAACATATTTTCTTTTCCATTTGAAAAAATGTGCGTATGTCGAGATCCACAATACAAGCCACAGCGTGCTGCTAATGTTGTTGTGGTAACTCCCTTTGCACATCCACCTTTTCTTCAGGAAGGAGATCCCCTGTATGTGACTTCTGTTAAACAAATGCAGTGGCCTGCTAGGAACTGTGGCAGAACCGGCTACGTGCATATTATACATGTTTAAGGTGAAAAAGACTATGAGAAGATGGTGCATTTGTTAAACTGGTTCAGATTTAATTCTGCAGCGGTTCCTGAGTATTGATTCTGAAGTCGTGCCATATTTGCTTTCATTAAAATCAATCTTTGCTTTCATTAAAATAAGTAGAAGGTGTATTTATACCCTTTGTGGCTTTGGAGAAAAATCGTGAAAATATATATCCTAGGAGATCTGTCAGAGTTCAAGGAAAACGACCCTAAATTGTCTGTTAAGTTGATGTATGGGGGTAGGCTGCCTTACTATTCAAATGGACAGAATTAGCAACTCTGACTCCTATTGACTTTGAGATTCTTCAGAGATATAAGTGATGGCATGATTTATGCTCCAAAATGCTAGTCACTGTAAGACTAGATTATGGAGGGAAGAAATAAAGTACTAATGTCTCCAAATATTTCTTATGTCTGTGTCTGACACTCTAACATATTCTCCCTTAAAGTTAATGGAATTCAAAAGTCTGGACTTCTTGGTAACCTTCTAAGAAACGTGTTGGCAAGTAAGATATCAGGACAGCACTGCTAATTAACACAGCATGAAGTAGTTCACAGGGTTCCGTCCATCAGATACTGCCAGTAATACAACACCGGAGAAAATTTTAATTTGGTCTTGGCATATTGCCTTTTCTTTCAAGTATGTTCACATTTCTATGAAAAAGCTTAGTGTCTTTTCTTTGAAGTACGTTCACACTTTTACCAAAAAACTTAAACTACATAAGTGCTCTTAATTTTGAGTTCCTTACAAGCATGTGGTTCTGTTGACATGTATACAAACTAGGTATTTTAAAAATAATCTCTTTTTATAGGAGAAGCAGTGGCAACATGGCCCAGGCTGTTAGTTAGTAGGGTAATTAGCTTTGACTTCTGTCTTCTTCTGAATTCCTGTTTCCTACGGCCCTGTGAAGTCCCCATTCCTCACTGCCTTTAGTTATTTAACTGAGCATTGGCTGAAGTTACATGGTATGTTCTACTATAGGGCCTGATCCAATATCGTTCTGTTATATATAAATAAAAAATGTTGGCTAAGAATGATCTAATATGTTTTTATTCATCATGGTATGTGTTGTGCAATTTTTATAATTAGTCATACTATGCAAATCCATTTAATTAAAAATGTAACAAGACTTGTTAATGTATGTCTCGTATATTTGATTGTTTTATTGGTGTGTATGTGTTCAAAGCGTTTGTGGATGATGAGACTCTTGCCTCCACGTTCATATGTCTTTTGCTTTGATGAGTGAGTTTGAGTCAGAACAGGGCAGGGTTCCCAGCCTTCTCCTCAATTTTCCTATGCTTGGGCATGCATGCACGTTCAGTTTTAATTGACAGAAAGGAAAATAGTTAACGCTTACCTTCTGTCTACTCACTTCTGAGGAGTCTTAACGTCCCTCAGTCCAGTGTGTGGCACTGTGCATGTCAGAGATGAAACTGGGAAGAAGTAACCTCTAAGAGAAGCCTTCTGTGCCTGAGCAGATGTGCGGAGGTGTGTTTACGGGTGGAGCTGCCTCCTGCTCCAGGGTCTTGCTGGCACAGCTGCCTGCCTGTGATTCACTGGAAGTGCTGTGGGTAGGGATGAGGTGGGGACTGGAGAAGCAGGTCTCCCACAGTCATATGAGAGGATTGCCATGGCTGCTTTTAGCACCTACAGTTCTGTGGCTGAAGAATATGTCATCTGACTGTTTTGATCAAAGTAGTATCTAGAATGTGCACAGTCTTTGCAGCACACATGATGGGACCCATAAAAAAATGGGTAAGCCAAAGTAGTCAGGATAATTGATAGGAAAATAAAGACCTGGTGCCTGCTTTTCGTTTCCAGACCTAGCTTATTAAAAATTCATTGTCTCTTAGGCAGATATGGATAATAATTCTGAATTCAATTTATTGGAAAGGGACATACTGAGATACAAAACCAGAATAAAGACATGTTTGTTCAAACTCCAGGAGAGAAAGGTGAAAAGAGTTGAACCTGCCTTTCTAAGTTTGCTTTCTGAAGAATCTTAATAATCCACTGCTGCTCCACTCTGTTTCTCCCAGCACATATTTAAGTGGATGTTTGCTTAGAAAGGCTGAACGGTTCTGCTCTTTCTTGAGTTGAACCACTTAATTGAATGGATGAATGAAGAATAAGTTCATGAAACTACTGTGGTTTTATGGCCTCAACTTTTAGAAGCGAGTCAACTCATTGCTTATTTAAAGCTATTATTCAGAGTGCATCTATGCTCTTGACAGCAGGATTCTCATTAGTCAAAAAGATGATGGTTTCCCTTATTCTCTAGCATTTTATATTCGATGTTACTGATTAATGCAAGGGGCCTTTTTTCCTTCCAAGAAGGCGGAAAGAAGAAATCGATTATTATATCAGATGTTTATATGGTGAATACTGAAGTTGTTTAAAAAAATTAATGTCCTGCTGTAAAAATAATCTGACAGTCCTTTATTATCGTGTATATAAAAGTGAGGCCTTAGAGACCTTTGAAGAAAGACTTGGAAACCTCTGTAAAGATGAGGTTATTCTCTGTCCTTTTTAGAGAATAAGGTAGAAGGAAGCTACAATACAAGAGCAGCCGTGGAAAAAATTAGGTGTGCATGATGTTTGAGACAGTGGTTGGCTTAATGGAAGCAAGCATTTTTTATGATATAGTGGCTATTTTTGCTACTTCCAACTTTTTTTTTTTTTTTTAAACTGCAGGGCAGGCAGGAATCCTGTTTGTCTTTTTGTGGCTATTTCGCTCTGTCCTAGATTTACATGGCATTGAAAAGAAGGTTTCGAGTTCTTTGATGCTGAGTAAATAGCTATTTTCCCACATGAGGGGATGGGGGAAAAAAAGGCTCTACTTTCTTGGTTCTTTTGGCCTGATTAAAACCTAGTGACGTAGAAAGTAAATGTGAAGAGATGAGCCTCCTGAAGGAAACTGGGGAGAGAGAAATTTTGGAGTTTAGTTAGTCTCCATATATTCCAACATTGTTCTGGGAGGAGTAGGGAGTTGGACTTGGTGATCCTTATGGGTCCCCTCTGACTCAAGATAGTCTATGATCTAGCACTGTCTATATTATTTATTTTTAAATGAGTTGTTAAAAAAGCTTTTGACATAAATGCTTAATGTTGAAAATGTCCATACAAAATATGATTATGTGTTTTGATGGGCAGGTACATTGAAAATTTTTGTTGTACTGTTTCTGCAGAACACGATGGGATCTTTTAACTGTACCTTGATTTTCCTGACCTTTCTTCCCAAGAAAGAAATATTTGGAAGCTTGAAGGCTGTGAAGATTAACTAGTCGTCTATTCAATGAATGGTCGTATCTGGGTTTCACAATAATGGCAAACAGTAAATTTTTGTGCATGTTAATATTGAGAACTTATTAGACCTGGAAGTGTTGAGGGGTTGGGTGGTGTTTTTTTTTTGCTTTTCAGTGTTGTTGGGGGGGGGAGGTTCCCCAAACAAACCCTGCCTTCTTGGTTGCTTGCTCTTTGGGTATGGTGTTCCTTTAAAACAGCATTTTAACTGCTCTTATGCTAAGAAAATAGCAGGAGAAAGACATGAAATTCCTATAAAATGTAGTGTGGTGAACATAGAATCAAAGAATCATTCAGGTTGGAAAAGACTCTTGGGATCATCGAGTCCAGCTATCAACCCACTCTACAAAGTTCTCCCCTGCACCATATCACCTAACACCACATACAACAGGTGTCTTGTGAAGTGGGAGGAAAAATCTGTGTTGTGATTCAGCACTGTCTTATTAGTGCTTCTGTTCGCAGGGCTTTTCATAGGCAAATTGTCTATAAATTTCATTTGCCCCTTTTGCAATAATATATGATCCTGCATTAAGTTGGTTTGATTTTCTGTAATGTAACCTGACATGCTCAATGATACAAGATGTCTTCCAGTTACTGTTACATCAAGTGGTTGGTTGTGGTTGGTTGTTTTTTTTTTTTTTTTTTTTAAACATAGACAGTCCTAGTTATCACAGCCTGCCAGCTCTTGTGAAAGATACAAATTGTCTTGTCTTCGCAAAGTTTTTCCTTTCTGTTAGTTAGCTAACTTGTGTTGAGTAGTGCCTTTTGTCTTCCTCCCCCCTGCCCCCGAAAGAGGAAAAAAAATTACTGCAGTGAAGCAGAATGCTTCACAAGACAGTAGCTGTCGAACATAAACTTATAATGTGCAAGTCATTATAATCTAAATCACAGTAATGAGCTTCCTGTAGTGTTTGGATAGTTTACAGGGATTGAAACAATCCTGTGAATGAAAGAAGATAGCAAATCTAGAGTTCAGCCATGGAAAATTATCAGAGTACCCATAGTAAACTGCACATGGGTATCATGGTGACTGTTCCAGTGACTGGCTCCAACTTGCTTTTCATTTCATAGGTAGAGATATCAAGCCTTAATACCTGATGTTAAAGCAGAAACATCAATTAGCACATTGTTATAAATATTTACATTTCCCACATCACAATATAATTATCCTAATAGCCTTTGTTCAAACTGCTGTTTAAGACTGTTGCATATCAGATAATGTATTGTGCAGATAATAATACCTATAGAATCCAGTGGGTGAAAGTGGGTGTGTTCAAGTGTAGTGGTTTAACTGATAATGCATTTGAAAGTGTTGTAAAAAGGAAAAACCAAAAATTATCTAGTGCCCTGAAGATACACATTTGCCCTCGTTCCATCCCTTGAGAGTCTCACCCCATCGGTAAGAGCTGAACTGTGATTGTGTAGGTAGATTGGTGGATTGTGGTAGGCATTAAGTGGATGGGATTTGAGGAATGGGGCTGTTTCTCTTAGAGGACAAAGTAGCAGCCTGTATGCTCCCCAGAAGGCAAATTGCTGAGCTAAAGAGGAGCCTTTTTTTCTTACTCTTTTTTTTTTTTTTTTGTCCACACCCTTTAGTACAAAGCGTCTTTAACTGTAGATGAATGTCATCATGTATTGCTTCCGTGTACGCCCAGGGAGTCCAAGGTATAGCTGAGCAGCAGGACGGAGCCAGGAACTGGAGGTGGGCCGTGGGCTTGGTTCAGAACTGCTGCCCTCCTGCAGAATACTTCTGTTTTGTGGGTGTCTTGTGCCCATGCTAGAGAAGAAGGAAGAGTGGTCCAGCTGAGCCTTCAGGTGGTGCTGTGTTATTCTCCATCCATTGGGCTCCTGGTTGATCTCACACATCCTGAGGTGTGTGAGGACAGAGCTGTCCTGCTAGCTGAGCACAATCGCGGACTCCTCTGTAAAGAGCATCCCAGGCCACCGTGAAACGTATCATGTTGACTGTCATAAACTCTGACCTCTCTTCTTCAGTATTGTTTCACCCGTGTCGTTGAGGTGATCATATACATCTGTATAATCTTGCATTTTCAATATGAGCCACCTGCAGACTTGTCAACTAATGTCTGTGCCATCTTGTGGCAGATGATCGTGTTACATCAAGTTTCTCTTTAAAAAAAAAAAAAAAAAAACTGAAGTGTTGAAAATCCTGCAATTTTAACATTATAGAGATGTTCTAGCTTAAAGTTTTTCTTCAGTAGCATTTTGAAATGTGAGCACACGTTGAATTAGAGAGGTGGAAGAGAATGAACATTAAGGTCTCACAGGTAAAACATCCAGCATGTTGCGTAAGTGGCATTTGGAGCTGTGAAGGATGGAACATGCAGATTGCAAAACTTGTGAGCAAGTGCTCTGTTGTAAATGGCTAAAGAAAATCCAGAATGACAGCATATGAAGGAAATCCAACTAATTAAAACCATCCTGGTTGTTTGCATTTTGTTAATTTTGCAAAGTGAATGTTAATGATTGGTGCGATACAGGATATTCACTCCCAAAGTCCTTTCATTGTCCTATGTTGTCTATACAAGCTAGAAATCTTGATTTTTGAGTTCTTACACATGGAAAAGAATGTTCCAACACCTGCCTATAACTGTGGGTGTATGCATGCCTAATGCAAAAAGTATGCACTACATAGGAAGGCGATTAACACATGCATATATGGAAGAAGACTCATCGTCATTGTTTTTATTTTAGATTAGGCTAAAATTTCTAACATGAATTAACAGAGCAGCTGGCGAAATGCAGGTTCATGCCTGGAGCCTTCCAGGCTTCTTTCCCCTCGGTGCTCATCTGCTTGTGCAAGCAGAGCTCCATCCTCCTGCCGCCCTGCGAGGAGGAAGGACCAGCCCCTGCTCACCGAGGTGCTCCCAGCTCTCCGCAAGCGTGCGGGAGACGGCGTTCCTGAGGCCGGCTTGCTGCAGCTGAGGAGACAACACTCACAGAACCCCTTTGATTAGGATGTGTCAGTGTTGTCAGGGCAACTGTTAACAGCGGCGTATCATATTTTCTCCTCTTGTGTGGCGTGCTGAATATTTTAGTGTGCTGTTAGCTGGAAGAGGGTTGCAGAGGAAAAGGTGCTGCAGCAAGGGACTCGGAGCTGTGGGCTGGGATCTGATTGAACAGGTTAAGGCAGCAAAAAGCAGCATCCAAACCAATGTGCCTTTAATTAGGGCTTTTCTTGAAGGTGAGGAAAGGCTGCAAACCTTTCGCTGCTGACTGGATGTTGGTATTTGTCAGCTGTTTGCATACTGCTTATCCATAGGGGATCTATTACAAGTGCTCAAATGAACAGGCAGCGTTGCAGCTAGCGGCTAAGCAGGGGCTGCAGTTTCTTACTTTTTTTTTAATAAGCAAGAGGCGACAGCAGCATGCCTGGTTCAACTACTGCCCTCCGACAAGAGAGATTGAAGAAAAGTGCCAGGCCAAATCTCCTGGGCCTATTCACCATTAACGAAGAGGATGAGCAGCAAAAGAACGGGAATTCCAAAAGACTGAAAGGTATGTGGCGGTTCTGCAGCGTGATCAGGGCTGTGTGTGGAGTATGCTGCACAGCAGGCACAATGTTTTATTAGCTCTTCTGCGTGCTGTAGAGAGTCTGTAAGTGATTGGTGCAGTTTGGCAATGTATGCTGGCACCCACAAATGCACTGGGCATGATAGGTGTCTGTATTTAAATCCCCTGATTGTTATGCAATCATCTGCTTTGGATATGAAGAAAAAATACTTTTTAGTTATTAACCCCATTTTTTCCAGTAGGGATAAGGATCCTGCATGAGAAATATATCAGTGAATTTCTGTATGTTTTCTTTCATTTCTCTGCACAGTCTGAATAAACGCTCCTTTTAAAAAAAGGTGATTGCAGGCTTGCAGAACGCAATACCAGCCTGTTACAGAAGACAGCTTTGCCAAAGACAATGTAAAATTAGCTATACTTCCATTCGTGTGTGTAAGGGGCAGCATGCCTTTGGCATAGTATAGAAAAATACACAGTGTTCAAATATGCTGACTTTGATAAGTCTGACCAAAAAAAAGAAACAACAAACAAATCCCAGCAAATTGTAACTGCTAAAGAAAAATATTTATGGTGTTTAACCTAGGTAAGTGGTGGTGGTGGAAGGATGCTGATGGCCATTGATTTATGACAGGGGTCTGTCAAGCCTTTTTAACCACTGTTTATCTTATATCATGTAATTAATGTTTTCCACATGGATCCTAGTGTTTAAGTTCTGTTGGTCTGGCAGGGATCCAACACCTTAGAATTTTAAGTTTGATCATTAGAATTTTTATTCTTTTTTGTGATCAAGTGATTCCATTTATATGAGCACTCCGTTCTGTGGTCTTATTTGGGGGAAAATATTGTACCAGATTTTTTTGTTTACAAAACAAATGATAGTTTGTAGTCTCAAGAGAGTGTTTCAAATTTCAGATGTTAACATTTTACCATGTAAGAGGAGAGGCTAGCAAGCATTTAAATAGCAAATTTATAGTATGTATATTTACTAGAGCTGAGTCATTTATAGCTAACTGGTTATTTTCTTTTTCTTGAAGAAAAAAGGTAGCTTGGTAGCTGTTACAAACAAATTCAGAACTCAAGATTTTTTGAGTTTGCAGCTTGTACCTTTTTTCTCAGAATCGTAAAGAACCTGACAGATTTCAGCATCATGATAAAGTATATATAGCTAGTCATTGTTAACGTGCCTAATGTGTTAGCGTCTTGTGTACGTGGTTATCTGCTCTTCTGCATGTTTGAAACTGCCCATATTAAATGGAGATACAAACTCTAGTGTGAGGTTATTGAGTTTTTAATGTTTTAAGAAGCATATTACTTTCCTTTATCACCCACTGGATGACTTCCAGAGTCAACAGTCCACAAAGCTAAGAAGCAATAATTTTCCTGGTTTTATTCAATGGCACTGATAGTTTCCCAGGGTAAAAGTTCTTGTTGACTTAGCTAGTGTTCTCTACTTGCAGCAGTTATACAGATGTGCTTATCTTTTGCCCCTCTTGTTAAAACTAAGATTCCATTCCTGATTATTCTTTTTTTCTCTTGTTGCTGTGAAATGTAAGTAGACAAATGTGCACAGGAGCACAGATAGCAAATGAACAAGTGCATGTGGTTTTAGTAAGATAAAAAATGTTGTGGCTTACCTTGAAAGTTCCTAGTAAGAAATAATATAGGAGGCTGTACAAAATATTTCGGAAGTATACTCACTTGTTTTTCTTTTAGTAAATGCTTAAAATCGCTCACACTGTCTATAGAACACCATTTACACACTGATAGATATAGTTATTTACCTTTTTGTACATTTGAATACATTATCAGTGGTTAGATGGGTTAGAGCTGGAATGCCTTGTCATGAAGTATGCATGTATTAAGGATGGTGGTCTCCCTTCACTTCCCAGTACCAAGCAGCCACTCCAGTGCAGCTCTGAACAGAAGCATTAGATGTGCGATGGACCCTGTGATGGACCCGTGTGAGGCTTCCTTGAGTCTTTTAGAGTCTGTTGTTCTGTTGCTACTTTACAGTGTTTGCTTCGTCTTAGTTCTTTACCTGTCCTGCTTGTTCAGCAAGCACCTGCAGCTCCTGAGCTGTTTCTTTTTTCTTTCCCCCCACCCCTAGCACATGCTAAGTGTCGTCTTCATGGGAGGTGGGCTACATGATGTCTTCATGTGCAGTTTCTATAATCGTGCTGGACCTGTCTTTGTGCAGCAGTTCAAAACACAAGAGGCCTTTAACACATCTGATACTCCAAAGTAATAAAGCACCTTGTTCATCCATTAAGGGTATTCGAATATTATCACAAGTTTTAAAATAACTGTCATTTTGGTAGTTCAGGTCTTCTTAGAATACTAAGACTTGATTAGAGTTTGTATGGGAGTTGGTTTTGTCGTCTGGGAAACAAATATTTATGTGGAACATAAAGTGGCTAACATTTGTGAGATTTTCTGCAAATTGATTTTGATACCAGACGTTTCTTTTCTTGTCTTTGTCTGTCTGTATTGTAATCTGAGAAGTCTTGGTAGGCAATGAGTTTGTTCCTCCTGTGTAAACAAATAATGAAATGAAAATGTTTGTCAAGGATTTTTTTTTTAATCTGGAGATACTAAAAGCCTGCAGTGATTTTTGTAGCCACGTGCTCCTGATACTGCCTTTCCTTTGATGTGAATTGTATTCTCTGCTTTTTCACTAATTTTTAACTTCCTTTTGTCCTCTTGTCTTTGGGACGAGGCCTGCATTTTTGTAAACATGTCTGTATAGCACCCACTATTGCAGGGTCTTGAGGTCCAGCTGTTGCGTAGTAGAACAGTGCAAATAAAAATTACTTTGGACTGCCTTTTTTACTTTTATTAACATCCTCTATTCTGCTCTCCTGTTATAACATAAAAGACTTTTGCTATGTAGGGCACTCTTCAAATACAATGTGTATGGGTTTACAGAAGCTTATTTTGCACTTGAATTGCTTTTGGTTTTACTCACCAGTTTTCTAGCAGTTCTGCAACTATATCTGCGAAGAAACCAGGCAGATCAGACACAGAACTACACACCTAACAGCTTCAATGTTCCCTTAAAGCTTGTGTTGTAAAACAAATACTGTTTCTGTGACTGAAGATAGTTTGTGAATGTTGTTCTTCATGTAAATCACAAAGATATATCCACGCAGATCAGTGTTTAATTAAAGGTATTCATCCTGTGTGAAATTTAGCCTCAGCCGTTCTTTGAATTCAGGCATAAGCAATTCAATTAACCTTAGTATTTCCCTCCCCTGCCTTGTTGATTTTATGCACCCTGGATGTAGTCTTAATAACTTTTACTCAATTTTATGAAACTTTTAAGTGATGCCTCCTCTCCTTCCTCTTGGAGGGGGAGGGCAATACTTCTCAAACTATTGATAATGTTTTGTTTCTAAAATTATCATTTGAAGAGTATAGAAAAATAGTGCTCATATTTCTGGATTAGAAATTTGAATAAGTAATAACTGAAATAACTACCTTATGAGTTATGTCATATGAATGAAAAGAAGTCTCAGCTAACCTAACAATGGAATCCTTCACCTGCTTGCTTATTTAAAACTGCTCAAGGCAGTGTACCTCTACTCTGCTGAGCGAGTATTGCTGCTAATACAAAGCTAGACAGGTATGCTTTAGGTCTCTGAACAGTAACACTGATTCTTTGTCATCTTGAAAACAAGAAAAGGGCTTTTTCCAGTCCTTTGGTGCATGGCAGCAATGCCTGTGATTACCATCAGATTTTGCTGCTGTTTTGTGGATGATAATGTTTTTGTGTAATGCTCATTTCAGGTGTAAGATTTGTTCATCCAGAGAGATGAAGGAGATTTCTTCTAACATGACTGTTAATGTGCTTAGTCTTGGTGCTTTGTATGTGTTGAGGAAATAGATATTCCTTATTAAACTCAGACTGGCTAAATTTTAATTCAGTTATTACTTTGTTTCTGTGTGCCTATACCCAAACACAAACTTAAGATACCTGAAAGAAAAGGTAATTCGCCATTTTCAAGGGCATTAAACTGATAGTCCTGGAAACTGAAACTGTATACCTACAAAACAGGTACTGCATGGGGTGTGGAAGTGTAATCTTATCCCACGCTGCGGAGTCTGTGCCTCAGGCTGGATCCAGAATGACAGCTTGGTCTCTGGCTTCCTCCACACTTTAAACCAGCAAAACTGCCTGGGATGGTGGTTCTCCCAACAGGGCCTCTTAACTCTCATCAGTAGGCTGACCTCCAGTTTGGTTTGGGCAGAACAGCGAGCAGCTGTTAAAGTCTGGTCAGCTGTCTCACCAAAATCAAGTATTGGAGGTTTTCGTGGCTGTTGGTAGCATTATCGTGCCCATCTGCATTTGAGGCAAAGTTAGGGGAAAGAGTGGGTGGAAGGAAGGAAAGGCACCAATTCTCATTACAGTGCTGGTTGTGTAAAAGGGCAGGGCTGAGAACCTGGACAATGTGGTTTGTCATCCTGCACCTTCCAGTGAGATCTGCTAACGTTTCTCTACACTTCCTCTTTCTTTCTGCTAGCCAAGGACAGAAGAAGAGGGATCCAAAACTATCTGTGATTTTTCTGGATATTTATTTAAAACCAACTGCCAAAGTATCTGGGAGGTACAGTCTTAAATCCCTATATTCACTACCTAATTTGCAGCTGTGGGGGGTGCAGAAGGAAGCTGTGGTTGTTTTTTTTTTTCAGGAAGCTACTACAAAGCTGTCTTCTCTGTAGGATTTCACCGTCCATAGCTGTAGGTGCTGGATAGCATAAAACAATTTATTTGTAATAAAGGCAAAGAGATCCTAACATGAAGTAATTTATTTGCAGTAAAGCAAAGAGAATGTGCTGGAAGTCCCAGGGATAGCAGGGAATATGTCTGCAGACCAGTGGAGCAAATCTGATTTGTTCAGTCCCTCTGGCTTTGAGAGTGAAAGTCCCAGGTCTGAGGACTTGGTTTGCGTTGTAACCCAGTCTGTTCATCAAAGTGTATGCTGGGATTACTGAGAGTTTATCTATGCTGGGTAAGAATCATTTTACACTTCTAGCTCAGCTCTGTGAGAAGAGGCTTCCAGTGCTGATTCTGGAGGATCGTGTTCGTATATTTTTGTCAACTCTTTTTTTTTTTTTTTTTGGGGGGGGCGGGGAACAGCCTGTGCTGTATTCATGTGCTCAGGGAGCATACTTGACATTGAGTATATGGATGGCAAAAGTCCAAAAAAGTACAACATCGTTAGACTTTAAGATATTTGTTAAAAGGAATTCAGGTTAACTTGGCATGTGAACTGAGGATTATCCCAATTAGGGAAAAGATTGAATTTTGCAAAGTAACTTTTGTAAGTAAAAAGGGTTATTCCAACCAAGATATAAATGATAACATAGTATTCATCAGGGCTGTCCATGTGAGAACAGGGTGCAGTATTTGGTTACTGTACTTGCAGGACGGAATGCTTGTTGAAGTTGCAAAAAGACTGGAGTTCAATTTAATTTAGACAATTCTCAAGAAAACTTTATATAATAAGAAACACCACTCATGAAAGACTGATAGCAAGCAGTGGAGTTTCTTCCTTATTCACTGTTACCACTGTAAAAGTAGTGGCTTTAGAAACCTTGAATTGGGAATATGATTCCAACCATGCAGAAAATGTAGGCTTATGGTCATTTCTGATGGGAGAGAGAGAAATCTGGAAAGTGGTAGATCTGTCCAAGAATCTTGAAATTCTCTGAGATCTTGTTGCATTCTTTTTTCCTGAAAATATGCAATTAATACTATTTCAAGGACTTTGTACAGTAACATGCCATTGGAATAAGATGACAGCAAGAAGAAACGGACCTTTATGCCCTATCTGTACCATGTTACACATGCCTGGTTCATACCGTGTTTTCATTTTGCAGTGGAAAAATGAGGCAATAGCCAAGCACATATTTTAAAAGAAATAAAAGAAATATGTTGCAGGTAGAACCCCTGATGTTTTTGTGATTGTGGTGTTGCCAAGTGTCTTGTCGGTCTTGCTGCTATTTGCAAGCTTGCTCAGAAACTGCTGTATCCATTCACTCCTTCAACATTGCCTTTGTATCCAGGTACATAGAAGTCCGGCTGTATATTTAAGAGAAGACCTTTTGCTTGTCATATCGAACTCCAGAGTAATTAATGATCACTGGCCTAGAGTGTTGCTTCTGGCCATGAGCAAGTGCTGATGGAACTGTACTTGTTACTGGGCTCAGCTGAATTGATGGGAGTACATCATTTTTCTTTCTGCCCAAACTCACACATGTACATTCTTTGCTTACTCAGCTTAAGAGTACTTGTGCTTCCCCGCCCCCCCTGCTTCTTTAAATTAAATCTGTATATTACAACTGGAGAACTTGTTTTTCCGGTATTTGAGAATTAAGAGTTCTAAGTGAAAGCATCTCAAAAGTTTTTTTTTATTATTATCAGAAGTCTCTTCAGAACTGATTTGTGTTTTTTAAGCCACGTTAAGGAATTATTTAACCCAGTCTACCCAACCTCAGGCCACAACAGTAATGTGCCAGAAGAACAAATGCCACAATGATTGATGCAATTTGCTCTATTTTAATGAACTACCTTCAGTCACTAAAGGTGAATCTCACAGTGCACTGTTTTTGCAGCTAAGCGCTACTCAAAACTCGTACATACGAGTTGCACCTGCATTGAGTTGAAGCATGGTATGAGTAGATGCTGATGTCTGTGGGTCAAATCTGTATAATGAAGCTTAAGGACACTATGGGCAGTGTTTAATAAGCAAATAAAAATGCAGATGAAACATCAGAAATGAAATTAGGGAGTACTCTAAAACTTGGGCTTTCACATCGTGTTGCTTAAGGCAAAGTATTTTTCAGAGGAGTGGAATCATGTTTACCAAATTCTACACAAAACTCCCATCTCATTGATTTATAGGATTGACTATGGCAGCCATTGAATATCCAAATTGTCCCTACCCCCATCTTAGTGATCTGTACGTATAGATGTAGCATAACTGCTTAGGCAGGCTCAAGGTAGGAATGACTAGGGATAGCATGCAGATTGTTTAAGTTTTCAATTTATACCAGCAGTTTCAGAGGAGAAGCACTTGAATGTTAGCTTCACTTTCTCGTTTAAATGATTAACTTGCTGATAATGGCTAGAATAAACAAAGTTCCAGTAAGCAGGTCACTGCAGCTTAACCTGGATGCAGGTTTCTCCAGAAAGTAGAATCTGTGTCCTTGTACTAGAGGGGAAGACAAGGGGTTTGGGGCAGGCTGTGCCGCTGAAAAGTTGAACTGCTATGTCAGTACTGACACAGACCTGTAGCTGCCCTGTGTGTCTGTCTGTGCCGGGGAAGTCTTGAGTTGCTTTGAACTAGAATAATACCTTCTGTAGCTTCAATGGCGTGATGGTACAAGGTTCTCTCAGTCTAATTGTTTGCCAGATTAAAAGTCCATTGAAGTTTTTGTTCCCTTTCATCAATGCTGGGCAAATAGATTATCTTCTAGTTTGAGATCTGTTGAAACCTACTTTTGCTCGTTAGCTCTGTAGAGGCAGCACAGTTTTTCTCTGGGATTAGCTATGCTTCTGTAGATTGGAGTTACAGAATTTATCTGTGCAGATGTCAACAAGAGGAAACTGGGTTTGGAATCAAGAGTTTGAGCAAATCAAGCACAGGTATATGCTGAGACTGGTGGGAAGCAAAATGTGGAAAGTAGCAGAGATTCCAAATCATAGAAATCTTCCAGTTGATGTCCTTCACTTATGAATAAAAAACTTAGTTAGATGAAGCACTCTTCCTTTTCTGGTACTAGTGTCTATACAGCTGGCTTCAGGGAAAGCCAGGAGTTTCCTGTTAGAAGTCATAGTTGTGGAATTACAATTGGTCCTTAATCTCAGTAAGTGGTTTTCAGTAGTGTGTGTTGGAGGCCAGATTTACTATCAATTTGGAAGAGGAGGCGAAGCGTCGATTTGCTTAGGAGTTGAAGAGTTATCAAAAAACCTCAACAACCCAGGAGAAATACTCAACATGCTGGAAGACCCAGAAGGGACTCAGTGTACTTACGGACTGAATTTGTAGTTTGGTCATTGGCCACCTGCTCTTCAGTCTATTTTTCTTGTTTAATACCACTACAGTCTGAACCTCCAATCATAGCTACTAATTGGCCTAGTCCTTCACATGGGGGTTGATTTTTTTTCACAGTCAGCTTTCATCTGGGTCTTCCTCTTACATCTGAAGCAGATGTAGGAACGACTGTCCTTCCACAACCTGGCATGCCAAGTGCAACTGCTCACAGATCTCTTCTGTGATCTGCTGCTGATTTTTTTTGTTTAGCATTGGAGGGAGGGTTGTGGAATGAGGCTGGTGCCACTGCAGACCCCTGCAGTCAGGAAATAACTCTGGCTGGTGGAGTTCTGTCTCCAGAACTGCAGCCTAGAGCCATAGTCACCTCCTACTGCCTGGTATGCTGTGCTAGAAACGTGCTCTCTTTCCTTATCAGGAACGGGGATGCCTCCTGAAGGATCTGAGGATAGTGGCTGACGTAGAAAATATTAAGAAGATTTTTTTATTGTCTGTGTGCTGGGAGACAATGAGGAAAAGGAGTGAGGAAGTAACATACACTTCAAAAAACCCAAAACATTTCTGCAGGATGCCTGAATTCTAATTTAATTGATGTGAATATGATCATAATACTGATGTCGTGGGCAGAGGCAATCTGACTAGTTGAAAGTCCAGTGAAAGGTCCTGGACCTAAAATCTCATAAAATCCTAAAACATGCTGTTAAGTGTGCTGAAGAGGCTTGGGTTTTCCATTGTTGAATTCCACATCTTTTTCAGCTTCATTTTAAACTCCCGCATAGGCAAGGTTTATTACAGAAGTGCTGACAGAACTTGGTTCACGCTGTTGTATCTCAGTGTACAAAGCTATCCTGCTTCTCAATTCTGCTTCAGAAAGCTTTTCAGAAAGCTGTTTTGGAAATGCAGGTTTATCCAGTTACCCGCCCTTGACGTGAGAAATCATCCTTTTACGCAGCCAATTCTAGCTTTGGTTTTTTTCCTTTTTCAAAGTCAGTTTCCTCATTGCCTGCATGCTGACTAATGCACCGATGAAAATGACAATACTGAATTTTGGCTTGTATGCTAAGACAGCGTGAATGAGATCAAATGTGTCTGAGCTGTTTTTGAAGACACAGAGGTGTTATGTCAGTGGAGTTTGCACTTGTTTATACTTCTGAGTGCAGCAGTGGCAGTATGGTGGAAAACAAGCTGCTGAACCTTCTTGCCTGTCATTCTTTCTTAATTGTAATGGCTAGTTCAATGAGGAATGTGTACCCCATCTTGGACATGCAGTCCACACGAACTCTGGACAATGCTACTTTCACATTTTGTGTGCATTCCCTTTCAGTAGAAAAAACCAAGACATGTTTACCTCACTCTCCTCTTCCCTGCAGCAAAGGGAAAAAAAAGTAGCTTGTGGGTTTTTAAAAAAAAAAAAAAAAAAAAAAACCAAAACAACCAACAAAAAACCAAAACAAAAACACAAACAAAAAAAATCCAAAACAACCTTCTACAGTCATCTGGCTGTGTTAAACTACTGTGTTTAGTTGCAGTCTGAACTGCAAAACAAGAGGGCAACGGGGTAAAGAAAAAGCAGATTGCAACTGCCATCTGCAAACCAGAAAAGGACAGCAACAACCAGCTGCCGAGTGAGGTATTGGCAATAAAACCAGGCTGCAGACCAAGCAGCTTGTGCTTGTCTTTGTGCCTGGGTTTATCAGCATTTGATATGTCCTTACACTTCCAATCTGTCTTTTCTGAAATATTCCCTAACGTATTTATTTACTTTTGTGCCAGGGTTTTTCTTCACCAAGTTATTCTCAAGTTGAAGGAACACAACTGTCAACTGGTTTGTTTCAGGGAGTTTCTGTGAGCCTCACTGTCCCTGTGAGTTACCTGGACTGTTGCTGTAACCCACGTTTCAGATGCTCGGTGTCATTGAAGACTGTATGCAGAATAGCTTGGCTTTTCACTGTTATGTTTAATAAATCCAGTCGATAACATGCAGAGCACAGGAAAGCAGTGCAGTGAAGACTGTGTTGTTCATGTGATGGTGATGCTTATGGATGCTTCCTTTTTCTGTTAGACTTTTGTTTAATCGCTATCCTTACAGATTTCACTTGTTTGTGGCATCTGGGTGATGAGCAACGTTCCAGTGCTGAAATATTGAAGGGGACAGTATGACGGTTTGATTTTCCTCTCCTGAGAAATGAAGACAGCATCTCTGTGATTACAATGTGTTGGAGTTCTGAATAGGCTCCTGACCCCAAGGTTTTCAGAGGTGATTTATGCTCATCTGAGCTCTGCAAACAGGACCTGCTGTTGCCTGGCTGTTAACAGGAGTTCAGCGTGTTTTGCTGCTGGTAGCAGTTCCCTTTAACACTCAGTGAAGATTTAGCTTAAATTTTGAGGAAGTAGCATTCTTTGGTCTTTCTCTTTATACTCAAGGCTTTGATTATGGAGTTTTCTTAAACTTGTCCTAGGATTTCTTTTCAAAAAGATCTAGATAACTGTTAGTAGCAAGCTCTTACCACTAAGCTAGTCCCAGATGGTTGTAGCTCTTTGCAATAAATCAAGGTAAGATGGTTCTGCTGATGAAATGTGGAAGTTTTTAGTGGCGTTCTCAGGCAGAGGTACTTTGACCTGGTTTTTTGTTTGGTTGGTTGGGATTTTGGTTTTTTTGGGGTTTTGTTTTTAAGTAGGGGGGGAACAACAATATGGCCTTGTAAACTTGACCTGGTAAGTTACCAAAAGCTTTAAGGGGGTCTGTGTTAGTGAGAGAGGTTACCCTCATCTATTTGTTACCTTTAACTCCTGCTTGCCCTTGTTGTGGCTCCTAAGAGTGTAGTCTGACACATTGCAACCAGCGAGGCACATAAGCAGGCACCTGCTCTTGGAACCACGTAAGCTAACGTGGCTTTAGAAAGAAACAAGCTAGGCAGCAACCTGATGAGAAGTTTTACTTTTGTATTTGTGATGTTGGTAACATCTGTTTTATCAGTCCTTAAAGAGAGCCAAGATATTTCTTATAGTGATACAGTAGAATAGTTGAAGTGGTTACTGCATACTAATAAGTGGGATGTTCTGTAGAGTAAGCAAGATACAACAGCTGTAATTCAAAGTAAGATTTTGAGTTTTTCTTCTTGGTTACAAAACCTTCTGTAATGTGTGTCTGTGTCAGGGTCCATTTACTTATTTTTAAAGCCTTTGTCCTTCCCTGTTCTCAACCAGTTCTCTGCCACAGAATATCTGACCTGACCTGCTCATTTTGGAGTGTAGTATGAAAATACACTGAGATAGGAGTCTGGGATTGAGTGAGAGTCACAAGTCAAGAGAAGATACAACAGTGTAAACATGGAGACATGTAAACATGTTCTTCACTTGAGGAAGGTTTGTTTTTTAGTTTTAAAGCAAGGGTCTTCTGACACTGGTTATTGGAAAACCAGTTATTGATTAACAGCCCTTCCAAGACCTGTATTGCAAGGACTGCCTTTTCACATGAAAATTCTTGTGATTTAGAGAATAACTGGTGATAAATATCATGTGTAGTAACATTTACAGGAACAATCTCTGGTTCTCTTTCTGGGGAACCTTGGTTTCGCAGGACATCCTGACAGTAGCGATTATAATGAGAGCTTTCCTGTCTGACTCAAATATTTCAGGCTGTGTAGGGATTATTGAATATTACTCTGGAAAAACTGACAGCCAATGAGACTCTTAATTACTTGTGACTGAGCAACAGTGCACCTACTTCCCATTCTCTGCACAGCATGTTCTCCCTTTCTTTTTCCCAGATTGATTGATTGACCTTTTGCTTGAATGTTCTTTAAATTAAAACAGTGTTAATTATGTAGTCCAAAAGGGTTTCATATGTAGTATAACATGTATATATGTGTTTGTGAGATGTATATATCTCACAAAATTCTTTTTTTTACAAAATGAGAGCAAAATGTTTTGCCTATAAACCTTTTGAGGAGACTTTGCTACTTGCAGGCATTAAAAGATGTTGTGAAATCACTGCACGTGCTTAAACTTTCACTCTTTATTGCAGTCTTGGATCTTTAAATGGGAAAATCCAATGAGATCTGGCTTTCGTGTTATATAACACACTGCCATGCAATTCTAAAGGCTGAAGCCACCTGCCAAATACCTTTATTTTGTGCTGCTATAAAGTACTGCAATGCTGGGTTATGTTTTATGCCTTGCTTTTTAAAGGGGGGGGAAAGAAAATAAGGAAGGGTAATGTTGATGTCCTCCATGCCTTCAAGAATAATTGGGACTTCCTGCTGAAAGAGAGTTAATTTGTGTTGGATACAACTCACTGCTGAGTAAGGGGAGCATTGAGGCTTATGTTAATTGTCATTGGGGACTTTTCTGCTGTTTCCCCCATGTTCTACTCTGTGACCCGGTTGGGAAGGGTTAGCATGAGTTGTAGCTGGTCAGAGCTGCTCAGGCACTGGTGCTTGCAGAGTTGGGCTGTTTTAATGGACCGCTTGCATAGCCCATAGGTTGTGGTCCACTGAGCTCTGCCTTTTGTGTGCCAGCAGATCCAAAAGCTGTGTGTGCTGAGGTGCTGGTGGCCAAGCAGGCGGCAATGGAGATTGCCTGCCAGGATGATTTGCAGTGCAGGTCTGCCATCACTGCATTGGATTGCCTATTCATGGAGTTGATGAGATGTTCGCTACATCAGTTGTTAGTCTTTTAAACGGTTTGGTAAATGTTGCAGATATAGTGCAGCTCAGTCATCCTAGGAAATCACAACAGGTCACAAATTTTAAAGTATTTCCATTCCCTGTCCCGCCCAGGTAAGGCATTATAACATATTATAGTGTGGTTTGTGATTTTTGGTGAAGTATAGGAGTTAGACAAACACCACTGATGAAAAGTTTAAGTGTTACCACTGTCTGTGGGTACCTTTTGAGGGATGTCTTAATGTCAGCTGATCCCCAAAGCTTTCTACAAGCAAGGATTGCTACTGCAGCAGTGTTTCTAATCCCAGCCTCTGTGGCAAAGTAGGAAGCAGTGCCGTGGTGAAGCGCTTAGGGTGAAAGTAAGGTAAAAGCTGACTTTTTTGACATGAAGAGAAGCCTTTCTCCCTCCATCTGGCCTTATGCAAGTAGGCCTCTACCCTTCACCCACATACGACAATAGAGGTGTATTGCAAGGCATCAGTGAAAAATATTAGAGTAATTGAAATCCAATTATTTTAGAAAGAAAATAGGTAAGTATTGCTAAGGCATTCCCCCACCCCCAGGTAAACAAAGTAGGAACAGTTATCTCTGGGATAGATGGGGATCTCTTTTTTTTTTTTTTTTTTAAAGGGCTATTGTCTCTAAACAAATACAGATGTAGGCAGATTACTAATGCCAGCTGGAGTGTGGGAAGAGGTTACACTGTAGATTGCATTGCAAGCTTCGGCAGAATGTAACACAAAGCTTGCAGACAGTGATTGTAGATCCTGTTCTTGCTCTGTTAAGTCAACTACTTTCTAAGAGAGTGGGAAAAACCCTGCTAGATGGTTGCTAGCAGTAGTTAACTCTACAAATACATTAATGGTGAATTTTGGGACATCTTTCCTTTCACAGCTGGAAAGATGTCCCATGGCATCAGTTGGAGCCCACCTATTAAAGGATTTAAGTACTTCAGTTTATGAGCAGTGAAAAGCTAGACTTCACCTGAGTTCCTTTGCCATAGTCTTTAAAACCTCTTCCAAAGGTCTTTTAATAAAGCCCCCTCTGAATAGGAGTAGAAACTGAGAATTTAAAAAGTATATGAGGAAAAACAAAGCTTACTGACCGTAAAGTTTTTAAAATATTGCATGGGATAGTTGCAACTGAATGGTTTGCTCTTTTCAGAGCTGCAAATGTTTTGCACTACTGTAATCCTGTCCTATGTTGTTGTAACTCATGGGTAATGCAGAGCAAAGTCTGTCATAAGAAAAGGTGCTATGTGTGGGGAATGTTAAAGAAGCGTGTTCGGCAAGAAGATGCATGATGAGACTTGAGCAAAACCATTAAAAAGGCTGGCCGACTTTGTCCCTGATGTAACTCTTCTGTATCAGAGTAAATGACAAAGTAGTGAATTTGACCTGCTGTTTTCAGGCTTAGAGCACTTATCTTTTTCTCTTGGTAATGGACTGAAAGCACTTACTGTCCTGTTCTGGATCTCTGTGGCTTTATTGAACTGAACCACATTTTACAAGTAAACAATTAGTGGTCTAATTCTTGCTTGAAAGAAATAACCATACAGTACCCATTTCAAAGAATGAGAAAACTTCCAAGGATAGATATAGCTGTAATACCTGAAGCTGCCTTGAAGAAATTGGTGCAAGTTTCTCATCAGCCTTTGAATCCCAGATCTGTTTATCTTCTGAATTAATGATGGGTCGGTACATCCTCCTGTCACATTCAGTCATATCTCAAAATAGTAGAACTTCAAAAAGTTTTATAATTTTGCAGTGGAATAATTACTTTTTAAAAAGATCCTTTATTGGAAAGCGGGGAATTATTATGTTATTGGGCAACTTGCAGAAAGGGAGTTTGGAGTAGGGCACTTGTGAAATGGTCTGAATCATCCCTCCCCTCGGTCAGGGCTGGGACAGGCTGGCAAGACCGCAGGCAGCCTGGTAGTGCTTGTATGGAAAAACAAAGGGCTTCAGTCTTGAAGCACCCAGCCTGCTACTCGTCAGAGAACAGGGCTGCGTAGGATTTGGTGGGAAGACAGATTAAGAGTGTTTGGCACAGCGAAGAAAGGTGTTACGAAGAAGACGACTTGTTTCTACTTTAATTGTATTTTTTTTATTCCGGAAATCTTGCTTTTTCACACTTTATGTTTTCTGGTTGAAATGGTTACTTAACTTGGCTTCCCAGAAGATTGCACTGTCTGCTTACTTGGAGTAAGGTCTATTTGTGTGTGCCATCTAGCTCTTCTGCCTTCTCTTGTGCTTCAGTTTCCCGAAGATCAAAGATGCATTTACAAGAACTGGAGAGACACCCTGCTGGACTAGGCCCAGATTCATTGGGTTTGTTCTTGTGCTATTGGCAGTAAATGTCTAGATTGTTTTGCAGCCACACTGTCAATTTGCTGCATTGCTTAATGGTGAATCGTGAACATTATTGAGTATGTATAAAGTCAGCACTTTCAAACACAAAAGCTAGAAGGGACTGTACCAATGCAGTTAGCCTGTGCCTTAGAGATAGTATCACAAAAAACCCTTCAGCGGCACACTCAGTTCTTTCATGTGTAGTCTCTGAAGTCTGAAGAATTTAATAGTGAACTGGTTCCAAAAGCTACTGGCTAGCTTTGGAGGCTTTTGGGGGTTTGGGTTTTTTGGGTTTTTTTTTGTTTTTTTTTTTTTCTTTTTCTTTGTGGCAAGTACTTTAACTTCTGCTAATGAGGCTGCTGCTTTAAGACTAGGCTTTGGCTGCAGCTTATGAACTGTCTGAAATAACACTTTGGGGAGTAATGAGGGACCTACTCTCGCTACTGAATCAAATACTTAACTGCTGTATGGTTCTTCAGGCTCTATTCACTGTTACACTAATTGCTGTGTTTGATAGTGTGGCTCTGTTTTCTAAATCTTCACCAAATTCCTTAGTTCAGAGCTGTTTCCTCTAAGAGCTGCCAAACATACAGCTTAGCTAAATGCAGAAGGGATTGTTCTTTCCCTGGCATTTTGTTCACTAGGAGAAAAGGGAATAGCTTGGAGGAAAGGTCCACCAGCTTGCAAGGTGCAATTCCTGACAGTTTTTGCAGAAAAGATGTGTAGGTGTGTAGTCACACCTAGATACAGATGTGCTTATAACAGAAGTGAATGGATAGAAAAGGGTAGATTTATACAGTACGGTAGTTACACATATAACATTTTGTGACACTACACTAAAACACTATTTTGGAAAATGTCTGCATTTCCTAAGGAAAATGGCCTACCCCCTGAACTGTTAGCTGAAGTTCATGTGTCTTTCCAGTAATAACATCTCAGTGAAACCAGTGTTAGCTGCTGTAGCCTGCATTTGTAGGAACTCCAAAATGATGGTCATAAATAAAAATATAAATATTTTTCTTTTCTTAGCTTTACTTAACTGCAAATTATGGCACTTCAGGCTTATGGATTCTGCCCATTTTCATTCTTATTAATGAAGCCTACACACACTGCTGATTAATGCTAACTTCTTCTAACTGAAACTTGCCTATTTTTGCTCAACAGAGGAAGCCATGACTCTCCTGACAGCCTCCTACTGAAGAGTGTATTCATCATTGCTTAGGTACATAAATGTGTGGCATAACTCTCCAAGTTCTCTCCTCCTCTAGCACACTGGGTAGAAGGGAAGCAAATTTCAGACTTGAGTTAATTCCCTCCTAATCATATTATTAATCAAAATAGCTGATTTAAAAAAAAAAAAAAAACCCTAACATATGGATTCTATGGATATAGGCCTAAAAAATCCAAATGTTTACAATTATTTAAGAAATATAGAAATATAGAAATGCTTGAAACCAAACTGGCATCCAAAGACTCATAACAGCATAGTTGAAGCAAGTTCCTTCGCTAAAACTGTGTAATTAAGTGTGTAATTATGGGTTAAAAATAGAGATTATTCTGCACATTTGGATCACATTGTTGGGTATAGAGGGCTTTCTTCAGCATCTAATGGAACTTCTCAGACTACCTGGGTCACATACAGGCCTTGTTACTGGCAAATGGCTCATGAGGACTCGAAGAAAGATGTGTTGTTGTTCTTCCTGGAATGGGAACTGCAGAGCACTTCTGGTATCCGTCAGCTGCCAGCCAATTACCCTGCTGTTCCCTTCTTCTGGCTACACTTTGTCTTATGCAGGTTGTTCCAGGACAGCGGTGGAAGTAATTAAACTTTAAAAAAGGTCAGAAGGGATCTTTACATTGTTCTTGGTTTTAAGCCATCGCACTCAGCTGTTTTCAGCAAATCCTCTTTGGAGTTTGGGGAGTGTTTTTAACGTGAGAGATCTGCTCTCAGAGTACCAACGCTGTTATTTACTTGTTCTCTTTGGTGTTTATATACTAGATTGCTCTTGAGTGTGAGGGCATCACCCTGTGCTTGCACTTGCAGGCCTGCATGATACAGGGAAAGGAGACTTACCAAAGCATTAAACTTTTTCTTAGGGAACAGGATGAAGGAAGGACAGAGCTCACACAGTGGGCCAGAAGCAAAGCCAATAGTCCAGTCAAGGAGCCCTGACTTCTGCTTATTCTCGTACCACAGCGAATATTGACTTCTTCAGAAAAAAAATTTAGGTTGTGTTATTACTGCTGTGGGTGGGTGGGGGGAAAAAAGGAAGTGACTACTTTTTCAGATTTCCAAGAGCTTTTTCTGTTAATGTACTTAAAAGAATTTAATGAGGACATTGAATCTACAGTGGAAACATAAGTCTTGTCGGAAGAGTTTTCAGTCTCATAAATGTGGTTGCATCCAGGCTACCAAAAAAGAAGCAATGAAAAACATCCATTTATGTTTTGACATGTAAAGAATGGGGAAAAAAATTGAATAACTCTGTACATATATGATAAATAACTGATGAGTTAATTTATTATAGAGACATTTATAGACACAAAGGAAAGAGTGACACTGCTACTTGCAGTTAATTCCACAGGATTATACGGTTCTCACAAATGTGTTCGACTCAGAGGCTGGGGAGCCAAGTTCCTAAATACTAAGCTACATATAGTATCTATATATGTATGTGTATATTGATGTCCTCTGATTTAGTAGACTGACATATGATGAAAACTTCGTGTGGACATTTTCCTACATTTACAATGTTCTTAAGATATTTTTTATAGATCCTTTTATACTCCTTTCAAAGGAGATGGAGTGAAAGTCTTTGTTAAGACTTGGAAAAACTGGTGTAGCAGTGGATTCCTCTTTTAATATTAAAATTTAGGGTCATATTCCCTGTCAGTGGTCAATGTAATGAAAGCCACAGTGAAGCACAGGTAAGTCCAGGGAATATAACTGATGGTGAAATCTCACCCAGAATTGTTTTTCTACTGCTGTTTGACAGCACTGAATTATACCCTTTTTGGGCAATTTTAATATTATTAAGTGCCAACCTGCTTAAGTTTTCCTCCTTAGGATGGGCAGCAGAGTATATCCTTGAATTTTTCAGGGGTTCTTTGGTTTTCTGGCACTTGCATTTTTTCCCCAAGCTCTCTGCCTGTTTGCGAAGACAGATTAGAGCAGAAGCAGCTTGCTCCTTTTACATCCTTTAGGCATACGATCGCCTTGTTGGAAACGGAGAATGACAGGAGCACCAAGTCTTGCCTGCCACTTGAATTATTTCCTTTTCTTTTTCTTTTCTGTTCAATGCTTTCTGTGCTGAACCTTCATGGAAATAGGTCTAGAAAGTTAAACATCAAGCTATAACAGTAGCTTGCTCACTAAAAATACTGTACTGCTATCATGTTACTCATTGTATAAGGACTGTGATGATGTAGGCTAGTGTTTATAAAGGCTGATGACTGAACTTTAACATGTGGGACTCCGAGACTGTCTTTAGCTTAAAGAGGAGTCTCCATCCCTTCTGCTCCCCATTGCATTGATCTCAGGGGAAAAAAAAAGAAGGGGGTAGTCTTGAGTGATAGGAACAAGCTGGCAGTATGTGTGCTTTTTCAGATGCCGGGCTCACCTGCAGAATCAAGCCAGTTAGGGGTGCAGGGTGTGAGTGGAGATGGCTCTTGTTTTTTCTGCTGCTCATCTGGCTAAAGGTGAAGCCTTGCCTCTGCCAGCGTAGGGCAATCCTCTGCTAATCTGGGGAAATCCGTTTTGTCTTGGTCAGTTGATATCGGCAAGGATCTCTTCAGTCAGACTGAGCTTTCTTCCTCAGAGGTAGCTTGGAGGATAGCATTAGAAAGACAGACCACTGTCCTCTCCACTGCAGAGATAAAAATGTGTTGGCTCTAGTCACACTCAGTATTTTGCTGAGAAACATACACTTGTCATTGTTCCAGTGTATCAAAAATCTGTTGAAAGGAAATGGCTGAAGTTTAGAAAGATGACTCTTGGTTATCACTAGCTTGTTAGTTCACTTAACACCTTACATTACTTACAGCTATCTACTTGTGCTTGTTATTGAAGTGCTGTAACACTCAACTTTTTTGCTTCAAGATGCCCCCTTCTAACATGCTGAATGTCATGTTGGGATGGTGGGGAAAGATAAATTGTGAAATTTGACGAGGGATTTGAGGGAGTCTGTCTGGCACACTGAGCTGTGATCAATCTTTGATCCCTTTAAACAATTGGCACACTGATCTTTACTTGTTTAGCTCTTCCAGCTTATAGTGTTTTATCTGATCTATAAAAAACATCAACAGTTACCTTTTCCTAATCTCTGCAGAGAGTAGGAAGAAACCACATTTAAAAATAATTGAGAAACTGAATAGGAGGGAATATCTATCAAAGTTTGGGATTGTACTCTTCTAAAGTCTACTCTGTAAAATATTTCAGGTTTTTTTTTTTTAAAAGGCACCTTTTTCTCTACCTGACCTTTTCATAGAAAACGTGTACCAAGTATTTTAATAGACCCTTTTCTTGTTATGTTTTGTGTATATACACATGCATTCCAGCTTTCAGATGACTCTCCTTTTCACACTCAGTTAAATCGTGTTTATTAAAAATTAACTGCAAGGATGGCAATTCATCTTCCTCCCTCTTTTCAGCCCTGGCCTATTACGAAGGTTAGCGCCCAACCCTTCCTTGCGGCAGGGCTGCTCAGTCTTCATGGCCTGAATGTATCTAGGGCATTCTGCAGCAGCTCTAGCACAGTGTGGCTATTTTTGGCCGTGTAGCTTTTGTCTGGCAGTACGAGAGAAGGATGGCATATGCTCTGCGTGTACATGCTGTGCATGTGCTTGATTTAAGGGTGAATGATGTGGTTTGGTTTAAAAAAAAAAAAATATGTATTTATCAGTGTTTTTTAAAAAATGCTTTGTATAATGTTACGACCCATACAAATTTAATATGCTTGACTGCATGAGTTTTCATTTTCCTTTTTTTATGTAATTGTATGCTCAGTGGACTGTGCATTAGAAGGTGAATTAGTAAGTTAATTTACCCTACATGTCAGTGACAGAATAGCTTTTACCTCCTCAGGCCCTGTGATCTCAACTGCAATGTGAATGTATCAGAATACACAAACACTGCTTTTTATTTTTAGAACCATTGTAGCGGGGGGGAGAGGTTAGTTTAACCTGTTCTTTCCTTAGGTTTTTAATTCTGTTTTACAGCGAGTAGCAATGGTGTGGTTTTGGACATGTTCTGAATGAGCTTGGGTTTGTTTTTGTTTGTGTGTTTTCCATACTTTATGTGCTGTACCTCAAGGGGACCACTTGCAGAGCAAGTTACCTGCTCATCATCTGAACAAGGATGATAGAATTAATTAATGATAATTAATCTTTAGTATTTGTAATCAAAGATAATTAATGCTTACACTCTGTTTTGAGTTTGCAACTCAAACTACACAGTGTTTAGCAATCTACCTCCCTAATATTCCATAAAACCTAGTTGCTTCAGGCTCACAATTTCACAGGAAGAGCTTGAGAAACCTTAGTTATTGCTTCTACCTCAGGGTCGCCAGGTCCCCCAGCAAAAATTTGGGCCCAGTTGTGGGGCTGGAGGAGAATGTTTGCGTCAGAAACGATAATTTGAATAAAAGAGATGCTAAAAAGAGCTGAGAATAGAAATGTTTTCATCTAAAGATATAGATGCAAGTTGTGAGAGGCTAAGTGGAGTTATCGTTACTACGGTTATATGGGACGGCTCTGGTGGGACACAGGTGCTCAATCCCACTCTCCCAGGCTCCATGACCATATCATGGCCAGAAGGCTGCTTTTTAAATCGCAGCGCAGGTTTCACGGTGGTGACAGGACAGAGCTTTGTCTTCTGTGTGCCTTTTTAAGCTCATGTGGATTGGCCAGCATGTGGAGTCGGTGTGGGAGGCCCTTCTATGCCACACATGAGTAGAGTAATTGTTATGGCTTAACAAATTATTATTATAGAACCAGAGTGTTTATAAACTCTTGGTATTGAAATGAGAAGTCTGACAATGTCATGATCTTGTTGGTGTGACAACTCTGATTTTAGTTATTTTGTAAGAAAATTCATAATGAGGGAATTTTAGAGGGGAATTACATTTGGGTGTACTACACAGACGTGTTTTATATCTTACAATGCAAAGTAAAACATGACATAGAAAATGTGACACTATAGTGCAGGTATTTCTGAAAGTCTGGATTGAATGCACTATTAGCTTTTTTTTGGGGGGGATGGGGGAAGTAATATAGCAGTTGCTGTTACGCTGCTAGTAACTGATTTGCCATGATATTGGGCAAAGTGTTGACATTAATGACTATAATGTGCGTGTTGAAAAGGCTTATTTTTTATCAAGCCGATAGAAACACGTCAAGAATTACCTGATGTCCAGGAAATGCTAAAATGCTGAATAGTATACCCAATACTAAAATCTTGGAGATACCTAAGAAAAAAAATCTGCTTACGCATATGTGCAAAAATCATTCACTAAAACCAAGGTCCCATCTCAGTTTAGTTTTTTATCTTGAAATGCATGTCATTGGGGTTTGTTTTCTTTTTTAGTACTGCTGTAACCAATGTTTGTACTAAGCCATTTGAAAAGGGTGTGTGTGAAACTATTGAAGGACTGTCCAAGGCAAACATGGAGGCCCTACTGTCCTACTTCTCTGTTTTATTTGGAGGCAGGTTGGACCTGAGTGACCAAGGCCTCCCTCCCTCCCGGGCGGTGTGTTTTGAAATAGGAAGTGGGGCAGTGTGGTAGACAGCTGCCAGCACCAATAACCGGTGCCTTGAGCTGCTTAACAGAGGCTAAGCCCAAATCTATTGACGCAGAGCACGGGGAAGTGCTTGGCAGACTTCTCCCCCTCCCTGTCCTTGCATATAATCTCATGATGCTGTGGATGTGACAAACTCCATTTTGATCATCAGATGTTGGGCCAGAATGGTGGGAGCGGGTCAGATTTGACCTCAAAAGGATATTTGGATGGCATGCATTTTTGAGGCTTTCTGAAGCTGCACCTTTTCCTTCCGTGACACTACCTTCTTTCTACTCAGGGTTTGCATAATTGCTGGCCTGAATTTTTTAAATGTAGGATGGGAGACTGAAGTAATGCATATGGGGTGAGATGGATCATGTTATGGATTCACAGTAGACCTCTGCAATGCAAATGAGTGTACAGTACTGAATATAATGGATGAAATAGGTAAGCATCTTGCTCTTCATATTTCCAGACATAATCCTTTTAAATGGCTTCCAGATTAAAATTTTTAAATGGAAACTGCTATTATCTCTAGCCATGGGATGCATGTAGTGCATTTTTCCTTTGTATTTTCACTTTCTAATTAATTGTAAGGAGTATAACGTGATGCAAGGGGTTGCAAAAGAGTAATCTGTGAGTACACAGATCTTCTGATTTTATTTTTTTAGGCTACATTATCAAATTGAAGATTTTCTCTTTCTTCAGTATCTGCTATTGAAGTAATTCACTATTGATTGTTTTCCAAAACACCAGATTTCTTATTTAAGTTGACCTCTTTGTCATTAAGTAGCCATACTCTAGATATATAGTGTAGTCATCTACTTGCTCACAACATCATTCAGTCTAATTAGTTTTAACCTCAAATTTGCGAGACTGATGGAAACCAAGGATGGTAATATGCGGAACAGAAAGGGGCCTGTTTTTCTGTAATGAAATCTTTTACATAAGCTGGGGACTGCAGTTGCTAAAACAGCTACTACTTCTGGGATTGGGATGTTGAATTTTAGCAACTTTGGTATCAGAATGCTTTCTTTCCTTCATCCACCCTAGGCCAGATAACTGGAGTAAGATGTTCTGTGGTGTGGAAGTTCTGTGTGAGGAGCTATTCCCCGAATGGGGAATCAGTGGAGCTTTTTGTAACTCTTAATCTCTTTAGTTATTCAAGTTTGTACATGCAGAGCATGAAAATAAGAATATTATTTTGTGTTTTCCCGTCTACCTCCACTTAATTTATTTTCTGGTGACTAAACCCAGCAAGAATTATTTTAAAAAAAAAAAATCTTTCTGATGAAGATGCTCTTTTGCTGTCTCATTTTGTTATTCAGCGTGCCTGTTGTTCCGTTTAGTGGTTGTTTGCTATGTTTACTCTGTAAACTTTGGGTTATGCCATGTGGGTGTCCTTTTTGTTTGCTATGAACTATCTCTGAAGTAATAAATGCTTTTTTCTTTTGCTATAAGTGCTCATTAACATACCTGGAAGTAGCCTGATGTTGAATAGTAGCTTGATGCTATCATGCTTTTTAAGTGCAACACCCTCACTTGACCCTTATTTCCCCTTACGGTGTTGGCAGCTCACAGTCCCTGTACAGAGATGTGGCTTTTCTCCATCTTCTGTATCCCAGATGCCAGCTGCAGCGGTGTTTTTTTTCTTTTGACAATTGGTGTCTGGCACGTCAGGCTCTAGAGCTAATGTGGAGGGGTGGAAGCCAGCCATTACCCTGCAAACTGAGGGGTCAGCGCCTCCAGATGTTGCCTAATGTTGTGGTGCCTGCCCTGGCACATAGCAGTGATGAAAAGGTGCTTGCCCGTCATACGGTGCAATTCCAGAGAGCCCAGCCCCAGCACAGGGTTGCCTCTGAGCTGCACTCAGTGCACGATTAGAGATCCTAGGAAGTGTTGCCCGATTTGATGTCTGCAACTGCCATTTGCTTAAATCATGGCTGTCATACTGGAATTGTTCTGAAAGTGAACTGAGTAGAAAGTTCTTTAATCTCCAAATCATGTTGTAAAGTTACAGCAATAAATTATCTGGGTATTTTGAATATATTATTTAAGTGAGGCAAGCGAAATCTAGTGATCCTGGAAATAAAGTATTGCTAGCTCTATCTGATGACTTACTACTGTACATGCACACTTTTATATTTTTGACGATGGTTACAAGAATTTCTCCCTTTTTTATTATTGAGCTTAGATTGCAGTCTTTTTTTCTTGGGAGTGGAGGATTTAGGGAGAGGAAGGAAGGGGATGCTGAGCTATGGAGTAATTGTGAGGGGAAAAAGCAGTGTAAGTAAGCTGAGACCACCTACCCCACTGTTATTTCAAACATAATTTGTAACTTCAGATGTGAAAGGCTGTTGCTTCAATCTGTTGTATCATTGCCAAAGCCTTTGGAAATTGAATTAATCTGAATTATTAATATTGGCTGTAAAAGCAGTGGAATTCTGCAGCTATCAGATAATGTTGCAAAGTAGAGATGGAAGTATAATATAATGAGAAAAACATTATTGGAGGATATGAACAGAGGCAGCGTTTCGTTATAAGGCCTTGATTGAATGAATTGAAAGAAAACAGGCAAACCTTTAGGCTGTTATAATTTATGTTGATATAATTTCTTTAATTGGTTATTTTTAAAAATAAACGAACATAATGATTGAATTACCAAATTAAACAGGAAATTCCTATATTTTGGGACTATTTTAATATAAAAGAATAATATACAGTTCTTATAATGAGGAAAATACTACAAAGTGAGGTTTTTAGACTTCTCTTGCTGTTGTCCAGTGCTGTCATGTACTTGTAAGCAGTGTTACAAAATCAGAGCTGCTAGAGTTTCTAAAATGTGCGTTCAGTGACCAGCATTTGTTAATGGGAAACAAAAGCAGAGGCCAAGGCTGTGCAAAATGACGCAAGGGGAGGGGGAGGAGGCTTGGAGTAGCTTTTGCTTATAGAAATGTGTCTGTAAATGTGTCCCTAAGTGCTTGTCTTCCCGGCCCTCCTGGCCTAGTTGCAAAGCAGATCTGTATTAATAGAATGATGCCATTCCTATGAAATAGAAGGTTTGGCTTTTTGTTATGACTTTTCAAAACTAGGGGTCATGTAATGAAGTATAACTTTGCTTGTGTCCTTCCTGCTTATGGTTAGGGAGCCTGTCATATATTCACATTTGATCAAATAGGTTGTTCAGTTATTGAAAATGATAATGCTTCTTTCCTTCAGTCTCTTTTTTTTGTCTACAAAAAGGTGTACAGATTCCTTGAGCAAAAGCCAAAAAAAAAAAATCCATACATTAGAATATGAACGGAGCAGTCGCTGAATTGCTGCTTATCATGTATGCAGAGCAAGTCCTAGCTCAGACGGAAAGCAGATCTGTTTTGGGTATCTGAAGTAAAAGAACAAAAATTACTGTATTTTTTTTTCTAAGTGGTAAAAGATTTGAAATAGTCATGTTGCCCAGCAACAAAACATCTTGGAAAAAGATATTTATTCACCTGCATGACATGACTATGCAGCTTGTTCTCTGAAAGCATGCAGTATATGCATGAAGCAGAATGAGACTTTGAGATTTGGTAACAAATGTTCTTTGGAAAACTTCAGCATTAAGTTGTCAAAAAAAAAAAAAAGCACAGTGTTTTAAGTTGTACCATTTTGGAAATTGTAATTACTCTATTAAATGAAAGCCTGAGGGTAGCTGAGACTTACCTAGTTACTGTGCATGCTTCCTTTAGTCATGAGAAACAAATGTGGAGATTTCTATAAACGGTTGCTACTTGTACTTCTACTTTTACCATATTATGGGTTTTGTTTTTTTTAAGATGTCAGAGGACATCAATAGACACAGCAGATTTATAGGGTCGTGTAGCTTTGACTTTCAAGCTTAGGTGATATTTTTAACACAAGGTAGCTGAAAAAGCATTTGAAATGACTCTCTGCTATTTTTAACGTGTCCAGCACTTCAAAAAAATCCATATAATCCTCTTGAAACAGATGGCTACAGTGAGTTAAAATCCCACGCTAGGATTTGGACTTTTACCTGGTGCTGAAACCAATGTCATGACACGGGGATGCATCATTGAATTTGGAGGTGAAAACCTCTTTCAGAGCTGTGGGTGGGTTTTTGTTTGGCTTTTTGTTTGTTTTGGTTTTTGGGGGTGGGTGTTTTGGGGGTTTTGTTTTGTTTTGTTTTTTAAATAAGCTGTAGGGAACTGTGGAGTCTCTCCAGATATTGAGTTGTCTGTTAGTTTTATTTCTTTTACTTTATGTGTTATACCATGTCTTTTTCTAGGCTATATTGGAATATGGAAGTTGATGTTAACTAACTTTTCCCAAACTTTTCTTCTGTGAGTAAAGAAAGATAGGAAGTAAATTCCTTAAATTCAAATCCTTTAAATACTTGAGCTGCCTGATTCCAACGGAAGTTTTTGTTTTAACTGTATGTGAGGATAACCCGGGGACAGGACTGAGGTGAGAAGGATGATGTTGGTCTTAGTCTAAAGCATGCTTTTTTTTTTTTTTTTTTTAGCAGGACAGCTGGCTTTTTTATCTATAGAACTACAGTAGTGTCTCTAAGAGATGGTGACAAAGCCTTGGTGTTCCTGTCCAGATAACTGGAAATAATTTAATATAGCTGTTGATAAATGGAAGAAAGGCGTACTATTTCAGTGTGCTTGTTTACAGCACTTTTTTTAATGGTAAAAGGAGGCAAATGAGTAGAAGGTTAAAGCATTGACACATGTTTAATTTTTTACAGTTAAGTCACTCGGTAGCTAAAACTTATCCCTGGTGAACTCCAGCAGTTCACCAGAGATTAATTTGAGCCCACTAGAGACAGAAGTAACAGTCTCTCCTCAGGTTAGCGACTCATTTGCATCAAAATGTATTTAAACTTAGGAAATACAAGAACCTATTCTGACTCTTCTACTATTTGTATATAAAATATGTACATTTCAAGGGAATATAATCTGTTCAGCAGTGACAGGAAGAGCACAGACCTAGTTATAGCCTCAGTGGGTACTGCCCAGCTACTCAGAGGATGCACACGCAACACTGGTGTTCTCTGCCATCAGTTCCTGCAGGAGTACTCAAGCATCTGCACCTGCCTTCTCACTCAATTTTGTTACAAACTGCAGCACTCAAGGGGCTGAAATTGTGTATTGACAGATCAAGAAATCTTATGTAGCTTGGTAGCAGCTAAAGAAAGGATCTGAACTGTGGGGTGGTGAAGTGTGTCTCTGGCGATGCATTCCAAACTTCCTTATGTGCCCCTAGTTATCGTAACTCCTGTAGGTCCTTCCTAGCAAGTTGGAGGACAAAATGTATACGAGAATATGGAAGATTTTCAAGAAATGTCAGAGAAATTCTTCACTGAAAGCTGAAGAAGTCCTTGAAGCTGGTTGCTCAAAGTATCTGGTGTTTCTAAGGCTCTTATTGCAAAGCCTACTTTAGTGCTCTTAGTTTATTGCTCTAATACCCGCAAATAGCACTTGGAAAAGACAGCAAGCATATAAATAGCTAGTTTATTGATGACACATTAAAATATGGCATCTTCTTAGTGAGACCATATGAAAATATGTCTTAGTATTCTGGGAGTGTTTCTGTTTCCTGATAAAATTTAGGATAACTCTGGGCAATTCTTAACAGGGCATGTAGGAGGTGAGAGCTGATCTTGAAGATGCAGTCACTCAAGAAACTGAGTTTCTCTGGACTTCAGTGACAGGTTGCTGTTAGGCATGTTGGCACATGCTAGATTTAATCTTTAAAAAGCTGGTGATGTGACAGTCACTTTCTTCACCGCACTCTGCTCACTTTACTGAGGAAGCACTTTGGCTTGGTGACATGCCCCTATTCTCAGTTTCTTAATGCTGTTTCATCTGGACTACTGCATTGAACTGCAGAGCAAGCAACAAGCATATTAAGAAGGATATTGGGACAGGGAGTAGGAGGTTTGAATGTGTAACATCCATTAGGAATGTCCTAAACAAGAAGTATTGCTGCTGGGCCTGCCAGATGAGTAGTTCAGAAACTAGGTTATTGTGAAATAGCTTGGTACTGTTGCAACCACCAATTATTTGTGTGGCTTTAGCCGGGGAAAATACAGTGTATTTCTGCTGAAGTGTGCTGTTGTTCTGTGCCATGATAAATACAACATCTCTGATGCTTTAATCTATGCTTATACAAAGGCAGAGGGGTACTGCTTGTCTTAAGAGGACAGATTTGGAGGGGGCACTTCAGCAACTTTGTCTAATTCAGTCATAATCAAGTCTTACCCTCAGCTGTACGAAATGCAAATGTGGCTCTTAATCTTGCAGACCTTAATAGCCTGAATGCACACATGGAAGCGAAGGTGATATTTCACAGGACTACAGCACACCTGTAAATGAGGCTGTGGCACTCCAAGTGCTCAATGAGTCTCAAGCTTTTTCTGTACTTTCTGTGGCTTTCACAGAGCGGCCAAGTGAGAGCTGGTCCCCCAAACCTTGCAGCCAGTGTTAGAAAGCTCTTTTTTGCTTAATGAAGCTGTGTCCCCATACTCCCAGGGGCTTGCAAACTTGTGCATGATGTAGAGCCTTGAGTGTGACCTCGTTCAGTTTGTCAGCCTGGAGTGGGTGGTGCACCCATGATTTATGAAGCCTGTTCATCTGTCTTGGAAAAACACGTTTTACCTATTCTGTCCAGTCATGGTGAAATATGTATATTTGCAATAATAGAAGCACCTGTAAAATAAAAATAAGACAGGGAAATAGAGGTTATATTTATCAGGATCTTTCCTCACTGCTTCAGCCTTGCAGCCGAGTGCCACAATGGCCACAGAACCTCTCAGGGCTGGTATGGTATAAAATGTGTATTAGCATCAACATCTGCCCTTTTTTTTTGTTAAAGACTGCTACTCCTGTCTCCTGGGCATGGAGAAGGATGTGCAAAGGGCAGGAAACAGCACAAAGAAATCTGACCCTCTCTTTTCCTCTTCCCAAGCCTGTCCTCTGCTTTCTACATGTTTTTTTTTTCCCTTAGAAAGGCTTTCCCTCAGCATGTGGTAAATGGGCCCAGGGCTCCACATGCTAAATGCAGGGGGATTGCATGTTTTCCTTTCCCTTCTCCAGCTCTCTTAAATGACGTTTACATTGCTTAATCTACACAGTTTTGCTTGCCTACATGCCTTCTCTTGTTACAGCCTCTGAAATAAGCGATTTAAGAATTTGATAATTATGTACCATGAAAAACTCATTTGTATAATCATCTTGATAGATTCAAAGCTCTCTTACTCACTCTAGTGAGTTTTGTGGAAAGACAGAATATGATATTATTGACGGCAAAACTAGAAATGGATTCAGTGATAGCTTTTGGGACTTTGGGGACTCTTAGAGATTGCTGGAGCTGAAGCTCTTCACAGTAAATTTTCTCTGCCTTGTGGAAACAAGGAGGATCACTTGAGTAGGAAAATGAAATACTTCTTGTTTGTTGGTTGAAATTTTTGAATTTTCTTATTGAACTCAGTGTTCCCTACTCTGTTGTCATTGTGTTTCATCTTCAGCTAGTCAACAATGACCATAACATGAAGTGCTTCTGGAAAACATACACTGTAGATTTGTCTACGCTTCAATACTAAAGAAATACAGCAGTATTTCTTCACAACAATTCTATACAACAGTATAAGGAAATACAGTGTGGAAAGTACTGAAATCATATTTCTTAAATGTAATCTCAAATTAAAGCACTTTGTGATGGTTGCTGTCATTTGTTACATCTCTGGCCTCATACCTGGCAGTGTACTAACATCTTCCAACCTAGGCAATTCTATGATTCTATGATCTGTGGCAGTTAATAAGAGAAGATGCAGTTGGACATCTCCACAAACAAAATTGTAAAGGCAAGTACACTGTTGCACATGGTTTTCTGAAGACCAGGGCAGGGGGGGAAGTCAACCAACCAAAAAAAAAAAACCAAACAAACCCAGCCACAGAGGAGAGAGCTGCCAGCTGTTATGTAAATGTGGAGAAATCCTTAGAAATCTGCACTAAGATGTGTACACTTCTAATACGCCATTAAGTGCTTAGCCTTGGGGAGGGGAGGCCCACATAAGGCTTTTTCGCCATCTTCAGAGTTAGTAGTTCAGCAGCTATTTCTCAGCTGGTCCATTTAAGCCTGAGCGCATGCAGTGAAAAGAACTCTTTCTTGGTTTGTGTGTGGTTCATTGAATAAGGTGGCTGATTAAAAACAGGAGTGTTTAGTATCGTACGTCATGTCACCCTTTGCTTTTACCCCAACTGACCTTTCAGCTCCGCAGAAGAGAACACATACAGCAATTAATCAGCCCACACTTATTACTTCAGGTCACTTGCATGGCTTAGACAAAAGGAGGGAGAGGAATATAAATGCAAATATTTTCAACCATTTGCTTTTAAGGGTAGGATGGAGCACGACAACCTGGACTGCCTGCTGTGTTACAGTGAGTTTTGGCGGTATGTTGCCTTTTGGTGGTGTTGAATTAAATGCAGTTGTCTGGTTGGCCACCTCTTAGCAGGAACAGCCAGATCTGCGTCTGGCTACTGCAGCTGCAGAGGAAGGGGCTGCCATATCTTCATGGTAGGATTAGTGTCATCCTGAGTTAAGGGATGGGATGGACTATCATGAGCACTTCTTTGTATCCAGAATGTTTTGTGGTAGGAATTGTTAATAGTTAATGATCCATGGAATGCAGTGAGCTTTGGATCTCATCAGTCGTGCAAAGTATCTGTTAAAAACAATACAAGATACTTTTGAAAGTGGTTTTATGAATAAATTTGAAAAGTGTACCTGTTACGCTATAATTGATTATTTGTCCAATGTTTCATGTGCTTAGAAAACTTAAGCTCTCATAAAACTTGTTTTAACAAGTTTTTCACACTAGTGAATGTGGGCCACATTCAAGACCTTCTGGATGATATTATTGAAATTGAAGAGGCATTTTGTTTACACTGAGCTACTATAGTTCCTTCTGATTTGTAACTATCTCAGAGGAGACTATAGTTGTTATCTGTTCTGTCTGTCCCTGTGACTTACCTCACTGTCCTGTTTTGTCAGACAGACTTAGAATAAGAGTCTGTTTTGTAGCAATTATGGATTCCCCAGTGAGTTCAGATCCAGCTCTGATGAAGAGCCTGAACGTGCTTGAATTTATGGATAAAGATCTCTTGGCTTCAAGAAGGGCTGCAGATCTAAGCTTATGTGTAGAAGGAAGTGCTTGCAGGGTAGGAGCTTTGATTGCTGCTACTATGCAGAGAAGTTTTAAACATATGCAAATATATAAGCTATTTAGCTTCCTACTGAATATGTAACATACCCTGACTCACAGTAGCACTGCATGATGCGTGGACTACTTGGAGTACAGTGTCCTCCTCCCAGGTTGCTTACAGCCTCTTAATCATTACAATATCTAATCCCAGATTAGATGTTGAGGACGAACGGTTTCCAAAGCTAGTCATAGTGTTCGTTAGCTCCAGGCCAAATGACTCACTACCATGTCTTTAAGAGATTTCCTTGGAACATCCATGGAAGATTACTGTTCTAGCACAGATCTCAGAGCATCACAAATTCATGTCATGTAAATATAACATTAATTCTTCCGAGGGGAAGATCATGTAAACCCCCAGAATATTTTTTATTTTTACAATATTACTGGGCTTATCTTCTCAAATAGTCACATTCACTGGCATGTGTAACTCAGCTACTACCTGAATTTCTTCCAAACAGGGGAATTGACAAGTGGTCTGCCCTCTAACTAGAACTTCTGTTCTTTTAAGGTGGTATGATATTGTTTTGCCCTTTATTACTTTATTCCAGTATATACTGAGCACAACTGTGAGGACAAGAATGAAGTAATGTACATCCTGCAAGTGGAAACAAATTGCTTAACTTTAACAAAGTGTAATTGCATAGGTCTAGTCTTCTACCAAAATTAAAATAATCTTATTAATTCTGGGGAAGCCAGGGAAGAAGCTGGATTGCCTTAAATCATAGTATTATTTCACATTATTTGTCAACAGAAATCAGGGAGACTTAGATTCAGGAAAACAGGTCTCAAAATTTTTTAACTCCCAACTCAGGATCAAATCTCCCTGCTTTGTGAGACTGTTAGTGTCATCAAAATAAATTGAAATGTAGACAAAATAAAAAATTTTATATAGGGTGAAGATTAATCTATTTTCTCCCTACAATCTCAAATTAATTAAGTTAATATCACTCACTTATGGTCGCTTCCTTATCTAGATGTAGCAATAGCAAGAGGTTTAACTGGTATAGCTAAAAACAGACTGCTCTTAATTTGGAGGAGGGTAGCAGGAGATGACAGCTAGGACTACTTACTGCTAATTATGCAGGTATAAGTATCAGTTCACTGCGACAATAGTAACTGTTAATTGTATGTAGTTTGAAAATGCATAGGTTTGGGTTTTGTTAGTAACTTTTGGAACTTCAAAAATGGGGGATGATTCAGCCCTTTCTATCCGGTTTAGCATGGTGGCACTGATGTAGTCCTGCCTGGAATCAGGTGCTGTTGTTCAAGGCGGTGTAGAAATGCCAAGCAAAGATCTCTGCGCCCAAAGATCTGTCAGTTTTTAAAGCTGTGTGAATGTTACAAATTTACTGGGTGAAAAAAAGGGGAAAAAATAGGGTGGACAGGTAAAGAGGAGGGGTTGTGCCCTGTGTAAAGGAATAGCTTGATTGGTTGGAGCTTTGCCTTGGGCAGGTGACAAGCCAGCAGAGATCTTGTGGGTAAGGAGCACAGATGCTGCTGTGGTCAATGTGTGCTGCAGACCTCCTGATTAAGCTGATGCTGGTGCCTGTAGGCAGCTGGAGAGAGCCTCACAGTCACAGGCTGTAGTCACATGCCTGTCTCAACCACCCTTCTGGAAGGGCGATGCAGCTGGGTGCTAAAAACCAGGAGATGAGTTCAATACATTCCAGAACAATTCTTGATCCAGGTGATCACTGAACTGACTAGGGGACATGCTCTGCAGGACCTGCTACTCACAGATGAGAACTGGTAGGTGATGTAAATGTTGAGGGCACCTTTAAACTGCTGTCTTGCAAACCTTGGTTTTGCAGAGTGTTTGTATCTAGTTGCATCAGCTTATGGCATTGATGTTCTATTAAAAGCAAGAGAAATGCTTGCTGGGAGTAAAAAGTGCTGACAAGTTTGTTTTGGTGTTTGGTTTTTAATTGCAAAGCTGGCACAGTAGCAGGTAAGCACTAATGAAAGTAAGTTAGCTGGCACTCCAGTTTTTGGAACCAATGTTTTAAAGTGTCTTGGACAGAAACAAGAGTGCATGCATCTTCTTACTGTGTCCTCTATTGTGTAGCTGTGATATGAATCCTAATTGTCCAGAGTATGGACAATGGTTTTATGGAGTTGGCTGACTGCTGATCAAGGGGCTGTGGAGCGAGGTGGTCTCTCTTACACACCAATACTCTGTGTGACTGCTTCAAAGTGATCGACTATGAAACATATATTGTGTGAATGAAGACAAACCAGTAAGGTGGACATGCATTATGTTATTTTAGTCACATTGCACAGAGCTGTAATCTTTTTGTAGCATGGAACCTCACTAGTGATGAGCTATTGACTGCCCAGACCTGTGGAAAATACTGCGCTCTCGTACATGAAATGGATGAGACGTGAGTTTGCCAAGAAGGGATATCCTGAGATAAAGTGGCAACATAAGATGTCTGCTCTGGAAGAAATAATTTTTTTACTCGCAGCACAAGTGTTCAAGTCTGGTTGGATAGTGCAACAGATATGCATACAGAAATAGGAGTTTGATTGAACGATAGGATATGAGCAACTACAACCTGGTGGTCATCCGGAAGACAGGGACTGTGTAAGTACATCTATGGAGCATGGTTGTGAGGAAGTAATGTTCTGCTCTCAAGTGAAACAGCATAGAAAATTATTCTAGCTTTGGTTTATTGTGGAAGACTGGAAGAATGATGGAAAGCACTAATACCTTGATCTGGAGCTGTTTGAAATTGGTGAGACTTCATTAATTACAGAAGCCTTGCCTGAGATTCTAGTGGGAGTCTGCTAGTGTTTAATCAGAATGAGTTGGTCATTTTGAGTCTGTATTATAGCCCTTTGTGATGAAAAATACTTTTATGAAGGATTTAAGCAGGCTCGATGAGTCTCTGTCTCTCTGTGGAATGGCAATCAAAAGGGCAAGGCTCAAAGAATAGCCTTGTTGGTAAGGCCATTTGCATCTTTAAAAATAATTTCCACCGGTGCAACACAGAGAACCCAGGAATCAGTTTAGTACCTGTCCTGATGCCAGCAATAACTGATTTATGTGGCCCTGAGTTCTGTGTAACCAAACCTGGTGTCTGTCTCCCACATGAGCACAAACTTTAAAGTATTTAGTCAAGCGGGGAAATTGTCTGTGTGGGGATACTGAATGTAATTTGTGAGAACCACTGCATTATTGGTATGGAGCCAGTTCCATTTGGAGGTTGCATGCAAGAAATGTATTGTCATTAAGTAATGACTCTGGCAACAAGCCTCTCCACCTCTGTCTCTGTGAGCGAAGGGAGGAGCTGGAGGACAGCGCTGGAATGACCTGCCTGAAGGTGAAACGTCTTGAGCACTTTTCCATCCCCACCTCCCATATTAAGGACAAAGAGGGGAAGCCCGGTCACCTTCTCTGAAGTTACTGGACCTGTTACCACTGGCTACCAGGCATTGGCACAGGCTGCGTGTTTTTTCAGAAATATGACTCAAACATGGCAAACGGTGCATTATTGTGTGGAGTCAGGTACTATGATTTCAACATTATGTTGTTCATCCCTCTTCTCTTTTTTTGCACCATTTATGTAATGTATATATTTTTATATGATGCTTGGTTTTTTTCTGTGCTGAAGTGGAATATTTAGTGTACATTACAGAGCAATAGGTTGGATTTTGAAGTATTGCAGTGACATAGTTGAGTCACACGCAACAAACACGTTCATTTGACAGTCCAGTTTTTCTCTATTTTGGTTGACCAAACAAAAGAATCAGCACCAAGAACATGCTCTATAAAAAGTTCTAGAGTTAGACATGGTATACTATACTTTAGTCTAGCAATCCTTGTGAAGCATTTAAAACTTTAAAGGCAGGGACCCAACTACTAGGTAAAATACTGCTAACGTGTTCTCATTGCTTTTGGGGGTGAATTCAAACACCCTTCATGAAATTAAACGTTTGGTTTTGCTGTCATAGAGAGTGGTATTTGTTTCAGTTTTTGTTGATACCAGTCTGTCATTGTTAGGCTGCTACAATGAAGTATGTGGCTTAGAGGTGTAAATTCTTTTTCTCCATCCACAATAAAGAGGAAGCTACTGTGAATTAAAGAGCTGTAATTCCATGAAGCATTTCAGTGATGTTGTTGTAAAACCAAGATGTTTTGCATAATAAAATAACCCCAAGTGAGAATTTTATCCTTCTCACGCTTGATTTGAATTTTACAAGGCAGATGGCAAATAATTAAGGTTGCATAACATTTCCCATTAAAAGAGCCTTGTTTCAGTCTCTCTATAACTTTGCTAGATTTAAATGGTTTGGCCTCTGCTTCTCTTTTGCCGTGTTCTCTCCCTCTTTTTTTTTTATTTTGTTCAACTTCAGCAAATGGACCAATTGCTGAAGAATGAGACATGGGGAGTAGTGGGGACTTTACAGTTTTTTTTCAAGGGGCAAATTTCAGTCTCATAAGGAGGGCTCAAGGCCACTATGCTTTAAAGGAAAGACTTGAAACTGAGAACCGTATGAATTTGGTTTTAGAGCTACACCTCTTCCTCTTCCTAAGAAAAGCCATCCAAATTAGCTGCATAAAAAAGTGACAGTTAGCTCATGCCTGACGGGGATGCAGTCAGCATTGGAGTGCTATATTTCTGTCCAGGTTTTTTGGCTGAACTGATGCAGCAGCCTTTCCTCTCAGTCGCTTTGGGTTTATCAGCATTCGTGTGATTCACCATCCCCGTGGAATGAGTGAGCACGCTCCTCCCCAGCGCTCCCAGAGCTGAGCGGGACTTTCTTTCCCTGGCTCCTTCCAGTCTCTGCAGGCTGCTTCGGCACCAGGCACACTGACTACGGGCATAGAGGTGTCCTCTCCTCCCGTGCTGCCCAGGTACCTCCTGCTGGGAGTGCAGGAAAAGTGACCTGATGCCCCTAGAGAGATGTGGGGAGGAGGCGGCATTTGGGTTGGAACAATGCTAGCCAGAAAACTACAAGGGTAAAAAGTAGAAAGGCAAGAGAAGAGAGTTGCAGGGTAAGCAGGTTCAGGAACAAGAGAAGGAGGTTGAGGCAGTGCCTGAGGAGTTGTGGAGGGGGATGTAAGATCAGGAAAGGAGCAAAGGATGCGGTTCAATAGGGAAAGGGGAGCAAGAGTGCAGCTGGTGGAAAGGAATGGAAAATATTTGCAAAACATGTTCTCCCCATCTAGTGGCAGGGTGGTAAGTTTGCCAAATCAATTCTGTTATCCCAGAGAATACAGCATCCAGATTTCTTGAACTGATTTAATAATTAGGGGGGTGGGGGGTGTGAGGGTGGTGGTGGTGTGTAAAGTTACCTATTTTTTATGCTTGTATGTTTTTAATTTTAGGTGACTGGTACATGTCAGTACATAATGCATGCTTCTTGTTAACTTTTAAGGTTCCAAGTTCAAGCACTGAACAGTTACGAAATCTCAGAGTGAAACTTGCCCATGCAACTTAGTTTAATATAACCTATGCATGTACATACTATCAAATAATTAAGCATGTGATTGTGCTCTTGGAAGTTAATAGCCATCTCATTAGTAAGCCTAAACAACCATGAGGCTTTGACCTGCCTCAGCAGTACTGCATACCTAAAGTTGTGAAGATACATCTTAGTGGAAACTTCATTGCAACTTTTTTCTAGGTCTGTGTCTAAAAACCATCTGGGATTTGAAACAGTTTGTAGTTTAGTTACTGGAAACATTAGTCCAAATACAAAGATTTGTGCAAGTCTTAGTATCAAGAGTGAGAGGCATTTGTTGCAAAATACTGAACACTTAAGGGTTTTGGCTTAAAATAATTTAGAGGTTTGGTTTTTATTCTTGAATAAGAATAGATAGATTTATTTTGATTATGATATGATGCAGTGCATAGTCAGATGTTTTACATTACATATTCTATCATGTCATCCTCATAAAACATAAAAAAAATAGAATAAAAAATTTAGAAAACAATAAGGAACAAAAGCAAAGAGTGTAACATTTACCCTATTCTTTGTTCTGTCCGTTAGACACAATCCAACCAGCACCATGGTGGATTTTCCCCAGGTAATCAAGGCACCAAATACAATGACAGTAATACCTTTTCATTTTTTTTAACACCCTCTTTGATTTGGTGGATAGACAGACTACCTATGTATATCAGACTATGAAAGCAATGGGATGAGGTAAGGTAAGATTTTTGTTACTCCTGTTAGGAAAGTAGACTAAGAAACATTGGGTTTGATTTATTTTCTGTAGCAACCTGTTCTTACTTATGTTATTTCTCTAGAAGACTTAATTTTCAGGAGTTAAAACCTGAGTACAACTGGATCCTCTCAGACTGGTTTTGAAATCGTGGAACTTGCTTAAAATAAAAGTCAGTCAGAAACAAAATGTTTCCCTGAAGACTGGAGGGGGGGGGGAAATGTGAAATTTATGTCTCCAAAGGCTAAGAGCTGCAAATTATGGCAGTCAGGCAATGCAATCACCAAGAGAGCTAACAAGCAAGTGCTTGGAAAGCCAATGACATCAATGCTTGAGGAACTAAATGAAAACCTGCATGGACTTGGAATGATTTATGCTTTTTATGATGTATAAATAGTTGCCATAGTACTGGACATAGGGCAAATGTTTGTGCTCACAGTAGAGTAGTCTGTGGCTGTGTCTAAGAGAAATTAAGTGCCCATGGAGATTCTATAGAGAAAGAAGATTTGCTTTTCTTAAAGGTTATGCACATGGCGGGGCAGGGGGGGGGATGGAGGGGTGGAGGGCTGGCAGCATATAAAGATAAGCTCCCCATTTTAGTGGTGTGACACTCAGCCTAAGACCCCTAGGGAAAAAAATATACTTTGGTTTTGCTAGTGTACCTGAAGTGATGAATTATTCTTATAAAATGCAGGCCAAAGAGCTCTAGTAACCGTTTGCTGTATTCATATTAAAGAGACTTTAAAAGTAAATGTTGGTGTTATTTAAAGATTGTATGTGAGTACCTTCCTGTTCAAATATATAACTTTGCCTTTCTAAACACATATTCATTTATATAGTTTTCCCAAAGATATGGAACTCAGAAATAATTAAGGTTGGTTGTGCCACCTCAGTTCTGCATATGCAGTGTTATAATTAGCTATTAGAGTCTGCTGCCCTTATACCAAGCAATACCTTACTCCTCAGGAAGTCCTGTTTCCTGGCAGCTGGATATCAGTAAAGAACTGGTCCTTGAATTGAAAACAGCGTTTTCCAGTTTCCTGCGATGTTGACTTTGAAACACAAGTTTTCCAGTAAATGGCATCTTGAGAATTTAGTTGAGCTCTTGGCTGGTAGTAACTGTATTTGTCTTGTGCCTCCTTGAATATGACAGTGTAGTCCTGGCACGGTTTTTATTTTTTACAGTGATTGAAGTAATTAAGGACAAGTCATGCAACAGAAATATATTTTCTTAAGTCAGTGTTTCAGCTTTTTTCCCTGCCCAGCAATGGTAGGAGACATTCCTTTTTGCTTCACTCTTTCTGAATATATGCATTTTGTGCCACATTAAATGCTTGTTTTATTTAGCTTACAGTAATAGGATATATCTTTTATATTAAGAATGGGAGAAGAAATAGAAAATGGAGTGTTGCACTTGCTCTAAGTAGTTACAGAATCCCTTTTAGCGAGGTAGAGGCAGGCTAGCAGAAAACTGCTTGTTTTCCTCAGGCAAGTATACTCTCGATTAGAGTAATGGCTTGAATGTGTGCATCCAGGAACTTAACTGCTAAATAACAGCATGCAGTCTTTGTAGTTTTAACTGTTTCAGAAATAATTGTCTGCACAGAGTAGGTTATATAAACAAAGCACGGCTTCTATGAATCTTCCTGCTGTCTTTAGTTGAGAGGTTGTTGTTGCTATAGCGACTGGCAGGCATTATTCATGTTTTATGTTTCTAAGGCTGGAAGGAGGACTCTGAACATCTCTGCAAAATTTGTGAGCTGCAGAACTTTGCCCAGGCAACCCTGCAGCAGTGAAACAATTACCTACATTACTTGTATTGGTCCTACTAACTTGCAGGTGGTCTAGAATTTACCCCTCTCTGGAAGAGAAATCCCAGCAGATGTCCCAGGCATAAATCTAAGTGGCCTAATGTGGTATTGTGTGAAGATAATTAGGTACCAGGAGCAGTGCAGCTATCCTCAGTGTAATACTTAACTTGGCTTTTCAGCCAAGATGAGCTCCTGTGTTTGGAGTCTGGTGTGGACAAGGCTCTCCTACTTTCAGTACCTGAGTTAGCTTCAGGTGCTGAGGCAGGAGAATGAAATCCACATGGTAATAAACTCTTTCCTTAGTAAACAAGCTCATGGTACTTCATTATTTAAGAAGCTGCATCTTGCAGAAATCCATGCAGCTTCTGTAGCCAATTATAGTCAATTTTACCCTACGCTCCTTTGCATGGAGCACTAAATGCCTTAGACTGTTAGAGTTAAACAATAGCACTGCTTCCCCCCCCCCCCCCCATCCTCCCGTCTTGTGTTTTGAACACCCTTATTTTTACTGATTCTTTGGTAAAATATTTGATAAGATCTCACTAAAGGCAGTTGTCAGGGCCTATGCAGAGCAATTTCTTTGGGAGTAAAACACTTCCAGTCTTAAGTCACTTGTTTGTTTGTTTTTGCAAATGTATTTCTCCTATTGCTAAGATGAAAATAGCTGCTAAACCTATAGGCTAGGTTGAAGTTATCCTATTTCTCTTCTTGTGATGCACCCTCACTTATTCTCTCACAAATTAAGTAATTCAACAGGGTTTCTTTTGCAACCCAGTTTTCTTCATTGAAGCAATAGGATGAGACTGAAGATGGTTTAAAGCAATTACGGGATGAAGGCCAGGAGTCCACTTAGTTCAGTGGATACAGAGATGCTGAGTTTAAAGTAATTGAAAGCAGAAATCTTGGATAATGGAAATCTCTTAAGCTTTATTGTAGGTGTCTTTTAATAGGGATGGGAAGTGAGGGAATTGTCCTTCATGTGGCAGGCTAGTAACTTGGACTCCAGTGAGAGCTGCTGTACTGCTGGTAGAAGCTCTGTGGAATGAAAGTCGTTGGGGGTGATGAGAAGGTCAAGGAGTTGGTCAAAGTGTCCTGAAAGTAATGCAGTGGGAGACCTGTGTTGTAGATCTCACTTGAATAGTCGTGTAAGGTGACAATGCAGAGTAACTTATCTAGAAAGAAGGCTTTGAGGGGGAATAGTCCTATTTTTGACCTTTCTTCTGCTTACAAAGTTCGTATCGCTTCACTTTTGCATGTTTTTTTGCCTCTTTAAAACTCTTGCAGCCCTTCTTGGGGCAGGGGGAGACTGCTAGAAACACCCTAGAATTTAGAGTATCCGTGCAGTTATACACACAGCAGAGACGGATTATTAAAGCAGAAAAATAAGCTGCTGAAATCTGTCTCTTCTATATAATGTCCAGAAAGCCAGTACCTATCTGAATTTACTCCCTAGAGAGAAGAAAAGCAGTTCCAAAGACTCATCTGGCTTCCATGGTCTAAACCTCACCTGTCAAGAGCAAAGCTCAGCAGACTGAGATGTCAGTAAAGATAACAAGTGGTTGTTCTTACCTAGAGCACCTGCGCCTGCACCTGAACATGGTATGCGCATTTGGGGATGTCCCCATATGGCAACAGGATGACTCTGTTTCTATAGAAAGAGATTAATGAGGCAGAAAAACAGTTGTGCCTTGCTTTTGAGTGATCAGTATGTTGCCATGGCAGAAGTAGCACTGTTAGGAGCCTGTTCTCTGTCTTAAACATGAAGTCACTGGGATGGTAGCTATGAACCTCGGTGGACGTGGTGTTAAGTCCTGTCAGACTAGTGCAGCCTGAACAAATTTGGGAAGAGTTGAAAGCACAGAGGAAAGCATGGGTATGCACTGAGCTCAGCAGGGATGCGATGGCTTGTGTATGTCAGTGGGCTGGCAGGAGGAAAGCACTGTGTTGGTCCGTGAGCTTGTGGGAGTCTCCTGAATTAATCAGTAGATATTGCTCATTTTGTGAAATATTAATTTTAGTTAAAAATACATCTTGCATCAAAAGAATGTTTTGTTTTATTTTGTTTTGGGGGGACAAAAACATTACCTTCTCTTACTGCAAAGCTGAGAGCAAAGAGATTGCTTTGTTTTTAAGAATGTTAAGATCTCAAGATCAAATTGCTTAATGGAGCAATGTATGACAAAGTATTCGTTTTCCCCTTCTCTCCATCCCCATATTTACTTTACTGGAGTTGCTATCTGTGTTTTTGTAGAACTCAAAGGCTGCAGTATGCTTTGTTCAGAGGGCACAACGACCAAGGATATCAAATAATGAATACTCAAGTTGCTCTCCCCAGCTCAAGCGATCTGACCTTGGGATCAGTGTGATACTGAATGCAGGCTAGTCTGTGCCTAATTCTCCAGTTCTCAGTGGTAGGTGTAAGCGTCATTTCGGACTTGGAAATACTTACAAGAATTACCTCATAGTTTGGAGCAAGCTCCCTAGTTGAAGTCCAGAAATGTTTTTCATCTAGAAAATGTACAGGTGCTCCATTTCATAATCTCTGAGGTGACCTTCTATGTACAACTATTACAACAATACACTCACACAGATCCTGGATGTGAGGATCTGTCTGACGACGTGGTCACAAATGCTGCCTGCAGCAGTCGGAAGTCTGAGGAGGAGAGGCAGGTGGTACTCTTGCACCTTCACTGAAAGTGTTTCACCCTTGAGCAACGGGCTCACAAATAAATCACTGCAGGTTGCATGTTGCCCAGTCTTGGTGTTTGAGGAGCACGTGGCCTAAGACAGGTTGCACAGCACAAAATGCTTGAAGTCAGGAGCTGAGGTTGCCATGCATGCCCTCAAGTGGTAGCATTTCAGCTTTTATTTTGGTGATATGTAATTAAAAACTTTCTTTTTGTGTTTCTCATCTGTATCTGACTGGGCTTGCCAGCTGCCTGATAAGCTGCAGAACCACTGCTTCACATCACAGGCTTTTTCAGCACATAACAAGGATCTTTTTTCCAGTGGTCCTTTTATGTTAACATCATTGTTTTATATTGCAGTGTAATGATGCAATATAATTATCCATAGGAAATAATGTGTCAGCTTCTTTTTGGTAAATGCTGTTACAGTTATTGTGTTTCTTTTATCATCTTTAAGAGACTCTAAGCAGCAGAAGGGCTGTCCCTACAAAGGCATTCAATTTGGTATGTTCTCCTACATTATTTAATATTTTAGGATGCAATGCGTTTTAAAGCCAGCATCGTCAACCAAAAGTAATCTTTTATAAATATGCATCTCCCAATAGAGTAGTTACACAATTTTAATCTAAAAAAAAAAGTGTCCCTTGTAGTTATTTGCATCATACAGTTTTATGTCTGTGGATTGTTTCCAAAGAAATCTAGTTACACTTCTGTTTTTAGTGTTTTACAGTTTAGTGCTGAATTAGCTGTGGTAATTTTAAATCATCGGTTTCTCTTCCTAGTCTGCAATATGATGAAAACAATGGTAACTTCGATACTATTCCATAAGTATTAAACACTAACGCTGATGGGTTTTCATTTCTACTTAGCTCACACAGGACACCAGAGATGAAGAACATCAGTAACAGTGCTTTGTATGGCAAGTCTGGTGGTAGACTTCTGTGATGAGTGCCAGAGCAGAAAGAACTGGGATGGTCTCTTAGTTGGTGTCTCTTAATGTATTTATATTTGCAAACTAGACCTTTAAGTTCCACGGTGTTGGAAGTGTGAAAATATGTACTTCAGGTTCAAGCTTCTAAGGATTTAAAATATTTTAATGAAAAATTAATTCATACGTGTGTTTAAATAAGGCATGAACTTTGCTGTGCTTTACTGTTTTAGTGAGTAGAAATGAAACACAGATACCCTGTCACTCTTCTGCATCAAAACTCCAACTTGCAAATGTTCTCTGTAAGTACTGCTATTTAGACTTTAAAAGAATAAGCACTTTACATTTGCTAATGATGGAAATTTCAAAAAGCTTATATCTGAAATTGTGAAGACTTGTATTACCTGTACTAAAAATAGCAAACTGGTCTATAGTCTGCAAGTACCCTCTGCTTCACCCTAGTTCCCTCAACAGTTCCTTCGACCTACTTCCCTTAACAAGAATCTAGGTTGTTGAAATCTAACCAAAATTAGGCACATCTCTCTATTCTTTTAAAATGGAAATCTAGATCTTAGTTTTAAATCACTAGAGTTCAGTAGATCAAAGCCTTTTAGAGAATTCATGTGCATTGCCGTTCTTACTGCCTCACTGATATAGTATTGCGCAGAACCTTGTAAATCTCTTTAAAATAATTTTATCAGTGTTTCTAATTAGAACATTTTGTTACAAAAGGGTTTTGATTGGAGCTGTAATGGCATAACCATACCTATTCTGCTATCAGTTTTCCAAAGCATTTAAGAAGCCTGAGGGTATTGGTTTGGATGTGTTTCTATTTTTCTTCCAAAGTGGTAGTTCTGTTAGGAAAATCTTTCTAGTGTCTCTTTATGAACCATTTAAACCAGGGCTTTTAAGAGGGCTTGGGTTTTTTTGGGTGGAGGGGAGGGTGTTTGGCAGTAAGTGTGCACAGTATGGACTTTCCATCCTGATGCTTCAGTTCTGTTCCTACCAGCACGCTCTTCCCCAAAGAATTAACCTGAAATAAAGCTAGCATACTGTCGGTGTCTTGCTTCCCCCCTTCCCTAAAAAGCTCACATCTCTTGTGACCAAGCTGCTCCAAAATGCACATTAATGTCACACAGGCCTCCCTTCCTATCTAAATCCTGAAGACTGGAGGGGAAAAAAATGTGAAATTTATGTCTCTGAAGGCTAAGAGATCCTATCTGAATCCTCTCCTTGTCCCTCCCACAACCTATCACTCAGCCCTGCAGTCCTCCCATCCCCAGATGTTTCCCTTGCTTTCCCATGCTGTTGTGCTAAAAAAATCTTGATTTCTGAGCTCAGCCCCAGCACCGAATCAGTCCCTGAGCCTTCCTGGAGATGCCAGGAAGCTCTTTGTCCATAGTGACTGAGAGCAGGGGTTTTGTACTGTGCTGGTTTGCTCCTGACCTCAGCAACTGCTCAGGGGGCATCTGCTGGCTACCAGGACAGCACATCCACTGCACAGGAAGGGCCCTGCAGCAAGATTTTTAAGGGATGAGGTTTGCTTCAGAATGGTCTGTGGATAGAAGCTGACTGCTGGCAGGCTGCTTGCTCTTTGGAGGCCAGCAGCAACCCACAAACCACCATTTATTACTTCCTGCAGGGAAGGGAAGTTTGAAATTGTTGTTGCAGAGGAGAAGAAAAGGAGGAGATGTTTTATATTAATAAAATGCTGATGCTTAGTTCCTGTGTTCCTGCAAGGTTCAAGTGTCAGAGTAAACATCTCAAATATGGCTGCTCTGAGCAGTGTGTACAAATGAATTTCAGTGATGAGAAAAGGAGATGGTTTGGTTTTGTGTTCAAGCTTTTGTGTTTGGGTGTGTCTGCTTGATCCATTTCCATGCTTCTCAGCAGGGTTGTGTTGTAATGTGTTAGTTCAAAGTAAGAATTTTCTTGCTATCTCATTTTGAAGGACTTTACTTTGATAACTGTTATATGCGTGCATAAAAGCTTACAAAAGCAAAGCTAGCGCTGGTTGCAGAGTAGTTTTGGTACACTCAAAGGACTGTTTTATAACAATCTTATGAAAAAAGCACATCAGGTCCCGAACAAGATTAGGGCTCCAGACCGTGCTTACACAGTGAATAAATGAAAGCAAGGAGTAGCCTTGACTCAGCCCAGACACAGCTGGTAGAAGCAGTAGTCTAAGGAAGTTGGTCTGTCCAAGGTCAGTACAACTTCCAGTACAGTGCAGCAGTGCCAGAAAACATTGTCTCTGGCTGTGCTGGAACAGATTGTCAGGCTGCTTCTCCCAAGCCCTTCTTGAGTGGTAGTTTCAGAGCTTTTATTGACAAATGGATTTTGTGAAAACTATGGTCTTTAACACGTGCACATGTGGGTTTTTTTTTTAAGACTTATTGCCTCCCACATTTCTGAAGAGGAGAGTGGAACATAACTTTTTCCTGACTTACTCTGAAGATTTTAATATTAGACATCCAGCTGCTTGGTTTTTATCTTTTTATCTCTCAGCTGAGCTGCATGCATCTCAGTAATTTTTGGCCAGACATAGAACTTTCAGACATATTTATCTCTGGAGAGATTGCTGTCCTTTGTTCCCATGCTTCCAATCTGAAAATACAAGTAACAGATTAAGTGCGGAATGCAAGTATGGAATGAATGTGGTACTTAACTCTAGAGCAAAAAAAAGGCACAAAATATTACTTAGCATTAAACTGACACCATTTCCCCCAGCATTCTCTGGGAGAAACTGGCTCCTCGAGGCTTGGACAGGTGTACTCTTTGCTGGGTAAAAAACTGGCTGGATGGCTGGGCCCAAAGAGTTGTAGTGAATGGAGTTAAATCCAGTTGGTGGCCAGTAGCAAGTGGTGTCCAGGGCTCAGTACAGGGCCAGTTCAGTTTAATATCTTTATCAACGGCCTGGATGAGGGGCACATGATGAGTAAATTCGAAGCAGCTTTGTCAAAGTTCATCTCATGGCAAATCAGGGTTTCGCTAACCTGTAGTGAGCTGCTGCAGGTTTTTACATCAGTGACTTTGGATGACGTGCTAGATAATGTTGAGCATACAGTTGTGATTATATGGTAGTAGGGATGTTGCTTTAGTCAATAGAAGTAGAAAGTTCAGAGCAATCCTTTCATCAGGCCGATCCTCTATCACCATCAGTTGCTGCCCAGTTACTGAGCACTTAACAGGAATAGCTGAAGTAAGAGGGATAATCCAGCTCAATTTTAAAATTACTATTAACTTTAAAAAATGGGGTGGGGAGGAGCTTCCAACCATAATACAACGTTGCATAGATGTGTTTAGAAAGAGAACAAGGTTTTGATTCTGCCAGTGCTTTAGTCAGTGGATGATTTCTATGCAGTCTCTGAAATCCATGCATTGGATAGGTAGGTAAAGTTGCATATTTTTAAGACCTTGTAGGCCCTGCTTAGACAAAGCTTTTCATCTGTCTTTCTTATCTGAAAGTGTTATCCAAGAAGATGGATGTTAGATTGTCAGCTGGGGAGGAAGACCAAAGAGAAGAGTTTAATAACTGACCAGAGCATCCTGTTTCGGAGAGTTCATTTGTGGATGGCTGTTGGAAGACCATTCACTGAAACATGTCCTTGCAAAGTGAAGGTGGGGTGGTGCAGCTCTTTACAGCTTTTCTGTGGAAGGTTGGGGTGGAATGTTTATCTGTATGATCTCTCTTTCAATTGGGATGGGTGGGCAGTGTGGTTCTGGTGTAGCTCTGGGCAAATCACTTAGCGTTTCATCAACATCAAAAACACTAGAATTAAAAAAACCTCCAAAACCATCAGAAGAACCACATGTCAGAAAATACCTGATGGGATTGAACAAAAGAGCCAGGCTTCTCTTCATAGCACAGTGACAGCACAGGAGATGATGGGCACAAACCTGCGGTACAGAAAATACTGTCCCCACATAAGAAGAACTTGTCCGCTGTGAAGAGTGGTCAAAGACTGGCACAGGTTGCTCAGAGCAGTTGTGGAGTCTCCATCCTTAGAGATATTGAAAACCCAACTGGGCATGGCCTGCTCAAGGCAACCCAACTTTGAGCAGAGGGGATGAACTAGATGATCTCCAGAGATCCCTTCCAGCCTCAACAACTCTGATTCTGTTATTGTCTTCCCCAATATATCTACACTCTTACCCAGGCTCTCTTCAGTCTTTTGAGTTTCCAGAATGCTTCACAGAAAAATATCCTCTCATTTCTAACACTTCTTTATGCAACTTTTATTCCCTCCATGTAAAGATAGCGGTTCAAGATAAGCAGCAGAGCAAGTTTTACGTAGTTGAATGATGTCTCTTCTGGCATGTGTTAGGTTATTGAGTCTTGCTGGAACCAGTATTGTCAATATTTAGGTTTGGACTTTAGATGTTTAGTTGTCTGATTAATCTGTTTGTATCTTAGAGCAAGAGGTATTTTATGTGGGAGCACACCTACACTAGATACTTGTGCCAATTCTTATTTGATACCCGGCATCATTAAAACTCATGATTGTGCTATCTGTTCTTTTCTCCATCACTTGTTATATGGGTGGTCATACAAATGTTTATTCAAACAAAATATTCCAAGGAAATGTCAGACAAGAGGAAATATGGAAGAAAGTATTACTTTGTGTACCTAGGCTCTGTTACAAGCGTATTATCTGGATGGCATTTAAAGCCAATGCATAATCCCATGGTGCAATGCTTGAAGAAAATAATGCACATGCACTGTATAAGATATGCAAAGAAACTTGTGATGAAGCTATCGGAACATCAGTGCTCTCCCTAATGCTCAGAAACTCTGTTTATTACTCTCTTATAACAGTTTCCTCTTCTATGTGATGTCCTAGGCCAGGCTGATGGGAATCATGATGTAGGTTCCCCGTGCGTTACAGCGGGAATTTTTCTGAGAAAGTTCTAAATGGCTGATTCAGGCAGGAGGAAAGTCTGTTCTACCTGCCCCCCGGCTCCCCCCAAGTTAAGGTAGTAGTAAGATATAAAAAGCTTGTAAGACATAAAGAGTTTAAATGCACTTACTCTGGTGAATAAAACACTTTTTTCCAGGCTTAGTATTACCCATTTGGGACACTGATAATGATAGATTCTACAAAGCCTGGAGGTTCAAGTGTTCAGTGTTGCTCAGATTATCTTGCCAAAAATCAGGTCATCTACCTATAGGTTAAACTAATCCTTTGTATGAGGCCTTTAAAATGGCAAAATACTAAAATCTTTTGTTGGGCTGCCTTTAAGGTGTGACAATTCTTATTGTGATTTGGAATCAATATTCCTTAGGTTCAACAGTAGTTACTTCTATTGATCACAAGAGCGATCAATATAGTTGTCAGGGAGGGGAGTGTCTTTTTTGACAATTATTTAAAATTTCCCACGATTTTTTTTTTTTTTCTGCGACGATGTGATTTTTGAACGATGCTCTCAGCAAAACTTTGCTTATGAACACTAAACATTTGATCAATGCTATTTTTCTATTTCACTCACCTGCATCCTCCCTGCAAAAAGGGAGTACAGTAAGTGTCACATAGTCTACCTTTTATCCTTTATGTTCATCCTGAAACATGCCTGGGGAAGGGGAAACAAAGACTTTTGTCAGGCAACGAAATGAATGAACTCACTGAGGCACTAAGGCTTGAGTGTATATTGTTAAAGCTGACAAGCGTAAGAAATTGCTTGCAGCCTTCTGAAAAAAACTTTTAAAAGTATGTTTTCTAAAGTGCATCTAATACAGTAATGCCTGTTTAAAGCTGGAATAATTATTTTTTTCCAACTTCAATTTCTAGTGATATTTTAATTTAAATGAATTGTGGCATATGGGGTTTTTTTTCCACTCCCCTAAGCTTTATTGATATAACTGTTTCTTTATCCTTGCTCACAAAAACTTTTTAGCTATTTGTGGAAGGTGAATCTTAGAATTCTTACAGTTTGTCTTTAGAGTCTTCCCAGATTGCTGTTTTCTGGACTTAAACACTCCTGTAGTGGAACTGCTGGACATGAAGAATAGTAACCTGAGAAAATCATGGCATCTAATTTCCTGACTTGGCTTTTAATTATAAATAGATGCTGAGCCACAGATATGGTTGTGATTTGAAGTATAATAATGATTCTTTTGGTTTTTCTTCATAAAGGGTTATTGAAAGGGCATTCAGAGCCACAGAATTATCTCTTTCTAGACTGACAGGATCTGATCAAAAGTCTGTTGAAAATAATGGGATCATCTCCTCTATTAGATTTCATTCAGGTCATAAATTGTCCTCTCTTCAGTTCTGCATAATGAGTGTGTTAATAATTTGTAAAGAGTCTATGAAGTTTTTACCAGTATCTTGTACCATACCTTCAGAAAGCTAGGATCTGCAAGTCACCTTTAGCAATAGTTTCCCCATTGCATCCAAACATTGCAATGTGTTTGGATGTTGGCTTCTTCAAAGTCACTCTGCAGTTTCATTCTCTTATTCCCACTAACTTGCTGTTATCAGTGTGATTAATTCAGCTTCCTCCAAGGGAAATTAAATTTAAAAAAAATAAAAAAATTAAAGGCTGCTGTTCTTTGGAAGTAGTGATTTCCAAAGCATCACTGAGAAGGAAGAGGAAAAATTTGCTACATGTATAGCATTAGTATAGCATGGAAAAAAAAAAAATCATACACCTTATTAAAACCAGCATTGTTAAAATAGAATCTTCTTGTGGTTCTTTCCTCAACTTGAATGGGAAACTTGTATTGTGGCTTCAGTGTTTTCTGTGTAACCTGCAGGGCTTTTTCTATGCAAAATGGTATAGAATGGTATTAAAGTGGCATTTCAGAACACTCTGGTTTTAAAGGGAATTCAGTGATGCTTAAGTTGCATTATAATAGAGTGGTTGAGCTGATGTTTAGTAATATGGTTATTTAATCTCTTTCCTTTTTTCCTTATTTTAGCAGCCGAAGGGTCTAAAACACAAGACAAGAAAGTCACTTCAGGACAAAGCAACACCGGAACTAAACCAGGTATGTCGTTCCACAAGCTTCATGTTATAAGAGTGTCTGCCTCAATGGTGTATGAAAAACACGTTGTTGTCTTAGGAAATTTCTCTCACCGTTTCAGTGAAAACTGGTATCAGTGAGATATTGATATTTCATATTTAGTTAGGCTGGAATCTCTGATTGTTTGCAAAGAAGCAAAACTGAAAAAAATCTACTTTCTGTATAGTTTAGGAATGAGGGTTGGGAAGTGAGATAAGGTAACAGAAGCCACTGTATTTGCATATGTGCTTGCATGAGAATTACCTGCTGCAGGCAAGGATTTGCAGCTTTATATAAATGTGCTTCTCTTCAGTCATTTCTTCACTTATCACAAAGCATGCCATATTCTGTAATATACTCTATGTGGTGGGCAGATGTTTGTCACTACTTCACCGTACCTGGTTGGTACATTGCGTGGATTTAATTCACTGTTCACTTACATAGTTGAAAGTCTATGTACTAAAATGCTTAATGTAGTCCTTGATGCCAAGAGTCGGGTCCATTTGCATGCTTAGACCAAGATGCAGAAGAGCACTTAAATATCTAAATTCTGCCTGTATTGCAGTTCAGGTACCCAAGCTTAAAATATGCAATTAATAATAATCTTGTACAGATGCCTGAGAAAGCATAGGTGCTTGTGTCGCTGAGGACTAGGCACACAGTAAGCACACCCTTTTCAACTGCTTGACAGCCTGGCAGCTCAGTGGCTGCTTTGTACTGACAGACTCTTCTCTGTCCCCAAACTTGGGTACCTTTGGCTGATGTCCCCAGAGGGAAGCAATCCCAGTGCTATGTTCAGATCTCACCTCACATGCTCTGGCAGGCAGTGCTGAGTCCGGCGCAAAGTGCAGCATTCTTGGCTGCTCTCAATCAGAAAGGCAGTGGGAAAAAGAGAGGAGAGAATGGAGATAACATTACTCGCTTCCACAGCAAAAACAGAACTCTTGGCGTTGGTCAACATTCAATATCCACTTTATCCTGGAGTCGTTCAATCCCAGTTTTCATTTCTAAGGAGGATGTCCTAGCTGCTCCTATATTCCCTTCGTCTATGCTGGTGTGTAGAAAGGAATGCAAAATTCCCGGAGCTGGAGAGAGGGAGGGCACAGGCACATGTGCAGGGTTTAGCTCTGCACCCAGCTGGTGAGAGTCCGTCCTGAAGAGAACATTCCTGAGAGCTGGTGCTTTGTGGTTTTTGTTTGGGGGGTTTTGTTGTTGTTTTTTTGTTTTGTTTTATTTTATTTTTCTTTAGGCTACCTATGAATTTTGTCTCAAGCAGTGTTTTGGTCAAAAACCAAACCAAAGAGTTTGCAGTAGGAGTGACAGCTGTCACTTTTAACACTGTGTCTACAGGATGAACAAGTATTAGGAGTCCAAGGTAACTCCAAATGTGTGCATGACAGTGCAAAGAGAGCTAGACAAAGGGAAGAGAGTTTGACATCCAAGTAACGCATCTTTTCAAATAACACTGTGGCTTACATTTCTTTCTCCCCACAGCACCCCTGTGAACTAACAATACAAACTGGCTGTTGTTTTCTGCTTGACATCCCTTTCAGTTTCTTTAGTACCAGAAATTAGCACTCTTGGAGTCAAGGGCAGAAGGGAAGCAGACATTTGTGAGAGGAGATTGAGACGATTATAGATGGAAATGAAGAATAGTAGTAGTTTGACTTTTGAAGTCACACTGAGTGCAGCTGATAGTTACCTGAGCCACAGAAAGTGGCCATATGTAGTAAGTATATATGACAGTTACTCATTTAGCAAAATTACAACCTAATTTCTACAAATGTCAACCGTGCTTAAGAGTTCAGTGGGTATTAATTATATAGAAGATTTGAAAATTTTGCATTTTCATTTTGTTAATATAATTAGGGACCAAAAATGATTGACATCTCAGTGCTGAATTTCTGTAAAATACTGTTCATGGCTTCTAAGCTCTTTTAAATGAACTAGTAAAGTCTTAAAAATTATTTTGAACTCACAGGAAGTGTTGTAAGTTTGTGAAAAATACTGTTTTCATATGTAGTATAGAGGCTTAATTTCCAGCAATAGGTACAAAATTAATTTCCCCTGTATAGAACTATAGCTTATTTAATCTCCAAACATCCCTCTCGGGCATAATATTAAGCATTTGTATGTTATGTAAATGTAATGAAATCAATTGCTGAGTGTGAGATCATACGCAATGCATCATAACCAGACTGCAGCTTCTACAGCAGCATGTGGGTCTCTGTAAGGCTTTGCATATGCCCAGTTATCAATTATTTCTGTAAGAACTGGCAAGTTCTTGCAGGATTTGTCGCAAAGGACACAGTTCCTATCTCCTTGTGCAGCAAGTTAAAGCTATCGCCTGATGATGAATATGAACAAAAGAGAGTACAAAGTACCTTGTGTGTTTGTCCTGGTATTCCTACTGAATAAGAAGAAATGCCAGTCCCCAGGTATTTGCCTGGCGGGTTGTTAATGAACAGAGACGTGAGAAATAAAATGGGGAGCAGGTCCAGTGAACTTTCTTGTTTTGCCACAATTTGAAGCTGTATGCTGGGGATGTCAGCAGATCATCTGGGTTCAGAATGTAATTGTTGGAGGTTGGGCTTGTAGCCAAACTATGAAGAATCATTTTCAAGGCTTAGAAATGACATTTTAATTAACAGTGTAAGATTTTCACCAGTGCCGTATGCTCCAGTTTCTAGCAGAGCAAAGGCTGTACTGGTCTGCTACAAAGGTGTTAGCCCCATCTTTGTGCCAATATTGATTTAGTTCTTTGTGCTCCCAAGTGTATGCAAAATAGCTTGTTACTGAAGACATACTTACAGCCTGCATAGCCTGCAACTTAACGTGACTTCTTTAGGATTGTTCTAACATCCTGGGGTGTTGGGATAGAGGCTGTGTGCGTGTGTGAACACTATCAGGTGTGTGATATAGAAAAATAATTGGATATCTTCAAAAAGAATGGCAGAGGGCAGCTTTAAAAATGTATTTTATTCCTTCCATTGCTTATAATTAGGAATTCTTAAGGGAGACCTTTTCAGTTTGCCTGTCCATGTAACCCTCCTGCCTCTTTGAAGAATTCCTGCTTCTCCCCGATAGGGAAATCTCTTCTCTCAAGAAAGGAAAAAAAAAAAAAAAGCTGGAAGGAGAACAGTACATTCTGAAAGAAGCAGGATTTTATGTTATTCCCCAGTGTCTCATCATTCTCTGTCAACTCGATGTTACATTGACTTGGCTGACAGCCCTTGAAGGGAATCCTTGTTTTCCAGGGGAATTCATATTGAATGCGCGTTATTCCACTAGCACTAATTACTTATGCTATAGAAGTTCATGTTTTGTGAATCTCATGTGCCAGCCATGAGAGAGAAAGAATATTATTACCCTTTTGACCTGTGTCTGCATGCTGAAGAGGCTGCATGCAAGTCAGCACACTTTAACATCAGCCAGATGTTAATCTACACTGTACATTGGACAAATCTGTGGCTAGGCATAGTTTCATAAATGGCAGCACTGTGTGCTATTCGACCAACATTAATGGTTTGATCTGTAACTGTCTGATGGGTTACCTTTGTCTTTGCTGGTGACTTGTTCACTTGTTGCACCTTTCATTGGGGTTCTCATGTTTGAGTGTTCTTCTTCCTACCAGCTGTGCAATGCTTTTTCTCCTTGCAGCTCTTACTTGACATCATTATTAACACCAGTAATTGGGGCTGTAGTCTCTGATCATTGTTGAGATGGTGCTTTTTCACCGATGAGAGTTCAGGAACAATGAAAGTGAAGCTAGTTGTCAGTGAAATCTTTCATCCAAGAAATCCTGTCATCCTGATGCAGATACTTCTGTTAGAGTATGAAATGCGCATTACTGTTTGGGTTTTGGGTTTTTTTGTCTAATTCATATAACTATTCAAAATCTGTCTAGCACATCCTCACTTCAGGGATTTATTTTTGCAAATATCTTTAGCCGTATTTTTATGACCTATTGTATTTTTTTGCTAGTAACTTTCTTCATAGGCATGCAGTCTATACACAAATAGGCTGGGTTTACATGTTTTTACAAATTGCTTACTTGTTTATTCACACTGAATAGTGAAAAGGATCTGTTGTCTTGTTTTTAGGTGCACTTCCATGGTGACAGTATTTTAGGTAGTTCTTTATCTTAAAATACTTTAAAAACTGACTTCCCCTCAATATTGAAATAAATAAGACCGTTTCTTTATAACCAGAACTCTTTTAGATTTTTCTGTGGGGTTTTTTGTTTACTTGTGTTTTTATTCAAAGCAGATTTTTTTCAGTGCTTGTTGAAAAGCATAAAATGAACAGCTTTCCAGGTTTAACAGAACAGGCTCAGGATGAGTAGGAAATTAGTTTTGGCAGCATGCTGAGGTGAACTTGGATTTTGTTCCCTTTTTGTCTGGAAGAGCTCCACTGCTGAGGCTGGAAGTAGGATGCTAGCTGATTAGCATGTTGTTGTTTTCCAGAGAACTCACTGAGTAAGTGATGTTTTTCCAACCAAGCCTGAATTTCTATAGTCAAGCCTGGGCTGTGACACAGATTTTTCATATTATTCTTAGTCTTACTGCTGTGATCCAAGTGGCCAGTTGCACATATTTTTAAAGAAATTGTATAGCTAACTTTCAATCTACATGGATAGTTGAGGAAACTATCATCTTACTTTACTGGTATTATACCAATCTATGCATGTGATGTACTGTCTTAACGTGTTCACCACAGCGTTTAACACAAACATCTGTGGAGATCGGTATCATGCTGTCTTCAGAAGCTCAACCAGAACTGCTACAGTGTTTTGATCCAACCTGTTTTGCTTGGATATTGACCTTCTTCAGTCTCCTGAAATAGAGCTTGTTGGTTTTTTGAGGCAGTACTGGTGGGAAGAGGGTGCTGCATTATAATAGAATTTCCTCTGGATGCATTTTGGAGAGAGATTATGGAATAACAGACAGTATTTTGTCAGAGTGCTCTCAAGCAGTCGAGTTGTTACAGGCTTGGAAACAAAACAGAACTTCATCCTGAGTTTTCACAGGCAGTAGTCAAGCTTGGAATTCAGAGTTACAACTTGATCCATTCTTTAGGAGTGTTTTTACATATTGATAATTAGCATACTTTTTTTTTTTAATTGTTTCATCTTTTTCTCATAAGATGGATTTCTGGAAATGTGATCTATTTTGAAAGTAGAATAACTAGAATTGTTTAATGGTCATTCCCCTAAAAGCTTGTCTATGCTACTATTTGATTTTATGCTATATGCCTAATATTTTTCCCCCTTCTTCCATTTTCAGATCATCTAACAATACTAAAGGTTGATGACAGGCAACGGCTTGCTAGAGAACGGAGAGAAGAACGAGAAAAACAGCTAGGTAAGGCCTACTCTATTTGGTTTTTATTGTTTGGTTTTTTATTATTTTTTAGTAGACTATCATCTGTGTGCAGTGTTTTTGCCAGTTTGCTTTTAGGAGCATTCAGCAAACTGTGCTAGATATGCAGTAATGTAATTCTAGATACACTGTTACATCTTTAAAGTAGATCTCAATTCAGCACATCTTGGGATTCATCATTGCTATACCTGTTGCATACCTATTACTTTTGTGAATCTGAATGAAAAACGGGTTGATTTCTGAAATCATTCAAGGAAGCTTCACTGATGTAAATGGAATTTTCAAGTTTTAGATTTTTCTTTTTTTTACCAGTTAAGATTGGACTTCTTAATGTGTTGAAGGCATCCTTTATTGCCATAAAATAGAGTTGCAGAATATGTTGCCAATGTATCGTTTGAATTTTTCTACATAAACTTGAATTTTTGTAAGGTGAAATCTTTAGTAGGTGTCAAATAGATGTGCTCAATATCTTACAAAATGTCACCTGTGCATGAGCACACATAACACTATTCAAGTGAGTAGGGAAGGTGAAGGTTACTTAAGTGGCTAGCGATAGACAGTACGCTGAGCGTGGTAGTGAGAATTACAGAATTATGCAAAGCCAAATTGATGGCTTTCTGAAAACTATTTATATGTTTGGCTGCCACAACATTCTGTGGCAGTTGGGAGGCTGGGGACCAGAAGTATTTCCTCTTATTTTTACACATTCACCCTGATTTCTTTAGATGCTGCATTGTTCTTATGGCTTGAGAAACAGAAGTTCTTTATTTCCGTTTTCTAGCTTCTGTAAGTTTATAGAACTATATCATAACTCCAGACAGTGTATGCATTAATATCCTTTCTTCTTTACAGCACCTTATAACATTGCACTAGCTGTGCATGAATCATTAGGGTTATTTTGAAGGAGGAAAAGAAAGCTTTGGTTTTGGCTTGTTTAAGGGGATAACATGACAGGATGTTTGCCAATCCCTAAAAAGCTGCTTCTGCAGTTGAGGTTGATGGTATGCGTAGCCTTAGTTTCTTCGGGTTCCAGAGCAAATGAAGGTTACTGGCCCTTTTGAATTAATTTGTCATAGATGACACTTCCATGTCTTAATTTTATTCTTTTTCAGGTTTGATCTTTGTATAGTAACAATGCTTTACTCAAGTGCAGAGAGAGATGCTTTCTTTAAGTTTCCCTGACCTCTGATTTTTCCCGCTATTGGTAAATGAGTATCTGTTACTGGAAGAACGCAACTTCTGTTGAGAAATGTGTCATTTTGTGTGACGTATTTTAAAAGCCACATCAAACTGTAGGGTGTTTTTAGGTTGACGTGGAATCCTTCATTCCTTAATGGGAGAGTTCTGCATGTCCCTGTGATGTATGAGTGTATTGTGTGTTCTTGCATGAAGAATTATTTTGAACTAACAAGAAAATTGAAAGTTGCATTGTACTGTCATCTGTATATTTGTCTTCCAACATTATGATTTAGGAGCTGTCTCTTGAGATTTGTGTTCCAGTACAGCAAAGCAAAGCAATGATTTTTACAATGGCATCCAAGCGTCTTTTTTTTTTTTTTTTTAGTGCAGAACGTAGATAATCAGTCACTCATGTCATGTGATCCATAGCAAAGAAATGCCTAAGCTGTCTATCTTAAACATCAGGTTGTATAATGTCGTTACATAAATGTGTCTTGATGAAAATTAGAGTTGGATTTTGTTAAAACTGGGACATCAGTCATGCAACAGTAAAGCAACTGAAGGAAAGAATTTATTTATTTATTTATTTATTTTAGAATTAAGTTGGATTTAAACTTAATTCCTCTCCTTTTGATCCAGAGGATCTGTCAAGTTTACCAAAGGCTTCTTTTTTAAGCCAAAGTTGGGAATTACAGTCATGCTTCAAGTGAAATTATTCTCTGCTGCCAAAAAAAAAAAAAAAGTAGTGTTCAGTTCTGTAAGTGTAGAGCTGGTAGTAATCTGTAACAATTTCATTTTGTACTTTCAGCAACTTGAAAGGCAGGAGATCACACTATTTATCTTTTCATGAAAATTAAGTTTTTCAAACCTTCTGTTGAGATCATGGGGGGTACCAGTTTAATAATGATTATATTCCTTTATTGGGCAATATTCTGATGCTACAGAAGGGTTGATTTAAGACCTGTTTCCCCACCTGTCCTTTAGTTTACTCTCAAGCTTTAATTTTTTTTCAAGTTCCACTGTGCTGTGATAGATGTGGCTTTCACTGTGGTATAATGGGTCAGTATGTGCTCTGCACTCTTGAGGATTTGCTTGCACCTGGCAATGGTAATTTGGCAGTCTTATTTTACTTACCACACTTCGATGTCCACCTCTCTTTAATGAGAGTTTAAAGAGTAGAAAAGATGAGTGCTGTCATTTCTATTGTCTGGATACATGTAGCATATGTGTGGTGGGACTGTCGGTATCTGCTGTTTCTTGAGGATCATGTTATGCTACCTAATTGAAAAGAACGAAAAGGCTTCTGCAAAAACGCCTCTTTCACCTTGGTATACTCATGTCTAGTTTTGGAACTTTTCGAAAATGTAGAAGGCACATGGGGACACATGTATGTTATTTTGGCTAATCCCCCTATCAAGCAGGAGGGTTTTTTAGTTCCTTCAGTGTAGGAAAGGCATTGCTTTTGAAATTCCATACCAGCACTTCTGAAAGATTAATTCTTTGGAGGGGGGGGGTGGGAGTGGGGGTGTTTCTGTGCAACTCGTGTTTTCCATGACTAATAAGTTGTATCGATTTGGGGGGGTTTAGCTTTATTCTTAGACTTGCTTTTTCACGTGGACAGAAATAAAGGAATTGCTTAGCAGCTGTGCTTCCAGTTTTTTATTCCCCTGACCATTTGCTAATGTGTGTATTACTTGTCGATATGTGCATTCAGACCTTTAAAGGATTGTTAGGGTAATCTTTACTTGATGCTATCAATAATGCTTCCAATGTTTAGTAATCGCATTTTCATTTTGTGCTGTTTCTGCTAGTACTCTTTCCCACAGTGCCTATGCATGCAGTTAACATCTGTCCTCTAAAATACAAATATCAGATCTCTCTGTGTGAGACCAGCCCTCTTGGGTCATGCAGGACGGGAATGCCAAGAGAGGCGGTGGTAGGTGAGCGTGATAGCTCTCAAATGGGGCTATTCTTAGAGGACAGAGTGAAGGGAGCTGTCATGCTTCTGGCTCCAGCTCGGACTATGGTTCTCTGGCGTGTGTCAGGCTGACCGGCTGCGTCTGGCACTGGAGGCTGCGTGAGAGAGACATGTCAGAACTGAGTTGTTTGTGAAAACAAACATGGTAGATGGCATTGACCTGGTTCTCCATACCTGGAAAGAAAAATCAAAGTGTGTTTTTCAACAGGGAAAGTGACGGGGATTTTAAAATGGGTTTCGTTCTTTTGTTCGCCTTAGGTAGTGGCCTAGCAAAGAGGAAGAGCTGGGGATTTCTTGTTTTTCACTTCACAGTATCTCAGTCCCTGATACTTGAGAAAACCATTTTAAGTCTTACATCTGTGCATATTTTATCTACACTAATCCTGCTTGAAGATTGACCTTTTTTTATCTCAGTGATGATCCTGACAAGGACACATGGCTCATTTAGTTTCTGGCATTGTGAACAAAAGATAGTAATCCTGCCCTCTGACTTAACTCTTCATTTAAGGAAATGCGTTATTAATCTTAGTTCTTTAGAGTATGTCTGAGTTTCAGGTTGACTAAATCCATTAAATTCTTAATTCTTACAATGTGTAATCATTAAAATAGTATTTTAAAGATCACATTATGATACAAATTCCTCTCCCATTTGAAAGCACTCATTGGCAAAACATCACATTAATAAAAGTTACAATTTTTTTCTGTCAGTGAAAATTCCTTCTGGCTTATTCTGTTCTCTGGCAGTTGGGGACAGAACTTTATCTGACATTTCCACTGCCGGAAGCCCCACAGAAACTGGGAATCAGTGAACCTAGCATATGAATCATTTTGGGATGTTCTCAGAGGACTTGAGTGTCAGAAGGTTTTGTAAGACAAGAAAACATCTTTTAAGGAAGATTAGTTTAAAATTTTCTGTGCTGAATGTCCCTCAGCATAGTTTCTGGCAAAAGGTTGGCTTAGAGAATCTAACATTAACTTCAGCTTTAATTACAGCTCTGAAGTTCACCTTTTAATTCATTCAGTCAGCCATTTCTGTGGCCTAATGGAACGTCCCCATTTTTAGGTACGGTTAAAGCATCACTGATCCATTTTTCTGCTAATGCAGCAAGGAGGCGATCACAGTCTCGGTGCGGAGCTGGCAGTGAGGAAAGGTGAAACAGCAGTCAGATGAGAAAGCTATTGCTGAGGTCAGTGCTGTAAAGTCAGGAAAGATAAAAGCTGGAAAGACTGACAAAGGCTATAGGATCTTTACTCAGGTAAGCTGTCTGTCCAAGGTGGATGCAAAAGGCAGATTGAGAAAGGGCGGTGCTAGACTGATCTGCCTTTAGGTAGGCAGGAAAGCAGAAGGAGAAGGACTAAAGCGAGAGACGGCAGAAGGGACAGCAAAAGAGGAGCTGGGGGGACCTCCCCTTGCTCCACATGGATAAACAGAAAAGAGAGGCTTTGGCACTTAATGCACGCTCCCTCTTCCCTGACAGCCTAAAACCCCTGCAAAGAATGGCTCTCTGTCTGTGTGCGTGACTGGGGAAAGAAGCTCCAAAATGATTTCCACAGAAGAAACATGTATGGTTTGCTGTTAACATCTCCCAGATTAAATTAGTTAATTCTAATGTAAAGCTGATCGGTTTCGAGTCTTATGTGTCTCTTAATATTGGAATGTATGTTTCTTGATTGACCTTTTTTTTTCTTTTGCTCTGTTTACTTCAGAGGTGCCAGAAGTATAGCCGTTATTATGTTGCTGTGTAATATAATCCAGCATTAGTAGTTTGCAAACGAGCAGAAGTGTTAACGGCATGTCCAGGGCTCAATTTTTAAATCTTGCTTTTATGCTTTAATTTTGTGTCCTTGTATCACACGACTGTGTTCAAATTTATAGATTGTACAAAGTAATGAGGTAGAGCAAGGGGCTGGTTGTGACTTTTCTTTGTATTTTTCAGCTTTAATGTAAACGTTCCTATGCCATTTAAGCTTTCACCATGCAGGTGTACTATTTGAACAACGACCAAGCTTTCTTTGAATGAGTCTTGCATATTATCAGACAATGTGTGTTATAACGAGGGAGAGAAATATGAAGTTGGTAATGCTCAGCACCAAGAAAAAGCCATTGTGTTGGACCATACCCGTACTGGAGTTCAGCATTGGCTCAGCACCAGGCACAGCTCTTAGCATAGCTTCTGGAGGAGCCTTCATGAAAGTGGGTTATTTTCCCCTTCCACATCCTGCAAATTGGCTGCTCTTCCAAGTTGATCGGACTTTTTAGAGGTATCTTCCATTTCCTGTAGGCTCATCTGCTGAATCCTCCTATCAGCACACATTTGATGTATTTGTGTGGTATGAAACACAGCTTGTTGTGCTCTAGAAGCACACCTATGTACTCAGAATAGGGCTTAATATCCCTAATTCTTACCCTAGACAAGGCTTTTTTAACCCTTGAGTAAACTTCAATTTTTACCCTAGACTACAATTTGTTACGTTGTGTCTGGGATAGCAGAAAAAAAGTTTCTGCAAATTTATAAACAGGGGCATGAGAATGAAAGAAAAAGATGTTATTTTAACCTTTATATTTTTCCTGAAGATATCACCGCAAGGTCATTAATTATGTCATTGTATGTACCTACCTTGTAGATGGTGAAAACAGCCCATTAGTTCATGTAAGAATGCCAGTAGTGCATACAGGAAGCAGCAAAAATGAAGATCTCCTTTGATTCCCTAACAAGAGAAAAAATGTAGGAATTAAAAAAATTAAAGCTTAAAAGCAGCAAAGATTATTTCCCTGTCTGTGGAAAAAGTTAAATTCATGAAAACAGATATTACACTTTTTCTCAGAAAACAGATATATCATAAATCATGCTTTTATGTACTAGTTAAATACTTGGTCCAAGCATAAAATTAGTAGCTTCCTCATGTTAAAATGGGTGTATATTTTCTGCTGCCTTTTGACTGTAAATTAAAGACACAGCTTTTATATTTGTTTGAAGTCAGATAAATTTCTTTTGTTAGAATTTATTCCAGCCTAACACTTCTATTTGCCTTGGTAATCCATCACTAATATGTATTTCTGTTATTCAGTTGTCTTTCCTTATCAAGAAGTGTGATTTTAACATCCCTTCTCTTGAGGAGCAGGAGTTGAAGACTGGCGTTCTATCCAGAGGTCTAGCATTCTGATTGTCTTCCCAGTAGTGAGAGTGCATGTGAAAGTTAATTCTTTTACATACCAAAGCATAAAAATATTTTCAGCCTTTCTCTTCCTAAATCTAGTTTTGGAGGTTCAAATGTACTATTTTCATTCCTGTTTCTAAACACATGACAGGCTGAAGCCTATGGAAACCACCACAAATAATGCCCCAAGGAGATCTAACCATTTACATTAATGATGGAAAGAACAAACAATATCTGTGGCTTTTATAGGCAAATTAATATTCCAGCAACATCAGTTAAGAAAACTGGGTGGTGGTTTTTTATTCTTTGCTTTTCTTAATTTTTTGTATCCTTGAAGAAGTGCTTTATTTTTAGTAGAAAACCAAAGAGGCTTTTCATGCTGGGTTGCCATTGTAAGCAGATTCCAGGCACAAAAGATCCAGATGATCTGTGGAAGTCTTTTGGCTCACAGCAGCAGCTTGTCTTGATGTGATCATTGGAGTCGGTACGTAAGTGACTATTGAGTAAAGCCAGCATGCTGCAGCTAGATGGGCTTTTCATGAGATACGTGCTACTAAGCTCCTTAGGTGCTCTTAGCTTTTTCTAAGAGAATGGATGTTTCAAACCCTGTGCAAAATGGTTTGATTGAATTCTAGTTTTGAACAACTACATTGTCTGGGTTACTTAGTGTGTTCGGGGTCTGTGTAACAGGGTGTGTGCGCTCTTCCTTTTTTTTTTTTTTTTAATTCATTTGTATAGCGCCATGGTGACAGGACTCTCTAAGACTCTTAACTAGAGCACTTCCTATGTGAAGGTGGGCCTAACTTAGATTGCAAACATATGATGTTGCATAAGGGAACAACTTGGTTCCACTCTTTAATGGTTAGCTAGGGAAGCTAGAGTTTATAACGAAGACCAAATTATGCAAACTTTTCATGCAATAAATGAAATGGACTCCAGACTTCCCTACCCTCTTTTAAGAGGAGGGTAGGGAATGATTCTCATTTTTTTTTCAAGATCTATTTCCATGACATCTGCAGACAGGTGAGTAATAAAGATTGTAAATTAAATCTAATTGTTATAGTTTGTGCATTTTAGAATAAAATAAGTCCATAAAATCATATACTATTTTAAAGTATTACAAGCTCTGCATCTCTATGTGTCTGTGCAATGCTGTCCCCAGAACTGAAACAAACCCTCTAAACATTTCTGTATCAGAAATGAAACATAACAGTAAACTCAAATAGGGAACAATTCTGAAGATAAAAACGAGCAGGGGAAGCTTCACAGGAAGTAATTATAGAGAAAGTAATACCATATGCTCCAGGAATGGCATTTAGCAGTTGTTTAGCATTACTGCAGTCTAGCTCTAATGAATAATTATTTGAGGAAAAAGGTGTAGGGTGGGTTTGAATTAGTCTGGTGTCAACAAGGTGAAATCAGCTTCTCTGCATGTAGCGCATTGACCTGCTGTCAAATTCAGCAAACTGTGGAGCCCTGTCTCGCTTCAGGAGAGCTCAGGCAGCCTGTGCTGCACTGCCCGGCAGTCCTGTGTCTGTCCCGAGGCTTCCTCTGGTTCCAGAACCCCCTAAACACACTCAGCAGCACATCTGCTTACCCATCGGCCCAGGCTGATCAATCTCCACTAGCACCAGTTGCAGCTAAAAGTATTGGAAGAAAAAAGGCATGGAAGCAATGTGGTTTTAACCAGATTGTTTCCTTGGTTGGTCTGGTCTCAGTCTCATGAGCAACATTGTCAGTGTGGGGTGGAGGGCCTAGAGGAGGGCAAATGCTGCTCCTCTTGGTGTCAGCCGGCACTTTGGTTAAAATGGTCATGAAACCTTGCCAAAATGGGTAAAAGTTAATACAATTTTTAAATGTGCGTGTTTTGAATAGGGAGATCTGAAGTCGTCCTATCCTGTAATAATAAGTGTTAACTTTGTCTGAAATTTTTATCAAAGATTGAGGAGAAAGGAGTTAACGTGAAATATTTGCAGTGCAGAATTCAAAAAGTAATGATACTCTTTATTCTTTTTCCTTTTAAGTGTAAGTACTTCAGAAATGTATTTTGCCAGTTTTTAGATGGTGTTAAAGACAATAAATATTTTTTCTCTTTTTGAAAAAGTAGTTGGTTGAAATTAACTGGGTTGCTGCTTTTAGAGAATGTTATCCTCATCTGCTGAAGAAAACAAGATAAACGCACATAGACTAAGTGGAAAGAACGCTGCAGTTCACTGATGTGGCTGCCTATTCCTGGGCTGACCCTATTCTGCAGTCCAACCGGGCAGAAGCTAATAGGAAGAGCAAGCTTTTGCAAAACTACCTTTCTGGTGACAGGCTGACAGTGGTTCTGCCCAAGGCGTTGGTTAGCGAAGCCGGACTGTTAAGCAGAAGGCAAAGACAAAAAGAGGGCATGGTACTTCAGAGGTGACATGTCTTACGCTTCAGTTGTTCAGGATGTAATCCAAATTGTTAGAAAAGGTGGGCTGAGTCTTAAGGCCCAGACTAAGCCCTTGCTCAGTCTTCTCTGGACCTGGGAAATAGAAAGACAGCATCATGAGGGGTCTTGCAGTCCCAGGAGAAGGGTGGACCATAGTGAGAGTCATCTCTCTGTCCACCCATTCTCTTGGTTAGCTATTGGCTCCCAAGAAGGGGCAGCAGATGCATGTTTCTGGTTTACAAATTAGTCTCGCATTTGGAACAGCAATTTTGGCCCTATTTTGTTATGTTGTAAGACTTTAGTACACAAGAAGGAGCCTTTGCAGATTCCAGTTGGCCTGGAAGCTGCTTTTTCTGCCATATTCTACTATTTTCTGCCTTAATCTGCAGTTCACATCTTTCTTTCAAGTCACTACTTAACTAAGTTAGCATAGAGAAGCATTGCTGTAAATTTTCCAGTGACGCTTGCATTAGTAGTTCATATTTGTAGGTGTCACGTCTCACATCTATTGTCAGTAGTTATCTAAGCAACTGTACGATTCCTTCTTGTTGTAAGTATTCTAGCTATGATAGCTAAATTTCCTGCAAACATCTTTCTGAGCTTTCACCCGTCTTGCCAAGAGGGTGTCTTATGGTTGCTTGTAGCCGCTGAACAAACATCTCTCAGCTACTTTGCATACCACAGCAAAGCTAAACATGCTCTCTGCATTTCTCAGCAAAGTATTTGACATCTGAAATTGTAGAGAGCTGTTTTATTAAGGGAGATACTCTACATATAACTGGTCTACTCAGGGTAGAGACTTTTTGTGAGACTGCATATTCAAGTACATAAGGTTTACAGTGCAATCTAAGTGCTTTATTAGGTGAGGTGGGATTTGGTTGAGTAAGCAGGGAAGTGCAGATGAGCAGTTTGGTGAACGTGAGTCCTAGTGATATAAGAAGTGAGTGCAATGTCTGCTCTGAACACCTGTAGAAGCATTTGGGTTTTTTGATGTTGGTATGTGGTTGTGTCAACGCAAATATCTCTGCTAATTGAAGGCTGGAGTTGCTGTGATTATAACAATAGGCTCTCTTTTCTTTTTCTCTTTTTTCTCTTCTTTTCTCTCTGCTTTCTTTTCTCTCTCCTTTCTTTTCTCTCTCCTTTCTTTTCTCTCTCCTTTCTTTTCTCTCTCCTTTCTTTTCTCTCTCCTTTCTTTTCTCTCTTCTTTTTTCTTACACTTTGCTGTCCTTGCTCCCTGTTGCTGCTATGTTACCAATGAGCTCCTTCTGTGTGTGGTTTTCTAATGTGGTTTTCAATGATGTTTGTCTTGTGACCTTCACGTGCATCTCTTCCTGCACTTCCGTGGCACAGTTCATGAACATCCAGAGTTATCGAATGTCTGGGATTTTTAAACAGCAAGTAACAGGGTTTTTTAGAACACAAATTTGTGGTACCTGAAGCTTTTAAGACAGCAATGGGGAGAGGTCCAGGGTATTATATGTAAGTGGTTTCATGTGGACTACAATTTGAGCCCATGTTCCCGGTAATACCTTCATGAAAATTCAGACCCTGATGGGGAGCAAAATTTGTGTTGTGTAGTGCTTCCTCAATTGTCTTGATTAGCATTTTTGAAACATGTTGTTCGAAGCTCTGCAGCAGTAGAGTTATATGACAGATTAAAGCTCACCTTTAGACTGACTTCTTTGGTGGGTAACTTGTTTCCTTCTGGTCAGCTGTTGGTAAGCCTAATGGTCCAGGTGCTAGAATTTTCATCCCAGCCACTTCTGTCATAAGAGATAGTATTGATCAGTAAAGGTATATAGTGGTAATAGTTTTATCTTTCTTTTTATTATCTTTCTCTTTACAGTAAAATATTGCAGAGAATTATAATGGTTTGTACAACAGAAGTGTGTTCACATATATCTGACTTCAGTATTTATGTATTTTAAACTAACAAAAAATCCTTTCTTCCACATAGAAACTGTATACTCAAATAACTATTTCTGACAGTAATTCATAGTAAGTAAATTGAGATTAAATGAATGTGTGACCAGGGTAGACAACTTCTAATACATGAGGAGAGAGTAGGGTATTATGTGTGTCTTCGTAAGAAAATTAGTTCAAAAGTTTTTCCATTTAGCTTGGTTATTCAAATTGTATTAAAGATTTCATCACATATAGTACGTTAATACTTTTATTTCTGATTTTTCTCTCAGCTGCAAGAGAATCCATCTGGTTAGAAAGAGAAGAGAGAGCCCGGCAACATTATGAAAAACACCTAGAGGAACGCAGAAAGAAGCTAGAAGAGCAGAGATTAAAGGAAGAGAGAAGGAGAGCTGCCGTAGAGGAAAAGCGAAGGCAGAGAATGGAAGAAGATAAGGTAAGAATGAATGTCATGAAAACACTTTTCAGCTTACTTTTACCATAAGATATGGTACTATAAAACTGTTTCTTTAAGAGTTGATGGAAAGAATGGAACATAAGCCATGGTCAGCATGAGAGAGTGTGTGAAAGAGGATTTTAAGCCTTACTTGCACAGATACTGCTTCTGAAGTGCCCTTTATGAATCAAACACAACTAAGTTGAGCATGTCTGGATTCGAGTATATGGCACTGCACAAACTCATGCAGAAAAATGCAAATTGGGTCAGTTTTATGTGGTTATCTGTTAATTCTTAGCCATTCAGTATAAGGGTAGCTAAATATTAGTTGCTCTAACAAAACCTTTAAGAAAGTGAGTATGTAATTAAATATGCTCTTGGCTGATTTGTCTCACTTAAGCTGGGAACTACGTGCAGTGTGATTCTACAAAAGTCAGCTCATCCTTGTAGGTTTTTTGGTTCCTCTTTCCCACGGTTCTGGTAATTAGTAGGTGGGAGATACAAGGTGTGAAGTAGCCTTAGGGTGTGTTTGTGTAGTGTCTGCCATAACAGGGCCACTGGTTTTTCTCTGCAGGACTCAAACGGATCTTACCTTTTCAAAATTACAGTTAATATTTAATATATATTTATTAAATAAAGCTAACTTATTTATGGCTTAATTACTGCTTAATCCTGTTCTAGAGTTAGGATGGTTCATCTGAGTGTGTGTCTCAGTAGGCAGCAAATAAGCTTGAAAACAGCTCCAGGATGCCTGCTAGGTTGTGTTGGTGTGGAGGGTAGCAGGGTTTGATGAGAAGATTAAGTTTAAAAACCCAATAGTATGCAAATATATTATCCTGTTGTACTTAAGGAACGACATGAAGCTGTTGTACGTCGCACAATTGAAAGAAGCCAGAAGCCAAAACAAAAGCAAAACAGGTGGTCCTGGGGAGGAGCACTGCATAACCGCATTAATAACACAGGTAAAGAGGGAGGCTTGGTTTGCTAGCCAGTTTCCCTGCCCTACCAGTTAACTGGAATTTACTTTGCTTCTGTTAAAAGGAAGGATGATTCAGTGTATGCTGGTTTAAATTCTTTGCTCTTGATCTTATTATTGCTGGCAATGGCATGTTTCTGACATTCTTGCGTAGCAAAAAGATAACAAGAAGAAATCTGAACAAAAGTAAAAATAGTGTCAGGAGTTGACTAACTGTAACTATCTTGCTACAGCTTCTCGCTTCTGCTGCTTTGCTGTTGTTTGTGTGTGTATATGTGGGTGTGCTTGTGCTGTGTCAATCTTGTGATACAAGCTACTGTGTGCAAATGCTAAGTATTGTGGCTCAAAAAATAGGTCTGGTGGAAATGACCAAATACTGAGATTAAAACAGATTAAAACCAGATTAAAACAAGGAAGAAAAATTGTTCTTTGTAATAAGTTATCTGTACAAGGTACAGATATTTTGGGAGATGGAAGTCCCTTTTTTCCCCCAGGAAAAATGTAAAGATGGGCAAATTAAGTTTAAGTGAATTTTAGCTACATGGTTTTTTTCCCCCAATTATCATCTCTAACTTAATCTGTCAATTGTTAATGTGTGTATGCCCTGTTAAATATGACTTGAACCCAAAAAAGAGAACTTATCCTTTATTTCTTTCACCAGCAAGTGGTACTTAGAATTCTTCCCTTCCTACTCTAATGTATGCATTTCAATGTGTCCAACCTTTCATCAAGGAGGAAAAAAAAGGTTGAGAAAAGAATGCTCTGAAATCTTTGTCATAAATAAGTTCAATAAACAGTTAATTTTCATAAAAGGTTACTTTTTTGCTTAACTCTGTATAACTTATTTGATTTTTATTTTCTTTACTGTGAAAAATCATTGTCTTGCATTCTGTCCCTAGGTTATTTTTTTGAATCATCATTCACCTTTCTCGATTTAGCAGGCCTGGAGCACCACTTCAGATCTCTGGGTGGTGCTAGAAAACCTGGTACATAATTGCTGTGGTTTGTTGATTCCTTTACCCATAGCTAGTTCTCAGGAAATGAGATCATCAGTAACTAAACCACCCTCATGTAGTTGCAATGCATGCTTAACATCATGCCGATAGATTAGAACTGTTGTTAGTACCAGATTTTTTCATTATTATTTATTTTTACTATGGAGAGTTACTACTGGCTGACTCTAAAGATTTGGCACAATTCTGAAATCAAGCATAATATTCTGTCTACTGGAATTCAAGGAGACCCAATTTGAATACTTTGGTCTTTTCTAAAAACCCGTTTGGCATACTACATATACACAGGACTTACAATTAATTTTGCATGTGAACACAGACGTATAACCAGCTGCATTGGGTGATGTGTTGCTCGTGGATATTTTAATTATTTTTTAGAACAAAGAAACCAGCAATCTACCAGGCAATGGACTACCTACATTTATAGGATTCACATTGCCAACATTTACACGCAAATCCTCATGATGAATTTCATTTATTTAAATAATGTTTATGGACACAAAAGAAGTGTTGGCATGCCAAATACAAGAGGTGATTTTTCATTTTGTCATTTGTCATCTTCAGAAACCTACTTTAGGCAGTACACCCTTTATGCCAAACGTAGAAACTTTTTTGCTGTACTGATATACTGTACATTCTCTCAGCTATAGGTTAGATGTAAGAGACCAAAATCCCCATCCCATTCCCACAAATACTGTTCTGACAAAGATCTGTGACACATGAAGCCAGAGTATCCTGTCTTCAGTAGTGACTCGCACACAGCGCACTTCAGTATTACCCCGTAGACCGGTGTGGGATAATCTTGCCAGCCTACAGAGGTCTCATTCTAAGCTATTTAGGTTTCTCCTTAAAACCCTTTTCTGAGTTTTATCCCCCTTCCAGTACCCAGTTTGCTGTTTCTGTACCCTCACCGAGTTGTTCTAACATTAGACAAAGTGAGCAAATAATCACATGGGGTAGGGGAAAATCTTTCTTCGCCCCAGCCAGTTATAGTGACTCCTGTATAGTTCATCGATCTGGGGAGAGTAAAGATATTTTTCATGCACTGTATTTCTATGAATTTTTTTTGTACGCAGTGCGTATACTTTAATCCAGTAGATCAGAACAGATAAATACAATGTTGATGTACTTGTTATAGATAAACAATTGTCAATAATATTTCAGCAACATCCTCCTTAACGCTGTCAGTGTCCTGAGTTTGTGTCTGCTTCCAAAACAGTATGTGGACATATTTTTGCGCACAGAGAATATGAATCAGCAGAGCATTTACGCATATGCTCAAGCCTCATTGCATTTCAGCATGGTTGAATGCTTTGCTGAGTAGTGCTGAGGTTCCGTACACGCTAAAATGTAAGCAGAAGCAGAACTGACTCTCTCTTCTGAATGTCAGATTTCCAAATGGAAATTTGCTATGGAGGACATGTAGTTGATACATGTAGCTTTGTTAGGGTTTTTGTAGTTTCTTTTTTTTAGAGCACAGAAATCGTGTAGCTGGCCTGTTCAGCTTGTTCTTCCTCTTCTGTCATTGCTAGCAATCTTCATGTGACACACACATGTGCACAAAGTGCGTGCGATCTGCACTCTTGAAATAACCACCACCCCTCAGTAGGGTGCAGATGCAGTTGTACAGGCAAACAATGTAATACTGCTCTAAAATGCACAGAACCTAAAAGAAAAATAGGACCCTTTAGTATTATATACCAAGCACGTGCGTTACAAGTAGTCTCTAGCCTTCCACAGAGACTCATTTTTTTTATCTGCGAAGCTGTGTGCAGTTTTGGATTGACTAACTACAGCTTCATTCACAGCAGGTAGAAAATTACTCCGTGGTGGGAATTTTGTCACTTACACATAACTACATGTTTTTTAACTCAATCATTTAATTCTTTTTGTGTTTACACTTGCTTCCCTTGTGCACTAGTCTTCCCATAATCTTTCAGCATTGTAGTGTCACAATATTGACCTTTTGCCTAGTAACAGTCCCCTGTCTAATATCACCTTTTATTTGGGTAGTAAGGGTTTTTCTATGAATAACCTGACATTTCCGAGCATGTTGGTCCTTCCCTGAAACTTTCTGTTGTAAGTGATGAGTAAGGTTTTTTTCTGAAAATATTGAAAGGAACAAGGAAATATCATCTTGTCTACTAGTGTCCACTTTAGATCCTCCATTAAGTCCTTGGGTTGCAACCTGATTGAATGATAATCAATGAACAGACTATAATTTTAGACATTTGAATCTGAAATTAAATGGTTTTGTGCCCAGTCTTTGAGTCGCCTGTACTACAACGTCTGCTGAGAAGTCCATTCTATTTTGAAAGTTCTTGTGGTAGAGCAGGAGTGACTTAGTCATGTTTTCCTCCTCCCACTAGTGAGCTAGGAACTTGCACTACTGCATGTGGGCTGTCAATTAGCATTATCTCCATTTGTTTTAGATCCAGACAGGCGATCTGTTTCAACAATGAACCTTTCGAAACATGTTGATCCAGTCATTAACAAGCGGCTCTCCTCCTCATCTGCAACATTACTAAATTCTCCAGACAGAGGTACAGTTTCAAAGGAAAAAAAAAAAAAAAGGAAGAGCAAGAAAGAATGTTCTATATTGATGTATTACTTTGCACATAAACCAAGCTTCTGAAGTCGTTTTCTGTACTTCATCTCGGTGGGAGTGAAAAGACTTCAAATGTGAAAAGTAAATGGTTGAACATTTTTTCCTGTGAGAATAAATATATATTTCTTGTTTTTTAAAACAAGAGAACTTACCTAACAATCTTACTTTAGCAAATGATAAAAGCAGTGCTTCTGTCAGGTTTTTAGTAAATGAGGTACAACTATTGAATGAGTACATCGCTCCATAGTGCATGCAATCATGTGTGACCTTTTATTTGCATTAGGCCATTTTGTCATTATTTTGTTTTCCTTTCTTCTTTGGTAATAGTTCTTGAATATCTAAGAATATGTTGCATGAAGCTTTCAAGCAGTTATTTTATTACCATTTCTCATTATTTTTATTGAAGAGGTATGGGTATTTTTCATATGGTCTGTTTATTGACTTTTTGTGTCCAGTTACTTTTCAAAGATTGCTTGATTTCAGTGTATGTTTTTGATGTTTATGACTCTGCACAAACGATAAACAATCAATCTTTTAAAAATTAAGGTAGCTGAATTGCTGCCTCTGTTCTGAGGATTTATAAGATTGAAGCATTGAGCTTAAAGGAGTTTTATAAAAGAATGTCTCTTGTGTAACTTGTGCAAAGAGCTTTACAGAAAAGTAGTTGGTGGGGACTTTTTGTCCTCTACTGAGAATGAGAAGTTCTGTCCTATTTCAATCCAGATAAATGCATGTTTCCAAAAACAATTTTTAGAATGGAACTCTGGTTGTGTTGCAGAACTGATCAGTAGGTGTCATTATTTGTGTGTCTTAACTAAGTGCTGTGTTTTATGTGCATGCTTGTACGTGTGTATCTGGTTGATGTGATGAGCCATGTTAATCCTAGTGGTCAAACCTAGTTGTAGAGTCTGATAACTTGCAAAAAATGCAGCATTATATTAGGAAATAATTTATTCCAAAACTCCAATAATTTTTTGCTCTTAATGTTGAAATCCAGTCAGTTTTAATTTTATTAGTTTTTCAGGTGTATATATATTTTTCCAGGTGGTTGCTGTTCTTTGACAGGGGATGCTTCTTTGGGAAGGATCTTGGGGGGGGGGAAGGGGGAAACAGCAGCAGGCATTAAATGTGAAGGATGGTCTCTTATGGACTGTAACTCGTGTGACAGTTTCTGCCACCCATTTCAAATTCAGGAGAAGTTAGACTGAATGGTAGGCAGTCCAGTGGTGGGGAAAGGGAAGAAATATGGAAGTGACGGCCACATGTCAAAAACGTTAAGTGTTGAGGCATTCCTTGCTTGGCATTTTCATTAAAACTGCAGAGAACTCTGCAGAAGTCTCTTATGTCTTTCACAGACTTCCAAGACAGAAAGCAAATCCAAACACTGTAGATGCTTTCTTGTGCAAAGTCATATACCTAAATCTAGTTGAGCATGTATCTGGAGAAGTGCCACTGGTCTCTCCATTGGCCTCGACATCTTAAGGCAAATGCTTAAAGGAAGGCTCTAACTCTCTGCTCCCTATTTCACCTTCCAGAGGGCACCCAATCACACTTTGCCTGTGATGCGTACTCCTACCTGCAAAGCAGCGAGCTGGAGATGAGGATGATAAGCTTACCCTAAGTGGCTTATAGCTGTCATCAAGAAAACGTCTTCTGTTAAGCAGCACCTTTTTACCATTTGAAGGACAGGATTTATTTATTTTTTTGCCCAGCAAAAGACAAAAGTTTTCATTAACCAATTGCCTAAAAGACTGGTTAACTCCTACTCAAGTATAGTATCGCTATCTAGCTCTTTATCGCAATTCTACAGTTGGGCAGCTAGAACAGGCCTCTCATTATGCTTTTATGTTAATGGTACAGATCTGAGTAGTTGAAACTGTGACAAAACATGAACACACATATTCAAGTGGAGAAAGCTGCTGTTGACCAATAAATTTTGGTAATTGTGCTCTTTAAGGAAAGCTTAGCAAGCGGATAATACTTTAGATGAGGTATGAGTTACACACTTCCTTAGTTTTGAAAAGCAAAACTTACATCACAGTTGTGTTCCTCTCCTCTCTGCAGTGCTTTTTCTTACAAACAAGTGATGGTCTCAATCACTGCATCACCTTTTCCGCCACCTTTATAGCAGAAATTTGTGGGCTCCACTCTTGGTCCCTGTTGAAGGGGAATCTAAGCATAGAGTAGTTTCCCCCATCTACTCCTCACCATGTTTGTGGCTCTGTATAAGCAACACCACTGTTACCAGTGAGAGTCTCCTTTGTGGTGCTCATCAGGAGACCTCTTAAATCCTTGTCTCCCATCTGTTCCTAGAACTTAATCAGATGCTGCTGTTTGCTTACTTGCAATTTATTCTGCTGCTGCTAAGACAACTTTACAGTGTTCAGTTTGTCTATCCTGAAGACAAATACAGATGATTCAATTCACTGTTGCCAGCTCCCTGGGACTTCGTTACAAGTTAGGCTATAAAGATCTTCTTTAATCTGTGTAAACTAACCCGCTTGTCGCTGGGGATAGGGGTTCTCGCACTGGCAACCTTATCACGAATGTGTTTCCTGTGTGGAAATAAAGAGCAAACAGCCCTAAGAATGATAACCTAACACAGCGTGAGAACAAAAAATATCGTTTCCCTTTGTCTGTCAGATGGTCTGAAGAACTGAATCTTGGAATCATCACCATAAGGCATTAAAAACAAAAAGAGCAAGAAAAAAAATTGACCCCATTGTTTCAAAGTCAGTCTTATTATTTTCTGATGCTCTTTGTTTTGTATTCTATTCACACTGTATGCTTCAGTGTGAATTGGACACCAGAATTAAGTTGTTCAAAGCATTTAGGTGTACTTGTACAAGTACTCTTGTACTTGGAACTCAGTGGGCAAAAGCTTATTTGGCTTTTCTAGGTTAATGGTGATGCTGCTAGAATATGTATTGAAAGTGTCAAATATGGTGCTTTCAGGGAGCTGTGCATTTGGAAAATTCAGTATGTGATGACCTTGATCCGCGAAATCAAGGTGTATTTAAATGGACTCTGATCTAAACCCATTTTAGAGATTGAGGGAGACTTCACTCCAAGCTCCTGGCCAAAGCTATTTTGACACCTCTGAATCAGGCCCATTGCTTATATGGAGAGTGGATTTTTTTGTTGGTGTCTCTTGGCTCACTGTTGGTGCGTATCAGCTAGCTTTCCCCCAGGTGCTACCTCACTGCTGTTGGCTGGCCGCTGTGGGCACACAGTTGCTTCCAGGAGCTGATGTGGGTACAAGCTCCCCTGTGTTAGGGGCAAAGATAAGAGTATTAGGCCATGCTCATAGGGGCAAATGACAGGGGATAGGTGAGACATGGAAATTTAGTGTTTCAAGTCATCAGTCTCATCTATGTCCTCTTGAGACTCTGGGGCCTCACGTGTAAGGTCTGCAGCTGGCCCACAGGGCCGTGTTAGTGTGACATTTACTTATCAGCTATCTGCAGCTGTACAGATGAACTGCAAGAAACTGATAGTATACATAGTACTGATTTATTGCCCTGAAATTTCAGGAATTGCTTTCTGAAGCTGTATGATTTTTGTGTTAAACTACGACAGAAGAGTCTCTTCAGACTCATCCATACTCATGCCTGTGAGCCTCACCTAGCCTGAGACCACAAAAAAAGAAGCTGTTGTCTTGCAACAGTAGCTTTGAACAGTGCTCATACTGAGCATGGAGCCTGGAGAAGAAAGGAAGCAAAGATTTTACCATTATTGCATCCAGTTTAATGGTAGTTCTGTGATTTTTCTTCATTGTTAAATTACAAGCTTAATGATAATGCGTGTGCTGTAATGGAGGTCTCTGTAGGGTGTTTTGTGTCTCTCTATAATCTGTACCGATGCAGAATGGAACCATTAATCACAAAGAGCTCTGGCAGTAGTACATTGTGTAAGGACACTTATCCAGAGAGCCTGCTGTGTTTGAGAGTCCTATATTTCTATAGTAATGCCCCTTATTGAGTTAGCAGGATTTAGGGGAGCAATTTGAGAAGTGAAAAACAGCACTGAGGGCAGATTAGGCAATTATATCTTCATAGGATGAGATTGAGATCGGCCCCTCTTTTCATGGGGCTCAGCATGGAGTAGATTAAAGACAGATTCAGAGTTTATGGCTATTAAAAGTGATGGATCTCTACCTTTAAAAATGCAAATTAACCTCAGGTTTATTACAGCCAGTCGCTTCACTGAATGTTTTAGAGACTGAGCCTCATAAATTCAAGTTGCAGTTTTGTTGCTGTAAACACCAAACTAAAGCCAATGAATGCTGAGATGCAAGAAGTCTTGATTTCACTTGCAACATCAAGATTATTGCTGTGGTCTAAGCTGATTACAATGAACTGCTATGGGAACTAGTTGAACGTTTTGTTTTGTGATGCTTATTATAATACAATTTGTGGCGTCAGACTATCAGAGAAACATCTAGTCCAATATAAAAAATAACTTAGAGGGCTCTTTTGGTTACTACTTCACCATGATCAATGTTTAAATAGTATTTTTTAAAAAGTAAAGAAATTTTACAAGGCAAAAGGACAACCTAAATTTGCATTAGGCAATATTGGGAAAAGCAAGGCACGGGAGTGATTGCAGGGAGGTCAATGTGTAGTGTGTTTTCAAAACAGACTAACAGTGCCAAAAGTTGGCTCTTGTTACTGTTCTAAATTGAAAATTATTGCTAGTAGGATTTTTGATAGAATTAATGGTCAAACGTACTTACTGTAGTCTGTGCCTTAACGTGTTACTGAGACAACTGTAGCTGCTGAGCTTGGTATCTGCAGTTGAGGCGCATTGTAACCTTTTGCGATGCTTTGACAAAACCTCTTTCACTGGCACCATTCTTTGTATAGTAGTAAGCAATCTTTGGTTTTTTTCTTGCTAGGCAGGCAGACTATGGAAAGTGTTTTACTAATTGGTCTTTCTTGTAACTAGAAGGCTATATACCTTGTGTGTAGAAAGAGCTTGGGACACAAACATCTCTGTCAAAGTCTGTATTTAGGAGTGGCAACCACTCTCTTAGTACAGAAGTTACCCTATCATTCCTAATAGGGAATGTGGCATGTGTGCAAAATATCACATGAATTTTGATAACACTTTGCCATAATGCCACAGACAGTAACACAAATTAAATGTTCAGATATATATGTTCCTATAGGAATTCCTCTACTAAAATGGAGTAAGAATAAAATGCAAAACACTGAATGATTGTATGTTTTTGTTCTCTGAAGGACAGTGCCAAGATTTTCATGGTATGTAGTAGTGAGGAGATAATACTAATACTTCTGCAGCATGTAGTTATTTGTGATGTGTTTGATCTAACATCTTACTTGTATGGTGCATGTTCAGCTCGCCGTCTACAGCTCAGTCCATGGGAGAGCAGCATCGTTAGCAGGCTTCTGACGCCCACTCACTCATTCCTGGCCCGAAGTAAAAGCACAGCTGCATTGTCTGGAGATGCAGGTAAAACCATAAGAACAGGGCCTTCATGTCTCAGCCGCTTATTTTTCCGGATTCCCTGTGGGATGTTGTAAAGTTATTGATCTAATTATGAATGTACGGTAGCGTCCCAGAATGAGTTTGAATGTCCATGATTACATTGTGTGACAGCATGAAAGCTTGTTTATACACTTGTTCGCTATGTCTCTTTATCTCACCACCTCTTTCTGAATTTCTTTTGCCTTGTCGTAGGTGCAATAAATGAATACAACACACACAGGGCGACAGTGTCATGCTGTCCATGGCTGTTTAAGGAAATGCCCACAATGCTGTAAAGAGCTGATTCAGCACACCCAATGCTAAGGCTGTGAGCTGCTTGCTGCAAAAAATAGTTTCACTCTGTACCAGGAGCCTTCCCACATGGAACAAATTAGACTTGCAGAAAGATAGGCGCTGGTTCCAGTGGATTTAATACACGTCAAGTTAAATGTGCAGGTTTAGTGAGGTTACGATAATTGTAAAGTTCTCTGCCAACCCCAGATTGGCTCTGTGATGTACTAAAATCAACAAAAGGGGAAAATTAACATATAGAAATATTAATATATTGCTAGGTGGTAACTTGAAGCATAGGCAAAACTGTATTCCAGAAACAACCAGGCCGTACCTGCTTCTCATGTGTTTTAGGCAGGTGACAGCTGCCTCTTCTCTTATCATAGGATGCACTGGGGACTTTAGCATTACAATAGTATGCTGCTGCACATGCTGAATATCTAGTCTAGGCAGGTCTTTCCTGTCTGATATGGACAGGATTTTTATTCTAATTAAAGCATGTAGAAGGTAAGAAGGAATAGAGATGTGCTAAGATTACTCTTAAAGAAGCTTTCACTTAAGAACTCTTATAACTAATTAGGCTGCAGTACATTTCCACAAGGGTAGCACCGTAGAAGGAAAAACGTGGATGATATTCTGCAAACAGTGGAATTAACATGTACAAAATTCCTTTTCACTCTTCACAAACAGCAGTTTTTAAAATGAGTGCTTAATATCATCTACCAAGCAGAATACTGGAAATTCAGCTCTTCATTAGGGAATAGTTGAAAAATCAATGACTTAATTTTGTAAGTGGTTATCACTTAATTTTGTAAGTGGTTACTTTACTGGAGCAAGCATGAAGATTTTTTTTTTGTGACTGCTATTGTTTATACTGTGCAATAAACTCTAATCTGAGTGGAATATTGAGAAAAATTACAAATAGCAGGAATGTCTGATTTGTCAGTCATCAATCTGAGGTAATTCCCCCTGGAATGCCTTCCCTGTGCTAACTGGAACTCTACCACCCAGAAGAATCATCCAACTGCTCATTGTTTTCCAGGTATTATTCTCTAGGAGCAATAACTGCAACCCCTTCGTGCAGGACACTTCCTGGAGATTAATGATCAGGTGGTGGTAATGGCTCACAGCTGTGCTCTGAGCGCTCAGCTCATCCCAGCCTGTCATTATTCCCTAGAAAATTACCCTGCCCTTTGGCCGTAAAGATAAATTACAATGCGAAAAATCAAAATCAAATTAAATATGGATTCACGTCCTTAAATTTTAAATGAGCTATTAGGGACATCCAGCATAAGAGGACACCTGGATCTTTTTAAAATAACCCTGTAAAAACAAAATGTGTATTTAAATGACTCTCCAAAAGCTCCTCTGAATAGATATAATCTTGTTGGTACAAGATTCACTGGGCGTGCTTCCTAAAGCATTGTTTGGCAACATCGCAAATGAAAATGAACTGCTTGTCTTCTAGTGCTTATGATGTCATCCTTGGTGGTAACTGCAGATAATTGACATGCAGCAAGAGAATTAATTCACAGAGGGTGGGAACCACATAGATTATAAGGTGTCTAAAACAAACAAAACCCCCTGTTTTCTTGTTTCTCGATTTTTATTTTTATTTTAAATTTATTTTTTTAAGTCAGTCATCTGATAATACCTCATTAAATATAAATCCCTATAAATGATAAGGCAAGCATGAATTCTCTTGCTGTAACACTTACATGAGACTCTCTTTATTCATAATGTTAGTCTCAGTGCAGGAGAATTTGCAGCGTTAGTTCTGTTAAGTCTATGAGCTCTTCCTGTAACAGCAGCTGTTCTGTTCTATTGTATGTAGAACTGCATTCTTTCAAGTGTGCTGAGAGAGGGATCTACAGGCAAGGATGCTGGGGTTTTTTTAGCAAGGAATTTTCCCTCCTTTTTTTTTTTTTTTTTTATTAAAAAAAAGAGGATAGGGAATATACCATATAGAAGCTCTACTTTTCCTTCAAGTAGCATGCTGAATAATAATTATGCTAAGACTGTATTAAATGCCCAGGAAAGACAAACAGGAGCGGACAAATAAAACTCTGCAGTAATTACATTGTTTTCCCCGGTCTTCTCCTTCAGTTAAATCAAGAGAAGGCGCAAGAGTGCTTTGCTAAAGAAGTTCCCCATGATACATTTTGCAGCGTTACAGTTCTCTCTGAATATGTAATCAGAACACCGTATGCCTCAAACTGCCGTTTGGTAATAGTCTTTGTCCTCGTGCAAACTGAGGAAAACTGCCACCCTGGTTACTCATACAAATATTAATTTCCAAGTTGATTTGTTGTTGTTAGCCCATTGCTGCTGTTAGTTTTTGTAATGTGTAAAATAGTTTGCAGTCGAGAATATATTTGAGTCAGTTGTTATTCTAGCCTTATCAAGAAATATTAAAAGTTGTTTTTAATAATAAAAATGGTCGGTCTTCAAATATTCCTAAATGAGGGATTTTTAAAAACACATCACTTACTAAAAATTGTAAATAGCAATTTTGATTTCCTAGATGAAGCTGTTTTGTATTGTTAATGTGTTTTGATCTTTGTGTGTATGTCTCCTTTTATTTTCCTCAACTTCCAAGACCAATTAATAGGCCATCTGATTTTAGTTTGATTATTTTCTATGCCGAATGTAACTGAAACTCATGTCAGTGCATATACTAAGCTAGTCAGTCAGACCAGTCATTGTATCGACTGCTTTTTCAGAACCACCAGTTGTATAAAAACTTACCAGAAAATTGTTACTTTCTACTACCCAGTTATATGGCATACTTCTTAATTTATTTAAAGGAATTTATTAGTTCAGAAATGGAAAAGTACATGAGTACCTATTGAAATTGTCTCATTACTATACGTGTGGCCAAGCTAATGTGTCAAATGTTGGTTCTGACTTGAGAATTACTCATTCCTCTATGTATTAATACCTTCTTTCTTTTCTGTCTTTCTCGGCTGTTTCTGTTCCTGCTGGCTTTCCTCTCTCAATTCTCCAATGCTGCTCTGTAATTAAAATTAATAAATAACAAAACCAACCAACACCGTAGTTATCCCCATTTGTCCCCGTTCAGCATCTTGCAGCCCCATCAGTCCTCTGTCCTACAAGTCCATGAACTGTAGATATCCGGGAGACCGAGCAAAACTTTACGCCTCTACTGATGCTGTTGGACGTAGGAGAGCAACGCATCTTGGAGGGGTAAGCATGCCAGTTGTAGGTAAGCTGGTGTCTCGTGCCATGATCACCCGATTGCATTGCTTGTCAGGACAGGAATAGTTGCAAGGATACTTGGCGAAGTCTGATCCTCCCCTCCGCGCTGTCCCCACCCCCTCCAATTTGGTTCATAGTTGGCTGGATTTTAACTGAAATACTATCACGTGGTGACGTGGCCTGATTATGCACCACAGAATCCGCATAGAAAAAACACCCGTGTTTGCAGAGTGGCTGCCTTAGCTTCTCGAGAGGCACAGAGCCGCGGTGGGTCCTCTCTTCTCAAGTGGATTCTTTGCTGCCTTTTAAGGCCCAAGCTGATGTGTTGCACCTTTTCCCTCTGTGGGGAATCTGTTTTTACCAGTAACCTGTTTTCACAAAGCCTGTAGAACTTGGTATCTGAGGCCTCTAGCAAATTCACCTGAGCGTCTGGGATAAAGAGAGGGGAAGGCATGCACTCACACGTGTCCATAGGCATAAGCACACAGAGCATCGTCACTTCAGCTTTACTTTCTTAGGATACTAGGCTAGTAAAGTTTTCCTCGTTGAGAAGGAAGAGGTTGGTTTATGAGCACAGTTTGTAAGCGAGGCTTCCCACAGATCACCCGTTCATTCTGAATGATTTGGTAGCAGTACTGTGACCGATCTGAGCTTTCAGAGAAAATCAGAACAGTGTGGTACAGGCAGACCGAGCTCATGTTGACTGTGCTCCAAGCCAACGGGATGCACTCAGCTCCACTTCAGGTATTATTTGCTGCACCAGAGCAGTTATATTTTTCCTTGTGCTCTCCAGCCTGAGTTTGTTCGGAGTGCGAGAAGAGTGAAGTCATCTCTGCAAACGATTGTGTAAGAGGTGCTTATGTTTTCATTTGGCCTGATGGGCAAAATATCAAGAGGCAGTGCTGCTATTGACGTCCTTGTTGGAAGCAGTATTATTGAAAGTCGCATGAATCATAGCCAGTACTTAATCCTTCAGGCAGATGGTAGTATATTGAAGTTTAAGTTAAGGCACAGCATTGGGATATATCTGTAGAGAAAGCTCATAGTATGTGCATAGTGCATTGCAATCTCCGGGGCTATCAGTTTGGCACCTATTGGGTCTTTCTCATCGCGAATGTTTTGAGTTTTGTTTTGGTTTGTGGGTTGGTTTTTATTTGTGTGGGGTTTTTTTAAATTAAAAAGAAGAAAGGTTGATGCATTTTGGTGGGGGAGACAATACAAAATTGACTGAGTTAAGAGCTGTTTTCAGTAGCCTGTATGGTGTGGAGAGTCTTTTATTGTGAATCAATGGCAAAAAAGAGTATGTACTGGTATGTACTGTGGAATCCTCCAAGAAAAAAAGTATGTATGAGGGCTTTGAGGGCATCTGTGGTCTTCACATATAAGCATGAAAGCAAAAAGCTTGTGCTACGTAGGGACCATGACTGAGTGTGGAGCAGGGAGGAGTGTTTTGTTCTTTCTTTAAATGAAATCCAGGTTTTATGGGGAGTAGTGGAAGGTACTGTGTGGCAATCCTTAAAGATCAAACCTTAAAAGGCTATTTTTTACCTGTGTAAATAAGCCTCTCCAAATTAGCCCATTACATCTTAAGACAGTAGTGAGCATGGTTAAGAAGGATTCTTGTTGTCAAATGCATGTTTCCTGACAAAGGTGGTGGCAGCTTACGGGAACTATGTTAATGAACTTGTAAAACAGACTGTAGAAACGACTGACTCAGCACTGCTTTTCTCAGCCCCTCAACCCCTCATCCTTAACTGTGCTTGCTTTGCTTTCTTTAGCCGTGTGAACTCTGGCTTGACTTTGTCTTTTTGTTTGCTGAACTATAGACTGACAAAAAAGAAAAGGAAAGAGGCCATTTGTCATCCAGCTTCTCGTCCAGTTTTAAAGGAGGTCATTTCTCTTCCAACCCCAAAACTAGATCACCAGCTCCCTCTCCAGTTTGGTAAGCCAAGTACACGCTTAGCTGGAGGTTGAGCTATAGGCAGCTCTGATTGTTCTATCACTTAAATGTGAAACAGTGCAAATTTATTTCGTGATGAAGATGTTTTCTCTCTGCAACAAAGGAAAGACAGTCCTGCTGTTAGAAAAATGTTGCTACTGCTTTGAGGAAGGGGAAGAAGGAGGAAGTTACCTGGTTTCTTCCCTCTTGTCTGGGCTCAGTGCTCACGTATCTGGAGAGTTGCAAAGAGAAGCATTTTGCATGAAAGCTAATCGGTTGCTCCAGCACTCCTCCTTGATGGCAGAGAAATAAAGAAGTTGTTTTATTTTTAGCTATTGTAGTTGCAGAAGTGATCGGTAGGTTGTGTCCAGCAGACCGTGTCTGATAGTGATTGTCACTCTCTGTGATTACACAGGCATGCATCAAAGTCTTTGCCTTTTCTGCCTGGCACACCCAAGCAGATAACTTCCCCACCTGGTTCCTCCAAAGTTTCCTCTGCTCAGGCACGTCCTCCTTCTCCTGGCAACATCCGGCCAGTCAAAAAAGAGGTCAAACCAGAGAGTGAGAAGAAAAGACCAGAAAAGGAAGCTGAAAAGGTCAATGAGGAGAGGACAGAAGAGAGTAAAGGAACTTCAGCAAGTGCTGGAGAATCTGCAAGTCAGGAAGAACTCACTGTCCAGGCAGAGCTCTCTCAAGGTAAGGAGAGATTCTCCTTTAGGTTAAGGAATGTCCGAGCGTCTCTTATGTTCTTTCCCTCTCTTTCTCTGAAACAGTGTATCTTTCAGTAGTTTTCTGTCAAGTGTTAGTCTAAATTCTTCAGAACGTTCCTGCAGACGTATGTGCGTTATGAGGAAACTGTAAAGAGGTCAAAGACCTCCTGCTTGTAACAGTCAACAGGCAGACCTGCCTCACACGGTGTATCTTCACAGCCCTCTTTTCTGCCCTTTCAGACTGGGATTTTGTCCCCCCACATCACAACACAGCTTCTTTTCAAACTGTTGAAGTAGAATAATAATGATCTGAAGACTAACGGTACAGGAAGCCATTGCATAAGGTAGTGTGAGCAGTGAGAAGGTAGAGCTCTAGTAGGCATACACAGTACAGTTGTGCTGATAACACTAGCAGCTTACCTGTAATACTGCGAGAGTACCACACCATGGGAGAGATTACCAGGATAAAGTGAAATGCAGAGGAGAATCAAGGAGAAGAGTAAAGAGGCATAGGCAGAATTTTTCAGGGAAAATGAGTTATTTAAAAAAAAAATTACCCAACAAACAAAAAAATCCCACACCAGCCATGGAAAGCAGCAAGGCAGAAAAGGACATACACACAAAATAAAGCAATGATCATAAAGCACAGGAAGGGCAAAAGGTAAATCTGAAAATGAAAAATGTAAGTGTTCTAGCAGGCGTTTTAGTCCATTGTAAATATGGCATAAGCTGTCTGTCTCGCAGATGGGACAGAATGGCCATTGTGACCACTAGGATTCCCAGGACGGATTACTTAGGACTCTGAATTTAAAATTCGTAGATTCTCCAGTGAGTGATTGTCCTTCACAAAACAGTTTTAAGTATTAATAATCCTGCATTTAACTGCAAGATGTGTAGTTGGGGGTTGTTCTTCTGTGAGAAGACCTGATGTGAATTCATTTCTTTTGTACTAGTAAGTTCTATTACATTAGTGCCAGCCTGATGCCCAGGTCCTACCACACAAGGTGCAACCCCACAAAAATGTAGAGATTTACTGTAATAAATGGATGCACCTGTTGGCCATGGGCATGTGAAGAAGATATGAGCTAATTGCCATGTTAGCATGGGTCTTCACTGCTCTTCTGATAACCTTTTGCCTGCTTCCTCTTAAGGAGAAAGCTTCCTTTTAAAAGGATTTTGAGGATACCACGGAGATAACTTTGCAAATGTTTACAAGTTGTAGTTCCCCAGTACAAGCTGCAGACCAGAGGAACATCATCATGCTTATATGACAGTTTAGCTCAGGAGGAAGAGAGGCTTGACTTCTTTGCAGAGTCAGTCAACACTTGAGTTTGTGACAAGGCCACTTAGTATGGAAACGGGTTATGTGTGATAAAGATATTCAAAAGTGAAGTAGTCTGTATTCACAGCAAAGAAACAAGTAGTGGAGAGCGGGGAAAGAGAAGGATACTATAGTCAAAGTGGTGAGCAGCACTTCAAATTGGATGTCTTTTGCTAAAGCCAGAGGAAGTGATGGCTGGGACCACGGACTGAGACCTCAGGCTAAGCATTTTACATGTGAGGTTAAAGGCCAGGCTTTGTGTGGCAGATGAAGGCCCAAAGTGCCAAAACTTAGCCATTGATTGAATGCAAGAATTTAGAGAGGGGCAAGTGCAGCGTTTGGACATTGCTGATGTCTCCTAGGTCTCTGTTGCAGGTGAACATAGCTGATTTCTGCTACTTAACTGAACTGGCCTTTCACCTGCCTGGCTCAGCCAGCTGCTAGGAGGTAGCTCCTCCAGGAGGCAGGAGGAGCTGACGCAAGTAATGATCACTGATGGAGCTATTCAAGCTTTTTCAGGCAAACCTCACATGACTTTACTAAGACTAATGAAGTTTTAAAGGTATTTTGGGTGCGCCTGTGCAAGCTGTTGTCATTTTTTCTGACAGCAGGGCAGGTGTGCATTAAACAGCTACTTGTTCCACTGCCAGCTTCAGCACCTGAGCACAAAGCTGTGCTCCCTGCAAGAGTGACCGCCCTGCCTTGGTCCATGTTAGTAAATTAAAAAGGACCGAGGTGCAGGAACTCTGTCATTTACACTGTTTAACTATTACAAAGGCTCTCTGGTATGTCTCTAAACCAGGTTGTAATTGCAGCCTCACATTTTCTTACCTTCTGTCCCCAAGGCTGCTAAGAGCATAGGTCTAAAGGGCTCCCAAGATCCAGAGTGATCAAATGACATACCTTTTTATATTTGACCATCCCAGAATTTTCTGAGTTCCCAGCTACGTCTTGGAGATTAGCCCAGGCCTGGACTGTTCCCTAGGGGTGGACTGAATACCTGTTTTGGTAATGTGAGAGAATAGTGTTCCGGCTGAGGCTAAACTGTGCCAGCTCCCCTCAGGGCTAGAGAACAGGCCCTGGCACTCTTTAAATTACTGATGTACATGTATCATTTGGATTGGAGGTGAAAGCCCTGAAGCAGTTATGGAAAGACCTGCATAGTTTTTACTTTGATAGAAGAAGAGAGCAGAGAGGTCAGTGGATGTGAGCACTCAGCACAGAGGAAGTAGGTGAATTTGAGTCTGTGTACATGATGAGGTGTAGGAGGGGGGAAGTGGGAAGGAAACCTCTCTACGAAGTTGTTAGTGAGGTGAGGAACATGCTGTAACATCCCAGAGGGTGATTAGAAATATAGATTTAAAATCATCTCCTGAAGATGCTCTGGATGTAGATTTATGTAGATTTATCAGGATGTAGATTTTAAATGTAGATTTAAAATCATCTCCTGTTCCTGATGACTTATTTTACATCTACCTTCCCAGGATTGGAATCTGATTCCATTAACAGTTCAAAGTCTTCCCTATCCATGTTTGCCTGCATTACCAGATGTGATTACCCTGGGAATGCTCCCTTCAGTTAGCTTGTGTGTTGGTAGTGGTCCCTGGCCTCTAGGAAAAAGTGAACTTGAGGCACTCTGTGCTTGTGCTAGATATTGCAAGGCAAACTTACAGAAATGCGAACTAGTGTTTTACTTGAGAAAAACCTGTAACACCTTTCTACCAGGTGGCCAAAGCTGGTCCTGGGTAAAGAATTTATACGATGGCACTATTCAAATCTTAATTTGAACATAAACCATAGTTCACCAGTAGGGGCGCAAAGCTTGTTAAGAAGCTGTGTTCTGGTCCCACGAGTTGCCACAGGTTGGTGTCCTACACTTATTGCAGATCACTTCAGACAGTTGATGTTTGAGATCATGAAGTCGCCAAAAGTGACTGACCTGTCACCAAAAAGTCAGGCTCTGCTCTTCAGATGTAGGCTATCTGACAAAGAAAATATAATATCGCAGTGTTTCAATTCTGCTCTCTGAATAGAATCGGGCAAACTTAAAGCATGATGGTAGGGACTTGCTGAGTGAGCATAACTCCTGCTGAGCACCTGTTGGCATTTATGCCTTTGGCAGAAAAGTTGGCTTAACCTTTCAATTCAGCTGTTTTCACATATCCTGTAAAAACAAACTTCCCTTAAGGACTATGAACCCCTAGCATCTAGAAATGTGTTCCTCCTCTGAATCATTTATAAAACCACGTAAGCTTGAAAATATTTTACTGAGTATTTGGAACTATTTTCTGTTCCTTTCAAGAGTGTCGTCTTGGCTACTGTGTCTGTACAAACTAGTTTTCCTTCCCTTCCGTTTTAGCAGCCAGCCCATCCCTACCTCCTGCTCCACCAGCTCTTTCTCCAGCCCCCACAAAGACCTCTGCAGGTACAACTGACCCTGAAGAAGCAACAAGGCTGCTGACTGAGAAGAGGCGCCTTGCCCGTGAGCAGCGGGAACGGGAGGAGCAAGAAAGGAGGGAGAGAGAAGAGCTTGAAAGGTGATTCTAGACCTCTGGAGTGGAGAAGATATGTTTTTAGCAGCTTCCTAGCAGCTTCTTGTGTCTATTCTGTTGTTACATTGTGATACATGAAGCACAGTACTGAAGTGCAGAAGGCACTTCCCTGAAAGTTCCTCCCCGAGAACAAATTTTCCTGCTGGGATTTTTTATAGGAGCAATACATACATACCTAAGCAGATCTGTAAGGTTAAAACTTATCCCAAGTAGTGCTTTAAAACAGGACAGGCGGAGGGAGCAAATTCTTGCTGTAGTGATTCATTGTTTAGAGATTAACAAAGCTATACTTGTTTATTCCAGCTAGGGAACTCTGGTCAGACGTTTTCAACTTTGTGATATGGGACAATGTCTCTTGCTTTGAATTGTAAGATCCCTGCCAGGGGTGGTTTGTTTTCTCATTTAAAATCAAGACCTCCAACAGTTTGGGAGGGTAATTGATGCTGTGTCTCATTTTCTACTAGAAAATGAGTAGCCCATCTGGATACTTACGACTGTCGCTATAACACAAGTTGAACACCTTTTAAGAGGGATGCCATGGCTCTGGAATTTGTTGGAGTTCTTTAACAATATTGTAAACATAGGAACAAGGCAGAGCTAGTTAAAATAGCCTGGCTTTCCAAAAGGTTCACAACATGGTCCCTCTCAAAGAGGGTTTTAAAGAAAATAAACTGCTGTGGCATAAGAGTAATATGGTGAATAAATAGTAGGACTGAAAGATCGAGAACAAAAGGTAAAGAATAATCAGCTTTCACACTGAAAGGAGTTTTCAGTCTCTGCTCAGCGCTTTCATAAATGAACTTGAAAGGAGTTGTGGCCGGTGATATAATGCTGGGCTTCAGTGAGATAAAGAGGTTGTGAAGTTTCAGATATATCTTGTATTGCTGAAATACAAAGTGGAAGCCGAATTGCAATACTGCTAAGCATAAAGGAATGCATATAAGGAAATAATCCTAACTTAACTTACGTGGTCGTGGTCTCTGGGCTAATTATTTCTGAGGGAAGAAATCTTGTTTGGAATTGAGTATATGAAAGTACCAGGTGAGTCATGGTCAACAAGATAAATTAACTGTTATGAGTTACTGGAAAAGCAGAACAAAATGAAAATGTCATTCTGAACTATCCAACGTGAATCCACTTCTTGAATGTTGAGTTTTATATATTTTGAGATAGTAAATTCAGTAAAACTGGGAAAATAACTGCAGACATCAAGGAAGATCGCAAGTATAGAACAGCTCCCATATGAAAATCTGCTTAACAGGTGAGGATTCTTCAGCTGGGAAGACCATCTGCCCTCAACTTCTGAGTGGGGATATGCTGAACTGCAGAGCTCCGAATAATTTGGGTAACATCAAAGGTGAAGGGGAAAAGTTATTCACTCCCATAACACAAGGATGACAGGGTATCAAGTGAGGCTAGGAGGTAACATTCAAAAATCAGCCAAATTAGATACTTTTTTCTGAAATTCAGAAGTTATTGCCACGAGATAAGGTGGGCGCTGAAAATGTATGCTATTTCAAAATATGATCAAATCAAATTACAAAAAGAAGTGTTTTGCAAGATGCATTAAAGTCAATGATACTGTTTCTGATTCAGAAAGCACCCAAGTCATGGATCAGTGGAAGCCAGGTGTATGCTGGAGAAGTACTGGTATTGCCTTGCAAAGTTGTTGTGTTCTGTAGGGCTTCACCCTTGGCCTCTGCTGGAAGCAGAACAGACAACTTGGCTTGACCCAGTTCTGGTCTTTTGATGCTCTTATGAATGGGAGAGCAGTGCAAGCTTTATCCAGGTGTTCTGCAGTGCTGGTGTTTTAGGCCAGGAATCTGGTGATTTGGGGTTTTTCCATCCTTTTTTTAAATTATTTTTCTTGTGCTCATTTCATGATTGCAGGCAAAAGAAGGAGGAGCTGTCACAGAGGATAGCTGAAGAAAGAGCTCGCCGAGAAGAGGAAGAAGCTCGCAGGCAGGAAGCAGAAAAAAAACGAAGGAATGCAGAAGAGGAGCGGGAAAAGGAAGAACGGCTGCGTCGACAGGCAGAAGAGAGAGAACAGAAGGAGAAAGAAGAGATGGAGCGCATTCAGAAACAAGTATGGTCCCCTCCTGGAATTCCTGTGCCAGTCTGGTTGGCAGCAAAATAGGCGAAGCAACATCTCTTATGCAGCACCTAGATTAGAGGGGTATCTAAAATTTCAGTGCTATGTATAAAGTGAGTAGGGTTGTGGCAGAGTTCATTCCATAGAGTGGTTCAAAGAGGAAAGATATTTCTTCTCGGCAAAAACATGTGGTAGGGAGTTGAGTTTTGTTTTGCCTTTTTTTTTTTCCCCCTTGTAGAATTTATTTATTTAGAACAAATCCTTTCCTGTTTCTGATAAATTGTGATGAAAAAATCAGTAGAGTTGTATTGGGGGATTTTAATGCATGATGTTATACCAGAGAACTCCTTGTCCCCACAGTTATAGAAAGTCCAGATGCCAAGATAACTAACTATTCAGAGTATTGGAGACATAGCACTGCTGACTTCTAATCCTATGCCAAATATTGCTTTTGTGTGGGGCTAGTGGGAAGGGGTAGGTTTTGATCACTTTAATCAAGCCAAGGAGAACCTTTACCTGCTGCAGTCCGCCTGAAATCAGAGCAGCTACTCAAAAGACGTGAAAGTAAATAAATCAAAATACAATTTTTCAAGTGCTCTCATTTTTGGTGGGCATAATGTTGGTTTACTGGCTTCAGCAGTGCCTGTGGTAAGCATTTTGGATAGTATTCTTCTCTTCTCGCACATGCTCTTTGTGCAGTGCTTTCTCACCCCCAAAATTCAGCACTTCAGTCTGCCTTGTAGACATTGGTTTGTTGGGTTTTTTTTCTTCTGGTATATAATCGCATGTGTGCTTCTGAAAATAAATGTTTAAAGGATTGTGTTAGTGAATATAGCTTAGAAGATACAGTTTACTTTTTTAGATGTATGCTGCTTTCTTTGAAATGCTAAACTGAGGTACATCCCCAGTTTAGCACTCAAGTAATGCATGGCGAAGTTTTTTTGGATGCTGCAGCCTTAACAAATGAACTGTTGTAGTAGTTCCATCATACAGCGCTGTCACTGTCAGGGAGCAAGGCCTCTCTACAGTATATTCCAGACAAGGTTACATTTAATTAGGAACGGAATGGAAAGCTTGTGCAAATGTACTTGTGGCTGTTTGTTCTTGGTCTCATTAAGCAATGAATCTATTGGCCAAATAAAACATTCTGCTGCTTTTGTTTGACTCTCAAAAACATCCACCACTCAAAACATGAATCTCTTGAATACTTTCCTGGCTGCTGTTTTAGTGGTGAAGGTTAGGAAATGTATTCCTCATTTGTCGTCTGGTGTGCTTTCATCCACATGCCTCAGAAAAGGCACAGAACCAAATATATGTCTGTTGTTTAGTTACACATCTCTTAATGCTATGCAAAACATGGAGATTAATCAAGAAACATGCAATTCAGTCTGAAAAGATTGTTGGTGGCTTGTAAACCCTAAAAGAGTCTTTTCAGGGTGTTGTAGATATGCATAGTTAAGCAGAAATCACATAAATCTGTCCTTAAATATTAAATTATTCTTCACTACTTTTTCTTTTAACATCAACTCAGAAAGAAGAGGAAGCTCGCCTACGGGAAGAGGCAGAGCGGATTCGATTAGAACGTGAAAAGCATTTCCAAAGAGAAGAGCAAGAGCGCTTGGAAAGGAAGAAGGTAACTCAGTACATGCAGAGAAACTGTAATTAGTTTTGCCTTGGCAGTTTGCTTCCACCTCAGCCGTAGAAAGTTATCCATGATATAAATGTGCCTCAGAAAAGCTGTGGTCTTCATCTGTGCAGCCTGATGTGAAAGTGAAGGGAATATTGCCAACAGGAATAATTAATTCATCTTTTTGCAAGAAACAGATGCAACTGATAAATGACAAGCAGTTGTGGGTTTGGGAGAGAGATTTTTAAATTAATGTGGGCAAACATTATTTTACCCCTTTACATTTCATTGTAGAGGCTTGAAGAGATCATGAAGAGAACTAGGCGTGTAGAAGCTGTGGATAAGGTCAGTGCTGCTACTTAACATGTGTCAATGTTGTGCGTGTTTCACTTTAGAGCCATTTTTAATTTACAAAACTGTGCTTCCTTTGTAGAAACCCAATGACCAGCAGAATGGACACATATCAAAGGCAAATATTACTGGAGAAGCAGGTATTGTGTTTGACTGCCCTGAGCACAGCTGGTGAATAAATGCCTACTAAGCACAGTGATTTGAGATACAGTTCTGAAGCTTGGCACACTAACTGCAGTAAAGAAAACCATGAGAGGAGTGTAACTGAAGCCTTAGCAAACATTACTTGGCCTTTCTGTGTGGGTAGTTAGCCATTACTAAATGAGTCAGCTGTTTTAGCAACTTTGTCACGTTGTTTAACGAGAGGGAGTTGCTTACAAAGTGTAATTATTTATTAAGTGAAAAGAAACAAATTGTTTTCTAATTCTGATCACAAAAGAAACTGATTCTATAGTTTCTTTTGCGTAGTATTACAGATGCGGTTGTTGCAGACTTACTCCATTTCCTTAAAGGGTTATTTCATCTCAGTCACAAAAACAAACTGTTCGTTATCCAAACATCTCCGTGTGATTTCTCTTCCACACCTGCTGCCTTATTCACTTGGTCTTAATTTCTGTTTCTTTCAAAATTCAGCTCCTACTTAAAAGCTTAAGAGTCTTCCTGTCACACCCACACTCTCGGTCTTCCCTCCTGTTCTGTTCCCTTTATCTTTTTTTTTTTTTCCTGGTCATTTTAGGTAGTTTTGTATAAGATTTTAATACTTACAATGAAGGAAGCAAAATAAAATGTAGCTCATATTCAATGATCACCGAGTATGAATTAGCAGTGTTTAAAGATACGGAAATCAAGCTATCAAGTGGCTTATCCTATTGTAGCGTAACACATTTCTCTTTTGTCTTTGAGTTGAGTAACATGGGAGACAAATAATAGCACTGGCTGCGTGTACTGCTTTTTTTCTTTTTTTTTTTTTAATGTTCAAAGTGAACGCTGTAGTTAGCACAGCCAGGAAACCTTTTGACACAGATGTCATGACATCTGTTTGGAAGTTATTTGTTTACATGTCTTGGGGGGTTGTGGGGGGGGACAGTTATAGCACTGTTGAAGGTGCTATAAGCCACTTAAACAGTTCTTGAAACTATAAATGGCTCTATGACCTGTGGCCAGCGCTTTCCTGCCCGAGGAAGAAGACAGTTTCCTAAGGCATATGGGAATTTGGACCTCCATTTCCCCAAACCCAAGGGAAAGCTGGAGTCCTTGAGTGACTGGATAAAGAGAAAACTGCTCTCGCCTTCAGGGCTGCTCTACTGTTTGGCTTTGCTTTATCTAGATGTGCTATTGCGTTAAAGGTATGAATGAATGGGCATATTTCAGCCAAATCTAACTTTACATATTATGCTCTAGCAGACTTCTGATTATACACAAATGGTGACTTTTTTTTTTTCAGTCTGATTGTTTGGCAAAATATGAGAAGACCTTTGTGGGAATGGTCAAATCACGCAATGAAACAAAATCCATCACCTTTTTATCATTTGTTTGGCCTCTGCTTCAAAATAGAAGATAACTCTCCCTTTCCAAAGCAGAACTTTCTTCTGCTTTTCTCTTTCAAATGTCAAAGCCAGGGTATTTTCCTCTTGTTCCACTTGTAGAAGCACCAAAACCTGTATTGCTAATACCTTCCGTGTAAAAGCTTGCCAAAGATCAGACTAAGACATTTGGTGTAAAAGACTTCAGCCCAAGCATTTTGAGCATAGCAAAACAAGAGCAGCTGAAGGAGGGTCTCCTCAGATGAGGTTTTGGGTAACAGAGATAAATGTGTCCAAGCCTATGAATGCTAAATTATCCTTGTGATTATCGTAACAGATGCTAGTATGGGTGGGGTGCAATTCCTTCCTTTTACTGAGCTGTATGTGAATGAGTGTGACTGTAGGTACAACGCAGGAGGCTGTAGTACTTTAAGAGAACATCCCGAGGCAGGCCAATAACATCTATCATACGGTCTTTGGATGAGGCACAAGGATACTCTAATTTTATATTGCTCTTTACAGTATCTATAGTAGTGATTTAGTACTTGTTGAAAGAAGTATCCTTCCCATGGAGTTTTTTTCCTCTTGATTTCCTTTTGGGTTACAGTCAGCGATCAACATAGGAACCAAGAAACACCAGCGTATGGAATTGATGATGTCCCAGTGTTCTCCTATTCCATTCTCTATTGCTGCTTGAAAAGTACCAGCATAATACTCTGTCAGAGATCAGCCTGTTTTGACCACTGGTTTATGTGTTGGAATAGTGCATATCACTGTAAAATGTTTATTTTTGTCTGTAAAGCTATATCTTTGAAATCTGTGGCATTTACTTCGGACCTGAAACAGGGCTTGTGTGCTCAAAACCTTGACAAAGGAGGCATGGTGGGGGAAGGAGGGGTGTGTGGGAGCTCTGTTTTTTAAAACTGTAGCTTGCCTTGACTGTGCTGTCTTCTGTAGGAAATGTTTCATCCTAATCTGCAGGTTGATGGTGTGGCTTAGTTTTATGAAAACCTGTTTTCTGTCTCTAGTCATAACCAGTCCTGCGTCTCCCCTGGAACCTGCAGGAGGGCCTCAGCTTCAGCATGCAACGCCGCCTCCGCACAACGGGCAACCCGTCACCTGCACGCGTGTGATTGTTTCACATCAACGCCCCGTAAATATGGACAGGTAAGAACACTGCTAGGTGTTGGAGGGCGTTTAGGGGGTGAGGGTTACTAGAGTAGTAAATTGTTTTCAGATCCATGTATTCATTAACTAAAACAAGATACAGCTGGTCAATTTGTCTTGTTTCCTGTTTATTTTTATCTTATCCTGTGTTCATCTTTCACTTAGCACTTTTGCCAACTGATAGGGAAGAATTTTGTAAAAATACAGCACGTTCTTTGCAGTGTTTGGAACAATTTGTTGCTTGCCAGCAATTATTATGTAAATTGAAACTTAATGGAAAGAGCAATTTTTTTTCTGTTCCTTTCCATGAATTAAGCTTTATAAAAACCACTCTGGAATTGCAGTGCCAGTTTTCTTGATTGGAATAATGAACACTGTGCTTTCAGCCTAGATGTTTGGATTTCTGAACTACTTGAAGTATTAGGAAGTTTTGCTTACTAAGCGAAAGTCCCTCATGTGAGACAAAAAGCCACCCATTTTTGGCTTTGCATTTGAAAAAAAAACCCTTTGTCCTCTATAAGGAGAATTTGGAGAGGCGGATATTTAACATTGGGAGCTCTCTGTAGCCATGAAGCAAGTCACTCAGACTTTGAGAAACTGTTGAAATGCTTGAAACCTCAGTGTTGAACCGAGTGAAGTCTTTTACATAAGCATGAGCTGTCAGTTATTTCAGTTTTAGTAATGCAGAAAGCCAAATAATCCCTCAGTCCTTTCATGTTTTATGCAGGTAGTGCCAGAATATGCATGGAAAAACTTGAATGTGGGAAGCCATCATGCAGTCTGTAATGGGCGGTATGCTTCAGGGTGTGATTGGCACTAATTGACGGAGGAATTTGCCCTCTCTCGGTCCCTCCATATGCCTGGGGGATCTTTGCCTGCTGTCATGCTGACAAGGATGCTCCTGCTGAGAGAAGGTCTGTCAGTGACACTGAGCACTGGGCTGCACTGGATGAGCTGCACAGAGCTGCCTCATAATTGTCTGGGGCAGCTATTAAATGTTAATCACTCGCAGCCTTATATGCACCTTGATGTTTGTAATACAAAATGTGCCACGCTAATGAATGCTGTCATGTAGCATTAGAACCCATGTGGAAGGAACCTCAGAATGGACAAAGTGAAGAATGAATAAATGAGACTGAAGAAGAGCGACAAAAGCAGGAAGTGTGTATAAGGCTGTGGCAGGGGAAGCTGGCGTGCCAGGGTTGGGTGTGGAGGGACTCTACTTTAGAGGGACATCTGCGCTGACGGGGAGGGCAAAGGCTGAAGTGCTTAGTAGCATCCCGATGTAAACTTAGCCCAGGTAGACTGAAAACCTGTTGTAAGAAATACATAGCTTTTAGATCTTAACACGTAGTGAAAGCCCCAGGTGCCAACACCACTGCTACTGCATCTCATGTGCTGCGGTTGTCTGGCGTCTAGAGGTACCTGACATCATAGCACACACTACAGGTGGAGATGGTCTCTTGTGTGAGCACCTCACTCCAGTCCCAAGAAAGATTTGGCTTTTGTCTGGAAAAGACTTGAGCATGTTTTAAGGGAAAGATAGTTCAGATTTTTGACCAGAACTTGTGGCATGTGCTTGTACAGGCAAGAGGAGGGAGTAAAGGAGAGGACACCTAGAGCAACAGTCAGTCTCGTTCTCCTCTTACAGTGTGGGAAGTTTCATTGGGTCAGTGAGTCTGTTCTGTACAGCGCTAAGGTCTAGCCTGAATGCGTGTCTTTGAACAGGACCAGTGGTTGGTGTTCAACCAAACCCAGAATACCTGTATTTGGGGTCACTCCCCAGGTGCAGGTGCTCCGTCCCTTGCACCAGTAGCATTGAAGGAGGATGACTCGGAAGCCTACTAGGGGCTTGTGTGAAGATAAGGAGTTCTACTCTGGGGGGCTCAGTAGGAAGTTGCCCAACTGCTTACTGTGCTGAACCTTCATCCCTGTTCCCCCCCGTCATGTCATCCATCCTGCGTCAGCTCTGTGGCAGGGATTCAGTTGGAAATAGCACACTTGCTTCCATGGTCATGAATACAACGCAACTGAGAAAAATTGAAAGAATTCTGGTGGAGCTGGGGCAATTGATTTAAATACTTCACCATTCTCTGTTGCTGCTTTTGATCAGCAATGCAGATCTCATTGTTGTACTGGAACTTCATTAGCATGAAGATCATGACAATTGATCTTCATAAACCCTAATGAAAAGGCTGTGATCTGCTGCATTATTTACCATTATCTATTGTCAACAATTATTAGTTCTATTAATAAACATTTATTGCAGATGATAGATTGGCACAACCATCTATCCCACCTAATAAGTTTGTCAGAATTTTTATAGGTATTCCTACTCCTGTGATTTAAATAAACGTTAATCAATTTTTGTTAGGCTTAAAGCTTCTTCACTTTGCACCGTGAAAGAAAAAAAACAGATATATTTGCATGTGAATTGAGCTGATTTACCATGTTAGCACTCAAGGTTTTCAAATAGATCTTACATGGTTCTCGGTTCATAAAAACAATTTCTTTTTTCATAGTTGTCTGAGTTAAAATGACATGTCTGAACATGAACGTGATTTTTGTGGTATGTAGTTGTACGTGGTGATGCAAGGGTTCTGATTTTGCCACCTATGCTTGCTCTGAGTATCTTCTCCACGAGTAAATTGGGTTAAACAATTTCATGCTTGAATGCTAATGAAGAATAGTGAATTATTGGGAGTGACCTTATATCTGACCTATAAGTCTGTGGTGAGAAGACTCACAATTGAACTTAAATGAAGACACTTCTCACCCAGGTGTAATACGATGGAAAGGGCAACACTAAATATATTTAAAAATGGAGTGCACCATGGAAATTTTTCAGTTAGTAAAGCGTCTAGAGTTACCAAGAAAACTGGTGGTTCATGGATGCTACAATATTATTAATGGTATGCTAGATTGTGGCTAGATTCTGAGTTGGTTTTTTTCCAACAAATGGAAAAAATAAACATGAAACAGTAGTTTGAAAATAAGATATAAAGTATTTTCAAACTGTTCTAAATTATAAAAGATTCCAACAAGGTTTTCTCTGGACTCTTTTTTTGTTTCTTTACTGAACAGTAGAATCCTGGAAGAAAGACAATGACAGGAGTTGGATAACCAGCACAGCTGCCTAATCCATCTCCCACTTGCGGATTACTGCTTCTCCTCTGCTTTCTAATTCTTTACCTGAGTTAGATCCTGCCTGCTACTTCTCAGAAAGTTATTTCAGTACAGTGGTTTATTTTGACGTTATTTTTCTTATGGTACTTATTCTTATCCTGTAATTCCCCCTAGTATTTTTTTTTTCCCCTGTGCTGCTTTCTATAAATGCCTGCAATGGGCCTCGGTGAGAGCGGTTCACCTCGTCTCTGTGTCTCCATCCCCCTATAAAGGGAGCTGGGTCGGATAGATTAGATAACTAGTTATTAGAAATATACAGTTAGACAAGGTGATTGTCTCAATATCTTGTCCCTCGGAAAGAATGTTACTGAGTTCAAATTCTTATGTAGGGTTCATTGCTCTGTCTGTAGGACAGCACACTCGAAATTTGCTTTAGTGCCACCTTCCCCTTTTTAGGCCTCCAGCTCCTCATTGCTGGCTGATCTCAGTGCTGTTGTCTCAGTGCATTAAAAATGAACACGGCTTTATTTAAATAATCTGAAAGTCTGGGGTCCGTTTCCCTGTCAATATCTGTCTGTGACATCTCTGCTAAAATCATGGCATTGTCTTTCAGATCAGGAATAGCGGGCGCGGTAGTATTCTGGCACGTTTCAAAGGCCTACAAATCAGTATTATTTTTTTTTTCTTGGTGTTGATTTCAGATGGGTGATCAGAAAGACAGACATATTAAATTCTGGTCTTTTTTCTTTACTCTCTTCACATTCTTTACATATTATGTCTACACAGAGCTTTGGCTAAAATTATCTACATGAGATGTAATTTTCAGTCGTTTTTAACTTTTTGGATGTTCCAGTTCCTTTAGTTACACTAGCTGCTCTTCTCTCAACTTCCTCTACTCTGTCCTGTTAGTACTGATGTGTCCAGGTCAAAATGCGAAGCTGTGCAGGCGCTTTTTTTTCTCTTTTTAGCTGCCATAAAGCTGTCCTTCAGATGCTTGCAAGACCGTTACGTTTGGAAGTGCACTCTGAATAACTCGGGCAGGTTTTTTTTAATTTTTTTTTATTATACAGGTGTCTTGCCACAAGCACCCTTATGGAATATGTTAAAATGCCAAAATTACCCATTTCTTAGAAACATACATGCAATATTGTATGCCTGAAAAGGATATCTCCAGTGTGCTGGATACCGAGACATTGCTAGGAATGTAACGTAAGACAGTAAGAATGGCTGGAGCAGATCAAAAATCCATTACTTTTTTTTGTTTTCTTTCCTTTAATGGCCTGTAGCAGTCACTTAGGCAGAGAGTGTAAAGGAAAAAAAGGTGAGTACCAGGAGATCCTCTGGTCAGTGAAGGGTTACTAAAGCATTGTGGTCCAAATGCAACCATAGGCTCAAGTAGTCCCGAAGCTGCTAATTACCAGAAGCTGGAGGGTATATCAGTCTCCTAGGAATTTGTCTAATCTTTTGAGCTTATGGCCTCTAAGATGTCCAGTAGAATTAATTCCACAGTTCTGTTTTTCCCTTTATTTCTCTAAACTTGCTCCCCTATGAATGAGCAGTTGCTCTCTTCCTACCTCTTTCTTACCCCATCCATCAAACTCACCGCGTTATCCTAGCTCTGGTAAGGTTAGTGGTAGTAGATGGGGAGGAAATAAGTAATAGGATGCCTTGTAAGGAATAATAACTTAATAACTATACATTATAGAGCAGGTTTTATTAGTTCTAAAGCATTTCACAGATTCTGCTCCTCATCTTACAGATGTGCCTCTCTGGCACAAAAGGGTGATGTGACTTGTGACCTCTCCCAGGCAGCCAGCAGGATTTCTGTGTCTGCTCTCAAACTCAGTGCAGTGAAACATACTTTTCACTTTGAAATTCGCTCAGCATATCCACAGATGAAAAAAAAAAAAGGGGGGGGGGGGGAATGCCTTTCTGAAAAAGAACTGATGGTGGTTTGAAAAACTGGGAAAGGCTTGATATGAAAACCGGCATGTCACTCTCACAGGAAATCTGGGCTTGGGATAAAGCACTGCCACTTTCAAAAGAGCAATGATTATTTTCTGTCTCTTGTGAAGTACTGTAAAACAATTCTGTTATTGTTTGTGAAGTTAGACACCCAAAGAAGCCAGCAAATTAAAATAAATCATATGCCAATTACAAGCAGGTTTGGGGATTTATTTTTTAAGACTAGTAAATGTACTGTCAGGAGAAGATTAGCCTGTGAAACCAAGCCACCTGCTCAGAAATGGCCTGAGGAAATTGATAGCCTAGTTTAAATCTAGGAAAATTGCATCTGAGCCTTTGTGGCTGAAGCATTTCCAAACAACCCGAACAGTCGTGATGTGGTCTGAACAGGGAATAAGGCACTCAGTGCTGTCAGGATCTAACTGTTGAGGGCCTTAAGAAGCATCAATGAAAGATCACATGATTGTTGAGTGTCAGTTGAGTACTTCTTGAGGAGCTTATGGTCCCATTCCTGTCATCCTGCTCACTAAAGTAGCACCTTAGTTTCTCCCCTCTGGCAAGAGAGCACATGCCGTCTGCAAAGACAGCAGGATTTGACAATATGGGGCCTAATGAAAGGGTTGGGAGGGGAGGGACAAGACCGTGAGACATGATGACGCGTCTTCTCAGGAGAGTATGTGTAATTGGAGAGTGTGTCTGTGCTTGTACCGCTCATTAGCCATCTCTGTCAGCTGGGAAATAGAAAAATAAAGAAAGCGCAGATTGACGTGAGGGATGCTGGGAGGTGTTTCTTTTGGCTTGGGCATGATCAACGGGAGGAGTTGCAGGGTCAGGTAGCACCTTGGAAATAAGCCCTAAGAACTTGTAGGGAGGGGAGGAGGAACTGAAAGGAGATCTGCATTGGTATGGGAGTTTTTTCTCTGGCTGAGTGGCAGGTAGAAGAGGCTGTTCCAAAACCAGAGGCTGGAGGTGATACAAGGAATAACAGAAATCTAAGGGCAATTACATTGACTTGCAATAAGAGGAAGGGTATGGCAAAGGCTACGAGAGCTCAAAAGGGTGTTAAAGGCTGTAAATTCCATTAGGTGGATGGCTCAAGATAGCAGTTGTGGTGCTGCAGGGGTTTTCTTACTGCTTCCCATTTCCCTCAGTTCTTGGAACTGCAGTGTCCATAAAGCTCTCTGTAGTTCTGGGTATAGAGTAGCCAAATGGTAACAACTATCCCATGTATTTGAGAGAAGGCATATCTCGTACTGGTATACAGAAACAGTTTTTCTACTGCAGTAGGCACATAGTTTTGTTTTTACAGGCTAAAAGAATGCTCTGGATTAATGCAGTCTTTCTCATCTGTAATATCGCTTTGAGGACGACTAAATTTCTGTTCTAGATGAGATCTATGAGGAACCCATTTCTCTTTCAGCAATCTCAATCCAGAGAAAAATGCAAACGAAAATGGAATGTCTATGCAGAATGATACCTTTGAAGAGATCATAAACCTGCCTATTGGTTCTAAACCATCCCGGCTGGATGCCATGAACAATGACGGAAGCAATAGTCCTGAAATTCCTTTGAATCCAATTCTAGCCTTTGAAGACAAGGGGACTCTTTTGCCTCAGGTAGATAGTGTTCAAACACATCAAACAGCAGGTAGGTTTCTCCTGATTCATTAACACTTGACAGAGGACCTAGAGCTCTAAGTTGATGAGAGTTGATTCAGTTAAGCGTTTTTAAACACCATATTATTTGGGGAAAGGAGCGTATCTCCTCTCTGTAAAGCTATGCATGCCAAGTACGTACGGATGCTTTGCAAATTATGACGAGGCCTTATCTTTTGTTTGAGGGGGGTCTCAGTTACGCCGCGCTCTCGTGCCATTTGAAGTTGCTTGAAAATGTTTGCCCTGTGCTTTCAAACAGAAACGCTAACAGGGACAACTGCTGTTCCGGGCTTATGATCGGCAGTTGCGTTCCAGTTCTGCAGGTGTAATATCTGATTCGCACATGCAGTAGGAGAGCTGGTACCTGCCTTCTCTGTAAAAACTCTGGATGTGCTTCCCTCACCAAGTTCTCGCTGACATTAATATTGAGGGATGGTTTGCCACACACGAGATTTTTCTGAATTACATCACAAGTTTTAAAGGATGTTAGGTAAATAAATACTGATTTAGCAAACTAAATTGGACTGCCACTTTCTCCTTCTGTGGCTAGAAAATGTAAGGAAAAATCATCTTACAATAAAATAATTGCATAAGTGCGTAGCATTTTGAAGTAAGCAGTTGCTCTTTGCTGACCTGTCACTTTTGATACCTTCTGTTGTAGAAGTGATCTGATTGTTTCTTCTGAAGAACCAAAGGTGATATGAGCATCTCTGCAGTCAGTGGAGTTTCTTCCATGCTATGAAGGAGTGTTTTATTTTTCCTCTCCAGTTTTTTAAAGATTTCTTGAATATCTTTTTTGGAAGGACTTTAGTAAAACCAGCAGAAGAAATGATGGGAATAGACTTGGATCACCTTTCTAATAGCTTTCATCACTAGAAAAATCATGCTTCACGTGCATTACTTAATATGGCTTTTTCCAACAAGCTTTTTCTGTTAGTAAATGGATATTTCTGCATTCATTGAGACACAGGACACTGGAATCTGAAAGCAATGGGCTGATTTGGGTGGTGGGACTGATTCTTTTTTTAAAAGGTGGGTGTTGGTTTAGAAGGCATAATTGTAAAATTGGCAAAGAATCTTTTACACTTTGTGGTTCTAATACTTGAAAAATAAATACCTCATTGCTCTACAAGTAGAGTTAATGGGGTGTTTTATTTAAACCTGTTGGTTTAAATATTATTGCAGAGAACTCTAATTATGGGGGCAAAGTATAGGCTTCTGTATCAGGTTCTTGTAAATGTAATTCCTACAGGGACATTCTGTAAATTGAGATGTCACTATGATTTTCTTGCATTTTCTCTAAAAACACAAAACAAGGCAGGTTTTAAAATGTGAACATTTGAAAGCGTTATTTTTTCATGGACAAGAGGAAAACCTATTGTTCTCCTAGATGATGTATTTATGAATTTTGTTCAGTACGGAAATAAATCATTTAATTGAATAAATTAGAAAAATGTGGTAAAATGATACTGCAAACTTGATTTTTTTTTTTTAGTTACATCCATGTTCACAACACTACAAAAGGTGTGTACACCTATGCACACACACGTGCACACACTCATGAGGAAATACCTTGTTCCGAGTCCTGTAAATTGCTGCTGTTCCCAATGATGGAAGACTTTTCCTTTGCCTTATCAGACTATTAAAGACTGTGAAACCTGAAATATTTGATTGTTTTGGATGATGAAGCAGGTTTGTTTGGAGATTTTTTTGGTTTTGCTCGTTTCAGAGCAAAGGGAAAATGGTCATTGTTTGTGCTTTTTATGTAGTGTGTGACTTTTATAAAGCAGTACAGTTTGAGTGACAAGAGGAGCAATGCAGGTTGCTTTCTCTTCAGTTTGATGCTGATTTCTACTGTCATTGTTCCATCCCTCACTGTTGGTTGCTGTTGGGCAGAACCGCAAAATCTTGTACCTTTTTGTGCTGTGATAAACAATGCTGTTACAGGTAGACCTGATTTCAGTTTGCAGCACCAACCAGGGCTTGATGCATTGCTCACTGAAGTCAGTGGCAAGATCCTTGGCTAGGGGAAACGGAGGTCTATGGGGTTTCAGTTCATCCTACCAGAGAACGTAGCGTTAAGGTTCCTGCACTGGCCTTTAGTGGGCGCTGAGCTGGGCCTGTAGGAAGCTGCACAGAAAGTCTGTGCGAGCAGAAGAAATCCTCTGAGAAAAAAGCTGAAGAATTTTTTGAAGAAATTACTTTCTGCTGCTGCCAAGTGTTCATCTTACACAGGAGATGGCATAACAGCAATGGCATAACAGCAATGGAAACGCAATGAAAGAGACTTCATCTGCCAGAATATGTATGGAAGGGAAAAAACAGCCATTCAGTCAGAATGCTTTCAATAGTAGCTTGTGACACAGTAAAATGAAATGGGTTCCCTTCTTGCTTTCTTTAGTTTTCCGTGTACATAGCCACAATATTTTGAAGTGTCCAAAGTATGTAGTTTTTCTTTAAACGTATATATAGCATGTAAGTACCAAATAAAACTTGTTTGAAATATTTATTTCTATTTATATTTTCATTTTCTTGCATAGCTGAAGCAGGAGTCAGTCTGTGATGGAAAACTCTTCTTGCTACTCCTGCTCTGCTTGAAACTTTTCTTCAGGCTTCCTCTAATCACTTTACTAGAAAATTAGTACAGAGTCACTTGCAGCTAGAAACAGAGCAAAGAAAAAAGCCAGTAAGATTTTGCTTCAATTTTAAGTCTGAGGATTCCTTTAGGCTCAGGTTTAAATGATGTTGATCTTGATCTATTAAGGCTCAGGTATAAACTATGCTGATCTGGTTTTTGTGAGACTTCAGAACGCTTGCTTCACTGTTTGCAGCACTGATGAAGAACCTGCTTCATTTCTCATGTGTGTTTTGGCTGGTTGGTTTTATGAACAGGACTGCAGTAAAACCAATTTATAATCATATTCATTCCAGGTTTGCCTCAAATGAGAGAGAAAATTTCCTCCTGGTCAAGGGCTTGACATGCAAACAAAAAACTAGGGAACTGGGAGTAGAACTAGGTGTATGAATTTAAAAAAAAAAAAAAAAAAAAACAAAAAACAAAAACACAAAACACAAACCAAAACCACCAAACAAACCCAAAACTAAAAAATGTGAAAAGGATTGAAACTTTAAGTCTTTGGTTAAGCCTGTTTCTTTAAATGCAGGGAAAAAATCGTTTCTTTTCTGTTGAATGTTGTTCCTGACCACCAAATACAGTATCAAATGAAGGCCAGCTCCTTTGCCGGCTATTGCAACTGTTTTTGTTGTTTGTATTCTCAGAAGCCACAGTTAACTATTCAGCCAGGTAGAACTAGCAATTGCAGAAGTGGCAGACGGCTATTCTGAAGGCAGGGAGCAGAAACCTTCCAGAGCAGCTAGGCTGGCCTTTGGAAGGACTCAGTCCTTGCTCACATCTTAACAACACAACATAAATGCTTACAGGGATGACGTTCAGTGAGATTAGGTCTGTACGTCACAATGTTATTCACCATTAGCTTTGCTTGTTTCACATGTCTCTTATCTCCTCATTCCTGATGAAGAATGCTTTGCTGTTTTCATTCTTGCTAAGACCTTGAAATAATATTTGCAATGAAATACTTAAGAATAGAGATACAGGACAGATTCTAATGTCGTTACTTAACATTGCACTGATTTTCATTTAGGAAAATGATCTAAAGTCACCCAAGCAGGTGGCCTGAAGTTTGAGATTTTCTGATTTTGTTCCTAGCTGTGTCGTTCAGCTCTCTGTAGGCCTCTGTTTTAATAAGCTCCACTGCCCACAGCTAAGCACGTGGGTCTTTCACATGAGATTTCAAAAGAAAATTCCTGTCACACATGAATATCGAAAATGCCATACTGCTTTACCTGAAGTCTCTGTCTGCCCTGTTTTTTAACAGGTCTTTTTACTGTGCTGCAGAGAGGCTTTTGAGTGTGGGGGTTTTTCAAACAGTACTATTGGAGAGAATTTGCAGTTATTAAAAGGAATCATTAACAAAAATACCTCCCCCAAGCACCAAAACTAAGCTTAGAGATTTGGGCCACAGTAAAATATAACGTTGAGCTCTTAGTTGACAGAATGATTTTTTTTTTTTTTTTTTTTTTTAAATCTCACTTTTATTCCATGTTTGTAACCAATAGCAGCTCTACATGCGTGTAAGAGTTATACCATGGTCAGAAGTACCTCAAAAGACAGGAAACTCTTCTGAAATGTTTTCATAAGAAACTGTGCTATCTGGGAGCAGATGTTTGCCATGAGAGTGGTTCCAAAATTTCAGTATTCCAGCCAGTTCAACGTGAAGTTCTAGGAGGATACTTGTATTTAAAAACAAACGTATTGATCAAAGGTGAAATTGGATTACAAATAGATGATGATGATTATTAGATTGCTATTCTCTTACGAATTAAAACCTACATTAAAAAACTAGTGCCCCATAACTTTAAGGCTCTGTGCTACTTTTCTTTTCCTGGAAAATACGGTTTAGATTGGCTAAAAGGTCTGTGAGACAGACTCTTTCCCTCTGGAGGAGAGGGAAGGGGCGGTTGTTCAGGATCCTAAATACACATAAGAAAATTAGTTGAATTTAAACATATTACTACTTTTTTGTGCATTTAAAATGAAATATCAATATCAAAATATAAGGTCAGTTCCTAATTTTGCCAAATATGTTCACTTTTTCCCTGTTGCAAGTACCTTTGGAAATAATTTACCATTTGCAGAATACAGATTTCAGTATTCAAACACATCTCGCCCAAATCTTTCGTGGTAGCTGCTACTTTCTGAACATGTTCTATGCACCATTTACCTGCCTCGATGTGCCTTTGCTCTTCTGCTGGCGAGCAGTGCCTACAGTGTAGGCAAGGATCAGCTTTAAGGCTTGTCCTGTTCTTGTTTCTTACAAATTTCTTGCAACTTCTGAGTTGTCCCTCAGCAGTTACTTCCTGTAGTAACCTGTTAGTGGTTTGCTACCTTTATACTACATGTTAATTCAATTATTTTCTAAAGTCACGTCCCTGGAGCCTGCTCTGAAGTAAGGGACATGGAACAGAAACAAGGATGAACGCGGAGTAACCTGTGTATTTGAGAGGTGGCTGCTCTTCAGTAGAATTGGCCTGTTACGTGCATAAAACTTCAGGAATACAGCGCTGTTCTTTTGGAGAGGGGAGGTGAGGAAACCAAAAAAAAGCCATGGAAAGTTACCCAAGCATATCAGGTGTTTTCCAAACTGTTGGAAGGAATGTAGCTGTAGTCCTCAAGCACACTTAAGCAGCCAGCCAAGGTGTTCAAGGGGATTGTCTTTTGACCTGCTCCAATTCTTGTCATCGGAACATCTCTTTTCTATGATGAAACTGCAAGTAGCAGGAAAACTTGTAACTACAGTTGTCTTCTCTGAAAGTCCAGGCTCTTGGATCTGTTAGGTTTTCATAAGCCACCTGGCTTAAATATTAACTGTCTTCATGGCAAATAGCTGCCCTGAGGAGCTCTTGAGTTTCTTCTGTTTGTTGATGGACTTGCTGAAGGAGTTTTGCCATTTGGCTGTTTCTGAATGCTAATGAGAATTCTGGATCTGAAGAGGAAAAACAAGTGTTAGGCAACCTGCTGGTGTCCCCTGTATTTTAATGCAGATGCTTAGAAGGCTTATATTTCAGGTTAGATACAATGGATGGTTCTAATTACAGAACAATATTCTTCTACCACACAAAGCAGATACAAATTCAGTTTTCATTTCTATGACCATTCAAGATTGTTGGCTGCTAATTTCTCCTGATCCAGGTGTCTAAAGCTCAGTTGCCAAATTCAGCCTTATGCAGCAGGTGCGTATCAAGACATAAGAGGGTCTTGGCTCTGGCTCTACATATGTGAAGATACACACTATATATATTTATTACCATATTGTAACTCTCATCTGTACTCAACTTCTACCCAAAAGCAAAAAAACTACCAAAAAATGTAAAAAAATCAACAAACAGAATGTAGAGTATGAAAAAGATGTGAGACTTCCCAGCTTTAATACCAGCTAATCATGCAATTCGGTTGTTTGCTTGCTTTATCAAAAGAAACTAAATTCATATTTAAAGTTTTTAGGTTGCCTCTGGTGCCTTGCATTGGATAAAAACATCTGTACCTGAAGTCCTGTTTCCCTGCTGATTGGAAAGCCTTTAGTTTTAAAGCAAACACGCAAACAAAAAAAATCCCTGCCTTCATCATAGGATACTGTTAGTTACTTAAAAACAGGTAACAGCTACCCTTGAGATTATTCTGTTTGCTTAAGTGAGCAGAGCTAGTCCCCGGAGGAGGTTGCCCGGCACTGTCGTTTCTGGCACAAGGCAGTGCCTGTTTGCTGCTGACAGGAGCAGGCAGGGTCTGGCAGTGCCCGGGGGGCTCGGCCCAGCAGGCAGGACGTACCTTCTCGCAGTCTGCAGAACGTAGAGATGCCCAGCTGCTGAAAGCGGATCTCTCGGTGAGCAAGGAAGTTCTTGAGGTAGGCCTGAATCTCTCTGATGTGACACTTCAACAAAAGCATCATTTTTTCTGCATAAATGGAAGAACCACTGGAGATCAATAGGAGCTTTTAAAACACTTTGAAAACTGATTTTTATAACAACATCTGAGATCGTTAATGACTCATCTAACTTCAGCAACAACCAATGTTACTGCAAAGAATGGCAGAGGACTTCCACGTACTGCAGCCTCTTATCGGTATCGCTGGTGTTTCAGGTAAGTAAAATGCTGAGTGGGCTGCTATGCTGGGAAGCTGGTCCTTGTGTGAGGCGCATGATGATTTACAGACCAATCAGTCTGTCATGCTAACCCATCCATGAAGCAATTGTGCTGTTGGACTCTGCACTACTCGAGAGTCTGCTCTGCTGTAACTCCTCGACAGTTTAATCCAAGGATTAAACATGCTTTTCTAGAGAACATGGCAAGAATCATCTGAACACCGTTTTCTTGTCAAACCAGGACACAAGTCTTAAAGGCTCTCAGCTGCATGGGATAAGTGTATTAGGCATAAAGTTGTTTGTTTTCTGCAGGTAAAAATAATGCTCTTTTCATTCTCTCTCACTAAAACTTAAAAAAATACAGGTTACATTCCTAAAGGCTGCTTTACTTCACTGCTCCTGCTAATGTAGTCTAGAATTGCAACAGCAGTGTTTGGTTCAATAAGATGCTTTCCTCTTGCTGGTCAGGGAGCAGAGTTAATGTAAAATTTTGGAACACGACCATCCTCTTGTAATTGCCTCTTCCAACCTCTGCTCCTATCTGTGGAGAACGCCATCGCGTTGTATACGCTGAGGAGGGCCAAACAGAAAGACGCAACGATGCCTCTTATCTGAAACCTGTTCTCATCTTTCCCTTGATAAGGAGTGTTATACGCTATCCCACTCACCCATTTAAGTTGTTTTTAAGGACCTCAGGCTTGGCTACAGACTAGCCTTGCAGAATGGTAGCGCTTGAAGAAGGCAACAGACACCTGAACGAGGTCTTTATGGTCCATTTTCATCCCTTGGCATTCTCATGCACTCAGGCACTGTTTTATGTGTATTTAAAGGGTGACTGTAGGCACTTTTATGTTAAATAATAAATTTGTAGAGGCCAGATGGAGGATGCTATAGGAATGTTACAGGTTGTTTGGTGCCTGACAGTTAATTCCTTTGGGAAAGGGCTCATTTCACTCCAGACAGCCATAAATGTCTTTGAAAGCACAGGTAATGCTGTGTGACAGTTACCGTGACCTGTCATGTGCTGGATGATGGAGGCAGCTTGAAAGGATGCCTCAGTATGTTCCCGTTGGCCAGCCAGTCTCACCAAGCACTTTGTCAAGGGCTCATCCATCCGTTGGACCATGCGTAATGCGGCTCCTTCTGGAAGACAGAAAAATAAGAGAGTAAACAGAAATTCCACTGTCAAAGAAACAAAGGTGAGAGGTCTGACAGAGAACACACTACCTAAATAGGAAATCCTTTACACAGCTGGGGAAGGAAAATAAGTGCCAAACTTGTGCAATAAGTACATTTAGACTGTAAAAAAGGGTCACGTCCTGAGGTTATGCTCTCAGTAAGATAGGGCCATGGATTTGATTCATAGAAAGGCTGATGGATTTTTATTTTGTTGGGTTTGCGTTCTGAAAGAATGAATCATTTTACGTACGACATCCACTCTTGCCTAGTGGGCTCAGTCTGTCCAGCAGCTGCTGGGTACCTCTTGCAAAATTAAATGCGATGTGTCGCCAGGTGCATGGTGGTTACAAGAGATGCAGGAGGTGAAATGTTTGACAGGCAATATCCAGAGCTGGGACAGGCTGGGAAGATTTACATTCATCCTCTGTGCATTGAGGAGTACTGTACCTTCCACAGGTGCTAATTTGGGATGTCTTGTAAAATCTACAGGCAATAAACTTAAGGAGAAAAAGCCACTTTGTATTTTAGCCTTTTCCTCCTCTAATATTAGTTTCTGCTGTCATGGAATTATTCAGTTGGAGAAACTAGGTGACATTACAAATAAAAGTCGGCAGGCCACGTACAGCAGTAAAGTTCATCACAAAGAATTTTCAGTAAAAAATTTTAAGCAGTTCAACAGAAAAAAAAGTGCAAACAACGGAGCCCATTTCTCCTGCCAGTGAGTCAGATCTTGTTCTTCTTGAAGCTTATGGCAAAACTCCCAGTGAATTTAAAGGGAAAGACCTGGGCTGTGTATTCTGTATGCCTGCCTGTGCTTCACCGCCCATTAGGATTAATAACAGATACGTACACTTCTCAGATTAAACCATTTATGGTGAGGTTACTTCCCTACCTTGCTTTGCCAGCTCAGCAAGACAGGATGTCACATAATGAAGGGAGTCTTCTTGAATGTCAGTAGAAAGCATGGTCTGAAGGAGACCTTCGACACATGGGCTCTCAATGATTCTCTGCAGCAAGAGAGAGATTCATGTTTAGCACTTCCATTATGTTTTAGTGGCATCCGAGGACTTCAGAAGTACTGAATAACTCTTAGCGATACTGAGGGCTAAAACATCAATAATGGAAGTGCCTTCTCCCAGGTCTACCACAACCAGGTGACAAACACCTTGGGTTGTTCAGAGATCGCCTGATTTTAGACATTTCCCAGGGCTTGCTCTGACTGTGGGATGTTCTCATGATCACAGATCACTCTGAGCTCAAAGAATTTCCTGACCTATTGCTGCTGTACCAGGCTCTATGTTAATATTATGCTGACGTTTGCTCAAGTCTTGCTGCAGAGGTGAATGAGCTGAGTGCTCCAGGGCAAAGCACTGGGAAATGTGGAAGTTTATCAAGTTCTTGTATTTGCCTCCAGGGCTTTGAAAATTTTCTGGTGTTGAAATGCTCTGATCTGCAGAAATATGAGATGACGTCTCACTAGCAAAGGTGAGTTCTGTTTCTGGAGAGAAATGTTATGAATTAAACATTTCTGGGTACCCCTTATCTTTCAGGTTGAATGCGCTATGCCAAAAGTGGTGTTGAGCAGCTTGTCTCTGTACTGAGATGCGTATTTTAGACACTGAGTTGAAAAAAGGTAGGAGACTTAGCCTGTGCTGGCCTGGATTAAAAGCACCTGAGACCAAGGAATGAGTCCTGGATGAGTCACCTGGAGGTGACTGGTTACTACTGAAAATGAATCACAAAGTTATCAGCTCTCTGGAAGGTCCTAATAATGGAAGCTGCTCACACCTCCATAAGGGAGCTCAAGGTGTCTATCAACAAAAGGCTCTATCTTTTTTTGTGTGCTTATTTTATTTTGCAGTTTTTTAACTTGCTGCTTAGACTGCTGCCTTTCAAGCTCCCACACTCTGTGTCCTGCTGGCACAAAATCAAGACTTTTTTTGTCCTCTTATGCTGAGGACTCTTATGTGCTTTAGGGATTGTTCCTTAGAAGCGACTCTGGAAAGCTGGCACTCCCACTCATGTCTGTGGATTCATTGTGCAGTGAGAGCTAAATACATTGCAAGGCACATTATAAAGCTTTATGAAGGTGAAGCAGCTCCCTGCTGATAACAGAATAAAGCCACAGAATTTAAGTCACAAGTATGGTCATTTTTTTAAAGCAAACTTTGAAAGTATGGTCCATTTTTACTCCTACTGTGGGTCTCGGGTTTGAGGGAATCTATTTCCCCGCAAAAATTGATTTCACAACTATCAGAAATTCATGTAATTATTATCTGACTTAGTACAAGTGAAAAAAAGTTACTGGAAATAGTTTTCCTTTTGGCTAGTTTATAACAAACCTCAGATTTACCTGGATGGTTCCTTTAATTAGTATGAAATGTCTGCTAGAAGTACGTTTTATACCCATGATGCAGTCATTCAAACTAGGTAACCACATCACTCATAGGAAAATATTAGACATTTCTTATTTTCATTAGCATTTTTGTATTGTATTGGAAAAAATATGAAAAAAACCCAACTTTTCATTATGGCACACTGGGTCCTTTTATTCATACACACAATTTTGTGTAGAGTATCCTTGGCATATGTTTCATTAAAAAATTCTTTCTGTGGGTAATGCTGACTTGATATAAACATAACTGCAGCCTCCCAGGGTATAGATCAGTGAAAAAAATTGGCTACCTACCTGTCTGTTTTTGGAAAGGCTCAGGTTTTTGATGATACAAGCAGCATGACCAACAATCACAGGGTCTGCTTTATGCACTGACAGTAGCATCCCCAGGCTCTGTAATAGCTCAGCACATGCCAGAGTGTCCTGAGAAGAGAAACCAGTATCTCAGTTACATCCAGTACAGACAACAAAGTGCAAATTTGCAGCGAACTTTAGATAGATGGATCTTAGCGCTGAAAGAGCATTATTTAGCTCATTTAAACCAACAGTGTAGCACCTGGGTCCAGTGCTTTTTCTCTTAAAATATGGTCTACTGACTGGCACTGATCTACAGAGCACTTGCTGTGGAAAGCTGGAGTTTTAAGGTCTGGTAGTTTATTTTTGTTGGCATCAAACACTTCCCAGTGGTTGCTGGTGGCCAGGGGAAGGACGTGTGATCCTGACTGGAAGGCGAAGTGGTCAGGATAGGTGTGAAAGGCAAAAGTATGTGGTGAAGTAGCAGCAGCAGCATCTCCTTCAGTACCTCAGCAATTTATCTCACCTACAGTAATGGACTGTATGTTTAGATCAGTTTGTGATCAGCATCACTTATTACCATGTTCCGAACAGCATCTTCTGAGTTTATACGTATGTTTCTCTGCTGTCTGATGGATATTCTAGAGGGACTTTACCGAGTCCCTCTCTCCCTTAGTGCAGTCTTCCTCCAATTACTGCTAATATTAATTGAATCGGATCTTCTGAGTTTGGATTACTGCCCAGGTAGTTTCCTCAATAACAGTATGGATTAAGAGGACAGTGATGTTTACAAGAGAAATCTGATCTCAGCAGGCTTTGGGTTAGGTCTACAGTTAAAAGCAAAATATTTCCTCTTGGGAGCATTTTTTCTTTCAGTCTCCTTCCCTTAGGAATTTGAGTTCTTTATGCATTCTTATGTTTGCTAGTAATGGACTATATTATTTGCGCTACTTAGAAATTGAGACACGTTAGCAAGTGTTCAATATAAAACAAATCATTGGTCCTATATACAGTTGAGAAAAATCACATAATTCTGAAATGTGTGAAATGTCATGATCACTGAAGCAGCGTTGAAAGACATGTCTTTAAGAATTAGCTTAACTTGCATCTTTCTTTTACTTAGGTTAAATTGCTAAAGTGTATCATCTTATTTTCTTTTAATATCAACTGACTTCTTCACTTACATTCATTTTAAGCACTGACACAACCAGAAATCCTAAAATGAAACAAGAAAATAGATGCAAAAGGCAGTGCTATGCCTAAGCTCAGGGCGTTTAGAGAATCCTATATGCAGATAATGGCTATAAATTTTCTCCAGTTTTATTTTTATTTCTCTTCAAAGGCAGATATAATTTTAGATAATCCAATTAAATTACCATTAGTGACTGTTTTCTGTGCTTTTGGACCAAGTGTCCTCTTTTCTATTTAATTCCATCAGCTATGGTACCCTTATTTGATTTGCTACAGCCTGGGAGGAAGAAATTGTCTACAGACTATCAATGAACTTTCTAATATATAATGACTTCCCTGCCAAGCTCTTCCGTTTATTTAGGACCTACGTTACCAAGTGACAGTACTTTAAATTTTGCTGAACTCCTTTTTTGGCTGGCATATGGCTGGGATCCAGACTTTGTTTTCTGGCTCAATCCTGCACAGCACGAGAGAATCATGAGAAAACTCTGAGTAAAAATGGATTGTGGATTGCGTGGTTCAGATGGATATAGATCTATCTTCTCCTAAAATTTAAAAAAAAAAAAAAAAAAGCAAGGAAAAGCATTCCAGCAGCAACTGTGCTTACAATTGCAATGCTGCCCTTGCACCCCTTCTTCAGGGATTTCTTGACAAGATAAATATTATCCCATTTACCAGGTGGCAAGATGAGAAGGCAACGTTATTTTGTACCTGGAGTGGAAAGTCAGTGGCATCATCTGGAGTAAACGGACCCCTGCTACCCTGACTTCCAGGTCTTTGCTCAAAGGAATGTGATTTAAAAGGCTGTTTTCTCACAAAGCCTGGCTCTTTCTTTAGTGTTTCGGGGTTGAGCTGTCCTTGGGGAACTGAATAAAATTCCCCCGGCAAGAGGGAAGTTTTCCAGCGCTTGCTGGGAACCGCTGTCAACAGCCTGGCCAGGGGATCACAAAACAGGGGTTTAAGCAGAGAGAGGAGCTCCTGTGAAGCATTCCCAGGGGTTTGCTTCATGGTAACGAAAGGGCAGATGAATTCTGCCCTATTGTATCCTGGGTAGTATTTGTAATAATTCAAGCATCACTTGACTTGGTTGTAAAGGTTAGCTTTGTTCGGTGGTTTGTTTTCCAACAGCTGTTCCCATGGAGAAGTCCCTCTTTCACTCACTGAGAATTCAGCCTGGGTTAGAGAAAGAAACCTTGAAAAGATCTGAAAAACAGACCAGAAAAGGCGCGGAGGTGGGGAGGCAGGATATGAGTAAGGAGAGGTCAGCTTCTTCTCAGAGTGCCCAGGGCTCGCTTGCACAAAGCAGCAACATTCAGTAGTCAGGAACAGCCGTGTTTGCTCACTAAAACAAATTTTGAGATGCAGATACTTCTCACTGGAGAATAAACCCTCCAGGGTGATGCTTTGCTCTCCAGCCTCCCGCTGCTGACCCGTTTCCCCCATGAAGGACGGGCTACTTCACTGCTGGTGTAACAAGTGCGAGCCCCTGGTGCTTTTTTCTGTTCCCACTGACACTGCGCCGTGCCCTTTGTAGCTGGGGATTTGAAGCACTGGTAAAGACACATTTCAGGATCAGGGAGGAAAGGAGCTGCACATACTCCTTTCTGGGAGAACAAAAAGTCTAAATGGTGTTTGGGGGCAAGAAAAGCAAACACGACAGTGTTCCAGCCTAATGCCTCACACTGAGTAATGTTTTTACTGTGTAAATAGCCTCCAACTAACTTAATGTATTTCAGTTGTAAGCTCATTGAGAGCAAATTGTGTTTTGATTGCATGAGGCAGTTTGACAGGCATAGAGGACATTTGGTCCTAATGCAGCCAACACAAAACCTACGAAGCCACGATGCCTTTGAAAGGCTCTGTGCTCTAGTTGCTGCTTCCTAGGTGCTGAGCTTACCCAATTTTTCCCATCATGTCCCAGAGTTAAAGGAGGTGCAATGTGGTTCGTACTGTGCTCTGTATGTGCAACCGAGGTGTCAGGCACCAGGCCTGCAGTAGCCGGAGGACATTTCAAATCAGACTGAGTGTATTTCAGCCATGAGAAGCACCTAAGCTCAGCTGTGGTTCCTCAGATATTGTCTGTTACTACTGCTTAAAGCAATGTGGCAGGAGAGGTTCTCACTTTTTTTTTTTTTTGCTTTAACTGCCCAAACTGACTTTCTTAAAAGGTTGTTGTTAGCTTAAGACACCTATCAAAAACCTTTCATGTCCATGTTCTTAAGGATGCCTTTAATTACTGTAATGGAAAAGCAGTTGCTGCTTACTGGTGGAGGATGAAAGCACAGCAGGAGTGTCTGTTTTGTTTATTTGCTGTAGTTTATTTCTAGTCAGACTTCTTCATGTATTTGCATAGTGTTGCACTGTTACAGGTGGTGTTTACCTTGAGTGTGGGCAAAAGAACTGTTCTGTAACTAAGGACATGAGGAAACACAGGAAAGTCCTAGTGAATTAGGTAAAGATAGACAGGATTTCAAATTTTATTAATCTCCCTCTCTGCCTTTATCCTAATGCAATTGGTATTAAACTTATGTAAATGTATTTTAGAATAACTGTCCATATAGGGAAGTAAAGTATTCTTGCACTTTGTTTTGCACTGATGCATTTTAAGTGCACACTCTAAATTAGTTTGCTTTTCAATGTGTGGGGAAGCTCTATAGCCAAGGAATAACTTCCTCAGCTGCCTCCATGGTTGCAGTCTCATGGTGCGAAACATTTGTCCTGCCCCTTGTTACATCCACCTGGAGACCTACAGTCTGGGGACTGGAGCGGACCATAGGCAGTTGCAGGGAGTGCAGGGTAGTATCCGTGCATCCAAGGAATCGGACACCCATCTCCCCCTCTGCGCTCCCCTTGGTCCCATTACAGGTAATCTGATTAACTATGGGAACCTTTGGATCCCACTCACCACAACAGACAGGCTCTGTGGGTAGTTAGTGACAGTGCAGATGCAGTAGACAAAACCTCGTCAATTTGTATGGGAAGGAGAAGGGTTGTGAAGCCTCACGGAGTCTATCGGTCATTCACAAAATGCCTTTCGTTTGCAGTTTTGCCATAACAGAGCATTACCCTAGGGTGGGGACCAGAACTACTCTTTCCCCTCTGATCTTGGGAAATGACCTCCCCTACCTGGTTGTGCGTGTGCTGGGACAGTATCCAGAGCAGGGCGATGGAGGCACGACGCACATCCTCGCTGCGGGATGCCAGGAGAGAGCGCAGCTTGGGCAGGACATCCTCAGCAACCATCTCGGCCTGGATGTCTGCTGGTTTGGGAAAATGACTGAAGTCAGGGAGCTTCAGAGCACCGCAAGGAGACGTTCAGGCTGTGACTCATAAGCATTTGACTGCCTCAGTGATGAAATCAGAGAGGACCTCCCCACCTCTATGGGATCAACAATGCTGGATGTTTGGTTATAAACACCAGTTTGTTCTGGCTCATTTTGCCAAAGGATTAATACAGGCTTGAGAGATTAATGTAGCTTTGGGCACCCTTTGGTTTGTGTCTGAACCTCAGCGAGAAGAAAGGAGGGGAATTTTCTGAGTGCTTTGTTGGCCTAAGGCCTGGTGAGAAGGTGGCAGCTCCTGCTGCACAGACAGAAAGACCTCCCCAAGTACTACCTGTCTCGTAGAGTTATGGTTAGTCAGGGGAGAGATCAGCCATCCTGGCTGAATCCTTATTCATCACTCAATCCTTATGCGCTTGTCCCTGCAACCTCAGCAAGTGCTTTTGGACACTAAATGCCAGAGCAGCCAGCAGATGGAGCGGCAGTCCTAAAAGTCCAAGCAGACCAGGAGTTTTCAACCACGTCAGGGAGCAGCATAGCAGTTCCTTTACTTCCAGCTCCACTATAATTGTGATTGCTTGAAAATGAAGCACCTCTATGTATTCTAGATAAACAATTCTACCTTGGAACCTAGGGCTCTAGTGTTGAGCGTGCCAGTCTTCTGCTTTCATCTCCCAAGTATGCTGTAGAAACGAATCTTGGGCATTTAATAGGACATGATTTTTTAAGATGACAAATGCTTGGCAGAAAATTATATTTAATGACAGACAGATTCATGCCTTGGAGAAGGCAGGTCCCCACTCAGCAGAAATTTCAGGAGACATTCTGTCCTAATCAGGTTTACTGCTTAGGAAACACATAAGGGAGAAAATACAGTTGCAAAGGTTCTGTGCATAAGAACTTTGCTGTCTCTCTCACTTTGTCCAGATACTTCCCCTTGCTTCCTGGGAGCTGTGAGGCTGGTTTAGTTAGTAAATCTGCACCTCCCTCTTCCTTCAACATCCAATTAAAATGTACAAAATAGGGTATCTCTTTGCTTTTAATATGAAAGGTTCCCAGCCCACTGTGCTCACTCTGAAAGGCAGAGAGAGAAAGAAAAGGAAACAGTGTGGTTTGTTTATCTCCAATATATTGCTTACCGCTGGTAGCCAAATTTCTTAGGCAAACACATGCCTGGCTTGAAACCTGCTTGTGCCAAAGAAGGAAAAAAAAATAAAAGAAAAAGAGAGAGGGAAAAAAAGAGAGGTTTCAGTAATGCGTATTCTTGCCTATCGTACGCAAATTAAACGTGACAACACTAGCAAACTATTACATTATCTTCAGATAACAAAATCTGGGACATGATTTCTTTTCAAAGTTTTGATGAATTTTTTTCAACCTCCTCTAATACCAGTGACCCTGTTGTTGATGAGGAAGAACCAATGTTCAGATGTTGGTTTATTTTAGGTTCAGATGTTGGTTTATTTTAGGAATGTCAGATAAAATATAGGAAAATAAAGGGAGTGAATTTGTCTCATTTGATTTGCCTTTTTTTCACCTCTCTCCTACACAGAATTTAAGGTTCCCCCTTTAAATCCTGAACTGTAGCTTATTGAAGTTTCTTTGGTGTGGCTCCCAACAAAGCAAAATTTTCAAGATGTTATTCTTTGAAGTCATATAGTCAAAGTTATGGATACCAAAAAGAAAAAAAAAAGTAGCATCATCGATGCTCCAGATACCTTCTATCGCAGACACAATGATCAAAGATAGTTGAAAGCCTGGACAGAGCACTTCACATGCATAGTTTCAAGTTTAAAGAATACAGGCCATCCTAGTCTGAAGAAAGTGTCCAGGGCTGTGGAACAACTTTAATGATTTCACTTCTCTTTCTCCATACACTGACCTTGTAAAACATATGTGTCTTCTAATATATGTGTCTTTTCTCACGGGAAAGATGCCACATAGGCACCTGTACAATGATGTGCAAAATTGTGCAAGGCTGAAACTGGAAGCCCAAGTTTATAGCTCTACTCTGATGCTAAGCCTTTACACAAAGATAAAGCTACGGCTTTACCTTGTCCACAGAAGAGGATAGGAGAGAGATGAGTGTCCGCAGCAGGAATCTGTTGCCAGGTCTCAGCATGGCTTCATGGTGCTGAGCATTGGCTGCCACGTTGCTTAGGGCAGCACAGCTGTAATACTGCAGAGAACCAAGAAAAAAGCAGAGAGAGAGAAGGTCACAGTGGTGACACGTTGAAGAGAATAAAAATAAATTGCAGAAATGCTCAAATTTAGAGCTGATGAAAATAAAGTGCTTTTTCATCTTAAGGGTGTTTTATTGGGTAGATTTGACAACAGCCTGAGTGGCCTTCTTCCAGGAAAAGTGATATAATCTTCTGTCACTACAACAGCAGCCATGCTGTGGCACTGCATGTGGTACAAACCCATTAGGACCCTGGGTATTCGGGAATGCACTGTGCTGCTGCAACGACACTGCTGCTGGCACATAAGTTAGCTCATCTGCATCTCCTGTATTATATGTTTACATTGATTTACTCAAGCTGGATGTAGTCATTGCCCTAGCATGCCAAGAGATCATTTCAAAGGATTTAAACATTAATGCTAGGGAGGATTATATGTATGAGTATGTATTACTAAAGAGGTATAATTAGAAGAAACAGGTTGAACTGCAGAGAAGGAAATTTTAAGATGAATCTCAGAGAAAGCTGATGATGAGAAAGCAATTCCAGAGGCTCCATCGCTTCAGACATTTAAAAGAGACTGAATAGAGATAACAAAATCGATGGAGGAAACAATCCTGTACTACTCAGAGGACCAAATGAATGAACTAGCAGATTTTAAAGTTTACAACTCTGATTCATAGTTTTTCATTAGCATACTTTTGAACCAAGACCATCTCTCTGTTAAGTATGCAGAATCGCAGAGGTATCTGTGGTAGACGTAAAAAAGGGAGATTTCCCAGACATTTACAATAAGAAGAAAAAAATCTTTGTAAATTATGCCTGTTCAGAACACTTAGCAAAATTGCTTAGAGTGGAAGATCAAAGTTAGGGTGCAAAAAAAACAAGAAGAGGAGGCTTATCTGCAACTTTTCTGATGATCTGAAAGACATGGGAAGGTAACCACATAACAGCTGTGTGCATGTGTTGGCGTTTGCTGGCAGATGCCCTTCTGTATCATTAGTTTTCTCCTGTGGAGCTAGACAAATTGAGTGGTTTGAATATGCATTATCTGACTGAGTTTCACCAAGATGCTGTCATGTGTTTCCCATCTTCTCTAGAGAAAGCTTCTCTCGTCTCTGCCTTTTTATTTACAGGTGCTGTGGTTTGTGCTCTCCTTACAGTCACGCTGTTACTATTTAAAAAACTGACCTGTTTGAGCCATACCTGCACTTCTGAGTCAGGAGATTCCAGCAGCAAAGCAAGAACTGGTAGGGCTCCTTCCTTGCACAGAACCTGTTGGATTTTCTCTGCCATTTAAAAAAAAAAAAGAAAAAGCACTGTTAGCTTGTCTTTTCCCTTCCCTCCCTCTCATCTGGAGGCACCATTCAAAAGGAATCTGCACAATCACTGGATTCTAGAAAGTGGTGAAGTTTGTCCAAATATATGCCAATCTGTGTGACTGGAGAGTGTATCATTTAGCGTTTGTGCAATATAGCAGTACACAGACATTTTAGCAAAATGACTATCAGGCTGTCTGATCGATTAAGCCTTTGTTGGTTTTATGCTAAAGTGTTCCGAGAATCTGAATCACTGGAGAAGCTGAAAAACCTCAGGTACGATATTCACCATGATTTCTGTGTTAAAAAAAAATAATTAAAAAATTCTGAATAGTAACAGAAGTGACAGAAGTGTAACAGCCAACTGCAGAAGTCCTTGCCAACCATTCGCTTCCACCATATAGAGTTAAGAGACATTGCTCATGACTGTATCATCTAGCTGTGTGGGATAATGCTGTCATCTAGATAGGCGAGATTTAATGCGGGTTTGTTGCAGAGTCAATGTACGGTACTGCACATATTATTGCAGAGGACCCAATATTGCTCTTGCTAAAGCTGTTGGCAGATATCCCAGGAGCTTTTAATGTCTGGCCCATAATAGTTATATTTTGCATCTTCCAACACCAAGCTAGGGATACAAATCAAACGTTCCTAGAGCTTGTCTTTGTTGGGTAAGCTTCTGAGATTGCTTCGAAGTGCTAAATGTGCTGATAACTTTTCAGATTAAGTTATTTCTTTAACAAATTATTATTCTTTTTCTGTTTATTTGACTGATGATTTAAGTGCTTGTACATTAGCCCCTTGGGGTTGAAAATCAAGCCTTCCTATTTCAGTACCAGGCAAAAAAGAGTCTGTATTAGCTAAAGAGAGGCCAAACTGAAATCATCAGCCTGTGGTATCAACATGAGTGCCATATGTAAAGGAAATAATTTGTTGCTCAGATATGCTTTTATTCTTGCCCTAACTCTTTTGAATTATTTTTTTATCAGTGAGAAATATTCTTTCAGCAATCTTAGATAAATCATTAGTCAGAAGGTACCTGATTGTGTGAGGTTGAGAATAGCACCAACTGCATTTTGTTGGACTCTAGGATCATAGGAATTGGCAAGAGACAGTAGGGGTGTAACTCCTTGAGCAGCGCCAATAGCCTCTCGGTTGGACTCTAGAGAAAAGAACCAGAGAAAGAAAGAAAGCAGACATTGCCATCTTACTGTAAGCCAGGAGCAGAAGAACTAGCAGGACTAGATTTCCTTGGTGTTCACCTCTCTGATTCTTTCGTATATATAAAAATTTTTCTGCATGCTCAGAGGAACCTGTTAAAAATTCCAAGAGCTCAATGGGAAAGAAACTAATTCATGACCACAGCTGGTTCAATGCTTTTGTTTTTCGTCTGGGATGACTAAAATAAAAGGACCGTAACTCCTCTTAAACAGGTTAGCAAGGTATCATACTTGCCTGGTATATCATACTTGCCCTTGGTATATCTGATCAAGCTATTCACAGTGTCCCAACCAAACGCTACATAATTAACTGTAGGTTAACACTGAATTAATTTAGCAGGGTATATTCAGGGCCAATTTCTTCCTTTAAATGCGCCTGTGTCACTCCTTTGATAGCTACAAACAATGCAGAAGTTTCTAAAGACAGAATTTGACTTAACCACTGGAATTTGAAAAAGTGTTTCTTCTCTGTCCTTACATGTCAGTGTATTATGTTGTACAGTTGTATTTAACATCCTGGAGTACATGGAGAATTCAAAAGAGATCTGCAGAGTCCCTTGAGACTCATAGATGAAAAACTGGGGGGAAAAATAACTATAATACTGAAATAATGCTGTAAGATTAGTTATATACTATAAAATACTATATAACATATTTATATAGTGTGTGTATATATATACATACTACATATGATAAAGTTATACTGTGCTATAAAATATAATACAATTTAGAAAAAAAAAATCTGCTTTTAGTTCCACTCGTTTTGTTTTGGATTTACTGAAGGTAGCCTCGGCTGTGCCGTACAGAAGAGAATCCTTCCATTATGCTCTTCCCTACCCCTCTACCATGAGGCCATCAAAACATTTGCAACAAATAACCTGCTGCCACACTCAGATAGCTATGGTCCTCTCCCCTTTACTGTCTTATTTATATCTACACAAAATCTATGGTCTACATCTTTCATAGTTTATATGAGCCAAACTGCAACTGAAAACCACAGGGGTTTTAGTTGAGTATTTCTTCATTTACATTTCTAGATAGTTTAAACAATGGCCAGTCTCTGGGAGTTTGCTGAGAGAAACATGAAGCAGAAGAAGCAAGAAATGTGAAGGTATTTGGATAAGATCAACTCTTCAGGTGCCAACCAGCTTAGAGAGTTAAGAAAACAATGACATTATTTCTATACCTGGAGCCTATCTGTACCAGGGAACTGACTCACATAGATAACCCAGGATATCTATTCAAGTTCAGCCAGTACAGTTCAGTATTCCAGGACAAGTCCCTTTCTGCCTTCATATGAATATTTTATATTCAAGGAAATACCCTTTATTCTGAAAAAAAAGTACTCTCATTTTTGAGCAAAATAATTGTTCTGGGAGTAGTCATGTATTTAAAAATAACTTTTCCATGGGAGAAGCTGTTATTCTGGTGAAATTTTCTGGCCAATTTTGTAGGCAAGCCTTTCTCCAATCTAATCTGCCTGCATATTGTTCTTTTGTTTCCCTCAGCAGAAGCAGAAATTCTTTTGTGCACCTCCAACTGATGGAAAGCAGGCTGCTGTGATGTAAACTCTAATTAGTTGAGTAAAGAAGAGAGGTTAAAAGACTGAGAATTCAGATATTGGTGCTTCCTTCATTCTTTCACACCATACACTCCATGACTGCTTCTGAATGTGGAAGAGAACCTCACATTTGGGCAAAGGGATTACAAACGTTCAGACAAAACTTGGGCAAAATATGACAGAATATGAGCCATTGGGTGCTTCAAAGGTTTTTTCTTCCGTAAAGAAACATAACTGGCTTGATTTGGAAAGGCTTCACATCCATGACAGCTCAAACAATTTTTCTGCCTGAGTGCTCAGACGTAGTGGTCAACGCTGGAAGCCTACAGTGGCAGGATGAGCTCTCACAACCTGCTTTGGAGGGAGGTGGCACATGGAGACCCAGGCACCCCAATCCTGCCTGGGAAGGATTGGAGCACCTGCTCTCACGGTGGGAGAGTGGAGAGACCACAACAGTTACCCACACAATGGAAACCTCTGTGACCAAAATAAATTACTTTTTTTATTATTTTCCCTTGGGTCAGTCACTAGCTGACAAGTTCTCTGCAGTCTTTGTTAGTGCTCATTATTGTGGGTTTGCTGGATTTATTTTTACGTATGTCATTTTCCCTTATCCTTTGCTCCATTTTCATTCTAGTTTTGGTCAGATAATGTGGCTGAACACTATCTGTTTCGTCAACTTAATCAGAATGGATGGAGATACCTATCACACCAAGATGTGTAACTGTACTGTCACCTCCATAAGAGGTGTGGCAGGCTAGATTATGTTTCTCTGCTGGACCATCTGTTTATCTAAGTAATGCAATCCCCCCACTGATGACACTGCAACCACTGATGCCCCTTAGAGTGCTTTTACAAGGGAATCACATATTCAGATGCTACTCTAAAGTGGGGAAATCAATAACATGTACTCAAGCCGGGTTTGAATAACTCACCTTGAAATCTGGATTTATAAATTCTTTGTGTGCTTGAAAATTCTCCTGTCAGTACAACTTTGAATGTGTGCTGTGCTCAGTGCATCTTCCCTGTTTAGCTTAATGCCAATGTTCAGGCCTCCTTAAACCCTTGCTGTGAATGTTTAGTTCTGTTCCTATGTACTCCGAGAAGAGTTCTTGTCCCAGAACTGGTTACTTTTACCCACCGATTGAAAAGCTGCAGATAACTGCAAACATGTATGTGTCCTCTTGCTGCATGGACAAATACTAGTGTTGGAACAAACTGACCTTCAATTACTTTTAATCTGAATGGGTTTCTTTGCTGTTTTTATTTTTGGCTACCTATTGCAGTGGTAAGTACCAGACAACCCAGCTTACATATCCCTTGCAGTCACATTGCTAAACAGCTTCACTCTGTACACAGTCTTGGATGTTTATTGCAGCAGAGTTAAGACACATTACCATTCTTGGATTTGGAATTTTAGTCACCTGAAGGCTATCCAAAGAATCTTCCTAATTTGATTGTGCTTCCATATTTATCTTTTTAAAATCACTCTGAAGCATGAATGGCTTACTTCAAGGACATGGTTGAACAGAATCCTTTTCCCAAGTAGGCCCTTTAAGATATCAAGAGTCTGCAAGTTAAAATTAAAATAAACTCTAGAGAATTGCCTCTTGCTTTAGTTTCATTGCTGTGGTAGCTAAACATAGTCTGAAAAAGAAATAAATGGGTCCAGTCGGTCTAAATGCTAGTTAAACTGGGACGGAGAGCCTCAAAACTGATCTAAATCCCAGACAGCATCCCAGCCTATGTACTTGCAGGACTACCTACCTCTATGTTCAGCAGATGCCTTCTATGTAGTTTGAAAGTTCCTTGAGTGCTTAATTCGAACTACTTGTGCTCAGAAGTACGCTGACACTTAGGGGAGTCTGCAATGGCATTACATGACCACCCTCAACAGAGAATGAAGGTGGACTGGATCTGGAGTGGCTTAGGGTTCACTATACTGTAGGTTAAAGACAGAGACATCTAGGAGGGCGAGAGTGCCTTTCAGACTAAGGAACAACATTAGGTGACCAAAGAAGTCACTTTCTCTGTGGGCTGCTTAAAACAGCTGAAGGGATACCCCTCTGTAGATCTTCAGGTGCATAACTCCACTGACCATGCACAAAGAAAGCCCTTCTAGAGCCAAGCACCTAAAATGTTAGTGATGCCATGCCTAATTTAGACATCTAAATGAGGCAATTTGCATTCTTCACAAAGTAATGTAATATACAGAGTTTTAAACTTCACCATAATAGTATGCAATACTTAAAAAGGGTTTCAAAGGGCAAAGTATTTTAAAACCTGCAGATAAATAAAAGATGGGATAAAATGTAAATCAGCACTTTCACGTTGTTAGATCCTGCTTGTCTACTCCCCCTTTGCAACATAAATACTTTAGTGAGGAAGTAACACTTTCACCATGCTTCTCCCAGCCCGCTGGGAGATCTGATTGCAACTTTCCATGCTGGAAAGGGAAGTTGGTGGAACAAAGACTAGAGAAAGGGAAATACATATTATTCGTGGCTTTTATACAGGGCTTTACACAATTCATATGGCAGAATCACACAATTTGAGAAAGGTAGAATAAGCCAGACTAACCTGATAACCTTTCTGTTCCTAACTGTGGTTGAGTTTTTATCTGTCTGGATGCCAGGAAAATATCTATATCATGATATGAAATATGCATAGTTAAGCAAGAGAAGACAGTGATAAATGCAAGCAGTGCATAGGGGATACGGAAATGACTAAAAGCAAGCTGGCAGCAGGTTTTACTGAATGGGAATGACCATCTGGAAGTGGAATTCCACAGGGACTGGCCTGTTGTTGGTTTTGAACCAGAAAGTTGACACAAAGGTGTGAGTGCAGCACTGTCAATGCGGTGGTAGACTGTAATATTTTAAAAATAACAGACAAGTTAAAAGACTGAAGCAACAGGAACAGAATGAAACCTCATAGTACAAAATGCAGGGACATGCATTCGGAAACATTTGTTGCAGACCCTTAATCCGTGTCTGCGGGCAATAGCAGCAGAGGAGAAGGACAGACTGATTAAGTCAGCTGCGGGATAACAACATTACCATGATGCAATCACAAAAAAAAAGCAGGTTATTATCATGAGATGTACCACAAAACATACTTCCCTGGATGCCACAATAAAAGACACAGGTGAGACCTCAGATGAAATACTGCACATTTCTGGTGACCTCTCTTTCAGAAGAGATTAATTCAAAATGGAACTCCTGCAGCATTTATGTACATCTCGGGACTGTAACAATGCCTGAGGTCTGTGGTATCACAAAACAGCAGATGCAATTGCTATGTTCCATTTCTGGAACATATAATTTACACCCAGAAGAGCTATAAAGATGAATGGAGAGCCTCGCTTACAAGAGGAGTCTTAAACGAGCTTGGCTTTTTCAGTCTACTAAAATGAAGGAGGGTCATCAGCATAGAAATCAGAGAGGGAGAACTACTGAAGCACAAGCCGATGTAGACACTAATTACGATAAGCTGGTCATGAATATATTTAGGTTGGAAATCAGAAGAAGGTTCTTAATCATAATAGAATGAAGATCAGAAACATGGAGAAAAAGATCTTAACTGTAATCTCAAGAAGTTGAATTTATGATGTAGGAATACCAAAATTTGCTGCTGCATCTTATGACTCTCAAACCAATTGGAAATAGGTTCTTTCACCTTGAAATATGATGTAAGGGTTGGATGAATTCACTGCAGAGGATAAAGGGAAAGAACAGCACACTCACCTGAAACAGCCAAAGTCATGATGCAGGCACAGGAATTACACTGGACAGCGGGATCCTCTGACTCAAGGAGATCCAGAATTGGCTCAAGTAAACCCATTTGGACAACTAATTCTTTGTCAACTATTCATAAATTCAAGAACAAATGGACAAACAGAAAGTAAACAGTTAATGCCTTTGTGAAAAGAATATATTGTCCTTTGACTGCTTTGGGGGTCTATATTATGATTATGCAAAACAGACCTAAGATGGCAATGGCCTGAAAAGCACTCTCAGTTCTAAGCTTTGTTTGCTTGATTCCTCTTCAGACTTGTGTAAGAGATATTCAAAGGTTCTAGTTCAGAAGGTCCCAAATATTTCTGCCAGCAAGTCTGTTTTCAAACATAAGGTTCATTTTGGAAAGTGCAACTGCAGCTTTCCAATAGGTTCACAATTTAATCAGCTCCTCCCCTCTTCTTCTTCTGAAGTCTACCGTTTAAATATTATTTTTTACTTGTAAATAGTGACATGATAAAAAAGCTCAGTCATTGAAGACTGACCCTGTCTTCTGCTGTTATGGGGATAGCATGATGGAATACCTGTTGTGGCCCAGGTGTCAGGGAGTACAGTAGTAGATGCAACAAGGACTCCATTGACGAGGTGTGGGGTGCTCATGCCCTCTCTATCAACATAAACTTATAGGGAAGTTTTTCATCTGCAGCTCCCAGATCCTATCTCAATTACATTTGCCCTGTCAGCTACAGAAGAAAGTGAATTCTATTAAACATTTTGATTTTTTTTTTTTATATCTGCAATTTAAGACCAAGGTCCAGTTAATAAATAACAAAAAAATGAGCACTCTCTCATAGGCAGCGTTTATTTCTGAGAGAGCTGTATCTGTTGCTTGAAAGGGTAAGTAGTGGGCTCTCAATACAAGAATGAGAATAGTATAGCTGTTCCCACATCAGTCTGGGAATAATTTATGAGCCTTTGCACACAGATCCAAGATCTCTTGACATATGATACAATCTAGCTGGAGGGATCTGACACATCCTAGTGCCATCAGAATCTGTGTGACTTGCAGACAGAAAAGGACTCACACCTGTCCTATCAGGAACACAAAAAATGGAATTTGGATTTGTGTAGACCTCGGTGTGTAGATGTCCCCTCCTTCTGTCTAAGTCTGGCTGAAGAGATACTTTTTCACCCGAACAGAGATGTGTTGTAAATTACTCACTATTTCCTTCCAGCAAGAAGTTGACAAGGGACAAGGAAGACATCTGCTGCACCTCCAGGTCAGCAGACCGTAATAAGGCATAGAAGGGTTCCAGATGCTCCACAGGCAGGGGGATGTTCACTGCAGGAATGAGAGGAAATATTCAGGAGTCTCATTGTTCACCGCAGTCATATTTTTCTCTTGTTGGTCTTAAGCTTCAGGTGCTACCATACATAGGCTGAGTGATATTCCCCTTCATTTAAATTCCATTGCTGCCAGCAAAACAGAGCAAGTTTCCTGAAAAGGTTTTGAATAATCAAGTACTTCAAAAACATCATGGGAGGGGAAGCAATATGTGTTGCTACCAAACAAGTCACTCCACCTCATAGCAGGTCCTCATGTTGTGGCTATCCACACTTTTTATCCAGCAAAAAAATACATCGGATAAAGCTATCAAGCCAAGTGCCAGAATATTATCCTTGAAGTAAATTTAAAACAAACAAATAAATAAATAAATCACAGACTGCTTGTTGCTGGTATTTCTACCTTTTTCTACAATCCAAACTCTTGCTGGAATCTTATTTGGCATATCTAGGCTGACTTCTAACTGTTTACAAATTACTTCAGGAGCCAAGTGCTTCCATGGAATAGTTGGGACAAAGAAGAACATTTCCTTCATAAATTTCCACTACAATGTGGCCTCAGGGGTTTGTCCTCTTCCCAAAAATTATGTAATATAACACCTTAAATGATCACTATGTCTGTTTCCTTCCACCATAGTTTTGACTCAATTGCTCTCAGGAAATTCGGTATACGTTGACTCTAACTACTTTGGGTTCTGCTGAGTTTTTCCACAATTATTACAATTACATAAATATTACAATTATATATCTAATGAGAGATACCTCCTCACAGCAAAACCCAGAATAACTCTGCCTACAAGGCAATGACAGCATTTCCATTTTCCTTAACAAACAACACAGCATGAAAGAAAAAAAAAGAACTTTGATTAATGAATCAAAGGGAGTTTCGCAGTTCAAAAAAAACCTTTTATTTATAATTATGCAAAAATTTTCTAATGTGCTGAGATAACTTACTGTGCTGACTCATATGCAAGTAATAGAGGGCAGCAGACTGCTGTAAACCTGGGTTTTCTGAAAAGGCTAAGGTCCTCAAGGCTTCCAGAGGGTCCTTTCCAAGCGGTGACATTTCAAAACCTGAAGATGTACAATGACAGCACAGACTCAATTATACCTTAAAAGGGTTAGTTTACAAAAAGAAATTAAAATTTACAGCCAACCAAACACATAAGGATTTTTGTACTGCAACAACCCCATAGATCCCATCTATCCTCGTTCATGTTTCCATGAGCAGAAGCAATAAATGCATCTGGAATAACCCGTCCTTGGCAACGGCTCTTGTGAAGCTCACAAAGCTAGTGATTGGAAGCAAGATAAATTATAACCTGTAGATGACTTTATGCTATCCAATATAAATACAGGTGTTCTGGTTCTCCAAAAACATCTTTATTTTTTCCTGATTCATAGAAGATCTTTGTTAAAATATATCTACTGAACATGGTGTTCTTAGTTATGAGCTAGAGAAAGAGTATATATTTTTAATTTACTACATTTTAAGTTCACTGTGTTTCCTGTCCTGGGTATTACAATGGAAGATTTCAGGGAATAGCAACATAGATTGCAAATGGGCTTGCCTCAGGCTCAAATTTCTAGCATGAGTCTACCTGTTCTCGAATATGATAGTTCCCCTATGAATAAACCAGATGTTCAGCAATAGCTATCAAGCAAGAGCAGTCATGCATGACTTTTGTAAGTCACTCTATAATGTACTTATAGTGTGTGGAATGGAGGAGCAGAGAGGAAAAAAACCAAAAAACGGGCCATCGAACCACTGCTCAATAGTATAAACTGTTGAAAAGGTAATGTAGTATAAATTGACTGGTGGAGCACACAATTATAAGATATATTTTCAGACAACAGATTGAAGCAGTGCATTAAAGATCGAAATATCTCTATGAACAAGATCTAGGTACTTTACCTCGCATTGGATAAAGAGATGAGAGGGATGTGAGAGGTGTGAGCTTTCATGCCTCAGTGCAAAACTCAGACAATATCTCAAGCCATAAAAGGTGCTGACATGTCAAAAGTAGCAAACTCCTACCTTCAGGATTAGGTAAGTGGGCTTCACAGAACTGCTTCATATAAATATCAAGTTTTTTTTAATAATTAACAATACACACAAAGGAAGGACTAGCCAGTGTGCAAGGTTTTAGAGAAAAAACAAAAATCATGTGGTTTAATCCTGTTCCGTACACACTGACTATCTGAATCTCCCACACATCTGTGTGGGAGACTGATAAAGCAGAAGCCACTCAAAATCTTCACCTGCTTATAATATCAAGCATTTGCTACCCTAGCTAACAGCTAAGTATGATGATCAACCATGAAGTCTCTCATTGCACCCAAACTGTCCAAATGTTGGCTCCCTCCTTGTTATAATTTGTCCAGAACTAAGGATGGGCTTTTTCCATCTAGGAATAAAATACACAAGCAACTGCTAAAGAGGCATGTGTCTTGGTTCTCTGTGTGAGGCTTCCCTGCCTCCATCTGTCTTGGCAGAAGGAGCTGGCCACTCAGAGAATTAACTTTGGTTCTTCTTCCTGAGTGCTGTGTATCTGCTCTCACAGACATGGGGACCTCCCTGAGAGCACACATCGCCATCTGCGCACTGCTGTCACAGAAGCTCTGGGCTCACTGCTGCTGTATCCCAGTTCCTGAGGATCCAAGACAGATCGGCCTTTTGAAGACCCAGCTCAGAGAGGAAAGGATTTCTCAAGAAAATATACACTTATTCTTTTCAGGAAGCACCAGTGGGTGCAAAGGGCCGTTCTGGCCTCACCATTTTTTCCAGACCACCACTTCATTGCACCTGATCCATCAACTGAATTGGGATACTGCCAAGACAGTCTCTTACACAGTCAGGAGCACGCTAGCCTTTGGAAGAAAAAGTTCAGCCCTGGAAGATCCCCACTGTATGTCAACCTGAAATGTCAGGTCCTGTTCTAGATACAGACTTCAGAATTTAGCCACATTCATAGCATGATGACACCAGCTAATACCAGCTGCAGCTCATTCACGTATGTTCCCAACAACCAGCGTCATAGCAATTATTCCAACGGTTGTTCCATGACAGATCATTTCAAACAGTGTTGACTGTGTCTCTCCTGGCCTCCCTGACAAGATGGTTTTATGTCCCTAAAAAGGCAAGTAAAGGAACAGTAGTTTGTGTTCCACACCCTTCCCACAAATGAAAGTAGAAGGCTATGCAATTTTTTGTAGTAGCTTTAGCCCAAGGTTGTTAAACTTAAAGCAATATAGCCAATTAGCTGTGAGACAATGCAAAACCAAGCTTGAGACAAGAAATGATTTTAGGTTGGACAACAGACAAAACACACTCATCCAAGAGGATATTCTGTGATTGCAGGAGCAAAATAAAAAAGTTTTCCTAGTGATATTGTCGTATCCTAGGACCAGATAGAGAGGACATCATAAGTAGATAAACAGGTGAATTAGGGAGGTAGCCTGTTAAGCAGAGGAGATGATACATGAAGAGTTATGGATCTACTTTGATTCAAGCAGAATCCCATGACTGTGTTCAAGTCTTGTGTCTAAAAAGTTTGCACAAAAGCATCTAGGCAGACCAGTTGCTTGGCATCTGAGAAGTCCTGGGAGGCCAACAGTGCTTGTTCCAGTGTGACTTTGACCTTCCCCACGTACAGCCCAGCCACCCTCAGTGCAAGTCCAGGTGTTCTGCAGCCAGCCAACACGGATGTGCACAACTCAGCCAGGATCACACTGCGATTTGCCTGCTCACAGCTCGGCACTCATGTAGCATACAGTATTAGTACAGCCTGTTTCCAGCTTTGTGATCTCAGTGACTGACTTGAAAAAATTAACTTCAATTACTAGAAGGACTCACTTTTATGAAACATATATACATGTGTTATATATTAACAGTGGTGGCAGAGCAACAAAGTGACTGAACATTTCTATGTAGATCCAACTGTTACGCAACTTGAGCCCTTGGTGTCCCATACACAAAGAATGTCCCACGTATGGTGTCCCATACACAAAGCTCTGTAGCTCTGGCCTTTCCTACATCACCAAGCTGGTCCATGCCACAGCAGAGCAGTTCAGGCAGCAATCTCTTTTCAACCCACAAAACAAATCTCCTTGTTCTTTCACAACCCTTTAGAAAAAAAACAAGCCCTCTTACCTCCCTCAATATGCTGCAGAAACTCCTGTGCTGTCACCCTCTCATGAGGCTGCAGGACGGGCTTGTACAGCTGTCTGACTTTAGAGCTGTTTTGTTTTAAGCAGGAGCATTTGCTTATCAGAGTCAAGCATTCCTTGATACTGTGCACCAACTCGGAGGACATCCTCTGAACAAAGGCCACGAAGTCCTGCAGCAGCTGCATGCACCGTTCACACAGTTGACCCATTCTTCTTCCAACAGCAGCACAAAGCAAGAGGAAAAGGAAGGAGATGGAAAGAAGAGTTTCTTCTCAACTTGTCCGCGTTTTGTACTAGCTTGCTGCCTCAGTGTTTTTCCTGTCTTACAGATGTTAACGCTATGCTGTGTGCAGCTGCTGTAAAGCAGACAAGCTCCTGCGTCCAAAAAGCTACATTGCACGAGAAAGATGGTTTCTGCAAATCTCCCAGTCTACAAAATGTTATTTAAAAGGCTGACTGGAGCCACGTTCAAACACCCTCCTTTTGCTTGAAGAAAAAGAAAATGATGACCAAAACTCATTTTGTGGAGAACAAACAGAATTTAACTCCCGGAGCTGCCACCAAAGCCTTCATGAGGCTAGAAAAGCTCTGGGATAATGGAAAAAGCAACCTCAGTTTTTGTAAATCAGTTTTCCACATGAAAGGTAGGCACCACCTTGTCTGCATGTGTTCAAGCCGCAGCTGCCAATGGGAGAGGAAGACAAAAAAAAAAAAAAAAAAAAAAAAAAAAGGGAGCACGCAAACAGGTTTTTCCAGTTTTTGCTGAAGCACAGACCAGAACAAAGGTCCTGTTGGGCAAACAGCTCATAACGCAGTCAACTGAGACTTTGCAAAACTGAAAAGAAAAAATACAGTGGAATTTAGAATTATATTTTCCTCCTGTCAAGCAAATCCTGCAGAGTGGCCTGGATAAGCTAGCAATGGGAGGATGCAAAAGTCATCTGCAGTTTTCATGCAGAAAAAGGTAGCAAAAGTCAAAAAGAGCAGTTCTTTTGCTCCATCCTGTTGCTTAATTCACCAGTCGGGTGCATGTGCTCACCCTTGGTTGAACAGTTTTACAAATGAACTTGGTCCAATTAATGTAGCATGAAGTGACATTTGTAATATTCTTGAGGTTTCCAGTAAAATCTGGTTTGATTCAAGATCACCTTCATTAGGAAACCAGTAGGTACTGGTCTGCTGAGTGTTGATCACTTTTATTAACTTCTCTTTATCCATGGATTTGATGAATTTATTCTAACCATTGCATTTGATACATTTATTGGTAAGTTTTAGCCTCACTGTCCTTTAATAGATCTGAAGTTCCTAAATAAATCATGCTTGAAAATCAACCCTTTGCTCTGCGTCTGTCTCCAAACACCAATGAACAGGCTCACACAAATCTCACTGGTCTGTCCAGCTACTGCTATTTCTTCCCTTACTTACACATGACATAATTTTCCTAAATACAAATACCACGTGGCACAGATAAACCCATCTACACCCATAAACCAAAGGGTATGAGACCTCTATTACACAAAGCAATCCATTACCAAAAAACAAGACTCTGATTTTTCTGGCTACTTGCTTGACCAGCTCTGCAAGCCCAACGCGTTTTGATCTCTGTCTGGCCTCTTAATATTGCCAAAAGCGAGGCTAATATGCCTATTTTCTCACCATGTCTTCTGGATCCTTTCAGCAAGGATCTTCTAAAGTACAGGGAACCCATGTGATTGTCAGGTTCTGCTTCTGCCATCTGTTGTGATTTAGGCTGGGCTGGCCACTTGCTCTTCACCTTTTGCTCATAATCTTCCACCCTTCAGCTTCCATCCTAAAAGCAGTGGGCTGATAGATCCCCTGGGAACCCATCGTATATGCCTTCTGTCTCTTGCTCTGTCCTGTCTATAGAAGGTAATTTAAACTGTACTGCACTGAGATGAGAAAAAACAGGGATGTTTCAATGAGACACTTGTTAGTAATGACTGCATTTCTGTAACGTGTTCTTATTAAGCACTTAAAAATGCATTACAAACATTAAAACAGCTTTCCTATGTATCTGTAAAGAAGATATTACCAAAATGGTTTACAAGTTTCAAAGGTGCTGAGCTCTTGTAACTCTATTTGAAATAAATGGGAGTTCAAAGAAATGCACCAGACCAGATAATTAGGCTACAATTTGCCTAAAGGCATAAAACTCAGGTGTCCCAATACCTAGTTTGTTGAATCAGTCAGGGAATTGTTCTTCTTGCATTTGAAACCACTACTTGAAAGCTAGTGTTTGTGGGTCTTCAAACCTCCTCTGAATTTGCAATAGCTGCTGTAAAGGTAAAAGTTGCAAACATAAAACAAATGATTTTCATTAGTTTCATAACCTAGATACGTTTCCTTATCTGACTGAACAACATGTCAGCTCAAGACTGCAGAAGCAGGAAGCAAAAAAATTAGTAGTACCATAATAGTGTTAAACCATTTTGCTTTTATTCTTCTAAAGAACACGTTCCAAACAGTAGAAGCCCCATAACCTGATCTTTTTTCCTAAGGAAAAAAATCAGTTCCTTTGTAAAGTGTTAAAACAAGACTCTCCAAACCATTTCCATCCAGTCATGCGCAAAGGAGACTTCCAAGTAGTAACCTTACTGTCTGGAATATTTGGAATTCTGTATAAAATGCATTTGGAAGTTTAAATCTATTTGCCAAATAACAGATGAATGCAGTAGCTACATGGCACTTTCAACAGAGAGCTTCCATTGGTCCAGCATTTTATCTGCTGTGTAGTTTCTCTGCAAAGGACAGAAAATAATGCTTTTGGGTACAGTCCCTTAAGCATCCAACACTTGCATCAGGTTTGTTTTGAATGAAGAACAGAAAATCTAAAAATACACTTATTCATCACTAAATTAATCCGCCAGTTCACTCATGCAGCATGCCACTGCTTGAACCACTTCATGTAATAGAAATTCCTTTGTCTAGTTCACAATGGTGCATAACTTCTGATTGCTCAGAAGTTGACTGGCACTAGAGAGATGTACACAAATACTCTCTATACTCCTCTTTCACACATTACCTAGGGCCTCTTCATTCTAACAGGCCCCAAAACCCCTCAGGCTATGACACAAATATTGGGAAAAAATGGGTCAACAGCTTTATTTGAGCTATGGTAGCAAATGCTTTCCTCTTAAAGGGAGAAAATGATAGCTCCAGGTTCTGGATTTTAGAAATACTGTTATCACTGTGATTTTAATCAGTGGAAAAAGGATTTTTGGGGAGTATAGGAGAGAGGCAGGGACTGAGAATGTATGGAGTCTTATTTAACTTGTGTGCCAGTCAAATAAGACAACAGATATTTAAAGGAATGCTTAAAAAGCAGTAAATGGAAAGAATATACTTACATTACTCAAGAATCCAAAACTTTAAAAAAAGGAACTAATTAAATTTGCAGTTTATGAATTTGTCCCATGTAATTTTTTTTGCAACCTTTGTCTTATATGTTTCTTTCACTCTTTTCTCTTCCCATTCTGTTCAGGGGTGAGGAAAACACTGTACAGTTCAGAAAGCTGTAAGGTGATGGCTGTGCATTACTGCTTGGTTAGCAACAGATTTGATTCAAAAGGTGATAGCTCCCTTAATGCCTAAGCAGGTCTTTATTGTCCCCATACCTGCAGTTAAGGCCTCCTCGCTTGTACTAATTCAGTGCGACTGCTCTTTAAACGGGATCTATGTAATTTTGTGGCTTCAAAATAACATGAAAAACCAATCAACTAACCAAATGTGTTAAGTTTTTAAACTGGATCTGCCACTGACAGAATAGAAACATAAAATCATGAATTAGAGAAAAATGGTTGAGGAAGCAAAACAGGTCTAAACAGGACTGATGTGTGTATCTTTTATATATAATAAATACATATATATATATCTTCTAAGTGCATGCGTCTGTGTCTGTACCATTAAGATCTCAGGAAAAATTCAGGCTGAACAGAAACAGACCATAGTCATTTAAGCAGGGAGAAAGCCAGATATGAGGACTTGATAGATCCAGATTTGTGAAAAACTGTCAGGGCTTATTTCATTGCTAGGCAGAGCTTTGCATTCATTGCAATTTCTGTAGAGTATAAGGGAAGTTGCTCTCACTGCATCAGATTCCTTGGCTGAGGTATTTGCTCATCCTCGCTCAGAGGGAGAGTGCCATCTGCTGAAGCATCCCCTTTACACAGCTCCCTTGAGCCTTGTTCCACTCATGGATTGACAAAATTCACCCAAGGGGGCTGTAAAACAAAGCAAGGTTTTAACAGGAGGAGAAGCTGCTTTAGGTGCGGATCTCTATTGTAAAGTAACAGCTGCATGTAAAGGACCAGGACAAAGATGGCAGGTAGCACCACTGACTTGTGCAAGCCTATCCTCCAGTTTTATGAAGAGAATAAAAACACTCACTTTGTCTTTCTTCATTCCTAATAAATCTTTGGAATTGAGGTTACATTATCATTTTGTAGCAGTCAAGAGCAGCATTCCCTGATGGGACAATCCGACTTCACTGCTGACTATGAACCAGGGACTTTCCTACTCACTTCCCCTTTCTATGTTAGTGCTCAGAAGATGTAAAAGTACTTGGCTGACTCACTGAATAGTGAGGACATCTGCTAACAATCAGCAAGAGTTTGGCTTGAGCGAGGGATGACACTGCTGCTTTGTCTACACATAATTTCCCATTGCCTTGAACCTCATATTTTATTGGAAATTTTCTGGACTGTTGCTGTATTTGGATAAAGCAGCACCTTGTGTCGTGCCCAGAGCTACTATCTCCTATAATAATAAACACATAAATTAAAAAAAATTTTGGCCAACCAAAAATTGTATCAAAAGGTAGTGCCCCTAAAACATCAAAGGTAGTTCAGAGGTGCCTACATACCTTAGAATTTTGAACAAACTGTATCTAAAAGGAAACATCTGAACTTTTGCAATACAAATTACCACCCAAAGGCAGGGCATCAAGTATTTGAAGAAGTATACCAGCTTTTAGGACAGCGGTGAAGGGAGACCTGACAGGTTGTGTTTCATAGACAATACCCTTAGAAAACCACTGGTACGATGTGTTTCAAGGCACAGGTGCATGTCCTGATGTTTTTGCTAACAAGGGGCTGCACTAAAGCATCACACTGCCCATAGCTCAAATGTCAAATTCTTGATAAAACGAGGTGTGAACAAAACTTGAAGGAACTTGCACTATTTGCCATTAGGCAAATATATCTGAAATAATGAAAATATATTTGCAAAAAGTTTCACATTATAGGTTTGGGTTTTTTTTGCTTTTTTTCTGGGCCTGTAATATGTTGCCTTAAATACAATGGAGAACTGAAAGAGTAGAAGTGACCACCCTTTCTGTCCCAATAAGATGTGCCTGACATATCTCAGAAAATAAAGGAGAGCTCTCCATCACTGAAGGGAAATGACATGAGCATCGCACAGGTCTTCAGAACCGTTAAGAAATATGTGTGTGTGTGCAGCCAAATCCCAACAATTCTGGACACCTTACTGGCCCTAGCAAACTGGCTTCCTCCCACAAGTGCATTGTGAGGCAACCTCCACATTAATAGTGTTTTATTGTTGGTTACAGCAAAAACTGCTGCACTTTAAGCTACAGGTTAGTTACCCCTGCATAAAGTAAAAAGCTTAAAAGGAGGAGAGAGGGAATTGTGTGTCTCTCTAAGCCAGGCTGATCATCAGTTAACCACAACTGGTCAGAACTAACAACTTTCAGTGTATACATTTCAGCACCAGCCACTTCGTTGGTTGCTGCCTCCATAGAGGACCATGCTTAAAGAACTTAGTAGCCGAAAGAAATAGACCTAAGCAATACACTACTGTCCTTACGCAGGAAACAGCAAACCAGCATCTGTGGATTATGTCTGTTTCCCATCTTACATGCCTTTTTCCTCCATCAGTTCATTTTGTCAGCCTCCCAGTCACTGTCCCCTGCATTTAAAAACTGTTAAGATTGTGTTTCTTTTCTTGCTCTTTTTTTAATTATTTATAGGACTTTTTTTCTTATCTCAGAAATAATATCCAATAGCCTTTTAAAAAACTAGCTGCGTAAGATTTGAGTGGTGTAAATTTTAGGAGTTATTCGGGCGACACACATCTTTGTGCACCGCTCGACACTGTTCACCCACAGCCCTTTCGCTGCGTTTTCGGGTGGTTGAGAGAAACTCGGGCCCGCGTCACACTCGCACCTGCTGCAAAAGCTGCTGCAGTAAAGCGCGGCCGCGGCGCGATCCCCTTCCTGCTGCGCGGGGGCACCGGGCGCCAATGCCGCTGGGCGGTGATCCGCTGGCCGGGCTCCGCCGTACACACCGGCCCTTTCACGCACCTCCTGTGGATGGACGCGCACCCCGCCCGACAGGTAACTAGGCGGCGGCCCGGCCCGGGGGGAGAGCGGGGGAGGGCCTCGACCCCCTCGGATCACTCTTCGGGGAAGGAGAGGAGAAAAGGCGGCAGCTTTTAGTCGCGGCAGTGGGGGAGGAGGAGAGAGCTGCAGCCGGCGGGGCATGGGGCCTCCGGCCGTGGGGCACGATCGGGGGGCGTAGGGCAGGGCTACGCCGCTCCCCCGGGACCGCAGGCCCTGGGGCGCCCTGCGGCTGGCCCCTAGTGCCGCGGGCCGCCATCTTCCTTGCGGACGGCTACCCAAAACCAAGATGGCGGGCGGGCTGTGAGGGGTGCCGGCCTTTCCCCGGCCGGGGGCGGAAGTGACGTAGCCGCGGCGGCAGCCTCCCCCCCGCCCCGCTCTCTATGGTGGTTTTTTTTCCCCTTTTTCCCTTTGGGCCCCGCGTCTTTTCCTCCGGCGAGTCGGGAAATGGCCGTCGCGCTGCCATAAGGGAGCGGGGCCGCCGGCAATTCCGCCCGCCAGGTGAGGAAGGGGCGGGGATGAAAGGGGCCGCGCGGGGGGGAGTGGGTTGGCGGGACCCCGGTGGTGTGCGGAGCCGCGACCGAGGGGGGGCAAAATGGCGGGGGGAGGCTGAGGGGGACTAGCCCCCTTCCCCCCCACCGCCCCCCCCCCCCCGCCGCTGCCCGCGCGCGCTGCGCCGTCCCGCCCTTCCCCGCCGCGTGACCTGGGCGCTCCGCAGCCATTATCCTCCATCCCCCCCCCCGGCCTCTCTCCGCGCCAGGCCCCGGGGCGACGGGCCCGGCCCCCCCGCTCCTCCGGGGAGGGGCCCGGCGGCCACCACCACCCCCCCGACGCGGGCCATCGCCTCCACCGCCGCTTCCTGCGGGAGCCGGGTCGAGGCGGCGTCGCTTCTCCCTGGGCCTGGACGGCGCCCCCGGGGAGCGAAGGTAGTGAGGGAAGGGGAGGCGGCGGCGGAGCTGCATTGAGGTGGTTCGCGGCTTCTGGAAGGCCGGTGGGGGTGGGGGTGGGAGGGAATAGGCGGCCTGCCCCTCTGGGCCTCCACCCCGGCCGACACAGCCTTTCCGCCCTCCCTGTGGGAGATGGGCCCGAGGGGATCGCCGTGCAGCACTGGTTACAGGGCCATAAAATCTCCCCGTTATCCCCGCGGGCGCGACTGTGAGGAGGGAAATGTTGCCGGGGTGAAAGGATGCTTCCCGGTATTGGATCAGCCCGTACGCTCGTTAGAGGAACTTCCCTTCGGGCGTGACTGCGGTTCAAGCGTTTGTGCTCTAAGTACTCTGCTCCTGCTTCTCTCCCCGCGCGTTAACTGCCCTGTTCAGAAATACCCGCAGAAGCCCATGAGGGGCTGGGGTGGGTTTTATGCCCCTTGCTGAAAGGGACTTTTACGTTCTGGGTGTTGATCATGCTGTAGGATACAGCCTTTACAGGATCTTGTCCTTTATTTCTCCTTTGCTTTGTAAACCTCCTACTTTTTGCCTCTGGTTTTCTGATGAAAATCAGATTCTTTTTTGTAGGTCATGGTGATCCTTTACCAAGTCAGTACTAACTTGTCACTTGTTAATCTCTGAGATCAAACTTTTACCTTAACAGTAGAAGTCAAATTTTACTATGGTAAGACCCAGGGGCATGCAAAACAAAAGAGTTTTTGAAACTGCAAGTAGTCACTGCTTGAGTAATGGTTGTACGTTATATAAAAACATCCCTTAGAATAGTTGTTTTCAGTGTGGGAAGAATTGATTAAAGAGCGTGGGGTTCCAGGAAAATGCTGTCTAGCTGTTGTCTTTCTCATCCTTCCTCCTCTTTCTTCTCTCTGATAATATCATTGCTTTAGACAAAAGTGGGGAAAATAAGAAGGGGTAAAGGCTCTGGCAGCTTCTTGTGGCAGGGAGGGTAGGAATTGCTTCCTCCCACTCCTCCCTTTTGATGCTGAGTGACGGGCTGTGCTGAATATCAGGAAGAGGTTTAATGTGTTACATATATCAGTACTTGGGGCGTGACTGCCTCTCTCCTGAGCACTGGTTCCATGGCTTGAGGAAGGCTTCAGTGGGCCTGGCCGTAAGGAGCGGTTCTTCAGGTGAAGGCTGTGGCTGAGGGAATCTTTCTTGGGGGAAGGGGGAAATGGGGCCGAGGGCGGGCCGAGCATGGGGAAGGGCCTGTTGCCATTGGGGATGCAGAAAACTTGGAGTGGTTGTAGTAGAAAGGGTCAGCAGGGAGCTGTTGTTTGGAGCTAGGGTGCAGGTATTTGGATGGATTAGATTTAGGCTGGTTGTCAAGGAGAGATTGTGGTGTAGGGGTTTGAGGAATGCCAGAGAACCTTTTAGGTTTGTTTTCAAGTAGTGGAGATAGGTGAAGGAAACTACTGAAGAAAGTAAGCCCTAGGGTTAGAACTGTATTCAGTTTATCTGTGTGAGAGTTTCTCCCAAAGGTATTCTGAAAAAGTGTATTGCTGTCTTGTTCATTGTGCTGGCACTGGCCTCCATGCAGCCTTGTGCTAAATGGAATCTGGGAGATGATGTGGCTAAAAAGTCAGCTTTGTCTTTTCGAACAGAATAGTTTCTTTCTGGATCAGTTCACTGCTCCAGCTCACCAATCACCTGTACGAATACCAGTCTTGGAACAAGTGAGGGAGGGAAGATAGCCTTTTCTGCAGCAGCATGCTCAGAGTTTATTGAAAAGAGATTGTGGAAACCACTGTGTAAAGGGTTGTGAAAACACAGTGCTTAAAATGCAAACAAAAAAACCCGAAGAATAGCTACTCAAAACAATGTGTGTCCAAAAGCATGCTGATACCTTTTTGTGTATTGACAAAATTCTTAGAAACAGTCACTTTGACTTCTGTGTTTTTAGTTAGAGGAGAAACATGCTTTTGTTTGCCAATAGTATTACATAAAAGAACAGCGGCCAATCATATGGTGGTTTTGTAGAGCTGGTTTTACTGTTAGTAGGATGCTGGGTTTTGACTTCATAGAAAACAATATAAAATATTTGCAAATTAAGAAATGAATAAATTAGGAAAAAAGGCCGTTGTATGTTTTACTGTTCCAGTTGACTTTTCATGCTGATTCTTACATGGCTCTGTTTTGTCTTTGTGTGGATATTATGAAGATAATATTATATAGCTAGAATATAAAATAGGGAGAAAATATGCTTCACAGCTCTTATTTATACATTCCGAGATAGTTTGGGCAAATTTCCTATGGTATTTTAGTATTTGTAGGGTTCTAGTCATTGATGATCTGAGTGATATGGGTTTACAGTCACTAAATAAATGCATTCTGTTCTTATTTGTAATGTGCCACTGCTAAATTTGTGGGCATTTAAAAAAAAAAAGGGGGTGGTGGTAAACAATGGTTAAGAAACCATGGCAGATGTACAAGCACTGAATAGATGCCTTGCAGATGCCTCACAATAAGACTGACTTTCTTTAATTCAGCGTATGTATTATGAGAGAACGTTAAATATTCTGTGGGATTTCTTGAAGGTTGTCCTATCCCCTTTTGTTTTATCCTGCTTGTATAATCCTCATTTCTTTTGAAGCCTGAAGCTCTGAATGAAAATGCATTTTGGCAACAGCTTCTGAATTACTCTAACAAGATTTTGACTTAAATCTTCCTGACGGCTTTCAAGTAATGCTTAAGCAAGGGAAATGTAGACTACTAAATAACTATAAATGAAGTATAGCTAAAATAATAAAGCGAAGAGGAAGCAGTGTTTTGCTAGTGTAAGTGGGGATAACTGTCCTAAAATGTCTTCAGAAACTTCACGTGTTGTAGGACTTGTAAAATGTCTTAACATATACATTGCATCTGCAGTCTGTGTATTCTGAGAAAACTTTAACATCAGTGGTGTAGTAAAGACTCTTAAAAATAACATTTAAGAGGAAACTGGAAACAGTTTTTTTTGTCCTTCGGTTTTCTTTTAAACATAGCAAATGCTAACAGTGATATTTACTTCCTCATTATTGTGTTGCTTGCAGTGGGATAAGCCTGATTCTGTTGTGTATCTTGTTTTTGCTTCATCGTCAAGCTTGCTGGCTGAGACTGATTTAAGATGCCCAAAGATCCTGCTGTTACGTTGTTAAGAAACTTTACTTGACTCCGTCTTTGGTCATGAATGTGACTCGGTATCTGACAGGTGGTGGACTATGCATTTTTTAAAAATGTCTAGGTTTCTGTGTTAAGATTTGGTTGTTTGGGGGTGAGGTTTTTTTATTGTGTGTGGGGTTTTGTTTGGTTTTGTGGTTGTTTTTTTTTGTTTGTGGCTGGTTGTTTTTTTTTTTTTTTTTTTTTTTTTTTAAGCTGCTTGCAAGTACTGTTGTTGGTTGCCAATGACTTTGCCAAGCTAGTTTCAGGGAAGCTTTAAAATTGCAGTGCTCTGAAAAGACGTTGTCTTGCCTGGCTGCTATTGCAACTTCCCTGTGTTGGCACAAATGTTCGTGGGGCTGTGTCATGAACCATATTGGAAAAATAATTTGTATTTAAACTAATCCAGGTGGTCCATACATTTTCTGATCTAATTCACTATGTGGCTGCAGAAATACTTGCGCTGGCATAAGGGAGAAGATCATCAGGAATATGAGGAAACAAAGGATAGGAGAGATGGGACTGTTTCATTAAACTAATAGTGCCGACTTATTCTGCTTTAAAGTACTGTGGCGCTACAGCAACTTCCTTTGTAATTGCCAGATTTTCTAACACAGGAGTGAAATGATTGAGAGCCAAGCATCTCTTTTCCCATAATTAGGGCAGAAAGAAAGGGAAAAAGAAACTTGAGTTGCAGAAAGCATGTGGATTACAGCCTGGTGTTTCAGGCATAGCCCATGTTCCTAGCAGTCACGGTCCTCTCTTAAAAATGCTTAACGTTAGTGATGACATCTTGTGTCATCACCTTTGTCAGACTCTGGGTCTCTTCTGAGACTAGTTCGGAGATAAGCTTTGTGCACTGAAGAGAGGGGTAACTAGTCTTTTGATTTAGTGATTGATGTTGTTGTGTAGCAATATATGATGTTGCATCTCTTTTTCATTGTTCTTTACTGCTTGTGCCCTTGCTTGACATGGTGTAGCCACTAGAGACTGACAGTGAGCATGAGAAGAGGCTGTGGGTGATATTGTTTGATACCGTGAAACAATATTTTGTGATTGTGATGCTTTCAGGAGAATGTGTACTTCATCTGCAAAAGTGTGAAGCGTGTAGAAGCTTACTGTTATAAAGGAGCTGTTTTCTTATGTATTTCTGTATCTACCACTATTCTTCTCTAAATTAGCTTTAATAGAGGTTAATCAGATTTCAGATTCTTGCATACTGTAAGAATACTTACACAGTCAAATCTTTATTCGAAAACAGTTATGTAGTCTTTACACTTCTGTTCCTAAGTATGAGAGTTGTTTGGAAAAGGGGGTTTTGTGTGTCAAGCTTTTACACAATACAGTTAAATGGAAACAAAAGCTGTAAATAGTTGAGGTTTTTTAATTCAATATTTAAGGTTTTCTATTCAAAACTCTTTTATTTTAAAATTTTATATCCTTACTCTTCTTTAAAAAAAATTAGTGAGAAGGACAGCAAATATATTTTAGCTACTAGGGTTGGATATATCCAATGGCTGTTTAAAAAACACCCCACAAAACAGTGCAGCTACTTCTCACCTTTGCCAGTTGCTAGAAAACATTCCTAAAACTGTGCAGAACTGACTGCCAGAGTTTGAGCTATAGTAATTTAAGATCTTTTCTTCTGCCTAGAGGTTTTAAAGGTGTAGTAACTGTCTTGTTCTGTATCCTGAGGATCTAAAGATTTGTCTAAATTAGCATTTTGAATTTCAGCTAACACCAACAGATTGTTTTTAACACTCGGAAGTAGAGATGATTTAAGTATTGATTTAAAAATCTCAGAATGAACTTCAACCATTTAGTGGAAGTTTGTATTGCTTTTTCTGTACTAGACTTCTGAATGCCTTAATTAACCTTTGCTAGCTAATACCATCTCACCTTTTGTCTAGACAAGATCTGAAATGGTCCGATACGCTACTGTGCTCCTTCAGAGACTCATGCTTGCTGATGATGAGAAGTAAAAACTTAATCTTATTAAAGCATATATTTTGTAGAAATTGGAAATATCTTGGTCACTACTAGTGAATGGTAAGTGGACTTTTGAAAGCAGTGTTTATGAACACAAGTGCTACATTTCTCCTTTTAGATAAGGAAAACATTGAAAAAAAATCTGTGAACAAGTGTGAGAGGGTCATTTAGGAGAAATGGATGGCTTCCTGGCTATGGCTTTAATGAACAAATTGTGGAGATGCAGAATTTCTGGGAGATCCATCCCATCTGTAATGAATTAGAAAAAATTCTGAATTGCTTGAGTGGGCTTGGAAAGTTTGCTTAATGTTGAGTCAGACTACAAATGTATACATAGTCTTAAGGCTTTGAGGTAATTAAAAGCTGAGGCTGGTGAAAAGTTTGTACTTCTGAGGCTGAATTAATGATTACAATTATGCTTTTTTTCTGTATACTTTTAAACACTTATTTTTGAAGAAGGAGATGTTGGTTATTTAGGTAAACTCATACATGTATGCATTTTAAACAAGAAGGTTTAACAGAGTAATGTTTGTATAAATGTTACAAAGAAACCTAAAGGTAAAAGCTTTTGCTGTTGTTCTGAGTTCTCGTCCCAAATTTTTTTCCAAAAAAGGTGGTTCCAGTTAAGTACAAAGCTGTATGTTAAGAGTTCAGACTGGTCTAACAGTTTGCCACTGTCCTTTTTGCGCCTTCATCCTGGCTGCATGCTCTTCTTTCCCCCATAATCCAGCTCTGGTACTGGTTTGCCCCATTATTAAGCCAGTTCAATAACGTAGCCATATGAAAGTGATTTCTGTGTTTCAAGAGCCTACTCACTGAAGGACCTGAAGGGTGTCAGGGCTGTTGTGAAGGTGAGGGTAGTGCATTATACAGCCCAGTAAGTGAGGCTAAAGGAGGAGTGTTATGTATGGGAGGGAGCTGGATTTGCCCCTTAGGCAGTGTTTAGCTCTTGAGCTGCTCCAGTCTTAACATGCAGCTTCACTGAGTCCAAGAGTAAATTTGCCGTTTCTTATGTGTTGTGTCTTTTCATGATAAACAGATAATGTTTGAACCCATTTAAGCAAAAGGTATTACCTGCCCTTTAGTAAAAGTTCATGTCTTTGACCATCTCTTTTTCTATTCTATAGGGATCAGTATTGCTGAAAGCACAAATAGAGAGTTTTGAAATAAGTACTTCATTGGCATCAACTGACGGTTTGAGGTAAGATTAACTTAATTCTATTTTTAAATGTTCTGACTGAACCCAACCATTTAAAATGAGAATTGATTTTGTTTTCTTAAAACTAATGCTTGCAATAAGAAACTAAAATATGTAAAACTTTCTGAAATTAGCTTCCCTCTTGTAACTTGTACGTAGAATGCAAATGTGTAAATGTTATTGTTGAACACAGGGAAAATAAAACAGATTTCCTTTAAAGCTGATGTTGGGTTGTATTATAAACTTATTGTTCATCTGAAGTTTGGTCTGAAAATTACTTAATAGCAAAAAAACAGGGTTTTTTCCTATCACTTTTGCAAAATTGGTATGCTTCATGTCTTACAAGAGTTTAAAAAGTCTAAATTTATGTTGCCTGGGAGTAGACAAGAATAAGAGATTATAAACCATTTTCGGTGAGTTTAATTGAACACAATGAATTAGAAACCATCTTCTGAGTACAGGTTATGTAAATTTGCTTTTTAATGGAAGGAGCCAATAAAAGACAGCATTCAACATATTATTTATTTACAAGGTAAAAAAATCTTTTCTTAGTTAAATGGAGAACTAGTTCAGGTTGAAATTAATTTTTTGCTGGGTTAGTTTCAGATGAGGTTACATCTCTTTGGGGCCATGCAAGCTCTTGTGTTACTGTGGTGGGGAAAGTCATGTGGGGCAGGAGGGACTAGTTGATAGGGGAACACTTGGTCTTCTTCTTTCTTTTAGGTTGCTTAGATATGTCTAAACTTTCTGATTTTTTTTTTTAAACTTTAAATTAAGCTCTAATGCTGTTTATTTGTCTTTACATAATTGAAATATCACCCAGGTAACAAGAAAGATTATATAAAGTACCTTGTGACATAAAGTGCTTGTTGTGTTGAGCTTGTATTTTCAGTACAGTAATTTTAGGCTTTTGTGCTTATTTGCAATACAAAAGATGAATGTCTGTTTTTTCCATTTCTGTTTTAATTATTATTAAACAATGATAATTATAGATATTGAGCATACAAAGGCCTGAACATGTGTAGTTACTTGTCTACAGTTTATATTCAGGTTGTCTAATGTGACCCTTTTTTTCCTTTTTTTTTTTTTTTTTTTAAAGCTGGGCAATTTCAAAAGAAAATGGTAATGGGTCAAAGTTTTTATTAATTAAATTGGGGATTTTTAGCCACTGATCTGAAAAGGAAAAGGTGTATTTTTTTTTTATGGTTAGCACTAATTAATTATAAATATTTATTATGACTGTACATAAGAAGTGATAGTTTATTTTGAGTTTCTTTTAGGATTCATTGCTTTAAAATCAATTGCAGTTTCCATAGCTTAATTTGAGCTTAAAAATGTTTAATTCTGTTGCAAGCCATATTCTTTAACTAGCTGTTAAAATCTTTAAGTTGGCCATGCATTTTACATGTAGTTTAAAAAAGCAATGTTAACCTAAAAAGGTGCAGGGTGGGCATATTGACCGGTGGAAAATCGGATCAGAGTGATTAGCTTTAGTACATGTGTTCAAGAGAAATAATACCCCTGGCTCAAACCAACAACTGCTGGACAGAATACTTCAGGGCATTTTCTTTGCTTATGTAAAAGGTACATTGTGGGGGACTATAAAGCCCTTCCAGAGAAGGACTGGTGCATTGGAAATGCAAGGAAACGATAAACCGCACAAATAGCAAGAATTTTGTTTTAAAATATATTAAAACATGTAATTGTCCAGACTCACATGTTTCTCGCCTTAATTTGCAGAAATGTTTTTTTCTGTTGCTTCCTCTCTCCTTCTACAGGATCAGTTTGCAATTAAATCTGGAAACCCTTTAACTGTTATACTTTTTCAGACAAACTGTGTGCGCTGTAGCTGTGTTAAATTCTTTAAAATGTGATTGAGCTTTTAATTTGCAAATAAATGTACTCATACTGTCTTCAAAGTTCTTTTTGTTTAGGAATTGCTATACCTCTTTCTAATATTCTCATTTTAGTGTATAAAGACTTTGTTCATTTATATGATTTACATGGATTCTAAATAGTCGCTTCCTTTTTTTTTTTCCCCCTCCCCTCACTGCTTTTTCTTTTGGGAAGGAGTATATCTACTGGGAAAGATGGGTCGATCTAACTCTAGATCGCATTCTTCAAGATCAAAGTCCAGATCTCAGTCCAGCTCTAGGTCAAGATCCAGATCACATTCTAGAAAAAAGAGATACAGGTAAATTGATGTCTACGGCATGAAAAGTTGGCTTAGTATATTAGTTTTTGTCTAGAAATTATTTTTTGCTTGCATGATGCTGTGGCAGAAGTGAGCCTGGGATCTTATTTTAAGGTGGTAGGCAAATTCTGCTTTGAATGTAATTTGTATTACTTTGATTGTTTAACACTTGGCTGTTTTTCCTCTTTTCCTGTATCTCAAGATAATTTCAGGATGCTAATGGTTCTTTGTGATTGTGGCTTGTTTGATTCTCCCCTCCCCCTTCACATGATGTTTTCTTTGTCCAGTCTCGTTCTGTGTGATTTGTTCTGTGTTTCTCATGCAGTTTTTCAGATCTGCAGTAACTTAAGGCTTCAGCAGATAAGCTTTGCTATATCTTATCTTCTCAGTTGCCTCCAGCCTTTTCCTCATCTTTCTTACTAGTGGACATTGCCATCTCCCATAAAAGAAGTGGTTGAATTGAATGTTTACCGCCTCATCAGCTGCTGTCTGCAGGCTGGCATATTAAACTGGGAGTCATGTAACTTCATGCTCCAGGCTGTGAACCGTATTGGCCGAGGAACTGAATGCCATGTTCCAGAGTGGTGATAATCTGTAATAAAGTGGCAGGGGCAGGCCACTGAGGCTGGTAATATCTTAATCACGTGATGCTGAAGTCTAAGTTTCACAGTCCTTAGGAGTATACACATGTCTATTATAATCCTTTGAGACAGAAATAATAAATATAGATAGATTGTAGAAGTTATTTTAAGACCATTAGTCCTCCTCTTTTACCATTTCGACTGCATTTGAGAAATCTAGCATTTAGTGTCAAGGCACTTTTTTTTCTTTTCAAATTCTCCAATTGTCAAATGTTAATGTTTGCTTTTTAATTTTAGTTCTAGGTCTCGGTCAAGGACATACTCACGATCTCGCAGCAGGGATCGTGTTTATTCTAGAGATTATCGCAGAGATTACAGAAATAATAGAGGAATGAGACGTCCCTATGGTTACAGAGGAAGAGGTAGAGGGTATTATCAAGGAGGAGGTGGTAGATACCATCGTGGAGGTTATAGGCCTGTCTGGAACCGAAGACACTCCCGAAGCCCTAGGCGTGGCCGTTCACGTTCCAGAAGTCCAAAACGAAGGTCTGTGTCTTCCCAGAGGTCCCGGAGCAGATCTCGTCGATCTTACAGATCTTCCAGGTCCCCGAGGTCCTCTTCATCTCGTTCTTCATCCCCATACAGCAAATCACCTGTCTCTTCCAAAAGACGTGCGTCTCTGGAAAAGCAGGCAAAGAAAACTGAAGGGGCTCCTTTGCAAGATAGCCCTTTGAAAAATAAATCACAAGATGAACAGAAAGATACATTTGAACATGACCCATCAGAGTCTCTTGACGATTTTAACAAATCATCAGCAGCTTCTGGCGACATTTGGCCTGGCCTTTCAGCGTATGATAACAGTCCAAGGTCACCCCATAGTCCTTCTATTGCCACCCCACCTAGTCAGAGTTCATCTTGCTCTGATGCCCCTTTGCTTAGTACAGCCCATTCAGCAAAGGACACACCTCAACATTCCCATTCCATTCAGCATAGTCCTGAGAGGTCTGGCTCTGGTTCTCTTGGAAATGGTTCTAGCCGTTATAGTCCTTCTCAGAATAGCCCATTGCATCACGTCCCTTCAAGGAGAAGCCCTGCAAAGACAATCCCATCACAGAGTGCTCCCCGTGAGGAGGCTCGAGTGCGGTCATTTTATCCTGAGGGTGGCGAACAGGAGACTGCAAAAGGTGGAAAGTTTGTGAAAAGGTAAGAATTAATTTAGAAGCCTAATGTTGCCTCTTAAAATGCTGTCTGTTACAGAGTTTTGACAAGATCATCACTGTGCCTTGAAAAATGCAATATGGAATACTGTAGAATAAATATTACTAATTTTAGTCTGGTTGGAATTGAGCTTGAAACATATGCCTTTTCCTCCTAAGATGCTTCATGTTCTTGGCTATTGGATAGTGGAGATAGGGATATGTATCCTAGAGGAAAAATTGGTTTGTGCTTTTTGATTACAGTGTATTTTCTTATACTCCATTTACTGTTAAGAAAAATTTTAAGTTGGAGTAGTGCATCAGACTTACTTGTTTGATAGTGAATTCTGTTCAAGTATTTTGAAATTTTAATGCTTCACGTATTCTGAAATGCCAATCTTCTGGAAGCCTAAAAATGGAGATATTGTACAATGATTTCTTTGTTAACATAAGCAGTGTCCATTGCTAATTGTGTGGTGCAGTATGACAACTTTGGTGCCTTGGCTAACATTAAGTATAAAAGAGGGTAGGTCTTGGAACATAATTCTCTTTATGTGAAGGACAACATATTTAAAGTTGAATGTATGTTTTCCAATTAACATAAAATTTTCAAATTCGGTCTTCAAATGTTTGATTCAGTAGTAATTTTTAAAAGCTGCAAAAATCTTACTGACATTAGACTGTTCCTTTCTAATGTGACTTGTACTTCAGTGGATTTCTTACAAAACGAATTATAGACAAAGCTGTGACTACGCTATATAGGTTAGATTGTAGACTTCTAAATTAATTTTTCCAGTCAGTGATTTATTATGTAAAAAATATACTGCTTAGAAGATCAAAAGTACGACTTCCCCTGGGTTAGGTGTATTGGAGTTGGTGAACGTATTAGGACCTATGTGAAAATAGTGTATAGATAAGGCAGTGGCTGAAATAATTGGTAAGTGTGTCTCTGTGTTTAGGAGAGCTGGCTTATAAAGGTTCCCTTCTTGTACACGATATAGCGACTGCAATAAGCCTGTGTCAGATTTTGGAATTCTCTTAGAAATGTGCAGTATCTTGAAAACCATTCACTTTTTTTAATGGTGCTCCTCTTCACTTAAAGAAATAAAAAAAAGAATTGCAGTCTGAATTATCAAATTTCATTTGAATTTGATGGAAAAAATGACTGGTGTAAGAGAATGTGAAACTGGGTAGCAATTAAGAAAGAACAAACAACCCACTACTTTTTTTTTTTTTTTTTAATAAACTCAAGCAGAGAATTTCTAGGTGTTCTTCAGAAAGGCATTATATACTGCAGATGCCTCCAGTAGTGCATAAATGACAGTGGGTACAGTGTTAATGGTGCACAAAGCATTGCATGCCGAAGTTGAATTGCTCAGAGGAATGTATTTTCTTCTTCTTGGTGTGGAATTGACACAAAAGAGGAATGCAAGTGAACTGGAATGAATGCAATCCAGAGTTACCAGTCTCTTCTTTGCTATCCACAGGTACACAGATGAAGAGTCTAGAGTATACCTGCTTGATAGGGGTAATACCAGGGAGAAGGAGGCCCAGAAGGAGAGAGGATCAGAAAAAGGGAGGACAGAGGGAGAAAGGGAATGGGAGGAACAGGAAACTTTAGATTTTTTCGTTGATAAAGAGACTGGTAAAGAAAAGTTTAATGTCTCTGAAGGGGAGGACACAGAGGAGACAGAGGATTACAGACAGTTCAGAAAGTCTGTCCTGGCAGATCAGGGTAAAAATTTTCCTACTGCATCTCACCGGAATGCTGAGGAGGAAGGAACCAAATACAAATCTAAAATATCAATCAAGGGCAATAGAGAGAGCGATGGATTTAGAGATGAGAAAAGTTATAAGCTTAAAGAGACTGGCTATGTAGTAGAAAGGCCTAGTGCAACAAAAGATAAGCACAAGGAAGAAGACAAGAGTTCTGAGAGACTAATGATGAAGAAAGAAACTCAGTCACCTGAGCAGGTAAAGTCTGAAAAGCTCAAAGAACTCTTTGATTACAGTCCCCCTCTACACAAGAATCTGGATGCGAGAGAAAAATCCACCTTCAGAGAGGAGAGCCCACTTAGGATCAAAATGATAGCCAGTGACTCCCATCGTCCTGAAGTTAAACTCAAAATGGCACCGGTACCTCTTGATGATTCCAATAGGTAAATTATTCCACTTTACAGTGTGGTTCTCCACCTGCCTGTGGTGTCATTCATCTTTATTTAAACTAGTGGTTTCTTTTTGTGTGTCTCTTTTTTGTTGTTGATGCATTTTAGACCTGCTTCCTTGACTAAAGACAGGCTGCTTGCTAGCACACTTGTCCATTCCGTCAAGAAGGAGCAAGAGTTCCGATCCATCTTTGACCACATTAAGTTGCCACAGGCCAGCAAAAGCACGTCAGAGTCATTTATTCAGCACATTGTGTCCTTGGTTCATCATGTCAAAGGTATGTATTCAGTTTATCATACTGAGTACACGTCTCACAACTCCATTTAAGCCTGTTTGCTGTATCTAGTACAGGAATATTTCAGCTCTCATAATGCTGATTTAGTCAGACTTCCTTCCTTTTGAAGTGCACATAAAAATAAGTAGAAAAATAATAGCCACAGAAGCTAGAATAAAAAAAAAAACAACCCAAGCAATGCAGAGCATAATAGTAGTTATACTATGTTTCTGGATAAATTTTTGAGCCTTAGTAGCATGTAAAGTGTGAAATTGTTTTTATTTTATTTTTTCCCCGGTGTGATTTAAACATCCTACATTAAGTCGATCTTTTCTTATTTAGTTTTATTTTAATGGCTCTAACATACAGTTTTATATTAAGTGGTGCAACGTGGGTTGACAGATGTCCTTTGTACTGTAAATACAATGGCAGTTCTCTTGGAGCACCCCAGCGCTCATTTTCATGTTCTTATTGGAAGGGGTTTTCTTGTCTCAAAATAATAAGATTTAAGAAAAAATGTACTCTAAATGATAGTAAATACACTCAGATATTTCATTTTATTCCTGTTTGACAGTATTGTAGTGCTGGAGACAGGACTTTCACTTACAGGAACTTGGCAGTGGCTTGATAACCCTCCATTAAATTAATTATACGCTATATTTTTTCTGATTTAACAGTAGTGGCTGTTGCGTACTATAAACACCCCAAAACCCCCAACCAACCAACAACAAAAAAAAAACCCAAAATAAAAACCCACCAAAACACAAACCCAAACCACCAAAATAGATGTATTTCATTTAGGTCACATATCCTGTCAAAGTTTTCTGATGGAAAAATAAATAATTCCTTAAAGTCTCTTGAGGATATCTAGAGAGTTCTTTAAATCCTTTTTTTTCCTATAGCATTTACTTTATTTCACTGGGCTGTTGTCTTGTTCTGATGTTTAATTTACTGAGATAATAAGGAGGAGTTTGCTGTTGAAAATAATGTTGCTGTATCATCACACAAAGGGGGAATGCGGAAATGCTTAATTAGGTGACCAGTTTCAGCGTATCTGTCTGTAAGCATTGTTTTTTAAGATGCTTTAGTTTGTAAAATTGCAAAGACTTGCGTGCTAGAGGTATGTGCTAAGGCCATTAAAAGTCTTATTTTGTTGGCAAAATTCAGATAACTAAGGACAAATGATTTCCTGCATTTTCAGTTACTTATAAAGAAGAAAGTAATAGCCAACAATAATATATTATGCTAATGTATTAGATTAAAAAAATTCTTACTGGGTCACCTGTTTAGAGTATAATGATCTTTGTTGTGAAAGTATCTATTTTATTGATATGTAAAGAGATTTAAAGCTCAATCCAATGAGAGCTTCTGTAAGTTTTTGCTTATATGGTACATATGTAGACTGTAGGTGAAATAATATTCCTGAAACTCTCACATGTTGATCACAGAATAGACTGTTTTTCTGTAAACTTTTGTATGTTAAAGTACCTGGTAAATGTAACAACAGCCTATCTGGTCAAGTTGATAGAATCTGTACAGTTATGGTTGTTTATGAAAGCAGAACTGCTCTTCAATTTTCAAATTTACTGTGGTCTGTGATCAAATTTTAGTAACTCTTTTGAGAAATTGACGTTATGTTCATTATTGGTGTGATGCGACCAGTCTGAACAGCTCTTTATTAATGTAGAGCTGAAAATGCCCAGTGATGTTTTCTTTTTCATTGTAACTAGGTCCTGGAATGTGTTTTGAAATGGCAAAATCCATGTTACAAAAGTAAAATAGCTGTTGAAAGATACAGATGCCAAACAGGCAAAGTTGAACCTTCTGTCTTCCTGGCAAAAATGGCATAAAAACAGAGTTGCTAGCTCAAATTCCTGTGTTTGATGGAATTATGATTGAGGCACTACCCTTGTAGTGGCCGTTTCAAGTTTTAATGGTTGGTTATGAGACAAATACTGGATGCCGGGCGGTAAGTTGATACAGATGTATGTTGACCTGTTAAGCAGATAGCTTGCTTCATATGTAACATTTCATAGCTCATGACTTTATGTATTTCTATATTACATTTAAACACATTTGTTGAGCTGGTTTAAAAACTGAGTTTTGCTGTTGATAATTTAACTGTCTTTGAAGGAAAGAGAATATTTGTCAGATAACTTGTCAAGTTTGCCAAGATGCCAGATGCTTAAATGAATTTATTTACATATAGGTGTGCTAATTGTCTTGGATCGTTTATCATCACAACTTCAAATCAAGAAATTGTATTCCTTTAAGAAATTACTTGTTAGGTCATTCATGTAGTTATTGGAGCATACATTACTTAAGTTTTTTCACTGAATTAACTCTTATTTTAAGTTAAAGATGAGATGAATAATAAAATGTACTTATCACAAATATTCATGACTCAGAGTAACTTCATGTTCTCTTACGGGCAAAGTATAAAATTTAACTGTTAAGAAATTGCTCCTTTCTCTTTCATTAGAGGAAAATGTAATTGCAAATGAGCAAGTCCAATCAGTAAATGATGCTTGAATTTGATGTGGTACAGTCATGGCATAGTTACAAGTAGACTTGCAGTGATGCTGTGCACTGTTACTTTGTTTGGGTTGCAGAATGTGTAAAAATAGGGAAGACGCCCACATTAGCTTGTCCTGATAGATTTATTGAAAATACTATGTTTTTGCCTGCTACTTGCCTTTCTGTCAGGAGTAAAATACCTGTCAGTTGAATTAAACTAATGAAACAGTGTTTTTCTATTGTAACCAACAGAGCAATACTTCAAGTCAGCTGGAATGACCCTAAATGAGAGGTTCACTGCATATCAAAAAGCTACTGAAGAACACTGCACCCGGCAAAAGAGCCCAGAAATACATAGGTATATATTAACTGCATACCTAGATGCTTTGTGTTTCAAGAAATTTCTGCTAGTATTTCCTTTGAGAACCCCAAATATTTTTTCTGATCTGTATGGAGTAATTTGTCAATTTCTGTGTAAATGCAAAACACCAAAAAACCCCACCAAAACCCCTTCTGTAAAGGAGAACTCATCTGAGCCAAGTCTGGCTTCATCTGTGGTTTTGTAGCAGATGTCTTCTCTACCTCTGTATCTCATTTGGGATATATTTACTTTTCTCACATGCAGTGTTCAAATATTGAAGGGCATTTGTGTTGAAGATGAAAAGAAGCCCTGTACACACATCTTTATTCTGCAGAGTGAAATGTTCCATCTCATACTACTTTAGTTTTTGTGTGTGTTAATTAATTTTTTCAAAAGTCTGAGAGGCTGAAGGTAAGAAGGTAGGCATGCAGATGTAGTTTCTGATCGTGTGCTGTAATTTTTTGATGCAGTGTACTATATTTGTGTTGCATGTGAGGATATATTATCTCCGTATTTAGTATTCAACTTCATAAGTTTTCTGAACTGTTAAATATTTTTGACTTTATAAACTGTCATAGTGTTGATGATTTCTTGGGGGGGGGATGGATTTTCAACTGGGTACATATACTGATCTTTTGAAATGACTCATTAAACATTTTTTGTATCTTCAAAGCTGTACTTAAAATGTGAAAAATCAAACTACCTGTTTTCTGTATTTGTATTCTCAGCACACTTCACACAGAACAGAACCAAGGTTTCTAATTTTTAGTCTGCTTCTGTATTAAGATGGTGGGGCTTTATATGCAAAAAGTTTGTTCTACTGCAAAAATGCCTTCTTTCTCAGTTTTCTGTTGAAAAGAAATGTCTGAGCCATTAACAGTCACATACGTGTATGGCAAGACACTGCTTTTATTTTACATTTAGGAGGATTGACATCTCTCCAAGTACCCTGAGGAAGCATACCCGTTTATCAGGTGAAGAGAGAGTCTTTAAAGAAGAAAGTCAAAAAGTACGTTCTAAGTAAATACCCTGTCTGTATTTCTAAACTTTTATTGTGTTTCCCTTTAAATTGGACCTTCAACTTTGTGTATAAAAATACAAAAATAACTTGTATTTATCGTAGTTGGAGTACTTGTGTTTAGAACATTTTTTTTTTCTTCTCTTTGAATAAAACATGTTACCAAGAAGCCAGTTTATGTCGCATAATTTTGCTATATTGATAATGTGGCATATAAGGTCAAGTCTTGTCCCACCCTTCCTTTCTTCTTGGATGTTTTTTGACCAGTTTTGTGGCACTGAGCTGCCCAAGGATTAAGAACAGAAGGGGGGTGGCGGGGTGGGAAGTACTGAGGTGGTCAGTGAGTAGTATGGTTGAATTGCAGAGGTGCTTATACTCTGTTAAAAACAATTCCCCAGAAGAGATGAATACTTCAGCATATTCCCAAACCATGTATTATGGTCGGTCTTCATCAAAAAATAGATATCCCATTGGCTTGATGGGAAGGTTTGTTTGAAATTCTTAGCTGCTCTTTTTTTAGATCTAGCCATTGCATGTCAAGGGTGTTCATTTAAAATCAATTTGTGTGCTGAAGAGTTTGTTGAAAAATAGGTAAATTCTATCTTGATGTTTTTGAAAATTGATGCACAACTTGCCTTTTTCATTCAGATTCTCTTCTCGATGTTTCATTTCAAAATTTTGTTCCAAAATACGTATTTGTTTACAGGGAGATAAAAAATTAAGGTGCGATTCTGCTGATCTTCGTCATGACATTGACCGACGTAGAAAAGAGCGAAGTAAAGAGCGAGGAGACTCAAAGGGTTCCAGGGAATCCAGTGGGTCAAGAAAGCAGGAGAAAGCTCCAAAAGATTACAAGGATTACAAATCTTACAAAGATGACAGGTAAATATTTAAAGTCCCTATACAGGTTTTTAGCTTCTAATTAGCCTTTGTAATTGTAAGCTTAATTGCTTTCAATTTTCAATGTATAATGGAACATTTAAATTTAAACAATTAAAATTATTTGTTTTACAGCAAATATGTATTATCTGTCTTTTACACGGCTTATGGTGGATGAGGACAAAAACTTTGGAATAGCAAGCTAACACTGAAAAAAAAAATGACAAATTAATCTGTCCTATTATCCAGGCTACATCAGGAGGTTGGACTTCAATGCAGTACATTTCTATAAACAGTTTGTGTAAGAACTTTGGTTCGTTATGCTTGATTCCGCACTTTTTCAACTCATAACACCCAGAGTATGAGAATCTTACTGATATTTAGGTTTTAACATGGGCGAGAAGGGGAAATTTAATTTTTGTCTAAAGCCAGTGGGCTGTTTTTAAGAAAAAAATGTTAGCATATCTCAGTGGATACTGTGTAGCAGTGGTAAGAGTTACTTCAGGTATGACCTTCCTTTGAATAGAACGTTAAAATCTTGTAAATGGGGTCAAATTAGTACCACTGTGGGGTTATGAAAATTCTTGCTGTAGGAATGTTTCTCCCCTGCTTTGTACTGGATATACAATGAATTTTTACTTATGCTGCCTGTTTCCCATTTACTTTCTGACTTTGGTATCCACGTTATCTTCCACTGGCTAATTCTGTACAGCCATCTGCGTAGGGTAGCCCACACTGTGTCTTCTCAACAGTGTACAAACTGAACTATGTAAAGTCACTGTAAAACTTATGCCTTGAGGGTTTTCTCCCTTCATTTCTGTTTTTCTGCCTCAGAAGAAAGGCAGATCTTAAAAATTACAGAATCGCTTCATGGCATCAAAATCTAGAAAAACTGTATTTGCAGACTGCTGCTTTCCAACTCACTAGCAATAATATACATTTAGTGCATTTAAATGTGTAAGAGGAGGCTGGAAAGTGGAACTATACTTCACCTTAGCATCTGAAATATGTAATGTATATGTGACTTTATAACTAGAAAGGGGATAGTTTTTCATAAAATATAAAGAGACCCCCTTTAGTTTAGCATGTTACAGACTATCTAGTACTTTTGAAATAGCACACAGTGTATCTTTTTATTTTTCAGTAAACAAAAAAGAGATCAAGACCGTGCTCGGTCCTCCCCATCTTCCTCCCCATCTTCTTCCTCATCCAGTTCTCGAGAAGAAAAAGATTGCAAGAAGGAAAGAGATGAAGAGTTCAAAACCCACCACGAACAGAAAGAATACTCTGGTTTTGCAGGAGTCAACAGGCCAAGAGGCACCTTTGTAAGTTGCTGTCTTATTCTTCCCCCAAATTATGAACGCTTTGCCAGTAGTAATAGTATAACAAATAAAATGAGGAAGAGTTGCAGTGATTGATGTTAGGCAAGACTTTTTTCATAACAGTGATTCTTGAATTCTTTAATCTGGTGTTCCAAACATGAAAAGCTGTTTTTTTCCCAGCACTACCCAGTAGCAGTTAATTGGTGTGTAAATGCATGTAAGCATGCCATTAGAGACCCTAGCGTGGGGTGGGGAAAAACTATTTCTTGTTTATTCCTTGTTCTTTTGTAATTGTGCTGTTTCCGAACAGGATCTGAAAATTTACCTTTCTGTAAAGATTAAATCTTGTGATCTATTACGTCTTAACTCCCTGCAGGTTCTGTTTTTCCCTGTCATTTTCAGTTTGGTTTTGCCCTCCTTTGTGTGTGATGTCTGCAACTTGTTAAGTAGAGAATGGGCCATAATTAAAAATATACATCAACCTTAAAACAGCTGTATTGAGGAGAGGAGATGGTATACTTGTTATTTTTCAGTTTCTTTGACCTGGACTAGACACAGTGAGCATGAAAGCTCATTAATTTATGTCTGGAATGTGTTTTAGCATTGTGATTTGGAAAGTGACATATTGAACACTATAGTATTCAGAAAAATCTTAAAGTTAAAAATTGCATGTTAATGTAATTACTGATATTTAATTGGGAAATGTAGAACCATTAGGAAAGACTAGGAATCAGTAAAGGAGGCCTTGAAAAGATAACGAATACTTTTAAAAAAGAAAAAACGAAACCAAACCACAACAAAAAAAACCTCCAAAACCAAACCACACACACACAAAAAGGCAAGTCCTGTGTTTGCGTGGGGAAAAAATGTCAAATAGACTTACATAACGGGTAGAAGTAATTTTATGCTTTGCCAATAGTTCCTTCATGTAGCCTGTAATTAAGACTAAATAATGCAAAAAGGCATTGTTTGATATAAATCTGCGTTTAATTGTTTGTAGTAGTGTAAAAGAAGTTTTGAACTACTACCCGAGGGTGTCTGAAATGCATGTGGGGTGTGCAACGCTTGAGTTAAGGTTTGAATCTTCCGTCTAAAAAACCGTAGCTACTTAGTAGAAAATTCAAAGTTCAAAATTTCTAACACTAAAAATGCATCGTTTCCTCTTTTCTTGTTTGTTTTAAATTATTCTAAGGAATAGCTATGTGGCATAAATGAATAAACCCTTGGATGAGGTAGGCATCAAATTTGACTATCAGCACAATTTCTAGCTGTATAAACTAGTGGCACCAAGTTAAAAGTAGAGCTTAAAACCCCCTCGCCTCAAAGAGAATCAGTTGAAGAAAACTCATAATTGGTGGAAGCCTTACTGCTTTATAAAATCAGATTGTACATATCATGAAAGAGATGCTACTTTACATGAAATTCAAGTAGATGTGAATTGACAATTTAATGGACTTCTAACTTAATTACTGGTGACTGCCAGTTCTGACTATGCAGTAATAACTGGTTAATATTCCCCAACAACTTACATGGTCACGTATAGGCTTATTTACCAAAGTGTGTGGCTAGCATAGGAATGTCTTTGTAATTCAGGCTAATAGTGGCTGTGTTCCAGCGAATACTGCTTTGCTTTTGGAGTAAAGAAAATGTTTTGGTTTGTGAATCCTCCCCAAAGCAGGATTCCTTGATACGTATAGAGAGCATAGCTTGCGGGATAGGGGAGACTTTAATGTAAGCTAAGCTGTCAATTTCATGCAAATCAGCAATGATTTTTCACTAACATATACTGACAGACTATAAGATTTAATTCTAGGCTTCTTGTACATAAACATCATGAATAGTTTTGAAGTAGGAACACAGAAATAAGGATAAGTAGAATCTTATTTTAATGACACTGTTGTTAGCATTCAGCTCCTAAAGAATTCTGTGTAACAATTCTGTTTAAAAAGAGTTTTCTCTTTCTATGGAAAATGTACTTTGTCCTTTTTGTGATGGTCTTTGCAGTAAGTAAGCCCATAAAGATAACACCATAGTAGATTTCACCTTTCATATTTCTTTGCCTGAAAGGTAACCTGAAGGGGGACAAGGACTGTTAATACAGTATGGAGGAAAGCTCTAGATGCTTTTTTTGAAGGGGATCTGATCATAGGACCTAAAACCAGGAAATGCTGCTCTCTCTCTTCCCTCCCCAACTCCCCCCAACCCCCCAATCCTGTCATCATTTTGTCTCTACATCCTCTTTTCCTGCCACTGTGATACTGCTTGTTGTGCCCTAATTTTGTAAACGTTTCAAAGCTATTGGAAACAAAGCATGTAGTATTTCGTCTCTTGTACAGTTTTTTTCAGGTGATGGTCTGTCACTTTTCAAGTGATTCTCCAAGCAATTCTTTCTTTTTTTTTCTTCTTTTTTTTTTTTTTTTTGGACTACAGCATATTGGATAGGTCTTGGGAGCCTTTTATGGATTGTTTTTCAGTCTGTTTGATTTCAGATTAGTTGTCCAGCATAACTGTCATAACAGATTAACTGTCCAGCATAAATTAAGCACTACAAATGTTGGAGCTTTGTGGAACTAAGTGTGCATAATACTCTTCTTTCAAGTTAGTTAATTATATTTTTTTTTTTGGTCTGTGTTCATGGAACGTACTTATTTTTAACAAATGAAATTAATTTCCAGTCATGTTTTTGTGCAGTTACTCTGAAGACCCAGTTCTGTGTTTTTAACCAGGCTGGATTTGGAAATCATGATCTGTAGTCACTGCAGTTTTTGGCAGTCCATCTTCCCAGCCTAACCTTTCTTCTCCCCTTAAATGGAATATATAAGCTCTTGTTTAATGTTTTCTACAAGCTAAAATTGTATATGCTAAGGGAACTTGTTGCTGTGAGACTTCTTAGCCTAACATTGTAAAATCCTTTGAATTCATTATAAAGAACATTTAAAACACTAATCTTCACTTCAAGCATTGCAGCTCTGTACCGTACATATTGTTGATTTTTCTGAGTAAAGAATTTACTCATTTGAAATTGAATTTCGCTTAAATTATATTTCTGAATCTCAATTGAAAATGCTTGACTAACACAAAGTGGATATTTTTATTTGAAAACTCCATTGTTTGTATGTATTCTAGAATAATTTCTCGTAACTGATATGACTGACTCCATAAATGACCTTTCTTTTCCCCCAACAGTTCTCTCCCTCTTTCAATCTAGTTTTTCTGTTTGTTTATGTCTGTGAATAGCTTCAGAAGCTTCTTCTGACCTTTTGTTGCAACACACTGGTTTACCAGCAGCCAAAGGAAATTTCTTTTTGGTGGTTGTGGTTGAATTTATGCCAAGAACTCAAACGTGTTTCAATTAAGTTTAATAGAATCATTATTTCAAAGTGAATGCTTGACTATATTACTTAAGGTAATATGTGAATTTAAAAATGGTTTTACACTTGGAGGTACTGTAATCACAGAAAGAGCATTTTCAGTAATAGAGAATTTGAACTCTTCTTTGTGATTTTATGTAAATGGATTAAATGACATTTTGGTTAATCAGTTTCGAATTAGGGGCAGAGGAAGAGCCAGAGGAGTCTTTGCTGGAACAAATACTGGTCCCAGCAACTCAAATACTACTTTTCAGAAGAGACCGAAGGAAGAGGAATGGGATCCTGAATATACCCCAAAAAGCAAGAAATACTTCTTGGTGGGTGTGGAGAACTCGATATCTTATGCATGCTTTTGTTTTTTCAAATTTTCTACAAATGTAGAAGTAGCATGCATGTAGAGACAGGGACTTCAGTTACCTAACCATGAGACTATCAGGGCTGTTGTAGTGCCTGGTTCTACTTCTCTTGCATATTTCTGCAGCAGGCTGGCAATAATTGAGGCCTGACACAGAATTAACCTCCAAAACTTTCATCGGTGAGTGGAGAAGAAAGCAGACTTTGACTAAAATTACTAAAAACAAGCTTTAAACCAAAAAGACTTGTACTGTGTTTCCATGGATTTATGTATGGCATTTGAGCTTTGTCTTAGGTTTGTCTGGAATTCTGCAAAAGTGAAAGATCAGGAAAAGCTGACAGTATTTGTGGACGTATATAGACTGAAGCTGTTATTAGCAGTCCTTCTGTTCTTAGTTGGGTAGGGTGATAGTCCTAAGAAAATCACCTTAGTTTTGATGCCTCTTTTCCCATCTGGATTATGAAAGGAGGACTGTTGATGTAACCATACAGTACGTAGTGTAGTGTACTGACTATGGTAGCCTCTGTTCTACTTGATTTCCTTAACAATGCAAAGATCTGAGGATACTGTTTCACCGTTGAAATGTTGAGTAGTGCAGATTAGACCTTCTTCTATAGCATAGCTGTATATTTTAATAGGTAATCCAAGAAATAATGCAATCACAACTTGGATGTTTATACAAGGAGTTCTCCTCCATCTCCCCACACATACATGAACTTTTCTGACCTATAAACATAGAAAGAGGTGTGATCGTGTATTCATTAAGAAATTCTATGATAGCTAGAACAAATAACTAACTGTATATATTAAACTTCTTTCTCATCTCTAAAAATGTTTTTAAGTAAAAAGAAATGCCACCCTTTACCTATTCTTAGGATATATAATTGTTAATAAAATGCTTTATATAGAATCATAGAATTGTTAGGTTGGAAGGGACCTTTCAGATCATCGAGTCCAACCATCAACCTAACACTGACAAAAACCATCACGAAACCCTGTCCCTCAGCACTGCATCTACCCGTCTTTTAAATACCTCCAGGGATGGCGATTCAACCACTTCCTGGGCAGCCTGTTCCAATGCTTGATAACCCTTTCAGTGTAAAAAATTTTCCTAATACCTAATTTAAACCTCCTCTGGCACAACTTGAGGCCATTTCCTCTTGTCCTATCGCTTGTTACTTGGGAGAAGAGACTGACCCCACCGCTCTCTACAACCTCCTTTCAGGTAGTTGTAGAGAGCAAGTATATAGATGTGGTATGTGTTTACTAGTTCAGATTTCTTTCCAAATCACAAGTAAATAAAGTAGGTGCTGAAGCAAGTGTACCTCACTCTTCTAAATATAAAACTATCTTATATTAAATAATTGTCTGTAGTGTTCATGTAGTGTACAGAATGATTGTCAAAAAATTTACATAAGGCTATATATTTGGTAGCAAGATAGCAAATGTTAAGCTTATTAATCAGAGAAACAACTGTTGTTTGTTAATGTCATTTAAACAGTTTAAACTTCATTTGCCCTATGTTGCACAGGTGAAGCAGGGTTTCTAAAAACTGCTTTCAATTACCTTTCCTTAATAGGTATAAAAACCTCCATCTCTGCATAAAAATAAAAAATCCCAGCATGTTCCTAGAGCTTCTTCCTTTAAAGTCACTGTTTTGTGGGTTTTTTCCCCTCAACTAGTGAGTAATTCTTTCTTCAGACTGAAGTGACAGATAGCTTACTTGTTACAAACACTGGAGTAGGCCCACAGCTAACAAGGGCTCTTTTAGTTATAGCATCATGAATTGTAAGGATATACTTCACAATGGATTATCATCTGAACTGTTAAAAGGTTCTCTTAATTGTGGGTTTTTTTTTTTTTTTCTATCTGTAGTATAAATTTAATTTAGCAGCATTTAAGGGGGTACATTTGAGAGGTGTTCTAACCTTATTCTTGTCTGGCATTACCATAGCATGATGACAGAGACGATGGTGTGGACTACTGGGCCAAAAGAGGAAGAGGCCGTGGTACTTTCCAGCGTGGCAGAGGGCGTTTTAACTTCAAAAAGTCAGGTAGCAGTCCGAAGTGGACACATGACAAGTATCAAGGGGATGGGATAGTGGAAGATGAAGAAGAAACGATTGAGAATAATGAAGAAAAGGACAGGCGCAAAGAGGAAAAGGTAAACAGTTTAGTGAATTGCAGCTTAGACAATTTGTGTTGCAGTATTCAAGTAATTGTGTGGGTGTGGGGGAGGATCACTTAAAAAGGCTTCGGTGTTTGGTTATTAGCAGTTTACAAGAAGACTGTTTTCCTTCTTTCCACAGGAATAACCCTGGAAGAAAGTTGTAGCTGAAAGAGCAGCTCTTGCACCACCCACACAACATTTTTAATATGTTTTTTTGTTGTCAAATGAATGTAAGCATTTTACTTAAATTTTACTGTTGGAAAGTAGTTTAGAAGGATTGTTTTTGTTTTAAGCCTTTAGAAAAAAATCTTGATATAGTAAACTATGTTAATGATCGTACAGGTAGAAAGTAAAATATTTGTAACAACTTTTAAGAAATTTTACTGTTTGTTATATGCAGTGTAATTCTGCTTTGTCCAAATATATGGTCAAGTACAACTCTAAAAGTTTTGATTCTCCCCTATGTCTGTGTTTTATTCTGAAGTAAACTTACAGCTCTGCACACCTGAAATCTTGGAGAAGCATTTTTTATAAACTGATTACTACTTCTGTGTTGCCTTTTTCTAAGAAGTGTATTTAAGGGTAGTTATCCAGTCATAGTGTAAGTACAAACAGTTGTGCAAAATGCTGATGATACGTTAGTTGACAAGGATCACATTTACATAGTGTGTAACCCGGATTGGTATTCCACCATGCTAGAGAGGGCAGCAAGAATTTTGAGAGTGGAATTGTCACTCCTCTTTAGTAGCCTAAGAAATACATATGTGTATAAATACTCAAGTGAGTTTCAAGTGTATTATTTCTCTTCTGGAATGTGAGTTTTAGAAATCTATTTCCAAGCCACTGGTGCTAGAAACTTTTAAACAGATCTGGAAATTGGAGTTCCCTCCCCCACCTCTGTAGTTAGGTGCAGAATTACCTATAACTAGCTGAATTCCTGTAGTTTGTGTCTAGAACAGATCAGTCATGTGTTATGGATACCTAGTGATTTGCTTTGTCATTAAAAGATGCTTCTCTTGTCAAGGGTAACTTAGTACAATTTTAAGGTTTTATAAACCTAGGATTTAAACTTACTGTAAGAAAAATGCTGTCCGTAAAGTATGAAGTACAAATGGCATATTCAGGGCCACTAGCGATTAGTCATCAACAGAATACTTTAGTTAAGAAATTGGTGGCAGTATCAGTCTAGCTTCTTTTCTATCAATTTCTGTTCCAGTTTGTTAAACTGCCTCTTCAGTTTCTTTATGCGGACTCCCCTCTCCAGATACATAATCTGGCAAGAGTAAGCCTTTAAATCTTCTATCACATTTACAGCCTTAAGTGAAATTGGGGGGAGGGGAAGGAGACAAAACAAAAAACCCCCACAAAAATCCCTGAAAAAATAAAGCAAGATATGTTACAACCTGAATCAGTAAAGATACTTCAGATGTACTAAACATTTCTATAAAGTGTGATTTCTACTACAGTGCCCTGGAAGTACAGTTCTTTAGTATTCCACTTGATACGATGTGTAAGTTTATACAACTCAATGGTAGAAGTTAAGTTAGCAAACAGTGTGAGAAATGAGTCTTACTTCCTTTGGCACTGATTTCTAAATAGTTTTGCTTCTAGTATTCTTGTAGCCAAAGTGCAGAAGGTAGTCTACAGTTGTTTGGGTTTGTTTGTTTGGTTTTTTTAAAAACAAAAACAATAAACCCACGAAGTTAGTTGAGTGGTAGGTACACTCTTAACCTACAGAATGTTAAGTATGACAGTAGCATACTTGAATCACTAGAACAATTCTGATACAACAAGACTACTTAGGTTTTATTTCTCAGACTGCTATATATAGTAAATCTTAATGTTATATGGAGTTAATAGTTTGCCCCTTAGAATGACATAATGTCTTAAAAAATAGGAAGAAAAAAAAAGCTTTGGTAGAGGTGTTTGTATTAAATACATACATAATGTGTGCCCTCTTACTAGCTTTACTTTTAGGGATTACATTAACCATCTGTCCTATCCAAATTAAATACTAGAAGGCAGGAAAATATAGTACTGTCACTAATCCTAACTGTATTTGAGGAAACTGTATTTCAGATTGCACTTGTTTGCCAGAATCTGTGTAGGAAGGGAAATACTTGCCCTCTAGTGGCAGTTAGTAAAGTTCCTGCCTTACGTTTGAGGAAGTTTAAGCAAACTATACCATTGTTGCAAGATCTGCTTTTACGCGTACAATCATCTTTTAATAGCAGCTTGAAATGTAAAACTGATTATTCCTTGGACTTTTTAGCAAAGCTCACATAGACTTTGTGTATATTAAATCAGAAGAAGCAAGAAAAGGAACAAAGCAATAAACTTGGCAGCACTGTCAAAGTCTGTCCTAATGAAGCTAAATTTAACATCAGTCTGAAACTAGCAAATGGGACCAAGATATAGTTGAGCTATCATAACCTTAGGACAGATAATCTATAGCACCTAGGTGAAGTTCAAAGTGGATTGTTGTGGTCTGTGTGTCATAAGGCAAGATAGTTCCTGCATGACAAGGCAGATGTAAGTTTTCTGCTTCATTTGAATGTCCAAGAAAATTCAGAGATTGCTTTGATAATGGCATTTGATCCTACAGACCTACCTGTGGGTTAGATCATAAAAATTCTTTTTTTTTTTCATTATCCTTAATTTCAGTGTAGTTTATTAAAAATGTCATTTGTTGTCTACAGAAGACATGACAGCCATAAATGCATTTATTTAAAAAAAAAAAAAAAACCTGCTTGAATTAAGATAATCTATCCCAAGATGCAAGTTGCAGTCTAGCAGATCACAGATCTGTAAGAAACAGAAACTAAATGGGAGTTAAGTGTTTTGGTTTTTTTTTTCTTTAAATACAAAACTAATACTTCAGTACTTACTAGTTCTTCAACATGAACAGTGAATTTTCACCATCGTGATAAGGAAAAACGTGTTTTGAGATTATCATAAGGTGCTACCGAAGTAGTTCTGTGCCTGTTGTGAAAGGGAGTTAAGTGCATTTGGCGTTTCTCTGTGAGAAGGTAAACACCATCATTGATGGATCTGTAGGAAGAAAATCCGGGCATTCTGAGGTATAAAATGTTTAACTACATTTTGAGTTCAGTATTTCATTCTGACTCGTTGCTCTCCAGCAATGCAGCACTTTCTGAATCTGCTTCATCTCTACATGATATGGTCACGAAGTTTGAAGTTATCCCTCCATTTTGGAGGAAATCAGACATTCATTTCAGAAGGCAAAAAATAATCAATAATAATAATCATCATCCAGTAGCTATAGTGTTATTGTAGACTCTGTGCACTTGTTCAGTTTCTTAGCTTGGAATTAAATCTCACACCATCTTACTTCCCAGAAACAATCAGTATCATTACCTCAACAGGGGGCAGCTACATATGATTAAAACTTTCCTGCATTAGTTTTGCTGTGCTGGTGCTGCAAAGGAAGAGCCGTTAACCCAGCTTCGATTTACCTCCCGAGGTAAAGGCTGCAGCATTAAGCCCTGTGTCACTTCTCGTGTCACTTCTCATGTCACTTCTCCTTTCTTATGGCTTGCCTGTCACAAAAGCCTTTTGTTAAGGAGATCCTGCAGGTTCCATCTGTAACTGTTTGGAGTTGTACTTGCTGAATTGAAGCATTTCCCAACTGGCACCTCCAGTTCCAAAGCAACTTGTTACTGGTGGTGGTGCGGTCAGGCTCAATTGCCTCAGTTTTGCTGTTGCTTTTGAGAACTGACCCTGCCTCTTCCTGGCTTTGTGGTAGGACTCTGTGCGGTTGTTCCCATCAGATGGTGCTGACATTTCCCCCTCCTTAGTAAGTAGGTGTTGGAGGAGTGGGTGAGAAATACATTTTGTTAAGGCAAGTACTGTAGTAGTTTTTCAAAACATCCATTAAAAAGTCCTGCCCTTCCCCTCCTCGTCCCCTAAAACAACTTTATGCTGTTACTAACAGCTTGTGTTACCAGTGCTATTCCTCCTTCATGGTTGATATTAGAGAACCAATCCACAGGATGAGCTATGGATAATAGTAACTACAAGAAAAGGCAGTAACAGTTGCGTTGCAACTAAGTGTTGCAGTTAAGAGGGTTCTGTTTGTTTAGGAATTGTTGCTGAGACACAACCTGTAAACGTGAATAAAGAAAATGTCTAATAATCCAATTCATCTTAATTTCTTGAAAGCTTTGGTGAAATTAGTGTTACTGGGAACAGTGCAATTAGGTATTTGAAAGAATGTGTAGTTAGGAGCAGATAACACACTAACTGCGTAGCTGGAGGAAAAAGATCTCCACATTTCTTCTCTGAATAGAAGCACTCTCTTACTTTGTTACACTACTGTTTTGAAGACTTCATGGTTTCTTAAGCAAAACAGCAGAAATCTTGACAATCAAGATAAAAATCAAATACTCTCTGTTAAGAGCAAGTATGGTATCCAAAGCCAGATTTCTTTTTTGAAGTGAGCTCAGTTTGGTCAGCTGCCTGTCAAGTAGTTGGTATTTGGAGGATACTTTGTGTATTGAAATTCTGCTGCTGTCCTGCTTTTTAATTCTCAGAATGAACTAGTTAGAAGTTTACTACGTAGAGGACCTAAAACATCTTGTTTCAGTTGAGCTCCTTAGCACAGACCCATCACAAATCCAGTCAGTCATGTCAGAGAATGGTTTAGGTTGGAAGGGACCTTGAGAGATATCATGTCCAACCCCCCTGCCCTGGGCAGGGACACCTCCCACTAGACCAGGCTGCTCAAAGCCCCATCCAGCCTGGCCTTGAACACTTCCAGGGACGGGGCACCACAGCTTCTCTGGGCAACATGTTCCAGTGTCTCACCACCCTCACAGTAAAGAATTTCTTCCGGACAACTAATCTACCCTCTTCCAGGGCAGTCGGGGATCAAGAGCCCAGGCCCCGTCGCTGCTGGCGGGCACCTTCCCTCCCTCCTGGCCGCCGCGGGTCCGCCAAGCACAGCGGCATTCAAACCTGCCCCATCCCGACACCCTCCGCGAGCGCCGCCCGCCCTCGCCCCCTTATTGGCTCAGCGCTAAAGACCGGCTACTTCCTATTGGTGGGATTTCTTTTCTGCCCCTGCCCCTCTTCCTGATTGGTGCTGCCAGCCCGGGCGGCCTAGAGGGGCTGCGTGGCGGCGTCTGCGCCCGCCGGCCGCGGCCTGAGGCGGGGGTTCGGGGCGTCCGGCCGGCGGGGGATAAGAGGCGGTCAGCGGGCTCTCCTCCGCCCGCTGGCGGCTCTCGCGGAAGAAGGAGGGAGGGCACCCGTTGCTCCCGGTGAGTTAGGAGTGCCGCGGAGGCCGGCCGGCGGGCAGTCGCTCGGTCGCCGTGTCCCTGCAGCGCGCGCAGCCGCCATGGCGCTGGTGCTGGATCTCCTCAGGCGGGTGCTGGAGTACTTCGGATGGCCGCCCGACCAGGTGAGACCCCGGGGCGGGGGGAGACTGTCTCCTGCCCGTGGGTGGGGGGTCTTGTCCGCAGACGTTGTGACAGTTGCGGGGAGGAGGGGCCGTTACGGCGGAGGCGCCGCGTGCTTGCGGTAGGAGGGGCTCTGCCCCATACAGTTGGGTTTGTCGGTATGGGAGCGCTGGACTGGTATGATTAGAGATACTGCCCGCATGGGGGGGTTTCGTGGGGTCGCTGTCCTGATACAGCCACTCAAGTGGTTCTTTTATCTGAACAGAAGGGGCGGGGGTGGGAAACAAGCCGGTGAGTTTAACTGTTAATGTTTTGCTATTTTAAATGACAAGCTATGCAACGATTCTCAAGTGGCGGTTGGTCCTGTGTTTTCAGAGACCTGGGAGAAGCATTGTATGGGAAACTGGACAGGTTAACACAGCTGCAGCATCAGGGTCTGACGTTAGAGTGTGAGGTGATGGGCAAGTAGTGATGGGTGTCAATAGCGAGGCATTGCTGCAGCTTGTAGTTCTCAGGAAATTCTTGGTTTATTTATGTGAAACTACTGTAAAGTATCTCTAGGAGTACTAGTTTGAGCTATCCTGGTTATTTTCTGGTTTCATTGTGGGGAGTTCTTGTTTTGGTTTGGTTTTTTTTGACAGGCCGTATTTTTGGAAACTCGCATATTTGGTAGCAGCATCAGTCATACAATCAGAACATGCTTTCCTTCATCAATCTCATCAAGAAGGCATTTCCAGTGGCTGTGTTCAGTTATAAGGAGGTATCAGGCCAAGGTACATTAAACTTTCTTTACTAATTTTTTTCCTCGAGGCTTATATACATGTACATGGTTACTCAAATGTGTGCTTTTTCTTTTCTCAGTAGCTTAGAATGTAGCAGCTATGTCGTGTAGCAAGTAACATTCTTTGTTGGCCGTTGCACCACTTTAAAGTATACTGGGTTCAGGCTGGGTCTTGGCGGTGTTTTGGAAACAGTCTGTTAAAACCAGTGTAGGCTTCTCTGAACTTTCAGCTTGAGAAGAACATTGAAAAGTTAGGTCAACCTAACTGTGTTATGTTTAATGATATATAACATTAAATTATTAAATAACTTTGATTGTAAGAACTGAGGGCTTTGATTTTGCTTCTCAGACTAAAAGCTATTTTTATTTTTAGGTCATATCTGCTTGCCAAAAAAAGGAATATGGATCTACTCGAAGTGTTGTCCGTAGACTTGGGACAATTCTTTCCTTAGAGCCCTACCCAAGACCTTACTTTCAAGTAAGTGGTTTATTGTTATACATATGCTCCAGCTATTTAAGTTTTCTAGTTTCTTAATTTAGTGATAGCTTTCTTGTTCTTTTTAACTTGTGTAACTCTTGTGTTGCATCCCTTATGCTTACCGTTTTCAACTTGCTTCAGTACTGTTCAAAAATTCCTGTTGCTGAGGCAGAGCTTTTAGTTTGTGCTGAATCTGCTTTTTCTTCATATGGTTTTTTTTTTTGGTTGTTTGTTTTTAGCTTGTTCAAGACCCAAGTCCATTGGGTTATGATGAACAAAGCACAGCTCCAGCTCCTGTAGCTCCGTCACTTGCTGATGTCCTGTGGGTGGCAAATGATGAGGGACAAGCATTTACTAGACTTAGGTAAGCAAAAGTAGAATATGTGCATAAAAAGGAGTCATAAAAGTAACTTATATCTTCCCTTCTTTGTGGTGTATGGTTTTGTGGGTGTGTTGTGTTTTTTTTTTTCTTTTCTTTTTTCCTAGCCCTTTCAGGGTTCCAGCTAAACCAACCCTGGAAGCTTTTTCTGGGGAGCAGTTCCTCTTTATGTGAGAATTCTTACTATCCGGAGTATTCTTATCTGAAAGATTTCTGAAACTGAGTCCTCTGTTTTCTCTTCCTAATAACATATCGGATGCATTACTAGTATTTTAATTTGTTTTCACTCACAAAGTAATTTGTGAGAGAAGGAATTTAAAGGAAACTTGTATACTGCAACATACAATAAGATTATTCTTATATTTATCATTTTAGTTTACAAGCATTTTGGTAATCGTTATAAAGGGGAAAACAAGAAAAAATAATGTCTCCTTTTGACATTGATTACTACAGTGCTCTGCGTGTAAACCTTGTTGGTTGCTTTGATGGAAAGACATAATTTCTTTATTTAAAAAAATTACATTGACTATAATTTTATAATTATTTCTAGCTTTTACAGAGTGCTAAAGGAAAATATTTTTACAATTGTAAAATATTACAAGTACTGTGAAACGACAAATTATCTGGGAATTTGAAGACGGATAGTATACCATCCCCCCCACCTCCCCCGAGAAGAAATACAAAATTGGCTCACTGCTCCTCTAAAGGATATATTCAAAAGCAGAGGATGAATCAGCCAGAACCAAGATTAAAATTTGGACGCTTGTATTGTCTTGTACTACATTTGTATTGGACAATGTAATTCTAATTCATATTGGCATGTGTCTTTCTGTGATCTTTGTGCTGCTTGCTGGTAATGAAACTACAAAAAACTGATGAAATGTCACACTTTTTATTAGAGAAATTTTGATAAAGTTGTGTTTCATCTTATGATTCCTGAGATGTTACTGTTGAATTATGGAAGGTTGTTTTTTGCAGTAGCTGTAAAATAGTGGAAGAATAAGAATATTGTTAAAAGGAACTGTGGCCTGTTTTGTCTTTTGCCCATCTGATTCACAGATCTGTGAAAGTTCATTCTTCTGTTATTTCTATTCTTTCTTCTTCCTCCTCCTCCTCTCCTGGCTCTGTGGGATACATTGATATCTTTTCCTTCTCAGCCAGTCTGAAGATCAGAAAGCAATGCTGAAGGTCTGATTTGAAGTAGAAGGATAATTAATGTAAGGGAAAAGGTCTGGGTTTGTTTCAGTCAAAACTTAGTGCATCTTGAATAAATTAAAGTAAATTTAATTTCTTTCTTTGTTTCATAATGAAATGCCCATAGTTTGAGTTTACTCTCGTTCTGTGTTTTAAGATTATTTCTGCAGGCACGGACTTGAAAGAATTTTAAAAATTAAAACCTAAGACTTGTAGCACAAGTTTCTAATGCAGTCTGTGTTCATATGTAGCTTACAGAAGATGAGGTTCTTGTTCTGTAAGTGTGTATCAAAATTCATGGTTTTTCTCCAGTATATTTTCTGAAAGATTGCAACTTCATTGCTACTTGCAGTGTTCATCTTGCAGAGTTTGATAAATTACTAAAATATGTGAAGCCTAATAAAGAGATCATAATTATTTGACTCTCCCTGCCTTTCATATCTCCTGTTTCAGGTAGGGAGGAGGGAGGAACACCTTTATGGTGTTAGTCTAATAGCTATTGAATAATAATGACTCAATCCTATATTATGACCTTACGATGTACAATCTATCCCTGAGTAAATTATCTGACAGATTTTTATGATGATCCTTCAAGGATCTGCATCGTACTTGAGCAAAGAGAAACCTAAAAATATTTTTAAGGCTATGAGTAGTTAAAAGTGTAAAGTTTTCGTAGACAGGTTGCAAACTTTGTCTTGCTGAATGACAATAACTTGCTTGGACAGACAGTGAGCAAGTTTTGAGATTTCCATTGCTGGCTGAGCCTTTTGAAACTCTCTTCTGTTGCTTTCTAGGACTGAATTATGGAGAAAAGAAAAAAGTACAGCTTATTGTGATCTACATCCATCTATAGTTTCAATACAAAATATTCCAAAAAACAGTACACAAAAATACAGTCTTATTGATCAAGCAGCACTCCAGAAAATTTCTGCACTTGAAAATGAGCTAACTTTTCTTCGCACTCAGATTGCTGCGATTGTTTCAGCGCAAACATTGGGAAGCATTCCATCACGTAAGCCCTTCTGGTTTGAAGCAAACCAGTTTTCCGTCTTGACTTTAGAGTTCCTTTTCACAGCTTGCCATGTTGATAGAAGTAGACCTGATGTTGATAGAGGACATCTCTAATTTCTCTAATTGAAGTTACACCAACAAAATTTATAGAATATAGTATTTTGTTTCTCTTTTCAGTATTTGGCACAGCTTCCCCCACTTTTTTTTTTTAATGGCTTGTTTGCCAATTTTGAATGCAGTTGATCCTAACTGATCTTTGTACTCATTTCCATGTTTGTGAAGGAGTTTAGTAACAACACTATCCATAGTATACCAATTACTGCTTAAGAACGTTAGACTATTAATTATTCCTTTCGGGTTTTGTACTGTTTGTGACAAGCTATCAAAATAATGGATTAAAAAAGTATTCTAAGGAAGTCAGCTTCGGGCTTTGACAAAAACAAGTGCTGCAGTAGGTGTGTCAGCCACTAGAGTATCAAAGATTGAAGTTCATATTGGAGACCTACTGTCTTGTGAGATAGATATAGATATAGATATTTTTTTTTTTATCTCCCTGTTTCTCCCCACCCCGCCCACCCCCCCAAAAAACCCCAACCAAACAACAAAAAAAAAAAACCCAAACCACATTTGAGGTCTTGATTGTCTTACTTGCACTGTGATTGTTGAAACATTGGGACTGGTGTGAGGGACTTATATTTGTGTGCCTTGTGCCAAGGGAACTTAAACAGTTCAGGCACCTCTGTGCTTCGTTTAGGTGTTCTGTTGGCTCTTCTTTTGTCTCTTCTCCATTGCATTCAGTATTGTAGTCTATTTTGCATGTTTTTGTGGTTATCTTTTGCTTTTGCTTCATGTGGGATATTCTGACATTCAGACCACTGAGAACGAACCGTATGTAGTATCAGGCTGCTCTGCTGATTTATCTAGTACTTAGATTGAAGACACTAATGGAGAAAATCAGAGCAGCACAAGACACATCAGATACAAAATTTTATTTCAAAGCCACAGATTCAGAACACATGAAATAATGTATTTGTTTTAAATATAATTCTTGTGTGGTATAATGTGTGAGGTGTGTAAGACAGCCCTCTTAAAGCACTTTCTTATCTTGAATTAAAACTTAGTCATTCTAAACGTTGCTTAATACTGTTAAATGTGAAGGTATACTGACTAAAAATAAAGTAATTATTTTTCTTTCGTAATTGCATCCAGAAACCTTTAAAACATTCAGCACTCCAGATGGATTTTACCCAGTGCCAGCCATGACTTCTACGCCATTGTCCGTGTCTCACAATCACTTGGTGATTCCCTCGCCGCCTCCACTTCCTTCTGGTGTACCATCTGGTGTTGATGCTGGTAATTCGGCAGTTGAACTTATAAAACAACGTCGTGCTGCGAGAAACAGCGGTTCAAATACAGCTGACAGTGCTGATCACCAGAGGACAAAGAATATTCCTAATATGATGGATGTTTTGAAAGACCTAAACAAAGTTCAGTTGCGAGCTATTGAGAGGTAGGTTGAATTGAATGTGTGTCTGAGTAATCCAAGGCTATGTAAGAATCACAGCACTTAAGTAGCACCAGAGAACGGCGATATGAAACATCATTTAATGAGCAGCTACTGCTGCAACTTCTAAGTTCACAGCTTGGAATGGAAGATACTTGTGACGTAGCTTTTAGATGCATTTAAAACATGCTGAATATCACAGCATTTAAAACTAGCCTCCTGCTTTAGTATACAAATCTCTGGGTGGAGTGGAGAGGTGGCTGTGTTGCTGTCTGGCAATCACTTAAGAAGATGCCTTTGCAGTCACGGGCAACTGATCAGAACAAACAAACTTTTTGGATTCACTGTGAAAAGGACAAATCCTTGGGGAAACATTGGAAAGCTACTGTTAACATACCCAAAGTATTCTGGTCCTAGTTTTGAAGTGTTAAAGAAAATACATGCTGTATCTTTTATTGAAAATATTTCATAAATTTGTGTTTCAATAGTGCAGTTGGATTATAAATATTTTAATGGTCTACTGTTTTGATGGTAAGCACAGTTGACGTATTACAAAAATGCATTACTAAAGGCTTCAATAACTCTTCGAATCAGTGTTGCTCTGCTATGGTAGGCGTAACAGAGGTTGTCAGATGTCTTTTCAGAACTTCTTGAGTTGAAAAAGTATATAAGAACAACTGAGTCTATAATGAATATAATGAAGGAAGAATATCACTTACCAAAACTTACTGCATTCTTATTTTGGCATTTTCTTAACTGTGAGCTTTATCCCTGAAAATAACTAGCACAAGTCTTGGGCAAATTATCTATGTGCAACTCTGAAGCATATCTTTACCCTTTTGGTGACATTTTCACCTTAAATAAAGTAAATATAAAGTGCACTTAGGTAAGCTTGCATGTTTCCTTGTATACGTTTTCTTCCATATAATTCCATGTACAGTGAATGAAGAAAGTGAAATGTTCAGGTCGACAGTCTTCAGAACCAGCATGTTGAGGAGGGGCGCAATTAGTAGGAAGTGGCAGGTGTGCGTCCAAAATGCTTTCTGGATTTAGCAATCTACTTATATTCTGAAGGCAGAATTCAACTGAAGAGTGAATTTATATTGTTGGAAGGAATAATACTGATCAAAATTGCTATAATCTTTCAGGCAGTAGTCTGACAGTAGTTTAATGTGTGCACTGTAAAGGGAAGATCTCTGCTCTCAGAAGCTGAGAGTGTGAAGATCCCAGTTTCTATCACCTGAGCACCAGCTTACATATTGGGCAAGTGCTCTAACAGCTTGATTTTATAGGAAGGGTGAACTCAATCCTTTCAGGCTTCATATTAAATAATGTCTACTGTAACTGCCAGACTTTGTGTTCAGTGCTGCCTGTGCAATAGGTACAATTCATTGGCCTGGAGACAGCACTTTACTAGCAGAAGTGTGACTATTCCTAGATTTATTTTTTTCAAATATCTCAGTGGCTAGGAAGCCTTTCTTATGATTTACTTTCTTGGGCTAGTCACTAATTTCTGCATTTATGTTAGGTTTTGGGGTGTGGGTGTTGTTTTGATCTTACATCTCTACTATCTTTTGATTTTGAATTTGATAAGAACAGTTTTTTCTAAATGAAAATACAAACTCTGCTTCTTAATTTTTGCCTATAAAATTTTCATATTTGGATGCTCCAGTGCTCACTTGGAGAGGAAGAACTGTCTTTGAAGCCTTTGTGCCAAATCTGATGATTTTTTTTTTTTTTTTTCATAATGAAACTTGAGTTAGTGTGGTTTATAAATGGGGTTTTATGGTCGCCTGTCTGCATATTTGACTTAAAGTGGTGGTTTTCTTTAAATATAATTGCTCTAGGAATTTTATTCTTTCTTGTGAGACCATAGAAAGGTATACTGTTCCAAACTTAATGAAGTTGAAATCAAATTATGTTCACAATGGTTATGAAATATGTTAGTGGGAGATTCCCACTAACATACATTAATATAGCTTACAAATGAGGCCTCCTATGAAAATTGCATGCTTTGTTTTGTTTATTTTTTTCCTCATTATTTATTTGCATTACTCTAATACTTTGTGTTGATTTACTGCCATTTTTCTTTATGGAACAGCATCAAGTTGTATTTTCAAGCTAAGAATACGGCTGACAAAGTTGTTGGGTGTATTTGTTCTATTTGGTGACTTGCCACAAAATAACAGCAACGTTATTAGTGTAATCAAGGATTTATAGTGTAGTGTGTATACAGAAGTTGTGTGTCTCAATTTTGGATCACGCAGCAAAGGATTAAGGGCAGGAGACAATAATTTTCTTTTTTTGTAGGTCACCTGGAGGTACTCCTCTTTCCAGACCCAAAAAAAGGCAAAGTTCAGATTGGGATCCAGTTGCTTTACTAACTCATGCACTAAAGCAGAAATTTGCACATAAAAATGAAGATGAAGATGATTCCCTGGACAAAGAAAATCGATCTTTTGATAGCTCCCCATTTTCTAGTCCAGAGATGCCATTGGTATGTCTTTATATAAGAATGTGGTTTTATATTATTGAAGAGACACTTGAAGTGTTTTTGTGGATAGTTGCAGGGTTTTTACGAGTCTACAGCTTTTCTGCAATGTCTTTAAGCCATCAGCCTAGGCAGTTGCTTTTTTCAAGTACTAATCAAGGCAGAGAACCTCAAAGATTAATTATTTTGGGTGGTTTTAGACTGGTAAATATACTTGTAGATGCGCCAAGAGGAAAAATTTAAAAGACTGACCTTAAAAATTTAGCTTATAGTTGATTGAACTGTGGACATTTGGTTGATGGTAACAGGCAGGTATCCATGCATAGAAACTGTGTGTCTAGTTAGTAATACAAACTACTTATTGGCCAACTTGTATTTTGGATGCTGCACACCATTGCATTGCATAGCTGACGTACCTAATTCTAGATACAAAGATGAAAGTTAGATCCTGGAACAACTTGGTTATGGAATAGCTTTTGTTCTAGGATCTAACAGCTGAATTATAAAGTCCTGGAAGAGACACTGCTTAAGGCCATCACGTTAAAAGAAGCACAACTCTTCCAGACTCTCTTTATTGTAAACATCTCATTTGGTTGTCTTGGGTATAATTTTGTTTAATTCCATCCCTGCTCCCCAGGTTGGACGTTGCAGTCTGAAGCCAAATGCAAAATGTAGCCTTTTAACAACTGATGAAGTTAAACAGGTATCAACGTGGAAAGTGAGAGCTCATATTTAACTGATGGAGGCTTCTGAGGAAACTTCATAGTGTGTATAAGTGGCAGGTCCACTTTGAAACTGCTGTAAGGTGCTGTAATGTTTTCTAGAACTTGTCTTTCCTATGCTGTTGAAGTTTCGGCTGTAGGGTTGGTAAAATTGCCTCTTCTTAGTTTTCCATCAGCCAAACTCGTGAATGTGATGCACGCAACCAAAAAAAAAAGAGATTTTTATCGCTATGGAGCGGTATGTTTGAAACCTGGGAAACACAGGAAATAAGTGTGTGTGGAAGAAGAATAATTATTGGTGTGGCAGCTGAGGTGTACACCTGTTTGCACTTCAGTGTAAATAATGAGGAAGTGTAAGCTTTTTGTTAGTGTTATATATATTTTTATATATGTATATATATATATAATGGGGGAGTGGTGTTCTGAGATAAAAAAGACCTTCTAGAGAGATCTGCTAGCACATAGTCTAAATTCCATATGTAAATAAACATTAACTCCCTTGTTGGCTTCTACATATGAAGTTTTGTTCACAAGAGTTTATAAAATAAAATTTTCTTTATAACATAGATGTCTGTGGTAATGGCATTTTGTGTTGCAGACTACCTTTTGTGTATCTTGAGAGCTGACCATATTAGACAACTTCCTAAATGAATTGTGTTATCTAAAATAAATTACAGTAGAGTTTATGTTTTTTCCTGCCAGAGTACTTGGAGTCCCTTATTTACAATTTAGTATGATCCACTGCTTACAATAGCTGCCTTCACTTAATCTTTTGTCTAATGATCCTGATGTATAAAACCAAAATCTTATCCATTAGACTGTGGACTGTGTCCCTTGTATATCCCATGTGTCTTCTATTTCCTTGCCTGCATACAGACAGTAGGCTGGCAGCTGGATTACCTCTTACTGCCGAGTCTTATTTGCACAGCTTCAGTAATTGTAAGAAATTACTGTGCAAATCCCATACTTCTGTTTTAATTTTAAAGTTATCTTTTGACTAAAACTGGGGCTTAAGTGACTTGCTATTTTATGCTTCTAAAATCATGTCTTCTAGAAGTCTTCCTGAATGTAGTAGTTATTGAACTTCATCACATTCTCCCATTCCTCTTTCATAACAGTTTGACCTTCCCTTTCATTCCACTTTCAAAATACACATTTACTGCATTCTCTACTTAAACTTGACAACTGCTATGAGATCCATAAGAATAGCCAGCTTGGCCTTCTACTTTGCAATCTTACCCTCTTCTATCAAAGCTCCCCGTTGTCTTTTGTCTCCTGCGCTCGTCTCTGATACAGCAGGGCAGCAGGAAGCAACAGTGAAGAAAGTCCAGGCAGTGCCTGCAGAAGAGGATATGAAGGCAGGTGAGCCCTGGTGAGTTTAAAGCCTATGAATCGGCTCCCTCTTGCTTAGTATCTGCAATGTGATGAGGTGGAGCAAGTTATCTCCTGTGTCATATCAGTGTTCATAGATCCAGGGGATCTTAGTGCTTGTGGCCATTCTGTTGTGACTGAAAACACGAAGATGGAATTCTTGCTGTGAGAGACTGAATTAATCCGCAAAGCCCTGGATACAGTAGTCTCTTTCTCCTGCTTCAGTTGCTTTATGTGACCAGCAGTTTCTTCTCTTCAGGAAGAACTATTGTTTAGAACTCCTTTTGTGTGTATTTTTTTCTGTTTTCTCCAGGGTTCTTCATTTAACTGCAGATTTGGCCTACAAGAGCATTTTGCAGTGGAAATTTTGAATTTGAAAGTGTCTTTTCAGTTTGGAAGGGAATTCTCTTAGAAATTTCTTATTACTTCTTAAACCAAGGATCTAGTGTCAGACTACGGAAGCATCTGCAAATTTTTAGTAAATGTGTGATCCTTCAGGTTTTTGGCTACTATCTCTGATTTTTGTGTCAAAGTCTGATATGAATTGTGTGGTAATAGAGTTTGTATAGCTGATCCACTTCCTTGGGGAGGAACTAAGTCATGGGCCGTGTGATTTTTTTTTTTAATTTTTTTTTTCCAACCATGTACCACCTACATACGTTAAGAGAACAGATTGTTTTGTTTTATGCAGTTCCAGATGTATAAATTAGGTTAGGCATTGAGCCCTGGTATGCCTTGAGAAGTCTGTGGGAGGCATCTAGTAACATCTGAAAGTTTTCAATATTAAGAAGTTATAAAACTTAGACAGGAATGTGTAGTAATGCAAAGGTTAGTACCCACTGCAGAGGAGACTTTTCTCCCTTTCAGAACTAATGTAAACTTAGCTTTGTCGTGCTATTTTCTTCTGACTAAAACGTCTCTATCAACAACTTGGAGAACCTCAAGTTGCTTCCAATGTTATGCATACCTCCTGAGAATCTGTGCCCTGTTTACCTACAAATAACCTTGTTTACGTGAGGTCCTTGGCTGAATTGCGTAGTGGCAATACAACTTGTAGAGATGTGGCAGCGATATGGGGGAGGATGAAGAGACTCAAGAAAATCAGGGCTTCAGTGGTCTGCTGGAATAATCTTGTAAAATGATGTGCCTTCTCATCATTAAAGAAGTCTGGAAAACTTATTTTCCTACCATTCCTGATGAAGTTTTGGGTAGGATTTCTTCTTCGGAAGTTGCTGGGGAGGTCTCTGGAATGAAAGTTGCGTGGTGTTTGGTTTTTTTTTTTCCATTGATAAAATTGGAAACAAGAATAAATGCTTCAAATATTTTGAGTAAATAAGGCTATAAGGGAAAGTATAATGTGGTTGCTTGAGAGCACTCTTAAAGTTTTTCTTCCCTAGGAGATTCTAAGAGATTTGAGTTCTCTGTCAGTGATCTTCCCATTACAAGGAGAGTGGTAAATACAATTACCTAAACTGTTGGACTATCGCTGTTTGCTGACAAAGTCCCATAAAATACAAGAGCTCTCCAGTTACCACTTGTGAGGAGCAACCGATAGATAATCCGTCGTCTCTCTGTGTAGGTACAGAGATTTTGGGGAAAGGCACAGCAGAGAACATGCAACAATATTCAATTCCATGGAATTGAATCTATTTCTCTGTTGAATTCAATTCTATTGAATTGAATGTATTCCTCAATCTATTCCTCTTTTCACAAATTAGAAGTGAAAATTTGACGCTTATATCGCCCTCAGTCAATGGCATGATTTGATTTAGTAACTTTGATTTATTTTAAGATACAAGTCCTTTCTACAATTCTAAGTGAGAAAATGCAGCCTTTTTTTTTTTCTGAATAGCGTTGTCCTCAATATTAGTGCGAACATTTTTTTTTTTTTTTCTCTTGGGTATGTATGTTCATGACACATTTGGCATTGAGAATGTTCTGCTGTGTAAAAGATTGTCTTATGTGTAGTTTCACTGGCATTTGTGAAGAATAACCTGATAACACTTTTATTTGTTTAGACGTTATGATTATATAAGCTAATTTCTTTTATAAGTATAAATAATTCATGGTATTCTTCACTGTAGTGTATTAGCAGCTTAGTTTAAAATCACAATTTGGAATAAGTTACCCAATATTCAAAAGCAGGTGGAATGTCTCAGTATTTGTGCTAAGTTCTTTGAAGAAAACTGATGTGAGCAGCAGTTCCTTTAGGAATTTAATGCAGCTTTGAAGGTTTGCTGATTCTCTTAAAGTTTTAATGACAAACCTCTAAAATTTGAAAACTGATAGTGACCAAAACTGTAAAACCAAGCAGAATTTTACATATATGTATTTATTTTATCCTGCTTTATATTCTTTATTTTTCAGTGCTAGCACCTGCCATCTCATAAACTTCTGCTCACGTGTCAGCTCACAGGCCATTCTTTTCCCTTTTCCCTTGTTTGGGAGAATTATTGCCGGATACAGAAAATTATTCTTGAAACTTCCTTGAAGTGTAAGTCTAGGCATTAATTACCAAATTCTTTCAAAGTGCCTGTAAGTAAACTTTCATAACTGACTTTGTAAAGTCTAAATGGTAGCCAAAAGAGATTTACAAGGCAGTTAATAATTATCAGGACACTAACTCCTGCTAAAACACCTGCTTTTGTGATTTTATTTGAGGCTTTAAAATACTGAACTGATTTCTGTCTCTGGAGGTCTTTTGAAAGGACATACTGTCCTTTCTCAGTTTCATTTTGCAGCTTATACTTTTGTTAATTTTTCCTTGAAAAACAGTTTTGAAAATCTTTGTTGTGGATAAAATTTACACAAGGTGGATAAGTGCTTTTAATTTGGTTGTATCTTTGCAGTACTTATGTAATTTAGTATAACTTAATAGTGAAGCTATTGTAGTGTTTCTTCAATAAATGTACTCATTTTTTTCCTTTCTTGCCTTACTGCTTGTATGCAGCATCTTATATTTTGTATAATTGATATATTGCAGTTCTGTTCCATTTGGTTATTTTACCAGCCTCTCTTATCTCAATATTTCTTCCTCTGTTGGTGTAGTCAGACTCTCTTGGTCACTATCTCCTTCAAGATTTCTCTTTTTCTAGGAGTAAGGATTATTAAGAGAGAATATTAATCCTCAGGGGATAAAAGAAATAGGTTAAAAAGAAGAGAGGAGCTATTACAATAAAGCACAGTTGAACTATCTGGTTTGTCAGCAAGTCCACTGGCCTTGATTAACGAATGTTAGTTCTGTCTCTGAGAAACTGTAAGTAGGTAAATTCCACAGCGGGATATGGGAGCTTCCCTCAGAGAAACTCAGTGTACTTTAAATTGTCCAATTTCAGTTCAAAGATTTGTACAGGAAGCATATAGCTTGATTAGAAGGAATAGGATACCTGTTGAAAATCACTGCTGTATAAAGAGGGAAAATTTTCATTATTTTTAAAAGTACTTTGTTGAAGTACAAAGCTGAAGTTACTATAAACAGTATAGCAAAAAGAGGCAGGTATTGGATAGTAAGTATAGAATAGATTTTTTAAGAAAAGGAGGAATCTTGTAAAGTCATAAAAAATAATGCATGTGTTGTGAGAGAGAAAAACTTGAGTAATGTTTAAAAAACAAACAAACAAACAAAAACCAACCAAACAAAAACTCCAAGTCATGAATTAATGCTTGCATCTGTAGAAATAATTCTGCTTTTGTTTCTTGCAGTTTGATTGACAAATGTGAAAGGCACAATCTGGAAGGGCCTTTCACGAGCTTTTTCCTCTCTTGTTTGCAAGGTTTCAGTGGTTTATAACGATGTACATCAGGCTCCATAGTTACACTTTGGACCAGTTTGTTTAGGGGCCCAATGTCTAACTGCTGCGATAGTTTTAACAATATCTAAAATTATGTTGTGGCCAAAGGCTGTCCTTCTACTTGGGAGGTACTTTGTCCATTTCAGTATTATTTACCCACATTTCTTATAAATTCTTTTGCTTCAGAAATATTTTCTCTCATTAATACCAATCACTGACAGAAATAATTCCTATTTATTATCAGCTTTCAATGTACTTTTTATATCTATAGCTGTTTGGCAAATAAATGTTTTGCCTGTCCATCTGTGGACATGGATTAATAAAATAGCTTTCTATATGATAACTGATACTAACCCAAATGTCTGTGTTATTTAATTTATGTTAGGACATCTTAAATTTTAAGTTCCATGTAAATGATCTTCGCCTGTGCTTAACAGAACAAGAAGGAAATGACTGAAAGTCACTTAATTGTGAATATAAATCCTAATCCATTCAGATGTATGTGGAAGCCCCTACAGTAGATGTTTGAACGTGCCATCCTAACAAAAAATTAAGATTCCAAAACCTTCTGTGTTGCTGAAGAGATCCTTTTCTTTACATTCAAACATCATGTTTTGTACTTCGAGATTGCAATAGTAGTTTCATTGCAGTATCACAACTTTACTCTGTTTTAGCTAGCTATTATTTAGCTAATTAGCTGAGAGATTTTTGATTGTGCTGGACATTAGTTTCCACAGTATTCTTTGTTTAGAGGATTAGTTCTAATAAGCAATTTTAATAATCAAAAGGCCCTTCTTTTGACATTCATTATTTTCCCCCATAATCCTGTCAGCAGGATCTCTCCTTCTGCAATGGGAATTTGATTATTTTTTATGCATGTTGAAAGAAAAACAATGTGGTGCTTTTGTTCCAGCTATGTTTCTAGTCCTCTTTACATTTTAATTTCTGCTTACATTTTTATTCAGGCTATTTGCCTGGAGGGCTGAAGGAGACTTTTAAAAGCAGATTATTTATGTATGTGAGCAGGAGTGTTTAGACTCTCATTTCGATTGTTATTGGGATGGAAGTATTCATACCTCTTGTTTGAGCCTAATTTAGGCATTGAATTTCAATGGATCAGAGAACCAAAAGCAGGAGCCTAAATTCCCTCTTTAGGAAACAGAGAGGTAGCAGCACAGTGTGCAGGGGTGGCATTGCCACAGGTTGCTGCAAACCCCTAATCAGCAAAAAATGTCTTAGAATAAAATATATTTGAAAACCTTGAAAATTGATGTAAAAGGCTGATACATTCTGCAGGTGAACTGCATGTATTTAACCACCAGAGAGCAGTGTTACATCAGATCTATGCTGCAAATCTTAAATTTAAAAGTAATTTTGCTGTGTCTAACAGCAAAATTTTAATCCCTTTGTATTTTTATCTTTTTAGTGATACTTACTAAACTGTAGAGGTACGTGCTTCTAAGTTACTGGTGTTATATATATTTATGTGTATCTGGCTTAGTAAAAAGTCAACACCAGGCTAATTTATTCTCTTATCCGCAAAATAAATCTGTGACTCAATTTTCTTAAACATTGAACATATAGGAGAACAGACAAAAGGTTTTGTGGTGAGTTGGAGAAGAGCTTCATCTGGCACTGAGGTTTTCCAGAAGAATTGTTCTCTTATATCCCACGTAAAATGACTATTGGAGAAAATTTCTGTTTGTGGTGCAGTACATGCATAATGAGCATTGCCACAGAATTGTAGGCATTTGTGTAAATAACTTTTAGGTTATGCAAGTGAAAATATACTGCTGCTTGCTGATTAAAAGTTAAAGTGACCATCTGGCATAAAAATTCACATTTTTCTTTCAGATGAAAGATTATACTCTGCTCCTCTAAGCACACATATTTTTTGCTCTTCACATGTAAACAATGACTTGAATGTGTTTATGCATTCATAAAGCTGAGTAGGTTACATTTGCAGAGTTGGGCAAGGTTCATCCTTCAGTAATGCTTCAGCATAGCCATCGACTTCAGTAGAGCTGCCAGAGTGGAACTAAAGGCAGTGTTTGGCTATGTATTTTAAAGAAGGAATATCTTGCCCCCCCATATCACCTTGAACTGTGGAGAACTTTTACATTTGAGATCTCTGTTCCTGCCATCTGTGCTTCCTCTTTAGTATTCTGTGTTTTACTCAGTGGTGAAAGTTAAACTAGATTGATTGTTCCCATTTCTCTGTTTTACTTTCTAGTTCTTACGCTGTAACATAGCAGCTGTATTTGCTGGGAGGCAGTTGCCACTGTGCAGCAGCTGCTGGTATAAAGGAGGAGCAGGAAGAAATTCAAAGCTTAGTTTTAGTTTCTTCACATGTTATTGTTGCTTTACAGTTGTTTGATGCATTGTCACCTTATAGTTTACAGCCTGTGAGTATTTGTTTTGTTCTTTGATAGTGAGAGCTGTAGGAATCTGTGTTAAAAGTTTTGAAATAGCAGTATGCATCCGTGGGGCTGGTTGTGTGCTCTTCTGATGAAGTGAGGGGTTTTTTGTCCTATAGAATACTGCTTTTTTGTACGTATATTCTGTTGTTTCTTATTTAATTTTGTCTGACTGGTATTTTAGTCGTCTTTTTCAATTACACTTTTTCTGGTAGGTGTATTGCTTGACTTATAGACCATGTTTGACTGTCATCTCTTGAGGCGGGCTTGATAAGCCAGGCTGTTTTTGTTATGCTCTTTCCTTGCTTGTGAGGAAGTGTTTCTGAATAGAGGTCAAGCTCAATGTTCTTGTTTTTAATTTTGTTAAGGTAGGAGCTGCCTTACCAGCATGTACAGTGGGAAAGTAATTTGAAAGTCAGTATTTTGTGATAGTAAAAACAGCTAGTTTGAAGTTGGACTTTGATTTGACTCAGGTGAAATGCAGACTTTATCAACAACCGCTGTTCCTTATCTGCCCATTTGACCACTCAAATGTCTTTCGTCTTGTTGCGTTTGCTTCTTATGTCTGCTGTTCCTCTCATATGCACTGTCTGCATGTATGTGAATTATATTAAGGTTTTACTTGCTATGTTTCTGCAGGGTCTTTTTTTTTTTTCTCCAAAACTTGTAGTAATTCTTCAGTCCCTTTATTATTTCTCAATAGTGGTAAAGTACTCTGAAAAGTAGCCTTTTCTTTAAAATTTGAAGAATATACTGTATTTAGTATGTTAGAACAATGAGACTGCTAGTGAGACTAATCTCTACCAAATAATCTACTCTATAACCTAGAGTCACTGATATCATGATTTTTGATATTGAGTTAGAATTTTGAGGTCACAAATAAAAGAAAGAAATATTAACGTATAGTGAGCTAATTAAACAGAATTCAGGAGAACCCGATTCATGTGTTGTAAGCTCTCGGTGCTGTTGCTAGGAGAAGAGCATGTTAACATTTCTCTAAGCTAGTAGTTGCCTGGGGAACGCGCAGAAACTTGTGCTATTTCTACACATCTGTACAAACTCACAGACAATCTTGTTCTTCCCTGTGCTCCCCTTTTCCCCCTCTCTAGCATAATAAAAGCCATGGATGAAGGAGGTTGCATCTTGATGGTGGGACTAAGTCCTTTCTCATTCTGCAGCATACAGGCGTCCCTTACAGTAAAGACCCAGTAACTTTGAAGAAAATGGTGTGTGGCCAGACTTTGACTGAGCGCAACAACCATGAATAGTTGACCTGATAAGAGTTGAGGATCATGAACATCACACCTGGTAGTGGTCACTGGCACTTTCATTTGGAAATTGTTGCTGTTGTGTTGCTTAAACAAGAATCAAAGTCTCATGAATTGGGTAGTTTTTGGGAAAAGTGAGAAGTATTTACTTCAAGAAAAGCAGGATCATTAATTACTACTAAAGTAATTCTCTAATGGGGGAATAAGTTACTCTGCTTGCTAGAAAAAAGCTTTAAACTGAGGATGGTTAAGCATTTTGAATCTGCAAGTTGTAAAGAAGTTGACCAAAGGACATATCTGGTCTTTAATGTTCACTTTGACTAAACCTTAAAGTAATACAGAAATTCAGAAAATTATTGTGACATTTAAGTTTTCTTTCTAAGAAAAGTGGGGTAAACCAGGTGACTATAGGTTAATTAGCATGTATTAATGCTAGGCAAAAAATCTGTGTGATGGGATCCTATTGCATATTTTTAAATACTTGGATAACAGGGGTGATCTCATGTGACTTTATTGGAAAGCAGAACGTCTAAATCATCTTTGACAAAAATAGCCATATTAGAAGAGTGTAAATTAAAATATAGCATTCATATTACCCAAAATGTATATGTTAAATGGATGTAGAACTGATTAACTAGCAGATAATAGTAACTGAAAGGAAGTATTTCTACTAAGGTTATAGGGAATGGTTCTAGGTTAATGCAGTTTCATATTTTTGTTAATGAAATAAGTGATGAAATTTGTGGATCATTAAAAACAGAAATTACGTTGTGAGAAATAATGAAGATGGGAATGATGGCACAAAGCCATAATGATAATGCCATAGTAAGTTAGGTCTTCAGAAAGAGAGTATATTCTCGTACAGTCTGTTGGAAAATGGAGTTTTGTTCAAATTTATAGGTTTTGCTACTGTATTCTTTCAGAAACAGAAAATCTGTTTTCAGTGACCTGATTTGTCTGAATGCAAGAAGAGGGGAAAAAAAAAAAAAAAAGAGGTATGAAAAGCCTCTGTCTCTGACAGAGAGAAACATAATACTAACTAAGTGGCAGGAAGTGAAAACTAAAATAATTTAAATGAGAGTATGTTTCAATGATGAACATGACATCCGTGGTGGGAAGTGGTGACTCTTATTTATTTCTTCTCTGTAGTAGAGCCCAAAGCCAGTTCTACAGTGAACCAACTATGGAATGAAACAAACAATCCAAACCCTCCTATGGCTTCTGATATCTAGGTGATCAAGGCTTATTAGATGTGAAAGCTCAGGTCTCCGATATATGAAATGGTTAGGTGAACTTTCTCCGAGATTTTTCTTAGCTGAGTTACCTTTTGACAATGGTGCCTTCCTTCTCTCTCCCTTACATTATTTTCTGCAGAGAAGTTTTAAAGTTTGTTTATTTTCTAATGTATTTATCATGTGTTGTCTCACAGAGACCAGCTCTTACTAAAGATATTTATATCTTTTATGTTTCAAAAGTACTTTTAGTTTCACAGCAGGAGGAGCCTGTGTTAGTCTTGAAGGTGCAAACTCCTTGCTGATATTCAAGCTTTAAGAAGACTCTATGCTATCATGGATCTCAGTAAAATTTAAGTTTGTAGATGTGCTGTGCCAGCTGAGAACCGACATCTGCATTATTATATAAGATGTCCCTGAGAGTAATATAACACCCACAGGCAAAACTTGAAGGTGTCAAATAACTCAAGAGTGATGATGTAAGTTCTCCCTTTAAATTAACGACACTGAGGTAACCAGAAAGAAAGAACTGCAGATGGTTTGATGAAGGAGTAAACTCTTTCCCCCCAAAACCTAGTAGAATGTACAGTTTCTGTTAAGGTACTTCTTAGAGCTGATCAGTTCACTTTTTCCACAAAACTGTAGAAGTTTAGCTACTTTATCGTTAAAGTAAATGCTCTCCTTTCACATCTAGCTCTCTACAGGACCTGTGAAGGTTTTTTTCTTGAGCCTTGAAATAACATGAATCTGTTACTAAATTATTTGTATTGTGAAGACTTGTGGTAGGAGCAGTGTTGGTGTCCCTTGTGGGGCCCTGGTCTAGAACTAGAGTGCTCCAAACTGTAACCGCAGTGCAAATAAATAAATTCCACCTTTAGCTAGCACTACATGTACAATGTGACTGTTGAGCGGTAACAGTCAAAATGCCAGATTATTTTGTTAGCGGTTTATATTTCAAAGCCTGCAAACATGTAGGCCTCTGTAGTGGAACTGTTCAGAAAGAAAATGAAGGCTGTTGGTAATGCGAGGTTATATTGTGATACGTTTGAGTCTTAGGCAGATGGAGGATTTGGCAAAAGACAGCTGAAGTCCAGACACTTTTCCTACAATCCTTCCTAAGCAAACATTAATCGTAATATTTTTAACTATGAGTCCTTAAAACTGGGAAACCGAACTGTATACAATAGTCTCCTAAAAAAAAAAAAAAATTAGGTTTCATAGTGTTGTAAAATGTGCTTAATAAGAAGTGTGACAGGAACTGAAGCTGACCTGAGACTTGGGAAAATGTTTCTCTTGAAATCAAAAAGCCAGGTTTTATTACAATAAAACCTCCATAGTTTTAACTAGGTGAAATTCAGAAATGACCAAGGAAGACAGAAAATAAAAAGGGGGTTGGAAGTAACTCTTCCTCCTCTTTTGTGTCCTTGCACTTGAGTGCTTGCTTCCACTTAACTTGGTACCTTTCTGAGTTGCGGCAAAGTCTCTTAGGCCCCTCTCATGTCTAGGTGACAGCAAAGCCTCACTAGAATTTTTACTTGCTGCGTTCTTCAAGTGATCTGTGAGCTTCTTGCTATGGCTGTCTTGCACAAAATACCCTGCAGTCTTCAACCTTTCTCTTTTTCAGCTCAATCCAGAGCATTTCAGGGAAGGAAGAATTCCGCCTTTCTTTTGGGGGCGAGGGCAAGCCACTCCACTCTTTAAAGTATGTAACGTATGATTGGGAACATACTAAATAAATACCATACTTCCCCAAAGTAAATTATTTTTGTCTTGCTTATGACTAGTTGGTGACTTTGAGAAGTTGATCATAAGCAGGTGTGCACAGGGGGCAAGAGATTCAAGAAGGCAAAAATGGGGGCTTGATAATCAGTTTTAGTTATCCCCAGCTGTGACTCCTGAGACAGAGAGCACTGAGGAATTATGAGGGTTGACTGCAGAAGGAAGTAGACTATGCAGCTTATCCAGGTTTCTTCCCTTCAGTCCACTAATACCTTCAGGTAATATAATTTGTGTGTGTGTGTTATCTTTGGATCTACCATGAAGGTAAAGGTAGAAAGTGTATTTGCTATGTTAAAACTTCTGTATGCACCTTTATACACTTAAAGCATACAAGGTACCAATGTCAGTTAGCTGTTTTGAGTAGCTGAAGTACCCATCCAACTTCACTTATTTAATTATGTTTATTAGTTTGTTTAATGTCTGTCTCTACATAGGCAGTCTTCGGGTAGCAGCATTGTTGAGGAAGGTTTCCCTTTAATGTGGGAGTTGGGGCAGTTAGATTCATGCACATGTGTATGCTTAATTAGGCCTTAGTGCTGATAAAAGCTACTTCAAAGCACATAGTGAATAAGGCCACTCCACAATGTTGCTTGCAGGAATGGTAGAACTGCTGGTGTTGACTTTTTTGCTGCATTGAGGGGAAATGTATTGTGCATAGGTACCATAGAAGGCAGTGGCAATGTCCTGAAGTACTTGTCATATACGTGGAACCTCATCCCAGAAAAACAGTACATTTTAAACAAAGTCATTCCACTTGTGTTTTGGACTCTGATGATGATACTAATGTTTTTTTTCTCCTCCTTCTAAAGATTGAATTGAAATATATTTCTCCAATGCAAAATATGAAAGATCCAAAAGAGTGGTCTTTGGGACAATAGTTTATCATTCTTGTTGAATCTGTCTCTGAATGGACCATACGTTTCAGTACTTCCTATTTGCTTTGGATTTTGATTGCCTGAAGCTCTGAGCTTGTCTCCGGATGTTGATATAGGTTCTGTTATAGAAATAAAGCATGTGTAGGGGTAGCTCTAGATTTTTCTTTTTGGTAGCTATATTTCTTTCGTAAATATGCTTATGTATGAGCTAAGCTCATAGGAATCCTCTGCACACACAAATAAAAACTCTGGATTTGGAATGTAACAGCTGCTGACCTGCATGAATAGGTCATGAAAGTGTCATTCTAAACAAAAGGTTGATTTAAGTCTTAAAAGTATGTTTCGTGCAAGATTATGATTTTACTAATATTTGTTTGTAACTTTGAATTTTCTTTTGTTCATACAAATGTTCAGTCTTCTTTTAATTTTTGCTATGTGGTTAAAGATTAATGTATTCTTGCGCTAGCAGCTTCCATGTGTATTGCTTTACTTTTGTTTTACCTGTTTTTTGATTCAGGGAAAACAAAAGCTCGCAATTTGCCCAAATGTGAATTATCTTACAGGTGGTACTGATGAAGCTACAGTCTTTTTATCCTCTGTCTCTCCTTTCTGGAGTTATTTTTTTTTGTGATTCAAATAGCTTTTTGCCACGCTGCTTTGCACTTCCCACTCTTGTACTTGCACTTTTTAGAGAGAGGTGATTAGTATGAAAACTAGGGTCATAGAATTTATCTCTGGGTGGTAGGGAGAGGTGGAGATAATAGTACAACTCCTCTTTATCCCTGTTTGTATGAATTCTAATACTCCATTTTACTTACAACTCCTTATGACACCCAGGTCCCCTTCCAAATCTAGTACAATAATTTAGAGCCCTGTAGGGTATAGGATTCAACTCTTCTCTCTAAAGTGTATTACCATAAAATGGTCTGACATGAAATTCACCTGCTGTTGTGATCCTTCACTGCTTTGTGTGTTTAGGTCTACATGGCCCTGCCTAGACAGCCAAGGTAGTTTTTAGGAAGTGGTGCTGCTGGTAACAAAATTCAATTGTCACGGATGGAGCTGTTGCATGATGTTTAGTAAAACTCCGCCCGAGACCCAAACTAGCCCAGGATATAGTAAGGTGGTCCACTAGTTTTAATGGCAGAGCAAATTTAAGCCCTTTCCCTTCTGTCATGTGGTTCATTTTCTGTCTGTCCCTAAATAGGCGTTTGAGACTGTACTGTACACGACGTCACTGAAAGATTGAGAGGTGCAGGAGTGGGAACACCATAAGCCTGCCTTGTTGCTAAAACCAGTGTATTCTGTAACTACAGCCACGTCAGGTTGGAGAGGACTGGACTGTATTGGATATTTGAGAGACCCAGCCTTCCTCACCTTCAGGGAAAAGGAGTGTCTGTCACCTAAGTAGTTGTTTGTCATGCGCATATTGTATTGCTTCTTTTCTTGATGAATAGTTGTATTTCTCAGGTTCTTCACTCGAGCTTTAAGCCACAGTTAAGTCTTTGGCCAGGACAAAAGAGTTGCCATATTATTTTTCCTTTGCTGTTAAGTTTAGTGATTCATTTCAACATGCTAGTCTACATTACTTGTTTTGAACTATTGAACATCAGCATCCATAGAGACTGTGCCTGTGCAGAGTACAAAGATGTATTGTTAGCTGTTCTTGAAAATAACACTGCTAAATTTTTGTGGAAAACTGTGACTGGTTTTCCAATGCTGACTATGTAAAACTTCTCCTGGAGAAACCATCACAACGCCATCCATATATAGGACAGACCTTTAAGGGGCTTCATTCTAGAATCCATTCTACAATTTAGCTTGAATTTGGGGGACACATGAAAACACTTTCTGATTCTGAAGGGTGGTTTTATTATTTTAAGAAAGTAAGCTTAAATATTGGCTAAATATCACTGAAACCAAATATATTTCCAGATCCTATATTCAGTTCAATTGTAGTATTTGTGTTGCACAAACTATTGTGAGTGTTGTTACTGAAGACTTCTATGTACAAATAAATTCTGGCTCTAGAAATGTATCAAAGTCAAGAAGAGGAGTCCCTGCAGTGGCAAATGTCCATCAACGATGACAGGTATTTCTGACTTAGAGATACTTGGCAGCGGAGAATGTCAATACTTCTCATATTTTCAATTAAACTTCACAGGCCTCATGTTGCACATATCATATATAACATGGTCCCCAACTGAGAAATAAGAAAATGGATATTAAAACTGACCAATTATATTAAGGCAAACTAGTTACTGGAACTGAAACAATAGTAAAAGACAACTCCTGCTTCTTCAAATACTTAAATAGGGAAATATTTTCCCTGGGGTTTGAAAATCCTTCTACTATATGCTTATGAGAAAGATATGGAAAGACTTGTCTTGCTGATAACTCCATTTAAATTCCCACAGCAGTGCTATGAGTAAGAGAAAAGTTATTTTCAGAAACAGTGCACTAGGAAAGCGATTATTTTGTTGGTAGGAAGGAGAGGCAGTGGGAGGATGGATGCAGCAGGACTTTTCCTGCCTTGCCAAACCAGAATGTCTTCTGCAAACTAAGGAGATGCTTTCAATCACTGTCTCTACCAAAGAACTTTGGACACCTCATTCTTTTTTTTTTTTCTTTTTTTTTTTTTATTAGTTGTCATTCTTTGACATGATGAATACTTACAGCAGTATGTTAAAAAAGATACAGATAAGTCTCTTGGCATCACTGCATAGCAGTCACAGCATTTTCACACAATCTAGTGCTTCCTTTCAGAATGATGCATATGGCATATATACGCACATATGGGGGCTGATTCTTGGTCCCAGTGAAGTTGGTGGGACCAGTGTTTGGCCCATAGAGTTGTATAAGATATGTGAATATGTATATATAAAATGCTTTACAATAAACATGACATATACAATCTTGAATTCAAAGATAAGCAGAATATATTTTACATCCAAGTCAAACTTATGCTCTGCACTCAAAGTTTATGTACCTAAAATATTGGATGGATTATAGAAACAAATAATAGAATAATAGTTTGCACCAAAGTAATTTGGATACATATTCATGGCACGAGTTTGCCTTGGGTTTGTGTTTTGGGGTGGGTTTTTTGAACTTGCAGTATCTTAATTCAAATTTCAGTATTGATGATTTTTTTTTTTTTTTTTTTTTTTTTTGGCGGGCCATATGTGGGGGCATGGTGGCATCAGGAGGGGAATGGGAGTATTTCATGGACAACTCAGCTGAGTGCCTTAAAATGTGAGGCTATAAATTGTGGCTGGTGCCCTGATTGATGTCTGAAAATAAAATTGTAGCTACTTGGAGTGTTTCTCCTTTCTGAGGAGAGTCCATTGGAAGGGCTGGTAGGCATTCTCTCTGTTTTGTTGGAAACTTTTAATAGAAATTTCAACCACCGATTGGAAAAGCTGGTGAGAGACCTATGCAGTGTGAAAAGGGTTTATCTCATTTACTGTGGTTAGCGGCCTTGTCACTGATCATGCAGGGAGACTGATTTATTATTTTTTTTCCATGAAAACCAACAGTTTATACAAAAATTATTGGCCTGTGTTGTACATTAGGTTACATACAACTGCAGATTAGGAGGGTTTCTTTCCTCCATAGAATTCTACTTAATCTAAGGTGCTCCTCTCACTGCTTGTGTTTCAAAGGTACACTTTTTCAATAGTCCTTTTTGCCCCTGAAACATTAACCCTCAAAAAACCCAAAGGTAGGTAAAATCTTAATGAAAATGCATGTGTATGCATTATTTTAACCGGCCTAAAAGTTTCACTTATCACCACTTTCTTTTATTGTTATTACTGTTATAGTTGTTTAGATAGAATTGTCCTCTTTGATGGTAGGAAATCTGCATTTAAAGAAACTAGGTTTTAATCAAATGCATTGTATTTGTGGGGCATAAAAGTGTTGTAAGCTCCTGCTTCTAGCAGTTTTCTACTTCTTTCCTTAACTTCAGAATCTTGTAGCTGCACTGGCCCAGTAAGAAGGGAAAGCATTTTACAAGGGCTGTTGTGGCTGATAGGGCTGAGACGACAGAAATCTGTATTGTCTGCATGTATGTTTTTCTGTTCTGTGCATCTAGCGTTCTGTTGGCAACCTGGGGAGAAATCCCAGTACAGAAATGTCCTCCAAACTAGAGAATAACAAATATGTATCACAACTGCATACGCTGAGCACTGGTGCTGTTGGATTGGCTGTATTTGGTATGGTTTGGCTGCTTCTATGGGAAATCAAATGGTAACATTCTGCATTAAATACGACCCCAGGGAATCTTCCTGCCAGAGGTGAACTTTTCAGCACACTTTTGTCTAGAGCACCGGAGGCAAACTGGTGCAGACCCAAACTTGTGTAATGGGTTTGGCCTGCAAGTAGAGAAGGATTTCTGGAGCCACCCTGAACCTATTTCAAGCATTGTTTCATTAGACAAGGTGATCTGAAATCTAGCAAGTATGCTCAGTGCACCAAAACCCCCCACAACCTCTTCATTTCAACAGCTTTTCAAAGTTGGGAAGTTTTAACTTGGTAAGAGCAGACTTGAAATGGACCCTGTAGGCTCTAATTACAGAAGGAGGTTTTGGTTTTATTGCAGCTGTAAGAGAACTTGATTTGTACCTAAGGTTTTCTGTTGGACGTATTTTGTGGAAGCTCCTCAGAAACATCTCAACAATGTATCTGTCAAGAGCTTTTTATGCTGCTAGACACCGTGTTTAACTAAACTTCAGAACAATTTAAAAAAAATTCTTTGAACTAGATAGAAAATGGCTTCCATTTCTTAGTAAGAAGACAAAACAAGGGAAATTATATCCTTTTGTGTGTACTTAAGTGCTCCTAAGCAGCACATTACACTGCTCATGTAATGTTCTAATAATTGTCCTAACTCTGTCAGGAGAAGGAAAGATACACCTAAAAAGCTGCAAAGTGGTGATGCTTCTACCCCCACCATCAGGTGGTTAAAAAGACATTTATGTCCTGTAGTTAGAAATAATTTTATTCTACTGTGATTCTCTCTCTTTGCTTGTTATGGTACTTCTAATATGTGAGTCGCATTTAGAAGAGGGAGGAAGAAGAATGTTTTCTACTGCTTATAGCTTACAAAACAGTAGAGGAGGAGAAAAACATCGTTCTCAGGATGCTTTGTGTTCTCATAGTGATTTCTGCCTTCCTACCTCACTGGGTTTCAGTCTCTTTCTCTGAAGATACGTGTCCAATGAATTAGTAGAGTGAAACATCTTTTACTAAAACTTAAGCTTTTTATTTACCTTTAAACATATTAGTCACCTTTATGAGCATGAACGCTTTGTCTAATCAAGCCAATATTCGCTGTAATTGAGAAAAATTCTACCTTATCTCCCCTTGCACTTTTATGAGTAAACGTTATCTTTCTCAAACACCAACTTAAATTGCTCGCTCTTTGTTGGCCTCTCCAAGGTATTCGCGTCCACCCATGATTATATGGCCCACTACCTGCTAGTTCTTTTGAAAAACGTAGATTTGATGTACTGGGGGTTTACAACAACACCGCACTTTACCTGAATGCAATTAATTTTTCTGGGGGCAGGGGAGAGTTGGGCAATCACTTTGGTACAAGGCAGTAGTGTCTGAGAATACAATCTCATTGAAATGATGGAAGCTTAAGGAAAGTTGTATAAAGACTAACTCAGCTGAGGTTGTTTGTGGCATCTTTTTGTTTATGTATCTTTTACAAACATGAGTCCATAGAAAATTCCTCAGCTACTGCAGTAATTAAGACGATTTTTCTTAATGGTCTGGCTGCAACCTCTTTTTTTTTTATCCTTCATTGAGTGACACTGATCTAAAAGTCAGTTGAAGTATATATATATTTTTTTTTTGTAATGAAAAGAAATATACAAATGCATTTCAATGCTGGCTATCTAAGGAGGGAATGTGGGGAAAAAATCAGTTACACTGCAACATCACTCGAGAAAACAACTGGACTCCAGAACTATTGGAACATCGTGCTTTGCAGATCACTAAGCTATTTAATAAAAATTCACGCTCTTGAATAAATGTTAATCAGGTTGAACTGTCAAATTATGTGGTGTTGCCATGGGTTTTGTTTTGTCTTTTTTTTTTTTTTTTTGACTTAAAACCTCAGGCTCTGTGAAACATTTGCCTAGACCAAATGTGCACGGTGCCATGGATTAATAACATGGACCCATATGGAATGTGTTTGAAGTTTTCAAGAAGTTCCTGCAGACTTCATTCCTTAATGACCTTTGATACACCTTGGATAGTGGAAAGGCAGTTCAGAATCGTATCCTGTGATCATGTGATTTTGGCAGCTATCAGAAGATGAAGGATGCTAAAAGTTAAGGCTTTTATCCACAAACAATGGTGTATATTAATAAACTCTATACCATATTTACAAACGCTTTCTCTTGTATTAAAACTAACAGTATTCTGTTCACAGTGCCAATGTTTTTACAGGTAGCAATCCCACAGTACTCCAGTATTTTGGCATGGGAATCAGTAGCGCTTTGTATTTACAGAAAATGTACACATATGAATATAAACATGTTACTTGAAACAGTACTCAAAAGATAGATCTGTTCGTGTTTCAAAGGTTTAGACTGTAAAACACCTTCCCTTCGGCTGCGAGGGAATGCTGTTCTCCTTGCAATGAGAAGATGCCTGTCTTTTATCCAAAGTGGCATAAAAATGATTACCAAAATGAGCCTTGTTACACTGGAGATGTGTATACGGAGAGTAACTTCAGTCCAAGGTTTATAGATCTGTTGTTTAGTGCACAGAATACAAAAGTTAAAAAGGTTTTTGTTTCAATTACTAAAATAACCAGACTCTCTCTGCCCTCTGCGAGCGCTGTCTCACTCAGCCAGTGTCCCCTGGATGCTGAAGATGCTGGTGGTTTAATGTGCAGCCCAGCTGCCAGCCTGGAAACCGTATGGAGCTCTGGGCCTATATACGTATGTCACAGTATGACTCGTGGTAAATGAATATATAATCAAGAATGCCTCTGTCTCCCCTGTTCTCTCAGTAATCCTCCCTGCTTCACAGCAGCCGTAACCGGCCCGGCTTAAGTACTGCTGACTGGGACTCTGCATTCAGGCAGTTTGTGATCAGAAGTGACGAATGGCATCAGGCATGCGCAGAAGGAAGAGAGGGGAGAGGAACGCAAAGGAGATCCAGAAAGGAACAGAGCAGAACCGTGGGCTTGTTCATGAGGACCCTTACAGCTTCTGCTTTGCCATTTCTTCCCTTTCCACAGTCTTGACAACAGGCTCCAAGCTCCCCGGGATTTTGCTTGCTGCTGTGATCAAGACAGAGATAGCAGTGCTATAAGGAAAAGTGCAAAGCTGCCACTAAGGAGTCTCTTCTTCATTTAAAGTCTGTTCTTGGCTGCCAGTCACTTGACCTGAGTGGTCATTGCTCCTACTACTGCTGTGTTGCTTGTGGAGCAAACTCCTCCACTTGGCCTTGTTCCTCCTGAGATGGTTTAGCATGTTTTCAGATAGTGGGGTATCGCCTGTAAACTGGGCCCACCTCTCAAAGAGCGGCTCTACGATATACGTCATGAACCCTGGGGAAACACACAAAGGACAGCGGGTGAGGAACAAATTCATTCCATGAGTGCATTCCCCCATAGAGTGCCTCGAGAGGATACAGCAATATAAATGGCAAAAACCCTGATGAAAAATAACGATAAACCCTCAAGCAGCCATCGATTCCTTTTAAAATGCACAGCTTTTGACCAGTGCATGTGCCAAGTTGTGTCTCTATCTGTATGTGTAACAGTAAAATTTGTAAGCGACAGCATCCTTCTCTGAGGAGATTTCAGACTAGAAAGTAACCAGTGTTTAATCACACGTTGGCTGCAATTTTTCTCCACAGATATTAGAATGGCCCCTTTTTTCCCCTATGTCATGCAATGACTCCTTTGTCTTTCTGTTGAATATTTGGCTTGGATGGTAGGTTTCTTTTTGAACATTTTTATTTAGAGTGTGAATCATAACTCTCATGGTACACACAGTTCTTAATGTTAAAACAACTAGATTGAGGCGAGGAGAGAAAAGTTTCTCTTTGAGCTTGTGCCGTACTGCGATAAACAAGGAGAGATGAGAACGAAACTAATACTTACCGATCTGTATGCTTGGTATTGTATCCTTCTGCTGATTACAAAGGGGGCTTATTTCCAGTTCAAATCTTTGTTCCAGGTCTCCTGCACCAAAAAAAAAAAAAAAAGAGAAAATAATTTTCTGCCACTTTTATCTCTTCTCTGTACCTATACCAGACTCTTACAGTGACTGCAACTGTGTGGACTGGAGCAGTTGGGATCTTCCACCAATGATGACCATGTTAAATGTCTAAATACCTTCAGTTTTTGGACTTTTTCTTCTTAGGTATCCGAGAAACTGAATATCTATAAAAACTAAAAATCTCTCTAAGGAAAGATGACTTTTGAATGCACACGAAATCTGAGCACTTATGTGTTCTGAGGACCTTAATTTTTTAAAAAAGAGTCTCTCACATGGAAGAGGTTTAAGACATTCTAGTTCATTTACTAACTGTTCAAATGTCTTCCTACTAGAAAATTGCAGAATACAAATTTTAGAAGAAATGTGTCTCCATTAGTACCGTAGTGTGAGTTGCTACTGTGTGCTTGGGAAAATGGCTGTTAAAGAGCATCGTGATGGAGCCTGGCAGTCCGCAGCTGTATATGCACAACAAACTCTGGCCAGCATGGGCTTGGGCAACGGGTTCATGTGTCAAGAGCTATGGACTTCGAGTTATAAACATGGAAAAAAGATGAAATTAGAAGTTTGTCTTATTATTGTGGTGTAGGTGGATATCAGGGCTATGCCTGGGCTGCTGCACTGAACTTACATCACTAATTCCCTGAGTGGTCCAGGAAGTCTCCAGAGAGTCATCTGCACAGGACTGACTTCAGACAGCAGACAGACTTAAAATAAAGTGGTTGGCTGGACTCCTAGTCACCTTCACAGCAGGGTATTTGACTAATTGGAGCAGGTCTCTAGGTGCAAATCTGGGGCAGCCCTGAAGACTCCTGCAGGCAGCTCCTGCTGTGACTGGCGCTGAGGACTGTCTCAAATTGTTGAAGAACAGCCTGGCTGGGGGATCTGCTCACTCTAGATGCCACCTCAGACTGCTCCTGCTGCAGAACTGACCAAATTTGGCATTGAGAAGATGCTTATAAACTCCTGCAGGTGCAGAAATGGTCATGCACGATAGTCTTCCTTGATCTCCGAAGGTCCCTTCCAACCCCTACCATTCTGTGAGTCTGTATATAGCTAAGACAGGAGATGGTTTTAGTGGAGGGTAATCAATAGCAATGATCCTGTGTATGCTGGAGTGGTCACAGAGGACCACGAGCCAGCTGGATGTTAAGAATTCAGCAGAAAAACACCGCAGGGGGTCTCACTTGCCCATTGCTATCCAGACATCAGTCACTTGTCCTGCTGGAGAGATTGCATTTCCCCATGCAATTACTCCATGCAAAGACTGCTGTAAATGAGTTAGGTTTGGGGTTTGGGTTTTTTTGTTGTTGTTTGACTCTGCAACACATCCATCCTTTGTGATTGTTCGCCTTCTCTGAGACGCTGACAGGGTACAGTCCCGGTTACTGCATGAGGTACAGGACCTTTCCCGTCTACAGTGTGGGAGGGAAGGGCATTGCACCCGTGCGCAAGCTATGATGTGCCACTTGTCCTCAGACAACAGTATTTTGTCCATTTGATTTACTAATAAGAATGTAGCGAGGGTTGGTTATGCAAAACTTTCCCCATAAGTAAAACGGAGCTGCTAGATCAGACAAAACACTGTGTTCAACCCATAAAGAAACATTTTGCTTTAAATCCACTGTTTTTGTTTGAAAGATCTTTTCTCCCCACTAATAGACAGTTTTGACTTAAATGCTATTGTGCTACTTGGGCTCCATAGCTCCATATAAAATACCACGTGCATTTTTAAGCTTTGCCTTTCTTCTCTCTGCAGCGTGCAATTTCTGCTTCAATGTGAGGAGAACATTTTCAGTTTTAAGTAGATATTTAGAAAATATCAGGACAACATTTTTAGCTTCACAAACAATCAAAAGGAACAATTCAGCCAATCTGAGACAAAATAACAGTTTGTCACGTTTCCAAATGTGCAGTTCCGACTGTCCTCCTCTTCTCCTCTACCCCCTCCCAAAATTTTTAACTGAAAAAAAGAGCGTGTGACTCCAGTGACGTCCCCTCTATAGGTATTCTGGGTTCAAAATGCTTGACCTGTCTGGCTTGAAGTGTATCGACACCTTGTCATTAACAAGTCATTTAATTGGCAAAAGTAAGATTTTTCCTTCGCATGGTAAGAACTTAAATGATGGTCAATTTTTTCTTATGCTTCAAATTGCTGCAAAGATAACTCAGTGAATTAGTTGCTGAGAACTTTCAGGCTGGGGAAAACTTTCCAAGCAATTCTAAAACCTCACCAGAGCAACTGATCATTAATGTTGCTTAAACATTAGCCATTTTCTTGAAACTTGTTTCTCGCCAGTTCCAGGTTTATATAAACAAATCAAGTTGCATTACTTACCCTGTGTTCGTAATTGACTTTTAAAACATGTGAGAACAAGTTAAAAGTATTTTTCTAGGAAAGTTTTGTGTTGGGAGCTACTGTAGGCATCAGGTGCTCCCTGAAACGTACCTGAGTTGTGTATTTTATTTGCTAATAGATGTAGCGTAGATGCACCAGATGACTGGAAGGTCAGGATCTGAGTGTCTATTAGAATGGCATTAGAAGGTTTAATGCAAAAATGTTGAAACTTTGTATGTGTTCCAGAAGGAAGATTAAATAAGGCACTAATTGTGGTATTATCTGCCTCGTCTATAGTGAAAAATCAAACCATGAGCGCTATGGTTTTCAAATGTTAAACTTAGTGACAAAAAATACCTTCAAGCACCAGCACTGTGCTTAAGGGGGTAGAGTCTGTAATAACATTTTAAAGTGACAATGGTATCTGACTACATGCTATTTAATATTGGTTTTTGTATCACTTATCAAGATTATAGAGCCACCAGTGACAGTCTGACCACAGTTTCTCTATATTCTCCCACATGAAATGCTCCTTTTCTCCCTGTTACACTTGTAACTGGTCTCATATGCTCCAGTGTCCTCTTTTCAGGGGTATATTTTAGATGTTATACTAATAAATCTCGAGTCTTGGGGAAAAAGCTTAAGTTTACAAAGGTTGAGTGCTGTCCTTCTCAGCACGGTCCCTCGATACACTAAAGGCGAGGTATCACACAACTGGGGCCCTGCCCTCATGAGCTGGATATTAATTATGCCTTGACTATACATCTGATTAAATAAACCTGCATCTAGCAAGTTGCTTATATCACTTCAAAAGCAACAAAGTCAAAGGCATTTCACCAGCTTAAGCTGACACTGGCTGAAAATTAACTTTCTGACCTATTTGTCCTTGTTATGGACTAACTAGGACTAAGTAGGTACCAGCTTGAATGTGGCCTAACTTCATAGCGCAGAATTTTAAACGAATTGAGAACTTCACTGTGTGCTCTTCCAGTGTTTGTACCACTTGCCTTCAGCTCTCAGGATGCTCCGAACAAAGAATTTAACAGTGATTAAACCCTGCTGCACCCTGTGTTGTTGCACAGCATGACCTTGCCTATGCAGATAGAGCCAAATAGTGTAATTACTGTGTTTAAAAGAAACCCTGCCTGACTGCACTCTCTGCAGGGGTTTGAAAACATTTGCAATAGGTCCTAGCTGAGCTTTGGCTTGCCTACTTTGGCCCTTTCAAGAGCATTAGAAGAGCTCGGCGTGCTGGGAACTGCATTTGAACCCGTTCTCTGCCTTTCTGTGCAGAAGAATGTGCCACATTTGGGAAACAGCGAGGGTAAGGCTCCCATCGGAGTTTAGCGGGAGCGTGAAAAGTGAGATAAAACGCTGCGGTCAGCGGTAGGATTTTGGTGCAGTGTTGCCCTGGCGCCACTCCAGCTCAGAAGAGCTAACGGTGACCAGAGGATTCTCAGAGGAGAATCCAGCCGTGGGCTCTCCAGCCAAATTGAAGGGCCGGGGCACAGCAGAGCCCTCCCTCCCACCTGAGGCTGCTACAGAAGCAGCGAGGGCAAAGAAATACTTGCTGCTCTTCTCTCCCTTCCCACTATTCAAACCAGGCAGAGTTATCTCTTCAGCAGCTCGTTCATGGGGGAGATTTCGAGGCAAACTGGGCAGGCTGAACACTACCCCTGTCTCGCCACACAAAACGCCTGGGAAGGCGAGGTGAAAGGGGGACCATCGCGCGCCAAGGGGCTGACCTTGCCGGTAAAACTCTTCACAGACCCGTTCGCTCCACTGTTTGCTCAGATCCCAGAGCCGGCAAGGGTTGCAAATGTCAGCGCACTTGAGTGCAATCTGAAAGAAGCGAAGAAGAAAAGGAGCAGTGAGAAAAGGAGGTACTGCCTAGCAGTGCTTCAGCAGTAAACTGGCAGTCATGAAACTCCCAGGCCTCACCAGTGATGCTGGGAAGGGTTAAGATCACCTTTAGACTCAGCCTCACCCAAATATGCCTTTTGAGGAAAGACCAGTTATTTAAGCCGCAAACAAAACTTTCATTCAGCCCTCCGCTCTACCGTAGTGAGAACAAGGGGAGGGACAAATTCCAAGGCTGCAAAGTCTTTTGGATATTCCTTGCAAGGAATAAGCCAACAAAAGCCTCGGGCTGGCTCCTGCTGACTGCCTGGCTCAGCATCCATGGCTGATGACAAGGAAGCGAGGAGCCAAGCTGGTGTATTTGGGCATCGCTTCCCCGCGGTCTCAGTGAGTGACCTTGCATCTCACTTCAATTACACTTTGTCTTCATGTCTGCATATTTTTGTTTACAAAGCTAAGCACAGGGCCCTCTGCACTGCCCCTGGCTTGGTTTCACTTAGTTAACGAGTACTTTTAAGTGCTTTGCTGGGGAAGGAGTCAGGAGGGCAAGAGGTTTTTAAAATCGAGTAACTGCTTCAGAAAAGTAAACCATGTAATAGTCTGCCTGTGTTATTGCCTTGGAACAAGATGTCATGTGCCTCATTTCTTCTCAGATTGAACACAGTCAGTTAGCCTCACAGAGGTCAGAAATCATTCTGGCACCCGGGAGGAAAACATAAGAAATATTTCCTGTATAAATTCAGACCCGTGAACTGGGGGAGGGAAGTCTCCCAGTCACTTTTCTCTCTGGATTGAATTGATTAGCCTTAATGTTACTGTCTATTTAAACGGATCTTTCAAACATCCTTTTTAACTTGTCCTGATCAATCAAGATTTCTGGACTTTTTTTTTTCTTTTCTTCCACAACTAATCCACCAGACAAGTAAATCTCACCATGTCTGTGCCCTTGTTCCTATCTTCAAGAAAGTGCGTAAGAAACTTTTTGCCATAGTTGAGACCTATAATCCCTGTGCCTTTGGCATTTGCACAACTTTCTTGCCTAATCTGTCCAGAAATATGATAAGCCCATCACCCTGCCCTGCACGGTCCATGCAGGAATCGGACAGAAGGCCGTGTTTGATGGAGGCCAGGTGAGCAGATTACTACATTTCCCATGCTGCTGGAGGGGGAAGAATTAACAGATCAGCACCTCTTTCCTTGCAACTCTCACCTTTCCTGTAACCTCGACAAAGTGGTAACATGTAGATGTTTGTTTTATTAATGGTAACGACTACTTAAACTCCTTTATATATTTAAGGGCGAAATTGATGTAATTTCTCCAGAGAAGCATGTATATGCTTCCTGAATCACAATAACGCTTTAATAGGTAGAGGTTTATTCTGAAGAGCCTGTTACCAACCGCAGCTTAGCTGGAAGAACCAGTTTGAATCTATTTGATTTTTAAATAAAGCATGGTGTCTTCATTAGCTGGGCAGATCTGCTGGAGAAGCACCTGCTGCCATGGCAACAGCTGTCTCTGCAGAGGCAGTTTCTGAACATCCATCACAGGAACGGGACTTGGGCACCTGATGGCAGGCTGCCTTGGAAAGAACGCCGACAAGGGGGCTCTCCTGCACAGTGCTAGAAAACAGCACCGGTGAAGCGATGTTTGCCAGAAGAGAAAATATAATTGAAGCACTACTTGGTGAGAGACGCAGTGGTCTGGAAATGAAATAATTAATAGCTTATCTTAATTTCTCAGCGTTTGACATTCTCCTGTGTCTGTTGCATTCACAGCTTTTTAACTCAAGGAAATTACAAAAGGAAATACTGGAGGTAGCTCATGCTTGCCTGACATACCAGGTGGCTGAAGTGAAGTGTTTATGGCGACAGGCAGCGAGATGCTGATGTCCAGACACACTATCCTATGCTATTCTAACATATACTAGGAAATACTGTGACTTGAAAAATGAACAAAATACAATAGTGGAAAAATAATATTTAAAGTTACCTGAAGCATAAAATGTCTGTCTTGTGCATCCTCCAGCCTCAAATCCTGATTGTCAAGGTGAGATTTCAGACGGATCAAAAACTCGTTCTGTCTGTTGATGTCTGTTGCCAAGATCAGGGAGCCCAACTGCTGCTCGATGTCCTGTCTGCAATTAAGGAAAATAAGCCCCTTCAATCATGGACCCATTGAACACTAATGGCTCAAAACAACCTGCTATGGACCATAGCTAGCATAAAGCTTCCTCTTTCTTTCTTATCTGTTTGGTCAGTCTCTGCTGGGGTTTGCAGGGTCCAGCTGTTCTAGCTGCCTAAATGGGTTCAGGAGGAATAGACAATGTAGAACAGAAATGTCTGTTGGCATAGGTGGTTCTGAAAGCTTCTGAAAAGTGCTAGAAAAAAACCAATAAAAACCAAAACAGCAGCATGATGCATCTAGAAAAATGCTCACATCTTACTTCAGCTGCTCAGAGCTGGGTGCTGAATACTGCAACTTTGAAGTTGCAGATGAAGTTGTAAAAGATTGGACTGAAGTCCTTTAAAATAGGACTGAAGTTGTTGCTCTGAAGCAAAGGATTTATGGAGGGATGCAGAGCTTATTGCTTCCAGGTAACTGATTTATATTCTTGGTAAGGTCACCTGTGATTAAAACTTACTATTGCAGGCGGTTCACTGTCTCAATCTCCATTCCTTGGTGGGAATAACACTGCACAAAAACCAGCAGGTAAAAAGTTAGCATCAACTTGGCCAAGGTGCTCATGTTGCTGGGTTTTTTTTTTTGCTTCACTCAAAAAGATGGTGAAGACTAATCGACATCTCCTCAGTCAGGTGTGGAAGTCCTGAGCACTCTCAATGCTACTCGACCTCAGTTTTTCTGTTTCATGCTTTTTAATCACTAAATCTTTCCATATTTAGTTGGCGCTATGTAAAAAAAAATTGCCAACAATGCATCTGAAAAGGTCCATCCCTGCTGGGACTCCCCATGTTCCCAGTGCTGACAGTGGCCACTCTCCTGCTGCAGAAGTGCCGAAGTCTTAGAAAATACTTCTGCTACGTAACTTTGTCTTATGATTTCATACTGGCACCTAGAGAGGGCAGGAAGTTCAGCCTACTCTGCAGCCTGGGCCTCTCTGCCAGTGTCCTTTTAAGAAGAGCGAAGGAAGCCATGGACTAGTTCCAGTGACGCGTTTCCTCCAGCAGACACTTACGTCACCTCCTTGGGCAGATGGGCGAGGAGCCGTGACTCTCGAAGCATGCCTACCGTAGATCGCCAGTGGTGGTTTTCTAGCACTGAAACGTTCTAGGGAAGAACAAAAGGAACGCATTCAAGGGTTAGGCAGGCACCCATGGTACAGATACAGATCTATAATATCACATGACGCCTAGAGCTAATCGCAACTGCTGTAACATGAGCCTAAAATGTGTGCTTTTTAGCCACTGTTTGGATTTGAGGAATTGTTCTGGATTTCTAGAGTTAAGGACCTTGTGCTTCTAGGTTTCCTAGCTAAGGTCAGCCCCACAGTCCTGTTGTTCTACAGTTTTTGAGTCCTGCTGTGAACAGAGGAGCTAATCTCATCTGAGTGGGAGGCAGCCTGCATTCTAACAGATTTATTAACAAATGAACTGAAGCATGAGTGCAAAATCCTATTTTTTACCTCATACTGATCCCAGGTTGACTTCTCAGTTTCTACAGTTTGAATGCAGAGTGGACAAGAAAAAGAAAACTAAACTGCCAAATTTCCCTTGGAGTCAGGGAACTGGAAGCTCCCCGCAGCTTCTTGGGGAAAGCGAGAGGAGTATCAGTATCGCTGACCATCTGCAGGCTTCAGCAACGTAGTCTGCACCAAATTTTGAGTCCTTTCTGTTTGTTTGCTTCCAACTAAGTGGAACCAAAGTTAGGTCGGACAAATTTCCTAAGGAACAGAAATCCAGCTTTCTAGATTGTCTGTAAATTATAACAAATTGGGTATTTTGTGTCTGATGACTTTGTATTATTACCCTAACACACAATGCATTTACCACTCATCACTCGTTTACTTCACAGAGTACTTTCTACCACTACACCTGAGAAACGTCACTTGTTCAGAAACCTCTAACACGATTCTTATAATTCACAAAAGCATCTGCTTGCTGCAGAGAAGCAGCCCAGTGGAGCACCCCTCCAGTGAACCGCACATTCCCCAGTTTTCCATAACAACGTGCATGGTGTGAACGAGACGACTGTCACCTAGCAAGAGAGACACTCTCAGGGGAGTTATGGCATCTGATCCTTGTTTTGGGCAGTTTATGGCTTTTGCAGTAGATGAGCAGTGGAGTTAAAAAAAAACAACCTAAACACAACCAAACCTTTTAGGTAGGTAGCAGAACAAGGACTCTACTTCACCATCGCCAACTAGGAAACTAGAGTCAGAATCCTCCTCTCCGGCCACTGTTAATCTCTGTCTCCCTTCTGCAGAGTCCCCCAGCTCTGAGGTGTAGCTACGGTCGTGCTGCCTTTCCTCTTGGATGTGGTGCACAGCTGCCACTTCTCCGAGAGGGACTGAACAGTATTTTTCTCCTTAAGGCTTCCTCATCCTCCTTTGTAATCCTGTCATATCTAATGGCTGTTGAAGCACCGAACGTTGCCAGTAACCAAAATCCAATTTGCGTCTGGATCATTTTGTCAGTATTTTTTTCTTGAAATTTCGCGCTCAAAATTACTGCAAAGGTGAGAGTGCAAATTTGATTGATTTCCCATTACAATATTTTCCGCAGTATGTTCTGTTGCTTTTGAATTCACACGATCGCTGTTATGCTGCTTTGGTATTTCTTTGAGGGTTTTGTTTGTTTGTTTGTTTGTTTCACAGATACCGTGAGAAAAAGCAAAACAAAACCAAGCCCAAAATTTTCCAACCATGTGAAGATTAAGCCCTTTTCCTTGGAAGAGCTGACAAATTCAGAACTCCGGATAAGCTATGCAACATCTAAATTACTTTTGACAGCAATTCTGTTCATTAGCCAACTTAAATATCCCTCTTCTCCTTTGGCCTAAATACATCAGGATGGACTTTTGCAACCCTGCACTCTGACCAAGAAAAATAAGGGAATGTAATAGGACATAACAACAAGCTTTTTTTCTTCTTTCACCTCCCTAGTCTCAGAGCTGAATCCTGGTTCCAACAGCCACCCCAAGTTCGTAGGCTGCCATCTTCCTACCCTATGGTAAATTAGACAAACCCTGCCTGACTGTCGCCTTTGGGAAGGCTTACACTTGTTTAAGACGGTGCCTGTGTGCACAGTTCCTGGGACCCCGGTCTGACTGCACCCTTGAGACATCCTGACTGGGGAGATGCCCCTTGGAGCACCCTGTGCCCCCATGTCCCTTCCAGCACGGCGGTGTTACTTGCTGGGAGGAGCTGCTTCAGCAGCACCTACCACAACTGGGGAACTGCACTCCGTGGATGCCACTGCTCTTTGGCCAGCGAGAATAGGGCTGAGTGTGTAGCTACTTCAAGAACTTTCTTGCACCCAACTAATAGTTACTCAATGGAAAAAGCAAACTCAGGTATCCATCCCAGGGCATCTCTATTTCTGTGAGTTTCTCCTCTTTGCCTGCTGCTCTAGGGAGAACTTAAACCAAAGTTGCTGCACTGTCGTTTCCCACACTTAAAAGGAAAGGTCAAGTTAACAAGGGACAACTGAGCATGAAGTCATATGACTCCCCTGTTAAACGCAAGCAGCCAGAACCCCTGAAGCTGCTGCCAACAATTAGTAGAGTCAGCTATTCCACCTAGGAACACTATTGCCTTATTAAAACTAACTGCCATGAGCTACCTGATTGCCTGGGCCGGTGAGGAGATAGCCCATGCAGGGAAAAGTCTATGTGCTGCCTTGCAGACTGGGGTTCTCCGCTCTGATGTCCAGAGAGCTTGCTTCCCCTAACTTTTTACTTTTAAAAAAAAATGAGTAGCACAGGTTTGTTTTAAAGGCTGCATGCTAGGAAGCCTCTGTCACATCTACATCTACTACCTAAAACTAGTGGATTGCTTCAGGACTGTGAGGAAAAAAAATGGTTTTTTACTTAGACGGTCACAAAATCTCCAATCTGTGACTTTCCCAGAGCCATTCAAGCCACCACACTTGACATATGCATGTGGAAAAGAATAACAACTTGAAGAGAGGAAGACTTGCTATTCTAGCTGCAGAGAAAACCTCGATTTTATTTCAGCATGGAAGGCGATCTAAATTTCTTTCAACCTGGTCATCCATTCTTAATCATTGAGCAGTTGGTTTAACTACATGTTGTTAAATATCTGAAAATGATACTTTAATTAGAAATGATGCTTCTAAGGAGGACTGCAAAGTAGAACTGTCATAATGGATGCCCAAAACATATTTTCCTAATTTGAGTTTCTATACATCTATATTAAAGTTGTAAAGCATTCTTTCATAGATTTCTGAAACCTGTACTATACATGTTGTATGTGACCATTCCAGACTTCTAAACTATTACCCTTCGTTTAAGATCCAGACAAAGATAGATCTCAACTCTCTATTACTGAAGTTATAAAATAACATTTTATTCATATCATTGTTATTTGTTTTCTTAGGAAATTCACAAATCATTCTCAGTAAAATAAAGTTTCTTTAAAAAAAAAAAAGCAGTATGACTTTTTCTGGTGTTAGTTTGGAGAATTACAAGGCAGGATTGTATCAGGCTAAACAACCTTGAACTGTATGCTGCTCACAGTCAAAAGAAGTAGCAATAATGTTGGATAAGCCAAAGGTATCAACGAGAATTTGACTTAATTGTGACTTTTAAGGCTACAGAGACCTAAGACAACGATTATCAAGCAAGAATGAAACTTTTTTTGCTGTTGTTTTAATGGCCAATGAAAGTTAGAGACAGAGTCTGCATCACACAACAAGGAATGCTGTTGCACTCCTCACAGGAGACCGAGTGACCTCCAGGTCCCTACTGCCACCTTGTACACTCTCACCTGCCCTTGTAATGCTAGAGACTTGAATGAGGCACTTTTCTTTTTGTGGAAAATTATGGTTCCTCACATGCAACAGACTCTTGTGGAAATTACCCTCTATGTTACAAAAAATGCCTTGCATCATCAAATATGGATTTAATTTGAAAATAAAAATTAAAAGTTCTGAACTCCTTGGTGAGGACACCTGATCTTCCTGCAACATGATTCTCCTCATACACAACCTTCAGAAGCTGTCAAGCACTTTGCATCTTTGTCAAATACTGAATGACCTTGTTTCGCAAACCCTTTTTTTTCCTGATAATTCAAATGTAAAGTTCTAATTTCAGTTTACAAACAATCAAGAGCAAAGAGACGCCATAAACAGATATCCCTTGGTCTGAGTTACTACTGTCTCAGTGACAGATGGCTGCCAGCTATGTTAAAACTTACTTTTGTTTGATTATTTTACTGATTAGTCACAGCAGTTCTGTGGCTCTGCTATTTAAAAACAAAAACCCTACAACTTTTATTGTTTCGGTTTCAAGCACATGTTGAAGCACTAATCTTGAGAAGAGTGTAATTTATTGTTTTAAAGACTATTTACTGAATCTAAATTTTTGACTAAAAATGTTTTCAGCAAACCTTTTTTTTTCCCAGCATTGTTATTTTTACTGGCATCCATGTACTGTATGCTACTAAAATCTTTGGAAACCATCTGGGATCAATTTCAGATAAAATAATATGTCAAACATGCCAAAGAATGTCCCTAAACAGGGTACTTAAACATCACATTTGCTGTTGAAAGACTGTATTTTCTGTATTGTCACTGCCTTTTCTAACCAACATTTGAAAGTATATTCAAGCCCAGTTAGCTACGCAGAAACCCCCTCTCCAAGATACTAACGTTTTACTTTAGCTACTTTTCTTTCAGACTAGCTTGAATTTTCAACCTAATTCTATATTACTGTTTCCCACTAGTAATTTGAGAAGGAGCTGTTTATACCTTTTCACAGGACCAGGGTTTTTGTGGAATGGCTCTACCCATTCCTCTTCAAAGGATCCTTAACATAACCTTCCCACAGGCCCCTGGCTTAGTCCCCCGGCTTCTCTCCCTCCCCACTCAACTGGCCTGACATTTAGAAAAGACTGGAGCAAAACACACCAGACACATACAGGTATGACTTAATAAGGTGCATCAGCTTGTGATGAGGCCAGTCACCAAGTTTTAAGTGTCTGAGCATCACCGTGCCCTGGCTGGGGCTCCCACGGTCCAGCCTGTTCCTGCATGTCAGGGCAGGCCTGCTGCACCGTTACACAGTCCACTTCTTACGGGAAAACACAAATGTTCCTTGAGCGGGGTGAAAACACCAGAGAATCTCTTTTCAAGTAGTTAGCACATCACAGCAAACTCTCAGTTTGCTAAGTAGCATAGAAGGGTATATAGCTGTTAGTGAGTCTTCTTCAGTTAGATCCATTTTTAACTTTGGATATTCCTTTTCTGACACTTTACTACAAAGGCTGAAGTTGACTCTTCCAAAGGCTAGAAATCAATACCATCTCCATTTATTAGCTATGGATTATGGTTACTGTAACCAAAATGATTGATGGCATTGCTCCAGCACGCATATGTAAGTATAATGTAAAGAATAGAGATGTGCATGCAAAGATTATACACACAGGACAGCTGTAGACAAAATCCAGAGCTAGTGTGATTTCCATAGGCCAAAACTACAAATATATTCAAAAAGAACCACAAAAATCAGGGCAGGATGGGTTCATTGGTAGTTATTGAACAAGAGGGTCTGTGTTTTTGTTTCAGGAAGTCTTCTATTACTGCTTGCCAGAGCTGGGAGGACGTATACCAGGTGAAGGACAACTCTATACTTATCCCAGGCTTGTTTCTCTCTGAGATCTTTTACTGGCTGCCCTCAGAAACAGGATACTGGTCTAGACAGCCTGTGGTGTGACCTACAGTGGCTGGTTTTAAGTTCTTGCTTTGTATCTCTAGGCATGTTTATGTAAATATCTACAACTGTTCCTTTGGTTTCCTCTATCTTTTATTTTTTTTTAAATCACTGTATTCATTAAGTGTTTAATTTTACTAGAGCCACATGAAGCCAAAGTTTCTTTTTAATGCAACGCCAATTTAGAACATGCCTGCTGCTTACTTGCTCACTGAAGGAAGACGAAGTACAAATTGTCTCGCCGTGATTTTAAATCTCCTACCTACGGTTCCTTACCCCAGATGATCTACAGCAGAAATAACCCAGGCAACTGATTTGGTTTAAATGTCCTTAACAAAACCTGACATTTCCACCTTCTTTCTCATGCATATCAGTTTTGCTGTAAGAAGAGACACCCAGTGACGAGCTTAACTGGAATTGTCCAGACTCTAAAGTGCAGGTTGATGTGATGAACACCCCCCTGCCACCAGATTTTGGCATTAAAGTTCACTGCAAATTGCTAAGACTCTCCTTGACACCATTGTACATACTATCAACTTGATGAGCAGTTTTACCTGGTACAGGCTGGCAAGGTGGTGTTTAGTTTTGATGAGAAAGGGTTGGTTGACCCCTGGATGATCCACGTCGTGAGCCGCGGCAGCTAGCAGTCCGAGCATGATGTCCGATGGGGTGAGGAAGTTGGCAAGCTGAATCACACACGTTAATCACAACAAAACATAAACAATAAAGACTTTTTTTTTTTCCCCTTTTGGCAAATAAAGGAATAAGCTAACATCATGGCATTGCTTGGTTTTGTAGGACAGGATGCAAATGTCAAATATAAAATAAATTTTGTGAATAAAGTTTTTAAGGTGATTGTTGAACAAACACCTGTAAAGATATCAGACTATATACTCATATTTTATTACAGTTTGTACTTCTTATCTCTTTATCATTCATGGCAATTTAAGGATTGTTGGTATAGAAGTGCTTGAACTTAGTCTAAAAGATTCAGGTTTAAAAAGTAAATAAGTATACTAGCAGGTTGGCATATGTTAGCATACATGATAAGGGCTCTGCCTCACACAGTATTTAGTAATACCAACAATACATCAGGCACAGTTCAGCTAAGCTTCTTGTCAGATGCCTACAGGAAATTTATCCTATTTCTGTAATATATACCTACAAAGGTATATGTTATATATTGCAGGTATTACCCACAAAAAAGCAAAGAGAGAGGTAGTGACTGGGTGCATATAGACAGAGATTAGTCATCACCTCCCTCTCCCTTTGGCATGTTACATGGTGTATGCCTTCTTAAAGTCAACATCACCCATCTAATACACGTAGGACCTATTCCCACTCGAGTTCTTTGGGCACTTCTGTCATCAGCAGTAGAAAAAAGGTTGTTATTTACTGATATTTCTGGAGGTGCTCATACAGGTTGTGCCAAGCCTGCCAGTGCCGCTCAGTGAAATGCTGTGGCGAGTGCTGTACACCTCAGCCCACCACTGTGGTCAAGAGGAATTAGTCTGTCAGCATGGCTCAGCTCTTAAAAATTGCTCATTGATATTGTGCGTGTGTTTACTCAAGTGCCAGTACTGTGCTGCAAAATGCAGAGTTCATAAACTTTTCAAATTTCAAACTTGGCTGATAGATATCTCAGTTCAAATATAGGTATTTTATTAGAGAACATAATTTACATTTCTAACTTCAGACATTCAAATTTGAAAACCTGCACAGATTTTTTTCTGCTATACAGCTTACCATTCAGAAGCAAATTTTATTATCATTGGGGAAAAAAAATGGAAGTCTTAGCATTTTCTGTTTCTGAGAGTGAGGTAGTTATTATCAGCCCGATGAGTCTGTACAGAGTACAGGTCTATGAGCTTAAAGAAGCATCGTGTGATGAGAAATGAAGAGCAGTAGGGTGCAGATTCTGGATATTGGCTGTCCTCTGCACTTTTTCACAGCGGGGACTTGCAGAGCTCGCAGGAGATGGAAATACAGGAAAGCTGGGGCCTGCTCCTGTCCTCACTTGCCATTACTATATTCTGGTCTAACAATTTGCTAATTCTAGCAGAACTTTCCTTAAGTCAAGCCAGGAAAGATTAGTTATATTCTTACACTGTGGCTCAGCATGACAGTATGACGGTGCCAGTATCACATAAAGCAACGTCACGCTGCCATGGTTTGGGCTGGACTGGCCACTGAGATGAGCAACAGATGCTGTTGTGAGGGCTTGCGGCGGCACTCAAAATCTGCTGTTCACTCCTGCAGAGGACACCCTTGCAACAGACCCAGTCAAAGGGAACGTTTTTCCCCTTTTCTGGTGTTGCATTGCCAAATTTGGCATTTTGAAATATTGAGGCGAGGGGCTTATGGCCTGAGCTGATCGAGGCACGGGCATGCCCTGCCTTCTGGTGGCTTTGCTGGGAGAACTGCAGCCACTCGCAGACAGCTGGTACACACGGTCACGCTAAAACTTGCCGGAACTCATAGGACAGTGCTTTGATACGTCGCCTGTGTGATGACAAGTGACTCCAGCAGCTTGTTTAAAGTGTCCGTAATCTGGAGCTGACTCTTGCTACTGCCTCATTGCTGACTTCAAGCACGCAATCATTTTCCACTACTTAAAAATAGTTTTTGCTAGTTTTTTTTTTTCAGTCCTGGGAAAAAAAAATTAAGAATTATCTGAAAACAACATCAGTGTGAAAGGTTGTCGTTACCTTGGGCTCCCTCAGATAGCAGTGCATAGCTTGTGTGACATCAGCTGCATGGACGGCGTTGTGGTACGGGTTTTGGCTATGGTAATCTTCTTGAACCATAACTGGGAACCAAAACAGAAAATAAAGATCCTTTTGTCTCCGAATGCCATGGCCACAAGTGGGAATTGGATTTAAAATACAATTTGAGGTTTTACAGTCACCTGCCTAAGGAGTTTCTTCAAATATCTGGAGCTTACTTAGACTGCTGCTCTTATTGGGACACCTTTAGAGAAAAAATGCATGAAAGGATTTGTGAGGCCCAAGGGGATATACTGGGTCTAGTTCATAAATCAACTCTTTCTTGCCTTAGTGAAGGCTCTCATTCAGGAGTAAAATAAATAAGGAAGAGAGGCAAATTTATCCACAACGGAGTGTAATTATTTACGCTGCTGTCATAGGGGAGTAATGTCATTAAGGCAGTACCACCTATTTTTACAGCAGCAGGGAGTGAGGCCCTGATACCCCGGCATCATTTGTTATTTGAGTGCCTAGAAATGGTCAAAGGCATTCCTACATCCTCCAGACAGAGAACCAAAAGATAAAGCATTGGATTATTCGGAGCAAAATCTGCAATAATTTTAGTCACGTTGGTGAGCCCATTTTAAAATACCAGTCTTGTTTTAGTGTGCAGGGCTGGAACTGGTCCAGCTGGAAGGCTGAGCAACGGCCTTTCGACTCTCAGCTTTCACTCGCACAGAAAACCGTTGAGGTGTGTGCTTCACACCCATCTGTTCCTTGCAGCGGTGCCTGCACCATTAGGTGGTCTCGTGGCAACACCACATGAAGAGTGGAAGCTGCACGTGATCTTGCCCAAAGCGCTCTCCTAGACACTGTCAAATTAATCAAGCGGAAAGGTAATGGGCAAACTTCCCATGACACTCATCTCCAGCATGGGGAACGCCAAAGAAAGTCCTAGCTTTCCAGCTCCACCAGCATTTGAAGTTACAGTGGCTAATCCTTTAAACCCTGAATACCGCCAGCTCCAATTATCCGAGTGTCCACTTCACAACCGCCCGCAGGAGTCAGAAACGGCAGGGAGATTTTGTCTGTCTCTACACTGGAGGAATGCTTTCCAGACGTGACAATTACACAGTCTTAAAGAAGAGACCTTGCCTTTGAAACTCTTTCTGACAGCCTAACAAACTGGCATTCAGCTGCACTCAAAACATGATGCAAAAAGTAATTGATTTTGGCCAATTTCTTCTTTTGGTTCGCTGACAGCATGGGGCTAATATTTCTGTTGGCAGTAACAGCAGCAGGGGCTTTCATCAACACTATTCAGCGCAGACAGCTTGATATAATTTGTTAAATTTTGCACATAAGCTTTTAACTGCCCTGGGTCTCAGTGGTCTATTAGTCACTAAAATAATGACACTGCACCACAATTGTGCTGTGCACGGGTAGGTTCTGCAATGTCTGTCTGTCTGTCTGTGTGGGCCTACTCGGCTGGCCACATCTCTGCATGGCATACTTTTTTTAAAATCACCAGTGCAACTGTGGTACTGGGATGCTTCAGCCCAATGCAGAGCCTTTTGAAGTCCCTCCATTGACTTAATAGGTACCGAACCAAGTACCTGAGTGCCTGAAAATTGTATGCTAATATATATCACAGAAAGGTTTTACTGAAGTATGTGCAACATCACTGAAGTATGTGCAACATCATGATAGATATGCAGACCAAGCCAGTGCCTTCTCTGATGCCCTCCTAAAGCTGTAAACTGCATTTAAAGATGGCTTTGAGGTGAGCACTTACCTAAAAACCTGTGTAATGTAACCATATCTAACTGGAAATGGTGAATAAGTCCATGCACATTGAAGAGGTGACAAAGCAGTGTTACGAGACTGTTTCCTAAAAGCAGAAAGGAACAACTCTTAGATTCTCTTAATAGGTAGTTACAAACCAAGCAAGACTAAAAATCTTCGTGATTTCCTAACTATTAGTCATCTCCTATCACCTTAGCTCCTATCATATGAGCTTAGACGACACCCATATACTCAAAAGTAGCTTATATAATTTACTGCTATATATAATCAAAGATTTGATGGTACAGTTGTACCAGTGGAGTGCCACTCTTGTGTCTAGATGCCATAAAGTCATGTTTGATGTTCCAACATGACACAGAAGGCCAACTGACACAGTTTTGACTGGAAATCTTTTGACAGGCTTGTTGGAGAACCACATCATCTTCATAATCCAAGTCTGCCTCCAGAAACCACAAAAAGGAGAATGGCTTTTCTGCCACTTCAGTTTGCCATACTGTACTAATTAATTAGTTACTGAGAAATCATCAGTTCGTAATTAATTTTTAATTATTATTTTATTATTATTATTAATTATTACTTATTATTATTATTATTTTTATTTTACACGTGGTTGTACAAACACGTTAATTAACCCACCTACCTAGCTCAGCTACAATTGCATCTCATAATGACAATGCAGACAGGAAACAACGAGTTGCAGTATTTACGGTCCCAAGTCCCACTGTAACGTCACGCTGACCTTACTGTGAATCTAATAGTGGGAATACTGGCAAAATCGAGCCTAACTAGTACTATACAATCAGCTATACCTACATACAGTATTTTAAAAAGTTTGCCCTGCATAATTCAGCAGAAATTATTCCAGAAAAGTTAGAAAAAAAACCCCAAACCCAACTAACGCATACAATGTATAAACCGTATTTGAAGGGTCTTTTCTTACTTAACGTAACGCAGGAAAGAAAATAAATTTATGTATGAAGAGAACATGGAAACTTATTTGGCGTTGACCGCTGAGCAGGGGTGCAGAAAGGTAATTTAGAAGAATTACGCTTTTGCTTCCCTTGCCATTTGCAGTCCTTTCCACACTTCGCTGCCAGTCGCTCGGCTGAATTACCCTGTAAAACAATGTTTTTCTACACCTTCTGCCTCAGTCAAACCAAATTAGATTGGGGGTGAGCAATGAGGGATCTCACTCCTATGAGCAATACAGAAAGGAGAAATGTGTGATCGTGACCCTCTTCAGCAGTTACCTGATCAAGGGGTGTTGCCTAGACATTGGGGGGTGTGTGGTGTTACAGGCATAGATTTAGACAAAACATTTAACGGATTTTTACTATCATAATGAATATGCTAATTTTTGCTGCTGAACAGAAGCAAGGGTATCTCCAGTTAAAGGTATTTCATTGATTGACTGATTATGGAGGTCTGGACTTACCAACCAATGTACCTAATAGGTATATTTAAAGTGCCTTTGGAATTTCCCAGGTAAAGGAAAACAAACATCTCCTTGAAAAGGTGACCATAACAAATGGAGATTAGATGAATACAAAACCACGCTTTAAACTTTATCCTATAGTTGTGAATGTTCTGGGAAAAGCCTGAAAGCATTCAAGGATATGATTTTAAGAGGAGTTAACTGTGGCCAATTCGTCTTCAGTAATCTAAACCGGAAACATTTAGCAATTAATTAATTAGGGATTTTAGAATAGTCAGATATGAGAGATACTAAAATAAAAATTTTTAAAAAACTACTTACCATTTGTCAAGCGGTCAAACAAGAAAATGTCAAAATCCCACATTCCCACTTTGGAGAGCATATGCTAGAAAAAACAAATATGAAAAGGCAAATGACTGGCGTGTCAAACTGTAAAGCAGATTTAAATTATTATTCCACATTAATCAATCACAGGATTGGTTGCTGCAGCTTTAACATGTTGTTCGGGAAAGCTATAGATCATTTAGTCTATATTCAAACCAGTTCTGGATTCTTAATTACTTTCTAACACCTGGCATGTCATTTTCTCTTGCAGAGAAAACAAATTGCCCAGGCACATAATCCCAACGCCATCAGTTGTGCACGTTTTGTTAGAAAATATCATTCAAAGCAAGTGTAAGAGCTGCAAAATAAGATAATCATATTTTGATTACTGTGAAGTTCTTTGCAGTGAGTGTTCCCTGTTTCCTAGACTTTGCCATTAGGGAGAGTTATTGTGAGTTGCTCCATACCAGCTGAGAGACAGCTGTCTTTTTTCAAGCGGATGAACTAAATCCTGTGTTGAGGACGCACTTACTTAAATCAGTAACTCAGCCAGGGATCCTTCATCCCTTAATAAATGCAGATTATAATTTCAGTCAATAGAATCTGAAAATGCTGCACAGATTTAGACATTTTCTTGTTGCTTTGAGACTAAGCCTTTAAAGCTGTAACCATAAAAGAGGAACAGACACTCTGTTTGCTGTGAGGCAGGCAAGTAACGTGGCTCATTTAAGAAAGATCAGCCAAACGTTTGTTTATCTGAACACTGAAACAAAACTGACACTCTCTGGAATATTATTAGAAGAAATAGAGATCTGGAGACCCATCTTACCCTTGCTTGTCCAAGGTAGTCCTCATCCAGTAGGTACAGAGAGGCTTGTGGTACAATTCCACGCAGTAACCGGGATGCATGGAAATACCTCTGGAAACTTAACAGTCTTTTCACTTTTTTCTTGGTGCCAATTTCCCCTGAGAATGTAGTATCTGTGAAAAGCAATCAGTACAGAAACCATGAAACCCAAGATGAAGGATGACATTATCAATTATTTAATAAGAGAAATGGAAAAAAAAATAAATAGTGATACAAAAATCATAAAGTTCATGCTTCTTGCCAAACCACATGAAGGAGCAGTACTCAAGTCCCTATACTTCAGCAGAATATATTTGTTTATTTCAGAAAGGAAATCCGTTCCACTAGAAAGAGTACTAACGTAGAACTTGGAAGACCTGACTTCAGCAGGCTGCCTTCCACCGACTTTAATGTGATCCAGGAAAAGTCACTGGGAGGGTGATATATCACCTAACTGGAGATGTCTAGAGGGACCCTAAATGACCAGGCAGGGTTAGGTACGTGAAAGCTGCTCTTACTCTTCTGTGCCTCTGTCCCCTCGCTATACAACCCAAAATAGCATTACCTTGCTACCTCACAGGAGTGTCACTGGAATATATCAAAATTGCGTAGCATGAGCATACAAGGTCACCTTGGATATAAAACCAAAAAAGCGACACCAAAAGAGACCTCGAAATACAGTTTGAAAGCACAAACGTATGACCCACTTTTGGAAAATGAGAGAAAAGAGAGAAAGAAGTAAGAATAGGTTAATAATCCGACTGTATTGTTTGCTGTCCTTCCTACATATTAAGGAAAATTATAAATGAAAAAAATATTTTAGTTCTACAATTAGGAAAGCAAGCATATTCAGGCAATACATGCATTTCTGGTTACACTACAGAATGTGTTCTTTTCACTCAGTACCAGGAAAATTCTGATTCCCTAATGCTCTATTAGGAGATCTTCATATAGGGCTAAATGTGACACAAAAAACAAGGCAGTTTGTATACGGTGATTAAATCAGTAATTAAGAGTAATTAAATTACCTTATTGTTAGTATGAATAATATGCAGGTTTCCTAAAACTCATAATGACTTAGGTAATTTCGTCTGAACTTTTAACAGAACCTCATGTGCAGCTGCGATGTTTTCATTCTGCAGTCTGATATAAGTTTTGGAAAATGGGAGGAGAGAAGCTGGACAGTTATTTGAAGACAGTAAGATTCAACACGGTTTTATTCGTAAGAGGAACCTTGTAAGAAACTGATTAAGCACTCCTTTCAGACAACAGTACTGATTGCTTGAGGTAAGAAGCTGCACAGCAATTCACTGGATTTCAGGTTTAAGTAAGAGCTCAGGAAAAACATCCATGGACTGAAGATGACTCTATTATCCTATTTCTTTTTATGCAAAAATGCTGCGTGTTTGTTCTGCTGTGAAATTAAAATATGGCTTTGTATGCTGTTTTTATGAGTATTATTATTCTGACAGGTTTTTCAGAGAAGTCATTAAGGTTTTTTGGATCATAGATGGTTCAGTATTTGATTTATCCAACAGATGTGTGAGCACCTTCTGTAGCAAGTTCCTTCCTTAAGTAATCCAACAGCTACTGAGCATCACAAAGTCAGTATCAACAAAAAAAATACATACTTACATACTGAGTACCAATAATTAATATATTTTCTTACACATCTAAATGTCACACTTCTCGTGGGCAGCCCAAAGACCCCACCAAGTTTTAATAATATAAAAGCACAGAATAATTTTATTGCAACTTGACAAGCCATGTGTTTTCAAGAATGCAAACAGTAACAATGTCACTACTGTACCAGCCTGAAGGTTAGATTTTCATTTATGATGTGCCACCACCTGCCTTAATTCTCTCACACATTTTAAAAGCTGGAACAATTTCATGGCCCGTTGAAGGAGTGACTAACATAGGTGCTAACAGTTACCCTGTGACAACGACACGCGGAGGAACTGGTAGTCTGGTTTCCGCATTTCTTTTGATTTATATAGTGCTGCTAAGAAGTGGCTGGCATTCAGTTTAATTCCTGGATAACAAAACACTCTTGAAATTAATTCAGTTTTTAAACTTTTGTCATCTGTTTCTCCACTTCCCAACTTTCTTAATTCCATTTTGCCTCCAAACTGTCACTGCTTTTGGGTAACAAGTTTAAAGTACGGAAAACTTCCCTTTTGTACATTAAAAATGAGTAGTTGCGCCAACTAATTTTTATCAAAGTTAATATCTGTTTTTTCAGTTGAAGACAGATGATTGAAATTACCACCTGTGTTCCCTGAAACTGTCTTTAAAACTCACACGTAGAGCTGCTATGGATGATCTGAAGGCGAAGGTTTGGCCCGAGTTCCAACAAGCAGCTGTACGTTGGGCTATGAAGAAGCGGTTATTTTATCCTTGGGATGACCAGATTATTTCAGTAGCATAAATAAGACTTACCAACCCCCCAAAACACCAGGTTGAAATAAATAATTTCTTATTGTGAAGCATATTTTCTGAATTGGACCATCAAACTTGTTGCCACTGCTTTGTCACATCGCCCCACATGGCTGTCACAGGTCTCAACCGAAATTTAAGCATCGGCAGACTGCGCCTCTGAAACATGGATTGCTGCTTCGGATGAGCACTGTATTACAATATATTATGCGAAAAAGACTACCCACAATAATCTGTTGCCTTGTATTTTCATTCATAATGAAAATACAAGTTCATAATACTGGTAAAGAATGGCAGGAAGCATATTTTCAAAATTGGGCTCTTGATGGAACAGCCCAAATCGCACCGCTGTCTATTCACAGGCAAACTCTGGATGTTGACTTAAAAAATATCATGCTAAAATCACATCCTTTGTGTCATTTCAGTAATAATTGATTTATCTATGAATCGCAGGGCTTGCCAGATGACTGCTATGACTCTTAACAGGTTACTATGCCATCTGCAATAATGTACCTTACAATGATGGTATCTTGCATAAAATCAGACTAAGGCTCTGCCCCTCTCCGAGCACAACACTCCCCAAAATATTATAGTCTCATCAGCATTTTCTCTTCCCTCTCACAAGATCAGTGTCAAACAAAACAGAAAAGCACAACCATATGAAGTTGAGAGAAAAAAGATGATTAAAAAAGAAGAGCAAAAGGTGAAGCAGCTCAGAGCGAATGCTCAAGTTCTGTCCTCAGCTCAGCAGTTGCACCTGAATCTCCCAGCAGTGAAAAGCCTTTCCTCGCACATGGGATCCACCAGCTGACACAAAATCAAGATGCAGTTTTAAGATGAAATTAAAGGTTTATGTGAATGACTTACAGTAATATGCTGAACTTCTTTATTGACAACTGTAAATTTCAATTTAAATTGTAAATATAAAATTTTGATAATGACACCTGATGTAAGTCATAGAATGACTCTGAAACGTAAACAGTTATTGATAACTATTTCTAATTATCTTAAATTGAATTAAAAGTAAATGAATCAAAAATATCATTGCAGATATCACAGAACTTCAATCATGGAACTACGGGTGCTAAAACGTATGCTATATTATCTAGCTAAAGAACACAAGGTGCAAGGCTCATATGGGAAGATTTAGTAATTATGTGCAATTTTGAAATGAACGTGAAAGACAAACAAGAATGTCTTTTGTTTACACACGTAAAACTTCCCTTGAGAACTGTGTTTATCTTTAATGATTGAGGCAACTTCTGATTTTTTTTTTTACCTAAAGAACCACGATCTGTATGTCTTAAAACATGCCCATTCTCGTATCCTGTGGAGCTACTGCCATTCTGAAATCCCGTGGAGTGGCTGGAGAATCCCTTCCTTCTATATTGAACAGAATTATTGTATGAATTACCTACACATACCTACACATTTACAGAAGCAGCCATATAAGCATTCCTCACAAAGCTTAACTTCTGCCTTCAGAAACACAGGCGGCCCGAGCTCACGGCGTATCTCCTGATGTGTTTCAGCTGGCAGCAAAAGTGGTTGTTTGTTTCCTTGGGCCATTTGATACCCACATCACGTATACATGCTATCAGGCCATGGATGATGTCTGGATACTGCACATGGCCCTCAAGAGGTTAATAAGCTACAGGAATCAATGGTTGCCTTCTCTCTTCCTAACAAAGTTCCTCCAGTTACACGGATCTGCTCGCCTTAACATGATCTACGGCTCACAACCTCTGTTATTTCAGGGAAGGAGGTTTCCTGCGCTAGGAACTGCCACCAGTTTTCTTTCAGATTTCTTTCACGTTGCTGCGCTGGTGTGTGCCCACAGGCAGCGTGAATATAAAAATGAGGGAGGTTATGTTAACAATGGTTGAGTTAACATCCAGAAACGATCACATAAATCAAATTTGGACAAGGATGTACTTAACTCTGCACCAGACATTCATTACATTGTTATTCATTCAAAGTAAACAAACTCGGTTATGCATTCAAATAAGGCCTGTGAGTTTTCCTTCACAGTATCGCCTTTTTTTTTAATTTTACTGCACCTCAGTGTACAATAAAAACAGGTCACCCAGCAGCATGAGGGGATAACAACAGGTTTATTAATTTTCAAAAGCCAACTGATTCAGAAGCAGAAAATGTTTTTCCTCTTTTTTCCGAAAGGATGCAGAATAAACCCAACATATATAAATCAGGTCCTCAAGCACTTGCCTTTGACTCATACGGTTTATAATACCCTTTCCCCTCTTCCGAGGATGGAAAGACGTTCTGTACTCAGTCACTGCTCCATGACTGTATGCCCAAAGAGTCAGGCAGGACTGGGAAAAAAGAGCTGGAATATCTGCAAGATAAGGTGAGAGGATCAGACCATGAATTTATGGTGCAGACAGTTTGTAAACGGTGAGGACTCTGGGAAACAATCTGTCTCGGGTCCTATACGTTACGGAGGCAATTTCCTGCACTGGTTCCTGGTTTGACAGCTGATTAGAATGCTTTTATTTGAGAGCCCAAGAGATACACAATTGACTGCCGAGAAATAATCATTTGTCCATTTTTTTGTGTGTCAAATCATGCCAGGCACTTAGATCATTTAGACGTTCACTGAAGTCTTGTTTGGCATACTCATTGCATGACTTGGTTGCTAAATTTTTCTTACAAGGAGGAGTGCGTAGCGCTTACGATAGGAAAAAAAAGTGCTGTGCCTTCTTAATATTTTCTTATGTGATGGATTGATCATATTACCCAACAGCAGCACGAGTAGAGACAGCTGAACTGGTACAGATAATCTAAAAAAGAATTCCAAACTTAAAATTTCAAATTTGAATTTTGGAGAAGGCACTGGTAAACTAGAAGAACAGATAAGCTCTTCTCTCTGCACCGTCAAGGCTTTCCCATTACCCTGCACCTTCAGAAAGAAAACGCTGCAGTTTTGAAGAACGGCCTGAGAATACACACAAAGCACCAGAAACCCACATAAAAGAACTGTTGCCTGAATGCTTTAAGTCTAGTGTAGAGGGACCAAGAAGCTCAGATGCATATCGCAGCTGTATTTCTCAATCATCTGCGGCTGGCATGAGAAACTGACAAAGAGGTTTGATTCAAAACTAGTAAGACTGTGCCAATACCAATCTTATCATCTGAATATACATTGGTCACCATAACAAAAACAACAGAGATGAACAGCTGGCACTATATAACATCTACAGATAAACAAGTGTTGCCCTGAGATCTTGTAAATGCAGAAATCCTCATGAGACTTCCTCAAACTATATGAGAATCCAAAAAGGTTGTGTTATAAACATTTTGTTTTCACTTGCTTCTCTAATGTATTAAAAAATTATTTGTTCCTTCACTTTTGATAAAATTCAGGTTTAGCAGTCAAGTGCTTTCTGTAAGCTGACATTGTTCATATGGGTTACAATTGTATTATTTCTCTTTGAGTGGGTAAACATATTTTTTCAATTAGGAAGTGGCTGTGAGGAAGAGAAGGGGACTCTGAACACATCAGAGAAAAGCAGAAAATTAGAAGAAGCAAAACAAAAGATCTTTAAAATTTTCCACCTAGAGTCAAGATTCCACTCTTCAACCACCTGCACAAGCACACAAAATCAATGCAGAGCCCGGTTTACAGAAGTAAACCATTCACTACATTTGGCTAATGTAGTGAATGAAATGTGGGAGGTTCTGGGACACCAGTGTTCTAGGTCAGCTTGCAATGAGGTTTCCTCCTCTTTGAACATTACAATCGAGGCGATGGTGGCTTGTAACAGCTCTGTTTCCAACTCGTGAAGTTCCTGCACAATTGTTGGCATCTTGAAGAACACCAGTTATGCAGTTTCCCCTCCAGCCCAAATTATATTCCTTTTGATACTGTTTGAAAGACTATAGAACTTGAGAACCACGCAGATTATCCCACTTACATACCAAATTACCCCATTACACCAACTTCTGGAGAAGCAAGGGTTTCAAAGGCCAGTTAGGTAACAGAATATTAGCCTTAACAACAGGAAGAGGAATAGATTAAATCAAAACTTAAGGTTAATTTAGATGTGTTTCTCTTCACAATTTTCAGCCTTTACTTGGGTCATCAATCATCTTTATGCAAACAAACATCTTGGCATCTTTTATTAAGCCTCCTACAAGGTCTTAGGAAAGAGCATGTTGTGTTCCATTTCGCCACAAAGTCATTATCATTTCAATATGGACCTTCACTTTGCCACTTCAATCTTCGTACAGTAGCACAGTCAGGACCTTTTTTTCCTAAAACTGCAAATGTTCTATGGCTGATTATAGTTTCTCCAACAGGAAATGGTACATCCCCTCCCCCTTCACTCCCCTTGAGAAAAAGTCACATAACCTGTAACAACAGCAAACCCAACTTTCATTTATCATCTTAATGATCCCTTCTGCTTGTTCTTTCTTTTCCTCTGGTCATTTGGAAAGTATCCTCAGTGTTATCTTCAGTACACCCTTTCCCTTTTCTAATCAGGGAAAGAAGGTGGGGTGGCAGAATGGGTCACGCATCACTCAGAAACTTTTAAAGGGACATTCTCAGTTGAACTGAATCCCAAATCTGTATTAAAAAAAACAAATTACAAACCTGTATAATCATGTCAGTGTTCATTTTCACATTCACAAAGTTCAGACTTTGTGTGTGCAGCACATCTGGGTTTTTGTTTGCTCTGCTTGTTCTCATGCTTCATTTTGTTAGCATATGAAGGCACATGCATTGATCAGTTTTACATTCTGGCTTTCATTTTCTGCAAATGTAGTGTAAAAGCTAAACAAAGAGCAGGAATGGAGGAAGAACACACTTTTCAATCACCTACCTTGTTATTAAATTTTGCAGATAGCAACTCTTAAACTCCGCCCCACCCCCCAAAAAAAAAAAACAAACCCAAAACCAACCCGAACAAAAAACCCATCTTGCTGTTATTTGGTGAAAGGGCGGAACCAGAGTGACTTCCAATGATAGGAAGAAATTTTGAATATAATGAAGTGTTACTAGAAAACAGAGCAATCTCTGAGCTGAAACATTTTTAAGAGAATCCCAATTCGTCTTCCTTGAATAGGAAACTGAAAGCAAGGCCATAAACTGACTTCAGTTCTGGAAATGTTCTTCCCATTCAAACTAGACACAAACTACCCAGATTAAGAAGCCCGTGTGCCTTCAGGATGTTGATGAGTATCTTTGGATGTGCTTATCCATGAGGAACCAAGGAAGGTATTATGTAGAAATGGTGCAGACCTCATAAGATCTCTCCCTTTCTAATTTAATAACCATCTGGAACTTTGGACTCATCTCCACAGGCTGGGTTGGGATCTGAGTAATCCAATCAGCCCTTGAAACTTCCTCACAAGACTTTAAGTGTCCTAATTTAACCTGGGTCAGAAATATCTAAAAAGGCATCTCTCACTCCCACTTCTTTTTCTAGCCAAAGGCAACAAAACAAGACAGCTAACCAAACTCTTTTCAACCTCACTCATTTGGGTTCAGGTTACTTGATGGTTCAGTTTTGGGTTGGTGGCTTGGCTGTGGTTAAATTTTATTTTCCCTGGAGATGGGCCCTACCTGAAAGCCCTGGAGTTGTTCAAAATCCAAAACCAAAAATGAATGTAAATTTTGCGAATGGACCCTTCTGTAGACAGAAGAAACCACAGATTCAAACGTCCACAGAATTTGGTTCTTTGAGATGGAGACTTTTTCATGAGTTCATATCTTCCCTTACTAACCCTGACAACGCTCTTCATTTCTGTAGTACCTAATCCATCACACGCCTGCAAAGCAACACTTCATTTGCAAACAGACTGAAAACCAGAGGATTTTGCTTGACTCAAATCAGACAGCAAATGAAGGACAGAGACTGAACGATACCTAGGATCACTGTTTATCACCATCTGGTACTGAAAGTATATCATCTGTACTAACTTAATTTGCGAAGGTGGGGGTTTTTTTTGGACTCAATTTCTACCTGCTTGCTAATAGCAAGATCCTAGATAATATGCAGTTATACCTTTGGACTGTCTACAGACATGTCTTGACCTTTTAGATATTCTCCGATCCCACTCTATGTTTCCGTTGTGCGAGGCGTAAGAAAACAGAAATCTCTCTGGGTAACACCGTTTTGGTGGTTACATGCTATATCCCTTCCCTTTCCTTGTCACCCCTCCTACGTCAGTGCATCGAGAAGTGAATTCTGTCAGACACTGGGATACTGCGGATGGCTTACTGAAAACAAGCAGGTGTAAGATAACGAAGGTTAAGGCATGACTGATACTGTGACAAAAACAAAGTGCCCCTATTAAAGACTTTTTCAGGAAAAGTTAAAAATGCAAACAAAACCAATTTTAATTATATTCATCCATGACAGACATATGTAAATATAATCAATTAGAGGCTAATAGTTTTGTCATTGGCAAGCAAAAATTCAATCCAGAGAAAAGCTTAGCATGAACAAGATGGGAACTGGAGAATCACTGTTTAAGTCTTAAGAATCTCCTTATCTTCTGACTGAAAGCTTGACAAGCAAATTTGTAAATAAAACCTTACTCATCTGAGATGTAAACTATGTTATTTTGTTACTACACTTAATTTCCTTGGCAATGAAACAAAGTATCTAATATAACTGGAGCAGGGTGTGGTATTCTTGGTTATTGCGGCATGCTCACCCACAATTCTAGGTTTATCACAAGGAATTCCCTCAGACTTTTGGTTTATGCAATGAAGAAAAGTACCATCACAGTCACCAACACAACTCACCATGGGATAATGAAATCTATTTTAATTAACGCATATTAGTGCAGGGATCTGGTTCAATGAGTCACTGAGCAACCTTGTCAATCAGAGAACTAAATTACTGCTGCCTTACCCTACAGTCCTTTATTTCTCAAATCCAAACTATGATTTGCTAAAAGGAAAATTGGATAAAGTTAATTTTCACTGCAGAAGTGTTTCAAATTCTGAATTACTACACTGCACCTACTCAGTTTAACTCCTTTTCTGTCCCAGGAACACAAGAAGGTTCATTTAATTCACAGAAACATAAAAGCGCCAATAAACTGACATCATTAATTTCAACCTGCGTTAGGTTCAGTTACAAGCTAGAGCTACTGAGTTCAGAGTCAAACTTCTCTAAAATTTGTGAGGTTTGATTTGGAATCAATCTTACAGCATTTATACATTGTATTCAGCTACGCGATGGCACCTAACACTTGGCTATTCCATCCCATTACTCCTTCTGGAAAATAAGCTTTTAATGCTATGTCTTTTTTAATTGTGCTGTTCCCATTTACATGAAGAGGAAACCCTCTCCCTGTTTTCCTGTACACCTATACGGCTGTGCAAAATCTTTATCTTTTAGGTTAGCAGTTTGTAAAGTCTGAATATTTGTTCATAAGCACCCTAGTGAACAGAGCCTCAGGTCTGCCACGTCCAGCTTATTTTTTTCTGGGGTGTATCTGTGGCCCCCAGGAGCAGGTGGTTGTCCCCTTGCCTTATTACAGCAGGATGGAAAAAGGGATGGGTCAGCTTGCCTCCTGCCCATCTTCACACCAGGCTGGCTAACACACATCAGCTGCCGCAGCTTCCCCGGGGAGAGGAACTGCTACATAGCTTTCCCTGAAGCTCCTGGCTCGATACCGTCAACACAACAGAGTATGTGGTTGCTCATGCAGGTCTCCACAAGTTGCAGGGACTGACTCAGGAGGCCGAGGCAAACATACGCTCCCCGCAATGCAGAACCAAGGAGTTCTTGGTGACATGGGGATGTTTTACGTTCAGTTTTGTATGTCAGAATCACCTTAGGAGTCCCCAAATCCACCAGTGCAATTACGCCTCCCAGAAAGCTTGCAACTAGGCAGAGGAAAGACAGGAAGATGCTGAAGCCTTGCATCTCCTCCAGACAGGACCCTGCAAAATCCTCGCGGTCCTGACAGCCTGGCACTGACAAGGTGAAATAGCACTGGCTAAGTTTCTATGTATTGCAGAGAGGGACCAGGGGAATGTGGAGATGGCATCACAGACGTTAGCTCAAACAGCAAGAAGCCACCATTAATCCAGTTGGCTTTGATTAGGGCTACAGAAGATCCCATTTTCAGAGCACAGGAAGTTTTCCTATCCAAAAAGACTGAACGGTGTCTTAAGTTACACAGTGACTTTACTGCAGGACTCTAGAAAAAACAAAAGATACGGTCTACTCGGTGTTAACCCTTAACAGCCACAGTAGGGAAAAATCCACTAGTTTGAATGAATCTATAAGTATGTTAAAGAAGTTACATTGAAGTAACCTTTAGTCTGACATTAAATAGCAACGCCCTGAATCTTTTTTTAAAATGTCAATTTTCAAAATTAATGTCAACTCTGTTCCAGAATGAGCTTCAGTGTTTTCCCTTACTTTAAAACAAGGGTGGTACTGTTATTTGGAATAATATTTCAGATGGTAGAGGAAACAATCATTATGTGAGCTCAGTTTGCCTGAATTAGTGAGAAGCTGGAATAATGCTTACGCTGCATTTCTTTATAAATTCTGGTTATGGTATTTTATTTACCATAAAATTTCCTCTGCCTCATCCCTCCCCTACTGTAACAGCTTTCACTACGGTTGCTGCCTATCAGTTATTGCCCCAAAACAAATGTAACATGGTGCCAAAATTTTACTGTAAGCCTCAATTAGGTGTTTTTCAAAAAAGTTTGCAGTAGTGACATGTATATACATTTCTTTTCGGTAGTATGTGCAGGACCATGGTTTGTGCTGTTTATATGGTATGCACAGCAGAAATGGATTTGACAGACAGATGTATATGATCAAATAATATCAACGTTTCTTTACTTCCTGGCAAAGGAATGAAAAGAAGTGTTTTATTTTCTGTCAGTCTTTATAAGGGCATCAACAGTAATATTTCCAGCTCGCCTAAAACAGGTTTTTTCTTCACATTTTTCACTGGCAAGCCAGGGCTAAATTATCCTTAGAGCTCTGATCAACCAGTATGTTATTCCCTTTGTCCTGGGAAAACTGCTGGACCCATCTTACCCCTTATGACTTTCTGCCTCAGCCACAGCAAGCACTCTGATAGGCTGACGACCTAGAAAATACCTTGTATCAGCAAGACTGAAAGCAAGCCCTTTGCCAGGCAGCAGTAACTGCCAGCTTGAGCGAATGCAGCCGATCACAGCCCAAGTCATAGAATCATAGAATCACCGAATATCCCAAGTTGAAGTCCTCCCCTTCCTAACAGCCCCCCTTTTCTCCCGACTGCCAGCCAGAGCTCACCCTTTGCGGCCGGGCTTCTTCCCCCACCTCCCTGCCGCCTACCTCCCCTCCCCTTCCCCAGGCACTTGGGAAAGCAGCGCGTAAGGAGACATAAAACTTTGGTTTGATAATTGCTTTTTGATGAAAAGCATAATAGCTAGAAGCTTGAAAGTGTCATCACTAAACAAACTGTTGGAGTTTCAGTCTGTTTTGATGAAGACAGTGAGTAACTTAAGTTTCAAAGGTTACATGGAGTGGCCTGTGCAGTACCCAAGGACACATTGAGATCTGCCTGTGTCTGAACACTGGAGTTAACACAGCATCCAGACTGAATGCTAGAGGGCCCAAGACTAAGACTTCTCTGTTTATTTTATTTTATTTTATTTTACTTTATTTTATTTTATTGATGAAATATTCTCTATGTTGATGGCCTGCATCAATACAGAGAATCCGTCAGGTAAAAAACCCAACAGGATCCTGATTTTTTTTTTTTTTCCGTTTAGATTTGCCCTCCTTTATTTACAACAGTGGCAAAATAACTTCAATCAAAATGAGGTTAAGATTATTTTTAACAGATGTTCACTGCTGGCCTGACCCAAAATCCATTGACGTCAATGAGAAGACTCCATGGGGCTTTGGATTGGGTTCTAATTGTTGGAAAAATTAATGTTATTGTAAACCACTGGTCAGTGCTGTCACATGCTCCCCTTCTGTGCCAATTCTATATGACCGGATAACAGACTCACATAAATCTGTTCCAACTGTTGTCTAAGAGGCTAAAGGACACAGAGGTTTATCTTTTTAATTCTGAAGCACCCCATGCTCCCCCCAGCACACCCCATGGCACTACTGTATTCACTTGACAGATTCAGCATTATGGACAGTATTCATATAATCAAAACATTTCACAGTCAAACACTGGGTGGAAATAATAGAATTATTAATGCTAATTGTATGAAGCCCGCTGAACTACAGAAATGTAGGAAATGAGATACTTTGGTTCGTATACTTTCAATACAGATTTTTATTTTTATTTTTTTAAATTCAGACCAAAAGGAAGGATTGCACTTACTGTTAAGAAGACGGAAGTCTATAAACGGGTAGGAGCCGCGGCGCTCGGAGAGAACCCCTGTCTGACCTCTCACCCGTGCATCTCCTGCAAAACACAAAATCCCCAGAGACGTTAGAAGGGGCAGCTGCCTTTCTCTGCTGTTTAGATCTAGATCTATTTTCTATTCAAAGTGACGACGTTGCGCTCCTCCGGTGGGAAAACCAAGGTCCAAAAAATCATCTCCCATGACATCCCTGGGTAATTGGGTAAAGCAGTACAGCTGATCCTCTTATCAGAACAAAGGCGCAAAAAACCCTCGTGTTTATCCTATTGAACAGCTTCTTGCCCAGTAAGTAGACTCTCACTGCTTCAGGAGTGGTGCAGAGGTCCATTTTTTTTTCCCAGACAAGACCAGTTGGATTCTGACTGCCATGGCATCACACACAAAGGTCTCAACCTTGGACTAGGTTCACAGTCCAACAGACCTCCAAAGCTCTGCGACTGGTCTCAAAATCATGAGTTGATGAAGAAATCCCCAAACAAAATATGAAGATTTTTTTAAGGTGTTTTTGTTTGCTTGTTTGTTTTTGTTTTACTTTCTGCTCTTTGAGCAGTCTGGAAAATGGCAACCATCTCCTCAAACACTGAAGCTGCTTTATGTAAGCGAGACCTGATGTTCTCAGGTAAGTATTACTCCAGAGCTTTAGGATGTATATTTAAATATCATAAAGTGACAACACAATACTAAAAATTAGTATGGCTGTGTAAATCACACTGATCAGTACCTGACTTACCATGTAATATTGATGAAATAGGCAAAACTCATTCAAGGGAAAAATGCTACTCAGGGTGAGTAAGAGTTACAAAAACTCTTACTTCGGAAGTAGTGGGAAGCAGATGTCATTTTCACATTTCCATAACCTTAAATATCTTGTACTGTAATGTAATCATTTCTTTATAGGCAAATAGCAAGACCAAAATATTAAAAATTCTTAAATAACATGAAGTTTGGAGATTTTAGAGGTTCAGGTTGGAGTACTCTAGTTCTTCACACCACCAATTCCTCCTCTGCAGAAACACAGGCTGTAGTGCTGAAAGCACACCCACTGCACTTCCTCAGAGCGCTCACGCTCTAGGCCTCCCAAAGTTTGCAATAAAATTATGAATTATTAGTTAGTTTGAATTGTGCTTCCTCTGGGATACCAATCTAGCATCTGACTAATCTAAACAAAAATAATTTAAGAATTTGGCTGCTAGTGCTAGCTTCTACTGCTTGTGTTTAAAAACACGAAAACATCTTGCAGCATAAAAGAAGGACCTAGTTAGATGCTGCTATTTTTTTCTATTTAACGTTCACTTAAAATGTGCTTACAATTATGTGCCAGGGAAGAAAGCCAAGTAGAACTATTAAGTTAAATATTCGAGATGGAGAAAAACTTCCGTGCCCTCTAGGGGTCCTTAGAGGTACGAAAGACACAGAAGCGTGCACTCGAATTAAGACTATTTCAAACAAGTCACTTTTGATTACAAATATAAATCTATTTTCTCTCACCTATACTTTGGCTTTGCTTTTTTTGTTTCCAGAGACAGAACACGTGTTCCCTGTACGCAGCTCCTGCTTGCCAACCCCTCGCTCTAAGGAACCAGCCCAAAACAACTCGAGCTGTTGTTGACCCCACTTACTCCTCCTGATGGCAGGGCCAAGAGGTGCAAACCTCTGCCTGCTCTTGAGCTGCTGCACTTCCGAGGTATGATAATAGCGTGGGTCTGCCTTCATCAGCAGCTTAAAATCACGTGCAACTTGTGGCAATGGAGGTATATAAACCTAATTCCCCCGGGATCCTTCTGTTAAAGGGCAGAAGGGTGGAGTGAATAGCTGGAGAGTTTGCAAAACGCCGAAGCCAGATTCATTGGCACCCATGAGTCAGAGCTCGCAAGGCAGCACCCGGACTTAAAAGTGCTGCTCTCCGCCACAGGTAGACCCATCAGATTGGCTGACTCGTGCAGAAAGTATAAGAATGGCAAGCATATGGTACACATTATATAAACCCCCCCAAAATTAGACAGGCTTGAGCCTGCCTCTAATACAAGCATCAGCAAATTAAGAATGGGTGTAAATTCAGAGTATGCCTTGATTGAGGCTTTTGTTTTTCTGTATGCACCAATGAATCAACAGGAAACTGGAAATAATCCCCCGCATTAAGATACTGATAAACATGTGACTAAACCAACTGATACTTTGGTAAAAAAGAGAGAAATTCAAACTCCAGAAATCTGGAAAAACCCAAGACATATGATACTGTGAACTCAGAAAGGATGATTTTCTTTCCGGACATGAAATAATGTATCTGTCATATGAAAAGAGGTACCATCGTACTAGAGAATAACAAAACCTTACACAGCTACATATTGAAAACATTGCGTAACTTCAATCTTAATACTATGACCCCGAATTTTGATGAAGAGAACACTAAAGGTATGTAGACAACTGGAACATGGAAGAAAACACAATGTGGGCTTGCCAAAAGTAGGCCATACAAGATAAAACTTGATACTTAGTCACCTCGAATAAAATAGCTGTTAGACAAGAGGAAAAAATCAATACTGTAGTGCACTTCAACCATATGGACTCTGTTAAACATATAAGAGAAGGTAAGAGATGAGTACAAAAACTGAAGTTGGAAAAGATTAAAAGTAAGAAGATAACAGGGTGTACCGAGAGGAAACTTTTGCTTGGGAACAATTACTGCATGATCCGCAGAAGATTCATACTGGGAATGGTCTTAAAAGTTTTTATTCATAAACTTGACGCAGAATTAGGAGAGCACTAGTGAGACTTGATGATAACACACAGCTGGGAGATAGCAGGTATATTCAGCTACAGCTATTTTAAATAAAGTTTACTGCTACTGTCACCTTCTCTGCCCCAACTGCTCTATGGCCCAGATACCACTTCCACTTTACTGGTAGTCCAGCTTCCTCTCATGGTGCTGCTGATGTCTCCGACAGAACTAATGACTGCCCAACTCAGACATGTATGTACGCTATTCAGGCAAGGTAATTCCAGTAAAGAGAGCGAAAGCGAGGGAGGTATCGATTCCATTAGTCAAAGTACTTGGTGTTAAGTTCATCTGAAATACCATCTTTGAGAAAGCTGATTTCCTTCAGGAAAAAGAGCAGAGAAGGACCTCTGGGAAGATGATCAAGGCACTAAAGACCCATTTCATAAAATCACCCTGGAGTGATTCCCACTGTTGATAAGCAGCAGAGTGGGAAAAGAACCATTCAGGTGATCAGAAGAATATCATACTGAAGGAGGGGATGAAAACAGTTGAAGCAGCTGATGGCAGGGGCTTTATACACACTGAAAGATGACCTGAAATAGTTAAGAACTATGCGTGATGATCAATAAACTTGCTACCAGCTCTATGTTCTTCAAACTAAGAAAATGTGACTGAATTTTACTTAATCAGCAAAGCCGAGGACATGAAATCATGGAAAATTACTGATGATTCTGATCAGCTATTTGTGTCACTTTACATTTTTTATAGATAATAAAAGTTTGGGCTGTTTCTAGCACTATAGAAATCTATATGCAGAATAAATCTGCATGCCCGCTGACTTAAGTAAAAGCCACTAAAATCCTTATATTCAAGGATTACTAACTTTACCCTCAGGAAAGGCAAGTTTCTGATGAGTCAAAGATGTTATCAAGTAGCTCTACCTCATGAATCTGTTATTTCAAAATACTTTGCCAGGTGCCACCTAGTCTCTTTCTACATCATTAGAGAAAGATTAGTTAGGAAGTGGTGGTGGGCTAAATCAACCACACCTGCCTTCCTCTATTTTTTCTTGGCTCACTTATTTGGAAAACATTTGTATTCTTCCCTATTACTTTTAATTACCTCTAAGTACACTCAACAGTGATACTAAAAACAGGATTGCACCAGATGTACGCCATACCACTGTTTTTTAATTTCTGAGAGGCAAGGGCCGTTCATGGCAACACATCAGAGACTCTTTTTCTCTTTGACAGAGGACTTTGAGAGCGACTTTCATCAGTCCACCAGACCTTTGCATCTCTGCTCTCCACCTTAAAATCAAGTTAAACAATTGTTCTGACAATTTATGCAATTAGCAGTTTTAGATAAATAATCCTTTTTGGAGCGAAAGGAAGGATTCTGTGGAAACAGGGCAGGAAATTTTGACAGCCCATTGTGTTCCCAAGTGAAACAAGCAGGGCGAAGGGAAACGGCAAGGGTACAGGTTCTCCTTGGCTGCTTCGGGCTGAAGATGCGAGGCTGGAACATTTGCAGCCGCAAACACGAAGGGCTGCAGCCTCGCCAGAGCCAAGCCGCCACAAGAGCTTCCAGCGGGGGCATCTCCCAGGGGATGCTGCGCACATGAATTTTGCTTTGTCCTTGTTAAAACAAACAGTCAAGAAAAGAAACCAAACAAACCAGAGAAACCTCCATTAGGAAACAGGAGCCTGTGCAGCATATGACGTGACTGAGACGCACGACAGCTTATGGTCATGGGAAAACTGGAAGTGGGGCAAGGACCACTGTACCACTGCGGCCATGGCATCACCATAATTTCAAGACAGGCAGAAGGGTTAAGAAAAGACTGAGGCATCTCTTAGCTGCCTGACATATCTGGAGGAAAGAGCCATCTGCACCGAGGAAAACAACTTCTCCAAGACTTGCCTGAAACGACGTGGGATTCAATTTCACTGAGAAAGCACAACAAATTAGGGGAGAAAACAGGACCATAGCTGTGAGAAAACAACAGAGCAGCTTCATGCAGCAGAAGTTAGGACCAGCCACTAAATTATTGACTTTATTTAGTACACAGCTCCATGTGGTAAGTCAGGAATACCACAGCAAATTCACAAGAGCTTACAAGTATTTATTCTAGTTAAGCTTTTCTACAGTTTTCATCCAAATATCTAAGCTGACTGCTTTAGGACACATACTGCAGTGGCTGAGTGCTTTCCGTGGAAAAAGCGAGTGGCAGTAACTAGGCCTCTCATGGAGTCCACGAAGCCCCCGGCTCCCTCACTCTTTCAGTTATGAAAAGGCTTGGGATTTCTGAGATGGAGGCAGATGAGTTGTTGATGTTTTAAGCATCATTCTGGTTTTGGTGGAAAGCTTTCTAAAAGAGGGAGGTGTTGCTGTGTAGAAGTAGCGAACTCAGATGAAAAGTTAGGTTAAAAACAAGTAGCAGAACTACTGGAATTATTTTTGATTCGAAGACGTCTAATGCTTGTTCATGGGGATTTGTGCTTGTTTGGATTATTTTCATTCTGTTGTCTTAGTGTTATAAAGATTATTGTTGTAAATTCTTGTCAGCAGAAAGCATTTTGCGCAGATTTCCTCATGTGCATAAGATTTTCAGCGAACAAGAACACTTCCTCAAGAACACATGAACAGACATGATGACAATGTTACAGTTAGCACAACGACTCTCTTTTCCAGCAGGAGAAACTGGGTCAGCCACCTCACTTCATCCATTTGTAAGCACCAAATTTTTAAGCACATAAGTATTCCGAAACATAAGGTTCTCTGTGCCATACGATGTATGGTTCTACTGTTTCTGGTAATAGTCCTAATGAGCTCATAAGTAGTGATTTTATCCAATGCATTCTGCAGTTTCATTTCAGAATGCTCTGCAAAGGAAGATAACTGTTGGTACTCCCGTTTTACAAAAAGGGAATAAAATGGTGGTGTAGAAACCATAATTTGGTTTTGTAGATGTTTTTCACACAGAAAATCACTGAATTCCCCATGCAGTGGTCCTACCCTGTGAATGATTTTTTGTTTTGTTTTGTTTTTACCAGCCAGTTACTTGAATTTCAGCTATTCAAATTCCCATCTCCAGACCTGCAACAGCTGCAGATGAAACACTTCACTCATTCTCTGTTTTCTTACAAAACTGTGTTTTGGAGTGAATGGTGGATTAATATAAACTAGTGGCACTGCCCGACTGTACCTGCCAACTGTAATTTTGGCCTTCCTTTACTGACCAAAATCCATACAACTGCTGTATCTTAATCTCTTAAATGATATTATCACCACTGCTTGTGCCAATCAGGAAAACGCAAGAAACAGAAGATGACAATCTCTTCATAAAACCCTCCTCAATGCTGTAAGTCTCCTGCTAAGTTTGCTTTTGCACTGACGCATAGCCTATCTGGATATACAGCCAGAAGAAGAGCCTAGGATCCACAGGCATGCCTTTAACAGCTGGTCCATTCTGACAAATGAACATCTAGAGTGAAGGTAAAGGAGCATTTTACAGACACTCTTTAAATGCTCCCTTAAACTGTTTCAGATCACATCAGTAACTCTGTAGAAAAGATTTTGAACTGAAATGTCTTGAGGCAAAGCCACTACAACATGCAGACTTTGGAAAAAAGTGCTTGCAGACAACTGAAATCCAAGAGGATGAGAAAACTGCCATAGAGAACCAGGCAACAGCAGTCATCTGAAATTCAGATACTGAAGCAGTACCCGTATTACCTTCTTCACAGACTTGTTTGTTCTTGCATGAGCAAACGCAGAGCCTGCAAAAACTAAGTAGCTACCTCCAACTGAAAAAACGGTCAGAGTCGATTAGGATAGACAATCTTTCATGTTCTAAAGAAGGTAGCTTTCCAAATGTCTATACATTATATTGCACTGGAAATGCTTTCAATTTTTTTCCGACTTTAATAATGGCCTATGAATTATTGCCTTAAGGTCAGATGTATTCCATACACTCGCAGGTGTAAGTCAGTGGAGAGGTGTAGGAGCCTCCGCCCAGTGACTAACACTTAAAGAGACTGAAGTGCCTTTCAGAGTTGCATGTTTTTGACCTTGACTGCAGATTGAGCCTAATATACCTCTGTTTCTTAATTACATGCCACAGTTATGAGCACAGCATATCGGGGGAAGAACCTGAGACCTTGCCCATGAGGATCCTATTCAGACAGCAGAGACCACACTAAACCTCTTATCTTTAAGTATGCTTTTCACTGTGATTATCCCTCTCTCTGTTACTATTTATTTTGTAAACAATATAATTAACGCATACACCTGCAGTTCACACCAATGTGGGCACACCCTCCAACACGTACTGTGTATGCTCATACAGTGTATTATCCCACAACACAGTTAAAACCCAGCACTTGTTATGCCATAGTAATTGGAGTACTGTTCTCTATAAAAAGAAGTAACTAGCTCCTTGATACTACTGTGTGCTAATTACTCAACTATCAGTATTTTCTAGCCCAAAATACCAAAGTTTATGTAAAAGTTTACATAAAGTGCTGAACTACGGGACACAAAGACAGAAAGAGAGCATAAGAACATGGGCAAATTACACAGACTGCTTATTCACATAAAAACTTTTCATTTTGTAGACATGAGAAATTCAGATATAGGAACTTGCTGGCACGAATTTTGCAAAATTCAGCCAATGGCTTTCATACATAAAAGAAAAAATAGATGAACGTTGGTATCTGGTAGCAAAGAATAGATAGTTACTGAACTAAAAGCACAAGACAGGCCTTGCAAAAAAGAATGCAACGAGAAAGCATGGAGACTTGTATAAATACTGTGCTGTAAGTGCAGAAGACAGAAATCATCTATCATCACCTCCATACCTGAAAGGATCAGCTTAGACAACCATCTTGACTTTGGTAAATACCTTGCTTGAACTATATTGTAATGAGCTCGCATCTACTACCTAGGGGCCTGAGCTCACAAGCAAAAGATGAAAATGAAAGCCTGGGAGGACAGGCAGCTAGGAGGAGGAGAAGTGATTCTGCTTTTTTTTTTTGAGTGATCCATTTATAATTCCCATTCTTGCCTGCAGCTTATACTACTCACAAGCAGTAGCATATGACCGACGGCATCTTGAGAGTCTCTGCTGCTGTGGGCCTCAGTGGCAGCACTTTGGCTGACCTGAGGCTTGTCATATGCTGCTGCTCAGCGGGGTTCAGGGTAGCAGAAGAGGTCCCAGGGCACTTCGTTGGATCAGGAAACCAGACGTGCGGTGCACAAGATCATCCTATTAACTTGGACATTTCCACTTCTAGCGCTAAGAACCACCTGTCTGTACTTTGAAGTTTTTATATTGCATTATTGCTGGGGCTTTAGTCTATTCTGTCTCCAAATATTGATCACTGACTTGCCAGGGAAAGCGGGTATTAATATACAAAGGGCACTGAACTGTCTTGATAATTCTTGTATTCCTAAATGATTAGAGAGCTTGTAAATTACTCTGCATTAGAGGATGGGAGCTATGTTAGCAGAATCAGGTTCTTGCGTTGCTAACATTGCCATTGCTCTACAGCCCTGCTGGGAAATGGCAAAACTTACTGGTTTTCTCACGTATGAAATTAAATCTAAAATAGCACCTTGAAAACTAAAAGATACATCCTGAAATGTTAAGAGCTGTAATAAAAGTAATAACAACAGCTACAGCATGATCTTAGCAACAGGTAGTAGTAGGTTGCATTACCATGGCAACTTTGAAGATAGTATCTTACTGTCATGCTACTCCCATCCCTCTCCCAAATAAACTACACCATAAATAAAACCACATTATTAGTTATTAAAATTGTACTTTTTGGATCCTAGTCTTCTGCTAGACTCCCAACTATTAAAATAAACATGTATTTAATAACAAAATTTTAAGACTTGCACACTTCCAATTCCATACGCACAGATTTCCACAATAGGTTACATAGTTTAATACAATGACTTTCATTTTGTGCAAAAGAAAAAGCACAAAGAATCTGTGTTTTGTCCAAAACCAATGCCAAAAAGAGGTATGGAGTTCAGATCTCTATTCATAGTGCATTAGGTCAAGCTACTTCTATTGCCAGTGCCCAAAAGATATGATTTTATTCACTCATAGTTACACCCAAACACTGTTATCCAAACTATAAATTACATTTTCTTAACTGTAATAATGTTCTAGATACAGCTGCTCTTACAGAGATCCCTCTGCATTTGCCTGTGTATTGCAACTTCAAACCGAATTCTCTCAAACATCTACATCTTATTTTATTACATGGACTTCTGATTTGAACATTATCAATGCTTTAAATGCTTCCACTGTGAGGTCGCAACCGGACTCCTTGAATCTGCCAGTGAGAGTTTTGCAGTTGAAGACTAGATTCTTCTTCTGCAGAAAGTTAACTGTCGAGCATTTATTCAACCAAGTTTGCTTTACTGTTCTGCATTCTCATTTCTCACCTACCTATAATATTTGTTAAGTGATCTTTTTAATTAACTTTTTTTTTTATTATTCTACAATTTCCTCAAGAACCATTGTTTGCAAGTATATACATTTTATGAGTTGCAATGACTAGTTACCTGAGCCACAAGGCATCATTCTCATTTTCTGTTCAGGCACTATTATGCAGACAAGCTGAAACTGCTTGATACTACAATCCACGTGTATCTAGCATTGCCAATGATTAAGATTTGATATATTATATATAATCAATTTATGTAAAATAACAATTGATATACTGACATAAATACTAATAGAAAAATGTTGATAATTCCTAAGTCGAAAAGAACAAATGGAGCTTCCTTTGGGAAATGTTCAATAATTTGAGATTAATGTTTTTATTTCTGAGAGAGGACTCTTGGACTTAAAATGTGGGATGTCAATCATAAACTCTGAGCTCATTTCCTGGACTCCTATGGAACAAACTGTTTCCTTTCCATGCCTCAGTTTTCCACTTCTGTGTTTTGTTTGTCCTGTGTAGACAGCAAGTTCTCTACTGCAGGGCCTCAGTGGTTCTACAGCATCTTCTACCTGCGGTCCTGGTAGGTTTCTACATTGCCATAATACTAATAAAACTAATGATCTTTGCTTTTTGTACAGTCAAGTTAGACAACATTCAAAGAAAATGAATGCAGAGGATTTTACTCATGCCATCAAACCAAAATTTGCTTTCAACTCTTAACAGGACACTAAAGAAAACTTCCCTCTATTTCCACAGCTTTGCCCACAAGATTTCTACACCCTCCCTTTGCAATGAAACTACAAAGGATAGGTGTCCAAAGCTGTAAGTAATACAGCAATTGCCATTATAGCAACACATCACCTACTTTTGAAATGCTTACCATCAGCCAAAACCCAAAATCTGTCGACAGTTTTTATGCAATAGCAGTTTTGCCTGTGGAGGAGCCGAGCAGGAAAAGTGCAAGACCTTTGGGATTTACTCCCTTTTCATTTTGTGTTAGAATTGCATGGCTGCCATTCGCCTCACACCAAAGGAGATTCAGTCTCTGCTGTCTCCCTGTATCTAACACTTCTAAGGACCGTATGCTGCTTGCACAACCTTTTAAGGTACATCAGTGCAGTCAACTTTAGAGGTAAGTGAGACACAATAAAGTAAATGAGTCTCAGTCTTGTGCATTAACCACAGGATGATCCTTCATCAGTCTCTGCACGTTCTTCACCTCCTGTTTTCCAACTCCCCTAGGCACTATACATATATATATGTATGTATTCCTAACTCGGGTGTGACCCTTCTTCTTCCTCCCATTCTCTTTGACTCAGTGGTAATTCAGCCTCCCCTCTACTCGCTGCCTTCTCCTGAGACTGGAGTACTGTAGCAGGAAGGCAAACAGTGCTGGCCTTTAAGTCCTGCTGATGGGGCTGCCCCAGGAGCCTTCCTGGCTGGGAGAGAGCAACGAAAGGGGGAAGGAGGAGAAGGAAGCACCGAGCATTGGCTCGGCAGCACAAGGTGCCTGTACTATCTTGCAGGAGAAAACTTTACTCACCACCTGAAGCTTTGCTCTGATTGAGAGCTTTATCTACATGCAAGACTGCAGGAACAAATGTTTGAGATTAATGATTTGACTTTTGTTTGTTCATCATATATTGCAATAAAATCTTTTTTTGTATTCAAAAGCAGTATCTATGCAAATAGCTGTAAACCTTATTGATTTTAAATTTGGTTTAGTTTCTCTGTGGAACACACAAATACCTCCATAACTCAGTGAATTATTGAACAATAAGGCATAAAGGAATAAAGAGAACTTCGTCCAAAATAATCAGTTAACCTTAGTATTATTTGCTTATTCAAGATGAATATTTCCTGAGCTAGCCCACATTTTATCATGTAATATTTCTTCATCAGAATATATTATTTTGATAAAAAACCCTTTTTCTTATAAGAATGTCTTTCTGTTTAGAAAAAAATAAAAACAGCACATGTAGACAATATAACTATTTGGAGTGGAACCTTTTTCATTTTGATGCTAGACACAGGAATAAAGCTGCAACAAGTGGAAGCTGAGCTTGACTGTTCTACTGCTTGGAAAATGCTTTTCTCTTCCTGTTTTTTACACTGTATTTTTCAAACAATTGATTAGATTTAAAAAAAACCCACACAAACCAAATCAACAAACAAAAAAACCCCAAACCACCAAATCCAGAACCCCAACACGGCTAGAATGTAGCAAATACACTACCTCTTGCACTTAAATACATCACTGATCTGGACCATCTTTGCTATGTATTTAAAACGTAGAACTTTAGAAAAGAGTAGCACAAGTGAAAGTTCTGAAATAATCTCACATTGCTCAAACACTAGCCTACTCTCTGTGCCCAGTTCACTGTTATACTTCTGTTGTATTAAATATTTGCTCTCTAAAGTACAAATAAATAGCAGTTTACCTTCTTTATTCGTTGCACATTCTTGAGAGGTGAGCATGAGCTGGCTCAAATAAAACTAATTAGCTACAGATTTCTGTAATTACAAAACTGTTGATAAACAAATCTAATTAGGTGCTTGCCATTGGCAAAGACTGGTATTTCCCCAGAACCCAGTTTTATGTTTCCCCTTGGTGGAGGTGGCTGAGCACTGACTGGGACACCGAGCAGTGGCAGGAGCAGCCAACGCTGGGGCTTCCTCCCTAGCAGATGTGCTGGCAACTGTGGCTTTGCTGAGCCCATCAAACGTGCAAGCAGCTGACAGGTAGCCTCTGCCCAACTTGTTCTAGTGAACATGGGTTTCTATCCCAGCTCCTTATTCCAGAAGTTGCAAAACCTTAGTATCTGAAAGGAAGAGTGACTAGCAAGACATGCAGAGGTTTAAACATAGCCCACTGGCACCAGAGCCCCTTTCAATGATCCTCCACATCACCATCTTGTTCCCTCATCCCCTAATTATCTACGCCTAGTCTTGATTTCATTTTGACACTGAAGTTATAAATGGCAACGTCACATAAGGGACCTGCACCAAACACTACCCTTTGGGAGGAAAAGACCCAGGCGTACCTGAAGGGAGGAGAACCGAGGGGAACCCTGCCTTGCCCTGGAAACAGACATGGATCATGGTCGGCCCCTCGCTGAGGAGGATGGACAAAGCAGGGGAGGGAAAGTATTTTTCTCCTTCCTCCTACTCTGTACGTCCTTCCACAGAAGTGGGGAAAAGATCTGGTTTTCAGACAGTGAACAACTCGCTGCTCAACCTTTGCATCATTGTTTATTTCATATATATTGTCAATATAGAAGAACAACAAAACCAAACCAGCAAAAAAAATACTATGAATATTTCAAACAATTTTACGTAAGAAATGCCAATTTCTCTCACTGACAGTGTACACTGCAACGCTGCCTTTCTCCACAACCAAGGCTGAAAACAGAAGCTGAGGCTTTTGTCTCGGGTGTTTTAACATGTTCTTAGGGAATTCAAATAATTGCTAAAGTCTTTCAGAAAGAGGAGGAAACTGCAATCTGAAGCTTCTAATGCAACAGACAGACTTTTTTGGGTGGAGGCAAAAATTACTGGAGATGTTTTTATAAATCCCAAAGGAACAATAAACTGTACAAACAATACTTTAATCCTGTTTGGTCTCAAAATTTACCTTTAAATTACAGCGTAGGCACCCAAGAGTTCTGTCCCAAGTATTCATTGAACAGATCCTTTTTCTGAGCAATCCAGCTCCAAAGGCTCCTCCTCAAATAGTATTTTAAAAGAGAACGAGCAAGGCAGCGCTTCAGTATTTGCTCTTTACAACCCCCTGTAAATTCCAATAGAGAACAACTCTGGCAAAGACTTTTTTGGCATGTGCGTGTGAAGGCATATAAAAAGTATTTCTCGACTCATCATACTCTTGTGCAATTCATATTAAGCAGAGGGTTTTTTGGTTTTGTTTTGGTGCTTGTTTTTTTTTGTTGTTTTTGTTCTGGGAATTGCAAGACATAACACACAAAAAGTAGTAAGATCGTTGTCTTTTTCTTAAAAACAGATCAGCTTGAATAAACACCAACTATAGCTTAAAGTTACATCCAGAAAAAAGTTGTGTTTTTCCTAGACCCTACCATAACAGTATATTCAGTAGCTAATGATTACCTAAGAAATATCAAGAACTGCACGAACACCAACTTTAGATGGTAAGACTCTACTTACAAATGATATATAATGCAAAGGTTCTGCAAATTAGATTTTGAATTTATTATAGAAAAGCAATTTGGAAAGTCTTTGCTGGAAAACTCCCAAGAACATTCTCTCCTCAAATATCGGGCTAGGTCTCACCAAACCTGTGAAACACCTTAACACTTGAACATTTTGAACAAGTTAAATTTTATTTTGGTTCTACACTGAAGAGAAAGTCCATCAAGATTTTTAAGAATCATTATCACACAACTGAAGAGCTGTCATAGAATTCCGTCTACAGTTGTAAAACTGACTAATGTTTTGGACAAGGCTCTAATACCAGATGTATATTACTGGCAAAAGCAGTGTACTCTTGTTATTTCCCACACAAGTGTAGCAAGGTAACGTACACTGTATTCATGGATATTCAAACACAGATCCTATATCAACTACATGGAGAAAAACATTGATTAAAAGTCTACCAGCAGACAGAAGCATGCCTAAAATCAAAATGAAGGACGTATATTCCAGTTCACCTTAAAGTAAGCTTCCCATTTTATTCCTCCCCAAAACCTAATCACCGAGTAATTCTCTCACCAGAATGCAGCAGGATCCACTGCAGCACAAAGGGATTGCTATAGAGAAAAATAAATCACTTCTTCCAGCACCATCTTATTTGTGTGGCAAGTATACTGCAGCTGCGAGCTCATACTTCAGGTTTGTTGTTTCAGTATAAGATGTTCCTATTCTCTCCATTGTTATGAAATAAAGCTCAGCAATTTTTTTTTTTTTTTCCCTAGATCTAGGAAGAACAGTTTTTCCTAGATCTCAGGTATCAAGTACTGGTGCATTCAGTCCTTGTTTTGGCTCCTGCAGTTGTTCTGAGATCTGCTGGCCCATCTCCAGGTGTCTCAGCAGCCGTGGATGCTGGGCAGAGAGATCTCATGTGCACAAGGGCCGGTGGAAATGCCTACAAGTGGCTACTCCCCACAAGGGAGTTGGAACAGCCTGTCCTGCTTTTTCACCTGAAAACACAGATCTAATTTTCCTGAACTGACCTTCCACTTGCGTATAAAATGAGAAAATAATTTCAATGCTATGGAAACGTGAATCGCGTTCTGGAGGTGACCCAGTTGCTTTCCCATTGCTTGATTTTCTCTGTGACCCCATTTTCCTATCTCAGTAACTAACATCATCACTGAGGCTCTGGGGTCTTGCTCTGGGGTGGCGTTGGCAGTAACAAGAAGAAAGGGACAGGTTGCCCTGAGCCTTCCATGGAAGAAGCAGCCCAGCCGGTGGTCCCCCAGGCCCCTGAGACAGGGGCAGCAATCACTGTGCCCAAATCTTTCTTTTTCAGACACTGAGCGGCTGCATCTGCATTCAGGTGTTGCAGAGTCTGCAGATGCTGCAGGAACCACTGGGGTCAATGCAAGAACAAAAGTTGTTGGGCGGTGGGGGGTGGAAACAACCTCAGGCGAACAGGGTCCCATCATAATTAGAAAGACACTATTCTGTTTGCATATTACTGAGGAATCTTGACATTTCAGTTTAGAAACTCACTTGGAAATGACAACTTGAAAATATCATGTATTCAAGACCTTGATCCAGCAGCCACAGAACTCCATTTCCTGAAAACAAGCAGTGACACCCTGCACTTCTAGGGCAATCATGTCAGGCTGCATGGAAAATTCAGCAGAGACCAATACACTTTTCAAAAAATAGATCAAAAATTCACTTATTATCATTTTTTTCCCCAGTCAGGTAAAAATCTGGAGTGGAACCGACAGAAATTGCAGGACATTGAGGTTAATACTTGTTTTCTAAAATTGAATATATGTAACTGTTAGTAAGAAGTACTAACAGTCTTGTATCCATCCTCAACATACTAACACATACAAAGGAAAAATACGATATTATACACTAATATCTATCGGAACTCAGAAGACTCTGGCTACAGAATATTTGTCCTTCAGATATGGATTCCTCCCACCCCCCCCTTTTTTTTAATCAGTCTAATCTGATGAGATATGTGATAGAGAAACTGAACTACGTTTTAGCAAATTGTGAGTTTTGGTAGGATAAGAAATTATTGCTTTGAGCAATACCTTGTCTAGCAGTTGTAAAAGGCAGGGTATCGCATTTTCTTTCTCTATAAAATGAGCATCTCGGAGAAAAGCAGAGGTAGCTAAACCAGTACAGAGGCTGTTATTTGAGTTTCTTCCACAACTACAAGGTACTGGAAAAGTAAGTACCTTTGCCAACAACCTCTATAGCACTACTTACCATCATCAGAAAATGTGCACAATCATAAATAGAAATAGTAGCCATAGAGTACGAATGTTTTCTTTACACTACATTAGGAGAGGGTTGAGGGAACAGGGGGAGACCAAAGGGAACTGTTCTACATCCTTCCCCAGTGTTTAGTACAAACTTCTTTCCTTGATTTTTTTCTCCAAGGTTTTACATGCTAAGTCTTACCATATTTTCAGTTGAAATCAAGCAGATATTAGCTCTCATGAAATCCTGTGTCATCTAATCAATAGCGGAGCACATATTGTTATGAGAACTTTTCTATTAACATTACATACAGTAAAAATAAACATACTGAAAAACTATTCCTACACCATAGGGTATCTTCAAGTATCTTCAGAAGATTTCGTATCCTACTCCTTGCAGGGAAATATATTCCCTGACCAAAACAGGCTTACATGTTTGATGGATTCTGAGAAGAAATTCTTTAACAATCTTAATTCTCTAATCTTAACAAAATTAATAAATAGGACAGGTGGTAGAAATAAATTAATTTTACTGAAAGCTATTCTGCACATCCAAGAAAGCTTCATCTCTGCCCATTCTTCAAACGGTTGTATTATTTTATACAGTACAATAAATTTTCAGTAAGACCTTGTGTTTTTCTTTCACATTAGTATGAATTCTTACCCTACTTAATGAATTTGAGGGGTTTTCCCCTCCCAGCATAATTTTTTCAAAATAGCAGGCACTTAACATTTCAGATTTATCATAATTAATTTTATACCCAAAGACTGCCAACAATATGTGGTTGCTATTCTATTGCTTTTAAGAGGAAAAGTGTGTTTGTATAAACAGCCCTACATCATCTGCCTGGCAAGCTATCTGCTCCATCTGTGAGCAGCCCTTTAGTTGGAAGTTCCTGCCTAATTGCTGCAGACAGATGTTCTCCTGCTGTAGCTGTAGACACCACAAAGGCTCCTGCCGTGTTAATTAACCAGCTTAAAGATGTTCCTTTCCCTAATTTAAAAGCCTAAAACCACTTATACACAGCAGAAACGCAAGGTCTCACCTTACCTCCAAGGCCACATCTTCCTAAACGCAGTGTTTCTAAATATCCCCTCCAGCTGCTCAGTGGCATTTTCTTTGTCAAGAGACCCCTGGATAACTTAACTGTTAGTATTCTGCTTTGTACAGTTCATAGTACAGCTTTTCTATTATTATCTGAAATGTGTCCCTCTACCATGAATCCATACTGCTCTGGGTATATACATACCTAACATGTTACTAGGCTGTCAATATGGGGGGAGCGAAAACTATTCAATTTGCATGAATGAAACACGTATAGATGACAAGCAGTCTCTTCTTTTCTTTAATGGTATTACAAATACCTTTGCTTTCTTCCATGAGGAAGGAGTTTTTCCTCCTTAAGAGCATTGATTAAATAAGCCTTGTAATGAGTTTCTGTATGCTGCTTTATGCAGCTGTCAGTCATCTTGATCGACGGCTAGGGCTAGGGCTAGGGCTAGGTTACACGGGCTAGACTTGTAACCTGCCTACTGCCTTTTCTCCCCAACACTGACTACTCAGGAAGTATTTCCCCCAATATTTGGGGGAGAGGGGACTGCGCAGAGCAGCAGTGCTCATGTTCTCAGATACCTCCTTCAGACCACTCTATAAATGCATGCCTTATAATGGCACAATAATACATCTGTCCGTCTTTGCTTCACATAAAAAAAGGCTTCTCATCCCTTTAACCATTACTGAAATAATTTTTATTGGCTGATCTTTTCCACCAGAAGTTACTAAGCTTCTACTCTTTTATTCACTTTGTCTTCAGAACATAAATCCACTCCTCTCAAACATAAACTTGACCTTTATTTCTCTGACATAAGAGGGAATCATCATCCAGGTTACTTTTCCAGTCTTTTTCCAGAAGGCCTCATCTTCTTTCACCTCTCCTTTATGTTTCCGCCTTAAAACTTACGATAGCATGGAAGGCCCAACCAGCTCCCACCTTTGGTAACCATTCACTTGTACATCCCACCCACCTTTTCTCTTTTTCCCTTCTTTCCCTAACGTGTGGAAATTAAGCCTAACTTGGTGACAAAGATGTTTAACCTCTCCTCACCCAAGCAGTGCTGTCCTTTTCAGATGGTTTTGGGCAACTACTGAGAGAGACCAGCATTGTCCTATACTTCCCAGAAACTACTTTTCACTAAAGTAGCGTGGGACAGTGCCTGAAGCACTCTTATGTCCTTCCACATAAGTCAGAAGACTCTAGCTCTCTCTTGAATTTTCTTGAACTCAAGAAGAGGTTGCCCACAGAAGCTGTGCAGTCTCCACCCTCAGAAATTCCTAAGACCTGGCTGGGTAATGACCTGAGCAACTGGGGCTGAGCTCGCAGCTGAGCCTGCTTGGAGTAGCAGGTCAGACTGGAGACCTGCAAAAGGCCCTTCCACCTCTGTGGTTCTGGAGTCCTTCGCTCCATGTCATGACTCTGGGCTTGTTTGAGAGTAGAGGATGGCAGAGTCACAGGCAGGCCTGTGAGATTCTGTACCACTGCAGCTATTCCTGCTTCTGGAAAGGAAAAGATGTCTTGCTTTAACTTTTAATAGGATCTTCCTGCTTCACTTTGGGAGATTTTTAAGTTACTACTTCCTTTCATGAATTTGTATATCCCCCATATTCTCTGAGAGTTCTGCTCCCAATGCTTATCCACATTCTCCAGGCCATTGACCCCACTAATCATTCTTCCTACATCACATTTAATCCCACCAAATCTCATTTCCGCTGAAGATTTTGAGAGAGTTCATTTCTGAGATTAACCTATCAAGACTATCTCTGGTAGCAATGTCAATTCATTTTTCATATTTGCTTCGGCAGGAAGCAAAACAACATCTTGAACCCTACAAACCTTGCCTGCTCTGAGCTAACTTTCTCTCTTTCCCCCAAATTTCTTTCAGGGAAGCTGCTTCTCAAACCGTCCCCTCCTCCTCCAGCCGTCATTCCACGCACCCAGGGAGCACAGGCCGGTCTGCAGGTTGCACACAGACCAGGTAGGACCAGCACCATCTGGTCCAATGGAGGTCCAGGTCCAGGCAGCCATTTGCCACCTGTTGGAGATTCTGTACACATCAAAAAATACAGCAGCCCTCTTCTCCTCCTTCCCCTCCATTCATTTTTTTGTTTGTTGATGCTTCCTGGTATGTTCTGGGTTCAGACAGTACCAAAAAACGCCACTTAGTATTGATTCAGCTGCATCAGGAGTGGAATAGGCCAGAAATCCTGCACTTAAGTGTTAACCACTGTTCAGAGCCGTTGAACAGTTAGTCTGCCAAATTCCTGACAAGACTACGGTTGTTATCAAGACCCTATTTTCTCATCTACCAGACCTTACCTGAAGTTCTGTAATTGCTAGTTTTGGGGACACATTTCACACCGCAATTTAGCCTCGTGTTCTCTGAGACAATGAACGTTTTCTTTGGCCCTGCGAGGCGTTAGGCCTTCAGCAAAGCGCAGGCAGGTGGGTGGTGGCGGTCCAAGTCTCAGCCCCTGTCACTCTCCAATTGTTTGGATTTTATTTATGTTTCGATTTTGTAGTAGCTTTCCCACAGCTTCTTGCATGCACTCATTGAACTGCTGAGGCACATGCAAAATCTTGCTTTATGGGATGCGTATATCTTGTTTCCTAGATATTTCTCACCTAGAGGCATCTAAAGAGCAACTAGTCACCAGTGGGACAAAATTCTGAGCGAGTTTCCCTAATCAACACAACTACTGAAATCCACTACATATGTTTGCAGAAATGATTCCAATCTTGTGAGAGAAGTTCCTTCTACTTCCTCATCTCAGTTGCATGACACCAAACCAATGCTTTGTAACTGCAGCTATTCAGCTAGGCAGTTTTACACAACTAATTTACAAGACTCTGAAAAATAAAACATTCTCAGGTTCCACTTGGGCATTTGGGATCTTTCAGACAACATGCCATCATAAGACATTACACCAGGCTTCGATCTGTGAAGTCTCCCACGCATTAAGCGATTTCTAGAATGCAATTGCTTCAGAGCACATTATCTTTTTTTTTTTTTTAACTCCCATAGTTAAAAAATACATGCCTTAAAACCCTGAAATAGATAACATGTGCGATGTATCCGATAGCAAGACCAGTAAAGACGAGCACACTAGTCTCACCATAGGCTGGAAATCAAAGACAATTCAAAGTAGCAGCTGGAGAGAACAGTACTGAACTAACACGTATTTTACTCGGCTTGGCCGAGTCATCTCTACTCTTTCCTATATTAGCCAAAAGTTCCTGCCCCTGAACTGCCTCCAGGGTTTTACTGATGCAGATATTTGTGTGGCAACCATGATGAAAACTGACTTGTCTGGGAAAAAAGAAAAAGGCAAAAGCAGTCCGGTACAAATTTCGTTCTCTCAGCCACATCAGTTATCACTTGGCATCAGCACAGCAATGAGAACCAGTGAACATCGCCACTAGAAAAATTTACATGTCAATTCTGCCCAGGAGTAAATCCCAAGTACTTTGTTCTTTTTTTTTTTTTTTTTTAAACCACAGAATAGATTGAATACATTAATTATTCTAACGACAAACTGTTAATGCACGGCAATGATCCAGGACTTCTCTAAAGGTTATTTTGGCAAAGCAAAAAGTGGCAAAGTTGGCCATGAATTAATAAATCAGACTCGTGTCGCATTTGAGCAGCCAGGTGCTTGAACAACCCTGCAACGGGAAGAAAAGCAGAGCACAAAGAAAAATGAAATATAAATACACAGACACATTTTAAAAATTTTTGTGTGATGTCTCCCACAGCAGTGAATTGATGAGCTAGTCAAAATTATTTCAGTGTAAATTTTTTATCACGGGAAACGAAGGCTTTAACACTGTAAATATTTCAAGAACATGCCCCTTTCCCAAAACTTTCCTTTACAGTGCAATTGAGATGAAAGCCTTTGACAAATTGATTGAAGTCAGGAAAATAAACTGTTCTCTCACTCTTGTTTACACTTTTATTCACTGAGAAAACAGATGCTTGGGGATAAACACATATGCCCTGACCCTGCTATGTCTTCAAGAAACACTGAAGATTTTTTTATGTGACCAGTGATTAAGATCACAAAATATTAGTTTTTTTCAATTAGTATTGTTAGGGGTTGCTTTCCTTCTCAAAGCCTTCTAAAAATGGTCAGATGGATCCTGTCCAGCCCAAAATATAGGACGAACACCAGCCTTTTCCAGTTAATGAAAGCAAGGCATGAATGTAATCCAGGCTCAGTTCATTCTCATGTAGATGTTAAATATAAAAATCCATCTCACAGATGGGAAACCGATGCTGGAAACTGAAACTGACTTCTGAGAATCCAAGGTTTTTAAACCATCAAGTCCAAACTCCTTCATAGCAAACATTGCTCATCCTTTACCCAACTATTAATTCAAAGATTTAGTTTAAGCGAAGGTGTTTTGGTCTCCAAAAGATTTTTGCACTTCAGGTCAAAGGTGGAGAACAGAGTGGCACCTCAGGATTTCAGTACCCATCATCCCTACAACAGGCAGATAAGTGATGTGCCCAGAGGATTGCAACAGGCGAACAAATGAAAACCATCATGATCCCCAAACGTGACTTGTTTTAAAGTACGTTAATGTTGAAATTGAAAAAGGTCCTGTATTTATACTCAGGTCACTAAATGATCCTACAACATAGCTCTGAGTTTCCACAACACAAACCATCACTACAACATATAGAGCAAGGAGCAGGGCTGGACCTGAGTTTTGGAATTCTCCTAATGCAGCCCAATGCAGGGTCGGCTCCTGGTTCTGGGCTCCAGTCCACAAACAGGCAGAGTAAGTGCCATGTTCTAATGCCATTTTCTTTTTCCACTTGGATGCAATAAAAGGTGAGTCTAATTGCAGGTGCAATTGAAGCCTTCCATCTATCAGGTCAATGCACACTGTCCTACAGTAATTTTTCACAATCTGTAAGGCAGAGGCAGGAGACAAGTGGCATTAACTAAAAACCACTCATAACTAAGGGAAGTGCTGATAGAGAGAACTGAAAAATGAGATGAAAAATAACAGAACAGCCAGAAGCAAACAGCATTATGTCCTTGAAGCAAGGGAGCATTCAAACAGCATCTATTCCATCTTCATAAGCTATGGATAATTATGTCTCACTAGGGTTTTGAACCTCAAATTACTAAATTTCATTAAACCTTCTCAGACCTCAGTAGAAATAGGATGTCTTTCCTCCATGGGAGGTATTAGTCCTGAGGAGGTCACATTGCTAAGTAAAAAAGAAGTCACTTTGAAAAAGAACTTGCACGTTGGCAAGACAACAGACAGCAGTCAGTATACGCAGCACGGATCCCAAACGGCTGCAACGTACCCAGTAACAGGTTACTGAACAACTGTGCAAAATGAAAATGGTAATGCACACGCACACCCAAAATATGTAGCAGCACACAAATGCTGCAGTACAGATGGCTGCTCTAAAAGATGTAAACGCAAACAAAACACCCCACTGCCTAGAACATGATGTTCTTGAGCATGTCACGGCTAATGCGACATCTTCAAAAATACCTCATTTGTTAGGTACGAAAGATGATATGTAATTACTTCTTCACAGCTCTACAGTAGGTCCAACATCCTTCCTCCTTTGTGTGAAAAATCTATTACAGTCGACTCTGAGCCTTCATAATTGTTCTCCATTAGTAATGATTTACATGATATTACAGCTGTCACCAAATGTCAAGGTAATTTCCCTGTTTTCTTTCTTTGAATCCTTTTAGAAGTTCTAGTTTAAAAGAGCACCTACTGTAAATATGTTCTAACAGAGGAGACTTCTAAAGAGAAAAAAAAAACCCTAAAGGACGTGAGACGGTAATTTTGAAATATCTTGTCATTACAGAATTGACATGAATCAGTTCTAGCTATGAAGATTTTGTATTTCTTTTTGCACCCAAGGAAACATCGTGAGGAGTGAAGAATTACATTTTCTTGTCTGACAACGGCACCAGGACAGGGTGGAACAATCTGTCACTCCACCTGGGGAGTCGGTAATGTGATGTTTTTAATTCATGCAGCTTCAGTGCTTCTCAAAAACCCCAAAGTTTATTTTCATAAAGGGCACTTCTGAGGATTACGTGCGAAAACTGGCTTTAAATTCTGCAGGCTTGAAAACTGCCAGAAAGAGAATAGGCCATGAGCTGCCTCCAATTCTCAGCTGCAAGCCTGGAGAAGAAGCAGGTGCTGGAAATGCAGGCTGCCTCCCACACCAGTCCCGCTGTTGGAGGAGCGAGGCACACTGGTCCATGACACAGTAAGCTGGCAGAGCAGCCTGGAGCTAAAACGTCCTGGCTGTACACAACGTCTATGAGACCCCAGACCCCAAAAAATACGTAGCCTAAGCATCCTCTCACCAAAGGAGCTGTTCTAGATTACATGAGACAGACCTGAACTCGGTGGGTACAAGAACCCAGGCTGCAGGTACAGCTTCTCAGTGGGTGCGACTGATGCAGTTGATTATGGTGGGGTTTGCAACAGATTTGTTAAGTGTCTTCTCAAACCCTAGAGACCCAAGTTATGTCCTGCATTTCTTACTGACAAGTGCAGTCAAAGGCAGCACCAACTTTTAATCAGGAAGATTACGATTCTGAAAGAAATACATATGACAGTGCTTTACAATGCCGTTTAGATATGGAAACTGAACAGTTTGGAAAATCGTAAAAGGCAAGAAGAATGTATTGACTGATACAATTGGACCACTGCTTTTAAAATTGCTCCTAAAGCAAATTTAGACCTTGGCTGATTTTTTTAGTATGGGTGGCTCTTTAATTTACACCAAAGATTATTCAGGAACTACTTATGAAAGCATAAGTGAACTTAAAAAGGAATAAGATCCACTGGAAATCTGCCCCGGGCAGATTTGGTTTCATTTTGAATAACCCATCTTTCTTCCAAACAGAAGTCCCATTGATTATCACTATGGAGGAAATCTGCTTTCCTTTAAAAAGCAATTAAGAATAAGTTGGTTTGTGTTCACTTCTCTGTAGCCAAGTCTGTGTCATAAAGCAACCACTACCATTTACACTATTGGGTGAACTTCTCAGGGAGATTAGTATGGAGTTTTGAGGGCTCTGCTGGCCCAGAGGATGACGCGCTCTGTTATTCCTGAGGATTGCACTGAGGATCAGGACAGAATCACACAGAAGGAGCTAAAAGGGAACAGCTGCAGCCACCATTGACCATGCTGTGACTGAAGAAAGCAATTCACTCCTAACGGCTCAATGCTGTCCATAACAACCTACCAAGAGTAGCACATCCTCCTCTGTCAAATAGTAATTTTTTCAAATAAAATTAAAGAAACAGTTCTTGGAGGCTCCAGGCTACATCAAACATTGTTTGTCCCTAACAAGCAAAGTAAGTGGGGAAAATACTGTGATACTATTCCGTGCTGAGGAGGGAAACCAAGAGAAAAGCAGAAGGCTAGAACTATTTTAAGTTGTAATTCCCCCACCCCACCCCCCAACCACAAAATTTAAAAGCTATAAACCTCCAACACAGTAGAGATGTTTCCTTAATGCTTTAGCACATGGAAGATGAAGTACATGGAAAAATACCATTCCAGAATTAGGAAACTGTCCAAAATCATTGTCAACACTTACACACATAAAGCGTTTCGAATAGACACCAAAATCATGCTTTAATTGCTAATGATTACTTCATGAGAAGTTAAGTGATAGACAGATAGGTGAGAGGAAATTTCCTTTTGCTCTTTCTTTTCCTTTCTTCCATTCTTACTTTCTAACATCACACCAAAGGAAGGACAGTTGCATGAGTCAAGAGATAAGAGCATTGGCCAAAAAGCAAATCTCCGGATCCAGTGAACTTTACCAAAAATTATTTTGGCAAAAATTCTTAAACAAAAATTCATAGGCTTTTAGGCAGAAGCGGGGCAAGCCACTTAAGGCCCATGCAGGCAAAGCAGCCATGTAGTGTGTTGGGTCCCACTGAACGCTGGGTCCTGCTGCACTGACTTCTCCTCCAGGACTCAGGCAGGAAAAGGATGAAGGAGGGGTAAAGACTGTTCCCTTTCCCTGTGACTACAATGGGAAGGGACTGGGGTAAGCAGCAAGAGCTGTATTTGCTTGCCCTCTGCCTGGTTTGTTTATGCTTTCAGAGCTGCTGGGCACTGGCAGCAGAGCAAGCGGGCAGGCTGAGGGCCAGGACTGCCATGCACGTCGCGTCCGTGGGTGTGAGCGTGCTCCTGGCTGCTCTTACTCTGGCAACGTAAGACATAAAGGCAGCCTTACGAAGGGAGTGGACTTAGAAGGTGTCGGTTTATCTTGTGCGTCTGATCTATGCCTCATACAGCCACCAAGGTGAGAGTCCACGGGGACCCATCCCAACCTTCCAATAAAATCTCTGAGGAGGTCAATTTGGGGAACAGAGAAACTCCCACTCACAGCCGCTACACCCCTCTGAGCTCTCCCAGCCTGTTTCTCCACATACCCAGAGCTTCCACCCCTCTGCATGGCCTGGCAAGTCCCACCAGCCTTTTTCAGCCTTCCCTGTCCAGAATTTATTTTACTGGCACCAAAATACTAAGCTCTGCTGCCATCAAAGGTAAGAACAAAATACGCGTTCCTGTGTCTTTGTTCCTGGAGTGGCCAAATCCAGTTTTGCTTTCTCCATCAAGAAACCTCAAGATGGCTCTAGATCAGACCATCACAAACTAACCTTGCCGGAGCGTAGCAGAACCTAAAGGCTGAGAGAAACTTATTTCCCTACTTCTAATACTTAAACATAAGTATTTGCATGTGAGCTACCTGTCTCAGCTCCCATTACAGTCAAAGGCATAAGTTGATGGAGCCTAGAGAAGCATTCATGTGACTTGATTTCCACTAGCTACAGCTGGAACTTGTGTACAGCAGCAACTTGGATACATAACTTCAGTACCTTGAAGCATCTTAACTTGGAGCCGAATCACTAACCCCTAGTGATCAAGAACAAAATTCTCTAGAAGGACTACAACTCCAGGACAAGCTGTATAGAAAGGAGATAACCTTGTTAAATGCTGGGGGTAATTTGGAATAATGTGTAAAGTTCTATTAGATTCACCTTATTTTGTGTGGTAGGGATGTGATGAAATATTTTCAAATGTTACCATACGACACAAAAGTAATTGGATTTAAACACTATTAGTTCAACAGTACCAAGGGAAAAAAAAGACACCTAAATAGGTTTTCAGCAGAAACCTACTTTCTGGATATTACCCAAGAACACTGTAGTTTGCACTATGCTTTCTCATTGTAAATTCATACTTTCCCAGTCTTACCTCGAGAAAACCATAACATACTAAAACATTTGCTTTTCATAGCAGGCTATGTTTAAACTTGACTAATTAAACCAAACCCCTAGCAACCAAACACTAACAGTACACAACTACACTTTGTGAAGTCAAAACTCAGAAACCAGTCATGACCACAGTAATTAAATAATAATTGTGGTCAAATTCATTGAGCTACATAGTATGGTGCCCATATCTGAATATTTAGTAACTTATAGCTTACCACAGTTCATTAACTACCGCCTTATACATTCTTGAGTAGCAGTATGTGAGATGCTTTCAGGCTGTACAAACCCATTAAAAGACAGGAAAACATCCTTTGTCAGCTAGCCTAAATCTATAAATCTTTGCTATCTGAAATGAGTGAATACTAATTTAAAGGCTCCTGTTGTCTTCCCAAATTCAGTCCCACCATATCACTCTTGTCAAGTATCTAATACTCTTTTTGCACTGCACCTGCACAGCAGCTATACGTAACAAGAGAAAATAAGAGTTTTCAATACCAGGGGAATGAAAAAAGGAACTTTGAAATTTATTGGGGGGGGGGAGGGGGGGGCGGGGAGAGGGTGCGATTTGAGTCAATATGATGGTTTACAGCTAACTGAAGAATGCTACAATCACCTAGTCATGTTCAGTGCATTTTCATATGTAGATGACATTCGGCTTGCTTAATGGAAGTAGTGCTAGAATGAGCACCTTCCATTGCTGGAGATATGGGTTTGCTTAAATTTCTTGCTTTTAGGTGGAGTAGGCTAATGGAACAGCAACATTTTTGGTCACAGCGAAGAGTCGCAAAGAAAGTTAAATCATATTTTGTCTGGATTAGAAATGCTGAGGGAACAGTCCATCTCACGGTATTCTTATTCAGGTTCCACTAGATTTTAGGTAAAGAACTTTCATGGGCTATGATAAAATCAAACAAACCTACCATCTTCAGGTCAGGTGTAAAATTATTTTAAGGCATTTCTCTACGAGCATACAAATTAACATCTATGGCTATGACTATTCCACATATGTAAAGTAGACTGCTAGGGCAGACCACTTATTTTGGTCCAAACGCAGCCGAGGATCATGTAAACAGGCCTTGTATTATTCACAGCCTTCATGCCCTCAAAATAAAATTGAGATAAGACTTCTTTGCAGGCTTTTGTCTAAACATATATTTCAACTAGTGTGGGCCAAACCCAGAAACTGTAGGGGAAACAAGTAAAGTGCCAGAAAAAACAAAAAGCATGACACAAAGAAAACTTTCTTCCAGTTCTCAGAAGACACTGTTCTCAGCGTGTGGTTCATCTGCCTTTTGGGGTCCCCCCCTGCAATTTCTATGAAGTGGGTCTAAAATAAGAAACACTAGAACGGAATATATTTGAACCATGGGTGTGCCTGCAACAGGAAACTGCATTTCAATGCAAATTTTGCAGAGGCACCTCTTGTGACAGCAAACAACTACATTCCTCTGCTTTTCTAGATTTTTCTGAAACTCTATGACAGAAATGGCAATTTTTGACATATTATCTTCAGTTAATTACAATCACTAGCATCTCTGCTATTTGTAATTCTGAGCAGATAAATTTCTACGGAAATAGTTAGCGAACGAACAAAAGTACTTTAACTCATGAGTATTTTTATTACATATTCCATTCTTTATAGTGTCATATCAGGATGACAGAAAATAAGACAAAACTGTAAGGAAGGAAAGCTTGAGTCGTTATGTGACTATTTTCTGTGATTCTCGTCTTCACAGTCACAAGAACTGTATGGAGAGGACGATGATATTCTCATCCCTCCTGAAAAGAGAGAGATAGGTGCGTGCTGTGCTCTTCTGGAGAGACTTTTTTATTCGTCCTGCTCTTGCTTTCAATCTAAAGGAAATCCTACGCTTAGCAGATACCTATGACCACCCACCATTATTTTCTGAACTTCATGGTTCGGTGACAAAACCTAGCATTAGAAGAAGGATTTTTTTTTTTTTTTCTCATCAGGATGTTTTTCCACCTCCGGCCTCATGCATTTCCTTCGTTCACCTGCCTGTCTTTTCAAGAAGAGTTGTATGAAGTTAAAAATATGCAGCACCAGAGATGACTCCTTTCTGCAATCTCTTTAGCGCTGCTGTTGCGCATGAACTCCACACTCCAGCATCAGTAGCATGGTGGAGCCCATGGGGCACCACATGAGAGGGCAGGGGCCTTCTCCCACCCAGTAAGTTGTGTAAACCAGAGCTTACTGTGCCTATGACAAAGTTTTCAACAGCTCAGGGATGATTAAAATCTCTGAGAACTTGTAATGTATCTCTGTTTAAGCAGAAGGAAAACGCTGGGTAAATAAAGCAAATTCACACTTCCATTTAACAACAGCTTTTCTCTCTTCGTGATTTCAGTTTTTGTAATCTTCCTGTCAAAAGTTGTTTATTTCATACACAAGCACTGCTGAACAAAGCCCTGCTAATCTGCCCTTGCCGCGTCCTCCTTGTGCTTCAAAACTAACAAAAGGTAGTTTTCTTTCCTTATTTTTGTGTAATTGATTAACGTGAAGGACGTGTACTTTCCATTTAAAGCCTTCGTTATACAAGCCTGAAATACCACGTCTTAGATATAAGCATTAGATATTTATCAGATATAAACAAAAGTACTGTCAAACCTGACGCTCGCAACAAAAATTTCTTATTTCCCTGACACCTCTCTGTTCTCCACGCTACAGCATTATTTGCTGCAATGAGCTTCTGATTGTAAGAGACTGTTCTCGTTGGTAAATACAGTGTAAGCTTCCAACTCTATCAGCATCCAGCACATGTGCTTGCCTAAAAGTTTTCCTTTTGCTGTATTTCATGAAACACAGAATCATGCAGTGAGGTGAAGAAGATTTGGATGTTCATGCATTCTGGCTGGGTACGTCACCCAGAGCATGAAGAGACATTACAACTGCACTTTCAGAATTTCAGGACAGGAAGAAGAGTTAATTGGATAGGGCTGGCTCTCTCATGCACCCAGCCACTCTTTGGTGATGCTCTGAAACAGGCTTTCTCCAGCTTTTCCTTTGTGAGAGTTGCTACCCATGTCCAGTCATGGTAGGTTGCTGGACACTTAGGAAACAACCAAAATCAGCTTGCTTGGACTGACATTTTGAAAATTGAAAGCCATGGAAAGGATTCACAGCTCAGAATGATCCAACGGTTAGAAAGGACAGAAGCACAGAACACAGCCTAATGCTTTTCTGTGCCACTCCTAGTTCAATCCCATTGCACCCTAAAATTACTTTCAGGCCCAAACCCAGCACAGTCCTAGATCTGCAGGAGGGGCAGGCCTGAAATTCATATGAACTCACTAGCCAAAGAGCAGAACAAGTCTGAATTTTGATCAAGCAAGCATATTTCTCCAATTAAAAAAAAAAAAACAACTTTTTTTTTTTTTTTAATCCTGCCCCAGTCCCTACAGGGTAAGTCAGATTTGCAACAGGGTGTTATAACTAAGAATTTGGACCCTGTGCTATTAAATTTCTTATCTTTTTCGCATGCACATCTGTACATAAGTATCACTTACTCCTGCTCCCAACAACTTACTGCTGTGTTCAGTGACAAAATACATAACCTTGAAAAGCCTCACCAACCCTGCATTTCAAAGGCATTTCATAATTGTTTACCTCTTGGCCTGAACAGTAGTACTGTATGTACAAGGCCCCCTTGAACTTGTGTAACTCAAAACTGCTTAGAAACTTTTCCTCAAATGATTCTAATTTCTTCAGGAAAAATAAAGCAAACAATAATTATAACATATTGAAACAAAGGATTTTTGTTAGGGCTTTTTGTTAAAAATAAAAAAAATCCTTTTCTTTTGCCCCAGAAAAGCAGTTTTCATTCCTACTTATTTCAAAGGAATGCCTGCAATTTTGCGGTATTATGCAAACCCCAATTAGCAGTCCACAAGGTGTTTTGAAAAACAGTGCCTAATGTGTTACAGACACATTTAGTGGCCAATTTCCAACAGCCTGAAAAAACGCCTTTTTTGAAAGAAAGTTTGGGAATTAAGTCACTTCAATTTTACTGGGAAATGCTGATAGAAATAATTCTTCCAACAGTTAATAAATTTTTTTTTTTTTTATTAGTTGTTGGTTTATGTCCTCTTACAGGAACAGAGCAGGATATTTGTGGCAGTTGAGCAATTTGGTTTCCTTCAGTCTTTCCTTAAAATCCAGTTCTACAACTACTTACTGCTGAGCAAAGTGGTTAGTCTTACAAATCATAGTTGTTATTTGAGAACACTTCCAAGCACATCCATTGATTGCATTTGTTTATTTAGATTTTCTTTTCAGATTTCTGGAACCTAACAACTGTTTCTTTTTTTTTAACCTGTACAGTGGCTAGCATAATAGGGCACGGGTATCCAGGCTGCACAACAGGGCAACCTCCATGATCAGGTTTTACAACAGCATGAACTGTAAAGGATGGGGAGCACCGTTTATTTAGGGAGTTATCCTGAGCTATCAAGACTACCACTGAGCAGAACATCCTGCCTGACACAGCTTACTAGCACTTCAGAAACAAGATCCCACACATGTAAAACACCCAAACCAACACTGCCGTACACAAGTGAGAGTGAAGTTAATGCTCCTTTGCAGTGCTGAGGTTTTATTCCTCCCTTCCTCACCAGAACTGCGGAAATGTTTTATGAACACAAAAGTCAAAAGGAAGCTAAAGGACACATACAATGTGCATATGTGCATTTCAAACGCTCGTGACTACACGATGACGTGTATTTTATATTCCTTAATTTCTCTTCCCTGCAGAGGAAAAAACCCTCATCCTGTTGTTAGTAGTCCTTTATAAGTGGTCACACCCTAGCCAACTCCAATAAGCACATTTTATTGCTCAATTAGTTCTTTATTTCTATCATGCCTAGAAACAGCAGCTAGATCTTCAGAAGTTTAAACCCTTTTTTTTGGCTCAAGTTCCACACACACTGTTTCTAAAATTCCCATCCTTTCTCAGTACACATAAAAGTTCCCAATCTCCTTTTTCCAGTTTCTAATCATCCCTCAGCTCCTCACAGAACTCCAAGAGGCCCTGGCAGGCTCCGCTCCTCTCTCCCATCTATTTGCTAGCGTGAAGTGGAGCTGAATGGGCCTTACTGGACAGAAGGGAGAACACTTTATTAAAGTCACACTTGAAGCATTTTAATTACCATCAGGATAAACATGAAGGGAACGAGTATCTTAAACTTTGATAATTTTTTCTGAACTCACAGAATAACATGCATTGAAAATTACAGACCAGCAGTCTAGAGATATTGAAAATAAGTATCTGATGAACTGAATTAGAAATATTTATGAACTTGTGGGGGTGCGTACCATTTAATTCCTTCAACAGCATAACAAAACTGATTTTTGTGTTGATTTACCGGAGAAGTCAGCTTTGCTGACCAACTGCCATTTTACTCTTCCCTGTTTTAAAATTTGCAAAAGGAAAATAAAAATGTTAAAAAATTAAAGCTATAAATCAGTAAATTAAATGTTTCTGAGAAAGATCAGAGCTTCAGCTGAGTGATTCTTACAATGTTGGCTTTACTTTATGATTTACTGGGCCTCAAGCAGCCAAAATGGGGTCAGATGGTGAAAAACTTTCCCTTCTCGTTCACTCTGGTTCAGTCTGGGAAATGGGGAAGGGTTGAGACAGTTACAAAATATGGGGCCCAATCTGTTCTGTTACGACAACCATACTGGAAGCTGCTCTTGCTAACAGGCCACTGCTTTCGACAGTGCCAAGTCTTCCAGGCAGTCACCACCAAGAAGATTACGTGATGGTACTCGAAGCGTATATTGGTTTATAAAGTAACTGCCATACTGCTGAAGGAACCATCCCTCCAACTCTGTTACGTTAGAGGAGCATGCAAACACTCTGAGCCTCCCTCAGTGCAAAATAAGCTCTTAACCTGACTAATGAACTTGTGGGGCAGTAATTTGAACCTACCACTGTGATTTCTGAAGTTATCATCCATCTGTACCCACATTCTGCAGGCTGGTTTTAGAGGTCAACTGTATAGGACAGAGAGACAGTCTCTGTTTTCACCTCACAAGTAGGCATAACAATCTTGGTACCGGAGATCAGCACTGATGGTGAAGTAAATCCAGAATGAGAAGAGACTTCAGCCCTCATCTTACCTGTTAACTAACACGAAGGCTTTCTAAGTCTATACAGTTTCAAAGCTAGAAACTTAAAGACAAGACTTTTTCTTGTTGAATTACAGCAGTAAGGAAAGCAGCCACTCTGAGCCTAAATAAAGTGCATTTAGGGCTTGGGCTCTGTTTCAAGTTCTTATTAGCTCCTGGAAAGGTGCCACAGCAGCTCAAAATTTCTCCTGCCTGAAGTTACTTAACTCCGCTGTACAAAGAGGTCTGCATCTGTATGGAAAGAAGACTGCTCCTTTAAATTCCACATTTGGGGCCCTGCTTAGCTCTGTACAACTATATTCTTGATGTGCTGAGCAGCCTGAGCCAAAGATGCAGGTCTGCTTTCAATCTCCACGTCTTCCTGAAGCCCAGGAAACACAACCCCGTGCCACACAGCAAGACGGCACCAGCAGACCACCACTGCTCCAATGCACAGGTCACCTGCGACATGTCAACACTGCTAGCCCTGAGCAACCTCTGAGTGCCTCATGCATAATTCATGCTTCCGTAAAGTGGTTTCTGTATGTATTTTGACGGCTGACACTCCAAGCTCATTTCTGATCTGCTGCACACTGGAATCTAAGAGCTCTAAATGCTAGCTGACTTCCCCCAGAAGGCATTAAGGTACAAACAGAGTCTTTGTTCTCCACCCCCCCAAAAAAAAACCCTCGCACCTTTCCTGTAAACCAGTTCATGCCTTCAGTAGCTAAAAAGGAAATAGAAGAAAGTCAGTTCCTTCCCCCACCCTGCATCTTATAAGAGGCTCATACAGAAAACCCATGGCAGTGGTCACCCATCCTCCTCCTGCCTCTCCTAGATATCTTTTCAAGCAGTGGAGACCACGCTTTGAAAGCCATCTCTTGTGGTAACAGTTTGCAAGTTGCATTTTCAGAGCCTGTCACTGGTGATTTAGGATAATCACAATCTGCGGCTCTGCCAGCTTGACTTCTTGCCTCTCTCAATTGGTCATGCTTTCAGGTGGGGCTTTCCACTCAAAGCAAGCTGGAAGATACCCACTCCAGGCACGAGAACAGGAGCTGGCAGGCAGCTCTTCCCGCCCGCCCCCCCCCCCAGTTTCCCCCATGTTTCTTAATTTGTGGAAACAGCCTGTAAACAGAGACAGCAAAATTAAATATTTGCCCAGCTCTTCCCTGGTTCCATTGTAACTTCTGTGTTTGCAGATTTTATTTGATAACAGCAGGAGAGAAGTAACAGAGAACACAGTTTTAATTCTTCCACCTCCCTTTCCCCTCCAAAAAACAAGTACTCCTGTCCCCAAAGGACAGAATGCCACCTTGTTTGTGCATTGCTGCTTCCTGTTCACTGGTCACCTTCCACCAGCCCCTCTTTCTATAATAAGTTTGTCCACAGATATCTATTCACCCATATCAAGCCTTAAAGAAAGCAGTTTCTTCTTTCATGCTCAAGTATGACAGCCTGCAGCGGAGGTGATATACACCCTTGCTTTCAAAGAAATTTTTGATTTATGCAGCACTCAAGTAAGATGGGCTACTTAGATTTGTGATGCACTATAGCACTACATAAGCGATGTCTAAGAAGCCACTCTTTCCTCATTTTAGTGCAGTTTATCTTTGCTTTTTCTCATCCGGTCTGGTTAAATTGCTGTTTTCCCCCTTTAAAAGATTTTAAAACAGTCATCCAACTGTTCTGATTTCCCATGGATTAGTTGCACTCCCCCCCAAACCATCTGTCTGGCATTCATATTTTTACATGCTTTTCTTTTTACTATCATGCTGCTTCATATTATTTGATCTCTGCTCCTTCCACTTCTGCCTCCGTGTGTGGCTCAGATGGTCCTGTGTTATTTTATCAGCCTCCAACTGTAAGAGCAACGTGGGACAGACACAAAGTTTTGCTGTTGCATTTCCTATTTGTGCTTGCTCCCAAGAGGCTGAGGTCCTTCTCTTGATAAAACCATGTTTCTGGGAACAGGAACAGAACTTTTGACCAACAGTATTAAAGTCAAACAAGCTTCTACTGGCAGCATCTTACCAGTTCACCTGGGAAAGCTGCTGACTGTTACAAGCCATATGGTTTTGGTGGTTGCAATGTTCGAGATCCAGAACATAATGAGGTTTTTGTAGAAAATTAAGTTTCGGTACATACTCTCTCCTTTTGGACAAAGGTGAAAGAGAAGTTCCCCCAGGGCAAAGAACGTATAGCTCCCCGTTGAGATACATCATTTAAATAGTTGCTGGTTGGTAGCATGTGTGCCTTTGCATGGTGGCAGTCCTCCCAGTAGCTTCATCTACCCTAACCAAAAGAAGGTGTGGGGTGATATCTGGAAAAAAATAGGCATTCTATTGACTTGAGCTGGGGACCAGATATTTATGAGGTATTTCATAAGCCATTCGTACAGTGACAGTGAAAGGTGTATTTGTATGGGAGATTAACTACACACTCCAACAGGACACAGACTTCTCTGCCATGTGCTGTCCTTTGGTAAAGGAAAGGAGTAGTAAATAAAATTCTGCCTGTAACAAGGAGGAAGGGGGGCGGAAGATAAGAGATGTCAGTTTTCTGTTGAAAGAAGCACCAGTGAAAATCTGTGGTGCAGAGAGGTGGAAGCTGCAGCAGGGGAAGATGTAAAAGGCTATCCAAAATACAGAGGGGGCAAATAAGACTGCAGGTGCGGGCATCAGTGAAGTTGAAGACAGAGGTGTGCATTGCGACAGAAGAGAATTAATTTGTAGTGAGGTAGTCAGCCTGGTCACAGTAATTTGGAAAGACGCTCAAAGGCATCAAAGGTCAGGACAGCCTTTGCAGTAGGAAAGGAGAACAAATGACTGTTAAGAGAAAAGGAGGACTAGACAGTATTGGTGAAAAAGAAATCCAGTGACAAACTGGTGCACTGCCTTTCTAACATGGAGGAGAATCAGACCAGGAGACTGGATCTTCTGGCTGTCTTACATTTTCTCACCCTCATCTCTTCATCTGAGCTACGGTCGGCATGAAAATGGGAGAACGGGGTGGGGGGGGGCAGGAAGAGGGGGGAAGTTCAGCAGATGACCAGAAAAACACAGATTCTCAATTACGATCTAAGCTTCAGTAGCTCTGTCTCTACTTTGTAATGTTGCTCTTAACTCACGCTGTTAACAAGGTCACATGCAAAACAGTTTTCTGTCTGTATGACAAGACAGCTAAGTATAGAGTGCTCTCCCCTTCTAGTCATTTGATCCTATTCAAAACATATAATCTCCCAGGTCTCCAGTCTGTGCAAAGCCAGACATCAGCACATTTTTGGCTACAGGGCACCTACAAAAAGATTAGTGACAGTCTTGTGAGGCTTGTGTTGCAGATTCTGTCAAGGGGCCAACATTTAAATAAGGTACCTTGCATTTTCATTATGAGAATTCCAGCCCATTATTAGCAAAGTTAGTTTAACTTTTAGTCTGTTTTGCCAGCTACTAAGTACATATTTAATGATGTGCATTGCTGGCAATGGGGGAAGGGAAGATCTATTCTATTGCTATTCCACTGGGAAATTAAACGAGCTTGCAGAGTCTGCCTAGTTAGAGGTTATAACTTTATTCAGAATTTCATCTCTCTAGTGTAATTACTATTTAATAGCTATGCACCTTCAATAGATGATCAGATTTTACAGATCCCATCTTACAACTCAGAAAACCAGAACACTGGATTCTGTAGGTAACTTTAAGCATTTATTTGACATTAATCGCGTAGCTTCTTAAGACACTTAGAAGTCAGACTTGTATCTTAATGAACCAGGACTTCAGATCCAATTATTAGTGAAGATCTGAGCATGCGGGTCCTACCAAGGACCTGTGAAATCTTGTCAAAGATCATACCTTTCTTATGAGTACACCAGGTGGCTAAACCCTGCAGACCACCCAGTGAACACATCCCATTCTAGTTAAAACAGGAAAATCCCTTCCTCCCAATTCTCTTAATTTCTCCCCAGGCAAAATAGGGTCTTTAAGCACACCTCTCTCTTAAGCTACTTAATATTATTTGCTGCACTTTACCTTGCATGCAGTATGTTATCTGCACTAGTCAGTTAAGTCCTACTATCCCTTTCACTTCTGCTGTGGTTAAGTTAACTAGCATTGAGGAAGAGACAGAAGATACCATACCGAAACCTTCTGATTACTCATGAAGCTGAGCTAGCGCAGTCCTGTAACAGCTTCTCTACCCTCATGCCTGCAGCAGGTCTTCAACATGAGCCCCCACACTGCCATAACTTGAGTTGCTACTACCCTTGCTATTTCCTGTGACTTTGGCCGAGATGCACGAACCTTGGAAAAGCTGATAATTCACAATTCACGAGATGGTCCTTAAAAAAAAAGTCTCTGAGAGTCAGTGCGCAACTGCATCACTGCATCAAGCCCAGGTTATCTGTGTCACCATGTCCTTGATCCACAGCTGCAATTATGGTTTCCAATAAGAGAGCAGGACTACTTGACAGAAAAGGTGGGGAAAAAGCTGTGCCAGTGCTAACACACAGCTGTGATTGTTGCCTTATTCATGACTGACAAGGAGGGAACTCAGGATGCAATTTAAGTAAGACATGCTAGTGCACTGAACAGTACTAAAGAAACTCCTCTTCTCTCCTTCCAGCTCCTATCCTTTGCTCATCTCCTGCTGTTTCTTGCTGCTCTGCTTCCCTCAGAGCTTTCAGCTTGCTGACTCTAAGCAGGATGTTCAAACTGACCTCACTTGGAAGCACATGCTGACACACTCTCACCTAAAAGCCTTGCTCCTCTGCCATTTTAGGGCTGTCGTTCTCAGCTGTGCAGTAAATTCTTCTGTGCTTAGTCCTTCTAGTAGTCATGGAAAGCAACACACTTCTTTTACACACACTGAACTAGAGTTCAAAAAAGGCCCTGAGCTATTGCCAGTACTAATTTATTCAGTTAGCTTTAGTTCCCAAATGAGAGCATGAAATGTATGCTCACTAGTGCTTCCAGGAAGAAGAGAAAGCAAGTGTAATAGCTGTGCTGCATGTATAAAGTTCAGAATCTCTCACACGCGGTTTTTTGTTTCTCGCTGTTAATGTGCTTGAACATCATCTGAATCGTTAAAGTAATCTGCAAGCAAGGCATACAGGATTCTTCCCTCCCCACCCACTTCTTTTGATGAGACAAACCTGCATGCACAACCTAAGCTGAATCAAGTCACTCTTTTCGGCATTTCACAGGAGCCCAGTCTCTCCCACCCCTTTATTCTCCCAGTTTCATTTGGAATTAGAAATGCAATTGCCAAATTACTGTGAAGGCAGCTGTTCCTGCAGTACATCCACTCAGGCTGGAAGCAGGAAATAAGAAATCTTCCATGAAAGCCTATAATTACGAGATTTCCAGCTTAAGTTTTGCACACATGAACTGTTTGGAAGATGTTTGGATAAGCAGAGTTTGGAACGCACAACTATTTGGATAAGCACCTGGGTGCTTCAGTGAACCAGGTCTCCTGATAATCAAGACACATGCATAGATACCACCCCACCCCCCCCCCCCCCCCCAACACACACACCCTCCCCACACACCCCCCGGCGAGGACTAACTGCTGCTAACTTTAACTAATGGAAAGCTTGTTCAGAGAAGTGCTTCGTGTAAGACAGGGAAGAACTTGGCCAACAGCTATTAAAAACATACTGGTGGACTGTGTACTTCATGTGTTTTCTGCATCTGTCAAAGTTTTGATGGCTTAAGAAATGTTCTGTGTCTGCATTTTTCTGTATGTTTCTGCAATTGTTCTGTGTGATTTTTGAATATTCTGTATGATAATTGAATATTCACCTGGCACATTGTTGCAAGACACTAGTTTTTTGACTAGTTTGGAACATAGCCCCACCAAGCTTAAAACTAATTCCTTCTACTTAGATGAACCTACTTTACAATTTAACTTTCAAGAGCGGTGTTCAAACACTACTGTGTAGTACTTAGCTTAGAGTTATTCTGGCCTGTCTGTAATTCCAGCAGCTGAAAACAAAACATTCAATCTCAAGGCGGTGCTTAAGCAACGGGGAATGAAGCAATGCCTGCCACCGCACAGTGCGTCCTGAAAACCCTCCAGGACACCGCTTCATCTCTAACTGCACCTGCACAGAGCATCTGTTAAGCAGGCCTTAAGAGTTAATACTTTGCCCTTATCTTAGGTCAGGGACAGCAGGAAAACACTGAGGTAACAATATTTGAAGGGCATTAGCTCCACGCAAGCTGGAGCTGGTTACAGAGGAAAGGATTTCGTACTCTCCCAAGGGAAGCGGAGCTTTACACGCTTCCCCATCAGAAGGGATCAGAGCTGGGGAAGCTTACAGCAGTTTCTCCAAATGGCCGCCTGTGTACGAAGGGACACTTAAGAGCACACCTTCCACAGGGTTTCACCTAGAAGTACCACTGAACATCCCAGGTCAGAACAAAGCCCATTCACGCCCACGGCTTCAGTGCAATTTGAACCAGGTCCTCAGCTCCTCAGCCTGGGGAGTGCTCCCCCCGGGCAGCACTCACGAGGATTGCCAGCAACCTCTGCTCACCGATTTAAAAAAATTTCACTGTCTGAGAGAACTTTGGAGGATACAAGAATTTCAGGAACCGGTTCCAGGAGCAGGTTTTGTCCCTTTATTGCTACTTTAACAAGCGACAGATCTGCCAGCAATAGTCTCGATGATGAGCCTGCTAAACCCCTATTGTGTTTGACCTTCCTCTTTGTACACACCTTAGACCACACTATATTCAGCTTTGCAGCATCAGGAACTTTCACAGGACAATGCCTCTTCCTAGCAGGTGACAGGTTAAGACAAGGAACTTTTATGATCTTACAGTGATTTGAGGAGGAGAGAGGGAAAACCATAGTTGGCTCTCCACTGAAGAGCTGAAAGAATGCTTTTTCCAGGAGGTTAATAAGGATTTATTCTTTCTCTGATACAGAGTTTGTTTGTTTGTAGCATTAACAGTGACAGAAGAAATTTTATGTTGCAACCTGAGGAAAAAAATGAAGAGCTGAGACATTTTTGTCTTGCATTTGCAAGCGTACACCAAGAATTAGTCAAGTACTTGGAAGTCACTCTAATTTATCCCATAATTAAGCAGGCTAAAATGCTCTTTTTGAACAAACTTAGGATGACTTACTTAAAAGAAACGCTCTTGAGACTTCCAGCTTGAAACATGCTTTGACAGTTGTTAAAAACTTTTTGTATTTGCACTTTTTCATCCAGACAATGGAAGACAGGAGGACTAGCGTGTTTTACAAGCATCGTGGCCAGAACAGGGTGCACAGGTGCTCTGAAAAGCAGCCCGAGGTCAAGTGAGTTTTTTCAGTCAACCTAAAGAAGCTGACACAGGGGAGTTCCTGCGGTACGACTCAGATTCACACAAGTTTGCTCATTTGTAAAGATGCCCCTTGAAAATATGAGAGCAATTAAGCAGCACGTGAGCAATAGTAAGTAACACAATTTAGCATATTCTCAAGACAGAGCTCTGGGGAGGGGGTCAGAATAGGTCATAGCGGAGAAAATGGTGACATGGGCACCCTTTTCCTTGTGTTGCCTGGAAAGCCAAACTCACACTTCATCAAGTTGTCTGGGACGCATGTCTCCAAGCAAAGTTTTAAGAAGCATGATAGACCACAAGCTGTTAAGTTTGTTATGAAGGAGCGATGAAATAGCAAACATGTTGCATACAATGCTCCACTCCTACTTTAGAAGCACTGAAAGTCAGATGCAGTATCAAGCCTCCCACAGTGCATTTTAAACGTTACATTTAAGCAATACAGAAAATTATCACCACTAGGCAGGCACGGCTAATATCGCTACTGCTTTCTATCAGTAGCCGTTTATCAGTTTAATTCTTCACAGAGTATAAAGCACTTAAGGGTCAATTTACCAAACATAAAAGAAAACTATCAGCTTTAACCTTAAAGAAACAAACAAGCGTATAAAAGAACCCCCACATCAAAAAGCCTGTTTGTATTATAGTGCAGTAGCTTTTCCTTTAGAAACACTATTTTTATATATAAAGCCGAATCCTTGGCTCCTGATATTTAGAAGAGCTTCGCTGAAAGCAAGAGGTCTCGCCACCATTTTACAACTCACTGGAATTTGCTCTATTTGTGTTTATAGTTTTTATCAGACTACTGATTTGTCTCCGAGTCAACGTATCAATAAAACCTCTGTCACTTTTCTAGCACACCAGCAGCATTACCTTCTGCATGCTGGCCAACACCCAACCTGGGAAATTACATTTTATCTGCTAACTTTATTCTGAAGTCTTAACTCCATATTGTAATCTTTTTCTTTCGGTTGTGGCTGCACATAGTTAAACAGCTGCTGGAAGAGCTTCTCCAAGTATTTCTGCAAACAAATTTTGTTTTCCAACATTCACAATAAAGCAAACAAAAAATGTGCCAGCAAGGCTGAACTGAAAGACCATTCGGAAATTGTTGAGATTTTCAGATAATTTATTCTCTAATGTTTACCCCTGGTCTACCTCTTATTTCCAAATATCCCAAAACCCTAACAAATCCCCAACAGAAAATTTACGTAAGAATGAAGTAGGAGAGAGTGGTTAAACACTTAAAGGTAGAGTTGAGAGAAAATTTTCACCCCCAAAATAAAGAGTTTGGCTGACAAACACATTAGCTCATTTTGACACATTCAAAACCAGGTATCGGTTCATCTTCTCATTCTACACTACATTTTGAAAATACTTCTGAAGAGTTCAGTGCTAAAAAAGGACCAGAATTCAAACAATGACCACAATTTAATGTCTTAAAGTGGGTTTTTTTGGATCTTTGAAGCCAATTGTCTAATCATTAAAGTATGTAAAATAAAAAACAAACTCAAAATCACATGTATTACTAACCTGTGTTCAGCCAATAAACTGGAGAGTTATGTTTGAAGTGCGCTACCTATAGATGTGGTCTGAATTATACGTCTTTTGTCACTTGGTCTACATACACATGCTACAGAAGTGGTACTACATACGATCTAGTTTCACTGTTCTTAATGAGACCATCACACACAGTTCCATGATTTAACCGGCTCTTCACAAGAATGTAGAAGAGCATATTCCCTGTTCTCAGGGGCTGGAGTTTCAACACAACAGTCAAAGAGCAATCAAGGTTGCCACAGGTAGCCCTGATTCTATCAAATTCCCATTCTTTGTCCCTAGTAAGCGTAATGGGTTTAAAAAGTATGGAAAGGCAAAGATACAGCAAGCTGCCCTTCTGCCTGCTGTGTACCTCTCAGTAGGACACAAACAAAGCTGTTTTCAATCTACAGAAATCACAAGAGACTTGTCAGGTGCTAAGAAAATGCCATTTGATAGCTCCTGTGTTTTATTTATTGCTGGGATCTACATCTGTGGCACCTACATGCTCAGCATCAACTACAGAAAATGATGAGCTTTCTAAGCTGTTAGACAGCCCCCCATTTTGTTCTCAGTAATACACAGATTCAGATTTTTAAGCATTTTATGATTATTAATTGCTGTGGTGGAACTACAAAAGCATGCATGAGTTTCAAGACGTCACAATTAAATATGGTTCAGCAAGTACATGGCAGAACAGGTTGTCCAGAGAAGCTGTGGATGCCCCATCCCTGGAAGTGTTCAAGGCCAGGTTGGATGGGGCTTTGAGCAACCTGGTCTAGTGGGAGGTGTCCCTGCCCATGGCAGGAGGATTGGACTTTAAAGGTCCCTTCTGACCCAAATCATTCTGTGATTCTGTAAGTAACGACAGGAAGGGGAAGCATGACTTTTATTTTAACATGCACAGCAAAGTTACTGCACAGCTTGATAAGAGCTGTTCATCACAAAAGAAAAATGAAGTAGAAGTCATGGTATCTTTAGATATCATGGAAGAACTGAGTCTTTGGGAGGTCTTGTGAATAACTTTAAGGAAGACCTTCAAGCAACCACTGAAGAAGTACATGATTTTAACTCTGACCTCTCTAACAGGTACATCACAAGATTGCTCAGCACGCAGCTGTAAGTTTGCAAAAGCAAGGTCAGTTTGACGATGGTAAGAAGTTTGAATACATTACTGAATTGGAAAGGAGACAGTTGATTGGAGAGGAGAAGTAAACGGACACACCAATAATTGGGGGAAATTTTCCCAGCAGCAAACTGTAATAGGAGTGATGTGCGGTACTGCTTGTTTTTCCTCCTCGTGGCAAAGGGACTCATCAGTTAACAACGAGCATGATGCATGCATGAATCAGAACCTATATTTCTGAGAAAACATCTACAGACAGAAAGAGATAGGTGGAAAAAAAACATTCAGAGTCATTTCAAAAAAACCCACAGAGATCCGTGTCTCAAAGGACCTTGATAATTCTAAGTACGGCTGTACCTTCTCTGAAAGTCTTCTGTGTCTGCACATGTGCAAGACTCAAACAGTACAGAAAGTCTCACTGGAGTACTCTGAGATGATCACTGTAAATCTAAGAGGTTGCTAATGCTCATAACGAAGACGCTTGGAGGCAGACCTATGCCCATTCCCTCATCGGGTCTGTTTAATCTGCAAAGCTGCTGAACTCTAGGAGAGGGTGATAAGAAAGTTCGGGTCACAAACAGAACACAGTTCCCTCCTAGAGATCAACATGGTTTCAGTTAAGAATTATTTGAATAATTCAATTGTAGTAATATCAACACATGCTGTTGTTTTATTCAAGTGAAAAGCACTGGCTTGCAAATAATCTATTTGAAACACTGTAAGGAATGACACTAAATTATGCCCATTTCCCACCCAATGCTTTTCATATTAATTATGGTCCATTATTGCACTTTTTTACTGTCACATGGCCAGTTTGAGTATGTGAAATGGTTTCTGGCACAGACAGAGAGAGTCTTCACCAAACCACAGTTTTGTGCTGATTTGGTCAGGGACTGAAACAGAAAAAAAGAGTTACTAAGCAACAGCAGGCCAGGAGCAGGAGAAAGGTCTGCAGTCTTAATTGATACTAACTTTAAGAAGCAGTGCAGCAATAAGAAAAGGCTCAAGATGTGAATTTTGCTGCTTTGGAAGGAAAACAAAATCACCAGAAACTTCAGGCAGGCAGTCTCTATGAGATCCAGGTTCTTTGTTCATCCCAAATATACGCTGCATGATGTACTGCAAACACTTTTTTGCAGGGAGATGGAGTGGCTTATTCTCAGTACTAAACACAAAGATGAAAGACCCAGATATAGCTCTTTTATTTGAGAGCCCAGGACACGCAGACAGCTTTGCTCTATAGCAGCTCTCTACTCCTACCTCAGGAAAGAGGAATGCGGTATGAATTACAGCTATATGAGTCCCCAAGACATTGCCATCCACAGAACTGACATCATGTCCAGATACAGCTCTCCTTCCCCCTTACTACCTATGGTTAAGAGGGTTGTTCCTTTCTAGAAAGCCAGCCAAAAGCCGAGTCCAATCACTCAGGCTAGGACAAGGGAATTTGCTTAGCTAAATCTCTATTAACATGATCAAGCAAGGCAGAAATCCTGACAGTTTCTTTCCAGAATCCATATCTATTTCCTCCTCTTCTACTGTAAGCAAAGTAGTTTCATGAGGATGTGATAACAGAACATGAGTTATCACATGAACACTTACAAATTTAAATGAAAAAGCCTTTGATGTAGAAAGCGCTGTGAACTCCACTACTGAACAATCAACCTTTATTTGCCTAGCTAGCAGTACCTTAAGCAGAAGTTATTTGCTTTAGCTTCACCTGAAGAAAATCTGATTTCCTGCTGAAGTACTGCCTTTTTATAAGATGCAAGTTATATAGTTGTGTTTTTTTTTTTAAAGGAGCCAAACGCATACAAAACACCATACAAACACAAAGCTGAGCACCTCAAACTACTGATCCTTCTGAATGATTATCTTTTCTTCCCATTTCTGCATTCTTTGATTCTGCACTTATTTAAGTATACTAGATCTCAGCATTTACTGGTTTTCCCACATACTCCAGTGTACTTAAAGTGACTAAAATGAAACCACAAGAGGGAAAACTGCTAGGATGACTGCTGCTGAGGAGGAAAAACCAGCAACCCAGGTCTGGTTCACTCAAACTGTCTGATGATTCGTATTTAAAGTGTTGAGAGTTACAGTCATCTTCTGCTCTGCTTTGTACTGCTGCAAGTCAACTGAGCTTATGAAATAGGATCTGGCACCGTGAAGAGGACTGTCCCTTCACAGGATACGAGTAATAGCCACTTGAGTAAATGCAAGTTACTCATATCCTGCTAGTGGACTAATCTGTCTCTGTACATTCATGCACATTTTTAGTTGCCTCCAGGAATCTGAAGGCGAATCTCATTTGTTACCCAATGAAACTAATTTCACCAGATATAACACAAGCATACTGAAAAACCACTATTGCTCATACATGAGGTGTAACCAACGCAGCATTTCTTAAGTTCTGTTTGATTAGGGTCCATCTCTGAACACTCACCATTCACCACACAAACCTCAATCTCCCTGGTTGGCTATGGTACATTCCCAGCTGATTTGCTCCACATCTTAAAGAACAATTTGACCTCTTTATCCACAACGCTCTTACTTATTATTCTTTCAAACTGAAGCGACTCCCAAAGAGTGGGGTGGCAGGCTGTACATTTTTCTTGGAGCCTGCAAACTTACCTTTCCTTTTTCAAGACAGAAGTGAACCATGCATTTCTTAGTTTAACTACAAATATCTGAAACAATGGACATAAAATGACCAACCAGCCAGCCTTGGTGGGCACCCAAATGTGACACACAGATACTTACTTACTATTCCATTTTATATATACAGTTACACATGCAAAAGGATAACATACATGCACGCGCTTTGAAATACCTGCAAGGATGTTATGCTACATAAGAAATTAAATTATTCTGGCACAAAATATTGTAAATTATAGGTCTTGATAAAGGAAAATGAAGGCATAATCTTTGAAGACTGAATGCACCAGAAGAGTTCAGTGACCAGATTGCAGAGATGAGATTGAATCCAGAGCTCTGAAGGAACGAGCCACACGGTTTCAGTAAGCCTATTAAGTCATGGTAGTATGATGACAGCAGAATAAAAAAGTTATCAACTGATACTGAGACAATTGTAGGCCTATGAGCCTGACTTCAACAGAATTCAAGATGTTTTGAAGGAGGCAAGAGGTTTTGAACCATAAGTGATGTGGAGCATAGGATAAGGTACAGTATCAACTAATCAGAAGTACCACGCTAACACGACAACTCATTTCTACATAATAAAAATGCAAGAAGTCTAACCTGGACTTCAATAAAGCATTTGATATGGTGCCATATGGCTGCACGACTGTTAGTGAGTTAGGAAAAAACCTGACATGCAAGATTTATACAGTCAATAAAAAAGCATGTGCTTTTTAGCCAGCAATATACCACGTTCAAAGAGAAAGCGGTGGGATGAGGCAGTGTTACGCCAAGAATGGGTCTCAACTTTTTAATACCGGTAGCTAACAACACACAAGCCGTAAGGGTGTCGCGCCGCTTTGCAGATGGGAAGCACGGGAAGATCATGTGAAATGCGCCAAGCGCACTCAAAGACGAAGGTGAAGTTTGGCGGCGTAAAGAGGAGAAAAGCCACAGCGAAAACAACCGGGAAAGCCCCCAACACTGGGGCGGCCGCTGCCACCCCCGGGGCTCCCTGCCGCACCCCCCCGGCACCTTGACCGCGGGGCGGCCGCTGCGGAGCTCCGTGCGGGCCGGGGAGAGGCTCCCCCGCGCCGGCACCAAGCCCGGCTGCCCCGGCCGAGGTCAGCCTCAAAGCCGCGGAGCTACTTGCTCTGGTTTTCAGCCGAGCTTTTATCACCCCGCTTATAAAAGCGCGCAACAGATTGCACGGCAGAGCGCCATCAGCCCGCGGACCTGCCTCCCCCATCCGGCACAAACCCCGCGTGTGCGTGACTGCGTGTGTCCGTGGGGGGAGAGGGCGAGAACTGCCAAAAGCACGTTTTTAAACCCGGACGCCCGTCGGGCCGCGCTCCTCGGCCCCGCGCCTTCCAGCCCGCCCCGCTCCGCTGGCGGCAGCCCCGGGCCCCGGCGGCTCTACCCTACAACGGGACGGGACGGCTCCGGCCGCGGCTCCCCGCCACCCCGGGCCCCCCGCCGCATTTTCCCCCTACCCCCCCCCCCATCCCGGGCTCCCCCGAGCAGCGGGGCAGGGGAAACCTACCTGCCGAGCCGCCCAGGGCATCCTCGCTCTCCAACACCCCTCTGTGCTTCGCCCCGCGGAGCTCCCCCTTGGATTTCCAAACGAGCTTTACCATCTTGATCATCTCGGGCAAGTCCCAGGCCAGGGTTCCCTGCTGATAACCGGGCAGGCTGCCCATGGGAAAGGGCATCGGCTCTTCCCCCGTCCTCCTCCGCCTGCCCGGCTCCGCCGCGGGGAAGAAGCGCTCCAGCACCGGCATCCTGCCCCGCGCCCCCCGCCGGGGAGCCGCAGCCACCCCCCGGCCCGAGCAGCCGCGATGGGCATCCAGAGCGGGGCGGGGGCGCCCGGCCGCCCACCGCCGCCCCGCGCAGGGGGGGGCGCGCCCCTGCCGCCGCCGCCCGGCCCCGCGGTGCGGTGCGGGAAGGAAGGAGCGCCGGGCTCCGGCCGCCGCGCTCGCCGGCCGCCCTCTGCCCGCCCTCTGCGCGCCCTCAGCCCGCCGCCAGGCGCCGGCAGCCGGGGCGAAGCGGCTGGCGGGCAGGCGCGGAGCCGCCGCTCATGCCGGCGCGGCGCAGCGCCGAGCCCCAGGGGCGGGGGCGGGGGCTCGGGCCGCTGCTGCTGCTGCTGCCGGCGGCGGCGGGGCGGCGCGGGGGCCGGCGCAGCCCGGGGGCAGCGGGGCTGGGCGGGCAGAGCCGCCCCTCTGCGCGCTGAGGAGGAGGGCAGGGAGGGGGCGGTTGGACCGTATCCGCGCCGCGATACCGCGGGGGAACCCCCACCTCCCCGCCTTCCTCCTCGCCCTCGCCGGGCTGGCTGGGGAGCCGGTGGGGGTTTTGGCCTCTCAGTCAAACCCCGCGGTAAGCCGGGGAGGAAAGGCGGCCGTTCACGTCCCGCTGCGAGGGCCCGGAGCGGGCAGGAGTCCGCTGGCGGCCTGCGGTGCCCCCCGCCCGCTGCGCTTTCGAACGCCAGCCCCAGGGAAAGCACCCGAAACAAGCGTGGAGAAGGGCAGCGACGGGGCTTGACGGGTCGGAGGGGAACGACTCGCTGAAGTTACGGTTTTGGGGAGGGTCGGGGGGATTGTGGGGTGTCTGCCCTGCGTCCTCATCACTTTGGCTGAAGAGCTCCACCTGGACGGGGTCACGTTAGGACACTGCCTGGTGGCAGCGATCACTCACAGATTCCGGCGAGAGGACAATTATTCATCGCTAATCTTTAAAAACAAGGCAAAGCTCTCCCGAGCGAGTGCTCTGGCTCATGCAGCGATGAGGCGGCCTGCCGGGGCTCTGCAGCCGTCAACGAGGGCTTGGGTGCTGCCTCCGGCCGGGCACCCCAGCAGCACCCAGCCCTTCCCTGGGATGTGCGATCAGGAGGGGCCTTGTGCTTTTCAGAACTTTTATTTTGCCTGGGTCCAATGTATCCCTTTTAGTCTGCTAAAAGTTGGTACTGCTCTGTGCTTTAGCCATTAGTTTACAGAGTATGCAACAAGCAGAAGGGTGGAGGGTGGGCTTTTGCACCAGTGCTGAGTTTTCAGTAAGATCACAGAAGACTTATTTAATGGGATTTTAGTGGGCATTATAATATTTTCTAGCAGGCATAGTTAATACATTTGTTACATTTGGGTTACATTTGACATCCTGCCTTTTCACAGATGGAAAAATAAACTGGCAAACAAGCAGGATCTTCCTTCACAGAGGAAGAGGAGCCAAGAGAATGGACTGAAAGTTAACAAACGCCTTGACATGTAGAAAACAGGGTGCACAAGCCTCTCCTCCTCATGCCAACATCAGCAGGGGCAGCATGCTTTTTCCCCTGTTCGAGGATCCTTTGACATGTGTATCTTAAAAGTTCCCACCTCAGACAGACAACCCTAATGCTTTTAAAAACCTTGCCCTATTTTGACTGTAGGCTGTAGTGCTGTACTGTTAGCCCACTACACTTTCAGGTGGCTCTGTCTTGAAAATTGTGAAGTTCTTCCAAAGTATTATACTATTGTTGTTGTACTGTTATTTTGCAGAATCCGTAGCATCAGGATATCCTGACTCTCAGAACAAAGGGGTTAAGAACAAAGAAAGCAAATAGATGATGTGCAGTACAGTAGCACCAGCATTAACACGTTCATACAATGTATGGTTATAATTTTGTGGATAGGCAAATTTTACTGTTTTTAAGTTCATATGGCTTCTTGCGATATTTTAGGGTTTTCATATCAGTGCATGTTGTGCAATTACTTTTAAAAGCAATGTTGCTCTTGTCAGAGAGGGATAAACTGGGCAATTGAAGTCCAGAAGACTTAGACTACTTGCCTGCTGGGCAAGTTAAACCTTACATCCCAACTACTTCGTTTTGGTTTTGAGCTACAAGGAGTTCCAGTAGCTTTTTTTTCCACTTACTGTTTTTCATCTTTGTTTACCTCTGCACTTCCTGCTCCCCGCTGGGACAAAGAGCAGAAGTGCCGGAGTACTGTGAAAGAAGGGCTATCCTTGTGGCACTTCCAGCTTCACTGGATGCAAAAAGTTACCAGGTATCTTGGAAGAGAATGTATTGACAGATGCCCAGCCCAATTTTTAGATGAATATCTGAACGTATAGGTCTTTAAACAAACTTAACCACCAACCCTCTTGATAGCATCGATAGCAATCTTCTGAGTTTTCAAGATCTACGCTACCTTTTTATATCCTTAAAACTGTGAAAAGTTCTGCACCAACTGTAGTTGGGTCTCTTGGGTTTGTACCTGCCTTGTGGGTAGAATCAGAAGCATTAGTTGTTGTATTTGTTTTCACTTATGGTTCTACAGGTACAAAGCAGGAGGCCAGTCAAAAAACAAACTGAAACTGTGATCTGTTGTTGTTATAGTTTTGGTATTTCAAGAAGCTGTGTAATAAACCTAACAGACAGTATGTATTTTTTTCCAGGAAAATTAGTGTCAAATGAAAGCAACTGCTCTAGATAGCTTGGAATTTCTTCCCCCCTCCGCTTTCTGGCCCATTTAAGGATCAGCAGTTGTGAATGACAAAAAATAATTTTTGTAAAAAATGTTGCCTGGCATTACTGGGCATATCTGTAAATTAATACACCTTATTCATACTGAACTTGTGCTTCACAGTTGTACTACAATTCAGTGATTACTTATCCTTAATTCATCCAAGATTTTGCTGTTACTCATTGACATTCCTTTTGACTTTTTTGTTATAAGAATGGAGCCAGATAAGAGCTGCTCACAGGAAAGTCTGGAAGATATATATTTGATTATAAGGTTTTCAGCATCAAAAATCACCTGTAGTATCACTCTCAGAGACTTTTAAGAGACAAAAACCTCAGATTTTGCAAGTTCTCTGTTTTTCTGACTTCAGTTGTGCTGTGGTGATTTACTGAACTTGAAGATGTGACCTCAACACAATACATTTCATTGTGCTTGAGAGAAGCCATCAGAATTAAAACTATATCAGGTTTTTGTGGCTCGGTTTTGGTAGTGGGGGTGACTTCTGTGAGAAGCTGCTAGAAGCTTCCCCTATGTCCGATAGAGCCAATGCCAGCTGGCTCCAGGAGGGACCTGCAGCTGGCCAAGGCCAAGCTCATTAGCGACAGTGGTAGCACCTCAAGGATAACATATTTAAGAAGGGGGGAAAAAACCCACCTAAACCTGTGCAATTGCAGCTAGAGAGAGGAATGAGAATATGTGAGAGCAACCCCTCTGCAGACACTAAGGTCAGTGAAGAAGGAGGGGTAGGAGGTGCTCCGCGTGCCAGAGAAGAGATTCCTCTGCAGCCTGTGGTGAAGACCATGGCGAGGCAGGCTGTTGTCCTGCAGCCCGTGGAGGTCCACAGTGGAGCAGATATCCACCTGCAGCCCGTGGAGGGCCCCATACCAGAGCAGGTGGATGCCCAAAGGAGGCCCTGACCCTGTGGGAAGCCTGCACTGGAGAAGGCTCCTGGCAAGACCTATGGACCTGTGGAGAAAGGAGCCCACGCTGGAGCAGGTTTGCTGGCAGGACTTGTGACCCCGTGGGGGACCCACACTAGAGCAGTCTGTTCCTGTAGAACTGCACTCTGTGGAAGGGACCCACACTGGAGCAGTTTGTGAAGAACTGCAGCCCGTGGGAAGGTCTCACATTGGAGAAGTTCGTGGAGAACTGTCTCCTGAAGGAGGGACCCTATGCTGGAGCAGGGGAAGAGTGTGAGGAGTCCTCCCTCTCAGGAGGAAGGAGTGGCAGGGACAACGTGTGATGAACTGACCACAACCCCCATTCCTGTCCTCCTGCACCGCTCGGGGGGAGAAGGGAGAGAATTCAAGAGTAAAGTTAAGCCCAAGAAGAAGGAGTTTTAAGATTTAGTTTTTATTTCTCACTACCCTACTCTGATTTGATGTGTAATAAACTAATTTCACCGAGTTGAGTCTGTTTTGCCCATGATGGTAATTGCTGAGTGATCTCTCCCTGTCGTTATCTCGACCCATGAGCCTTTTGTTATATTTTCTCTCCCTTGTCCAGCTGAGGAGGGGGCTGATAGAGCTTTGGTGGGCACTCGGCATCCAGCCAGGGTCAACCCACCACAAAACCATAACGTACTCCTACACAGCAATGCACCCAGCCATTTGTGACTGCATTTTAAACAATAGTTGAGTAAGCTTGACTCACGGAAAGCTGCTCTTTTGCATTCTCACTTCCAGCCAGACTTGAAGGAAATCTTTCAACAGAGGCGGATGGCTTTATTGCTACTAACTGCATTTCTCTCCGACTCAAAGAAGCTTAAGTGATTACAAGAGAAATATAAATGTATTCGCTCTGGCCCTCATTCATCCTGAGAAGCAATGCCAACGAAAAGGCGAACGGAGTCAGATCTGAAAATCTGACAAGGCAGTGCATATTTTCACAGGTAGACATGAGAACTGGAAAAGACTTGAGGAAAGGAATACTGTGGTGGGAGAAAAGGGAAGGGAGTAAGACGACAGATTAATAGCTGGTGTTTCATAATTGGTGTCTCTTAAAAAGTTTTACTTGTTTGCTTATTCACTCCAAAGTTATGTACTAAGCAGCAGCAGCAGAATTGCCTGCCAGATGGTAGAGGAAGTGCCTCGTGTATCTTCCCAGTCTACTGAAGCCTGCAGGGCCGTCATTAACCCACTGCTCTGGTTTTCATTGCAAGTCCCTTTCTTCCCCTTTTTTCTTTTCCTTCCTTCAAAGAAAAAGGAGGGAGGGAGAAAGAGGAAAAAAAAGAAAAGCCATGGTTTAAACTGGCAATAGCACCATCCTTTTGGCTTTGAGCTACCCTGTCCTGTGCCAAATATACGGTCTCCAGCAGCTCTCCCACAACAAATCAGTCCAGACACACAAAAGCTGTAAAAAAAGAATGGTGAAGAAAGATCCTTGATTCTCCCCCTCCACCCCCCCCAGCCTTTTCCTTTTGCTTCCCTCCCCAAGCTTCATTCCCCAGCAATGACCTCCTGCTTGCCAGTACTGTAAGTGATACTGGGACCTCCAGCCTGCAACTTTGCTGACAGCTTCCTTAGAGTACAGGCGGCTTTGCCTTTCTGCGTTAACAGAGCATTGTAAAGGAGAAGTTTTATTCTATTATTCCTGTCACTTCTATCTGATAGCCGATGTTTGAAAAAATGGCACATAAATTCATGGCAGATTCATTACAATTGGAAATTGCCTATTCTTTCAGCTAACCCACCCCACTGCATTGTGTCACAACTTACTAAGAGTACGTTCCCAAACAGACACCTGAAAAGATTTGATATTGTCTATTTATACAGTACATTATTCAAAAAAATAATTGGAAAAAGACTACCAAACTTTTTAAGTGATTAGCAAATGTTAAGTACTCCAAATGTAAGACCAGTTTCAAAGACTATCAGATACTGATTTTTAAAAAGTGTAAAGTATGTGTTGTTAGATGGCACTTATTAGCAGAATCATCTTAAATCAGTAGTCACTTATCAAAAGTATGCCTTTGCCTCTGTCCTAGGGGTTGCAGAATCACAGGATCACAGAATGGTAGGGGTTGGAAGGGACCTCTGGAGATCAGAGACAACAGACTTAGGCCATTGCCTAGGGTCAGACCAAATGACAACACCATCAATAGGATAAAGTTTTAGAAGGCTTCAGGAGTGTGATATGAGTTTAAGATAACAGATAAGATTGCAAATGCTGGGGCACAGTTGTTACACATAAAGTAAAAAAAAAAAACCCATGCTGCACATTTGCAGGGCAGCCTAAAAGGAGCAAGAGAGAAAACAAGAATGTGAGTGAGTAACTTTTAGCAGGGACAAGGGAACAGAGTGCCGAAGAGGCTTGGAGAATATGACAGAAGAAACAAGCAGGCAGAGTTATGCAGAGCTTGCAAGAATTTTTCTAATGACCTCCTGCAAGGTTTCTTTCATTGCTTTAAAAATCGTAGTATAATTCTCTTATTCTTTGCCTCACATTTGTCTCATTCCAGATGTCTATTATTTTTAATTTTATTCTTAGTAATAGGAACAATTACTCCTAGTTACCTCTATCATTGTCATTACTTTATTAAATATGAATCATTTTATATTTATTTGGGGACAGTTACGACATCTTTGCTCTAGACTGGACATACTAAATTCTATAAACTCTATCTCAGAACTTTTTTCCCAAATCTGACATTACTTTAATATTTTTCCTATGAATTCTAAACAATTTTCTAACATTTTTTGATGCGTACTTAAGGTACATAGTAGAAGAGTTTTTTAATCTACTACCACCTCACTGTCAAGAGTAGTGAAATGAATTTCTAAGGGAATGGTAAGGATGCACTACTTGTTATCGCCTGAGCTGTGCAAAGAATCGCTCCTGAAGAGCCTCACCTATAGGGAAATGTTGAAGACAGGCAGTGGTGTTCTGTGGGTTTACCGTAATCTTTTGATTGTTGCCATCAGTCAGTCAGATTCCTTGGAAAAAGGTTCTGGACATGGGGGAGTGAGGATTGCTTGAGTTCTGTAGGGCAAGGAGCCAATTCCTTTTTCATTCTTAGCACATGTGAGATAGCACGTTTTTATGATTAACAATTTGTACTACTAACTAAGCAAAAATGCTTGTGGTAAAGGAATAAACAGAAGTCCATAACTAATTGGAAACAGTGAGGTTGTGTAATTTTTCCATTGCCTGCTTTGGAAAATTAAAAGTTCAGCATACTGAGTCTGATGCTTAACATTTCCCCCCCCAGCAGACGGTGAAATTCTGTGTGGCTTTAAAGGAAATAACAGATAACAGATAATAGAGTCATCTCACCTTAATAAACCATAATCAGAAAATAATAATGATAAGCTGAAGGAGAAGTAAGAAGGGAATTGCCAACACTATATTTAACTGTGTTGCACAATGTATCTGACGGACTCCATTAGTTTATCTCCTCCCTCAATTCTTACATGCAAGCGAGATTTACCTGAGCCAAGGTAAAGTCCAGAGATTTAAGAACTCATTGCCACCCCAAAGGCAGCCGTTACGCAGTGATCATTGCAATGGTTTTGCAACGGATGCTTAATAATGGACTAGGGTAATGGAGTGGGAGGTTAAGAACACTGCATCTAGTTGAAAATGTAGATAGAAATCAGGTAGGCAGAAAATAATAACTTGTACGAGATGATAGTGGAAATGCTAATCATCACCTTTATACAATAACCCTATAACAAGAATAACTGCAGCATCCTGCAGGATTACTTCTTGCAAACAGGTAAAAAAAGACTGAGTAGAAAAAGGGACTAACCAGATAAGAGATGCACATTCCCTAAATACATAACTAATATTAAGTAACTGGATAGTCTTAATGAATTCAAAAGGATTACTGCCGTCTTTAAAGCTGAGCATGTGCATACATATTTTCTCAGTTGGGACATAAGTATCTAAAAATTATGGCAGTGGTTTGAAAGATGAGAGACGCGCCACATTTGAAATGTTCCTTTTGTCACCTATAACCTTAATGAGACGGCATTAGTGGCTGTATAGCCTATGGTATCCTTGCCCCTTATGGCATATGGAAAAGACTTGCAACTATGATTTTGTCTTTTCCTATCTTTTGAAATTATAAAAATAAAATGAGTAGCCAAAAAAATCTGCATTACGTGACATCTAGTTCAAATTTTTGTCAAAGAAAGCATAGTGCAGTAGGAACAAATGAGACATAATGATAAATATAGAGGAATAATAGACCTTGCTCCTTCACTTGTAAATCAGATATCAGAAGAGCTGATAAATTAATTTTTCCTTTTAGCTTTCAAGATGGAGAGGAAATAATATTTGACTAGGAAAAGAAGCACTATTTACAATAAAATTAATAAGTATTTCTTTTTAAACTTGTTGGATATTTGATGGCTGCACATATTAATATTGCAGAGTATCTACTCTTTGTTATTCTTCAGTTTTTGTATAGTGACTTCAATAATTAATGGTGAATGTATCTCTGTGCGTAATCCCATTTAGACCCTATAATGAGCATTAGGATGGCATAGGTTAGGGAGAGGCCTTGTGCAGACGTCTCCCAAATTTATTCCTATTTGCAATGTGAGAGTAAAGTAACACAACTTAATTGGATTTTGCCTGATGCCATGTACATTCTGATTGCGGACTTGTTACTAGCAGTGACTAAAGAAGCTTGACACTTTGGTCAGGTTGAATACCTAGGCCACTAAATTGTAGTGGAACAAATACAGGTGTGTATTTTGGATGAAATACCTATGGTACTGGAGTACCATTTCTACATTTGTGCTGTGATCACCCTTTGTCTGTCTTTAGTTTGTCCACACATCAGCTTTCCGATGATGTGCACGCCCCAAAGCTGAGGTTAATTGCCCTCTCACAGAAGTTTCTTGGGTTCATTTCCCTCTTTGCGTCTTGCAGGACAGCAGCAAGTGCAGTTTGCTGTGGGGATGGACAGGAGAGACAGCTGGGAAGTCGTGGGAAAGGTCTGACAATGATGCAGAAACACCTTAGTGATAAAATAAGCTCCCTCTGACCTAGTTTCTCATGACTGCAAAATCAGGCCATATTTACTGTAATCAAGCTCTTTGCGTTTCTTACAAATGCATTTGTGTAAATGTAGCTCCACCAGCGTCAGCAGCTTTGGAGCTCTGCTGTCACCCCTGTGCCGGCGTTTTACTACCATGCTATCAAACCCCATTGCAAACACATGTCAGTTCTTTCTCCTCACTGCGGCTACCACTCAAAATGTAGTCTTGGTGATAATGCTGCAGAAAGAAAAAAACTCCAAGTAGATAGCCTAGGATGAAAAACTATCTATAACTGGTTAAAGGCATCCACTAGATCTGCAAATGTAGGGGAGGCTTTCTGGAAAAGCTGTTTCTCTCAGACTCCTTCGGACAGGCTGCTCTCAGCAATGCAGTTCCAGCTGCAGTATGCTTTCCAAGATATCCTGACCATATGTAAAACCATAAATGTTTTCCAATGTTTCCTAAGATATCTGTTACGATTTTTGTTTTTCAATCCAGGCAATCACGCATCATTTTGCAGAGATCCGCACAGGTCTTATGATAGCAATATTCATTTAGATACACGGTGTTTGAAAGATACATTACTTAAAAAATTCCCTAATTGATCAAATGATTAGTAAACCCGGAAAGAATTCAGGTTATTTTGACAAGTTGGCCATGCAAATACTGTACTATATACAGATTTTTTCCCAGACCTTAGCCATACATCAAATCTGAGCTTTGTCTCAGAGATATCCATAAACATATCTTTCCATCAATAGCAATGCGGTTTCAGAAGTTTTCAGGTGGGATGGTCAGGACAAAATTTCTGTCTCCCTTTCATTATCTGTTCAATACTAGGGATTATATTTGTGCGTGCTCGATCTGTTTTTCTGAGGTCTGCAATGTCATATGTCAAGTGAACTACAAGACAACCCTGGTTGCTTAATGTCAAAATTTTAAGACTTTTGGGTTACTCTCTTTAGCTTGCCTTCCACTGACAGAGATCCTCTAGAAACAACAACAAAACCATTTTCAGCCACCTTTGGGTGGGATGGGAGAGCTAACCATAAGAGTGATTGCTCCCACAAACATTTCCTGCCGCACGCAGTTGCAGTCTGAAGACACTTAATTCAGAAACCAAGCTCAGATCCTTAGGATGACAGGCATCGTCTTCTCTCTGTAAGCATGAGCTTGGCAAACTGTCACCCCGTTTTTGAAGTCTGCAAAGTTCTGGTCACACTCAGAGAAGCTGACTGAAGGAGATTGCTGCGTGTCTCCGTTACCAAAGGAAAGAAAATTTTGGTGCTCAAGGGAGCAGCATTGAACCGCCAGGGACAGCTCTGCTCACCTCTGTATTCCCTCTGTATTCATTTTCCATACAGCTCTGGTCATGATCTTAGGTGCTTTGAAAAGCAGAGATGTTACAGACTGTTTCTTGCTGTGTCCCGAAATCAGTTAAACAAAAAGTCTATACGATGGACTAGTCTATCTTCTTGCTAATGCTGGCTTGTTTTTAATGGAATATTGTGCATATACTAAATAAGTAAAATGGTTTCTGTTATTTTTATCAGGAACTTCTTACGCACTTCAGTGAAGCCCATTACATAGTTTTTGCTGTTATTTTTAAAGTATAATATCAATGTTCAAGTAATACCAGATGAAACTGGTTTCAGCCACCATTAACTTCGGCTTTTCAGAAAGGGAAAGAAATCCTCCAGTATTTCCAGCTTCAGCTGGAACATTGGCACAGGAAACAATTTAGCGGGGCTAGCGTGCAAGGAAGTGATGTAACTTTTACCAGATTATGTGACTGTGTGGAAAAAAAATCAAACACCGGTTGGCCTATCACCCTATTAAACCACTAGTTTCCTATGCCAATGAATTGGAAAATGAACTGCATCTCTTTTGCTGACATTTGCCATCTACATCAGCTGGTTTTTTAGCGGCTAAATCTCAGGTTTCCAACTCTGCCATCACATGGGCTTGTATAAATCCAATAGGAAATACTTATTTAAGTCTAATTTTTGCATGAACATAAACTTCCTTTTCTAGTCACAGCATAAACAGAAGCGCATGCTCATCTAGGACTGCCTGCTGGTTCCTTACTATTTTCTTTTAAAAAGCACAGTTCCTAAGTTCAGAGTACAATTGCTAACATAATAAACCCAATGTTAACAGTAGCAGGTTGGAAAGCAGAATTTGTTTTATGAAAATGTCAGGCTTTGTTTTTATCAGAAATTAGAAGTTAAAACCAAATGTCCGTCAGGCAGAATTTAAAAATTTGCAGTAAATTGCTTCTGAGAAAATATTTTTTTCCTTCTGATGTAGGGAGTATTCTGTGGAAATAACTTCAAAACATTGCATTAGGATAACAGATCCTGTAACCTGATATTTGAATAACATTTAACCTGGTATTTGAATAACATTTGAATAAACATGTTAGAATATTAAAGTCTAAATAAATTAACAAAACAATAGAGAAGGAAAATTACCAGAAAAGGTCAGAATGTAATGCTGGTTATTTTCTTAACAAAATGAGAAAGGAGAAGCAACTTTCCCCCATAGAAAAAAAGTTAATAAAAATAATTAAAAAAAATATAACACTGCCTTTTCACAGTGAAAATTTTTCAGCTTGCTGTAGCTAGCTTATTGAATATTTTCTATCTGAAAGTGTATGGAAGCAAGAGCAAGCACCGGACAATGTGAATGGAAGAATGAGGATGCATTTGGGTAAAGACCTCAATGGCTTGCAGGTGTCTTGCGTGTGGCACAGAAGAGAGAGGAAAAGCTGATCACATCTCTGTAACGCTCTGAAACATCTTTGAACCAACAGTGGTAAAAGACCAGCCTTAGCAACTCTGCAATTAATGCCCTTTCCTGAGGCTGGGACCAATGGGACGTGATGTACCATGTTGAGGGGAACGTGCCTTCAACTCCCTGTTGAAGCAACGTTAAGGTATGGAGAGATGAACAGGAGGAAATGAACGGTAAAAGACAACTATATACATTCAGTGATTGGTAGCTATTTACTATGGTTATTTACTTTTATTTTATAAGAAAGATAATGAAAGGAGCAGATATTTGTTAAGCGGGCGACAGTTGGTCTAGATAAGATGAAAAATACTAACTTCATTGATAAGATATTTAAATCTTAACAGTAAATAAAAGTTGTATTTAACATGTACATCAATTTTAGGTTATTTTTGTAATTTCCCTGCGGCATAAAGCCAAATATAACTTTCCTAATTGCTTTTTTTCTGCTTTATTACTAAATGCCAATATACCTCAGTGTGCATGTGGGAGTACAAATCAGTTTGGATTAGATCAATTTGGTAACAGATGTCTGTGTGGTTGGAGCCTTGTTTTACTAGATGTTATACGGATGGGTCCTAATTATCATTCAAAGGTCAGTGTAAGAAACAGGGACACTTTTACAACGTCACTAACTTAAATAGGAACGAGACAGTCACCAAGGGTACCATTCAAAGCACCCAAATTAGCCCTCTACTCTGAATCACCATATCACAGAGCCTGTGTCCTCCCTTCGATTCAAAGAGGAGCCATGGGAAAACAGCTAGATAATTTAACCAGCCAAGTTTTGTGCTGATATTTGGGTAGGCTGCTTGCACCCTACGTTACAATAATGCACACTGGAGTAGCATTTGGCACAGACCAAATGCCCTAAATTGTAACAATTGCTGCTTAACAATTGTTTAGTAGAATTCATTGCATCTTTGGCAGAAATCCAAACAACCAAACTCTCCTTCGTTTTGCTTTGAGGTTCAAAATGTTCTATTGCTTTCTAAATAAATAAATATTGGAGTCAGTTGTGCTCCTCAGTTTCTACTGAGATCAGAACTGGAAGGATAAGAACGGTGCGGAAAGTGCTACCCTTTGGTTGTTTCCAGGAAGTAGAATCTCATGAGAAAATTCTGATCTTAGATTTTCTGTCTGAATTCCAAGATGCCAAGACAAATAGAAACAAACATACAGGTTTTTAAATATTTTTTTGAATAAAATGGACTTAAACTTTTGAGGCTTGCCTGTTGCCTACTTAAACATATCAGCAGTATTGCTTGAAAAGTATAGATTTTGCAAATTCAGACTCTGAAGCTCCAGAAAACAGCTATGATAATGGCTGTATGAATATTCATAAGTTAAACAAATAACTAAACCCGTCTTGTTTTCAGCAGTTTTCACAATATCTATTCGTATTTATGGGGTTTCACTGTATTAATGACATTCACTCCCTTCCCCTCTCCTTTATACAGGCCTTGTGGGAAAATAAAGGAAAATGAACTGTGATTTTGTAATGGTCATATATCTCTACAGATGTCAGCTCAAGAGTATCCAAAAGATCTGCCACACATTATGTGTACTCTTAATAAGTAGTGTTCTTCTTTTCTGAACAGACACAAATGCAGCTCCCTGGTCTATCACATTGCCTGTGTGATACTAAGAAATTAGTTTCAATCACTTCGGCTGTGTCTAAGCTGCCTAAACTCAGGAGTTTCTCCTGTTTCCAGGGCTGGTGATGTGAGACAACTCAGGGCTGGGATGAGATCTGGATCCTACTTCTCCTTTCTCTGTTGCCCCCCGATTTATCTGGGAAGAAGTCCAGAGATGTAAGCTGCAAAAGCCCCATACTGCACTGGATAATGTTGGTTCATTAGGAAACCAGAACTAAGTGGCTCGTAGCGTCTTATACCTGCACATTGTATAGCTGTAACTGTTTTCTTATGGCTAATATGGGAATAGCGTTACGTTTCTTCAAAGGAAGAAAGAAACCATAAATGTTAGGATTCATGAACCTTCAGCATACTGTAGTAACAGAGCCCTTATACCTCTTCTTAGACACTTACATGTGTTTTTAAGGATCTGGTCTCAAACGTGATTATTCTGGGCTATCAAGATTTATAGCTATCTGGTCACCCTCAGGCTTCAAGTGTAATTGGCAAGACAGTACAAATAACAAATACATGTTGAAATGTAACACTGTTAGCTAGGTTCAGAAACTGTGGTGGTTTTTTTTTCAGAGAGTCGAGTAGGAGTTCATCACTTTGCAATGCCTATGAGTCATGCCAGGTAGCGCTGGCAGCCCTGCATGACCTCGCAGAGTGCTTTCTCCCCAGCTGACCTCCAGGCTGGAGCGTCTCGGTTTGCAGGACGTGTGAGCAGCCTTCCCCTGGGCCAGCTGTGGGCAGGGACGGAGTACTTGCAACCGCCACTGAAGTCCACAGCACTGTTGAAGAGGTGTTAGATATGTCCAGCTATATTATTGTCCAGCCCAATTGACAAAAAAGTGTCTTGCATCTGCAGTTGTTTTTATTCTGAAGAAGTATTTAAAAGATTTTTTTTTTCCCATACAGTTTTGAACATGTTTTTGTCTTTTATTATGTGTGTTGTCTTGCCAGTAACATCTGGGCTATTAGGCGAGAGGACGGTTGCAAACTAAGGTAATAGCTATAAGCTCTGCTGTTCACCCATGGCTGAAGTGTGAACACTACTGAAAAGAGCTGGTTATAAATGCTATTTGTATCTATATAACTTGAATATATTATGAGGGAAAATTTAAAACAGTGTTGTGGCCAAAACGATATTTTAGTCAGAAAAGTGGGATAAAGATCAATTCTGATGAGAAAAGAGAGATAAGGACCAATTCTAAGAATCATCTTTCACAGCCACAAGTAACAAAGGCCTCGGTTACTTTATCCCTCATATTGTTTGGGACAAGTAATTTCCCTTAATTTAACACAGGGAATAGCGCTTACCCAATTCATCTTTTATTTCAGCCCTGCTGCGACTGATGGATCCACTGAATGGTTACAGCTGGCAGCCACAGCCCACACTTGCAGCCTGGCCCACATTGGGCAGAGCCATGGGCCCGGCTGGAGGCTGAGATGCTCTGAAAGCCAGGTCTGCTCGCGCTGTCAGAAGTTACCCTGCCTGGCCTATCGCCAGCGCTGCGTGCTGCGGCACTGAAATCAGCTGCAACAGGTCCTTGCCTTTCCACCTAAATACCGAAAAAGTGCTGTTGGCGTCGAGGCAAGCCAGTTTGCTCTGCACGCTAAGCGGAGGCATGTGCATCTCCGAGAGGAGATAGCACTTAAATGCTTTTCAGCGTGAGCTGAACGGTATGAAGAGCTGTGAAACAATAAGAAAGGGAGGCAGAAATTCCTGTATGTGATTTTTCTGCTCCGGCTGTGTGTGGCCTTGGGTGGGAAGAAGATCTTCTCATCCCATCTGAAAGCAATGGTGTCTCGTTCCCGAGCAGAACTGATGTGCAGTAATAGAATTTGGAACATTGTCATTCTGAATATATGTAAGCAATTTCCAAGTATTTCTTTGACATAGGCTATTTTCCCCATTACAGAAGACACTTGTATCATTTTGTTGTTAAATTTTGCTAAGAATTTATATAAAAGTCCTCCAATTGTACCACACTAAAAAGCATTTAAATGAATTAAATCCCTTTCCATTATGAATCAGTATATTTTAAAACCTAGAAGCAGCAGGTTTCTAAGAGGACTGCTGATTTGGGTGTTCTGATTCCAGACAATCCAGTTAGAAGCATCTAAAATGAATTGATTTTCAGGAACTAATGAATAAGTATCATACATCTAAGAAGGATATCTTTTTAATATGTTGCACGTTGGTATCATAAAATCATACCCTGAGGTTTTAAGTTATGATGGAAAAGATATAATAGCTGAGCTTGTTCCTTGAAGAGCCAAATTTCCTTTTTAAATATGTGGTATCGTGTTTCTTGGCTGGACTAATTCCTCCCATGTCATGGAATATTCTCTGCATTTACGGAGCATGTCCAATTTAGTGATTTTTCTCTAATATACCATGTAAAACGCCTTTTACATACACGACATTGTACCTTGCATTGCCTTACAATGAGCATTGTATGTTTTCTGGAAAACACCCACTCCCATTAGTTCTCATTTATGTGGAGTAGGTATGTGCACAGACAGAAAGACAAGGCAAACACACTCAGTCCCACACATGTGGGACATTGAGAATTAAAACCATAAATACCAGGCAATGTGCAGCTTCCTCTCTATGCCTCTGGCTGAATTACCTGCGATAATTTTTTATAAATAAAGGCTGGACACCAGTTGCAATCGAGTGCTTTAAAATTTCCTTAATTATTCTATAACCACAACATGCTGTTTTTAAACACGACTCCTCAGTAGGAGGGCGTCATAAGGTTTTGAGCAGAAAAGTGACAAGTGTCTTAGACATCTGATTCTTCATACATGTGAGCCCTCTCAAAGTCTTATTACCCTCTCATATTACCCTCTCTTATTATTATTCCTCCCCACAGAGGAGGAAACTCTTGAGCTTGTCATCCCTGGGTCCCTTCTAGTTGACCAACAGAAACAGCTCATTTGAAATAGCTCTGAAAATGCCTGTGTCTTTCTGTTGATTGTCAGGAAGCCTCAGATATGAATGTTCTTACTGTGGACATATAAGGGTACAAAAGAGATAAGGAGAAAGCACAGTGATGCTATGTGCTATCTGTGAAGAGCATTTACCACTCTTAGCATTGTGCAATTTAAATTCCTTGCTTAGAGCTGAGATTCCTCATTTGTACTCTTCAGCTAGTGCCTTTCTATTACTTATGGCCTCCTGCCTTCTTTCCTTTTCCTAGTTGAAATTCCTTCTGAAGCAGTAATTTAATGGAGTGGGACAATATAGTCAAAGGTTTCAGAACTAGGAGATTTTTTATTATAAAGCTCCATAATTTCTTTTGTGAATTTATTTAATATGTTGGATCTATGCATAAAACATGACTAAACAAGCCTAGGATCTATATGAGTCTTGATATTTTGGCTCAGTACCAGTCTCTTACGAACTTTTTCCCATTTCACTCACCAAAAGCAATCTACATCTTCAGCCAGGGTTATCTATTTCCATATGCAGCCTATGATGGGAAAGAGCTTGCAAACATTAACAGCTATTCCATAATGATAAGACAACAAAATTAAATACCTCCAAAGAACTCTGGTAGATTTTTTTTCCCCTATATAAGCCTAAGGAATTACCTCAAATTCCTTTTAGATAGCCCAAGTTTCAGGGGACAATTAATGACAGAAACAGTAATTACAGGAAAGGCTACCTCAAAGAGCCTGAGTTCCACATCGGTAACGAACTGTTACTGATGGATCAAGAAGATAAGGCTACCTTTACGGAAAAACGGGAAAGGGTCTAAAAACAGATATTCCTGTTAACAATGGGAAAATATCTGGAGAAAAGCCAAAGCCTCATTTATTTGTGCGGCCTTTAGGGAAGAAAGTATTGTAATGTATGGTTACCATGCTAAGAATATGAAAAAGTAAATGAGCAACCAAGAGGCTGTTCAAACAAAAATCTGTCTTTAAAGGTAGCATATAGTATTTACATGAAGGTTTTGTAATGCTTATATGTATGGTTTGGGGATGTTCGTAATAAGAAACACAAAAGTGTGTGTTAGCATATGAAAGAGAGAGGTAGCGGCAGGGAATCTGACTTCCTATCACAGGACTGAGCAAAGCACTGAAGAAGGAACGGTCTATCAATTTTCTGGTGCCAAAAGATGTGAGGGAAAAGGCTGCTGGGATTTGCAGCTGGCCCAAGCTGGAGGTATTACTTTGTTTGGTATAACTTTGCGAGCTTTCATGTGTTTGTTTCCCTGGGGGCAGGAGCTAAAACCTGTTGTGATGTGATAGTCCTTGACTTCCTGGAAGCAGGAGATAGCCCCCCAGATGAATAATTGCCTCAGCACACTGGGGCAGCTGAGCCAGCTACTTCCTAGAATCTCCTGGGTCACTCAATGGGTGATGTGATAAAAACTCCCGTTACAATTCCAAGGGAACGATTAGGACTGCTGGGATCCAGCTGTAACACGATTTCAGCAGGGGAATGTCAGAGCAGCCAGAGAGCAGAAGCAGGGACAGGGAGTAAGTGAGGACAGGAGTAGAAGACTGCCTAGATCTTGTGAGGTTTTCCATCATTTGGGCAGCTCAGGGTCAGCTGAAAGTGGCAAATTCAGGCACAGTTAATGATGGACCCCACCTGTATGTGAGCTGGAATTTTTATTGCGCTTGTAGGGTGAAATAGGCAGAATTTGAGGGAAATAGCAGATATTCACTACAGCTGTTCTCTGCTGGCTGGAGCTGGAGCTAGAGCTAGAGCTCGAGCTCTGCATCTGCTGGGGGATGTATATGTTCCTCACTTCTGTCAACTGATAATTTCCTAGACTTCTGAATTAGGAGAGTATAAATTTTACCCTACCACAGCAATGAAATTCCAAGCGCGCCAGGTCTATAATTTAACAATAATCACAAAGCCAGTAAGTCACAGCTTTGTTTAAGTACGACCTGGTTAGGTCACATCTCTTCAAAGTAAATGAATAGGAAAGATTAAAGTGGACTCGGCAACGAATGATTATCTTTGACCACATATTATCAACTAGATGGCCTTATGCCTTTAAATCTGGGATAATTATGGTTTTCTCCAACAATATCCAATTACATGACGAATAACCTTGGCGTCTAAGGCAGGAACCTCTGATATGCGTCACTTCTTACCTCAAGAAGACTGTTTATCAGAGTTATCAGTGCTGGCTGCTGAAAAATCAGCCTGCTATTGTTACATTCCCATTCAGAGCACGCTGTCTTCCAAAACATCCGAGCAGACCTGACAGACTGACGGCTGGGAGTACTTTGACATACTCTACCAGCGGGAACTCCTGGGGGGAATAAACCAACTGCATTCATTGCACTTTCTCCTTTATAGTGTGTGATAATGTAGCTGGGGAATGCAGGGGCAGTCTCTCCTGTGAGAGACAAAGCAGCAAATACATGTAGGAAATCTTCAGTGCATATTTCTGATTTGCACTGATTTCTTTCCAGATTCTTATTAATGCCAGTAGTTGCAAAGTACAAAGACAGAAATGTCTTGCACTGGGAAAAAAAATGTCTTTTATGTACTGGAATCAATCACTCTCAAACACAGTGAAGCATTACATTTCTGATTAGCCTTAGATCCCACAAGCAATAAAGACTGAAAATTGTTATTGGAACAACAGGTGTTATCATTAAAATGCTGCCTAAGAATAGATTAGAAGGTAACATGAATGAAGTTTGTACAGTAACATCTCGTACTGTGTTAGAATAAGAACAGTCTCTATAAGACAGAAAAACAAGGCATGAATTTCATTACAGAATTGTTTGGGATACTCTTTAATAGAAATAGCTATTTGATAGCTATTTTTTGATGTATTTAGCAACTTAGCTATATAATGTGTTAATGATAATGGGGATTTGCATTTAATATATTTAAATCTGGTTTAAATTTTGGGTTATTGCTTTAGAAACGTCTACTATTAGAAAGAAAAATTATCTTCCCAGCCCTTTGCCAGAAAAAAAGAGAAGTTTTTGACTCATGGCTAATAAAACTTTTATTAATAATTAAAGAATGTTGATGATTAGAAGCAGCCTACAGCTGCTATGCATGGGTATTACAGATGAGACATCAGTCTGTTTCTTACTAACAGTGAGAACATGGCATAGGTCATCAAGATGTTAAGGACTAGATCCAAAAAATGTTCCTGAAATGGGATTTAGGAATTCCAACTAGGATTTTGTGCTTAAATCCAAGGGTAAGACCCTGAAAACTCCCACTTAGCTTTTGTTTGACATCATTGAAAATGCTTCAACACTGCGCCTGTTGCAAATTTCTTGCTTTGCTTACTTGCTTTTTAACCTTAAAAGCCAGTCGGTGGCTGAAAGATCTGAGCGTGAGCATGCTCAAAAGCACCTCAGATTGGGGCAGAGCTCAGAAGCCAGTGCTGCTTTCATGTTTCCATCCTATTTGCATCCTGATATGAAGCTTTCATCTACTAGAGTCCCCCTGTCTTCGCTCCAGTCGGCATTTTCAGCATGTGCCAGGTACAGGGTGCAGCTCAATGCAAGCTCTAGTGGTGACCATTACAAAATAGGACCAGGAGAAAAAAAAGAAATGCCTTTTCTCTATATAACAATAAAACTATGCATGGAATTTATATAGCAGTTTAGCGCTTACATGGGTTGTCCATAAAATTGGGGGGAGGGGACGACAGATTAAATGTCCTTATCTGCCAGGGGCAAAGCTTCTTCCACAGCTTGTGGCTCCCAGCAGAATGCCTTGCCTCCAGCGTTAGGTGTGCTGAGCGTGAACAGTCTGTCTATGCGGAAAAGAATTCAAGGTTCATTGTGTATGTGTCTGCAAGACTGAAATGGCTTTGTAGTGTAATGGTTATGACATTCATCGAGGATGAAGGAGAACGGGGATCTTGGCTATGCTTCACAGCCTGCCCTTGGTTTTTGTTACATGACTTTTCGTGGGGACTCCTGGTTCACAGACCACAGTGTAGGAGTGCTTCTTCAGTAGCGTGGGATTTTAATTGGAGCAGATTATGCTGTAATTTTAAAATTTAATTTATTTTTGCCTTTTATGGTCAGTCTTTTTTAATTTAAGATTTTTTTTTTTTAATTTAAACTAGGTTTACAGTAGCTCTCTGTGGTTTAACAGTTGGTCAGGTGCTTGTGAGGCAAATCAAATGCAAGAGTGAGAGTCCTCAAGTGAACAGGGACTGTTTGTCATTAGTTTGTTCATATTCTTTTTCTAATTGGCTGATAAGCTATATCCAGATGCTTTCGAAGCCCCACTGGGACTGGAGTGACTGTTTCAATACTTAATAACTATAGAAGACTACTTTATTTAGCGGATACATATTTGAGTTGCCCCTTTGAATTGACATTTGTACTTCTCAGGCACTCTGAGACTCAGACACAAATTGCTGTGATATCTTGCCTAGAAGAAATTACAAATAACTTGTTGAAAAGCCTTATATTACACACCAACCAACACTTTAGGGTAGCTTTATGAAGATAGGGAGAATGTAGACAGCAAACTACAGATGTAGACAGAAAGAGAGATGCACTCATTTTCATGACCTGGCTTTGGCAAACTTGATTAAAACCAGGTGGGTTTGCTTTGTTTGGTGGTTTGGTTTGGTTTGGTTTGGTTTGGTTTTTTTGTTATAGTCAAAGGGTAACTGGTTTGTACACCAGCACTCATGGGAGAAAGCAGCCTGGAACGTGGGAGCAGATGTTGCATTGACCAACCTGAGATGGAGAAGGATGACTAAAACCCTCCTTCATTCTTGTCCCTTGCACAATTAAATCCAATTTAGAGCAATGTGTTGCTACACATTGCGCCAACAATTAAAGGGAATAAAAGACCGACTTACTTATTTTACAACTGAAGAAGTCCTTTTTTAGAGTACCATAATAACTGCTCTTACGAAAGAGATGGCACAGGATCATCAGTGAGCAGAGGGCGTTAGTTAAGAGCAGAGTTTTATATCTTGTCAAGCAGATGGCTCCTCCAACAGCAGGACACCCTCACAAGCTACACACAATAGCACCGATCTACAGTTGGCATAGGCACTTTCTACACCAGCCCCATCGCTCCCATTGTGTCATCCAAGTCCATGTGCTAACCCAGCTCTGTCTTACTTTATGTCAGGTAAGTTAGCACCACAAAACAGGGTCACTGCAATTGGATAGAGATGCTAATTATTAGCTCTAAGTGAATAAGCTCGATCGAGACACATGGTAGAAAACTGGACTTTTGGCTACGAAATACTTTTATCAAAAAGTTTCTGAATTCCACAGGGATTGTTTCTATTTGTTAGAGCAATTTAGTGCTCATTTTCTCCCACAAACAAAATTTCAGTTTCCATCTGGAAATATTTGATGCAAAGATGCTGTAGGAATTCCTCAGGTGAGACTTAGTGTGTCTGTCTCATTATCCCATTCTCCTCTGTGACTGAGGTTACTCAGGCAAGCTGAACCTGCTGTGAGGTGTCACCAGGGACTCCTGTCATATGCTGGAGTAACTCAGTGAGAGAAACAGTGATGCACATCCCATGTAAAAGACTGAAGTGTACAGACCTTCAACGACTGTGCCTGTAAAATGCTGCAGCAGCTTTTCTGAATCTAAAGCTTGTTACGGGCCAAAGGATTTCCACTAAAAATTATTGGATTTGGGTCTCAAGTTTTCATCTTTTACCGACATGTAATTACAGGATCTAATTTCAGGAAGACAATTTTTGTCAAACATTTCTGAAGAAACTCTTTCTCCGGCCAGCTTAGAGGCATACTTGTTATCAAAGGCAGGCAAGTTTTTGCGTAGAAGAGAAGCAGGCGTAGCAGCAGGAGAAATAAAGACAGGAGCTGAATGATGGCCTCTGCCTATGTGAACCTGTACTTCTGGTGTAGCTCCTGCCGAGGGACTTAAACGTGCCCATAATAAGGGATCCTGCAGCACCTCTCGTTACTCTTGAGGCAGCTTCAGCAAGAATATAAAAAACAGATGGACAAAGGTGCTAGTAGCTTAGTAATTCCTGCAGATGATCTTTCCATGCTGAGGAAGAAGATTCCTGGTAGGACAGTGTTGGAGGGATTTATGCTGTTCCCTCTTCAGAGCCTGTTTTGCAGAGGGAGGGCTTGTGGCTGCACAGCTGCCAGCCTAAAACCTTTCTAGATTTACTACTGGAAATTCACTTAAAATTAAACATCAGCGACGCCCTCCCCCAACAAAGATTGGGAACAAAAAATGTCAAGTAGAAAATGATCAGGGTAAAGAGAGAATTGTGGTGCTTCTGATTAAAATAAAAATCAAACTCTCCCCCATCCCATCCTAGGATTTCAGAAAGCTTTCCAGCACACATCTGCCTCCAGTTTCCTCTTTGTTTATTCAGTCATCAATTATCAAGAGACTTTTTGTTTTGTCTCAATGAGCTGCACAATTTGAAGCAACTGTGGTATCTAAGATGGTTCTGCCTAAACCAAACACAGATTCCTTCATGGTACAGAGAAACTGGATTGGATTAAAATTAAAATATCCAAAACCAACAGAATTTTCTCTCTAAGCTGTTCTGGGGGTTATTATAATGTCATTTTCCCCCGTGAAACAAATGATACACAGACTTCAAAAGCCCTGAGTGTTGTTCTCGAACAACAGAAAATAAATGAGATTAGACATCACGATTTATGATGATTCCATTCCTTCTTTTTAAGAAAAGGGAAATATGTTGATAATTGAAGTCACATGAACTCAGATTCTTTCGGCTCCTAAAATATTATGACATGCACTTGCCTAAAGAGCCCTCTAGGACCAATGTACAATGACAGCAATTGCACTTGCGCCTTAGAAGTGGTAGCTCCCTGGACGCATTATTACCTCTGATTAAACCAGTGGGTTAATGCCTGTTGTTACGCGCTCTGCTGATAGCAAGAAATTACAATGGAGGATCTGCCATTCATCTTCCCTTTCCAACAGAGCTCTGTCAGTGACTGCTGTTGTTGCTACATCATGTAGCTCCTAACCGGGGACTCAAATAATTTGTGCTACCCCTTAGCTTACTTTCACATTCTTACAATTCCTTCCACAGGAGCAATCTCGTGGTGATTTTAATTAATATTCACAGACTGGCTGGGTGCATTGGCAACTCTACTTGAGGCTTCCAAAGCAAAGCAAAATAATACCAGTTTAACGATGGTTTTGCTGTATGGCGGATACTGATCTGAGTCTGTAAATACAAAATGCTGGAAACCAATAGGTAAAGAAATTAAGTTCCGTTAGAAAATCTTTGCAGGGCAGTTAGAGCTGAGGGATGTAAAATTTCCATCTTTTTCTTAGACAAGCATTGACCTGTCTCTTGACAAACTCCTGTCTCAATGATCAAAGTGCCAGAGCACATTCTGGAACTTGATGAAGTGCCCAGTCAGGTACCTTAACTACAAATTTGTCTTCCTACTTTTGTGTAAACCTGAAATACAGCTCATGGACTGAAAACGCACAGGCTTCTTTTTAAGATGATCTTCAAGATTTCATACAGTATTTGGTAGCGCAACTAACAATAAGACAAAAGTACTTATATCTGTATGGGCTATTTTTACATTTATGGGCTAACATAACGTATCTGTTATCTAACTGGCTGAAAGACACTGTAAATAACTATAACTTCTGTCAGCATGGTAATATGCTTTTTGTTAAGATAATGTTATACAATTCTGATGTTGGTTTATTACATTATTTTCAGGTGGAGAAGTCAATTCTAGGCCATTAGTCCTTGCTTTCTTCTAAGAAATATCTACTAAGAAAGTGTATGATGCCAGTATTTCTGAGTTCCTGTCATTAGCACTCTCTGTGCTAAATGTCTAATAGCAGCTAGAATGCACTAGATGTGCTCCCAGAGCACATGGCTTGCTCTGTTTCATGTGAAAGTAATCCAGTTTGTCTATTCTGAGACTGCTCCACAATGCAAATCAAAGTTTGCAGCAACTTGGGATAGTATCTCAAAAACACGCTCCTGATCTGACCTAAAATACTGATGTAGACATACTCTTTACAAGGAGAGGCTATAGAGTATCCACCTTAAACATTTTACCATGGGATGAAATGCATATTTAAAATGTTATGAAAATCAAAACCATATTTCACATATTAATGGCTGAATTTAGTCTTCGTATCCAAACATTTAATTATACAGTTAAATTTTCTACCCACAGGACATTGTGATCATCAGGCCAATATGGACCCCTTAAGTGTCTGAAAAATCTTTTATCATGCTTTCAATTTACTTTATTCAACTAAAATTAGGAGCTATTTTCAGATGTCAGAAAAGCTCCTGAAGCTATGTCACAGGGCGAGAGAGCGAAATTAAGACTTCACAAAGGGAATGAGGGAAAGAATTCAATTAATAAAAATAATTTGCTATCTACATTACTACAAATATGCTGAAAACTTAGAAATTGCTCTTATATTAAAAACCAATAAATTACCTTACAGATGAGGTTGATTAGCCTGATTTTCTATTATCCCCCATACTTTAAAGTTTAGAGCTTTGAACACCATGAAAAGCAATGTCTGTACTCCAGGAGTAAGATTAATCCCCTCCAACTGCTCACATCCACGCTTCAGCTTCCTTAGCAGTCAACAGGGAGAAATAGGCACTTTCTGAGTAGGGTTCCTCAGACCAGTTTTAGACATCTCTTTTGCAATGCACTGAGTCTTAAGGAAACGCCTCTTTCTCATTCTTTTCAACTACGAAAGGGAAGATTAGATGACGGCTGTAAACTTAAAATTTTTTTTTTCTGTACAGATGTCTACAGACATTCTGTGAGATGAATCGCATCCCATCTTCAGCAATATTTCATCTGCAGGGTGAGAGGAATGCCTTGTAAGGGAAATCCAGCAGGAGCACTCAGAACTTTTCTGTAAGAAATACAGTAATGTCTTGACATGGCTATTTGGGATTCAGAAATTCCGTTTCTTGTTGCTAAATTGAGTTCCCGTCATTTACTACCGATATTCATAGTCACACTCCATGATTTCATAAGCACAGAGCCTCAAGTATTTGGATCAGATGAGGGCTTGAACATGCACAGTGCTAGACACCGTGACTGACCCTGGCACAGGAACGCATTTCAGCCTACGCATTTTTTGGCTTCAGTAAAAATATGTAAATACATGCTTAAGTAGTTTGGTGATCAAGGGATGACCTAAGAGACCAACTGGATGCTTTAAGAAGTATGAGACATACAAGAAAACAACAGGTTATCATTAGAAATTATAATACATAAAAAAAAGAAAAAGGAAGATAAAGCCATGAAGGAAAGCTAGCTACCCAGCTAGAAAGGCCAAAGAACAGCTGGTGTTTGATTTTGAGGGTTTTTCTTTTTTATACTAAACGTGAAAAAAAAAATCCTACAAATAATATATTCCCATTTCTCAGGAAGAATGGTAAAATTATTAACAACATTTCATAACAGCAAAAATATTTAGCTCCAGAATACAATGAGACATCCTTTACAACACAGAGCAGAGAAGAATATAGGATAAGCTGAGAATTTTATGAACATTTAAAGCCAGGAGCTGAGTGCTTGAAAGCTTTCTCAGACATAAATCGCTCTTACTGAGGGTAGCTACGCAGTAATCTATAGGAAATTGCAGAGACTGTGAAATTGCAAGGTATCACCAAGTAATAATTAAAGAAACAAAGGTTAATTGCTAGAGATGAGCTCAAACCACAAAATATAAATTTGAACAATTTCAAACTAAGTTTGGAAATTTTACATCTGGAGATTTTATTATACTTACGCTATCATTAAGGGCTGGCTGAATGTAAAACTGCGGATAAGTGTTTTCTTCTCCAATTTGGTCCCGTTAATAGACCTAATAATTGCTCTCACCCCCCCCCTCCCCCCCCCCCATTTTTTGAGAGAGCATTATTACAACAGTACGGTTAGTCACAGCAATTTTCTGTACAGCAAGTACTTTGGGTGAACACATCCCACTCATACCAGTTTGGACAAAAAAGATGGGAAATTACGTGAATGCAGTCCATGTTTAGGCACGAGGTTAGGCACGAGGAAAAATCAAACTGTGAGGCAGCAGACTGAATAGGCACTTGAAATCTTTTTTCCAACAGGGGATCAGCAATAACTCATGTGACAAATACCATGTAATAAGATATGAGATCATCTTCAGTAAATCAAGCAAGCAACTGTTTCTCTGCTTTATCTAAGAAGTGACTAGTTAAAAAAAAAATTAAAAAAAAAAGAATATAAAAGGAAAGGTCTGGGAAATAAAACTCAGAATTATCCTTGTCTTACATGTGTGTGCTCCCCCGGATGGGGTGCAAGTAATAGGCCTATTTGTTCTCCTTCTGGAGCCATACCCAGCATCTCTCCTCGTGCGGGGTCAATAGGTGTAACAGCGAGCATCTAACCCCAACCTGTGTTGCCTTCAGTTTGGTGGGTGAGAAAAAAGTGGGTGCTGTGGGTTTTAACTACTTAAGGGTGCTGAAAGCCCAGAATTCAAAGTTTAAAATTTCACTAGATTTTTACACAAATGGGCAGCAGAATGCCATCCTCCTGTCTGCAGCATGCTTTGGACAAAAAGCATGGTACTTCTTGGCTTCACGCTGCACTAAATTTGCTAGTATTTGTAGCCACGTTTTGAGTGCAACTGCTGGACAGAACTTACAAACCTGTGTTTTTTCTAGAACATGTGGTGAGATTCTCAGCCAAGTCAAAAAGTCTTTTTGATAGAAAGAGAAGCTGAAGAATCAGGGGTTTGGGGTATTTTTAGTTGGGGGAGAGGGGACTTTTTAATAATCTCTTGAGTTTTGGTGACTCAACTGGATCCCGTGGTCCCAATGAATGGCTTTTGTAGATATGGGCAACACAGTAACTATTTCTTCTAGACAAAACCATCATGGTGTGTTTACATCATATAGATGGTGTCAAATCCTTGTTATTGTGTTCCCTCTCATTCCCCTTGACACTCCCATTTCTTTCCTGCACCAAGCTCAGACATAGGATGAAACTATATGTGGTTCAAGTTAACGTTTAAGCGACAGAAAAAACAACAACCAGAAATTACACTTAGAAAAGTGTTTTACATGCCTACTCAAAATGCCACAGCCAGTTTTCGTCTCCTTGAGCACCCTTCTGAGAGTCAGAATACTTCAAGACAAGTGGTTTCAGTCTGACCTGATTTACAGGACAGAACAGGATAAACAGGTGGTCACTGTCACTCAGCTACCAGGCTATATAATTACCTAAAATAGTAATTAAATCAAAATTACTGCAATAATAAGATGGTATTAGAAAACTGCTCTTTAAAATATACTAAGGGCATCAGGTTTTTCAATTTATTTTATCTTTTTTATGGTTTGTTAACAAAATTAATCAAATAGTCGTGAAACTAGAAGATGGTTTTGATATTTACGTTCTTGGTGGTTTTGGACACAAATGGCACGATAGTAAAGACAAAGAGTCCCTACTTGTTTAGCATGAAACCATAACACAGTGATGAAGTGGCACAATGACGGTGTGTGTACACTGTAAATTCCTTGAGAAAGAAGTTTCTGTCGTGCCCTTGTGCCCACCGGTTTGCCACTTTCTGTCTCCAAGCTACAGTCAAATGTAGGCAGCCTGGCATCTTGACTGAGGCCTTCCATGGGGTGAGCACCCAGTTGTTAGCCTCCTCTCTACCTCTATGGCAAACAAATCAAGAGCATTCTTGGAGAAAACATGAGATTTAGAAAGTATTGTGTTTCAGGAAGAGACAGTCAAGTGGGGGAGGAGGTCTTAAGTGACATGAAGGAGCAACAAGCCTCTGTTTTGATGATGGCAAGGTCTCAGAGATACCAATTTTTAAATGTGTTCACAAGTATAATTGTTAGATCTGGAGTCGAGTCTTATTTTTAAAGTGTGTTAATATACGGGAATGATATTTTAGAAAAAAAGTATAAGAAGTTACTTAAAATCTCTACTTTTTGTCTACTCAATTGGGGAAGAACTACAGTTCCAGATTTCTTATCTGCATCATACTGTTCTCAACAGAATAAATTGGTTGTAGAGAGACTTTCATTGGCAGTTACAGTATAAAATGCAAGTAAAAAACTTATAGCGTGGGCTTATATGTTTAGATTTGAATTTATCTATGTTAACAAGATATCAAAAAGAGACATAACGTTTATTTTTCTGTATGCATTCACACCATTGCTTTATAGTGGAGAAAACCCTGCTTCCCTTCATCCTGTGTTGCAAGCTGCTCATGGAGTAGAAACCTATCTTTTTGTAGCAGACATCCTAAGCCTCCCCCCTGCCACTGCTATAAAGTTCTGAGGAATCCTGATGGGCAGCATAGCAATGAGCGTAGATTTCTTGCCAGTCACTGTAGATTTTAGGCCTTTTTCCCACAAGCATATTGCTTCATTTTACGAAGATTAATTCATGTGCTTATTGTCATGTTGTTTGCACAGATAGAATGCCCAGTCTGCTTAAGGTCAAGTGCACGTGTAAGTCTTCTAATGGCTGGGATATAAATAGTCCGTATATTTGGCTATTTAGAACGCCATTGCTCAGGCATGCCTATCAGTTTCAGCAGAAGTTTTGTGTATGCAAGAGATAAAGGGTCACATTTCACATGATGTCAGTGAGGGCTCCAGAAAGCTTTGCAAAGCCGCAAAGCTTGGCCAGCGCAGACCCATTTGACTAGCCGCCTCGTTTCTTTTTCTCCCCCCACCTCAGGGCAAATTCACACATTTAACTATTATTCAATACTCCTTTTCCCCCACTACGTTACATGGTTATTTACCTGACTAGGTTTCTCAAAGCAGATTTTAATAGATTTCTTTTTTTCTCCCCCCCCCCAGTGAAGGTGAGTTCAGCGGTTACGCAAGGCGGAGGCCAGCCAGGCCGGGCCTTGCCAGTGCCCCTCAGTCCTGGCTTTCAACACAGTTGTTATTCCAGTAATGTCTCTCTCTCTTAAGCTGCGGCTGCCAACTCTGTTCAAATGTGTGGTGGTTTTCTGCTGTGGGCAAAGAGCCACCAAGACCGAAGCTGGATCCACGAAACTCATTTCATGGCCAAAAGCTGAATCCTTTAACCATAACTCTCCATAGGTAATAAGGGGTGGAAGTATGCCACAAAGCCGCTTTTTTGGGGAGGAAGGGGGGTAGACACCTCTCTGTGCTGGAATATGGAAAAGTTTGTTGCCCCAAAGCAACAGAGTTATGTTCTAGTAGTCTGGGGAAGGAAAAAAAAAGTGCCACCCCCCCACCTTTTTTGTTTTGGGTTGCTTTTTTCTTGGATGAATCTAAATGGCTATTTGTGAGGAAACTACTTTTATTCCAAACAAGGACTCATCTGTCTGCTTCTGCAAGGATTAAGTCTACACCAAAAGGGAAACAAAACTCACCCACATTATTCCTGTCTGCGTGGAGTTTACAATAATGAAATGAAAGCACCTCAGCCGTTTGCCATGGGGCGTCTGGAAGGCTTCTGTTTTCATCTTACTAACTAGCTCCTTAAGGAGGACAATTCACATTTCCCCTGGAAAAATTTCTGCAGACAGCATAGTTGTCCAGCAAGAGACGTGACCTCTTCAAAATCTACCCAGTGTTTCAGTAAGGAGTAAAGACCAAAGCTGTTGGTGGAAGACTGGTTACTAGAGCAACAAACTGCATAATTTGCTTTTATCTTCCATCCCCCTTACTCCACTGTCATCACTAAGGTTGAACAGATTAAAACTGATGAGATGATTTCATTTTGTATGTGTTGAGTGTAGCTGCTTAGTTTCTATACAGCAAATATAAGGATAACTGTATCTGTTCTGTATAGACTGGTATTTATTTATACACTCAAGTTTCTTTCTAGTTGGCAGAACTTCTTCCTTCTCTACTAATCCTAGAGCCTGATATGCGAACGTTATCCTTTCCGGGATAAATTCATAAAAATCAGTGCTCTGCCATGTAGAGGTTACAGAGTTAGCTTTGGATGAGTTAGTTAAGATGTGAGAACCAGTTAAGTTGCCTTAACTTTGGACTCTTCAAAGCTAGTATGCAATTCTTCCCAGCAGATTTAATTAGCTTAGGCATCCAACCAGCAATTTTCACAGCAAACTAACCCAATTATCTCTGCATGATACGACATTGTGTCATGTCTGAGCCCAGAATTTGCCTGTCTACATATGGGAAAAATTAACCACAGGTTGTGCCATTGAAAACAGCAGCGGGTGCTCTAGGGAGAGGGATAGTTCCCTTCTGCCCTTCATGATATAAATATCTGGACTAAAAACCACATAGTGAGTACCCTGCTATATGCTCACTGTTTGTGCCAGCTATCGTTTTTGAAAGTCCAAATCGTTATAAGTAAAGGGCATGAGGAGCTCAGGGTTCTAACTTCAAGAATGTAGCATAAAGCAAAAGCTTTTTGACATCCAGTTCAGCATTATCTAGCAATTTTATCTTGGTTAAGTGCCCTCACTAACTTGATAACAGCTCCAATTTAAGCAGAACAATGCAGATGTTCTACGTTGCACTGCAAGTGCTGATGAGCTACTGGTGGCTCTGGAGAGACTAGGAGATGCAAGGGAAACCTGTGGCAACACACTTTTATTGACAGAGCGGTATTTTTATGACCTGCATTACAACAGTAACTCAGCTTCTCATTGTACTTACAAATTTATTCTTCTTGTTCCTAAGACTTGAGGAAGCACTTCTCGTCCCATTTTTCAAAGGACAACAGACATGCAGGGAGGTTTAAAGCCTTAGCCAATGCCAGGCTCAAGAAATCTGTGATAGATTTAGGATCTCAACACTGTTCCTCAAAAGGCTAAGGTGGGCCACTGACCGACTTTCTTCTGTGACAGTTACAAAAGTTGTGTTGCTTTAACTAGTATAGCATATAGAAGTGTAAAGAAATAAGCTCAATGTAAAGCATAAGAGGGAGAACAAAATTTTCTGTAAGTGTTTTAGTACACATAATTACACTGATAATAAACATATCCTAGGCAGAGCACATAGGTATTATCTATTATATCTTCAGGAAGCATTGTTCTGTTACAATTTAATTTAGTTGCTCAAGTTAATTTTCACACTTGGATTATAAATATCCATCACTTCAATGCTGAAAGATGAGGCATTAGACTGGTTCTTTTACTCTTAACCTCAGGCTGAGTGATATCCAGTCAGTCCACTGAAAAGTTACCTACTTTCACTATAGCCATTGGAAGCATTTAGGCATTTCTTTGTTTCTTGCTTTCCAGCACGAAGATAGGAATAGAATAACCTCTCTTCTTCAACCTTTATAAAAAAGAACCTCATCCACATAATCCATGTTACCTCAAGGAATGTGGACTCACAGTAACAAGCCTAGGGTTACTCATAAAAAAACTTTAGATTTGAAGCTAACCCAGAATCAGTAGTATAACCCAGATACACACCTTTTCTGACAAAACCAGCTGTTACCATTTTAGAGTACTGCTCAATAATGTGCAGTTCCATGTATGCACTAGTCTTGCATCAAAGATCCCCGAAGAAGTCAGTACTCCAGATTCCTGTGTTTCTTTCCCTACTAAGTAATTACCCTCTTGAGTTGCTGGGACTTGCCCTCTAGATTTCTGTCAGCACTGTGTCACTGTTACAGTAAATGACAGCATGACTGTTTCAGCACATTTCAAAGACCGTGCAGCCAAGAAAGATGTCCCTCTCTGAAGGCACGTTGTGCTTTGTTCACTAGTTACACCCACAGATGTTATAATGTCAGCTTTGCATTGACCAGTGACAAACTTTGTCTTTTGTTCTCTTGGAAATTCAATTCTCTTGTGAAATTTGAAATTGGACACTACATGACGCATTCAGCACAAAGTCTTAGACCTAGAATAGGTTGCATGATTTCTGGCTCCTACTCTTCCGTACAGAGTTCAGTATGAAAGGAGAGGTACCAGAATGGACCCCCTCTGGCTTTATAGTGCTACCAGAACCACACACATGTCTGTGATAAATCAAGACAGTGAACATTTTCTCCAGTAGTTGCCCTCAGAGCAACCATGTAACGCTAGTTTCTACTTCCCATACCTCTTCCAGAGCTAGTTGTGGGATATCCATTTGCACTTAGAATAACCTCAGCTCTGCACATTATTTGGGATACCTTGGGGTGAAATGTAATATCCTATATTATATATGACACCACAGTGCTTAATTTGTTAGAGATACTGAAGAATAATAATAGCAGGCGAAATATTTTTAAATACAAGAGATGTAACCTCTGAAAGCCGGTCTCACCTTTGGCATGACCCCTTGGAGTCATTTTTACATTCCTAGCAGTTTCCTTACAGAGCACAGCATATGTTCTCATTCTTGCACATGCATCTACTACAAGACATAGACGATAATACACGTAATGGAAACAAGTTCTTGTTCTGCTCACTGCTCCTAAAGAATCATTTGCATTAAGGATGATGACAAACTCCCAATTTTGGACTGACTTGTTATAAAAATGGCCAACCTGTGCATAAGACTTTCATCTTCAGGTCATTTTTTGTTCTCAAATACCCCTCCACCCCCTGCTTTTTTTTTTTTTTTTTTTTTCTAATGGATAATAACATTTGCATGGATATAATTTCCTTAGAACTACAGTATTATGAACTCAATGCTATTTAAGCTGTAGATTATAATTGGCATGATAAAGGATCACAAGTGTATCTTTTCTGTCAGCTTGTTCCATTAAGAACCTCTAACCATGGATCATTGATGTAACAGATCATTACGGCCCATTGTGTCAGTTCATCTGTTGGGATCTGTGCACTATAAGCATGACAGATTTCCTCTGCAGCAATTATAGTCTATTGTGACAATAGGATTTAATGAATATAAACAACAAACCACATAATCTGTTATTACAGAACACAGCTATGCACCCAGATGGGAATTAAGTTCCTAGACATTGCCAGTTGCATTTTTTAAAATTGGGACTATTTCAGCCTTTGTGTTACTGGATGCAATGCTCTAACTTATGGCATACATTTATCTCAACCCTGGCAGGTGAAAGGTCTTCAGCATTTAAAGCCTAATCCTAGTGTTCTGTGATTTATTTTTTCCTGAGTAAACATTATTTTTTAGGTTTTTAGACACTTATTCCCTGTCTTCCTCTGTGACACTAATCCTGCTGTTACTGTTTCAGTACTATCATTGAAGATGAAACAAGCAAATGCCATAAAATTGGTCACAGAAATTAAGGAAACATAGCAGAACATCCCTGTATTGTTTCCAAAGAATAGACACTTCTGGTTAATATAAATTTTTACAAATGACGGGCAAAGTGCTGCTCTGGCACAAATCTGTAAAATCACAATGATTGAAATTTTGCTGATCGATGCAGCTGATTTGATATATATTCATGAAATTAATACTCTTTTACAAAGCAAATAAATGCTCCTTTACATTAAAGCTGTGCAGTCTACAAAAGTTCACATTTTCCCCAGGCTGATTTTAAACATCTAGCTTGATCACAGAGATTTCAAACTTTTGAATAGAAGTTCTGGAATTGAGTACCTCAGAGATTACAAATATAGTGTTGGTACAGCTATATTTTCATCTATGTGGATGGGCACTACTGGAAGAAAAATACTTTAAGTAAATGAAAATTCACCATAAAGAATAAATTAATGAGGACTACATGTGGATGAGCTATCTAAATGCCATTCTGAATCACCACAGCCATTATCATGTACTTTTGAAAAGAAATCCCCAATTAAACTTGCTTCGACATATCTGTATCAAAAGAGGAAAAGATTCTTACCCTTACCTAGCATGCGAACACATTTGGCATTCTGGTCAGGACAATCAAATGAGATTTCTCCGCACCTCTGGGGAAAAAAAAAAGATATATTTATTTCAAGACTCTGTGATATTATCCATGACCTTCTCCTCTGTTACCTCTGTTTATGTTTGGCAATAGAGATGTTCAGAGACACGTTATTAAAAATGCCAAAATCAGAAGATTTTCAAGTAGCCGAAGTGTGAGGAAGAATGGACATTGTTAATGTGCAAGGATGGGTTACCACTGTATTCCAGGGCGTTCACCAAGAAAAACTTAAGCTAACACCTATTACCTTTGCATCTCTGGCTCAAGAAACTGCTTGATTCATGTTATTGTTTGTTAGACCCAATTATACAGGAGGCCTCATTTACTACTGGTAGACATTGCAGCCCTCTCCAGTATACTGATTTAGTTGTCACACGGCTGCACCCTAAACAGGATCTGCAAAATGATTCAACTGAAAACAAAACAAAAACAGCACTGCTGATTCAATAATTTGTATTTCCGTAAAACAAATTTATTTGAAAAAATGCACAACTCAAGATATTTATTAAGAAAAACTGTCGCTTCACAAAATTTGAACTCCCCGTAACACCTGTGAGTAAAACTGTTTTTTGTAAAGTGCAGATAATTTACATCTCTATGCTAACATGTTTTGTTAATGAAAAATAATATTCCCATATACAGATATATTATGAGGGCTGATGGCCCCGTACAAACCCAGTGAAGGAATATAATTATAGTTAGGATCAAAATACAAAAGCGTTGGGGTTGTTTTCAAAGAGAAGACATCATTTTTCAGACAAGCGTGTCAGGTTAGCTGCCAGGAGAAACATAATTGGTGTGGCTCATGGGTCTGATCCAGCTCCAATTAAAGTCAGTGAGTGTACAGATCCCACTCACTTCAGTAATGGTTGCTTCAGGTGCTACAAAAAAAATTCGATTTTGTAACACTACACTCAAAGCTCATGACAGGGGCTCAAGGATAGCCTCATATTTTATAGGTAAAAAGTGGTCTGTACTTCCTTATCTGCATATTTATGGCTTTGGTATCTATGACCAACTGGGAATAAAAGGGGAATAAAAGCACAGTGGTTCAAGTTTAGAAAAATCAGAGAGCTATCCATTTCCCTTCCTCTTCCTTTCTCTCTCTTATGCAGTTTCCTGTTTTCAGCACCTCTGGCTTTCTGTCTTATGTAAGACAAAGTGGTTTGTACTGTCTTTACTGTCTTTTTTTATTTTTTTTTTTTTATTAATAAAAGTGACATTTGCAGCAAATAGGAAACGTACAAAGAATCAGGGAAGTGAAAAATCCCAGAGCTTCAAAGAAGATGAAACACAACAACAGTTTTATAAATGAGCAACACATTTGGAACTCCCTATTTTTAAAATAGCCTTCACCTCCCTTACACTGAAATAAATGCAAACAAACAAACAAAATCCCATCTCCCACACAAAGTCTTTTCATATATCAGTACATCTAAAAAGAGCAAACAGACGCCTGTATTAACCTTCCTAGGTGGGAGCACATGCTACTGAAAAATTGCAAAAGAAAAACAACACCCAGCATTTCAAAGTTAATTTTTACAAATGCTCTTATACCAGGTCCCTGTCAGGAGACACAGAAGTTTTACTATTTATTCTTCTGGGAAAAATGTTAAGAAATGGGCATCTTTTCGCAGAAATCTCCCAGCTTCTTCTTCGTCACCATAAGTATACGTAGACAAACACAGATTTAAGAAAGCATGTCAAAATTCACTGCTTGCCTCACCCCTGTATTTAAGCTGCTCTTTGAAAACCCTTGGTTATTTCTGGTTTAGTCCCTCGGACATATTGTGTGTTCCAGACATATTTATGTAAACATCGCATTTCAGGCTGGCAAACGGTGTCTTAGAATATCTAACAATATTCACCAGTCCTAGTGTTATGAAATTGGGAAAGTGACTAATGATCCCCAGAGTCCACTAACATCCCACAGGATCCATTATGATGATGGATGAACTTTGAAAACTTTGCAAGTAAGAGTCAGATAACTGCATACAAGTTCATAGGCTTCTCTGAATTCCCTTAGCCCCTGCAGCCCACAGAACTGGCTGAAAATCATGCTACAGCAGTCAACCGAGGAGGTTTTTCTCTACTACCACTGCAGCTGGAAATAGCAGGAGAAAAAGCTTCTGCAGCAGCAATTTAGTTTCTGATGCCAGTAAAAGCTCATAGGTACACATCAATGGGATGAAAAATAAGCTGTTACCAAACTGCTCAGAGCATCTAAAAAAGACTTAGTTGGATCCTGGATGTGTAAAGTGGCACAGAAATGCAGCAGGGACTCATTTTTACTCATCCAAAAAATAGAGCTGTTTGGGTATTTTTGCTGCTAGAAAATGTTTTCCATGAACAAGAAGTAAGGAATGACTTCAGGATTTAATCGTTAGGATTAAACGGAGACTTTGCCACCACTGCTATGAATCCTTGCCAGGGTTGGATACGCTTCTCCTGTCCTTTTCCTGGCCTGGCTTTCTTCCCTTTCTGGTTTGGGTTTGTTCCGCCTGCTTGTATATCAAGGCTGGTACTGAGAGATGAGGCCAAGAGTCTCTCCGGTCCCAATCCATTTCCAAACTAGTCCCAAAGCAGCTGCTCATTCTCTCCTGAAAGTTTCTAAGGTGGCTACAGGGTCAGTAGTGGATCCATCGAAGAGCAGGAGTGGGAATTTGCCGTTAGATGCTGGTTATTCGACTTTTTAATTTCAACCAGTCGGAAAGCAGGGAGAGGAGGAAGAATAACCCCAGATGTATCTGCTGTACATATACCGACCTATTGCGCACGTGTAGATCACCATATATGTCTGTTGGGGAAGCTGAGAGGGGAATATGACTTAAAGAGTGGCTAAACAGCCTCTGGAAGATGCTGCTTATAAGCAGCCTGAGCTGTATTCATAGGAGTCAGGTCTGGAAGAAGGTATCAGTTTTCTGTTCCCATTTTAGAGAAGAGTATCAATGGTGAGCTGTAAAGACCAAACATTTTATCCACTTAGGAAAAGCAATGAACTCAAACAGGAGAGCTACCTCTGAACTTCATTTCTTGAAATCTATGATGAGGTTGGATTCATAGTCCTGACCTATATTTGAAGCTCATTAAAGTTCCAAGAATTCACTCTCTAAATATATGATAAATCACATTCTTAGCTCTAAATGATCTCTGAGTTTGGGATATTTTGAATCATAGAATCGTAGAATACAATGTTGGAAGGGACCTCAGGGATCATCTGATCCAACCTTTCTTGGCAAAAGCACGGTCTAGACAAGATGGCCCAGCACCACGTCCAACTGAGTCTTAAAACAGTCCAATGTTGGGGAATCCACCACTTCCCTGGGGAGATTATTCCAATGGCTGGTTGTTCTCAGCGCAAAAAATTTTCCTCTTGTGTCTAATCGGAATGTCCCCTGGAATAACTTGTACCCATTAACTCTGGTCTTCCCTATGTGACTCCTTGTAAAAAGGGAGTCTTCATCTTCTCTGTAGCCATGCTTGAAATACTGGAACGTGGTGATAAGTTCTCCCCTAAGCCTTCTTTTCTCAAGGCTGAACAAATCCAGTTCTCTCTGCCTTGCCTCATATGGCAGGCTTCCCAGTCCTTTGATCATCTTGGTGGCCATTCTGTGGACTCTCTCCAGCTTGTCCCCATTTTTTTTGGATAGCAGGGACCAAAACTGAACGCAGTATCAAATCTCAGTTTGGGCTTCATGGTTAGGACTACTACAGCACTGGTGGGACTGGCTCTGCTGTACGCAGTCCTGCATGTTGGACTGGTGAGTTTACAGAGGCAGTCCTGCTGAAAATAGTACCATTGGTTTTCACTTCCCCTGAAGTGAGAGAGGATTTGTTGTTGAAAAATCTTAAAACAGTGCTGTGTTTGGAAATGGTCAGATTTAACAAAGAAGTGGGTAAATACAGGTAAAATTCACCCCTCCAAACCTTCATTATACCTTCACATGTCTTGAATCACTGAATTCTGGACTAGATAGTGTTTTTTTTTCTCTTACTGGAGAAGAGGAAAGTATAGTTACTTTCAGTTAATAATATTTTCAGTAATACAGATGCATTTCCATGTAGGATTGCAGCCTGCAATTCATTATGCATTTGAGAAAGTATTTATGTCTATGTAAATAAATAAATAAATAAATAAATAATCTACTCTCAACTCGCTTTTTGAGATCAGATGCATGCTGTGATGTTGAGCCTGTTACACAAGCTGAAACGTAGTAAACTAGAAAGGGACTTACAAGTCCCCCATGGAAAAAGAGACTGAATCATGGAACAGCTGAAAGTGGAGCTTAAAAAACAAAGAGAAAAAAATGAGAGAGTTTCTGTTAGAGAACAGGGATGAAAGGACATGATATTCCACAGAAATATGACATGAACTCGGGTCCTTTGGTGAGATAAGTAAATTGGAGAGCTTGAGGCCAGCCTGCTTGGCTATGATGGCCCAGTACCACCTGTCGGAAAAGGGAAATACCATATCACACAGGCATCATCCTCCATAGCGAAAGATTCTGCTGGAGGAGGGTGCTCTCAGGCAAGATGACCTCTTTGCAAGATACTAAGAGGAGCACACAGGAAAACAGGAAGTCTTCTGCACGGAGCCCTGTGCCAAAACAGCATAAGTAAAACTGCAGAAAAGTAGGGCACAACCGGCAGACAAAAAGTTCATGCAGAGAGCGGATGGAAAAATCTACTCTGGTCGGTTGTACTAATGCAGTAGTGTATCTCATATTACTTCTCTGGCATTACGTGATCATTCATAGGTTGGGTTTCCATTTCCAGCGTGCCTGGGCTCATGCCACCTGCATTTGAGGATTTGACATATGTAGCAATAAAGAGGGTGTATATACCCCAGACAGAATATGCCCTTAGTTTTTCTTTTTTTTTATGTTGTGGAGAAAACTTTATCTATGAAAAAAATGGTTTTGAAGTCATTCTATCCAAATTCTATCTGTATGGTAAATTTAAACATTACATGTTTTAAGAAGAGAGATGCAAATCAAGTAATTGAAACAAATTCTCACCTATGACAAAATTCAGCAAGTGAAAATCTGAAAATGTTTGTCATGAGAATTGCAGTGTGGCATGTTAATTTCCTAATTATTAAATGCATATAATTAACATTTAACAATTTTAATAATTTTAGAGTGTATAGTGTTTTAAAAATATAATAAGAGTTTTCCTGGCATGAAATTTGAACATGCACAATGTTGACCTTTTTAAGCTGCAGACAATCAATTTATGAAAATCCATCTTAGTTAGTTAAGAGGTTATTGGAGTAGGAACCATATTTATAGGCTGCTGTTCTGCATGTCCCAAGTATGGTATTCAACATATATGTCTCTTCCAACATTGCAATAATCAGTGAGGCACTTCATGAACATGATCAGCCAAGTGTGACAATAAAGATTGGATCATTTTCTTTTTGCTGAAGGTGAAAGGGATTATTATACCTCCAAACAGAGGACATGTGTTAATTGGAGATCGATTGCATGCCAAATATTTTTTAAGAATCCATCTGATTTATTTTTTTAAAGTAACCTTAAGTTAATATGCTTTGCTCTTACCAATAGTAGAAAGAAGAGTTTGGTAAAAGTAGAAGTAGAAAAGTAGAAGAAGAAAAGTAGAAACAAAGTTTGGTAAAAGAGTTCTTTCCTTCCTTCCCCTCCTTCCCAATACTGTATATAATTTCTCATTCCTTTAGAAATCAGAGTTAAAAGATGCACTCATAGACACAACTGATTAAAAGAATTTAAGGCAGAGCAAACAGTGTCTGTGCTTCTATGAAGAAACGGATGATCTCGGAGGCAAAACCTGCTATGCTTATTCATATTTATATTTTCCTATTGCATTCCTTTCTGCATCACCTTTACAAAGTACTTGAATAAAGTCCTCTAGTATGTAAAAGCATCATTCTAATTACCTAAGGATTTTTAGATGTAAAGTCTGTTAGTGTGAAAGGCAAAACTACTTCATAAGTCCTATCAATTTTTTATAAAACCAAATGGCCACTCATATAAATAGCTGAAAATTCAGGGCAATGTTTCATAAGGAGTCAGGCCTCATGCTCTTCATCTTCAGGCTGCCTAGGAGGAGATTTAAGGTGGATTCATCCCAAATGCTAATGAAATACCGGAGTGTAGGAACTGTAGGATTTCCAATGCCTTGTTACACTTGTGGTATTTCCAGTTCTGTCTCCCGCCTCTGACAGGGACAAAAGAAAGTACAGGAACTACCAGAGCAGACTGACATAAGTAATATGTCCTGCCTGCAGCCTTTTCACAATTACTTCCCCCAAACTGAAAGCTTTGTAATAATATCTGTTAGAGATTAAATCAATGTTTATGTAAAACAAGGAAGTTTCCTACCAATACTCTGCGTAATCTTGAGATGTACTTAAATGTCAAATACATCTCAGTTTTGCTGAATCTCTACCCATTGCCTTTGTTGGCCTTAGCAAAGGAAATTAAACCATTGTTTTTATTTTTTAGGGAGTTTTTGGTTTAGAGACAAAAGCTTATTTTCTCAATATCACACCTTATTTTAACAGGCCTGCATTTGATCAATTTTCTCTTGACTGAATGACTGCAAAAATCTCACCCTATCTATTCGTATGACCTTGAATTGCCAACTCTGAGTTCTTCAAGAACTTTACTTAGCCTTTCTTACATGAAAATATGTGTACAATGAATACAACTTGAGAATTGCATATATAAACATTCCCATTGCTAGTGAATAACACTAGAATTTTTCAGCTAATGAAATTGTCCAAGATCTATAAAAATTGTGATTGTTTACATATTACCTCCCCTGGCCTTATTAACAGTTCCCATAATGATTACAGATAAAATCTCATACTTACCTGAAAATTTAGACCTACAGTTGGCAAGTTAAGTGTTCCACTAAATTGGACTGCAAAAAGAACACTTATCTTGAACTGGAATGCATTGTGTGTGTGCCCACCCATTTATAAATGTGGTGTAATCATAGCATACTGACAATTGCCTTTAAAATACTATTAGCAGCCAGAATGCCACATTTGCTGCTCTTCAAATTACTACTATTACATTGCAACTATTGTATTGCAGCTCTACCATATTTCGTGGGTATAGTTTCCAGCTTGCCTATTTAGTATTAGAATTGAGGCATGCTTAAACTGAAAATTCAGGTTCTATTAACATCTGGATGAATTTCTGCAGAGTAGAATAGCTATGCCTGGGCAGACTTGTTTTGAGAGTTCCTCCCTTTCCAAGCTTTCCCAGCAATAGAGAAGGTTTCTCTTCCCTCCGGGAAGTTCAACACGTTGCTCAAATAACCTTTCGACACTGTCAGTGTCAATCACCGGCAGCACCTTGGCAATGCTTTTTATTCTGGAATTTACCATGCTCTAGACCCTCAGCTAGTCTAAACACAAGACACAGCAAAATAAGTAATTACAAGTAAATTGAGCAATAATTCCCAACCGACCATTGTTGCCAGTAGTCAGCAACTTGTTTGCGGGCTAAATAGCCTGAGGTGAACCTTTAGTCAGTTCATTTTCTCACAAACCTGTGATTTACTCTGGTTAAGAGTGGTTTGAAATGGATTAATGGAAAATGGATATAGCAGTTTAACTGCTTTGTTTTCTTCTTCAGTCAAGGAAAAAAAAAGTTTAACAGTGTGTGACTTCATTAGGGAGGCGCCAGTAGCCCTGACCCCCTGAGAATCTGTCAGTGTTTCAAAATGGCATCCCTACTTCTACGTGTTTATAACATGGGCACTGAGAGCCAAATCTGGAATTACTAAGCCATAAAAATGTTGGGTTTTAATAAGCAATAAGTCACAGTCGAGTGTACATTAGCAGGCGAGGCACAACTTGCAGGCATGTTCTGAGGGGGTGCCATCATCCAAGAAATGTTAAAGAGCAGGCTAATTTTTTTACCCCCACGGGATGAATCTGTATTACAGTTAATTTTCTAGATTACATTTTAAAGAATGTAAAACATCTGTAGATTACGTAATGGATCCTCCCACCACAAAAACAGTTCTAAGTGGGAGGGAAGATGGGAGGAGAATATCAATACCAGGGAAAAGGCAAATTCGCTGTCTCTATTTACTGTTGCTCTGATGTGAAACATCAAAGTTCTTTGTATTTAAACATTTTCTGGACCACATAATTGTCTTTCCTCCTCCTCTGAGTTGCAGAGCTGGGCTGTTTTCCTAGCTGCTTTCTATGGTCACTGCCATTTTAACTTTAATTTTCAATTGAAATATCTAATGAGAGGAAAATATTGGATTAATTTGTGAAAATTTAGGTCTCCACTTCAACCACGTTTTTCTCACGTATTTCCCACTGATCTACTGGAAGGGTCAAAGCCTCAGAAGTACCAACTGACACACCACTCTTTCCAAGAAGTAAATGCAAGGTCCGTGGGAGAATGAATCTCCTGAGGAGTCCCCTCAGGCAGTTCAGAGCAACGTGGGATGAATTTTGGCACCTGCTTATTTGTGTGTGCCCACTGCATACCATATGCTTTGCGTACAAAAGCACAGTCTCAGGAAGGACAAGACAACCGAGTGCTGGTGTCCTCCTACCTGGTAAGACTTGTCTCCCTGAGCACACTGTGAGCAGTACCAAGCGCTGGTGACCACCTTCTTCTCAAGAGCTGGGCGTTCTTGGTTCCCTAAAATGTTGGCACTCAGTGAGGCAGTACTGTTTCATCCTTTCCAGGAATTAATTTTTAAGGAATGGGAGTTGGTGAGAACAACTCATGCCAAAAGCATACCAACAACTTGGTCAGGTGTTCACAAGTCCACTGATTTCACTCACCTGCTGGCATAGATGCAGACCAGAACTAGCATTGGACCAACAAACAAGGTAGGAGAGAGTTAGAGATCATCAAACAAATCTCAAAACACACATGTGGAAGGTCTGGTCAAGCACCAGCTTCAACAGGAGATGTGAAAACAAAGCACTTAGGGGCAGAATGCAGGAAACTGCTTTTCCCTAGTTCCTCACTTGTACACCACAAGCTACTTGGGTCTGAAGGTCGTAGGGTCCCATGGATAGCTATACAATGACCGCAAAATTGGTCATCCTGTTAAAAGTGTTTCCCTTTCTCTAAAGGTGTTTTCCCTTTCTCTTTTCTTTTCTTTTCTTCTCTCTCCCTCTCTTTCTCTCCATGCTTTCTCCAAGGCAACTTTGTGTTTAATGTCTGCCAATAAAACTTTATACGAGTAAAATCCTTTCTGCAGCACTGTGGCATCACACGATGCCCCGAGGAAACCTGGGCCCAACTGCCGTGCAAAGAGGACACAACCAAAGAATGGCCTCAGGCTTTGTTTTCATTAGCTGTGTAGATGATTTCAGTGTGTCACAACATGAAATCCTCACTTCAGACTGTATCTCCTGAGCTTATCACCAACCACTTACAGCTTTACTCCCAGATTTGATTCTGGTTACCCTCCTCAAACATCTTGAGTTCTTCTCCCTTGTACTTGTTTTTAAACTCTTTTGCCACTATAAGCAATGTTAATATGTAAGCGCTATCTTCATTTGTCCTGTACCAATGGCCTGATACAAATTTTTGTGGGCATCTGTCCAGCATGTTACCAAACACACTCTGTGAAAATGGGCATCTATAGTGGCCTGTCAACGCATGCTTCTACAGTCAGAACTATCAATTTGAAGTACTCCTATACTAGTGCAGTTTAGAACAGGAAATCAAACCAAAAAAAATAAGTAACCTTAGCACTGCAAAACTGACTTTCAGAACTCCAAGTACAGCCAGTGTATATCACGCTTCTACATGCAGAACATATGGAGCTAAAAAACAGCAAGTGTTGTTTTGACAGGAAAAATTTGCATTTCAAAAATTGTCATATTAGACATTGGGGAAGAACATCTTCTGCATTAAAAGAAGTGACATTGATACTAACATATATTTTTGACCACTTTCAAAGTGGGATTAATAACATATCTGGAGGCATACAATGCCATTATTGTCAGGAAACATTTAGATGCTACTGCAATAATCGCTATGGACATATTTCAGGTGCAGGGAAATCCACGGGCTTTGACATATTAGTTATAGTTTCCAAGAATGCAGTCTTTTGGAACAATGCTAAAAAGACTAATTTTCTCCCTGAAATTAATTCCCAGAAGCACAGACTTTTGGGGGTGTGTGCGGGTGTGTTTTAAATTTATTTTCTTAAATGTGTGAAAACAACAGTTCGAAACAGGTGTATTGATGGCAAGAGCTGCACAAGTGCTGCTCTTTTCTATTCTCTTCTCTCACTTCTCAACAGATTCTGGTTATAATCTCTCTTAGCCAAGACTACATTTATGCCTGTCCTTGAGATCATAAAAATAAAGGACAAAGCTCCTGCAAATGTTTCTTTCACTTGTAGTAAAACTCATCACAGGGGTTTACATAAGGAATGAGTTGCCCAGGTAGCTTCCTTCTTCTCTCGCAGGAACAAGGCCTTCCCAAGTGATATGCATCTTGATTCCCCATGGAAAAATCGTAAAAGCAGTTCATTCTAAAGAGGCTTATTTTAGCCTGCAGAAACAACTGGAATAAAAAACAGCAAAAATACTCCACGGGAACAAAATGTCCCCTAGGTTTGCACTCAAAATTTTCTTAGGCTGTCAATCGCCAGTCTAGAGAAAATAAAGTCATCATAGTTTCATAGCTATCTGTGACTGTCATAATTCTGATTTGTGAACAGGTATTCAAACAAGTCTGGAATGATGTTGGAGAGGTCATTTCCATGTGTAATCCAAATAAAATCCTGAGCATATCAGAGGGTAAATGACCTCTTAAGTTACCTTACTGCAAACACTTCACCTGCCATTTTCTTATTAAGTTTTCATCACTAAGGAACATGAAAGTATTTTAGACTTGATTATGAAGAACTGTGTTTTTGCAGAAGAAAAAAGATCATGTATCTCACAGTTCAAATAACTATGACATACAGTAAAGCATATACGTAAGAGAGGTAATGTTTAGTAAAGAGCAGGGTACAAATTAATTCATAGAATGCCGCTGTACTAAACCAGCTATCTTTGTAATGGAAAGAAGAAAAAGGAAATAGTTACTATTCTTTCAGGCATTGCTAAAAAGAGGTAACACCTAGTATTTATGGGAGCTAAATGAAGATGAGAAAAGGATTTGTTTGAATGTGAGTCCCTCCCTTTATCTGGATTTACCTTCTGAAGATAAATTCTCTTGAAAAAACATGTCGTCCTGTTGTATGGAGTAAATCTCAAGTATTTTGCAAAAATCGCAAGGCCAGGTCTCCTGTTACTCACTATTCATCTAGATACTAATTTTCTGGGGGGAAACTGAGAGCTGTACTTCATCTGTAGAAGAAAAAAAAGTTAACCTGTTAACCTCTTGTTGTCATGGAAATAATCTTACATTGTCTTTTAGCCTGGTTTTGCTCATAGCTTCCACTTTTAGCTGCCAAAAGTCAACATGGTGAACATATTACTCGTGCAGTTTCTATCATATATGCCCTACCCATCTGTACAAAAACAATGCCTTTGATTTTTAGTGTTAACCAGCTTGATTCTGACTAAGATGCATGGCATCATTTCTGTTCAGTGTCTGTTACCAACCTTATCAACATACTTCTGAATTTGACGCAGTAGGCATGTTAAGTGATGTGACTAATACCTGCCATATATAGTTTGTTCTTTATCTGGGCCCCCAAGGGGAAATCTGGGTGCGCAATGTAGCATTTTCTTTTCAAAGGATTTTATTTTTGGATGTGTTTGGTTTTGTCTTGTGCTATTTAAGTGTGACTGTTATTATGTATTTATGTTAAAGAAGATGGGATTGAAAAACAACTCCTAAGATCAATCGTTTTTCAATTTTTTTCTTGAATTCCAATTTTTACATGATAGGCTTCAAGAAAAATAATTCCCCCTGTATATTTTTAGACAATCGCTTGAATGTCTTACCTAGGTATTTCTTTAAATTAAATCTCTGTTTTGCTAGAACATGCGTTTTATAAAACTCCCAAACAATTAACATGTACATCATAATTAAAACCGTGGTGAAGTTTTTTGAACTGGCCTCTAGATTTTTAAGTTCATAATGGAAGAGAGATAGAAATTTCTAGAGATTGATTTAGCCCACCTGATTACAGAGAAAGCCTGACTGCCTAACTCTTCATCAATTACAGTTGATCATAGGGTTTAGCTGACGCTGTAAGTGTAAACATCTGCTGTACATTTTGACCCTCAAATCAGTGTTAACCCTGAATGTTAGAGGCTGGATTTGCAGAACAGAGGAAAGGTTCTCCCAGTTGCCACAGGACAACAAGGTGGCTGGCAGGTAGTGGAAATAAGGGAATTGCGAATGATCTCATGTGGGATATCCAGAACGTTTGGTTATAGAGGGACTTGTCAGGGTGACTAAGGCCAGCATGAACTGTTTAACAACTCCAGATTCATTGCATTTTTGTAAAGGAATTAAAAAGATATTTGTAATAATGCTTTGGGCATAGTTATTAGGACTATCCGACCACTTGGGAAGAGTACAAGGTGAATAGCACAAGACAGCTGTGAGGCTCACAAACAACTGCTGGAAAACGTGCCATTTTTCTGAAGCTTTTTCTGAAGCTATGGGTAAATCCTGTTATTTCCTCTTAGCTTTAAAGAAATGATAAAGCCGTAGGGAAAATAGTATTTCCGATTTTCTTATTTTATTTTGTTACATACCTTTGTATATAACACATAATGCTTATAATGAAGTATAAAAATACAGTTACAGTTTGTTGGGGGTAAAGACTGCTGAGCGAATTATACTTTGTGGGCAGCAGTGGTACATTCAGAAGCTGTGTGGTGCAGCGATCGAGAGTGCAGAAGCACTTTCCATATCAGAATCTGAAAGCACATCTTAGTAAAAGTTTGCTTTTTTAAAACATTAACATATTATTATGGTGTCTGTAGAACTTACGTATGGCTCTTGTCATTCTTTACAAATGAGTCACAGTTTCCCATGTATTGCAATATACCTGAGCCACGTGACTCTGATAAAACTGCACATATCACAAGTGTTACATCCATATCATTTTAGAAAGAACGAGAAATGAAGTTTTTTTTTACAGTGGCAATTAGAAACTTTGTTTAAAGTTATTTTCCTAGCACTTACAAAAATTATTTTGAGACAGAATTTATACATAAATAGAAACAGAATTTTATATGTAAATAATGAAGTTATATCTAATTATCTTGGCAGATTTTATTTTAAAACTGAAAGATACTGTTCATTTTATGCCACATGATCCTAATTAATAACTCAGGTGAAAATGCTGTTCAGTGCAAACAAGTTTTTCAGTGGAAATGTGCTGGGTTCCAATTAAAAGAGGTTCTGAAGTACCACCTGTTTATATGAAAATACATTAAATTTGCATTTGAATCTAAACTTTCGTGGCTCAGGCACATGTATATTATGCACGCAGATGCATTTCTCTTGTTTGAATGTTGGCAATACAATGCTATCCCACCAACTGAAGTGACCACAGCAGATCGCATGCTGAGACTGATACAAACAATGTAATGAGTTTTTAACAGGTCTCTGCATGCAGAAAACATTTGGTGTAACTGTGATTTTTTTTTATATTTTTTTTTCTTTCCACTTTTATGTTTTTTTTTTTTTTTTTTTTTTTTTTTTTCAATATTATTTAACATTACCCTTGAGGCAGGCTAAGTTTTACAGTTAGATACTGTACAGATGGGAAGTGGAGGAAAGGACTGATTACACAAACTTGCTAAAGGTCGCCAACCCACTGACAGAGCAGGGAGTAACATTCCAGTTGCCTCTAATTGTGTGTATATTTCTTACATTAACAGTATGACTACATTTATCTTGTTGAGTAATGGACTAGTAAATACAGGAACTAATAGTGCAGACTGATGAGCACTCTCCCCTCGTAAAGTCAGCTGAGCAACTTCGGCTAGAAAAATCAGCTTTGAGGGGGGCTATTTTGTAAAGAAGTGTCACATTCGATCAGAAACACTGTAAAGATTTTATTTCCAAAAGACACGTGGGCAGCTTAAGAGCATGGTTATTAAAGCGGCCCTATGCTTGTTGACCATTTGTTTTTTCCTTGTGGTTCTGTACTTAAATAAATCCAGCACAATACAGGTAACACGTTGGTAAGTATATGAGAGGCTCCGTTCGCCTCTGATCTGCAGAGGGAATAATAACGGTGCAACAGTAATTCTTTGACTAAAGATGATCACCACTACCCCCACTTCTCCCTCCCCATCTGGAAGCCACTGGATGAATCCCTGGAGTGTCAGTGGGCATCACACATCGAGAGCAACAGGAACCGTGAGGACACATCTAAAGGACAGGGTGATCTTTGCTGGCTCTGCCTATTAGGTGATCTGTTCTGCATTTAGCATTGACACACTCATCTTGCGTGAAGCTAATTGGATTTGTACAAAAATGTGAATGAGGACAGAGATGAAAACTGCCTTCTCAGGACTACCCTTCAAGGGAAAACGTAGCAGAGTTTATCCCAATTCCTGTTTCAGAATAATTAGACTTTGTAAAAAATCATAAAACTGAAAAAAAAGAGATTCTAATTTTGAAAACAACCACCAAACAAAAACTCCTTTAGTTAAAAAATCTCTAAGCAAGACTAATCTTCCCATCTGGATGTACAATAATCCAAGAGAAGGATAACAAAGTTATTGTGTGGATTTTTCAATGTTTTTCTTGCGTTCACTGTGGTATTTCACAACTGGCTGGGGCCTCCTTCATCATTACGTTGGGAAACTTTCATTGCAATATTAGATTCTATAAATGAAAAAAAATAACAGTTTGCCAGAAATCTAACTCCTGTAACATAAGAAGTTGGCTCTTTGAGTAGCTGAGTTTCCAGCCATTGCTAAATTAATCTACAGATGACAGACAGCCCTCTTTGGCCACTGGAAATGATGCTCCAGCTGAACTAGGAGGTCTTTTGACACTGAGCTAGTGCTGCTTAGAAATTCCAGCTTCCACAGCCGGTAGTTGCTCCAGGGACTGATGTGGACAACACTCATCATCTCCCATGTGCAGATAATTCAGATGTTGGCCATCAGCCCAGGTCCCAAGCAACCGTGCCTTTCCATGCCTTGACCCTCCCTTTCTGAAGAGCAGAAAGGTAGCTTTCCTCTCTATGCCTAACTCCTAAACTGCCATCTTTGAATAAAACAAGTGTCTTCTATTGTTTTAACCACATACAAGTTAAATAACAGGTCCTGTTCATCACTGAATGTCCACCAAAAATCGAAGCCGTCACACATCAGTGCCATTCTGGACATGACTGCGATGACATAACTACTCATTTGAGGCTGCCTGTTCACCTCTGCTAGGCACTAGCTCTTTAGCTACTACTGAACTGCTCTGGTGGAGCTCAATAACAACAGCATCTTAAATATGACATGGGCCAGCCTGGTTAGTATTTTGAGGTATATTGGTTTTCCCACAGTTATATTGCTTTATGAGAGAAAGCTCTGTGCTAAGTCCAACTCCCTTCTCAACATGGAGATTTGACATTGCTTGAGCGCACATTTATTTTTATCTGGAGGCTATATAGAAGGGATTAAAAAAGCCTATTGTAATAACACAGAAGCCTGGAAAAAGATTAACATGGAAAGGATGTTAATCCAGTATCAAAAAGTGTTCAGGCTGTGATATCTTTGGAAGCTTGCGGATGTCACCTTACAATGGTGTGATAACTATGAAGGGTCTGACTGGAACCAAACAAAGCTGAAATTCAATGTCATCCTGCTTATCCTTTACATGTTATATCACACTAAAGCAGGGAATTTCAAACCAGTAAATCGCTATAATCCCAATGGGAAATCAAGGATGGAGAATTTCCTGTCCTTTGATATTTAAAATCAGAAATGCTGCTGTTTTCTTTCAACTTACTTTTATTGGTTTTGCATAATACTTGAAACAATACATAAAATAAATATTTTACAATTTTGTTCCTGAACATTTCCACAAAACAAACACAAAATACCGCAACCTTGCCTACGCTATTGACCTTCACCACAAGTGTCCAGGACATGAGTTTCTCCACCCACCAGCCAGCTACATAAGGGATTAAAATGGTATTTTTAAAGGGAAAATCATGAGTGTGCAAGGACTCCTTGACAACCCATAAGAAGAGATAATGGGGAAAGTATGCTTTTAGGAGGTTCTCTAACAATCTACCAAAACACAAGACATAGTCAAAACTCAAGGCTTCTTTTATCAAGAAGGGCAGTTATTAAAAAGTTCTCAGCCCTCTGTAGGTAGACCAGGCACAGTGCAGTAGTCACAAAAGTCTATCTTTAAAGTTATTTCTAACCGTCTTTGAAAATTTTGTCTAAACATGGTTTTAAATCTTGTATCTTACATCTGACACTTGGGGGACCTCAGATCTGTCACTCAGCAAAAAGAAATGAACTGTCTTATCTCACCTCCTGCAGAGAAAACTAACATAGAACACCAATAGCCTTCATACCAAAACACTGATACTTTCAAAGTCTGCCAGAAAAACTCTTTATCCCATGCAACATCACAACAAAGTAGCTTTATTTCCAGAGAAGAAAGAGCATCAGCAAACCATGGAAGAAACACTTCTCATTGACCACTCCGTATCAATGGACTGTGCTTCCAAAACACTTAAACTACCAGATATGTTGATCTTCTTCCAAATCAGAAAGGGTTAACATATTTTCAGACCTTGTTACACCTCATTCAAAATGAAATGAAAATGCTTTCCCCAGTACACAGGATGTACATGAACAAGTGCAAATTTACAAGTGAATTTAGGAACAAGCTGCAGCCCCAGTTCTTCAGTTCACAGTGTGTAACCATCCTTCTGTGGAACAAAACAAGTGATTGATAGCACCAGCTCTGCAGTACAGCAGAAATGGAGAACAACGGATCAGATCAGTCTTTGGAGAGAATTTAGAATAAGTATAAGGACCCGAAACGGGAATTTAAATTCATGCTTTTGTGAAAAGTACTTTCAAATCTCTCATTATCACAAATAATTAATACTTTGCTATATAGCCTTTCTGCATCAGTTTCTAAGAGCTGATCAGTGCTTTCATCAGAGACAAAGAGTTATCAGGAAAATTGTTCTTTGTGCAGATTTTAGTAAAACATCATTATTTTCTGAACTTTCCAGTTTGGACATAAAGGCTTTGTCTATACTAGCAAATTAAAGATACCAGGGACTGTTCCCTGGCAGTGAAGCCCACTGGCACAGAACAGTTCACATCCATCATATTAAATTCTGTCAGTCTCCAAAACAGTGGCTGCAACCAGAATGCTACTGGGTCCGTGGCCGGTGCGAACTCCTCAAACCGTACCATTAGTTCTTTGGAAAAGTGCTAGTCAGCCCTGGCCAAAACTGCACCCAGTTATTGCTAATGATTTAATGATACAGTTGACAAATCCCAGGACTTTTTCTAGCACTACTTAATTTATTTGTATGGGCATAGCCAAAGAGTGGGGTTTATCTCACCCAGCTGTAGGTGTCTGCAGCTGGGTAGTTACTCGCTTTATTAGAGTCGGTGGCGGTTTTGTTTGTAGTGCATACCTCAGCGGTCCATTTAAGGATGAAATGGAGCACCCTACAAGCGTCTGTTTCCCTCTGCGGATTAAATGCAGCCCACAGTGGAAAACTGAGTGAGCCCAAGCCCACCTGAAGATTATACTGCTGTGAATCAAATCAAACCCCGTGGATTAGCACCGTCCTCACAACTGCTGAAATAAAGAGCTAATAAGCAATGTCTGAAGCTCTCTGAAATACTGTGAGACTGCTTCTCCTTGTAAGCCTGGCAAGAAAGCCAAGTTCTGAGCCTCCCTTGAGCCTCCCTTTCTCTGTTTGCAGTGTGAGGTTTGTGTGTTTAATTACCTCACAGAGATGTTGTGAGGCCCACCTACATAATGTTTGCAAAGTAATGTTTGTAGAGCACTGTATGGTACACGAAAAGTAGGAAGGCGAGCCAGGCACCGAGGCGGAGACAGAGCAGACCATGGAGCTCCGGATTCCTATGGTTTTGTTCACTCCCCTGGCAGCTTCTGCACCGCGGCTGCAGACGTTTAGATAGCTCAGTCTTACAACTAATGACTTATTTTCTCAGTATGAACTGTATTGAGGGCCCGTGTATAAGACTACTGTTTACAGATGATAGCTTACAAGTTGTTGCTGTTTTCTGCTGCCTGTTGGGTCCTGGCATAGCGACTGCATTTGTACACACAGAGAGTGGCATGGATTTTCCAGTCAGCGCTGACTCCGGACAGTTTTAGCTCCTAAGGAAACTGCTTAGGAAATGTGTGCGAAAACAGCACTATCAAGGTAAATAACACCTATCTGAATGGTAACAATCCTTACCGGTGACTCCTATAGTGACATTTAGGCACATGTGCAGAGGAATTCACTGTGGGCTCACGACAACTGGGGAAAGCCAGAGCATCCAGCATGAATGGTGGCTGTTTAAGCAGGGCACAATATTGCTACTGTTGCAGACAGCTGGGAGGAAGTCTTAGAGGGGCATCATGGTCCACTGACCGCACACTTCTGTCTGACAGCTTTGAAAGAGGCCAGCAAGAAAAATCTACGCCTATTAGGCAGCGGCAAACCCTGCTCTTCCCTGGGGAACGGCGAGAGCTGGGTGACAAAAATTCAGTTGCTTTAATCATTCCCTCCAGAAAACAAAAATATCCTACAATTTAAAGCTCCATTTTACTTTCTCTGTGTTGGCTCAGGTGCATTAAAAGAGCTGTCATTGCAGAAAGCTGGTCTCTGGCTTTTGGATCCTGAGATTCTAAGCAGGCAAACACGTAGTTATAATCTCTTGTACCTCCCATTTAGGCCATTTGTCTCAGTGAGTCTCAGAATAAGCTAGCCTGTTGCTGGCATTTGAGCCCTTGCAAAAGGTTATCACCACAGGAACATGAGACTGGTCCAAATCCAGTTTGAAAGTATGCAGCCCAGAAGGTGTGAGCTCTCCTCCCTCATTTCATTAATACTCAAGCTAGGCAGCCTTCTCTGTTATTTCTTGTTACCCATGCTACTATGATATGACTTCTGTGCTTTAAAGCCAGTAAGCGTGGCCAGGTGACTCTCCAGGAGACGGCTGGCTCCTGTTGTTTAAATCCACTGTACCCTTTCCATTGGCAGAGGCTCATGAAAGCCGAAGTGATTTTAGCTGGTGGGAGGGTAGTGCCTCATAGCCAAATTTCAAGGTGGAAATCAGTGTAGAATTACACTGAGCGCTACAGCAAGGGCCAAGAGGCAGAAGCCTCCCTGCATTGCCAAGTGCTTCAAAGAAGGATTTATGAGTCCTTTGGGACTTTAGGATGGTGCCAGCTGTTGACGGTAGCTAATATGGCACAAAAGAGAGGCTAAATTCACACTGGATTTAACACCCCTGAATCAACAGAATTGCACCAGTACGAATTCAGTCTGACTTTCTAGTAACGTCTAGTAACGTCTATAAAAGTTGACGCAAACTCTAGAAAGCATTTCCTTTACCCAGCTCGCTTTCTCATTATCTGTTCTTAGGTTACAGTGGTAACCATCTCACTCGTCATGTAAATCCTGCTTCTACCCTGAAAAACCATCAAAGCTGCCTGAATACTCATTATTTTTACTGGCTATAGCTATCACAGTTTTTAAAGTTAGGATGGGGGACTGTTCATAAAAATGTTTCTGTAATTACTGAAACCTGCCAAGATGTCTATGTTACTATTTTATATTTACAGTTAGAATGAACTGTCCATAATGAAGACATTAGTATCTGTAGAACAGCTGAGGTGAAGGCTTGTCTTCATGCATTACCTCCTGCTTGTGGGATGTTGCAGTGCTATTGATACTGCTGTCTTGTTCTCTGATGATCTACTTCTTGTAAAAAAACTAGTGGTTTTTGTTTTGCCTGGGAAAAGAGGTGTTGAATGATTCAGAAGATGCACCTACAGTGAAAAACAGGCCTTTCTCATTCTGTCAGAGCCTGAGGAGCTCATAGAATTTTTCAGTATGAATTTCCAGGGATAACACTGCCATTCAGGAGCAATATAGTGCTTAAAGCCATTGTAAACAGGGCACTTCCTAGCACATGCTCTTCTTCCTCTATAGACCATGAGTGTGGAAATCACTGGTGGTGAAACAATTACACTTAATACCATTTGAAACCTATCCAAGAGGCAGAAATGGCAAAGAAGTCTTTGAAAGAAGGATCACTCAGCACCTGTAAGGTGAAAAAAATCCCTTGGTAAAAGACTTTGAGGGTAGGTAGGAACACTGTTCAGTGAAGTTCCAACTTGAAAAGAGAGTAGTGATGCAGACCAAGATTCACTAGATTATCAGGTGTTGCTGTGATTTCTTTATTGCCTCGCACCAGAGAAAATTATTCTTTTATGGCTGCATCCAAAGCATCAGAATTTGATGAGTTGGACAAGACAATAATGAGGTGAAAAATCTCAGGCTAACAGTATTTTATACATAATTAAGCACTGGAAGAAAGACTGGGGAAAGAGCTGAAAAAGTAACTTTGAAAATGCTGTAGGAAGTCATTAGAATGTAGTTAAGTTCAAATAAGGAATCACAGAAACTTTAGCTGATAATACACGGGAAAGATTTTATCCAATACTATAAGTAACTTAATTGAAGAAGTTATTTACAATTTATAGAAACCCTTTCGTAGGATTCAAGTATAAACATTGCTCCATAACGCTTTCACAATCACTGAGATAAAATATTTCAGCTGCAAAGATTTTGCTTTCAGTGTTTCTTAATTTTTCCATAATAGGCCTTAAAAATAAATCTGGGGGCAATGATTATTTATTTTGAAAAATGTCCAGACTTTTTTCCCCAAACATTCTCATTTTTGATGTTGCTTCTGTGTTGTAGTATCTAACTTATTATTTTCTTGCTTAGACCCAATTTGCTACTACATCAGCTCACCTCTGATTTAAAAGTTCGGTTAGACTTTATAAATTTAATATGCAGAAGAGGCAAATAAGGTCCCTCCTCTCTAGAATAATTTATCTAGGAGTTTAATAGTCTTTTAAAAATATTGCTGTTATTTAGCACAATGTTATACGTTCATGCTTTTTCAAGGATGTATTTCTTCTCCTATTGTTCCACAGCTTTGCACTCATTTCCCAGCTCTCTCTTGTCGAATTGTTTCCCTTCAGTCTCCTCTGTGTATAGTCTGCTAGAGTTTCTCCTAATACTCTCATTCTCCACCCTTTCCTTAATATGTTTTTCTTGTATCTCCACTACCTGAATCTCCTATTTATCTTTTACCAACTTGCATATAAATTAACACAAATTTCTCCAGAAACTGATGTCTTGTCATTTAGAGTATAAAGAAGTTGCAGCAGACCACAAAAGTACATAAGGTGCTAAGGTAGAACACCTGAAATTCAGATACTTGAATGTGCCATCATCAAAACCCCTGCTCCATAATTTTTGACAGCAACTTTTCCTCTCTGCTTAAAGATGCACTTCTGGGAATACTTATCATTGCTAAGAAGTTTGCTGCCCGTCTCCAAGGGTGTGCTGACAAATGCACATCAACCTGACGTGAGCTTGGATCCTCCTCAAAGAAGAGGTTTCTAGGTGTGAACATGGAAGGGAGGGAGGAGAGAAGTTATCTGCTGAGCCAGCTTTGAACAGAGGTATTCCTGAGAGATGACAGTGGTGACAAAGTATGAAACTTGGTGAAAGTAATTTTTTAGAGCTTGTTCACAAACTGGCCGTGATTTTAACAGCTGGTTTTACTGGACTAGATAGAGTCACCTCCAGAAAAGCCCTGCCTGTCTCATGTGGGAATATCTCATTTGAGAACAGCAATGGGACTGCATATTCCCACATGTGCCCTGAAAGGTCTTCTGTCCTTAGGGCATATCTAAATATACCTACATATCTTGTCCAAATCCTAATGTGGCTGCCACTGTCACAAAAGGAGATGCAAAGATGCAAGTGCCCCTTCTTTTACCGCAGTTTATGGCCAGATCAGGATATCAAAGGCAGTTCAACTACTAAAGCAGACTGATCGTGAAGTAAAGAGTTAAGGACTGGTTTGCAATAGGGAGAGAACAAGTGAGCAACATTTGGCACTCATGATATTCTCACCCGGGAAAGGAAAGTCTTGGGTTTGGATTCCTGACTCTGCTCTGTATTTTGCATTAAATGGCTATTGACCAATAAATATAAGCAGTCCAGAGAGAAAAGACCACAGATCCTTCAGACTTTCCTTTCCTAACACCATTGTCCAAATCATAAAGAAACAGAACCATGCTCACTCTCACTCCGGGTCATGGCCCACTAAATCTTTAATGGTACCGGGTAAAGAAGAACAACTTCAAGCAGTCATATGGAGCATATCCATACTTCAAACAGCCTGTGGTCTGGTGGTGGGAAGGTAGAAGATGTCAGTCTGTCACACACTGAATCACTGTTCTTAGCAATAGGCCCTTAGTGTTCTATCATATAGTATTGGTTACAATGTAGAAGCAATGCTATTGTGATGTCTTTCACTGCTTATACGAAAATCATAGAATCATAGAATGGTTTAGGTTAGAAGGGAGCTTAAAGATCACCTAGTTCCAACCCCCCTGCCCTGGGCAGGGACACCTCCCACTAGACCAGGTTGCTCAAAGCCCCATCCAGCCTGGCCTTGAACACTTCCAGGGGTGCGGCATCCACAACTTCTCTGGGCAACCTGTTCCAGTGTCTCAACACCCTCATAGTGAAAAATTTCTTCCTAATATCTAATCTAAATCTACCCTTTTCCAGTTTGAAGCCATTACCCCTCATCCTATCACTACACACCCTTGTGAAAAGTCCCTCTCCAGCTTTCTTGTAGGCCCCAAAATGGTTATTCAGTTTCTCAACAGAGGCAGGATCAACTAACAAGTAAACGAGAATGCACTATGCACCCTGGACAGAGATATGTACATGAGCATATGAAAAAGGTGATGTTCAAGAGACATTTTTATTGTTACTTATCCTACTTGCTATCTGGAAGTGCTGTTGTCTCAGCGCACATAATTGGCTCAGTTTATGTAAGCCTCAAAAAAGCTGCTGGAAGAGAATCAGCCTGAAAGCCTGAAATGCTTTTAGATATTTTTCTGCTGGAAGTCTATGCTCTGGGAAGATTCAGATGCAAAATTATTATATAGCATAAAGGGAAGGCAGAACTAGTCATTAGAGCTATAGGCAGCACAGGCATTTTAACGGCTACTTAGCAACTTTTAAGCAGCTACATTTGGGGAAACGTTTAAGGAAGAGTTTGGTGGGGCAGATAGAGACATAATTCAGAGAGAAATAAACAAGAGGTCACTGGAATATAAAAACTCTGAATGTTTGTTTGTTAATAATGGGAAAAAAAAGTTGCACAATAGGTGGGCACTCTGTTCCTATAAGGAACAAAATCCATATGAAATAGATTTTGTAAAAAACAACTATAAAGTAATGGTGAATGCTGATATTTTGAAGTATTCAGCAGCTGATCTTGTTGGTCAAATCAACCCTGTTATTCTCTGGAAAGACTCCGTAAGGAACTTTCTTCAATGAAACTGAAATGTTACTGCTAAAACATTATTTTACTTGCATTTCCCATAGTGCATATGTGTTACTGGGTAAAGCATGTGAGAATATGTTTGCATGGCAGATACTCCACAAAATAAAGCTGTACTGTACTTTTGTTTGCCACTAACAACATCTTGGCAGTTGGGAGATATGCCAATAACCATGAGGCACTTATGTTGTTGGGATAAACCACAAAGACTTTGTAAGCTTCTGCTATGTAATTTTTCTGCAATTGTAGTTAACAATTTCATTCCCATAGTACTGTTTGGTCATTCTTACCACAACAGTTGCCCTGATTTTTTGAACAAAAGAAATAAGCACAAATAAGTAACAGTTAAGTGAAAGTTGTGGAGTTCCAAGCAAGCTGTGGGGAAGGAGCAAGCTGCGGGGAAGGAGCAAGCTGCATTTGGTCAGATTTTACAAAAAACAAGACCTAGCTAGGACCTGTGCTTCCAGCTCAGCACTTGCTCTTTTCTCTATTAAAATCATTTGAGCTGTTAAAATTATTTCTCAGTTGGATGCAAACTTATGCTGTGCTTATTTCACCCAGTGTTCGGCATCAAAGCCTAACAACGGAAAAGTAGTTACATGGGGCATTTATGATAATGTTTTTTAGAAAAACTCTTGCCCTGTGGCTACTGGCACCACAGATTTGTTTATTAGAGCAAAGTTCAACAGAAACCCCACATGTCATCAGACTTTTGCTGATGGAAGTTTCTTGCGATGGCTTTCTGGGATAGTTTCAAACAACATGCATGATTTTCTTAGCAAAAGGCAGTGAAAGAGGTGCTCATCTTACGTACACATTTTATTCTTGAACAGGTATCTTTTATCTATTTAAATGAGTAGATAAAGGCTTTCTTTTTTGTGACAGAAATGTCAGTTTCTAAGGTGTAATGTGTTTATATGTGTCCATAAAGAAATCATCCAGGTAGAAGTGAACATATTGGAGAGGACAAGGAAGAAGCAACCTGATTTGCTTCATTATAAAGGAATTATAAAGATGGGGCAGAAATACAGAGGGAAGACACAGATGCTTAGAATCAGACTCAACTTATTCAAGTTGTACAGAATAGGAACAAATGCTGGTCAAGAACCGAAAGGCAATCTTGGAAGAGCGAGAGCACACAGGCCTTATAATACATTCTCTTTTAAGCATTGGCTTGGAACCCATCCCTAAAATGTAAAATAGCCGTAAAAATCTTTGGCGAAATATTTCATACAACTTTTGTGGCTATTTTATGTAGATGACGGAAGTTTACCAGTGTTACCTTTACCCTAATTCATTACAGGTCCCAGCCTTGCCAGCAGACTGTACATATTCCATTTTAGGATGGAAGTTTTGCTTCTTCTATAAAAGCTGAGATAAAAGTGTATAATAAATCTTTGCTAAAATAATGTCAAAAAGTATGTAATGCCATTAAAGACTATGTAATACGTATCCATGATGGAGTGGCATTAAGGCAACCTTAAACCTTATTATTTTTTTAAGGAAATGTCATTGCTGTCAAGCTTGTCAAGTTTGTCATTGCCACCAAGTTTGAATTTTTGCCTTTATGACTTAAATGTTTCTTAACTTAATTTAAAAAACATCCAATGACACATGGAAGTTAAAAATATGGTAACAGGAAGAATGTAAAAAGATGTATATGGATGTGTATGTTGCTTCTGGACTTAGTTGATGGCAATGTTAGTTGGAGCTGTGGTGCTGCAACTATTTAAATATAATCAGGACACATAAGAGCAAAGGCACTACACTATATACTTCTAAATCTATGAGCAAGAGGCTCTGCTAATTATCATTCTGTCGTCATGTCTGCCCATTTGGGATGAAATGTTTCTCCCAGAAATGTTCTCAGTCTTAATTAATTATTGATATACAAACACCACAAATCTTAGATGAAAGATACTTTATAGGTTCAAAAAAACTTATTTGCTTCTAATCACTGATGGTTTACTGCACCGCTATATAGCAGAAATGTACACCATATTGCATCAACCAAAAAGATAGTACGCATGGTATGATTAGAGAAGTGACTATCCTCTACATGTAAATTTACCAGTTGTAAATCTTATGGCCATTTTTTTTTTGTTCAGGCTGCTATGTGCTATTGCTACTGCCCACACTATTTTACAGGGAGCACTTTATCACAGGAAATCAAATCTCTATTCCCATAGTATGATGTGGTCAATCATTTTTCTTCTGCATATGAGTTTGTGCCTATTACCATATATCTGTCTTTTACTTATGGATGAAGCAAAAAACAGATGAAGGCATTGGGTCTCGATCCAGATCCTCTTTTTTCCCTGTCTGGACTGAATCACAAATGGACTTCAAGATTCAAAATCCAAATGAAAATTTGTGGGAAAAAAAAAAAAAGGTGTGGCAAAGGGATTAATTTTCATTGAAATCACACCTGGACTGACTTCTGAAAACATTTATTTTGCATTTTAATTTACTATTGATCTCATGATACTTGAATTAATCAGGAAGAATTTTTCCTTGAGAGGTAGACTCTTCCCAAAGAAGGTATGATTTTGGTGAATCACAACCTACTCACCCCTGTCCTCCAAAGTGCACCTTTGGAGGTGTTTGTTGTCATCTGCTAAAATAAACTGATCTCCTCAGCTGTGATGGTGTCATCACCAATCTCCAAACTAGGTTTTACGCTGCAGTATGAGACCCATTACACCACTCCAGAGCCCTCCAAAGTATGTCTAGGCTGTATATTTCTCTACCTTGTTTATAATTTGTAAGAACAAATTGCACTATGGGTATAACAGCTTCACATCATGACCACACTGATTATTAGTCAAAGTTATAAGATAAACAATTTACTTTATCACAGTGAAGGTAAAGCACTTGTGTTATCTTTAAACAAGCTACACCAGTTAAAATAACATGCACTGTACATCTGATACTTGTGTTCTATCTCTAGCGGAGCCTCTGGATTCCTTCTTGCAAGATGTCACCCGTCTAGGAGAACCAGAGATTTCCTTATCTGTCTGTCCAAGTTGCCAGAGTGATGCTTTGTAAAAGAAATCATCAGGATATTGCACAGCATGTGGCTGTGGACTTAATTACCACAGCATGCCTTACCTACCACACCTGCTCTTTAAAATAGCAGTCCTAATCTTGACTTGTGGTCCTATGATTATACCTTCCCCATTGTCCCTAATAAAGCTCTCTTTGCTTGGTGTAGATGGAGGCTTTGAAAATTGTCAATCAAATTTAAAGGAAATTGCATTCATTGAATTAAAAAGAACAGTGATACCTGACAACCCAATTTTCAGAAGAACATCCCCCCTGAATATTCAGTATATAAACATACTAAGATTTTATCCGACTGGCATTTGCAAGCTAATCCATTCTCCAACACTGTGCCTTAACAGAAACAACTTGCATCACTTACATACACTTTAGATATGAATAGATGTATACAGCACCATTTAAAAATTCTCTAATCTCAGATAACCTTGAAAGTTTATAGAGCCCAACAGTAAAATAAATATGGCCAACTTGTAAGTGGGAAATTATGCCTATCAGTATCAGATAGCCCCATTACTTGTCACAATTTCATTTTTGGTGAAAGAATAAATTATTCTGCTGCTCTTTGTTATGAAGGTCGGTGATAGGTAAAATATGACAGAGGCAGAAAGGTGGTCTAGAGGAGTAAGTTTATCCCTGCAATCTTTTCAGAAGACTTTTGCTAGGAAGTGGTTCCCAATAACTTTACAAAAAGGAGAGTTCCAGTCTTGCCTTACAAGAACTACTCTCACAGATGGTTGTCCTTAATCTTTTCTAATTCTAGTGTTTTCTTGTTGTCAGAGGAACACTTTTGGTTTGTTATAAATTGGCCAATGTTGCTTTTTCAACTCTAAGAAGTTTCTATAGTAAATATTTGCAGAAGAAACTATAAAGCCTGCCAGAAAAACTATTCAACATTTCAACACATCCACTTCCCACCTAAACGTAGTACAGCTTGGACATACCCTATCTAGTTTCAAGCAGAAGCAATCATAGCATATGATTTCAAATCTATCTGTCATTTTTTCTTGGCTACGAACCTTGACATAGACTATTTTCTCCTTCTAATAGCAGAAATAGTACACTAGAGAGCCAGTGTTTCCATGTTAAAGAAAGAATGTGGGGAGGGCTTGGTAAGTGTATGGTACTTCAATTTTATCTGTGGGAACTGGAAAAATAAAATATTGATGAAGAATATTATTAACTTGTACATAGGCAGACTAAATGCAAAGTTGTAAAGCTTCATGCAAAAAGAGCACTGTCTGTGTGGAAAATAACCACTAAGTATAAAACTTTGGTAAACAGTTACTAAGCATTTCTTTTAGACATCTTAATAGCCAAGTGTCAAAATACAGCAGAAGTCCTCAAGCAGCATAACTGGTGTGGTAAAAAAAGTGAACTGTGCAGTTAATTTTGAAATGTGTAAGTTGAGAAATAGTAAAAAATGGTTTATTTTGCATTTAATATTAGATTGTTTACTATGAGACATGCCCCAGTGCATTTTCCATTTTAAATGTCTGATGCAATAGACTTTCCTTCTTTATGACGGGTGTTCTGAGAAAGAATTGGTGGTAACAAAGATATGTGTATTCTAGGTATTTCTGTTGTTAACACTTTTCAGCCAAGTAAGACCACCCATTTTTCTCACTATTCCACCACAGACGTGCTGGATGGAAGTAGGTTTGTGCAAAACATTTCATAGAGATGAAGCACCCAAAAGTATGAGCCTGCCCACTCTGACAATGACAGTACAATCTTGTTTGAGTGTACCGAAATAATGCTGCTGAGTTTAGGCGTTTATCAGAGGCATAACATGGTGCTTATTCTATTCATCTAACAACATTTATTTTATGCGATGGAACCACAATAAGGGAAACGCTTCATAGCACCAGATCTCTGCCGAATCCCTGAAGTCAGGGGAAACTGGCTCCGTGCAGAAACCCACTGTTTACAGCGGCTGAGAAAAGTAGGGTAAAAGCAGGAAGAAGTGCTCTGCAGTCAAAAGACCTGTCAGTCAAGCAGAATTCCAAGGAAGGGAGTTGTAGGTGCTGTCACCAGGTATTCAAGGACAGGTTAGGTAGGCACGAGAAAAAATCACCCAGACTGTAACAGGCCAAGCAGTTCAAGAGCTTTCGTGTAACTACTTGCTGTTTAAGAGTTTGAGTGAAAATAATTCTGCTGCATATATCTATAGATATACAGATACATAGCAGAGAACTTTCTCTGATTAAAAACACTGGAATTTATAAACTCCAAGTCAGTGGCAGAAAAGTCACCGCAATATATATTCTACAAAATACAATAGGGGAAAAAAAAAAAGAAAAGTGGAAACAATTGGAGCTCTTGTGCGAAACAGCAGTGTTCTTTGGTGTCACTATTCCTTTGTTAATGGGAAAAATAGCAAAATGACCCCACTTAACTTCACTCCAGAAAAGGGTAGAAACAATCCAGCTGACAGCTATCCAGTCAGGCCTATAAACAAAGAAATCTAATTTTTATGATCACATTTGCATACCACATTCAGACATTTGCCCGTGTCTATCTTACGCATACACACCATCTTTTTGTTCAGATACGCAACATCACATTGTGAGTTTGAATATGACAAAATGTGGCCAATCTATGAAGTGATACAAAAAATGTGCAGAATTTTTGAAGTAACACAATTGAGATAAAGCACAGTCAATGCTGCTCTTTAGTTTAGTAGGTAAATAATTCTGATTACTGTAACCTCCAGGATTTTTTCGATATTACGGAAATTTTATCAGAAGGTTACAAGCTTTGATAGTTAAACAACTGTAATAAAGTGGTACTGCTTTCTATTTTGAATCTTTGATTGCCTGGTTCTGCTCCTGTAGCACAACGTTATGCTTGGTTTCATCACTGTACAAATCTGCTGAATTGTCAAACATCAAAATGATTAAATAAAATGTAATATTTCAATGTTAATATATAAACAAAAACAAGCTGTGTGAGCAACCTAAATTCTAGATCTTGTCAAACTATTAAGAGAAAAGTTTTGAAATTATTTCTTTTCTTGAAGAAAATAATTTCATATCAAAATGCGTTTTGCATTTTTTGATCTATCAATCACCTGTCTGTTTTGTTACATGTTACTTATTGAGAAAGGACTAAAATATTTTCTCAATTAAAAAAAATAATTAGGAAGTGTCATCGGTATTTCTTTCACAAATTTAAACAAGCATAAAAAGTATTTTTTCCCATCTTCTTCCAAATAGCACTGTGTACATGAGACCATTATTTCAATAAATTTTGTTTATCACAGTTTGCTTTTTTCTCTTGCCTTTTCCAGATAGCAAAGTGGCAAAGGCAAGAGATTAGGAAAAAGAAATAAAGTCTTGAAAATTTTAAAACATTGTTACAGGAAATGTTTTTTTCCAAAATAGAAGATTTCTTTCTAGAACAAATCGTGTGAAAAACATCATTGGCCAAAATCGTGATTTTTGAAAGAAATATTGGAAAACGTCAGCCACTCTCAATGACATCTCTTTACACTTGTCTCCTTTTCTTATTTGGAAATCACAGCTATACATTATTTCATGCAAATATTTTATTTAGCTGGTTTCTTCTTAATAAATCTGGTGACCAAAGAGTTAATGAGTTTTTGGAAAGTATGGCAGTAGGCTATGCTGGAGGGCACTGACCGGCTCAGAACTGCTCCAAGCAGCTGTGGCTCCATGGAGTTCCAAGAAATTGCAACCGCTTACGCCAGGTCTAAATATATCTGCATCTGAAGAGTTCCTATTAACTAAAATAATCAGGCTTCAAACAAAGGTGGGAGTTTGCCATGATTTCTGTATCTGGACAGTTCAATTACAGCATTCTTCTGAGCTTTCTTTGAGAAGAGCCAAAACTAGCTTTGTCCCCACCTGTGATGGAAAATGTTTTAGTTTTCGGTTTTCTGATGAAGAAAAAAAACCCCAAAACAGTTAAAGAAAACAGACCCTGTCCAGTAAAATCTTTCAGCAAAATATAACAGTGAGCAGTTGTGCTGTGTGAAAATGACATATTTCTATTGAAAGCTCCTTCAGCAACTTTTTTTTTTGTGTTACATAAAGAAGTTAACTATTTAGCTACAGAAATAAACATGAACATTTAGAACATTTAGTGACTATCTATAACATGTCGTTATATGACATGCTGCAACCTAGCAGCTAGTCACTTGGTCTGCTTCTAGACTGAGTAGTGGCTATGCTATGCATGGGCCAGAGAGAGGATTCTTCACTTTTTTCTACTTCTGTCCACCTTCTTCATGTAGACCACACAAAAAATTAAAAAAAAGGTGTTTTTTTTAAAAAGAGTTTGCCTTTTGTTAAAAAAAAAATAAAGTCATGGAAAATTCTTGAAATAGTGCCACGGACGTAAAGTGTCGACCCAAGCAGGTATGTAAACAGTCATGGGATATTACCATATTCTTCTGGGCTGCCTCTATGAAAAAAACTAAAGCTGGGAAAGCCTTTAGGAAAGGAAAGAGCTGTTCCCAACATATTCCCTCAGACACTGGGTTTAGCTAAGGGCAGAACATGATGGTACCAGGGCGGCTCAGGACAGGAGTTTAGCACAAAGCTAATAAGGCAGGCGCGTTTGGGGGTCCCTGAAGGTTACAATTGTTCTGCATGGCAGTTCTCCCCTGCCTATCTTCTCTTCTGAAGGTACAGCAGTATCTGAATCGGATTCTGTTCACAACTGACAAAAATAAAACCAAATGGGATCTGGTTAGAGATCCTTCTGCTTTGTGACTTAACAATGCCCAGCAACAGCTATTGAGATAAAGATCATAAGAAACAAAGAACAGGGAGAGTAAACCTCCCCGGGTAAGTAGCTGTCCTGTTTCTGGAATTCAGCAATATTGGGATTTCCTGAGCAGGTTGCAGCTGGGCCATCTTGTTTAGCAGCATTTAATAGATCAATACAGCATGAATTTGCCTTGTCCCTCTTTGAACTTTTTTGTACTTTTGGCCTCCTCAACATCCTGTGGAAATGAGTTCCATGATTTAATTATGCATTGTGTGAAAAAGTACTTCCCTTCTGCTTAACTCTACTGCCGGACATTCTCGTTTTGTGTTCCCTAATTCCCGTGTTATGAAAAATAGTGAATTTCCATACCTTCTGAAACTTCTAGATCTCTCTTGAATTTTTCTTTTTCTCCCTTATCACGGCTCTCCCCCTCCATTGCTTTTTCCGAACTGGAATCCAAGTCCATTTCTGTAATGGTCAACAAACCCTACCGCAACCAGAGAAGGTTGGCTGCCTTCTGGCTGGACTGGCCGCTTGACCTTGTCAGGGCAATAAGGAATGTGGCTAGGATGGGTAAGTTATTTAACAAGCTTTTCTCTGAGATAATAGAATGCCAACGTCCATCACTCTCCAGAAAGGAAGGTTCATATAGAAGGGGTTTCAAATTTCAGTGTTGGAGTGCAGTTTGGTCCTTGGGAACTACTTCACCTTTATTTTTAGTCTACAATTTTGGAGGAAAACAAGCATTACCTTTCCTTCTCTTTCTTTAACGTGTTACTAAATGCTAAGATAAGGAAGACAACCTCAAAAAAACCAAGGCCAAATTCCATCCTCATTTGTACTTTAATAATATATTTTGATGTCCACAAAGTTACAGACTCCTAGTCAGTGCCTTATTTGGTGTCTGAGGGAAGGGGAGTCTCTTCCCTTTTTATTCTGGGGAAAAGAAGTCTTCCTGGTAAGTCACTACTTTAGCTTTGACTGTTTGGAATTACCATGGCAGTTCATCTATATAGATAGGCTTGAAATGTTTTTCTGCAAGCAATATTTGTCTCTGGATTTACATGACATTTCTGGCATCAGCTATACAAGTGCACCATAAAACTGGTTTACTTACAGAACTTTCACCCCCCCTGTCAACACACAGCTGCAACAGAATGGAAGACAGACAAACAGGGCCTATTTGTGACTCCCTTGAGAGACATGCATTAATCACTAAGCCTGATACAAAAAGGTACAACCAACTTCTTAAGCACTTTCTGTGCTACAGTCCATGTTTCATTTATATTACTGGTGTCTCTGAAACACATGTTCTTGGGAAAGAGGGTGAAATTGTCAACAAGTACGAATCTTGAAGACATTTCTTTCTGGTTGCAAAAAAAATGGGCTGAGTAATTATCAGCTGTTTCTGTCACCAACTATAAAGAAAGCTACACTAAAGTAGATATGGATGCGGAAACAAAATGTTTTCCTGGAACTAATCATAGCACTACTCAAGGCTGAGAGACAGGCTGCTGTAAGCCAAGCTTTAGGAACTTTCTGCTGTGATACTGAAAGTGGAGAAACCTGAAAGAGCAGCAGATGAAACTCCCCACCTTCTGCTTCAAACACAAAACATCAGCTTATTACACTACAAAATACATGGACGTGACATCTCACTGATGCAGAATGCAGAAAAATAAGGGAAAGAAGAAAATAGTGAGACCATGAAACAAAATTTAGTACAAGAAGTAAAGATATGGAAGAAATGTGAATAAGAATTAGTGTGAAGGGCAAATGTTGCCAAACAAATGGAAGGAGCCATGTCAAAAGCTTAGGCACAATATCTGTTTAAATTGGCTGAATCTGAGAATACCAATCTAACAGAGAGGAAAACCCCAATGCAGTAGGAAGAACATGTATTGACTATAACAAAGTAGATAAGGTTGGTATTTGACACAGAAAATGGGAAACAGGAATGTGGGTAAATTTGAGGCTGCTGCAGAATCATCATAAATTCTACATGAAAGGAAGTAAAAGAGGAGGTAGTTCTTAGAAGAGAATTGGAAAAGAGGAATCAGAAAAGAGGACCTTCCTGCATTTCACAGAAAATCTGACTGGCAGCCACCTGGAGCTACTGAAAAGTAGAAAAAGATGATCAGTCATGGAAGAAACACAACAAACCCAAGGCAATCTGCAGCGCAGCCATACAAATACCGGCCTTGCAAACAAGAGGACAGAAACGGAAAGGCAACTTTGCAAGGAAACTTAAAAAGGGGTGGAGATTAACCTGACAATTACCATAAACTATGCTGCTAAACACATACCCAGAATTTGTATTTAATTCCTCTGTTGCTAAGTACTTCAACTAGAGTACCTCAAGGTTACTTAGAGAAACATCATTTTGGACCTTTTTTTTCCTTTTGTCATCACAAGAATTTAGCTTCAGAAATCTGTCTACTAGTTATGTAAAACATAATTTAACTTAAAATAAATTAAAATTTTAAGTTTAATTAAAATAGTTTAATTAATTAACAGTTTAATTAATTTAATTGTGTGATGAAATTCGTCATTTGAGGTTTGGAAATTCTAATTTAAATGTATCTGAAGATGTAGCACAGACACTGTTGAACATCAGTTTCAATCATAAAATGCATGGTGCAATTCCTTAAATTCAGTGGATGTGAATGTTCATGCTATGCTGAATGAATTGTTTGTCCCGGTTGAAAAATAAAAAAAAAAAAAGCAATAGAAATAACTCCCAAAGTTCAAACTTAATCACTGGAAAAATCAGATAAGCTTCAGGCATCCAAAGACAAATCTCATACTAACCAGAATAAAAATAATTCCTTGGTGTAAATCAGAGTTGTTTCATTTTTAAACTCTATAGGCAGTGGAGGCAATATGTTTTTATGAGAAAAGATCGAAATTAACACCTAGGAATTCAATATAGCTAAAATAATTTGAAGTTACGTCAACTTCAAAGCAAATTTATGGCAGAGCATAAATTCATACTTCTTCCTTCTACACTGCTTTCGCTATTTAAATTGACCTTAAAGTGTACCCTTGGAGTGGCAAAATATCAGTCATGGGAATCAGATCAACACATCAAGAGCTATGTCATAAATATCTGGTTGTACACAGATAGCAAAAGATTTCTTTCAGCCCACAGCAGTAAGTGAGGACCCAATATCCCTGATCTGTGAATATGTGACTAACAACTAAATGCACTGCCTGAGTCAGAAAATGCCAGCTTCACCTTATCACCTGCATCTGTCCCCTATATACTGCACCAACAGCCCTTCAGCCTCACTCAGCTGCACTTCAGTCAGCTAGTTCTCATGAAGACCTTAAGCACTAGGGTGGACAATCAAGATGTAAACTGGATGAGAAGATAAAATAGAAATACAGTGCTGGATATCACTCACACTTCACACTTGTTCTCAAACCGCCCCCTTAAGGATCCCAGCACACGCTGAACAGAAAGGATGACAAGATGGGCCTTGAATAACTTCACATTAGTGTAAATGTAGATGACCCACTCAGAAGAAAAAAATCCCCCTATGCCTCTCTGAAGGTATTTTGTCAAGAAGAAACATTCCTTTCCTAATAGAGAAACTGATCATAATCAAAGACATTTAGAGCTTCTGTCAAATCACTTTAGGAAATGAGACGCAGTTTTCATCATTGCTAGGAGAAGCTTATCTGCTAATGCAATCAATGCCATTTCAGTTCCAAATATGAGTATAAAACTTCTCTATGCTGCAAGAAGTTGACATTTCAGCTACCTGTTCACTTGCTATCATCCTTGCTGCCTCGTTCAATGCCAGATCATTTCTAAATGATGGAGATGCAAAATTACATTGAACAAAGAGGCTCTTCAAATCCTTCATGCTACTGTATTTCCCACTACATGTTATTTCAGTCTTAAAGTAAGCAAGGATTGTGCTGTATTATAGAATCATAGAATCATAGAATTGTTAGGGTTGGAAAGGACCTTAAAGATCATCTAGTTCCAACCCCCCTGCCATGGGCAGGGACATCTCCCACTAGATCAGGTTGCTCAAAGCCCCGTCCAGCCTGGCCTTAAAAACTTCCAGGGATGGGGCTTCCACCACCTCTCTGGCAACCTGTTCCAGTGTCTCACCACCCTCATGGTGAAGAACAACTTCTTAACGTCCAATCTGAATCGTCCCATCTCTAGTTTTAATCCATTTCTTCTAGTCCTACCATTACCCAACATTCTAAAAAGTCCCTCACCAGCTTTCTTGTAGGCCCCCTTAAGACACTGGTAGGCCACTATAAGGTCTCCTCGGAGCCTTCTTTTCTCCAGACTGAACAATCCCAACTCTCTCAGTCTGTCCTCATAGGAGAGGTGCTCCGGCCCTCTGATCATCCTTGTGGCCTTTCTCTGGACATGTTCCAGCACGTCCACATCTTTTTTGTAGTAGGGGCTCCAGAATTGGACTCAGTACTCCAGGTTATAGTTCTTTCTAATTTGAAATGACTGACATTTGAATGAAACGAAATGAATGAATGAAATGAAGGACATTTTCTTTTATTTATAGCCTGACTGTTCTCCTGAAACAGTGCATCAGGATCTCAGTGGATAAATGGAGAAGAGCAGGATAATTAAGCAATTTTTTGGTGGTTTTTTTTTTTGGTTTTTTTTTTTTTTTTTTTTTTTTTTTTTTTTGTGAGGAGAGAATTGTATTTATGATATGATGTTGTGAAGACTTCCAAGCTTTTACCCAAAAAATTTTGAGTACCTCTTAATGGCCAAAAAATGTTGAGTACCTACTAATGGCACAGGCAGCTGAGGTCACCATGAAGAGCAGTACAGATGCTCTGTCTTTGAGTAGACACGCTCCTGCATGGTTAATGACAGTCAACTTCAGCGTGGCTAAGGCTGAGCTGGCAGAACAGAATTGCTCTCTGCTGTAGCAAGTGTTATAGTCTAAGGTGTTAGGAAAAAAAACAAACTCCCCAATGCCTCTTCCAATTAAGTTTGCCTTCCAATTAAGAATGTGGTGGTAAGTAACACAGAACCTTTTCAGAGGAATTTGTTTCCAGTTCTCTAGTTGATTTCCAAAGGAAAAGACATCTTTGTCCCCAGTTGAACAATGAATAATGCATGTGTTCCCAGATTATTCCACCTTGTTCTGCGTTATTTCTATCCCCTAAAAGAGTAGGATTTTTTCTTGTTTCTACAGAGCTACATCTACCTCATTACTAAGTCTCTTTGTGTCACTTAGAGATGTGGTTAAACTGCAGTTCCTGACTTTCCATTCCTGTGTCCGAGTACCCGTCTCTTCACTCTGTCACAAACAATGAAGGTGACAACATTTGCTTCAACAGACAAAAGCAAAGTACTTTTAATGTATATTTAAGGTTGCCAGTCACTTTGATTGACATAGTGGGCTGACAGAAGCATTAACTTAGACCTTTAAGAAGCTGTACATTTCATTCTGTTTGTTGAATCTACAGTGGGACAAGTACCACTGAACATGTATCATTTATGCTTGCCAGGATCCTGCAAATCAATAGTAACCTTCTCTGATCTGCTTTGAACTGGGTGAGTTCATAAAGCTGTACTCAGTCTAAATCCACAACGGACATTGTTTAGAGGCCTACTTAAAGCAGCCATGAAGCATTAATAAAATCAAGAAGGAAATGTTTTCCCTGTTATCCGAAGAAGCATTTGCCATCTACTCATTCTAAAGGGTTTCTTTACTTCTTCAGAAATTTCATACTGGAAGATCTTAAGGGAACATCCTACTAGCACCGAAACTGTTTTAATAAAATATTATTAACAGAGTTCTCCAACAAGCATTGCAGACTGCACGTACTTTGTGCCATTGCTACAACAAAAATCTGTAAAGAAAAAAACCCGAGGAAGCGAACGGTTTCTTTAGTTGAAATAAAAGCGCGGTAGTCTATGAGACATGATTTTGCACTGCATTTGTAAGGACACAACAGTAATGTGTACCATAGCTAGAAAGAGTGAAAGTCCAACCATCCTCTAGAGTCCTTACGTGTTTAGACAGCAGCAACAGATGAACTAATTAAATAAAAGTGAACTAGACTGGAGCCATTCTTGGAAAAATACTTGGCTAATGACTTTGATGAGAAAGTGTCAACGTACATTTTCAAAGTGTTTCCATCTTCAAAAAACAGGTACTATTAATACATCCTATTCCCTTGAGAAATTTCTAGACCACTTCTTCAGACAGCAAAGACAGCAAACAAGATCCCATGCTTCTGAACTCATAACAAAGCTTAGCTACAAGTATTTTCAGGTTCTGCTTTTTTGCGTACAATTTTTTGATGATAACATTTAAGCATTTGTACTCACTCATAGCATCCAGTTCCGATTATGCAGTCTCTTTCCTAATTAATGGCAACATATGAAGAAGATAATCTTATGAAGAGAATCATGTAGACCCAACGATTTCAGTAAAACTCTACCTGTATTTGCTGGAATGGCTGTTTTTGCACGATTCGCCCTTCCATTTGCAACATGCATGATCAAATTATGGGAGCTGTATTATCTTTACCCCTTTAAACTAAACAGTGCACACTTTCTCTACAGTAAGATCTTAGATTCTAATTTATTCCCACACATTAAAGGAAAAAAATAAGTATTGTGTGCAAACACTGTGTGTGTATGTATGTGTGGGAGGTATTTTGCAATGTAGATGCAGCTGCTGCTTTGTGAGCTGCAGCTAGTAAAACTAGAACTATGAGCTGAAGGTGTCCACTTTCAGGTTCCCCTTGTGGAATTACGAGGCCCCCTCACATTTTTGATCCCGCTGTCAACAAATATCTTCGAAGCTTTCCAAAATTTCCTTTTGTTTTTGTCTGGAGGTGATTTCCATGCAAGATGAGAAGCTATTCTATTGGGTGTATTGGAAAACTGGATGCTGCTGTCTTGCTGAATAACATCACAGACAGAAATATTCTGTCTTAAGTTTGGGTTTGGTTATTTTTCCTCTAAAAATGCAGGAATCTGTCCTCCTTTTTCTGTGAAAAAAACCCCACCATTAAGACTGTACTACCAAGCATTTAAAAGAGAAAAAAACAATGGTCAGCTTACATCAGTTAAAGCAAAAATAAAAAAATCCCACCCTCCTGTGAGCCTGTATTCTGAGACAAAATCTAGCTTCACAACCTCCTGTCTTTTTCCCACCGGACCTCTGCCTGAGTTATCAGGTGAGTGACGGCACTGAGGATTAACCATCATTCGGTCCCCACTGCTCCCACAGCGTTCCTGGGTTACGCTTCCTAATTTAGGGACAGATTCTTACTTTGCTTCATAAATATGCAAACAGACACCAACAGGGATTTCAGGATGAGCTATACATTAGCTTTACAAATGCCTCAAACATTTTTTTTAAAGCTGGTTAGGAATTTATATCTGTTACTTTCTCAGGGCCTAAATTCAGCTGATGGGCCCACATTTAAGAAATTTAAATATTTTCTTCTGGAGCAGAAATCGACGGGGGTTGTTTTTTTAACAGACAAATTTCTAAATAATATGAGTAATTTGTAAATTTAAGTCCCAGGCATTTAAAATTGGGGAAACCAGACTAGAGGATGCTCCAATTTAGGGAACGTGATTATTTGTCATCTCTAAAGTTTATGCCTCTTGAACCTTAGAAGGATTTATCTCTGATTCAGATTTCACAAATGAAATTATACTATTGATTAGCTGATCTGTTTAACCTTGAACCTAACCTGCCTCAGGAAGCTACAAGCCAGGTTAAGCAAGTAAAAACTGATTACTTTCATAACTAAGAAATGGCGGAGGAGGTAGAACAATAATTTCACAATAAAAAACAGGAAGACAAAGGAATTTAGCCTGCCCAGCAAACAAAACATGATGGTAACAGTATTGAACAACAAATTGAAATCTCAGAGAAAATATGGGAGAATGCTTTCATAAAATCCCAAACAAGGGCAAATTATTCACTGTTATAGCTATTAAAAGCATGAAGGAGATGCAGGCATGGACAGCTGACACGTACTGATTGCCAGGTAGAAGTATTTGTTATACAGGACAAGAATCCACAGTACTAACTCACATCTGAATGTGTCTGGGTATATATCAGGGTAACAGCTGTGCTGTTAGCATTAAGTAGCTGGTAAATGTATATAAAATGTGCACATTCTTAAAGAACTCTCAAGCACACAGAAACAGAGAAATACAAGAGGCTGACACAATTAATTCTGATAAAATGTGAGACCGTGAACCCCTACCAGACAAAGTTCTTGTTCCTATTCAAGGCAAGGTGTATAAACACACATGCAAAACTTCAAACACTGCCAGGCACTTATGGTATAGCAATAGAGATACTTCCTTCTGCCCTTCTGCAAGTCTTACTTCAAATAAACAGTGATATTGAAACGTGACCGAAGGAAGAAAGTGCAACAAAGCCGGTAAGACCTTATGGGTGCCCAAACAATAGGTAAAGGGCCCATTCGCTTTCGCGTGGGCACTCTTTGCACTTCTTACACGGAAATATAAAAATGTTACGTGGCAACCATCAGTGGTAATGCAGCCACATGTGGCAGGTGAAATGGGTGTGCCTAGCATAAAATGTTATTACTAGGTTGTGCAAATATGGTAAAAGACAATATTTACATGGCATTTACAAATGACAAGTATTAATAAGAAGCAATATAAACACTGAGCAGGTACTTTTTTCCTACCAGGAACCTGTGAGAAATGCTCAGACAAGAGACTTAATTCAAAGTTTACTGAAGTCGAAGAGATACTTCCTTTGTATTTTAATGGGCTTTGGATCTGCTCTTAAATTACAAATAACATTGCAGCTGACAATAATAACCTTACCTTAAAGAAATAAGAACAGTTCATAGAGTAATGCACTACTAACTTGAAAATTACAAAGCGTATTTTCTTATTTTGGAATGATTTTGTCTATTTTGTAGCATTACTGTATTCTTTTTCTGTCTCTGGCAAACAAAGCGGATACCACTATACTGTGTATTCAGATTTCTCTATGTCAATGAACTAACCAGGAGCCAAATACGAGTTTACAAGTGTAGTATAATTAAAGATTCTTCAAGATGACAAACACAGCTGCGCAAGGACCACAAATATGATATGTAGGACGTAAAAGCTTTTTAAAGCTCTAGTATTAAAAGTCTGGCTCATTAAGAACTAGTAAGTCTATCACTGTTCGTGTCAAGTCTGACGTCACTGAATTCTCTTTTCCCAACCTAGTATAACTACAGACCTGTTGCCTACTGTGTTATTACAACAAGTAATAATTGTGCTAGAAAAATGAAGAAAAAAAAATGCTCTTACACATGTACTGAGATGCTTGATCAACACATTTAGAGTATTTTGAGTTTGTCAAAACTGAAACACTTCACAAAAACTGCATCCAACTAATCTGTTGACTATTTAAGAAAACATTATTTACACAGAACCTTGTACAAAGAACACAGCCTTGCAATTTATGAATTTATAACTAGAATATGCAGTCACAGTTGGAAGGTTCAAATATTCTGTTGCTAAAGAAACACTATAAAAAATTGGACAGAAAATGTAAGCAAGCCATGTAACTTTATAACAAAATCTTGATTGTTGCTGATATTAACGTGATGAGGTTCCAACGTATGCCTGTGTTAAATTAAAATTTCAGCAGACTACATACATACAGACAACATATGAATGGAAACATACTCATTCACTGCCACTGTATTGAATGCTGAACCAATTTCTGCTGCTAAACAGAAAAGAAACGTTTACACCTTGTCAGCTGCATCCCCTAACAGTGTTACAAACAAAAAATACTCCTTAAATTCTACACCAAACCCAAGATAATTATTGCCAGCAGGTGGCCAAGAATTGGCAAATGCAATTGATCTATGTCTTCTAATGAAGTTTAAGAAGTAAGTTAACCAGTCAGTTCATCACCTAGGTGTGTGATTTCATTCAGATGTTTCAGGTAGGTATATTTTTAGTGTATAGCTACCAAAAATGACTATGCCACAACACAGAATCATAGAATCATAGAATGCTTTGGGTTGGAAGGGACCTTAAGTGGCAGAATGCCACATTTTGACAGTTTCCACAGATCTATTTGTAGCCCTGCATCCAGATTTTCAGTGTCTTATGCTGGTAAGAATTTTCTTGTCTAACTATCCACACTGAAGTCAAATGAAGAGGTTCCTAACAATGGGAATAAGCACAGTACAGCAATCAGCTTAGAAAAGAGAAACTATCTGAATAGAAAAATAATTTTTACTTGAGAATAGAAAAAGTCCCATTCAGATACCTTGAGATAACAGATGTAGAGCTCCGCATTACTGGAGTGTAAAATAATCTTGTTGAAAGATTCCTTGCCCTTTCTTGATCAAGATACATCACATGGGCCACTATATTAATCAAACAGGGCAGACTGGGACATGTCAGGAGAGTTAACAAGTTCTGCAGAGTTTTGGTTCCTGTTGTTGTGCTAGTTCCTCACGGTTATTGTGATATTCTGGCTCTGTTGTAGCCCACAGGAGATTTATTACAGAGCTCATTACATTAATTTGCTAGACTTTAATTAAAATATTAATTAAAGACAACCGTAACAAGGGACATGGAATGTGTGGTGTGAGATCAATTTCACAAAATGACATGTTGCTTCTCATCTTTAAATGTACGCTTTAAAGCAGGGCTACAACACAAAAATAGGCTTTCTACTTTATCTGTTGATGGAGACAACATACTGGGTTTTCCATAAACTGAGAACTACTTGAGCTTTTTGCCTTACTTGTAGTAAATTTCAAATCGTATTGGTTGAGTCCTAGAAGTTTTCAGGGATGTAAATCTCTGAATTAGAAGTTATGATTAATTATTAGTTGTAAAAAATTTTGCAGCAGTAGGCTATTAGAGAAGAGCACATGCAGCTGATGCTTCTTTACCTCTCTTTTATATAACCCGGTCCCTCCAATACAAGCTATTAATCAATGGGTTCAGAAATATTCTCCCTTGTGAATAAATCTAGCAAACACAGGCAGCAGATGTGCTCGAAAAAATTAGAAGTTGTAAAGATAAATGATGTGCAAATTACAATGTGGCTTCTCTGTGGATTTTACTATCTTTGGAAGAGGTACAAGTAGCAATGCCTGGGCATGTGCACACACATACACACACATAAACAAAATCAGGCCTTCAATTACCTGTAGTAGAAATTATTTGGAACATCATAAGCAGTGGAGCTCCTATTCATCTTCTAAAAGCATAAATACTGAATGAAAGCATATGTTAGATTTGAAACATTTACTATCGTGTTCCTTTTGAACTCTAATACTATACTAATGGATGTGCCAGAAAAATATCAAAGCACAGACAACCTGGAATGCCCACTAGCAAAAGGGTACCTTATTGAACGTGAATTAATGGATAAGATGCACTGAAACAGAATTTGATCTGTCTAATAAAAGCAGCAACAGCCATATCACAGAATATCGTCAAAATATTCCGAAACATAATGGAAACAAAGTTTAAATTACCTGCATTGTTTTGCTAAAGAACTAAAGATATTAATTTCTACATTTCATTGAAATAATTTGTCAGCTTGGCCCTCTCTGTTACAGAAAACTTGTTAACAGGGGGATTTTCCTCCCATCCTCTTCCTCATTGACGTTATTGGAATTTACGTTTACAGCTGGTCCCTGCTGATGGTCCTTTCACATCTGCGGGGTTTGGCACTCTACTGATCTTATGTGTGTCATGCCTACTGCTCAGAGTCAGAGGATGGTTGAGGTTGAAAGGGACCTCTTGAGGTCGCCTGGTCCATAGTCTGGCTCTGTCTTCCTAACACCCTCCATCAGCTATTTAAACACAGTGATAAGATCTTTGCTGAGACTTTTCTCCTCCAGGCTGGAAAATCCCAGCTCTCTCAACTTCTCCCTGCATGACAGATCCTCCAAGTCCATATTCATCTTTGTTGTTGTGCTTCACTGGACCCACTCCAGTAACTCCATGTCTTTCTTATACTTGGGAGCTGAGAACTGAATGCAGTGCTCCAGATGTGGCTTCATAATATGTATCATTAATAAACTATTAACCTCTAAGGATCTCAGTAGAAGTTGTCATTAAGGACTGTGAATTTAGAAGGTCTACAAAGTTTTTGTTAAATCAAATCAAGACTGATTCAAAGGTGGTCTCACAACTTGAGCTAACTCAGCAAGTATGTACCAAAAAGAGTAACTTCTAAGGAAGGTACAGTTTGAATTCCTCAGAGAGACAAATAATTTCAGTTATATTTTTGCTATGAACTAAATATAAAGGATAACATCTAAATCACTGACAAAAACGTGACATCTGAAAAAGTTCCTCACATCGTTAGCTCATTTTAACATACAAAAATTGAGATATCAACTTATGTAACAGCTAATTAATGCAAATATCTCATCTTATTTTTGTATGCTTACATTGCGTCTCCTCTTTCATTTGCTACACTTTACTGTTGTTTCAAATTAAATGACCAAACCAGTGTCTTTCTCTGTTTGTGTGGCACCTTGATGACACAGCAGCCAGCACAATGGAGGTGGCAGAGGGAAACGCTTAGGCATGACTGTAATGCAAGTAAATACATAAAAACATAGGAAAAAATGTCTAACAAAACCAATTATTCCTGTGTCATTCATGCAGGTCTGTCTTTTGTTTTGTATTTTAAAGGAAAGCCAGACTTTGTTATAACATTGTGAAACAATTTAGAGATGATCTTTGACGAAGTTTGATATAAAAAAAAGGAAAACACGTTTTGTCACAATAGAAAGGTTCACTGGTCTACAAAAGTGTCCATCAGATTATTTCTGTTATTTGCTTTTTCCTGATGAATATAGCAGTAGAATCAGTTTTTCTGACAAATAGTTTTATATGTCAGAATTAAGCTGTCCAGTAGAGAAATAACCTTGCCTTAAGAGAAGCCATACCAGATGAGAAAAACATCAAATCAGATATCCGATTGCCAGGAATGGGTAATTTTGACTTATTCACATAAAGATATAAAACATCTGTTTACATCTTGATGCCATACATGTTGGTGCTGGTGATGGAAAATTTCTTCCTGATTCTGTGGAACACAAATTTCTGCTTTCAAATGGGAATATACTACCCTTACCTTTTGCAAACATCACAAATGTATTACAGCTTCCTTCTCACTGATTTCCAGTGGCAAGTATGCCTTCAGATGATAATTGCTTGGAATTTATATGCTTTTCTGCTAGTTCTCAAGTCCATCCTTCGCTGGAAAGAATGCTATATTAAAAAAAATAGTTTGTTCACAGTAAGATGAACTTCCTCACCTTAAATATAATGAAGTGAATGAAGTACAACAAAAATGGTCTCTGCAGAATGCAGATACTACAGGGAAGCACTGCAGCTTTGAAGTAGATGGCTCCTGTGAAATGGCCATCCAACATTTGTATTCAAATTAAGAGAAACAGCGTTCCCTAATAGCTATGGGGAATGCTAATTTGACATGATTATGATGCATACAGAAAACCACAGGTAATAAGATATTATGGATACATCTGATTTTGTAAACTGTTTTTACTCTGTACTTGATAATCAGCACTTTAGGCTTCCTACATGTTGTACTGGAAAAGGATGTTATGGATCAGTGATTTTTTTCTTGTAGTATTGAACCTATGCCTAGTGATACTCGTTTTTACAAGAGTTCTGCTTAGTTCATTCATGTAAAAATTCCCATTTGCGTGCTAAATTAACTTTCTGTTGTAAGTAACAAATCCATTTATAAAGATTTAATAAGAAGATCTCTAAATAGGTCTGGAAGGCTAACCTAGCTAATTGTAATATTGACTTGAATATATATTTTCTTTTTAAATGTCAGTGTTTTTATATTAATGTACCTGCTCTAAATCTTAATTTCTTACAGATAGTTTTGTACAATTTTTTGAAAACCTTATATTTTAGGGAACAAACTCCTTTCCAGGTATTATCCTGAAATGAGAGGAGCACAATTTTTTTCCTCATTCAAAATAGAGAAAATTGAGACTGTGATTTTCTACATATTAGTATTAAAGATCAATACGGAAGGATCAAGTACGAGTCAAAGTCTGCTGAATTTGTACTAAGATGGTTCACCAGTGCGCTCTGCCTTAATGGCACCACTTCACTTTTTCTGTATTCACCCCTGCCAGCTGATTTATTGATTCCTTTCTTAATCCTCATTTTAGTGAACATTAACCTCTGGGGTTACTCAGCAAACAATGTTCTTCAACTGACCATCATAACTCACTAGTAGAGGACCTGCCCCATCAGGAAAAAAACCACCCCTCTCGCAATAATATTAGGTAGACACTACTAATAAATTGCAGTGATATACCCTCGTATATCAGATGACCTCAGTCATCAATACCATGGGCGGAACAGTCCCCAGGGACAGCCAGCAAGGGCTAGCAAAGGCCACCACTGGCACCACTTGGCATGCTTGGTGACTTGTTAGCTGTGCTGTGAGGCACAGCCAGGCAAAGTTCTCAGCAAGTAATGGACTGAAGGTGGGCAAATCGGGGAGCACATTTGATTCACAAACAGCCTTCAGGAATCTGTGGAAGACATAGCTAAACAGGTCTGTAGACTAAACTTCCAGCAGGCAGAAGTGCAATCACTTTACAAATGAAATTGTGGGAAATGAGTTGCCTTCCTTTTTTTTAGCAAGAGGTACATACATATGTTTATTCTGTGTATTTGTTGCTTCTTGATAGGATGTTTCTGTTTATGAAGATTGACAAGTTTTGCTGTGCAAAAAAAAAGCTGCTGCTCATCTGCTGTTGGAAGAGACAGTGAGAGCAACTTCCAGGCTGAAATCAGTCTCTTAAGGTGTTAGAACAGCAAAGACCTGAAAAATCTGAGAATAAAAATATCCGAATCTTATTGAGCATTTGGTTTGTTTCCGAGCACTTAAACTACTTCCTAGCATTTAAACTATTCTGCGTCAAACTGCATTTTTTATCAAGACTTCCTACATCGTAAGTTGATATCACAAGGATAACACACAGATAATATTTCAACGTGGCTGATACGAGTGGAGGTACAAGAACAGGGAAAATAAAGAGTGAGACAGACCGCGAAGACTAGAGGCCTCATGCATTGTTTGTTGTCAAACACTAATAATCTAGTTTGATGTTTCTGAGAGTGATGTAAAACACAGGGTAACTTTTGCCCAGTCCTTACTCTGGAATTCCCATGCACCAAATGCCACCGAGGCAGAGCAGCTTCCCTGGGACGGCTGCCAGCACTGTGAGTACAGCTTGCTGAAAATAACTTGGTGCCAAGAAGATGCAAAGGGCAATCACTTAAAGGGAAAGACGCCATCAGAGGATTTAGCACAAGCACAAAAAGGCTACAGCAGCAGTGGGAGAGGAATATATGTATTTCAAGCGAGAGCTAAGTGACAAGTGCAAAGCAACCACTGCGGTTTCCAGAATTTATTTCATTAGTTACAATAATTCCAGGTGCCTGTAGGCAAATTTATTTTAGATTTGTACTGATTTCTTCAGAATGATTAAGAAGTTGGAATCTAGACAGAGGTGTAGCCTGACTTGCTGATGTGCTGGTGACAAGAAAATGAGATAATTTTGCCAAACTCATTTATTTATGAGCAAATGTTTGTTGGGAGATATGGTGAAGGCTACGTAACTGCAGTGTTAAACTTGTTATGTCAGAATGAGAGACAGCAAAGGAAGACATTAAGAATGAGACAGGTCCCAGAAGGACTTGGACTGTTAGATGGTTTGGCTGTTCAAAATAAAATGCAATAGAAATTAGTTGCCAGAATATTAACGTAGAACTTACGTAAAACACATAAACCAGCAAGGCCAGGTTGATAAAACAGGAGAGCGGGATTTTTCTTGTTATCAGACTCAGATATAAACTGAATACAAAATTTGGAAACAATACTATTTTCTTTTTGTAACACGTACAACCCTCTTCCAGATACGAAAGATTACCACAAAGCCAAGCAGACTTCTCCTTGCATGCATAAGAAGGGAATTTGGATTATATCTACTAAATTTTCTGTACCGTGCAGTTTTTCAGGACCCCTTGGCAGGTTAAATGTCCAGTCATAAATCTGATCTCTCATCGTGTGAGTTTCTGTTAGATCCTATTTTTTTTTCCATGTCTGTATGTAATAACTCACAAACAATTAGTAATTAGAATTTTTTATACTGTTATATGATTCAGAAGGATATACAAATATTTAAAATCCACACATATATTCTGTCAGTTTTCCAAAACAACCATTGAATAAATATTTTATAGAATTTCCAAAAATTTTATAATAATTGAGTAATCAATTGCTGGTACTCTGAACTGGTATTGTCAAGACCTGTAGAAACGTTGGAATTCGGTCAGTATTCAAATGCTCCGATATGCAAAACTAGTCACATGATTAAATACATTGTTAGACACCTAAATCATTCAGAGTATTTAAAATCACCATTCTCCATATGAAAAAGAACTCATGGCCATATTATTGTTGTATTATTATTATTCGGGAATAAATTTTCAAAGAATGTGTGAATGGTCCAGATATTCACATGTAGTGAGAGGTCACAGGGTAAACCAGGAAGGTTAATAAGTGTTCTGGAGTAAATAAATAATGATCCTCATTGCTTCTTGTTTCTAAAGAACAAATCTTTAAGTTTCCAACACTCTTGGTTTTTTTTTAATCCCTCATCCTCAAGAGGGAATACTTTCTAACACTGCATAAACTAGGTCTATAGTATCTATTATATGTGACTTGTCTCAATTATTCTCTTTTAAACACGGGAAGACTTCTTTGAAAAATTGGAAGAATATATCTTGCACTTGGAAAGGGAAGTGTTGAGGAGTATGATAATCCTCAGTTTCTTAACAGCTCATTTTGAAATTTCGCAGAGATGTCTCCTATACAAACAATCTTTACCCTGATGCTGGAGACGGCCTGCATGTCACCGGAATCGTGTGTTCAACCACTGTAAAGAAATCTGTGTAAAGCTGGACCCAAGCCCCTGAGTACCACTGATGTTGGACAGATTAAATATTTCTGTGGGCAGCCATCGTAGAAATGCTGGAGGTCAAAAGACCAAGACTTCATGGAAACAAGGAGAAACAGAGATGAAATAGACTTAGTATCAGTAATTTTATAGTCAGTATTTGTCCTAGTTTGAGGATAAATGTTGGATGGAGGAAGGTGCATTATTGCGGACATTTAAGATAGCAAGATACAGTGTAATTTTTCCCTGTCATTCTCTGTATCCACCCTTTCCCGTTTCTCCCTCCTCCACCCTTTCACTCACTCTCTGCCCACACCCTGCCCACACAATGTGAAGCAGAGACGGGGCTTTTGGGTCAGGGATGACAAATTCTCATGGGAGATTCTGGTTGGAGCCATGCAGCCTTGGATGTGACCAACGACACTTGAGGGAAGATGCACCTTTAGCAGAGCAATGGGATCAGATGATGGGAGTGCCTATAGGGAAGATAGCTCCAGGGTATGTAAATTTTCCACCCCTCCCTGCTGAAACGAGCCTGTGCTTTGGGTTCAGCGGGAGGCGGGTATAGTTTGCACTCAGTGTGCTCATGGTAGGTGAACTGAACCCTTAATTTTTCTTGTTTTTAAAAAAAACAACAAATAGGTGCTTGAAGGCATTCTATTCTCAGTTTAGGAACAACTCCAAATCCCTAAGATACAAGGCAATTTTCCGTAACAAATTATTTCTTTTATGAAATGGCAAATTTCCATAGTAGAAGACTCTGTCAACATAAACTGCTTGTACAAATGTTTGGTTCTTCTGCAGTCAAATAACTAGATTCATACACAGAAAACAGAAGACCTAAATATTAGATTTAAACACTAAACAATTTCTGAGTTAATAAAAAAATAATTTTCTGAGTTAGAAAATCTGGAGTGACAAAAGCTTGAATCTCCAACTTTTAAAAGATACATACGCACAGATAAGAGAAGTCATTTCCAAAAACTAGCCTTTCATACGTTTATGTTTCCTGAGTTTCTATCTGTGGGGAATAGAGATGTCTTACTTAAATGAGTCTTTCTAATCTGACTAATGTGTTACATACAACACTTCCATCCTCTGTTGGTACTAAAGCACACTTTGCAACATAGAGCAATAGCCTTAAATAATCTCTTAGCTCAATACAATTTTTCCTAGGTTAGCATTTCATTTGGTATGAGTCTGAACATGATATCATGTTCCTATCTGGGATCCAAAGTCTCTGAGATCATCTCTGCTTGCCTTTCTCCCTTTCACTCTGTTATCAATCATAACCAGAAACGCTTCTGAAGTTTTGTGATAGTCAAGGATGTACCTTCCCCTTACGCCTCCCTTAAGACGATGCATCAACTTCCTGTGACGATCTACTCAGAGTTCAGAAGGACAGTGGAGCAGTAACAGTCCAAAATCATAAGACAAAAGATTCTCTTTCCTTTCATATTTCACTTTTTTTGGAATCAGTTAGCGATAAAATTCTTTGTCCCTAAATGTAGTAATAAGATAAGTCAGTTTTCTGGTCTTTGGTTTTTCTACTCTCTAAAGAAAAAAGGAGAATTTCAAAAAGAAGTGAGAAAAAAAAGAAAAGAGAAAGAAGTTTTTAGAAATAGCAAGCAGCTGCTGTGAATGTAATATAAAATATGGACAGGAGAGTAAATATTGCATTAAGCAAAAGCTCAAGAGTTTAAGGAAAATGAAAACACTTATGCCTATGAGTTCGCGAATATAATTTTATATTTCTGAACAGTGGTGGATGTAAAATGTTTGCCCCAGCATGCATCCTCCACTTCTTCTACAGAGCAGAGGGTGGGCTGAAGATAACTCTGTCTCTCTTAGTGAACTGCAAATAGCATTAATTTTATGTTTAATAGAAATTATTATTATAATAAAATTATAATCAGTAACTGTTTGGCTATTTCTAGAATTACAATGTACAACCCTTTTGAAAAGTCTGGCCTACCTTTTTGTTGAAATCTACCATAGCACAGCTGACGTGACATATTTGACATTTCAATTTTAAAAAGTTCTGAGAATCTCACACAGTGAAGCCGATGAGGGGTACTCCAGCAAGGCACAGATTTGAAAACGAGCTCCTCAAAACATTCTAAAGAAGTGGATAATTTTGCAAATTCTGAATATGGTCCTTAAAAGAATGTTCGTTTGAAGGAAAAGTTTTGGAGTGACCAAGTCAAACTAAAACTTTGTTTCTATGCCTCTATTTGTAAAAATAATAATTGCAAAGCCTCTCTTAAACCCCCCCAACTTTTTCTTTAGTCATCAACATGTTCAGAAACATTCCCTTTCTAAATTATAGTTTTCATTAATGTATCTTTTTATGCCAGACTCTTCTAGAACAGTGGATCCCATTGCATGAACGAAGCATGAGAAATGTCTTACCATTTCTTATACCATACACGATAATGTCCCAACTTAGGTTGATTCAGTCTCATATCTGCCTGGGCTAAGAATGAGGCCATTCCCTTTTACATGACTGCCTTTCCAATGAGTTCCTCTTCCCGCCCAGGGGGACTCCAGGAACACTACCTGAGGTTCATGGGCAAGATGCAGAGGAACATTAATTAGTAAACCAGCTCAGCAAGTACTTGACTCTGAAAGGCAGTGAGGGCAACTGATGGGACCAGCTGAAAATTACACTACCACTGGTGATTTTGGTAGAAATATCTAGTGGTGGACTGACTCTTTGTAAAACTTCCCTGATCTCCTTGCTGCTGAAATCTACAGGTATCCTATACCTCAGAACCACCCTGGCGCTCTCTACAGTGCAGATTATTTGTTGCCAGCACAGACAAATCTGTAGGGTGACAAATGTGAGGGTAGAATATGTTGAATCTCATCTCCCAACAGGAACCACAAGCGCAACTGCGCTGACAGTGTTAGTCATATTTGACTTTTTAATGTAAATCAGCAGAAACAATTTTTTCTCTCTGCTGCACTCAAGTGGCACTTGTCTGCAGAATTCAGTGGTATCACAACTAAGATCCCAGTTTGCCACAGAGGCTGACTTACAATAGTGACTTTATAAATTAATTATTGTCTCCCATATTTGCAACATGGTCAAGAACTCCCTGGCTTGTTCAGAGGCATTTTATTTGCTTGTGTTGAACTTAATAAAGTGTAAAACTGTTTAGGTAATGAAGAAGTTGCTAACATCACGTTGTGACTAATTTTCTGCCTGCTACTAGGAGAAACAGCATCAGTTCCTGTGCCAGAACCTATAAATCAGTGTGGCGAAAAAGTAATTTTTAGACAAGTGTTCTGAGGAGAAAACGAGGATCACAGAGAGTCAAAAAGGGGAAATACCCCTTTAATAAAATCTTTCAGAAAACGTCTCTAGAAATGGAGTAGCTCAGAGGCTTTTGAAGTTCTCCTAAAAGCAGAGCTGAAGAAGGTCAACTGTCAAAGTACTGTCAACAGATGACAGTTAAAGGGTGGCTACATAGCTCTGAGACCTCTCTGCTAATTGTTTTCTACATTTTAAACATCTGCACTTTTGGAGACTTTTTTAGAGAATAGTTTGTTTATTTGCAAACTAATTTTCGTCAGCTATCATAAAAGCTGCAATGCCAAACAGATTGATGTTAAATGCTTTTTGCCTTATTCTTTTGTGAAATGTGAAATAGCTTTTACTAATACTGAGAAAGCAGCAGAATTCAGCTCAGGCTTGTTCACATTAGTAGTAAACAGGATTAGCCAACTGATGCTTTGCATGTTTTTAAAAGAAATTGTGAATACCTGTTTAAAGATTCTAATATAGTGAGACCAACCTGCAGTCACATATTAGGAGGTCCAGATGAATGTGAGGCTGTCCCTCAAGAGGCTGTCTGACCATCTGACATGTTTAAGCATCATAATCCTCCCTTTCTCACATTACTTGATTTAAAATAATGCTTGCCATGGTGTTTAAGCAAAAAATAAAAAAAAAACAAACAGAATCCCACACCCCTTTACTCTGCTCCCTAAAGGAAGAAGAATACATCTGTGGTGCACGTGCAAGCCTCTTTTTAAAGCAAGTGTGTTTCACAGATGAAAAACTGCAACCACTACTAGAAACCGCTACAAGAAATTCTTAACACAAAGAAATAATCTCTTCAGCACTATATAGTTATCACATAAATGAAACATGGAGTGCTGTTATTTTTTTCACTTATTTCCAAAATAAGAAACAAAGGTAGTACTAGGCCTATTGGGAGGAGGGTGAGAAGAGAATTGCTGAAAGATTTGGATATTCAAGGCTTCAGTGACCTCTGAGCTTTTAATTCAGGTGCTATAAAATAAAAAGATCTAAGCAGACTTTTCAAAAAGGTCACCGGATTGGAACCAGATTTTCAGTCACCTCTGCCCACTAGCAGGCACCCAAAGCAAGCAACCGGGTCTCAGTTCTCACAAGCAAGTCGGGAATTCTGTACTAGCGGTGAGATTTTTCTTCCTTCAAAACATACCTGGGTTTTCCTCTTAAAATCAACAATTTTTTTGGAACAAAAGCTGTTTGGGAGAAGGTACACATTAGGACAAAACATCCATTAGAAAGATTTTTCAGGTTCGGGACAGAACTCCTGGAGCTGCAGGTGGAGATCTGCCTGAAATAACCTTCGTGGTCCACTTCAGCAGTGGAGGAGCTCTGGTTTCACGCTGGGGCTCAGCGTGGGACCAGCAGGCTGCGGGCTTCGTCCCCCAGGCCCTGGGAAGACAGAGTTCAACCCCTAGGGGACACTGCAGTGGTAATCCACCCGAAGAAAACGAACACACGCAGAGAGGGAACTCGAATGTTTTTCTCCGGTACACTCTTCAGAGCACTAACCACAGGCTGCTGGCTACTTCTCTCGGAGGTAGAATGGGAAAACGTTTCCCAGGCAAGCTCTCGTCCACAGCAATTTTTCAGATCTGGCCATTTCACTTAGAGACTAAAGTGAATTCGAGCTTTTTCGAAAGTTTGACCAATTCTGTCAGCTTTGATGAGGATATATAGCACGAACTTCATTCAACATCCTCATGTTGCACTGTTTTTTGTTACCATACTGTTACAGAGGTTATATTTTGGTAGCGGATATTATTATTATAGATATAGTTTCGTGGTTCAAGGTGACAGGATGTTACAGCCTTACTACATGAAAAATATCCTGTGATACAGGGCAGTACATGTTAGTCTCTAAACAAAATCACCGTTTCCCTGTTATTCCTCAGCTTTTACAATTATTACTTACAGCTGTGTCATTGAAGCAGATCATGGTCTATACTGAAAACAAGTGAGATCTGCCCCCTCTGTATTACAAATACATATACTTTTGCAGATGTTAGCACATAATCTGAAAATTAACTGTGAGGTTGTGATTTCAAATAAAATCTGGGTTGTTTTGTTTTCTGTGAGAAAGGGAAGGAGAGAAATGAGGTTTAGAAGGTGATGGAAGGGAAAGAACGCACCGCAGCTTCTGCAGAGGCATCAAAAGCAGCCTGATGGTACCGCAATGCTGAGGAAGTTGTGGAAAACTGGTATGAAAGAAGTATGGTGAAATGCTAATGAGCCTAAAATTTGGTCTAACTCATGAAGAGGAGGAGTGCTTACAAGACCTGAAAGCTCAGTGTATCTCATTTTTCACAGATATAAATTGATGGCATCCTATTAATCTCAGTGGAACCATGGCATTTTGCACTCACACACCAATCCAGTTTTGAGTCTTCTTTTTATCTTTTCAGTCGCTCTGCTTTTTAAAGCAGTCCTACAAAAACAAAGCAACTGTGCACCTGAGGAATTTTCTTGGTGAGGAAATACATTCCAGTTTTATCTTTCTAGCTGGCACTTACAGTTTTTCAAGAAAATGAAGCTTTTTTTAATAACAGCATTTTAGAATTTGGAAAATATACTTTCAGTATTGCAGTTGTCTCTCTACAGTATATTATTTTCCACTTTATTTAGTTTTGTAAGGGCATTTTCAAGCAGAAACCAACTCACTGTCCTCCCAAGCCTTGAACAGGCAAAGCTCCCTCCACTCCTTTGCTGATGTGTGCAAGTTCTCCTTTATTAATCAGGACTAATTATTATTTTTCTGGCTGTCTTACAGCCTTCTAATGACCATATTGATTAAACTGGAGATACCCTACCTAATTAAATTTATGATGGCCATTCTGATGCCACTTGAACATTGTTATTAATAGAGACTCAGATATTATGGCAGTGTGCGAAACAGAAATGCCTATGAATAAGTAAAAAAGAGCCAAGTCATGTCCCCACATTGGAAACAGAAAGGGGCAATAGCCTGTTTCAACATGGTTGTCAGTTAACACAAAGCCAGAAGCGTGCTTTCCTCCATGAAGACCGCATGCGTCTGCTTTCATCTCTCTCTGGGTGTCTATGTGAGATCTTCTTCCCAGCAGCCTGGTACGCAGCAAGCCCTCATTCTATCTAACCTCCTTGGAGGTTTAAAGCCAGGTGTAAGTGGCAAGTTGAGGGAAAGGGCAAACCCAACCTCAGGTGTTGTCCATATTTAGTGCACTTTATTGTGCAGCCGCATAGATAGGGGAAGCTCACATCACTGCTACACCCTCGGTTTATGGTGGAAACTGGTGAACTAGAAACTACAGAAATATTAAGCAGATGCTGTCCTCTGGGGCTGTCTAAGCAGGGGTCCTATTCTTGTTCTAAACTAGGATCATCATGTATAAAGTGAAAAATAGCTACAGCCTTTGGATGACAGCTGAATGCTTGGGAAAGCCCTACGGCATTTCATTTCTAAAGCACCTGGGAATTGTCACCCCTCTTTCCAAGGGATGAGTCTGTGCACAGTAATGGTAGCTCTGCCACCCCATGTTAGGACAAGCCCCAGACCTCAGCCAGTCTTCACAAGCACTGCATGAAGTGTGCTATGGGAAAAAGGTTGAGTAGGGGGAAAGAAAGGGAATAAGAACGTGAGAGCACAGACCCTTGCTTTCAGAAGGAATAAAGGGTAATTTCCAAAGGGAATAGAAGTGATTACATGGTAGCTCAATATCATCCTCCAGGAGTTCTCTAGCTGAAGTTGAGATTTCTTAATTTCACTTTTACAGCTGTATATTTCTCTGAGCCATTTCCAAGTTGCTGCATATTCAGTCAAAACATGCCTACCTCCCACTTTATTCTTGACAGGTAATGATTGTCCTTTCCAAAACTACTTTCTTACGCCCACATGGGTTAGTATCATAGACTCTGCTATGAAAAACCATGTAGAGGTCCTGAGAGCATACAGGTCCTGAGAGCAGTTGCCCCACGTGTAGTTTTTTGCCTCTGCGACAATTAACTAAACTTATTTTGATGGGAGATTTTGTGCTCTAATTTTAAAAACCTTATACACTGCCGGTATAAACACACGCCATAGTGAGATATTAGTTGGTGAGTTTTCTCATACCAGAAATTTTTGTGGGTAACTACTATAAACCTACCAGCTACAGAAAAAAAATACCTCTGCAACTATCTTCTTCTAAATATTTGTTTCTTATTTTTAAAATAACCTACTCAAAGAAAAATATATCTTGCTGTTTGTGTCTGCATGCAATTCTTTAGCTAAACTATAACAAATTTGTCTCTGTGTGCGACTGGGAGAACCCTAACTGCTCATTCCCACCTATTAAGAAGGAGAGATCATCATCTATGTTTATCCATCCAGGCAAACTGGATGTCTTATTTGGCTGGACAGTAAGCTAGCAGGAGCATATCATATACCACCATAAGACTGTGTGGCTTAAATAAGTAACTAAACTGAGTTCTCATCCATCCTCACTCGCAGCTCCCACAGAGAGGAAGAAAATCAAACTAAATAGGGCCCTTTCATTAGTTTAATTTCTGTAGTTCAACACTGTTTACATGATAAAGTGATAGCTGTAGATTTTTCACTTTCTAAGAACAGAGCAAGTAAAAAACGTATATCAAAATTACAGCATCTATGGCCTGCAGACACCACACTATTAAATGTATGCAGAAGAAATGCTTAAATCATTTGGCTGCTGTTCTTTAAGAATTGTGTCTGCCCCAAACTTTTCACTTACCGTTTTGCCACTGAAGTCTAGCTTCTGGAACTGCTCTCTGTTCTATCGGATCTGGCTCTGATTTGTTAATTTTCTACTTTAAAACTGGAGGCTTCACAACAGATAGCTATCACTAGCCCAGATCTGAGCATTGTGAACCACAGTCTGTTACAGGAAAACAGAACTGATAAGTTCAGAGCTTCACACATTGTTTTCTAATGCAATTTTCTTGGAATGGTACTGTAGTAAGAATAATAGTAAAAATAAAACTAAGAAGCGCTCTAAACAATTTTCAGGAAGATCCAGAAGAATTCTTTTTGCTAAAAAATCTTTCAGAAGTTGACTTTGCATTTTAAATGCCTATGAATTAATTAAATAATTGTCTTCAATACAATAAATACATTTTATCTCTCTAGTATTTACACAAAGCTAACACTTCAGACCTGACAAATTCCTGCTACTATCAGAAGATGCATTATTTGGTTTCCACTTATTTACTGTGAAACCACAGAAAAAGGTTACCAGCCACCCTTGTCTGATCGCATATATGGTGCCCAGCTTTGTGGCCCAGCTTTTCAGCTACCGTTGCTCATCTTTAGCTGCCTAAATTGATGCACCTTATGTTGGACAGAGAAAGAAAAAACCATCAGAACTTCTGAACTGCTTTTGGACATTTAGGCTGCACGTCTGTGTGTCCCAGTGCCCTCAGGGTATAAAATCTAAATAACATCAGTTCCACATCCTGAAGCTTGTGACTGAAAAGTGCAATTTTCACACTAGATGTAAAGCCAATGTTTCACTGAACGTGTAAAAAATGATGTCCCTGCAAGGGTAAGCCTGTTTTCTGGCCAAGGAAGAAGAAAAATGAATGCTATAATTCCAACACAGAGCATCCCATCTTCCACCCAACATGGATGTGGGAAGAGAAATACTGAGCCATCATTTCGTTACAAAACACTTAATTTTGTTCTGGCAGCTGGTAGGACCCCAGCTGTCCCTTTCACTTTCACCCCATGACAAACACATGGAGCACTGTAATAGTTTCAAGCATGAAAATGAAGAAAAGATGAACAATAGTGAGTTGCTAAGAGTGCTCATTTACATGGGATGTCTTCTTGGCTGCCCCAAATGGCTTGTTTCTCTGTTAGCCCAACTGCTTCAAGAGCTTTTGGCTTGATTACAGGACAGATTAGGTCTTAAATATTTCTTATGATTAAGTTAAGAGGTGTCAGGTTTTAGTCTATTGACAGTAACGGTTTGGTTAGTAAGCATTTCTGCTTCATACTACTCCTGTAAAGGAAATTACCAGTACAAGAGACGGTTTTTCCCTATGAGACAGAAAAATTACAAGAAAATCATGTATATGTCACAAAACACCAATTTTCAGACTGTTTCCCATTAAAATATGCTTTAACTATTGGTAGAAGAACCATCGGGTGAGTGAAAAGGAATTACATGTGATTGAATGTGTCAATTATACTTCCTAATAGCAATGAAGACACTGGAAAACCAGCCCGCTTCAATGACCTACCGAGAGGCCTGGTAAGGGCAAGCAGAGGGCTGAGTTTCAGAAGGGAAAAGGGGGGAAGGGGAGGAAACAGCTGCTGTTATAATGGTATATTTACATACTAGTTTACAGAATTAAACATTTCACAATTTAAAAAAGTGATCTGCAACACATTGGGTCAGACTCAGCAGAGTATGCCTTACTCTGCTGGAATTACTAGAACTTCACCGCTGACAACTCTTGTCCACCCTATGGAAATAAGCTCACTATGAGCAGCCATTCATATCATGTGAAACTTCTGCAATACAGACATTTTTTTTGGAGATAATGTGACTGCAAATATCAGTAAACTTTTCATCCACTGCAGAGGCCAACCTTAAATTGTATTTTGTTCTTGATGCTGAATTGAGAATGTTCAGAGAAAGCATTGCAGATAAACTTCCCTTAATAAAGTAGAAACACGGTGTCATTTCCTCATCTGAAGTCCACTTAGCATATTTACTATTAGTATCAACAGTAGTAGTTGCTACAAAACACAGATACATCAAAATGTAGATTACAGAGCTTAAAAACTAAGCTTCTCTAAAAAATGTTTATCAAAAGAAGTGAATAATCTAATTCTAGGAAATTATTACAAACAAATGTCTTACAGATTGTCTTTTGGAAACTTCGTTACCTGCATGTAGTTACAGGGTTGTTCCTTACAGAACAGGTTACAGCCCCTATAGACTGAGGCTTCCCCTTAGTCAAATTTACTAATTAATCATCTAACAAAAACTACATTAACCTTTGTAAACTTGGGGCTAGGGAAGCAGTGATTTAGTTTTGGAAAACAGCTGGCAGTTCATGTAATGAGAGTTTGAGGGGGGGCTGGGGAGGACAGAATGGCATGGAGATTACAGAGTAACAGTTCAACTAACGAAGCTTGACTTTGGGTAGTTGGATGACATGAAAAAAAAAAATATATCCTCAAGTACCTCCAAAGAGACGGGGCACTAAAGAGTTTATCTGTGACAAGCCTCTTTGTTTCTGCAGTCATCAGTGAAGATACAGCAAAGGAAATGGAGGAGCTGCAGTTATGCATTTGCAATACACAAAGTCCTTGTTTTCCCACTAGGCACTGCAGACTAGCAATTGTCCATTCACAGCACATATCACATCCTCTGCATTTCAGAGCTAATATTTTTGCAGTCCCTAAGCTAGCATGCTTCAGTCTAGCGGAGTTAATTTTTGTAACCCTTTGAGGTGCCTTGCATGAGGTAGGTGTGCTCGTGTTCTGCTCCTTATTGTATGAATTGTTTTTTTCGGGTATCATTTTTGAAGTTAAACTAAAAGATTCGCAAATTGCAGAGGGTTTTTATCTACAGCAACATTTCAAACAGAGCTGTAAAAAGTCTCGTTTCACAAATTGGGAAAAAATGAAGATTGCTAGTCATTGAGCATACCTGTATATTAATCCAATTAACAGTAGAAATTGGCTGTGTTAGCCGAAATTATTTTTAAGAGCACTCGAACACACACACACACACACACACACACGAGCTCTGACAAGTGGCTCCTCCTCTTGTATTTTAGAATCACACTCCTGAAAACAATGTTAGTTTTATGCTAGCAGTCGCTTTCGTTTCCTGCAGCACACACTGCTCACTGTAATGCTGCAATACTCATTCAAGTCAGATCGCTAGCTCGAATATGAATTGAACCTATATGCCATCAAACAGACGTCAGGCTACATTACTTCAACTTCCAAGCAAATTTCCACTTTTTTTCTGTTTAAGTAGCAAAAGCTATCGGAAAACTGGTGTTGATACAGGACGATCAGCTCCCTCCCTTCCCGCTGAGGGTCTGCTTATAAGTCGAATTGCAGGCTGCTTCTTAATTTTGAACTTCTGAACCCAAATCAAATAAAGCAATCCTAGCATGTAGTAAAAAAAGAAAAAAAAAAAAAAAAAAAAAAAGATGTGGTACATGCAGACCTAAAAATGAGGCTGATATTCAGTTCTGCTTGATCTGTTTATTTCCAAGTCTTTCTCTCCCTGCTCTAACTCTCAGACAAACTCGCAGCCCCCTCAGGATAAGGACGAGTTTCTTCTCCCTTCATCTAAGCCAGCCAAGTCCCAGGTCTCCTCTCCTGCCACAGAGCAGTAGGAAAAGATACAGAAAAAGCAATCACATTTTCCTCAGTGGGGTCAGAAAGGACTACAATAACAGCTTCTTTCTGCAATCTCCTTTCGCCATCAAATGGTTAAATCAACATAAGTTAAAATTCTCATCTAGTTTGAATAAAGAGAAAAAGGGAGGAAATTCAAAAACCGGTTGCTGTAGTAACAATCACCAGTAAAAATCTTTTCCACCAAATAATAGTATTATCTCCCTCTCCCCCTCACAATTTTCGTTCCCCTTCAAAAATAATCATGCTGCCTCTTTTAGATTTGCTGTACATACCTCAACCATTAAACAAGACATTTAACCATAGTGGCAGTTCTGTGACCTTTGAATGCCGTGAAATCTCTAAGCGGTGCAGCTTGTTCATGAAGACTTGTACTGCAGAATCCAGCAACTGCATCCAGGATTAGGAATAGAATTAAGTAACAACAGCAAAAAAAAAAAAAAAAAATTAAAAAAAAAGAAGAAAAGAAAAGAAAAAAAGGAAACCTCCCCAAGTCCCCCAACCCAGCCAACAAAACCACCTTAAGAAGCGAAAAGACTCGGGAAGAGAGTGCACTTTTCTGCCAGTGTGAGGGCTGGGGTAGAGCTGAGCTTGCTGCAGTCTGCCTGCCTGCCCGCGTTCGCCAGCCGAAGGCCGTGCCGGGCTGGGAGGTGCTGTCACCCGCCACGGGCGCGGGAGAGCAGACCAATCCGCGGCCGCACTCGCAGCTCCGCCGAGCGAAGCCTCTTCTGTTTATGTTTCCTCATTTCGGGAGTGACGTCAAAGGGTTTAGTTTTTCCTCCGCATGTGCTATTAATTTTAAGCGACTGCTATGGGAAGAATGTGGCAGTGATTTAGGCAGGCTCCCCTGCTCGAAAGAAACCGGAGTCATAATTTATCTGTCCTGGATGTAGCTTAGGAATATTTTGTAATGAGAGGTACCAGAAGGATCCCAGATCTCCTCACAAAACGGGGAGAGGCTATAAATATGTGTATATGTATTGAAGTGTTCTTAAATATACCAAATATATTTCCAGTGAGCGCAGTTATCTATATGGGTTGTGGTGCAAAATCAGACCTGACTGCCCTTGCTCTGAAGTAAATCAGGAACTGCTTCTCTAAAGTCAGTGGTGTCACGCCAGTGTAAACCTGGCGAAAGAGATAAGACTGAGACTACTGTACATATCCCTTTATCAGTCAGCACTAGCTAGACTGCAAATTAGCGAACTTCTTTCATTACCATGTCAGTCACCCATGCAGTCACCCTTAAGGTCTGCTGCTCCGGGCAAACACCCATTCCACCAGCAGATCGCAGCCCAGCTGTGCTCGCCTACGAGCTCTGCTGTGGACCGCCACACAGGGTTTTATTTCACACCAAAGTCCACACCAAAAGGCAAGAGGCAATGGTAAAGCCTGGCTTCCTGTAGCACGGCATCTTTATCAGCAGAGAAGCTATGCAGCTGAAGCTTCAAAAAACAAGTAACATATGTCAAGGTCAATCAGCATGGGCGACAGAGGCCACAACAGCACAAGATAATTGATAGGAGTTAAGTTGACAACAGTAACTGTTTATAGTTATCCTCATAATTTTAATTTTATTGATTTGCTCTTCTAGGGATTCCTTTCAAAGAGATTGGTTTATGAGGCACAGTTCATTCCTAAAAAGCCTTAACAGCCTAACATTTAATTTTAAAACACATATAAGTGCTTTTGAAAGTGGATAGGCTGGCAGCTATTGAGAAAGAAATTTCTCAATGATCCACGGAACAGGTACAGAAATAGTAGAAGTAACAGGAGCTTCTCCATGACCACCAACCGATGCTACCGTAATGTTACTCCAGAGAGGCCAAAATAGTTAATGATTTTTTTCTCACTGAAAAGTCTGCCTGCGCTATCACTGCTAATGTAATCAGCTTCAGCAACAAATGCAAGGGGTTATAGTGCTGTAAATGCTGGAATAACATATTAAAAAGTATTAAATAAGTCAGAGATTTACAAAATCAATTAGAGCTCATTAAGTTCATCTGACTGTACTTAGAGAACTCTATGAAGCAATCTGGAATGCATAAATAGGAATATTATTTGTAGTACACAGAAAACCATCATGTTAATCTTCACTCGGCGTCGGTGAGGAGGCAGCTGAGTATTGCAGTTGTGGAATTGCACTTCAGAGACCAGTTTTTGGGAATGTCAGTTCAAAATTATATGGGTTCCACTGAGAATGATCTGGACTCTGTGATAAAAGGCTGAGACTGACATTGTTTAGCCCAAAAAAGGAGAGTTGATAAGAATTATTAATGATATAAAAGGAAATTTATCTAACACCCCCCCCCCCCAACCAATACTAGAGTTTATTCTTTGGCTTGGAGATGTTATCTGGCCTTTAAACTCTTTTACAGCCTTCATGACAACATAGCTGCATCTGACTTGGTAGTAAGTCTCCAACTGTGTTTGGGGAAGTGATTAGGGCAATGCTCAAACTCTGTTAGGGCCCATTCTTAAGAACATGACATTGTAGATAATCAAGGTCCACTGTTCGGGCCTGTGTTCTGCATTTGTTTATTTTACAGTTTGCAAAGAAGAAGGAAATAACTTTTTCTCCATATTCGTTGTGGCTAGAACAAGTAAACTGCAGCAGAGGAAAGTTGTTTGACATAGAAAAAACTAAAGGTAGGAGAATGAAGTGCTGAAATAGATAGGCTGTGATAGCTTGCAGTGTCCTATTACTGGCTATTTTTAAAAGTATGGCTAGGCAACCATCTTTTATGAGCAGTTTTGATATAGGTGATCCTACTTTGGAGTACAGAGGTAAGAGCAGGAGATTTCTGAATGTATATTCCAATCCCATTTTTCGTGTTTTCTGCATTTTAGCATTAATCTTATTGATAAGATGACACCATGTTTCATGAATTAGGGTCCTGGTGCATTCAGGTTCTGCACAAAGTCTTAGATAGGTATTGTCTGGCACCTAAAGAAGCTAGAGGTTACTTCAGCCACTGGGAATCATGTGGTTCTCTGACAATAAGCGGTCACTGTGGTTTTTGTAACGTATATGCCTCTTGGGTGAAAAGATGGAGAGGCCTAGAAGCACTTACAATTGCAGTTTCTATTTAGACAAAGATAATCTCAAATGAGTACATGCATGTAAGGATGGGAAAGAGAATGCATGGCTGTGAAGAGTGTTACAAGGAAGACCTTGGTTTCCTCAGCATAATCATGTACTTCCGTGATGAGGTGGAAAGGACGGCTGAGAAGAAATGGGCTCCATCTAACAAAGACAGAAGGAAAAGCTTTAGCATAGAATTGCTAATCTGATCAGATATGCACTAAAATATCCAGTCAGGCTGGTGTCATGACTATCCAAATAAATATGACCACAGTGGCCTAGACAAAAAAGCTGAAAAAATTAAAACTCTACAATTCTTTAGAAAATTTCATTGGAGGAAGAAGGAGGAAGCAAACCAACTGATGTCCAGCCTAGATGTCTCTATACGGATGTAAAATACATTGAAAATAATAGAAGAAACTGGAAAATTTAATGCAAGATCAAAATTACAAGTTAATTGCCATAACACAAACTTGGTAGGGTACGGTCATGTGAATATGTGACTGGAATACTAATATTGAAGAGCACAGCTTGTTCAGGAACAACAGGTGGGAAAAAGGTGAAGGAGATTATGCCACATATCTCACTCAGATATTCAGAATGCAGTAGGAAACACGTATTGGAAGTCTGAATGATAATACAAAGGAAAATAATACAGGCATTGTTGGGGGATCTGCTGCAGATCCAGGTAGGTCAAGTGGATAAATCTTTTTGTTAGCAATTAGCAGGATAGTCTGAAAGCACAGAACTTGGCCATAATGAGATATTTTAATCATGCAGCTCTTGGAAATCCCTTGCACGTGATAGAATGGAAGGCACTGTGCACGGACAGGCAAAAAGATGCCTCCTTCCTAAAATACCTTCCACTTTCTTCCCACTGCTTTATTTCTACCCCGGCCATCTTTGGGAAGGGCTCCAGCATGGGACCACGTATTGTTCTTCATATTGCTGTCAATGACATCCGAGGCAGTACAGTAGTTTTAGGGTGTGGGAACGAGCAGTGAAAAAAGGTGTATCCTTTTCGAGGAGCTGCCGCTGCTGAGTGGGTTCATGCCTGACTCTTCCTTTCCATATCCCTCAGCTCCCCCCTGAAGTTGCTCTGAAATGCAAGGTTGTAGATGCTACAGAAATTCCCAAAGGTATTGCTACTTTTCCTTAGGGCGTGAACACGTAAGTCTGAGGATGCTGAAGACTGTGACGAAACCTGTCCTTTGCTAAGTCTGTTGCGGTTTTCTTTGTTGGGGGACACTAAAGGTGGAGAACTAGTGCAGAGGCACAGTCTTCTGTAATGATGAAAAGAAAGGAAGGAGAGGGTGGACAGCCACAGTCAAAGAAGTATAGTGTCAAGGAAGTTTGTGTTTATCCACCCCAGGACAACAGATATACTACTCTTGCAGGTGAGTTTGCATGTTACACTGGATATATTGCTGTTGGGAAACTATTTAAGGCAGATCTCTCCAGGCTGAATCATGTGAAATGGCTGGATAATGACTAGATGTGGATGTCCTCTGCTGGTTTATTTACAAATTAATGCCCTCAGTTAGATTTTTAATCTTGTTACAGATGCAATGAATGGCTGGAAGCACCCTTGGTGCACCAGCTGCCCTTGGAACAGACTGCCTTACAGTTCTCTTGTTCACCTGGGATCTGTGCAAAGTTTTCAGTGTATTTACAAACAGCCTGCATGAACTGTCAGAAGATGCTGTTGCCTGGTGATTAGCTGAGGTTCAGGGTTATCTGGAATGACCCAAGGCCAGGATGGAGAGGGCAGTATGACTCAGACAAGCATGGAGGTAGGTAAGGGCGAGGTGTTCTTCAGAGCGAGGTGGTCCCCAAAGGAGGACACAGATTGCTGGTACAACTGTAGACCTCATTTATCCGACCCATAAACCTGGTGTGTTGGTGCATGGTTTAGACTTCTGGGCTTGACTTCATGTGACAAACTGCTGTCACAACAAGATTACACTACTCCTGAGAAAGGTGTCTGCAACAAAGGGACAGTCTCCCGTTCCCACAAACTTATCCGTGCATATTCTATCTGGCTTTCTAGCCTTGAACCTAGCTACCTACTGTCAGATATCTTTTCCAATATGATCTAGAAATTCAGCTGTTTCTGGCAAATAACTTTCCTCTACCGGTGCCCTATGCCCTGTCACAGTTCCCAATCTCCTTTCCATTCATTATCTGCTCTAATCTGAAATGCTGAGTTAAAAAAAAAAAAAAAAAAAAAAAAAAAATCTTTCTGTATACTACTATGTTTCTTTCAACTTTCTCTCTCCCTGGACAGTGCAAAGCCAGGGACATATACAAGGGAGAAAGGATCCTCTCTTAAAAAACTTGCTGTAAAATACAGTACAGGAACCTCAGTTAGGAACTGGTTGTGGACAACGCTTGTGATCTGTGCCCAGCTATAATAGTGGGTTCCCAGGCAAGTTGTGAAAGACCTTACACATGTCCCTGGCAGGGGAGAACACAAAGGCATTTGGGCAGAGGGTCTTCGCTGGGGATTTGTGAACAGTGTCCTATTTCATAGGGCAGAAAGGGAAAACTAGGCATGTACAGAGCATTATGTGCCTATGCCAACACAATAGGTACCCTCAAGATTTAGGCAAGTAGTCTACTAAAGGAAAAAGGAAATTTACACAGTAAGAGAGCTAAAGAGTGCTTTCTGATCTGGGGGCATGAAAGTCCTTAAGTAATAACAGATTAATTAGATATGACTATCTATGTATTACTGGTGATACTTTTTCTATCAAGGCCAGGGAGAAAGCACCTAGACAGAAAGTTACTTGTGTGCTTTATAAAGATTTAATACATCCCATTACTGCTCTATAAAATTTATATTAGCCAGTATATTAAAATCTATAGAAAAGCAGTAAAGATCCAGAACTTTAACTTGGTTTGGTTTAACCTAAGAACATTTGGAGTTATATAATGAGACTAGATTTTTAGAAAACATCTTACTTCTGTATATTTATTCATAGATTTTAGTGATGGGAAAGATCCCTAATAAAATGGATTTTATTCCATCATAACAGCAATCCTAAGAGAAATTATAAGATAAAGAATTATTTCTTTCATAAGAGAAATAATTTCTTATCTATGGATTAGGTAGTTTAATAAACAGCATTGGATAAGACCAATAAGCATCATATAGGATGATGAAAGCATCAGGAAGAGAGTTTCAAATGTTCATTAACTTGGGGCACTGATGCAGAATATAGTGTGGATCTTGGTTTTCAGCAGACATGACTCCTGAATTAATGAAAAAATAACTGCATACATGAATATTATGAACTAATTTAGGGTCCAGTCATAATCTGGTTTCTGTTTTACAGAGCCTACATGAGTTTCAAAAGGCGTCAGTTGGATAACTAGTGAGAAGGACCACAGCATGGCTTGCTCTAAGAGTCAGGCTTCCTGGCCAGTAGAGCCCAGAGCAGTGGTAAATCTCCCAAAGCCGGAGTAGAGCCATGTTGGTAGAAATGCAGTTTGTGCTGCTACTGCAAATGCTGTATATAAGGCACAAAGGACTTCACTACCTGGAATGAAAAAACTGACGCACAGTTCCCAGGCACGGAAAAAGAAGGGTGAGAAAACATCATTGCAAATGACTCGTATTTGTTTTAGTGATCAGACCATATGCAAAAAACATTTGTTTGCTTCCTAATATGACATTTGATTTCAAACCCATGAAAATTCAGAACAGAAAGGTGATAAGTTTAGTGTTTTCCCTTACCTGAAAGATGACAAACTTTCTTTTATTTTGGTAAATGCTGAGTACTTTTGTCTTCACTCTAATCACTCAGAGGCAGGTAGCACAACTCCCCTCTAAAATACAAATGTGTTCAGAGAAAATTTTCAGTTTTAATAAGCAGCGAGATCAGCAAATTGAAAACTTTATCTTTGTAATACTACTGTCACTGATATATCTCCAAATTCATCTAGCCCTAATTTGTGCAAGCGATTTTTATGTTTATCTGCTTCTTTTCAGCCAGTGGATACTTTTATGAGGCTCCAGGTGTTTCAGACAGCTAAAAAGGAAGAGATAAACCAAAAGCAATGTTCTTCTATGCCACAAAGTAAGTTGAAACAATAGAAAACCAAACCACATGCAATTCTGCATTGAATGGTTAAAAGCAGTGTCAGAAAGGTTAGTGTATCAACCCATGAAAATGTAGAAGTAAAAAAGTGTTGCAAGAAAAAAGCAATCATCATCCTTGTTTGTTCAACTGAGTATCTTATATTCTATGGCCAGCAAGTAAGGAGAGGTAGGAAAAATAATGATATGGTGGTTTCCAATTCAAACCCTCTTTTTTTAATATTTAAAAATTTGTACTGCATCACTGTTTTTCACAGATAAACACACAGGTAAATGTTTTCTTGAAAAATACTGAGGAAAATGGTGCACAATCCCTAGATTTTCTTTTCAACATACATAAACTACAAAGAGCTTCATTCTTGCTTTTTCTTTGTTTTTTTCCCTGCCTTCTATAAAAGTTTATGTGCAAAAGGACTTGATTGTTGCTTAAGAAAATCTTTGAGCAAAAGTTGGAATTAGATCATAGAGTGGATTTTGTAGAATAAAATGAATTTCGATCTATTTTAACAATTCAACTATTTAGACATTTTGCTACGTTTTTCAGAATTTGAACATTTTTTTCTTATTTCCATTTTATTTTCTGTGAAATAGGCATTACTTGAAATTGAAGACAACATTTTTGCAAGCAGATTATTTAATCTATCAAAAAATTTATGGATTATTCAATTAACATCAAATGGAATTTTAGCTTTCACTTGAACTTGAATGATACACTTTCTTATTCTGTTGAATTGAAATGTTAGGGTGAGCTAGCAGGTCTGTGCCTTTAAAATGAAAAGTACACTGAGACATGCAAATGAAAATTAGTGAAAATAATTTGGTTTTGCTCAGCAACTAGTACTTGCATGTGAATGATGATTTGGCCCATCAGTTGTATAGCTGTCCACCTTTTTTCTTCCTCCTCACATCCTTGCTCCACAGCCTGCATCACCCCTGTGTTTTGGGATTCCCATGGAGTCTGCAAAGGTTAAATGGGCTCTCTTCAAACAACCTGTGTACCCCGCAAAGTTGTACTTATTTCATGATATGTCATGTCTTTAATACACAGAACTGAACACAAATCATTCCTCTGTTTTATGTGCTTATCAGAAAAAGTGAAAGAAGAGCAAGCGTACAATGTAAAGCACCATTGCCATGGCCAATACCCCTCCCCACCTCTGTGACTACACAGACTGAGTAGCAATCCTAATTCAGATATTTGAATTCAATAATTGAAGTCTTCAAGCATTTAACTATTTTGTTTCATTACTTGAAATTAGCCAATGTAGTGGTAAAGGTAGTATAATCAGATGAAAGAGAAAAACACTTCCAAGCCAAGCAAAAGGGACAAATTCTCTTACAAACATATGAGAATCATAAATTGTCAGCAGATCTAAGATCTCAGTATTAATCTCTTCCAGACTGCAAGGTTTGAGTCTCAATTTTTCACTTTTTTTTTTTTTTTTTTTAACCTGTCTTGTTTAAATCATCTCAGTGCTATGCTGACTGAAATGCAAGCCAGAACACAACTTCTTTCCACAGAGGAGGAAGGACATTGTTGGGGCTCGCAAAATTCCATTTCCTTAGCATCTTACGCAAAACCATCCAAACATCACTAATTACTCTACCATCACATACATGTAACACAATCTGCAAAGTTAAAGCATATATAGCAATGTACAATCAATAATACTTATTCAGTAATAGATTGGTATCTTTAAAAGAACAGTAGTGATTTTCAAGTGCTTTTCTATGCAGTTTGAACCTCTAAAGGAATCCTAATTATAAACTTCTTAAAGGAGGAAGCTGAAATTGGTATTAATTCATTCAAACGCTAAAGATGTGAATGCCAGGTAAGGTAGGTAAGAGTCATGAAAATAATTGAAATGTATTAAAGATACATAATGAAATGAATAAAAACTTTGATTGAAGTCAATGGGAGTTTGCCATTCACTTTAATGGATTATACCTGTTATACTTTATGATGATATATTGTGGAGAATGCATTCAGTGTTAACTGAATATATGAAGATACTTCAATCATGCTAATTTGCACATTTTCTTTTCATAGATTCAGGATCTTGATAAAGAGGAAAAATAGTTATGTACAACAAAAAACATCTACATGCTCAGCTCCTCTTGTGAAGGCAGACCCATTAAGGACAAATACAGGTTGCTTCGATGTTGTGCCAAGCATCTGCAATTTTGTAAATTACAGAATACAGTAACATTTTGAGACAACTTGCCTTGGCAACACTGACAGAGGACAAACCATTGATCTTCTGTCAGCTGCCTTTCTCCTTTTTCAGTCCTCTAATTCCAAGAATCTCTGATCCGCAGCTTCACAGACCTTAACCAAAACCATAGCTTCCCCCTGGCTTCGTAAGCAGAAGGTGAAGCTGGGTGATGGAAGTCATTATTCCCTTCGCTCCTCGGTTTACCTGTCTCCCGGCGGCTGCCTCCCTTGCACTGATGTGCCTTTTGGAGACGCTTCATCTACAATTCAGTTGCTTTTGATGTGACAGCAGTGACCTCCAGAAGAAGCATCTCTTCCATCAATCTGACTTCATCTATTCCATGCATCAATGCATTATGTTGATTTAAAACTCAGGATATATAAGAACCTAGGTTACTGAAAATTATGGAGGACAGCATATATTATTGCATATAAAAATACTTGTTTTAATGTGTCAATGGTCTTTTGTAGGCACAGATTAGCTTACGTACATATTTTATTTCTGTTTAATGCTATCATATTTATGCATATATTTCAGACTTGCAAACACATGTAAATGATTATTTGAAAAGTTGGTTCCTTTCCTATAAAATGCTGTAAATCTTAGGATCCTGCTTTTCCATTTTTTTTCATGTAGAAATGTTATCAGCAAATAATTCTGGTAGACCATTGGAAAAGTGAACTCCAATAATTTAAAGGCATCAGATGTAAGAAATAATAAGTATACTTTCTTCGGGACTGTATGTGGTACATTATGCATTCAGTATAAACTTCTGATGACACAAATGTGGTCCCAAAGAGGGTAGAATAACAATTACTACAGTAACACACTGATCTGACAATATGAATAATTCTGTTAACTAGCATTAGAGGCATTTTTTAGCACAGCAATAATTACAAAGTTACTGTGGCATCCACCCACCGAACTACATTAAAGATAGGACATAGCTACCAAGGACACTCACAGTCCTTCTGCCTGCATTTCATTTTCACAAGGTTTGCCAAATATATGGAAATACATTTTTCTGAGTATTATCCAGGAGTAACTATTAGGAATCAAGGTCAAGCCAAGCTAGGGGATTGAATCCATCTGCCGAAGGTCAATAAATACATATTAAAATAGTAGCTAAATAAAGACTATTAAAAGTAGTATCTGTTCTGTGCAATTGTCAGGTACGACTACATATCCTGTGCTTTTACGGTTTGGTTTGCATCTGAAACTCCGGGTTATTGTTTAGCAAAGAGAAAACACAGAGTCAAAATGCCAGGAATTGCAGCTGTCATGCATAAAGAACCCCAGCCACTCGCACTGAAGTGCAATTGCCCTTTATCTAAGATATTTTTCTAAGTGATATTTTTCTGTGATGACTAAGATCACTCAGTACCACAAAACAAACCAATCTCTAATAAGGGCAAACCTGACATAAATGGAAACTACTAAAGGACAAAAATGAGCAGAAAAAAGAGAAAATTTTACCAACAACAAGCATTAAGGAGAAGAGAGACATATTTTTACAGAGTCCTAAATCTTTCCAGTGTGCCTAACTAAATCCTAAAGGCAGAATGTCTCACCCATGAGGTACATAAACATGACCCAGATTAAGGGCAAAAGCGAGCACGTGGCCTGCACTGGCACACAGATGGGGACGAGCTCAATGATGCTCAGAGATTAACTCAGCTACACAATGAGGATCAGGAGAGATTTGATAGCCGATGCCTCTTTAAAACAACGGCAGCAACACAGACCACTCTCACGCTGAGATATCCAGTTGTCTGGTTAGGATTGTGAAACACACTTTGGTCTAATCAAGCTGGCTGATCTCTTAACGTGAACTTGGATTTTTATTTCTGAAGTCTCAATTTAGACTTCCCTACCTACACACTAAATCCTTTCTGGACTGCAGCTCTGTATACTCACAGGCACACAAACACATCCATGTGTGTCTTACTCTTGTTCAAAATGATCTTTACATATTACAAAGATCTGATAGACAATATGTTAGGCAGAGATAAAAGTACTTCTTCCTTTTTACATTGGTTAGTCACCCTGTGGAAACATTGTTTTATGAAAGTCTCCTTGTTTAGTTTCCAGTCAGTTACACCATCCCATCCCTGGAATTTCAAGGACAAATAGTCAGGATAATTTCTTACAAAGTTAGCACATGTTTAAAGAGAATTAGTTCAAAATTAAACTTCCTTTAAAAATATTTGACATTAAGTGAAGGAGCAATTCTTTAAAACAAGACATCTGTACTTTGTATGACATGTCTTTATCTGCACCTTCTGTTTCCACTGCTGTCTTGCTTAGATTCATTTGTAATTACCAGATAAACATCGATAGAGGCAATAAGCAATTGCAGTTATTATTTGAACTAGTATTAAGGAATAGAAGTGTTACTGGATGAAACACTGACATTAGAGAAGACAGCTGAAGATTGGGTTGGTATAAAAAACCAGGAATACTGACTCAGGGCCTTACATTTTAGTCACTGTGTGTAGCAAAACCAGACAGTTCGTGTTTATTATTTGTTGGGACTGAAAAGTTATGAGAAAGATTTTCCACTGTGACTGGGTGCGGAAGCACTAGAAATCTCCTGAGAAAGCATCTTCTGCCCAAACATGAAGAGCCCAAGAGACTTGCCTTGCTGAACTTGGATACAGCATTATAAATAATGAGAATGTGTCCAAGAACCAATGCTGAATTCTGAGGTTTTCTGCGTGTCATTCGTCTCTACCCCACTAAAGAGCTATAGGAGCAAAAGAACCTGCCTAGCATTTGCCACCATTCCTGTATCAGAAGCTGTGCTTGTGTATTGCACTTGAACTTTTTGGTTGCACTGCATACTATGAATCTCTTATGTAGTTGCTGCTCTGGGAGAATAAAAGTCTTTGCTTGTTGTAGTAAATGGAAAAAGGAGAGGAACAGTAAGAGCAATCAGTAGGCAGATGAGGCGAAATCTGGCTCGTGTGTTGGATTTGGCCTAGGACTTGAATTTGTCCATTACATGACTACAGGAAGATCCCACCTTGCTGGCTCACTGTGCCACTTTTCCCCTTCTCCTACCAGATATATCTATTCATACCACTGCTTGGGTCTCTTTGTTTGGATGCTATGGTTCTTTACCAGGCTTCCCACACATTGTAGAATAACTGGTGGGACACCTGCCAAGGCCTTGAGGGCCGGCTGTTCACACTTGTCTGCATCACTTCATAATTGCCTTTCCACCTTCAGATCCAGAGCTCTATAGGAAATGGATTTGGGTGGAAAGGAACTCTAGGAAAAACAGTAAAGTATGATGGGAAGAAGTGGACAGTCAGGTCTCCCTGGTTTTTGATTAAATCAGAAATCAGAGCTATCCTCTGCTATCTGAAATACAAATAGTTCCTGGAGGTCTCTCAAGAACCAGAGGCAATGTTTCCAAATCACCGATTTGCCAAACACGGTACTCTCGTCCTCCAACAGAGGCATAATGTTTTCTGGTTCTCCCCGACTCCCACTCTAGAGAAAAGAGGGATTTACAAGTCCCCACAGTTTGGAAAGGGAATGCTGTGATGTGTGCTAGGCCACCTCAACAGAGACAGATTCAGACTGCCCACAATAGTTTTGCCCATGTTTTGCGCTGCTTATGAGTGAACCAGCTTAGACATGGGAGTCACAGAATGCAATCACAGATGCCCAGGTAGACAAGATCTGTATGCAACACCTAAAGTGAGACTTTACGACTTATTGTGGTAAGTGATAGAGCCACTCAGATCTTTGAACAGCACCATACAGCTGCTTATAGAGTGAGTGGCTGTTTTTCTGAGTGATGGCACTAGCCACAGCTCGGCAGGAGCTGCCGTCTTCCAGAGAGGCAGGATTCAAATGGGGAATCAGGGGCTCCTTTAAAGTTCTTGCTGACAATGCATCCACATTGCTGTAAACAAATGCTTTCCAAAAAAGAACTGTTGGACACAGCAATAACTACACTCCGTGTGTACTAGTAATGGCAAAAGGTTGGAACTGAGATGTAATTTTTTGTCTATAATGTACTAAAATACTAAGAAATAATTTAAGAACAAAAGTATGTCCCATTAGCACTACCAACAACATGAAACTGTTCACTGTCTCAAAAATAGGGCCACATATCTTACTTGTGTTTGCTCAGCACCTATCATTGTTAAATCCTGGTCCATGACACATAAAACCGCAGCAGTAACAAGCAGACATTTCTTCTTGCGCTTCCCTACCACATTCTTTTCTTACACTATGAGCTTCTGAGAAGATGAGGATTTCTTCCACAACTAGTGGTTAGCATTTTAAAGTGTAAGAGACATGCACGTTCAACACTTTATTAATTCTTTTGCCCTTGAATGTTTTACTGAATATATCTATTAAGTAAAGCAGAGGTGCTGATGAAATTAAGTGGCTGCAAGGCACAGAGAAATTCCTTATACGTCGGCTCAATGAAAGTGTGAACCCCTCTGATGGTAAGACACACTTCACTTTGGTTGATCTGCTCAGTTCAGCTGAGTCAATTCCATTAGGTCAGCTGTATGTTTATTCAGGACCATTGGAGAAAGCTACTGATTTATTAGGAGATGTGTACAAGCGTTACTCGTGAAGAGAGGAAGTATTTAAGCTTTTGTTAGTATAACACATGTTTTATAAATCTGAAACTCACTGAAGTGGGTATTGCTCTGGAAAAATAGAACAGGATGATGATAATTACTGAAGACACTCATTACAGTAATCAAGAGTAGGAGAGGTCATGCAAATGAACATCGTTCGAAGAATAGGATATGAGACACTGATCTCTGGACAGAGGACAGGGAAAGAGACGGGAGAAAATGTTAAAGGGGAGTGCAAAGGAAGGAAACCTGAGACAGAGTGAAAAGAAGGTAAGTCCATATCATTTACGTCAAAACTGCCCTAAATAAGAGCAGCCAGGAAGATATTTTAGACTTTACGTATGAAAATTGTAAAGAATCTTACAATCATTTGGTTTTAGAGTAAACCACAGATGTTTGAGATCAAACACATAGGACTTGATCAGGAAGAAGAAGACAGAATGGGAAACTGATGGGAACAAAATGAACTGAACAGATCTGATTTTGTCGTTGCAAATCCCTCTGAATGGATATGCACATTATATCTTTCAGTCCTTTCAGGGACGTTGCATCAGTCTGGCTATAAATGAGCCTGTTCAGCAGTTAGAGGAATCTTCCTTGGTGTGCTCCAACAAAAGCGTACTCAGTCACCCCCGTGGGCTCAAAGGAAATCCTTGTCTTTTGCAGTTCTCCCAAACAGGCGTGAAGTTCTCCCTTCTCCTACAGCTCCTGAGCAGTTTCTGGTCAGCAGAGCACAGCAGAAGCTCAGTACAGCCTTGAGTCCAATATACTGAGGTTCTCCTCAACTCACCCTCAACTCAACTCTGCAAATTTCCAGAGAGGCTGGGGGAGGCCTCTGCCTAGAAGCTTCCAGCAGGAGTGGATATGTATCTCAATACACCCTGAAAACAATATTCGCTATATTTATATGTAGCAATGATTTGCTGCTGGTACATGTATTAAAGAAACTTCCTTGAAGTTTGCTTCATGGAATCCCATTTCCTTCCCTGGGCTGCAAGAGCAAAATCAGAGCTGTGTGGGCAAAGTCATGATTTAATAGGCAATTTCTCAAGCATGCAGTCACAAGCATGATTTTTATTTCACGTATTCAATTCAGTTCAGTCTCAGGAAAATAAAAAGCAGGAGGGTTTGGTTTTTATTTCTTTTCACTTTTCCAGTTAGATTTTTGTTAGAAGGAAGTTCTTCAGGCCGAATTCTACACTGTAAATGAGGCTTAAACAACAGTTAGTTTCTTTAATGTTACTCTGTAAAGATTTGATTGATTGATCCAGCCTTCCCCTTAGTTAAATGACAAGTGAAGGAAATCAGTGACATCCTTTACAAAGAGCCAAAGGCTGTCACACTAACCAGGGGTTTGTTAGATGTAAAGCTAGCGCCATTTAAATTATGTGCAGAAGTTAGGCAAACAGTGTGTGTAGGAGTTATCGTGATGTCCTAATAATCCCTCAGTGTAAGAACACGTCTTGGGGAACTACTGGCTCAGAAATGGAGAGAACATGCATGTGCGCAGAAATGGCTATATTCTCACTGTCTTCAACGGGAGCACTAAGATCTCAGATAGAGATAAGTTCGTGTTGGTTTTCTTGTGGTAATGCCAATTCCTTTTATCTGTGTGCACCCAGCAAAGTATTTGCATATTATCTCCACCATTCTGCACACTAGTGCTTACTGCACTGCTTACCACATATTCCTTTTTCCTTGTAACTCATCAACAGACCATTCTTGGAGAAAAGCTCATGAGAAAAGCAGTGCATACATTCAGCTCTGAATATAGTTCTGCTCTGAATCAGTTGAGAAAAGCTACTACTGTGCAATGATCAGTAATGTATATTTAAAAGACTGAATGTTTCACCTGAATTCTGCCTTACCAATCCATAAATACACATTAAAATAACTGATGATAAAAGATCGACAGAAATTCATGTTCCAATGCTGTGTTTCAGTTGATTCTCAAGATTTACTATTCCCCTTAAAACACCAAGAGTTAGTAATTTGTTAGTATTGTTTTCCACAACAGGAAACATCTGATTTGCTGCAATTAGGCAAGGCAGCAGTACATGCCATCGCTGAGCAAGCTGAACAGCAATTGACACTTCATGATCGTTTGCCAATCTTACAGCATTAATAGGAAGCCGACATCGCTTCTTTTGACGTAATTTCTGTACAGTAAATAGGGCACTTGTGCAAATTTGATGGGCATCATTATAGCTTGCGGAGCAAGAGAAAAGGAAAAGATGGTGCAGTGTAATGGAGTGTAGCCTTGGGACATTGTATTCTGTGCTAGTAGAGAGTTGCCAGGGGAAACTGCAAGATGCAGATTCCAAACATGTTTTGTAAGGGAAGAAACACAGATAGTGAACTGGTGTCCTTTCTCTCTCCCTTTTCTATGTGTGACTGCAGTATGTTCACAGAGCTCGCATCAAGTGCTTGTATTACACCGTAGGTACTATTACATCTTGAGAGACTGTCCATTTTTAAATGGAGTGTTGTTCGAACGCTTAGCAGAAGTTTGTTAGTACCAAGCTAGTGCATGATTTGCCTGATAGCAGCTTAATTTTAAAATGCAATGCACCCAACTTCATGGGTGCCATGACTCACATTTGGCAGCCTCTAGACAGAGCAAGGAGTACAGTCAACAATCTTCCTTCCTGTTGTTTTGGGTTTTTTTTTTGACACTATTTGATTAGATCAGCTGTTTTTCTCCAAGAAATGCAATCAAATTTCTGAGATGGACTTGTTAATTACTATACACGCTAAACTCCATTTTTTATACTAAAGGTAGGATTTTCAAGTTGACTAGAAACAGATCTATTTTCACTGTGCTTTGTACCCAAATCATGTACCTTTCTTCACAAAAGCACATATCACATGTCAGGAACGCAACAGAAAGCTCTAAGTAGATCAATCAACAAAGTCAGGTAATAACCACAGCTTTTCTTTCTGTCTCTTCTTTATGATGTATCTGGCAAGATCTAATAGTTGCGCATGTGCAAAACAAATTCCTCCCTTGCACAGGTGAGCAAACCAGAGAGGACAGGGTGATCTTCCCATGAAACCTGTTTTCTGTGAGCATCCTGAATAGTCATTTTCAAGAAAGCAGCAATGAAGCAGGAAGACCATGGCATGGCTGAGAATTTAAATGACATTTTGTTCGAATGAGGCAGAGGAAAGCTTGCTGCCTTTGCATATAACACTCTCTCTGAATGTAATACCGTACATAACATACATCGGGCAGGGCAGAATGGCATTGCCTAAGTGCTGGCCAATAGTTAATATGCATAACTAAGCCAAACACGCAGTAAAACCTCTGAAAAGAAAAGAAAAAAAGAAAAATCCCACCCACTCCCCTCAAGGCAAAGTGCATAAACCATTTATATCTAGTGTGCCGGCTGCCCCAACATATAGCAAACACCCCTGGATCGCCAAAACCAAGTCTAGAGTTTTTTATACAAGTGTTTTTAATTTAGAGTTGCATTTGTGAATATCCCCACACCACCAGAGGAATCCTGCCTTGTAATTAGCAACTCTGAACATAGCTTGTAGAATACAGCTGCAAACCTTGTGATTTTATCCTGTCTCTGAGGAAAATCACGAGGGAAACTTTTCCTTTCTTTATCTGACAGCCTAAGCCATCTCGTCAGCCTGCAATTCATCAGGTTATGGCTCCTGATGATGAGACATGCTCTTATGTAGAAATTATATTTATCAGATGCTGAACTGAGCTGATCTTTACAATGAGAAATAGTTAATCCATTTTCATTAAATCAGCAAAGCTCCTAGCGAAAAACAACTCGCATATTAGAGAGATAACCACAAAAAAAATGGATTCTTAGTGCCAAAAGTACCAGTTTCCACTTTGTTATGGAAAGAAAGCCAGTTCAACTAGGAACTCGTGGATGTTCATAGATCATCCCTAAATTTGAGGTGCTCTGTGGTGGTTTGACTAGCACGGTCCTGTTTTAGTTACCTGTTCTTAAATATGTTCTTTTCCCCAACGCATATCATATCTAGCTTTTATATGCTGCTTTTATTCCAAGCTATTCAGAGGTGCCTGTATCTAAGCACTATCTTTCATACTGTCTTTGTGTTTTACAGATTGGGAAAGAGGCACAGTGCTACAGTGATTTATCCGAAACGGTGAGCGAAGTGAGACATACAGATGAGCATTCTGTCCAGGAAATTATGTTGTTTGCAACACACAGGCACAAAGTGATACAAATCACAAACAAGGAAATACTGAAATCAGAAATCAATCTGTCTATGAAATGCTGATACAAAGCCAAAGCACTATTATTTAAAAAAAATCTAGACTAACAGATGTGAAGATGAACAAACTCCCCAAAGCACCTGAATACAAGGCTTATCGCTAAATATAGTATAAGTTTTTTGCTAAATTGGAATCTGTGGGGAGACTGGGGAAAAACTAGTTCAAATGAAGTAAAAAGAAATTTATCAATTTTCAACCATTTCACCAGTAACACTACCAGATGAATAGAAATACAAATTATTTGTAATAGCTGAAGTAGCATATACTGTTCAAACTGCTCTGATTTACTCAGATATTTTGAGAAGGCATTTAATCTCTTGGTTTGTCTTGTTATTTTGTATTATGCAAAGACTTTCAGCCTTTAAGTGAAATAAAAGGCTCACAAATTGAAAGGAATTCAGAATAGTTCTAGAAGAATTATTTCAGATATAGAAGTCATGGCTCAAAAAGCCCAGTCTTCACTATATCAACTAAGTGGGTTAAGATGCAATTTGCTCTTGATTGGTAAGTACCTTGACAGGAGAGACATTTCTGAAAGTAAATGCCTGAACTCCTTCAGAGAAAATTAAATTTAGTGGTTATCTGGATTCAGCTTCCCATCTAGATGTGGAATAGGTACATATAAGGTTCCCTATCATATGGAGTCTTCAAATAGGTATTAGATGGATATTCTCAAACAAATACCATAGGTCGGACAGAAGTGATGGACGAGTGATACTTCAACTTCTGTTCTTAGTAGATCATGAGCATAACGCTAAAACGTAGCTCTATGATGGAGAAACCATCTTTACATTCAGCATATAAAGACACTGGTTTGAGATGAAGGCCTCCAGGCTACCAGCATGCTTGTAGTTCAAGCAAGGTCAGCAGAGGCCATTCCCTGGCGCAGGCAGCCATCACAGCATCTGCTGACAGCAGCACTCTCCCCCCTTCTTTGCCCTGTTAAATACCAGAACATGGTAGTATGCTTGCTTTGTGGAAACAAGCTGTGGTCTGTGACTGCTGTCACCTTACCTGTGTCTGTCTATTGTCAATGAGAGCAGTAGCTGTTGTGGGGCAAATCACGCAGGGGAGCACACGCTCAGGTAAATAGCACAGATATTCCTGGGCTTGAGTCCCCTCCCCTGTTAAATTTATTAGAACAGCTGTAGCCCTGCATTCTTTAACAATACAAGTAATAATATGAACTGGTGAAAAATACTTTTAAATGAAAACTTCTTTTGTGGCTGATAGGATCAAGACATGGTGATTTTAAGGTAGGTTTAATAGCAAGGGTTAGAATAGTCTACTCCATGCTCTGTATCATGCTCATCTTTGAGAATTTCCCCTTATCTCTCTACCAGTTTCACTTGGGAAGACCTTTTTAACTGTTAAAGTGGTCATATATTGGCCTTTATAGGACACAATGCCAACACCAAACTGATTTCAGGAAGAAAGTGTTTGTTTCCCTCTTCAGAGTTAAAAATCTGAACAAATGGAGCCTCTGAATATATCTGTGGACAAAACTGAATACTAGGGAACTAGGTTTGTGCCTATTTTGAAATGAATATAGAACTGGCCTTTGCTTCTTATTGCAGGGTTAATATTTGCTAGCCTTACATTATTTAAAACTTCTTTAGGAGGGACTTAATGCTGCCTGCTCCTCCTCATGACCTTCCAAATGTCTCAAATTCTTACAGATATGCTGCCTCACTATCTGGATATATTTGGGGATATACATACTTTCTGTGCCCCAGATTACTAGAATTTTGGGCAGAGGAAAGCTGTGATTTTTTTTTCACACATACAGAAGTGATTTAAGTGGCACTCATTGGGCAACGCTGGTGACCTCAAACAGGGATGGACCATTCTTATTCATCAGAAAAGCAACAATGGAGAAGTTCCAGGGAAGAGGAACTAGCTAGGCTTTGTTCTTAAAAAACAAGACCCACCAGAAAACCCAAACCACAAAACAAAGCCAAAACAAAAACAAAGAAAAGGAAGAAGTCTTGGCTTCCTGTTGGATTTTTTTGATTATGAGGCTTATGGGGCCCTGTACTGGCTCCCAGCCATGCTCTGACACAAGGTCAGACAAGATGCATCCTGGCTGGTCACTGATTAGTAAGAGTCCAGCTTGGAACAACATTCAGTCTGCAGAAAAAAATAACCTAGGGCAGTCAGGGAGTCCATCAGCGTTCGAGTGTTTTAGCTTATAAGTTAACCTTGTTTTCAGACAGGTATCATTTTCTGAAGAGACCATGAGAAGCTATGGTAACGGTTCTCTGTACCATCAGAATTCAGTTTTTAATTTTTTCCAATGTTTTATAAATGGGCATATGCCCTGGAAAAACTGCTCCTTTTGCTGGTGCATGAAACCCTTAACATGTATTCACGCACAGCACTTAAACAACAGTTTTATAAACATCCAAGCAGTTGAAAAGACCACATACCTGTGTGGTTTTGGTAATGACTATATCACGTTCAGCTGTGAGATGATCAAGCCAAAAAGCAGTTGCAAGAGACAGTTAATAAAAAGAACTTTTTGTAAAGCTTCCTAAAGTGCTCACAGTAAATGAAGCCATAGCAAAGAAAGTTTAAGTAAGTTTTTGCTTCTGGGTTCACTATTAAGGAGCTTGAGAGAGTTCCCACGCTGCTTCTATATGGCAGACACATCAGATTATCTGATGCAAATTGCAAACTCATTAAAGGGGATTACAGCAAAAAACTATTAATGTTTATTTTGTCAAATCACAAGGCCCAGGTGGTACTCCTTGAGAGTTTTAGAGAAACTCAGGAGATGGCTGAAACTAACTGTGATGTGTAACCTCCTGCTTAGAACTGCTTTGTGCCTGATGACTGGAAGGTAACCAGCATGGCAGCTGTTTAATGAAGGTGGGTTTAGGGGTAGTTTGGGGGTAAGTTTACGAATTAGTAAATTCAAGTCTGTGTTGGGCAAATCAGTAGGCATTATTTTAAAGATGTAAGTAGCTTGATACTTGCAGGAGTATGTGCTGCTAGGTATTGTTTTTTTAACAAAAATAATTTTGACTGGGCAAAATGTACACTGCTGCTCAAGTGATGGAGAACAACTGTGTCTCTTCATGTCTACAGACCCACTGCATAACTTGGTAATTGTTTCTCCATTGTTTCAACAGGCTACTATTTTGCCATATTTCAAAATACTAATTTATATGGATGGCCCTTTTGTCTAGCCTAGAACAGCTGTCCTTAGTAAAAAAAAAAAAAAAAAAAAAAAAGTTTTCCTTGTGTCTGCTATTTGCATATTAAATGAAACAATGTGTCATCTTAAATTAAACCAGACTTTTTTTGCTTAACTTTGTGTGCTTTAGTATATTGTCAAATATCTAGTAAATCACAATATAAGCAGAACTGTAGTCTCAGTTCTGACTTCAACTTAGGTGCTTTGTATGTTAATTAACTAAATGGAGCATAAATAGATTACTTAGCACAGAGACTGAGAATAGTCTGTTATTCTGGGGACTACTAGGAATATACTAGGAATATAAAGCTGTTTATAGAAAAGGACATATAAGGAACTGTTGGACTGCTTTATATGGCTTAATGCAGCTTTAAATTATGTTGATCTGCCACAAACAATTTTTTAAGGAAAACTTCTGTAGGCTGATTTTTATATTATGCTTTTGTGTAGCATAAGTTGATACTTGTGCAGCATGAAGTTACCAGTTATCTTGCTTAATTCTTTGTTTTGAATATTTCTATCCAGATATCAACATTCCAGACATGCGGTCTCACAGGAGAAATAATAAGGCTACTTTCTGACTGCATAATACTATTTCTCTCCCTAAACCCTCCCCTTGTACTCCCATTATATCATAGCGCTAGATACTGTTATTTCTCAGGGGAAAGTCAAGTTCTGCCATTATTGCTTGTTTTAATAACTCTGTAAGATCCAGAAACTTTCGGTCATCATGCTTGATAACGCCTTATCAACAAACAAGCCTACCTTATTCTTCTTATTCTCTTTACAGACAAAAGATATTTTTTCCATTATTTACTACCATAAACAAATTGTGATTGATAAAGGATATAATATTTTGGCAATACATATTGTGTTAATCGTTTTGAAAGATATCCTGCTAGAAGTAATAGCTCTAATATGCTGTTCCATGGCACGTGCATCACTTCAGCCACAAATTCAGGTTTAAACAAAATTTATGGGCTATATGCTTATCTTTAAAAAAGATTTGCATCAAAAAAGTAATTATTTTTTCCAAGCTGACTGCCTAATCATTCATACTGCTTAAGACCACGAACAGTACTGCTCTATTTTTGAAGCATTTTTTCCCGCTTCGTATTAGCTTGAAATTTATTCTGATAAATATTTTACAATAACTCTAGTTTCAAACACCGCATCTTCAATATGAAGTTCATGATACTCTTTCCCGGGTCAGTGTCTCTAGGTGATGTTTTCCAACATAATCAGCAGGGTTATCCCAGTACTGGTTTTATCTTTCTGTTCAGTCTGGCAACTACAGCTGTAAGCATTGTCAGTAGCGTTAAGTCTTTCTGATGGAGAAAAAATTTGTTTTCTGAACTGAAGATTAACCTTGCTTACTTAAGAGCAGAACCAGCAGAACTAAGACAAGCATATGACTTGAGCAAATGTCTTTGATTATATTTGAACATTCCTCCATTGCCTGTCTACCAGATAAAATCTCGATATAAGTAACTTGGCTGAGCATCAGAGCTCTGCATGAGTTCTGCTTTGCTTGCTGGAGGAGAGGTAAGGATTTAGCGTTCCTGTTGTTTTGATTTGGCAGATAGGATTGCTCTTCAGCTCTTCCTGAACTATAGCTGAGAATGATGACTTTTGGATTAGTTGCTAAACTGTAATAGATAGAAATCAAGTGCATAAGATGGCTGGTTAACAATTTGCAGATGACCCCCTGGCATCTAAGAATATATCTCTGTATCAGCAAAGTGTATAGATAGCCTTCACTTCATTTGGTGTTTGATTTGGTTTTGGTTTTGTTTTTTTGACAGACTTTTCTCAACTTGCAGTATTTTCACAGTACCCCATTTAAGGCACAAGGAAGGTTGTTTGGCAAAGGAGAGAATGATTATATATATATACAAGCCTCTTTGTTATTCTCTATTGTCTCAGCTTTTACTAATAAAGAAAAGTTTGCACCTCTTGGATTTTCAAATGAAATGCTTCCAGTGTGATCCAAGTGTATCCAACATAACTAATTCCTTGAACATGCAGCAAGATTAAAAAAGAAACCACGGTCTGAGGCGTGAACAGCCCCATTCATTGCAAGACTGTTACCTCATGTAAATAGTATTTTAAAATATGAGCGTTCTTAACTGTTTTGTTACAGAAAGCATGTAAGAACAGACATGAAGTACAAAATGAAGACTTATGCAATGTGCTCTGAGAACTGCCCATTTGAGAGAGGCTATTAACAACACACAGTAAAAGGAGAGGGTTTTTTAATTTTTAATTATTTTTTTTTTTTTTTAAGTTCTTCTAAAGAAACAAGACCCAGCTTTCAAAATGTGCTAACCGTTGCTGGTGTCTTGTCAATTTTCCACAGACAGCCAAAGCAGACTGGGCACAAGTTCCCTCTGCCACCTTCTCGGGAGCTCGGGCGGTTAGGGTGCCGGTCACCATGGGAGGTGCTGTGCCCGCCCCCAGCTCTGCAAAGGAACTGGGTGCCTTCCCAGCTCCTGTGTCACCTGAACGGAGCAGCCAGGCCCACCTGGATGGCTGACAATACTGCCTTCCTCTTGGGTAGGGGCTGTGACAGACGTAGCATTGCAAAGCCGACATAGGAATAATAGGGGATTGCTCAGCAGTCCCAGACCTGGAACTGTCTCAGCCAGAGCAAAAGAAGAGGGATTCCATCACTGTCCCAACAGCTGAATTCTCAACCTCAAGTGCTTTTCCTGTCCAATACCTTTTAGAATCATAGAATGTGTTGGGTTGGAAGGGACCTTTACAGGATGGGGTCTCCACCACCTCTCTGGGCAACCTGTTCCAGACAAATCGAGCCTCGGTGCAGATGAGTCTAGAACAAGAGAAACCTCACTATCTTGGAAGAAATGCAGTATTCCTTCCCTTACTTATGTGCTAGGTGACATGCCAATATATTGAAGGCTTTAGGTATGGACTGAAGGCAAACTGAGAATTTTGCAGCCCCTTCTATCTAAGCAATTCAGAACAAAGGAATGTATTTAATCTCTTTGTATCTGAACTTCTCTACCCTTCATAGATTTGGGCCTTTCTGACTAGGGAGCTGCATTTTAAAGTCCTTAACTGGTAGCTCTTCGGACAACAACTGGCAGTCTGTGGTGGGCGTTATATTCTTGTTCCAAATAAATCAGCCCCAATTAGGGCTGTTAGTTTTTTCTAGTATTTATAATTTGATGGGCCTCTAGCGTGACTTCTGCCTCATAGTTCAGTTCTATCTGTACTATTTCAATGGGTCTTGTTTGCATAAACACAAACATCTATAACAGTTAGAATATGGATGTTAATCACCCTTCTATATACATAAAGTGGACCTTTTTTTCTATTTAAAAAAAACCAAAAAACACCCAAACCCACAAAAAACCACAGTAACAAAAGGCTCTAAACTTTCCAGTTGATCTATACAAAATGGAAACTGTTCTTCGATCTAAGTACACTGCTATATGATCTTCACAGGTCAGCCATGTACATGAGGTGACAGAATCACAGCCAATCCTTGTGCCCTTACTGTGGCTTGGGTGGCTTCTTTCACGTTTGTCCCAGCAATGGTTACAGGCTGTTACTTCAGAGGTTGCCGTTCCCTTAGGTAATGCAAGCCGGCTACCTGAGCAGGGTGATAAAAAACGTCTGTAGCCAAAATAAACCAAAGAGTGAGCTAAAGCAAGGGTCTGGCTTGGCTGAACAGTAAGGGATGAAAAAGGCAAATACAGCCCAATGGAACCAACTGCACATATAAGAAAAAGAAAATACATAACGTGATACATAAAGTTACTGGAACTGCCAAGCAGCAATGCCAGAACCATCTTACTGCTTCACAAACACAGATTTAATGCAAAGCCAGGCACCGTGCAAAGCCTGGCTTAGATCTGGAATGATTTACCTTTGGCTTCACCGCTGTCACTGGCTAAATATCAGTAATTGCTGCATTCTGTGCTGTGCAATGCGTAAGTCTTTTTGAATATTATGCTACATAAGGCGCAGACAAGTCAATCTCACTGTGGAATACAGAAACAGCTATACTGATGCACTTGCAGACAGACATCTTAAAACTGATTTACGTGTGTATTTCCTACTATCTATTGTGACTTCTGTTACTGCTAAAAGACAGTTGCAGCGTTTTGCTTTCACTGAAAAAGGATGATTTGCAAATTTTCCAAGACTAAATTTATTCTTGCCTAGCTTGTACTTCTTGGAATTGCATTCTGGAGTTTCTTCTTTTTATGCTGTGGTTTGAGAAAAAATAGTACTTCAATAAGTTGAAGTAAATGAGCGCTATGAGGAGGGTTTTCTGCTCCAGCCCCATCTCTTTAACTTATTTAACCATATCTCCTTAAAACCATATTATATATTCATCAGCCTGTAATACAACCGCAGGAAAGTTCACGACGACTAAGAGACAAGGCCATTTTCAGTATAAGTATTTAGCTGCCATCTCGAGCAGTAACTGTGGTGTCTCTCTTCTCTGAAACAGAAAAACGCAGGGATGAGCAACATCAGGACTGGACTAAACTATTTTGCAGCACTCCTTGCATGCATCAACTAAAATCTGGTCATTTCTTTTTCTTCCGTTATACAGAGCTGCATGGCTTTAGATGTATGTTTTGGATGCATCTGACATACATCTGACTGGAAGGGTGCCTGACGTACTGTTATAGACATATAATCAAAAGCAGAAACTCCAGGCCACATATCTGTGGTGATTTCAACTTAAGGTCTTTTTGCTCTTTAAATTCATGCGTGGTTTTTGAATCGGAGTTTCTTTTTTAATTGGTGTATGAAAAAGACAGGTTTTACAACTCCATTTTAACACACACCTACTATTCAGTTCTAATGAATTTCACATGTAAAACATTAATTTTGTATCATCCTAACTTTTTAGCAGAAAGTGCTATTCTGCATCAGGTCTCATGTTTCACAGGAACCGAAGCGTACTCAATGAACAGCATTACCTTTATGAGCTAAACTTAACAGTTCATTAAAAGACGTAATTTGACAAGTGCTATTGTCCAGATACTCTTTTTATAAATTTTTATATCACTTATATCATTTTATATAAATGAATATCATTTTTATAAGCCTCTCTTAATTGAGTTTTGTATCAGCTTTTCCACTGTTTTTTCCCAGGGTTGATGTTCGTCTGCGAGACCTATTATTGCCTGAATTAGTTTTTCTGATACATTTTGCTTCCTGCCTTGTTGGGGTTCTGTAGCGTTCTGAGACAAGTTCTAGGACCTCTGTGTTGATGCCTGCAAGGGCCTCTTGCAGTCTGTGACCAGTTTTTTCTGATTATTCTCTCTCTGTCAGGACACTAGCAGAGACAGCTGGAAATCACCACCAACAACAGTAATGAAAAAGTTGGACATCTCCATTCCACCAGCAGTGCAAAGTGATGTATAAGGTTCAGGCTCCCTTCCCTGCTGATGAAAATAATATTCCTTTCCTTAACACTTCTTTCTTTTTCCTCTGCTCCCATTGATACCAGCTCCCATAAGTACAGAAATGAGTCACTGCCCCAGTCCCTGCCTCTTTATTCCAACACTGAAAACAGAAGTTGCTCTGGATATTCTAGGAATCAGGTATTGGTCCACTCATCCAAACATTTAGTAAACACTTCAGGGAAGGAAACGCAGCAGCTGCTGTTCTTGGAAATCAGAAGGTTCTATGAAAGTGATATTTTTTTCAGTGTAACGTGCAAACGTTTTTTTGTCTCTGAGGTAAAACTAGACAGAAAAAAATGTATGTACTGGATAACTTTGTTTCTTGTCTCCCTTCAGACTTACTCTCACAGTGTCATTAATGATCACAGTACTTTAAACACAAAGAAGAGGTTAAGCTAATGCTCCACTCCTATGAACTGTTCATCTCAGGTAGGCCCTTGAGCCATATCTACCAAACTCTTCCTTTTTGAAGGCGCTCAGATGCTGGAATGTCCTATTAGCTCTAAGGACTGACTGTCAGAATACGTGTGAATCACGTACTATGAGGAGATGCTTAATAAAATGAATAATAAAAATAAATTACCTCTAATATTGGAGGAAGAGATTGCAGTTCATTTTGGTTGCAGTGATCATTTATTGTGGCTGGAGAAGCACAAATTCTTCTATAGAAGTTTTTACAATGTTGCTTTGATGTTTGAATTCATGCTACTCCCTTCTGTCTATAATGACTCTTTTTTTTTTTTTTTTCTTTTTCTGTATTTTTGGTGGATGTGCCTTGCTTGTCTTTAACTCTCTACCTTGTGTTTAACTAGTTAGTTATTCAATGAATATAATTATGGTCTCTGAACGAAGTGCCCATAGAACATGGAGCAAGGATTTTATCTTCATTGTAATTGAAAATTATAAAGGTACATTTCCAAAACTATTAAAAAGGCAGTATAACAAAAAGCTACAAGTGTTCGTTTGCAGTGGAAATGGCTACTGACTATGCAATTACCAAGGGGTTGATACGCCACTATGTTTACAACATACACCAAACAAAGTGTAACAGTAATGATTAGGAATACATGGAATTGTAGAGTGTCTGTAAAACTGGTTTATGAACTATAAATGTTGGGCTTTGTAAATAAACTCCTACTAATGAAGTGTCAAGAGGTGACAGGATTATTTTGTCATATACATGAAATCCTGATTAGTTTTGACACAACACCAGATTAAATGAGCACATAGTGGAAGAATCTATACTGGGAGGACTGCAGAAGTGAAGTTAAATGTCAGAAATATACACAATAGTTGCCTTTTTTCCTGTTCTATGCGCTGTGAGATTTTAATTCCCTTTGCCATTTGAATTTATTACATGAGTGTAAAGGCTGGATAATTTTTAAAGACTGGAGGAGGAATAAACATATGCCGATGATTTTAAAATTTACTGGTTAATAATCTAATTAGATTGAGGCTTTCACAATAGAGCAAGTCTTGAAACAAGGCAAGATTGTTATTAATAATATACTTTGGCTAGTCACGCTGGTATTACTTAGTCTCATGCTCACATAATCACTCTTCAAACTCGCTATGTTTCTGCTTTTGTGAAATCATACTTCACATGTTTCATATCACTGTTTGTCTCTATTTTTGTAATTAATGTTAAGATAACTTTCGTATGTAAGGACCAAATATTACTTGTTACATGTTTGGATCCCAGTTAAAGTGGAGTAATGTCTCTTCTGATTAAATCAGCAGGATTGAGACCAACAGTAAAACACCGATTTATGCTTTCCTTACAAGATCAAGTAGTAAAAAAGATTTATTTCAAGATGCCACATAATCAGGTTGCAGGGGCAGACACTTTCAGCAAGTATAGCAGAAAGGATAAGACAAATTCATGGACAACAGGTCTGTAAACAATACCAGGAAGAGGCAAAGTTGTGCCCTCTGACATCCCTAATACAACAAGTGAGGGTAATGGTGGAATAGAAGGGGAGTGGATGCCTGAAAGCAGCCAGGCTCAGGTGTTCTCCCTAAGCAGCATCTCCTACTGCCGTTACAGTATTAGGATAGATTATCAATCTGACCCAGTAGGGCAATTGTTCTTATTTATCTAAACTCAAATAAGGATGTTTGAAATGGATAAGGGACGTTAAAATAAAACTAACACAAAAATAGGACAAAAGTGATTTTGCTAACAGAGAATATAAAGCAAAATTTCTTACGGTGGACACCCAACTGCTATGATTATTACAAGGACAGATAAATACTATATATAGGCAGAGTCATTAGAAATACATAAATGCAAAAAAGAGAATACAACAAAATTTTGAGAAGAAAAAAGCAACTTGCCACATAGAGCAGAGGGAGAAACATGAAATATAACTGTTGAGAATAGTAACGAACAGTACATTAGAAATTAATATAGAAATGAACAAGGACAGCATGACTTCAGATTTCTGTGCCACTGTTAATCATAAGTGAACAGATGATCCAGATTAATCCACAGATAAAATGAAACTGGTCTTACTAAAAATCTCCATCTTGACTTCGTATGCTAGGTACTGGGGTCAAAGATAAAACAAAGTATCCGAATCCAGTGCTCCAATAGCTAGCAGTGTTGAGGATCTTACTTTCCAATAACTTTGATAGTATTAATACTCAACATTCCTTTATAATAGTCATGCGTGCAAAGTCAAATGATCTAACACATCGAGCTACTTAAACACTGCCTTATTTTAGGTATCTGAATAACTCCACACAATTTGATTCATTCAGTTGCATTTAAAGTTAGTAATATTCCACCCATTAATTTTGCTTTAAGTATAGCTCTGGATGCTTTCAATAAGCAGAGCAGTGAGGATTAGCAAAAGAGGATTTGAAGAACAGTGATTATTTATGAACTTGGAAGCTTGTTATAATGAAAGACTGAATGAACTCGATACAGATCCAAGTTCTGTTCTCAGTTATACTGCTGTAAATCCAGAACAATTCTACTGATGTCACTGGGCTCTGGGGTGAGACAGACAGAAAAGCATGTGTTTCAGTACAAAAAGCTAAAAGAAGACTTAGGTTAATACAGGATATAACTGGACAAAGTCACCGAATGTTTTTGCTCTAAAAAACAAGCAAATACTTTTCTCTCCTTCCAAGTTTGCTCTAATACAAAAATGCTAGTCAAATTACATATCCAGCCAGCAAATTTCCAAACAAGAAAACATGTGTGCGTGTGTCTACAGCCCATCTCCACCCTTTGGAAAGAAATCCTATAGCTTTTACATGCAAAGGATGAATGCGAATGCCAACCCTCCCCCGAAATTTCATGGTGCACATAATAGGGTGAGAAGGGAAGCTCCACAGGACCTGATGCATCTCTTCAATCCTATCAGCCTTCCTGACAGCGGCGTGCGTCAGGCTGGCCTCCTCTTGGGTGAAAATTTAGACTACACATAACGTTAGTGAAGTTATCCTGGATTTATATTGCTACAATCAAAAGCTTTCTAGTCTTTGAGAAAATGATGAAGCCTGCTATGGGAAGAACTTAGAAACTATAGGCAGAGACAATAAAGAAGA